>JACAXG010000077.1:20300-2614979 GCA_018881555.1 Amblyornis subalaris
TGGAGGAATTTCTGAAGCAGCAAACTTGCTTCCTCAAATATTTACTGTGCATGGCAAGGAGCACAGAGAAAAGATTTAATGTTAAAAGCATCACCCATGCAATACTCTTTTGACAAGTTCTGCCCTCAGCTTTCCTAAGGAAGACCTGAAAGGTTCAGTGCCCCAGCAAAAGCTGCTGCCATGGCTGCTCCTCAGCAGAGCAGGGCTGTCAGCTGTGAAACAAGTGTTGCCACAAGCAGCAGCTCACCCAGGGCAGCAAATCAAGGGCTAGGAATGAGCTCATCTGAAGGCCAAACCTCCTYAGCTCCTTCCAAGAGCGCTGGAACAATTTCTCATTCCAATGAGATGTAGTGCTGGACACCACAGTTCTGTTTGAGGACTGGACACAAGTTTGCTCCCCCTGAGGGCTGGGATGGTTTCTGCTGGAGCTGTGGGCTCCTGTGACTGTCGGACACAGTGAGGAGAGGAGCCAAGTGCATTRTCACACCTTTGCTTTRAGCATAACCCGGCCTTGACYAAACACACTGAAAGGTTTCCCCTTTGGCCTATGTCTTGAAACATGAGGGCAGCTGTTTGATGGCTCAGCTTGGTTTGGTGTCAAAGAATTTCTCTCAGAAATACTGGGGTTGTCTTCTTCCGTGCCTTCCTCTCAACAGCCTTGGGGCTGTTACTGTGTGAAGCCATCCCAGAGAATGACTAAAATATGGTCACTGGCCTGCAGTTTTCTCCTAGGAGAGCCCTGCACACTGTTCCCTACATCTTTCATAAAGGCCCAAACCAACTCCAAACACTCTACCTACAGCAGGTTTTCCCAAAGGGCTGCAGAAATCCAGGACAACTGCAATGAGCATCACAAGGGTTTTGTTCTGGTCCTGACAGCAGAATTCTCAATGGACTGAAGCAATTTCATTCAGATGTAACATGGGATCTGAGTTTTKTATTGAAATRTTTCATGWTGAGTAAGAAGCCCTGGGAGCATGAGGTAGAGGGCTGACATGAAAAAGCAGGAGCATATCCTCTAATGTGACCAGTTTAGTTGTCTCRTTTTATTACTCTTCTGGTTATTCCACTCAGGTCCCAGTACTGTTGTTAGTGCTGTAGGAACCTTAAAATACAACAGTTCBCACAGGTCAGAATTTATTCTCTGGTCTTTACAGTAGTTAAGCACCTCTGTCTTTTTCAGAGCTCAAGTGTTCATGGGCTGATGCCTGCAGAGCAGTCTTGCACCTGACCTGATGCTCAGAGCCCCGTACCATGGTGCCCAGAGGACGCAGTGCAGGACAAAYGCCTATTTTCCAGTCAGTACCAGCCAGCTGGCAGCATCTGCCTCAGGTGAGCTGGAGGCCACAAAGAGGTAAAGGAGTACTAGTCTGTCTCTGCAGCAAACTGTAGTGCTTACAGGAAAGAAGACAAAAAAAGAGCCTTCAGATGTGAGCATGCAACACAATGGAGCTGGCTGATGAAACCCTGTGATGGTTTGGCTCACTGACCTGACAGAAAACACCATGTTTCCCAACTGCCATCACGGCCACTGTCCAAAAGTGAACAAAGCCAAAGAAGGGCATGAAAAGTGGAAGTCTGCAGAAGCTAGGCTAGCTCTACTGCCAATTCATCACCTGGCCTGCAGAGAAATATAAATCTTAAGGCCAGAAAAATGCTTAGGACCTCTGCAGGCCRCAGATTCTGAGTAAGTGAACTTTAGTTTCTAAGAGGSCWCTCTCTCCACCTGAAAATACAAATGATGATTGGAAGCTTTGCAAAGTTCTCAAAGGCCCTGGGATGATAAARACCACAGAAATAGGAGTGGCTGCCATGGTCATTACAGCAGCAGTCTCTGCAGCAGAACCCCAATTTGGTTAAATTGAGGAGGTGAGGGAGTACGGATATTACCAGGAAGAAAGGGGAAGAAAGATAAGTAAAGGTAAAGCATTCTCTCCAGAGAGAGAGAGATGGAAACAGAGGCAAAAAGGAACCAGCAAACAACTCTGATAATCACCAGTCCCTAAGAYTCTGATACAGTCCCTGTATCTCAGTCATTCAGAGAGTTTGGTTTGTCCTCTCTCTGCTGTTATGCCAGGCTGGCATCTCTATACCACAAAAGAAATAGAAGATCTCTTAGAGTGTGGATCTTCCCTCCTCACCCTACTACATCTTTCRCAGATCAAGTTTTCAGAGATTCATACTGTTTGTAATAAACCATTTGAAAACAGAGGCTAACTTGTTTGTTTCTKCATCAGAATGATAGCACTTTGAGACCTGGCATTTATGTATCAGAGAGCCTGTAAGCTCCCTAAAGTTCACTTCTCTCTCCTTTCTTTGCTTGGAGTAAAATAGTTCCACTTGTCCCCTACGTTCTTTGGAGTGAGATGCCAATGTCAAGCTTAGCAAAACACAGCAGTTTAAACCACTGTCAAGAGCAGACTTCACCATCCAGTAGGGATCATCCTAGGAGCAAAATAACACTGACCTGAATCTCAGCAGGGGCCAATACAGAAAGTTGATTTCAGTTCAGACATCATTGATTTGACCTGGAAAATAACAGTGTAAGCCCAGGAAGGACAAAGGTGGAGCTTTTGCTTTCTGGCCCCAGTCAGAGCCAGGGGACTTTGAGCAGGAGGTGAGCTAAGGCTTGCCCATTTGCCCTTAYGCAGCAGCAAAGGCAGCCTTGGGAGCCAAAGGGCAGCACCTGAGCTGAGGCAGGAGCCCTTCCTCTGCCTCCCATGGTGTGGCAGAAGGCAGGCTGTTGGTCTTATGAAAAGAAGCTTCCCTGTCAATAAACCACCCTGTCTGCTCTGCAGCTCCCACCTGTCCTCCTCACCCCTCTTTCCATCCACCAGCCCAAGCATTGATCTTATTCCACACCTCCAAGGACTGTGTCTCTTTTAATGATACCTCAACTCCCAGGCATGCAGCTGGAGTCACCCAGCTTCCCTTCTGTGGTTTTCAAGACTTTGCAAAAGAACTTTTTGAAAAGAGAAAKATAAAAGGAAAAATCATCCAATCTTTCAATCCAATTTGATTGCCTTCTGGGAGAGATGCTTGCATCAAGAAACCTCCACCAGAGCACAGCAAAGGCAACCCCTATGCCTGGCTCTTGCCAGCCTACCTCCCCCCTCCAGAGCACCACCTCGCTGAGAAAGCAGCAGCACACAAGACAGGGCTGTCCACCAACCTCCTTCCCAGACACACATCCTTCACTTTGCAAATCTAGCTCCACGTTGATAAGCTTGTAATAACCCCAGAAACTGGAAAGCTCCAGTGGGTTGCCTCCCACAAGGAAGTGAGGGTTTCTTCTGCTCCAGACCTTGCATTTCCAAACCTGGAAGGGGRGATAGTCATTTGTCAAGTCAGACTCCTTCTCCAGGAGGGCAGCAGGTTCCCCCTTCCAGGTGTATGAGCTCTGCAAGTGAACAGTGTCATGTACCAGGAATAAACAAGGGTGCATAGCAACCACTCCTCTGAAGAAACATTCAGTGTGAGATGCAAGGAATATCTTGTGCCTGCAGGGCTGGCAGCCAGCTCCCTGAGGGCTGCAGCCACAAGCACCTGAGGGAACTCAGCAGAACCCAGACCTTGAGGCAGGGCCACACACGCAACATGTTCCCAGTCCCTCACTGCCTGCTCAGAGCGCTGTGCTGGAATCATCCCCAAGGTTCTGCACTGTGCACAAGTGAACAGCAAGGGATGCACATGCTGCAAACTGAGAAAAGGTAGGGGAAGGCATCCACTCTCTCTGCTGCAGTATTTGATAACATCTCTGCACAGTAAATTGTTACGGTGTRAGCTTGTAGCTCCTCTCAGTTGAAACAGTATAAATCCATACCAGCCCTACAGAAAGCACCATGTTTCAAGCAAGATTAGGAATAGAAGAGAACTAATTCCTCCCATGTGGCTGACTCCRATGTGGCATGACCACAATCACTGCAATCTCCACTAAATGCTGCCAAACTAGAATTCTGCATTACCCCCATTACAAATATTTTATACCTCTCCCCTCTGCTGTGGATAATTGTGCRATATGCAGCACAGAGCAGAAAATTAGCTTTGCTATTGTGTGTGGTTTTGTTGTTGTGTTATGGGTTAGGGAAAAAAAAAAAGAAATGAAAATTTGTTTCCTTTCCCCTGGGGTACCAGGGAGGCTGTGTAGTTGGGGAGGGGCTGGCYGGGAATTGATGGGCGATACTTAAGAACAAAAGGGAGTTATCTGTTCAGCTGCATTCTGTWGCRGTGCTCCAGCCTTAGTTATCWAAAAGGCAGTTTGCCACAGAGCAATATTTCTTAGATGCTGTCACTTTAGGTTTCTCCTCCTCACAGAGTCTTAAGCTTTGTAACAGGTCGGCTTGGTTTGAAATTCTCTCTAACTGTATTGTCATTAGTCAGTTTGAATTTGTTCTTCCTCTGAAGATGTTTCATTGGTTTTCTCTCATGTATCTCTACTCTCATTGGTACACACTGTTATCCCTACCCCTTAAAGCAGCAGAGACAGAGCGGGAAAAGGCGCCTCTCTGCTAACCTCCCCTTCAAGATATGCACCCTGTCCTCCTGGGCAGAGACAAATAAACTTGGAATATGGTTACAGAGAGTCCGTCTCTTTCATCCCTCTTACCTTCACTGCAGCTGTAACGTAACTGCCTGTTGTGGCCAACTGCTTCTGTGCACCGAGAACAAAAGAACYCACGAGTCCAGCCCRACTCAGGCCAGGGCTGGGAGAGAAAAGCTACTACAGCATTCCACGTTAATGACACAGAATGGAYGGTACTTAAGGACAAAAGGGACCACTTGCCCAGCCCAGAAGCCAGGACAATTCCCTCAATTAAAGAAAACCAAAGACTTGGAAATACTGACAAGGGGGATGTTTCCCCAGAGGCTGGAGCATCTCGASAGAACTGCCCGAGGCTTGGGCGAGAGGTGGGTGGAGACCGGGGCTTGCCTCACTCCCCACTCTCCGTTCGGTGAGGGTGGTGGTGTCTGCAGCGAGTGCGGGTTTCGCTCCAGGAACACTGCTACACTRCGACGCCTCCACCRGCTGGCTCCAGAGCACGGATACACTGTGACATCTCCAAGGGTCCCGTTGCAGCACAGGGTTGAGAGTTACGCTGTAACCAACCTCCAGCCGGAGCTGCTCGTCTCTGCTGTTTCTTGCCTTCTGCTGGTCTGCCGGTGGGTGATACTGAGGTCCATTGCTCCCCAGTCAACCCTGCCTACCTGCGCTGCTTGCTGCCGGCTGCCGAGGTTGGTGGAGCCGGGCTGCTGCCCCATGGGTTCGCACCGGGGGCGACCTCCCCCCCTTTCCCGTTCGCCGGAGCCGCCATTGCCGCGTGAGGGTCGTCGCGCTCRCGCCACAGCGCCCCCTGCAGCCGCGGGGGAGCCACCGCAGCCTCTCTGCCCCAGCAGCGGATTTTCCCAACAACACACAAGGAACTGATAAGGGGTTTGTCTGTTCTCTTATGGTTGCCGTTTAACTGTCTTGTTTTTTATACATATATTTATATAACCCTGGTAAAGAACTGTTATTCTTTTTACCACATCTTTGCCTGAGAGCCCCGTAATTTCAAAGGTACAGTAATTTGGAGGAGGGAGGGGGGTCATTCCTGTGCTCAAGGGAGGCTTCCCACCTTCCTTGACAGATACCTGTCCTTCAAACCAGGACATGTTGTTATGCTCACTCAAAAGCTACTTTCAAATGTAAAAACAATAATAATAAATTCATCATTTCCATGTCCAGTTTGGAAATCTTCCATGACAAGAACAAGCTGGCTGTTTTTATAAACACTCGTATACACAAAAAAGAGAGAGAAATTCTGTGCAGAGGTGCAAGGGCTCACATGAGGTTCTCTGTTAATCTCTCAGCCCATGTCCTTACAATTATTTGGATGGACAGTGTCCACATGACTATTATAATAGAGACAAGGAATTCGGACACCGAGCAGTGAGTCCTGAACAATTGTATCCAACTTGCAAGTCAACAGGTAAGTGGGAAGGGGCTTGTTAGAGGTAAAAACATGCAATAATTCAATTCCTACAGGGGGCAAAAACCCCACAGAAAACCCATCTGCAGGAGTTAGCAATCCTTCTCTCCCTAGCAAGCAGCACACACAGCTATTGCAATTTGGGAAGGTGACTGCCACCTCACTTGATAAAAGCAGCAGCAAAGCCAACAGGAATTGTCTTTCTGTCACTGCTGAGCCCCCCCCCCCCCCCGCCCCGTTGCTACCAGCTCTGTAGGAGGAAAAGATTCAGCCTTACAACGAATCACCTTAAACCACGCAATTCTATCAGCTTCTGTAAGGCTGAGTAATCATGTGAGAAAATCACCCTTTATATCACAGAATGGCAGAAAATKAGCTGACTGCAACAAATGGGTCTCCAATTGTGACATCTCCTGCATCAAACAGGAGGATTCTCCTGAAAGTGTTCTCCGTTTTGCTACAAACACGAGGTAGAGGACTGCCCTCAGACTCCAGCACTGCTTTAGATCCTGGGAGACACAAGGAGAATTCTACCTCAGCCAAGCTGCAGGCTTCAGGCAAGGCTTAATCTGCTCCAGCTCCTGTCAGCAAAGCAAGCAAAGCAGAAAAGCTGCTTATTCACCTTTCTCCATATTTTCTTCTAAGGCAAGAAACCCCTTAAGATAGGGAAATTTCTCTTCCTATACATGTATGCATCATCTAACACAGCTGGCACAGCCATCAGCTAGAGATGTTGCTATAAAAAAGTGGTGGCATTATCTCTTCAAAGGGCTCTCCCTGGTACTGTGTTTGGTCCTTCCCTTTCATTAAGGGGCCAGCAACAAGCTGCCAGCTCAGCTTTAGTGCAAAAGTTAAGCTCCTGGGTGTCTCAAAGCAAGCACTTTTACAGAGAAACAGCATTAGCAGCACTGAAAAGCGTGACTCTTGTTAAATCACCAAAAGTGACAAAAGTGGAGCAAAAATGGTCAGCTGGTCAGACTAAGACCAGCCAGCAGCATGCAATGTCCAGTCTCCCTCCCTGAAAATTGCTTTCTTTTGGCTCAGTAATACTGAAGGTGATGGAACAGAGTCAACCAGAGAAAAGCCTGTAGGCTTAGCTTTAAAAATGGTGAGCCAAAGTTTTAGTTCATACTTTTTGAAAGAAAGAAAACAATTGCAGCCATTCTCAGGGAACAGAATACTTTCCCTCCTGAGTCTAATTTGTGTCACACCTGTGCTTCCCCTCCAGCAGTGTCACCCCCGGGGCTGTGCTCTTATGCCAGCTGCATATCTTGTAATAACGCTTTATGTTACATGGGGAAGGGACAGTGTCCCTTTGCTCACATGCATCCTGGAAATCAACCTGGTGAGGGATATCATGCCCTTCCTTGAGACAGCCATGGGGTAAACCTTGCTGCAAGGTTAAATACTCTCTCCCATCCATCCATAGCACTCCAAACACTTCCAACAGTCCCATTCTCCCCTGACAAAGAACAGTCCGGCTGTCCCTCACAAGTTAACAAGACTTGAAATTGCCTTGAAATCCCCTTTCTATAGACATGAAGCATGGCTCCACTATTTCAACAAACACATCTGGGGCTTATTTGTCTAAACCTCTTCACTCTGCTTTGAAGCCTCTGGGCATCCCAGGCAGGAGCGAAGGGCTGGGCAGGGCTTTTCCCCTTTTCCACAGCAGTGATGTAAATCACACCCCCTTACTTGCTTGTATCCTGAAACTTGCTCAGCTGTTCTTCTCAGCATGCTTGCTTTCTTTCACTCGCTGAGCAGCACGGCCCTCCGTGGCAGCCTCCCTGTGCACAGGCAGCTTCTTTTTCTTCACAGAAGGCTCTACTGGATTGAGAGCCCTTGGACTTTTCCTATGGCAGCCTCATCTGTGCTTTGGGCAAGGGCCATCAATAGCACGTGGCACCCAATCCCCAGAGGGAAACAGCCCAAGCACAGGGTGCGAATGTTAATTAGAGCCCAGCAGTCAGGCCTGAAGCCAGTGAGCTTATACAGATCTTCTGTTTGCAGGACTGACAGCAGCAGAAGCAGGGTATTAATTTAGTACTGGAGATGCCAGGGAAGCTTTGTAGACTGGTAGGAAAGACACGAGTATCAGTAACAAGTACAAGCTGTTCTCCAAAGCCTCCTCCACTGATAAAAAGTAATGTGAGCTGAAATACCAACATACAGAAAAGGTGGGTATGAAGGCTTTTTATGTTTAAAATGTTCATTTGTATCAATCCTGAATTCCTAGTGACAGGAAAAGAGAGGAAAAAGCTGGACATAAGACAAGAAGACTACAGATACTCCTGTATCTGCCTCTGTTTCGCCYACCCTTGGGGAGCATCCAGACCAGTTGGAGACTCTGTTGGAGGCTCAGCAGGTTCATTTTTCCTCTCTACAGCTGCCAAAGATCTGTGGGTCTGTGGGGCAAACACTGACCATGAAATTATAATTAACTCTCAGGCTGATTGATTCTGGCTGCTCCAGTTTTTTTTGGGGTTGGGTATATTTTGTTGCTTGTTTGGGGTTTTTTTAACCATAAGAGCCATAGGAAACTATGAGAAGAGATGACAGTTTAGCTCATTCCCCTCAGTGCTTACAGCAAACCTGTAATTAATTTTAAATGTTAGGGAAAAACCGTCAACACACAGACTAAAAGATGGAATAAAGCTTGTTTAGGTAGCCTGTGTTCTGTGCATTTTTTAGAAGATGCAATCAAAACCTTCACTGGAAATACAGTCTCTAATAAAAATACAAATTTTCTCGAACATGTAGATTAGTTGTGATCTTTAATTTCCCACAGAACAGATAAAGAAAGATCAGAACAATTTTCAGCTAAACAGTAGTTGAGCTGTTTGGAAACATTTGACAAAGCCATGCAAACATCTGAAACGAACCATAAAMCCCCACAACCCCTCATTTTTACGTCAAGTGCTTGCCTTGCTCATTTTCTCCTAGAATATATACTTATTTTTAGGGTAGTGCTTTTGTTGTAAGTTTATAGTTTTAAAAGTTTCCTAGAGAAGCTACAGCTTCAAGAGGAAGGTGTCAAACAATTTTTTTTTTAAAGCAAAGAAATGGCTCACTGGGATCTCAGCTAGTTCCACTGGCCCCCAAGGAAGCCCTAAGGAGAGCCCCAGAAGAGCTGTGCAGCGATGTGGTGCACACAAGACTTGCACACACTCTTGCAATCCACACTGACACAGCATCCCGCAACAGAGCCTTGCCTGGGGCAGACCAAAACGTGGCACCCTCCACGTGCTGGCCAAAAAGCCAGCTGCTGTCATTTCAGCATTTGCGTGGCCTTCCTGGGGGAAGAGACATGCAGCAGGCTTCTCTTTGAGGATCAGTGCCACTGGCTGCTTTTTCAGAAGCATCAGAATTTTGTGTACCAGCCCTTAGACATAAAACATACCTGCTACAGAGCCATCAGTGCATCACCACAGGAGACCACAGGGAAGGAGGTAGGATACACTGAATGTGGTTTTCACATGCATTTGGCTACAAATAACAAAGGCTATTATCATCCTGCATTAACAAACTATCCTTGAAAATTTTTTTTTGAAACTGTGACTCAAATGCTAATAAGTAAAATCTACTCCATGCAGCTAGCCAAAGAGTCCCAGCTTGTTTTGCAAAGGGYATAAACCACAAAGCAAATAACATGTTTGCTGCAAGAATGACAAGAGGGAGACCTACCTTCATCTTTGTTGTTTGTTTACATGCCTCCATTAGTATCCAGGGGAGTATAAGTCTGGGCTGGGGGACATGGCATGGTCCAGTCCTCAGGTTTCAGCATTCCTCTAGCTATCCCTCAGCCTGCACCCTCTCCTCAGCAATTCAGTCCTGAGACACCACTCTGTCCCAGCTCACTGTGAAATTAGACTTCATGACACTTAAGTAGATTCATTAATGCATTAAGCAAATGCTCTCTGATTGGTTCCCTTTTTTTTAGGCATTTGGCAAGCAGTGTGCAAACAAACCTGGAGAATGAGGTTCTCAGGGGAGGGCAGGTGGCTTGCCAGTTTTCTGGCTTGACAAGAGGTAAGAAAGTGTCAGCTCTACAAAGCTGCACTAGAGGAATTTACAACCTGCTTGCTTCAAGACACCAAACCATAGAACATGGCATCAGTTGCTTCTGTCTTCTGGAGGGGTGATGCAATTTCCATATGTTCCATTGCTCAGAGCATTTCAACTGTAAAGGCAACGTGGCACTAACAGTGACCAAGACAAAAATCCAAGGGACTGACTGGCAGGGAGACTGAATGACACCAAGCACCTCGAGGTTAATGTTCAGGACAATCCAGGGGATATTCTCACCCCCCATACCCACGTGGCTGCTGCCTGGGCAGCTGCACTGACTTACAACATGTATTGTACACCGCTCTTCCCTCTCACTAACACAGCCCAGCCAAYGTGGTTCCACCAAGTCCAGCCAGTGCTGGCTCAGGCACAGATCTCCAAGGTTAATTCTGTCGTGTATCAACTGGCACAGATGGTGAGACTCCAAGTTTATCTGTCCTTCCTAGAGACTCACATTTCATTCCTGATAAATATAGCCATTGGCCCTGTAATTCGGTACAGTTACAGTTTTGCAGGACACTTGAATACATTTTGGTTGGCACATATTTGACTAGTGCAGGCAGCTTGCTGGTAGTACTTTCACCTTGGACTGTGATCTCACTAGACTTGACAAATTAAGCAGAATCACGCTGGAAAGATACTTGGAGGAGAATCCTGAAGTGCAACAGGATACAGGGCATGCAATTCCATAAAAAAATACAGTTCTAGGAGACATATGGTAATAATTTGGTAAGACATTTTGTGCATGGCTGCAAAATGTGTCTTCTCTGGTGGGGGAAAAAACCACGAAAGTCCACACCAGTATTGTCTATGCAGGAAGTACACCTGTAGTTATGTCTAGGAGTATTATCCACATGATCTGGTCAAATAGGATGTAGTTATTTGTATTCTGCTCAACTCAGCTTTCCCCCAGGCACTCGCCACATGCACTGCCATTCTTCCCTGCAAGGTGACTGTAAGGCAACAACGTGGCCGAGGATAACACAGCAGGTGCCTGCATGGCACAAGAGAGGCCGGTGCTGGGTCAGACTGGGGCTCTGCCTTTCCCACAGCTGGCCTCTGGACGAAAAGGAAGAACAGGCAGGCCCAGAGAGGCGCTTCATCTCCTCTCCAAGGTACTTTCATTTAGTGGAACTAATGCTCTTGATTATTTTTCTATAATAAACCCAAGTGCCAGCCTCGTGGTTCTGGAGAACCTCTCAAGAACAGAAGAACACACCCACAGCTCGGTGCTTATTCCTTCCTTTTCCAATATCCAAGGAGTCTGCACAGCCGGACACTGGAACCATCGTGCTGTACTAGAGTAATTCCCATTTCTCATCTAGGCTTTGCCCTTACAGATGGAAAGTCCTCATGTGACACTTCTCCAGAAAAAGTCTACCTCGATTGCCAGCAAAGGAAGTGAGGCAACCAGACCTCAGAACCCCTACTGATAATTTCCTCATTTTGTTTAAAAACTCTTTATTTTCTCTCGACACCCATTTAATTCTACTGTTGAATATTTCAGGAGATAAGATGCTTTTTGAAAATTTTAACTTAGCTGGTGGTTCAGGTAATGGCTGATAGAGCTGTGGAGTTTTAAAGCAAAACAGTATCTATTGACACAGCTATATCCTTTGTTCAGAAAAACAAGCTTTGGTTTAAATGTTTGTGAATAAATTAGCTGACAAATACAGCTCATTTGACCACCTACAAACCAATACTGACTTTTGTGCAGGAACTGACAATTAGCAAATATTTTCCAAACCAAATATTTTCCAAATATTTCTGTCACAGAAGCAACATGCAGCTGAATAATTATTCTTGGAACAATTTGCCATGCTGCTGCCTCTGTGCTCTCAGTACCCACGCGGTTGGGTGCCCAGGCCATAGGGCATTGTTCCCGCTTCCTAAGTAGCTGAAGCCAGGAAAAAAGCAGAAATAAAATGAACCCTGAATTACAGCTACTTTTCAGTTTGAATTTTGAGCAAGCAATTAGAGGTACTAAAATTCTCGAATCTTTGCAATTTCTGAACATTTTGCAGAACAAACAATAGCCAGGCAAAACCCCTCCTGCAATGGTAACCACAACACAGCTGTTCTAGAAGATATCACAGCATGATCCTGCATGTTATTCATAAAAATGCTAAACCAACCTTTCTTACAACTGGTCAGTCTGCTTTATTACTTTTTCATCGTAGGACTCTCAAATGAGGCTGAAGTTTTGGACAGAACAGTCCTTTACTGCAGAAAGAAGGTATACCTCCATCAAAATCTAAGGTTTTTTGGTTGTGTCCTACTAGATGGATATTCAGGGGCTCTGCAGCTGTCTGGAAGGACACAAGATCACACAGTTTCACAGCCCCAAGCTCCTGTGAGTTTCCCCTGGCACCCAGCCCACCTCCAGCTACGTCCACAGTGAAACTCTTGGGCACACAAACCCCAAATGGCTGCACAGCTCAGCAGTGGAGCTGGAGTACAGTGTTAGGCTTTACTGCTGGCCATTGGCAGCCCTATGCTTGTTTCCCCCAGTGAAGCACTGCACTTGCCTCTCCTGGAGAACGATCAGCTCTGTGAGGAGGAAGAGGAACCAGGCTGCAGGGATTTCCTGCTCATCACCAAACCTTTCCAACGCACCAAACCTGCCAAGCAGTCTCCTGAGTGACAACTGAAAAACCTCCAGTCCATGGCACTTAAACAGTTAAATATATTTCAGTGCAAAACCCCTTTCTGCTTCATCTTCCCAAGCAGGAGTCCGTGTCTCACCCCATTTCACAGGTGGCCATCACTTTATTATTTTTTCTATAAGCTGTGTCATTAAGAGCTATATAAAAGTTAATTTAAGGAGAGTCTGCACTCTGGATGACTCCACTGAAAGCGAGGTAACAGCACCTGGACATGCCAGGGTTGGGTTCATTTTCTTTGTTTCCTCAAATAACTGAGTTTACAGGAAGTCTCCTAGGAACCTGAACAGAGGTCTGACAGGAAATCAGATCCCTTGGGGATCTTCAGTTCTTGTCTAATTCATCCATTTCCCTAGAGCTCACACCAAGCGCTCTGAAGCAGAGATCAGGGCTGGGTTTATGCCCTCCATTAGGATGAAATACCATTATCTGCCCCTAGCAGGGTTCTCCTGCCTGGGCCCAGGACTGCCAGAGACAGGACTGGGAACAGGAGAGGTGGCCTGAGCCCCATCCCACCTGTCAATTCCCATATCCCTGATTAAGCACACCTCATCTCTCACGTCTGTGACGCAAACCAGTTACAAATTATCTGCAGCTTCATTCCTCTTGCAAACCTCTGCCTACCTTTCAACAGGCTGACTGCACAGCTCTCTGCAGCCACTTCCCCAGAAGGTGGTTTATAAATACTTACTCAGGCTTCATGCACGGTGCCAGCAGCTGGAAGCCACAGCTCCACAACCAGGTCCACCCTCCACAGGCAGAGATGGGTGGCACAGCAGGGCCTCTGTAAGGAGAGGCCTGTACTGTCAGGGCCAGTTCCAGTGGTAASTGGGATGTGATSTCCCTGTCTTTACCTCAGCCTGTGAGTTTTTTCCATCTTTCTTCCCTGCTGTCCCATTGAGGAGGAGGAGCAAGAGAGCAGCAGGGTGGGCAGCCTGTAGCTGGTCAAGGTCAACCACCCTAGGTGACATTGCTCCACTGGAGTGACAAGGGGAGATGAACAATGGAGCATCTCCATGGAAGTTCCAAGAGAAACATGGGGGGACCAGATTTCACACAGCCCACTCTGATTGCCAAGAGATAGCTCAGATACAAAGGCAAGAGGCACCAGCACAAAACACTCTGATAACTCCTGGAAGCTGMCTTTGGCAGGGTCTGGAAAGCAAGGGAAGAGAGCTGCAGCTCTTCTAAGGCTTCTCATGGCTTGCAGCTGTATTGGTATTTCTAAAAGGAAAGTAAGGGCTGCACTTGAGTTCTTCCCTGGAGACACACATCAGAGTTGAACTTGCACGGTGGCTCATTTTTGTTTCCCCACCATCTCTACTCAACAAGGGTTTCTTGCAAACACACACACACCTCCCTTTCGCTCTGYCAGTTTTTCCACTCTTCACATCCTGAGCTAGAATTGTTCCCTGTGAAATCATACTTTAAAACCTTTGGGAGTACAGAAATGCAAAATGCCACACAGTTCAGACAGCTGGAGCAGGTGAAACTCTCCAAACCTTCCCTCTCGCCAAGATAATAGAGCACTAGCATACAAAACAGCATTAAATGCTGGTTTTTTCAAACAGCTCTGTTCATTTGGCCCTGGCAAGTGAGAGGTGATAACCAACAGAAGGTCTGACCAATAAAGTGATGCTGAGAGGAATAAGAGTGTGGTTCTCTTGGAAAGTGCTTTTTGAAACCACAGAAACTAAAAGTACACTTAAAAAAGGAATCGATGAAAGCTGAGATTCTGCTCACACCAGCAAAGCTTCAAGCACCAGAGAAACACACTGTGCAAACTAATTGGGAAACACAGGTCACGCTTCTTTAACTCCCATTTCCACAGATATCTTCTCACAAGGACTGGATGGCATCTTTTATGGCCCCTGAGTACACTCAAACTCCATGTATTTCCAGAAATGCTATCTCTGCCTTACTTAAAAAGTGATCACAAAGGTCTGTCTCTTTTTCCTGCCATTCCAACATTTTCAGAACATTGCAGCATCCTTTCCCACAGACAACACAGACCCATGCAGGGCGAGACAAAGGGGCAAAGGTCACGTTCAAAGGAGCACACGCTGAGGCTTGTCCGTGTGATGGGCCACAAAGGCCTGGGAACGGGTCCCAGGCAGCGCGGATGGAGCAGGAATACTACAGCAGTTTTGTGTCCTCTGCATTTCCTCCACCATTTTGCAAAGCAATTGACAGCTTGGAGCTGCGGACTGAGAGACAAGAAGAAAAACCTGCTTTGATGATCACTTTGCTTCTTCCAATATCCAAAATTTATATTCCCCTCTTTGAGGGGTATTTTAGGTGTTTTATTGCCTGGCCGAACAACAGAAGCAATCTGGAATTTGGTCGCCTTTTCAAAATAGTTTGGATTGCAGCACTGCTATCAATACAGCTCTCTTTAAATGCTGGACTAGTCCCAGGAACACCACTGCTTCCCAGAGCAGTTATGAACAACTGCTGAGTGGCTCTGGAGCAGGATTTAACTTGCGCTGCTGCCCACTCTACCACACCTCAGCGGCTCTCCTTGCCAGGACCAAGAGGGAAACAAAATTCTCAGGTTGAAGTCTGAATTTAAGATGGATGAATTCAATGGATTTCAATTTAAAAACAAAAACTATGGCAACAAAAACACCAAGAGCCCAAACTGCCATAATTGGGGATTGTTTTGTGAGTACCTAAAAGAGATAAAATTAAAATAGTAAAAGTGCTTTAAAACCAAACAATTCTAAAGAAAAGGTCAGCAGTTCTGTTAAAATGCTTCAGCCTCTCCCCAATAAAAACAGCTAAAAAACTTCAACATTTCTTCAATTTTCCCCTCCCTTATCATTCCTTTCACCCTCTCCCTTTTCTGTGCATCAAACTATTAGTCTGCTCAAAATGCATTTTGTTCTTCCACAAATGCACCACTTCCAAGCTGAATTGAAATCTCATTTAAACTTCAAGCTTCCAGGAAAGCAAAATACTCCACTTCTGAGCTAYGAGCCATGTTACATCAACACCAAGATACACTTCTCCTAAAAGACAGTGGGAGATCACCTACAAAGAGCAGCGAGGGCTGTGGGTCTGAGCCATGGTGAGGAGACAAGGCTGGCCTTGCCCGGGACACAGGAGGAGGACATTCATTATCCCACCAGCATGCGCAGTGGAGTTTCCTACTGGCAACACTTTGGAAGCACCAAGAAGGACCTGGGTGCCACCTAGTGCTGTTTGACTCAGGCATTAATTGTATAGAAATGCAAATGCTAATTTTCCCCCTCTTTTACAGGTTCAGCACACCACGCCTCAGGCTGGCTTATCATCATCATCACTCCAGCAGGCACCTTTGGAAGATGCAGGGATATGTGGCCAAATCCCCCTGCGCACTCACAAGCACGCTGGGTGCTGAGCAGAGGCACAGTGCTACCACACATTAAAAAACCCTCTCGAATGAGCAAAGATTGGCAAACCAAGGCAGAATTTATGAAACTGGGAAAGGGGGTGTGACAGCCCTTGGAAGCACCAAAATTRKTATCAGACCYCRTCATGAAGCAGCAAGCAAGCACAGGTTTCAGTGCYTTACAAAGGGAATCTTCTGTGGAATTACCTTAGAGAGTAGTTTATTTACAGAGACAGGGAAAACCTTTCCCATATTTCACTGGAATCAGGGAACTGTAGAAAAAGAATTGTCACTTTGAAACTCACTCTAATTACAGGTAATTTAGCTTGAAGCATCCACCAGAGTTCATATTTTCCAGGGCAGCCTTCCCTTCATCCTGTTAGTTTCCTTCATTAAATGTATCCCTTTCCCAAATCTTTAATTGTATCTACGAACTCCACTTCAGCCATGCACCTTGCTCTGAGGAGTCTGAACACACCATAAGCTTCAGAGAASCACAGGTTTGGAGAGGACCCAAGCTCCTTCTAACTTACAAGTTCTGGCAGCCACTCAGATGAAACAGCCGCTACAGCTGCCCATGTTCCTGCAATAACAGAGTTCACACCGTGGGATTTTTCGCATTACAGAAATCACACTGCAGCTCCAGCAAAAGCAGTGTCACTGTCAGCCCCCCTTCCCAGAAAGCCAGATTCACTAAGGGCAGGAAATGYTTCCTTGATCTGATGACAGCAAGTTCCAGCCAGAGGCAGCTGACAGGGTCATCAGTTCCTGTACCAGACAGTCTGTGAGAGATTGTTCCAGTTTGACTTAGCTCTACACCAGCTTTTTGGGGCGGGTCACGAATGGTCTCACCCAGTTCTGAGCTGGAAGATTTTCAATCCTTTCGTTGATGTGGACATGAAAAGAGTCCTGTTGATGCCGGTTTTCCTGCAAGGAAACAGTGCCTGCCATAAGCCTCTCTCTCCAGTCCCCTCCTTTCAGGGAGCAGAGGACCAACACCCCAAAGGCCACAGATGAGTTTCTAGGAAATGTAATCTTGGTTTATGCAGAGGCTAAAGGGGCAAAGGGCAAGACTGCACAGAAAATGAGCCTTCCTTATCACCAAGCAGTTCTCTTCTATGCAAAGAAGGGTGAATACAGTATCAAGCCAAGATTGCATCGCAAGGCAGCCCGAACTAGAACTTGGCTATCAAGCTGTGTGCCATCTCCATAGTTTTCAGGTGCATTTCTCAAATGTCTACCTGCTGATGTTGCCAGGAATCAGGGGTTCTCTAGGAATTAGGTGTGCATCCTAAACCTTTCCTTCTTTTCTCCCTTTCTATGTCATCCTCCTCCTCCCCCACAGCATGTTTTGCTTTTGTTTGTTTCTACATAACCAGGGTCATTAAGATACTTATTTCAAGACAGAGAAGCCATCAGCAAAAGTCATTTAGAGGATGAACCCAAAAATGCATTTTACTTTGTTTTTAACTAATTAAATCACTTCCCACAGCACAGAGGGAGGCCAAAAGCAAAGATCCGTAACTCTAACACTGCACAACCTTTAACAGACACAGGTGCACATCCCACACAGGCAGCTCTTATTCCCCTGTGAAACTTCCAAGAATCAGATAGAACACTGAAATATTTAGCAAGAGAGGCAACAAACACTTCTCTCCCAAGTCCTGGTGTTAAGTCCCTTTGGAAGCAGGAGCATAACAAGAAGCAAGAATGTGAACCACCCCACCTTGCAGCAGGGTGCATTTAGTAACAATGCRCTTATGCCATGCTCAAAGGCAAGTCACAGGTTGCTCGTCCTGCAAGGAATTTTGTGGAGCTGGTCTGGCACCCGCTGGCCATCTGTGGTATTGCTCCTTATCACAGTCTGTTTATCTACTTCTGTAACTCAGAAGGCCACCACATGAAACACAGCAAACAAAAATCCCAGAGGCCCTGCAGTGGTGCCTGGACAGACATTTAAACACACACCTATACATGAGACACGATACTAGTTGGGCAAATAGAACCAAAAGTTACACCTTACAGTTTCCACCCCATTGATTTCTTGGCTGTTTAACTGCAGAGGTTTGCACTGGACACRCACCGGACTGCTCCCAAATTCTCATCCAACCCCCACTGCTCCAAATGAGCAGCTGGTCTGTCCTCCTCACTCTCTTCATTGCTCCTAGACCACCAGGATTAGTACTGGAAGGGAGGACCTGCCCCATTTCCAGCCTTTCTCCAAACAAAGGAGAAGACAAGGACACACAGCTTAATCCTCAAATGGCTGAGACCTTGGCTTTGCAGGTAAAGTTGGAAGGACTAGGAAGTGCACAGCATTGTCAGTTATCAGCTCTCAGGTGAGGGCAATTTTTGACCAAGGAGCCCAATTGTTTCCAGCTGCCACAGCCACAGTGTCACACACAACAGCTGCTTGAGGGCTGAGGACAGGGTGTCGTGGTTTGACACTGGCCAAACGCCAGGCACCCACGAAAAGCCCACTCACTCTCCTCTGCTCTGCAACTGGACAGAGGAGAGAAAAATTTAACAAAGGGTTAATGAGTAGAGATAAGGACCGGGAGAAAACACTTGAAGGGCAAAACAGGCTCAACTTAATGATACAAAGTGAATTTATTACTAACAAGGTCAGAGTAGGAGAATGAGAAGTAAAAATAAGCCCTTAAAGACACCCTTTTCTCCCCCCAACCCCTCCCTCCTTCCCACCAACGGCACAGGGAGACGGGGTGGGGTTTTGGTCAGTTCATTACCCAAGATCTTCTTTCTGCTGCTCAGGGAGAGGAGTCATCTCCCTGCTGCACCATGGGGTCCCTCCCACGGGAGACAGTTCTCCACGAACTCCTCCAGTGTGAGTCCACTCTCACGAGCAGCAGCTCTCCCAAGACTGCTGCGGCGTGAGTCCATCCCATGGGCAGACAGTCCTCCCAAACCTGCTGTGGCATGGGTCACTCTGCCACGGGGTGCAGTCCTCGAAGGACAGGCTGCTCCAGCCTGGAAGCAAGGCCTCCCTCTCCACTGGGACTCCYGCCGGATCACAGCCACCTCTAGGCACCAACCCTGCTCCGGCGTGGGCACCTCCCCCATGGGCTGCGGGCRGATCTCTGCATCCCCCGTGGGCCCCCATGGGCTGCAGGGGGACAACTTGCCTCACCATAGTCCTCACTGCAGGCTGCAGGGACATCTCAGCTTCGGCGCCTGGAGCACCTCCTCCCCCTCCTTCTGCACTGACCTTGGTGCCTCCATTGTTGTTTCTCTCACATATTCTCACTCCTACTCTTCTCTAGCTGGAAGAAAAATTACAACTACGCCCCTAACTTTGTTATGATTTCTGCTTAAATCTGTTCTCACAGAGGCATTACCGTCATCTCTAATTGGCCCAGCCTTGACCAGTGGCATGTCCATCATCAGAGCCATCAGGGATTGGCTCTGCTGGACATGGTGGAAGCTTCTAGCAGCTTCCCACAGAAGCCACCTCTGAGGCTCCCCTGCTACCAAAAACCAGGCCCTGCMGAACCAACACACAGGGTGATGAGGCTGTCCTAACCCCAAAGCAGGAGACCAGAACTCAACTCTTGCCACYAGCTGGCTGTCACTGAAACAGATTCACAGAATCTCAGTGGCTGTGAGAACCAAGAAGGAACTCTTGAGATCCCCCTGCTCTTCCTACTGCCAGGTTCTCTCCCAGCTCCACTCCTGGAACAGTTTCTGGTGCACAGGAATGATGGACACATGCTATGCCAACCTTAGAGGTACAAGGGGCAGTGGTGGCAAGTTTCCAATGCCACCCTTCCCCACACCCCAACAGTGCAAACAAAATACTCTGCCTGCTCTTTCATCCCAACCCAGGGCTTCTGCTTCAACTTCTGGAAAGTCTGGAATGCAGACACAGGTAGGATCTTGCAGGACCAAAACACAGCTGGCTCCTTGCGTCACTCCACACCTCACAAGCCCAGCAGAGCAGCACTCCCCCGAAAGAGAACACTCCTTCATTCACACCCCTCTTTTGCCCTACCCAAAGCCTGCCTGCACACAGTGACAGCAGGGTTGGTTAAAAACTGGCACATCAGTTCAGCCTCATTTGGTGGCTGGAGTACAGACAATGCACAAGTGTTGGCACTTACTTTCACAGCATCTCAGAATTGAGAACAAAGCCCAGCTTTATATAGTATTAACACTCTAATTTACTGTCACTTAAAAGCCTCCAAACACTGAAAGCCTCCACCTGCTGCCCTTCTACCTCCAGCTCTCCAAACCCAAGAACATCTCTTCCAGCTTTGTCCACGACACAATGCGCTGCACTTCCAGAAAATGCTGCAACCCCAATGCAACCCAAGCTGTAGACAAATCAATGGATACGACTAAAAGGGAGGGAGACAAGAAAACTGTAACAACAGATGCTTTGTAGAACATCGCAASCTTTCAGGCTGGCTTCCTCCTCCACTAGAAATCTGCTTCCTACAAGCAGCATTTCATCTTTAACCACCACCTGAAGCTACTTAAGGTMTCTCTCAACAAACACCACAGGACAGATATTTGATAAAAGAGATGTATATTTATTCACTTTACAAAGAGGGTGGTATTTGTTTGCAACAGCTCCATTTATAGACAAATATATTATGGTACATTATAGTGGTGAATGCCTCCAACATTTATTTTGTTTTGCTCTTAAAAGCATGTTTGCACCACTTCAGCTTCTATTAGCTGAGCAAATAGCTGTCCTTGTTCTGCCACTGAGAGATTAAAAATCCATGGTCCCCCCATGTTTCTCTTGGAGCTTCCATGGAGATGCTCCATTGTTCATCTCCCCTTGTCACTCCAGTGGAGCAATGTCACCTAGGGTGGTTGACCTTGACCAGCTACAGGCTGCCCACCCTGCTGCTCTCTTGCTCCTCCTCCTCAATGGGACAGCAGGGAAGAAAGATGGAAAAAACTCACAGGCTGAGGTAAAGACAGGGACATCACATCCCACTTACCACTGGAACTGGCCCTGACAGTACAGGCCTCTCCTTACAGAGGCCCTGCTGTGCCACCCATCTCTGCCTGTGGAGGGTGGACCTGGTTGTGGAGCTGTGGCTTCCAGCTGCTGGCACTGTGCATGAAGCCTGAGCAGGTATTTATAAATCGGCTCCTGGGCACGTGGCTGCAGAGGGCTGTGCAAGCTGGGCTTCTGCTGCAGAGACTGCTGCTGTAATGACCATGGCAGCCACTCCTATTTCTGTGGTTTTTATCATCCCAGGGCCTTTGAGAACTTTGCAAAGCTTCCAATCATCATTTGTATTTTCAGGTGGAGAGAGAGCCCTCTTAGAAACTAAAGTTCACTTACTCAAAATCTGTGGCCTGCAGAGGTCCTAAGCATTTTTCTGGCCTTAAGATTTATATTTCTCTGCAGGCCAGGCGATGAATTGGCAGCAGAGTTAGCCCAGCTTCTGCAGACTTCCACTTTTCATGCCCTTCTTTGGCTTTGTTCGCTTTTGGACAGTGTCCGTGATGGCAGTTGGGAAACATGATGCTTTCTGTCAGGTCAGTGAGCCAAACCATCACAGGGTTTCATCAGCCAGCTCCATTGTGTTGCATGCTCACATCTGGAGGCTCTTTTTTTGTCTTCCTCCCTGTAAGCACTACAGTTTGCTGCAGAGACAGACTAGTACTCCTTTACCTCTTTGTGGCCTCCAGCTCACCTGAGGCAGACGCTGCCAGCTGGCTGGTACTGACTGGAAAAYAGGCATTTGTCCTGCACTGYGTCCTCTGGGCACCATRGTRYGGGSCTCTGAGCATCAGGTCAGRTGCAAGACTGCTCTGCAGGCATCAGCCCATGAACACTTGAGCTCTGAAAAAGACAGAGGTGCTTAACTACTGTAAAGACCAGAGAATAAATTCTGACCTGTGRGAACTGTTGTATTTTAAGGTTCCTACAGCACTAACAACAGTACTGGGACCTGAGTGGAATAACCAGAAGAGTAATAAAACGAGACAACTAAACTGGTCACATTAGAGGATATGCTCCTGCTTTTTCATGTCAGCCCTCTACCTCATGCTCCCAGGGCTTCTTACTCAACATGAAATATTTCAATAAAAAACTCAGATCCCATGTTACATCTGAATGAAATTGCTTCAGTCCATTGAGAATTCTGCTGTCAGGACCAGAACAAAACCCTTGTGATGCTCATTGCAGTTGTCCTGGATTTCTGCAGCCCTTTGGGAAAACCTGCTGTAGGTAGAGTGTTTGGAGTTGGTTTGGGCCTTTATGAAAGGTGTGGAACAGTGTGCAGGGTTCTGCTAGGAGAAAAGTGCAGGCCAGTGATCATATTTTAGTTGTCCTCTGGGATGGCTTCACACAGTAACAGGCTGTTGAGAGGAGAGCATGGAGGAAGACAACCCAGTATTTCTGAGGAAAATTCTTTGACACCAAACCAAGCTGAGCCATCAGACAGCTGACCTGACATTTCAAGACATGGGCCAAAGGGGAAACCTTTCAGTGTGTTTAGTCAAGGCTGGGTTATGCTCAAGGCAAAGGTGTGTCAGTGCACTTGGCTCCTTCTCTCCTCATTGTGTCTGGCAGCCACAGGAGCCCACAGCTCCAGCAGAAACCATCCCAGCCCTCAGGGGGAGCAAACTTGTGTCCAGTCCTCAAACAGAACTGTGGTGTCCAGCACTACACTTCAAGGGGATGAGAAATTGTTCCAGCGCTCTTGGAAGGAGCTAAGGAGATTTGGCCTTCAGATGAGCTCATTCCTAGCCCTTGATTTGCTGCCCTGGGTGAGCTGCTGCTTGTGGCAACACTTGTTTCACAGCTGACAGCCCTGCTCTGCTGAGGAGCAGCCATGGCAGCAGCTTTTGCTGGGGACATTGAACCTTTTAGGTCTTCCTTAGGAAAGCTGAGGGCAGAACTTGTCAAAATAGTATTGCGGGTGATGCTTTTAACATTAAATCTTTTCTCTGTGCTCCTTGCCATTCACAGTAAATATTTGAGGAAGCAATTTGCTGCTTCAGAAATTCCTCCAAACMGTCAATTTACCAGGAGGAGAACACAGATTTGGGATGTGTAATCTCACTTGTATTCTTTGCGCAGAAAAATACAGGAGCACCTCTTGTGAGCTGTGCGTCTAAGTGTTGTGTCTCGTTTTCCTGAAAACCTGGGACTGAACCAAGAATCTTTTTCTCTGGTTAGTCGCAAAGAGAAAATTCAACCAAAATTTTCCCAAGAGGTAAAAATAACACACAAAAGTTTACTGGCAGAACCATAGAAAATTAGGGGACATTGGCAAAAGAATAAAGGGTACACAACATCACTTTTCCCAGCATAAACTTAGTTCATTAAACATAGAAAAACCTTACAGCCCATTTGATGTTATGTTCCGTGAAAGGTAAGTTAGAAAAAGAAGAAAGAGAGGAAAACAGGAAGATAGGACAGATACAGAAAAACAGGTATAGCTACCAACTCCTGGGTTCCAGTGATATAATTCTCTACGATGGAGGTAGGTGAAAAACAGCGAGAGCCATGTGGTGAGGGCTTCATAAACACTTGGCCCCGCCCCCGGARCCTGCCCCCCCAGGTGGGACCTCTCGCATCTCGGCCACTGAGGGGTGGGTGACACTGAGGGGCTGTGTCCAGTGTCCCTTGATGGACAAGCACTGCAGGACTGGCGCGGGGGTATCGGGGCGGGGTGCTGCCCCACCAAAGTTGAGCCCAATCTGCCCCCTTCAATTTCAAGCTCCTCAAGATGTCTCAAAACAAGTTTTCCAGTCTCTGACACTAAGCTAATTGACTTTACCACCAAGAACTTAGAAAAGTGGGGAGAGATTGAATTAGTAGCACGAGGATCTGCACTGTGATTCTCCCGCAGGCCTGAGGAAACTGCCCAGTTCCACTGGGCCGTGGCTTTTTACTTTACATCAAAACTTCATGCTTCAGATCGTGCTGGTGCATTCCCCCCACCCTTGTCAGGCCGCACGGTGAGCTCAGACATGCTTGTTAGGCCTCAGCCTGGATGAACAGCCCCTGAGCTCAGCTCCTCTTGAGCTTATCAGAAACACTGTCTGCCCACTGGCCTGCTTTTAGTGGCTGCCAACGTGAACATGTTTCCCTGGGCAGCTATTGAGAAGTTTCCAGGAAATCTGTCCCCTGAAATATGTAGTTTCAGATGCTTTAGGTTTGCAGTACGGCCTCTCCTACACTTTGTGTCTCCTCTGTGCAGGCCTGGCTGGCTGCAGTGGTTCCATGGAGCTTACCCTGGAGTCAGTCATTTCCCTGTCAACGTCCCAGGTGCTCTTACCCTCCAGACCCTTGCCTCCCATCCAGCACAGCCCTCCTTCCTCAAAACCCATATCTATCTCTCTTTTATTATTGATCTCACCATTCTGCAGCAGAAAAAATTCCCAATTTAAAACATTCTTTTTTTACTACTTAGCTGCAACATGATTTTTATCCCCTGTGAAGCCATGGTAAAGAATGATTAGTTCTCTGAATTTTAACAGCTCTGTTGGTGAGTATTTCAGAATGAGCTACACTGTGCTCTTTCCATTAAGAAAATCAGCCTTTAGTAAGACTGGCCTGAMAGTGGCCTGATCTCATGCAATTTAGAAAGAAAATCCTTTGGGAAAATGAATTACCTAGTTTCAAGAACACACTTCAGGTTTGGGTAATACTCCTGCAATCCTAAGCTTTTCTTTACATATCCTCTCAAATATTCCAACAAAGAGAAGAAAATGTTGATCCAAATGCATACAGCTATTAGAACCCGGGAGTTGTTTTTGGAACTGGGAAAAAGAGGATGTTTACTAAAATCAGCATGGATAAAGGCAGATCAGAATCTCTGTCAAGAGCAATCTGCAACTCTCTGCCCTTCTCCRTCAAACACAGCTGCTCACCAGCAGCCAAGGGCTGAGGCCTTCATCATGCAGGAGGTTTGAGTCTGCAGGCCAACAGAGCAATGTCATGTCTGCTGCCAGTGCACCATGGCAGGAGCSCAKCTSTTTGGAGAGGTTCTAGGYATATGTACCTTGCTGATACACAATCTCTGTGTGTTATCAGAGCTCTGCAGTCTGGAACCTGTCTTGCCTGTTCACCAGCGTGGTGTTGTTGGGGGCTTGAAGTCTGCCAGAGATTTACATGAAGCTTTGCTTCCATTAACAGGCCTCCCACTGAGCCAGGCCAAGGAGACGGATCATCTCAGCAGTCCTGGCCTTACGAGGGAAGAAGCCTTGAAGGAGAGCTTTGGAAGGGTAAGGGATAAGGACAGGGATGAGCAGACTTCCTTTTCAGTGACTGTCTGGTGCTTAGCCCAAAATGTCACTGAAAATCATAATCTTCTGCTTTTGGGGGATGGAGATTCTATTGGGAATGTATTTGACAGCTACAGAGCAATTGCTTGGATATTTCCACTGGTGCCAAGGTCACTGGGTTAGGAGATGGTGCCAAGGTCACGCAAGAGGCATTCTTTATGTGYAAAGGCCAACGTAGAGAAGTTCTGAATGGCAGAGCAAACTACGCTTCAATGAAAGTGGGAAAAATGCACCCTTGGAAGCAGAGAAGCAAAGATTTTAATGTTGAGTGTAAGCAAGGCTGCCAAATGAAATGGGAGAGGCTGATTTTTCCTAGTTACTTTTCTTGCTTTATCTCACAGCTCTCTTGTTCTCAGGGTTTCTATTCATGAAGATCAGTGTTGCTGCAACTTGGTTCCACATGACTCCTCTTTTTGGTCTCATGCTCTCAGAGACCAGCTGAGTCCTTCMGAAGCAAGGAAGTGAGAAACAGCTGCAATTCCTGGCCAGGAGTGTTAAGCAACAGCTAATTACCCTTTCTTGCTGGTCATTGCAGATGGTTTTTAGTCTCCTGCCATGGCCTGTAGGAACTGAACTGCCTGCTCACKGATCATGTGAGCTCTTCCTATGTCTTGGAGCACTCCTATGACTTTCTTGCTTCAAGCAGGGCTTCCTGACATAGGTTGAGAAACAGTACCTTGGAGCAGTGGCAGGTTATGGCACTAAAGTGTTCCACCTCACTGTGTGTAGTTGCCAAGGTGAGGACAGGAGACATTCTCCTGAAACTATTGGAATGTATATGGGGCTGCATTAAAGCCTGTGGCACTCTATGGACTCTGATCCTGAAGAGAATTTCTGTACGGTTTGTGTATCTCTGCTTACTCTCCACGATGTATTTCCATTGAGTCTAGATCCGTGCTGCAGTGTCYATGCTAGCTCAAAAGAAACTACAGCAGAATAAAATGGAGCTTTTGGAGAAAGAGATCAAGAAAAAGGGAGAAAAGGAAATGTCCTTGCAGCTCCCTCCAGAGACAGTTGACTCCAGGAATGCAGGTGGAGCAAGTAAGTGGTTGCTACAGTTGTGAGCCTTTTTCATCGCTTGCTTGCTCTTTGCATAGTGTTGCAATCACAGTGGGGGGCTGTTATGCTTGCATCTGAGTGCAAGTTTGGATAGGATTTATTTCYGTTTCCCAAAGAAAAATACAGAGGCATGAAGTGTCTGYCTCACGGCCTCAGTGTGCTGCGGTGATGCAAACCACCTCGGAAGGGAGGCCGGCCCGTCGTCGGTGGTGGGCCGTCTCTAGCGTCTGACGCTACCCACATCTCCTCCCCCGAAGGTTGACAGACACACACCGTATATGGTTAGAGTTCTAGAATCCTCTGTTAAAGCTTGTACCCCATTCGTTCCTTCCCCTGAGTTCCTCCTCTTCCTCTTCCGCATTGGATGTTCCCCTGTCCGTTACCCCGGCCCTAATCTTATCGGTCTGTTGCTCTCCCCGCCTACCCTGTATAATTGCTCTGTATAATCCCTCACCCCGGGCGACATTTTGCCTTTTGGTCCCTGACCCTCCCGCAATGAAGCCGTTGTGGGGAACCACACCAGAAGGTCCGTCTCGCTCTTTCGCCTCCTCYTGTCGCTTTATCATCTGCCTGCAAGAGTGGGCTCGTCTGCCGAGTGTGCCGGTCGCGCCTCCGATAAAAGCTCTCCCGGTCGGGGGCTTTTGGGAAGGTCGCGTCGGTTGCCACTGGAGCAGGCGCGGCCTCAGTGAGTCAGTCACAGAATATCACCTTCCGCCCTCACCTCTAAAGTCTTTCCGAGTAGAAAATTCTGTCTTGCAAACAACACTGGGGCTTCAGACTCTCTCACGGAGAGCAGCCTCCAGGGAAGGTGAGTCCAAAAGAATGCTTTTCAACCAAGGTGCAACCTGGAAGAAACAAAATTAAACTACTTCTAACGAAAACACAAGAGATGGTTCTCCCACCACTCCCTGCTGATCAGCTGGCCTTGTAAAGCTGTGCTGAAGCCCCGAGCCAGTGCTCCCGTTGTAGCCCCAGGAGCAAGCAGCATCCCCGACTTAATCATGGCTCAGGGGTTGTGATGCCAGCACTGTATGCGCTGCCCTGAGGGCGGCAGCAGGGGCCTTAGGAGGCAGCACTCTGCTCAAGGCCATCATGCCAGGTTATCTGCTCTTTTCCTGGTAACTTCTCAAGGCAGCCTCTGAAACAGGAAAAAAAAAAGCAGAGCAATACTGGGTTTTCCTTGTTTCTTAGGGGAAGCATCACTGCTTTTGGTTTTAAAGTACAAGAGGGTAGATCTAGTTCAGATATTAGGAAGACATTTTTAACAATGAAGGGGATGAAATGCTGGAAGAGTTTGCCCAGAGAAGCTGTTGTTGATCCATCCTTGAAGGTGTTCAAAGGCACGTTAGATGGGGCTCTGAGGAACCTGATCTAGTTGAAGATGTCCTTGCTCAGGGGGGTTGGACTACATCATGTTTAAATGTCCTTTCCAACCCAAACTCTTGTATGATTCTGTGATCCCTGTGCCGTGTCAGTGTGCCATTGTTATGCTTGAAGTTGTTTGGGACAACAAAGAGAGGTTACCCAGCTCCAGCAAGTCTTCAGGCCCTTTCCAGAGTCACCCTGTCCAGCACTCTCTGCTTACAAGGTCTGTTGTGGTCTCTGCAGGCCTTGGCCTACACCTATCAATGGGACAGCCTTCAACGTGCAGAGAAAGCACCCTGGTACTGCCTTGAAGAAGAAGGTCTTGACGAAGCAGGACAACGTGCCCGTAGTGCCCGATACACCCACCATCCATCGGGATGGCAGCTTCCCACGCAACTCCTCAGGTCAGCCTGCTCCATGGCAGCTTTTTCCCTCATGAACTTTTTCCTTGCACAAGAAGCACAAACTGCCTCCTGACTCTGCCACAGCTGGGAGCTTTGGTCTATAGCCTGTGCTGAGAATGATCAGCAAATATGCTTTTGAGTTAGTCCAGCTTGGYAGTACTGGAGCAGCTGGTGCTTAGAGATGCATTGGAAAGTTGACCTGAATACAGTAGTGGTAAAGGCCTAAGCTCTAGCTTTGCCCATCCTAATAGTCCAAACTATAGCACTGGTGCCAGGAGGCAGCTGTACGTGCAGGGGTGGGCTGTGGGGCAGTCTGGCAGGGTGTGCTCAGTGYGCACCTAGGAGTACCACCATGGTCAACTGTCCACTCACCATCTTGGCCYTCTGCCTGTGCTGCTGTCCGCCTCTGCAGCCAGCTTCTCTRCTCTCCCAGCAAGGCTTGTCTCTGCATGGCACTCAGTGACTCGGTGCAGTTGTGCTGCTGCTCCCAGAAGTGCCCCATGCCTTCTCGCTGCTCCCATCCCACGGCCTGCAATGGCTGCAATGGCAAGMGGGAACAAGCAGTGCCTCCTGTGTCCCCCCACCCAAACACGGCGGCCGCGTGTAGCCGATGACAGCCAGGAGGGGCTGCCTGGTGCTGCCAGGCTGTTTGTTGCCTGCAGTAAATAGACAGCAGATAGTCCCTAGTGGCTCTTGTCTCTCCTTTGTTGTTAGCCAGCTTTGTGTTGGGAGCCTGAGGAGGCTGAGATAAGAAGAAGGGAGCTAGGAATGATACTTTGAATGCTCTTTTCTAGTGATGCTACTGCCATGTTCAGAATTGACCAGAACTAGCCTGACGTGGCTCTCCATTCATATGGAATATAGATGTGTATATCCAYATACTTCTGCAGTGACATCACCGATGTCGGTGACAGGGGTACATCAGTGACATCCAGATTAGCTCCTGTCTGAATATTTTTGATTTTATGGTTCCTCCATATTATGTGAGAATGTGCAAGGTAGACCAAAAAACCTACAGCCTATAGCCGTTCATCCAGATTCTGTGCAATATTTATACTTCAGACTTTTAGACAGCTCAGCTGTTTTAATCTACACTTTAGAAAATGAGCCTTTTCAGTGCACAACATGAAATTTTTGATCGACAGTGCCGTTGATGACAAATGGGTTTTGTAAGAAATGTATTTATCATCAGAATTTTCTCATACGTTGTAAATGGATTATCAAGAGWGTGTGTCTGCCAACAATTTGCATCTGTATTTACCTTATTTTTATCCTCAGTTCACATTTGGAGGGTTCTTTTATCCCAACCATCTACACTGGAAATTCCATTTGTCCACAAGAGAGAGCTTAGGCATTGCACAGTTTGCAAACAAGTCCATTTGATGCCAAATAAATTTCACCTTGGCATCTTTGAAATACAGCCAGTGTGTACCTCTGAAATAGTAAAGATTCATAATACTTGGAAAGAACAATGTCCATAACCTACTCCTTTCCCAACAGTAGGCTAAAATGTATATGCACTCAGCTGCCTGCTGTCTAGAATACGTGACGTCAATGGAAACAGAGGCACTGTCAGGTTTGAAGGGTCAGGTATCACTGTTCCCTGGTAGTTGCTCYGTGGGCATTCARCCGGGCYCAGCAGGACTCGCTTGTTCAGGCTTGGTGCTCTCAGGAGGCAGCTGGAGGTCTTTCCTGAAAAAGTTACAGAGTACTTCTGTCCTCAGGGCTCTGGGTAACCAGGGCACTGAGACAAGAGAGGCACCTGAGCACTTTGCTCCTGAGGTAGCAGGTCCTGCTGCTCCCCACTGTGTCCCAGGGAGTTGGACTCTGCGGCCTCAGGAACCTGCAGCTGGCTGTGGTGCCTGTGGGACTTGGGAGCTGGYGCTGGGTGGGTAATTGTCAGCTTTACCCAAGGAGCTGGGCCCAGCTGGGGGAGGCTGGGAGAAGGCAAGGAGCCAGCCAGCAGGGAAATCTCTGACCCAGTGCCACTTGGTCCCACATGGAACCCTGGCTGGGAGATCGGGCTGCAGGCTGCTCCATGGCGGGGAGCCTTGGCCGGGGCTGCAGCGCTCACGGCTGACCCTCTCCTTACAGTGACCTCGCAGACAGCCACTGGTGCCGAGCGCCGAGAGGAGCCGCTCTGTGGGAATGGGCAGCAGGACACAGCCCCTTCTGAGCCAGAGCTGTCGTTACTCGAGGCACTCTCCTGTCTCAGCAGCAACGACTGGTAAGAAAGGCCCTGTTCCCTGTGTGTCCCTCTGAGCATAAAGGCAGGTTAGAAATGTATTTTTGTAGTGCCTCTGAGCCCAGACAGCCTAGAGGGCCAAAAGGCACTAGTGAAACCACTCCAGAGCAGTGAGAGCAGCCTTTTCTTGGCCTTGGTCTGCAGCAGTGCTCCTGCTTGCAGCAGGTCCGTGCTGCTTCCTCACTTTGCCTTTTGCTCCATGGAGCTGCTGCAAAGGAAATCTTGAAGGAAGACAGACAGCTGTGGGACAAGATGATTTTTTGGCTGAAGCCAGAAGCAGGATGGCAGCAGTTTTGAGTGTAGAGATTTGGGTGCCTCGGGGCAGTGGCTCAAGTGGGACTGAGTAAGATTTCTCTCTGGTCCCACTGCTGGCAGCAGTGGCAGGAGACAGGGTCTCCCTGTGACCTCCTGCATGTGAGTCCCAGGAGCAGCTACAGGCAGTTCCTCTTTCTGAGAAATGGACTGAGTTGTGCCAAAGAGTTGCTCAGCCTGTCATTTCTCCTGAAGGGCTCATGGCAAAAGACAAGGAAAAAGAAAGAATCCTTTATGAATCATGCACTTTTCAAATTCAGTTTTTTCCTTCTCACTCCTCCATGTGGCCTGAGATATTTGGTCTATACTTACAGTGTGTCCCATAATTAGACACAGACAGAAGGAGACCTGTAGATGCTCAGAGGTGAGGACCCTACAAGTGTCAGGTGGTGGTGGTTGTATTTTTGATGTCTGGGTAGCATCCACTCACTAGGACTCCGTTCACACTGGGATAAGCATGAAAAATCTGCCAGGATGCATCTCCTTGTGCAGTCACCTTTGTTTTGCCTCTTGTCTTCCCCATTTCTTTTTGGTGCCCTCTGAGGTCCAGCGAGCTTCTGCAGGTGTGGGGGGTCTGGGTGACACTCAGGGGTGCCCGTGGGATGGGTCACCAGTGCTGTGCTGCAGCCCTGCTGCATTGTGTACCTTCCTGTGGCTCAGGTCCTCCACACAAAGCAAGTGCTGAGAGATGGAGTTGTTTGTACCTTTTTGATTAACATATTGCTGTTGTGGAGGTTGTTTTAAGGAGGGATTATCAGGAAAGCTAGAGTTTCAGCTGTTCTTGCCCAGGTGTGGAATCTTTTGGGATATCCTGCTGCTTTTTTGAGGAATGTGTGAGGTGGAGTGGAGTGGAGTGGATGACGGACAGGCCTAGACTGTAGAGTGGACACTCAGCTATAGAGTGCCAGTGCAGACTCTCGCTGTTGAACTCCTGCTGGGGCTGGTAAATAAGGAAAATGCCCCAGTACCAGCCTCGTGGGACTGTGTCTCAGGGACAGGTGCAGGGAGGTGGTGAGAAACATAAACATGGCACAGTCTCACAGCTTCTAGAAAGCAATGACAAAGGGACTTCATATGTCAGAGATTGCAGAAAGGCTGTCTTGTTAAATGGCCACAAAGGAACCCTCTGAAACCTCTCTATCTGCCTTTTGGATCTGTGTATGGTTCTGACAGCCACAGCATCCTGTGGCGACGAGTTCCATGATATAATTAAGTGCTACTTGAAAAGCACTTCCTTCTGTTTGACTGAGCCACCAGCCTGTTAATTTTAGAGGGTGCTGCCTAGTTCTTGGGTGGAGAGAAGAATCAATCTTTTTGGTACTTGTCTTTCAGGGAGCTGAAGAAGGGGCTCTTCAGCATCAAACACCTGGCTGAGTCCCATTCAGAAGTCCTTCTTTGTAGATTTTGTGAGGTGTGCTTGGCAGTTACCAAAGAGGTAAGAACATTGTGCTGAATTGTCCCCCATACTTCATACATGGTGTGGAGAGTAGATACGTGCTTGTTCATCCTCGTTTGTGCTCAGGGACTGCCTTTGTTACTGGTTTTAGACCTTATATTTCTAACAGCTGACACCTGTCTATAGGAGCTGTGCCTACATGGAGCTGTATTTACTGATAGGTAGGGCATCTGACACTCTCCTCTTTGAGCTGGGTGCCATTATAATGCAATGTGAAAACGCAGAAACTGAGACACAAATTAGGATATTTGCCAGTGTACAAATCTCTGCCCAAGCTGTAATTGAACGCTGCCAATTGGTCTGTAGACTTGAACCTTTGTTTTCTGTTTGCTGACTGAGTGCTTCAACTGCTGGTGTTGCTCCTAAACATACCCTAGCTGGCTCCTCTCTTGGAAGCTCAGGGACATCTGTGATCCTTTAGGAAAAATGGTGGCAAATGCTGTTTCTGGGGGTCAGTTGGTTTTCTCCTCACAGAATTCTTGTTTTCCTGTTGGAAAGGTTTGAGGCTGACCCCTGCAGTGCCTGGGAGTCATAGCACAGGTCAAAACTCAACACACATCTTAGAGCAAGGATTTTGTGCATGGCAGCCTTTGGGGGCAGAGGGGCAGAAGCAGAGTGCTGAGACTCCCTGCCTGTGTTRTAGAAGTGGCTTTGGACAGAGCATGTCAGGATGTGCAAACAGTCTCTTCCTATGTCAGTGCTGTCTGGAATGCTACAAATGCAGCTGAGAATTGATTTCTCATAGGAGCTTGCTATGTCAGCAATAGCCAAGGAATGGAAAAAATGGTAATCTCAATATATRCTAGAAAAGAATATTTATAGCCTTGCTTTAATTAGGGCTAAATCTGCTGCTAATTGTGCCAGCATCTTTAAATGCAAGGCTTAATACACTTTATGTCTTCATTATGAATCTCGAAAGGGCATGTTCAGCCATAGCGAATGTCAAAGGCCCTGTAAAGATTATTTGAATAAAGTAGATCTCAGGAACAGAGAATTTAGTTTTGCAGGCATTTTAATCTCTTTTTCAAGTAAAGTATTTCAACATAAATTAGGACTACTTTAGAAAGAGCAGATATTCTCTCTGAGATTTAGTGGGAACAGGCAGCTCTCTCTTCTTGTCAAGTTCCATAGTGACCAATGTATTTAATTGCATTTGAACTCAAACTAACTCCCATTTTAAAATGGGTACCATAACCCTTTTCTTGCTTACCAGATTTGGTTTTTGGTACTTTCAAGAGTTGTTCAAATGTTGATGACTGCTGCTAGATTAACAATGTAGAGAAAATTAAGGCTTTTCCATCAAAGAATAATAAATGGCTACTGCATAACRTTTTGCCTGAACAGAAAATAAGAATGGTCTCCAGACTATTTCAGATTTTGATCTCTCAGCCAAATCTGTCGTACAAGGAGCCTATGTGTAGTAAATTTTTGTCTGTATTTGATATAGTTCAGTTCAGAAAATGAGCCGAGGGCAGGTTTCAGAGAGAATGTGAGAGAAGACTCATTTTTTGGTTAAACTTCAGTCCCCTGTGTAGGATTTTTCTTTCTCTATTCCCCTATTTCAGTGCAAATTGTGAGCGGAAATGCCATTAAAATTTGGAGATGCTCAGATGCYATGGCAATGGGGTCTGGGTAATTATCTAAGACACCCTGAGGTGTGAAACAGCTGTTCATTAGAAGCCACAAAAGCATTCTGCCAAAGACRCCAGCTAGTCACTGATGTTTCTAATCAAACTGTCAACCAGCACCCATCTTTGGCTGGCTGGAGTTTTGAAGTGTGGTCTARTACTGTCCTTTGCTGTGTGCCACTGAGCAAAGGGAAGTGCCAGATTAGACTTTTGGCATTTGACATCAAAAGTCACAAAAAAGTAATTATTCTTTTTATTAAAAATCTCTCAATTGCGCCTCTCAGGTGCCTTTCAAAGGCTTCAGCAACAGATTTAGACTACTTCTAAATGGAAATAAACAACAATTTCACTCACTGATCATGCAGAAACAGGAAGTGAAATGATTTAGTAAATGTTCTAAGTCTGCTACAGATAGAAGACTCTGATTTGGAGAAATTAGTCCTGAGGGGTTGGTGGTTCTGTTCAGGGGTTGACCAGCTACTTTGCCCATTTCTGGATCATTGGGCTCTGTGTGCTATTTCGCTGAGCTTAGCCAGAAAGGCTTCCAAGAACCACGATTAGAGCTAGGTCCTTGTTTCAATTAAGGCTGGTGGTTAAGAAGCTTGTGTCTCTCTCAGCAGTGCTTGTGGCACAGGTTTATCCCAGGAGCCCGGAAGTCATCCAGCGCTACACCCTGCCCATGCTCTGGTCCTCCCTGGGGAACAAGGTGCTGCCTGTCCAAGGCGCCAATGTCTGTGCTGTGGTCACCAAGCTTGCCAAAGCCCTCTCTGAAGTGATGGGCTCCAAGCTGGAGCAGCATGCTGCCAGCCAGCCTCGGAATGTGGGGAAAAACCTCTACAACATTTTGGGCTGGACTGCCACGTGAAGGCTGCAGGTGTGCTCCAGGAAGCTGTTGAAGTGCTGAGTTAGACAGGTGGAAGCAAAGGGGGATGTGGTGGCAGCACTGGTTTTATTCTGCATGTTTGAGGAATGGGATTTATCCTTTAGACTTTATAGCTACTAATGTACATATGTTTCAATATCTTGATGTAGTCAATACCTGTAGTTTTGAATAAATGTGTTTGGATGGTATCTTTTAAATGTTGATGATATGTTTTTTGTAATTTAAAATAAAATAAATTTAAAAATACCAAGCAGAGAATGGGAGACTAGGACCTGCTAGCGTAGAGGAGATGTGCTGAGGTTATCAGAGTGTGCTTGGCTTACAAAACTAAATTTAGATATAGCTTGAGTCTTGGCTCAGTTTTATGAAACTTTAGAGGAAAAGAAAATCTGAGATAGGAAGCTTAAGATAATTGGATATATTGGCCCCTGTGGTAGCTTTCTGCTTACATTTTAGCATAATTGGCTTCTCATCCCCAAAGGAGTGAGTGGGAAGTAGTCAGCCCCAGTGCTTTTGCTTTGTACTTCTGGCAGGTATCAGTCTCCTGGGAATTATCATCCAAAGAACAGAGAAATTCACTCAAGTCCTAGTCTCCTTTTTGCTGCAAGGAGTCTAAGTTAAATCTATCAAAGGACTCTTAAAATTATTAAGAATTTATTTAAGAGGTTTTAAGTGTTATTAAGTTTGTTTGATGAGTACCTTTCTATTTTTACTGGTTTGTAAACAGCTTCTGAAAAGGTTACAACAAGCTTCATTGTGTGCTGGGAGAAGGCAGGCTGCAGAGCCACTGATCAGTCCAGGGAAACTGGAAATACACCGAGCATCTAAGTGCCTGCTGCACTCTTTGTGCTGTGGTGTTTGCAGTGGCTGTTCTTCTGTGGAAAAGCTTAATCTATTTATTTGGSTGTCAAGGGAACTCTGTGGGGCTGAAAATGGGACATCATATACTTGCCTGGGGTAGCACAGCTCAGAGGTGCAGTATATGCTTTCTTCTTCTCTTGGCTCTTAGTAGGATAAGTAGTYCTGAAGTACTGTTTTTCAGCATGAAGAGCATAATATTGCTTGTGGGTTTTTTTAAATTGTCCATGGTGTATTCTAGGTTATTTCTTTGTTTTGCACCTTAGTGGGTTTTGGGTTTGTATTTTTTTTTTGCACTCTGTTTCAAGCTGTTGTTGATATGTTATTTGGACTAATATGAAATTTGTCTAAGACTCATAATTAGGTAACTAATTACCAGGAGTCCTTTCTTACTAGCTGCTCAAGTGCAGAGCACTGTGATAGGAGGGTGTCCATGATGCTTCCTGTTTCCTGGCTTATCCACAGGAAAAACTGTGCTATGAGAACCTACTTGTAATCCGGTCCCTTACAATAGTTAACGCGTGCATGTGTATGCATGTGTTTTCCCTGAAATAYAAAGATGAAAGTTTCTGCATGGATATCTGGTTATTGATGAAACCTTCAATGTTCAAAAAGATCCAAAAGATGCATTGCCTTTTGCCCTGGTTGTTAACTATATTTACAAGCAAAGAGACACAAAGTTTCAAAGAGGAGGAAAATATTTCAAAACTAAGGCCGTTGTGTTGTACTGGCAGGTTTAATTTCCAGTTTGGATATAAGAGTTGTTAAACTTCCATTAATTATAAGAGAGGGTAAGGCTGCAATGAAATTGCCCTGTAAGGTTAACTCCTTAGAGTCACATTTAAAAGCCAAGCAGCTGGGAAATTTGCTGGTTTAGGTTTTAACTGCAGAGTCACCTCAGCCTTGCCACCTATCTGCGTGTCTGCTGGAATGCCTGGAAAGTTTTGTTCACAGCTTTATAGCTACTGCTCTGGGGAAGGGTGGTCCTTCTTAGCATCCTCAGGCTTCGACTTTGGTTCACTCATATTCTAAGGAGTCAATGGTTCAGTAGTAGTTTTAATAAATGAAGGGCAGCCTGTTGCATTGAAAGCTTTCAGTTTCTCTTTAATTGCTATACAATCAATTAATCTATGCCTCGAGGAAAAGTTTGCTAAAGCAGAAGGGATTGATATGGAGTCAGATAGGCTTATGACCCCTTTTTCCTTTGAAATAGTCTTGATAAAGGGTGTGTTCTATACAGTCTAACTTCAGAAATTCTCACACTATTAGTGCCATCACAGAGTTGTATATTAGCAAACAAAGAGAAAAGAATATAAGAAAGAGAACTAAGAGGCCAGATATTGAAATTTGGAATGTCACTGAGAGAACAGTTAAGGGCTGTGAGGGCTGTAGGTAATTTTGCGCTAGTGGCGGTGGAACAGGGTAGGTGCAGGGCACGTATATGTGAGATGAATCAGAGGGATAATGTGGTCCTGCTGAGTATCTACTGTCTCTATCTGCACACCTTTTCTTTTGACATTAACATTTTCATTATTCATCCAAAAAGGACTATGGGCAAGAAATGCAAACTTGGGATCTTTGCCCCAGTTTTCAGATGATCGAGTATACGGTTGTGAGTTTGTATTAACCTTCACCTTTACCTGAGGACAACATGGAAGTGAGCCCCTAACCCATACTGCAGACACTATGGATCTTGCCCATAGGATCTTGCCCGGGAAGATCAAAATCACAGTTTGAAGTTTCATACCTGCAACATGCATCTCCACATGCTGTAGTCATGATGACACTGAGTACATTTGATGTGGAAGAATTAATGATTTGCTAATCCAACAGGTTTTCTCTTCAGGAGATGCTGGCAGTTCTTTGCTGATGAGACATGACAGTAAGAACAGGTTACTTCATCTCTGTGTTGTGGTTTCTTTCCTTCTTATAGCAAATGAGATCTTCTCAGAATATTTCTCTTAATGGTAAAACTTCATAAATGTTTATGAAMTGCCTTGAATGTTAAGAGATGTGGCAGTATGAACACTGAATTTATTCATAACCTGCATAGCATTCTCAGCCATATTGCTAATCACAGAATATTCTGGCTTGACACGCACTCACAAGGATCATCAAGTCCAGCTCCTGGCCCTGCACAGAACACCCCAAGAGTCAYCCCATGTGCTTGAGAGCATTGTCCAAACGCTTCTTGAACTGTCAGGCTTGGTGCTGTGACCACTGCCCTGGCAAGCCTGTTCCAGTGCCCAGCCACCTCTGCATGAAAAACTTTTTCCTGAGATCCAAGCTAAACATCTCCTGAYTCAACTTCAGGCCATTCGCTTGGSTCCTGTCACTGGTCACCAGAGGGAAGAGATCAGTGTCTGCCCCTCTGCTTCCCCTCACGAAGAAGTCGTAGACTGCGATGAGGTCTCCCCTCAGTCTCCTCTTCTCCAGGCTATCTGAGGTAGTTCTTGAAGTCAAATAAAGACACTGGAGTGTGTATAGTGCCTTAGTGTTCTACTCATCTTCAGATGCCAAGGGCATGAAATGACAAGCCCCTTAAAGGTCTGAGATTTGTGCAGTGTAAGTGGAAACAAGGGCAGCTGCCAACTTATTAAAGGTCTGCAGATAAAGTGCAGAACAGAGCTGTTGGCTGCTCTTTTCACAGCTATGAAGCCCGGGCTGGAAATGTGATCCTGCTTCACTCTGTGCTCAATCCCTCTGCAATCTGACTCCACTGCAGCGAGCGCACTCTGATTTTAACCCTTAGGACCAAGCCACTGCCCCCTGAGTTGGCTGTGATTTTGCATAGAAACTCTAGTGAACTGAGCACAAGACTGCCAGGTAGCTCAGGGCAGCAGAGAGGTGAAAGCAGAGCTGACCTATGCTCTGGTCTGTCAGTTCCCAGGCTGGATCTTGTAGCCTAAAAAAAGACATATTTGCTTAATGGAAATGCAACCTAAGTTAATTGGTGTACCAGCAAAACACAAAACAAGACAAGCCTGGGGTGGGGTGTTGGGGTGGGGGARGAGGAAGCAAATGGACTTTTTATAGTTCAGGGCACTAGTTAGGGCACTGAGGAAGGCATCAATAGTGAAACATTGGGCTAAGATTGAAACTGGTTGCCTACAGAATATGGGAGATCAAACTCATACTTTGTATATAAAACCTCTGTTTTATTTACATCAGTAAAAAATAAGCGTTAAAATTGAGCCTGGTCTTACAAAACAACCATATTCCAGAAATGTTTTTATTTGTGAAAAATTGAACTGTTGACCAAAAAACCTGTTAAAAAATTAAATAATTTTTTGAAAAAGTGGTGAGGCAAACTATCATTTTCTGCATACTAGAGTTACTCTTCATTTCATGCTTGCAATACAAATTGAAGGTAAACACATTTTTTGCAGGAGTACTGTACATTAACTGGACTAAAGAAAATCTCTTAGCTATGTTCATATTACAAACTTGTAGATCACTCCCGGAGAAGCTGTGTTTTGCATACAATGATCAGTTTGCTGCAGCATCCTTTGGGCAGCATCAGAATCATTCAACAGCTGCAGTATTTAGGTGGGATTGTGTTTGCAAAGAGCCTCCTGATGACCACAGCCTTAGTCAGAGCCGGGAGAGATGAAGTGGTAGGATGCCAGCTCATGTACACATCTTCAAGGGAGCCTGGTTTGGGGGGAAGATGCTTTGGCTGGCTCTGTGTTCAGACAGCACACGTGGGAGGAGGTTTCCAGCTTGACTGCTAAAAAGAAGTGTTGTCCCATGTGCTGCTGTAGCAGAATCTGGTGCTTGAGGGATGTAAATAAATACTTTCTCTTATTCCCCACCACGGGTGCTGGAAAATTTCAGCATGAAGCCATAAAGAGATGAACTGATTGTAGTAGCTGAGGAGAAGCTGTCTTCCCACTCTGTCTGTTTTCATCTGCAAAGCCGCATTTCRGCATGCAAAGTGCCAGTTTCCTGCTGTCATGTTTCTGGTTTGTTTCTATTCTGGGTGGCTATTGCCAGCAGAACAAACCAACCCAAAATGCATGCAAAAATGCATTCATATTCTTATGCAGTAGGGAGAGAACTACACTTCTGATGACGGGGAAGACTAACTTGCAGAGTTTACACTGCTGGTGAGCTTTGCAGTATTTCCCTGATGATTTTCCAACTTTATAGGGGTGGTGCATCTGCCTGTGATTACAATGTGGATTGGTTGACATCTGTATGGGTGTGGATTGGTTGACATCTGTATGGGTGTGGCTGCTTGGCCCCGTTAAGCTCGCAAACCCCTGACCATCCAGAGTATCTATTCACTGTGAGTTGCTTCTCTATATTCAAACCCCCACCTTAAAAATAACAACTAAGGTTTCCTTGTGTCTGTGGTGCAAAATGGCACTGTACTCAGTGGAAGATGGTTGCGATTAAGGCACTGGACTAAAACTCAGGAGTTCAGTATCCAGAGGGCAACCCTTGTACGGGAGAAGACGAACCTCCGTTCCCCCATCATGCAGGTGGGCAGAAAGGATTAAAAACTCTGTGTGAAGGTGAAGTGCCCAGACACCACCTTGATGAARACTGTAGGAAAAATTTAAACTATTCCTAACAAAATATGATACAAATGGCTTTTTTTAGATGGATCTTATTCTGTACTATAGTTGTAAATGAAAACATGTCAAATGAAAATAAAGCTACATTAATTAAAAGTTGCATCTTAATCATGATGATATATTAGTTAGGTGAGAAAAATCCAGTAATTTTTGAAACTGTATTCCAGTGACTGCTGTAAAAKCTTAGGATTAATTGGCTGTAAATAACTTGTGTTTTTATTAACAAGAATCTGTCTAGACTCCCCACTGAAATTACAATAAATACCCTCAAGCTGCATAAACCAGAAAAAAACATAAAACTTTTTCAGGGAGAACAAGATTCTCTATGGTGGCATTTTTTCCTTTCACAAAAAAAGAAAAAAACCCCAAACTAAACTCCCAAATGTGTCCTTAGATGACTTGTGATTTATAATGTTGTTTGATCAGGCTATTGCAAAACTACGCTAATCAGGATTAAGCCTTGTACCCTGGAAACTAGAGGCAATAAGATTATCTGGTAATCAAAGGTGATTTAGAAGATCAAAGCCTTTTTTGAGGGAGTAAGCTCCCAAATTTTTTTCCTGYAAAAGGGGTTACTTTGTTTTAACTTGTATGTTGATAAACACCTAGGGTAAAGATGTGACTTTGCTGAAGCCATTGATGTTTTATTGCAGTAACACTCAATTGGTTCAGGGTTTTACTTCCCTCCTGGAAAAGTCACAACAGCCCCTTTTTACACAGACTATGATGCCTACTGAATAAATAACATGCTGAATAATGATAATTTGTGTGAGTTTAACTCTTTTATCTAAACTGTGGAAAAAAGGACTTGGCTACAGGTTCTGTTTTCATCAACCAAATTTGTCTCAGACTCACCCAGCTACAAAGTGTTTCTTTTGCTCCATGTAGGTCTTTGAGCAAAACCATGGAATGAAAGGAGAAGCAGCTAGCTGGTATTTCATTAGATTGTTGAGYCCGGTTTGGGATTTTTGATGCAATGCAATCCTATATTTTCTTTGCGAGAGAAGATGAAGCCACATTTTGGAAGCTTGGGTAAGGCTGTTTCCTCCCTCCAGGGCCTCTGGCCTTGCTCATGCCTCTGCCTCTGGGGGTGCTTCTGCTGTCAGTCCCTCTGCAGCCCCTGGCCCACGATGAAGAGCTCGGGGTGGGAAGYAGATCTGTTGGACTCTTTGATTTCAGGAACGCCAGAGCTGTTCCAAGAGTCACCTGCTTTTCTAGGGCTCTTCTCCAAGCTGTAGAAGAAAAGATGCTTAAGTTAAGAGGCTAATGAATCATGACTTTTTAAAACAGCACTGATTAGACCATGTCAACCCACAAAGCACAGATGCTGCATGATTCCCTGTCATTCCCCATCTCCTCCTGAATACATGCTCTTTATATGCACCATAGAGATTTTACTCTTGTCATGCCAAATGCACTGTACTGGTCCCTCCCAAACCTGTCTTGGGAAGAAAACATTTTGTATATTTAACAGGGAATCAGTGTGAGACTGGGTTCCCTTGCAGACAGGGACAGATTTGAGTGAAAAGTCTTGATTCAGACTGCTGGAGGAAAGGAAAGGTCTTACCTCTGATGCGCATCTGCTTAGCCTCATTACAGTGATTTCCGAGCACGCCAGCATCACTGTAGGAGGGGAATTCTGGTAGTACAAATCTGCTACTCAGTCTGGAGACAGGAGCACTGAGACATGAAAAGTGTAAATGATGCTCCTGAGGTTGCTCTGGCACTCCCTAGGGGTACAGGGACTTTATGTATCAAGACTGATCACAGCAGTGGATCTAGTCATGAGTATCTCACGCCATGTCCTTTCCTGCTGAAGTGTGTCCTGTGTTGCTGCAGCTAAATCTAAGTGGTTTAAGCTCAGCACAGGGAAATATTTCAGAGCTCTCTGGGAATCATTACTGTATTTTAAGGATATAAACCTCTAAACTGAACGAGCTTTCAACTACAGACAAGCTGTTATGTTCCTACTCTAACTACTAGGACTTTAATGATTTGAACTGCTAAATGAAGAGATTTGTGATACATGTCAAGTCATGAAACTAATCCCAATTCAAATATCCCCCAGTTGCAGAAGGGCTCATTTGGGCTATTTGCTTTGAGCCTGATTCAGTCAACCCAATCCATTCTCAAGCCCTCATTGAACAGTATCTTAAAGGCAATAGCATTTAATCTCTCTCTGCTCTACCTCTTGGGAGAAGAGCAGTCTCAATGAAATTCTATTTTGTTTAAGTGTATACACAGAAATCGTGTTACAGATTAACAGAATTTCTACTGTTAGAAATTCTAGCAGAGCAGAGCAATTGTACATGTTGTGCCTTACTAAGATGCCAATAATTGCTGATTGCTGTCAAATGACCAAGCTTAGAAACCAGTAATCTCAGGCTATCCATCCCCAGGCTGTTCAAATAGGAACCAGTTGTACTGACTTGAGGACTGAAACTTGAAACTGAAACTCTTGTCAGGTACCCTAAGACTAAACGCAAACATCCCCTACAACATGGGATGGACAGAAGACATGCTTGGAAAAAGAGTGGGCTTTGCCTTCTAGGAGAGTAGTGAGTGTGCAGGAGACACATAAATCTGCACACAATGCTGATATTTAGTGCCCGGCAATGCCAGCTGGCAAAATGAGATGGAAATTGACACTTTTTTTTGTGTGTGTTTCTGCTAACATGTGGGGTGTGGGAGAGGCAGCTCAGCTACCTGTTTTTGCTTGTACAAGCTTCTGCCAGATTATCTTTGGCAACCTACTTCTCAGCAAACGGATGTTTTAATTTGGTATGGGAAGGGTGGGGGGATATATCTCTTATATCCTTGAGTTGTGGGCATAGGAGAAACTGGCTAACTCATTGGTTTTCAGAATGTTTTACCTATAAAAGATTGATGATGTTTCAGGTTTGATTCTGTGTCCGCTTCCTTCTACTAATGAAGCTGCTAATAACACAGAAAAACAACACAGAAAAACACCACACAGACCAAAAAAAGGCATTGTTATATTTGGAAAGAAGAGGTAAAGCAAGGGAAGGAATGAAGGAAAGAAGACTGACAGCTGTGTGGTAATGGGTTGTGAATTCGAGACCAATGCAAACATTGCTAGAATGAGGAGGTTGAGGTTTAGGTTTAGATATTATGAAATTTTCCTCTGTCACCTGGATGAATTACAAAGCAAAGAAAGTCCTGGCTGTTTAATGAACTTGGAGGAGAAAGATGGATCAGAGTCAGGTGGTTTCTCTATTAAGGCACCTGCTATAAGAGCAGGGCTCAGCATCTGCATAGGGTGATGTGGTGCTCACAGCTGTGGCAACCACTCCGGTCCTCAGCAGGACGAGAGGACCAGCAGTGATGTAAAGAGCTCTCAGAGCTGTTGCCATGTGCTCATTCCTAAAATGGTCCTTCTCTGCCCATCGCCACATTGGCTGTGATATTCATATTAGGCCATTAAGCACAAGGTCTGTAAAATTTTACTCCAGGCAGCTTACACAGTTGTATATTGCATCTTAAATCACTGTGTGTGGTAATTAATGGCCTACATTTCCCTTTTGCTTATGTTGATATAAATTTGGCCTAACTGAGGAGTACTACTGTTGATGTTCACTGGGATAAATGATAAGCTGAATTTGATTCAGGATATATTTTGTTTGTCCAAAATACTTGTAGATCATAACTCTAGGATATATGACTTTTTCATGAAAGGGATGATTTTATTTACAGGGGGGTATTTTTTATATTACTCACTATATTCTGACAGACTATGATAGAAAGATAATACGCCCCATTGAAGCATAAATTAGCTAACAATTTATAATAGACTGATTTTAAAATGAATTCATAAAACTGCCGGGGCTTTTGTCTTGCAAGGTTTTACATAAAACCTCTTCTGAAAACATCTATTTCTGCTGACAGGCACTGGAGTAGACAAAGCTGACTTCACACAGTACATAACAACAACAGGAAAAGCAGCAACACTGTCCAGGAATTTTAGGAAATATTTAAATGTCAGACTACAATGCAATATTAGAACTGAGAATGCAAAATGGTTTGCATTTCCCAGTGGTTTTCACATGTTTTGTTCAGCACATTCCTGTACTGTCAGCATGGGATACTTGGTCCTTATTCTGTCCTTGGAGAGGGAATGCCTGGACATCTGTCTTCAGTGTCCATAACTGTCCCTGTGCTCACAACGCACCTACAAATGCAATTTTATCCTGTTGGGGTTGATCTTGCAACCCCTTGCAACCCGAGGGAATGAGTCATGTGACTGCAGCTCTTCCATGGCAAGAGCAAAAATACTGCTCTTGTATGTGTGGAAGGTTACCGGAGAAGCTTAAAGCTTAATTGACTTACACATCCTAAGATGTTAAGAAACTAGAATAACAACACTGTACTTCCAGGCTGTTGCACTGATCTTTGAGTGTTCCCAAATACCCATTTCTATTTCCTGCCTGGTTTTATGATTATTCTTTTCTTTTTTTTTTTTTTTTTGGTGGTAGACAAAATTTAAAGCTAAGCCCATTTTTTTAATAAGAGGCCACCAATTTTTCCAAACATGGAATTGGCATGTGTTGATGTTTCAATTTCTTTTTCAGAGCAATGAATCTCCAGTAGCCACGGGATACTTCTCTACTGGGCTTGGGCTGTGGACCCATCAGACTTGAAATCAGCACCTAGATCTGAAAGTGTGCACAAGAAGCTCAAAATTCCACGCTCTTATTATGTCCACACAGATCCTTGCCTACACATTATCTGTCTGTCATTCTTGCCAGCTGATTTGAAACATTCTCCTACAGCTTTCAGCTGAACAATTTACTGGATAAGAGGCCGATTATAGAACTATACCCCTCCTCTTGTCCCTATCTTCTCATGAATATTTATGTTTATAACCTGAGGGCTACTTCAGAGCAAATAAGGGGAGTTCTGTGCCATGAAACCAACACTGAATTTTCCCTGGGATGCCTGTCACAGCTTATGTGTAAATGTAAGGCTTGAGCATGCCATGGAAAGTCAACTCTTCCCTTCATTCAGACTGGTAGTCTACTGAMATCTAAGGCAAGAAAATAGAACAGATTATTTCAGTTGGAAGGGACTGACAATGACCATCCAGTCCAACTACAGTGCTATCTTTGCCCAGCCATCTCTACTGCACACGAACAGGGCATCTTTCTGGGAAACCTCTTAACAACATTAAATTCCCATCAGAAGTTTAGAAAGCCAACACAGTGCTATAGGTCTGCTTTTCTGGCATGAAGTGGAAAGTTTCTTACCTTGCYTGGTTAAGTGCGGGTTCACTGCCACCTGTTAGAGGAGCTGGAGGACAAAGCTGGACCCCTGGCCGGCGGTCAGAGAAACTTCTCCTTACAAACGGCTGAGGATTGGTGGTGCTCAGGGACAGCTTTCTGGTCCGGTCTCCAGGCTGCCGGAATAGCAGACTGCTCTTTTGAGAATGTGATGCAGCTTCAGGCTGGCCGGTCACGTCGGCAGGGTTTTTGGTGGGTACCAGTGGAGGTCTGGCTTCGAATAAGGAAGAGGTGGCCGGGCAAAATATTGAACGGACGTTGCTGCCCCTCTTGGAGGAGGAGAGCTGGTGCTCGTCCCCAGCATCCAGCCCAGCTCTTGGCCCCTTCTGGGAACGAGATGGGGAGGCTGGTGGGGAGGGGGTGGTGGGGAATGGAGTGGGGGAGCCCGCCAGCCGCTGTGCTGTTGCTGAGCTTTGCTTGTGCCCTGAAGCAGGGCTGAGTGGTTTTTGCTGTGGAGGYGGAGAGGGCAGCTTCTTCTGCAAGGGTGGGCTGGGCACCCTGGGGCTAGAGGGGGGACTGGGTTTCCTCTGCATGGTGGGTGAGCTCAGGTGCGTGTTGCTAAAAGCCTGCAGAGAGTGTCTGTGATGTGCTGGGGGGCTGAAAAGCCGTTTCTCAGTTGGTGAGGAAGGAGGAGTTCTTGTTGGGGAGACCCTCCTGGCAAATGGTGAGCCTTTCTCATTTCTCCGGAGTGAATCAGGAGAACTGTGCTTCTGGCACGGCACTGAAGTCGCAGGTGAATTGGGCCCCTTGCTCTCTGAGCTGTTGCTGTTTGGGTTTGAAACCCCACTGGGATTTTGAAGAGGAATAATTTTATGGGTTTGCTTRTATAAATCCGCAGCCTCTTTTCTCTGGGTTGCTAATATCTCCTCCTGGCTAGGGATGTGTACGTTGGTAGGGTTCAGCTCCAGAGAGTACCTCTGCAGTTTCTCATCCCCTGACCTGCTATCCCTTAGACCTTTATTAGTCACCGCACAGGGGCCGCTGATATTTTTACTTGGCAATAAGTCAATGGACTGAAGGGAGGCTTTCATTTTTGGGGAAACTTGTGATCTCTTAGCAGCATGCAATTCTGGTTTGGTGGGCTTTTTGGCATCTTCTGAAGACTTTTCTCCTATTCTTGCAGTTTCCTCAGGCTCAGATAAATTTTCAGAAGTGTCCACTAACATTTCAGGCGGTGGTGGTGGCAGGTTCTCAATGTCTTCATCAGTCTCTTCCTTTGTGTCCTTCTTGCTTAATTCTGCAGGTGGTGTAGGAAGAAAGGCATTTGGAAAGCTGGAACAAACACCATTGGTGTTTGAAGGGTTTCTGTCTTCTACTGGTGAAATACGATGCTTAAGGTTTAAAGGTGCCAGGCTTCTCTGAAAGGGAATGGTGGGTGGGATGACTGGAAGTCCAAATTTTCTGATGCACTTTATTGGTCCTAAAGATCTTAGAGGTGCAGCTTTTGCAAGATCATCAGTAGGACTGAAGGTTTCAATAAGTTTTTTGACAGACTGACGAGGGGCACAGCTACTGCCACTGAGCATTTGTGTTCCAGGAGGCTCATTTTCTTTGCCTCCTGATGTCTCCTGGGTAGGCACAGTAGCTCTTGAAGGCTTCCTGCCTCTCTTTTCGTCCAGCTGATGGGCAGGATTTTGATCAAATGTGAACAAAGGGACTTTATCCTGGTTAGGCAGGATGCTGAAATTTTTTGAGAGGCCTGCCTTCAGTTTGCGGGAGGGCCTAGTTGTAGTTTGCTCATCCTGCAAATAAGGTGCTGTTCTTGATTTCCAAAGCTCCAGGTTGTTTGCTGTATCCTTTCCATACAACATTTCCAGTCTTTTGCTGAGCTCTTTCTGAGTTCTCTGAAGCTCTAGGAGAGTTGGGTCCTCTGCCTGGCTTCTGAGGGACTCCTCTGACCGGGACCGTCGTTGTTTCCCAAATGTTCTCTGTCTGCCTGTTGCTGTACTGGGCCTTTTTGCTAGGACTGCCCTTCCGCTGTCATCCTCTATCCATTCTTTACGCCTGGATTTAGCTGGGACAAACTTGATTTTTTCACTGATGGCATCTTTCATCTTCAAAATGATCTCTTCTGTATCTGCATTCTCTGTCCTCTTCATGGACTGCCTTTGCATGTTATCAGTGATTGCAGGGGAAGACAGAGACCTCCTTGGCAGAGCATCTTTCCCCATTTCTGATAAACTTGTGTTGTCATCATCCTCCCCCAGGGTGCTCCCTTCATCATCGTCATCATCGTCATCATCATCATCATCCTCATCCTCATCAGAAGGAAAATCTGTTGATTCACAGATTTTGAAATTTTCACCTTCCTGAGTAGAATCAGTCTGCAAGGAGTTGTAGGAACGGCTTTTGCTCAAGCTTGCATATTGGGGCATGGTAGAAGTGCCTTCTGGTACTCCACCCTGACAAGAAGTCACTTCCCTACCTTGCACAGATGAATGAAGTATGTCCTTAAAATGCCTTTCAAGTGCACAGTCATGGGATGCAGCTGTGCCTGGTGACACTGTCCCACCATTCATACGCTCCGGTGTTCTGGCATGCTTTCGGGATGGATGTCCATGTGCACAAGAATCACTTGGTTGTCCTCCATGCTGGCTGAGAGCACTGAACTCTTTGAGGGATTCACTGTCCACACCAATGCCACTGTCCTCAGAACAGAGAGTCCTGTCATCACCGTGGGACTGAGAGGGTCCCACAGTTGAGGCTTCAAGCAGCTTTACTGTCCGTAGCAGGTGCTCATCAAAGCTTTGCTTTGCTTTCAGTTTGTCTTCCAAGTTGCTTGCAGCAGACTGCAGGTAGCTGCATGTCTCCTGCAGGGCGTTGGAGGTGAGGGAGGCCAGCATCCCACTCACCAACTGCATTTTATTGACCGTGTACTGCAGTAGCTGTTGCAGAAGATCAGGGTGCTCCTTCAAATCGTCTTTTTCTGCTGGCCATGCCAGATTCCCGCCTACATCTTTGAGAAGATTCTCCCCATCAYTGGCAATTTCTTCCAAGAGTTGGTTGATTTCATCAAAGCGAAGCACAAGAAAGCTGATCATCTGCTGTAGGAAGAGCTGAGTTTGGGTGGCCTGGTTGGCCATGTGCAGAATAGTTTCATACTTGGAAAGGTTGGGATTTAAGTAGGCGTATGCACTCTGATGAGCCTTGACGAGCAGTTCTGGGAAGTCTACCTTCTTCTCTGTCYCGCACGGGGCCAAAATGGACTTTTCTTTACTTCTGTTAGGTTGACCTTGCTTTGCCAGCTTATGATTTTTTTTCTTCTTTCCTTTCTTTGGGATTTGCTTTGCGTTGCTTTCATTCTTGTCATCCCAGACAAAAGCTGATGCTTCTGATTCGCAGGACATTTGCTTTCTGATCTGTATGGACTCAGTGATGTGCTTTTGAGACTCAATCAGTTCAGACATAATGACTTCAGCATCTGTGGCTGTCCTCTCAATTTTCTTGTCTTCCCTGGAAATCTGGGAATCTGAATGAGCCTTGGAAGATAACTGGAAATTATCATTTTTGTCCTGCTCTGACAGTCTATCCTCCTCTTCTTCCAGGTAGTCCTTCCTCTGGATTCCATATTGGTGGAATTCATCAATATTGTAGCAAGATGAACCTTTAACCAGCAAAGGGATTCCTTTATCTCTTGGATCAATCGGCAAAACACTTTTGGGTTTGTTCAAAGCCTTAATACCACTTCTTGCAGCAGTATTAGCAATCTCACTGTGAGAAGGTGTGCAGCCCATCCTTTCTTTGTCTTTAGTTTTGATTAAAAAGCCAGATGAACTAAGGAAAAGAAAGAATCAAACTCACTGTTTCATCCTGAGCTGCAGTCTGGCCTGTTTCTCAGGAGTTTTCCATCATGATCCCAGATTTGTTGTCAGTTTTCATTGTTTTTTGCCTTGAAATCTCACGTGCTTATCGCATAGGATCCGTTCTTGAAGTTGTGCACTGTTCCATTGTATGTTCCCACTTGGGTTTTCTTCTTCAATTCAAAAAAAGGAGTGTGAGAGCTTGGCTGGATTTAGAGCTAATGGATTAAGAGGACTTGCGTACCTCGCTTCTGTCTTGACAGCTGTCCACTGCAAATAAGCTTTTAAGCTCATTAGAGTAAGCAAGCTCCAGCCAGTCAGCACTCGTGTTGTATTTATAAAGCCATTTTTTTTCTGCGCTGTCTTAGGGGGCAGAAGGACTTGGTACTTGTCCCTCCTTTTTTCCCTTACTGCAAAAACGTAACATACAATTGAGTGCAGAGACCCAAAGGAAGAGGCTGTATTTTGAAGCCTTTTTCAAGGGAAACTATTTGAACATGGCATGTAAATGTCATGAGATACTCCTTTACTAAGAGAAAGGTGACCTTGACAAGGATGTACCTGCTGGAGAGTAAAAGACAGGAAATCAAATGGGTTAGAAATGCCTTTTAAGACTTCTGCCTATAAGAGTCTTCAAAATTTCCCCCTACTTGCAAGTGACAAGCTGTTTACTTTTTCCTTCTAAGACTTTCAAACCGGTTTTTTTTTATTTTTATTTTTCTTCCACTCAGATGATCATTCTTGAAAATTATTTTTTTCTCTTCTAGATGGCTTCCCAACCTGAAAATCCTAACTGCACAACAACAGTATTTGAATTAAGTAATTAAGTAAAGTAAGTTTTACATATGTTGTTAAGACAGTGTCTGAATCTAGTGGATCCAAACTGTATATTTTCAGATTAAAATAAAAATTAAATGAAAAATCATTTTTTTCCTTTGTCTGGGTGTCTTGGGATAAAATTTGAACTCACAAAAGTGACTTGCTTACCTTTATTTCTTTTTAATCTGCCAGGGCTTAGTTTTCTTAAATGCAAGGTTTTATGGGCTAAAACTCTAAGGAAAAAACCTAACAAATTAAAAATATAGATCCATATCTGAAAAAGAAAAGGAAAGGGAAAAGAAGGGAAGGGAAAATAAAAACCTGTTGTTTGAATCACTTCTAAGGTCAAGACAGTATAATACTACTCTGAAAGAGAAACTAGAGAAGCCAAAGTAGGAATTGCATGAAGTAGAAGATACTTGTCTTTTCTAAGTTTTTACTTGTGAAGGGTTGTATGCGGATGAGGGTCATAATAGCAACCACCCCCAACTTCCCTCTTCACTACACAGACTGGCCTAAATAGATTTGGTTTTTAATTTCCAGACACAGATTTTCTACTGACGGTGGCCCTTCCTCAGTGTCACAGGGGTTACAGGCAACAGTGGCCAACTCTAGCACTGACTAGAAGTCTACTGCTCCTCTCTAGCAATTTCTAACTGCGTGGTCATGGGTATCTTGTCCAATTGCCAAAAATCTTAACATGCTGCCAAGCCTATAAAACATTCTCAGACTTTAAGTTACTGCTTACATGATTCATTCCTTGGGGCTGGACTACAACAACTGAATATCTACATGGGAAGTTGGTATTCTCTGTAGCCTCATTGTTCAAATCCCTTTATCTTTTCAGCAGAGGCAGCAAAATTACCTTGTTTTATAAGGAAGAAGGCACTACAGTGATTCCCAGGAAAATTTTTAAAACTCGATGTGCTTTCTCCAAAGCAATTTTTCAGGAACACATACACAGCACTTAATATACATGATGACATAGTCATTTCCCTCAAGGCTTTTCTGGGAAGCATCAGGTAGTTACCTCTTGACTGTGCTTCTTGCCAGTCATTTAGCTCAGGCTCTGGCTGCTTCTGTGTCTCACCACAATGTGTTTTCTACAGAATGGTCCCAACACTTTATGTATTCTCTTTCAGGCATGTACCTAATGTGTTTAAAGTGCAGAAGTGGTGCAGACTTAGGCAGCTGCTTCATCCTGGTGATCCTAATGGTCAAGATGCTGTAGCCCTCCACAGTAAGTCTAGGAAAATGCAGGAGAATGAGCAAGTAGCCTTAACGGCCCTCTTCTGTTTACAGTGTGACCTGAGAGACATCTCTATGTAGCTGCTTAATATTTGTGCTATGAAATCTCTGGTGTCTTTTCTTCAAAAAGCAGCTCCAACAGCTCCATTGTTCGCACTGGGAATTTTGACAATTAATTCCTTGTGAGTTGGTGGTTGTATTTAGGAAGTTCTTTTTCTTCCCTTTTCCTTTGCTCAGTCATGTTCCTTTTGTCTGGATTTTTTTCTAGTTATTTTCACACCACGCATTAACATCTTACAGGAAATAAATGCACGGTTAAAAAATGCAAACCTGGTTTACGATTATTTATTATGCAGTCATTTATTATTTTAAATATTAATAGTAAACCAATATTCATTTTATTATTTATTTGTTATTAAATCAAGATCAAGGCTCATAGAAAATGTGTTTTAACAGGGAATCTGTTTTATCCTAACTTTAATTGCTGTTTGCATGTATATGCACTGTGACTATTTAATGTTGCATCAGATTTATTCGCTTCTGTGAGAGAACAGGATCGTTGATGTGCCTGTTTCCAAACATTCATTTAGCTGCATTTTTCTCATCAATACTCTTATTACCAAGTAATTATATATTGCTTTGCACTTCTGAGGCACTTTAGAAAAACCTCAATGCTTTACCTCACGAAAAATGATATGAAAAAATGCTTTATCTCATGGCCATACAACAAAAGAGAACACAAAATAGGTAATGTCCATAAATGCTTATACCAAGTCTTAAAAGTTTAAGGTTTGTATTTGTGAATAAGAGCTCACTGAGGAATTACAGAGAACTTGAGTGATAACAACAATTTTAAAGAGCTATTTTACTCTCAAAGAAATGTGCTTTTCCTTCTTTTGTGTGAGCAAATTGAATAGAACCAGAGAGCTGCTCATATTGTTGGCCTAGATAGCACCAAGTAAATAGGAAATGGTTGCTTTTTATTTCAGCTTCTTCTGCAGAGCTGACATTAGTTTGGGATACGGAGTAGGTTCTCTTCCTTCTGTAATCACTAACAGAGATACTTATGTAGCTTCATCTTGTTTCTCCTGTGGAAACCTGTTGACAATGGTAAGGAATAGGAGTATCATGGTTTGAAGGAAACGGCGTTGCAAAGAATTACATAGAACCAGTGAGTTTATACAGAGCCTTTATTAGTGGTGATGATGCAAGTGAAAGACAAAATCCATCTTGATTCTGGGTCAATGATAAACTTCTCAGAACTGGCTGTCTTATCTTTTTCTCTTTTTTTTTTAATTTTCATTTTATTTCTAACTTCTAAGTAAAGTGGTTCAGTCTTGACTGCATAAGGCAATGAATGCTTTCAAAAACCTGTTTTGCAAAAACATCTTATTTTTTTAAACAGCAGCAGGACAAGAAAAAAAGTTGTTGAAAACAGGTAGGAAACTGGTTTCCCTCTCCAGCAAAAATACTTTATAAAGGAATTAATGAAGGAAGAAATATAAGGAGAAAATTAAAGAGAGTCAGTTTGGGATTTTGCCTGCACAGGGCTGTTGGTGCACTCAGGTGACCCAAAGGAGTTGAGAAAAATTGTATGACCACTGTCAGCAGTAGTTTTGTGACATATGTTTGCATTTTAATGTTATTTTTGGAATGTGTGTTCTGTTCAGTTAATCATAGTTTCTCTTTGCTGAGAATTGTATTGGTATTTAGAAGCTTGTTATCTGCCCTAACCAATACAGTCACTGCTGGTTTCAGTGGGTGCGACAGTGACTGCCAAAAGACAAGAGTTAGGACAAAGAACTCTGTGAAACAGCATAAAGTTTTAAGTATAGATTCCCAGAGTTATGCAAATCTAGAAAATGAAAGGGAGACGGTTCCACTAGCTTTGACAACAGTTACATTAGTTCACACGAGTGAAAGCAGATTCGTGGTTGTGGAGCAATTTCAAGGCAAGTAAGTTCCTCTCAGCTGAGGGACTGGCAATTTAACTGGCAGGCAGTGGCTTCTGCAGTTTCTAATGGAAGGCAGTAGTGTTGATTTGGGATACAGAAGTGAGGTCCAGATAATTTGTATTCCTGAAAAATATCCCAAGATGCTACAGAAAAGACTGCAGCTATTTAGTCTTACAGTTTTTCCAGTTCCCAGTGGGTTCCCTCACCTAAAGCATCCCAGGCTTTCCCTGAAAACTGAGATAAACACAGCGTTCCTCTTGGCTTTCTCACACAGAGTGTCTCTAACCACAGTGTGTGCACTGAGAGCTGTGTGAAACCACTTCAGACCCACAGGCAGCCTGGAGCATGGCAGCTGCTGCCTGGCAGTGGGCGGGATGTGTGTGGAGCAGGCATTTTTCCTGGAGAGAAGATGGATCTCCTTTCACTGCCAGTGCACTGAGGATAGAGTGGCTCTGRATGAAATGCCAGGCTCGAGGCTGTGGGTCCAGAAACCTTTTTTGTAGGAGAGAAACAAGTGGATACACAGCTCCCCTGTTTCACACCCAGCTCTGAGGGTATCTCCTGGAGTATCCATTGGTTTTGAACACACCTGCTGTCCCAAAGCTGCACTGACCCTGCTATGTGAACATGTTTACTGTCAGAACCTCCCTGCTGCCCTAATCCTTGCTCTAGAGTGGCTCTACTTTGAAGCTGCAATGTCTTCCTAAGACATTTTAATGATTGCTTTCCTCTGATAAGTAAATCTGTGAAGATGAAGGAACTGGTTAGTAATGCTCTATTTCTGCCCGAAGGAGAAACAAGAAATAATATTTTAGTTGCTTGTTGCTCACAAGCATTGTTTCCCCATCTTCCTCCTGAGGTGGTCAGAGCTGGTGCAGCCCATTGTTTTGAGTTCTCCAGGTGTTCAGCAGCTTTGCTGCCCGTGGCAGCACCAAATGAGTCAGACAGGATAGGCTGAACAGACTTTTATTTCCACTCACATCCTGGCATGTAGGAGTGGCTGAAAAAGATAATGTGCTAGGGTATAGAATGAGGTTTAAATATATATTCTTGTAAAATTTTCATTGCAGGGCCCAGAGGTGGAAGTCTGGACAGGCAAGGCTCTTGTCAGGCAGTGACATCCAGTCTCCTTTGCAGTTGCAGCACTAAGTTACAGGACTCACTCTGAGCTAAAATGTTTGGGGTTCTGACATTACTGGTCCAATCAGAAGGATGTTCTAGAACTTGGGATGCTTTGTTAGGTCCTTGCTTTCATTTTCTAGCATAAAAATATTCACGCACAGTTTTGTCCTCATATTCAACACCACCTTTGAATTCACACCCTATTTTCCATCGTTTATGGCATATGACAACTATACCCTCTGTCTCAGCTTTCATTCTGCTGCATTAAACAAGCCATGCTCTGATAATCTCCTGAAATAGACTGTTCTTTTCCTTGGCTGTGCTAACAAACCCTCTCCAGACACACTAGATCAGCTGCTGCTCACTGAAGAAGGGTGGTCACAACCAGACGTGATTCCTCCAGGAGATGGCCAGATCTGCTGGCATGAACACTTCCCTGTAACAACTCTCCAGTTACMCATCCTAAGGTAGGTGTTTGATTTTTGTGCCACTCCATCATATTGGTAATGATGCTCCTTGTATAGCTGTCTCACCTCCTTTGCTTCTTCAGTCACTTCCAYATGATGATCCCATACCTCAGTCTTATTGGTTCATTCATTTCTAACAGCAATTCTTTCCTTTTCACGTTTTTTTATCTCATAGTTCGCCGTTTGGTTTTTTTTCCCCCAAATCATTAAGGGAAAAGATGTAACAAAGATTAGTTCCAAGAATAATATTCCAGGATGTCATCAGTAACCTCCSTCAGGTCAGCACTTTATTTAACACTGCTTCCCCCTGTGCTTGTGTTTACCTCCATTGAAGTTCTCCTAAATTCTAGTCATCTCCAGAACTGCTAATAAGTTCCATTCCAGGCACTCCACTAAAGTCCGTGATCCAGTATCAGCAATAAAATATTTCTTTTGCCTGGAGCATCAAGAATCTCAAAAAAGGCAAATATTGACTGCCAGTACTAAGCTCACATTTGTTCTTGCCTACACACCCGTCTTTATAAAAAGAGTTTGAAGTATAACCTAAGTAGCTTTGAGGTGAAAATAGCAGGCCTGCGTTTTCCTGGAACACATTTTTTTCTTTGCCTTTCCCAAAGCATGGAGCATTTCTAAGAGGTGGAAGAATTGTCTTAGCTTTTTTCTAGCCATCTGGTATCATGTTTACTCTCACAACTGCAATTCCATGCTCTCCTTCTTTCAGTTTTCGAGTCTCTGGGGTCTGAGAGAACTTGCAACTCTCGCCCTTTTCAGTATTTCACTTGAGGTAATTTCCACTTGCCATCCCTATTATTTGTCCTGCCCCCACCGCTTTTAATATTATTCCTGGAAAACAACAACAAAAACCTGATTGTAAACATCAGTTATGTTTACCTAATCGTGACCCACTTCGAGCATAAAAATATAGCAGGACTTGGCCGAGGCTTTATCCAGGTCAAATTCCCCTCAGGCAGCCTGGGCTCAAGCCGTACGAAGCTGGGTTTTCCACCGCAGGCGTTTCCCGGAGACTTCCAAACTTTGGATTTAGATCCTCATTAGGTTTCACAGCATGGGATGAGCACCCTTCGAAAAGCCTTCTTGGGACCTGCTCTCTTCATTCCCCCACCTGGCTACTGAAATAACTGGGGAGCCCCCACGTTTGAGCCGTGTGCTGAAATGTGCCGGTGGCGCCGTGTGACCTCCGGCCCGGAGCGGCGGCGGGTGCGCTGCCCCCGTGCGGCGGGAAGCGCTGTGCCGCCGTCTCTCGTCGCTGCCCACCTTCTCCCGCCGGCCCCATCCCGATTTCCCCGCAGGTGCGCGAGCCGCACGCACCCGCCCGTTCCCGCCCCGCATTCCCGCCCCGCATTCCCACCCCGCATTCCCACCCCGCATTCCCACGTCCTGCCCCGCCGCCCGCGGGGGGCGTGGTCCGCGGGGCGAGGCGCGGCGAGGCGGGCGGTGCTGACCGTCCATTGGCCAGAGCGGTAGGAAGGGGCGTGGTTTGCCCGCGGTGGGCGGAGCCTGGGCCTCGCTGGGCTCCGTCGGCAGCGGGCGGGCGCGGGAGGCCCCGGCGGCGCGCGCTGCGCTCGGCYGAGAGCAGGTAGGACTGCGGCGGGGCTGGCGCTTCCCGGCGTTTCCCGGCACTTCCTGGCCTTCTGCCGGCGCTTCCCGCCCTCCCTCGACGCGTAGTAGGGGGCGGGGTGGCGGCGCAGGGACCGCCGCAGCGGGCGGGCCGCGGCCGGCCTGGCCCCCCCGCCCGGCTGCGGCACAGGGGCCGGGGGGGCTGGGGCCGGTTCGGCGGCCGCGGCCCAGGGAGGTGTCACCGCGTGCCCCGGCGGCGGCCGGGAGCCCCCCGGCTCCTGGAGGGTTCACTCTGGTACCGCCCCGTGTGAGCGGTGCGTGCCCGTGTGCTGGGGAGGTAGCGCGGGGAGCTCTGAGCGAGGAGAGACAGCCTGGAGAGCGCGGGACCGGAGGTCCTTACAACTTCCAGCTTGTCAAAACGCTTGTGCAGTGGAGGCCACAACGGTGGGGGTCGGGAGCATCCTTCTTATGAGGAGAGACTGCGAGAGCTGGGCCTGTTTAGTCTGGAGAAGAGAAGACAGACGAGATCTCATTAATGCATATAAATATCTCGAAGGCAGGTGCCAAGGGGATGGTGCCAGACTCTTCAGGTGCCCAGTACTAGGACGAGGAGCGATTACTGTAAACTAAAACACAAGAAGCTCAACCTCAGCATGAGAGAGAACTGCTTTACACTGACGGTGGTAAAGCACTGGAACAGCTGCCCAGGGAGGTCATGGAGTCTCCCTACCTGGAGACATTCAAACCCCACCTGGACGTGTGCTTGTGTCACCTGCTSCATGTAGCCCTGGCTTTGCAGGGGGTTGGATTGGATGATTTCCAGAGATCCCTTCCAACCCTAGCAATTCAGTGAATCTGTGGTTCTGTGGAAACACTGCCATGTTGCAAGAGGGCCCTGCACACTACCTAAGTCTTGAGTGTACCTRCATGTGTACAACGTGTCTGCCACTTGTGCTGTAAATGTTATAAAGTGAGCAGTTGGTGTATGCGCAAGAAACTTGTTCTCTGAACTGAATTTTTCTTGAGCACATCGCAGTACGTGATAAGGAGTCCATTATACATAGTTGTTTTCAAAAATAGCATCACATTTGTGACAGGTTCCGCTATCAAAGTCCAGCAYGACTGTATGTTGTCACTTGAAGTGCTTTAGCATTTGCAAGTTTTTACAGCACTTCCAGGAAAGCTTTGTATTTGTGCTTTAACACAAATTACAAACTGGAGTACCTGAAAAAGTTGGATCCTGTTGTGCAGAGCTATCGTGCATTCCTGTGTAATGTGTGGATATCAGGAAACCTGTAGTTGCTCTTCAGTTTTGTCAACAAATGTGCACATGCATCTGATGACTCTTTCAAGTTGTTTTTTTCTCTGATATTTCTGTTTTTTTCATTTTCAGATATAATTGAGTTGGAAGAACATATGGCTGGCAAATAGTAAGTATGATATTCCATGCTGTGCTAAACTACACTTTGTGGTAACTTGACAATGCTGTGAACAGAAAAAATCTGTCTTTTCTTGCTTGTAATTTCTCTAATAGTTTCTGTCTCTCTACACTCCTCTTGCTAATATATGGAAATCACTGCTCTTTTGGAAGACCTCCATTCCATTCCACCAGGACTTCTCACCTGAATATCTATGTCTTGGGTATTGTTAATACCTCAGGCAGTTGTGTTTTTGCTTGTAACAGAAGTCATTGTGGGGACAGCATGTGTTTGCCTTTTCCTTTTCTTTGAAATAGTTTTCAGCCTTTTCCTTTCCGTTTGCTTTTCTGGGTGTGTGTGTGGTGTTAGGTAGTTGTGAAGTTCTTACACCTAAGCTGGCTGCCTCTGGAGATAGTTGTGGGTGCAATAAACAGCCTTTCTTGTATTAATTTTCAAATGTCTCAGTTGATTTCAAGTTCCAACAACTTATGTTGTCCTACTTTACAAATCTCACCTCTTCCCGTTACCATCTGCTCAGTCAGGTCTGGCTACTTTTGGTTGTGTTTCTTTTGTTTCCTCAGTGTTGTTGTACTCGTGGGGCTGTGCAAAAAGCTTATAATTTCTTTTGTGTGTTTTTCCAGCTTAAGAGGCTCAGCTAATATGTCTTCTGTACTCATGCATATTACTGTTCCATTGTGTATTTCGTGAGAGTCTGGGGTGCTGCCTTTGAAAAACTTGTGGATTCATGTGTCTTACAAAGCTTTGTGTTGTTGTGCCATAGCTACTGAAGAAATATCAGATGGTAGCAGATTTATTTCACTGTTGCCCTTCAAAAGAAATTTAATTAGGTATTTGCAGCTTAAGAGACTTTCTAGTCCCTCACACAAGAAAGCTGTTGCTGTCATATTTRTGGTGGCTATTAAGCCATTGCAATGTAAACTCTTAACTTTTCCTTACTGTAAGAAAATATTAATTGAAATAATTACAGATATTTTTGGCCTTGTTGTGTAAAAGAACACATAAGCCAATGCAATTTGATAATGCTGTGGGAAAAAATAGTTCTGTCGTTCCCAGTGGCCTCCTCCTTGATCTTCCCTTTGTGCCAGCACATGAATTTGTACAGCTGTATAAGACTAAGGAAATAAACTAGTTGGAGAAAAATGAGCATTTTTCATGTGGACCTCTATTTCGAACTTCAGGACAAGGTGAACTGTGTATGGTGTGCAAGAAAAGGAGACTTTAATTTATTTAMTTCAATATTAGCATCTGTAATCCACTGTTAAAATGCCTTTTATATTAGCATATAGATTATGTGAGGTCCCAAGTAGTGTACAGATTTATTTGGGGAAATAGTAGAGAAAATCTGCTCTTGTAGCTTGTTGTGTATTAGATACGAAAACCAAAATAAATCTCAAAGACAGACTACTTTGTTTTTTAATTTTTCCTATTTACTTGTGTATAGATTAAATATAATAAAAACAAACATTCCTGAAAGCTCCACAGGTTCTTTCTGTCAAGCAGACTGGCTAAACAAATTCYTGAGAAAAGACCACTCTATAGCAATCTCCAGAATAAAAATGTAGCTTGTTTAGTAGAAATGTTGCTTTTACCCTGAGTGTTTAATAATGATACTTAAAAATGTAGAATTTCAATTTTTCAACTGTGAGATGTGGTCTCTGATGGTGCAATAATGTCTGTTTCTATTAAGAATTAAGGGGTTTTTTGTTATTTGTTAATAAATTTACTTGAGAAAATGTCTTACAAGTGGTAGCCAGCTTTCCTCTATCTTTGCCTGTGAACCATGTGAACCTAGAATGTAACTTGGGCTGGTTTTTGGATTTTGTCACTATAACTATACAACCGTTTAGTCTTTATTCTCTCTCCTAGATTTCTGTAAGGCCTGGAAAGTTCACTGGAACCAACACGAGGGTGAAGGTTAAAACACTGTGGTAAGCGTGCTATTTTAAAACACTGAGGTGAAAAGCTGGGAAAGGAGCTGATACGGAATCGTGAGTCCAGGAGTGAATCACTCAGTGATGAATTGTCTGCAGCTGTGTGTGGGAAGATGAAAGAGCTGAGGATTTGAAAAAAGGAGGCAGCAGTAGCTGGTAGCATGTTCTTGCTCATGGTGAAGGGAGGGAATATGCAGGCAGAGTATGAGGGCAGATACTTGATGCTTCACATTTTCATAAAGCTGTGGAACACTAATCTATTTATCATCATCATGAGTTTGCTACTTATACCATTAATATTTTCTTTGCTGCTGAAGTGGAAAATTGGGGAGAAATAAGATGTTTTCCATTAATAATGTGCAAGTTTYGTGGTGGAAGTCAAAACTAGAAGTTGGCTAACCTTGACACCATACTCTACTAGCTTTGTTAACTTATTAATTTGTAAGAATTTAATGGCAGTAATATTTTGTTTGCAAAAAGTTAAGATTTTAGTCTCATTGCACATTATATCTTACTATGATAGAATCAATCCAAAGTATTTCTAGTGAGGTTATTTATTAGTTTGTTTTCCTTCTAAAGTGGCTTTCTAGAAGATGACCATAGAGGATCTCCCAGAACCTTCCTTAGAAGGAGATTCCCTCATTGAAAGAGAACGGTTCCTATTCCCAAACTCTGAAACATCTGTTACTTTTTCTGTTGCTGCAGCACCAATGCCTTCAGACTGTGGTATGTACTTTAAGCAGAAAATGAATTTGTGATCAGCAGAAAATAAATTTGAATAATAATTTTTAAGAGAAGCTATAAACTCTTAATTATTTATTTTCAGAAAAAGTTTTTTTCTTGTTAAATGGATTCTCTGTTAAAGCAGATAAAAGATGAAGACCCATGTTTTTTCCATATTTCTTATTGCATACATTATAAATTATATCTTTTCCTTTGCATGACTCTGTGTATGTCTGGTCAGATATTTGTAGTTCGTTCACATCTCAATGTAGAATTGGGTATTGTGTCAAGATGTAAAATTGCAGTAAGTAAGGGAAGTTAATCTACATCGCATTTAAAACCTCTAGAGTTACGCTTTTTCTTGTGCTTTCAGTGTGTAAATGATGGACTAAAAGGGGATATTTCTGTTGGAAGATGTTTGTGGTGGTAAGGACTGTAAAGTGAGTGGTAGAAAATTATAGCAAGCATCAGTGATCAGCTTTYGAAATCATGTTTGTCTTCAATAGTTATCTTCACATGTATAAATTATAATAAAAATTTTAAACAGTATATAATATGGTACAATGTCACTGTAGGTAAGGAGCTTCATTGATAGCTGCAATTATAATGCCTTTGAGTGTTGCAGGAGGTGTTAATAGCATCTACATATCTTAAAAATTACCCCCTCCACCTGTTTTTCCCATGCATTGATTAGGGCAATCAACTATATTCAGGGAAAATAAATATGTGTACTATTCTGTCTTTGGCAGACTCAGCATTCTTGAGACTCATTTTGTAAGTTAGCACAGGCTGGGAATTTAACCATTCGATATGATCTATTTTAGTACATGAACATGTGTCTTTACGTGGTTTAGCCCTGTTCTCATCACTTGTCTCCTATTCTACTCTAAGTACTACCATGATGTATTTCATTCTGCTTTCTTATGTCTTAGAAGAAGTTTCCATTTGCCTTCTTCAAATGTTGTGTGCTCTTCTAACAACTCTACGATGTCAATACTGTCTGTTCTACTTGGTCTGTGCCTACTCATTGAATAAAAAATACTCCTTTTATAGGAGTTTGCAGTCACCTGTGCAACAATAACACTACTGAATCTGGGTAAAGGGGGTTAAACTACAACAGAGATTCTTGGTCATTACATTCAGTGCATTTATTTTTCCGTAATACAGTTGAGCTCTATAATCAATACTTGGGAAAGATAGAGGGGGAGAAACTAATATTTCAAAGTATCTGGATGCCATTGTCATTCTTTCATGGAATTCATTGTTTTAACAGATTTTCTGTAGCATTGCTTTGTTTTGCAAAGACTACAGCTGATCACCTGTTAAGCACTTARGGTGGTTGTTATTAATACTTGATATAGTCTCAGATTTTTACTCTAGCATGCTGATTGTAAGAGTCTGCTAGAGTTGATTTCTCATATATAATTTGGTTCAGGTTTGTAGCTAGAAATCTTCCTGGTAGAGTAAGAACTGTCAGTATTGTGCAAGATCATTAATCTTGTTGTCTAGCTGTCTGTTTACTTCATAGCTTTCAGCAGTAGATCAACTGTGGTTTATGTGGAAGGTAAATATTAGTAGATAAAGCAGTAGATGTGTGTYGATGCATGGGATGTAGAAGCGTGTAGAAGCACGCTTTGTGTACTACTGGGAAATAAGGGGTTTGGGTTTTTTTTTATACGCTAGGTGCAAATAAAAATTCATGTTAAATATGAGTGAAGTTGTCCTCCTTTTCCATTCTTGCTGAATCAAGGCAATGCAGTTTGAGGAATTCTAAATGGTCAGGAAGCAAACTTTGTCTGTGGTTTTATCTGTTAATCCAATCTAGAAGTCAGGTATGCTGTTTTTGGGGAAAGGTTGGGATGATTCATCCAGGAGTGGTTTATACCATGTCATACACCCAGATGGCTGATGCTGTGTGTTGCTTAACCTGTCTGTCCAGTCTGAGAGCTGTGAATCTGTGATGGATGTGAGCTGACGTTGTGCATTTATCCGAAACCTGCTTAAAAGGCAACTCCCTGGTAGCTGCAGCGGGGGTAAAAGTTCAATGTTTGCCATGATTCATTTGCTGATGGCAGTAGATGCTGCTTCCATTCCCTCTCCTCGTAGCCGTTGCTATCCAGATATTTTGATATAATTTTCCAGAGTTGGGAGAAATTCCACAGATATTAAATAGAGGATGTTTATATACATGCATACGCATACACCTGTGAGTAACGTGACATACCATACTTTTATAATAAGGTGGTTTATACATGTATAGTTTGGGTTGCCTGAAAAACTTGAGACTTAGTCTTTAAAAACATTTTCTTTTTCCTGATCTTGGTTTGGTGCCTAATTTTTCAAGACGTTTGTTACCTGTATCTGCCACCAGCTGGGATTGATGCATTCATGAAATGTCTGAAAATTGCGGAGGCCACAGAATGCCTTCCTGATTTGAGCATGTGTTTATATTTTGGTATGTTTTGTGTAAATTGTGATGGAAGAAGAAGAAGAAAAACACATGTTTTGTAGCATATGGAGAAATCATGTATGCATTTGATCACTGAGAGATCAGTAGGCTTGTCTGGGCTTGGGAACAGCTTAGAATCTGCAGCCTTTGGCTGGCTTGAACAACAGTAAACCCTTATTAGCAGAATCACTGTACATCTCTGTTACTCCTTGCCTGAACTTAAAACCACTCTTTCAGTACCGTTGTATTGATTGCTGATTCAAAGCTTTTTCAGAAGTATAAGCAAGACCTTAGTGTTAAAGGAAAAGTAGAGCAGATATTAGAGAAAATTTTCTGAATTAATTCACCATTCTGATTTTTCCAGTGTGATGAGTAGTGAAGTGACTCTCTCTGCTGTTCTTTGCCTCTGAGTTTGAAAAACCAGATGCATGTTAAACGTCAAGATTTTACATAACGTCTCCTTTTTTTTTTTTGACAGAGTTTTCCTTCTTTGATCCCAATGATGCAGCATGCCAAGAAATACTCTTCAACCCCAAAACATCAGTTTCTGAATTGTTTGCTATCTTAAGGCAGTGGGTTCCACAGGTCCAACAGAATATTGATATTATTGGAAATGAGGTGAGATAAAAATGAAGATCCTTGAATGCTCTCAGTGTTGAATACTGCGTTGACAATGAATAAAATGAGTTCATTCAGAAGCAGAATTAATCATAAATACAGATACAGTTTCTGCCTTTTAGCAAATAGTGACTGATCATGCCTTGTATTCCACATGTTGTCAGCTTTTATTTGGAAAAAGAAAGATGATGGATAGAATTCAGTACATTTGCATAGATGATATAAACAATGTTTCTTCTCAAGGCAGTTGTGTCGAGACCCTTCACCTTGGTGTTTTTGGTTTCCTGCTTAGCAGTAATCCCAAACTCCAATATATGAAGTTCATGTTGAAGCCTGACTTTAAGGGCAATATTTCCAAGGCACAAAATGAGTTTCTAGTAATTCCATCCTACTTTCTGGTTTATCTTCTGGCTTACAGGATTTTCTGGATAGGCGAGAAAGTGTAGTAAGGAATCACCGTACCATATTATAACTGGGGGCTTCTTTTTGGGGTTGTGTGGGAGTGGAGTGGATAATTGTTGAGAGATCAGAGAACAAAGGGAGAGCTTCATAAATCATTTTCCTATGCAGTGGGAAATACTGCATAACTGTATGTAGTACGTACRTACAGTTGCTGCTCTATGTATGCATCCATACAGCAGTATGTATGCACTGCTGTACATGCATAACTGCTTAGCTTTTTAGCAYGTGAAGTATATTTTAGAAGGAGTAATATAAAGAATCTTTAAAATCCGTAAACAGTGAAGGTGAATTATATGCATATAATGCTATTTATTACATTTGTGTATGTTGCTCAGTTCTGCAGTCGCACTCTATTCTGGCAGGCTTCTTTGTTACTATCCATTGCAATGAATCCAGGAGTCAATACGTCTGAAATAATTTGTGAAATACTACTGATGTCAGAAATATGCCAGAGCTATAACCTGCTTGTTTTTCCACTTGTCTGTCAGATCATTAAAAGGGGTTGCAATGTGAATGACAGAGATGGACTGACTGATATGACTCTACTGCATTACACTTGCAAATCAGGGGCTCATGGCATTGGTGAGTAAAAAAAGTCATTATAGATGTAAAAACCTAATTAATTCACAAAAGCTAATCCCACTGACTGTTACAGAATTTTTCCTTGCAGTAGATTTCTTTTTTTTAGTGCTTGGTTTTCTCTCTTCTAGTGGCCATGAGCAAGGAAGGTACAGAACTGCAGTGCGGTGAGGCCACTGCAGCTGTGGCCATGGGGAGCAAGCTGAGTTAGTGGTGTAGGTATTGCAAACAATAATACCAGCTTCAACATATATTTCAAGTAGCAAAGGCTGTTTCAGGCTGAGGTGCAAGCTGCAAGTTTGCAATAGTTTTCTCAGAGCAGTGAAACTAGAACAKTTAGGTGACTGGCTGTTCTTTTTGTTTTGTTTCGTTTCTTTCACCCTGTTCACGTCAGAAGAGATCGATAAACTTTGTTTGCATTATTATGATCATAAATACTGGAAATGAGAACCATTTAACTCTGTTTGAACACCCCTGTTAACTTTTCTGTGCTGTGTTAGTTTTTGTTGACCCAAACCCACTTCTCCTCTGAGTTTGAACTAAGTTTGAGAGAGGCCTGGCATAGGTCATCTTCCCTGGTGTTGGCAGATCTTTTAACATAAACTTCAGCATTGTGATGTGTAATTCTTTTTCTTCTATCGGATACTAAAACTGGATTTGATGGCTGACACATCACTTAAATTAGAGAAAAACAGGTAGTGTTATTATACACTGTACTAGAGATTTCAGCCCTTCATGATAAAGGCAAAGATTTCTGCATCCTAATCCTAAAAAGAAAGGCATAGTAGTTGTTCTGCTATGAGCTTCAAGGGTTTAGTGTACGTTTCGTGTTACACATAAACGTGTGTGTTTTTTGAGATCAAGTAAATAAATCTCTAATGCATATTTTACAAAATTTACCTTGCAGGTGATGTTGAAACTGCTGTAAGATTTGCAACACAGCTTATTGATTTGGGTGCTGACAGCAGCTTACGCAGCCGCTGGACGAATATGAATGCCTTGCATTATGCTGCCTACTTTGATGTTCCAGAACTGATCAGTGTTATTTTGAAAAATGCAAAGCCAAAAGGTAGGCATTGTTACCTTTGTTTCATGTAGTTGTCCATCTTTTGTAGATCCTAAGCTGGTGTATAGTTAAGTGTGGGATTCATTTATCCATTATACATAAATAATTTCTTATTCTTTTATTCAGCCTCATTGGTTCATTTTTCTCTTAACCTATTTTTTAGAGGTTTACTGCACTGTCTCTATTGCTGATATTTAAATTTGAGCTTTGTACTAGATGATAGAGCAGTTTCAAATAGAATGGAAAGCAAACAGCTTAATTCTAAGTTATTGAGAACTAGGAGGATGTTTGCAGAAAACCAACGATGTAACTATTCTGGTTAATTCTTATGGTTTTTAAGATTGCTTAAACATGGAGAAGTATGTTTGAAATGCTGGGAGAAGGGTAAAGGAGAAGTGGGGATTTGGCAATGGCACGTGGCAAACCTGTGACTGAAGCAATTTTGACATGCTCGCCTTTCCCAGTTCTCAGCTATGTACAAGGTTCCGTGTAAGGAACAGTTTGACTTTAGTGTTTGGCCTAAACAGACAATACCTTTTGGAATGACACTGTGAAAGATTGGTAATTGGAGCCTTATAAATGGAAGTACAGAAATTGTTCTGAACCAAAACAGTTTTTTCCTAATTTGGTCAGGACCTCAAAACCAGTAAGCAACTTTATTACTAAAATTGTACAAATGTTAATTTGTTCTACAGAATGTCCTTCTTATTGTGCCATTTTGCAAAAGGATTTTTTTAGCTAGAGACTCTGTCTCAACGTTCTGTAAAGCTGGTAGGCTTTTGGAGTACCCAAGGGTTGCTTACCACATCTTGAATCCCCATGGAGGTAATTGTTAAGCAGTTCTGTTACTGGTATGACCTGCTTAGGAGGTGACAAGTGTGACTTGGTAACAAAAGACAAAATAAGACTGCACAGTAGTTAAGTCCACATCACATTTCAATAACCTGGTCCCCCTAATTTGCATCAGCAGTTTAGGTCTCCTTTCAGACCTCATTTGCATTTGGTGTTCTCATCTCCTCCTGTGCRGTTCCTACAGACGGGATGGGACTTTGCTCAGATTTCCAAGGAAACCACTCGGGTAAAACGTCTCAGCAGTTGGCAATTCTTGGATAAGCAGCTGATTGTTTTTATCTCAGGAAATGTATAAAATTATTTGCCCTGTGACACGAAAACAACGGATGGTCTGAATTAATAGAATAATTTTGGCTCCAGACTTCATCAGGCAGTTTGCAGAGAGGGAAAAACATATGTAGAATATACTTGGGATGRATCCATACTGAATTGGAGAAAAAATGATTGTTAATGTATAAATAACTTTCCAAGACAGCGCTGTGCTGAGCCTGAGGCCTATTGTGGAGGACAGGTCTTTCCTCTTGATTTACTGCTAAACTATTTCCTTTATGATGCTCTGCAGTTAAATTCTTTGTACAGATTCACTCCCCAGTTGTTACAAGAGAGAGCTAGTTTGATCTTGGATTTTTAGAGGCTTTAAATACAAAAATTGTTAAACCTTCAAGAATTAGAAATGTTGTGGGGTGTCATTAGACAATGACTGTAACCTCCACGGGTTACTAATGACAGACCATTGCTGCATATTAATTTCCTCTAGATAGTTTAGGGGTAGTTACCAGATAACATTTGATACTTATATCTTTGTTTTTTGTCACCTCTACTATGCCCACTTAGACTTAGTTCAAAGCTGTAAGTGAACCATTCAGAAAATCTAAGCATGAAGCTTGCAAGTCTGAGGAAGTCACACAGTCTAATTCAAAAAAACCCCAAAACTACACATCAGTTGTTTTTTAAATTGGAGTACATGCAACTATTGTAGTAGCTGATGCTACTGAGCAGTATTTCTGCAAATTGGTTCCTATGCGTGCAGAAAGTATTTGGCTGTATTCCATGGAAGTTTCAATGGCTGTATACAGCTACACAGCCTCTGCTTGGCTTTAAACTGGTCATGTCTTCTAACCTTTGGTATGTAAGGGGTACATCTGCATATGTAGCTGTCATGATGACTGAGGCACATGAATGCATTCTTTTGTCACGTTTGTGTTCAGTCAGATCAGTGCAATTGTAAAACTGTTAAATTTTGATCGCACATTTGTTACCTTTAATYTTTATAAAATTCAGAGTCAATTTTTATTGGTATGTATGAACTTAACATACCTACACAGACATATATAACTATCTTCTACATATGCTGATGTTTTATTTGCCCTCCCAATGTTCATTTAGTGTTAACTGTATGAGGATGTTGATGCAGTTGGGATATACTTGTTTATGGCATTGTGAGAAGGGCTACTGTTTTTTGGGACAGAGACTGATACTGGAAAATACGAGGAGACTGTACAGCACTGAGGTGGAAAGTTTTATGTTCCTCACCAGTGTTTCAAATTGGAACATTAGTGCTAATACTTGTGGTCTTTTGGTTTGTGTATTAAATCAGCTGACATTTTTAATTAACAGCCATACACCTAATTGACTCAAAATGACATCTCTCTTGTGTAATTTAAGAGAGGAGCCTCAGACTAAACAGACATTTAAACTCCAATCTTCTAGAACAGTAATAGCTTCATAGCAGATTGAAAGATACATCGGGAACAACTGATAGAAGTATATATTGTACTAAATCTCTTCCAGTCAAATGCAATGMTTCATTTTCCAAACTATCAGTGTGAGACCCTTCAGAGTGCAATTCTTTGAAAACAAAGAAATTATAACAATCACCAGCTCTTACTTTCTTCTTGGTCGTTAGTAATTAAAGCTATGTAAAGCAGATGTATAATCAGTTTTCCCTTGCCCTACTGCCTCACAAAGGAAAACAACTGGTTGAAGATGCATCTCATTTTAACGTTTGACACTTAGAAGCAATACAATATAAATTTTTCTGAAACATTAAAACATTAATTTACTTGCAGACCTAAAGTTACTCACTTGTTAATCTTGGCACAGTAGATTGGGCATCCTGAGTAGCAGCAATTTTGCAGTTAAGCCATCAGTATTATAAAATGGATGAAAGTAAATGCTCATCTTCCTGGGTGGTTCATGGTATGAATAAGCAGATGCAGATAAGGTTGATATTCTAGGTAGAATTACTTCTCATATGGATTTGGTACATAAATAATGGTGTCTCTCTCATAAATGCTAACATAAACTGTAAGAATGAATGTCCTCTCAAGGAATCTGTAGGGTGAAATATTCATGTAAGACTTGCATACCTCACATGTGATGTTTAATTGCAGATGTGGATGCCACCTGTAGTGATTTTGATTTTGGAACAGCTTTGCATATTGCTGCATTTAACCTATGTACAGGAGCTGTCAAGTGTTTACTGGAACATGGAGCAAATCCTGCCTTTAGGGTAAGGAGTTAGGTTGAAGATTCACCAAAAGGTGAAAAAGGTACCTGGAAAAACTGAACAGTCTGTCCAGGATTTTGATTAGCTAAAAATGTGCTACGTGGAGTGATAGTGCCTCAGAAAAAAATATTTATAACTCCTAGTGGATGATTTTGTATGCTTTGTCCTGCTTGTGTGTTGAGGTTCGTATTTTTTTGTCACGGTCTAGTTCATTAGTTCGAGTAACTTTTGACAGGTTCTCCTCCGTGTTGTTTGAGCTTTCATTGATTAATACTCCTTTTTGTCTTGCAACAGTTGTCATGGCAGTGGGCGATCTTTTCAGAAATAGAGGGGTGCAATCTTTGCCTTCTAGAAATGCAGTGTTCTGCTTAGCAGTAAGCCTGGTCTTAGCATGAGTAACCGATAATGCATAAACATCAACTGCTCTGCTTGGTAACCTAATAATAGGCCTAGGTTATAGTCCAAAGTGTTGCTATATGTGTCTAGCCACAAATCTTGGGTTTTGATTGGGTTTTGTGAGTTTCGTTTGGGGTTTTTGTTAGGTTGTTTGTTTGGGTGGAAGGGCTTGGAAGGTTTTCTTATCTTAGCAAAAACAGTATCTCAGTTTTCCATTTTCAAATGCAGTGTTTAGTTTGTTTTTTTTTAATGAGAAATCATAATTGTTTTAAAGGTACTTGAAAGTCATTATTTTATGTAGCACTGTTGATATGAAATCTTCTCAAACATTTATCATTTGTGCAGTTCTTCATGATACTCAATCTAGATCTCTTAAAAAATTGTTTTCTTCTTTGTCTCTTTACTCAGTGTGCATGTATGTGTCTCAAATTCTCTGGCAGCTGTATGTTTAGGAGTCTGTTGTCACAGGGAATGCTGCTTTGTGGTTGCACAAGCATTCTGAGCTGGCAAAGGTGGCTGTGTCCTTGGGAAGACCAATCCTGAGCTTCCACTGTGCCCGCTTTGCCTTCTTGCCACTGCTCTGTCCCTGCCTTTTGTTGGCACAAAGGTTTGCAGGGCACCTGGTGGGCTGAATGGTGGGACTGATGTGACCAAAATAGTCTTTAATGTGATGACTAAAAACTCAAAACAAACTCCCCACTCAACTTTATCCCAGCTATATCCTGGTTTTTAGGTAGTGTGATTTTTACTTACAGAGTGAGTGTCAATTTTTAATGGTAGGTGTTTAATTCTTCAATCSCACAGTAAAATTATGACTAGAGACAGTGTGTAGAGTTTGATTATATGGGAACAGCAGTGTAAATGCAGAGTAAGGGTTATAGTTTTCTAGCTTTGAAATGGATTGAAAGGGGGYTCAGGGAACAGTGAACTTCTAGTTTTCTAGGGAACCAAAGCAAATAYAATCTTGCTCTGCATCATTCCCTCTTTGAGCTTCTGCTAATGTCTGTGTCCAGGGGCTCAGTTGAGCCAAATATGGAAGACTGAGATAATTATTTTTTGGCAAATGTTGTGAAAATGGGCAGGCAGCTGAAGCTCCACAGCAATGGCTTTGCTAGAGTGTAGATAGAACTGCCCCTGGAGCAGCCTGACAGTACCTGGTGTCTGGGCAACTGGCCTGGAGTTGAGGTTAACTCCAGGCGAGCTGGTACTGCAACAACTTGTCCTGTCATGTAGGACATATGGGGAATCACAGTCATGGCTCTCTGGGAATGGGGCGTGTTTGGAAAGGACTCCTACAAAATTCATCTTTTGTAGGATAGTCTGTATCTAAATAAACCTGAGCAGATTTATTCAAGTACTTATGTGAGCCATCACATTTGCATATTCTATACATGCAATACATGTTAATTAAATTCTCTCTTACATTTGGGATAAGCCTCACCAAGGAGTAAGCTATATGCTGGGTAAAGATACATTCCTTCAGTGAGATGCTGTACATGCTAGCTTACCTAAGGATGTTTTGGCATCCTTATTTGAAAATGTGGATGTTTTTTATAGTTGTTTATATTCTAGGTAAAATATCTAATAAAGGGATTAAACACTTCATAAAATGCTATGGTTTCACGTGATCAAATTTGTCTTGTAACAACATTAAATCCTGTGCTGTGTTATGTTTCTACAGAATGACAAAGGACAAATTCCAGCAGATGTGGTTCCTGATCCAGTAGATATGCCACTGGAAATGGCAGATGCAGCAGCCAGTGCAAAGGAAATCAAGCAGATACTGCTGGATGCAGTGCCTCTCTCGTGTGACATCTCCAAAGCCATGAGTCCAACCTACAATCATGTCACAGGCAAGGCCATGCTTTTATCGCTTGGCCTGAAACTGGGAGATCGTGTGGTTATTGCTGGACAAAAGGTAAGGTCACCAACCTGGTACTACCCTCATAATTCCTGGAGAGTCCATTTATTTACCCCTTTGGAGACATACTTCAAATCTGAGGGTCTAAAACACSTTCTGGAAGGTATGATCTCCTGGCAGCAAGGAACTGGTTACAGAAAGTAATAAGCTGAAGAGTTACGTGATAAAGTCATTATTATGAAAAGCAGTTTTGACAGGCATAGGCTGCATTTTGTATCTGTAAATGATTTTTAACAGTCTCCTATAGTACATCAGCATGGCTCAACTTTTATTAACATTTTTGGTGTCACATCAAAATGATGGTAAAATTCAGCGATTACTTTGTGAGTTGTCTAGCTGTATTATGAGTGTGCATTCATGAAGTACTCCTGATAGTTTGCAGAAGGCAGTTGAAAAAACCMTTCAGTTCTGCTTAGCCTATAGTAACCCAGTTTCACTGGTGCAATGCARCTAAAATCTTTGAAGCAGTGCTGTGCCAACAGGGTTGTTACATGGTTCTGTGGAAGTATAAGAATGTAGCTGATAGAGGTCCAGGTCAAATGTGAATAGCTTTTTAGAAGCTACCGTGATAGCCACATTTTTAAAAATGTATTTGAAAACTGTAACATTGATACTGCATTTAGTATTCATACTTTTTATTTACTCTGATAGCAAGGGATCTAAAATGATTTAACAGTGCTAGAACTCTTTTAAAGTAATTTTTTTTCTGGTAAATATTGAAGGCATTTGTGAGCAAAATTTTATGTTTGAGTAGCTTTAGCTTTAATAATTTTTCTAATATAACTTCAGATTTGTAACTGTCACAACTGAAATGTTCTGAAGTTATCTCCACCGAGAGTGTGAAGCAGCTTCTTCCATTGTGTACTTTCATTTGGTGTATTCTTGAAATTGGGTCAGGAAAAATGAAGGAATCACTGTCTATGCAGAAAGCATTTTAGCTGAAGTATGTACAGAAAGCCACTAACTCTTTAAAGACAGAAGTCACAGTTATAGCAAGGGGAGATAGTGTAACTGCAAGTTAATGGAGACTTTAGAGCAAGAAAGTGATGACATTGATGCTCTTTTGTCTCTTTCCTCCAAGGAAGGCCCACAGAACTGTTTGTGCTGTAATGTGCTTGCTGTGTATGGATAGAGCTTCCTGGGTTTGGTTACTTCTATTCTTCTAATTGATTATGCTATTGCAGTGTTTTTTAAGAAGTTGTTGGAAGCTGTTTTTCTGCTGCCAAAGGCAAGCAGGGCTTTCCAGGTARCTTGTTTTTCTTTAAGGGAGCCAAATCTGTTCTACAGCAGGTGGGAAGAAGGAATGTGTTTCTGCTTTTTGAACTTCCATTTGCACGTCAACTTTCCTCCCTTCCTTCCTTTGTGTGCGAGGAGCTGTTGTGCAGTACTCCCACGTCGCTTCCCACCCCTTTTCTCCATTTGYCAGAACGGAGAAGTTGTTCTCAGCCCTGCCTTCCCCTCCCCCTCGATACTCCTAAATGCCTGCAGGGTGCAGCAAAAGTGAAAACAGGATGGTGAAGATCTTGCCCCGTACTTAACCTTCTTGTGGATCAGTTCTCATGGCCAGAATATGGAAGCTAGGATGAGGGCACTTGGAACAGCAGCATTTTTACAAGCTTACAGGTTCCTGTTCTCTTTCCTGCTTCTGCAGTCTCCTAATATGTCAGCTTTAATGAAGCTTGAAAGCCAAACACAGTAGATGCTGGAGGGAGAATGGATTCCTCTCTTGACTCCTACTGTGCCTGTCATTCCGGTTGCCTTACAGGATAGGAAGCTGTGTAAGCAGGTGTTTATGTGTATGTGATTTGGGATCCCACAGCTCCACCAGCTCCTGCTCTGCTAGATTGAGTGTCCATTCTGATCACATCTGATGAAATGGGAGTGCAGGGAGACCAGCAGCTGGGAGAAAACTGCTCCTGCTCTTTCTCGTGGGAGAGRGATCCTCTGCTCCTTGCTTGCACAAGTCCTAGGGCAAAATTGGAGCCTCAGTTTTGCCATCTCCCACCTCTGGTTTGAGATACTGGCTGATCTCTTCTCTCTACTCAGTAAGTGCCCTTTGGCTGGTGTCTGGAAAGTAAGTGGAGGAATTGTTGAAATCTGTGGGGCTGCTTGGCTGAATTTGATCTCTGTGTTGGTAGCTAAAAGCTCTTGGTCTAGATTAGGGTGATGTACCTGCCTATAACAATCAAGTTTAAAGATCTTCAGCATAAGAGAACAGGCTCTGGGTCATGTTTATTTCCCTACAAACATTAAGAAAGAGTAGCTGRAAGGTTTTATAGTAGAGAAAAAAGATTGTTTCTATCTGTTCACTCTCTGAGAGTTGGATTAAGCAGTGAAGTCACAGTGTAAAATGAACTAATAATATTAAGGTCACACGAGATAAGGAAAACTGAGCAACCGAAAGATCAAAGGTTTTTATTAATCTATGTTAATCTAATTTAAAAATCAAATATTAAAAGGAATTTAAATCTATATTAAATGCATCTCTCTTAGTTATTCCTCCCCTGTTTGGTTGAAGTGTGTGAGCCTATAATGTATATTGGTGGAGACTGAGGTCCATCAGCAAGACTGGTCTGTCTTGATATTCTTCTTATACTTATCTGTTCAGAGTTTGTAGCATACATTAAAGCAACAACAAATGTTTAAAACATTTGCTGCCTTTTAAAGTTTTCTTTAATCATAAGGAAGGAATAGAAGACTTATGAATCTTTTCTAAAGAAAAAAGTAATTATGCTCTGAAGATTTGCAATTAAAAAAATGTATACACTTATATGTATGTATTTATGCACATACAGATTTTTCTAATCTAATATTTCTGTGGAACCTCCATTTCAGAAAGATATCTAGCCCTGATTCTGGAATTCTTGTTGTATAAACACTGAAAGTAAAACCTCTCATTGAGCTTGTGCTCCTGTACCTTGCTGACTTAAAGCTGTATTTTACAGTGGTTCTTACTGTATAATTCTTGTCTGTTGTGAGATCTGTCCATAACCATGGTTGTTGTTTAATACAAAACATACACAGAAGAACTAAGACGTTTTGGAAAACGTATTGACTAGTGTTGAAAGGTAGGAATGTGAATAAGTGAGGGAAATGATGTTTGTGTTTTTGTGATTGAAGGCTTGGAGAGATGACTTGCTGTCTCTTTCATAACTATACTATTTTCTCATGAATATTATTTAACAAACCCATTCTGTGTTGATGCTTTTTCTCTTAGGTTGGTACCTTAAGATTTTGTGGCACAACTGAATTTGCCAGTGGCCAGTGGGCTGGCGTGGAGCTGGATGAACCAGAAGGAAAGAACAACGGAAGTGTGGGAAAAGTCCAGTATTTCAAGTGTGCCCCAAAACGCGGTATAGCCTTTATTTTTTTTCTTAAATTTTTAAACCCCCCAAATTTTAAGAAGAGTGCTGGAAGATATGAACCTTTTGGGAGGATAGAAACAAGTAACAGATTCTGTTGCTTTTCTTTGTAGTGCTGTGTTTGATTTATTGGTTCTTTTAGCTGTTCCTGATGTTTTGGCTGCAACTATTTGCAAAACCACTGAAACAACCAACCAGTCAGAATTTCTGGTTATTTCCTTGAAACTGTGAGATAATAGTATTTCCTGGTTTTTCATCTRTATTGTTGAAACTACTTGTTTGTATTGTAACAATAATAGCCGTCTTTCTTTACCTGCTTTGTCTTTCTTGGTAAGACATTCATGCTTGTAGCTGTTTTCTAACTTTCAGCTTGAGGTGTTTTAATTGATATGTCATGGACACACAGGACATAAAAAAGTCCTGTGTTTTGTAACAGTGGACACTTAATGTTACTGTTAGGACAAAAAGGAGATTCTAATTGAAAGTCTTACTGATTTCTTCCAACTTACTCTGTTCAAATTGCTTGATAAGGACTTTGGCTTTACTGTTCATTTGAGTTTGTACTTCCTACCCAACACGTGCTTTGACAGCATAGCAAGTTATGATTGTGGCTGAAAAAAACCTAAATTAATTGATGTGAGAGACAGTAGCTGGAAAGTTTTGTTACATTAACATGGATACATGTTTCTTTGTTGGCCCATACAATTTGCTCTCCAGGTATCTTTGCGCCTCTTTCCAAAATAAGCAAGGCTTCTGATCACAAAAAAAGTTCTACACGAAGTTCTTCCGTGCGGTCCTCACCTTTGGTCAAATCCAAGAAAATAGATGTGACACACATAACTTCCAAAGTGAATTCTGGTGAGTATTTTCTCATACGTTGACACAGGATAGAGAGGTACTAATCTTCAAGAATTAGTTAATCTTAGTATTAAAATACTTAYTTGGAATTAGTTCCTAACTTGAGATGAGAAGGTGATAAGGTATTTATTAACTCCATATTCTTGTGATTAGAAGTTCACTGGCCTGTGAGCTGGTATTGGAAGGACATTGTGTGTAGCTGTTAAGTGATTATAGTGATCTGATGTACTCTGACAGTTTCTACTCTTTACATTCGCTGTAAAAAAAAAACCCCTCACCACAATATTTCTTCTCGAGCCATTAAAGTAATTTCTAATTGGCTGTGATACCAGTTAAGTGTCTCAACTTAATGTGGTTCCATTTACTGAGATATTCCTGGGGAATTTGAAAGGAATGAAAATCTAGAAAATMATCTATACGCCTTTATGTCTAGAAATTGAAGAGATTATTTTCTAGTAACATGATCAAGGAACTATTTAACTCATTGTGTTTTATCTGCTAATCATATTATCTGAGTAAAACCAATGCCAAATTAGAAGAGAAAGGTTGTCCTTGTCCTCAGTCTACTGATTGGAGTTATGGGCTCAGTCCCTGGCTCTGGTTTCATTTCTTAGTAATTTGCTCAAATTACTTAATCCTTCTGTGTAARTTCCCTCCCTGTGGAGTGAATGATCCATGTTTTCTGATTGTTCAGGTTCCAAGTTGTTTGGAGAAAAGGCTCTTTCCTGCTGTGTGCAGTGCTGGCCATGCATAATCTGGCCACCCCTGTTTGGCTGGCTATGTAATAATGTCATTAAATATTTCATTAGCATTTCTTTGCCTTTTGAGCCCTGTTTGGGCGACTCAYACTAGGGCAGCACAGCTTAAGGGATGGAAGATATCATACATTCTTATTGAATTTACTTAAGCACCCTAAAACACTGCACACTATACCAATAATATGCAGGGTATAGAATATGCASCAGGCTGGTGAAGAGATGCATTTTGACAGCTTTTTGGATGGCTTATGTAACTCTTCTCTGCATAGATTGAGGGGGGAGTAAGCTTTAAGTGTGTGTATTTACAATTAGCACAAGATCTAAGCTATTTATAAATGGACATCTTGCATAAAAAGCTTCTTGGGATAAGCAGTTTGCTAGGAGTATTGCTCAGGAGCAGATCTAAGCTGRCGTCTCCTGTTAAACATTTTCCAGTGTTTGATTTGGTTTGTTGAGAACTGTTTGTAAACCATTAAACTGTAATGGGAAGGACTATTTCCTTTGTCACRGACAGCTTTGTTCCAGACAGTTTAGTCATAAACCACCTTTTCTCTCACAAAGGTGCATTTATGTGTTTGTGAAATTTATACATTTGATACCTTGCTTTAAGGTAGAAATCAGAGTGAGTTAAGCATCATCTGCCCAGAAGAGCTTACATCCACTGGATGCAAGTGTCTGGTAGCTGCTGTTTGCRGAGAGTCCTTGCACAGAAAGGTCCATAGGGATTAACATGCCTGACTGGTTTGCTGGCTGGAGTGGGGGAAGGACAAAGCTGCAGAGGCAGAACTTTGGTTTRCAGTGTTTATGTGCATCACCAGGTCATGTTTCTTTCCTTTAAACTTCCTCCCTGCAATACATTGGTTTGTAATGATTCAAGAAAAATCAAAATGCTTTTTGTAGACAAGGTTATAAGCTGCGAGGTAAAATATAATATTGTATAGGGATTTAAAAATTTTACTTTATTCTACTGGATTTGAGTAATCCATCAGATTGACAGGAACAGGTCTTTTTCAAGTTTTTAGGAAAAGGATTACTGAGATAAAATTAAGAAATGTGTTATCAGTCACAAACACTAGTTTTTTGATCTGATGCCTTGATGGCTAAACCATAAAATTYTGGAAGATACAGTACATTCACAAACTAGTTCAGTCCCTGTGGCTGAATTAAACTGAGAGATGTAGTTAAATAAAAAAGATGCAATCTTTGTTTCATGATGGGGAAGATAAATCATAGATAAGCTTGTTCTTCATTGAGTTAGGGTAGGAAACTGTCAGAAATGCAAAATGACTGTTTGCAAATTATAGCTTAGGTGACAGTACGAGTACCTACACATATCACAACATTGCTGCTCTGAGAGTTAGGCTCTTAAAAATCATATTGGCATGCTTACATCATTATTTGTAGTCTGAATGAAGATTTGATCTTAAATCCCTCTCAAAACCTTGATGTGTAATCTTTAATGTAGAAATTGTGAAATTAATACTGGTGAATAGTAGACCTTAAGTGCTATAAAAGTGAATATTATAGATATCAATGTTTGAAAGATTTAAATAAAACTCCTTTTATATAAAAATTAATATTTTATGGACTATTTGTTTATTGTTTGGCAAGACAGTTTGAACTGGTKTAATGTGTTAATCTGTGCTTATCCATCAAAACAATTCTGCAGTCTTGTTTTACCCATTTATCAAGAGACTCTAAGGAATTGTACAGTTTTATCCATTTTTTCCATGCCTCCAATAATCTGTCATACTGTTTTTGTACATGACTTTCTTGTAAAATTACTGTTATTTGTTAGGATGTATGTATTTAATTGTATRTATTCTTTTTATAGGCCTAAATATGGCAAAAAAAGACAGTGCTTCTGAAAACAACTTTATGACTGCTAACAGGGGAAAAACTGTACCTGCAAAAGATGGTAATGAACAAATTTTTAATTTTTTTCAACATTTTAAGAAAAAGTCTGTGTTTTGCAGAGGCAGTTTTATTGCTGCCCTACCCCTAAAAGCCCTGTATCTACACTATAGAAAAAAGTTGCCTTGCTTGTTTATATTCAAGTCCTGAGCAGGGGCTGTGTATGCATTTAGTTTTCTAGGAGCAAAGTAATTTGTATGGATGTTTGGCTGACGTCCTGTGTTGGTTTGGTAGCTGCTTCTGTCCAAGTACATGGACAAGAACATAGACAAGCCCTTAAAGCTGAAAGCTGGCTCTCAGTAAATGATCTTGCAGAGGATCTGCAGAATTACCAACTTAAGTATCTGAGAGAGACTTTTGCCCTGTAGTGTTGCTGCCTAGATTTTATTATTCTGTTGGCATTTTTTTTCTCCTCTATCTGTATGTTCGTGCTTCTCTAATAAAGTGTTACCATCTAACAGTGCTTAACATTCTTGGCATTGTATCACGGCAGACTCACAATAACAGGAATCAAATATAAAAAATGATACTAGCTTTTGAAAGAGTTCCTTTTGCATATGAACCACTCTCTGCAATTATCTAGTTTCAGAATTGGGTAATGGCTTCTACTACATCAGTACTTTGTTTGCTGCACTTGAAACATGAAGGGACCTCACTTTTAACTGTCTTGAACAAACCCTAAAAGTCGTGTCTCCTTTGAGGTTTTGTCTATAAAATTGTACTATAAGTGTTGGTAAAAACAGTATTTCTTTGAAATAATTTGAAGTGTGAATTTGAATATGCCTTGTTTGAATCTTAGAATCACAGAATAGTTTCAGTTGGAAGAGACCTTAAAGATAGTTGAGTTCCAACCCCCCTACCATGGGCAGGGACACCTTCACTAGACCAAGTTGCTCAGAGCCCCATCCAACCTGGCCTTGAACACTTCAGGGGTGGGGCAGCCACAGCTTCTCTGGGCAGCCTGTTCCAGTGCCTCACCACCCTCACAGTGAAGAATTTCTTCCTAATATCTGATGTAAGCCTCCGTTCTGTTGGTTTGGAGCCTCTATCCCTTGTCCTATCACTACATGCACTTGTAAAAAGTCTCTGTCCATCTGTCTTGTAGGTCCCCATCAGGTACTGAAAGGCCACAATAAGGCTTTTCTGGGGCTGACCAACCCCTTTCCACATAGGAGAGGTGCTTCATCCCTCTAAACATCTTCATGGCCTCCTCTGGACTTTCTCCAGCAGGTCTATGCAGAAAAGCATCTTTTTATATCTTTTGTGAGTGAACAGTTGTGAGGAAGAGACTCAGGGAAGAGCTCAGTATAAAATATTTAAGCATTGTCATATGTGATACTTTTCAGAGGTGACTTAAAATACTCGTGTATACAGAGGTTTCCAACATTTTGTTTATGGAGGGCACTTAATGGCTCGTTCTGCAAGTCAGCTGTATAAATACACCCTGGGAATGATACACCTAGTAGAAGTTTGCAGGAAGGGACAGGGGGGTATTGAGTATGACAAGGTAAACGGGATTCACCTACATCATGCTGGTGCAAAAGGGAAAATGTAACAGGAGTGTATGAAAAGGAAGAGACCTGAGTGCTTTACTGGGCACAGGTAAAGCCTCAGCTAAAACACCGCATCTAGTTTTAGATGCTGCATTTCAGAAAGATGTGAATTCAGAGAGAATTCRGAAAAGACACAACAATAACTGGAGGTATAAAGCATGACTTTGGAGTAAAGACCTGAAATTTGTGATTGTGTGTTTAAAAAGATGGAAGATGAAAGGGATAAAACTGGAAGCTTTGGAATACAAGGAACAGTGTACCCACTCTGCATGTAGCCTTAAGCTAATGCTGYGGTAATTTAGGTTTTATATTAGGGGGAAAAAATAACATTACAGATAACTATGTGGGGAAATATATTACCGAGGAAGTCTCAAGATCTCCCTAATGGGAGGTTTTTAAGAGCAGACCAAATACTCACCTGTCAGGAGTGTTATAACAAATAATTGTTTTGCCTGATGAAAAAGGAAGCAATTATAGGACCTGCTGAAGTCCTTTCTGCTCTTCTTTCTCCCACCCTGTGATTTCCCACAAAATGAAGTATCTTGTTGAGTGGTTTAGTTGGAGCAGTTTTTGTTGCATCCCTGTAAAAATGGTGGTCTGACCTCCAATGAATCCATTTCTGGTCTGACTTCTAAATATGGACTTGTAGTGTCTGTTTGCAAATGTACACTCGTGTTTGTACCTTGGACTTGGAGTTGAAGTTTGCCTGTTCAGTCACCATTTAGTCAGTAATTTGCATTTTCTTCATTGTAGCTTAGCTGCAGTGAGTATCTCAGAGTCTTTAGATTTCTGTCCTCAGCTTYTGTTTGGACCCACTTCATTTTCCTCTCTACAATTCATTACTGTTTGGCAAAATTGGAGGATTAAGTTACATTGAACAAACTAACTCTGTGGCGATATCAAGCTGTTTGTGAAAACTGATGAATTAAGCCTCTCAAAAGTCTGGAAGGCTCGATCAGCAATATTATCTTAATTTTTCATACTGATAAGTAAAGGCATAGATGTGTCTTGCTGTACCGTGCCTCAGTTTGGGCAGAAGGGGTTAGGAGAGGGGAGAAGAGGGAAAGCCTTGAAAAGGAAGCAGAAAGATGAACATAAGTCTTATCGGACAGTTTAGACATTAGGGTTTGCAAATGAAGATAAAAGTGATTTGTTTCCCATTCTTGTTTTATAGTACAGATTTTAATATTAATACAGTATGTAATGGAATATAGTAGGCTTTAATCCTRGAAATAATTCACTCACATAATATCACCTTCCTTCCACTTCTTATCAAATCTTTAGTAGGCTGGATGCTGAAAGGCTGGTGCTATTATCTCTTATGAGTAAAGCTCATGTATTTTAATAAATATGCTTGGGACTGTTYAGATGAAATTTCATGGAGTAATAAAGATGTGGCTTTTGGAGACCTCTTATAGCACTCAGCTATCACCTTATTCCTAAGGCAGGGTCACATGCACCTGTGTCATTCCTGACAGGTGTTTGTGCAAACCCTGTGTAACAAGTTCTCATTTTGGCTCTACTTTGTATTCTGCCCACTATGGAGAGCAGAGAACTTCCATATCACAAAAGTTTTCCCTTCTGCTTAATCTGTCTTTTTCCAAAATGTGATCCCTGAAGGACTACTTTCATTTATGCCTTTAGGTTTTCCTGGGTACAGCAGCTCTTCCTCTTCTACTACCTCCTTGGAAGGCAAATGGAATTACTCCAAGAAGCGGAACTCAACTAGCAGCAGTAAAAAGGCACTGACTAGAGTGCCTTCTTCCTCATCTAAGATTAGTGCTGGTATGGTCTGTTTTATTGAGGTGTATTTTCACAGGAGGGAGTTCACTGCTGCCTGGAGTACTTACGTGGAACTACTTGTGCTGTTTCAGAATCCAAGATAGTTCAAGAAAGATACTTGTGAAGTAGTTTAACCATAAACCTAAGTTTGGCAACTTCTAGAAAGATTTTTGTAACATCTTCAAGATGAAAAGTGTTGTTACAGTTGGRCACTGTACCTTTTCAGAGCAGAGAAAAGGCTGTAGTCCACAATTTTCATGCTGGCACAAAGCAAGTTTTGTCTAAGCAGAATTTGTGTTGCCATATGTTAAAGGTACAGTATGTTAGAGATTACTCTGTTTGCTGATCAATTGGCTTGCTACTGAAGACTTCCTTAAAGATATAATGTCACTAATTTCAGATCTTGTTCTTTCTTGACCAGGGCAGTATAGTTCCCCAACCATGAGGAAAAATGCTCTCGATGGAGAAATCCAGGTTGGAGATAGAGTACTGGTGGTGGGACAGAGAACAGGCACTGTTAGATTTTGTGGGACAACAAAATTTGCACCAGGTATTTGCAATGCTCTCTGTATGTTGTTGAATCAGTATGGAATAGCTTATATGTGAGCACATAAATGTTAAGAGAATTCCATCTTTTCCCTCACTCCTTCCAAAAAAATTCTAAATTTAAATTTTCTTTCTCTGTCTTCCATGTTTCACTGAATATTTTTTACTTTAATACAACTGTCAGGAAAAAACAGTGGTTKAAAATGTGACTTTTACTTGTCCATGCTCATGGCTTAAGTAGGAGAAATGTTTTGATATTGAAGTTGTAGGTATTACAGAATCACAGAATATTCTGAGTTGGAAGGGACCCACAAGGATCATCAAGCCCAACTCTTAACAAAGTTTTCCAAAAATCCTCTGTTTGTCTCCAAAGGGGTGTATAATTTCTTGAGATCACATGCATTTACTCCTCACTTTTTGTAGTAAGGCTTTTTGACCCAGCTTGTCTCTTGCARTAGTGGCACTCTTATGTCATACACCTGTCTCATTCTTAGCTTACTGGCATCTTTAAGAAGGTGATCGTGAGCTGTGTTAATTGTGAATTGTGTTAATTTCTAACTGACAAACCTTTAGGTCACAAGATCAATAAAGTTACAAGTATCTCAAAAAGCCCCTACCACCAAACCCTACCACCATTTTCTCRTCCTTCTCCCTTTCAGCTTCTCCCTTCCCCTTGCTAAAAACACTTTGCAGTGAAGCCAAGTGTTTTCAAAGGCAGCCAGTTGTTCTACATTGTGGAAATCAATTTCTGAATCCTGTTTATTGTAACTAAATTTACCTTCTCTATGGCCTTATCTATAATTTCTTATTGCAAGAGTAATGCAAAAGCAGCTGGTAAGTGTTGGTGAGAGTACGTGGTTTGGGTGAGGTCTGTTTGATAGGTGATCAGCAATACTCTGTCTTGACACTTGGTGGCATCAGTATTTAAAAAAACCCGATAGGATGCAAGATTGTGGTACAAGCTCTGTACTTGTTTCATCCTTGCCCCTTTCCCCAGTTTCACTGTAGGCAGCCCTTGCCTCAGGCACTGCAGTTACCTGAGGGACACTTTAATGTCATCACGCTTTGTGTTGTTGCTGACAAAGTAATCAGTGTGAAAAGGACTGTTTCCCAAATACAATGACAACTATGAAATCAGAAAGCTGTTTGACAGTGTTAAGTCTCCTCCCTCTCTGCTTCAAATCAGGAACATAATTTTTTKGAGAAAAACGTGCTATTGTAAGAAGTGAGGATGGAAAGATGACAAATCTTCACTATTTGCTAACCCAGTAATTTATAGAAAATGTAACAGATGCATGCCTAAGTATTTCAATTATAATGTGTATCAAAGCTCTGGAAATTATCCAAGGTTTGTTCCTTTTGCTGCAATGCAGATCTTTATTTAAGTCTAAAATTGGGAAGGGGAGAACTTCTGATGTACTGAGCCCTTCTAATTCTCAAGCTGTCATTCTTGAGTTTCTTGAGCTGATAATTAGAATTACCGTTTTATCCAGTGCCTTAGTACCAAGTGACTTGAGTTAAATTCTGAATCTTTTGGGGATGGATAGCATAAGGACTGCTAATGGAGTATGAAATTTAGCACCTTTACGTAATTAGCTCACATTTATCACAGGTTATGAATGATCAAGCTCATTAACATCTTGGTGCCTATTCAGTGTTCTGTACAAGATTAATTGATGGCCAGTTCCAATTCTTACAACCTTCTCTTGATATCACACAACCAGCCTTGCAATTTGTATTAATTATAAGTTGCTAGATGGAGAGAAAGAATGAATACCAAAACTTCAATTTTACTGTTGATGATCTCAGATGAGGCATAAACCATGTGGTCAGAGCACTAAAGAGGGAAAGGTGAAAAAGCAGTGCTGCTCTTTCCTGTCTCCTTGTTGTTAAATAGCCAGTTACATCAGTAACATTCCGTTTGACTTTAGTATGTATATATAGAGAGAGACTAAACCTTTGATGTCTACGTCTCTATATATAGATACATATAACTCAAATGTTTTACCCTTTTTGTACTAATTAAAATGTCAATAATTTTATTGAAAGCATATAAAAATGCTGAGATAATTAGATTTATTAGGGTATGATTTTTGCATGACTGCATAGGTATCTATTTTATAATATTCCTATTTGTTATTATTATCTAGACGTTTTCTAACTAGGAACTGTTTTCCTTGATATGGGTGAATGCCAACTGTGCCAGTGGTCTAGGTGAAGAAAAACCTGTAGTGTTTTGTTCAAAATGAAGTGATTTTACTGTTTTGAAATGTAGGATTCTGGTGTGGAATTGAATTGGACAAGCCTCACGGGAAGAATGATGGCTCTGTGGGAGGTGTGCAGTACTTCAGTTGCCTTCCCAGATACGGTATATTTGCACCCCCATCTCGTGTACAGAGGTAAGCACTGAAGCTCTTGTAATGTTTGGGTTGCCAAATGATTTCTTAATATGTTTCCAGTGTGAAACAAAATTCTGAACAGATATGGCAGATACAAATGTTCTATTCTGCTAATGGAAATTTATAACCGCCATTAAAAACCTGGTGGGTTTTGGATCAGCTTTTTGAAGGCACAGTATAAGTTGAAAATGCAGCTCCTCCCGTTTCTCTTGCAGCTACTTGAAGTGTTTTTATCCCAGGGCCTCTGATAGTCTGTGTTCATGAAACCCTACTTTCATGACCCAATCCTGATGTGTTCTGATAAATTCAATTATAAAAGGAAATTGCCCTTGGACATGACTGGAAATGCTCTTCTTATTCCAGCTAACTGCACAGAGGATCCAAAGCATCCACCACTTGTTTGTAGTCTCTTTGTTAGTTTTCAGGAAGAGCATCCAAGGAGTGTATTTGTATGTAGTTACTCTGTCAGACATGTTCCTGCTTTTATTTCCCTGAATATGCTGATTCAGGCAAACTGTTAAGAACTTGCCTCAGAATTCTACCTGCTGTCTCAATGAGTAAGAGGCAAGTAACTCAAACTGGTTTGCTTCAGGCACCTCTTGCATACCAGCCTGAGTGCAGCAGGAGTGTTGATGTCTCTTGGGTGCAGATGGAGAAGGAAAGAATCCAGACTTCATCAATATTTGACAAGGAGTCAGGAGGTTTGTTCAGAGCTGAGTTGAAATTACTTTTGTTGTGTTATTGCTTTTCAGACTAACGGGTTCTGTGGATTCTCTCACAGAGACTTCGTGGAATAAAATAACTCACACTTTTCCAGGTAGGAGCATGAGACACTGGGATTTGGCTGAGGCAGCCCCTGCAGGCCCCACTCTGCAGCCAGAAGCTACTGCGCAAAGCCAACTTCTCCAGAAGCACAAGAAATTTTCAGGAAACCCAAATGTCAGCCAACAGTCTGGCTGCTCCCTTTCTAAAAATGTAGCCTGCAGAAGGAACTGTGGAGTATTTTATTGTTGTCAACACTCTACTGGCTCAAATGATGATGTCAGAGTTAGGATTGTTGGCAGTCTTCTCTTACCAGAATGTATTTCCCCTAATCAGAGAGAAGGGGAAATGGAACTTGCTCCTTAATACAAGTTGATGAAGGGATCAGTGTAGGGGGATGTCCCTATGAAATTACTAAAACTTGGGTGAGGTACTTGAAGCAGTTATTTTTCTTTTCCTCTATGTAAGCTGTTTGTGAAAAGACTGCTTCAAATTACCCTTGTTTGGTTTGTTTAATTTCTGTTCCCTCTGAAAATCTGAACATAATATAGGCATATACTTTCATGAGAAGTTTCATCACCTAATTCCCAAATTAGAGGGGAGAATGTGTAGCAAATATAGTGGAAGCAGTTTAAAAGAAAACACAAAGAATATGTGTTCATAAAGGGTATTTTTCCTTAAGAAGTCCTACACAGTTTATTAATCTTTCCACTTAGGTTTTAGACGCAGTCTAAGCACCACTTCTGCATCTTCACAAAAGGAGATAAACAGAAGAAACGCCTTTGTTAGGTGAGTGTTATGAGTTTCAAGTGCTTGGGTGAGCTGACTGTTAGCTTTACCGTTTCTTGTTCAAAAGAAAACCTTTATGCTTATACTGAGACTTTTACATGTTCATTTTTTTCTTTCCAAAATGGACCAGTAGTAGACTGTTTTTCCATGGGCATCCAGGAGTACAGTCCTTGAATTCAGGTTGGCATTAAAGTTGTTTTCCAATCATTCATCACTGCATATTCTCCAAATTCTTGCATTCTCACACAACTGGGTGAAGTTCAGAGGGCCTTGTTAAAGGACTTCACTTTGTCCTGGTGATCCTGACTGACACTTGCACGTTAAAAGTTGTTTTGGTTAATCTGTTTCAAGCCTCAAATAAAATATTTTGTATGGCTTAATTTACCAATACTATCACCTGCTGTTAAATGTTGTCGATCCTAGCATCAGGTGGAAGGAAATTGCTTTTCCAGTATTTCAGACTGCCGAGTGTAGCAACCTGTTACTGTTATTTCATGGTTTGTTAGTGACATAAGATCGAACCCAGGTTTTTTTAAAAGAGATTTGAGGGGTTTTTTTACCCCCCACTTCACTGAATTACAGATTTGCTCTGAATGTTTTATAGAAGAATAAAGACAAGATTTACTTTTTTTACCTTTCTTTTCTAAGTAGATCCAAGAGCTCTGTGTTGCGGCGCAGCTGGAGCAGCAGCACTTCAGCTCCCTCTGAGGGACCCGTGAAGCTGCACGAAGGCTCCCAGGTCCTCCTGACCAGCTCCAATGAAATGGGCACCATCAGGTACATTGGTCCCACAGACTTTGCACCAGGGATTTGGCTCGGGCTTGAGCTCCGGAGTGCCAAGGGGAAGAATGATGGCTCCGTGGGGGAAAAGCGCTACTTCACCTGCAAGCTGAACCACGGGGTCTTGGTTCGACCCAGCAGGGTGACCTATCGTGGGATTAACGGGGCAAAGCTTGTGGATGATATTTGCTGAGCCAGAGTGTGCTCGTAGAGAGGGAAATGAGTATTTTAAAGCACAAAACAACCCCRCCTAGAATGCAAACTTATTTTGAAATTATTAAATCTGCATTTGCATTTTACATATATAAGTATGTATGTATGTGTGTGTMTATAATATATATATTTTATATGAAAATATATATATAAAATAGAGATAAAAAGGAGTTCAGTCACATTAAGAAGTAAAACCACTATTGAGTTTCTCTTACTTTAATGGCCCTTGCCTGGAAGGTTATTACAGAAGCGTCTTGGGTTTAAGATGCTGCATCATTTGAATAACGTTCCAGTTGGAGAACCAAGTGTCTGCAGCATTCTGTAAAGTTCCTGTGTGGTTCATTCACTATTTAAAGGTTTTTCTCCATGTAGGAATGAGCTGGTAGTGTTTGTGCATTGCCCGCTTTTGACAGCAGAGGTGGTTGATGGGCGACATTAGCCTGGTTCCTGGGCACTTTGTCAATTCCAAGACCAGCTGCTAGCAATAAGAAAGGCAAAAAATAAAATTAAAAAAAAAAGACCCTTTTTCAAGCAGTTGTGGAGTATTTTTGCATTTTATTRTTCGGATCCCTCTTCTTCTTTCCCCGTCCTCCTCTCCAGAACGCAAAAGGGCTGATAAATACAAGGATTCACCCCTCTCCTAGTGAACAGCAGCAGTGAAATAAAAAGCCTTTAAAAAGCACAAATATGCTGCATGTCAGTCTGTATAGTAACAAGCACTTTTTGTTGTGCATTTGTAGATGGAGCTATGTATACGAAGCACTCTTTAAAATAACGCACTTTGTACTCTCCTGGAGAGCTTTCCCTCATTTTTAGAGACTATTTTTTTTTTGTTTGGGGTGCTGCAGGCAATGGGTATCACAGTTGTAAAATGCAAATAAACCCAGAGTGGAATATGTAATACCCTCATCATAAATACTAAGTCTGTATAAATACAGTATGGTAATTCCTGCCAGTGGTATGGAACAGATACAGGGTTTTCAAGCAAGCTGTTGCCATTATTTGATTAGTTCGTGATACTTGTTTCTTTTTGTTTGCTTTGGAGCAGTTTCCAGTATGAATTTTTTGTGAGAGTCTTATGATAAGTTAAGGATAGTTTTAGGAGCAGCACTGTAATGCGCCTTTATGTGACATTATTTGTGTATCAGCCTTTTAAAACAGCTAATATTTTTCCATGTTTTCAACATAGAATGTATTTTAATTGCTCAGCATATGTAAACATTATCTTAACTGGATGGTTTTGTGTTCCAGAATAGTCATTTTACTCCTAAATGATWTGCTTGCTCTTGCCTACTTGAAAAAGTGACACTTTAAATCGTAATATCCTATTTTTAGACAGAATCCTGCTGCTGTAACCTTCTTCTAAATATTGCTATAGCTATTTTTCCTGATCTGTATTTAAAATAATGCATATTGTATTCTAACTTATGGGAATTTTTAATTGAATATAAAAGCTGTAAATTTTGAATGTAAAAAAAAAGTAATGCTTTATATTTGAAGATGCAGATATTCAGTGATGTACTGAACTTTGTCTAATACCTGTTTCTTGCTGGTATTAATAAAATGAAACCCTGTTAAATAGTACAGCAAAAAGAATTTTCATTGGGTTGGTTATAAGAGTGTCCATCTCTTACTTCTGTTCTTCTGAACAAATTAAGTGCATGGGGTTCAGCGTGGAACAGCAACTGCCAAATATGAACAGAAGCTTTTATATCTCCTGTCTGTTCAGCACAGAACTGCCAGTTCCAAAGTGTTTGCACAGCACATTCTGTCACAGCCTGGTGCTCCTGGGCAAGCAGTGGAGTTTCTGTGAGGAGACACTCATTATCGGGAATGCTCTTTTTCCTGCCTGACCAGATGGAACGGGTGTAACTGCTCCATCTGAGGGGTAGCTGGAGTTCTCCAGGAGGTAGGTATGGGAACAATTGTGTGGGTGAGGCAGCAAGCTCGGGAAGCTTGTTATAGTCACACCACTTCTGTGTGGTCTGTCTTGCACAGATAACTCACTGGGAGCTTTTATTTTTTCTCCAAGGGTGTCAGGCTGCACCTTCCACAGCTCTAGCTCCATGCAGTTGAGCTGGAAGTGGGCTCTCAGTGGCCTGGGCCAGTGAGYGCTACAGGATGTCACTTAACCTGCCTGATGGGTACAGGAGAGAGCACAGATGTACACATCTGAGACTGGTGTATTGTGCTTTACCTTCCATTTCAGCTTCAGCCAGCAGCATGTTTCTCCTGGAAGCTCTGGCTGTAATTGGCTCCAGTACTGTAGGTTAGGGGAGCAAATCTGACTCTTATCAGGATGGAGCAGTTTTGGTAGCACTCAGAATCTTCTGCCAGGAAGCAAGAAGCACTATGAATTTATGCTGTCTGAAACTGAAATAAATCAGTCCATTCCAGAAAGGATTACTGATGGCTCTCTTCAAGTTGGTGATGTGAAGGGATTTGTGCTTCCTTAAATCCAAGGTAAGTTGCCATAATCCTTTACTCCAACTCCTGCAGGAGGACACTCTGTCATAAAAAAACCCCTCTGAAAGTAAGTGGCAGTGAAGTTTGAAATTAGGTGCCGTGCAGAGGACTGTACTATCACAGCCCCAGACTGGTTAGGAAAAAACCCAAATGATCCTCAAAGTCCCTATAAACTACAGAAATAAAACATTATCTSTTATTTATAAATAAGTAAACAGATGGTCCCAGCAATTCTGTGCTGTCTGTGCAGACTCTGATGCTGGTCCTTGTCCCACAGCATGTCTCGGGGCCAGTTAAAGAAAATGTCCTTCTTCAGTGCTCTGAGCAATGAAATCTTTCAAGTTTTCTTGGACACAGGCTGGAGAGACCACAGGTACACGCTGCAGGAGGAAGAGAACTTTCTTSAGGTGTCCCAGGATGGGGAATTAAGTTCTAGGGAGTTTAGCTCAGCTGGATTCAGTGATTGATTTGCAGATGCTGCCAGTAATGGTTTTCTGGGCAGGGAGCCTGCGCTTTCAGAGTGCTGCTGGTCAGCAACATCTGAGGCACAAGGATCCAAGACGGGCKCTGCAGATCTGCGGGACATAGCCCAGTTCCTCTGACAAGACAGCTCTGTTAGCTCGGAGAGGTGGCAAATCCAGCATTTTTGTCATGGCTTCTTCAGAGTTCAGGTTTTGCAGAAGCCTTGTCAAACACCAAGTGGAAACAAACTGTCTATGAAAGCCACATAGCAGAGTACCCACCTCCATCCTTCTCCCTGCCTTGCTGCAGACAGACACTTCGGGACGAAGTGGGAATTAAAGCAGAGATTGCCAGCCAGTGCCAGATCCAAACCAGGCTGTGGTGGCTGGCTGCTGACCAGGTTTATTCCTAGAGGAGTATAGGAGAGTTCCTTTTTGAGTTAAGAGGGGGAGGAACCAAAGGGTGGGGGAAGTGGAGGGAGGGGAGAGGTGCCTACCGGGTACCTGCTCGGGAAAAGTCTTGTTGATCAAACCACAGCAATATCCTGCAGTAGAATGAGCATGTGAAGGAAAAAGTTTATACACAAGTCAGTGCTAATGTCAAGGATCCTTTCTGGAGAATGCAACTACCTGGGGCATAGGAGTGATACAGGGAGGGGAAAAAAGTGAGTGTTTCAGGGCAGGAGCTACCTCTTCCTAGAATTGTTATGAGATTCAGTACTGGCACTCTACTGTATTAAAATACAGCTTAGACTTACAGTCCAGACCCAAAGGCTGTCTTAGTAAGATATATATATYTAGGAATGAAAACACCCAAATGCTCTCGTCAGCCATATCCTTTGTTCTCTTTTTATCCTGGCCAGTTTCCTGTGGGTAAAAGCCAGCCTTGGTGGTTTGTGACAGAAGGAATGGCACCTTTCTCTGTAAGAAACTTGGTGTATAACATTTGCCATGCAAAGAGGTCTGTGTACCACCACACCTGCTCCTCTGGGTGTTCATCACCTGAATACCTCTGCAACTTTGTCAAGTAAAAATGGATGTCCAGAGACCTCCCTCTGATGTTGATCCAATCATTGCACAGCCTGACACGGAGAAAGCCAGCTACTGTCACTTTATTTGTCTTCATGCCTTGTGGTTCACTACACTTGTTTACAATACAAATACACTATTCAATACAAAATACTCAATGACCATATATTAGGATTTTTCTTCATAGTATCCCTGAAGTGCACAGGCCCTTCCTTTATAAACAATGTTGCATAAACAGCTGTACATGAGACAGACACTCCTATAATGAAGCTCATTACTAAAAGAAGCCCGATGCGGACACTTGGGACATTTTCCTGTGATGGGTTTAACTCTGGGACAGACAAACGGCGATGTCTTTGCTGCTGTGGAAGGCTGTTTTATGCTATTCCTATGTCAAGGTTCTCATCCCCCAGAAGACAGGCGCAGTACCAGGAGCAGACATGCAAAGTGCCATCTGTCGTTCCCTATTTCAGCCCTCTTGTGTCGTGTTGCGGCCTGTGAAGGGAAGCCAGAGCACCCACAGTCCGACACCGCTGTCCAAGGCTGACTTGGACAAACTAACTCAGCCCTGGGGCTTCTAACCTGTGGCACCTGCACCTCCTCTCACTGTGGCCAAGCCCCTCTCCTGCCACTGCTCCCTCACTGCGCCTCCAGGAAGCAGAACCACCCACACTCCTTCCCTCGCTTCATTCCCAGGCACATGGTGGAAAAACAAGGTTCAGTGGCAAAAAGAGGATGACAGGACAACTCCAAAGGTAGAGAAACAGGCATCCGAACCTAGTTTACCTTCAGCAGCTTACAGAATCAGAAACTACTTATCTTCTATAGGAAGCCAGGTAACATCCACATGGAAATAAACCAGTTGCAGAATATAAGAGTGGTAGCACAGGTTTTTCCCAGTTGTGCTTTACCTCCTGTCGATCATACTGCTTCCTGCTTTTCCACTGTAGAATGAGGAAGACATAAATCAGAACATCATTATTACCAACAAAAAAGATTAAAAGTCTTAAAAACAAGTTTCTTAAAAAATATACCATGTGTCAATAAACTGTAATTTAAAAAATAAGTCATAGACAAAAATGGGTAAGAGGGTTAAAATAACTTGAATTTGTTTTTCTCCTAGCATGGAAGGGTTTGATAAAGGAATTTGGGATTTACACATGCTGTGTAAAGTGCTGTGGTCTGGTGAGCCCATGGCGATTTAAATCCCTTCTGGTTCCTGCAGCTCTGAGTACTGAACAGGTGAATTGTCCTAGAAATTAAAAGTTTCTGGTTCATAACTGCACAGAATGCCTAGGGCATGGCAACTGCAGCTCTCACGTGCTTGCTGCTTAAATGTTACCTGTTCAATGTTCTGTCAGCCCTTCACCTGTTTGGAAATGATACAATAATTGATAGTGCCTGAGTGTGAACTGTTACTTTAGCAACAGAGCAAATGAGAATCATTATGGAAAGTGTCCTTCTGATCATCCCAGGGATACAAATAAAATCTTGCATTGTCACTGAAATCCTGGCAATGCTTTGGCACCAGGACAGATGCTTAAAGTTAAGGAATGCAATTGCAGAATGACCAGGAAACTCTCTGATGCACACAAGTGGCAGAGGACCCTTTGGTCCAAGCAATCAGTGGCATTACTTGTTGTCTAAGAAAGAGGACAGGCAAATGCTCCAGCCTTTGTTTCTAAGTGACAAGATTTGATTAGCACCAATATTTACAGAACAATTTTTGCAGCCTGGGGTACTGTGCTTGGACAGCACACAAGGGTACCCAACTAAATGCTTGCTGGGGAAGAGCTCAGAGATGCTGCAGTTTTAACACTAAAAATAAGCCCAAACTGGATTTCTGAATTCCAAGAGTTAAGATGGAGAGATTAAAAAAAACCAACAAACAGCAATACAAAGAAAACCCCAAAAACCTAACCAACGAAAAAAACCCAAACCATGAAAAAAACCCAAACCACCAAAAAAACCCCACAGCAAAGCATTTTACACTGAAGACACTAGAGGGAAGCTTAACTTAAAAGCAACTGCCAGTACTTAATAGTATTTGTCTCAATGCATTGTACTCAGTAGACCGGAGAATTTCAGTAGTAATTCACCATTTCCCCTGATCAGAATTATCTCCTGACATATGCCATAGGTGAGAAGCAGGAATGTGTTTAGCTCCTTTATTTTTTTACAACTCCCATTCTCTAACAGTATTTCAGCAGAAATTCTATGATAAAATAACTGAACAGCACAAGCCTGGAGCAGTAACCACACTCTCACCATGGCTGGGAGAGCTTGCCTTTCACACCTACAGACTTAAAATCATCTCTCGCTGCTTGTGCTTTTAAAGCTTCTTTAGAAATGCCACCTTTAACATCATAACCTGGCAGCTTATCTGCATTTGTGCAGCATCGGAGCTGCTGCCCCAGATCCAAGAGTTAATAATTTCAGCTAGTCAAAGATCAGTAACTTAGCAACTTTTTGTTCTTGTGCATTCTTTTGAAAGCACTCATCAGTAAACAGGTCAGCTTCTGCCCTCAGTAATTTTGTAAGGCAGCAAAAACTCAGTGTACTCCTTTGCAAAGAAAAGATTGAGAAAACAATGAGGAGCTTCAGCTCCTCTGAAAATGAGAAAGCTGGAATACTTAAATGAAAATTGCTATTATATGTGAATAATATACTAGTGTAATAAATTGTTCTGAGAGTGCTTGCCTCCTGAATTAAACAGCTTTCCTGAGACTTGAGAAACTACCCTATTGAGTTTACTGAGCTAGAGAGAGAGACTGGTGTGACACTAACACGGTCCTAAGCTAGACAGAATCCCTCCCCAGTGGCTATTTCACAGCAAGAGCTGCTAGCCTAATAACCTTGGAGATGACAAATACCCTCTTAGCTCAACGTAAGGAAGCCTGTAAGTGTAACCCTCATTATCCCCCCTAACCCACGGAGCAGTGGTGGGATGGATCCCTAGCAGATGAACATGAAATTCAGAGTAGCCCCTCGCCCAAGCTTCCCAACACACGAGTGCAGCCTGTTAACCAGCCACCACACCTGCTTTTGGCATTTGTCTAAAAAAGAGATTTAATCCTGTGTCTCAGAGACATCAAAAAGGCAGATTAGGAGAGGACACTACCCCTCCCCTTGCGATGTGTTTTTTACAAGGGGAGTGGCCCAAACCAAACCCTCTGATTTCAATCTGCACATCTCAAAGTTTAGGAGTAGGCATACAGGGCTTCTGGTTTGTTCCCTTATGAAGGCAAGAAGTTTACCTCAACATTTGGATCCAGGGCCAGACTCAGGGTCACTCCACTGAAACGAAGTCTCAGACTGAAGAACACCTTCCTGCTCCTTTGCTGATGCTCCAGTACACCCATTTCTATGGAAATAAGCACCCCTTTTTTGGATAGCATTCATGCTAAAACAGCTCCTTGCAACCCTAAGCTGAAGATACTAATGCACATTTTACACATGAATTATTTCCTACATCTATGTTTTGACAATACACTTAACTGGAATATTTTTCATGCACGGGGTGTACAAAGTGAGTCGATGGAGTGTTTGTCCTTAAACCACTATCATACACATATTTTGTTGAAAGAACAAGGGCTCTAAACCCTTCAAATACAGACAGTATCTGGCTTCCAGACTATGGCACAATGTAGTCTTCTGCCTTTATGGTGTTGTTTGTACAAGGTGTGTCAAAGGCTATTTCAAACCTCCGAGGTATGCAGGGGGCTGTCCATTTTCAGGGCATGGTGAAAGTCTCTCTCATTACCATGGTACTTTAAAGCTTCACCTTGATTCCACTTGACACGCACAAGTTCCTGATGAAGGGCATTCCTACTTTTGTGGGACAGAAGTAATTTTAAAGGGCTTTACTTGGTTCTGGTGCTTAAGCATAGGCAAACGAAAATGAAACAAAAAAAAACCCAGCCAAACAATGCCTGCCCCCAAAATGCCTCATAGCATCTACATCCATCCTCTGCTTCCTCTCCTCTCCCTTTCAAGTGATGCAGTGTGACCAGTGTCTTTCCATTGCCCTGCCAGCACAACCTCTGGGCATTCGAGGACTTTCGAAGACTGGATTGTGGCTGGAACATGACTTGAGAATGTGCCATCATGTCACCATTCAGTGCTGTCGTATCTTGTTTTTTTGGTTTGGATAGAGGATGCTCTTCCCAAACCCATTACAACCTCTGCCAGCAACAGGAGACCTCCAAGTCTTCCACAGCAATGACAAGTTTGGCATGGAAAAGCCCAGACATGAAACACTCGTGGCAGTGAGCCACGGCTTGACATGGAAGCAGAGGACGCACAACTGAGAAAAGCTCACAGGAAGGGCATGACAACAACCATGCGGATGAGTTGATGCAACAGCAGCTGGGCCTTGCAGTTAACAAGTGTTCCCTGCATCCTCCCTCCCCCTTGTTCCTTTCACTCTACTGGGCCTCCGGTGGTTTGAAGCCTCTCGGGTTAGTAGAAGTTACAGCGTCAAGGGTGGCACTTTTGGAGCAAGTTTGCACAAAATAGGAGGTGATGCTGTCAGATCCCTTGCTCATGGTGTGTCGGGTAACAGGACATCTCTTCAAGGCTCGGGGGCCACAGGGGGAAAAGTCAAGAGAGGGTCGAGGGCTCTCAAGGCCCCTGCTGGGTTATGTGGGTCTTGTTTCTGAGGATGGGGTCCTCATAACTGCTAGCGCAAGGTGGTGTGGAGTTTTCCAAGGGTAAGCCCTGCTGTTGGTATCCATAGTTGACATTCCCACAGGGGAAGTGGCGGAGCCTAAAGAGAGGCACTTCTTTAACACTTGCGGTTAGGGAAGATGGCTCTAAGAGCAGGGAGGAGCCTGGCAGCCTGCCAGTCACAATGTTGGGCCCCACAGTACAGTTCCCTTCCTGTCCTAGATTCTCCCTCTCGGGCCTCTCCTTCTCCAGCAGAGAACTGTTTTTGCTGGCCTGCTTCTCCGCAAACCAGGAACCGTAGGTTGGATTCCAGAGGTTGGTGGGCTTGTTCCTGGAGCCCCGGCTTTTGTGCAGCTCGGAAGGGGGATTGGACTGGGCGTAGGCCATATTGATGTGTCCCCCCCCTGAGGCTGACTGCGCCTTCACTGGCACTGGCTGTTCCAAGGCTCCCACTTTCCCCAGAGATTTTCCAGCAGTGATGGCTGATGGCAGGGGTGGTGGAGATGGCAGGGTTTGCTTGTCATCCTTTCTGTCTTGGTGTGTGGAGACCAAGAGAGGAGGAATTCCTTCTGGATCATCAGGGCGCATTGCCACCTTCTCCTCCTCCTCAGCCGATGGGCCATATTCTACTGGCAAGGCAGTGTTGATGACATCGGGATCCTGCCAGAGGGAACAATGGGAATTTCTCAAAGTTTGCAACCATCACACATTGAATGACACATCTGGCAGCTCTCGTGCTACGATCACAACACATCCTTCCCACTACCCAGAGCCCACATTCCATGAGGAGGGGACGCAGTTAGGTGTGAGATGCAAAAGGATATCCTTAAAATCCAACTCTTTAAAAAAAAAAATAACCCTTAAACTCACCATAGAACAGCAGAGGCACAAAACCAATGAAAAGCATTTTTTATGTCCAGTGAAATTTCCTGTGGGAATGTTTTTTGGAATCTATATCATCTCAGAGTTCATAACACTCTCAGATAATATTGAGGAAGTTTTAGCCATGAAAGTATTGCCTCCACACAACAAGGGAGAAATGGGAATGCAGAAAGAAGACAATACCGGCAGACCCCTTGAAGCTCAAATCCATAGGGACTGCGGTTCTGAGCTATTTAAGCAGTTTTGAAAATTAAACTGAGAGAAAATGTGGTGATCTTGGCAACCTTTAATTATTGCTAGATGCCATGGCAAGCTACAGATAGTAGAAAAAAATGCTTCCCAATGTCAGGATCTGAACATAGATAAAAAATGGACCAAGCTTCCCAAACAGCAAGGGAAAGCAAACTGACTGAGGCGAAAAACAGTGAGGCCATACAAGGAACCTGCACTGATGCAGGCAGAAAAACATTTTCCAAACTGCTCTACTCCTCACATGCTAAACTGATGGTAAAAAATAAGTAAATCAGATTTTGGCCTGGAAAGCCAGCCACATCCTTTCCCTGTTGCCCAGCCTAAGAATCCCCGCTCCTTTGGCCTGGCCATCTCCACCTGCCTTCTCCAGCACTGTCAGATTCAAAAAATTGCCAACAGCTGCTGAAACCACTTGCAAAGGGTGCTCTGAATCAGGACCATTCCTTTTTGTGCTGAGTGGTCTTAAGGGGATGAGGCCAGGGATGAGGTCCAGGAAAGGCGTGCAGGTGCTGGCCTGTCTATGCTCTTCTGCTTGTTGGAATCTATGCCTTTATAGGCAGAAGCAGAGCTACAGGTGTGCTCTTTGTAAAGCTGTGTCAGCCTGTGTAAGCCTGTGCCTTTCAGCAGCAGAAGACAAGAAGAATCAAGAACCTGATGAGATAAATATCCCAGCCAAAGGTCCTAGGCTGACATCAGTCTCCCTGGACTACTGACTGCAGTGCTGCCTTCTCATCTTGACAGTTCATCTCATCTAGACAGCTCCTCAAGAAGAACCCTCTCCCCCCCTCTCATCCGAGGCGAATGAACACCGATACCTGAGTGCAGTACTCAATCCTCTCCAGGATTATGGCAAAGTTTGGCCGGTCTTCAGGCTGGTGCTGCCAACATTGGGTCATAATGCGGTAGCTGGAATTGCAGAACAGGAGATGCTCAGGAAAGGCAGATCCCCTGGGATGTGACAACTACTCATGGCAGCTTAGGAATTGTAAGCATTCATCACCACTCTGGCTTCTAATGAGAGGTCTCTGCTTTCCCTGGAGTCAGACAACTGATGTACTGGTAACGACTGAAATGTGACCACCAGCAGGATGAAATCCACAGTCCTTTAGAGAAATAACTCATCCACCTAAATCCCTTAGACAATACACTAAAGGTAGGCAGGGCTACAGATAAAGGAGCCTAGTTTTCCCTGCCTGTGAACAGTCTACTGCATTGAAGTTTCAGAGTTAACCTAAGAAACAGAAGTCTTGTATTATCTTTGACCAAACAAGCAGTGGCCAGGACTTCTCCAAAGGGCCCTGATTTATTATCCAAAACAACAGAAAAATTAAATATTAGAGAAATCACTGGCACTAAAGTTCAATAAGGCAGATCAATCACAATAAAGTCAATCTTAAAAGTCATTAACTTTTGACTATAGAAAAAGCATTTGAAATAGAAACTTAGTTGCATGAATATATCAAAGTTAAAATCTCATACACAGGGCCTGGGCAGTTTTTAGGTGGATCCATCCTTCCTCCATTGGTGACAAACTCCAGAACCTCCTGGTTGCTTTTGCTAGGGTAGGGCATGTATCCCAAAGAGAATATCTCCCACAGCAAAACGCCAAAGGACCTGAGTACAGAAGCAAAGGAGAATAAAGTGAGGGATACGGGAATGACCATCAGGAGTGGGCAATGCCATTAGGTTCAGTACCATCAGCATTGCTCTTTGCAACCTTTGATCAGGCAGGCAGTGGAAATCCCTGCTGCAGGATTCAGACATAAATGAGCTGCCCAGTTGTAACAGTGAACTTTGAAACATTTAACAAATACTAGTAGTTGACTGTTAAGTGAGTGAAACCTATGATATAGGTAGGTAAAAATGACTGCTTTGCCCTTGTACTCAGCACTGTCCAGCTAGTGAAAGTCAGATTATCCTCTTCTGAGACACTGGCCACTGCTGAAGACAGGACTTATGGCGAACTTTTCCTCTTGAAGAGCTACCCTGCATGAAATAACATGCTAGTGAATCCCCACTGATGCTCTGAGCCTCACAGGCCCCACCTGTCACTCAGGGTACAATAAAAACACTCCCTAGTAAACACAGCCCTGGGCCTGTGTGGTGTGACCTGCAAAGCCCTGAGGACAATGGCTGGGACAGGACCCCCTCCAAAGCATTAACCTGGTCAGCAGCTTGGAAACTGCAACCTCGTTGGTTAAAATTGTAGAGAGAGATGTGCAGCAATGGGAAACTCCTCTGCTTGGTGCCAAGACAGGCAGAGCTTGGCTGTAAAAGAGTGTGGACCTCACCCCTCTGCTGGGCCTTTCGCAGGAGCTCTGTCCTGGCCACCAGCCCCTTCCCCTCCACACATGTCCCAAGCTCTTGCCTCCTGCTCACCCAGTTTTCTCCCCACCTCTGGCCACCAGCCACTCAGGTGCTCCCAGTGCTGCTGCAGGCCAGGACAAAGGCAAAACCCACAATGCATGACACCCTTCTCCCTCCCTGGCTGGATGGATCCTGCCTGCAGCCTCCCATGCTGCTTTCCTCAGTTTGGGACTAACGCTTTCCTTCCAGTAGCAGCCCCTGCATCTGCTCTGATCTCCCTTCCCTGCCTTGTCACCTGCCCTGCAGCATCCACCTTTGCACAGGTCTGACCTTTCTGTTCCTTTGTCTCCTCCAACACTACTGGCTCTGAAAGACCCAGCTTGTCTTTTTAGTACATGAGAAGTGAAGGAGAATGAGTGTTTTTTACAAAAGATTCACGTTTTACAAAAGGAGGTACAACACAGACAGACCGGACAGAGGAGGAAAGGAAGCGCACCATGTGTCTGTTTTCGATGTAAATATCCCTTCCATGAAAGCCTCAGGAGGCATCCACTTGACAGGCAACATTGCACACCCACCCTTACGATAGTAGCTGGCTCTGCAAAGAACAAACAAAACAAAAGAGTCAGCCAAGAATTCAGAAAATGCCATTAATATGGGATTTTTATAATTACAAATATTAAAATTATGAGTCAGAGGAGAGCCTGGTGGAACAGACTAAGTGCTGAAATGACCTGTTTCTTCTCATAAAAGTAGTGGAAAAGGGCAAACCATGGAAGTGCTGTTTAATCTACATCACTTCAGGCCTGATATGATGAACCTGTTATCCTTATCCTCCTAGGGAATTACTCACACAGTAACTGCTGCTGGCAGACCCAAGCTCCTGCCCTTTTCAATCACAACAAGATCTCCACCTCATCTCACACATGGTCATCCTGAGCATCCCCACCAAAAATAAACCAAACTTATCCCATATATACCCAGTCTAAAGCACTGAGTAAAATCCCAATCCCTTTATAAGAACAAGGAGCTTGATGAGGAGAATGCCTGGCCATTAGAGCTGGGACAGTAGTACAAAAACCATGTCCCAGGCTCCTGAGACAGGAATTAAAACTGTCCTTTAGAGTGACTGTCATTTAAAATAAAACCTACAAGCCCCAAATCCTGTTCTGGCAGGAGTCTGCTCATGCAAGTTGGTATCGCTGATCATAACTACACAGCCTGAGCATCCAAAGGATATTCCTGGACAAAGAAACATATGCAGACTTCAAAGGCACCTTTGAAAGCTCAGCACCAAAGTGTTCATCTTGGCAGTTGGTTCTGCTGATTGTGTGAGGGTGACAGATGCTACTTTGTCCCAGCAGAGTCCCATCTGAGAGTGAGGCAGCATGGGGGCTCTTTGTGAAGGGAAAAAACTCAAGCAGCTCTGATACACTTGGGTTTTTGAAGGTAGCACTCTGTTTGCATCACCTCAGGCTGTGATACTGTCAAATMTCAAGCTATGCAGAGCCAAACCTGGCTTAGTAATTGCACAGGAGCATCCCCAAGCAGGATAAAAAAAGGCAAGGCACTGGAATAAACAGTGCGGGTGACTGAGCACAAGGCATTCCTTCTTCCGAGTCAGGGGCAAATCAATTCCTCAGCACAGCAGGATATGGTGCTGCACTTCTAGGGGTGCTGTATGGAAGATGAGACATCAAACTGCAGCCCTGACTGCTTATAGTCATCAAAGATTTTCTGGCACTTCTTGCAAGAGCAGAGGTAGTTAACCCTGTGTCCTGGCTGAATTCCAGTTTGGGTGATTACATTTTCCTGACCTTCTTCTGCACCTTCCTTCTTTAGCTGCAGTAAATTGAGGAGATTTACTGATGACACCAAACCAAAGGTCCAGGGGTAGCATTAAGGAGAGCATTAAGGAGAGAAATTAAACTCAGAATGATTTGGGATCACAAAACAAAAGGGCACATCGATGCCATTCAATGTGGAGAAAGTAAAGAAAGGAAACTGAGGACAGAATCTAAGAGGGAGGAAAAACACCTTCCATGACCACTGGACTTCATTGCCCAGGAGAAAGCTGTTAGGAGTGGGAAAAGCCTTCAGAGCACTGTTAAAGGCAAACACCAGAAAAGCATCRGTTGGGATTCACCAGGGTGGGATCCCTCCACTCTCCTCTTGCTAGGGTTACACAGAGCAGCACAAGAGCTGCACAAATACTGCTCCTCCCTCATCTGAGTGAGCTTCCTCTTGTAGGTACCCTGGGTTTGGCTCTGCTACCTGTATATATCCCGGGCCATTCCAAAGTCTCCAATTTTAGCCACTCTCCCAGGCCCTCGACAGGTAAGGAGGCAGTTCCTGGCAGCAATATCCCTAAAAGGAAAGGGAAGAAAAGCAATAGAAAGAGAAGAACCACTTAATCACTTGACAATTTTGAAAGTCAAAAAGGAATCAAAGAATAGGACCTATTTTCCTGAGCTGCAGAGAACCCAGAACAGCGAGGAAAGTCAGTGTTTATGGATAACTGCAATGTCCCAAATTCCAATCTATCCCCACAGCAGGAAGAGTTCTGTTCTTTAACATTTCCTCTTTATACTTTGCACAACACCCAGGTGAGAGGATGGGCCTCCCATGAGCCTCCCTTCATGCYGGGAACTATTTTTATGTCTCTAATGAGTGCAAGAAGAGGAGCTGATTTCAGCAATCTACTAGTCCCAGCATCAAGCTGTCTGGGGAATGATCCACTGATTTGTTCCTAATGTGCTTGTTCAAGTGTTGTCAAAAGGCTGTTGTATTGTCAGAGACAGGTAGAACAACAATGTGCAGGTGTTGCTCTGCTTACWGAAGCTACGGGCCTGAATCTGCGTAGGGAGGTAAGGCTCCAAGCTGCACCTCTGCTGGGCTGAAGTAAACCTTGAGATGTGAATAACACAATGGCACAACTTGTGGGCATCTCTCAGAACTGTGAACTGCCCTCTCTCCACCCATCTCTGCTCGACAGGCAGAATTTTAGACACTTGCCAAACACCCTGTTCTGCAGGAGCAATGGTCACAGTGTGTTGCACTTCTGGCTGTGCTTGTTCAGGTGTTCTTCGAGAGGGAGAAGAAAAGGCTTCCGGATTGAGCAGAGAGGCACTAAATTAAATTCATGACAGGGAGAGCTTTAAAGACTTCTGTCACAAGATTGCATTTGCGGAGTAGCCAAATAGGCTGTTCAAGTGCAGGCCCTGAGACAGGGCTCAGGATCTCTGGCAAAACTACAGACCTTTGCCAACCTGATTTATAGCAGCTTCTCTGTTAATTGCTTCTATTATTCTGATTTTGTCTACCTTGTTTAAAGGTATCCAGCCACTAGAGTGCAGCAGGACATAAACATATGATGCAGGGCATTACAAGCCTGTGCTGGCCTGTCAGCAAGTCGTGAATAGGCTATGCTCACCTACCTGTGAATGAAGTGGTTCTCCTCCAGGTACTGACACCCACAAGCAATGTCACGGGCCACATGGAGCAAGTCCAGCATGGAAAGGGAGGAGGGCTGGTTCTACCAAAAGAGAAGGGACACACATGGGTTAAAAGCAAGAGCACGGTTATGATTCGTTGCTGATACAGCTCTGGGAGSTCTCCAACAAGTGATGTACCTCTGATGTTAATACACAAAGGGATTATGAAAATGCACAAGAGAGAGTTTATATCCATGGACTATGGAAAGGATGTGCAGACACAATGTCATACAGATCCCAGAGCCAGAATCAGAACAGACAGAATCTGCTGGATCTGAATTTTCAGCTCCACTGGGATGCTCCTATAAGAATTTCCCTCAGTTATCATGACAGTCTCTTCTGAATTTCCAGCATGATTTTTGAGATCTGTAGCATGAACTGTTCCTCACTGTGTTTCTTTGTATTATTGCCAGCTCCTCTCTAAAGTCACCTTGAACCACAAGAATGACATTTTGTATAATGGCATGAGTCACATTTGCTCTTTCCCTCCTCCACATCTGTGTAGGTTTTATCTTGCCCCTTAGAGCACTGGCACAGTTTTGTATAGCCAATGGCTATGGAAGACCAAGGCTGCCAACTCCTTGTTCCTGCCCCTCTGATGAAGTTCAACAGCCCTTGCCAGGAGGAGCCAGATGCTTTAGCAGAAAGTGCAGGATTCGCACCAGCGCTTCTCAGCCCCTGAAGCCAAACCATCAGCTGCTGCCCTGAGGTGTGAATCAGTGATGCCTGTGGTGAGAATCAGTGATCCCTGCGGTGAGAATCAGTGATCCCTGTGGCCAGTTCTATGGGGGAGGAGGAAATCGGGGCTGCCAGCAGAGTGGTGACAAACAACTGGGTGGCAGTGACTGCTCATGCCACAACAGCCATTTGAGAACTACGTGTTTATCGGCCTTAATTGTTGGAGCAAACGAGCTTATCACACTCCTTATCTCTCTCTTATGACACCAACCGTTCTGCTCAGTCCCCAAAAGGCACACCTGCCCATGGGGCTCTCCCACCAGTGCACAGACCAGCACAGCTTCTCCAGTAACAGGGACTGCTGGCTGTCCAGCCCATCTGTTGTGYTGAAATGTGTCTCCAGACTGATGCAATGCTGTGCTGGCCATCCCACCTGATCAAAACCTCTGCAAACTGAGACTGGAAATAAGTCCAGGCTCTGCAGCAGCCAGTAGTTAAACAGTGGTCATTGGCTGGCAAAACTCAAGAATAAGTCAATGTCTTCTGAAGACATTAGAAAAAAACCTGGCCTYAATACTTGACTAATGAAATAATTGAAAAACGCTGCATCTCTCTGTGAACAAAGCCTGTTTTGTTCCMTGCAGGGCCAAAAACCAAAATGTGATCTTGTGCCACCTGCCTGTATTTTATTATTTACACAGTAGAGTTAATTGCATATATATACTTAACTGATTCTTTGAAACACTGGATTGCATCTCCCCTTAAACCTTCCTCTTTATAGAGTAACTATTTCCTGCAAATATAAAGCATCTCTTTCCCCGCCATTTTGTGGGGAAAGGGGAATAGTCTTTTTTACCTCTGTGAGTTAAAGTGACTCACCAGCTACACAAGATGGCTACAGTAAGAAAGGATGCACTGCCTTCTTTTTCCCTTTCAGGGCATAACCAAGGGGAAATTAATATCTCAGTCTACCCATTCCCTTCTCTTTGGAGCAAGGGTCAGAAACCTGAAGTGAAAACTGAGTAAAAAGCCCAATTCTTTACTCTGCAATCAATTTCAGACTCAAGGTATACTGCAAAGCAGTCAGTAGGCTGAAGCCACAAGGTGATTTGAACTGCACAGCTTTTTTTTCCTTTTCCCTTTTTGTCTTTTTTTGCTTTCCTTCCCCTCCTTGGATGAATTCCTTCCACCTTTTATTTGGCTAAATACAATCCTAAAACAGATGTGACTGCCCAGCCAAGGACAATTTAGCCATGTAATTTGTTTGAAAAATGGAGGTTTGGGATTCATTTTGCAAGGGGGGCAGCCTTGAGACACACCAAAGGATTTGCTTTACAGCTCTTGCTCCCCAGATGAATGGATGATGCCAGCTGCAATGCTCTGCTGCTCAGGGCAGTGGGCATGCTGGGAGCACTGGTGTGACACCTCCCAGGTGAGACTGAAGGTGAATGGAATTCKGTGTATTGTTCAGTGTAATCACTGCTCTGTGCAACAGGCTGCACAGCACAAAGGAGGGGAATCATTTATCCATATACAATTTCTCTCCCAGAGCTGTTCTTTGATTGCAGTGCTGTGTGTGAGCACTGAACTTCCCAGAATGGACAATTCTGCAATTCTCACAGCAAGCAAAGGCTCTGATTCCAGGTGTCTCTGAATCTGCCAGTTTGCCTCTCTGCAGAGGTAATCCTGTAATAGATGTGAAACTCTATTAGAAATGAAACACACAAATCCTTTAGGGCTGTRAACCATGTATCCATGGGGAAGTTTGAATCTGAACCTTATGGAGTGGACCTAGCTGGCATAAACTGACATATTCCACAAGAGTCACTATCAGTGATGGTATTGTGTCAGGTATTGTATCAGTGATGTTGGATGGAGATATGATTGTTTTTGCTAGAATCCAGAAAAATCATTACATGTTGGCTGAACACTGCTTTCATTGTTTACWTGAAGAATACAGATGAACAACTTGCAATAGTGCTGGCAGAATCTCCATCTCTCAATAAGTTGGATCCCATGTGCTGGTACCTCCTGCAGTTGCTTTAGCTTCCCATTTCATGTCCCTCATCATGCCTTAAGTCCCCCCTTCCCTTCATTCACCTTCTGCTTTACCAYTCCCTCTACTCCCTTTCCTGCTTTTCAGTGGCTGTGTGCATGGCAGCATGCTGCATATCTTTTGCTCCAAGTCACACAGGTCGTASCTGGCCAGAGGCAAGCCAAACAAGACAACCGGTGGTCTCTCTAGCATGGTGCTTTCTTTTTCCTGAAGCCTTGGAATTACTGCCAAGTTAATGTCTTTCACACCTCTATTAAGTTTGTCCAAAACTAGCAAATGAATTTGATGTTACTGGCAAGGGAGTGGAAAGAGCAACYGGGGCATGAAGGTAGAGACTGAACACGTAAATCTCTTTTTTGTAATTAGGCTGAAAGACAAGGTACTAAAAGAAATTAGCTGGAAAATACAAAACTGGAAAAAAATAAGGGGAAAAGCAGTCATTCATATGGTGCTTATTGCAGAGTAAGCRACACACCTCTGCTACCCAGTCAGTCAGTAACCCCTGTAGGGCTTGTGTGTTCAATTAATTCCTTTTGGAAGCCAAGCTTATCAAAGCCTGTTTACTCTGCACTGTTCCTTATCTTCCCTTTCCTTTACTGGGCCTGAAAATCTAGACATCCACCCTGCTAWGCCTACCTTCTGCCTGTCTTCCCTGAATGAGCAATTGGAGGAACAAAGCAGCTCAGGGTTCATTAAGAGCAGTGCAAAGATACATCCACTAGCACTGAGCCACAGGCCTTATGTACAGAGACTCTGTCACACCTCAAGTATATGAAGAGGTAAATCCACTTCCAGGGCTGGATGCCATACTTCACAGAACACAATGTCCTGCACATGTCTCATCTCTCATCAGTCATAGTCTCCTTGCCTCGTAGTTTGTGAGCCAGCAGTCAAAAACGCACCAGAGGCTGATTTCTCAGCACTCACAGGTGCCGTTGGCCCCTCAGAAGCTGCCCCGGCAGCCAGATAATGGATTACCCTGTCATTCTTGCCAGGCAGCCACCACATGGGATGGTTGCAGAAGCAGGGCGAGGCAAGGGGAAAGGTATTAGAATGGAGCAAAATTGTGTGGATCTGTGTCTGCGCACAGTCAGGCTGTCCACATTCACCCGGCTGTTATAGAGGGAATGAAACTGTTTTTTTGAATCAGTTCCAGCTTGCAGCTACCCATCTGCAGTTGTAGCTCAGCTTTCCCAAAATGTGACAGACATGGGACTGAGCAGAAAACAGAGGCATCAATCCAAGGTCTGCTTCGCTCCTGGGAGCAAGTTAAAAGCAGAAACAAGGGAGAATCTTAAAGCTGCTGGGAACAGCCCCTGTGTGTAGTAGTTGTTATGGTCAGTCTCAGAAAACCTGRAACAGGTCAGGAAAGACAAGAAAAGAAGAGGAATGGAAGTAGCAACTGTGAAGGCAGAAAGATAAATACTAAGGAAGCAATGGAGTGAACCATCACCCTCTTCTGACATGGGCTTTCATAGGGGTTGCACAGAGTTACTGCTGACAGGAAAAGAAGCCCTGGCAAGGAGGAACTGATGACTGGGGTAGGGCCAAACAGAAAGAAACCCTTCAGATCAGAAGACTCCCCTGACTGCATCATGTCAAAATTAAGGGCTTTTCATCTGTAAAAGTGGCTGGCTCATTTTACTGCAAGTAGGTAAAAATTCCTGCTGTGCAGGACTAGTGTTCTGGCTGCTTCCTCACAAGATCTTTATCATCACTGAGCTGGCTTCTCTAATTAATGGCAAATGGGCCTGTTTCACCTGCCCCTTCACACATCTAGCACAGCCTGGCCTGGCAGTTTTGAACAAAGCACTCTCCTGGCAGCATATCTTGCCCATGCCATTTTGCACTGCACCAGGTGAAAGTGGAGCCCACGTTGCAAACATGAACTTCCCCTTTCACCTACCATCAAGTTCAACCCATTTGTATGAGCATCTCTAGATGCTTCAGAAAACCAACCTATATTTATAAAGACTGCTTGCTCAGATTTGAGTCACTCCTCCTTTCTGTGTGTTTAGCCTCCTTATCCAGGCAGGAGCCACTTTATTGCTACCTATTCAAGACTGCAGTGCTTCTGAATCTCACAGACCATTTTATATGTCTGAAAACTACAGTGCATGGAAAAAAATAAAAAGTTGATCTGTTGCCAGATGCCTCAAGGAAGAATCTTATTGATACCTGTTAGAGCAAATTTGTGTCTCTCTTGTACTGATAAAATGCAGCATTTTGTCCTCTGTTGAAGAAACGTAGAGACAAAGTGTAAAGCTGGGCCCTGGTTCTAAACTTTAGCAACATCTGTGTGCCTTTCTGACCCATGGACTGAGAGAAAACTTTAGTCTTCTGAAATACTGAGTTCTCTCTAGAAGTCATAATTTATTTCTTACACATTTCTAGTTGACTGTCTTTTCCAATTGATGCTGATTTCAGTGGTGAAAATCTTTAAAATTCTGGACTAAAAATATTTGCTATTAAATCGACACATCCAGGCCAGATTGTCTCCTTGCCTATGTCAAATTTGAACAGACAGATATCCACAGAAATGCATCTGATCAGCAGTTTAAATAATGGATTTATTTTTTTAATATTTCTAGCTCAACACTTTCCCCTGGCCTGCCCCCAGCTGGTATGAGAAAGGTAAGAGTTGAGTTTAACTTCTACTTTTTTAAACTTTCCTTTTGGTCTTTCTTTAGGTAGTATCTGCAATGCTATCTAGCAGAGTCCAGGGGTGAGGCACCTCTGCATAACTCCAGAAGCATCTGTTCCCTGTCCGCCTGGGTCCTGCCTCCACAGTGGTCTTATAGCAACAGAAATTTTCTGACCATCAAAAGTTCTGGGAAATAATATCTGCTTGGATCAACTCTTTTGTAGTTAAGTATTTTCCTTGTGGCAGCAACTCTCTAAATAAAACATGATTTACTCTTTCCTTACCGGTCTAGGCCGTGTCTCCCTCAGGAAGGATTTCAGATCTCCTCCAGCCATGAGCTCCAGCAGGATGAAACGRGGCAGGGCCTGCAAGCTCACCCCGATACACCGCACGATATTCTGGTGGTTGAACTTGCTGTGGAGACAGGGACACTCAGTTGTGGAGGAGCTTTGACCCAAAAAGCACAACAGCAGAAAAGGTTCAAACCTTTTTGGTGCAGGGAATGTTTTGGTTTTGTTTTGTTTTGTTTTTTCCCCCAGAATGTAACAAATCTCAAAGGTAGGGCAACCGGATAAAGCTAAAGCACTACCCCTGCATTCTGTGTCTGTCTGCATAGTGCAGGGACAGAGGTGGGGAAGCAGTGGCTCTTGGCTGCTTTTCCTTTTCCTATTTTCTGCATTCTTTTTGGGCTACAGCAAGACTTGTGGGGCATATGAAGGAGAACATGTCTGATAACAGACAAAAGTCTGCTCTTAATTTTCCCTATCCAAAGGGCAGAAGTTGGGTTAGGGCAGTGTTGTTCCAAGTAACATACTGACAGGGGATCTGATTATGTACGGGATGTTTCTCGGGGTCTAGTCTCTAACACTTCCTTATTTCTCCAGATCTCAAACATGATAGGAAAGTATTTGCATGCATTCTAGGATTCAGACACTGACACAGGACATGATAACAGCATAAAGTCAAYGTCATCCATTAACTTTGACTAGTCAAACCCAAGTTCCTAAGGTATGTTCTCATCTCTAAGAGAAATCAAAAAATCCTATTATCAATTCTAAAATGTGGGCCTTAAATTTTTCACTTTGGCTAATGAAAACCAGTGTGGGCTCTTCTAAAAATGTAGCCTTTAATAATTTCGTGCCTCTTCATTTGTAAGAAGAACAGAAATGGATGGTAATGCCTGCTCTCTTTGTGCTAAAACTACTCTATAAATTTGCCGTGAGGACACCACCTATAAGGAACATTTTTTCTTTACCATGCTGGGCTTTGCAAGCCTACACAAGTGGTGTTCATGTTACTCATACACACCTAATAATGAGAGCTTCCATGAGGAAGTCGAGCTCATCTTGCTCTGAACACACTTCTGGCAATGTCTGGAAAAGAAAGAACAGGTTGACAAGGAGAAGATACTTAGACTTACAGATGTAGAACATCTGGCACTGACACTGTCTGCAGCAATCCTTCTTTCTCTAAAAGGAACTTCAGTCTGAGATAACCATTAGAGCATTGCTAAACTAGAGTGTGAAGCCTGTTGAAAGGTAAGTATCAGAACACCTGGCCCATCAGTGCCGGTCTCATCCTCCTCCCAGCAAAGGAAGTAGCCCAGAGTGCACAGGAAAGTGTTCAATATATGGGATTCTTCTGTATAGAGGATGAGGAATGAGATCAAAGTTCCTGAGTTCTCTGCAGTTCAAAGCTCCTACCTTCCAGCAAGACTGGGAACTATAACCAGCAGCAGGACTGTGCTGCTGTGTAATCTCTAGGAGAAAACAAGCCAGCTAGGCTGCTGAAAGCCTGGAGAACTCCACCAGGGTTTCTTAGGATTTAGCTTCACATCCAATACATGTCCATCCTGTAAGGGAGTGGTGAGATCCCTGGAAAACCAGCCATGTCCTACTTGCAGGGTCTTTGATGTATGTGCCAGCAGCTTTTGGGTCTGTGAAGGCTTTTGGCCTCTGACTCACAAGGCTCTGGACAGATTACCACACCAGGTGTAGCATGGGGAGGATGGACAGAGGATGGATTTAGTTCTCATTCCTGCAGTCTACTGTAGCTGTATGGGAAATCTTTGCCTATTTACAATTTACAGAGCTCTTTTAACAGTCTCACATGCCCATATCCTAGAAGCTGTACAATTGCTGTGATGAATTAAAGTGTTGCAACAGAGCAGCAACATTTCTAGCCATGTCCTTCAGTACTTATAGCAATACTTCATTCATCTTCATTGTTATAATGCATTGGGACTCGGGTGAAAGGTGCATGAAACCATCATGATAACTCATTCACTGTCACTTACTTTCACAGCCACCTGCAAGGGAGTGGGGTCGCTGGGGATCCCTGTCACCTGACCTTCATATACCTCACCAAAGGCTCCGTGGCCCAAACCCCTGGACAGACCAGAGAAGACAAGAAGGTTTTACTACAGAGAACACACATTATAACACTGTGGACACAGCTCACAGAATGGGCTCACAATTTTCATGGCAGTGAAACAGGGAGAACTGGATATTGACAATATGCAGGGGACCAGACCTTGATGAGATCTTTCCTGGACCTACAATGTATTTAGTTGGTAGGGAAAGCAATCCTTGGAAGTGAACAGTCTCCAGTCAAATTGAGCTGCTGTCATTGCAGTGTGTAACAGAGAGCACTCTTCTATGGCTTTGGTGTCAGCGCTCAGTGGTGGGTGCTCCAAAACAGATCAATAAAGAGGGGACTTCAGTCTTGGTGTTTACACACCCTAAACACATTAATAATTCTCATGATATTTCTGCATCACCATTAAACAAAACATTGAACAAGAAACTAGAAGGCACAATGATTCTAAAAAGACCTGCATTCTGAACCAAATAACTTTTCCTGATTTATTGTGTGATTCTGGGCAAGTACCTTAACCAGTAAATGGTGATGACAGTGCTTTGTAAAGCACTCAGCTCTAGGAATTCATGCTGAAAATAATTTCTGGCACTGATCATATTATGAAGCTTACAGTTTTATTTTGAATAAGATTATAAGAAAAAGGAATAAGAGTAATCATGCAATAGATCCTGTCCCATGTCCTTGTAATACAGATTTTGCATACATGTCCATTCAGTCTTCACTCTCTTAACGTTAATTCAACTGGTACAGCAATAGCTATTTCACATTGGTGGCATGTCAAAATGACACAGTGAACCATGGCAGAGAATGAGGCTGCATCCCAAATCCTGAGTCCCTCTTAACCCTGCGTGGGCTGCACATCGGGCAGTAGTATTTTGAGTCTCTAAGACATTCCTGCATCTCAGTCTGGGTAAAAGACTCAATAAATCTCTTTCCTACAACACACGCTCTCCTGTTAGAGCCAGGTCTGGGCTGAGATCTGCATTGATTCTGTTCTCTGCTGTATCAGTGGGCTGCTTTTGCATGGGCTGTTGCCCTTCTGTCCATATGAACAAAGAAGAACAATCTGCTCTGCTGTTGCATAAGCGCTGTCTGTAGTTTTTCCAGGATAAAGACCAGTCTGGGCAGTGAAATCACAGTAAGGACTCGTGTTGCCTGTGACTCAACCACTTCATTTAATAACATTTTGTAGGTATCAGCTTGAGACACTATTCTTGGCTCTGCCTGACCAACTTATTACAAACTGAGGGGATAAACCAGATCTCTACAGCTCATAACTCACCCTCCTTCCAAAACGTCCACTTTCCCTTCCCTTGTCAATTCTCAGCTGTATCCTCTGCTATCTGCAGCTTGCCACACTTCAAAAATCCTTTCAAAGTCCAAAGAACAAAGAAAGCAGCAGCACGGGATACACTGGAAAATTCCAGGTGCAGTCCAGCAAGATGTGCAGGTAAGGGGGAATGAAATAAGAGACAGCAAAACATTGCAGACTGCATAGACTGCTCTGAGCATCATCTTTTTTAGCATCTTAAGCTTCCCAGTTTTCCAAGTTCTCCTGCTTCCACTTGTTTTTTTTGTGTAAAGCTGCATGGTACCAGGGTAATGCCACATTCACAAGTATCCTGCAGGAGAGCAAAGTGTGTAAGGACTCTGAATTTAAAAGTTTTTCTTAGGAGACTCTTTTGAGCTTTCTCATCTAGACATGATTATCCTGCTGGCTTTATATTCCTGTCTTTTTARTACCATCTGGCATTTTCAAACCCATTGCTTTCCTTGCTATTGCACTTGAGGATGTCATTGTCTTCACCGAAGACCCCATCAAAGATTTTAAAGAATCCCCTACAAGCCTCAGCCTTCCCAGCATTTCATTGTTTCGTACTGGAAATGGGCCATTCACTGCACAGCCTGCAAAGAATGTATCTGAATTACTGGTGATGACTATTCAGTTCTCCTCATAATCCCAGGAGATGAACACTGCACCTTGTAGAAGGTCAAGGTGACTGCCAAAATCTAGTCCCCTCCACACAAGCCTAACTACTGCAGCTTCACATTTTATGAAAAGGGATATGAGACTAGAAGTACAGAAGAGTTTGCATGTGCCTGCACAAATATGCGTGTTCACACCTCTCTAGGAGAGCCAGGATATGTGGGTGTACGGTGTGAAGGATGGGGAAGGCAAAGACGAATTTACCGGATGAGGGAGATGTTTTTTCGAGGCACCTCTTTAAGGTCACTAATGGATGTGGTCTTTCCTGCAAAGCAGTAGTTGGGATTGTAGTCTGTCATGATGGTGGAGGTACGCAGCTTGCTCAGTTTATATTCTGGGCTCTGCAACTCCATCTGCATGGCTTGCAGCTCCTGGTGCTTCCGGCGATACACTAAACATGGAGAACACAGTTAACCACRTACAGAGACTGGCTTTGGGACAGGACATCTCACTAGGATTCGCTGTGGTTCAGGGAATCAAACCAGCCAGTGACACTGTCATATTTCTGTAYGTCAAATAATTACAGATAGAAAATGGAATCTGAAGATATCCGGGAACCTTTGATTTACAYATCTTATGAAGAAACAAGCTTGCTTGTGGACTGTTTGGAAAAAGTAAAATGAATTTCACTTGCAGAGGTCTCAGAGTTCACAGTTCTGACATTTTTGTTCTGCTCTATTTAATTTAACCAGACCTTCCAAATACGAGTCCAGTTCCAAACTTGAGGGAGCTGAAGCATAACCAGCTTTCCTAAATCATATAGAAGTGACTAAAGTCTGAAATGAATTATTGCATCATATCATTCAAAATGGATAGCCTAAGCTATTTCCTCAGAATAACACACTGTACACAAAATATAGCTAATTTTTCCAAACTTCCTCTGTTTCTAAACAACAGAGTTGGACTCCATTTGAAGTCAGTTTATGGTAGTGTTATATTCCATGCATCACTTCACTGATACTTCTGCAACGTCATTAAAAATCACRCCTTGAAAGAAGACATCCTGAGGATATTTCTTGAAATAGTACCTGATATTGCAGGATTTTTTCCAAAGCAAGATGACAATCATGAGCAGGTTAAATCGCTATTGATTTCTGTGGGAGCTGGATTGAGCCCAAAGACTGTGACGGTAATACTTATTGCATCTTCTCCAGCAGACATTGCTCAGGGGAAAAATTTAAGGGGTAAACATGCACTCGCAAAGGCAGATGGATGTAATGACCTATCCACAAACCCTTCCTGTCCTCCATTTTCCTCCTCATTGCTTTTGCTTTGATTTTTTAAGTCGTTGCTTCTTCCTAAGATGGAAATGATAGGCTCGTTGGATGGAAAGAGGATTACTCTTCCACTCCTGAGAAATATTTAGTAATTGTAAAAAGGTACTGTCAGGACAGAAATCATAGATGTAGGGCCATGTGTGTGCAACTGATAACTCCTGAAATTCTTAAAACTGAAACAGCTGTGCAAATCTAATTTCCTGCTCTAGGTACATCCCTCTCCTCTGCAAAACACRGTGTGGACAAAGAAAGGTGGCAAAGCCATAGTTTGAATCCCTGGCTGCTTTTCATTGACTCAAATCTATTCTGCTTGCACCAAGTGCAGGTGAGCGATTGTTTAAAATAAGGACATGAAAGGGTCCTTATTTTAGAATTTCCAATAAAAATGCCAGGAATACCCACATCCTACTAAGTAGCAGTTTGTGAAAGGGGAACCTATGTGAGAGTTTAAGCTTAAATGTCATACATTAAATGGCTAAGTCTGTATATAGGCACACAAATAAAGAAGCTTTTAGGCATTAAACAGCAACAGATCTCACAAAACCAGAAGCAGCTGTGTTCTGGCAGCTTTACAGTACTACACAGACAATAATGTCTCTTTCGAGATGCAGTCAGTAACTGAAGCCTCCTCAAATTGGTCATTGTGGTTAGAAAAAACTACAAAAATCTGAAGATAAGACATGTGTGGGAAGGTGTCATTAAATACAGCAGTAGCTGAAAACCTGAATCCTTTTCCCTCTCGGGGCCCAATTATCCCTGGCTCAGATCCAGCCCTCATATGAAAATATCTTTTGCAGAGAAACACTCACCTATCATGATTCCCGAAAAGGCCAAAATTAAAGCAGCCACCAATGCTGAAGTCACTACAGACAAGACCAAGGAGAAAGGGAGACGAACCACTGGCTCAGCTGTAACAGAAAGGAGAAGAAGGAATTACATGTTTGAAACAATCTTCCAGGAGCCACTTTTTTTCAGTCAGATTTTTTTCTGCTGTTCCTTCCATTTACTCATCTGCTGCCCCTATAGTGTAGGAGCAATGTCTGGCATGACCACTTCTTGGGGTCTATGACTTCTCATACCTCATTGTTTCACTTTCCTCAATTAATATTAAGCCATTTAAACAGGTGGTTCGCTATCAATGAATTAACATGTGAACTCCCTGGGTATGAAAACAAGACCATAAAAAAGAGGGACAGGAGGTTGGGGAGGTGGAAAGAACATTACATTGTCAGGGTTAAAGTGCTGCCATCAATGCCAAATCACAGCAAAAGCAGGAGGAAGACTGCAATATATCACCTCCTAAATGCATGTAATCCAGGCAGAAAAACCTGATAACAGTGTAGTGCAAAGTATTCCATAGCTGCATCCTCATGTGGGATCATGCTATTAAGGTTTACTTCACCTTGACAAAATGGCCATGCTTTTTGCCCATCTTACAGACAGGAATGGTAAAAACACAACAATTTTCCTGTGCCAGTGACAAAGCTGAAAGCAAGACCCCAAAACCCTGGGGTGACTTGCTCTAACTGCTGCACAAGAATATGAAGCAAACCTAGTAATGGAGCTCTGAGCATCTGGTTTTGCAAGAAAGGCAAGTACAGGCACTGTCTTTAGCTTTCCTCAGAGAAATCTTGGGCAGAATTTCCTACAGTTTCTGAACTTTTACCTTTAAATGTCCAAATCCACAGGAATTATGTTTTTCTTCACCTTGCTTTTTTTTCCTCTTAAGAGAGCTGGGCTGGAATTTAAGTTTTGCTGGAAAATTCCTTCAGCGAACAAACTTTCAGGATTTCAGAGCAGAATGTGAGCACCAGCACAGGCAGGCACAAAATTTGACTCTCCTCAGATCTGCCCAGTATGCCAACATCTGCTGTAGAGCAAAGTAGCACTGCTGCTCAGTGCAGCAGTCCTCAGCATTGATGTGGCTATATCCTGGCAAAATAACTCTGCAGCATATACCAGCAGGAAAGAAGGCCACATTCAACAGAAGCCAGGTTTAAGAAAGACTAGATAGCACTTTCAGGATGTTTTACAGTCCAAACTACAGCCTTTGGCCATGCATTTTCTGTTTCACATGTTAGCAGTACCCCACACACCTACTTACCTATGCAAGACACACCATCCTCAGCCAACTCTGTGCCTGGCTCACAAAAGCAAATGACTTTTTGAGTCTCAAGATCAACATGGCACTCGTCCATCTCACAGTGACTGCAGTTAAGATGCAGCCTAATGTCCACCTCTCCGTGCCCCTCTGTCACTAGGGAGTGGATGAAGAAGCTGAGTTAATTACTGTAAAGACCATTCTTATAATTCCCTTGGGCCTTGACAGGCAAATGGTGGTCACAGTTGCATGATGTAGCAGGGCGGGCCCCATCCAGGAAACTGATTTCTCCCCACTTTTCATAGCTCCTGCGCTTTTCTCACATACAAAATACCATGTGACAGCTAACTTAGCTGCACTGCAGGTGAGGTTCCCTGGCTCTCTTTGAGCAGATAGTCCCACCAGGTTAGCAAGGAGGCTGCTCCCAAGGCTAAGGGAAACCTGCCCTTGCAGTAGTCCATGGGGCTCACCCTTTCGTTTCCCAGCCTTTGCTCCCTCCAAGATCAAACAGTACAATGTTTTCAAAACTTTCTGGCTGAATCTACCAGGCCAGAGTGCATCTGTATTTGAAAAGACTTCTGGCTATTATAAAGCAAACTTTTTGTTTTTTAACAAGTAGATTTGTTTGTTTGTTTCTGTTTTCTGAACACATTGCAAATATATTGAAGACACTGACTTTTGGGGAAACACAGGGTGGAGTGGCAGTATTTATCACTCCCATGCACTGCTGGGCAGCACCTGGATACTTGTTGAGGGACACTCTAAGAAACTTGCTTGTTAGGGAATAGTCAGGTGTTTTGTCTGTTTCTTTCCTAAAGTATCTGAACTATGAGGTTCTGTTACCACTTTCCTTGTCCAAAATTATTCTGTAGGCTGGTAGACTGTACTGTTGAGAATGTTTCCTAACAGCCCTGATGTTCTCTCCCCCTGGTTTCTTCCTGCTACTTCTGGATATTTTCCACTGTACTTTCAACACTATCTTTCTGCCTCCTCATGTTCATGACACTGAGCTGTACCCAAAGTATTGTGAAGTGTCCAACAGATGCAAACTATTTTTAAAATTAAGTCAGCCCACTAGAAGACTTCTGACCAATATGAATACCTTTAAGTGCTGGAGTGTATAAAGTACCAATTGGATTAATAAAGGACACACCATCCTCCCCATCCATCTCTGGGTCATTGTCCACTGCAGCATTGCCACCTACGTCAAACCAGAAGTTACCTTAACAGACTGAGGGGCACTAGCAATAAAATACAGGTAAACATGGCAACATGCATTAATTCAGCATATTTAGGGAGGCATCCAAATGAGAAAAGAGAAAAATTAAAGCATTTAATATATAGGGAATATTTAGCGAGCTGTGGCATGGACCACTGGACTTTATCTCTAGAACTTCAATTTAATAATAGCAGCTTGTGACAATCAATTTATTATCTCTGTTTTAGGTAGACTGTTGCAAACTAAGGCACAAACTTAATCTTTAACCATTTGGATGCTGTGAAACAGATAAGCCGTTCTTAAAATCTATGTAGCCAAGAGACCAGAAAGCACCAGTACTCAAGGGCTAAGTTAGTACCCTTGCTGATCGAGGTATGCACTGTGTCAGCAGAGGGAATGAATAACCTGATATCCTTCCTCTCTTTTGCACCCTGAAAGCAGGGTGGTCCACCAGGAGTGTGGACTGAAGGAACTTATGAGTTGCTCATTTGTGCTTGAGCATATAGAACATATCAGAAGCAAAGTTTGGGCAATACATAAAAAATATTAGAAGCACAGTATGGGCCATATATTTTGTACTCTGAGCATGCAAAGATTCCCCCACCCCCCACAAAAATATCTTTTTCCCTTTAATTGTCTTCAATGAAATAAAAAACATCATGTGAGGCATTCTGCTGGAAAAAGAAGCATTACACAGTAACATTGGTACAAAACATGCACTTAATAATTTGAACTCATTACTTCCTCACARGATTTCTAGTCTGTTGTGTACTTAATTTAAACTGTGGAGAACCATGGGTTAAAGAGTCCACCACAGCGCAGATGGCTGAGGAAACTATGTGGCCCAGGAGACTACGGGTTAGTAGAGATCTTGAATCTGGCCCACACCAGCTGTAATCAACATAATGCCATCTGACAGCTGCCCTGAGACACAGGGGCACATGAAATTAGCTCCTTGTTGACTAAAGTCATATTAAGAGGGGTCCTGGCTGGCAGCCTGAGCCTCTGCCCACAGAGACCACCTGTTCAGGACCAAAGCCCACCCACAGCAGGGCAGGGTGGAAGCTGTGTCTTTCCCTTGGCATAAAGCCTGGCTGCCAGTCCCCGGGACCAAAGTCCTCCAAACTCAGGTGCTGACAATGGGAGCACATAGCATACGGCTCCTCCTTCTTCAGCACTGTCACCCCAACATGAAAGGAATCACAGCAGAATCTTAATGTCACATTCGGCAGAGCACAAAACCAGGATTGCAGTTGAAGGACTGGCATCTGGCTCTTTGCTCAAAGACTAAATGCCATAAGTTCATCTAGTGCTAAAAAGGCAACACACAGACATACTAGTACATAACAGTCAAATATGCTAGCTACAGGAGAGTTATTATCAGCATTTCGCTGATCATTAGCACTAAAGGAGGGGAAGGGACACCTTGAACACGAAGCCACTTTACCTATATATCCTCCGCCTCCTCCACCTGAGGAGCACCCCCCTCCACCCCCTCCGAAACCCCCTCTTGTCTCCCACCCCCACTTCTTCATGGCCTGGGGGCAGGATCTTCCTCCAGTAGCACCTTCCAGCAAGGATTTTCCTGACCACAGGAAGGAAGTGTTATCATTCCAGCCACCTCCACCACCTGCAGTTGAGAGAAGACAAAAGGCACAGCTGGGGGTTACTTTTCATGTAAAAAACACTAGAGGGATGTGCAGGACAAGCACCCATTCAAAGCACCTCAGCTGAAAGTCATCATCTATGCCTCTTTTCGCCTACCATATAAGGAACAAGCACGTTCTACGGAAAACATAAAAATATATCCCTGCCTACTCTCCGACCACTTATTTCTGGTTTACAGAGCCTTCTCCTTGCCAAAAATACTTTTGAAAAAAAACCAATGTCAGTTCTAAAGTAGAACAAAAGGAATTCAGTGAAAGAGGTGTGAAAACACATCCCAGTCCCGCTCTCCACACAACATACTCACCACTGACTCACTTCCAGCTCTGCTAGTTGTTCAGTCCAAGGTCTCTTCACAGAGACTTCTAGCCAGGGTGCAATTATGGTCTTTCTGCATGAGCCAGGGAAACTGTGAGTATGTCTACACAGGTCAAAACAGTGTAGGGAGCAGGATGGCCACACTGGTCCTGCAAACTCCCACATCAAAAAATCAAATAACTTTGTTTATGAGAGGTACTACATTATTTTGGGAGAGTCTTGTCATTGCTACGGCTATACCATCTCTGATACTCTTATTTATCCAGCACTGTGGGTACCTTCTATTTGCATCTGTTATAATTCTATGTTCCCCCTGAACTGTGTTTTCATGAGTTTTGCCTCACCTTCTTGTGAGGAGGAATCTGGGAGTACCACCTATTCACAAAGATTTTCTTAAAAGGAATAAACTTTCCTTACCTGCAGCTCCTGAATTTCCATTCAACCCTGGAATAGAGGAATCATTCTCCAGTCTTTCTGGATGAAATGTGTCCGTTTTGGCCCTGTAGGCCCTGCCACCACCCCCTGCTGCAATTATCAAGGGGACCGGTTCTCCGTTCTCCATCTTAACAAATTCAGAAATAAATGCAATGTTCAAACTGAGTCAGACAGGTAAATGGAAGTTCAGCCACATGCTAGTTACTGCATGTTGCACCAAGCAGGCATCTAGGACTGCTCAGCACCGCACATCACCATTGCATTATTTATGCACCCACACCCAGAAGATTAACGAATAGCACTAGTCCTACCAAGTTCTGCAACAGGGAACCGTGGTGTCAGCAGCTCTATGAATTGTACCCACCCTGCTGATGGCTCTTAGAAAGCCTATAATGTCCCCATGTGATTACTCTTATCAAATGAAACAGCTAAGGAGCTGTACAGTGCAACACAGCATCTGTAAAGGACTGCCTGAAACCAGTGTTTGGAATGAGTACTGTCTCAGCTAGCACATGACAGGAAATATCAGTGGTCCCTAGCTATAGGATTGCCAACAGAAAACATACAGCCTATCCTCAACTTTTCTTGTCAGGCCAAACGTATAGCTGAAGTCTAATGTTCTACAACGACAGAGTTGAATAACGTCCTGCCGAATTTGCCCTTTGCTGTAGAGTTATGCTTCAGCATCTCAGTTTTTTTTGAAAAAAAATCCAGTTCAACCCATTATGTTTGCAAAAACTCCAAGCCACTGAAGCAAGTGTGGCCATACTGCACAGCAGTTCAAAGAAGTATGAAGGGCCATCTCAGATCCCTACATCTCTCTAGTGGAAATTAAGGGTACCCAGAGCTCACTTTGTGGACCCTCTCCCTGAGGTGCGTAAAGGATTTTTCAGAGGCAGGTGGCAGGATGTGTTCATGCTGAAGCTGCATGAGGACTATGTTTCCATACCTTAAATACGTAAGTGGCACCGCCCCCGCCTCCACCTCCTCCTGCCCATTCATTGACACTTCTGTTCACACGAATCTCTTCTTCGATCACGTTGTTCTCTCCAATGCAGACTTTCTGGATAACGTCATTAGTCTGCAAACAGAAGACCAGGTCTGAATTCTGGTAAGAAATCTCTATGCCCTTGTACACACAGGAGCCTCTTGAACCCTTCACCTTCCCAAAACAAGAAATTATCCTCCAGTGAAACTACGTGAGCAGAACCAAGTGAATGCTCTTCTAGCAGAATCTGGATTTTTGTCTCAACCTTCATCAGAAGACTTTGTTGCCATTTTTAATTGGATTATTTTGAAGCAAGCTCAGTGCTGATATCTGTTATCATGTAAAACAGCTCCATATACTTTTAATGTACAAAATRTAGCAGAATTTGCTGCAAATATTTCCCAGCATTAACTGTCTGTATTTCATGAGTGGTGGAATGGAGTACCTCAGCAATGATGTGACTTGTCCCATGTCACACAACAGCCAAATGGCAGAGACAAAGAGACAATCCAAGTTTCTTTACCTCGTTTCCGGTCCCCCTGTTGGTTGGGGCCAAGCAGCTGACATGCATGTATGTTGACCTTAGTAGCAAATTTTACTGTAATTAGCAGTGCCTACCAAAACAGCACCAATCCCACCTTTGATTGCAATGTTCACCTGATGTTAATGAAAATACCTCACTAAAAAGCCTCCACATTTCCTACTTAGCATTTTTTCCCCTCCATCAATTAGCACCAAACATAATGAACTTTTTGTATTAGGTAAATCACTGAATTCACTAACTGATTTCAATCACAACACTAAACCATCATTTATACGTACTTCAGAACTATGACCTAACTATTGTTTTTGTTTTAAATTGAAACACTAAAGTTAACGACAAGCAGGAACTCTGCTGTGAGCATTTGCAAGTTGCAAACTTTGCTTCTGGCTTATTTTACTTTACAGGTTTTGTCTCAGTAACACTACCTTGTTATATTGCACATATATTGCATGCTGAACTTACTAAACCAACAACAATTTTAGGGAAAAATGCACAAACAGTTGCTATAGTAGGATTGACCTTCTGCTTCCTTCTACTTTCATGTATGTGTTTTCTTTTAGAAGAAGAACCTAATAAAAGCATCCTCAAATTACAAATTATTCTGCTGACCACAAAATATGTTTTAGGTTGTGCAAATGAATGAGTGGCATCCATTTTGTGTGTGCAGACTTGCCTAAAGAACTAAACAGTCCTCCTTTCCCTATTTTCCCCCTCTCCTTAATTGATTTGGAGTTGGGTGGGAATGATTAATAAAATGACAAAGTCAATGACCCAAAGGAACCACTAGATTACAAAAAAAATAATCCTTCATGGCAAAGACATAACTGATTACAATCCAATCTAGTAAAAGTCCCCTCTACAAGTCAATGCAATCTCTTTGCCTCAATGAAAGAATTACATTAGCACTCAATAAATTCTCACTAAGATTACAGTGGCCTGCAATTTAATGAGTCCATATATTACACTCAGCTGGAATGTCCTAGTTAAAGACGTTGGATGGACGTTTGAGTTAGGGCATTTCTCATTTCAAAAAGGCTTTATATTAATGGTTTGTTTGTAGTTATGTGTAATTCTAGTTTTAACATTATTTACTTCAGCAGTCAGCCTTGAGAACCCCTCTTACTTGTCTATATCCTTCAACCTTTCTCTGCTCCAACAGACTGCTAAGCTTTCACCTCTTGGATGCCAGCCATTAATGGCTGAGAAATGCACATCATTTAAATGTCCACCTCAAACCTGTAGGTGAAATTTCATCAGACAATGCTTAGTTTGCTCTGTAAGAATTTCCTATTCCCCCATCCTCCTCCAAAGAACACTAAACAATAAGTTTTTGTGCATGCAAATAGTGCTCATCTTTCTGCCAAGACATTTGCAGCAAGGACTGGTTAGTAACACCAAAATCAGGGCTGATCCAGCAACGATTTATTTGTCTTTCCTGTTCTCCATCTTGGAGAATAACCAAACAGGCCCTGTGAAGTGGGTGTCTTCAGAGGTGCAGAGTATACGATAATGGCAGGGCTGGGCTCAACAGTGGAGCAAGGGCAAAGCCCTTCGAAGTCAACGTTGAAGACTGATCTCCAGAGGAAAGGAAGGCAGGGTTGTCTTTTCTCTCCAGAACCCCACACAGGTGCTCTGAGATATGCAGATCGGTCAGGAACCTCTTGTGTATTATCAGCGGGGCCTGAATGTTGAAGAGAAGTGAGCACAGGGACATGGTGCTTCATCTTCTCACACTCGTGCTCTCCCAGTAAAACTGTACGTATTCCTTGGATTGTGTAACTCCAAATTCCTTGAGGACAATGTATTTCTATGTGAAAAGACAAAACTCCATAGACTGGTAGGAGGGATTAAGGCAAAACAGAAAGGCAGTCACTTACACTAGGACAAGCATCTTCTCCTTGCTGTCCCACCAAGATATACAATGTGTCATCCTTCTGCAGGTCAAAAATTCCCAGCACAGACACGCCGTGGGACCGTACCATGGTGTTCTTCCCTCCTTTCCCACCAGCAGCTCCATAGCCTGAGATGCTGTAGAAAGAAGAAAACAAGAGGCTGGCACCTGAGTTGTCCCAGACAGGTAGAAGGGAGCACAAACCACTTCTGGGCACTAAGTATTTTGCACACCTGAACATGGTGACACAGAGCAGTGACATGAAGACCTGACATTCTAAATAAATCTAAACCCAAAGCTTGAGGACTGGTTTTCTGTTCTGTTTGAATCTGTGAACTTGGGTAGCTACGAAACAGATTCTTCCACATTGACTCTTGGGCAAACATTTCTGAGAACAGAACGAGCAAGTCCCTATAGTTTCCAACTTTTGTATATGAACCACATCTTGTTTCCCAGAAGGCACATCCTTGAGAGATTTGCAGCAAGGAATAGAAAGAACAGAAGCAGGAGAACTGGTAAAAACAGGACATATGGCTAAAGAGAACATTAAGCATGAGATTGACAGAGGGAGATTTGAGAAAGCAAACAGCATAACTGGTCCTGGTAGCATGGACCAGATGGAAAACWGCTCTCTTATTCCCAGGACCAGAGGAATATAGAAAGAAGAGTAGATGGAGATGACACTACCTGCAGTAAACAAGGAAGGCAAAAGCCCCCTGGCTAAACTCATGGTCACGAGGAACATCTCACTGTCTCCAGCCAGTGGCAGAGTGGGCAGGTTACATACAGGCTGCTGCAGTCTCACTTAAGGCTCTGGGAGTTTTCTTTCAAGCAGTCAAGATTCAGAGGTACTTACTGTTGTTGATATACCCAAAGATTTGACTGTAACACTGCATTGCTCAGCTCCTCCCTCTCCCTTTCTAATAATTGACATATTTAAAGCAGCCTTTAGCAAAGGATTTCAGAGCATGTTTTAAAGATCATGATAAAACATACATTGCTGCAATAAAACACAGAGTTAGTCAACTTTCTGAGCAAGGGAATGATGGTACAGCAAGCTCAGTTTAGATCTGAAATGAGCAGGTAATTTTCCACTAACAGTAGTAGCTTTCCAGCTTTTTCCATGAGACCAAAATTCCGCCTGGAGCACATACGCAGTGACTGCAGGACTGAACTCAAGAATTCCTCTTGGCTTCCTACCAGGCACAGCGCAGGTGCTCTGCTTTAACACCTCCTGTCCTCCAGCACCTGGCTGCTCTTCACCCAGCACAGCCCTGCCTGCAAACAGGCTACAAGCAGAGCAAACCAGCATTTCCCATTGTGTATATGGACCCTGAACAGCCTGGGTGCCACCTCACTGTCRGCCACCAACTTGCCTCAGCGGTCAGCATGAGAAACTCACCTTGTGCCACTGCTCTGAGGCAGCCAGCATGGAGCAGTCCTGATGCTGAAGCAACTGTGGAGCAACAAGTGTCTCATAAAGCATATTAGATCCTGGCAATGTGATATGATTATGTTCAYGCCACTGCTGATAACCAAAGCAATCAGTCCTCAGTAAGGCTGTACTGGAGCCAGCAGAAAAATTGATGGACACAGCACTGGGCCACCCTCAACAGATGCTGCATGAATCTGAAGACTGAGTTGATTTGCTGGAGGATTTTCCAATGGCTAATGAGGTGCACTACCAGGCACAGCAAGCTGGCAGGGCTAATTGGCTGCCAGTAGGGGCTATATTTTTCTGTGTAAGAACAGATTTTGCATACAAGCAGTGATGTCAGAARGTTCAGGAAAACCCAGTTTGACCTCATTCAAAGGCTGCAGACAAATAAAAACCAGTAGATGGAGGTGACAGTCATTCCCTATTCAAAATGGGTGTCACTGTTTAAACTGTTTAAACAGTTATCTCGACTTCAAGCTTTAACAGGATACCTTTCATTAGGCACAACTTTCTTTTACAGGAGAAATCCATTTAACCATATTGACCCTGAAGAAAGATTCAGCCCACCCTGAGCAAGAACATAGAGTACCTTCYACTGTCTTCCTTCTTTTCTTTTACTATGACCCTTGTAGGATCTGAAAAAGAAACCCACACCTTCAGGAAGGATCGGGATGTGCAGAGTGCAAACCAGGCTGTGCAAACAGGGGCTGGAGAAAAACATGCATGACAACATCCAGGTTATGGGAAATACTGGAGCTAGTTTTGGGAGTATAAGAAAATGCTGTGCCTAGGCTGGCTGACCCAGAATGACACTTTTTTGTACTCCACTGGGCTGTGTTCTTGCGCCACCTTACACAAAGGGACCATAGAACAGAGAGGACAGCCRAAGTGACAACAAATGGGCCACTCGGCAAAATGGACCAAAAACTCTTCCTTTAAAAATGGAAAGAATTTGGATAATGAATGGTAATGTGTAACTTATTACAGTTCACTTCTCTCATACTTGATCACAGATTTAGATGACCAGACCTTCTGAATGCTCAGAAGAAAATCTGAAAGGAAAAATACTCTTTTATAGTGTCTAACTTCATTGTTATACAATGTGCAGTCCCATGGGAGCAAACCAGAGAATGCAAGACCCCAGTTTTCAAATGTGGGTGCTCCAGTGTGTCGCAGCCTACCCAGACCTTCACAGATGGTGGGGTTTTCTGTGTGTGGTTGGCTTGTGCTGCTGGAGTTTTGTGCAAAATTGAGCTGTCTGTATTTTGATAACACATATCCTACCTTGTGTTCACAAAATCGATATCCTTCTTATGCAATTATCAGGAGTGTACGTTACGCAATGTAGAACACACCGATATGGCAGAACATCAACTTTGTTGGGAGCCCAGCAGCCAGCAGGAGGGTTTTCTCTCTGGGTCAGGTATTTCAGTGGTGCCCATCAGGAGAACTTACAGGGCCCACACTGCAGCAGGACTGCAGGGCAGAGCTAAACACAGGCAGTGAGTCCAGACTCTGGGAAGCCCTAGAACCGATATTGCAACTTGACATTTTCCTAGGGCTACGCTATGCTGGCAGACTCTTCTGCCCCTTCAGCAGACCAGAATCAGGAAGATGTCAAGTTAATTTAAGCCCACAATTGCCTCCTGCTTTCCCCAGGCTGTGAATTTTCTATTATAGCCTTAAGATGTGCAGAAGAGAATGTCATCCATTTATATATATATGTTGTGCATGACATTATACATCTATTATCTATACAGAACCTAAAAGTCTGTTAGGTCATTTATAGGACTTAAATAGACAGGTCATCCCTGCAGGGACCAGGGTTTGTATCATGCAGCAAAAACTCAGCCTACAGTTGCACAGGAATTCTGGCTCTTCTTGGTCTCTGATATTAAAGAAATGACAGTGCTGTTAGCTTTTGGGCTGTTTTGCCTGTTCTCTTTTGGGCTTTAATTTATAACCACATTCACTGGATGCTGGTTCTGAAAAATTCTATTCACCTCAGGCAACTCCTTGTTGATAGCTGGGTAAAATATCATTAATGCTTTTTGCATTACCATCAATCCTTGTAGTAATAGGCATTCAGGCAGAACTTGTGCCTAGCCTAGCCAGTTTCTCAAAACTGCTTTGCAGTAGACCTCTGTTAGAGACTGACATCTAGCCTCAACATTAACATTCTTTTTCAGTATTAAAACAAAAAAAAMCCCAAAAAACCCCAAACAAACAGAAGGGTGTTCAAAGCCTTCAGTGGAATGTTCTGCTTTGAAATCAAAGATACCATCATTGGTTTCAATATGGAATGTTGYATAAAAAAACACCACTAGGGAGTCACTGGTTCAAACTGACAGTTCTGCTTACAAAGTGATGCATGTAATGGCTTCATGTTTCCATTCAGATACAGTGAACCACACTTCGATTGTACTTCTTTCCCCAGCAAGAGCAAAAAGAAAAAATTATTGGTAAAAATCTGATTAAGCAGCAGTGAACCTTATCTGATCATTTCTCTTTGAAAATAACTCCACAGGGGGATTTAAGTGTTAGAACCCTCAGTATCACAGAGCCTACCATTTAGGTGGCTGGCTTCCAAAATCAATTCTACAGTGGTAAGCCAGGCTTACAGGCTCAACTTGCCATGTCTAGATTAAAAAAAGGGAAGATGCTGAGCAGAGGTTGATGCAAGCTGTCCTGTAAGAAATGCTGACACATGATTATGCCTCCCATGCCAGATGAAGAGCGAGAAAAACTCATTCTGATCCCAGAGCTCAATGAATGACATATGGGATATGTACTGCTCTTGGTCTGGGGAGGAGAAAATGCTTCATTTTCAGCTACTGATAGAGCTCTCCCAACCTGTAACTGTTTAGGCTAAAGAATTGCCTGCCTCAGATATTTTCTTCTCTTTCTATTCTTCTCTCTTTCACCAAAAAGTTGCATCTTCCAGGGAACAAATCTCAGACTGGAGAGGCTGGAAATCACAGGATCAATGAGTAGTAAAACCCCAGCAGATTTAGCCAAACTTCTGAACATAATGCTTCATAAATTCCTAGCTTGTATCTGCAGCTTGGATAAGTTTCAAGCACAAAGACATATCACAACAATCAGAGACAGTTCCCTTACCTGTATGTGTTGGTTGCTGGTACCCTCCAGATCTGAATGCCTTGGAGAATCCCTTCAGCTCCCACGACCACTCTGAGCTTGGAGTTCCTGTAGGCATCATTGCACTGGCTCTGCGTGGGGCCATAGGGTCCACTGGCACCACACGTTGTGAATAACCAGTGATCTGAAAGGAGGACACATGCAAAGCATGACCCCACCTTCCAAAGATCAAGTAATTGTTCTGCTCTTTATCTGCTCTGCTTGTCTGACCAGGAGAAGAACCTGGCCCTGAGGTTTTAACCAGAACAAATACTCACAGAATTCTCTTAAAAGACACATACTTCTGTGTATCTCAGTATTTGAYGGGTTTTCATCAACATCACCTGAAATCTCTCACAACAATAAAAATAGTTTTACCTTTTCTAAGGCTCAAAAAGGCAAAGAGCACAGAACAGAGAAAAGTGCAAAAGAGTCCACTCAGTTTCAGCCTCTGCTCTCTGGGCTGTTAACTGCACATTCATAACCTCAAGGCTTGTACATTCTAGCCCTTCAAGTTCCTAGAGGCATAGGGTTATTGAATTTATTTTATATGGAAAAGTAACTGTTAATTAGATAAAAACCTGTAAATACAACATCATCACAGTGATTAAAATGTAACAGTAGATTAATTGTGTTTTGAATAATTATTTACTCACAAGAGACTCAAATTAAGCTTCAGAAAGCAAAACACCTGACTGAGGCCTGTAAAACAAGCATTGAGCTCTGCATTTCCTAGGCCAGATCTGTGGGTGCAAATCAATGCATCCCTATTACAGCCATTTTCATCAATTGGAAGTACTAGCCCTATATGAATAGTTTTCTAGAACAAGGCTTTGCTAATTTGTGTCTCAAAAAGTCTAATTTTTAAAATTTGAATACACAATTAATGGTGAAAATGATGTCTTTTTCCTTAAAGATTCATTTTAGGGACAGTGCAGTTGCAAGACCACAATGCTTTTGTAAAATCCATCTTAACCTATTTCTAGTATATCAGGAAATACTTCATACATAATCAAAACCAAAATCTAGATGGTAAATAGGTGGATTAAGCATCTTTGTTGAACATGACATGATTTATCAATCATACTTATTAATAATCTAATATACACAATCTAATAAACTTCATCAGGTAGTTCTACTGCCATTAAAGACAAAATATTTGAATCACTTCTAAAGAAGGTTTTTCTACAAATTATGTTTGTCCAGTCAGCCTTCCACATGGCCTTCTCAAAGGGAACCATTTTCCCACCAACCTCCATAAAARCAATGCCACACATGCAGACTCTTTCGGTGGTGATACTAATTAGCTCAGATAATTAGCTCAAATAGAGCATTAGTTGGACTCAGTGTCCAGGAGTTGGACTCAATGATCCTTGTGGGTCCCTTCCAACTCAGGATGTTCTATGATTAGTTTGATCTGCTCCTTGGAATTCAAAGTTATTGTCTAAGCAGATCTGGTCTGGATACGATGATCTGCATGTGTCTGGGTGAGCGAGACCAGAAGTTCTACCATTACTGTTACTGGAAGAGTTCACCCTCCAGAAATACAAGAAAACACAKTAGCTTAGCCAGAAAACAGTCAGAATTATCTTTTCACCAACTAACCCTGAAGCTGAGCTAAATTTTTTCTTATAAAAAAGGTTCAAAGTGGGCTAAATGGATCATATAATTTGGCAGGTCTTTGAGAAATAAAGCAACTGGTATTTCTGAAAAACATTGGTAGTACAGTGTTGGCTATTCCAAGGAGGAATGCAAAACTACCACTCTTTAGGAAAACTTCCTGATCTAAGTACTGCTGAGAGAATAATCCCTTCTTGCTGCGAAATCTACACCACCACTCCACAAAACTCCCCTGCAAGGGCCCTCTACAGGTTTTGCCACTGTTACTTGTTTTATATGGACATTTACCTACTTATTTCACTTATTTCTGCAATCCTTCTGCAATAGGTGGCAGTAATAAAGGCTTAAAATTATTAGATGGCAAACGGAAGAATTCCCCTCTACTCCTTTGCCTCCAATGTAACCCCCAAAACAACAGGTAAGAAGGTAARGGCAAGGTCTAGAAGTTACTAAAGCAAAATGCTTCAGTAGCTCTGATGTCAACAGTCTCACACCAGAAGTTACTTATCGTTATCCTGGCAAAACCCACCCCAAAACCGAAGCAAAATCTCACATGAAATGGAAGATCAGAGGCTCATTCTGTCAKCTATCACAGTGATTTAACATTGCAATACTCCAGTGGGCTTAGCCACCTGCACTGAAACATATGTTTAGTAAAGCAGGCAGCTAAGTGGAACAATAAGAAGCCATTTGGATGTCTCCAGTGAAATATCAAACATGTTCCCAAAGGTAGATGCAAGTGACCTTCAAGGGGACAATAAGCCCACAACATGAGAGAATCAAAATGGGAAACTGGAAGTGATAAAACCTATGACAGATCACAGCATGTGCATACTGCTGCTATGGTTAAGCTTTACATTTCTGATTTAGTCCCTTGAAATAAAACTTGTTCCTCAGGTATCTGCTTACCTGACCTTGGCAAACTTATCTCTAGATGATTCCACATGGAACACACAGCACAGCTGCACCTGAAACTGGCTGCTTTTTGCTCCCACTGGGCTCCAGGAACAGGGAATCAGTGAAGTACATCTTATTCCAAAATGCTTTGATATGGCCCTCTGGTTCCTTAAAAGCCCTGGTGGAACAGGGAGAATGTCCTTCTGCTGCAAACATTATGCCTTCAGACTTTGAACTGAAGCAACCAGAACTGCTTTTGTGTTTTCTGCCTTTAGGGCAGACTAGAGGAGGCTCACTTCCAGTGCAGAGGCAGTATCAGGGTAAGGGCAAACAGTGCTGGTAATTTAAGATGTGTAAATCTGCATTAAGCTCTTAAAATCTGGCTTTTAAGAGCTTGAGAGGACAGGGAATGAAAAAACACAGATATGTTATGCCAGGGAGTATGATGTAAGGAACCTGGAGATGACTGAGAACAGGAGGTGCTATCCTGGATTTCAGAAGTGGTCCTGTTGTAAAGGAGACGGTGGTGTATACAAGATTGCCTGTAAAGCCTTGCAGGTTCTGCAGCTGCTGCAGCCAGTGCGAGCAAGAATATTTACTTGCTTTATTCTGGTAGATGGTAGACAAGAATGGGAAAAGATGTGTTCCAGAACTAGGAGAGCTGGGTAGGGACCTTTGCCCAAAACATTGCAGGAGGAAGCCTGGCCCAAGTGAAGCCCACAGCGAGACTGCACCTCCTGATTTAAACCAGCAGGGATTTAAGTAAAACCTACAGCTGGGTGTTGCATTTGCCATTTCTGCACAGACTTGCAAACAGCCCTACTCCTGTTTATATATACTGGAAGCCAGTTCAACATGGAACAGCTTTGTCGCTGAATTAAATGGGACAGAACATGACAGAGGAAGAAGTGGCCCCTCATTTCAAGATAATTAGGACAGATGGGTCCTCGTTACAACTCTGGATACAGACTAAAACCCCCACACTTCCCCCCCTCTCCTCTCTCACATGTTTCACAAAGCCAACCCTCAGTGTGCAGATGTAACAGCAGCCCAAGATCTGAAGCCACTAACCCAGTAGCAAAACAGAGTATTGCCTGCCTTAATAACCCACCACTTCTTYTTTAAAAGTAAGATTTCACTTCCTGTAAAGTATTGATTTTCTCTTGATTCTAGAAATGACTGCAGCATGTCTTATGAGCTCGTAGAGAGCATTTCTACAGGTTGCTGCATGCCACAGCAGTTTACAGTAATTCAGTTTGAAGCGTTGTTTTGATCTCCAAAGACTAAAGCAGCAGCACTGAATCGAAAATCCTTAAGCAGCTTGGTGAGAAGCATAGATTTTTTCCATCTGCGAATAACTGCGGTCTGTCGCATAGTGCACAGCACATCCCTCCTTCCTTCTGCAGTGTGCGACAGGGTAACACTGCCAGCACCTCACACTCACACCAAGGGAAAAACAGCAGGACTCWCCAGGCCAAATCCGCCCAAAAACCTAGCAGATTGTGGAAGTCCGCCCAGCTTCACACAAGTTACATATGTCCAGTTTTCAGAAACACCTGAACGTTCCCACGACAAAAACCAACAGGTAGCTAAATGTATGGTCCCTATATATTCTTTCATCGGTAGCTGCAAGGTGTTACCTGGGTTTAAAAGATGAAAATCCCTGCTGGGGGGAGAGGGTGGGGGGAAGTGAAGATTACAGTGAGATTCAGATTGGGGTACTACATTTCAGTGAATAATTTATACATCGGTTCATTTGACAGAATCCCYTGTTTCACAAGAAAGATGGCAGAGGAAATACTAAGTTTCTGCCTGTTCACCCAATCACCTGCCCTCCTCAGGCTCCCTGGCAAGCTCCCTAACACATTGAGAAGGTCCCAGAAGCAACATTTTGCAAGAAATGTAATTTTGGCTCTATTAAAACAATTTTTTAAAAAATTTCTTCTTTCCCAACTTTTCATTCCAAATTAGATTCACTGATTGATATATTTACACACACAGTCACTCATGCTTTTTCACAGAAGAAATTCTAGGTTTCACACAGTTTGTCTAGATACATAAAATGCACAGCAATCAAGGTGCTGGATTTCAGCCACAGCAAAGAGGAGTGATGTCCTGCTCTTGGAAAACAAAATGAACAAAACCCCACAAGACTTAAAATAACTAATTTGTTTGAAGCTCTGATACTGCTTGCTGCCTGAGGCAGTGCTGCTGCAGGCACTGCTGCAAATAACAACCAGCAACACTGAAGAGAAAACAGTGGAGCAAATCCTAAGGCACATTTGTACTTCTAACACAGAAAGCAATTTCACTGGCACATGTACAGCACACAAACTCCATGCCACAAAACAGACGGAGGCATTTTGGCTGTACCTCAAGGGCTTAAATGTATTAACTGGCATTTGTTAAATCAAGCTGGTTTAAACCTAGTTTAAACTCATTACTAACCAAAATTTTAGTGATTTGAGAAAATTGCCAACCAAGCACCATGGTACTTGGTTTATTTTGGAACCTAGAGTGAAACGCATCTCTGCTTTAAAACAATGTGTAGGCAGTTTGTGGAACCTGCTGCCACAACCTCTATTCAGGCCAAAATGCTACTCCTACTTCCAACAGAGTAAAAATCCACATTAATATAGGCTATAMAGTCTCATGCTTCAGGGGCATAAGAACCCCAGTGGCTAAACTTCTGGACACAATTAATTCTTCCTCAGAGAGTTCATTTTACTTCTTCTTCTCAGGCAGATGTCATCAAACTTGATTCCATGAATAAGCAGAACGTTTGCTTCATCTATTTGTAAAAACTTTCATAAGCTTCCCTTGCAATATTTGGTCAATATGGGAAATCAGAGGCTTACAGGAAACCGCTCACTTTGATCTCCACTAACTTTTGGCTGCCACTGGCACCAAGGCCTATGTGGAGAGCTGTAGCTTTTACTCAGTGCATGAGCAATCTCAGTTATGCATTACCAGTAATCCCAGGGCTGGTCTGTGCTGAAAGCCTGTAGGCAAAATATACTACAAGCCTATATAAGAAACATGCTCAGTGAGGTAAGGATTTCAATCTTGCTTTGGGTTCTGCCATTTAACAGTGTTCTGTGAGCAGTAATTGGAGATTATTACCTTTCCCAGGATTGAGTTTGCCAGAGATTAATGGGGCAGGGGGTTGAAAGATGATGGTAAGTGGCAGAACTAGGCTGTGCTCACAATCAGTCCCTGACCTGTTAAGTGTGTCTACAAAATGGTATTACAGGGATATAAAATGATCATAGAAATTAGTAAGTCTTGCCAGCAATACAAGAACCAGTTACAGAGATATGGCTAGACTAAGAGGAGGTCAACTTTTCCACTCTATGGAATTACTATTTCTGTCTCTATTTTCTAAATGAGGGCAGCAATGGAAGGCTTGGATGTGTTTTTCAGTTCAACAAGAAGAGCATCTGCAGTGATGACAAATGTATGCCAGCTTGATCCTGAGTACCATTTGAAAKAAATACTCAAAAGCTTGATTCATGCTTTAGATTTTTTTCTGAAGTGTCTATATATAGGGAACACTATCTGGGCATCCTTGTAGGAAATTGTGTGTGGTCAGTGTAAGAGGGTAAGAGCACTACTGACTTTGAACAGCAATGAGAATGCCTTGTTTCTTGCCACCTTCTGAAACGAGACACTAACAAAGCAGCATGAAGAAAACTCATTTCTTTTGCCTTTTATGTTTCACCTAAAGAGTCTTCCATAAAGGGTGTTAAATGATACATGCTACTAAATTTTTGGAATGTTTTTCATTCACAATTACAAAGGATGGTAGAAATACGTGTTAGATAACAAAGACCAAGTTGGGTGGAGGAGGCAAAAGTATTTCAAAACCTTTTCTGAGATTTACAGTAGTTTCTGCACATTTTAAACTGGTATTCGTAAGAGTGAGCAGCTTTAAAATTTAGGCCTGAAACATGTGAATTGCCCTGTTTATTTCAATTACATGATTAACTCTAGAGAGCAGTCATGCCCCTTCAACTTGGCTATGTATCTGTTGCATGCTTATTTTCAGTATTGCACCTTTGCTACTTTCAATCCTACAGAGAAAGCAAGTGTAAACACTGCAATAAAGAAATTCATACCTACATATTCTGAGATCCCATTGTTGTGTCCAAACATTTTCCATCACTGTTCAGAATGTTACTTTTGTTGAGGGGCGGGCATTGAGCTGTTATTCACTGTGTTAATTGATGCTTAATACAAAAATACAATTCTGCAGATACCTTTATTGCATTATACCAACAGTTCAGTTAGTATAATTGCACACAAAGAGCAACCAAATGTAATTTTCTTTTACTTAATACTTGCTCCGCTGTTCCTTTCAGCTCCTTCATCTGATTAACTAATGTGACTCAGAGTTCTTCCGAGAAACAGCCATGGAAGTACTGAAACCAGGACTCTCCCTGATGGAAAAGACAAAATCCGTGCAACCACTAAGTGTTGTGGGGAAGAGATTGAAGGAAAACTGTAACCCAGCCTGGGTGAGAAAATTATTTGATGGCAGTTTCCATGCAAGAAACCAGGGCTGCACGATGGCAGGTGGATATGCAGATCAGAAGGGACAAAACAATGCAAGATTTGAGGGGAAAAAAGATTAGTATTTTTGCACATTTCACAACACGCCATTTTTGTACTGTGTGCTCTGACACAAATAAGTTGTCAGTGGGACAGAAGAGAAGCTGAAACATCAAAAGAGAGGCTATCCTCATGGTATTTACAGCCTATTCAGAAGCACCAGAAATCTTTAATTAAAGTTTGATTGCTCTGTGTCTTGTTATCTCCTTTCACCTACTGAGAATCCTATTTTGTCTCCTTCAGTTTCCATGATAGTAATTTGTTTACCTCGAGTTCCTCATTATTGCTCACTGTATCTTTATATGCCCAAATTTCCCATATTCTAGCCTTGTGTATAAAAGGAAATTGCATTGGTTTGATATAAATTGGCTTTTTAATTGGTAGTTGAACAATGGTATGGTTTGAGCAGCTTTCAGTTTTAGTTAAACTAATACCTCATCAATTCAAAGCCAAAATAAGCCTGGTTTACAACAAAATAAACAGCACCCAGCCTTCGGTACAGATTTAACTATTTCAATCAAAAATCCTGGTTCCACTAAAGCTGCTTCAATCTTCCAGCATATGCAGACCTTGTTACAACCCTTTTTTCAGGTTGCTTCTGGAATCAAGTTTCACTTGCAACCTTTCAGCAAGAAGCTGGTATTCCAGCAAATAACRCATCATTAGTTAGCTGAAAAGGCAAGTATTTGCATTGCTCTGTGAACATTTATCTAATGGCCACCTTGCACTGCAAGTAAATGTGTGACTTGAAAACCACAGGAATTTTTCTGTGCTGGTCCTGGTCATCAAGAAACTTGAGAGAGTAACAGGACCACATTAGTTGTAGCCATTTCCTATCCTGCACAGTGCTTTCATTATCCCATGTGTAACACACTACAGTGGTTAACAGATTTCTGGAAGCTTTAGCATCTTTCACAGCATGGCTGTATTRTGTGTTTTGAACCTCCAGTGTGCATGACTTGGAGGCACTCCGAGCCAYGACCAGCAGCGGCAAGGCTGAGGARGCAATTCAGTAGGTACAGGGCCTGAGGACAGGGAGGCTGGTGGTGCTGACTATCACCTGCTAAAAATGRATTTCCAAGCACAAGCAAAAGCAGCAGGTGCCTGTAAGGGGTTGTGCTCAGATACTAAGGAGCAAATGAAGGCCCATTTGAAAGCAATGGAGCTGCTTTGGATTTAATGCCGTGTAAACCAAGTGGTACCTGTCTTTCAGACTGTAGCTTCCACTGCAAAGGCTGAGCTGGCTTGGGGACTTAGGGAGGGCATTTTATTATCCTGTTGTCTCATCAGCTTTAGGAATACAGTTCTTTGTTTTAATATGATTTCTTAAGAAGGAAATATGTATGTGATCCATCACACAAGTCAAAGATCCTATTAGCTGTAATTACTTTTAGCTGAGCTCATATCGGTCAGTGCAGTCTTTGGGACTTCAGGGTGGTGCTGATGCTGTTGGTTCACTCACACAATAGTAAATATGTGCCCATAAAGGAAAGGCCTTGACAGACTCAGCCTGAGGTTTCTTAAATGTATTACAGGATGCAGAAAGAAACAAGATTAAAGCCGGGTAAAATGCATAGCCCAGGGACCAAACAAGCATCTGCAGTGTTTCCTGACAGCAAGCAGGGACTCAGCAACACAAAGAAAAAAGGGGATTCGGTGCTGTGGAGACCCCCAGAAATGCGATGACTTCTCACTGCAAGAAGCTGCTGCTCAGCTTCTCCGTTTTCTGCCCTGTCTACTCTGAGGGCACAAGGGGAGAAAATTGCTGGAGCAGTGATTTCAAACCCCAAGGGCTAGAAACAATTTTAGACAGAATATGAACAGGACAGAGGATAAAGCCCAGAAAATAGGCAAGCTGTCTTAGATTGGAATTGCCTTGAATTTTCACCCCAAGGTCATCACAAATTATTTTAATTGCTCAAAGTACCTCAGTGACCTTCTCTTCTACCCTCATGCAATCTGACTCCCTTTATTTCTACTATCCAAGCCTTTCTTCAAATTGAATTCCTCACACAGGACAGGGAGCAGAAGAGCTAGATGATGTCAGGTCTAGTGAGAAGTAGGAAATAACAAAATTCTSAAAGAAATTTACAGCCATGGGACTTCTAGGTTACACACTCACTTTACATTAACTTTGCATCTAAAATCTAATGTGTTTTCTGTTACTGAAATAGTAGGTACCCTGGAAGGAAATGTACAGCTGCCTTAGGAAACTACATCACCACCTACAGAAAGTCAGCCAGACGTCCATAATCTACRCCTGCCTATGGATCCTACCAGAAGATCACTGACCCAAGGGCAATACTGAGAGCACTTAAAAGACAACTCCACTCACAGGCAGGAAACAGAGATACAGATATTGAAGGGAAGACTTCAAAGATCTTCAAAGAGGACATATAAAGACACTTGTGGAAATTATACCTTTGTGACAGCCCAAGCTCACACACACCATTTGTAACAGAGCCAAATACAACCTTTATAGCTGAAGTGCAGCTTCACCCAGCCCAGCATCCTCTCACGTGGGCTCACTGCCTCTGTCTCGCTCCCTTGAGACTCCTGGCAGTGCTTCTGCACTTTTTGTGCTGTATGATGCTCAGGACATAAAATATCAGTAGACTCCATGTGATGGCAACTCAGCCTACCCCGCAGGCTGCCCCCTCAGCCTGCACTGCCAGAGCCCACTTCACAAGGGAGTTCAGGCAGCAGCAGCTGCCCTGCTGTGGCAGCATGGAGTGGGTTCATGTACCCAGATTTTCAGGCAGGCTTTGAAGGCTGTGTGGGGCTTTTGGCCATGCTGACCAGATTGCTGTCAGAATCAGAGCTAACACCACTAGTTCATGCATCTCAACAGAACGCTGCAGGTAGCAAAGCAAAATACAGCCTAGAATAAAACAGATGCAAAGAAGTCTTTCTAAGGCGCAAGAATGGGAGAGAAGGCGGCAGCAGGAACAAATCTTTAGGCTTATTGACAAAGTAAAGGAGGCATATATCAACCATGCTCCTGTTCTCTAACTCAAGAGGGGTGGTATTTCAAATTGGCAGGTAACTAGCTGGCCCTAAGAGAGGAGAGAGAAGCAGCTGCACACAGTGCTGAGAGTAGCACTTACAACGAGTGCTTGTCTCTCCTGTAGCTGCCCTTCACTTCCATGTTCAGGTTAACAAATGCTGAACTCAGTCAATTGGGACACTTCACTTTGATTCCTGCCAATTTTTGTATGACCATGACACCAAACAAACCTGGTTTACAGTTTAAAATCACTTTTTATTTCAAGAAGAGGTTCCCTCTGTTTCTTTCACCAGCTTGCAGTCAAAATTTAAGTTACAGTCAGCTAAAGGCAAATTCTTTCTAGAGCTTGTTTTGTTTTTTTTGTAAGGGATTTGGGGAAAGTTTTAAACGAAGGACTCAGGACAAGCTCCAAACAAATGCTTTTGGGAAAAATATTGCATTTAGCAACATCTAACTGAAACTAGTTGGAAATCTCTCCCATCTGATGATGCTTCTCAGACTTGACAATTACCTGCTGGATCAGAAAAGGGGGCACTGCTGAGTTGGAGATTTCCCAGGAGTTTTTGTTCCCATCCAAACTTCTTCTGGCCACCTCTACTCGTGAGTAAATTGCTTGAGTCTGGAGTGGTACCTCGAGGTGTCTTCTCTCCACTGACTAGAAAACAAGAAGTCACAGATTGGTTTATGGCTGAGRGGGACTGAGTCAGTATGTAATCCAAAATTGAAGCTAAAATAMGGGCTGCAGACTTCTGTGCTGAGAATAAGAGCCTGCAGTCACAGGATATAACATTATTAAAAGAAATGGGCAGATTTACTTTTCATTGTTGTTACGGAACTGAGACAAAATAAAAAAAACCAAGAATGAGTGGTAGGCAAAACAGCAAGTGAATGAAGACATAAAGCAGAAATACAGAATGCAACGTTTAGCAATTATTATAAAATATCTTTTTAGCCAGTAAAAATGCGAGGAATTTTCTTTAGTTCTATCCTAACTTTAAGATTTCTCCTGAGTACTGGAACCTGAGGTGTATTGTACTTATGCACAGAAACCAAGAGGTACTACTGCATAAATGGAGAGACTCATGCCCCAGGCAATGCAAATTAACCCAATACAAAGCAGATGAAATATTCTGACTGCAGAAGTGGTTTAGAGGTTTTCAGTCTGAACAGGGCTACAGAGGTTGTAGTTTCAAGCCTAGAAGAAGAAAGGATGCACTTAAGTTCTACTGCTCAGCCCAAGGCAGAAGTTTAATTTGTTCAGAGCAGTAATTCTCCAACCCTCATGTAAGTTGTTGGTCTGAGGTATAGAGTGACAGATCATTGAACGCATTTACAAATTAAGCAATTCACTATGCATGAGATTATGAAAGATGAGTCAGACACAAGCGTTTAATACATGAGGTGAAATCTGGCATCAGAGGTATAGACTGGGCATATTCTCGAGGCCAGTCAATCACAAAGCCTGGATCAGAATCCAAATTTTTCCCCAGAGCAGTAGAGTGTGAAGATCCTGGTTTCTGATTCAGACTTAAATGCGTGTCAGTCTAAATAAAATAACCTTGTTCTAATTTAACTGGAGTATTGTGCCCAATGTTATTGCAAAGTTAGTGTCAATCACAGGGTGCCTGTCTTTTCCCAACCAGCGTTCAACTGTCATTCATTTTGATAACTGTCACACAGCAAACCAGGTCATGTGGAAATCTATAACCACAGACTGGCTGCTGCATCAGCCTGGGTGGATAGGTGATGGTTGTGCCTCAGCTGGAAGCTGACTTTCCCACATCATATGTCTCACCACCCGCTTACTGCCAAACTGGGAACCCATTCCCTGGTCAGCTCCACCAATAAGGGCTGCACCCGAACAGGCTCCTCTGCCTAAGCACAGTGGTTTCTGAAACAGACCTTTACCCTTCAAGAGTCTTTTGACGATAGTGGCACCCAGCCCATTCCCCACAGTTTCCAAATTTCCATTACATGGCAAATAAAAGACAAGTCACTTGCAGATAAAAGGAAAACTTACTTGTTAAATAACAATCCAGACTAAGGGAGATGTTGTCAAAAGCAATAATGGCATCAGAGCCTTCTTCCCATGAAGCGGTGATCTGAAACCAAAACCTGCACAAATTGGAAAAAACGGGATTAAATTCTCTTAAAGAGATGAAATTCAGAGCTCTTCAAAATTAAAGCAATTTTTGAATGGTGGAAAAAAACTTTTCACTTATAAAATTATTAAATTGGCAGAGAAAGTATCCTCACTCCTAACAAGAAAAGAAGATCTGAGGAGGGGAGCTATACATTAATATAGGTAGACAGAATAAAAGCATTCTGCCGCTCTTCCCTCCAAGACATACAGCCTGAAGGAGGTAGAGTGCATGTATGTGTGTGGTCAGAAAACAAAATCCCCTGGGCTTCTGGCATAAATAAAAAACGCAACCAAACAAACAGACCCCTAAGCGATTTTATTCTCACAAGTGACTTACACCCTAAATTGTTAAGAAAAATTAGTAGGTAGGGCTCCTGAAGTTATCTGGAGTTTCTAAAACCAACTGGCAATCAAAGGCTGGAACCATTTTAGAAAGTATTTGGTGTTGATGTGCTCTGTAGGAAACAAAGGATATCTAACTGCTCTGGCAGTCACAAAAGAGAGGAACTGACAATGGGTAGTCCACAGGAAGAGCAGAACTCATTATCTCCTTACAGAAGCTGAGTATTTTGCCTTAAATCACTTCCTGATTTAAGGAAAGCTGGCTTTTGCTGGGAAGTTATGCCACTCTTACATTACCAGAAGAAAGATCACTGTAAATTTACCCTCAGTGATACTACAAGTCAACAGGAAGAGCAAAAATTACCCACAACCAAATACTTCAGATCTGACAGCATATTGACCATGCATTAATTTTGTGTACTCAAGCATTTAAGTTTTCTCTTAGCTTAGCAAGTTCATGTTCTCTCAATGCATATCTGCCACATAAAATCATAATACTCTGCTTAGGAAAGAGAACAATTTCTGAAAGCAGCCAACCATGGCTCAGAAGTCAGATACAACACTGAGAGGTTGCATCAAGACTATAAAAACATGAAACTATCACATGCTGTAGAACAAGCTGCAAGAGAATATGAAATATTATTTAAACCTAATTCTCTGTTGTATCTTGATGTTTTATGCCAGCAGAAGTTAAGCCATTAATGGATTTCTTTAATGTAGATCTATTGCTGGTGCTTCCTGCTCTGTCTTTTAAATATAAATGTTCAGTCAGAATGTGACTTCTTGCAGGTGTTTCAGTTTAGACAAGAAAATGATGATGGAACAAGGTATTTTTGAGAAGCAGACCTATTTATTTAGAGAGGCTTTAGAAATCCTGTCTCTTCCTTGCAGCAAGAATCTAAACACTGGCGGAATTTTTGTCTTCTCACAGACTCTAGTCCTTTATGCATGGCACTGAGTCTAAAATATTTTCTCTCAGCTTTCTGTATGCTATTAGTATCCTTACATTTGTCTTGTCAACTCCTACTGTTTTTAAATACTAACTCTCCTTTACCAGCATTCCAATTTTAAAATCAAAATGCAAGTGAAGTTTCCCTGGTCATATGTATATTTACTTTGGGACAGCATATCGCTGTGTTCTGAGTGTGGGTTTTGACTGAGCCTCCTGACTCTGTCGGCAAATGTAACCAACTTCCACATTGTTCTCAAACACAGGGCAGCTTTCCAGAGAGGACAGTGAGGTTTGGCAAAAAAGACCCCAGGGATATATGTGACTTCGAGGATATCTAGACTGAAGTGTCATCATCTTCTGCAACTGGTGTTCTTGCTAAGCTACAGCTGCAGACGCAGTCAGAAAAGATGGCATAGCCAAAGGAAAGGTTTGAAACAGAAMAAACTCCTGTCAGATGCTGAAAGGTGCAAAGGGTTTAGAACAGACCACAGTCCACACACAACAGAAAAGATTTTATGTAGTTATTATGTTCTTCCCTCTCTATTTCTGGTAAAGAAAAACAATGATTCCTCAACACTGAAATTTCTCAATCCTTGAAGGTATGCATTGGACATATGGAGAGACTTCTCTAAAACTGACTTAACATAAAAGTTCTAAAGACATGAGCAGCTGCGACGAAAGAGCAGGTGACTGACACAGATAATAGGGCATATGGTGAAGGAAGAGCATCCCTAGCATCAAAGGAAACTCCAAATAGCAAGATACAATTTTTCTTGCTAAATGATCCATCTTTATCAGTCCGAAACGTGGCAGCTCCATCCACACAAGTCTGAATACCACAAAAGTGTATTTTTAGCCTTCCCAAATCCATAAAAAAAGCAACTGCAATCTGATGCTGCCAGCAGTCTCATAGTTCTTGGCTGGGATACCTGAAACCCCTCGTGGGTATGTCTAGGAGGAGCACTGAAAGGAACATAAAATCCTTGGAYATTAAATTGGCTTCCAACTGAATTGGCTGCCCTCCCCCTGCCTCCCTCCCTCATTTGCTCTACATCTGACATCTCACAACACTTCAAATGAAATTACAAGCTCCAGTCTAAACAGAAGCTGTTCAGTTTGAGACATGCCATATAAGACTTAAACAAAAGCTGTTGGACAGACACAGTGGGCTCTGATTTACTTTTTCCTGCAAGTTACTGTGTCAGCAGCAGAGATGACTGAACTGTGTGCGAAACAGGTCCTGAAGCACCACAGGTCAAAGTCTGGTGCGTTACGGGGAACCAGCACCTACCTTGGGCTGTAAAATGCAGGCTGTAGCTCAGCAGAAGCTTCTCCTTCCCTGCTGTSTTCTGCTGAAACACCCAGGAAGAGGTAGGGTAGAAACTAATTCAGCTGCACATCTTTCAGATGGCTGCATGTGAAAATCAGTGCCCCGCACACAGTGACCCCTGGTGCTGCATTGAAAGGACAGAGCCTCTGGTGCATTTGATCCTCCACCTGTTTCATTGAGGTGCACACTAAATGCCACTTGGAGACAGGGACACTTTGATGTGAATTTATGTTTGTAAGCTGTTAAACTGAGGCTGGGAAATTCGTTACAAAGACAAATAAGCAGTTCCTCTCTGTCAGCTTTTCCCTCACTACTGCAGACTTTAGCTCAGGGAGCACAAGAGACAGATGCTTCTGCAAAGACTACTGTGCACCTTCTTTGTGCCTCCAGGCAATGAAGCACTTCTAAAAATATCTTCAGGCAATTTCCTTGGCAGAACCTAAGGTTCATGCCCCAAGGTGTTACGCTTTGATGCACTTTTCATGTCGTGCCTCTTCAGACAATAAAGGGCTGTTCTTATGAGAATTATCAAACGTTCAGCTCCTAAGAACTTGACAGCATGATACAAACCAGTATTTCTGTTGTGGAAGGGAGTACGTGTAACATGCCCAGATCRGAACACAATAGGTTGCTTTTTACTTTTATTTACAGTTCATTCAAGTTAAGAGAGAGCATTGCTGATTTCACCTGTGGGAACACCGGAACCAGAACTCTTTGAGAAATTTCCACAAGTTCACCAGGGATGAAAAAAATGACAGAAATGCCTCCAAAATACAAAAATTCTGTGAACGCTAAACACTATTAGGACTATCGGTGCTGCTTTGGTTCCCTATTAATCTTATTTTTTCCTAACAGGAATGCAGTTTCAGTACAAACCTTCTCTTGAGACCAGCATTTCTGCAACAAATAGTTCATCATTTTATCTTCTCTAGTTTAATGCCACTATTAATTTAGAAATATGATGTCTTTCAAATTCCATTGAAACAAGATCATCAGTTAACCAGCATTTCAATCATTAGCTTTGGTGGCTTTAGCTTAATGGGCTAATTAAGGGAAATTTAATCAAAACCGAAGATGGAAATGTCACACATCAGTGAGATGGAAAAAACCCCACAGACAATCTTATTCCTTTGCTCCCTTCTTTTTTTTTTTTTCTTTCTGTTTGATCCATGAAATCAATGAAACGACTTCGGTGGAAGCTGATACTGAAACAGCAGCAGCATGTGTTATTGCAGTGACTCAGAGCAACGCTGGAGRTGACAATGTCTCACTGGTATTTTTGCACAGATCAAAGTGGGGTAATGCTGACTGCACACCCAGGACTTCAACTGGCCCCCCTGTACAGCACTGGTACTGGTCCACAGCCATGCACAGACATACCCACTGCAAACACAGATGCTGCAGTGAATGGCCATGAAAGAATGTTCCTGAAGGCAATTTGTACAGGAGCAGCAAAATTAGTGCTGGCAAGTTTGTCGTGACTTTGTTGCTTAATAAATCCCAGCAACTTCTTCACATGGAATCCAAATCCTCATCAGATAAGTCTGTGTTTGTAAGCTACAGTTCTTCATGGGAATGAAAATATGGCTGCTATGAAACACTTTAATGACTGGAATATTAGAAAAATTATTACTTGAGGACTGGTGGAAATTACTTCTTAACTGTCTCCTTTTGCCCTACTCAACCCAGAGCACAGCTAGAAAAAAGGTTCCTTGGATGTATGACAATTGGGAAGTTACATCCTGTAGAGCTGAGTGTTAGCTGAGCTGTGAAAGCAGAGGCATACAAAGGCTTTTATTAAAAGAATTCTGTTTGAGGCAAATAGGAAATGCTGTACCAGGTGGACAAAAAAACCCTGATTTCAAATCTCCCTGTTGGGTAACATCAGCTCAGCTGTTTGAAGGATACAAGTTTTACGTAAATTAAAAAACCACTCAAGGGTGACTACTGCTCAAATATTTCAGTCACAGATAAGAAATGGCACCAAATGAGAGGTTTTTTTGTTTGTTTCTTTGGCCCAATCTGTGAAATATGAATCCAGATAAACAGTTCCTTGAAAGCATATTTTAACTCAGTTAAATCTGACAGAAATGGGATAACATCAAAGCTTCTGGTCTGTAACCTTTCCCTTTCCTCAGGCTCTTTGAATCTTGGGTTTTATTTCAATGTGGTCAGTATTTGAGCTTTGTCACATTATCTTGGGTTTTCTGTTCAGTTGGTTCTTTCTGATTACTTATCTTTTTCTTGATCCTAACAGAAGACTGGTTAGCCCAAAACATCTGGGGCTTAATATAGAGGGAAATGCAGAACTAAAAAAAGGAAGATATATATGGCATATTTAAACTATATATGACATATATATCTTATATCACATATATATCTATGTTCATATAGCTTCCATGAGGACAAACTCTTTTGCTTACATCATCCATCCTTAGATCTTCATTACACAGAAGTATTATCTTTCGCATGAATTCTATTCTTTTCTGATGGAAGGGAAATAAAAAACCCATTCTCATTGAATTGAAGACCTCTGAAATCAGATTTTGTGCATATTCAGCAGCTCCCTCCCTTCAGTAACTAATCTGAATTCCACCTAAATATTGTCCCTGGCTCATAGAGACAGTTCGGGTTTTCATTATCCAGACTCAGGCAGCTGCCTTCATGCCATTATTTTCGAAAGGCTCATAATCATTATTTTTTTTTCTTTTTGTCATAAAAGACAGGGATTATTAACCAAGATTGAATGCTAATCTCCCCTGTACTCAATCCCCCATGCAGTGACACGAACACAGCGTGTCTGTACGTACAGATCTCATTTCATAACTTGTAATGTTTTGCCTCCGATGGCACTGATTTCTCTCCCTACCTAGCTAAAATAATTATGGCTGAACCTGTTTGAGACCGAGGTACTCACAGAATGGAGAAATTTCAGGTCACTAACCCTTATTACATTTGAGTTCCCATTAACTTCTCTGTTACAAATGATGCATTGTTAGCTAACTTCACAAAGGAATACTTACTATTTGGAATAAAAGACACATTTAGATGGAATAAGATTATTTGGAGAAATATAAGCATGTTAACCAAACTCAGTTACAGTGACAGAATTGCCATGCAGGAAGTTACTTAATAGCTAGTAATAAAGATTGAGATTCAAAGGTGTTATTAAAGGTAACCATGCAGAATACATGCAGGCACAAAATCTGTCATGGGTACTCTGCACACACAGTCACCAAAACCCCCTTTTCAGATGCACAGAACAGCTATTTGCAGAATAACTCTTTCAGAAGGAGGACAGCAGCAGACAGATATAATTAATGCTAGAGAGCAGAAGAGCAGTGATATGGATGTTAAAGTCTCACTGCTTTTAACAAAGTAATGTGTGACCACCTCAGGGCAATACAGTCTAGGCTTGTTGGATGGATGTAAGAGACTAAAGAGATCTGGGTGTAGATGGGACCAATTAACATGTACGTGGTAATGTGTAGGCAGACATGTCTAGCTTGCTTGGAAGGTCCCCATTTTTTCATAGAAGAATGGGAAGAAAATTTAGGAATAACATGAGCTAAACAGGCGTCTGGGTCAAAAATGTTGCCGAGAACCTTCCTTTTCCTTTTCTTCCTTAATGGGAAACCTGACACTCAGAAACTTATTATAAAGAAAATCTGAARGAAGTGTGAGGGAGAAGCAGACCAATGAAGGAAAAATTACTGGACAAGAAGAGTGCTTAGCCACAACTGGTAGAGATACAGAKGTATGACATGAGACAATTTCTTTTTACTGTTCCAAAGAGTGAGAGGGTCCCCAGGTGCTTTGGCTGCCATTGAGACTAGAGCTGCTGAAGGAGCCAGACAACAAACCATCTCACTCCCATGGAGTGAAAGGGAATCTCACAAGGATATATAAACAAAAATCTAATGAGAACCAGTGTAGTTTGTAAAAATCCAGCAAGTCCGCAAAACTGGAATAGGTAATGAAGTCAGTTAAAAAAAATAGAAAGTACAAATGTATGGACATAAAATCTAACTTGTTGCAACAGAATATCACCTTCTGAGGTAACTGCAGTCTGTAGGCWTTTCTGCTTCCAACATAATAAAAGTCTCAGTCTGTGTTCAGGAGAAGGTCATCAGCAAGAAAATAATTTTGAAGTTCTCTGACCACAATGGGACCAAAAGAAAATTGGTTTTTTACTTTCTGAACATGCCGCCCTGCTAGAAGGACATGGCCCGGCCTTGCTATCTGTGACAAGGCAAACGGTGATGCTATTTATGACTGAAAATTTAGTAATGCCAAAAAATTAAACTTTAGAAGGAAGGAAACCAAGGCAACCTTTCTAACCAGTAAACACATTTGAATTCCTTTTATATTTCTATAGAATCTTCTTCTATCATAAGACTGCACTGAGGTGGGACAGGTTGCTATTAATATTAGCCATTTTTACCAGGTTGCTCTCACAGAGGTTGTAGTGAAATCTTTAAAGAAAAGGACAGGGTTAGCGGAGAACATAGGCCTTAAAAGTCCAGAGCTGGGCTGGGCTGGMTCATGTGGAGTCCACTTCCAGGCAACTTCAGCCAGGTGGTAGAGGGACCCAGAGAACTTTTAGTCTACATGCTGTTCCACATGGCTGGCCTCAGCTTCATCAAGGGAGCAAAAATCAAGTGATTTAGAATTTTTTTCTTAAAGCATTAATTTTCCAGTCAGGCTTCAGCCTGTTAAAGTTAATCCTTTTCCACCTCTCACACTGTGTAGTGATACAATTGCTAAGCAGGTTGGTGATAATGAGCATCAGCCTACAGCACGCTCCAGAGAATCACTTAGTTACACATGCTTGTATTTTGTCTATGTGATATACCTTAACCATACTGTTTCACGAACAGAATGTCTAATTATTAATTACACAAATCACTCATCTTCAATTAAGTCAGGCTTCTGTTTGCTCTTGCTGTCACATTCCCACAACATTATCATTACTAAAATTTAAATTTACATGTACTAAAAGAAAATGTATAAAAAAAGCAAGCCCAAACTACCAGCTACAGCACAGCTTTCAAGACTGTTTCCCACTTGCATTTGTGTGAAGTTAAAAAAGAATACTCCTTGACAGACTCATGACTTTTCACTGGAAAACAAATAGTAATTCTCCATCAAATAAAACAATCTTACAATAACATGCTTGTCTACTCTCTGTCCAAATGTTGCAGTATTGCACTAATGCATAAATTCCAGAGAGTAATAATAATAATAATTTGTCTTTCATTAATCTGTGCAGATTATTTGATTTGCAGACAATACATSGTTCAGAGAGGGGTAAGTAGCTCTACGGGGGTAACAAATCACAGCAAGGATTGTTAGTTCATGTTGAGTGTATCTCACTGGCAAGTTAAAATACAGCACCTCTGGAGTTGTTGCCTTTTGCCTTTGGTAGGCACAAACTGTTCATTCAACAACTCAAGGAGCTCTTGCCTGCAACTGGCTTCTCTAATTGTAGCTGCTTTGATGACATATCCTTGACCAGACCCTTGGCTCTTCCTTCCCCATGCACAGAAGACACTGAAYATTTGGAATTGGGGTACAACTCTGTTCATCAACTCTGTTCATCAGCACATTAAATGAACTGACTCTTAGGATTGTTCTACCAACATCTTCTAGAACAAGCGAGGATAGATAATTTTGGGAAGATGTAAAGCACCAGCACTTCAGTTTCTTTCATGTCACACAGAAAAGGTAAGACCTCACACAGGGTGAAATTGCAATTGGTTGTGTCCAAGGTTGGCCAGGCTAACACAGTTCTAGAAATCTACCATCTCTCAGTCACAATTTAACTTCTTTGTCTTTCTCCTCCCTCCTTTCTGTTATTGCCAGTTCACCTGCAATGTTCTAGTTGTGATTTTCTGCCAAAGTATAATTTCTCCGAACAGCCTGAGGGATATCAAACATACAAGAAATGTCTGTTTCTAAAGATAGAGCTGATCTAATTTCTTGGAAGTCTTCCTAATGATTCTTTGAAGTGCTGTAAGCCAAACACAGAATTTATGGTTAAGCAGCTTTTAAACAAGCATGCTTTCGAGCAGGTTTAGAGGATATTATCTTGTTATTAATAACACTTTCCATTCAGCTTCCCAATCACAATGGAATGTGCCTTAATTTTGTCTGAAACTGGTACACTGGTGTGCTGTACTTGAGGGCCTTACTTCTGCGAGGTGATTTAAACTTTCAGCTCCTCCTGTAGGAACATCTGCAATATCGTGGTTCTAACACAGACCCTCACAGCTTCTGACACAGGAATCAATTAGAAAAAGATGGACACAGCACGCTTTCAGCAGCACCAGCACCGTGTTCACATCAATTAGGTACTTCTTACAGTTCAATAGAACTGTCATTTATTTCCATTTATGTACTGGAGTCTCACTGGTACCATTTTGATGTATACTTCCACAGAATTCCTTCCTACTCTGTACATCAGTCCGTATTTCCTAAGAAACAGGCTTGGAGATGGTGAGAAAGATGCAGTATTTGCAAGCCTCACAGGAGACTTCTTTCTTCCCAGGAAGGATTGGTTTCAACTAAATCAATCTTAGAAGAAAAATTCATTAACATAGTGCACTTTCTGTGAATAAATAAGGACAAAAACTTTTCAAGAGACACCAGAACTTCAAAGTTTTCYTTGCTTATGTCTTAACCTCCAACAAACTCCTTTCCTTCAGGGAACCTATCTGTCTTTCTCTGTAAGTAATGGGGACATAAGGGTGTCAGCACCTTATACATAATAGTCAGCACCGTGTTATCAGCTGAATCCATGATTCCACAGGAACCACTGCTAGACCAGCTCCTAAGATCAAAGTATTCTCTGCCTGACTGCAACCAGAGAGAATTTAAAGGAAAGCAATAGTACAAGGGTACAGAATAATTCAGGTACAAAACATTCCCCTGGCAACATTAGGAAATAAATCACATAAATAATAATGGCAAAATATACCATTCTTCAAAGGAAACACAGCTGAAGGGAACGAAGCAACCAGGTATTTTTACAAATGGTGCTTCAGCAGTGACTGCACAATAAGCTTAATGCTGGCATTTTTAAAATCTTTGACGCACACATATTAATTATACATTCAGGACCAAAGCATTGGCAGTGTCCTTGTATTTGCAGCCTATGTGCATCCCCAAGAGCCAGTAAGATAAAAGACATATTCATAAGATGTTTGTTCAAAATTCTTATAAGGCAAACTACCCCTTAATGAAATCCATTATTTGTAGGGCATAGGTTTGCAAAAAGACAAGGGACACCAGTGCTCTTGACACAGATGGTAGATGCATCTTGCAGCCTAAAGTCCAGGGCAGCAGGAGGTGAAATATGTCTGTGCCTTCTCTAGAAACGGCAAACGTTAAAAGTAAACAATGAACAAGAGTATCCCCTTAAAGCTGACTTGTAAGAAACAGCTAAAACCACACTCTAAATAAGAATATGCTACCAGATTAAGCATATGCTAGCAGATAAACCTTCTATGCTYAAAGCCAGAGTAGAGCCATGACTGGCACAGCCCGTGATTAAGGTGAGCCTTCTGCTACAGCTAACACAAAGGTGTTCAGATGGATCCTTGCCTGATTTTGCAGCAGGTTCTTTTCCCACCTCTTTCATCCTCACATCTAGACACATTGAACACTGGGGGCTCTGATACCCAGAAAAAAAATCAGCTATGGAGCTCACATCCAAATCTAGCAAACCATGGAAGAGCACCAAATATGCAACATAGTATGCAAAGAGAATGGTTCCTAGTTGGAGACACAGAAGTTTAAGCACCTTGCTGTAGACTACCCATTGACCCAGTTTGTGAGCCAAGACTGAATCAGGAGTTGCAAAATTGTGTGCTTTGCTCAAAATACTCCGTTATTCTCATTCTCCCTGAGAGAACAGCTTCCAGGAGCAATGCTGGCCATCTTCATTGCCAAGTAGCTAGTGCTGACAGCATTGATCACCATGAAGGAGAATGATGAGAAGACTCGTACCTATCCAGTATATCTGGGAGAGGTAAGATCATCCACTGCCATATTCCCAACCCTTCGCTGTTCTCTGAATGCCAGAATGTCCAGCTCTGCTCCTTTCCTGTCTTGTTCTCGACCAGCATCAGAGATACATTTCCCAGCAAGACACCATGGATGAGCCATGACATTCGTAGCTAGAAGAAATAGAACATATGAGAATAAACATCATAAACATTATTCAAAAGTTAACAAAATTCTCAATTCTTCTTTCCTTGCTTTCTAATAATCAAAAAGTTGATTCCCCCTTCCTTTACTCATGTAATCCCTTTAGGAAACTCCACAGATGTGGAAGCCTGTAATACTTAGTATATGCTACTAAATGCTGAAACTACTGGCCTTTTGTTTGTTTTTTGTAAAGTTGAGTCTAAACCATCCGTTTTAGCTTCACATATGTGTTTAATTTTAAGAGGATAAGCTTATACCTCTATTGTGTGCAGTACAAAGACTACACTCCCCTAAGATGCCGCCTGAGATTCAAGTTAAGACTAACAACTTTTTCAGCAATAAACTTTTATATTCCAGCAGCAGCAGCAAAAAACACAGGGAGAAGAGCTGCAATAAGGAGGCATCACTAGTAATCACATCCTCATCCCCCAGATACTCTTTTCAAAAATCAGTTTTTACTTTCCATCCAAGTTTCTATAGATTTTCCAATTAAAGTTCAGTAGTAATTTGGTGGGGGTTTTTATTAATTAAAATACTTTAGGGAACCATTTTTCTAACATTTTTGTTATGATAATGTAATTGAATCCATTTCTATGCATTTATCCCTGTATGTAAAATTATTTCATGGAGTTTTCTCATTTTATGACTTTCTCTCCCTAATTGTATGAAAACAAAAACAATTCATTCCACATCAGGCTAGTTCCACAATCCRTAGTATATGAATATAGTCGTCTTATGTTCTTTGGAAAAAGAAGAAAAGCTAGCCCTTTCTTGATAAAGAGCATAAGTAAAATACACATATGTATTACATACAGGAGCTGGGTCTTATCTCCTATAACCAGTTGAGGTGAGAATGCTGAAAGAATGAGTTTATTAAAGCTACATTGATGGTGGGTATTTTGGACACAAGAAAGTGTTCAGCACAGTCTCTAGTATCCATACATATTAAAAAAAAAGCGCTCTATTTTTTAGCACTTCAAAGCCAACACCAAAGTCAGGAGGCTAGGAATTAAGTTTCTACTTCATGCAGGAACACCTGATAACATTATTTACTTCCTTGCTTTGATAGCACAGAATATTCATATCCATTTCTCAGCATAAAACAAAACTTCCACATTTTGCTTGCTGTTCCTATATCATGGTGTAACTTTGTTCTGGCAGTCAAATCAGATTTAGGCATCAAAAGGACAGAAGTGTTGCTATTAATCCTAGTTTATGATCACAATTTCGGAGTGGGTGGAACAAAATTCTGGATATCCATTATATTAATTATCAGTACTGAATCTGAGTAAACACTACAGTTCATCTGCCTGTCTCCAAAGCTACAAAGAAAGCAGTGACTTTATGCTGCAAAACTATGACAGAGACTGAATAATCTAGATGTGGCTCTTCTCTCTCTCCAGTCCAAAAATCACTGGGATCACTCCTGGTCCATTGTAATGTATGACCCAAGGATTGATAAATGTACAAACAGATATGCCGGTTTGGGTCTGTGAAGCCATTTTGCTACAATATTTTGACCATACATCCAAAATCGATGTGTAAGATTTTGAGTGGYTCATCAAACCATCACAGGCACCTTCCAGACCACAGCACTTCTGGGGACAAGCTGGTCAAGTCTGGACGCTGGTCAAGTCTGGACACTGGTCAAGTCTGACTTCCAGCTCACTCCCACCCCAAGTCTGGGAAAGGACTCATGGGCATCCCATGGTTATTTCCATAATGTCAGACAGTGGAAACCATAGCATTAAGTGTGAGGACTTCTACCTTGCAGACCAGAGAGAAAAAGCAGAGTTGAGCAGGATGGCCAGCAACTATTTCAGATTCACGAAGTGATGCCCAAGGAGGCAGCTGAGGAGGGCTGAGTTCATCCCCAACAACCAGAACCAACACTGGTGAAAGAGGTTGCTGACAAATGCTCATGGTACAGGATGCTAATGCCTTCAAAGTTGGTATCTGCATGGCTACTCCTAACAGGTGACAATCAAGATGAAAGAACTGGTTGGGTATTCTATATTTTCAAGTGCCTATGAAGTGACGCGATTGAATTTAAAGTGAAAATTGCTCTCCCTTAAATATTATTGAAATATCTTTCAGACCCAAAACAGTAATTTCCCTTGAGAAAACTGATGAGRACTAAACTATTTGTTTTAATAAGTTTGGAATGCCGGTGGACATTGAAAACCCTCCACCTATACTGGGGAAAGCAACTCCTCTTACTGAGAGTCCACATGTCCACTTTTAGGAACCAAATGCCAACTCCACTGTGTAATATACTATGTGAAATTTTTAATACAGGTGAGTTGGAGCACCTTCACCRTGTCATTTTGATAATTTAAAATTTGAGAGGTAAGGCCCTGAAGCTCCCGCAAGGCAGAAGCTTTCCAACCTCTGTCTCTCCTGGAGACCTGCCAGAAGGTAAGAGGCAACATCTACATGGTCAGAAGTGAGGGAAGAGCAAGCCTTTGATAGCTGTTAACGTAACACTAGAGCAAAAGCTGAAGCAATTGATGAATTGGAATGAATGCCTTTGCACACATGTCAGCTGTTTGAAGGAAAGAAGTAGCTGGCAATAGATGTGGGAGATCAGCTCATTGGCAAAGTGCAATATGCAAACTCTAATGAACTGGCTCTGAGTGAATCGACTGGCACTGTGTCCAAATGGGCATTTTTGGCTGTGATTTCCATGGTTTCTAAGCTTCACAGCAGGGCAGTCCAGGTCTTTTCACACCTGCTGAAGTGAACCAGAGCAGATGATGAGCTGGATACCACAGTAAAGACTTCTGAATGGGGCTGGCATTCATTCTGTAGAATACAGCATCAATGATGGCAGATGGTAGTACATACACAGTGCGTCCTGCAAGCAGAGCAGTGGCACATTTGGAAAATTCTAAATCTGGACTGTCGGTGGAATACCCCTAACGTTGTGCATCAAACATCTCCCTCTGTGTTAAACTAGCAGCAAAATATTGAGAAGCTAGAAACATCACTGAGAAATTAATTAAGCATAGAAGGTAGACAGTGGCCCTATGGCACCTTGCTTTCTGGCTTTAGAAAACACTAGAGCTGGTGATCAGCTGTTCATATGCAAACCCACTGACTCAGTAAATGAAATGCCCTAAACTGGTCTGGAGAAAATTAAAGGGAGGGAGAGCCCATGGTAAATCCACAGCATATTGAGGCAAAACTCAGGTCAGATGGCTACATGCACTGTACTGCAAACACAATCTGGAAAGATGCCTTCTGAGAATCCCCTTAGCCTCTGAGTTGGTGGAATTTCTCAACTGACAGACAGTAGACCCAATTCATCCCAGAAATTTAAAAAATCAGAAAAACTAATCCTTATCCATATGAACAGGGCTTGGCAGGTGAAGAAAAACAAGAAAGGTAGATTTTCTAGCACGAGCTGCATAATTTCAGACCACCTGAGAACTGAGACTTGCATTTTACTTCCTTATGCAAAAAAACCAAAAAGAAATAAAATACCAAGAACCTTCTGGCTGAAGTTTGAACCTGCTGACACCTGTGAGTCTACTTTAACGGCTAGAAACATTCCAGCATAAACTAACTCTGAGATACCTGACTGAAGACCAATGCCACACACTCACAGCAGCATAAATAAAACATTCTGCAGTGACACCCTGGAGAGCTGCTGTTTCTTTTTCCTCCCTTTCTGAGTGGAAATGAGCCGGACTATCGGCATTATGATCCTACCCGGCAGGAAAAGCTACTTGGCCATCTTTAACACAAGCGAAAAAGAAAGTAGAAAAGAAAAATATACTTCAAACAGGCCTTGGAATAAGGTATTTTTAAGAAGACAGAGAAGAGTCTATAGGCATTTTTCTCCCAAGGAACTGCAGTAGTTGAATCTTACTGGTGGCTCTGGCCACCCCCACCTCAACTCTGCACCACAGGCCTTCATAATGTGAGACAGCACATTACTTAATTCTCATGCCCCCATGTCCTTGCTCCCCTTCCAGGATGCTTGCTCAAAGAAATTGCTCAACATTTGCCTGACAAGGAACAGTGAATTCTTGAAACACAGACATTTATTTTCCTGAAAAACATTACTGTTTTCTGGGGTCTTCTTCAATGAGAGCGAAACAGTGGAAATTGTTTTCAGGTGCGAATGCACTGACCCAGTAAATGTAAGTCAGGCATCATAGAAGCTTGGAAAACCTCTCATTGTTGGGAAGAAACTGAAGCTGCAAGTTGGAATATGATTTACACAGAATTAGGCAATAGCAGACACCTTTTCCAAGTCTCAGTAAGCTTTGTACATGAACATGAGCTACCTTTGACACGTGAATTTTATCACACTAATGATATTTTTTTTCTTACTAGAAAAGAGAAATGCTTGCACACAACACTACAAGCAAAGACATCTATTAGTACTGTTCAGCAATTCAGACTTGGACTCTTATGAATAATAAAGAGGATCGAAAGGTCTTGTTCCTGGTTTTTGGCCAGATCTACAACAATGCATGATCAGACTTTTGTAGTCTGCAGACACTTCTGCTTCAGATTAGGACTCAGGTGTGCAAGCAAAAACCCTTTGTAAATGATGGAATTACAATTAACTGATCTGATTGTGTAGCTTTAAAATACCCAGGCAGGCAAGAAAAGCTTGTATTTTCTATGAACAGATTCTCCTACTATTTATTCTCACATTATTTCCAATTTGATTTCAGAAAACAGACAAAGAGAAAAATAAAAGCAAACAACAAAAGAGAAAGTGTTCAGAATTTTGCTGTCAGAGTACTGTGGAGTGACCAGCTTTCGAGAGATTTCAGATGTTGTAGATCCTCTGATCTGATGACAGAGAAGCCAGGTGGCAAAGGATGCAAGAGAAGACAGATGACAGTGAATAAGCTGTACAGATTTTAAAAACAACACTTAAAAAAAAGGATGCTAACAACATTCTGCCAAATAAGGCACATGAAAGGCTGTGCTAGAGGCATATCTATGTTGCATTTTTCATGCTCGTAAATTTTCAGAATCAATGTTATTACCATGTACGCTTCTAAGTTATTTAAAGCTCAAGGAATAGAGGAGAAAAGGAGACACACACTGCAGGTGTCAGCATGGGACTCAGAATGCACTCAAGGAATGATTTATATTATTGATTTACATGCCTTAATAGAATGCAACAATTCTGCATAGAAAAGAGAACTGAATTAATAAACAGAGAGGATGAAAACATCTTTATATCTGTAAACCTGAATGAAAAGGCAAACGTCAACTATACTGCTCTATATCAACGTTTTATTTATTTTCTTGAGAGACTACCTTTACATTCAAAAAGTAATTTCAGGTGTTAGAGAAATCTGGCTCAGTTTAGTACTAACTTACATAACGTAATGGTGGCTTTCAAGAAAACAGCTCGTTGAAATGTCAAAATACCATCAGAAAAATATTTTCATTATTTTAAACATAGCCAAAAGCACAAAGCGCTTTTACTATCACAGGAATCTGTTTTCGTTGTTTTCCAGCACAACTATACCCTTTAAAATGTTTGACCCAGGGCCTAACAGGAAAATGAAATAATCTGGTTCCTAATCACAAAGCAGTCCCCCTTGCAGAGTCACCTTATTCTACGGATAATATTTAAGGCTAATTTCAAATTCACTCCCATGCAGGCAGCAGCCTCTCTGCTGTTACTCTTCTCTGACAGCCCACACCAAAGCTGCACACATGGCTTTTACTTCTCAGGTATGGCACTAAGATTCTGTCACAGATTCCCTTGTGCTGAGCAAAGCACAGCCTTTTTAAAAATGTCTCCAGACTGCGCCTGTTTCTGGAGTGACTTTCAAACAGAAGGATAGTAACAACCCTCCACAAAAAGAAATCTTGCAGGATGGATGCAAGGCTACTGCCCAGGCAGGTACAACTGTACCAACCCCACAGAACGCAGCAGTCTGGAGCTGGTCTTGCTTCTTTTTGTGGCAGAAACCCACACACTTTGGGAAGACATAGGTAGGGCTCTTGTGATCTACAGGTACCACAACATCCTTCAAGGCCTGAGGATGCAGAATCAGGGAACATCTCTAAAAAGTGGAATGAAAAGCAAGTCAGCACATGTGACTGCACTTGTACACCAATAATTCTGGGACTGAGGGAGACAGGATTGCCGTGTTGTCTAGACATGGTGGGGGCAGAATTGAGGTTCCAGCTTCCACACAAAGGAGAGTGCTCCCTTGCACCTGCAACACTTTTGTCAGCTCTCTGACTACTTTGCAAAGTACTGAGAAGTAGGTGGCCACTATAGTCTGGAAACCATGTACATCAACTGTGGCAGAGCAATTAGTTTTGCCATGGGTGGTGTCTGAATGACAGCACTTCCCTTGGATTTAATTGCAGTGTGGTTTACTAGATTCCCAGACACAAGTATAGCTACTAATGACAGGTATATGGATTTCTTCCTCAAAATGAGGAAAAGCCTAACCATCCCATGATCCTCTTTGCCCTATCAGCCTTGTGCATGCCAACTGACTCCCACCCAGAGGAGGGGAATCTCAGTGTGACAGAATGGGTGAATAATGCTGTGCTTTACTGCTCAAGCTCTATAAACACTGCCTTTAAATCAGGCCACTGTGGATTAATTCTTTGCACTTTATGTGCATTCCTATGCTCAATTACACATGTTTTGCTTCCAATGAACTTTTACATGTGGGTTAAAAGATTTTCACTCTTGATTATTGTGACTCGGTTGGTTCCAGAAGCATTTCCTGAGCTTTTTGTTGCATCTCCCCTTTCTGGCTACTTCAGGGTAATGGAGCATCTCTTCACGGACTATGTGAAGCACTTCCTGCATTCACCCAAGATTTAGTAGTAGTGCCACAGATTCCCTCTTCCATATAAAGTGGGTTTTAAACACACAGTTAAAGGGGTCAACAAGCAAAGGGCTCTACTGAAAGTGCAACGAGAAAAAGATAACAAAGGCTGTCTGGACTGTAAACAAGAGAGATTCTTTGAAGCCAGGATACTCCAGCCAAGATTTAGTAAAACAACAAAAGAAAAGAGAAAAACTAACTGAACCAAGAACAAAGGGCAGCATCCCAAACTAACTGCTCTGACCTGCCAAAAGCACTGAAGAACAAAGAAAATGAAAATAAAAGGCTGGTCAAAACGAACAGGAGAAAAATGCAATACAAAGCAATACACAAAGTGCAAGGCACATTAGGGCCAATCCTAAACATGTGGGAAAGTACAGGCTGTGTTTATTACAGTATCTCCTGCGTGCATTTTTATCCTTTTCCCATCTTTTGATGCTTGTAGGGCAGTACAGAGTAGGTGAGGCTGACGTTTCCATTCCTGAGTTAACAAGGAGCCTCCTGCAGGGCATGGAAAGGGCAGGCAGCCCAGCATGCTCCTGGTGACTGACCTCAAGCTGGAGGGAGCACAAAGATGGAGTGTCACAAGAGCCCTGCACTCCGTGGCAATTTGTATGCCAAGCTCATCCAGGCTGTGGCGTCGCCAAGTGCTAACACCAACACCACTGCAAACAGCTGCCCAGAACCTCAGCAGGGAAGGTCTTTGGACCAGGCTGGTCAGTCACCTCCTTTGCCAGTCTATTACAATGTAAGATGAAGCAGCCAGGCTGAGGGAGAAAAAACAAGCTTGAAGCATTAGCAAACTCTTTTTGGCTGGCACCCACTGTGGACTGCTTGACTATTTCCTTATCAGCATTGAGCCCTGGTTCCATGGACATCCTGTCCAAAACTCAGAATCCTCCAGTCTGGTAAACAGCACTGTGGCAGGTAAAGTTCCTCATGCTGAGGCTGAAGTAATTAATTCCTATGAACACCTCAGGCTGAAAAGCAGTGTGTGAGCATCTGCTGTGGTGGGCGTAATTGGTCTAACATGACCGGATAAAAGAAAATTAGGGGACAACTGACAAAAATAATAACTTTGATAAACAGCAGGTCTAGTAGCACTCCAGAGATTCTATGTAGCAGGAAGAGAAGAGAGGGGAGTCAGGATGAACAAACTGGGAATGTCTGCTGACCTCCCTGTTGCTCTCAGGAGAGTGAGCAGATATCTATAGGATCATCAGAGCTGGATCAAACATACGAGGAAGGGCAGGTTTATGGCTGGATCTGATGGTGGAAGAATAAAGAGGTCTAATTCACACACACATTTGTTGAGATCTCTTTGCAACATGAATTATGAGTGAGTTTTTCTGTGGGATTTAAGTTGCCAGAGAATCTGGCAATCTGTCCTGGTTGTGACATGCCAGGTAGAGCTGTCAGCAGTGACAGGTAAAAGACAACTCATCTTTTAGTGCCTGAACTTGAGCCAGTTCAATCAAGAAGTGTTGAGGGTGAATAAATACAGGACAGCATTACAGTATTTTCACAACCTCTTTTCTGACTATAATTTCACTATTAGGAAGTTTGTTCACACCTATTGGAGGAATTAGTGCATAGGGAGGCATATCTCCTTTCTCCTCTTCTGTTGTGTTGAAAAGTGGAATTAAATTATTCTGTCCACAGACAGATTGTTCCAGTAAAATAGAATTTGAAGCCACCAGGGACCCACCGAGAAGAGAAGCTTTTACACTATATGAAAAGGCAAGAGACAAAACCCTTGCCAAAACTCCTTCACTCTTTATTACCGACAGCTGCAACGCTGGATGCGTCCGGATGCCTTTTAAGTGCCAAGGGGAGTGACGGAGGTGGGATGGCATGTGAGCAGATGAAATACATGGCAGCTTCTCCCCCGACGGCAAGTTTAATTATTTGCAGTGTTGTATACACAAGAAAAAAATACACAGATATTGGGAAATCATTCACTGTGATTCCTGTGTCAGGTGGATTATGAAAAACACTCGCTCTTGCTGGTCCATGGCAGAACAAGGTCTTAAAATATTCAGAACCTGCATACGCCTTTGTCACAGATGGGAGGAAAAACAAGGTAGAATATATTTCAAAGATGGAGAACATGAATATATCAAGAGAGCAAAACCAGAGGCGCTTTGCTGTATGAACTGAAATATCCAACAGAAGTGAAACAAACCAAATTTTAGGCCAAAGAAACACCTTCTTCTGTGTACTTTCATTTCAGAGGACTTTCTAACACATCCCTTCTTGTCCTTTCTGCTTTTTAAGATGACTGGAACAGGGAAAATCTGATTCTTTTGTCTGTTCAGTGCTCAACCAACAAACAGCTGCACTTTGTTAGTATCAATTTTCCCAAATGCCTCTGCTCTGGGATCCAGAAGCTTATGTGAGATTTCTGGGTGGCCATGTAAGATATGAAGTGCTCTAAGTCACTAGCCATGGCTCAAAGTCATAAGTCAGAAAGAAATCTTATCAGTGATACTATAATCTGTGAAGCTACAGAGTAAGAAGAGGCAGACAGATCATCTTTCTGAAACTGCACTATAAGGGTTAAATGCAGCTGACTCAGAAATGATAATCATGTCCATGGTTGCCTGGCAAGTCTTGATGTACTTGCTTAAGTTGATGTCTTATGACTGCCACTAGCTTTCCTCCTTGAATATGAACCTGGTTCCATTCTGTATATTTTCTATCTGCTGCTGCTTACTTCAGCACTCCTATGAACAAGGCCTATGTGAGGACTTGTAGGTTTGAAGTGCAGCAGGATGAAGAGCTGCTCAAATCCCAGCTGTGCTACAGAAAGCATGTACTACCTTTTCTGAATGGCTCAGGGGCAGTCCTGAAGCCTATTCTTTCTTGGATCTTGCAAATATAATGCTTGTTCATGCAGTAAGATTCTTGCTCTCTGCACTTATGTAACACTGGCTGCCCTACTCTTACAGCATATACACCTAATTATGAAGATTGTAATACATCATATGATACAATGAGGACAGGATATGATAAGCATTTCAGAACATATTTTTTTAGCATTCAAGCAGATAACCATATCTTTCCCCTGCACAGAGGGCGTAAATAAGTATATTTTATAGAAAAGCCATCAGAGAAAGTGGTTGCCTTGCTACTGATCTCATACCTATATTTGAAAACCTGAATCAAACACACAAAAAAGCTCTGTAAATTGCAAAAGAAAAGAAAACATTATGACTTGCCTCACAGGGAGAATTCCTCAAAGGAGCCGGAAATGCAGTGCTAGTCATGACAGTCTTTGCTACTGCTGGTGCTTTGCTGGTGTTAAGGAGGAGTGCATAACCTGGATAAAAGAGAAGGATGAAGGTCAAACTGCAGCACTCACCTTCTGGTTTTAGGATTTGTGAAACATGCCCCAAACCTGTGTTAGCTGGCTCCTACTATAGCAGAATGCCAGGGAGCAGAAGGCTTTTTCAATTTCTTAGGGATGCAGCTTCACCTACCTAACAAACACATTCAGTAACCACATTTAAGAAATCTGTCTACCTTCCCCCCACAGCTACCTTCTGTTGCTTCATGACTTCAAATTCATCCTCCTTGCAAGGGTGAGTAATAAAGTGTATCTTCTAAGAACAAAGAGTAACTTGAAAGAGAAGTGTTTATCTTAACCAAAACCAAACAAAAGTACAGCTCCAGCTCTTTGCTACTTTAATAATTTGTAAAAAAACAGAGGAACAAAGGCAGTAGTGGGCTTTCTMTTAGAAGCTAAAATCTTCAACTATTTGTATGAGAAGGATTAGAAATGAGTGGCATTTAGGTAGAAGAACCATGTATACAGAGTAATTGTACATAAAAAGTGCAACTCAAGAAATCGTGAAGCAAAGAGAATAAAAACTAGGCTATGAGCAGGGGAAAAAAGCAGCAGTACAAGAAATAGAGAAAGTAAACAGGAAAATTAGAAAGAAAGAGTATGGAAGTATGGAAGAGGGTAAGGGAGATGAACATTTGGTATAAAGTTGTTTAGAAAGGGTCAAGATCTGTATCTGGTGTCAGTGGTGGAGACTGAGGTACCACTCTGTACCAATAAGGCAAAAAGGGAGAAGGATAGTCTTCTGCTCAAAGGACTTATAGTAGAAAGGTGAGATTTGTTTCACTGGAGGCTGAATATGTAAGTACACAGGAAAACCTGCCTTGTGTTTTATTCCCTCTCCTCACCATGCATGTATCTTTTTTGTTCTCTGCTGCTTATGCTCTACACTTACTATTTACCCTCACTCACCTCCTATTGAAGGAAAGCGGTTGTGTTCTGGACTTCCAATCCGCCACGGAGAAGGATGGGATGCAGAAGAGCCTGGCATCCAGCCACAATCCCCTTCTTCAAATGAACAGTAAAAGCCAGAGGGAAGCTTTTCTGCAAGAGGGAAAGACACACACACACAGAGAACAATGCAGGTGAGCTGAGGAGGAGGCTCCTGGGCACACACAGGAGCTGCAGTGACCTTTCCGACCCAGTTTGCCCAGGGCCTGTGGGCACCCCCAGCTACTCAGTCCTTTTGTGTGGAACCATGCACATGGCTGACTGTGGGGAGGAAGGTGCAAAGGGAAACCACCCCCAGACTGTGACTAAGTGACCCCAGACACACTTTGACGAACCCAAGTGAGAGGACACATCCCAGTCCACACCATGGTGTCTCCCAAATACCTGGCCTCCCAGCTCTGCAGCTATAAGCTCGCTCAAGGTTACATCTTGGAGATGACTTTTCTAAGCACTGCTTCTGCAGCCCCACAGAAGAAAACTTGGCGAGGGATAAATTCCTAACAGGATTCCCTCCCTTACACTCTAGGTTTCTACTCAGCCCAGCTCAGCAACATGATCTCTTCTCTCTGTGAGCACTGATGTGACATCAGGTAAAGCACTGAATCCTTTTGTGCCTCAGTTTTTTCACCTGTGAATCTCTTCTATGAGATGAATGACTGAAAGGAGGATAGCTTATTTTAATCCATACTTTCAGGCTTTGAAGCCCACTCATTCTGTCACTGGCTTAGGATTTCCAACCAGTAGACCTCCACTAGCTTTTTGCCTTGAAATTTGCCAGTTTAAAAGCAATAGTCATCTCATTCAAAGCAGAAGGTAATCTCATGCTTTCCATGTACTTCTCTACCTACAACTGCAAGTTCTTCTTACAAAGGCTGCAAATGATTGCTCCTTTTGCCCCAAGAAAGGAAAATTATACAAGAAATCTGTTTAAAATTGAAAGATAAAAATGAAATTTCATGTGCAAACACATATCCAGGAAATTTGTTTTTCCTTTTAGCTACTCGATAAAATCAGAATAAAAATTTCTTCATTTACAAGATGTCAGATAGACCACAAACTTCTAAAGCAAGAGAATCTGCTAGTCAGGTGATACTGGTAATTTCATTAGCTCCTCTATGAGAAGAGGAGGCTCCTGAAGACATATTTCGTTGTGATTATTCATTTTCTTCCCCCTGAAATTATATATTTATAAAGTGGCTGTTAGACAATGAKGTACCAGTATTCAGGCTCCAGATCATTCAAAATGTTTAAGTATCAGCAGATCCCCCTGGTTCAGATTTCAGGTCAACTAAATACCTGCTCACAGGGCCCCAACTTTAACTTACACACCTCAAAAGGCAGTTCTTTGACAGTGGCACATGTGTGTGCTCCTTGATGTACTCAGAGAAAACAACTGGGGAACACCACAACTGTAGCATATAGACCAGAAATATTTGATTTTCTAGGAGCCTGAATCACAACTCACTTGTCAGAGGAAAGTGAAATAAATCCTCTATCTATAGCTTTTTAGTAGGGCCAATTTTGAACCTGGAACCTGACATCAGGGCAAGAGCTACATTTTAGTGGTATTTTGTACAAGCATCTTAATCTGTTATGGAAAGATCAAAACCTGTACTGAAGTTAAGGCTTTTTCAAGTTTTTCCTTTTAAAAATCTCTAAATTCATTCAGCCTGGTCTTTAAATGTGAAGCTGTTAAGCAGAGAGTTACTTCCTTGTGTTTTACCCCACTGCAGAACTTGATTATATTTCATTGCGCAGCCTGAGGCTGGGATACAAAGAAAATGACAAATTATAATGTGCCCTGGATTCCCACTGAAACAGCTTGGCTCGGTGTCCAACGGAATTCGTGTCATGGCCATTTGCTATCCAGGATGATGTAAACAAGTCAGAGCAGCAGGAGGAGTCATCTAAGTAGCAATCCCTGCCTGGAAGCCAGGAAAAGCTCACTGTCAATGAACAAGTAAGGGCATAAATAAGAAGCTGTTASTTTCACAGAATATTTCATTCCCCTTTCCCAAATTAATGCTTTATGAGTTTTCAGATGTCCTGTGCCCTAAATGCATTTTCACTGTTGCTCTTTTTTGCTTTGAATATGTGCAGCGCCTGTGATTCCACATATTGGTACTCCACAAAGACCTCTTTGGCTACCACTTCTCTCCAGCATGTACTTCTCCATTTTGTGAATGTTTGTGATTGAAACTTACATTAACACAGATACTGCACTGATGAGGGGAAGCTGATATGACTTTATTGGAAAGTCAAGTAAATAAAAGGGGGAGGAGTTAGTCCTCTTGAAACCTGCCATGTTGGGTATTACAATTAGTGACAAAAACCTCAGAAGATTTAGGCCTTAATAAGATTAAGGCAGCTTGTGGGTATGAGATGGAGAACAGAGGAGTCCAGTGAAATTGAAGCACTCTGAGAATGAAAGAGTCTTTGCTTTTATCTGAGTGGTGAAGTAGGGAAAAGCTGTTGTGTGTTAAACTTTCCTAACCAAATATTTTCAAGCCTTCAGAATGAAATACTTTTCAGGCAAAATTTAAATAATTTCAAGTTCTTTAACTCGGATTTTTCATCCATTAACAGCAAGAAAAATTAGTAACTGGAATAACTTATGAAGCAGATGGAGTACACTCTTGATTCAAAACTAGGTGTAAATCAACCAGTTACTACAGTTTAAACTTTTGGGTGAAATTCCAGACTGTTATTATGAAGAAGAAAAGCATAAAAGACTACTCTCTGTATGTATGGACCTTTACCAAATTTAGGAGCAAATCTCAGAAGCCAAATAGGTCAGCTACTCAAACAATTTAAAGAAGCACATGAATCTTAAATATGAGTTTGTTTCAATGATTGCTTCTATGCCAGCAAAGCTGGCCAGCCAAATTCTACCAGAAATGAAACATAAAAAGGGAAAATACTTTTYGACAGTTAACAAAGTTATCCTTTAATGCCAGACGGCTTTGCTGAGTTCAGAACTGCCAGAGGTTAGAATTTGTTTCTATAAGTACAGCTTTTGATAAAGAAAGAAGCAGAAGGATTAGTGTATGCCAGACAGGAACCTTGAGAGAGCATAGCATGGCAACAGGTTGCTACTTCATCATTTTGCTTGCAGGGAGACTGCTGGGCTGTATCTGGATACAAATGAATCCCACGATTTCTTCATGCATTTTTGCCTGGAAAGTAAACTGACCACTGTAGAATTATTATCTATGCTTTTTTAGTCACTTGCCCATGTTATCAGAAAATCCAGCTTTATAGGTTCCTATTCTAGCTGCCATCTGGTCTTTTGACAGATGCATGTGTGTAGTCCTCCAATCACATAGCRCAGCCTGAATCACTCCTTTCAGGAATCAGATCTTCTTCTGTCTTCTTTATCTCACCTAGTAAGGTGTTTAACATCCTTAAATTTTCAGTGAGGCAAAGAATCCAGTGAGATTTATTGAACCCAGTGAGATTTATGAGATTTATTTGAAAGACAAAGAGGACATTACTTTCACTTCCTGTTATAGCTAAAATCTGTAAAATGTGGAAGAGCAACCTGAGGAGAGACTTGGGTAACCATTTTTTTCTGAACTAGAACAGAACTCCAGACCACAGTCTTGGAAACTGTATGGAAACTGGAAATATGGGTTCAAATTCACTTAAGCAGAAGAATCAGTCCTGGATTAGGTGTATCCTGAGTGAATCCTCTGAATTCTAGGTCCCTAGATAATAAATATACTACCGGAACCTCCATTCTTTAAAATATTATCATTTTTTAAAAGATACCCCTTACTTTCCTAACATTCTTGGACTGATTACTTATACAGAAGTTGTTGCTTAGCATTAATAGGTAAATTTGCCAAATCCTTAGGTACAAGCTGTGAACTTTCACCAGACATGCTGAACTTTACACTCAGTCAAGTAAGAGAAGACCTCAGAGCTGGTTCAAGGCAGAAGATAAGGAATTCATTAACAGAAGCTGCAGCCTTAGAAATAAGAAACATCCTACCTAGAGGAAAGGAAGGGACCCAATGAAGAACAGGAAGAGCTCCCAGACCCTTATGTGGGGGACAACTGGCCCAAACAGTCACATGAGGGCTGGGGAATTCAGATTGTAAGGGTATAATTGACSAGGAACTTCATTGTTCAAGCTTCCTCTTCAGAGACACCCAGTTCCAGCTATTACACTATCCAAAAAATTACTTTTATAGAGGAGTCTTTCCTTCAGTTTATCAATTCATCGGAAACCTAGAGCCAAAGCCTTCCATGGTGGCTGGCACATGTAATTTCCATAACACATGAAGGCATGAATTTAACAGCAAAGACACACCACCAGTGCTACCTGAAGTATTAATGTGTGTCTGCAAAGTATGCTCTGCAAAGTAATTTCTAGTGTGACACTTCCATCAGTCTGTTAAATCTGTACATCAGATTCTGAGTCAACACACACCCACAGTTCGGCATCTCGTTCCACATCTGCCTCTTTGAAGCTGTCTTTTACTCCTGCAAGGATATCTGATTATGACTCAAACAGCAACATGCTTTTCTCTAGGGGTCATCCCTCTCTGATTTTACACTTTCTACACAGACTAATTGGTTGCAATGCAGAACAAGCACCATGACGTTTCATTGGCCATTAATAAGTAAAGAGATGTTAGCAAACAGCAGGCTTTAGGGAGATTTTTTTTCAGCTAAGAAAGGAACAAAAATCAAATTAATAGGAAAAAAAAAATCATAATAAAACCAATCAGTACCTGCAAAGTTAAAAGACTGTGAAAGGCAAAAAACTCCAACATCTCCTTGAAGCTCAAAGATAGAAGCCCTTGATAATGGCATCTTTAAAAACTCTCGCCTCAGTTTTGAACATAGCTACATCTTTTTCTGACAGCTCTTTTGTGTAAGCAGAACCATTTGGGAAACCCTTTTCTCTGCTTGATAAATCTGAATCACTTTCTACTACACTTGCAAAAAGCTGATGAAAATATCTGTGTTGCTCAGGAGTAAAATGACAACTAAAATGCTGAAAGATGACATATGTTTTGTGTTAGGCTGCCATGCAGATATAACTGACACCTCAAACATTAGATCACTTTTCTGTTTTGTGTAAGAAGCCTTATGCCAACAATATTCAACATAGTAAAGARGCAAAAGCAGAAGGATCAATCATAGAACTGAGCAGGCTTGTAGGTGGATAAGCAGACATATCCACAGCCTGGGCTCTGGCTCAAGCAAGCCACACTTTTTTATTGCTTGAGTGGAAGATGGTGCTTTTTGGACATTTTGCCTAGAAGTAAGAACTCTCATTCCCAGAACCTGTGGGWGAACACGAGCCATGTGAACACAAACCAGAGAGATGCTCTGCTAAACAGCCAACTAAATATCTTCTGCTTTTTGTGTTTTTCACTGAYATTCTCAGTGCATTCCTTTGCCAACACAGCTGTAAGTGCCATATTGCTTTATGGAAAGAGATACAGATGAACGGAGGGAGAAAAGGCAACCAAACCAACCCTGTGGATAACATGCCAGAGAGGGATTGGCCACTTTTCCACTGGACTCACCATGTGGTACAGGGTGGCAGCTGGGGGCAAAAGCAGAACAAGCATCCTGATATATGAATATGGACCACACACCAGCCACAAGCGCACCCAATGTTTGAAAATAACAGGCAAGCACAGTCCTCTAGGCCTGCCCCATCCCATGATGGTATTTAGTTTGCACCCATGATTGGTACAACTCTACCTTGTGAATGCTGCTCTTCCTGCTGGTATAGACAGGATTACTTTCACAAGGCAGAGCTGTTTATGGCACACAGACACAAAAGTGTATCTGGACATACAGTTGAGGGTAAATAATGTTTTTCTACTTCCAATGAAATGAAAATGCATTCAACCTTTTTTAAATTATAGAGTAGAACACAATAGAAATGCCATTATGAGGTTTTAGAGCTCTGTTTTAAAGCTCTTAGGTAAAAATAAGGTTTCAATATTACTAATATGAAGCATTATTGGTTCTAAGGAGCTGCAAGTCCACAGTGCTGACACTGTTCCTGTGAATTTAATGTTCACTGGGTGTGTCATTAAAGAATATAATTTCAAACTGTAACAGTGTCTAACATGATGGAGAAGCATATAATTTCAAGCTTTTAAGTAGTTTACTAGATGATCCCAGGTCAAACCAATGTTCTCCACACCAATAAAGTCTGTTACKTTATTTCTTCATTAGGGGCAAAGAAGTGAAATCTGCTGGAAGTTGTGTATCACTCATGTTAAGTTTTTGCTAGAAACAGCAAACAATTTTTTTACATACCAAATCAACACAGTTCTGTTGTAACAGCCCACAAGTTAGATAGTCTGTGGCCCATACACTTTAAATAATGAACTCTCAATATTTTTTTTTTTAATACACTTGCCCTGTAGACTACCAAACAACTGACAATCCACYACTCCTAACTATTTGTAGACTGGCAAATGGGAGGATGCTGGTAGTAGAATGTACAGAGGCACAGAAAAAGAGATAAGGCATCTTCAAGATAGTTAAAGGAAGGTTCTAAAGTATCTAAGTACCASAGCACATTTTAGAAAGTACTCAGGTACAGCAAGTTTTTAGAAAAGTCAGGCTGCTATCCATCTTCTGCTGTGTGTTATTAGACTGCTGACTCCGGAAGAGAGGGTAAAAAACCAGAAGAATTACAAAGACACAGGAGTTGGTCAAAGACAAGCTGCTGGCTCTACTCATTTTTCATCTTAGAAGTTTTCTCCTTCCTCTCCCCCTCTGCCACATGCTGCACTACATTTTGATTAAAGGCTCTAACCAACTACACATTTCATAATACTGTAAGGCATCTAGCTATTCAGGCTATACTTCCTTTGCATTTTTGATCAGGACATTGGAAGTGATGAAGCACCCAGAGCATGTTAAGAACCTGCTGCAGAACTGATGTAGGCGAGCACAGAAACATCAAATGGTGCACTCCAGGCAGACACACGGAGAAACTGCATGTGTTATGGGGGATACATCTTTTGATACTACCAAATGAATCTATTTAGTGCTAAAGTCTCAGACATTAAAGTTCAAAACAATCAATGCTTCTGGAAAAGGAAGATACAACCTGGGGTATAGGATTTACTCACTGCACATATCTCCTTCATCTTCTCCCTCAGCACAGTCCCRGATGAAGTCACACGCCTGCCCCAGCCTGATCGCAGTTCCATTCCAGCAGCTGAAGGAACCCTCCAGAGCCATTTTTGAGAGAGACCCAGATCCTACAGAAAAAGAAAAAAACCAACACAAACACTTCAGATAGGCAAATTGCCTCCCTCTCAACCATCGGGTCACAGGATCCCACATAACACTGAAGGGAAGAACACCTTGTGAAATCTCCTCAATTCAATACTTACTTGATAGTTATTTTGTTTGACCTGTTTAATCTTGTCAAATGTCGAATGGTCCACCTAACAGAGAGTTTCACTTCCCTGGGCCTTTCTGGTGCTATAATGTGGAAGGCAGCTCTGACCTCTGGAGGGTTGAAATCCTGCAGCCTGCTCTGGTGCTTCTCAACACAATACACATGATAGGTTTTTAATTGTGTGTGAATTTACTGCCACGCTGACAGTCCTGAAGACTGATATCCTCTCTGTCTAATGCTAAGGAGTAACACGGCTACATGACTTAGAAAGAGCACGGCTTTTATCATGCTCCCCTGGCAACATGCACTACTTTGCTTTGGGTGTATCATGTTGTCGCATTCTCTGCAGGAGAGAAAACAGTTCAATCTCTACTTGTAGTGTTCTTTCTCTTCTACACCTACTCCTGCTGCTGCGTCCTGCACTCCCCTTGAGTCAGGGAGCCCAAAGCAGACTATATCTACCAATTAAAGTCACCAGTTCATTTTACCTATGCTAAGCAGCAAAAGACAGCCAGTACCACCTCTTATGAAATGAGGTCACCAAACACTACAATTAGGGGTCAGTATCATCCCTTCAGAAACAATCCTCAGTAATTATCCCTAAGAACCATCTGTTTCTAGAGGCACTTGATTCCGTTGACAGCTGAGAAGTCAGAGGTCAAGTAGCCCAACCACTATAATTTTCCTCACCATAGGAATTCTCTCATCCCAAGTCCTTTGTGATGGTACTTTGGACAAGGTCACCTTTCTAAATTTCATTTTGTTTAGGAGACACATGCTCTAGATTAGACACCTGAAGGAGGCAGGAATTAGTTCAGCAACATCCTGAAGTCAGTATATATGGAGGAGGCTAAGCTTGAGAAAYGCCAGAGTTCCTTCCACAAAAGTCTGGGTGTGGATGCAATTCACTGACACCTTCCCGACTCTGCAAAGATGTGCTTCCGGTCACTGCTAGAAGGCAAGCCCAGAAGTACAAAGAGATCTGTGCTGTGAATTCCCCACTGCACGAACAACTGCCCAGTCTCATACTAAATGGGTAAATGCTCCAGATTAAACCAAAGCCTCCGGGCAGAATGAGCCATTGTTTGCCTAACTCATCCATGCTCACTAAACAGTGCAACTACATCATGTTCTCTGGTACTACAGGGAGYTGGAAATCACTGGCAATTCAATTAGATGTGCACTTGATATTTTTATTTATATGCCTGCCAAAACTAAAAATTAATGAAGCGTGGAGGAAAACAACCACTATTTCTCTTCAAGMCTATTTTACAGTGCAAATCATTCAGGACCACGGGGAACACATGCCAAACCTTTTTAATAAAGGACCATGGCTCCTGAAAAGGATGCTCTGTGTTATTGTCAGCTTGATTTTTTTGCCTTCCTTAGAGCAACTCTGGCTTGCCACATACAGGCTGCACAATGCCCTTGTATTTCAGTCAGGGTCAAGGCATGACTACAGAGGAGAGCTATGCAGAAAAAGCAGACAGTAACTCAGAGCTGGCTTCTGGCACTTTCTGTGGGCTCCTTGGTGAGGGTTTAAGGTTAGATGGTATCTCACTTGGCTTTGCTGTACTACTTACAAAAACGTACTCTCAGAGACACCACTGAGAGCCTTCCCTATGTGAGGTGCAAAGCTCTTCATATGCCACAAGCCAGACACAGTGGGCTCAGGTCAGTGTGCAAATGGACACTACAAAGCTGTAAGAAATGAGTCTGGTTACTCTGGTTATAGGTGCTATGCTATGAACCTGCATAGCACCCTGTTGTTGGAAGTACCACCCAAAGAAAAGTTAAGACATATCCCAGAGCACTTCCATGAGTTAGCAACATCATGACACACTTAAAAAATCCTTAAGTTCTACTCAAATTCAGAAGTACTCTTGTCTCTCTGAATTATCCCACAGATGGTTTTGAACCCCATGTTTATTACCAGCACTCATGTCCCACTCAGTTTATCTGCAATCTTTTCAGCAATGTCCGTGTTTTATCCCAGCAGCTGCAGAGATACACAGAGATTCAGAGGAGTGGTTGTTGTAGGCAATGGAGTTGTTCTGTTTACTCAATTCATTATAACTTTTTAAAGGCACTGAGTTTTCCCAGCACATGACTGCATTAACACTAATTATAATGGAACCAAGGCATTCAAGAGAACCTACTGTCTTCCCAGGTGTTTTTTGTTGCAGCCCAGGAGCACAAATTTCCTGAAGCCAACTGACTGTACCATTTGAAATATGTCAGTTGCAACTAGGAATCAGGCAATTCCAGGAGCTATTCCTCCAAAACAAAGCAGCAGATTTGCATGCTTATTCATCTCTGTGGAGATGGGGCTTGAATTAGCTCAGATTTGCATTAGACACACATATACATGCTCCTTGTATAGGTTAGAGAACACAAATGGCCAAGCAGCAGCCCAGGGAATGGCTGGGCTGTGTTACACTGCATGATTTATTCCTGTCTTGTTTGCTTGCTTACTGTGTGCACAAAGGCAAAATGAATTGGAGAAAGGAGATGATTAACTAGTAAAACAAATAGATAACCAAAAAAAAAGCCCAAACACAAATAACCCTTTTAATGGGCCACTTAATGCAGATGTTTGCATCCAAGCTCAAGGAAATTCAAATTTTAATTAAAATACTTTGTTAGAAAAACAGACATTTGATCTTTTCAGTTTCCAGCCCCAATTACTCTTGGCAAAGTAAACCAGAATGACCTGGATCAGTGGAGTGGCCTCAACTCACACACAGAGGATGTGTAAGGAAAGGAAAATAAATGGTATCAAATAAGTATCAGAGTAAAATTTGTGGGAGACATCCTTTATATTTACAGCAGTGTTTATGTAGCCAGTGGCATCCATAAATTACAGCAGTAATTAAGCTGTACCACGGCTGGCTTGGAGGCATATAAATCATTATTTAAACAGGAGCATTAAATAAATGGCATTTCAGGCTCTAAATTGAAAGTAGAAACAACTCCTTGGGGAACAAGTACTGACTTTATACCTCACAGGTCCTACTTCTCAACAGAGTCCAGCCCTGGCAGTGTTCAAGTCCAGTACCAGACCTTGGACACAAATGGCAGCCTGGGATCTTTACCGCCCACGCTTTTGGACTTWATTTCCATATATCAGGATGGAAAGAGGAAAATCATGTGGCTTAGCCTAATGCAGGATCAGCAACTTACTGCTCAGGCTGTTGGACACAAGTGGGTGTATTTCAATTCTCAACAGATTTTCTCTAACTTGGGTTTCCTCTTCTTCCTTTTCCTGTCCCTTGACCAGCAGAGAAATCACAGTGTGCTGGCAAGCTCTGTCAAGTCTGTCTCTGAGGAACATGGCCAGAAAGACTGTGGTGTTAGATCACTGCAAAATGGGAAACTTCAACTTCTGGCACCACACTCAGCCAGGTGGGATGGAAGACTAAAATTCTTCCACATTGGCATCCACAAAAATACCTTTTATCTGGCAAACTGGCTATGCTGCTAATTACCATGCAGGGTTTAATGAAGCTGAACATAATTATACCTTCACATGCTACTTTCAACTTCTTAGACCATAATTTTTAATTCTACGGAAAGCTTTTGGGACGAACAGTCAGGTGAAGCACTCCTGCTCAAAACACATTAAAACAGGAGAGCTTAATAGGACAGTATTGGGTTGCTGTTTAAAAACTGTCTCATTTGTACTCTGCAAAAATTCCAAAGATCTGGGATGAATGTACAGCCTTGTGCACATTTTACCAGCAAGCAGCTCCTCTCTGGACTGTCCTTGAGGAGCCCAGCTGGACACAGCTGAGTTGATTCAAGTGGTTCTCAAGGCAAGACCCTGTATGCCTACAAGGTGAAAACTTCAATTTTTAATTGCATGTATGTAGTAAGAAATACTTACCCACGGAAGTCCACCACATTTATCTAACCATATGTGTGCCTCTCAAAACAGAGGAACTTTCCTACTATTTAATTACTTCTCTCAAAAAGTGTTTTCCAATGGGCTAGTGCTGCAGTGTAATGTGCCTCCACTAAATGCCACTAAAAATCTGGGATTGTGCAACCTCATTGTCTATCTGTCACAAGTATTTGTCATTAACTTCTCAATTTCACCTGCCTCTCCTTTGGTTTGAGTTCAAGGCTTTGAATCAGACATATTTACAAAAACAGTACTTCAAGATTAAAGGTTGTGTGAAAAAAAAAAAAGAAAACCTGCTGTCTAGCTACAAAAGGATAGTGAGAATTTTGGGGGATTTCTGATTTTTGGTTTTTTCTCGACTTGCCATTTCTGACAGGTACATCATTTTCTCACTCTTCATCTCCAGCCATCCAGCAGCACAGACATTCAAAGGCTGCTGGCTCCCTTTGTGCCGAGGATAGGACAAAGTAAATTTCCAGGACAAAGTAAACTTGCTATTGATATGGGTCACTAATACCTGTGCTTTCTCCATTAGAGAAGTTGGAAGATATGAAATAAAGGAGGTAAGAAAGTGAGAGAAGCAAAAGACAAGTTTATGTTTGAGGGGAGTGAAGCCATCCTTGGCAAATGGCCATTGAACTCCACATGATACAGGGCAGATCACATAAATCAGAACTTTCACAGCAAGATATGGTGCTCTCATTTTCCAGGCTCCCACCCCAGGACACCTGTATCCAGATCAGCAAGGAACCCGAGTAGTCGCAGCTGCAAATGAGACCAGCGAGAGAAATACTTGGAAAACACATTGTCCTCAAGAAATGCTTTGAAAAAAAGATTGGATTCCATGTTTCTCACACCAGGCAGTCAAAATTGGTCAACACTTCATAATTTCTGACTTTAATATTTGTAACAGCATTGTTACTGTTACTGTCATTGCCTAAGGATGCAAGTGAAGCCACATTTGTAGGAGGAAGTGTTCTCTTTTATTAGACTGCCTGATACAGGCAGAAAAAACAGCCCATGTTTGTATATGCCTGAAAGCTCACCCATTTTTCCAGTTACATAAATTGCTTTTAATCTTCTTACTTCAATTCCTAAACATAAATGGGAATAAACTCATCACAAGAGCTCTGTGATGTTCATTTCATTAACATTTGTAAGGAACTAAGATGCTATGATAACAGGCATGAAAAAACCTGTAAGGAAATAATTTACTCTGTCTTCACAGTGCAGTTCGAATAATTTAGAGGATAAAATGAGCAGGGCCATAGATTTGATGAAGGCAGGACAGAGGGCAGCAAATAACTTCCCATTGAGGGAGCACTCCCTGCCCTGCATACTAAGGGTGCAGCATTCCCACAGTGAGCTACTACAAGGTAGGAAAACTTGCTCATTAGAGTCGTGTAGAAGCAGAATTTTCTTCTCACAGAAAATGTCAACATTTCCAAATGTATCTAACCATAAAATAAAAATGCCCAAAGTTCTCACAGAACAAAAGATTCAAATCAAATCTGGGTTAGAAATACTGACTTCAGAGATTTCAACACGTAACTGTCATAAACCCAAGAAATTTGAAAACTCTAGAATTCAAACAAAAACAAGATGTTGGGCAGGAAAGTCAAGTGGGAATTCACTGGTTTGGAACACATTCATGCCAATAATTCAGCCAGCTCAGTTCTACCGTGCTTTCCCTCTCTGCTGCTTCAAAGTAGGGATGCTGTGTTTAGTATACAAATTTTAAACATCTGCTCTTTCAGCATTGCCAAATGCCAGCAGGATTGCTTACACACAAGAAAGCTTCTCAGCACACCTGAGGAGCTGGCACTTGCTCACTGCCACATTTCAGTAACAAGAACTCTCTCCAGAGCTGTGCAGCATTCAGACTACCCAGGCCCTCTGTGTTTTCTTGGAAATGTTTTTACCAGGTCTAGCTGCTTTTCCTACCTTTTGATTGAATGTCTTCCCAACAATAATGTTAGTGTGATGTAGCTTCCCTGAATTTACAGTGAAAACTAGCTTCCTTAAAACTATACTGAAATAAGAATGTGGAAAGAGAAAGTTAGATGGATTTCACACTTTCTCAATTTTCAATTAGGGAAGTTGGCTGACGGTCTTCCTAGCTCCTGAGACAGCAAAAAATTGTTGAGTACAATAAATGACATGAGAATATTTTCCCCTATTAATCTTGCACAAAATCTAGCTGCTTCTTTTGGTTTTGTTAGGGCTCATGGTAACATATGTATTTTTCTTGTGATTTGCTACCAATCAATAAGCAGCTCCAACTGCACATCCAAAAATTAACAATAAACAAGTAAACAGCAGCAGTGAACTTTACAAAGTGTGATTTTCCATCATACCTATATATTCTGTGGCATCTACTAAATTGAAAAGGACCAAAGAGGTAGAGAACACTTACTCTCTGAAATACTGTGCACACATAGTCATTGGACCTTTTCAAAATTTCAACTAACACAGTAGATCTTTAGGTTTTCATCTGTAAACGTGAACATTCTGACTTAGAATAATCCAATGGGATAGAGTAATTTTATTAAAATCTCAAATCTCATTTCATTTGGTTGCTTTTCTTTGCCCTTCCTTCAATATCAGCCTGCATTTGCTGTTTGATTCCCTTTTCTCTCGGGTACCATTGCATCTTTGTCGGATTAAAGAAACACCAACAAAACAAACTCACCTCTAAGCTTTCATATTTCTCCTCAAAGGAGTGAATACTATATCTGTAACAGTAAGAATCTGGTTAAAAAAAAAAGGCAAAACCCCCCTTTTTTTTGTGATTTTCTGTGAACTTTTCAAAATACATACCTGGAGAGGGAAAATAAAAAGGTCCAACTGCTATTATTATCTCTGCTATTCCCATCAGAGCTCTCTGGGTCTGAATAGACTTGGAGAGCGGCTCTTATCAGGGAGCAATCTTTTCCATGGGAAACACCAGCAGACTGATTGCCAGATCATTGGAAGATGAATGCTGCTTGCCACACGCGGCAGGTGCTGACAAAATCATGAGGTGGTTAAGGTCTCTAAGCTTATTTATAGACACCAGGAGCAAATTTAGCACAGGTACAACCTCGGCATCAGACATGGAACCGAATATGAAATAAAACAAAGCTACTGGAGAAAGGACATGACAGTAGTGCTTCCAAACCTCATGTGTGCCTCTTGGGGAAACCATAAGAGCTGATAAGATAGGAAACACATGTAATTTCCCATATTTTGCTTCTTAGGAGGCTTAGCTCAAATCCATTTTCAGTTATTAAAGTGTTATTTTGCCTGTTCAAATTCTGCACTTCCAAGCACAACCAACACTACCACTATACACAGCAGATTTTTTTCAATTCTTGGTTCTCAAGAACAGCACAACAAGAAAACCACAAACATCAATAATATTTTAAAGACGAGGAAACTGAGGTGCTAGTCAACCAATTTCAATTACATAAATAAGAGTGCAAAGTGCCCAAACTAGACTAACTCTCTGACTGTTGCTGCCTCCTCTACCAGACTGAAGATGCCCAGATTCAACAAAAAAGGAGAGACTGGAGAATATTTCCATGGCTCATCCAGAGCTGATTCCATGCAGGTCAGATATAACCTCTCTCTCAACCCTGCAATAGCAGCATCTCAGCAAACCCTCTTTTAGCATTGCCAATCCAGACAAAAAGAGAGCTATATACATGTRCCAGGTCATGAAAAGCACAAATAGAGGCATGACACTTAATTGTATTCAAACATCATTTTGGATAGGAATCAGATTTTTCATTTCTAAAATGTAATTCTCTTTTTATAACTGTTTAAAGCAGACTCTCTCCTTTAGCTGTCAGCAGTATTAAGGTTTATGGCCTTACTGCACATCAGTTGCTGGGGCTGGTGGATGGAATATCACAAATTCAGCACAATTCTGAGCATGCACACATGGTCCTTCCCAGCAGAGTGCAGTGACACATGCTCACATCACAGCCAATGCCTTACTGTGCAAAGCAATGGCCCCACAGTGGAAGAGCAATAGTTGTTCCAGGTGCTAGAAGCAGAAGCTTGCTTGGGGAAGAAAGTTTTCTGTTGTGTCCTTTTCCACAGTGCCAATCTCTGCAGTTGTGTAAGTGCAACAAGTTGTCATCAAGCAGCTGATTTCCACTTTGTTTGCAAAGTGAGCAACAATATCTCAAAAACACAAACCATAAGCAAAATGAAATTGTGCATGAACACTTGCTGTGAGGGAGAGCAATAGCTACACGCAACARGTTTGCTGTTAGGAGTGACTTACTGTGCATGGATGCTTCCAGCTTTTAGTTCTGGGAAAGCAAAAGGAAACTTTCCCTATCACCCTACCTCCACACATCGCTGAACACCAGTGAGTTGTGGATGTTGTGACTCACGGGTCACTCTTCCAGCTGAATGCACTGACAGCTCCCAACATCTCAGTGCTCTGAAGCCAGTCCAGAGGGATGGAGGACCAGCAGTTCTGTGCTCATGTACCAGGCTGTGCTTCAAGGCCTTGCTGCACTTGGATGACATTATCCCACAAGCAAAGCTGTTGAAGGTCAATGGCCCTCAACATCAATAAAAGCCTGGAGAAGGACTCCTTCCTGGAGCCCACATCTCTGCCCTAGGACCTCTACTAACGCTTGAATGTGCAGAAAACTTAGGAATACAGAATGCTTGCTGAGACAATACACATCAGTGAATAACACAGTGTAAGTCAAGTTATGTACTGAAGATACTAGGGAAGAAATGGAAGAAGAGGTAACATTACGAGTCCAACATTACCACCAGGTTCCAGGCAGTCTCTCCACTGCCTTGTGGCATGCTGAAAGACACTTTGGTTAATGCTTTCCATGAGAGATCACTTTCTTAAACGTACATGGAGATGCAGAGAGAATTGCAAGAGTTGACCAATATCAATACAGAGAACTACCATGCCCTGAGGTTGAGATGGCTGTGGGCTGCTGGCCACAGTAGAACAGTTAGACTTATAGTAGAATAGTTAAATAATATTAAAATGGCTTTTGAACTGATTTTAAATACAGTGATAGGAATTTCAACAAACGGTTGTTATGAGTAAAGACAGATCAAGGAGACAGAACATGTCTTGTCTCTCTCTCTGACTCTAGGGTTTCTCTAAGATCATTACCCTTCAATGACTAGACTGTGCAATCAACTCTCAGATTTTATGCAATTACTCAGAATGGACAGTAATTTTCTTAGCAGTTCTCATCTTCAAATCTGGCACCATAAAATGTACGCCAACCTGAAATATCCTTTTATATTGTCTTTGCCTATAAACTTTCTGTTGAGTGCAAGCTTCCCTTCAAGATTTCTCCAATTCCTGTTCCCCCCATTTTGCTAACCAATTCAGTTGGCCATTAATTAATCACTTAATTACTGTCAGCAATAGTACTAAATTCTCACAAACTTGCTACTGCTGTTATTATGTAAAATGCTCCTCCCAGCTGGGTAGGTTTCAGCGAAGTGTAACATCTTGTTGACTTCAGATAAATCTATTTATAAAATGCAAATGTACCTCTTCCCGACAGGAAAATCCTTTATAACTGCACAACAATTCATTATACAAAATAAAGAATTAGGAGGACTCACAGCTTATTGATCATTCTTCAAGTCCTAGCAACATGAACATTTTGGTAGAAAGCAAGGGATAAAAAGAGAATATGAAATAGTGGCTCCACGGCAAAGAAAATGGAGTTAGTCTGGTCTTGTGGCAGATCAGGGGTAGTACAGTACCCACAAACATCCAGCCATATACACACAGTATTCCAACTGACTTCCAATCAAAAAATAATTAGGCATATGAAGAACTAAGAAAAGAGAAATATACACCAATTTACCAACTAAAGGGAGCAATGAAATTGTGTATAATCTCCACCAAACATCGACTAGATCATGGAGCAGTTTCAAAGAAGGCGTTGGCTAAAACCCCATCGGTTTAGGGGAAGGTGACAGTTAACAAACTGTACTGGACAGGTCTACTTGACAGCACAAAGTGCACAAACACACTGAATGATAAAAAAAAGAACCACCAAATTTTCCTTTGGCCGTAAAATAGACTAGGGGAGACTAAAAGACACTTTACATGTTTTTATATTTTATCTTGAAGTATCAATTTAAAAGACCAAATAATGATGAACATGAATTTTTATACATATTTCATAAAGAATTCTCTCTGGCAGTGGCTATCTTGACAAGGGCAGCCACCTGAGGGAACAGAAACTCTTCCTGTTTCTTACTCTGCTCCACTGGTCACTCTGTATTTGTGCTTCCATTCACCTTAAGCTGCCCACGGTCGTCACTGTGCTATAGTAAAGTTATACCGAGTGCAAAGGTGTTATATGTCCACTATATATTTTTTACAAAGAGAATAGTTAAGATACCTGACTTCCAGCTCTCCCAGGGCTTTAACTTAATGGCATGTGAATGCAGTCCACATAAAGAATGTCACTGACTAACTGCTTAMATCACTGCAGTATCTCAAAGCCTGGAATGCAACCAGTAGGGCACGGGGAATCTACATGCAGAAGGTTTGCTGAAATACCAGCAACAAAATCAACTGCCCTATTCCTTAAACCAGGAAAAATACCTTGCCTCCTTTTCCAGGATTTCTTGAGAAACAGCAGTAGGACTCTTATGCAGCTGTACTTAAAGTAAAGGCTCTCAACTCCACTTGGACCATGCCCTTCCTTCCCATCCCACAGGTCATTACTGCTGCTTTTTAGTGAGCAATATAATTTTAAACAGTCTGTCAAAGAGGTATCACAAAAATGATACAAGTGCCTTGCCCTAGCATCTAATGTGGATAAAATCAATGATCCAAGGTCCCATGGGCGGTGGCAGAAAGCTCAGAGGCCTCAGGGCCCATGGCAGCAGCAGCTGCATTCTCTGAGAACTGTGCAGCAGAGCAGTAGGGCAGCTAAGGAAATTCAGACCAGGCAAAGACAGGGTGGCAAATCCCAGTTATCAGTCATCCAGGGTATTCTCAGAAATAAAAAGCCCGGCATCCTTTTCTCAATACTCAATGAATTGAAGAAAGAATTAAATCATCGAGGACTGAGCACGAAACAGCCCAAACACAGCAGTCCAGCATAATTTCTTGAGGTACTTCAAACCAGACTCCATTTGTGTGTGCAGAGGCCTTGCACTGCTAGCAATTCACCTCCAGAAATGCTGCCTATCAAATGAGGAATCTGATGGTCAGTATTTCCAAAATGGTTCTTATGTTGTGATCTTGGATAGGATAAGCCTCCTTACTTGCCAAAGACCTTGGATAAGTCTCTTTTTGCTGTGACAGAAAAAAAAACCTAAAAAACCATTTTGTGAGGAATACACGGCCTTGCTACTTTTTAGAATAGCATAAATTTTTTTCACACAAAAAAAAAATCTCATTTTAAAGAGCTATCTAAAATGAAAATGTCCCCTGTAGAGGAAAATGTTTGCTCAGCAGTACTTCAAAAGATTTTATTTGACCTGAAATAAAACATTGGTTAGCTCCAGGAAACTTGCTATTGTTCAAAATTTTTTTTCAGTTCATATATTTCATCCTTTCTTTATGCCTTTTAACATATTTTCCAATAAAAACCCCTGGAATCCGGGGAAAAGGCATGAAATGTAGTTTCTTCCATTAATTGTTTTGTTTTGTTTTGTTTTGTTTTGTTTTGTTTTGTTTTGTTTTGTTTTGTTTTGTTTTGTTTTGTTTTGTCAGAACATACAGTAAGTTTGCACTTTGAATAGCTTTGTCCCACCAGGTTGCTTTTTTAACAAAGCTAGTATAAAAACGGACATGCTGCTTACCACGTGTAGCAAATGGAGGCTCTCAAGTGGAAGGTGATAGCGAGTGTGTCACCAACTGCTAATCACAAGCACAGAGGGTGACAGAATCACTTGAGTCATTACCACCTGCTAATGCAGCATCTGTCTGAGGAAGCTCTGGGTCATTTCAGCTTGGTCCTGTCCCCAGAAATCTCCTCACTCAGTACACCAAAGAGACAACTTTTTGCCATATTAGCTCTGACAGGACTGACAATGTTCTCTCCATTTGGCACACGTTAAACCATGCAAATATTAGCAAAACACGGGTTTAGCTGAGGGAACCTCAGATGTGGAGAGTAGTGAAAAACAACCATGAAGCCTGCATAGTCTCACGTGGGCACTGTGGAGTTATTACACTGCTATTTCCATCTCAGTGAGAAGCAGCATGGCAAACAGTTAAAGTAAACTCAACATTAAAAATTTCACTGACAATTAAGATGACAGATTAAACTGATCTACATGCAATCTGCAAACTGATTCGGCATTCACTGATTAATGCAGTAAATTAGATACTAACATCTCACATGCAAAGTTATAAATCACTACCTTCATTCAGCAATGCATATTTGCTGTCAAACAATTTTTGATGCTGGGTAAGTTATTAAATTTTCTGTAGATGAAGCTCTGAATATCTGTTACAGTTTTAGGACGAGATTATGAAAAGAGACTTTCAATTTCTGATCAAAGTTACTTGATACTATTATAACTGCTCAGATTTCCAGAATTCAAGTGGAAATTGCTTTCCATTGTAGTGAAAAATAGCAAAAGAAACCTAAAAGCACCAAGTCTGGACTCAAACTTCTTTCTAGTGGACACACATTTGAAGGTAGAGAGATGCTTTAGAAACATGATTTATTTCTCCAAAATGGTGCTTTCATGAAATGCCTATCTCTGAGTGCTACTGATACTTGATAACATACAGATCTTCTGCCTGAAGAAATTGCAGGAAGAAATGCCACAGAAGGGCCCTGAGATCTGAGTATTTGGCCCAACTACTGCAAACAAGGCAGAGTCTCTCTCTTATTCTTTTCTATGGATGTTACTCACTGTGAGTCAAGAGACATCGAGTACTTTCAACTACACAGTCACAAATTCACAAGGTGAAGGTACCCCCTCTGCACAAATGCCTGGCAGTGGAAGGCTCCAGCCCTAGCAAGAACAGTTCACAGCTGTCAACACTAATGAGTTAAAGCAGGCTGTGGTGGGATCCTGGAGTTATTTGTAGCTGTGGTACAGGTAAGTCCCTTCGGTTGCATGTAGACATCCTTCCCCAGCTGCATTGGCAGGAGAGGTTATTGCCTCCATCTGTTCATGACCGCTTTCCCTCCTGATCCGCTGATAAAGCAGCATGTGCAAGTGCTCCCTAATTTATTTCAGGCAAAGTCAGACAGGTGACACCAAAACAACGGTTCTTACCTACTCAAGGATTTTATGTGACCCTCTCTCATTTCCAAATGACAGCTGCTCTCTGGGCTGCGTTGAAGCTTCTCACAGACTCGTGTGACCTGCTGACAGGCTGTGCTCTAGTCCCTTTTAAAAACCATCATTCTAATACGTGAGATAATTCTGATACATGATAATGTTCTTACTAGCCCATGCAAAGCCCTTTGTAGAAGAGCGAGTATTTCCCTTTCCCTTTTTTAAGGAGGGCATACCGTGGAACATCAGGCTGCTAACTCCCATTACCTTTGCAGCTTTAGGAAAACACATAAATACAGCTTGGTCTTTATCTGAGATATTCAGCTGAAGTCTGCTTCTAAACCAAGGGGAATGGAAAAAATAACTGCAAGTATGGTCAAGTTCAGAGGAAATTCTGTCTCAATTTAGAACTACACAAGAGGGACCTCTCTTTAAATCAAAGATGGAAATAAAAGGATGAGGTTCTGTACAGGAAATTATTGAAACTTTTTTTAAAAATTATTAAAACACAATGCACATATAACAAAAAACCCAAAGAACACCCCACTTGGTACAATTTTACCTTCAGAAAAAACTTTGGTTTAAATTTTCATGGTAAAAAAAGAAACATTGATTACATGAATATAATGGAACAGAAATTCCCTGACATGGTTCTTAATGGTGTATCGTGCCTAAGAAGTCCTGTCAGTTGAAATTTAGTCTAGAACTCAATGATCAACAGGAACTGGATTTGAAATGACTTACTCCTGAATGTAATGAGATATCCTTTCAGAAGCAGGACGAATTAAGGTTCAAGACAAATGCTGCATATAATATAGATCTTAACCTCATTTAGAAGAAATGTTGTTTAAGGCTGTATTAAAGGATTGAGTTACCRCTTCTGCTTAAACAGAAGTGACAGAGTCATTCACAAGGGTAATAAAAATAAACAAGATAATGCAATAGAAGGAATTGCACCTCCTGGTAAGGAAGTAAGTGAAAAATTAATGTGGATCTTCTATTACCACTCCTTGGAAAGCAGCATGGGATCCAATCTCCAAATGCAACTCAATTTAAGTAGAGTTTTCAAAAAGCCCTCATTGAGGTCTCGAATATGATCTACAGGACTCCATTAGAAGGCTCTGCATTACAGCTCTGCTGCTACAAACAACCACTTTACTTTTCACAAACCACTTTTGCATCTGAAAATTCTTCAGTGTGAAAGAACTGTGTTTGTTGTTTTTTAGAAATATCCCTTCTTTTCTAGACCCATTCATAAAATGTCTAGAGAGGTTGAAAAACACAGGGCTGATTTCTGGTTTATAATTCATACAGATTTCCCAGTGCAGACAAGCTTCTAGGTCTGACTGGAAGCACCCTGTAAAAGCTGCACGAAGGAAGCTTGTTTTGGTAATGCTGGTTTTGTAAAGTATGCCTGGATAGCATGATTAATCTTGCACTCAACAGTCATTTAATTTTTTTCAGGGTTTATCCTAACAGACTCTGAATAAACTCCTGCAAAATAATTACTATAAAATGATTTATCTGGCATGGTAACCAGTGAGTGTTGAGAATGTTCAATAGAGAATCTGTTTGTTAAAGATTCCTTGCCTGACACTATTCATTCACGAGAGAGGAATTGTTGGGCAGACTTTATAGATTACAGGTATTAAAGCACCCACTGGCTTTAAAAGGATAGTACTGTTAGAAGTCCCAGACAACAATTCTTCAACCAAACCATTGTCCCCTTTCTGACACTCTGATGATGCTATGATGTTAAAGGTGGAATGAATTGCCCTCTGAAGTGCCTCTTTTTCTCTCTGTTGACTACAGAGGGACCCTAGAGACCAGCTTTGACATGATGCCTAACTTTCAGATAGCTGAAGTCACAAAAGATGAATATCATCTTGTCTAACTTCATACAACAAAGCACCTGAATGTCTGAACTAAATCTTGCCTAGGGAGATTGAATCTTGTGATATTGTGAATTAGATGACTGGTTTATTATACAGATTTTATTCCCTGACAGTTCAGTTGAGGTCTAGACTGAGAACTGCAAACTGAATTAGCTTTGCGAGTTGGAGTTTAGGAAACAAATTTTTTTTCTTCTATACACTGAAAATATTTTCTGGCCTTTGTTCAAACACTGAAAAAAGCAGGCAGCATCAGCAGAATGTAGATGTGCTAAAAAAGGTCTCCCATACACTATTAAGACAAAGAAGTATGGAGAAAAGGACTCTGCAAACTGGGGAAGAAACTGTTTTCGTTTCATCTGAGAGTACTGCTCTGAGATGGTATAGCAATATGAATAAATGGAACCAGAAACAAACTTCTGTGTAGTCTTAACAGTATCACAGTGGGCTTGCAGTGTAGGAAGAGTAATTCTGCATGACTGACTTCCATTTGGTGGCATCTGCTTGGTCATGACACTTTCATTTCATCAATTACCCTAATTGTCCAGGAAAGGAATGCACTTGGAAAATCACAAAGTAATATGGACCAGGGAATGCTCTGTCTTTCTCTGAGAAAGGCAACTGTAGTGCATTACTGCTGGTGCCTGGTACTGCTACGAACAGAAGCAGAAAGTAGAAGCACATTTATTACAATTTGAGGAGAGCTACATGAAGCCACAAATTAGGCCACATTCTACAAATCAACAATTAAGATGAAGACTACTTTCTACTATATAAACTTATAATGGAATAATAATTGCCCTAAAGGTTTTGTGATGAGATTAAACAGGCAGGAATGTTTTATGACTAAAGGGAAAGAGGAGAAATAGGCTTGTCCAAACGAGAGGAATTGCCTGATTTCACTTGGGAACAGAGGAAGCTGGAGGTGCTCCAAAGATGAAATTAGAAGAAAGCAGAAGATAAACACCATAAACATGGAAGACCACTGCAAAGCACACTGTGCAAACATGAGGAGGCCAAATATCTCTTTGAGTAGAACTTTTCCAACATAGAACAGAAAAGGTTATTTGCATTTCTCAGTTGTCTTAACAAGTTGTAAAATATTTTTAGGAAATAGACTTTGTATTTTGAAATCCAATTTTAAAAAATTCAATATTACTTAATATGCATCATTGCAAATACTGTATCAGCTTCAGCCTCCTTTACCTACAGTGAAAGAGAAGCTATAACGTAAACCTCACTCTTCTGTTGGCTGTAAAACGATGAGCAATGATGAAGAAACTGAAGTTCAAAGCAGTAATGTTCCTGTCAAACCTCCTCTTAGGCTCCTCCTTTTTCAAAAGCTTCAATAAATATATGGAGGCAGATCTTCAGCTGATGCAAACACTCGAAGCTCCAACAATTATTGGGATGACGCGCAATGTGCTTTGGAAATTTCACCGGCAGAAGCTCCTCACAAGTAACTGCATTGTTACTCAGTTCCTCTACTTTGGGAAATAGCTCCCATGCAATAAATACTTCCTTTACTTTGCTGTCTAAGCCACTTGGCAATTTTTGTAGAAAGGTGCGTCATTTTGCTACTGTTTTGGTACTGATGTGTACAGTAAGAGCCTGGTGAGTTAACATTGTTGCCAAAACTTTACACCTGATGTTTCTGATCTTATAGAAATTGCTTTCTTTTAGTTATTATTTCATTACCATATGTTCATGAACATGCGTACATACACTGTTATTCCATGAGGAGCTTAGAAACAATAGTTTCTTTTTAGAAATCAACAGCAACACTGATAATATTACAGAAATATTGAAATTTCATCCTTTTCATATTTATCTTTTTTTTTTTTTTACTATATAACCTGATGTTGGATTTATGTAGTTGTTGCTTACAGGTCTAAATGATGTTTTAAAAATCCAGTACATAATTTGGGCCTAAGTGCATGGAACATTCACTGCTGTAGTCTCCAAGAAATCATTTACTCTAGATTGTGGCTCACACAATTCAACCAAAACAGCTTAGATGCCAGTATGCCATAACTCATCATCTCACAGAACCAGACAGATTGTCTCTCAACCCTCAAAGTTTTTAGGTATCCAAATAGCTGCATTGTTCATCTGTATTCACATCAAATAAAAGATCTACCACTGATGATATTTTTGGAACATGATAAATGTCTCCTACAGAGTTGACTAAATTATATTTCCTTGTAGATCTGAAAAACATCTCCAAACCTCTTACTTTGCTTACAAATTTGCTGATACTCCATCAATCATGTCCCAGGAACAGTAGACTCCAGACTGGAATTGGACCCAGGATCCAGCTGAGTCACTTAATTGCTTGCAACCTCCCAGTTACACAAAACTTCAGCAGGCAGTAATTTTAAAAAGGAAAGGAGAGGAAAAGGTATGTTCTCAAAATTTCTTTCATGTAATAAAAACTGACTGCAATTTAAGATCTTGCCATCCGTGTGTGACTTCTAGATCAATAAGCCTTACTAGCAGGGCTCTTTCAAAGGTTCAATTCGTAAAAGCCGTGTACACCTCATTTATGGAGGCACTCCGTAAAGCTGCCTCCACGGAGGCACAGTGCACACTCTGTCCTTTCCCGTCCTCGGGATGGAAGGCATTCCTCAGTGCCAGTCAGTAATGATGGCATTTTTGAAAACTCCTAGGGGATTAAGGAGTGGGGTTCCCATTAATTTGTGCTCCTAAGTCACTTGACAGCTTTTAAAAGTTCCTCTCTCTCCCCACGTCTTTCAAAACTTCAAAGTAAAAGAATTGCAACATACAGGCTTAATGATACTAACTGAGATTCTGATGTGCAGCTACTGGTTGTGAGTTTCCAAATACAGCACAAAGGACTTTTCATTCGTTGAAAGGACATGCACTGCTTTTCAGAAAATTTCAGTCCCCCTTTACAGATTCTTAAATTTTTCAGGGAAAAAAAAATTCGATTCAGTAGGTTTAGTCGGTTGTCAATTCTATTTATGTATTATGGATTTGATTTGGAATTACAAGATCGAGGCTTTCTGGTTTCAGTTGTTCTATTGCAGACTGAGACTGTATCCATGACTGTTGGCATCAACGTGCCACATCTCTCCTATACTGGATACAGTGCAGGATTGTTGAACAGTGTCTGCGGTCTGGTTTAGCAGTTGGTTTGCTAAGAAAGCTGCCTGCAGTAGACCCGGCAGAAACAGAATAGCAGGACAAAGCAAGCAGGGCTCCTGGAGGCAGAAAGGGGAAGGCTTTGGACAAAAACAGGGAAGAGCTGGASAGGGTCTTATAGCATGACTGGGGCAGATTTACGGTGAGACCTCTCAGACACAGAAACCAAGATGAACTTGAACATTTCAGAAGATAAGCCCTGAGGTATAGAAGTGCCCTGAGACAAAATATAAAGGATTCTACCCTGTGCGGAAGAAAGAGGAAGAATTATACTTTTTTTCAATCTTGTACACATTGCACGACTACATCCACCACTGGCATGTGTGACACTTAGGCAAGCTTTTATAAAAAATAAGGTTCTTGCTGTTGATGTTATTTCATTTTCAAGCAAACACAGGCTATCTTCTTTCCTTATTGTGTCATCTTCTCCTCATTCTTGTTCTTCATCTTCCAAAACCTATTTTGCTCATCAGTGCCCCTCAGGCTCTGGTGAGACGTGCCACAAGAAGGGACTAGTTTCCAGCTGAACATCCTACATACTTCTCTTTGCTTTTGATAATTTTAAATGTTAATTGATTAATCCTTGTGCATTTCATTAAATTTTGACAATTCACTGAATTTCCCTCACTTGGTTTCCTTGCCGGTTCAACAGATTATCCATTTAGTTAGTTCAATCTGGTTGATTGAGTGACTATCTGATGAAGTTTGATTGCTCTACTTAATTAATTGGATTGTAAATGTTTATTCCAATCACTTTCTAACCGGTCAAACTTTTTAATCATTCCACCATGTACACCAATTATTCCTGCCTGATATCCTGTCATTTGTTTTCAGCATTACCAGTTTATCATCATCTCTCCCTCTCTCTATTACCTGAAGGGAGTCTACAAGAAAGATGGACAGAGACTATTCACAGGGGCATGCAGTGACTGGACAAGGGGAAATGACTTCAAACTGAAAGTGAGTAGGTTTAGATTAGATATTAGGAAGAAATTCTTTACTTTGAGGGTGGTGAGGCACCGGAACAGKCTGCCCAGGGAAATTGTGGATGCCTCATCCCTGAAAATGTTGAAGACCAGCTCGGATGGAGCTCTGAGCAACATGGTCCAGTGGAAGGTGTCTCTGTCCATGGCAGGGGGGTTGAAACTACATGATCTTTAAAGTTCCCTCTAGCCCAAACCATTCTGGGATTCTGTTTCTCTTCTTTTGCTCACGCAGTCTGACTCCTTTCCTTTCTGCTTGATCATGTCCCTCTTCTCTCCTGACTTTCTAAGCTTCCTCACTGTCTCTCACTTTTTCACAAACATGAGTCAAGTTGCATATTCAGGTCTTAAYAACTTCAAACACCAATCCTATTTAAAACAACAAAACTTTCCTACAGCTAATAGGCAACTTCATGGATATAAAACAAAACTTGGAACAAAACTATCCCTGACTCTTTTTTTTGCAAAATCAAGGATCTGCATGCCCTCTGTTACAGGCTAGCAGTCCTTTGAAAACTTAGGGGTTTATTATGGAGAGAAAAAGGGAGAGTGAGACTGTCATCTACTTACACAGTGGAGTCAGATTGCATAAATCTTTGAATCTGGCGTAGTATCAGCTTAAAATCATTGGGTCATCTGTAAATCATCATTGTCCTTCCCATTTCTCAAGTGATAATAGCAAATCCTATGATTGTTTTAATAAATCCAAGCAGTTAAAACATCACAAGAACTAAGTGGCAGCAATTAATAGTAATAAAAATAAGTTCAATTTGGAGAAAGCAGATTACAGAGTTCATTTTCTTTCACTGAATCAATGGCTCCCCAGTTGAAATAAGCCTTAATTAAAGGAGAAGGTCAGGATAAAAATCATATATAGCATTAAAAAGATAATGTATTGGCCAATTCTTCAAGGTGTTAAAAAGTACTTAAGACCCACAAGTGCCAACATTTGCAGTGTCTCTCAAGCAGTTCCTAGTACCTCTTATGAGCAGGTACTTCTCTTCGGATTATTARAGATTTGGATTTTAAAGGCTGAGATTTCTCAATTCTGTTTCTYGACCCAAGTCACCCAGCCTTTTCTGAGTTAGTGTGGATGAACCTGCTCACTCTGGTAAGGCACATCTATRTGGAGCTGCTGTGGCAGATTCAAACCTTTCCACTTTCTGCATGAAAACGTCTATTTTAAAGATGAGTTAAGTGCATTATTACACCATCTAAAACATTTCTTCATATCTCCCTCCTCCATATCTTAAACCCCCAAATATATGGCCAGGTGAATACTAAATAAAACAACAGGGCGCTCTGTCCCATTCATCATCAAACTAGCATGGCAGACCTATGAAACCAAAATTCTCTAGATATTCAGATTTGCTTCCCCCCTGCTGCTCCTTTGGTGAGCACACTAATGTTATAAAGAGATTAAATTAGTTAACATCACCATCACTGCCTAAACCTGGCTCTGCAAGAAGTAGGTGTTCACAGTCAGTAGAAGAAATGCATAATCACTAATTCATTACTGCAAGAAGCTACTCTACCACTAATTGAGTTACTGCCTTTTCTAGAAGCAATATTAAAACTAAATTTGCTTAATTTTTTATTCCTAGCATTACAATAACTTAATTTAAAAAAGATGAAAGTGAAAACAAAGATAAGCCCCATAACAAGTTCATTAAATTTATTTTACTTAAATTGGCACAAACCACAAGTGAAATAACTTTCACTTTAGAATGACTTTAAAATGATTTAACTTCACTACAGCCACCATACTCATCTGCAAAGCAGTTTTTTCTCCAACACAAGATCCCTGCAGGATTAAAACACTAGCAGGTTAGAGAGAGTTTTTGGCACACAAGTTGAAGTCAGAATAATCAGTCATACCTCATGGGGGAGCAGAGGTGAATGGGGAAGAAGGTGGTTGCCAAAGCATTTGGAAGCAAATATTCTTAAAATAGTAAGGCTTTTCCAAATGCCTACTTAGTGAAATTAGTCCCACAGGAAAAACAGCTCGTTTGAACTGTAAAAATAGCATAGGCCACTCCATGGAAAATGTAGCCAATCTGCCTAATTCTATTTTTTTAAATGAAGAAACTCAATACAAACAAACTGAATAATCTCATTGATTTCAATTAACTCTGGATCTTTTCTCTGTCTTGGTAAGATCTTTAACCTTGGCATTAATACCAAAGGAAACTATCCAGCTTCTTTTCAACAAAAATTACCTGGATAGGCCAAGTAAGTATTTTGGTAAAAGTTAGTCCTTAACCTCAAAAAGAGACAGCTACTTCTGAAATTATGACTACTTCTCTTTTTAAAAAACATGTTTATTTTTCAGTTTTATAACAATGGCACAATACTGACTGTGCTCATTGTTCTGTACACCTGTTCCCCTGAACTTCTGGATGGGGTAGATCTCCAGACCATATGAAATGACGTGGTTGATTCTACTGAAGGTACATATCTTCTCTCCTCCATCCCATAAATACAAATAAGCAAGTAATTAAAAATAAAATATTGTCACAAATAAGCTAGTAGTTTAATAAACCTTCTGTAAATACTTTGCAATTTTACCCAAATGAAAACTACTTCAATGTTATACAAATTTTTTTCAATGAATTAATTATTAACATCTAAATGAGCTGTGTGTCATGTGAGACTTCAATTTGAAACGTGTTTATTTTTTTTAGAGGAGAAGCAGCAGTTGTCGGAGCAACTCCCCAGGGATGGGGTAGAGTCCCCATCACTGGAGGTTCTCAAGATGCAGCTGGTCAGGGTTCTAGATAACCTCACCTAGACTCCTCTTCACACAAAAGGTTGTACCAGACTCTCTTTTCAGGTTCCTTCCAGCCTGGGCTGTTGTGTGATTCTATCTCATACGCAGTTATAATCTCAGTTTTCTGTTCAGAAGAGGTTAACTTTTCTAGGCAATTTTCCAGTAGGAAGCATCAAGAACTCATTTTGAAAAGGGGCTCACTGGTATTTCATTAAGTTCAGTTAACCACAACATCCTGTCATCAAATTAATCTGTAAGACAAACTGCAAAAAGAGAGCATGTGGGAAAACTGAAATGATACATATTCAGGTTTTGTCCGAATGCACAAAAACATCATTTTAGTAATGATTCAGATGCATAAGCAGTCTTGTCTGGAGAAAGCCCCTATTGATCTCCTGCAGTTGATTCATAAATCTGTTGCTAGAATATTTATCAAATAGAATCATGAAAAATTCTATCTGGCAGTTGGTCATATTTCTTCAGGCATGTTGTAAGTCCATATTTTTACTCTTCCCTTGCTCTCTATTCTTTCAGTAAAATCACCTCCTAATCTTCAAAATTTTTCCTTTCCTGAGCGGTCCTGTGCTTTAGATCAAGGATTTTGCCTTTAATACAACCTTAACTCCAATTTTCAGGAATTTGCATACATATTACAACCATCAGATCGTTACAGAACTAACTGCCTACCAGCTCTGAAGGTAATGTGTGTTTCTATGTACTTTCAGTATCTACTGAAAAACGCTATTGCTGAGTGGACAGAAGCATTAAGTTAATCAACAACACACGGTCTCTCCCCTCTCCAAAATAAATGGTTTTTATGTTGCTTACTGAGCTTGAAAACTTGAAAGCTAAGTGCTTCCTCTTGGGCAGGCTGAGTGTCTGAAATAACTGCTTTTAACAGCCCTGGAGCATCATTAAGCCTTTAATACATTTCAGAAGCATTTGATCTCCACGCCCCTTACGTAAAAATTTACTTAGAATTGGTAAATCGAACATTGCTAAGTAAAACAATGTCTTGTCATTTACTCGTGCTAACCAAAAAGTACTTTAATTAAGACTTTTGGAAATAAGTTAGCTAATTAATTAATTTACAACTGCAATAAAAAATCAGTAAGAAACCCATTAAATATCATAAATAAGTCAATACATTACTTAGGAAATGAACTCTATTTTTATTACTAGAAATTACTACCAACTATAAAATGCCACTGTACCAATCATTTTACTTGTATAAGTAACAAATTTCTTAACTGATGTTATTAAATTAATATATTACTTCTCTGCAATTTGTGGTTTTGTGTTTTTTTTTTTTTTTTTTTGCTTTGGGTACTGCATTTATTTAAATAGTAAGTTGTAAGAAAGAGAATTAGGCAATCAATAGCTTAGGTTTTACACACTGACAAACACAATTTGCTTCACATTTAAGTCAGTAATTGAAAGTCAATTGGTTGTAGCAGGATGGGCAATGCTACCTGTTAGTTGTCCTGAGACAAAACCTATAGAAGTACAAGCAGTCTTTCTATTGACTCTAGGGGCTCTCTGATCAGATTCTAATCCTAAGGTTGAGAAAAAACCTTAAGAGCTTTCCTTTTTTTATAGGAATTGGGAAATGTGAAGATATTMATGTGACAAGTCACTAGAATTTTCAAATGTCTAATTTTTTAAAAATTCAGAATTTTATCAGCATCTGAATCTATTTAAGTTTTTAATTTTAATTCTCCATTCAATCCCATATAAACTGTTATTTTTTCAGTTCTAATGCAATAATTTTTTCTATGCAAAATCTTTTCTATGATTAAAGAAGTCAAAAAAATGGAATCACCAATGTGCAAAAGCAAATTCCAACCTCAAACTCTGACCTTCTTCAAGCCTTTGTTGTTTTTTACCCAGAGGATGGTTGGGCACTGGAACAGGCTCCCCAGGGCAGTGGTCACAGCATCAAGCCTGACAGAATTCAAGAAGCATTGGAACAACACTCTCAGGCATATGGTGTGACTCTTGGGTGCTGTGCTGGGCCAGAAGTTGGATTCAATGATGARTCCCTTCCAACTCAGCACATTCTATGATTCTGTGATTCTATGATTCTATATCTATGCCTATGGAAATGTTAGCCTAAACTCCTAAGATTGTGTGTACAGCTTAATTTATTTTTAAATTGTGTTTATGGTCTTCAAAAGGCACAGGAAAATCAGGCTGAATGCATGTTGCTGTTTCTCAGATATTTCTTTCCCAAATTCACCCATGTTTTATGTGCTTCAGTGACATTAACATATCCAAGCAGCTAAGCTGCCCAAAGGCCTCTAACAGCTGCAGAAAAATTAGATTTAGATTAATCTTTTCTTATTACTTTCCCTATTTTCTCCAAGCTTAAGGTGTTACCCTCAGCTGCTCATCACCACCTCTTTCCTCGTAAAAGGACACTGCCACATCTTCAGYTACGTGCAAAAGGCTTAGCGGTCTAAACCAATCAAGAATAAAAGAACAAGTGGTTTTATTCTCCGTGGTATTATTCATACACCATGTCCTGTAAGCAGAGCAGAGAAGTAGCTGTTTGCTACAAATCTGTAGGCAAAATGGGAGATTTGTTCCTTCTTTCGCCCAGAATGTATCTTAATGGCCTCAGCACCTGACACCTGTCATCTGCAGAGCAGTGCTTGGTCCTTGTAAGAGCTCACAGTCCGTCACCTCTGGCTCGCCCTTGAGTGCTCCCAAGAGAGGAGTTCCTGTGCCCACAGTCTGTTGCACTGAATTCCCRAAGCCCTGGAGATGTGAATGCCTTGTGTCCGTACACAGCAGCGGAACAGGTGTGTTCTGTCTGAACATGCCTTGTGCTTCCAGCACAATGTCAGGCTGTTCCTGGTTGGAGCTCAGAGAGCACCTTTATGTACAAACAGAGCAATAAATCCTTTAATGCAACTGGCCTTTGTGGAGAGCAAGGTAAATGACCAAAATAATGTATGTTCTGCAGCACATTTCCCTGTCCTAGAGAGGCTGAAAAGAAGGACATGCAGCTCAACTCAGCAGTACTCCAAATAAATAAAATGGACAAAAAGTAATGTGTTAAGAGCTATAAGTAGTAATATTCTTCACTGACATGCCACCTAAAGATTTCAGTATGATTCACAGAGTCCATAAAACTGGGAGAACTAATATGCAGCTGCTTCTGGCATAGACCAGTAGATTTACATACTTGGATTGATAACACAGCTTGTATTTAAAAAAGTAACCCCCATTTAGTTTGCCCATTATTAAAATTCCACACATTACACTGAGCTATTAGGGGCTACTCAGCAATAACTGCTTTGGAACATTGCCAAAGAAAGGCATACTTTATTAGAACCAAGTTTTCCAGAGTTGTTTAAAAAACARCCCTGAAATTTGTAACCACAAGCATAAAAAAGATGGTTTGCAAGATGCCTGCCTAGGAACCCTTCATCTGTTCTGCTTTCTGCTGCAGAAAAGTGTAGCTGTCAGGATAGGCATCTGGCAAGCCAGGATGAATACTGCTGCTTTTCTCCCAAAATGAAATTTTCCTAGATATTCTTTCCAAATGAAAAAAAAAAACCCAAACAAAAAACCCAAAAAATCTCCCCCCAAAAAAAGAAAAACCCACCAAACAAGCCACCCCCCCTCCACAAAAAAAATCAAACCAAGAAAACCAAACTTGTTTTTAACTTCTTGAAGGAAACTTCTAAGGCAACATTAAAAAACATTCTTCCCTGGAACGACCCTATTATTTTTTTTAAAATTTAAATTATTTATTTGACAAGAACCTTTCATTCTGTGGTTTCTGTAACAGTCAGAAATCATGCTTCTCTCCAAAAAGGCATCAAAGTACTATGAGCTAGAAGCAATAAAATACTCTGTTACCTGAACTGCAGTTCTTCATGGCGAAGGAATCCACAGCTGCTACACTCTTGTTCCCATTAGGAATATACTCCAGTGAGATCCGAAATGGTTTCTCCAGGTGTCCAACTCTCCTTTGAAGCAACACCCATCTGGTCTCATCACACAGCAAGAAGAAAGAACAAAGGAAAAGAGCCATAAGAAAGGCTRCTTTACAAGGACCAAATCCCCCAAAGGACCAGCTCCACATATGGCTGGTCATAGCGTGCCTGCTACCCCAGCCCTCACTTCCCTCACAGTGCCCCATGGTCAGGGCCTTTCCGTCCCATGGATTTTGCAAAAGCAAGCTTCTAAGCACCAAGATTTCCACCCAGCTAAGATTTGGAAACCCAGCTAAACAGTAGCTTATTGCTCTCTTCTATCACGCTTCTGTGCCCCCAGATTTCTCACGGATGTCTGCCTGCTGTCTAAAAGAAGCCTAACTTTCTGTTCCAAGCAAGCTGTGAAATCTGTAGCGCACATGCACACCSCCCCTAAATATCACTCCTGATTCTCCCCAAAAAGTCTCTTAGTCATTCAGGAAATAAGCCAGTCTCCAGGGCTGTACAATAGCTGTAATTCCCAGCACTGCATCACTGGTTGAGGTAACAYGCTTTGCTTCTAATGCAGTTGGCTGGAATGTCTATACGTGCACGAAGCACTACAATGAAAACATGCCATTTCTCCTCCTCCACTTCCTGCCCCCCTTTCTTTACTCACCTCCCTCCCAAATGGCAAAAATGCCCAGCACGTAAATCAAGGAAGTGAGTTAGCAGCCCTGGAGAGTAACATCCACACAAGAGTGTTCCCGTTTAGTGTGCTTGTTGCCAAGAGTAAATAAGAACAAAAGCGTATATGAGCTTAGTTTATTCTCTGAGGTGACTGAAGACATCGAGGCCATCCTGTCTTTAATGTCCACCTCCTCCCCACTRATCAGCTGGGACTGCTGCTTTACCTGAAATAACTTCCAGACAGAGAGAACAAGAACTATTCCTAGACCCCTGATTCYACTTCTGTATCCTGCAAGACATGTCTAAAGGCAGCCAGTAAAAATATAAATATCTGTCTTTTTGCTAATATACTGGAATTCTGACCTGCAAGAAAAAGTTTCAGGACTTAAATACTTGTATGATAACACGGTCTGGCCCATTTCCTTTTTCATCCTTGGGTGCAGTAAAACCACTTGATGCCATTTGTGAAGGGCTACTTCCCAAGAGGCATGTATTACCTCAGCAGYGATATGGATCCCATCACTTGTTTCACTCCAGTTTATTCAGGGCCTGCTCACTAACTATAAACATGATCAGAGACAACAGATTCTGGAAAGTCACTCAGCGACTACTAATCCACTTTTTCACATTTTTTTTCTGCTACAGGAAAAACCCAGCACCAAGGGAAAAGGTCTCTTTGCAGCTTACTGGAAGTGGTCAGCTGGAGTCTGACAAGCCAACAGGACCTAACAAAGCCTGTTAGGGAATGCAGCTCCAGCTCCAGCTGCAACTTTTAGAAGATGAGAACAAAAACTTATTGTGTTTCCTTAAGTTGTTTTTAAACATCAATATTAAGTTTTTTTAGTGGAAGACTGTAACTATTTCTAGTCAGAATTTTTTCATTGCTCTTACACAAACCTCCACTTTTTTATTGCTCTTACAAAAATATTTTCTCATCAAGTACCCCTATCATCCCCCTGTGTAAGTGTTTGTGCTTGTCCATAAGCTATGAAAAAGAACACTTTTTCTTGGGGAAGGGAACCCACTGTAACAAAAGTTCTGAGCAAAAGAAGCTACACAATTTATCTGGCATCCATCACAAGAATCTCTTTCTCCAGAAGCATGCCAGAATTTGGATGTTATGAAGTTAAGACACACTTCTGAAAGGARATATAACAACATGTATGTATGACATTTGCACCAATCGACCATCACTTGTGCCTTATACCAGCGTGGATCAGTCCCAAAATGCAGACCATACACTGCCACCAGCTAGGAGACTTTTCTTGATTCTAGAGGCAGACACACTTTTTGTCTTGTCAGGGACACAATGGTGTCATTTGCTCCACTGAACTGGACAAAATTCCCAGCAGGCAAGGAAGCTGCCAACAGGTATGTGAAGGACCTAAAGGAAAGTCCTGCGCAAGGGCTGCAGAAGGACCCTGCTGACAGCTAATGCAGTTTAACTTGCAACTCTGAAAAGCAAACACTGCTTTTTAATGATTTACTAGGTGTCTTCCTCCCTCTTTTTCCATCAAGAAGAGTGAAAATAGACTCCTAAATTTMATTTTTTGTTTACAGTTATTTTCATTTCCACATCTCATCTTCCGAYTCCCATGCTCGAGGCTCTCACTTGAGAAGAGGATGCTGGCGTCCTCGCTCTTTTTCTGGCCCACTCCCCCAAGAGATAAATCTGCTTTTGCTAAAATTAAATAGAATAAAGCATTGAGAGTATTTTAAATGCCTAGCTTCTGTGTGAGTTATTTGTTCTGATGTCATTTCAGTTTAGGTATATTATAAGGATTAGAGGATACGAATTTCCCTACAAATAGAGTCAAAACACATCCTAGATTAATTTTGATTATGAAATACAAAAGCATCTGTATGTCACAAAAATTGTTTTCCTCAGCTTCRGAAGACTGATGGATTTTAATTCCAAGTACGCAGTGGCTCTCAACAATGATTTCCRTTTCTGTGCTACTGCTAACCCTCTGGATAAATGTGCCAGGAGTTTTAGGAATTGCTTTTTTGAGTTAGTGGTGCAATAACTTTAGTTTGAGATTCTCAGGCCTCTCATAGTTTACCACAGAAACTTTATTAACTCCCAGAGCTGTTGCCAAGCAGGTATTTTATATCACCACAACGCAAGACTGGAAAAGGTAGACTCACTCAAGTCCAGATTCATTACAAAATATATTCATACTTCGTGGTGCAAATTCCTACAATAGGTTGCCTGAGATTCAAAGATTCATGTGAAAAGAAATACCAAGTATCAGCCTCTTTCTTCAGGGGCATAAAGATGACCTTAACTGGTGGATTTATCAGGGACACTAAAAATAGCTACAGGGTCAGCAGAGGCTCCTGCAGGCAGATTCGGGTAGGAATCAGTTCTGCCACCATTCTGTGGCAGAATTGGGACTCTGATCTCCAGACTTTCCTATACAACACACTGTATTACACAGACCCATACTCGTTTGCAGATCCTGTACTATATATAGGCTGCCTGGCAGCAGCATCAGCAAGATCTACTTCAGCATAACCAATATGTATTAGATGTTCATYAGTAGTAGCTTTATTAAATTTCTATCAGTGGCCTACATGTTACAAATCTAATTTTAGAAAGCATTTTAGCAATATAAAAGCTACTTCAGTCATCTTTTGGGATAGATGGGGAAACACCACATATGGAACCTCTTCATACCGGAATCATACTTTACCAACCCGACAGCTTTCTGTGCAGAGATGACAGGCTTGGTGGAGGAGGAGAGCAGTGAATTTTGCTTATCTTGATTTGAATAAGGTTTTCAATACTGTCTCCYATCCCATCCTCACTGACTGATGGAAGCACAGACTGTAACTGGGCAGTGAGGTGGACTGGTTTAGAAGGTTATCATCAGTGTGCGAARTCCAGCTGGAATCCAGTCACTAGGGTTACATCTCTGGTTCTACAATATTTTCTGTCTTCATTAATGACCTGCATAACGGGACAGGCTGCACCACCTACAACCTTCCAGCAAGACTGGGAGAAGTAATTGAAACACAGGACAGCTGGGCTGCCACTGAGAGGGGTATTGACAGGCTGGAAATTTGGGTCAACAGGAAMCTCCTGAAGTTCAAGAAAAGAAAATGCAAAGTGCTGCCTCTTCAGAGGAACCACCTCATGCACCAGAATGGGCTCGAAAGTGGCTTTGCAGAACACGGCTTGTGGGTCCTGGTGTACGTAATGTTGASCATAAGCTAGAAATGTGTCCCCAGTGATGAGAAAGACCAGTAAATTCATGGGCTACACTGGGAACCACAGATCAAAGGGATGATTCATCCCCACTATTCAGCACTGAGAAATACATCTAGAGCATTGGGTCCAGTGCTGTACTTTCCAGCACAAGACAGACATGAGTTATGGAAGTGAGTCCAGCAAACAGCCACAGAGATGATTAAGGGACTAGAGCATCTGACATACAAGAAAAGGCTGAGAAAATTGGGATTGYTTAGCCTGAAGAAGAGGACRCTCAGGAAGGATCTCATCAATATTGATATGTTATGGATAAATGAAAAGAAGACAGACTTGAACAACGGCCTCTAACAAAAGGACAACAGGCAAGCACAAGACATTTTTCTYGGATTGAAAGACCAGAAATTCCATTTAATCACAAGAGAAAGCTTGCTTGCTCTAAGGGTGACTGAACACTGGAACAAGTTGCCCAGAAATCTTATGGAGTCTCTATTTCCAGATATTTAAAACGTGAGCAGATATAGATCTGGACAACCTGCTCTAGCTCACCCTGAATCAAGTAGGGAAGTTGGACTACTCAATCTCAGAGGTTCCTTCCAACCTCAACCATTCTGCATTTGTGACACTTAGGTCCCAAAAGCAAATGACAGCAGGTAACAGATTGCTCTTGTTATCCTCTGCATAACCTGCAAGCACTCTACAGAGTGATGAATCAGCCCAGTATGCTGACAACTGCAAGGACAAAGGCATCAGTTACTGTACCCATAGCTATCACCTCCACACAATCTTCAACCTCACAGCCTGTTTCTACCACAATGTTGGCCATAATAATCATGATGATCTCTCTCGATACTGCCTCAAGCAACAAAAAAGACTGCAGTTTAACATTTTAATTTAAACCTTCATGCTGCAAAGCAACACACTATGTTGTATTATTTAGGCACTGCTCAGTGTCTTGATACAAGAAGTCAGATCCATTAGGTCTTTCACTGAAGCTACAGTAAGAAAGAATTTGGCTCAGATATCTAGAATCTGCAACATACATCAATTTAGACAGAAACTARTAACACTGTGGTCTTCAGTGACAGAGTAACCCAAAATCCTAGATACAAATATTTTCAGACTTTAAAGAAGTTCAGACCTGGATATGACATTTAGAAAGAAGTTTTGCTTAAAGAAAGCCTGGGCAACACCCAGAGTTTCTCTTAGAAGGCTCTTCTCCAAAACAGAAAATGCTACTGACAGAATCTGAGCCCAGGTTTACACAGGAGTACAAGGGCTGAATTTTCAAATGACTTCTGTATCCTCATCTGTACTCCTTAATGTGAAGGTGTGCTGGAGACCACCTTTGGCCTTGCTCAGCCCTGCAGAGGTGAGGTGTTAGATCCCAAACAAGCCAAAGTACTTCTCTGTAATCTAATTTTTCTTAAGCCTCCCATCCATGACTCAGTTTGCCAGGTACTAGGTTTCAGATGCCATAATCCGGTTGTCATGGAAACTTAAGAGAGGTAGTTATAGTTTAGACACTCCGGTTGTTCATGCAGAGCGTAGCTTCAGATGGAACACTTTCCTGATTAATTCTAATCAATACACTAATGCTTTGGGTGCCATTTTGCATGCTCCTCTGGGTAATGTCAGCACTGATTAATTGCAAGTGCAAGTCAGGATGATCTCTTACAGGCARTGCATTAAAAAAAAGAAGTGCTAGAACTCTCAAGTAAAGTCTCAAGCCAGAACACTTGCATCCTGCATTTGTCTGCCTTCACGGATAAATGATTTTGAATCCAATTAACGCTCACATACTCTTTCATGCTGTTAAAGAGGGGTTTCAAAATGCTTGATTGCAGCAAGCTTTGGGACTCTGGTTTTGACATCCAACATACAGCAACCATCTTTGTGACCATTCCTCAGACATCCAACTAATTCTTGAAGGTTGAATTAATTTCTGTGCTGTCAGCCAGCCTGACACTGCTGTTGCCACTTGTGTCACCAACTACGCCTTCGGTGGAGTGCAGGTTGCACCGGCCCCAGGGCATAAGTTGAGTTTCACCCAGAACACTGTCCCAGCTCTGACAGACCCACTGCTTTCTCACATGTAGAGAAACTTTGAAAGCAAAAGTCTTCCACATACAAGAAAATGGAAATTATTAGCAAAAAACCCCAAAGAACCAATGCTTAAATCCTACTGCCTTATATATAGTAAATGAGGGCTAAGTGCACTTGAACTGTGTTATGGGGAATGAAGAGCTGCGTGGGCCCTCCTGGGTCATGAATCAGCTCGTGTGCTCCCAGCAACTATTAATAGCAGGCTGAGGGAACACAAGAACTATTTCCTCTCCTTAAGGAAGCAGCTCTCTGAATTCAAGCTGTATTCTACTCTCTCATCTCCACTTGTCACAGAACAAAAATTGTGGAATTTAACAGACTACTCATAGCTAAATTGAGTATGAGTATGATTTTATTTCTTCAGGTCCAGGCTCTCATCTGAAATACTCCTATTCTTACCAGCACTTATCATGGTATGCCTGTGGGGAAAATGCAATGTATCTCGGCAAAGACTTAGATTTTATCTCTTTGGTAAAAGGTTCAGCAAACTTTTGGGAATTACAAAATTAAATAGAAATAATAGCAGCTGCRTCAGAGTATTTCACATTGAAATCCACCTGTGGCAGTGAAAAAATTAGAAGCTGATTTTTGAGAATGAAACCTTGCTAAGGGCAGAATTAAAAATTAGCTCTAGGAGTCCAAAAGAGAAGTTTTCCCCTTTACTGGATAAACAGGAGAAAGAACATAACTTTTTCAATCCTGCATGCCATTGCACAATTATACAGAAGTTTATAAAAGGTTTTAATCTTGCCTCCATCCTGCTCCAGACCTTTCTTTGCTTCAGCAATTAATGAGCACTTCAAACAGGAAGAACCAGACTATACCTTTCCAGGGTCCAGCCAACAGAAAACTAAAAAATGTTTTCAAGAAGATGGCAATAAAATTTATAGAGACAGAAGGATTAAAAATAAAGTCACCTATAGGAGTCTGTGTAAACTCTTTTCTCATTAGTTCAAACAATACAATGTATTGTCTTGTAAATCCTTTTAATTATCAACTTTAAATTAATTACAATTTACTGACCTTAAAATTACTTAAATGACATCAGGGCCTGAATTTGAAGCATGATGATATAGCCTTGAAAAATGGCAGCAGCATATTGTACAATAATGCAAGAGATAATTCAGCATTAAAGGAGAAAATTCTTGATGTGCACACAAAGTTTACAATGGTAATTCTTCTGCTCATGGACAAACTTACTTTATAAGAGAAAGAAAAATGTATACCTTTCTCTCTATTGATTTAATGCCAGTTGTCTTTCTACCCTTTTCTATGGCCTTTTGCAAAAGCAAGATGTAACTGTAACTGGTAGGTTAAATACAGCTGAGACCTTTATTAGTGTCATTGGATCAGACCTTTAACATCCCTGTGAGTGGTTTCAAGAACGTTTCCCCACCCTTCCCTCAAAATGTCTTTAGAAGATGTTCTCACATAAGTTTTGCCATTAAAAAAATAAAATACTTGCAATGATTCTCTTACCTGTTACTCTTTTAATGCTTTTAAGATGAAACTACTTGCACTGCCACCTCCCCCCAAGAAATGTGCTATAATTGTGTTCGGTTTGACCAATAAGTCAGGCATTGAGTAATTACCTCTCCTGGAACAGGAGACCAAAACAATTTTGACTCCAAAATGCAAYGATACCCCCGCGTGTGCTGGGAAGGAAGTTAAATCTATCCTCCTTCTAGGATTTCAATGCTGGGCTCCTTTGTACAGCTGCTCTACTGAGAATTGTACACCTGGGAAGATCTTCCAATATGGCAGAAACTGCTTCAAGCCTCAGTGAAACAGAAGTAGCCCGTAAAGGATATTTTTTATGTTATACTTATTCCTGGCTAACTATGGAAGTTTGCAACCAAGCCACTACAGTTTTCTTGGTCRTAGACTCTTCTCCTGTCCTTAGAACATGCTACACAACACAACACAACTACTCTACATCGGAAAAATTATTAAAATCGCAGAACATAAAACCTATAGATACAGTATCTTTCCTTGTTAACTTCCATAGAGTTAAAATATTATTTTTTAAATCTCTTTCCTGAATGTCCCTTAGAAAAATCACTGTTACAAAGATTTTGCCTTCCTAACCTRTTTAAAGAAAATTCCCTGCTCTGAAAGTTTGAAGACTTACATTTGAGCATTGTAAAGAACTGAAACTGGTAACTGACTGAAGAACTGCAYACTCACAATTGAATATAATTCTTGTGATTACAAATAAGAAACTTTTAATGGAATTTAATACTGACTGAGTCCTGGAACAAAGATCACGGGAACTGCAGAGGGATTCAAAGCCAGATGATGAATTTATGCTGCACAGGGGAGGGCAAACATCCTTCCAATAGAGTAATCACCTTTTCCCTGGAATGTAACCCACTAAATAAATGGCAGGGTTATTATTAATTCAGTTTTTCTTTTTAAAAAGTCTGTGGAACAAGTAATCCAGGTACTTGCAGGATGATTTTGCAGGACTGACCATTCTGAAATGTAAACTTAGTGCTCCAGACATGCTAAGAAAGTCATCAAATCAAAAACTCTATCATACAAGAGTGGTTGAGACACGAAGAAGCATCGTTGGCTTTTTAAATGACAGAACAAATTATTTTAATTAGCCACTTCATCACACCCTATAAACAGTTCTGGGTGTTTTTGTGTGAGCTCCCCATAGACGTGACATGACTAATCACTCCTGTAAGAGACTACTGCAACTGCAAATACAGTAGAGCTCAACAACTTGCTCAGAGAGATATGTTCATCTGGCACTGAACTTTCCTTTACATTCCCTAGTTAAACTATGCACGGCAGAACTTTCTTCTGCCTCTTGAGCATAGTTGGAGGCACTCCTGGGATGCTACAATTAGTTATCACATCCAAGATGTAGCATCAAAACTGATGTGAAAAGAACAGCTCAGTATGCTTTTCTGGTGTTCAATGGCTCTTTATTGTCACCTCCTCTTGTAGCCCTCTCCCTATTTGCATATGAGCTTGATTACACTTACTTTAATGAAACTAACACTGCCAAAAAAAGAGATTTCACCATATGAAATCAAGTTGCAATAACTGTTGGCAGCATGTAAGCCAAGGCAATCCCAGGAACACTGAGCATTCATACAAACCACTATATCTTTAAATGGTTATAGAGACCTCACAGCATCTTAGCAAAGAAATCAAACACCTCATTTCTCAGGTGGGTGAAAAGGAGGCACAGCAAGGTTATATGATTCATTTAGTCAGTAGCTAGATAGAACTAGGATCAGAGATAAAAATTTCTGATTCTTATTCCTAGATCCTAATCCACTGCATCATGCTGCTTCTGATGAGGGTAATTAAATTTCATGCTTCAGGGAGTAACTTAATTGTCTTTGAGGATCTGAAGGAAATTCCATCCTTTCAACACAATGTACAACACTGCTTAGGTGTGCCAAAGAGTAGTTTTCATTTTTTATTTAAATATTGAAAGTAAAACATAATCTAATTCTAATTACAGCCAAATACAGTCAAGGCTTCAGAAAGACAGGATGCCTTTTCAAAAGGAAGAGTAGTGGCAACATATTCTGAAATAACTTAATTCTCAACAGGTGTTTCTGAGAGACCAATTAAGCCAGGATTTTTACCTCTGCACTCAGTAATGGCTTTTCATGGCACAGGTAGATGGAAGTAGGAATATTGTGTCTGTTCACCATCTATATGGTGGAAATAAAGCCATGAAAGATTTTAGGTTCAAAGAGCGGATGAGAGAGAAGATTTCACTTAAGAGAACAGCTGTGCATAACTCCRTATCCTTTAGGAATATGTTGCAATTATCTGGCAGCTGTAATAACCTAGACTTGAAAATCAGATATCAATACAGCTAAAGATTAAAGACTAGATAAAGAACCGTTTGAATCGTTAGGCTCAGAAGGATTTACAGAACTTCTACTCCACGCATTCCTGCCCACTACAAGACAGTCCCTAACCTTCTCTAAGAGGCCCTTAAAACCCATTTCATCAGGTCAAACCCCACAAAAAGCTGTCTGGTTAGAAAAAAAAAATAGCCTGACTGGGTATTAAAGATTCCCAGAAACMAAAAAGGCTGGCAGATAATTCTCAGCAAATACCACCACTCCCATAACTTAAGCTGTTTCCAGTCTTTGCCCATAACACAGAGTTAAGCATATGATTGCACTGGGCAAAGGGTGTGCCACATGAGATGAAAAATAGATAAGCAAATAAGAATAAGACATGCCTTTAAACATGGCAAAATAAAGAGAMGTGAAATGCTTCCCCTGTAACTGTACAATACAGAGGATATCCATGCACCAACAACATGAGGGGTAACACGAAAGGAAACTGCAGGGGTGAAAATGAAAGATGTATTTCCTGATGAAAAATTTCCTCTTCCAATTTAATTTGCTTCCTTCAAACAGACCTTTAAAAGAAATTATTCATTAGGACTGAGTGGGGAAAGATGAGGCTTGGAATGCTTGTCCATTATTGCTTACGTAGCAGGTGTTGTAACAGTTAGCCTGTTGGGGAAGGGTGCCTTTGAATTGTATGATTCAATTTTGAACAGAGAAGGAAGTTAAAATAAAAAGGAAAGTGACTACAACAATCACTTGGTGAATGTTCTCAAGGAGAAGGAACTTGGGAGGGCAGCGTCTGCTCTTCAGAGCAAACGACACTTCAGAAGTCAGACAGATCATACCCCTTAACAACTGAAATGTCAACTTTAAAGAGAGAGAAATGCCACAAAAGTGATGTTTGCACCGCTTTCAATATGGCAGCAGTCACWACTGACAACAATGTCTGCACCATCTTACCACATTTGGGATAAATACACCAATAACGTCTGCTGGGTAGGTCCAAAAACACTACCAACAGTCAACTCTAGTTTTTCCACACATGTTGAGACTATTTCTGTCCCACTGATCCAAATCTACACCATTTAGTATTAAGTATTTCTGAAAGAGAATGGTAGCAAGCCATGCCAAACATCCAGAAGGGAAGTCAAGAGTAGCTGACTGCATCTGTCACTGCCTGGAGATACGAAGAGTAAGTCACTGTCTGGTTTCTCAGCTTCCCAGAACCTGGAGCACAGAGATGTTTTATTTAGCCCAGCATACATTTGCCTGTTAGTCTCAACATTTGGCACACACGCTTCCTTTGAGCATAAATAAGAAGAGCCTTGACAAGAAACATGCATAGAAAACAGACTCCACAAGATGTTCCAGTATAATATAGTGGCTCCTCACAATCAAATAAAAAGGTTCCTAAACCAAAAAGCTCATTTCCTTGGGTTGATATTGCCAATGAAATTGAAGGTGTTCTTGAACAGTGGTTTTAAAACAGCACGAAAACATGATGACTGTCTTTATTATTTACTGATAAAGAAAGTACCTAGGCCTTTTCGTGCATTCCCAAAATAGCAGTCCTGACAATGTTGTTCATCTCAGTATCACATTGAGTTGTTTTTCAAATTCCAGTAGTCCTTTTTTTTTTTTTAATGACATTAGTAATTGCAATTCAATAATATTTTCTGGGATAGTTCTTGCCTTTAGACACCCSTCTTGGAAGAAGACCATGCACTGCAGCATCCTGGAAAGCTCAGAAGCACAGAAACATGAGCTCAGCCTCAAAGAGCAAGTCTCACTTACAAGCTCACTCATATTGGGCAAAGGCTGGAAAGAAAACCATTCCACAATTCCCTCACAGGGCAAAAATGAGGAAAAAGGTCCTTGCCATGATATTTTAGTGTGACTTTAGAAACATTGTGACATTTCTACGAACATCGGTATAAAAAGGTATACTTGGTGCCTGAGGGTATTGTAAGGCTTGATTAAGTTAATATCCAGCTCAGTGAAAAAGGCCAAATAAATCCAGGCACTATTCCTACAGTCTGACTTAAATCCTATTTTGAATATAACATGTAAATTGAACTCTGAACAAAGATGAGTTTTCCTATATGAACCTGCAACAACCTTTGAGCACTTCAGACAGCAAGGGCTGCAGGTATGCAAAATATCCAAATGCAAGATTAGATATTGTCAGGTCACGTACAGGCAACACCAAAACTGTGTTTCCTAATGTTAATTATCTGATTCATGCCACATCAAGAGAATTTTTCAATGTACTGTTTTCTAGAACTGTTTCCTTGCTGTTCTTCCTCTCCTAAGCAGAATACAACCATAATCCAAGTTCTGCAGGCTGACAGGAAAGACAGTAAAATTTCCAGCCCTTTCTTTCCTCCCTCACAGCTTTTCAACATGAGTTGCCTACTTCAGAGTAGGATTTTGTGTTTTTTATCAAAATTTAGATTTATTGACTCTCAAAGTCTCACAATGACCTCTAGTTTTCCCTAACAAGCATAACCACAAAGCTCTCAGGCTCCATATCTGCCAAGAACAATCAATACTGTTGAATAAAATCCAGGCTATGGACCAAGCAGACCTTACCTCTGCCTAGCTCAAAGGTTTTATGCAATTTCAGCTTGTTCTTGGGTGAACCAGCTCCTGAGGAATTAAGAATTCAAATCCAAATGCTCCTGCACCCTTTTTGCATGGGTAAATTGCCTCAGGATATACCGAATTCTGATCACAAGGAGGTTAAAGCTGCCTGAGTTCGTAGGATGTGCTGAGCAGTGGGCTGAAAGGAAGATGACAGTATGCTAAAGCTCCCACAGAGCAGTCAAGTAATTGTGTTTTAGTCTATAACTCCATCTCTGCCACAGCCCTGCTGAATATATCCATGTTAGCCACTGTCAGTCTCACACCAGCTTTGCCATTAGACCACACTGAGATGACTTTCCACTAATTCAGTGGAATTCATCTGACATCATGAAAAAACTCTCCTTTTCTAGACAGCAGTTCAGAAATGGGCTGAATGGAAGGATAAGGGAAAACAGCGGGTAAAGGAGGGTATATAGAGGAAGGCTATGGGTATAGTTGAGTTTCTGTTGGCAGCATGAAGTTTTCAAACTTTATCAAGGACTTCAGCAGGAACTTAGCCTGGTCATTGCTGTCGCAAGGGAAGAGAGAAAGGAAGCACTGCAGAGCAACCCTTGGCCTGGGGTCTTTGTGAATTAGTGTCAGGCCCTCCCAATGCTCTGCTCATTTACAGCATGATTCCAAGAGGCATTTCTCTGTGTGAGCTACTTTAAAAATCAGTGCAGAACGTCAAAATAATGACCTTTTGGCCTAGTAATATTTTACATTCACTTGCAGTTTAAGTCATTGAGAATAATAGAGAATTAGGACATTTAGTCTTGTAGGTAATGTGAATTTAGTCCAAAGACCATTATGGCTTCAGAGCAGCCTTCCTGTCACCCCCTCCTATTTTCTTCCCCCCTTGAAAACTGAGAGCACACTAAAAGCTATGGCAAATTCTCTTCACTAGTTCTATCTAGAGAGTTGCTGTGTTTGAGATTCATATCTACAGAAAAGGCCCAGAACATGCCACAGATCCATCAACATTTTCGAAGGTGAATGAATAAAGTACTTAGAGAGCAGAGCAGCTGTTTCAATTATAGCATTAACAGCCCAAGCCCTAAGCACTCAGCGCTCCTGGAAGCCCAAGGGTGGGTAGGGAACAGAGCCATCTCTATGGATTATAATTAAAAGACCAAGGCCAATTGCACATTCAGAACAAACAGGCAGCAAATGCTTTGGTTGCAGTTGGTCATTTTCTGTTTCAGCCTTCCAGATTTTTGGTTTTGCTTTGCAAATGTGAACAAACCCCTTTCAGGGCATGCCAAGTACAAGTAACTCCAACAATCCCCTCCTGCTGTTTATATGTTTAGCAATTTCTACTGCAGGGGGAAAAAAAGGAAACATTTGGGCATCTTCTCCTCTCCCCTTCTACTTTCACAGGGACAAGTTTATATCCTGAGGCCCTTAGTGGTTGCAAAATGTTCATTTTCAAGCAGGTAATGTCCCATGTAAATCATCACCCCATTGCAATACAAGAAATGGTGAATCTATATTTTATATTTCACGCCTGCTTATGCGAACTGTGTAAATTAGAGAACTTGCCTTATAACTTTTTTTAGTTAGACATCTAAGTTCTCGGACAGCAATGATTATACAGAAAATAATGGAATTGGCTCAAAAGCACACGCAGAGATTCTCCCCTTGGGAATTTCTGTTCAACCACACACCACTGAGTGGACAAACAAACTGAATTCAATTTTACTAAACTCTGATTAAACAAAAAAATCAATTTTATTCCTCTGACCATACTGATATATGAGTGTAATATAGTTACTTCTGGAACAAGACCTGGCAGTGTTTTAAGAGAGCATTGTTGCATAAGGTAATCTCCCGAGCTTGAATATGAAGCGCCAGGGAAACACATTCTGAAATCCTCAATACACCACTAAATAAAGCTTCAAGGTGTTCAGTTATTGTGAAAGGGGTGAAGCAAAGATGCAACATACAGGAGTACGGCAGAAGACTCTGCTAAAGGCTTACAGAAACTGCAGCCTGAGGTCAAAGCAGTGAATGTGACAACCTGTCTGAGCAGCAAACACTCTTTTTAGGATGGATGGATGGGGCAGGCCCCACTATGCCGGAAGACCTGAACTCTGTCTCCGTAAACACCCCACTTCAATTGACTCAGACATGAATTGTGCCAGTAGAAGAAAGATTTCTCAACCCTATAGGAGGAATAGCTTCCAGATACTTTGATAAGTAAATGTTAGATGAATAGCTTAGGTAACGGCCAGTATGGACTGAAGAAACTGACATAGAAGGAGAGGCCAAGAGAGTTGGGATTGTTTAGGCTGGAGAAGAGAAAGGTCATTATGTACTAACACCCTGGTTCAGCTCTGCCTTGAGCAAAGAGGCTGGACTAAATGATTYGCAGAATTGCCATTCAACTTCAACCATTCTGTGATCCTGCACAGGCAGAAGACGCTCCACTGGCTAAAAGTCTTTGTCTTCACTGCTGATTTCTTTAACAAAAGCATGCCGAATTACTGGTGCTCCCAGATCAATGCTACTGGAGAGTCAATAGTGGCCACATCTTCAATTTTTCCTTTTCAGCTATAGACTCAGAATTTCACTTGAATGAACTTAACGTGCACTGAAACAGGATACATGAATAAGAAGATGCATATTATTATCAGCTTATTGAAGTAATCTGTACTTTGTTCCTGTTGATGGAGGCCTTGAAAATGCAAAGAGCTAGAAGAACATCAAGAGCTATTAATGAAGCCTCTGTCAAACGTTTCAGACCTTTTTCCCCTCTGAAAACAATTTCAGAGTGAAAGAATCATTTTCCTGTAAAATGTGCAAAAGTTAGTAAGTCTCAAGCAGCTACTCCCTGGAGGGAAGCCCTTCAGACYTTATTAAACATCCTGCTCTGTGCTTGGTTTATCTTTGTTGGGGTTTTTTTCTGGTCACAATTCTCTATAAACTGAGGGGCAAGGAAGCAAGGATAAAAGGTTATTTCTTTTTGTTACTTTGTGCTAGCAAAGGGCAACATTCAAAACTCTGAAATGTGTACATGTCTTTGTAAACGGGGCACCAGAGAATATGGGCGGTTCATATCCAGGACAGAAAAATCATCTGCTGGCAAGTGAGTCAAAGAGCAGGAGYCAGGAAGAACGACAGAGGGGGAGATGGAAAAGCACAGCACTTGCAAGCAAGGAATCAGGCAGAGAACAGAGAGCCTGTGAATAAGAGAAAGATGGCCAAAATATATGCAACAGGACTAGCTGTCTCTGGCACAGAATCACAGAACAGGCTGAGTTAGAAGGGACCCACAAGGATCATCGAGTCTGACTCCCAGCCCTGCACAGGACCATCCCCAAGAATCACACCGTGTGCCTGAGAGCATTATCCAAATTCTTCTTGAACTCTGTTTGGCTGCTGCTGTCACAACTTCCCTGGAGAGCCTGTTCTAGTGCCCAACAACCCTCTGGGTGAAAAACCTTTTCCTAATATCCAACCTAAACCTCCCCTGACACAACTTCAGGCCATTCCCTTGGGTCTTGTCACWGGTTACTACAGAGAARAGATCAGTGCCTGCCCCTCCCCTTCACGAGGARGTTGTAACTGCAGTGAGGTCTCCCCTCAGTCTCCTCTTCTCCAGGCTGAACAGACCAAGTGCTCTCAGCCGTTCCTCWTCCAGCTTCCCCTCAAGGCCCTTCACCATCTTCCAGGCCTCCTTTGGACACTCTGTGACAGCTTAATGTCTTTTTTTTACTGTGGTGCCCAAAACAGCACACAGGACTTGAGCTGAGGCTGCCCCAGTGCAGAGCAGAGCGGGACAATCCCCTCCCTTGCTGTCTGGCACAATGCCCCAGAGGCAGCCAAGACTGTGACTTCATTCTGACTGCAGTTGTAGTTTGTGGTTTACATGAGATGGGAAAACAGGTGCTCTTCAAACACTTCTGTTCAACTGTCCAAAAAACAGCCTAGAGCGAGACAAACAAAACAGTGCATTTCAATACTTGAAGGCCAGCATGGATTGACTGTTTCTCTATGTGAACTCCTCCTTTAGCCCTGTTTTGTTTTCCCTTTCCTTCAGCCCTTGGGATGTTGGGGTACAGCCATGAGCCAAAAGCAAAGAAACACTATGTGTCCTATTCAACATTCTCTAAAGGACACCAGGCAATCTGTGAAGCATTTCATGAAGAAAGCCACTGAAAAGAGAGTGGAGTGATCTTTCTAGGGCAGAAAATTGAGCTGCACATATTACAGTCCAGAAGAGACCTCAGATGTTGTTCTTTTCCCAATATAATCTTTGTGAGTAATCGTGTACTTACAAACCTCACAGAAATATCTGTTAATATCAGAAAGAGCTTGTAACTGAAACTTATAGGTGTGAATCAGAAAACCTATCTAAAAATGCCTGAGGAAAAAACCACTATACCGAAAGGAGTTTTAATAGTGACTTTCAACATAATTTACTGGGAAATGAGGGGATGGAGATGAGGACTCATGAGAAAGGAAAAGAAGAAAGAATGAGGACAAGGTGAAGACAGCAGATTAAAGACAGCACACAGCCTCCTGAAATAAGCAATCTCTGTACAAATGGGTGAGACTAGTGAACTTAGCTACATTTGCAGAGAGGAAAAAAAAATTCCATTACAGCAGAGAGACTAGAAAGGCACAGACTAATGTCCCAGCTCTTGCAATCCTAGTGATTGCTCCCAGTCTTATGTTCCTAACTTCAAGTCATATGTGTTACTCAGGCAAAAGCTGATGGTGATCAAAAGCTATTAGAAGCAAACAGCTTTTTAGGTTCAAAGAGTTCAGCGGGGTCAAAGCCTTATCGCCCCCTCCTTTTTTCTTTCTTTTTTTTTTTCTTCTAAAACTGTCAAGTCTCTAGATTACCAGCCCTGATATCTCAGAGGTTATCACCTCTGAGGACAAACTGGAATTCAATGTTGGACTATTGCTTCAGTAGCGTCTCTAAATTCTACTGAAAAACATCTGCTAAATATAAAATCCCCCCTATTCTTATGCAAAAGAACTACAAAATTCATTGGAGTTCAATAATCACTCATTTCTAAACTTATCCTAAAGAAAAAACTATATCAAGATGAGGATTATGCATCAACAATGAAGTCAGGAGAAAGGTATGTAGGGGCCARGGCAGCTGAAGTGACAGTGTAAAGAAATCAGCTGAGGCACAGAGAAAAGGAAAACTTCTAGAGGCAGGGACATGAGACAGACATAGACCTAATTGCAATAGACAAGGATGCTCTATTCATATTTATGTGATGTCTGCTGAAGTACAAAAGTTGATGATTCATATTTTCACCCTTTAGCTATTCCTTCCCCATTTCGGGGTGAGGTTATCTCGAAAATTCTGCTGGGAGTCTGTGCAGACTGTAAAGACTAAACCCTTTTCTTGCTACTAAAATTCTTCCTGTAGCTTGTGGTTGAAACATACTGGCAGGAAGACATTGCAGGAAGACATCTCTGAATAAATGGAACACTTAGTCTCCAAAGAGGTGAGTTCCGGTTAATGCATTTAAACCAGCTAAAAAAATACCTGAAGGATACTAAATGCCTGCAGTCTTTGGAATCATGCTTGAGGAGTAATGAAAATRGGCAGGACTCTGCTCCTGACCAGATCTAGGATTACCACCAGCTATGCTCTATTGCACCAGCCACTGTGAGTAGGGTAATGAAAAACTCAGCAAAGATTTGTACAAGTTTCCCATAAAGGTTCAGATTCCTATCTAAATTATTCTTTCTCATCTGAATAGGTTTACCTACTCTTAGCTCTCATTCAAAGATATTTTCTGGATGGGGGCCTTTGTGCGCCGTGACACAGTTTCCTCCCAAGTTGTTTTTCTTATGCACRTTTTCTTCATCTCTCTTCACTTGTGTGGAACTGAAAACCGGAGCTGAACCATTTGTATTCCACAGAGGTGTGGGAATAATCCATGAAACAACAGGTGGCCTGAACAGCACTTTGAGATGTTCTTTCAGCTAAGGCTGCTATAAAAGTGTGCACAAGCTGACATTGTACAGCAGCTGTGTCCAGCCTGTGCTAGACACTACAACTTGAAACATTCAGCAAAAACTGCCAGCAGTAAAACTCAACACACATTTGAAAAGTTTTCCTTTAACAAGCCCACCCCTGACCCACTAGGGATTCCACTGACCAATTACTGGGGAAAGGATTCCAATCATATTACTCAACCTCACAGTCTGGTGTGAAATTACAGATGAATTCACCATCACCAAAAGAATTCTGTTTTTCAACCAATCACATTAAAAGTCTCAGCTGCAGATACATTCTTCTTTTCAGGGGATGACAAAGGAAAGTTGAGCTGAAACTCTTCTGGCAGTGCAGGTGTCTCTTCAAAGAGAGAGTCTGGATAGGAAAAGGAATTCTCATCTTCCAAAGCATGTGAAAACACGTGAAAACAATATTGGGACACAAAAAAAGAYGTAGTAAGCAGTCAGAATAATTTTTCACCAGAACTTCTCTATTTAGAACTGTGTCACTACATATAAGAGAATGAGAAGCAGGTATTTTCAGTAAAAGGGAAATTCTAAAAGAAAATAAAAATTGCATGCCACAAACAATTATTCAGAGTGTCCTGACACATGAGGATTCCCGGGCCCCAAAAATTGGTATTAAGGAGTAAAAAAGAAGCCTCAAATCTCAGCTTTGGAAAAAACAAGCAAAATTAAAATAAGTAAAATGATACATCAGTGGGCATTTAACATTATTTAGATAGTTCCTTTGGATCCTTTAGGATTCAAATGAGATCTRGTAATTACAATTTTTTTTTTTTTGGTATTTGAAACAACAGATGACTAATACAGGTATGTTCCTACAAAAGGCTTCAAAATAATTACACAGAAAAAAACTTCCAAGCACGCAAATCATGAMACTGGCAAAACTTAGTTCACATCTGGATTCCACTAAATCAGAGAAATATCATTAAATGTCTATACTCTATTGCATTATAAGCAATAAGAGTTTCTACTAATATTGCTATGGCAAGAGTTCCCATGCAATGCTGAGTTTTACAAATCACTTTTCTTATAGCAACAGCATGATATGGTCTTTGAAAATGTTATGTTGCTGGTAGCTTTCTGATACAATTTATTCATAGGTGAATTTTGGCCAGCAAGCAGACTTTGCTCTCTTTGATTTTTCCAGCATCACTTCTCAAGGGAAAACAAACTGCTTCCTGAGGCAAGGACATTCGTACTTTGATCAAAATTCTGTGAAAAGATAATTTTCAACATATTGTTGAGCCTGCCTCTGCTCAAGAACCCATGCTGTAGGATGAAAAGCAATTTTCTGAGCATAAATTCCAGCTTCAGATCACCGCCTTCTCCTTCAACAAAAATCTAATGTGGAAAGCCTCAGTATCATTTGCTAATTTGCCAAGATACTCTTTGTTCTTAAAAGGTGCAAGTCTTGAGACCACTGTATATGCATACAAATATTTCAGTAATTCGAGACTAAGTGTAAGTGTCCTGTCCTTCTGGGTGACTCAGTGAATGATTGCAATGTTAAATTGTTTAAACTCTTAGAGATTGCAAAAAGAAACAGAACAAAATATTGAAAAATATWAAATGTGTATTTAGCAAAACATAATTTTGAAGATTATGAAAGTGCATTGTCTGCCTCCAGTCAAACACATGCAACAAGCAAAAGATACTGATTTCACAGCTACCYCAAAAGACATCTTAAATGATCTTCAAAATGAGGAGACAGAAAAAGAGTGACAAGAAGTAATTTCTATTAAGAGCATGGCAATACCTCTAGGTTCTAACCAAGTCAGAGGCACCTCTGTGTGGAAGACTTGGTAGATACACCTGCCCCAAAGAACCTGAACTATTTGAAGGAGCTAAGGAAAGGCTGCAGGTCTCCATTCTCTCACAATCCATTACTGTCAGAAGCATGTACTGGCACTGCTACTTCTCACATTTTCATCAGCCAGTCTGTTTCAATTTGAAAACCTATTCAAACTGATGCTCCTATTTTCCTAGATTTTATTTGAAAGAAGATGATCATTTGCAAAGTTTCACTTTGCAGAAGTTTTACGTGTAAACTCTGGTACAAGATTCTCAGCCTGTGTTGGTTGCCTTTACCTTTGCTCTCTTGGAGTGACATGCCTGGCTGTTGTCTTCAGTGCAATTATGGACTGGAGGCAGCACTGCAAGTATTTGCTGGCTGCCCACCAGCCTGACCTAGCTATGACCTTAACAGCAATCTTTTATTAAGAAGCAGAAAGCAAGGCTGGTATCCAGCATCTCTTTATTCCTTGTCTTATCCAGCAGCCCTGCAAACAAGGGTGCCAAGTAAGGTCRGGTGTGAGGGGGATTGCTGTGATCTGGGCACCAAACATAGGCTTCTCAAAAGCAGGCACTGAGAAGTGATTGAGCTTACCCCAGGCAAAATGRGGGATGAGCACACCTGCTTCACTGGAACAACAGTCAGACAAATGTTCATACCACCTGGGTTCATTAAGAGTTATTCCAAGTTCACCGACTCATTCCAAAATAAACTAAAGAGACTTTGATCAAAAAGAATTTTTGATCTGTGCAACAGATGACCAAGTGTTCAAAATCTTCCAATTTTCTTCACACAAATAATTTCAAATTTCTATTTAACTTCCACTTACTCTAACCTAGTTCTTCACGGAATAGCATACCACCTGATCTTGAACTTCACCAAAACACCCCTGATCAACCAAATCAACCCATTAACTGCAGTACCTCATGCAGTTATGACACTTAAGCATGCAACCACACACCAGAAAACCAACATCGATCATAGCCTTAACACCTAAATCCCTCAAAGATCATTTGCAATCTATGACTTCCAATAGCAGCATGTTGGAGCTCTTTGATGTAAGACACTTAAGAATCAGACTTTTCCAGCCCACACCAAAAAGCTCTTGTGCAGTGAAGCACCACACACGACATTATGCAACATGGCTGTGAAAGCACAGTGCTAACAGGACATTAATTAGCTCTAATTGAGCTGGTGTCCCAACCTGTACCTGACACCACCGTGCACTTTCTTTTAAACCTTTTCTGTGATAAACCCCGTTGCAGGTAATCCAGAGCCAGTCCTGTAAACACCTCTCTCCATCAGGTTCTCTCAATTAAATACCAGAGGGCACCTGCTGGGCATGTTTCCCTCTGTACAGTTCTGTGTTCAAAAAGCCTTCTGCTGTTAATCAGCACTGATTACCAATCGCTCTGGCAGTAATTGGTGTGTCATGCTGCAAACCACAGCTCTGGGAGTCATACAAGTTTCAGTAGAGGGTATGACCTCYAATAATCCTGGCATAATCCTGTTGTCTGACCCATGTGGATCCACCCCAGTACCACAACAGTCAGTTAATGCTCACAGTACTATAATTTGACAGAATGAAAGCAAATTTTGTCATTTTACATGGCATTAGAACATGTCTTTCTGTAACACGTCTTGCTTAAAACCTCAAGGCAGTGTCCTAAAACCAGAAATGTGATGCTGTCAGTGTCAAACTCGGTTAGTGAGTGAATGTGCTGGAAAACACAGCCCTCGAAGCCATCGATCGGGCAATGCCTCTGCTCTTTTAAAGCTTTGATTACTTCATGAAATTTTTACATCTTTTCTTGCCTCAGAATAAACAGCATATGTTGAAGAATTCTTATAAGTATTTCTTCCTTCAAGGAAAAGTTTTCCCTCTAGTAAAAATGTGCTGGTGCCTTCAGTTTCATTGTAAAACAGGAAAAAGAAAATATTGAGAAATTCAGTGTAGAAGACGTGCTATGGTTTTAAGGGCAACATCTCCCACAGTACAGCAAGAACATAACACAGTAAAATAAAAGTGGTTGTTACTGGATTTTAAGATTTTTGGAGCAAGAGGGTGGGACTGAATGCTTACCTTCTTTTCCCAATTCTGCCAGCCATAAAGCCAAATGCTCCATTGGTATTTTATGTTCTACAAAGAAAAGGCTGGAAAAAATATGCTGTACAAATTAAATACCTAAGGGAGGTTACCCTAGAAGAAAAGATCTTAGTTTACAAGTAAATCTTTAAATTAATCATGTTAACAGATGCATTTCTACTTATTGTTTGTGAATGTAATAGCTCAGTGTTAGGGAAAAGAGGAAATAAAAAGAAAAACAAAATTAACAACAATTGCAGATAGCTCTAATTCATCATTCTGCTTTTTGAGTGACTTTGAACATGAATCAGTGCTCTTACTGAGGGAGAAGTTGGAAACTGTTTTTGTCCGTATCCCTTTCAACAGAGACATGGAATTATGATAATTTGTGATCCACAATGAGTCTGTTCTGTACAACTATACCCAGGCTGCTCSGGGTCCCAAAGGTGCTGGTAGTAAGGGTTTTTCAAAAATTTTTTTTGCCCAAAACTCTAAAAAATTCAGTTGGCTAATGCCAAGAGCAGTCTGGCTAAAATGATGGGCACTTGAAGTGAAACCMCCTTTTTTCCCTTTTCTTTTATTTCTGTATCTCTCTTCTTCAGTATTTTCCTTCTCTTCTCTTTTCCCAGTGCTGATGGTGCAATGAAGAAGAAAAATGGATCAATACTTTGGTACAAATCAGGCAATAAAATTGTCTTCCAGCTTTGTTACTTTTTATTAAAACATAATTATCACTTTGCCTTTGTTACACTCCTTTTCAAGCAGCCAAAAGGTTGAAAGCAAAAGTTTGGTCACTGACTCATCTCTCTATGAGRAAAAGAGAAAACACAGAAGATTTTTATTCAGGGGTTTTGTTTCGCTTCTTCTCTCATGCCTGTCTTTCATTACAAGAAAACCAGGCCCTTCCCTGTGCCTGAAGACTCATTAGGCGGTAGGTTATCACACCACAAAAGCCATAACCTTGCTGTACCTGAGGGAATATTAAGTCAGCAAGACACAACATTTATTTTCAAATCCTGAGAAACAAAGTTTAGAAAAGAACCACTTGGAAAAAATGGTCTTGCTATTCATCTGGAGGCTGAAGAAGCTGCATCAGTGGCAACTATGATAAGGAGGTTCCTCCAGATCAAGAGGTAAAGAAAAATTTGGTTTTATGAGTAATGCAATCCTATCCCTTCTTTTAGAARGCGTCAGGAGGGAAGGGTGGGAAAATGAACTTCCCTTTAAAAATAGTGAATATAGGCAACACATTTTCTGCACTCAGCTGAGCTAATTCTATGCCCTCCATGATCCCTGAGTGATGCTGAGGTGATGCAATGAAGGCAGAGAAGCCCCAAGAGATCAGGAGGGAGCTGTTGTTAACATGACAGTGACAAGAAGCCTGATGCCAAACTGGTCATCAGAGGGGAGACTCCAGCAGCAACACAAGCTGTAGGTAAGCACAGGGGAGCCCTGGGAAGGAACAGCAATTCTCAAAAGAGCCTCGGATTCTTKTCACACCATTTGTCCCTGTACCATCTCCAAATTTGCGTGGGACAGARATGGTATCCGATGCTTGTTCTCTTCTCTTTTTGGATCCAGTTGAAGTTCTGTAGCTCTAAAGAGAACCAGCCCAAGAGTACACCCCGCATATTTTGTCAGGGTTATTCGTTCTCTGCTCATGTCCTTTCCTCRAGTACCGCAGATGACTGTGCAGATGCAGGTGCAATGAGGAGACATTAAGGATGGGGGCTGTGAAGCAGAGAGTGATGACTTCGATCTCCTTCTGGGCCTTTACAACACAGAGCAACACTCATTATTTCAGCATTTGCTCAAGTTTGTATTACTTTCTTGCTGTTCTTGCCATTCTTTCCTGAAAATTGTGCTGGACAATTTCAAGCATATGTTCTTCTGGAGTTCACACAATGTGCCTTGAGCAAGTCTGCAGTGAAAGCCCTAACATTTCTCTACACATAATGATGTGAGAGCAAKGACGGCTAGCCTACTTTGTAGGATTTTGTAAAGTATAGAGGGAAAATGATCTTATTTGTTCTCCTGAACTTTTCAACTCCTGAGAAAATGATTCTGCATCTAGCCTAAACAGAAGTGAAATGTTTCAGCTGCTTTGATTACAGCCCCATGTTGTCTGGGAGACACAGGCCTACAGAAGGTATGGACAGATCTCTCTTAGGATATCATTAAAGTTGAGCTCTTTTTACATGACAGACTTGAGTACTAGGAAAGAATAGTTTCCACAGGCAGCACAGGGAAATTCAGAAACTGATCTAAACACAAAGAAAATCTGGAGGCTGTCAAAACTAGTGTGATTTATACCATCACTTGACCTTCTACTTGAACATGTTAGCAAAATCTAAATTGCTAGATTCTCCCSTGTGGAGTGTTCTACCTTAACACCCTGGGATTCTTTGGTATCATCATTATGTTGCCAATGAAGTAACGAAACATTACCAACTGATAGTAGAAGTACCACAAAAAGCAGAAGAACACAAGGAATATAGGATAGAGGATTGCTACATTTATGTCAGAGTAATCTGTCCTCTGCCATGGATTACACCTTCATCAGTTCTTCTTTGCTCACACAAACAACAAATTCATACCCAGTTCTGTCTATTGAGGGACTTCACTGAGGGGGACTGCACTATCTCTGATATCAGCCTTTTCCTGCTGATAGAAATAATTTGCTCTTTCTCAGAGCACCAGAATCCTGGAAAGCTGCTGAGAGTTGTTCATCCCCACCAAGAATTCTGAAAAGATCAAGACATACAGGCCACGGGATAAGACTTAGATCAGCATCTGGCTGGTCAGAATTATGACTCATTTTTGAAAACCAAGGCAGGATTTTTTAATGCTGATCTGTTTCAAACATTTTAAAACTATTTATTTCTTTGTTGGTCTAGAATAATTCTAGATGAGGGAATATGGATAAGGCAGAACTTACAATTAGCTGATAATAATATAAGGTCAGCATGTATGCACCTGGGGTAAAAAGGATATCCAAATTTCCTCAGCAGTCCATAGACAAATCATGGCTTGGGATCTTGGTGCCAAAATTCTGAAAAATCCTACTTTGGAAGTGCACAAGTGAATGGTAGCAGCACAGAATTTAAAACTTGAGAAAAATTACAGACACCTCCAAAATTACTCAATTTTTCAGTCCTAAATGTATAGGGAGAGATTTAATCTAATCTAAACTCTAAAATAATCAAATCTAATTTAATTGAATCTAATCTTATCTAACTCTAAATCTAACATGTCTTCTATTTCTATTGTTGAAATCTTAAACATTGAATAAAGGTTTCTAGTTTGGCCTTACCATGCATTAAACATGACAGATCCTGCTTTCAGTCATGCTAACTTTAAAAAAATGGCCAACAACCATAACAGATTCAGTCTGGGTTCAGACTGTTTAACAACACACAGTGCAGTGACAGAACGGCTGTACTGAAAAACGTGGCACCCCTAAGCTGAAAAACCAYACTATGAAAACAGAATTAAAAGCTATTAAAATGATTTGTTCTCCTTGTCATTTAAAAAGAGACTTGTTTTTCCACATTTAAGAAAGCTAAGATAAGATCTTACAAACAAAAACTGTTTTATGCCTAGCAGTTTGTGTGGGTTTTTTGCCTATGCAGAAACTGTAGCATTTAGCATATAAACAGAAACTCCTTCCACACAGCTCTAGGGAAAGCAGGAGTCACCTCAGAGAAAAATCTCATCTACTTCTCAATATCCTCTCTTCCAAGATACTTAATGACTTTCATACTTATGTTTAAAGCAGAATGATCACAATCAGGCCAGTGCATTTTTTCATAAGGACGCAGAATTAACTACTCATCATGCCAGCAGTCAATTTCATGTGAAGCAAAAGGTAAGTAATCATTTGCAAGAAATCAAACCATGAGTTACAATGCCAAAATTATAGTGGAACAGTTCATAGATGTGATCTTAATCAGTCAATTAAAAAAATAAAAGGAAAATGATAGAGGTCTAAGAGGTGTCCCTGGTGCTTCCTCAAGTCCTGTCTACTGAACTGCTGCTGAAATGAACTCTATAATATAGCCAGCCAAGATCTTTATAAGAAATAATTCCTTTTCAAGAAATGCTGTTCTGTTTAAGTGAGAGCTTTTCTTATGAACATACTGCTCAATTGGGWAATTTAGATTCCAGCAGAATCTTTTCTGAAGAAGGAATACCCCTCCTCCCACCTCACTAAAAAAAAAGAAGAAAAAACAAACAAAAAAGATACAGYAAAATGAAACTGTGGAATGACAAAGTCACTGGATAAGGGCTCAGGAAAAGAAYCATACACTACACTTCTGTAATGCCTGTATTCACCAGAATCTATTAATAAAAATATTACAATAACTATGAGTAGGGACACTAGTTCCAACAAATCTCCTAAATTTCAATTTTGAGGAATTTTGGGGATCAATTTCCATCCAGTCTGAGTTTTTCCATGATAAGTACTTGTCTCAGGCCAAGTATACATAAAAAAATTCACGGGTTAATTATTTTCTCTGGTTTGTTGTTTGAGACAGGTCTCAAACAGCCACAGCTCAYTACTTTCTTGCTTCTACTTAAACAAGGTCTGAAATACACTTCTTTCTGCCACATATGCTTTTCAAAGTTTCTCTCTTAATGCTTCCAAGTGCTTTGGGCTACAAAAAAGATGCCCCAAAGCTAATAATATGCACTGCATTAATCTAAACTACAGGTACTCAAAAAATAGTATGTAGGTTTTTTGAAAGCTTCCACAAACTKTTTTATTTTTCTGTTAAAATCCAGTATTTCACAAAACTTTGGAGTATCAAATTTTCTGAGCAACTCTAATAAAAACTACAACTTTTAGCTCCATAATATGTTTRTGTCTTCCTCCAGAAACACAGTGCAGTAAGAGGAAACCTCCACAGTGAACCCTTTGTTTCAGCAGACAATAAGAGGATTTTATGTTCTTCTGATCATTCAGGTACTTAGCAGTATGAGGCAGAAGTTGCCTTCAGATCTTGTGAGCCAAAAAAAGTCTCCTGCAAAACAGAACTGACCCATCAGTAGGATAAGGCTTAACCATGGCATAACTCACAAAGGCAGGCCAGTCTCACACAAGGAGTTAGAAGACAAAGCAGTGATATCTCTGCCCTCATTTTTAAGAGTGACAGCTGTGGGAAACGCTGCTGCAGCCTGCAGTGGTGAAGGCAGCACATGCCTGGCAGAGCTGAGCCATGCACCGACTCCCAGGCACTGGACAAAGCTCCACCAGATTCCCAGTCTTGCTTCCACCCTGGCAAAGCCCTGCCTGAACCCTTAAAGGCTGGGCATGTTCAGAAATCCTGCTCACAGGCTATTTCTGTGTGCATTAGGTACTCTCCATTGCTTTCTTTAGGAGAAGTGGTTGAACCACAAGTGATCGAACTTTCACAGGTGTGTAGCGGGTTAGGCCCATTCTTCGGGAGATTTGAAGAGATGGCACTTGGTTCAAATGTTGGGCATTTGTCTACAGAATCCCCTCCATTTAGGAGAGCACCAGATGCAATGACCTGCTCATGGAGTTCTCCCTAAAGGAAGAACTTGCTGGCACCTAGAGCCTAAAGTTGGCATACTAGATGTTTTTGCATTCCTTCATAACAAGCTAAGGAGCATTCAAAAGAGAGAACTTGAGATGTATCTGCAGTTAATTAAATGACAAATTCAGAGAGGGATAAATAACAGGTACAGATAGAGAATAAAATGCTTAAGACATGCTTCAAGTTAAATGTCACTGCATAAATGAAATGAGAAACTGGAGATCAGCTTTTTGTCTGACCAGTTCATTTGTTGCATTCTCAAGGTTAACATTTATCCATTTTCATTAGACCAGCAACATCACCAATCGCATTGAGGTTCTAATAACCACTGCATAAAACAACGGAATTAATCTGAGATATGCAGAACTCATGTTCATTGATGCAAACCCAGGGAGACTTTAGTTAATTGTATACATTATTTATAAATTTGTACCCAGAGTACAAAAGACGTCATATGCTTTTTTCTCCCTTCATATACTGACACTGCTCAGAATTATGAACATTTCACAGAAACACAAAAAAATCACAGTCACTTCTTACTTTCGCTTGTCTGTATTTGTGTGCACAGGGGTTCTTCCTGATGCAAGAGGAAAGGGTGATGAACTTTCCACACAAAATATAAAAACAACCTCAATGGCACAGTCAAAGAGCTATGCACAATTTTCCATAGTTGATGATTAGTTGATTTAAGAGACAGTGAGTTGGAAAATTAATCTTTTTCAAATTTATAATATGAACATAAACAAGAGCAAGTACTTTACTAAGCTGTTCTACAGATTTGGAAATAATCATCAGTTTAGTATCAGGATTTTATAATCTATTTAATGCCAGGATAAGCACAAGTGGGTTTTGCTGCTGTTTTCCTTTCCTCCTGCCAGGGAAAAAAAGACAGCTTTTTGCATACCACAGCTGACTAGAATTCAAGACATCGAAGTTTAACTCCTGAGCATCTTCTCTATTAGTAAGAATGAAGAAATGGAAGGGGGCTGAGCTCTCAGGCAGATCTCTGGAGGTTGTTTATTTGAACATCGGATATGAATTCAGGTGACAAATCCTAAAGAAAGAAACTCTTATTTCCAAGAACTTCTGCCAGCCCTATTCCAAAGCATCATAAACAAATCCCTAGTTCCCTCAAGTGAGATAATTCTATTGATGTGAAAAACTAATAAAATAATAACTTGTGCAAATGAAAATAGAAGTAGCAAATAGCTTGATTAACCTCTATTCCTACTATTTTTCCTTTTAAAGAACAGATAGTATCCAAACAGCTACACAAACTTTCAGAAGGAAATCAAGACAGAAAAGAAACCACCACTACCCAGTATAATCTGTTCTTTACTGATCCTTTCCAAAGGACGGTCAGAGATGAACTGATGGTCAAACTGTACAATATTTTGAGAAAATATCTTTGATAAAAAATTTCACACAGCTCAGAACTCGCTACAGTTTGAGTTGATCTCCAAAACATTCACCATAATACCAGTAGCTTAAAATACATCACAGCTTCAAGGTTTAAAGCAMAGACTTCTGAGAAGTGTGCAAACCTTTGCAAGTATTTCCGCTTGTAAAATGGAGATGGGAATTCAAGAAGCAGCTCTTCCAAATCCTAGCTTGGAGTTCTTCAATTCCTGGTCACAGAAGGAACCAGAAACACCGAAGTAAAACTTTACTTTCTCTAAAAAGAGGTCACCTACAAACCCTGAATTTCTTCAAAATATAGGGTTGAGTTTGCATTCAAGTTTCTTACCCAGAACATCTGACCTGACCCTATCTGCCCCCCCTTCAGCCATGACAGGTCACAATTACAATTAATGTACCAGAAGGTACATTAATTACTAGACATAAATARTGCCCTGGTAGATGTAACTAGTTTGTTACTTCTCCCACGATGAGCTGGCAAGAACAAATACAATCCTAAGAGGGCTCAGGAACAACTGGGCATMAAGGACCCATCAATAGATAGGATGCAAACAGTCAGACAGTGACACAGCAGCAGACATTGTACACCCCTGCTTCCCAAAGCTCTGGGGAACCACATCTTCAGAAATCTCTCCCCCTGCTTTTTGCCCTTCCTCAATTAAATTGAAAAGAGTAAATAAGAAATACAGCACACAGAACATTTTGATGTCCCTCAATGAATCTACTGGTCATTTTAAGGCAGTACTAGGATATTTTAAAATAAGGTCTTTGCTCCRGGCTCTGCATATCTTCAGTCAATATAATTTTGTAGGTCATTTTACAGAAGGACAAAATCCAGAAATATACAGCAGGAGTCTAACTTTTTAACCAGATKCAAAACAGACATGCTTCAACAGTACCAACAGAATTTGATAGAATAAATATTGTGCCTGGATTTTGGCAGTTAAACTGAAAAAAAAGGCTAAAATTTGCTGTGAAGTTTGTGAAGACACTTAGATTCTGTTCCTGAGAAATCTTAATACATTTCATTATTAAACGCTGATGGAGAAAAGATCCAACTGATTTTTAAAGGGCAKTCATAACAGTAAACTAAACAACGACTGCTATTAGGAACTTTTACATGTTCCACACCTTGTTTAGTTCTAGTTTCGAGGCAAAAAAAATTCTAACAAACAAGAGGTGGAGTAGTTTGTGATAATATAGTTTATTTATTAAAGAGTTAGAGAATTAACTGTTACTTTCATGAGAGTATTATGCATCTGCACAAGGTAGTGAAATGACAATGCTGAATTTTGGTCACCCTTACTGGGAGCAGAGTCTGTGCAATACCCAGCAGGAACGACCCTCAGTTTATATCACTTATAATCYTGTTAACAATAAATTAGGCTTGACCAAAACCATAATAAAGAATTTCCTATAAATGAGATTTTAAAATGTTTACTCTGTAATCTCCAAGGAGCCACTAAAATCACTGCTGTTGCAGGCCCTGCTAAAACCTGGTCCAGTTCAGTAAACCATGTTATTCTGTGTATGGGGAGAACTACACCACTCTGAAAGTAATTTTTGCCTTGGGGATAATTAAATGCATATTGTACCCTAAAGTTACAGCACCAGGAAGCTTTTGTATATTGTACTACTTTACTTAGAAAGCATTTTACGTATTTCTCATCCCCAGTTTGTTGTCTTAAACATGCTCATGAAAAATATTAGGATGGCTAAAATTCCTCTTCCCATTTTTTACTTTGCTTAAGGCACTATTTATAAACATTACAACGAAGCAGGCCACTGGAGCCAGAACTTCTGACTTAGAGACTCAGGAGTAGTTTCTACTTAGGCTCCTCTTCAAAGCAAGCAGTATAATCCTTGTGTTTTAGAGGATTTTGCTCCACACTAAATACTCAGTCACTGCATGCCAGAGACATGCTGGTGACAGGCCAGGAGAAAAAATTTTACCTTTTTGTTCTTAATAGGTGACAGTGTGACCTCTATAATGACTCTGCAGCCCAACAATTTGGATTGGATGGATCTTCTTTGAAATCTGTATGTTTCTGCATTATTAATAGGATACAGCAAAATTAAATGAAACAGGAAGGTAAAGACATCTGGGGTATGCATATGAACAAGGAATATGAGAGTGTGGTGGAATCAGCTTCCTCCCTCACCCTCACGGGTGAGCACGGATCATAGCAGTTCATAGCCCTCCCCTCCAAGCCAGGTACTCTGCTCATGTCAGYATGGATTGATTCATATCATCTCACCTTCATCCTCTTTTTGCAGAAAGCATTTATTAAAAAAGCAGAATAAAAGTCTGTATTTGGAATGCTTATCAGAGAAGCCACTTGGGACTCATGACCATAAGCAAGCAGCACAAAGAAGCTGTTGAAATGAGGTTTTTAATTAGGCACCGATTTCGCTTTACATCCTGGGATGTTTACAGATGTGACCTACAAAGGTAGCAGAATGTAGTGCAGGTAAGGACAGACATGTCCATCAGGGCCCAGGGAAGCAACCCYAGGCTGACAGGGCATGGGTACAGCAGGAAAGTAGGGGAAAGAAATTATATGCTGCCCATTCCACTGCTAAGCTGACCACAAATACATTGAAACCCATTTTGAGACAACCAAGACTAAGCACCACAGAGAGCTGTGCTCATTCCTCCGTTGCCCTACTGTTGTACATTCATTCCTAAATCACAAAGATAGCTGCTCTGAATTAAATACAGCCCATGAATTTTAGGAAGGCTGAAAAGAATGAGGGATTGCAATTTATATGCTGCACAATACCTTCAGTTTAATTGGACATGTGTACTGGATGTTTCTTTCAAATCAGCTTTAACTGTAGATGGATTCAAATGACTAGCCATCTGATGAGAATGCAAATTAAAATACAATCAAAGAGTTTGAGATGTTCACATTGATCATGCAGATTTGACCCATTAAAGGGGAATTCAGAGCCATTCRATATCCTGATACTGATGTGTTCAAGTGGTTGGATCCAAGATTTCAAGACCGATCACTATCTTCAGAAATTTCTGAAGAAGAAAAAATTGCTATTGAGGAGAAAACTAAGTAAAACACAGGTAAAGATAATTAGAGACCTATGAAAGGAGAACCAGTTTTAGAAAAAACATAGGGTAAAATCTGATGTTGGCATTCAGGCATGTAGGGTCTTAGGAAATTGCCTCTGCTCTTTGTGCCTTGGTTTCTGGTATCTGCAGAAGGTGGCTAAAATGGTCATAAGCCTTGTACYGTTGTGGTACCTAGACAAAATCTTACCATTTCCATGGTTATTTGGAGCGATGGGAAGTCCAGCACTTACTGTCAGTTTTAAATCACACGCCATTTGTGTTTATAACCAGAGTCAGCAGATTTTTAGATAGCTTGCTCAGTCATTACAGCCTGAACCAGGCTGCATTGTGCGACACAAGACACTGCACTAAATGAAAAAGCAAAGGTTTTGCTGACGCTGTAGCCTAATACCATATTAAAGCCAGTAAGCAAAGTATACTTTTATATCAGAATGTTGTATTTCATGTGTCACATTTAATACCACATCTCCTTAATTGCAGATATTTACACTGAATTTTCTTTCTCCTGGGAGTTAGGTATTTGGGTATTTTTAAAGTTAAAATTAAATATAGGAAGCTTAAAACTCTGTAGACTTGGAAACCATAAACACTGTAAATGCTGCAAAGTGCAAGGAATAAGAGAACAAGCCTAACTTTGCTTTCCTTTGCTATTAATTGGAAACAAGTTTAACTCAATCTTGATCAAAGAATAATGGCATTTATCATGCCTTTGATAAAAAACAACCAAACAAAAAACAACCAAAACAAACAAACAAAACCCACTGCACCAAAAAGAGGCTGCATCTCATATTTAGAGGCTAATTGCTTTCCAACATTTCCTTGAACTTTGAACCATGAAAATGGACAGACATCTGGAAAACRAAATGCAAGTTGTCCTTAAATTCATAAGTTCTTACACAGCACACAAAATTGTAAGAGTCATCCTAATAACAGAAACAATTACTAGCATTTCTATTTCCACAGCACCTTCAAGACACAGCACTGTATTAAGACAGTACTCTTCCTCCCCTATTATCCCACACTTTTGGGTTTGAGATGGATCACTTTCATTAGGTTTATACACATGTACCTGCATTACGCACTAGCACAGCAGTGAGCACACTCTGTTAAAATGTCACATTAGGTCTTTCCAGATGTGGCCATGTGTCAAGAGCAGCAAGGGTGAAACACTGGGCTGGGCTGTGGCAGTGACAGCATGAGGCGTGACCACCATGGCGTGTGCACCCCAAGAGGAGCAGCCAGCCCAGCAGTGAGGGGGYACAAACATCGCTTTGGTGGTCATTTTATGTGTTTGGTTTTCCAGCAGAAAAGTACAAGCAGCAGAGTGGGCACTAAGTACGAATGGTTTCTCCTATAGGGAGGAAATACTGGGCTTGATCCTATTTCAGCCAGGCTTTCAAATGTGGAAAGCTCATTTGTACCCAAAATATACCCCTTGGGCTATGAGCAAGACAGATGCTTGAATGTGAAAATGAGGAACTACTGAGTGACACTTTCTGTACACAGCTACTTACTAATAATTTACAAAAGTGGATGTAATAAGTGTGTAGTCATCTACATCTCCAAAATGCTCTGTCTCATCATGAATTCGTTACAAGTATTCCAATATTTGATGTCTTTCTCAATGTCAAATAACTAGTTATCTTTAAAAGTTTCTGGTCATCATTGCTTTGGGGAAAAACAGTTTAAAAATGTGAAGTAAGGYCTTAAAAGCTTGAGGTAAATTAACAGCACTTACCAATGGTATTCACTTCAAGCCAGATGCATGATTTTATGACTATAAGGGAGTGGAAATATGACTAATAAAAATAAAATTCAGTACAAAAGGGTACACTTTATAAAGCTCATGATCTAACTAAGGCTACTAGGTACACAAAATAAAGAAATTGAGCAGAAAATCACATAMAAGAACCCAAACCAGAGCCTTACACTCCAGTAATAATTATAAATAAACAGATATTTATTTTAATCTGATTATTAACCTCCAACTCAAGAAGGTATTAGTTACAGGTGGGGTAACTCCTGCCCMTCCTTATTTGAAAGCTGCAAATTGAAATGTGCTAGTGAAGCATGTGAAAGATAATATATTTCTTAAAAATTCAGTGTGCTTTCCAAATCTGATCACTACTGTAATGACACGAGAAAGAAAAACAAAATTCTGCCACCATCCTTGAAAAGATGTTTGCAGCAGAACTCAGTGCTAAAGGCACTGATTTACAGCCCTAGAGCACCTGTAGTTATAGCATTTCCCCAAGGCTGTTTAGGAAAAAGCATGACTAAATCAAGCCAGACCCTCCCTGAGTTACGGCTGGTGAGGCCAGTCCCGCCTGTGGACAAGAAGATCACTGGTATTCTGGCAGTTACCCAGCAGAGTTTGGTATATTCGATATGGCAACCTTTGACTTAGTTTTGAAGGTAATTGAGGCTGGAGAAAGCATTTATCCTGTGAACATCTCCCCTCAGATGGCAAGTTTTTCAGGCAATTCTCCTCAAATATGCTTTTGTGATGGCAATCCACACTGTATGAATCTCAACTCAATTGCACACCATGGGATCATGCTGAATGACRAATACCAGGATTCCAAAGAGCAGTAAGGGAAAAACATTTATCCCCAGCAGATCAAGCTGTTGAGGATTTGATGAAACATAACTGATTCCTTCTCCTTCACAACGACATGCTGACCCTATGGGTGTTTTCTCCCTGCCTCTGTCCTCACAGATCACTCTTGTTGATAGAATTGCAATATATGGGGTAGGAGGGAACATAAACACAGAGCCAGGAGCAGTGGTATCACACTGAAGCTGATCAATAAGAGCACAGAGCTTCTGGCATTTTTGTTTTGTTTCCTTGGGGGTTTTTATTTTCAAAAAATAAAGCCACTCTCACTGAAGTTGCACAGAAGGCAGAGAAACAACACCTTTCCTCTCCCGCGGCATGTTTGTTTCTGGAATTGGACAGTCTTGGGTAATTCCCAGACAAGAGGAGGCACAAATCTAGTGCAGTAACTCCCTTGAGAGTCCTGTCCCAGCTTTACTTTTAGGAAACAAGCACATCCACAATTCAGAAGTGGCCTGTCACAGGACACGTGGCTTCATCYGCTTTGGGCCACTGCCATGGCATGTGCAAACTCCTCCTGGATGCCACCRGCATTCCTTTGCAGGCCCTTGTGCRGAGTCCTGCCCCTCAGCTGGGTGTCCTAGGGAGATTGGTGCTGTGCCACAGGGCTGCATGGCATTCATCCCCACAGCAGTGGCAGCCRTGGCACAGCCACTTCGGGACCTGCGTCCGCCTGTCTGCTCCCAGCACACCGATGTCTGTGCTAATGCCCAAGACCAGGAAGGCACTTGGAAGGGCACAGGAGGTGTAGGAAGTGAAAGAATGAAAATCAGCACTGGCACCAAAGTTTCCAGCTCTTTTCTACGTTACAGTACTAATTGCTTTCATTTCACGCGCAGGTTGATTTGTCCGGGGCTGGGTAGCTCTGACATTGATGGCAGGAGCCCCGACCTTGCCATGTCCCCTGGTGTTCCACACTGCAGCAAAAGATGTGTGTAAGAGACGGGCTCAGGAAGTGCAGCAGGAGATTGCCAGGGCAGCAATTTGGTGTCAATGCAAACAGTCCTGGAATGTGAAGTTCACTTTTGGGCACGATTACACTGTCTTCATTTCATTGAGAACGCTGACATTTCACAAATACGATCTCTCAAATGCATTCAGTGGATTAGGAAAAGAGCATATTATTGTTAATTATGTTATCCTGAAAATATAATCAGACTTAAATTTCTGTATCTTTCATTTAATCAAAGCCCACAAACAGCAATAAAAATGTCCTTCTCATTAAATTGAGAAGTCTCTCCTCGTTTCAGAGCTACTCGTGTCTAAGTTTACTTTGAAATATTTTAACAAGATAGAGCTGTACCGTGTAATTGGAAAAATGAAACTTAATATTTTTATACCTAAAGTAGTAATAAATAAGTCTGCATAGGCTTGCACTGTACTCTAGAAGCACAGTACATATTTTTCTACTTGCATATCACCTGAATGCTAGGTGTGCCAGAATATTGATCTCACCAGCTCTGCAGCCCGCCTCTAGCACACAGCCACTGTACCATACTTGGGAAAGACAGAAAAAACAGCAATGCTGTAAGACAGTAAATAATTGTTACAGCATGATTAACCGAAAAGAGATCAAATTTTCCTGACCTCTGCAAGATATTAAGTTCCCTGCATTTATTCTCTTCCCAGGTATTAGATGAACCCAAATTCAAAGATCTCACAGAAAGGAAGTAATTAACTTTCCAATATTAATTCACCACAGATAATAAAGACCAAATACAAGATACCTAAGTTGCAATGTGTAGCTTCAGACCTGGCCTTAACTTTTCTGAGAGTTCACAGGAATTCTGATTCTGAAAAGCATCAATTTGAGGCCCATCAGGAGTATATAACATTTAGTAGAAGGCAGCTGGGGATGTGAAATAGACATTTAGCTGAAATGGAGAGGTGAAAATCAGAGATCAGGGTTCTCTTTTCAGATAACAGAATCATAAAAATGTCAGTTGGAGTAATTTAGTYCAACTGACTTTAAGTTGGTGTGCACTATGCCCCTTCCAGGGATGGGAATGGAGTTGATGAATTCCAAAGGACCTCCACTTTCATGCCTTTCCAAAAACTGGTACAAAACTTGCTAGTTTTAGTCATCAGAAATTTGCCAGGCTCCTTCCCAACCACCATAATTTGTCATAGACATTATATACCAACCCCACAAACACATCAACCTACTTTTTCAGGACCCTTGGACACATCCAAAAACATGGATTTGATCACATTCACCTCTGTAAAGCGTCCCTGACTTGCTCCTCTGATGGATGCACTTCTCCTTTCCAATCTATAAGACTATGCAAACAGGTCTCGGATCAGGCTTTGCTTGTGAAGACTCAAGTTAAAAAGAATATCCTTTACTTTTGCCTTTTCCTTTTATCAGTGGACAAACACTTTGCTGAATTTCCTCATACTAGTAGAATACCTTCTTGTTAGCTTTCATGTTTGCTACTCATTCATCTCCAGCTGGGCTTTGATATGATTTTGGAAGAATTACTTAGGCCAGCATTTTTACAAATGCCCACTATTTTAGGTTCATCCTTTGACTTGAAGGTAAGAACTGAAACAAGCTTAGGGTATAACTTAACTTGGGGGATCTGTGTGAGGAACTCAAGCCTTTGAAACACTCAGTGGATAGGGAGATTGGGGCTTGTGGAAGTGGTGTGAAAATCCCCAATGGCATTGCTATCTGGCCAACCAAAAACTCAGGCAGACTTAGTAGAAACAAAGACATGGCTTAAAGTACCACAAGAGAACGATTTCTGTGAAACAAAGAAAGTAAGTCCTAACTAAGACCTTATTTCAAAACTACATGTGAGCACTTGAGCATTTCTAAAAGATATAGAAGGCAAATGTTTATACTTTGGGTGGTCCAACACCCAAATCATCTTTAACAAGGTCCTGATGCATCTCAAAATTAAAGAAATCAAGACAAAGCATTGCTTAGGATCATCCAGTGGCTCAACAGCTGAACTATACACAGCCCTTTGTTCTCTTCCTTGCTCAGTTAATGACACTGGAATTCATTGTTTGTTTGCACAACTGAGGGCACAATATATCATTACAAAAAGAGGAATTGCTAAGAAAGCAAGCGGAGAAATATTTGCACACTAAGGATATGCTGTAAAGTGAGACCACGTATTCCGTAGCACTTCATGGAGACACAGTCAGCAAAAACCACCCCAAAACAAAAAGCAATTGGGACCCTGGAGTGAAATAAATCTGTGATATAGCATGTAMACATCTAATATTACAAACAGTCTCCAGACTAAGGAGTAAGGTCCCAGTCAGTCAGTCAGAACATGCTAACAAGCATCAAGAGCGACTTGAATTTAATTCAGTGTGTTAAATGGATCTCAGGAGGGCCTATGAGTCAGATCCTCTTGCAGGGGAATCTCACATGAGAATCTGAAAGTCGGTGGCATCAGCACTRTGACAAAAGTTGTATGGCACAGAGAGGGTAACACACGTATGGAGAGATCAGATTATTGTCAATCAAGCAGCAACTGGGGAGAGAGTTGGCAGCAGTGCATATAGAAATGCTCTAGTGAGTCATGTTGGGAGAAAGGGAGCAGATTAAGCTGTTAACTCACTTGCAGACACTTACTCACTCTTCATAAAATCAGCACACAGCTATAATAGTTGTCACAAATAGTTGTCAAAGYGTTCTTCCACAGTAATGATGATTATTCATACTTCCAAACATTACGAGCTGGAAGGCAAGTAATGCTAATGAACAAGCTGTCAGTTGTAACACACGGCACTAAAACTACCTGGTCAGAAAAGGACTGGATTCTTTGTAAYAGCATCTCATGTTAAAATTATTAAGGAGGATTTGTTAACAAGACACTGTTGGGAATCTTGCAAGCAACTTGACATGACCTGGCAACATGCACTTGCAGCCCAGAAAGCCAGCTGCATCCTGGGCTGCACCAGAAGCAGCGTGGTCAGCAGGGCGAGGCAGGGAATTCTGCCTCTCTGCTCTGCCCTTGTGAGACTCCGCCTGGAGTGCTGCACCTGGCTGTGGGATCCCCAACAGGAGAAGGACATGGACCTGTTGAAATGAGTCCAGAGGAGGCCACTAAGATGATAAAAGGGCTGGAGCACCTCTCCTGTGAGGAAAGACAGAGACAATTGAGATTGTTCAGCCTGGAGGAGAAGGCTACAGGGAGACCTTAATAGCACTTCCCGGTACCTAAAGGGGACTACAAGAAAACTGGAGAAGGACCTTTTACAAAGGTATGGAGTGATAGGACAAGGGGGGATGACTTTAGGCTGACAGAGGGTAGATTTAGACTAGATATTAGGAAGAAATTCTTTACCATGAGGATGGTGAAGCACTGGAACAGGTTGCCCAGAGAAGTTGTGGATGTCTCATCCCTGGAAGTGTCCAAGGCCAGGTTGGATGGGGCTCTGAACAACCTGGTCTAGAGGAGGGTGTCCCTGCCAATGGCAGGAAGGTTAGAACTAGATTGTCTATAARGTGCCTTCCAACCCAAACTGTGCTATGATTCTACGACTCTTTGACAATTTCTGGCTAAAGATATTTCCATCTGAAAATAAAAATTTAATGAGAAAAACTTTTGATAGAAATATACGAACCTTAGTGATACTTCTGTCTCAAAAGATTACATTTCATGGTGGAATTTCTGTTAGCAGAAAGAGGGATCAATACTCCCCTCACCCCAAACACCACTACAATAGAAAAATACCAGCTAGGAGCTGGAGAGAATAATGCTGATACTCATAGGGTAACAAGTGGTCCAAGTTGTGGGTCTACTGTGTGCAGCAGGATATATTCCAGGCTGTTCCGCAGGACAAAGAAAAGGGCCTGAMAAGGAAACACACACCCACCACTTGAAAAGGTGTTGGCTTTCTTACAACATAAAACAATTAAAGGTAAAGGCAAGGACTAATAGCAAAAAAAATTTCCTAAGGTATTCGCTTATYAACCTATCCTTTGGAAGCCTAAAGCAGTTTCTAGCTATAGAAAATAATAGAATAAAAAATAGGATAAAATCTAAGATGTAGAAAAGCAGATAATCCAGCATCAACTTGGTGTAAAGTTTTTAGAAAAGTCTATTCCACTCCTGGAAACAGAATATAGCCCAAAAAAGGTCTGATCTAATCTGTGTTCTCAACAGTTCTCAAAGCCAAACGTCAGCTTTCACTTTTGGGTCAATTACCGTGTTCAGCCAACTCTCCAAGTCCACATGGTAAAACAGGGCAAGCCATATTATCAACATCATCATCATATCATCATTATCATAACATCAACACAATCTCACCTCCCTTGTGCTTGGATTTGTCACAAGATGYTAGCAGCCTGCAGAGTGTAATACAGAAGGCTAAATGCCCTGCAAGTTGCTGTATGCATTTCTGGTGGAATGCCATGGGGGAAGTCTGTATAGCTACGCTAGAAATGAGAAAGAAAATKATAAAAAGGAAGGATACCTAATTTAGCAGATTACAAGTCGACACATCTCCACTGGTTCAGTCAGGAGCCAGGAACGAACGAATTTTCAAAGACCACTTGAGATTTGAAGAAACTGTATGTAGCTTAAGGACATGAAGTTTTCAACCCCAGCACCCTGTGCTGTGAAGATTCAACCTACACTTGAGTATGAGGCTGAACTAGAAAGTGGATAACGATGTGTGAAGAGCTGAAGAATAAAGAGAGCTCAGCAGACTTCAAAATTTCATTCAACTGTACCTCTACACCACTGGTATTGCTTATCTTTCTGGAACAGGGCTTTCCTGACACTTGTCCTACTCGAGGAAACCTGATTTGTTCTTACACAGACAACTTCTGAGAGACATGAATGTCAATAGCTGTTACAATGAAYAGAGATTTGGGTTAATCTTGGAATCTATATAGCAGGAGACTCTCAGAATGTTTAGGATTGGGCTCTTAAATTTAGATACTAATTTGTTTTGTTATTCTGATGGGGAAAAAAAGTCTCTCTGCGCTAGGAGAAAGAGTACAAAAGGGAACAACAGGGACACAGGGCTAGTCAGTAGTCTCTAGTCTGACCTAAGCCTCCCTAAGTTGTAAAATTGTCAGGTGTTAACATCTGAAGACTACCTTCTTCTCATGCAAGGCAACAGCAAATGTTATGAGGGCACATCCCACTCAGCAGGTCAAGTCAATCTTTTCAACTAACAGGAAAGTACTCTATCCATGTTACACACTGACTGGTGCTGGCAACCAGTGCTAGGCTTGGCAAGAGTTCACCACCACCACCACCGATAGTTTGTTGACAGGATCACACTCACTACAGCAAGATAGTAAATGATAATAACAATGAAATATGAAGTTGTCCCAGGTGTGTCTTCCAGCCTCTTCTAGCCTGTATGAAAGCACAAAACACCTCTAGCCTCAGTGGTGGTGGTGGTGGTGTAGAGCATGACACTCCCTCTCTAGGAATCAAAAATTTTGCAATCTCTCCAGATATCATGCTTTGCCCAACATTCAGAATTAAAGCATTTCACACAGACAAATGCCTCTGTTACTCTTTCCCAATGAACTCTGGGAGGTATTTTAAGATATCTTACATACTCTGGACCATAGTTTAACCTGAACACTTAACTGATTCCAACTGTTGATCTATTTGGTCAGGCTAAAGCCATTAAAATCTCTCACTAAAAAGTTTGCTTTTAGCACGTAGAGAGCTGAATTGGAGAGATGAAGGCTAGGATCCCAATTTATGGCAGTGTGACAAAGAAACAGTGCTGACAGAGAACAACAACAACAACAACAAAAAACAACCCCAAAAAGGATCAGCATAAACAATGTGATGACAAAAATTCTTCGAGGTTCAGAGCAAGCATTCAGCAGGACAATGGCTCATAAATTAAGAAATCTAACAGCATCACACACAACTGTTACGCAGGACTGCGGGGCTCTGAATACAGAGTTGTGAACAGTCCCTTAACATTTCTTCTAATCAGCTATCTGTGGGACAACAGAAAAGACATCATAAAAACCTTATTATTTGAWAAAGTCTAGCAGATTTTTACCTGAAAGGTGTTGCTGAAGGGCAAAGCATTAAATTATATATGGCTAAACCATGTCATGTAGTAGCATAACTTCTTTTTTCCTCTAGCAGTTTGTTGTTTTGCCTTAGGGAGCTGCTCACACTATCTACCTCGATACCCAAGATAAAGTCTGTTAACAGTCAGCATTCAGAGTACTTAAAATCAGCATTTATATCCTCAATTTACTGGCTGTTGCTGCTTGAAACTGATGTATTGAAATTTACTTTCTGAAATTTCAGTCAGAAGATAAAAATTGCGAGGAGGATCTGGGCACAATTTCCCCTTTTGATTAAAAAAAAAGGGGAGGTGCGGATGACATTTACTTGGTGAGATACTTCCACATATTTCTTTCACCAAACTTATGTGCCATGCATTGCATATGTTAAAACAGGAAGATGTAAAAATAATCCATAGATGCAGCCCCAGATTCTAAATATTTCAAAGCATATTAGGAACACAAATCACATCTAAAACACGGCTTCGCTCCTGGCTGCTGATTTAAGATTTGACTGAAAGACTACTAAACTTTGTGGACAGATTCCTGATGAAGAGGGCTTGAAATAGGCACTGAAAAAACTTAATGTTACCTTGCTGAAGACACACACCATAAGATACCTATTTACCTAAACATTAAAAACCTCATGCTTCACTTAATTGRTGCTATGCACTCCTGACAACACTCTTCCAGTTGCCAGCTCTTTGTTTCACACACATTGCTGAATCCAGCCTTGTGGCACCCATACTTGACAGGTTTCCTTTATGTGAGAATGCAACAAGGATGTTTTCTGCAGCCATTTGATCTTTTAAAATCAGTTTGATTTGATTCAGATTGTACCTGCTCCATGTATGTTTCCTGCAAATATCATTATAAATACATTCACTTCTCCAAAATGGTCGTGGAAGAGAAAAATTAAGAAACAACACAGTATTCATAAACAAGCCTACTTTGATCTCTCTTGTTTCTTGGGCATTATGAACACCACAGGAAAAACATAATTTCAAAACACTAGAACTATAGAAGAAAATAAAGGAGGAAATACAAAAATCTTTTATATTATCTTCTGGGTTGAGCTACTTGATTTCTAGTCAGCTGGACACTAATAAGCACTTGTGTAACATACCGTAAATCATATATTGGGTAGTGATGTTTCCTCTACAAAATTACCTAGTTTTGTCACAGTATGTCTTCAGTGCAGCGTTAATTACGATGGCCTCATTCACACCTGGGCTGCAAGATTAACCTGCCTCAGATTGGCAACTTCGTGGCAAATGAACACTTCAGTTACTCATTCTGCCACAGTGCTTCACTCTCACCTTCAGAACTTTGCAGGCTTGTATCTTGACAGCATGTGGGACTGCAAGTAAATTGAGTGGCTCAGATCCTCTGCCAGGCACTTGTGAAGAGGAAAAAAGCTCACTGTCATTTTTGAGTACAGAAGCAGGGTATCTGTGGGTGCCACTGTGGCTTGCAATCTCAATGGAAGAATAAGGAAAATTAACAACTTTCATKTAATTAGAGCGCGTTTCACTGGTTTGCTAGGACCATTTCTGGCTAGCAATAAAGTACCTCACAAATCTCTTTCAACAAGAAGCATTTTCAAAATACACTCATAAGGCTATGCTATAATATCACTAAGAAGTTAATGATACTGTTAGCATGAGTCTAATGTAAATATAAATGCACTGCTGATATGGATTAGACATCCTACTGTCTTGAYGCAACAGCATTAATGCACAAATATGAGCAGTAAATGAGATTAAAAATGCAAGCTTTATGCAGTGCTCCTTCAGAGCCTTCTCCAAGGCAGCTGTGTCCAGCATCCCATTCAGCCAGGCCACAACAGAGGTGAGCAGGGTAAGACAGTGCTGTGTCTCCAGAAAGCAGTAATCATAACAGTAGAGCTAAACCAATGTTAACTGCTTCTCTTGGTTTCTGTTAACACCAGCCTGGGTCTTCTCTAAGTTTGGAGTGATTTGTCAAAGTGTAAAGACGCTACTTTTACCCCCTTTAATCTCAGGCCAGCTTGACAGCAAACTGAAGGACCTTAAAATAAAACACCACTTCTTTCTCCTGCCTTTTATATAACCTAATGCAGAAATTGGAAATAGGACTCAGTTTCCCCTAGATTCAGTTTTCTGATGCTTAATAGGGCAAACCAACAACTATGAACTTCGGTTGCACACTATGTCTGGAACAATGGTTGTCTCTAAGATTTTCAATTTATATACCCAGAAACTAACACACTGAGAAAAATAATTTTTCTTTCTCTCACTTTCACACATATTTGAAGTTAAATTTCAAAGTGCAAGTACGTATCAATCACTTCATTCCCAAATCAGAAAATGGAAACTGAAGTCTGCAGTCAGAGCTAGCAACACACAGCTCAGGGAGAAGAGCTGGAGGTTGTTTCTTGGCATCATAAAGGGTAGAAGAGGTAGGAACACTTCTTCATCTAGAAAGGATGCTGAGGAGGAAGGAGAAAAATCAGCATTCTAACAACTAGCTGGCTTTCTGCTGGCAACATGTTAATATAGAAACTCTCAGTGATATTTTAAAATTTTTTCCAAATTGTTGTGAAGACAACAGTAACCTCCTGTGCACGGTCACAGTTAGAGAATAAGAAGGTAATGAAAACAACCAGCTTACCAAACATATATTCTTCTGGGTGGAGGGGGGGAGTGCATGAAACAAAACATTTAATTAATTCAAAAATTTAAGGCATGGTGGGAAAACCGCTATTTCCACACAAATACTGTTATCTGGTAATATTCAACTTCTGCAACATGAGGTCTTTACATTTAACATGGGAGATGACTCCTTACTAGATATGTCCAACAAGTCTCATTTTCACACTACAATACCTTCTTCTGTTTAGGCACAGTGAAAGTGAGGAGGCTTACATACTCAGCCACTACCAGTGTAACTTGAATTACATGTGTAAGTCCATCAAGCATCCTAGGTACAACAGACTCATTATTCTGTTAAAGCAAGAACTTAAATTTATAGGGCAGAACTGACATAGCCAGATGCATAAAATCTTAATTCTGCTTACGGAAGAAACACTAACTCTGTCTCCCTCCCTTGTGCTGTAATACACACAATTCTCATTTGAAACAATAGCTGAATATGCAATAATAATTTGTAATGTGAAATACTGTTAATGTGTTCCCTCTGAGAGTTTCTGTTCCAGAACATAGCAGAAACTATTTTTATTGCTCAAGTTTTCATTACAGAGATGCCACAGTACATATATCTTTGGTCTACCATGTACAGTGTGTGACAAGCTAAAGACAAGGCTCTTTTCCTGTCCCCTCCTTTTTTTTTTTTTACTATCACCAGTGCACTAATATTTAGATAGATTTACTTTAGAGCAAATAGTAAATGACTGGGAAGTTGTTACAATTTCTCATTCTCATTCTGATTAATGAGCTGGAGGAACACTCCCTCCCTTCCTTCTCCTGCTGCGGTTGAAAACATATTGAGCTTACACATCAAATAATTTTATACTTGCATTCCCTAAAAGATGGATGAGACTGGCATAACAGTGATGGCTTTTCCCAGAGGGAATAAGGATCCTCAAAGCCACCCTTCAGCAGTCATTCCAGGATGAAGGATGTAAGAAGATACAGCATAACACTGTTGAAACGGAGTCAGCAAGTCTCTCTCTCTCACACACACACACAAACTACCTGCACAAGCAATGCCCAGCGCATGAACAAAAACCTCCTCATTCTGTATAAAGTCAAGCAAAAAGAGGGAGAGAAAAGCAGTAATTTTTTAGAGAGTGGGAGAGAAAAGGCCAGTTCCTGTATATGGTATAATGCATATATGAGGAAGAGACACAATGAGGAAGAAACCCAGGAATATCATAATCAGAAAAGAGCAAACATCAGACAGAGCTCAGTAAGAACAGAGTGGCACAGAAGCAAGACTAGAGAGTCTTCTGGGCTACATGAGCTGTGAACAACAGTTTTTTATGGTGTCTGATGTCCCCCATTTTCAGCAACACAAGATTTTCAAATCAACAGGATGATCAAAACCTTTGGCATCATTGCCTACTTTTTCCTCGTTCCAAAGGCAACCTGTAGATCTTCAACTCTGAACAACTATTGCGGTCAAAAAGGGTAACTCTAAAAAAAGACAGTCAATAAAGGCTGTGTCTTTGCCTCTCAAGAACGTCCTGAGCTTTCCAATAGGATGTTTAAACTATGTTTCAGAGGTAAAAAGGCATCACAATCACTTTTACACCTAAATGCTGAAAAAACCCACTAACCCAAACAACTCTCACTAGGGCTGTGACAGGCAAGGAAAAGAAAATAAAATACTTTCTGATGGATAATTGAGCAAAAGCTGAGTAAAGAATGACATTAACCTTCAGAATTTATTCCCGTGGCTTGCTGTGCCAGTGCTGAGCAGTTACATTACAATGAATGCTGTTTGTAAAACAAACTCTATTATCAGTCAGCAGATAATAGCTGAGCATGATCATGGTATAAATTATTACAGAAGACTACAAGCAGAAGTGATTAAGAAAAAGTCAATACTGGGAGAAGCTGTTATACCAGTTCTGGAAAAAAACCCAAGCGGATAAAAGGCAACAAATTTCAGATTTGAAATCTAGCAACTTGACAGACAGCTTCTTTTCCACTCAATAATTAATTAACTTTTTCTACACCAGGGAGATTTTTCTCCGCAAAGTAACTCTACTCTTCAGTCTGAGAAAACATGGGACCCTTCGGCTTTGCTATTACACTTCATTAAGTTCTATAAACCCAAACAATTTGTAAAGCAGCAGCACAATTTTTGCATTTTTAAAGCAAACAAAAAAAGGATATTAATTTATCAGCATGGTTTACATAAATGACCTGCAGGATTTGTCTGAGTAGATTCATCATTCAATTGCACTCTCTTATGAAGTCATACTGCTGTACAGCACTCTGATAGAAAGACACTCCAGTGCTATAATTCCTTGTGTAAAGAGTTTTCCCAGCAGCACTCTGATGACACTCCTCAAGTCATGTCACTTCCCTGACATGCCACAGAGTGGCTGGAGAAGACGTGCTGTCTCATCAGAGGAGTAAAGAATAATGCCCATGAAAAAGGACAAACTTTGTTGTGCATGAAATCAGGCAGCAAAATTACAGCCACTGTAATTCTGGACAGAGAGCTAAGAAGGCATTTGGGGTCAGTCCAAGAAGCCAATGTTTTGTCTACCTTGCCCAAAGGGAAAACACTTAATAAAAAATGAGCTTTTCCTACAAAAAGTTCTGATTTCATGGAAGACACAATTTCTGGATTAAAGAAATTGTGAAATTGTCCTAAATTATTTCTGTTTTTTCAGCTGGATACAATGTGCTTCACTCCCACTTTTCTCCTGTTAATGTAATCCCTGGAACTTTACTATATATTAGGGGTTTCCACCTTTCCAAATAGCAGTTTTATTCCCAAGTCAAGTCCTGCTTCAAAAGAAGGGGAGAGCTTGTTTCACTGACTTGCAAGATCTTTTTCAGAATCCAGGCAACGCAGAACGTATTTCRTGTTCTGGAGCTAAAATGTTGTCTATCCATTGCAGTTAAGCCTGCGGCCCCRTCCAAAATGGAAAACTAATAAGACATTCACTCATTTAAGGAGAAAAAAAAGAAGAAACCCAACTGAAAAACATACTCTTCAGGTTGGTGGTGGAGGCAAATAACTCAACTAAAAAAAGCCATCAGGATTTTGTAATTTTAATTTTTCTGCTCATTGAAGCTTTCTACTTTAGGGCAATTAAAACCAGGCATAAAACGCACATGAAATTGGGATTGGGTAGTGATTAATTTGCGGAAAAAAATGTTCACGATTTAGTTAGACGGACACAAATCAGACTTCCATGTCTCAGGAATGGGGAGTATTAATGCCATGAGGATGGCTGAGAGGGGCACAGGGAAGAGAAGACAGAAAGAGTACATGCAATGCCTGACCCATGAAGGGCAGAAATGTATCTGCCAAGTGCTGCTCATGATGAGGACTCAGGAACAGATGCAGAGCTAGAATAGTCCTAGCCTATGAACAATTTTTTCTTCCTCTTAACTTTGCCCCTACAAATGTTTCTTCATTGCAATAAATGCAAAATCTAGATTTTGTGCACGTGCTGAAATTCACTGAATTAATGCCTGTGGTCCAAATAGTGTTAAGCCCCCACAAATGAAGCAGAAGAGATACACATTAACATCTCCACTGGAATAGATTCCTTCTATTCCTTCTATTCCTTTCTCTCAAAACCCAGACATCAACATTATCTCTCCACGATAACCTGCACTCTTCTAGTAAAAAATGTCATAAATGCAGTGCCACTCAGCCACACATCTACCGAATACCAGCCTCCCTAATGATCTGCTAGAACATCCCTTTAATGCTTGACTGTGTCCACTGCTATAGTGCCACCTCCTTCAGCTGGGTCTCAGTGTTATTAAGAGTCCTTCAGAACATTTGATGAAAGTATTGCTGGAGAGCTATGGAATCACTTTATTTATATGTCCTTGCTGTGAAAATTCACCTCAATGAGGCCAGTTTGCAAGCTCTAAGAAGCTGATGTTTGTGCCCCCTTGACAGAGATTTTCCTACACAAGCAGCAGCCGAATTGTGCAATGGAAGGCGTCCGTGCACACCCTGGGCTGCAACAGGCAGTACCAGAGCTGGGCACACAAAATAAGATGCTCAGTGCTGTCCTGTGCTGGTGTGGGCAGGGGTGGAGTTAATTTTCTTCGCAGTTAAACCATGACACTCCCCAGCTTTTGGACCCAGAACACATGACAAAGAAATATACCTGTCAAAGGCAAGCAGGACAGGAGCAAGACACAGGGAGTGAAGATGAAAGCAGAGAGAAAACAAGACCTGTTGAGGGTCTGGAAAGCCTGTTTAGAAGAATAGCCTGGAGTAAAAAACTAGAAGGGAAGAACATGTTGAGATAGAGAGAACAGGAGAGAATTGATGCCTGGGAATATCAAGAATAGATAAAAGTACTGATGGGAAGACAGAAATTCTATTGTCCAAGACAACACCAATCTCAATTTTTTAATTACTAAGGAAAGAGGTCAGTAAAATTATACAGGATTTTTTGTTCCCCTTTCATAATAGAATAGTTGTGGACAGCAGTAAGTGAAAAGAAAGCAAGATGTTCTTGAAAAAAATATTATCTTGATAGTAGTCTGTTGACAAACGTTGAAGTTGATGGTATCTCTCATGGCTTGAACGCTGCTGTTTTACTGTCAACTGTAACTGCCTTGATACTGGCAATCAAAATGCCCCATCTAAAACAGAAATAGTAAGAGCAGTCAATGCCCTTTCAAACAGTCCACACACATGACCTGGAGAAACTGCCAAAAGGAATGAAAGGAGCCCAAGTTCCCAGACAACAGACTTTACAAAAAAGGGAAATCAACTTGTGCCAGATGTAGTCTAAAGAAATGAGCCTCTGAATAGCTCATCTGGCATGAAATAATAACAAATCGCAATCATCATGGTTTTGATATGGATCTGAGTTGTCAAAAGCATTAGCCCACACTTCCCCAACCACAGCCTCCTGAAAGACAGGCATTTATAAAAGAAAGGAGCAGAGATGAAAAAAACCCAGTTGCTAGATTTGAGAACCCATTTAAACTAAGACAATATCTAGATAAATCATCTCATGTTTTTATTTTCTGGTGTGGCAGTAAATTTAGCTAGGCACTCTTAGGATGTTTAACAACCTAAAAATAATCAGGTCATCCATTGCATTTAACGTACCAACAGCAATCATCTAACTAAGATTATCTTAACATCTCTGAGCAAGCACGCTGCACAGGGAAAATTTTCTACACTTAGGAATTTTCTTCTGCTGAAGAAAATGAGATTATTTTGCTTCGTTATTAAAAAGTATTTCAATGCAAATATTTTGATAAAATCTTCCCCTTAGTGTAATTTTGTTCTATTATAAAGGCATCATAATAACTGGTCACTGATCTGAATACAAGAGACTTGCGTTTGTCTCATTTATTCTACTGCTTGTACTCCTTGCTAGATAAAGCAGAGTCATAAAAACTTCATTGACTTGTGAAAAATTTAGATTTGTGCCAATCTTCTGCAATCTTATCCTCTTGTGAAGTTCACCAAGGATAGCAGATGTGCTGTTGGTTCAAGTCCCAGCCTAGAATATCTTTGCCTTGTCCAAAGAAACTTTATTATGTGTCTTTGTGGCCTCAATCCATCAGCACAAATGGCACACCAAGCCAGGGATGATCAGGAAAAGCTCCAATTACATTCAGTGAACAAACTTCATTGCTGCTATTCCCAACAGAAAATCATATTTAGTCAGCCTGATATAAGACACAACAAATATCATAAGGTTATGGACTGGCAACTGTTCTTGGTGACTCAGAGAACTCAATGTCTATAAAGTAAAACAGATGAACACAAGCCTTGCAAAAAACAAACAAAAAAAAAAAGAGGGAAAAGGCCAGTACTTTCAAATGAAATGGGAAGGACTGTTCATTTCTCTAGACAAGATACCAAAACACTACCGTGCAAGCCATGAATGTTCATGACTTCACTACATCGATGCATTTTAAGAATCAGCACAGTGTGGGGAAAGCCTTCTACAACAGTGCACAAGTCAAGAAATAATCTGATTCAAGCAGCATTTATAATAGATCTGACAAGCCTGTCTGAAACCTATGCCTTTGGTGTTGCTGTCAACCCAAACCCCATGTTTTTACCAGAGTAGTTGCTGACAGTAATGGTTTGCCCTGCTAGTACAAAAGAGCTCTTGAAAAAGTAGTTTATTAAAGAAATATAATTTCTACTTTACCAGATGTGTGCCATAGAAAACAATAACATTCAAAACAAAACAAAGGTAGCTATTTGACAGAAATATGCTTTCAGGCAGGACCAATACTATTTAACAAATATGGTACATGAGTTTTAAATTAAAAGCTCTGCAAAGGGCTTCACACTGGTGTCATACAGCTCTGTCCTCACTGTATCCCTGTGGAAAGTCATTCAGTGCTTTCCTCAACCACTGAAAAGGATTCCAAGCTGCCGCCTCTGCCACTGCAGCAAGCATCAGAACCTAAATAATTTCTAAGCCTTCATTCAATTTCCCATGAGGGAATTTATTGAGAATTAGCTTCCTAATTCCTGTTGAATAACACTTTGATTTCCTTTTAATATGCAGAGGCAAATTGTAAGTTAGAGGTCAATTTTATCAGAGCTCTCTTTTTTCTTGTGTCAGAAACACACRATTTACCAGGACTTGAGAATAATAGGCAACATTTTCGGTGAGGCAGCAATACAGACAGTGAGTGCTCTTTAAAGGGAGGGTGCAAAGCTGCCCTGCTGAACTTGAACCCTAAGCAGCAAGTCATGGAACAGAACGGAGAATTTCAGAGCAATAGGTAAGAACCTGACTTAGAATGCAGAATAACCTGACTTAGAATGTAGAATCAACTGCATTCCCAATACACGAACACTTTTAGCACCTGGATGGGTCAAGGAYACAATTTCTAAATCTTGCAAAGTTATCAGCACCTAGTTAATTTCTCTCTGAAATTGAAAGCAGGAATATTACCTTGTAAATCTTCTACAGTACATCCTACAGCAGGGTAGATTTGCCTTGGATACGAAGGAGATTCTTAAGCATTAGCAGGGAAAGCCCCAAGGAAATTGCACACAATGACAAAGATATGCTCCAAAATGGGACAGCCGCAGAGGAGGTTGCACAGAACTCAGAAGGATTTTAAGGTCAAAAGTAAGTAGGAGATACAGAAAGCAATTATACCACAGGCTTGTTATAAAACTTGGCCAACAGCAGAATGACAGAGCGCTTAGCTTGAGGTGAGTGGAAAAATAACTAGAAACAAGGCTGGCAATATTAATTGCCTAGTCTCTGGAAACAAACGTTGGAAGCATTTGGCTGTGGGCACACATACTTGGACACAGCAAAAGATCCTAAAGAGACTGTTGCAATTCCGTATAGTAGAAAAGACTTCAACAAAGAAAACAAAGATGACAAACTGAAGTGTTTGTGCAGGCTTGGGAAGATGAGGTTGGGTGGTGTGTGGATGTGTGGCAGGTGGATTGTTTGTTTAGGTTTTATTAAAACTGAATTCATCCTGGCATGTCCACACTGATAGGAAGTGCAGCATGGGCTAATGTCAACATGGGGCTGTGAAGATTAGTTTGGGATGACTTTTAAAAATTGAAGCAGAAGCCTTTGTGTAGAGAAGAAAACACAAGATTATAAAACAAGGAAACAAGCTAAAGGAACGAGATAATGGGGTAAAAAAAGCCAACCCATAGTTTGTAAAGTGAGAATAGCATAACAACCAGAAAAGAGGAGTCTGCAAATAATTCTGAAGGACACAAGGTATAAAAGTTTAAGATGACAAATCTTTGTGCCTAGGATTTGGACAGTATAAAAGTTGGATTACATTGCTCAGAGTGGTATGAAGAAATTGTTTCAGCCCTGTAAGAAATAATTATATTATGGAATCTTTGGTTTCAAAAGAAAAATATCCAAACCAGGTAGACTGACTGACTGCAACTCTGTTACTGTGGTCAGTTTGGCATCATTTCTAGTGTCAGGTGTGCCAGATTCTGGGGTTTCTTGCACAGAAGTAACTCCCAGAGCCCAAGGAGGTCATCAGCAGGTTCTGTGATTATTTGGAAAGCCACAAGCATCCTCATGTCAAGGCACACTGGACATCCAGCTCCTCACCCCAGTCCTCCTACACTATAGTGTGTTTAGCACTATGTTAAAAGCAGCAGAAAAGGCTATTCTGCTTTGTAAAAACTGAGCCCGTACCCTGAAAAATGAACTTTTTATTTTGTCTTTTATTTTTTTCCATTCTCTACACATCAATTTGATCCTGTAGTAAGCCAAATTTTCATGTTTGACAAAAACTTCTTGTTTTCTACTTTATTTCAACTTTAAAATTACTTCCCCCTTCCTCTCCATCTTTTTTTATCATTGTAATTGGAAGTATAGTACACAACGTCGGCCTTCCCATTTGCATTTGAATCTGCCAAACATCAATAAAAGGCAGTACTGCCAGCTAATAACTGTCTGCTAACATATATTACCAGAAAAGAAAGGCCACTTTTCCCCCACATTGCCCCAAACTGATTTTCAATCAGTTTGATTGGGATTGTAATCGACTGCTAAAAAAAAAAAAAAATGCAATTACTCACTACTGAACCTAAGCTGGCTGGCTTTGGCTGCTCCAAGTGGTCATACAATATTGTTCCTTCACAAAAAGATTTGCCACAATGGTGAATGGCACTCAAAATTCAGTTTCTGGTAATCTTAATTTGTATTATTATTTGTAATACATAGTTCACTTCCATATAGATGCAAGAAGAAATGAGGTGCTACAGCCCAATCTCAAATAACAACACAGTAAACCTTTCTGGAGCACTTTGAAGCTACTGCTTTGTTGTTCTTAAGGTTACACTGAAAAATAAGGCATGCTCTAAAGCAAACCAGTGCTGCAAAAAAAGAATATCTCCAAAAAGGACTCATGTTTATCTCAAGTAATAATAGAGCACTTCAGCAGCAGCAAAACCACTAAGATATTTAAACAGAAGTGTACAGACATTTACTTCACGCTAATGCAAAAGTGGCAACTCAATCCACATAATCCAGTGCTCAAGTGGAACAAGAAAACAGTCTTTCCACACCTGCAGACATTTGTATACCAGATCCGTACTGTTTCATAAAACTTTGAAGTGCTTTATATCACCTTACACATCCTGAATGGTTTTAATCTAAATCTCTCCAGTGGTATGAGGTTCAACAAGACCAAGTGCGGGGTCCTGCACTTGGACCTCAACAGCCCCTTGCAGCACTGCAGGCTGGGGGCAGAGTGGCTGGAAAGATGTCAGGCAGAAAAGGACTTGGGAGTGCTGGTTGGCAGTGGCTGAACGTGAGCCAGCATGTACCCAGGTTGGCAAGGTGGTCAGTGGCATCCTGGCTTGTATCAGCAATAGTGTGGCCAGCAGGACCAGGGCAGTGATTGTCCCCCTGTACTTGGCACTGGTGAGGCCACACCGCAAATCCTGTGCTCAGTTCTGGGCTCTTCACCACAGAAAARACATTGAGACGTCGGTGTGTGTCCAGAGAAGGGCAAAGGAGCTGGCAAAGGGTCTGGAGCACAAGTCCTATGAGAAGTGGCTGAGGGAGCTGGGGGTGTTTATTCTGGAGAAAAGGAGGCTCAGGGGTGACCTTATCGCTCTCTACAACTGCCTGAAAGGAGGCTGTAGCCAGGTGGGGGTCGGCTTCTTCTCCCAGGGAATCAGTGATAGAATGAGACGACACAGCCACAAGCTGCGCCAGGAGTGGTTAAGATTGGACATTAGGAGGAATTTCTTCACAGAAARCGTGATGAGACATTGGAATGGGCTGCCCAGGGAGGTGGTGGAGTCAAGATCTCAGGAGATGTTTAAGAAAAGACCGGACGTGGCACTTGGTGCTATGGTCTAATTGACACACACAGTGGTGTTCAGTCAAAGGTTGGACTCCATGACCTCACAGGTCTTTTCCAGCCTGATTGATTCTGTGATTCTGCACAAACTGGATACAAAACAGCAATGAACTCCTCAAGGTGCCATGACCAAGAGAGTTAAAGGTTTCCTCAGGTCTAGACTTGAGATACTGGAAGAACCAAGGGTTTGTTCAGTGGAAATGAAAACCTTTTTTCTAAATACAACCATTTACTATCAAAGGGACKGATTCTCCATAGGTATTGAGTACAGCACTGTTTGCAAAGGCAAGGGGGAAAAGTGATGCCAACCTTTTCTTTGCTTTTCTTTCCCCTTTTTTTCTTTGCACTTAATCTCACAGACTGAAAGGGACTAAAAGTTGGCTAGTGGATAAYAGCACAGAAAAAGTTTAAGTGCTAATTTTCTGTCTAGAACAATTGAAGTTATCTCTCTAAAATTAAGGATTAGTGGTGCCCTGCCATCAAGGTGAGAGAGCTTAGTTTCTAACGAATCCATAAATCCAAATTATTTTCCTGGATTACCTGAATTTCTCACATGCATAGTTTGGACTGAATCACTAAAATTGCTGATTTAGAATTCTCTGAGAGTAAAAATGTGCTGTAAATTTTGAGACATACTTTGATGCTTAAAAATTTGTTTAAATGCTCCAAACACACACTTTGGTCTTCATTCTTTTATATTGTAGCCCAGGCACTTGCAAACAAAGGCTTGAATTTAGTAAAGTTTTTCAAGAAAAAGGTACAAAAACCCCAAAAACATCCCACATCCTCACAAAAAACAGTAAAACAAACAAACAAAAAATCCTTCTACTAAGACCCTGGTCTCTGAGACAGGCTACTGAAGCTACTGGAAAGAAAAAAGAAAAAAACAAAAACAAAAACAACAATAAAAGGAACAAGACTAGTACAAGGAATAACCTTCAGATTTCAAGTCCCAAGGTCAAATGTGACAGATGCTGCTGATTCCTTCATATATTTTCCTTGACATCTATCAATACAATCAATCTCAAGTGAAGTTGTAGACGCCAGAAAAGGAATAGCCTATCATGATTTGCAGCAACCTTCAAAACCAGGTGAATTTTCTCTGTTGGAAGTGCTCTGTGCACAAATATACATGTACCTACCGAAGTACTGGCTATATGAAGTATTAGTATTTTATGACTTCCTTTCTCATGCATGCATGTTCAGATTTCATGTTTTATTTAAGAAACACCTTAAACTTCACATATTTACACAAAAGTCTTTACATGAATCTCAGGTTTGGCTAAGCTTCTATGCCAAGTCTAAAGGTCCAGCTCAGAGCTCAAAAAACACATATGGCTTGCAAATTCATTTTATGTGGTTTGTAAAGTTATGCTGAAGTCAATAAATGTATAGCTCAGTACTAATAATTCCACACAGGGATTCTACAGTCCACATGCTCTAAGTGTGGGGTGATAGAACAGATTGTCCATGTGTTGATGTATCAGTGCCACAGCCTCAACCTTCCTTTGCCTCCAAAGTGTTGCAAGCATTTGTAGGACACGATGAAGTCCCACAAGGCAGTTACAATCTAATAATATACAGGAAAATATCCTTGAGAAACTATGCTGCTCTCTCCTGTAGAAAAAAAGCATCAACATGACAAAACACATGGTATGCCAAGCTGATGCGTGGAACGTGGGACATATGTCAGAAGTGAAATCAATCCAGTAGTTCAACTCTTATCTTTCGAATCTACAAGGCTGAAATCCTGATATTCCTGGTGAACTAGCTGACCTGAGGATCTTCCCCACCTCTCATCTTCAGGGAGGCCTCAATGGCCTTCTGTCATGTGAACAGTAGCAACATCCACTTGTTACATTACTTTTTGGGGCAAGAACTCCATTATGGGATTAGTGATTAGAGAGGTCTACAATAAAAGACCAAATTGAAATCAGGTGTCATTTGCAACATTTATAAAAGTTTGGTTTGATATATAGTATATAATACGGCAACTCCCCATTAATAGTGCAAGTAGAGAGGTAAAGTAGTAATGGTAATTAAAATGAACCATGATAATTTTGTCCTTGCCCAATTGCAATTTCTCCAAAATACACAGATCTAAAGAAATGAAAATCAATCCTTTATTACAAACTCTGACCTTGCTGACAAATTTTCCTTTGTGTTTTCTCCACTCTGCTAAGCACACTTACAATCTTACTTGCTTCATAATTATAAATTTAACACCTGGGAAAACAAATGAGAGGTGAAACGAAATCCGTGGCCACAGTGACAGTCTGACAAGCACTCAGAAGTCAACGTTCAACCTGTGGCAGTAACTCTGCTTTGCTAAACAACCAGTATGCAACGTAAACATACTCATTGCCTCCTCCCCTCCAGAAACAGAAAATGGGAAATCCACTAAAAAGCAACAAGAAAGGATTGTATATAGCACCATGGAAGCAGAAAAATAGCAAAAGATAGTACCCATATGTGGTGTCATTTGAGATAAATCAGAGTGCTGTGCTCCATGGCAGGAATTATAACAACTCTTTTGCCATTACAAAGGATCAATAGCACTGCACTGGTTCTCTCCCTGTATCATCTGCAGGTGCTTATAAAACCCAGCAGAATTGCAAGAGATGTCAGAACAGACTAACCACATCAAAAAGACATCCACRGACTCAGAGCATCTAGAAACACTTTCATGCAACAAATCTAACTGAAGACAGTGATGTGTTGCTCCCCATAGAGGAGTCCAACTGATTGATTAGGAACTAAATTAGAGAAAGTCTAACCAAAGGTGTTCCAAACCCCACAGATTAAATTGGAATAAGATCTTTCTGCTCTTTAAAAATAATAATTAAAAAAAAGGTATACAGTTCTGCTGAACTGATCAATGAGGACATAGTTACCTTCTGAGTGGCAAGTGTTGTTGTAAATATTATGTCTGAAAATTATGATTTAATTTGGCACAGTTTCTGTATAACACAAAACAAGGCTTTGCCAGCCTCTGGTGTTTCATCACTCAGGAACCATTCCCAGCTATCACTTCTGCCATACTGTTCTGGTGTGTGTTCCATTTGCCCCATCCTGCTGCAGTGTGATGCATCTTAAATTAGCCAGCTTTCTTCCTGCATGTAATACATCAGCTGCAGTGAAATATGTCAAGTAAGAAAATAAAATAAACCTGTGTCTTCCACACAACAATTTCTGTAAGCACCCTGGCTCATTATGGAACTCTAGTCCACAGATACAGCTCTAGTCCACAGGCTTGGGCTATCTTTTTTTTTAAGAGAATGAGACCAAGGGAGCAAACAGAACATCTGTAGTTCTGCTTTGAGTCTTTATGCATAATTACACCTGGTAATTTACACACAAAGACAACACGGATGAACTCTGGTAACAAATAAATATTGGGTGCTGTGCTGTCTTTACTTCATACAATTTCATAGCTTTACATATATTCTACTTAAAATCAGCTTCAAGTGCTGTCAGCCAAAACCTTTGCTTGCCTGGTTTCACCCTGAATGAAATTGTTATACCTGACAGCATCTGCTTTTTTCTCTTATAAATGTAGGTGAACTGGGAAGACCTTGTAAGATCTTAATATATGTAATTTAGGTTATGCAATTTAAAAAGAGAAAAAAAAGTAAAGAAGATATTAGTCCTGTCCATAGTTCAAGACATGAGAAAATCCACCTTGGAATTAATTTATTGCTTTATCACCCTTCAGATGCATTTGTTTCAATAAAACATACTCCTCAAGCTATGAGCTTGGTTTTAAGCAATGGCATGGACTCACTGCTGCACATACAAGTCACTGACAACTACACACCGTTTACACCTCTTGTTTGCAAAGCAATACATAAARCATACAGAATCCAAGAAGTGTCAGCTGTGAAACTTTAAAGTGTTTTTATTTCTAGCCCAGGCACATCATYGAGGAATTCAATTACATTGTGCCTAGAGCTAAAATCCTTATAAAATTGTAGAAATTATTTGGTTATAGCATGGTCAAAGAACTCATTATAAAACAACACAATTGTTTGCAATTTCCAAGACAAAATAAAGTATTGAACAGAACAGATTCCCACYGTAGGATTGCTGGTTCATTTAAGAACCTCATTGAATTATTCTTGACTTTTGAATAGCTATTCTGGATTCCTGTTTAAAGGAAAGAAGATTTTTACGAAAGTGAGATTTACATGTTTTGTTTTCAGAGCTGGAATATCTAATATTATCCCTCCAAACAAAGGAGGAGCACTCAAATTCGGGAATGAGGATTCAGGGCAAATGGTAACAAATTGCTACCTTATCATCTGTGGCTGTAGTCTGCAAGAAATTATTTAACTATCCCCTTGTGACATTTATGTGGGCACGGAATCAGAGTTTTTCTGCATTGTGGAGCCAGGAGAAGAGCTACTGCCTCTCACAGTGAAGGGACAGGACCAAACGAGGGTAGAACAGTGAACCAGCTGGTTGCTCCAACTGCAGTTTTACAGCCCGYGGAGTACCAAGGAGTCAGACATACAAATCCATGAAAGCCAGAGGCACATCCTTACTGCCCTACACACCACACAGATGCTGTTGGGGAGCAAGCTGCACTTCTGGCAAGCATATGGGACAGTCAAGCTATAACCATAGCCACCTTCTGTAAAAGCACAAACCCTCTTTACTGGGTGGTGACGATCTCCATCTGCAACACACAGCTGAGTCGTCCATGTTATCTCCAGCAGATGGCAAAGGCAGGAATTTGTTATCGTACTTAAAGTGATCTTTCTCTTCCCTTCAAGGCTCCTCATATTTGGCACTTGCCTGTGCTCCTGGTGAGTTCTGCCCACCCACAGATCCGAGCTGGAGCTCCTCCATGCAGCAGACCAGAGCATTTTACACAGAGCAATATTCCCTGTGAGTGCCAAGGAACAGTGGCAGTGCCAGCGCAGGAGGCACTTTGCACAAAGCATGTTTATTAGCTGTGACACAGAGCACAGCATTTGCAAAGAGCTAAGGAAGAAGACAGCTGCTGTGGCTCCTCTAATTACCTCTCCCCAGACATCAACAGCAATTTACAATTTGGATGATGTTGCTGGAACTAAGTATGATCTAGATCCACACACAAGCTCTCCTCCTCACTTTTATAGGCCATGTGTTATATGAGAATTACAACTATTCAAACTGTTTCTATGAGTTAGGTTATCTCCTGCAAGGTTTTTTATTGCACATTCTCCTTTTGCTGCTGGAAGATACAGAATTTTCTGTAGACAGTAATCAGATAATCACATCTTGTTATGAGCATGAGCCAGCAGGACTTGCTATTAGAAACTCTCTAATCTATCACATCAAAACAAAGAACATTTGAGATGTTTGGTAAAAATTATGCTTCTTAACACATTTCACAACAAAGGTAAGAAATAAAAATTTWWAAAAAAWCAGTATATAGAGCAGGTAGAACATTAACCTCACATGTATCCAAATTAAATTCCGAGTTACTCTACTACTACAGCATCCTGAAATATTTACTGTGCTCATCTCCTGCTGTTTTGCTGCTAACAAAAATTTAAAAGAATACACAGGAAGTCTGACAAATTAAAACATCATCAAGATTAATTGCACAAAGAGGATAAAACATTTCAAATAGTTGCACCATTGAAAGATCAAAAGCTTTCCTCCCCTGCCAGTAGTTCTGAACTGTTTTATTGACAAAAAAAACAGAAGTGAAGACAAAACTTAAAATGTATGCAGACACATGAAACTGCAAATACTCRGTAGATATACTAAGCCCAATAGTACAAGTGGGTTAAGAAGTAATAAAAAGAAATCAGACAGAGCGAATTAGGCAGAAAAGCTCTAAACTTAGAGCGTGGATACCCGTCCTATCTGTACCTGCAAGCACTGAGAATAAATGTGATGTTGACTTAGAGGCTCAGTTACATGGATCCAGTAGTTTCCTAATGCTCTGCATAATATCATAAGCACCAATCTCCACCTTCTATGATATTTCAGACCCATGCAAGACAAGCATCTACCCAGTGTGGTGTCCTGCTCCCCTCAGATGTGCAGCATGCATTTTGTGTCTATATTGCTACACAATTGAGTGATTTTTCTCAATTCCAGCTGTGAGTCAAACGACAGGATGAGACTTACCCATGTTTCTCTGGACTCTCCTCTGATAGGGTTTCACTGCTGCTCTCATCAATGGGATGGACACGAGCAATATATTCTCCACTCTGCTGGTAAAATTTATACACAGCCACTTGAACTACACATTGATCACTGCTGCTTCTCAGCCAAGGGCTCAGGATGGTGGGGCTCGGCCTCTCTGATGCATTGAGAAACAGAAACGAACCTAGAACAGAGGATACAACAAGAAAGATTTAAAAATTTAAAAAACCCCAAAAGCCTCCTAGATCACAGATGAATACTTGTAATTTTTATATCTCAGATCATTCTGCAGCCCTTCCATACCTCACAGTCAAAGATCCTATTTGCCAATTAGTTTGGAAAATTTGCCCATTTTGTATTAAACCTATTAAGTTTAAAGCAACACTTCAACTCACTTTTGAATGGTCCAAAACAAATATTACATTTAGATTTAACTCCCAGGATAAAAAGCCCATACAGTTAATTAAGGACTTTCAGGTTTAGACTCTTGTCTGTAACCTCGCAGTTCTGGTCCAGACCCAAATATATTAACGTTGATTCAGTGGGATCCTGATTTGACAGCTCATATATATACATATACATACTTATTTATTTATAATCCTTTATATCTAGTTGTCTAACCCAAATAAAGAACATAAATTCAATAGCTTTTCTTTTGCTCTTCTATAAACAGAAGACTGCAGCATTTTTAAGTCCAGTATTGGAGTCAGGATAAAGGTCTGACATAGTTTCATTTCTTCAGCAATTCATTCTAATGTATTAATTTTATATGCAGCTAATCCACATTAAACATTTCATTATTATCCAGTACATTGACTCCTTCGGCCTAATTCTATTTCAATACAATCTGAGGCTTATCCAGTGGGACAGAGGTAATGTATTTTCATCCCATTGCTGCTCATTTCAGGTGAGTCAAATGACTCCCTTTTGGCAGCTGACTAATTTATCAATTTGTCCACAGAACAAGCACGCTGGTGCCTGTAGTTGGCAAATGAAAGAGACCAACCCTTGAAGCAAGAAAAACTATGATACTCCACAAATTCTAGCAAGACTGGTCAGGTAATGAAATCTCATTGTCTTGATTACCTGAAGCAGCCATTAATACAGCCTGTCCGTTAATACTAATAACATGCAGGTCTGATGAAGAGTTTAATTTCATTGAGAGAGAAATTAAGGCTCAACAGGGTTGTAATTGAAACTTATTTTTAAATGTGCATGAATTTTAGCCAGAGCGGCAGCTTGTTTTTGAAAACGCCAAGGTTGAAGCTTTAGAGGAATGATCTTCTACATCAGTGAGCTTGGCTCAGACGGTATCCAGGGTGTCTAAGAAATACTGTTGAGGGGCTACAAATGAATCCTGCTTTTTTTACCCTCAGTGTGTAAGCTGTGGACAACGAGGTGCAAAGCAGCCACTCTGAACTCCTGCAGCAGTTCACCTCCTCCTGTGACGGATCTGGTGAATTGTCCTTTTTTGATTGYTCTCTTTTCTCTCCACCGAACTGAGGGTCAAGAGCTCGGATTTGAATAGCTCACTGTCACATGCTGGTTTAGAACAGCAGAATTGCGCTTGTGTTCACAGATGTCCCCTTTGCAAAATCTGATTTGACAATTCATCTCAGGTCACACACAGGGCAATAATGGAGGGGCTAAAAACGAAAACTGGATTCCTGTCAAACACTGTTTCCCTCCCACAYATACATTTATCATAAGCAGCATTTTTGACACATTTGTCAAAAACAGTGCTCCTGACATTTGCACCACATTAATGACATATCTAAAACTAGAAAAACATCTGTACTGAAAGAAACATGAAGAATATATATAAAGTACAGCCTGCTCAGATATCAAGGTTTGTGAACAGAGATGAGTGAAATCCAGTCACAGCTTTTTCTTTTAATAACAAGATTCTTTTATGCCAATAATAGTATTTAATACAGTTGTTAATGGAATTTTTTGATGAATTTAAACAAACTCTCTTTTTGTCAGCTATGTATATACAGTATTTTTGTCGGTCAGTAAAATAATAAAAAAAACCCAACAAAACATCAAAACCCAGCCACATGTATCATCCTTCCCTGTCTCTCCCTTTTGTTGCAAACAAAAGAGAATTAGAGCAGTAAATCTTGTGGTTTTAATTTTACCATCCCCATAAGAACAATGAAATCTCTGACATGAAAGGGAGCAAAGAGATTTCTGCTAGTGGCAGAAAGACACTAAGTTTTCCAATAATTGCTGATGGTAACTTGCCAGGTGCAGGAGCCATTTGCTCGTCTTACTGTCTTGCAACAGAGAGTCAGATTTTAAAAATAACAAACAAACAAAGGCAGCTCTCATTCCTTCTTTTCTTGCAGTGGTTCTAAATCAACAGAGCTGCCAAGGATAGTCCCTCTTATGGCCCTGACTTGAGGTCAGGTTTGAAACATCAGTRAAGTCCAATAGTAGACAAGGGTAGCTGCTACAGCAAATTTGCGAGATAGTCATGAACCTCCTTTGGTTTGACTTTTATATTTCGATTCTCTGTATGCAGAGCTCACACTTTGCAATTGCAGACTATTACTCATCTCATGGCCAGTTGTACCTACTGATTTATATTGCTAAAAGAAACACAATTTTACCATGGTGGTGGGCTTACAGGGGATGCCAGGAGGAACAGCCCCACCCAGCTGCTGTGAAATGGTGCCTAGGAATCCATTACAGACAACCCGGCTGTTTTTACACTGTGTTGGCCTGACCACCAGCAGTCTTGTCAGAAAAGTCCTTCCAGTGCATACTTCTGGGGAGATCTCCTACCTGGGCAAATACTAGATCAATGACAGATTGTATTTTTTATATATACATGCTTATTTTATTTTAAAAGAGGAGAAAATGAACAAAGCTTTGTTCTTGTTTTCGAAAGCTCAGCTATCTCATGGGTGACTTCCTTGTCTCCCTTTTTGCTCTCACTGCTCTTTTAGTTCATAAGTGCCAAGCAAAGAACTATCAGAGCCTCATTTAGCTCTGGTGTTATGGGAACAGTTTCCAAAGTTGAAATAGGGAGTACTTGCTTTAAAACCACAGAAACTTTCTTATACAGCAGAATTTAAAGATTCTGGGATTAAACCCTGGCACCCACAAAGGAATAATTAATGTATCTGATGTGAGAAATGATACATTTAGAACACAAATCTCTATGCTTCTCTCTTCCCTCAAAAGCAAAATCTCTCAGCCGCTGCTTACCACTTTTTCCTGCTCTGCACCCCCACAGGATCAATATGACCACCATTTCCAGCATCAGCCTAGAGACTGCTACTTAGAGTTAAGAGATCACCTGGAGATCGATTCCACATCCATGCCAAGAGACACAGGAATACTGCATTTCACAGCAATGGACTTTCTGAGCAAAATCAGAAGCTACCTGTTGACTTGTATTTCCCTCCAGTGGGAATCCATGTGGCATGCTTTGAGATCATTGTGGAGACCTGTAAGACTCTAAGGTTTCAGCTATAATTTCCTTGCACTTATTTTCTCCTATTGGCTTGCAGCTCTAATAAGACTCTTGGGATCCTCACGGGTGAATAGCTAGAAAAACCACTGTAGCTTCCACCAAACTTCTGCTGCTATTTGGATATCAAGGGATATAAGCTGAGATGAAAGGCCACACCAYGGTACATGCTGCCAGGGTCATATTCTGCTGCTCAGGACTCTGAAGGGTCTATTTACTTATCACAAAGATCTTCACCAATGAGTCATTCCAGGAGTCTTTCGCTACAGGTTTAAAATTGCACTCTGGCTGCACAGTGCAATGCTGATATCGAACAGTTGCAGATACAATAATCAAATTGTTGCTAGATAAACTCCCACAGACCCAGGCACTTAGTTCTGGGGTCCCAAGCTTATTCATCATCATCACATAGAAACATGGGTTTGCAGAGGGAACRGCATTCAGGGTTTTGCACTAAATACACCTATGTTTGCATCATGTGACAGAAACCCTACTAGTTGATACTGCTCTGTGGTGTTCCAGAAAGTGCTGGTGTAAATGCAAATACTGTATTTTCCACATTCGCACTAAACACTCCCAAACTGTGTGAGAAACCTACCAATGACACTCAGCCTCTAATCATATTTTTTCCCTGCCTTTTTAATAGCTGCAGTCATAAGGCAATGGTGTTACTCATCCTCATGTGTTGTGTCTGATAACATCTCTGGCAATTTGCTGTCACTTCAGACAAACACACATGAAAAGATATTTATGCTTTAAGCACAGTAGATTATTGCAGTTGACATAAAAGGAATATTACAAGACAAATTAATATATCCTGCATGAAAATTTTCTGTTGATCCCTTGGAAACTTGTTTACAACATTTTAACATTCATGTCACACAAAGGGAAGGATGGTTTATCAGCTTAGCAGCAAGATGTTTTTGAGGTGATGAAGACAGCTTCAAGTTCTACCGTTCAGGAGTAATGAGGTAACAGATTATTTGTAAACAAGAAAGCTGATGTTAATGTACTATGCGTGCACAGAGGCACTATGAACAAAGCACCCATCCAAAATTTTTTCAAATTAATGGATATAGACTGGGAAGCCTACAACTTAAAACTACATCAGCAACGAAGCCCATTCCCACAATCTCTGGCCCAACATCCTTATCTGATATGGAKGCACAAAACATCTTAAACTCATGCCAGTGAATGCTGAGGCAACCCTGAGATGTTTAAAAGACAGAGCCATTCCTCAGCCCCAGGAACTGGGTAAACTTAGAATTCTATTGCAAGCCCTCTTAAAAACTGGTTATCTGACAGCTACCCAATAGCTTCGAATGCATCCTGCTAATTGCTCATACCCTAAATCCTTCCTGGTCAGTCTCGGGGTAAAACCATGGACAGAGCCAGGCCARGTTCTTCTGCTCAATAACCTCATGACACTCAGCGAGGTCAGCTCAATCCTATTGCATCCTTTGACCTTTCTGAGGCAGCAGCCCAGGAAAGATGGGTGCAGCCCATTTTTACATTGGGAATTAGGGTTCCCCGGGAAAGTGTTCACTGCAGAAAACAGTGAATAAATACATGGAGGCAACTCGCCAACTTGCAGCTAAGGTCTAGGATTTCCAGCATGTGATGTTCCTGGATACCTGATATCACACAATCGAATAAGATCCTAAAGATGTGACATCAAACCTATGGCAAATGGGACAGATAAATCAGTTACAAAAGTGACATTCATTAGAATTCATGAAGAGGAAAGTTCACATCATTTAAAAACAGTATTTAGCAACACACTCCAGCCAATAATACACACAGAGCAGACATCCAGATACCTGATTCAAATTAGTGTCTCTGTGCCCATTCGAGCAGATTTCTTCCGTAATAATCAAAGACCACAGTTTTATTATTTTAACATTTTTTAAATGTTTTCATTTGACACTGTCTACCATAACATCCTCGTAGGCAAGCTCAGGAAATTTGGGTAAGATGAATGGACAGTGAGGTGGATCAAGAATTGGATGAATGGCAGAGCTCAGACGGTCGTGATCAGCAGAGTAGAATCCAACTGGAGGTGTGTAGTAAGTGGCATTCCCCAGGGATCAATACTGGGTCCAGCCTTATTCAACTTGTTTGTCAATGACCTGGGCAAAGGGATAGAACCAGTTTGCTGATGATATGAAACTGGTGGCTGATCCACCTGAAGGCTGTGCTGCCATTCAGCGGGACCTTGATAGGCCAGAGAGCTGGGCAGAGAGAAACCTAATGAGGTTCAACAAAGGCAAGTCTAGGATCCTGCATCTGGGGAGGAATAATGTGAGTACCAGCACAGACTGGGGACTGACCTACTTGAGAGCAGCTCTGCGGAGAAGTACCTGGGAGTCTTGGCGGGTGACAATCTGACTGTGAGCCAGCAGTTCCCCTATGGCCAGGAGGGTCAGTGGGATCCTGGGGTGCATCAGGAAGAGTGTGGCCAGCATGTTGAGGCAGCTGATCCTGCCACCTCTACTTGGCCTTAGTGAGGTCACATCTGGAGTGCTGGGTCCAGTTCTGGGYTCCTCAGTACGAGACAAGGAGCTACTGGAGAGGGTCCAGCGGAGACCACAAAGACGTTTTGAGGTCTCGAACATCTCTCTTATGAGGAAAGGCTGAGGGGGTTGGGCCTGTCCAGTCTGGAGAAAAGACTGAGAGGGGATCTCATCAATGCATATCTCAAAGTACCAAGGGGATGGTGCCAGACTCTTTGCAGTGGTGCCCAGCAATAGATGATGGCTGTAAACTAAAACACAAGACCTTCCACCTCTGCACGAGGAAGAACTTCTTTACATTGAGGGTGGCAGAGCACTGGAACAGCTGCCCAGGGAGGTCGTGGAGTCTCCTTCCATGGAGACATTCAAATCCCACCTGGACGCATTCCTGTGTCACCTGCTCCARGTGACCCTGCCTTGGCAGGGGGTTGGACTGGACAGTTTTCTGAGGTCCTTTGCAACCCTAAGAATTCTGTGATTCTGTGAAAAGCAAAGTTCAAAATACAGCTAGGCTGACTTAATCCGATCACACTTATAAAGCAGCAATTTAACAATCTTTGCAAAACTGATAGATTGTTATTCYGAACATAAACTCCATCTTCCTACTAAAAGGATTTTATTACCTTTCACGTACCAGTTCAATACTCTACCAGATTAAATTAGAGCTGTAAAAACTATTAACAGCCAATGTCTGTTGGGGACTGTACAGTAGAAAAAAATTATTTAAATCAAGTTTTACAGTCTTTAGAGATGCTGACTGCAGAGAACATTTCCACTAGTATCACAAAACATCCCACAGAGCTGGTCTTTACATTCTTCATTTTACACTTGACTTTCAAATTAACTATTCAAGCAAAATTCTCATAGCAGGAGCTCAATAGCTGGTAAAAGCCATGAAAGAACYGGGCACTACCTGAGTGACAACATTAAAGAAAAGATTCTGTTGTACTTTTTCTAGGCTTATATATACAGATTTTCTAATTGCCTCATCAAGGCTCCAAAATGTGCTGAATGCGAAGAACGTGAATGGTCTCCAGTGCTGAGTGCAATGTGACTGCATAAGCACCAGAAGATTTGCAACATGCTATACTTGCATCTGACTTAAAATTCATGAAGGTAACAGCCTTTGAATTATTACAAAATTTGGAGCTGAACAATTCTTAACAATCTAATTATGGTAATTGGATGATATCTTACCACTTTGGAAGTCGATCAGAGTTCTTGCCATTAGCTTAAATAGAACGGGGATTTCACTTCTAATACCTAGCAGGAGTGTGAGCACGTTTCTCTAGATGATGCAAGAGCAATTCAGAAGCACTAATGAATTCATACTAACTCTTGTGGGCATGTAATATATTTTACAAATGGACAAGTTAGGGCAGACATTAAACAACTGCAAACAGCATGCAGCCAAGATTGGTATCAGAGCTGAGATCTGCAAGTCAAAACTCTTTAAAAATTACCTCCTATTCAAGTATTTTTCATTTCTTAAGTATAAAGGGGAAGGCCAATAATCCATCAAAGCAAAATAAAGTAAAATTTTGTCCTCTTACTAAGGCATCAAGCAAATTTGATTTGCCTCATATGATTTCTCTTAAATTCAATGGCTTCACTCATATAAAACCTTGTCCCTCAAACAGTCACTGTTCACTGTCGTCCTTGGGAACTGCAGCAGTGATATAGAAATGTGACTTGAAGTTAGGAAAGACACAAGTCCTTACTTTTCTCACACTCCAGTCCCAGAAATTTTCTTTATTATTTTAACTATTTTCTTGGAGGCAACCTTGAAGCCTTACACACAGAGGGAGGAGTCTCCTAGAAGTGACCTTCACACAATTCTTTCACAGCTTTCCCCTAAGCTCAGGTGTAGTGCATGAGCTGAAGTCCAAATGGACATCATTTAAGGATCTATTACTATTTTTCAGTCTAAATGCCAATAATCCCTAGCATATCCATATGGAAAAACTGAATCTCATCACAGTACTCTTTAGATAGAAAACAATAAGGGRTGTTTTTCTCACAAAGGAGTTTACAATCAGTCTTTCAAAAAGAAAAAGTCAGATGGAAGAAGAAGAAAACAATTAAAAACTCCAGGTATTGCCTTCTGTAACAGGAGCTAGAGCCAGATGCTGTTACAGCCCAATTCCTAAATGACTCAGCAGCGTTTGCTCCCAGCTAAAAAGCACTGAACTGAAAAAGAGTAGTTAGTTAATTAAAAACTTAAAATTCAATGCTGAAATTAAAATCTTTCCTAGAGAATGACAGAAGAGTCTTTAAATAATTCAGCCTTGCACAGCTGATTAACCAATATGCATCTTCTCTTTTGCTGCTGACAGAGGCGAATGGCAAGTTGCTTTTGAGACGCCTGTTCTGAGATTAGAGTATGGGAGAATTTTCTGTCATGAGCAAGCCAGACCTAAAGGGAAAGCTAAGAGGAAACTGGTCCTGTCAGTAAAAATAGAGGCAGAATGCCTGTTCAGTAGCTCACAGTGTGCACAGTAGTTAAGTGGAGGGTGTGAAAGGAAGCCTAATGCTGTGCCTCCAGTTGCTGTTTTGCCCTCGAGTGTGCTTATTCAATTACACTCAGGGGGCTGGAAGCTTAAAAATTAGGGAAGTTCAGCAATACCGTGACGCACAAGCACCTGAATAGAAATATGCCTGGAACAGAATTGCAGCAACTCACATTTCAGTTACGTCAGAGACCATGTTAAACAAGTAGTAAGTACTGCAAGTTAGTCCTCTGAAGAACTAGAAAGCCACAAGAGAAGAAAGCTGACTAAATCTCTCTGGTGTAGCCCTTCTCCTTTTTCATTCTGTGCCAGGATTAAACTCATCACACAGAAGCTGCCATTATGTCAGCTTGAAGTACACAAGAGTCATAACTCAGACCATCCGAGAATCATGAAATTGGTCCACAGATAACATAAATAAGATAAATCTTGACAAGATGATGCATTTTAATGTCTCATACATTTCAATTTGTTGTTGTCATCATCTTCTCCACATACATACATGGACATTCATGCATAYAGTACCAGGAGACTGTTAGTTCTCCAACTGTCACCATAGGCAGTAGGAAATGTGATGATCCTATCCAGAGCTTGTCGAATGTCTGATAGCATAAAGCATCTGTCACCAAATCCCTGCCCATCCTGAGGTTCAGCCATCCTTCCTCCATCTCTAGTCCACACCACTTCCATCCATCTGCCTGTCAGTAACTCAGGTATCAGTTCTGCATGCTAGGTTTGTTTGGCAGACCCCTTTTCACTCATCTTTTAGCCCTAGAGCTTCCTCATACTTTCTGTGCTTTCTTAAGTCATTGCTGCAAGGATGAAAAGGGAGGAGAGCGCCTTGGCACACCAGTTAGGGGATGGAAAGAAATGCAGGTGGCAGAAATGTTTTGAAGACTCTCTGCTCTGCTGTGAAAACTGCCCTGGCTGCTGGTTTTCTTTCTGCTCATTTAGAAAACCCACTTGACATTCCTGTGTAAGAAAAAAGCAAGCTTTACCCACGTACCAGTTGCCAATGAGCAGACAAATGAGGGGACAATGACCCTTTCCTCTACATCTGACAATGAGTTAGAGCCTCTCTGAATGTTGACGGACATGCTGAAAAATGCTAAGGCAATCAATGGAGGAAGAGCATTCCACCAGCTTACACATAGTTTCTGTTCCCTGGGCCTTCATATCACTTATGTGTTCCCCAAGAACACAGTTAAACTTCAAACTTCCAGGGCATTTTATAAATTCAAAACGTTGCAGAAACATTAAATGATTAAAGCTCAGGATGCTAAAAATGGATTTTTCAAATCAGAAAAGACAATACAAAAGTGAAGGGCTTGCCTCCTTAATGCAATGAAGTCAGCCATCACCCAGTTAGTAGTCTGAACTGCCCAATTGCCAACAATCTCATTTATGAAGGCAACATTTAGTTGAAAGAGCTAGTTTTGTCTGCTTCTTGCTGTTAAATCTTTAATTAAAACTCTACCTAATCTGCCTTTCCTGGCAGATTAAAACAGATTCTCCTTTCTATTCTAGAGCCAGCGGCACAGGTGAAGGAGGGACTGTGGTTCAGATGAAGGCTACATGTCCTGGTGAGATCAGATCTCAATAGACTGGACTTCAGCTGTCTGGTTCTCGCCTCTCAAGGACCTCCCAAGGAAGCAAACAGCCTGTCCACTGCTGTCACTGTTTTAAAATGGGATCACTGAACCACAGGAACTGGAAGGTCCTTCCACAGGTCTCCATCCAATGTCCTGCTCCGAGCAGGACCATCACCAACACTAGATGAGAGCAGTTACAACTTTGTTCAGCCAAGTCTCGAAATCCTCCAGCCATGGAGATTTGATAGCCTCTGTGGGCAACCTGCTTCAGCACTGCACATCCCGCTCCTGGTGAATCTGTGRAACCCAGCTTGGACCTCCCAAATGGGAAGCTGTTGCCACCGCCTCTTGTGTCATTTGCTATGGCTGAGAAGTATATGGTTTTGCCTCCTTTGTATCTCTCTGTTGCATGGTTGTGGTCACCTCTAACTCACCTCACAAGACACCTCTTCTCAGCCTAAGCAAGACCAGCTCCCACCAGCTTTCTGGAGGGTACATCCTGTGGGCCYCTGAACACATGGGCAGCCCCACTGGGCCCTGCCGATTTTCCCCACATCCCCCTTGACCTGAGAAAGGGAGCCGAGGCCAGGCACAATAACCCAGGTGCTGCCTCAGCACCACCAAGCAGTCCACAATAAGTAACTTCTCTCAATGCTGGATGTCTTCCCCCTACCTTATTTTGGGTGGCTGCCTATCCTATTTGTTATGGGTTGGATCCTCCATAACCTGCAGGTCCTCTTCAGCAGGATTACTCAAGGCCACTAGCCTAGGGAATGGATGCTGCACCAGCAGATGCTGATGCAAGAACAGAACTTATCACTTCTGGTGGCTCCACAAGGCTCCTGTTAACCCATTCTTCAAGTTTACCAAGGCCTCTCTGAAGCAAAGTTCTGCCATTTACTGCATCAGCAGAGTCTCCTCTCCTTTCAGTTGAGGATCATCTACAAATTTGACCAGTGTCTTATTGGTTGGGTCATGGCTGAGAATACTGAGCACTACCAGCCCCAGTACTGGCTCTCCCAATCCTTGCTGCCATTTCTTTGAACCCATGCTGTTTCATGTGAGGGTCTGGGGGTTGCCTTGGCCTGTAAAGGCAATGATATTCACTGAAATTCACATTTGCAGTATCATCTGTCGATAAAATTGCTTTAACATGTATCAAAGACTAATGGATCCTTTGAAACACTTTTTTTCTCCCACAGGGCCTAACAGACTCACTGAAGGCCAGCCCTCTGTACAGAGAGTACCTTAGAAAGTCACTGCACTAGAGTCCAGGAGAATGAGGGAAAAGACAGCTGGCAGCTACAARTAGATAGACAGTAACAACAGCACACATGGAAACAAAGAGGAGCTTCAGTCATGTCAACAGTGACCATTAAAGCACATGTAGCTCAAAATATTTTTGCTACAATACCAAACCATAATTTCTGTGCCTTGTCTCTTCTCTTCAGTTTGCTTTTCTTATTGTGATTGCACTGCGATTCACCTGAAAATTACATTTCTGCTGAGGAAAAGCCATGTTTTCTTTACTTGTTCTGCAAACTGCCTATCACACTTTTGGGCTCCGAATACTGTGAACTGACTGAAATAACAAGGGCGCTACTTTTTCCAGCAGTGAAAAAGCTGGACAAAGTCTCCACTATTCATGCAAGCAAACACCCATGGGGTTTCAATGTGGGTTTCACATGAGTACAAATGGTAGAAGTTCAAGCTCTCAATGCACATTATGGTTGAAAGACTGTACAGCTCTTTTGCTCTAAAAACAAAAAGCGCAGCCACAGGSGATCAGCCCACCAAACAGGCCATGCCAATCATCTCACATGTTGTAATCCTACCTTCAGCATGCCTTATAAATCAATTCTTTTTCTCAAGAGATAAAAGTTTATCTTAAAAAATAACAAATTTCAATAGCACAAAGCCTAACTATAATGGAGAAATATTACATGAAATTCAGTTAAACAGGACTAATCATGATACATTATATGAGTTTTCTTCTTCCAAAAAGAATACTTAAATGTCTCTGAAATGTCATCACTGCCCTAACCAAGCATTTCTGCCTCGAAAATCAAACTGAGGAAGTCACATAGATTGTCAGGGGAAAGGTGGATTGAGGTGTATCTGCAAAGATGTACAAGCTCTTCACCAACTACATTCACTTTTCAGCCTTACTGAAACTATCTAATGAGAAAAAAAAATCAAGCAGTCAGACTCATCATTCTGTTGGCATCCTGAACAAATTACCTTTAGCTCATTGACATTCTAATTTTCTAGAAAGAGGCATAGTTATGCTAGAAAGGTTATGACTTKTGTATTTATCTTGGTTACAATTATTCTATGCTCTTTTCACTTCCATAAGATATAGCATAAATGAGAAATCCCATTTTATTTGTTTTTTGTTAGCTGTAGACTGAAAGAACTACTGTCTTATTAAAAGACTATCTCTCTACTCTAGTTTTTGCCTGGAGATAACAGAACAAGGAATGGATGGCAGGGTGAATTGGAAATGGATTGTGGCTCATAACATGGATTTTACACAGCCCAGAATGACACTCAAGAGTTTAGAAGCTGGCTCTGCCCRACAGAATGATTCTAGCTGATGGTTTCAGTAAGTCCCCACCACAAAGCCATTACCATTATTAGTACCACAGCGAGACGTTTTGGGTGTAAGCTGGTGTAAATGAAACTTGTGTGCTTTCCGTACTGCAGACACACAGTGAATTTTGACCTTGGTGCTGTCTCATTCTACCTGCACTAAGCCCTAAGTGCATCCCAGTGCTTATCCCTGTGGAGCAAAGCCACAGTGAATGCTACTTCTGAAATGAGCAGGTACATCAGATAGCACATGCAGGAGGTAGAGAAGTGATTTAGGAGCCCAAAGAGATCTGGCACATGAGTGGGGACAGCTTGCCTTAACACAACTATCCTTGTCCTCCACTTCCCACTCAGGTGACAGATGACTTTCCTGCTAGTGAAGAACTAGTGGAAACACCTAATTTCACAAACCAGTGTGTTATGGTAACTGGTGCAGTATTTTATGCGACATGGTACAGATGAAAGTTGAAAGTAAGCTGAGTGAATTTAAGGTACTTTTGGAAACCACCCATGTTGCCTGTAAATTCACAAAGGTCACTGGTGTTCTACAGGACAGCAAGGAAAGATGCTTAGGACTTAGTTTTAATAAGGCTGCTTTTAAAAGCCTGTACTGTAAAACACCATATTATTAAGAGAAGAAAGATCTTACCTGTTATTCACTTTTACACCATTCACATAATTTGCCTACATTTTGCATTTCACCTGTGGGTCACTTTCCTTTCTTAATTGGAGGCATTAGCACAAGGCTGCCAAATCTTGTGGCAAGGGATGTTATTTAACACCAGACAAGATTCAGCTTTCTTTGACTTCAAACAAAACCTTATGGCCATCTGTCAAATGATCCAAGGTTCAACAGACCCATGTTTTTTTGAAAGCATCACTTCTGGGCTTAAATCAGCCTGGCAGCCTTCTTTTAAGGGTGGAAAACAAATTCCCTTCAGGAATAAGCTAGTGGAGGCAGCAGACATGTAAGCTGTAATACAACAGTGAAGAGCAAACAGAGAGTTCTCCTATTTCTTGTGACATCCAGCCACCTAGGATTTACCACTATGGCTTTTCAATAGCCCAAGTCCTACACAGAGTGAATGTGCTATAGGCTGTTATGGAGTGGTTGGCAGAGACTCCATAAAGGTTACAGGAGATACCCAAGCTTCACTGAATAATGCTCCCTCCCTCTTTTTCTTTTAGATAATAGTAAAAATTGCAAGGTCATAAGCAGCAGAAATACACTGCTGGCAGCACGTCACTACGGAGGCTCTAAGAAGCCCATAGGTGTTTGTGCATATATGTYACATTTGACAGCATGCTCTTTCACAGTTCCTGCAGGCAGCCTTTTTCACTCTAACTGGCAAGGTTTTAATGACTTTTCTATTCAACCGGTTGGGGTTTTTTTAAAAAAAGGGAACTTGTCTTTTCTGTTCATTACAAATGCAGAACTGATCCTGAAGGGAGCATGGCAGAGACTTGTAGATGGAGGAAGTTTTCAAACCATTTCAATCTTTGAAGATGAGCTATCAGGGGTGGCTGTAGCCCTTGTTCGAGATATGGTTGATAGATTTTTTCCTTTGGGAGAAATGTGCAAAAGGAAGCTAATAGAACTGCTGCAACAGAAAAGCCACCTTCTTTTGGTGGCCTTCAACACCGAACAACTACTGAATGTTACTGAATTTACTGTCGTTCAGAGGAATCTCCTTTTTCCCATTAAATGTAAACATACATCTAGCAACATGACTCTCACATCAGGAGGAAAGGTACAGCAGTCATGTCCAGATTTTGGCTTTCTTGGAGGAAAATCCACTGATTCGGAACTGACCACAGGGAGATGGAGACAAGAAGAATGTTGGCGAAGTGCWTGAAACCAGCATCCTTTCTCCAAGGCTGTAATTCAGCATTCAAGCACAGACAAATGAGATGCAGAATCTTCAGACCTTTGTGATTTGAGATACCCAATATTCAAAGCCCCTGCCAGGAACAAAACATCCCAATAGAAAAGCCAAATATAACAAGCCTGACTTACAGTGACCATCTCTTGCTTTCCTTTAGACACTGATCCCTTCCAAACTGAACACTTATAAATGTGTCAGTGAATCTTCATACAAGTTTTCAATTTGCATAGAAAATAGAACTGAAGTCAGTACGAGCACTGGATCCCATACTTAGGAAGTTAAATAAAACCAGATAATTCTAACAGTTCTTTTTCCAGCAACTCTTACCTGGGATCCCTTTCTAGCACTGTTTCTAAGACAAAGGCTTTCACATGCTGTAGGTACTCTAAGGATGGTTGCTGATGCCAAGTTTGAATGGTAAATAAAGTTTTCACTACTGCTTCATGTATGACACTTGTCTAGTGAGTGTGAGAGGCATTATTTGTAAAAATAACGTGGTACATTTGACTGATTTTGCAAAGAAACTAATGCAAATCCACAAATGCTTTAGGGGTGGCTCTGAAAAAAATTAGCGTAGAATTGTAGAGTGGTTTGGGTTGGAAGTGTAGGGTCTCCCCAGAGCCTAATCACGAATAATGTTGTACATCTGCTTTTCTCCTTTAAAATACTGTATAAGCTTTACTACTTTTGAAGGTTTCAAATACAAATTGCAGAATGCCTCTAAATGGAAGATTGTTCATATTTGGAAACAGCAGACAGCTAGAGCTTGGTAGCCATTTTACATCACCACGCAGTCCACAAAGCCAGTAAAATGCACTTTTGAGGAAATACTAACCTGTTACAGCTACATGGAAATACCACCTTGTATTAAGGTAAAAGCATCTACTTTGTAGTAAATGAAGCGTAAAGACCCAAACCAAAGACCCAAACAGTTTGGTGAAAAATGATATATACAGCCATAAAAGACAACCTCTGTGATACTATACAGTTCAGTCTGCAATCCTTGAAAAGAGAGCAATATACAGAAAATGCAACTTGATGCTATTGCYTGAAATATTAAAGTGTGTTCAAGGGTTTGATAACAGCCTGCTATTTGCAGATTTTAATACTTTGTGTGGGGGAGGTGAAGGCTGATCAAGGATCATCGTTCATAAACAATTGAAGCATAAACCATTCTGAAACATAACAGTGCTCAAAAGAATCAAAATATTTCATATTTTTTAGGGGGCTTAAGCATAGGGTAAAGCTAGCACCACCTACACCATAGCATACAGAATAATCTTGGCTTCATAGAAATAATAGCRGCAATTTGTTCCTTGACCTCTAGACTTCCAGCAGGGCTATCAATTTATGATGGAGGCTTTCTGGCACATGGATACTGACCCAGTCAGAAACAGAGTTGCAGCTGCTATTTATTTCATGACAATCACCCTAAAACCTTCAGAGCTAGTAAATGTTGGCCTTTATAATTCAGATACTTTTAATGTAGTACCTTTCCTCCCTAGCCAGCTGCTTCAAAAAAATCAAATAGTATCTTCCTTTCTATTTTGTCAATGATGTACCCTCTCACAGGCACTGACACTTCCTTTAATTTTGCAGTTATTATTTCAGATAGATTAGAAAGATCTCTCCTGCCTTAGCACTCAGCATACCAGGTGAGACTTAGGGGGATTTCAATTATAAGAGAACTGTCATATTGGGGGAAAAACGCTCTAATGTCCTGTCATAGCTCCTTAGTATGATGGTTCGATTGAAACTAAAACCCTTATATAGTGAGAAAACAAAGACACTTTTAGCCCAACATTTATTCTTCTATGGCTAGAAAATTATCTGTCATGAATAAAATCAATCTTTATCTTCTATAAGCAAAAGAATTATTCCACACTCTCCCTTTCCCTCTTTGAGCATGTCCTTTCGTWCACAAAGTACCGAGCCTATTGACTACATCACTCATATGCACATAGCACTTGCTGCAAGGAGAGAACAAGATCCCATACAGAGAATGTGTGTGTACTGGTTCTGACTGGGATAGAGTTAAATTTCTTCATAGTATCTCGTATGGGGTTATGTTTCGGATTTGGGATGAAAACAGCCTTCTTAATAGAGGCATGTTTTAGTTGTTGCTGATCAGTGCTTACAGAGTCAAGGCCTTTCCTGCCCCTCATCCCACCCCACCAGTGAGTGGGCTGGGGCGCACAGGAAAGTGAGAGGAAACACAGCTGGGACAGCTGACCCCCGCTGACCCAACGAACATTCCATACCATATGGTACCATGCTCTGGAATAGAAACTGAGCGAAAAAGGAGGAAAGGGGGAAGCGTCATTCCGAGTGATGGTGCTATCCCTCCGAAGTCACCATCACGTGTGATGGAGTACTGCTGTCCTGGGGATGGCTGAACACCTGCCTTCCCTTGGGAAAGGGTGAATTAACTCATCATTTTCCTTTGTTTTCACATGCAACTTTTGCTTTACCTATTAAACTCCCTTTATCTCAACTCACAAGTTCTCACTTCGCCCTTTTGATTCTCTCCCTGTCGCACTGTGAGGGGTGGAAGATGAGTGCTTAGCTGTCCACCAGGTTTAAACCACAACAGTGTGTAACTGGACAAAAGGAAGAATTTCCAGCAACAGGCTGCTACTTGTGATTGGGTAAAATAATTAAAGACAGAATTCTGATAGCCCACTACCTGRGGACATTTGATTTATCTCCTGGACTTGTTTAAAAGGTTGAAATAAACACACTCGTGGCAAACTATAACTTAGTAGTGCTTCTCCTCTTCCTTGCAAATGTAGTTTGTGTATATATATATACACATATAGATATAAATTTAATCTTCCCAATACACTGAGAGGATATATAGTTTGAAAGAAGAAATCTGTGTTTTTTCATTAAAGAAAATAATTTTTTGCAGTCAGCTCTCTTTACACCTCACCATGCCTGGAACACTCATGGTGGCAGGCGATTGCTTTGTGCTGTCTCGATAACAAGCCAATTACAAAGTATCTGAGAAATATGGCCTCCTATAAAATTACACTGTAGTTAATGAAGCACAGATACTGCCCCTAAAATGGAAAGAAAACCAAAAAAACAAAACTCAACAATCCAGAAACCTGACTATTAGATGTAGTAATAATCTGGCCATGAAATGATAAAGGTTTGACAACCCATAAATTGCAAGCATCCAGTTTGGCTGTTGGGAAATTGCTTGCATACAAGTCACCTCAAATCCAATAACCTTTCCTGAAAGTTTGATTATAAGTGAGATTATAACTCTATTATATTAATCATTGCAGAAGAAGCAGACAAAAAACCCCATACCAGACAACACCCTAATTGAGAACAATAAGAAAGATGAATAACATATGGTGGTTCACACAGGTGCCATGGCACTGTAATTGCTAAATTCAATTAAAGGAAAAAGAAGTTGAAGATTCTGCTACTGCTATGATTTGCATATTACAGTTCAAAAAAGAAAGCCTTTCAAAAACTAGACTGTACTGAAATCGATCCTACAACAATAACAGCAAAAAAGGCTGAATATTTTTGGATGATAAATGCCAATATGAATTTGCAGTGAATATGCATAAATGACAAGAGAATTGTTCATAAAAAACATAATAAATATTTYGCATTTCTGTAGCACYTTTCATCTGAGTCTTAAAACGTGATTTATAACAGATTAATTCTCATGTAAGCAAATGTCACATAGGGATTTAATTTACTTGCCCAGAAAGGCAGCACATTTTAAAAAAAGGCCAGCAAGCTTTTAATGTTATCAAGTAACACTATGAAACAGGATAACAAATGAAGAAGCTCTTATCCAAGCAAGTCACATCKAAAGAGAGAGTAACATACCCCCATTTGAAGACCTCAGCTGTTATCCACAACCATCTTTTACCAAAATATGTATCTCTAGTGCTTAGCCAAAATAAACAAGACTCTCTTGCACTCTTGTAAAAGTTAGATTACAAATCCTCAAAATGGAGGAATACTCTTGGACTTTGCCATTTTGCTGCTAAAGGCAGGCCACCTCCTTGACTCCTCTTCTCACTATGACTAGTACCTGATACCCTGGCTTACAGACTGACACATTTTGCCCTGGAGAGAAAGATGGAAATGAAACAAAATGTTTCTGCGACTGATCATTCAAAAGGCACTACTCTGACTGTTCAAAGATGCTCTTCAGCAATGTAACCACCTACAAAATTAATGGAGCAGCTGAACAGACATGGAACTGTCTGGCACACAGACATGGAACTGTCTGGCACACAGACATGAACATGTAACCTATCTGAGGACTTTCCACAGCTAAATTACAAAGGTAGTAAAGCAATGGTGATAGGATGCAAGGTGATTACCTGCAGAACAAGACAGGACCAAGATCACAGAAATTTATATTTATTCTAAGCAGAAGCACAAGACACTGAAGTTTTGTCTGTTGGTGGGCTTCTGTTTCACAATATTGTTTTTCAGTGGTTTTTTAGGCCAAATTTTAAAAAGCCTAAACAAAAGAATGCCTTAAAATGAATTAGGATTAAGCATAGCACAATCATTAACAGGCTAAACAGCAATATGCTTCCAGGGCACCATGCCGCCTCCAGCCAAACCTCATTATCCTTCTGAACTCTAGTTAGAGAATAAATGGATTGACCTATTTATTTCATGTCTAAATTTTATTAGAGGATTAACTTATTTATTTAGCATTCAGCAGTGGCAGCAGTRAAGGTATTTGTATTCTGTGAAGTGGTCTAGGAGAGGTAAAGGGGATGACTGAATGAACTTTGCTGATGCCGCTGGGTGGGTGAATTCCTGCAATCAATGTCAGTTCCTGTACGTATCTCTCTCTGCTCTAGAGATATACACACAACAACTGTCTTGCTGGTCTCACACATTCATTCTTAAATCACGGATAGTCATTTTGCATTTTTCTTATCTCCAGTCCCAGTGTTTTTCCACCTGTGCACACTGGCTTCTCTTTAGCTATTTACTTCTCTGCTTCTGCTACTCTTGCTGATACTTCATCATCTCTACCAGCATCTAAATCCTGCTTGCCACCACGATTCCCCAATTTCCTCCCTGTGTCCCTTCTTTGGGATTCAGCCATGAAATCAAAGATGAATCAGATACCAGATATACACATTGTCATCAGATTAAATTTATCACAGCTGCATGTTACATTGCCTGTAATGAGGGAAACTGAAGAGAAAAATAAAAAGAGAAAATGTCATGAAATATCAGACAACTGCCCAAATTTATCTCTGGGAGCAAGCTAGGCTACAAGCCTAATAAATGCATAATAAAGTGTGTAGAAGCCAAGGCCATAACTCAAACAAGTTCTGGCTACCAGCACAGGAGACTCAGCTGAAAGCACTACCTTTGAGGAAGTACAGATACCACACAGTTCAGGGCTCAGCATCCAGCACTTTGTGGTCTTTGGTGAGATTTTTCTTTTTGTCCCCATATTTAATTTGTAAAAATCAGAACTAGGATTTCTTTTAAAAACTCTATAAGACAAAAAAACACTGAAAGGCAATCAGAAATATTTCCTAATAAACGCAATCCTGTAATAAAAAAAAATACCTGGCCTCATCCAAAGGGTGCTGAAATTTTCCATTTAAACGTCTGGGGTTTGTAGTCTTCCCATCAGCTTCAGGAAGCTTTGAGATAACCTTTTTCATTTAATCTTCTACAACAGAAGTGGTTTTTTAAATGACCTTACCCTACCTTTACCAGAAATGCAGATCCTGGAAACCATTACACTACAAATAATATGAATCATGAAATATACCTCTGATGTATCACCAGATCAGGTGAGTCTTGTTCTGTTCTGTTTTAAATGGAGCTGGTCTTTGTAGCACACCTTATCAAGGCATTTCTAAGGTGCACRTTGCAGTAATTGAATAACATAGGAATATTCTATTAATTTAGCCATGAATAATCTGCAAACAGATGGAAAGTTCTACAAACACTTTTTTTTACTGGAAATTATTTGAAGTGTTCTTTGTGTGCAATATAGATCGCTCTTCAACTGCTGAAGAAGTATGTGCTTTAGAGAAGTCAATATTCTTAATTTTCTCTTTGAACTTTATGTTTGCACTGTAATGCAAACACACCCTCTGACTGGATGAGCATTAACTCTTAAGAGGCAACACTCCTTTCTAGGACTGACTAACTGCAGCACTTCTATGCTAACCAAGAAAATACAAAAGATGCAGCTCACTCCTAAGAAGAGTCAAACAGCAGGAGACAATTAAGCCATAATACAACTAAGTTATTTCAAATAGAACTATTGAGATGAGCAAGCAACATGCTTAAGATAGTGTTTGTAAAAGCATTCCATTCTACGTTCTTCAGGTAAGAGACTGCTCATTACATGATGGCCATCTTATTACTGGAGACCTCTTCTTTACTAGAGTCAGGGTGCAAAATACTCATCTGATCCTGCACAACAGGCTTTTCTTAAAAATCCTCCTTACCAGGATCCTCTCCTACAAAACACTCCATGATCTGTTATTAGCAGTCCATGATCTCGTGGGATTTAGTCCCACGAGTCAGCTATGCAGCTACAAGTTTTCGTTGGTCTCACAGTTCTCTGGGCATGCTAGCAGGGTGGGTGAGGGCTGGTGCACTTTTCTGTTGCATTAAAGGAAAGGATGAGGTTTTTGAAAAGTGTTGTCCTATATTTCTTGGGAAGAGATTGGAATGAATGCAGTGTTCACAGCCAATTTCTCAGCTCAGAGTGTGAAAAATCATTGATTTTCTTAGAACAAGTATATAGGTCAAAATTTAAGAATGTGTCCCAATATATTACCTTGCTACCACGATGTGAATCTGCTCTAAGGACTGACTCACAGGGTAGCTCAAAATCTTTGGTTTCACTGCTGAAACCACCAAGAGGRGTGGCCAATTAGTGCCAGCTCCTGTTGACAGTGCTTTGATGGAAAAGACAGAGTTCTCCAACACATTTCCTGATGACTATCAAGTGCCCTGCAGGCAGGAATGGCTTCCAGCACCTGGTGACAGGCTGAATTTGAACCAGTGACCCAAGTTTGAAAAGGTCCCRAACCCATTACCAATCTCCTGTCTCACTGGTATTTTTTATGGCTGTGAAGACAGAGAGCTGTTCCTATGAGCTTGCTGTTCCCAAGCACACACCTGCACTGGAAGGGGAGCAAAGAGCACTTCTCCAAGTACTTTGTTTTGCTTCAAGTTCCCCACTTGCAAAGTGATGGAAGCACCAAATGGAAGCCTTGGCCAATTGCATAAATCAGATTTTGCATAAGTAGCTAATGTCAGCCTYGGAGGAGGGCAGGGAGGGAGGAGATTAAGTGTTCATTTCCAAAGACCAGCACATGTTGTTCTCGKGTTCGAATAAACACACGGACACAGCTGTCAGGGTTCTCCAACAGGCAGAGGCCAAAWGGGAGGAAGCAGAGAGGAGGAAGAGAGGAGCTGGCCTCTGCCCTCATTTTATTTATATGTTTTYCAAATTCACCGTGGATTGGAGGATGGAGATACCACCTCCTGCTGTCCACTGGTTAGTAATAATGTCTATCACATAGGTTAGGAATTCATAACAATCCTTGCCGTTAGGTCAACAATTCATGTTTACACAAAAGTGCGTGAGAAACTATTTCGCTGAACCAAAAACACTGCACATCTGAAGAACTGCAAAATGCAGGGCCACAAGCACATCTTTTGTTCTTCAAAAGCATTTGAAAGAATATAAATCAAAGCAGAATACAAACCGGCAAAGCTAATTCACTGCCTCGCTGTTTCATTTCAGTTGCATCTTTCTCAATCTCCTCAGCCAGGTAACATGGCCTTTCCTTGAAAGTTACACAACAAATCAAATGAGTGGGTGCTGGGAAGCAAAGAAGAGAGGAGGAGCGGCAAAATTTATTACTGCCTAAAAGGGAAGGTGACTCATAAGAGAGTGGTATTAGCAAAGTGACAGAATGAGACGAAGAGGGAGCGCTTTGAACTCATTCTAATGATCTAATGACTAATATAATCCATTAAGAAAAGCAAGGGCAAGATCTTTTTCACTGATTAACGTTGTACCTTATCCGTGTTTTTAATAAAAAAATCTAATATATACTGCTCCTCAGCTATCTGCATGTTTAATTAAAATGCTGAAAGCTTTCAGAAAGCATTTATTTCACTCTATCAGATGAAATAGGGAAGTTTCCTACCCTTCACCATGGATCTGGGAGAAGTAGGATAAAGCAAGAARGAAGGGAAAAAAGGAAGGACTGTATCATAATTAATACAAGAACATCTGTTGGCTTAGCAACATACCTTTAAAGTATGGCATGTGAAACCCCCAGACAAATACTACAAGAATTTAACACTAATACTTTATGAAGCAGATGTTTTCTTAAAGCTAGAAATAGTATAAAATAACTGAAAATATTAAAATTCTGCTCTTAGGCTTCAATGACGTATAAGTGAATGTAATTTACTTTTAGAGGCATACATGAACCTCATACAAACATAATCACAATATGTTAAAAAAAACCCAACAGGCCAACCAAACTCCATGCTCACCATTTACTCTACAATTGTACATAAATCACTAATGCCCTCAAATGGAAATTAAAGAGAAGGCTCACTTCATGTCTGTCCAAGTATTCTGTAATCACTTAAAACTGTGAGTTTCTGCTATCAGAAGATACATTCCAGTGTGAATGCTACTAAGGTTCTGCTCAGCACTGTATAAACACCATTCCTGCTCAAACTGACCCACTGCAGTCATGCATTTTAAAAGCACAATACGTTATTAAAATAAATTCAACTCAAATGAGCAGTTGAGCTCTTTCTGGTTCAAAACAGCAGTCAGAAGCCCAGATCACATTTCACTTGGTTGCAGCTGAACTGCTTGATCATAGCCTTTACTTTGAAAATGGAAGCCTCTTGCCAAGACAGTGGTTAGCTGACTGACTCAAATGGTGGTGAGCCAAAAGCCCTGTTCAGGCACACTCCATCCTTTGGAGTGCTTGGCCACTGGTAAACCAACAAATTAGTACTGCTTCAGGAGACAACTGTAGCAACYGCAATCACAGGGTTTTTTTAAGGTGACAAAATAGGTATAAGGTGTACGAAAACAGTGCTTGCTAATTTTTTGCAACTGTTTTAACATTTCACTAGTGGCTTCTTATTATTCAGAGATATTGTATTTGTACATGCAAACAACATTTGTCACTTTGCACAGCTTTGAGCAAATCACTATTCACTGAACACTTGCTTTTTTTTGGCCCTTTTGGGTTTTTTTGAACACAGTTGATCTACTCTGGGGTAACACTGACATATTCTGAAACACTTGGCCAAAGGAGCTATCTAAAATGTTAGAGGTTTTATATTTAATAACTCTTGGAATAACAGAGAATTTCAAAGAGAAACTCAGCATTACACCAGTATTTTTGAAAGGATTGAAGAGGTGATCCTGACATTCTGAACACCAGAGAATCAACATGGGACAAGTTAAATGGCTTCAGAGCTGAGAAATTAGTCTTACAACATGATAGACAGGAGATGAGTACTAAGCAAATATTTTCACAAGAGAGAAGAGAATGAGTCTTGCTATGTAATATACACTGAGAAGAATACAATAGGCAACAAAGACTGCAACTGGCATAAAGGTAGGGTAATCATAAATAAAAGGTCAAATAATTGATTAATAGAAAGCAACCTATACTTTAGCAAATTTCAGTGCCAAATGACAGGCAAGAAGAAAATCATGTCAATAGTGGCTGTATGAAATACTTGTTTTGGCAGTGACACTGAAAACAGTTACACTTGAAAACTCCTTGCACTTGCCTCTGATCTTTACCAATTACAACTGAGTTTTGTGCATCGGTTAGAAATATACTGCCAATTATAAAATGAGGTACTGTAACATCGGATGGTCAACTGAACCTGGGACTGCAGCCAGGCACTGCCACCAGCTGTGGTGGGAGGCCCAACCTGTGTTGCTCTGACATCCCAACTGAACTGGGCTCCAAGCACGGTCAGGCAGAAATTTCAGGGAACTTGTATCCAACTACAGGTCTCAGTATCAGTGACATGGATTTGGGTCAGGCTGTGAAAGGAAGCAGAGACTGCAAGAAGTTTGACTACAGCCAGATAAGCCTTTTATACAGAGTCCTGACCTTGGCATCTTTTAAAGCAGTTATTTTATAAGGCAAAAAAATAAAAGGTTTTTAGCGAAGTACTGAATTCATTTTCAGGATAACTACTGTACAAAGGATAAACTGAACATGACCTTTCTACCCTCAAAACCCTTTTCCTATATTTCGGTCTCTTGAGATCCCCACATAAATTACAAGTGCAATCTCCTGACTGTATCAGAAACTTGATATTTCCATCCTCTCTCTTTGAACAACTGAAAAAATGAAAAATTTTGACAAAGTTTAATGTGCTTTACACACTGTCACTCAACACAGCAAGCAAAGCAAATGATAGCCATCTCTCACCAAGATGTATTTTTAATAAATAACTTACAGAAATCAATGCAAAGATTACTGGATCAATTTCTATCCACTACGTACACAGGAGGTCAGATGATCTAACGGTCTCCTTTGGCCTCAAAATCTATTAACTAATTTGTTTTCCACAGATGACCAAACATGACTCCAAGGAGAACAATCTTCACAGTCTACCACCCTGCACAAGGAAAGGGCAGGGGAAATCACCTTAGTAGGGAAATGCTGCCCTGCTGCTGCTGCACATGATGGGATTAATTTAGTTTTATCCTATCTACCATTTTTGACTACTTGTAACATTTTTAAGAACCTCACACATTAAATCAAATGTCAAGGCAATCATGTCAGTCAAAAGCTTTTCCTGAGCTTAAAAGAACAGCCTGCAAATGCAATCTCTCTGGAGGCTGACTTGGACATWCTGCAAGGTCTCCTCCTAGCAAAGAGTAAGGCTCCTACTATGACTCTCAGGCTGTATGGACCTCCCAGACTAAGGAGACAGGAGACTGGGAGACTACAAAAGCAAGGGATTGTTAAACCTACACTCYGGGAAAGGAAATAAAAACAAACAAACAAAACCCCAAACAAACAAAACCAACAAAACAACACACCCACTACCACTAAAAAAAACCAACAAAAACCATTCTCTCCTAGAAGGAACTTTGAAGCGTGTCCACCTCATTACAAAAATCCTAACAGTCATCCCAAAAGATTTTAAACCAGTATTGGCTTAACATTGATTTCTTTATATGATCATACCTGTAGCAGCACAGTATGGGAGAGAAGTCTCATGATTCAGTCTTATTTAAACACTGTGCAGTACCACCAACCCTGTGAAGCATGGCTGGGTGCTGGCTGGAAACAGCTTGACAGTGAATCCCCACATCTGGGAAAAGAACATTTTGAAGCAATACTGCCCAAATATTTAAGAATGCAAAGTCAGTGCAAGTGTGCTACTTCCAGACTGAAAAGAAATCGAAAATATGGAGAAAATTAAGGAACAATGCAATTATTTCCACGAAAAAATTAATATTACATGAGCTCTCTGCTTCTTAAAGCAATGTTGATGAAAAGATTTTTGCAGCTTTTCCAGGTTTAGTCTTGTAATATCCCTACCATCCCAGCACATACATTCTTACTTTGAGGACAGTGAGCTGAAATATGGAATTACAAATGTCAACACTGTGATTTGCTAGGCAGGACTACAAATAGAAGTGGGATTGTATCCTTCTGAATTATTAATAAAGACATGTCCAATCATTCCCTTTAATAGCACTCCCTCTGTAAAGTATACAGAATTCTTTAAGAAAAGACCAATTCTCTTTTGTAAAAAGGATATCTTTTTCAAGTATTTTAATGTCATTTCTCTCAGAAAACTATCCAGTTATCTAAACTATCAAAGATTATTGTAAATTTTTGTTAAGCTGCAAATACAATTCTGCTCAAGGAGAGGTAATTGCCATTATAAGCATAAAAAAAAGAACAATGATGAATGCATTACAGAAAAAAAGAGAACCAGTTGCAGAGACCGAGCAGGAGACTGCTTGGAAGTGCTCACGATGCCCCAGGGCAGTCCAAAGTAGGACTGATCCACATTCCTTCAATGAAACAATTCAAGCCTATTCAAATACAAAGTCTTTGTGAAACTAGGATGCTTCCCCATGCTTATTTGACAAATGTTTCACTGAGAAGGCCTCTCTACCAGGGACAGGATTGCTAATAAAAAAAAAAAAGAGAGAGAAATATATTTTCCCCCCCTTCTTTTGGGATAGTTTAATCACACACATCTCTTTAGTGAAGAAAGACTGCAAGTCAATCCAAGCCCTGTGAAAGGTACCAGCAAATGGAATTTCTACCAGTGACTGCTGTGAAASCCCATGCTGAGGAAAGGATTTCTTTCTGTGAAACCCTCAGGGATATTTCTGCAAGGAAAATACAGGAATGCTTTGTAGAATTAAACAAGCAAACAAAACCCCAACAATCTAGTCTGCAGGATGTAGATTGTGCTGCCTAAACAAGTTTCACCTCCATCGAAAATAAATCAATGTGACTGACAACTCCTTTTGAATCTCCAACAAATATTTCGTTGAGTTTTTGCCATTTTATATTGATTTCATATAAAATAATTTAGAAGCCTTCTCTTCCCRTAGCATCTAAGTTGATGCATTGCACACAGATGTTACATGGTGTTTTTGGTTTTGGTTGTTTGGGGTCTTTTAAGAGATACCAAGCACATGAAAGCTAAGAATAGTTACAAGCAGAGGTTTAAAATACTTCTGTTCTAAGAATAGAGCCCAAGCCTCCCAATCATTCGTGCCAATTGTTTTTTATACTGATTTCCTGAGAAAACGCTGCTTCAAAACCAGCCATTTTTACTTCAGATTTTAGAATCTAAGGCTTTCTAGGTCTCTCCACCCTAACTCCAAGTCCTGACATGTTGTTTTATTAAAAAATCAGCATACTCCCAAAGACATTTTAGGTACAGAAAGGATGGTAGTCCAAGGTTGTGTGCTTAAATGTGTGCATCTTTGGATACCTCCTAAAGCACACCAGCGAAGGTTCCCAAGAAAGAGTTGTTATAAGAGTTCATTTGCAGTCACTCCCCTCATTTTATGCCACTGAAGGGAGAGGGCTTGCCTCTTTCTCCATTTGCACTGCCCTAACCTTTGCAAATCCACAGCTCTTATACTAAAGGGCATTTCCCCTGCAATAAATCTCTCTGTCACCAYAGCTGCTCAGCCCCCTGACAATGTTGCTCCACGCTGTGGCAGCAGATACAACAGTCCAGAGTTTGATTCCAACCAACCTCCCTCTCCTCTAGCCCTCCAGGCTTCCTCCTTTCCTGGAGCAGCTCTGGAGAAATACAGTTTGGTCTCACATTAGAGAGAGGAAATCTGTTGCCACTTTCTCTGCTTTATATCGTTTACGAAACTTATTATTTAGGCACAAATCCACACGAATTTATCTTTTTAAACAGAATTTTGAGGAAAGAGAGAATACGCTTTCCAGTCAATTGGATACTATAGCAATGGCAGAGTCTCTCTGCAGATAAGACTTTGCTCTTGTAGAATTTGGCTTTGGATCAACTTACACTGTAAATTGCAAACTAATGAATTTGTATTGGCAGAGGAAAACATTTCTGCTTTTACAGACTACAGCATTTACTAGTAAACAAGATTACTAGGAACAATTCCCAGTTTCCCGGGCAACTTAGTTACTTGTCTCTTACAAGGCTCATTGTTGATTCATTCCTCTCTGTGGTCCCAGTGTAATGAGTCTACTCCTAACGACCAGACAAAATTATAGCAACTGAATGCCAAGTTTTGTCAGTTCTGACATTCTGAAAAGAATATACCCAAGTGCTGGGCACAGGACTCGGTTTTACCTTGATGTCCCCAGAGCTCTTGATTTCTGCTTTAGGAGCATCTCTCAGAATTTTTGTATCTCCTTTCAAAGATCAAAATAAGATAATCGGGCCAAAACAATTACTTATCTTCTGAGCCCTCCTCCCATGTTCCCATTCTATAAAACCATGGAGAAACTCTTAAGTCAGAGTTAAGAATTACAGAAGCCAGAATTACTGCACGAGTGGGAGTCTATCTACATGTAATATAGCTCCTTGTCCCTCTCATCAGGGCCTTCCAAGCGCATTTTTTTTAGGATAATGGGAAGACACTTACTTAACTTCCTAGGAGCTTCAGCTCCCCAAGGCAGTTTTGTAACTTGAAAACTCCTTACACTTGCCTCTGATCTTTACCAATTACAACTGAGTTTTGTGCATCAGTTAGAAATATACTGCCAATTATAAAATGAGGTACCAGTTGCATAATCAGTCTGACCTGCTAAACCCACAATGTTGATAAAAAGTAATTAACGGTCTTTATCTGTACTCTTTGAAAGCTGGTGAATAAAGATGCTCTAAGAGTAATATGTTATTTTACCTGAGAAGTTAATTAAGCCACACTACTTCAATAACAAGCTTCTGAAGTACCACAGATCTGGAGTACTTACACACATTTAACTATGACAATGAAACATTTTAGGAGACTTGTTAAGTCTCAATCGAAAGGGAAGCACAAATCACTTTGCAAACTATGGAAGAAGTCCACCAAATCAGTGAAATTACTTGTCCAGATTAAAAAAAACACATTTGTATAAAACATTCTAATTATAGGCTGGCAAGGTTTAAAGAAAACCCATAAATAAATGGCACCCATCTGCTATAGACAGATTTTTTACAGGCTGTTAAGTATGTAACTGTGCCCAGGTACCTCAATACTATGGAGATAAAGGAGGGTCAGGTTCTGAAAGCTTCTGAAAAAATAATTAAATAAATGTAGTATTCCTTTTTTTTGTTTGTTTTTAAATCAAGAAGATAATTTTCTGCATGTTAAATAGATCCGTACCAACACTAGGAAGAAGTGAAGTCTAGCCATTTAAATGTATCAGTTTGAAAACCGATAAATTAAAAACCTTTTACAGAACACACTATTAGCTTCTGGTACTCATTGCAATAAAGCATTGAAGGCAATTAAAGCTGGCATAAAAAAAAAAGGAAAATTAAAAAAGGAAAGACCCATCATTTTAAAGAGATAAAAATATTCACAYCTATAGACAGATGGGAGTGCTTCATTATGACAGTTTAAGTCATCCCTTCTGGACATGGCTGGAAGTTGTTTCAGGTGCCTATTCCATACCTACACATTGAAGTGCTCCTGGCACTGGTCCCTCAAAGGGCATGATACAGTACCAGTGTCTGCAACAGGATCTTAGATGTGCTGAAATTCTCGTTTCATGGCATGACAGCTCTCACCTTCAGTATCAATTGAAATTAGAAATGTTACCATCGGCATTCCCAAACTAGGTCCTCCCCGCGGGTTAGTTCACTGGAGGTCATCATTAACCGCAACCTTTAAAAAATTAGCACCTGTGAAGGATTCTGGTTTCATTCCTAACTATTGACAGGGGCAAACAAGCCATTTTGCAAAGCTTCTCTAACTTATACCTAAACACATACTCTTACAACAACCAAAACATAAAAATAAGCTTAGATTTTTTAATGTTTTGATGAAATTCTGTAAGATAATCAGACATATTTCCTACAACTTAAGAAATGCTGATTTCTCCCTCACATTTTCAGGCACCTCTAGAGAAAAGCATGGATTCCTATCAAATTGAGCTAATATACTTCATACTTGCATGTTCCTGTTCCAAGTTAAAGACAGGGAAGAAAAATGAAACTGAACAAGAACATGTTATCGCATTTCAGGGCTTGCAGCCAGATTTGATAGTGCAAACTGCACCATAAGTATTCTTCTTTTTAGAAGTTCAGCTCAGTTTTGATGTAATGCATGAAATGGTTGGTTGACATGCACAAACACCAAAGGTGTTAAGGGAAGTTTCTGCTATTTTCTTTTAAAGGAAAGTTGAGCTTGCCAGTGTATCTGCTGGAACAAGTGGAGTTCTCTTTAGCTTTGCTATTTCCTCTAATGCCATTAATGTGATGAACACAGTAAGACTTGCCTTAGAGAGGTCCCATGCAAGTTTCTGTCCCTTTGACACCATTAAAACCAGTGAAGTAGAAATTTCTACACATGAGAACTCACAAAGTACTTGCTCTAAGGACAAGTATTGCTTAAAACACACCAGAGGAAGAGACATTTTTCTTTCATAGAAGATGGTACCATGTTTAATCATGAGGAGTGCTTTCAGAAACTAAGCCCAAAATTAAAAATAAATAAAAAAAGAAACAAAACTACTCAGATTTGATTTAGCTGAACATCTCAATGACATAGCAAGCATAATGGAGTAATTGCATGTGGTCTGTGGGTGCCAGGTTACAATGTTATTCAACCCATTTTCAGGCACTAATTTACCAAATGATGATTGCTGGGTTTACGAATGTATTAGCTGAAACACAGAGCCCTTGCTTTTCCTTGTTCTTGTCTTCAAAAGGTCTTTTTCAGAAAGAAAGACCTTTCCTTGTTTTTTTTTTTCTTTTAAGGAAAATTACTTGTTCCATGTACAAAACTAACTTTTAGCAGGCCAAAGGATGCTTATACAAGTTCATTTATATTCTTAAGTTATCTTGCTACAACTTTCATCAAGAATAAAAAAAAATCCAGGTTTATCTCATATAAATCAGTTACCATAATTTAATTATGTGCACATTGTTAAGGATAACTTGTAATTGTAACATTTGCTCACTCAGGATAATTACTTCTGTCAACATTTTGAATTTTTTAAAGGAGAAAAATACATTTGCTAGAGTATTTCAATTTTTCTCAGCTGACATCTTTACAGGGATTAAATTTTTTAAGTGGATAGCCCTCAACGAAAACTAATAAATTCCAAAGATAATTTGGATGAGTTTCTGCTCAAGCAGACATTCAGAAAAAAACCAGCCCAAGTAAAATGCTGTAACATAGCATAGTTTTTTCTGTCTGCCTGACTCCTAGCTCATGCCAGGCTGCATGATGGATGAGATGTGTGGCTTTCTGTCCTGTTTACTGCATATCCATATAACACTTAACACTGTAAGGGGTAAATGTCTGATTATTACTTTGAGACCGTAGGATGAATGAACAATAAAAACTTCATCTTTAGTTGTCGCTTGTCAGTGAAACTCAAAATCTCAGGGCTGAAAGCACAGAACTCCACATAGCGACACAAAGGACACTCAGCTATAAATGCTCTTCAAGAGGGCTGGCACGGGCTGCACAGCTTTCTATTGTGACAAAGTTATCACAGAAAAAAAACATGTTGTTAAGGTACTTTACTCAGTTAAAATTGGAATTATAGAACAGCCCAGGCTGGAAGGGACCTCAAAAGATCATCTGGTCCAACCTTACATGGAAAAGGGAGCCTAGAGGAGATTACCTAACACCCTGTCCAGTCACACTTTGAAAACCTCCAGCAGTGGGGAAGTTCTTCCAGTGAATGATTGTTGTTATTGTAAAAAAATTTGGTTTTCTTACATCCCAATGAAACTTCTCCCAGTGCAACTTGTTTCTGTTGCCTCTTTTTCCGTGTCTCCTTGTGAAGAGAGTCTGTCCTCTTTGTAGATGCCCTTTAAGTACTGGAATACTGCAATGAGGTCTCCCCTGAATATTCTCTTCTCCAGGGAGAAAAGACCTAACTCCTTCAGTCTTCCCTTGTAGTGTAGGTTCTCCAGCCCTTTGATCATCAATATTGTGCTCTTTGTAAAGAAACTGGGTCTACATTTTTGCACATGGGTATGCATTTTTAATTTCAGGGGAGGTCAGAGAAGTTCTTGTCCCTGAGAAGAGCACCATTAAAACCATATTACAGCACTGAAAACTCAATTCTGTTCTTTCTTTGACTTTGTTCACTACTCAGCAAAAAGCCTTCTTGTTAATTATCGACTTCATCATCGAGGGACAGTTTAATCACAAGACTGTCTGCAGTTCAGGCTATCACAGCAGTACTAGCAGGGAATTTTGCACTGCACATAATTGGCCAGGTAATTAGAATACAAAATCCTTAATTGCTCAGTTACCAAACGTAAACGGTGCAGCATGCAGTGCTTGACTGGCAGAGGACTTGGGGGAACCAAGGCAGCTGCCAAGTGCCAAATTTTCCTTCTTCACAGCACAGCACAGCAAACAGCACGAGTGACTTACTGCCACTCTGTTCTCCCRGGGGTGGGGGAAGCCCTTTCATTCTGTGGTGTAAAAAGAAATTCAGCAAAGAGACTGCCTTTCAGGACATCTAAATCCACTTGAAAATAACCCCATAAAACCAGGATTTTCAAAAGGCAGAGGAAACCCAGCATCCTGTCAACAATGGCAAGTCAGAGCCAATATACGGGTATGGAACAGTACCGCTGCCCAAATTGACAGCACTCTGGTGTGGCACAGGGTGCTGTTGCAGGCTGGGAGTTTATTACAGGATCTGCATGGTCTGAGCTAGAGAAGCTTTCAGCACACCACAGTATAAACGGACAGGTGCAGCATCACTCTGCCCTAATAACTGTGTTATGAGTCATTCAGAAATTAGCACTGTAGGTACTTTAGAGCAAGAGATACACAAAACAATAATACCAATTCTTTCACCTGTTGATGAACAACATGAAGTGCTACAATCTAGTAAAATAATCTAATTACCAGCTCCTTTCACGGGAAGGCTCTGATACTTCATAATCTTTGTCTTATTTCCATGTTTTGTTTCATTTCCAGGCCATTTGTTGCCTGTATTTATTTGTTCACATGTTCCTTGGTCAGCACTTCCTTTTCCATCAGCCAGACTTTCAACACTTTCCTTTCTTTCTTCAAATATATTTATAAACATCAGCATCTACTCCTCGTATCAGTAGACTAAAAAGGGCTATTTTGTAATCTCATCTGCTGTGGTGAGATCTCTGCTCCCTAAGCACCATGCCAGGACAAAGCACCATTCCAGGAGTCCTTTTCAACACCTATTCCCATTTTAGATTTCCTTTCTCATACACAGCTGACCAGACCATTATGCAGCACTCTGCATTAGGCTGCTACTCTTTCATGAGATGGCAATAAGATATTCCTCTCTCTTCCAGAAAAATCTTCACCAGTCTCGTAGCTCACTGCTGTGGCAATTAACAGAAACTCTCAACTCTCTTACAGCTTCCATTTACAGCCAATAATCCCTGCTTGGAACACAAATTCTTACTTTGCTCCATGTACAAGATTTTTCATTTTCTACCACAGTTATTGCCTCCAGGATTCCAGTCCTAAAGGCATCACATTCTTCCTTACTTTATTCCACTATTATATTAGCAATGCCTTTCAAACCTATGTGGTCACATTCATTCCACTGCTTCTGTGTTTCCTCCACTGTCTAGAGGCAATGACCCAAATTCTTGTATCAGTTGGTCCAACAATCCTATGCCTTTCTCACTGCTCCTCCTTCAGGAGTTTCTCTCTTCAGCTTCTCAAAAATCCACAGTTGCCCACACAGGCTTTCCAAAGGCAACTACAATTTATTTGTATAGGAACAAGATAAGACATCTCCAGCCATGGAACAGAACCGATAAAAATTGGTTTTTAAGAGAAGTAAGTTTTTAATTCACGCATTTGTTACTTGTCCCTGTTCCTAAATTAAACCTTTCTTTAAGGAATAAAAATAACAGTGTGAAATTCTTCATCAGACAAGCCCTCCAAGAAAGCTGCTTTCTGGGGGAGAACAAAGGAAAGTTTTGCAAGAAGCATCTAATTCAATTGCTTGTTGCCTTAGTACCCTGGTTACATTAAACCTGAACAATATGATTCTCATTGGAAGGAGAAATCATGAGCCAGAAAATCATTAGGCAAACTCAATAATGTTTACATTATTCAGATGTATTCAGAACCTACTTGTCTTTATCACTGTAGGGTGTTTGAAAAGCASAGTGTTTATAGTAGGGGGCTTAGCACCCCCTTCTTCTGTTGCAAGGCACAAGAGATGAAATTCTGGACTCTCCATTTCTTTGTAGATTTGATTCAACATAACACACTTTGCTACAGTCTAAGAAAACCCAGCAGTAAATTCATTGAATACTTATTGGGCAAAGACAAATTGCTTTGAGAAAGCAATTCAGATCCAGAATTGTGCTAATCTGTGTATACACTCTGAAGCACTAACATTTTCAACAGACCAGGGTCTTGTATTGAAAACATAAATAATTCCTAAAAGTTTCTATTCCAGGTTCATATAAATTCACAGTCATTAATATAATCAGATGCTTCAGATCATAGTGTAAGACCACATAGCAGGTATTAAGTAAATTATTTCCTTAGATTATTTTTCTTGATAAGCAGCTATACTAATGTGGAATCTGTCACTTCATAAATAGACAAAACACCGAATTTCAACAGGGCTGTGATACCTTACCTTAAGGTAGTATAAGTTACCCAGAAGCTAATTTGACTTAGTATAAAGGATGACCCAAATACCTGGATAAAAACAGTCAAGCTTTCAGAGAAGTTAACCATACACATCACATGTGAGCAGGACTTGCAAGACCTCAGCACTCTTAAACCAGCCGATTTTTTCTTATTTAGCCACACAGCCATGGGCCACAGCTTTGGATAAGTAACCTGTGCTTATCAGGGATGGATATCTTTCACCTCATATTCATTTAACAGTTACCTTTTCTTGCTAAAAGCTAGAAAACTTTTTGCTACCTGAATTAATGCAACAAACTCAGTTAATAAAGTGAGTACTTTATATCAACCTTAATTTATATCAACAACACTTCACAAAAGCTATTTGTTACAACGGGGCATAGACATTAAATTACCAATCTAAAGGTTACACAAGTCAAAGACAGAAACTTAATGCAGCTTTACAAGTTTCACATCTTCTTGGTACTGTAATTTAACTAAGTACAGTTCAAGAATGTTCTCATTAACCTGCAAGAGTGATGAAAATACACCTCTGTATTTTAAGATTCTAAAGACCCTTAGGTACAATCTTTGTATTTAATGAAAAAAGAAAAAAAGAAGAGAATTTGAGACTCTGGATAAAAAAAAGTCAGTTCTCACTGGAATTTAATGGACTCTGGAAACCCCTGATGATAGTCTCAACCTCACAAAACTCAATATTCCTTCTAATACTTTTTGTACTTTCAGAAAAAAACCACATGCTACTCCCAGTCTAAATACCTGACCATCCTTACCTCAAGTACAAATGACTAAGACACTCTTCCTATATTTGAAGTACTCGCCCCGCTTAAAAAAACCTGTGATGTGAAAAATTGTATCTATTTCACTGGGTATTTTGTACTTAGAAAAGTTACCATCTCTTCTTTTTTTGCTATAGCTATGCAGTCATACCAGCAGTATAAACTAACATAATTTATCATTAATCCCCAGCCCTCCAGTCTTTACTGACTCTGGCATGTTGCATTAAACTTTGTGCCTCATTGTAATATGATTTCTATTCAGTGACTAAACATATTTATTTTGAATTAAGATTCACAGCTAGCCAAGGCAAATGTTAGTAAGCCCACGGCCTGTATCATGATGTTGAGTCAGGAGGAAGGGAAATAAGAAATAAAAGTTTAATCCAGAAATGAGCTGGGATTTAACCCTTTTTTGAAATCATTGCAGCAAGACCACTCTTAATGCATTTAGCAACAATTAATTCTCAAAGCCAAAACAGCTGCACATTGCTGATGCTCTCCAGATGCAAGGTAAGGAATTAAATCATGGGATAATTCAATTGGAAAATTGCTTGTAATTACGGAGAATGCAGCGTCTGCTTGACTCCTCATGGTGATTGGTAGTTGCTTTAAGAATAGTGAGGTAGTCTGTGCAATGCATGGTGAATACAAATAAGTAGCTGTGTTATGAGAAATCTCATTTAGTTTCACAAAGATATGGTTTTAACATGATTAAAACTGTATTTGCTGACATTAATGATAATCAATTTTCACTGTCCCATTACTGCCAGCAGCCCACAGTTACTTGCCCGCAGGACAGCAATATTCACCGATAGCACCTTCCCTCTGAAGGAACTCAGAGTGCTTTGCGAGCCTACAGAACGTGGTCCTACTCCAAACAACAGTGACACAAATAGGTTGGTGTGTCTCACCTCATTTAATACACATGCATGCAAACAGCCTTGTTCTAACAGGTTGTTTAAATCTCTGATGCCAAAAGGCTGACAACGTCTAGAAATGAAGAACGGTGCTCCTTCACTTCAAATATTAAATGTCAAATTCTCAATAGCAACAGAAGAGAAGGCTGCAATAAGGTCTAGTCAGAGACCCTCTAGTATTGACAGCATGGAAAAATCCAAAAGAAACTGGTCTTTTGGATTGACAGTTACCAGTGGAGAAAAAGAGCCATCTTGTCATCTGTAAACTGAGCACATGTATTCTGAAAATAACAGGATTATGCAGGTTTTTATTGTCTTTTGTAGAATAATCTTACCAGAACTGATCCTAATTAGCATTGCAACACATGACAGAATCTGCCTACTATTTTAAAGTTGGCAAAATGAAGGACAAAATGGCTGCTGAATGTGATCACATTCCTACAGAGCCAGTGATCAAATGGAAAAAACACCTAGAAATACTCATTTTCTGTTACATGCTTTAACCATTCAAACACACAGCTCTTAGTGTATAAAACTCCAGTTATGGTAGCAGTGGTTACTATGACACATTATATCATCTATGCTTTAGCTACTGAGACGTTTGCCTGATTTTTTTTTTCTTTTTTACTTTAAAAACTTTAACAGAAAAACCATTAGGGAACAARAGATCAATTATTTACAAGTTGCTTCACAAATCAATCATCCAGTATCAAAGCTAAWGTTGTTATTTTTAGCAGTATTAACTACACAATAATTAAAATTGATTACAAAGTCACAACCCCTCATTAAGTTGCTGTCAATTGCGGGAAAAATTCCTCAAAAGCAATTTTTTTTCTTTAAAGTGATCGTAAAAAGATTCCCATCAATTAAAGGGACATCTGGTAATATGGAAAAGGTGATAAATTATCTCCTTTTCTCCGTTCTAGTACTTTGTAGACCAAAGGTAGTGCAGAAGAGAAATCCTTATGGTCTTATCTCTGCCTGAAAAGGAGAGCAAACACCATTGTGTGGGGTCACATCGACAGAATCCCGCTGAGAGACAAGCCTTGTATTTCAATCTAACAAAGCCTTTAAGCACATTCTGTAAGTATTTGAGCAGTCCTAAGAAATAGAGGAGTTCTTTGCCTATTTTATTGTCACACAGCAGATACTGGTCCTTAATTTCCCTAACCCTAACCCTACAGCAGAGTTTTTCCTGTAACCAGATATGCTACTGTTTATACAGACACATCCCCTTTGCTGCTGTCCTAGTTTTTCCCTCCCTGAGCTACACGCCATTGGCTTAGGTTTTAATTCTGAAGATAAATAAAATTGAGTCCCACCCCCCTTTAATAAAGTTTTCCGAATTGCAAAAGAGTTCATAAAATATCTTTCTTTCCTCACGAACTTGTTTCACAAGCTTGAAGTACAGGTTGTCAAGATGCTGTCAACCTAAGTTGGTCTGATGTCAACTCTATAAGGGATCAAAGATGATCACTGGGTCTCTCTCAGAAATGTTCTGCACAGAGGCAAACCTCACTCCAGCCTTTCTGCTTTTCCTCCACCCCATGCAGCAAGTGCAGAACATCCACATAGTTAACAAACGTTAATTTCCCTCAAGTATACAAAGTATTCCGAGGTAGGAAAAAGTGGCACAACATTAATTCCTTACATAAACACCCCAGACAGCATCTCTAAGGTAAGAAAGGCATTGACCCCATGTTTGAAATAAACAAACCAACCAAAATTAAAAAAAACCCCAACAACAAAAACCCACAAAAGCACACCAAACCAAACTAAAAAAAAACAAACACAAACCAACCAAAAAAATGCCCAAAAACCAAGAAAAAAGAACAAATAACCCCACACCACCAAAAAAAAMCRCTCAAAAAAACCTCCCACAAAACAAAAAACCAAACACAACAACAAAACCCACCAGAAAATAACAAAACCAAAACAGCTTCTGCTATGCTTGGTCTCACACCTGCAGCAAGGCTTCCAGTGACGCCATGCACATCTGTATCACCTTGTGACACTGTTAGGCCTTAAAAAACATCCCAGACTTTACATGCTCTTTTTGCCTGATGATAAGAAACTGGGAACATCTTCAGCAATTTCATAAACAGGCTTATTACAATCTGGCCTAGCAAAATGCCACTTCCTGCAGTCTGTACCCCTTCATCCAGCAAGTCCAAAGATACTTTCAAAGGACAATACCTGCTAACAATCAGAGGAGGAGAACAGAGTAGAAAGGTGCTTTTCAGAAGACACAAAAAAAAAATCAGCCAAAAAAATCCCCTGGCAAAACAACCCCCACACAAACAAAAAAGGTCTTGATTACGTTTAGGAGTGAAGGAGGCTAATCTGTAGTTCACTGAAGTTTCTGCAGTTTATACTACCAGTAGTTGTTTCAGCAAGAARGAATTGTTCAGTAGCTCAGTTTCATTTTAAAAAAGTTTAGCTTGCTGATAAGAGAAACCAACAAACCAAGCAACCAACAAATTAGTTAATTTTTGTAAGTTTCTTAGGTCATTCTTGATGCAATGCCCATTACAAGCTTTACACTCAGGGTCAGTTTTGGTGCCTCACCCTCCGGAAGAGTTAATGGATATAACATCGACTAAGGCACAGAGCAATCAATTTGTAGCTGTAATGAAGTGCATCTCACCTGCCCACCCACAAAGCACTCCAAAATGTATCATTTCATACAGATTAAAATWAAAAAAAACCCCAAAACATACTAGAAATTGGTTAAAGGCATTGTCTCTAATGTGTCTTTTTTCCACACAGACAATTCCTATGCCTTCATTCAGGGATATCCCACTCAAACACCTCCATGCAAAAAAGCTTCTTCCCCAAGTTAAGCAGTGCTTTACACCCAGGTTGGGTCGCTCAGTTGGCTGGAGCTCAGTTATTTCAATTACACTTTGTCACTCAGTCTGTAATGAAAGTACAAGTCAACAATCACTCCAGCACTGATCCTACTTCAGACTATTCTTACAGTTGCCCTTAGCTGTCCAGACAGACACTTTCTCCCTGTAAATCAGTGGAAAGAAATGGAAGTGCTCAGCTTCACACAGCAGTCATGTATTACACAAATATCTCACCTAAGCCCATAAACAAATGCACAATATCCATACTATTGGAAGCATATTAGCTCTTACGTGGTTTTGCAAGGGTATTTCTCCTCACTGCAAGGAAAACCTGAACACCAATTCCCAACATTTCATCTGCAATGAAACATGCTTTAGTCCTGTCACCAAGCCCTGGCAAAAGCCCACTGTACAACAGAACAGGAGGTTTAATGTTAATGGAAGCCAACATTCAGTTTCTAAATAGTCAACATTTTAACTTTTAGTTCTTGAATTTTAAGGCAATTGGGAATAGTACTGCTGCATCCAAGCACCCCAACTATTTCAGAAGTCCATATTCAATTCAGTTTTATATATATATAATATATATATATTTTATATATATATATATACAAAATATAACAAAAATCACTTCTTGGACAGCAAACATCTGGCATTAACCATCCATGTTGCAAGGTGACCACAGAGAGAACTGCCTGCAGCAAGTCAAGCACCAAACTTGAAAAGGCCTGGAGTATATTTTTATCATCCGTTGCTTCAGAGCCATTAAAATTATCACTGGGGTTTTTTTTCAGGAGATTGACAGGTAACTGGGAGCCATACTTTCTGTTCTCTAATTAGGAGATCAAATCCTTCAAAGATAAAACTCCTTCTACACCTTATTCACCTTTCTCCATTGATGGATAATACAACAAGAGACATATGCTACACTGGTAGTCATAATTAAATAAATGTCCTTAAAGAAACTTGCTATTAAAAATGCTAGTTGTTGCTGTTCACTCAGCTGTTGCCACCAATTGCAAATTGGCATTGGCATCCTTACTAAGTAGTTGATTTTAGAACCTATTCTTGCTGAAGACACCCCCTTTGCCTTGGTTAGTCATTGAGAAGGCCATTACTTTGCATGTAAGACACAGTTTCTGAATTAAATTCTACAATGTTTTGTAATACCTTCTAGTATTCTTGCTTTTTACCCTCAATTAATGATAAAATGAAGATTGACTATCCTGTCCATTAGMTCCTCAGAAATCTTGATTTGTTAATAACATGATAACACTAAATATATTGCTCTTAGACAGCTGGATAGGTAAACCAATGACTACAGAACTAAAATAGTTTTCACTACTGTGCAATTGGGCAGTGAGGCTACCAGAATGATCTTTTCTTTTCCCCCAATCTAAGAAAGTTCAGTATGTAAAATTTCAAGCTCTGTGTCACAGTAAACTTTCATCTCTAATGAAGTGACCTTGTTGAYATGTAGGATCAACTCAGGCAGGCAGAGCTTGCCCTATCCATAACCGGTAGTCTGAAAAGCTGTAATTTTTTAGAGCAGTCAAAGAGAAAACATCATCTGCCTCCTCCTCAAATACTTTCACACCTTCAGGAAACACACAGAGTGGAATTAAACCTGCACCGTAATGTTGTTTTAACATGGGCTTTTTGTTTCTTCTGTGCTCTGAATAAACACCTCAAAAACAGAACATCCTTGAACCTGCTCAAAATCAATACTGGAGTTCTGTAGCTTGGGTTTTTCTCTGATAAACAAAACTGTGACAGGTAAAAAGGAGTTGTGATCTAACCTTTATTATGCTATTTATGTGCTTTGCAAGGCTCTAAATGACTGCCAGAGATGACTATCTGTGGTACACAGCTAAATGCTTCCCTTCATCACCTGACCTTTCCACTTCCCCACTGGAAGCGCATGAAAGCAGCAACATGTCCCCCACTAAAAGCAACACACAAGGTGAATTATTGTAGTTCTGTCCTTCATCAGGTTTATCCTTTTAACACAGGCAATGGCAAGTAACAAATCTTCTGGTTCTGCTATTTGAACATCTCTTAAAATGTGGATAAATCTATTCATCACCTTTTTCACTCGTTTTTACACCAGATAATTTAGAAAGACAGCCTCTCCCAGAAGAGTGGCTAGATTTGCTCACAGACACAGAAYAGAAAGGAGAAAAAAAAGCAGAACAATGGCTAAAAGCCCACTATTACATTTCTTGGATTCTTAAGGAAATGCCATTTAGAATTAAGTGGTGCTTGCTTCTCTCATCTCTGTTGCGACATTGGAGCTTTCAGCTAACAAAGCTGACTTTCATCTGACTTTACAACTGATATGAACCATTAATGTGTACTATAAATGATTTTTTAAAAACACAGCATTTTCAATTTAGCAAAAGATAGTCACTCGTATATAACTTTTTTAAATCCTGTTTAGTTAGGAAGGCAAAAGATGAAGGTCAAGCATTTCTAAATTGCTTGCATTTGATAGATGAGAAAGCCTGAGCTGTTGAGACTAAAGGGACTCACAGGGACTTAGAGAAAGTGATTTCCTTACCATGAGCGGGATGGATGATGCAATTTATTGCACAGAAAGAAAGTGTTGCTCAACACAGGATCGGGGTCTAGGACTAGAGATCCCAAATCATGCAGAAGATGCTGTATTATGTACCCCAGAAGACTTACAACATGACGAGGAAGGCTGTATTCTATTGTTCCCTTCTGCTCACAGTCTCTGACACAGCCTGTCTGAAGAGCGAGAGAGCACCTGGGGAAGTCCAGCCATCAGTTTTCTTCCCTTTCCTGCTCTCCCTGTATGGCCATTCTCGTCTTCATGMATTATACCATCTGTTTAATCACTGTGCTCTCAAAACAAGCAAACAAAGAAAACAGATGAAACTTCAGGGATAGCTTCTAGCTCATAATTGAATGGATCGTTATTTGTTACAATCTAGGCAAGTTGCTTGGGGCCGCCAAAACAGGCATTGCACGGTATTATGAAATTTATTTTTTAAAGAYAGAAACCAGAATTATCATTCAGTATCTTGTCTTTAATACTGCAAAATTCTTTGGTTATTTTGAGTAGGATAAAATAAGCATGCTTAGTTTAAGCTACTATCAGAGAAAACATCTAAGCTCATCGGTCCCCTTCCACTTCAAGGCAGAGGTAAGTAAAACTTTGGTCAGCTTTAACAATAACAATTCCTGTAAGAGTTAACCTCTGAAGGCACTCTAGGGGAATACTTCTTGCAACACCTCTGCAGTAGTACATGCAACTGTGTATTCCCAAATATGAGATATTACAAAAGCATTGGTACCAACATATCCATTACAGACTTACATCTAAACAACTCAAATTTCATCAGAAAACCAAGGACAGATATAAAAATACCAATCTTCTCCTTCTTTACCCAAAATTACCTGGCAAACTGGTTAAACTGTACTTGGGTTTAGCTTAGTCTGACCTAAGACCCTGACTGAATCATGATATTTTCTCTATCACAGCTCTGAATTGACAATTTCTTACCTCTGATTAATTAGCTGGGCTTTATTCTTCGCAAGAGTCACAGCAGTGAAACCTCTTATCTTTTAAAGTTCTGTGACTCTCTTTTAATGGATTCATCCAAGCATAGGTGTATAAGATACCTACTGCAACACAACAGACACTCTATCACTGATGTGAAGAATAACAGCAAATATATTCCAGTTCTTGTCAATTTGATGATGCTTTTAACATAATCTCACAGAATAGTTCTGTAGAAAATCCCAYGTGATGACATCTATTCATTGTAAGTGGAGCAAGCCAGCTTCATGACAAAAATACTGGTAAGCAACAGGCTCCAACAATTGTTAGTATTAGTCAAGGTGCAAGAGACACAAGGTTGGCACAACTGGGAACACAACTCACCTCGGGCTATTGATTTAACCACACTGTGCTTTAATTTCTCTTTGACAACAGGGAGATACCCTTCTCCCAACTCTTTAAAACCGTATTAASTGCCTTATTTAGTAGGGCATTCTCAGAGCCTCATAGGTGAAGTGCTGAAGAAGCACAGGTTATTGTAGTATTTGGCAATGGATATCATTAGACTATGGTTGGTAAGGATTGGCAGCCAAGGGGCTGCCACCCTACAGTGTCTTGCTCACACTGCCTTATTATATGTTATATTTTCATGTACAGAGCCATATGTGTGAGCTGGCATATACATGGTAAAAAAATAAACACACAGACAATAGAAGAAGCAGCAGGGAGGCTAGAAAGAAATTTAAACTACCAAATAACAACTTATTAATTCATTGCATATTTTTTTGCATGAATGTGAGTTTTCTATACTTAAAAAGTTCAATTAAAAAACCCTCTGAACACAACATGTGCATGGATATACACAAGCATTTGCTGATAAAGGACACTGTCCCTACATCATGAAGGGAAAAAAATTACAAATGTGTGTTAATCCAGCAGTCTTTTCCTATAAAAAGGTCAAACACAGCCAAGGGCAGGACACACTTCCCTCCAGCTGTCCTTTTAATATGCCTGTCATCTTGCCAAGGAGAAACTGTCATTAGGAGTGAGGAAGAGACCATTTTACAACCCATTTATTCTTCATTGTCTGTGCCTTTTCTGGACATACTTGTTGGAGTACATTAGTCACAGGTATGCAGCAAACCATTAGAGCATACTAATATCTGATGCACACTGAAATGAATTCTTCTTCTTCTTCAGCTCGGGGAACAGAATGCTGGATGTTGAGTTGCAAGTAAGTCTTCACTGAATTAAGGAATGAACAAACAAGATTTCTAAAATCAACAAACCCATGTGCTTATCCACAGTCTGTATAAATACATACCTACTCTATAAACAAACACACTGTCCTACAGCGAGACAATAATTTGCCTCTTTAGAGCAGGCTCATTAAAGGGAAATAATTTTGCAATAACAAAGCACAAGTGTAGTACTAATGAGAAGAGCAAGCTGCAGTGTGCTAGGAACACCTGGTCCATTTCTTGTACTGACAGAGCACGAGCTGGAATCTGATCCTTATGGAAAGGCTGTATTTTTCCTTCTCCACAACCCAATGGACTCTGGAAGCAAGTTTGGTTTGCATTAGTGTCTTAATGTTGCATGAATTCCTATGRGTAAGTGTTGTAACACTTGATATGTTAATGTTGCCAAGTTGAGTATCAAAATCTAAATCTATCTAGAAAAACCAGAACTACTCACTGTAAATAATATTTTTTATTTTAAAACCCCTCTTTGTTCACAAAGAACTTGATTGTCATCCTTACAAATCCATAAATCACTCATTTGCAATAAGATCGATGAATAATTTTCAGTCTTACTTCCAGATCTCACTTAATTCTTCTACTATTTCACTTGTGGTATGGAACTGATCTTCAACTCACACACAACAATTATTTCCACTGAGTCACTGGCTAAATCTTCAAGAGGAAAATAACTAATAGGAAACTGAATCCCACTTGAACTAAATGAAAGTACAAAAGTTCACACATSTTCATGGGATACCTGTAGTTTATCYGAAGGCATACAAATAATAAAACTAGGGTGGTGTCACATCACAGCAGTATCTTTTTAAGGACTATTCAACCATCTGGACTGAATCCTTGCAGACCAGAATGATTCACATTCTTCTCCAGCATTAGAGAGAGGGATGCAGTAAACATTTAGGTCTGCAAGTTTTTTGTCAAAATTTACGATAGGTTCAAAAMCAGTTTTATTCCAATATAGAAATTCACCTGAGAAAACAATTCTTGGTTTGTTGTTTCTTTTTCCAAGCCTACGGTGTCAAGATCTCAAACTCCATGTAATTATTTACTAAATAAGGAATACCTCTGATACCCTGTTCAAAAGACACCTAAGCTGGATCAATTCTACGAGRTCAAGGCATATCCTCAAACCAGTATAAGAATTAATTTAAAAGGAAAATGTTGTCTGTCTAGTGTRAGCCCAGCTACTCTCTCTTTACCCTTTCTTCTTTCCCCTGGTAAATAGCTATCTTTGTCTGAGAGAATTTTTTTCCCCATTTTTTTTCATGGAATTTTAAGTGGAATGTTACAAGTATTTTTTCTGCTTGAGTTCTACATGAAAAATAACTTCTCACCAACTTATTTCTTGCAAGCCCACATTGATTTATACTCTACTGTTTTGTTAATAAAGTGATAATCTGAAACAAAATTTTATTTATTATCTTTTGGYGTCTGCCTCATTCTTCCTTGTCTGAGGAATCATAAATTAAAGTCAACAGCCATTTTATAATCCTGCAGTTCATTATCTCCCATTTGCTAATATGCTCAGTGCCTTAGCCTTGCTCCATTTCTTTAGTAATAATTACAAAAATTAAAACTACATTAACACAATATGCAGATACTTCTTGTTTTAGAACTTACATAAGAGCTTTTCAACTAATCAGTGGCTGGTTAGGGCACTGTCCTCATTCATCTCCCACTTCCCCTGCCATCCTTCATGAAAGTTTAATCTACATTTTCCATTAAGAAGTTGTCTCAACTGGTATTCAAATTTGGAGGGTGGCTTATTACTTTTTTGCTTTTTATTTGGAATGGTGGTCATACCTCCACAACTTCCCTTCATTCTGAAATTTTTATCAAGTAGCTGCATATTTTCCTGGTCCTGAAATCTTCAAATTGCAGAAGCAGAAATTCACTTACTTGATCTAGAATCACAAGATTTAAAAGAGGAGCAGGCAACCTGCTTTCATAACCATAGTCAGGAGGGGTAAAAACTCTAATCTTTCCAGTTTAAAATGGCATTTATGGTTAGAAACAGATCACACTGACATTTGATTAGATCTGGATTCAGTTTGTGTGCAGTTGTTTTGGGTCCAGCTGCTACTGGTCCTTCCTCCTTAAATACGTAGGATTAACTTTGTACTAGTGGTTCTCTCTTTTTCTTCCTCGTAAGACTTGACTCATAATGAAGCCACAACTGTGGTCTCAGATCAGGGACCTCCAAATTCCTGCCCTCCAAAGTCCCATTGCAATGCAACATTGCTAACAAGAAGCTGAGCCAGTGCTTCTCTGGAGGAAGGAAAATACAAGCACTGCAGTAAGGTAACAGGGGAGATGAATTCTGAAAAGTCACACTTTCTGATGGGTGTTAAACCATCTATGATGGATGTTAAAAGTCAGTGCTGTATCCTAGAGGCCCCCATAGTACAGAAAACCCTGGGTTTGACTCAAGAGTTGAGAGGCACAGAACTTATGGCTGGTTTGACTCACTTCAGGTTTATCAGAGAGGCAAATGACTCTCTAGCTTGAGCATGACAAACACATACATCCACACAAGTGAAAATGCAACTTCCACGGTCTACAAACTCCTTCCTTCTAAGGGCTGTCTCACCTGCCTCCTTAGGAAATACTGCCACGGTTGCAAGATCTCCAATTCCTCATATTTCGTTACGATAGACTGCAGTACATTTGCTGGTATAATATATTATGAAGGATCATGAATAATTAAAAATTAATCACACTTGTCAAAATAAATAAATGCAGCCAGTGATGCAGAATGCTTGAATTTTTTATAGCATCTTTTTGCTTATTCATGAATTAAAAGAAGTCTAGTAATCCACAATGGATTGCCTACTCGTTACAGCACATACAAGCCCTGTTCAGATCCCAACAGTGGAGGTTTTCCAGTCAATCTTTAGCACATCAGTGGAACTTTCACCTTATATCTCTGACCCCGCAGAAAGTTACATCAGTTAGACTTGGAAATGTTAGTCACTCCAGCAGATCTGAAGTGGCCTGGCTAGCAGATACACTAGTGATTCTATCACCCACTGGTCCACTTTCGAGATGGGGGGAAATGAAGGAGAGTGAAATATTTTAGCACAAATTAAAAAACCAAAATCTTGATAGCCTCCCTCCTCTAGATTTCTATAGGCAAACAGTCCTGCAGTTCTTCCTACCAAATATTGGATATTTTTGCATGGTTTGATAGTATCCCCAAAGCTTCAACAGAATAGCAAATAATATGAAATATTTAAATAGCAACTTTTCTTTGACTCTCCAAATTAGTCCAAAACTCTTAATGCATTTCTATCTTTTTTCAAAGGGAAGAAAAACCTGGGCTGGGTGGTGAGGGAGAGACACAACATCACACCAACCCTACCAGCACAGACCAAAGATCCATCAACTTTAGGCATCTGGCTCTGAATACAGACAGGTACAAATACACAGGAAAGAATATATGAACAGGGCGAGCAAGCAGTCAAACCTCAGCACCCCGACCTTCAGGGACCTGTCGCACAAGGACTTTTTGAGCCAGAAAAGGTTGTTCAGAGAATTTAGTAGCTGTGACTGTTTTTCTTCCCTGTACATATCCTGTCAATTTGCACACCCAGAGAAGGTTTCAGCAACTACAATACCCTGGGAAAAAAATTCCACAGTTTCACTGTTTGTTACATACTGAAGGACCTCCTTTTGTTTTGCCTGACATCTGCTAATTTCACGTGATGCTGTCCAATTCTGTATTAGAAGAAATACCAAATATTCCTTCTGTACTCATCCTTTCAGTGCTTTACAAACCCTTGGGAGTTTAGAAACATTTATGCATATTTTACAAAGATTTTATAAATTTCTGTGATTTCTATACAACCCTGCCATGTATTCCTTTAGATGTCTCTTGCAGGCATGGTAGCCCTAGTTAATTTAATGTTCCTAGAAGACAGCCATTAATGATACTTTAGATCATCTTTGTTTCCATTCTTTTAAAAACTTTCCCAGCTGTACTGAAAGATTTTTGATGCATGGGGTCTAGAACAGAACACTGTGTTCTAGATACAGCTGCCCCACACATTTATACTATAGCATACTGTTCCTATTTTCTACTCCCTTCCCAGTAAGCTCCCAAATCACATTTATTTTGTGACTGCTACTGAGTTGATGCTTTCACAGCTCTATTTTTACCCCTGTATCAGCTTAAGTGACTGTAACCACCTCAGAATCTGTCTGCATATATGCCAAACTCTGATTGTCTCTCCCACCACCTCAGTTCAAATAATCTACACTAAATTTCACATGCCACTATTAGCTGGTTAAGCATCCCTTTTCAATTCCTTGCAAACGAGACCTTCAATCTTTTGCCCTGAATAATTTAACATCAAACTCTGCCACCTCACCATCTATTCCTATCCAGAAGATCAATGATTTGTGTGACACTACATGCTGAACATGCCAAATGAGTGGATTGCTCAGCTGTGACTGTAACCAGATGCTGAGACACCTGAAGTTAGTTCTTGCTCTAGGTGGCTTAACCCATGCTGACTTCTGATTTCTTGACATGGAGCTGTATCATGCTGCTGGGACAGGGGCAAAAATACAGAAGTTCTTCCAATGTCTCTCTTTGGGATATTTACCAATGATTTCCTACTGAACCTTTTACAGAAACTCTTATGAAGCCAAATGAATCATACCAGAGGCATTTGTCTCTATCAACGTCTTGACATGACTTGATAACCAAGTGACAAGGATGAGCTAAACCATCCCAAAATCCAGTTAAGCTATCTGTTTATCTCTGTGCATTACTGTCTGCAAAGGAGATGAAATGAGATTGAGATAATTGCAAGTACAATTTGCAGGAAACAGTGGGGGTTGAAACTACTGTGCTTAATTATTTCAGATTGAAACAGACCACACAACTATCTATGCCAAACAGCTGTAATTAAAGTGATTTAAAATAGAAAGATGCTAGCTCCAAGTGTTGATTTTCAAATGAGTCTTTACACATGCAAGAGTTACAGTCATCTATGAGTTGCAGACCTACAGCTCTACTGAGAAAAAATTACCACTATGTCCAACATGCCTGGTAATTTAAAAAAACAAACACAGAGGAGCAAATAAACCACCCCAAATAATCCACCATCACACCCCACAAATCTAAATCCACTCAATCAATGTGACACTTGCTACGTGCCCCTCAGAACAGAAGAAAACAGGAGAAAACAAATTTCAGCATAAATTGTCAATATTCCAGATGAAAAACCCCAGACTTTGAGCTGAGAAATGGAATTCTAGCCCAACAGGCAATTGGAAATCACCAACCAATATCACCTTTGGTTTTGGGCTGCAGGGCCAGCCAACAGTCTTCATTTCTTCTGCTTTCACAGATATATAAAGCTGAGGACAAAAGTATAACTTTACTGAGAAGAATCCAAAAGAATCATACACTGACAAGGTGTACCACCATGGGGACCCGGCCAGGCTCTTTCCCTGGAACAATACATTTACTTCCTTGTGGGTTTTCCCCATTTTTTTCTCACTCCAGGAAAATGACAGTTATTCTTCTCAATTCAAAACAAGGCTTTAATTCCTAAATTTCAGGGGCAGCCAGCATGCACTAGAATTTAAGAAAAAGAAGAATGAAACAGACATTCTGATTTACCTCAAACTTTCCCTGAACTATATCTTTGTTGCAAGAAATTCAGTATGCGTGTGTATGCTTGTTGATGTGGAAATTAGAAGATATTTGCATGCAGGACAAATGTGGTCCATCTGCTTTACACACGACACAGATCACACCAAAACGACTTGGTCTGCTGATGAATCAATGGGCCTTAAAAGTTAATTTATAATGGCTATCTGGGGAAAAGTACTATACTATTGATATGGATGAGAAAACAGAATATGAATGAAAGCAGCACGGAAAATTTCCTCAGTATGTGCCTGAACATAAGAACTGTTACAAGCAGTCAGACTGCAGCTCTGCAAAGTCAAATGCTGTCTCTGATGCTGGCCACTAAAAAAAGGATCCTTTCACTTGCAGCCTTCTGTGTAAGAGGCTTCTCGACTCTAAACAGACTGTTGAATTAAACAACCAGTGATTAATGTATTCTGCAAGAATTCATCTGATCTTTCTTTAAACTTATGCATACTTCTGGCCCCCATAACATTAATTCATGTATTTTATTAGCACCGTTTATTCAGGTACTACATGAAAAATATCTCTGCTCACTTGTTCTATACCTGGAACCCACCAACTTCACAGCTACTTTCCATTGCTCTTCAATCTGCATTTTAAAGACCTCTAACTCCTGCCACCACAGACAGAATAAAGAACCTTTGTTTGTTCAGTTTTTCCTACTATGGAAATTGTTCCATATCCCTCATAATTTTCATTGTCCTTTCTGACACCTCTTTGTTTTCCTGGATAAAGCTTGTAGCTCTAACTGCCYCGCTTCCATTTTTGTAGGTCCATTCTCATCAACACCTCCTTATRGAGAGAGGTTCCAAGCAGGTGTCACTAACTGCCTAAAGGATGTTAAGAATTTTTCTGCTTTCCTAGGATTAGAAGAGCACAAATACATCTAAAAATCTTTTCAGAGTTTACAATCTTAATGAAATATGCTGCTGTTCACAGATATGATCATAAGCAGGAAAAGTAATTCCAACAAATCAAATTTTCTTCCAAGAAAGGAAAGCATCTGTTGCACTCCCATCTTTTGAGACCTCCTCGCTCTCTTTAGAGACAGGACCTTTTTTCTTATATTAAGGACAAAGCTCATCTTTTGTTTTCTTACCAAACAGAGAACCTAAGCCCTGGACACAAGGAGATTGCCTAAAATAGTCTGCAAATACACCAGCAGTAAACAGGACCTGGAGCAAAGATAAGGCCAGACTCTTCCAAACACTGAATGACCTTAAGCATAGGCACCATAATACAGTTCCCATCCAAACAGCATCCATGGCATGGGTCAGCCCAATTCAGATTTTACACAGACTATATTTGATACTTTGCTTCCCAGATATACAGTGAAGCTTGCTTTTAGGTGAAAAAAGATATCTCATGTGCAGAATGATCCCCTTCTGTTTGTCACAATGTTTTCACTCATCCTCTGCCAAAGCAAACAGATTATAGCTGTCTTTAGCATTTCAGGAGGACATGCTTGTTTGGGTGGGGTTTTGGTTTTTTTTGTTAGGGTTATTTTTGGGGGTGGGGGCGAGGGTGTTTTTATTTTAAAACTAAGCACTACTGATGGCATTACACAGTTGTATTCATCTTACCTTTGGGCGTACTCTCAGAGTGATCTCTCTCTGGCCCATCCGGGATGTTTAGCTGTGAGATCTCGTCTGCACTCAGTCTGACCCAGGCATTGTTGTGGGTTTCCTGATCTTTTGAGGTAAAGGAATATTCCAGCTCGCAAGGAGATTCAAAATTGCAGTCAAATACTGGAAAAAGAAAATTAAAAAAGGTTAATTAAATCCAGCTTCCTCTGTGCTGGAAGGAATGTATACACACACGTGTATGCACACTCATTTTATAGTTCAGTAAGTTAGGGCTTCATTTTTTCCATAATGAGGTAGAAAGAAAYAGAGGAATTCCATAAATAGACAGGCAAAAATGTGCCTGAAATGGGCCGCACAGGGAGGTTCATTATGGAGGCAGCAGCAAATCAAAAGGAAGGCCCAAGAGCCAGTAATTCCCCTTCAGGACAGGTCAAAGGGCAGCTCAGGCTGAAGGGGGGAAAGGCATCATCTCGACTGAAAGGACAATAGCTTAGTCAATGGATAAAATGGGACAGAAGCCAACCTCTYCTGGGATGCTGCTTCAAATTCAACCAGGACTACTATAGTGCAAAGACTCCTAATGTGCTTCATGCCCATGTTCCACCTCAGAGAGCACAGGTCTCTACAAAGTCAGTCATAAATCCTGGGCATATGGGATGTGCTGGGAGCCATAGGGACGGTACCCTGGGAGGTGACATTCTGACCCCCTGGGTAGGAAACTCTACTGAGGCAGCAGAAACCTGACTTGCTGCTGCTAAACCTCAGCCTCCAGGCAGTACAGGCAGCTTCTGCTGCCAACACAGATGTCTCTTTTTGAGATGTTTCTCTTTCAGAAATCCATTACCCTGCTGGTACAACTATGATTCACTTCCCAGTGTCTAGTTTACTATCAACACCATAGTTCGGGTTGCTTAACACAACATGTAGTAATAACCTACAAGGATTTTCTTTTGAATTGTCAAGATCATTAAGTTTTCTGGAATGCCCTGTATGCGTATGCTTTTGGCACCACTGTCAGCACTCAACACAATATTCAGTAAGAGAAAAAAATGATTTCTGAACTAACTCAGTGTTTCTGAGCAGGCTAGATCCATCTGAAAAAGCCCAAGAAAAAAAAAATACAGCTGCTCTTTGAAGTTTTCTACACTGTCTTCTGTCCTGCCATGCTATGCAGGTGAAACAAATAATCTGAATTGACATTAGTGAAATTAACTGGTTTTTTTAAACTTCAATTACATTCTCTATTAAACATCTAATTTCTTCTTTGCGGGCACAGATTTATGTAGTTCAGCCTATTCTCCTGTGATAAGATATTTTCTAATCTGAAGGTTAATACTGTTGCCCTTTTGCTATGCTTTTCCCAGATAATTTGCCTTTTTAACCGCAAGCTGGAAGGAACGGAGGCTTTTTCCAGTTTATATTTGATTTTCTTAATCAGGTGCTTTATCATTCACTCAGCATTTTAAATACTTCACAACACCAGGGAAACCATGTAATGTAAGAAGTCCATTTACACCACAAGCAGCAGTAACAAGGAATTATACACATTTCCTTAAATTCAAATGTACAAGCCCCTACTCTTTTCAGGCCTTTAAGTTACCAATATAAATTTCATGATGTATGAAGCACACTTCAATTTAGGCAGCAGGGAACTGTGGATATATTCATGCAGTTTACTACTGCAATATCATATCCAAACCTCAGACCACTTATTTCTAGTCCCTTAGATGGTCCTTATAAAGTTAAAAAAAAACCAAAATAACCAAACAAAACAAAAACCCAACATTTTTTAACCCTGTGAAATGTTAGGAGTCTGTTAAGCTTTGTACCAAAGCCCAGATGGACAAAAGAGCAACCAAAGACACAAATAGATGTTACCGAAGATATATTATGATTACTAGTTACAGGCAACACCTTCAGCACTATGTGTTTTAAGGCACATAAATGTGGAGGAAAGAAACACAACTCATGCAAGGATTTTTTTTATGGAACCCTCTGGATGACAAATGGGAAAGCCCAGGCCAAGCACTGCACGTGGCAAGAACAATAATTTCAAATCAAYCATTTCATTCTTTGTGCACTTCTCTTCCCTATCAATCTTGTATTTTCGTCAGCTTTCCAGCAGTTGCTGCTTGTTTCCCCTCCTCTCCTGCCCAGCTGCTTGGAACAGAAGCCTTTGTGCTCTCTCACCCTCTTGACCCAAGCAGGGAGGCCCTTCATGGATATCCACAAGGCGCTCTCATTCTCCTCCTCCAGTCCCCCCTGACTGTCTGACTGTGGTGCCACAAGCACTCAAAAGCCAGCTCTGCTCGCCACTTTGGTCTCAATTTCCAGAATCCCCATCTCAAAAGAGAGCTATCAATCAGCTGTGGAGCCCTTAACACAGCAGGCCTCTGACCTACAACTGGTACAACCTAATTGGGGTATGTGATTAAATAACAGTCACCACATTTACTGTTATGACCCCTGCAGACAGCTAAAGCCTCTGCCTGAAGGGAGGAAAATGAAGGAAAAAAAGGCAAGCAGCAATGCCGTTTTCTTCCCTTGCAATGAATGGCCCACAGAGAAGTGGACATGATCTAACACGCCTGCTGAGGTCACACTGGATGTCCTTTACGACAGGTTGTTCCTTGGAAGAGACGGAGACTTTGGTTCACACATCCGACAGTGTTTGTGATTTAGTGGAAACATACTTGCAACTTTTACACGATTCAATAGTCCCCTCACATCACCAGAATATCGGTACTTTTCATAGGCTCTTATTTAAATTAGTCCCATATCAGACACAAATTTCAGTGCTATTATCCTATTCAGTACAAAGAAAAGATGACAAAGAAATGCTATCTGATGCAACATAGCAAAATCTATGCAAACAGCATCCAGTCTTCTAAGCCTAACATTAACTTCCTACCCTCAGGCTTTCCCTCTTTCACAATGTCCTTCACTACTGACAATGTAATATACTTCATAAAAAAAGAATTATATACTTCTTCTTTTTTTCACTAAGAAGTTGGTCTTTGTGTGTTAGCTACTACAAGACCACATAAGACACACTTGCAAATACAAAACCTTCGTAATATTTGAATCGCTGCCACAAATCACCTGCCATATTTTACAGTTGTACATAAAAAAATAGTGTTTCTGCTTCCTTTTTTACTTTTGTCTTAACATTTAAAGGTTACAGCAAGTTTATTGTTTTCTTGCCCAGTTAAGCAGAGAAAGCAGTAGTCATGTGCCTTTGGAACCTGGATAAAGGCCATTCTGCCTTTTACTGGAAAACCAAACACTGCAGGAAAGGTGATTAAAACTAACACATCTTTTAGTGATTATTTTCTAAACCCACTATCAATATAAATTGACTAGATACAAAGCTTTTGGACTTGAATAGTGTGCCTAGTCAGTAAAGTGGTGTGCTTTCCTTGTGATTTCTGTTTTTCTAAGAGAGATATCACAGAGATTTAAACCCAGTACAGGCATTTATGCCAGAGCTATATTGACACTACCGATCCTAAATGCTCTATAGGAATTTAAGTTTCATATAGGAAAAAAATAGTAAAGTCTCTTTTTAAATAAAAAATAAAACCAGAACAAACAAGCCCTTGTCCAACAATCTCTTTCATGTGCAACTGCTCGGCACAAGACAGAAAAGATAATGTATTAGAAGTCTATTTCATCATCATTACACCTTTAAAGAGGAAATAAAAGTGATGTTTATAATCAAAATAAGACAAAAACCTGCTTAAGAAAGGTTGTAGATATAAATCAGTTCAGGTTCTGGTATGTAAAAAGATACAGAATACTAACCATAGACTGAAAAGCAAAGCTACTATTCAATTGAAAAGACACCGGAATCTGTTTGTCTGATGATGTTAGAGTCTTGTGAGTGCTTCAGTTTATTTATTTTGAATAATAATAACAAAAATAACAATAACAACAATAATTTGTGCTCTAACAGCTAAATTATCTGGCAACTACATTTGTTTCAATTAAACTGATTAGAGTTTTCTAGTAAACAAATGACTTAAAAGAGTAGTATCAATAAAATGCCGAAACACAGTAATCCTTTTACATTGCTGCAGGTCAAATTATGGATCACTCACTCTTTGGGTCATCTTGGATCATTTGTGTAACCACACATCACAGAAACATACCTTATTTAGAAGAAAAACAACCTAATTTAGAGAGATACATAAAAAACTTGTTCTTGTTAAGAAACTATTCTGATTATCCTTTCTTCAGCTGCCCAACAAAAGGCTAGGTTTATTTGGTCTAAACCACCTCTCCTTTCAACCACAAAAATCTTACCAGCTGGTAATTCACTTTTACACTACCTCTTTCTAGTTCTACCTGTGTCTGACTCTAAAAGGTCCTTTTCACTCCCGGACTACTGACTCTTCCAAATCACTCCTCCTCCWTTGCTTCCAGCTGGGCACACCTTTGAAAGGGTGTGGTTCCTTTCTCACCTCACTGCCACAGCCAGAGGAGCAGAGAGAGGCTCTCTGTTCTCAGCAGGACCAGTTTACTGATGTACATCCTCACTGGCACCTCATCAGCTTAAACATGACTAATTTATACTACATCTACAGAGAAATGCACAATGCAAAGGTCACTTACACCGATCAAGTCAAGACCACAACCTCCCCTCAAGAACTCTTTCAGCAGCAACAATAGCAGCAGCAGTGTAGAAGCAGATAAAATATTCTTGCACAGGATGTCTTTTTTCAATACAAATATTGACAGATATTCCTCGTGGAGGAGACATAATTTAAATTGTATAGTAGAGATCTGCTCTGCTGAGTGAGCTTTGAGACCTCCATCAATACCCACTAACCTCTATTTTACTCATGTTATAAGGCCTATAAGCTTTTAATTTATGACAGGGAAATGACAAATTGATTTTCCAGTTATTAATCCCAGTGACAGAGCCAGTTCCTAAAGCCTTCCCATTCCCTCTGAGTACAAAAGGGCACAGGGCTTCAATCTAAGGGTTTCAATTGCCTCATCAGGCCTTTCTGAATTTCTATTCACCAAGACAGGGTACATATGTGAGGTGCCACAAAGAAGCCTGCAGCACTAAGTATTTCTCCCCCAAAATGGAACATAAATAGGAGTCTCTGTGCTCTCTGGCTGTCAAGTTGCCAGCCTGCTGAACACCCAGGAGGACCTAAATACAGGCCAGGTCCTCAGAAGTGAGCATTGGCCTGCTGGCACAAACAAGAGCTGTAACTTCTTGCAGATGAGTTCCTGSTGCTATATTTCAGCTATGGTGCAGAAGCAATTTAAAATGAGGGAATCCACCATAGGATGGAAGGGCACAGGAAAAAAAGCCCAAAAGGAAAGGGAAAAGGTGTTGGCAGTCACACAAATTGAAGAGGAAAAACAATTGCAGGGTTTAACTCCCTTGTTCCTGCTGAGCAAGCAAAGCTGGAGAGACAGTTTCACCTATTTCCTTCCATTGCCTAGCCCTGAGAAAGGGCAAACATTTTAAAGGATGGTTATGTCACATGTATYCCTGCCAGGCATCCCGGGTCTTACTACCCTTGGCAAATGCCTGTGCCAACAATCCGTGCCTGGCCTTTGGGCTGTTGCTTCAGGAGCTGACAAACATGAGAGCAGCATCATGGCCTGACAGGGGATGTGGGGAACTGGGGAGGCACTCGAGGAGCCCCACAGCATCGCTCCATTCAGCACAGCTTTGGGGTCCATCAGTCACCCTCGAGGGAAGCAGTGAGAACAGCTGGGCAGCATGCCAGCTCCTCTCCCTGCCCTGAGACACAGCCTGTGTTCACCAGGGACCTGCTTTTAATTTCAAGCTACTTAGCACAAGTTAGCTTATCTCTCTCTGTGTCCTTCCTCTGCACCAGCAGGTCTCCGTGCACGGTTCCCTGACCTTGAATTTACTGGCAGGGCTGTTGCTGTGCCCTCGCAGCACCGAGGTTCAGTCACAGGGCTTCAAGGGTTCCTCAGAGCTTACTGCCTGCAAGGAAGAGCTCAGTGGGGCCAGTTTCCCCCCCAGCACCCAGCAGTGGTACCTGCTGGGCAGGGTCGAGGCTGGTAGCACCAGCACTGCTCATCCCTTCCATGCCCGCCTTGAAGGAAAACCACTCAGGATTCCTTTGGGAGGGGCTTTAAGGTTAGATTGCATTCTGAAGAAAAAAGTTTTAGAGGAGCAATATCCCACTGGAGGCACAATTTCACGTGCTCCACAAAAACAGGGAATCACCCCCGGGAAGAGTGCTTGAGCCTGGATGCCCAGTGCAGGGCGAGCTGCCTGCCTGTGGAGCTGAGAGCTCTGCTCATGCCAGATGCATTTAAATTAATCCTCTGGGGAGTGAGCCACAGCTGATGGGCCACTGCTTAGAGAAAACAGCAATAATGCAGCTATTCATTTATTTGTTAAGAGAATCTTRAAAATGACAGCATCTACTTTATATCCACCCAGATCCTCAGCGTGCACCAGGGACTGAATCACCAAAATCTCTGACAGCTGCTTTGTTCAGTGGAAATCAAACTACAAAGAAAGGGCCAGGACTCCTTCATCAATCAATTATAAGCACAGTCTTTCAAGACAGCTACAGAGAGAGGTGTGAGGAAGGGGTGTTGAGAGAACAACTAGCAATAGCTTTCGTTTTCATTCCTCCTGCCCCAAGAAGTGTCAGAGCTCATTCTCCCCACAAGAAATATTTGTCCACCAAGTCTCCCATGCATGCAGCAAAAACAATACATGAAAGTGCATTTCTAATGCCAGTTCTGGCCGAAAAAAATGAAGTACTGACTAACAGCGGTTGTTAGAAAACATGCTCTGGCTGGCACAAAACAGTAGTTGGATGAACTGTCATATTTTGACAATTCATACAAGAGACCTCTTGCATGAATTTCAAAAGATCTCTAGAGAAAATGAATACTTGAGAGACAGGGAGAACAGACATTTGTTGTCTTACTGCATGTTATTTTATTATTGAAAAAATGTTGAGCTGTCATAGGCATATTATCTGCAGATGAAAGACGATACAAGGAAAAAAGAAAGTTAAAATTTCTCCCTAAAAAGATTTTTTCATACTTCTTGCTTGAAACAGCCTTCAGTTTGGCTAAGCAGATGCTGCTTTTCCTGACTTTCCTTCCTTTGGGATTCAGCACCGTTGCACATGGCAAAAATACCATCTAATTGTTAAACAAGAATTCCTGCAAATGTATATGGGGTTACAGCATCTACTATTTTATATGGAGCAATCTATTAACGTGGTGTGAGTAACTGCTGTTAATTGAAGTCTTGCCCTATTCTATTCAGAATGCTATTTCCAAAACTATGTTAGAGTACTTATAAGATGGCAAAAAGGATGTGTTGGAATTGAAGACATACATCACTTTTCCAATATCTTTACTAAAAAAGCATTGATTCATTTTTCCTCTGGGACAAAGTAACATTCTYCTTGTTCCTCTCCTGACTTTATCTCACCTTCCGAACAGGAACTTGCTGTAACAATCAGTTTGCATCCATGCATCTCACTATGCCACGCTGAGCCAAGAATCACGACAGCTTTATCCCTCGGAAGATGTCAGTATTAGTCTGATTTGTTATAGAACTATCAAACAAGTAGTCATGGGAAGCTAACTGTAACATTACTTCATCTGGCTGGTGCCCTCTTCCTCTCCATCTTCCCTTTTTTTTGATGTTCAGACTCACTGAGTGTCATGGCAGCAGTGTCCATCTGGTACTGACCTGACATGAATGAAATGGTGCATACGACCTACCAGAAAAAAAAATTTAATAATCTGACACCTTGCTGAGCAAGTGCCATGCCACTGAGCATCAAATACGCAGCAAGAATGACCCCAAATTATCCCACAGTAAAATTAGTCCAATGCATTTTTATTTTTTTAGTTAGCAAACCCAAATCAGGAAATTAGGAACTCATCACAGACGACATTCCATTAGAAAGTGTAAAAAAAACCCCAACAACCCTGTCAAATTAGTTTTCTGAAGACATAGAGCTGAGTGAAATTATTAATAAGTTGTTAATAGAGGCCATCCTTTGGATTAGGCTTTTAGTACCTATTAAATCAAAGCTGTGAATAATTATGCATTCTTGTAGGTGTGTGTTCCTCCTCTGCTTAATTCACCTTTTCTAGACATTTTTAAGCACACTAGTGACTAGGTAGCCAAAATTGCTATCATTTTGAGTTTTAGTCCCAGTTAGCTCTGGCATCTAAAACACCAGTATTTCCTAAACTTCAAGGGGGGAAAAAAATCTGTAAACTGTATTAGCTGAGAGAGGTACTTCAGTACTTTGCCCACTGCTGGTTCAGAGCAGCCAAGGAGTTCAGCTGCTACTGGACAATGTGGCAAAGAGACAGAAAACCATCATGGTAATATAAGAAGAGTTAAAAAGCAAAAGCCACCACCTGTTTCCTAAGCAGTCCAACACGGCAACCCTTAGGCCTGTTATTCTCATGAAATGTATTCTTCTTTCAAAGCAGAGTTTAGGTGGGTTGAATTGTGTTTGATTTTTGCTCTAATCAGCAGCACTTTCTGCAGCTGCCACCACACCCTGCCAGGATCGTGCTCCAGGTAGAGGGTTCTTGGCATCTTGGGAGATGCACAGGATGGGGCAGAGAGGGGAATGTTAAATTCATGAAGGTCTGGAGGGGCAGCTGTCATCTGGAACCTGTATTACACAAGCTTAGTAGATTTTATGCAGTGGACAATTGATTTCTCATACAATACCTGTACAGAAGAGAAAATTAATATTCAACCAGCCAGGACAAGAAATGAAATATGTGGCTGGGTGCAGTTAATCATGTAAGCCTCAGGACAGAGATCCATCAGATCTGCAAATGGGAGATTAATACGCTACCATAAGTCCACATATGCAGAATGCATTAAAAGTTTGTTCTAGCCATAGGAAACAGTCTGAGAACAGAAGAAAATTTAAAAAATTGGAAACTTAAAGTCTCTTCCTGCCCCACAGGTTGAATTCCCAGATAATTTTGACTTCACATGCAATTTTTATTCTTTATTTTCTGAAAGGCAGGTGGATTTTGCATCTCTGTGATGACTGATGATTAATCAATGCTTGGATTGAGACAAATCTAAAAAATCTCTAGACAAAATAGAAAAAAGGTCTTGTGAATGCATCACTCAAGCATCTTCTTGTGCCAGCGATTATCTTTTGGGATTGCTGCATGTGGTTCCAAAGATATCATCAGGCACTGCTCCTGCCAGAACTTCCAGAGGCAGTCTGTCAGCATTTGTAATTCTGAGCAAAACAGAAGAGAGGTAGAGGAAGTTTGGCAGAGGAAGAGGGACACTACATATCAGTTTACTCACTCTTTCAATCAGAGATTTCTCTGATAGTGGAGCACAGAGAAAGCGTAATTAAGACAACTAATATTGCCCCACTTCAGCAATGTCAGCCAGTTAATTAGATGGGTCCCGCCAGATGATTAGGCAAACGAAGTTTTGATAGAAGTTTTATAGAGCACTCTGTAATCAGTCATGCTGGGAGCAGTGAGGAAAGCTGACAGAAGAAGAAATCACTCTAGTAATAAAAGGCTTCCGGGTTTTATTTCTGCTTATGATTTATTGTGTGATTTTAGATTAACCACTAATCACAAAGCTGGGGTGGGTCCTGGGACAAGAGTACTCACTTAGAGCTTGGATGGTCTAACTTTGTCTTCTTCCTTGCCCTGCATGACCATCACAGAGCCACGTAGATCCAGGGCCAGTAATCAGCCACTGAAAGGCACTGTCCACTCTGTCATGCACAGAGCAGCTCTGAACAGAAATCCAGCTCCCTGGGAAGTTTACTAATAAACATTTGAGTGGCTATAAGCTGAAGRTATTCAGAGGAATAGAAATTCTAAGTTCCCTCTTAGTCTTGGTCTATGCCTACAGGCTCTGCTCCTCATACCCACATCAGTCCTCTGTGAGCTGCAAATCTGAAGTGGCAAGAAATGTCTGCATTGTGATGCTATGGGGTGTTCCAGCCTGACATGTGTGACTTTGAGGGCTACTGCTACCCCTTTAATTTAAATTTTTGTAAATGTTAAAYTGCAAAGCTAGAAAAGAAATCAAATTACTCCTGCCGTGCCTCAAAATTCTCCAGAAGTTTGAAGGTGCATGTCCTGAATTACACCTGCTGAGGGAGAAAACAGTTTGGACTTGTCCTAAGTGAAGATTGTATTTTGTATAACACCTCATCAAAGTCCTGCCTTGCCTTGCAAAACAGATGGTTGGAATATGGTAGAATTTGGTCTTATGCAATCAGCTAAAATCACCATAAATCATTTCTGCTCAGATGCAGTACATTTATCTCCATGTGATGCTGTCAGATGGAATCAACGCTCTTAGGTTTTAAGAACAAAGCCTTCCCTTAGAATAGTATTACTGAGAAACTGAAAGAGTTTAGGAAGAAGTAATAAAGGATRAATTAAAAATCATTCTTGCAACTTCTGAGAAAACCAAGTAAGGGAAAAAAGATTGTACTACTGTTGCTTCCAAAATGAAATTGGTGTGTCCTCATCACTCAAGCAGATACAACAGCTAGGAGCAGATATTGTATGCCAGTGGAAAGAATATATATTGCACACATAAAAGGCTGCAACATAAATTTGAAGAAATATGGGACTCCTTCATATAGGTAGGTCAAACTTTTCCCTCAAGCAGATAATTACAGGCTTGGGGTGAGTAAATCTTATTAGCCTCTCAGCACCTTATCTCCCTGCGTAGAGACTGGTAGTAGATATATAGTAGATATATTCTGCTGCAGTCACTTTCTGGATTGCACGTTAGATATTGCCTTGTGCAGTCCAGTCCTAACTACGGCCATCGTACTTCACACTGGAATGGCCATGGATAGCCAATAAACAGGTCATACCAGAGAACGGATGAAAACACATTCCCAGATTTTGGAAGGGATGGGTGTTAGAAAAGGAGATGGAAAGCAAAACGTTCAGTACACAGCTCCTCTCTTTATGATATAACTGAATTTCAACATACCACTCAAAAATTTCAACGTAACACACTAAATATTACAGTCTGGCACCTTGTTTTTGAGGGAACAAGGCAGGCTAGGGCAGCCCAGGTCACCAGGCACTTCCATAGAGATGGCAAGGACCACAGGCTGGGCTGGACTGAAATGGAATTCCTGGGCCCTTGGGCCTGGCGGGGGAAGGCCCAGGGGCAGCTGGTAAGGGACAGTAAGGCTTATTAGTGCCTTCAGATGCTGCCAGTACGGATATTTTACCACGAATCATTTGACTTGTGTTGTTTTACTCCAGTATTACACCAACAACCTTAGGCAGCTGGTTACAGCCTCTTGAGGATAACATATTCATGCTACTCACTGTGTCGTCCTCTGTGGGAGAAGAAAGGGGATGTATCTCTCATGACCCAGGTCAAGTTCCAAGCAGAGTAACCAGGAGGAAGAGAAGGGCTTCTCACTGGGTGATCCGAAGGGCTCAGACCTTTCATAAAACAAAAGAAAGCCAAGAAAGAAAACCCCATTACTTATGACGTAGCTGTTTGCATGCGACACATCAAGTGTAAAGAACTTAAGTAGTTTTATTGACCACATGCAATAAGCACCAATATTCAACTACTTTTTTGGTTCTTCCTTCCTGATACTTGCATGCACAGGGACACAGGAGATTCATAGCAAAATTATCATTACCTATAAAAACTGTCAAGTTTCATCTCACACTGATTCTAAGTTCCCTTTGATCTTTCAGTCCCTCAGTTAGTTTGAGGTTTTTTTAAATTCTGCTACCATAGGGAGATCTCATACACAGAACAGACCAACATGTCCCCAGCTTGTGTTCAACAACTCAGTGCTTCTCGAAGATGCTTTTGGTGATTCAAATACTACAGTGACCCAGAACAGGTGAGGTTCTGTCCAAACCTGCACTAACTCTGCAAGACCATGATGATATTAGAGGTGTAAAGAGATACAGTGTCTGAAATAACACACAAAATCAATGAGCGAAACAGAATTCTGCAAGCTTTGAAAGTACAAATTTTCCTTGTGAATGTTTAAGTTGGATTTTCTGAAGATATCAGGATCTTGAGTATTCTGATCTCATTTTTTGAGATTCTCAGAGGAAAGGTAGGATGTACCTGTTTTGGAATACAGGCAGGAAAAACGTGTTCAGGGGATTCGATTKATGGAAAAAAATAAACCTCTGGATTTCTGATTTCTCACAGAAGCCATTAAAATTTAATATTCAGAAAGAAAATAAAAATTATATTTTTGATCTATGAAAAATATTTTTGTCAAGTAAGAATACTGCAGTTATTTCCTTGAATTCTATAAGCGCAATGCTAAGCTTTGCTGTAATAATAGCAAAAAAATTTTGGTAATAACTCTTCATAAAAAGTTTGGGAAAATTTTCTGAAACAATAGGAATTCACTAATGTAATAATTGATTCAGAGTGCTGACAAACTGTCCTGTCAGACGGATAAATAGTAACTGATAATAAAAGACACATCTAAGAGGATAACAGTAAACAGTGGCTGAAGTCTTGGGGAAAACACTGATTTGATTTTGTAAATGCTCTGCTTAGCCTCACTTCCCACTTCCACCAAAGAAAAACTGGAAAATTTCAGAGGGACTTGTCAGAAGCTTAAATACCAGGTGTTAGTTGTGCCCTATCTCGTTATCAGTGCAATCTCACTTTTAGCACAGTCTTGTAACTGAGTAGCTATCACAGAACCAAGGGAAAAATAACGATTCTTATGTAAGATCTATAACTCTTACTCCTTGCTTAGAGCAATAACCTTCAAGATAAAAACGGACTTCACACTGTATTGTAAGACATTCTTGAGCGGAAAAAAATTACTATCCCTAATGGCTCAATTAAACCTGATCTCTATGCTAAGTTACAGTGCAATAACTAAATACCCCCTATTGTTGTCTGGAACGTGGCAACACAGAAGATCAAGCCAGTGATTTGTGAGGGAAGGTAGCAAACCTGGTGTCCTGTCTTCAGCTGTCATTGATGAAGTGATAGCCAACTATAAAATAATTTTTGTATTGGCTTTTCCTTCCTAACATCAAGATGTGGTTGACACATCTTTCAGTAGCCCCTGATTAAGCTGGTTGTGGAAACTAATGATAGGTTTCATTACAACAGTTATAATAGCTGCTAAATGCAGACTTTTTTCTTACCAGTGTGCTTCACTTTGATGCTAATATAAAATAATAAATAAAAGAAGAATATTAATAAAAAATGAGCTCCAGAAATAAGCTGGTTTTCAAAGCCATGTGTGTTTTGCCTGATATGAGATGTCTGACCAGTATCAATATTCCTGTTATATAACACCTGTACCCAGTGACCCTCCAAAACGTGGAACAATTTAATATCCTGAGCACAGGTCATGGATCTCCCATAGACAAGAACTCTGGGGCTTCTTTACCCCAAACAGACCCAAATGCATGCAAATGTCACTCATCTAGCACTACTAGAGAGCCAAGACTTTGGGTCACAATCCTGTGAAAACTTCACGCAAACTTGGACAACTGATCTGCTTCCCACCTCTGTTCCCATGGCAAAATAATCTGAGAGAAAGCCACTGAGGTGCATTTCTCTCCCTAATGCTTCAGTCACAGAACTTAAATCTCTTCAACTACCCTGACTAGCCTTACCTGGGAACCACTACCACCGGAATCAGCACCACAGTAATCACCTGCAGTACTTCAAATTCCCTGGCACTTCTCACATTCCAAAAAATACCTCTCCATATTGCATTCTTCAGAAATCATGCCTGCCTTCAGCCTCAGCTAAGTAGAAATGTTCCCTCTGGCACCAATATACGCAGTAAATTGAGATAAAAAATGAGGTTGAACATCTGAGCAGAGAGGACAAGGCAGTCCTGGCACCTGAACCTCCCCGCTATCAGCAGCAAGAGGTCAATAAGAGATAACATAAAAAATTGAAAGTTTTTCTCTATTTTTAAAGAACGGAATGGATTCTGTTCAATTCATTTTAACCTATTCTTTAGGATTAATTTAGGAACTTCATCTCAAATGATTTGCTTGGGTTATTGGTCTGAACTGGAAGACAAGAAGATTGTATCACAAGTTATGAATCTTTCCCAATTAAGTYATCTTCTGAGAAAGATGTTGGGTAAAAGGTTTTTGTATAGCCAAGAGGCTACTCTTCACAGTGAAGAATGATTTGATTTAAGCATGAGCTATAGGTTAGGAAAAGGAGAGACCTTTCCTCTTCCACCTCCAGGGCATTTTACATCCAGAAAAGTAATAATAGAAGACCATTTCAGCTAAATAAATGCTTCTTGTGCAGCAAGGGTAATGCAAATGTAGACCACACTCTAGCCCTTTTACAAAATAAAGGGGTTTTTCCCTCTCCAAAATAATTCAATTTAAGCCAAAGCACACTGAGAAAAATTTGTCTCCTTCTTTTTAGATATGCTAACCTCCAGTTCCAGTTGTCTCTATCAGGGTACTCTGTTACTTGTCAAAAGTAACCCTAACCTTTAAAAAAAAATGGATTGGCAACTGGAAGCTGACAACTCCATTTTTAGTAGCCAGACATATGGCAAGGTACAACAGAGGTTTCTTTGATATTCCTGCCTAAAGACATATCCAGGGCCAAATCCTGGGCCAAGGTGCTCCATCACAGCAAGAAACATGCACCTGAAGAGAATATTTGACATTTCTGTCTTTTAAACTTGTGCAAAGGAATCTCCTCAGGGGATGTGAAATTCATTCAGTTCACCAAGAGTTTCGGTAAAAAAGAATAGGAAATGGCTCATGTGTACTGAAGTCAAGCCTCAAGGCTACAAATTCATTAAATAAAATATTTATGTATTATTTAAATGAAAAATATCTCTTTAATAAAACAATGCCACATGTTCATGTAAAAATGAAACAAGAAGAAAAGCTTTCTACTTGATTCATTTTTAAACAAACAGGATTTCCTCCCTTTTTTGTCTTTTCTGGAAGAAGAAAGGAATATCCCCAGCAATTAATTAATGTGTAGTTTTCTAAAGGTCCATGCAGTGCAGAAATGTAAATGAATTTTTACCAAATCACTCGAGCCTTCTTTAACCAAAAAATGCACRTCCACGTAACCAAATATCACTTATTGCCACCTAGAGATACTGCTTCATTACTCAGCTCTCTCACTTTGCTGAGCTATACTATTTGCAGTTTCTCCGTGGTAAATCTGAGATGACAAACCAGCATGTACCTGTCCTCTAGATTTCAGACTTGCAACAGATACGTAAGACAATAACTGAGATCGACATGTACTTTCAGCTACATCTACATCTAAAAAATGTCTCAAAATCAATGATGTTTGTTTGTGTGGAAATCAAAAGTCAACATCAGTATTATTTGTGGCTCTGATTTACAACAGCAATCAATAGAGTAGTTATTAGCAATTATTACAATAATTTGTTTAGAAACAGTCACCACTAAGATGTGGATTTTCCAATCTCTGGGAAAGCCTGACATTTCAGAAAAGGTTATTCCAGTTCTAAGTAAAAGGTAGCAATTTTCCACAGAAAGGATACTACAACATTAAGATCTGGATTTTCCAGTCTCTGGGAAAGCCTGACATTTCAGAAAAGGTTATTCCAGTTCTAAGTAAAAGGTAAAAAGCAATTTTCCACAGAAAGTATAATACGCAGTTATCTTTCCCCTATTAAGAAAAAGAAGGACTAACCTACTCAGAACCAAGGCAACTTCATTTCATTAAAACAAAACATCTTGCAGAGACCTGACTGCCCCAGGTAAGGAAACCTCTGTAGACTTCTCCTATGAACCAGAGGCAGGCCATTGTCATCCTTGGGAAGAGGCAGCTCTAACACCACAGGACTCTGAAGCTGAACACCTTGATCTTGCAAAAGGACCCTGGCATTTATGAAGCCCTGGCTGGCTATGACCAGCAGGGTGTTCGGGCTTGCCTTTGTCTAGCCGAAAGTGTAAACTCCAGAGTGCTCGCCAAAAGACTGCTGAGCTCCTAGCTCCACCAAAGTTCTTGGTTTCATTTTTTTGGAGGATGTCCTCCCAGCCCTGACTACCCTCCAGTGTGTACACTGGAGGAAAAAGATCTCCTGAGAATTCCCTCTCAAATTCACAACTGATGCTCACAATCACACTAACAGCACTCACACCCTTAGAAGCTTTCATTTCTCCCCTCTTCCCATTACAGACATACTCAGTCATCCATGAAAGTGCAAAAACCACATTATATTGAGGTGACCAAGCAACACCAAAACCCACAAACAGCCCAAGTCAATGCTTTGTGAATAATCCATACACTCAACTGTGCTCATACAAATCATTGTCCAAATGAAATTTAGCAGTAAAATTCAAATTCTGTTTATGGTCTAGATGGAGAACGAGGCAGAGGCCAAGCTCTTTCCATGTGGTTTCTTGCTCTGAATAGTTGCTGAGCTTTACTTACACTAATGGGTGATGTACTCCAGAGTTTTTTTCACTAACCTTTTCTACAGTATGAAAATGTTCACTGACAGTCTGTCAAGTTTATCTTTTTCAGCTGGAAAATATATTTAATAATGCATTATGTTACAATGATTTTATGTCATATTGAAAGCCTGATGAGTGCAAATAAACTATAGCATGTGTGTGTCACAAAAACTGTGCTGGATTGCTACAGAGACGGAATTTGCATTTAGTGGGCTGTAGCAGAACTGTGGATAGTGAATTCAGTCAGACATACTGCATGAGGCATTGAAATGATCAACAACACTGACTGGCAGGTGCTTGATGAGTAAATTTGGGAATACCATACACTTCCTGTACATAAAGCATGTGTCACTAGTAAATCTGTATTTAACTCAACAAGTGGGTTATCCTTCTGGCTCTTGCTACTTTTTTTTCTTATGTAAGCCTTGTTTAAAATTTTCTTTTAAACTCTTTCTGTTAGTAATGTATTTTTTCCCATCTCCTTTTCAGCTGGAATATTAAYATTTGATTGAAAAAACCCAAATGCCTCAAAACTGATTAATTCAATCAGCATATAGGTACTCCACAGCCCCATCCTTTTTCTAGCTACAAAGCAGCTCCTCTGCCTACCACATTCCATAAACATTTATTGATGCAAGGAGAATCTGTGCTAAGTCTGGGAGATGTGGTCTGATCAGTGGACCTCAGATCTGGAYGAAAAGGAACACAAAACACCCAAATTGCAATTTGGTCAAGACATTGAAATAGGAAAATATTAACTAGGTATAATGTGCTGGTGCTCATTACAGGAAAAGAAATAATCCACATTTTCCACACAAAGAGCATTAAAATAAGCCAATTAAAATGACCAAGCTTATAATAACTAATATAGTTTAAAAATGTACTGCCACCTAGAGCATACTACCGCATCTCAGGTGCTCTGCAGCTGCTGAAGACCTGCCCAGTAAGACACCACAAAACAGCAATGGATCACTGATAAAGAGCTGAAGGCCTCAATTACAGACCAGGCTAGGAATGGCTTAATGTTGTTACTCATCTGTGTGCACACAGGAAACCTTTAAAAAATCCAACTGCAGGCGGATTTTTGCTGTAATAATCTTTTACAGCACAATTAAGCACCTCTGTGGGCAACACAGAGAAAACAAAGGACTGAGTGTTAGTAATTGAGCTGCTCTTAACTCTCATTCAGACCCTCAAAAGCTGAGGCTGCTGGCAGGTCTGCGTCAAGGGATGTGCTTCTCTGGCTTGCCTAGCCTGCAGCGTAGCTAAACAAGGGGAAAAGCCCTTCAGCAGCAAAGCTTCATGTACAAACACATCTTCTGAATTTTGGATGCTTGTGCTTTGTATCAGCTTTTAAATATTTTAGGGTCACAACTGGAAAAGGAGTGTTGGGGTGTTGATTTTGTGGGGCTGTGGTATTTCAACACAGGGCAACACTTGTCCTTGACTTTGGACTTCACAAATGCATCTGAATTACTGACCAGATATGTAGTGAAAACCAGAAGCCATTACGCCTAGCTGTTTCCTGAAGCACAAACAGACCTCCAGACACTGCAGACAGTAGGAAAACGACAGATAGAACTCTGCAGAATGGGTAACCTTTCTACTCAGGCACACTAAAGTATTTCAGGTTGCAGATGCTCTGAATTCTTTCTGTACATGTCGAACTAAAGTGACTCTTCCACTGTTGTCTGGGGTATTTGTCTACTGTGGCTTAGAAAAACCTCCAAAGAAACAACTGAGAAACAGAATTAATGTTTGGTACATGTGTCAACCTTAGAGAGTTCCTCCATTCACGGTCAGGAGCCTGGCTGCACTGGCCCCTCCATTAAGAGTTCCTCATCCGAAGGACTTTAGAGCAGTTGCTTACCAGTATGACCATTATACCAGTGTATATCTATATATACACACCAGACTATACCAATATGATGACTATGCTGGTACATGTGCTATACCAGTACAATTCTTATCTTTCAGACCTGGGGTCCTGATCCCACGTATTGTCCGTGTTCATCTCTTTGCATGTCTGGTATTACTCCTGTGCATATACTTCCCCCTAGTCTGTACCCAGTCAACATAACCTCTGGAAACACAGCGGCCAGACTTTCAAGGAAAAGAAATAGTTGTTTTGACAGCATTTTAATAATTCATTACACACACTGACTTCAAACCATTTAGTGCCTTTACTTTGGATTTCTGCATAGGTACACATAAACCCAGTTGGAGTCTCATCAGATCTGCACACTTCCTGTATAATTTTAAGTAGTGGGATTAAAAAAATTGAAAGAAACAAACACAGAAACAACCCCCTGCTCTTTATAGACATAAAGCCCTCTTTTGTGCTACATTGACTGTGTACTAAACCAGAATGGATACACAAACTTACACCCCTAAGCAGCCATCACTCTAACACAACTGCAGATATTCAGATACTCAGTGGCCTACAGCCCCCGCAAATTTTAATACAAGCTCATCTTTTTCTCAACATCTGCCTTTTGACCAGTGTCTCCTGCTTTAAGATGTGCCATTCAATGCTCACTTATTTTCGTGTCTGTGTTTCTTGTCAGTGGGCAAAAACACATGCAAAAATTCCTTGAACAATTAAATGCTGGGGAAATGAGTATTTGAAGGTTGCAGTGAAGATCTGAATTTTTGTGGTCTGCAGGAGGCTTTTCACCCTCAGAGCAGGCAGCCTGCACCACCTTTTAAAGACTTGTTTGATCAGGATGAAAATGGTGATAATTCACTTCTCCTCCCACACCTTCATGCCATGTCAGTACCTCTGGSTCTGGAGACACTCGTAACAAAATTCAGGGAACATTTATTTTTTCTTTCATATGCAGCATCTAAATGCCTCCTTTCCCAGGCAAAGCCATGTCCAGTCACACATGACCTGAGCATTTACAACCCTCTCTTTGATTGCACTGCAGCGTTGAGCATGGATAGTGGCTGGAGAGGAAACATATTTCACACACGTATTGAATATCAGAGGAAACAACAAACTTTTTTTCATTGCAGTTTAAAGGTCCAAGTTCAGCCTGAGTTAATTTTGGAAGTGTCTCTACTTTGCTCCAGCTGATTTATCCAGATTTGCCTGGGAACCCTCATTCCCTGTATCCCATAATACTGCTACATTTACCTCTTTCTTTGTGAAAAGAAGCTTTTTGAAGGTGTGCACCATTCTTCTTCCTCAAAGAGCATGGGGCAGTGTCCCGAACAGTCTCTCACCTTAGATGCAAGCTGACCTTGTTTTGCTGCCTGGATCCATTCAACAATGCCAGCTGCAAATGGTAGCCAGTAAATACTGGTTATTTGGAAGAAAGCAACAGCAATGGCATAAGTCAGCCTTATTTTCTTTGTTATTATCATTATTACTATTATTGCTTCTGCAAAAGGAGGGAAATTCTACGCTTGCTGCACAAGTACATGTGTAAGTTAATGCTGGCAAAAGGCTCAATAATGGCTTCACATATAGAAATAAAAATCCAGCGGCTTCTTTTTTTAATCAGATATTCCCACCCCCTCACATTTAAAATAGCCCCCAAGCAAACGAAATAAAATACAGGAACGTCAGGCAAAAATTGGAGATTTCCTGTACAATAGAGGCAGAAATCACAAAGTGATATTTCCCATAGAAACTGTGCCTCAACTGTATCATGCAGACAGAAGGAACACCTTCAGAAAGGTCACTACAGCTGCAGAGGCCTTGTCCACCTTTAACAGATGGAGTAATTCCGAAATCTTGCAATCCAAATATGGTACTATAAAAGAAGAAACTTTTAAAATATGCCTACCATATCAAAACATATAATGAACACTCAGAGGAATCAGATGAAGCCCTACATATGTCCAACAGACACAAACTGTGAAGAAGTGACAGTTATGAATTCCCTGCCATTTGCATGGCTAAACCCATTTATTTGCTGTATTAGGCATTTCTGTTAAGATATAGTATTGCAGAGTAGCAACAAAAGTGCAGGGTGTTTTGGACCAGAGAAAATACAGGACATTTGTTATTGGTAGGCAAGCTGCATTATTTCTAGAAATAGCAAAAGGGTGTGATGACTATTTCATCTAAAACACAGCTGTCTTGGCAGGAACAATAAAAACTACTTCATATTCCCTTTACTGGGAAAGATGCCAATGTGCTTATATTGTCTATTTTCACTGCAACATTTAATTTTGCTTAAGGTAAAGGACAGCATCTCTGACTACAACTGTGGGGCATTTAGATGTGAAAGTACTTCTCAAGGAAGTTCTGCAAGTGCTGCCAAAATGAAGGCCATAAAGCACCTGAGCGAGGCATGAGAAACTCCTGTCTCCACTCACATAGACACCTCTAAATTGACTATGAGTAAAGATTGTAAAAGGGAAATTGCTTGTCATTCTGTTTTTCAGGTGCTGAATTAAAATAAGAAGCAGTATCTCAGAAGATATCCTGAGTTTTTTAGAATGCTTTGGGTTCCTTGGCACAATTTTGCTCTGTATAGCTGCTTTTCAAAGATCTTAACTGTCAACTAATCCTCAGCGTTCACGTAAGGGAGGTGAGTGATGTTGTAAAGCAGCTGATGCCACCAGCCACCACTAGCCCCTGCTGGATGGCACCAGAGCAGCTCAGTTACGTGACACGAAAGATGATGCTCCAGCTCAAGGTACGACCTTGTGTGTGGGGCAGGATGGCCCAGGTTCTCTCTGTTGGTGCAAATTATGCTGCTGTGATATTCTACTCAGACTCGTACTCGGCCTCTGGTGTAAAGACGACCATTCAAATACACAACGAGACACAGTCTAAGATGAGCAGGAGGAGGCCAGTTATCATCATATGCTTATCACACAGATGAGGAGCTTTCTGGTTTCTCTCTTACATTTTCCTACATGCTGCTACAGCCTTCCTCAGATATAGACAAATTGGTGAGGTGGGCTGGGCTGGAAGGCTGGCCCATAAGGAGCTGTAAAACAACTAGTAGAAGACATGAACTACACGGAAAAAAATGGGTGTATAAATTACATACCTCTCATGTGTAAGGATACTAAGAAACCATGGGATTAAATGATCTGCTCAAATTCACACTGCAAAGCAGTAGCAGAGTTTAGAAAAGAAAACAACCTTTACTGYTTCCTTCTTCCCAGAATTCCCCACTTCTGGTAGTCCAGCCCAGTCTCTGTCAAATGACTTCACCSTACCTTGTTAAGTGAAATTCTGAGCATTTGGAACAGAGCCAGCGTGTCRATGGGGCTGTGAGCTATATAAAAATACAGTAGCTTTGCAGAAATATCTAGAAGACACGTTATGCCGACTTKTGGTTTTTCATTTCTCCTCAGGTTTATGTCCATCTAAATCCTTCCCTGCAGCAGAGAAATAGCTTTGCTTTTCTTCTGCCCAGAACCCGCACTGTTCAAATAAGAATTTCCCAAAGTGATTACCACAAGGCCTGTAAGAGAAATGATTACAAATGGCTGAGTTAACTGCTACAGACGGCCTCATCAGTCATCATAACGCRATCTCAGCACCAGGCTCATCAGGACAGGCAACTTGTCATGACAGATGACACCTCTTCAAAAAGACTTCCTCCCATGGCTTTTCCCCAAGAAAGTCTCCCGGGATAAGGTGCTTGCAAATAGTGGTCCTTAAGCAATAATCAAGGAGAAATCATCACCAGCTGCCTTCACGAGCTGCTTCAGTGATGGGATTTGTTGGGKTTTTTTTAGTTTTACCAGTAGTCTCTGAGTGTGGAATGTTGTATCTGTGTGCACGTCTTGAAATCAAAGTTTTGGCAGTTGCTCTAAAGGTGAATTTAGAGATGGTGATAAGAGAGACAAATTAAGAGACAGGAGGCCTGAAAGGGCTGAGGTGGCACTGAGAGCGTCCCGCTACTTTTCCACTGCCAGCCTCCAATGCTGCAAAACTATTTGTAATCTATGCCTGATTTTCCACATCTAGAAAAGAAAGAGTATATACTCTATTGGACACCTGCTACGGAAACTGCTAAGCTGAATTTATTTCAGTTATGCAGTGCCTTGTGTRACAAACACCACACTAACACCCATCATAAATAAAGGCCGACTTATCATCTCATGGATACTGTTTAGTGAACTGGATCTCGAGAGCTAATTCCACTTCCACCTCTTCTTATCTGCAGTGGGATCTAAGATAAATTGTGTAGTTTCTCCTTTTGCCTTTTTATTCTACTACTAAAATGGAAGTAACAAGGCTCACTGGGTTTGGGAATCCTTGAATAAAAAGCAGTAAATATTTTTATGAAGAAATATCTAAGCAAGGTTTTCAAAATATWATTTTTCTAAAACTCTACTGTCCTACTCCTCACACATAGAGCTTTTACTATGGCAAGGATTAAAATCTCCTGTAAGAAGAACAGTTGGCTTCTTAGTAACACACCTCTCCGTCACAGTGAAGAGGCAAACTATTTGCAGTGAACAGTTTGCTTGTGAAATCTGGCACTTGTTGGCTGTTTGCAAATTGTTCGTGGGCAGAATGCAGTTGATGAATACTTTGAAATTACTCAAATATTTACCGGGAACAGATTTCAGCCCCTGGGGTTTTTTGTTTGTTTGCTTTGTGTGGTACTCCAGTTATGCACCAGTTGGTCTTTGAAATGCCCGTGGTACACAATAGGTGCTGGGTCTGAACAATAATATGAATTTCTGCTTTGCAGGAAACTCCATGATTTCTCTTTCTTTCCATTTTACAAGCTGGAATGAACAAAAATAAATCTGAAGTTTCCTGGAAAAAAAATCTTATATAGGAAAACAGCTGGGGAGCAAATGCCTCTGTGTAAAGGAATTAAAATTAAAGTGTTTCATGTCAATTTTACAGTAAAGTATACTATAGCATAGCTGCAAATGAAGTAAATTATTGAACTGCTTCATCATAGTAAGGCCAAAATACTTCATTTTGATTTTCTCCCAGACTGCAAAAGACCTTGGCATTTTGTGTAAATTGATATATTCCCATAGGAAGTCTAGTTTTCAAAATGATATTTCTTGATGGAAAATCTGCCATTAGAAAACAACTTAAGTAATTCTAGTTCTTATGCATGTAACATGATAAGAATTTGCTATGCTGCTGCCAGAGCATCTCTCTGAGAGTCCCCTGATAGGGACCTTGAACTGGAAAAGCCACTCAGAAAAACACTCATGGAGAGTCAACAAGGTCTTCTGGAAAATTTAGTGAAGAGCAAAACAGAATGAGCACAGCTATGGTAAACTCATAAGAAATTCAAATTAAAAAAAAAAAATCTCTATTGGCAACAAACTTCAGACAGATTTTTTTTTTATTGACAGAGAGGGAACTGCATGTCAGAGGCAGCACAACACGCTGTGGGAATTACAACAACAGACTGAATCTTCACCAGAATGATGCACTGCTCCTTATATCCATACCCTGCTTTAATAACACTGTCAGGCAGTTTCAGGATGGAAAACACACATTTTCCTTTCCTTTGCAAAAAAAATACTGGCCTTTTTGTTTACAAGCTGCCCACGCCTGCAATCGTAGTTGCATCTTTGGCTGTCTTGCAGTGCAAGCAGCCGATCCATCACTGAGGGCAGTAAGCTGAACTGGCACGTGTGGAGCTGCAGAGCCACTCTGTAAGTTTGAATCCCATCAGGGAGGCAAGAGCATTCAGACTTTTCATAATTTCTGGGTTCAAACTGGAAGTCTTTTGAAACAATCAGTTTTCCAAACTTCTTCCAAGGCCTGCCTAACACCCCTCTGTCAATGACAGTATTAGCAAGCACAGAAACCATCAGGTAAGGATTTGAGGTATTTTAAAGGTTCTTGTAATACAGCTTAGCAAGTATCACCTTAGCAGTCAGCCCTCCAGAATTCGTTATTAAACTGACTATGCTTTAGCCAGGACTACAGTTTGAGACATTCTGGGAAACTATACATTTTTATGAAGAATAAAGTACTTGTACTAAGTAACTGGTTATTAAATTCTGTTGTACAGAGTTATCCTGCATTAAAAGATTTGCTGCATGCAACAGTGCTGTCTCAGAGCATCCTCTCCCCGTTAATCTGCGAGCTGTGGAGGTGATTCTGTGGGCTCTAGACACAGGGACTGCCCCGCATTGTACATGGCAAAAGGCACCTCAGAATTCAACCCACTCAGATGATGTGTTGCAGGTCTTAGAGCCACAAAGCTGTATTTTTCTCTAAGCAAAGAAGTACTTTGTGAAGATAAGCAGCCTTCTTTCCATCCCATTTACTGAAAGAAATCCAGGCAAGAAGAAAAACAGGGAGCATGTTTTTCTCCCATGATAACTTGATCTCGGGAAAGACTCTAGTTCAGCAGGGTGTCTTAAGTCTGTAAAGACTAGCTAATAGAGAAAGACATCACCATCCTCCAGACGCATTGCAATGTGCAAAGTGAGGATATGAATAATTTGATAATGTTTCTGAATTATACAGAGATGACCAGAAGATGCAAAAGAACAGAGCTTGGTAAGGGGATATTTACCACCAGATCACTAACTTCACTACCTGGCCACAACTCTAATTCAGTTATTGGCCAAGATCCTGTTTTCTTGAGACACTTATCCCACACATTTTAATACTGAGGCCCCCCCACCCAGGTTCTCCTCAGTGCTTATCTGTCACCCCCTCAGGTGTCCCTAAGACATTGTGTCTTCCTGCTCATTGATGTCCTACAGCCATTCTGCTGGGCTGCTAGAAGCAATCTTCAGGAACTGGGTATATCTGCCTCAGTTTTGCCTTATTTCTTCCCCTTCCTTCCTCTACTCTGGGAAAGTAGAAGGGACAGGCTCTCTATCTGTCCTCTTTTTTTTTTTTTTCTATATTCCTGCTCCATAACTGAGCCCAGGAGGCATAGGATTTCTCATGTCATCGAGAGGTAACTACTTTCTCGGCTCTAGGAGCTAGTACTAGAGKCAGCACTGGCTCTGAGGGGAGGTCTTCCCTGTCATTTTACAGCCAGATGTCTCTCAACAGGACAAGGATTGCTCTGGAGCACCTGAAGGACACTGAAGAGATGGCAGAGTATAGGAGCAGGCTGATTCTCACAGTGAGGAGCTGAGTATGTTCTTCTGTGGATGAAGCTTTCCTCTGTTCAGCTCATGCAGAGTTTTCTAAAAGTAGTCACCGTCTCAGATGCTTGTGCTCCCTGAGCACCCACAATCTAATATTTATCAGTGAAATAGTACTAACTTGCCCAGTCTGTCCTTATTACATTGCTAAAAATAGTAATTAACCTGTTTTTCTGCTCCTTGCTATCTCTGGAGTACACCTGCYCACACAAGGTTGATCAGAATCCAGCTCACTACTCACAGGAATTAACATCATTATCTCCTTGTACAGATTGCCTGAGCTGCAAATTCACTTTCGTGGCTCTAGGTTTTAATCTGCCCGTAGCTCTTCTGCTTTCTGACCATTACATCCTGGGCTGCACGTGGGAATGCCAAGAACATTCCCTCCAACCTCTCTGTTCTCTATTCTGAAATGCAGCCTATCCTGCTTTCTCAGGCCACTGGCCTCTGTGTCTGCAGCAGCACCCAACCTGCCATTTCCATGATGACCAGCTAGAGCTGGAAGCTTCCTACAGAGCACCCACTAAAAGTGAAACTAAGTCAAACTCTCCTGGATGTTGARGTGTGCAATATCAAAACCCAGCCTGGAACCCTGGCTGGGAGGGATCTGTATCACCTCACATTCAGTAACTGCAGAGTATGATGCCAATTCTGTTGTAGACTAAAAAGGATTTATTGCAGACCCATCACCATTGACAAGTCAATCACAGGCTGTTATCAAAATTCAAACTGCTACTTTTAAGTCTATTTTTGTGAAAACCTTGACACTGCACAATCAGGACTGATATGAGATGAAATAGGTGAGATTGCTCAGAATTTCATCTAAACTTTTTATGATAATCTGGCACCTTTTCTTCTTTTTTTCTTTTTTTTTCTCTCTTCTAGGCAATGTTACTTTTCTAGTAATATAGATTCAAGCTGTATTTTTACTAACCACAGAAACAGATCGGAATGCTGCAGGCACGCAGGTTCTGCTCTCTTTCTCCACCCAATTTTGCACATGTTGGAGGGCAGTATTCAAATGATTGCTTCTTTAACTAAATTGAATAAGACAAACCCCCCGAGCTTTTAATATAACCCTACTGCACAGGAATCAGCTGTGTAAAAATATTATAATGGGACTTTATATTAATGCAGGAACAGTATTCAGATGGACAATGAAAAATACAATCATTTCCTAACCTTCAAAGACATTCTGGGCTCAGAATTCAGATGTATTTCTTCTGTCCTTGTACAATGTACCCAGTAGCAACCCCACTAMACTAAAATAATGGTCTCAGTAAAACTGGTGCTGTTGCAGTGCTTTCAGTGGTCAGGGTAGGTTACTCAGCAGAAGCTGGGTTAACAGCACCATTATTGATAGCACTCAGGTGCTGAGAGCCTCTGTGCTGTGCCAGCTATTATTTTCAGTGGATATAATGCAGGAAAGTGGAGATTCCAGCTTGCTCAAAGCAGAATTGGTTCTGCAATGCTAATAGAAGTAAAAAGCAATAAAACCCATCATGTTGTCACTAACAGATTTTATAAATGTCTGAATGTATATGGGGAGTTACTCTATTGATTAAACTAGGACCTTTTTTGAATAGTCATTCTCTAGAGTAGAATAGCATTTTAAGATTGGTAGTGAATTATGTTCATTTGGGGAGTTTGTCAGGATGCTTTGGCATTCACAACTTTAGCATGCTCCAGTCCTGCAGTAAGAGCTAAATATCCTGCAACACCTGCCTGCATGGTTGGTTTGAAGTGGGAGCAAAAGTCAGCACAATCCACAGCTATTGCGGGCTCAAAAGCCAAAGATTGTGCTAATATGTAAAGCTTCCCTGCACTGGCTAAGCATCAGGGATATCCTTTACTGAAGAAATACAAGAAAATCCTCTGTGGGATTTAAGAATTACCTCTACCAGCATCTTACTAGTGGCTAAGCTCCAGGCAATACAGAACTAGTAAAAACCCTAAACCCAAGTGGGATACAACCTAACTTCATCCTCTGGCAGAGTCAGAGAAGCAAAGTTTCCTCTGTCAATGTATTGATTTTTCCAGACTTGGCTCATTTTTTTTTACAACAAATTTTCTTTGGAACTTAACTTTAAACTGAAATGGGTAGGAAGGAATATACTATTCGTTTGCTTTTCTGTTTTTACCTGAAGAGAGTTTTGACGTCCAGGTATACATGATCTAATGGAGATAGAGGGGTAAGTTTACCCAATGCTGAACACAAAGACAGGAAAGGTTTGCAGACCAGTCAATTTCCTTAAACAAGGAAAACTCTCCTTGCAAAACATTTCCGAAGTCTTGTTAAATTCAGCAAAATTAGTGAAATTACACAGAAGGATGAATAGAAGTCATTGGTGCTTGGATTTATTTTGCAATTTAAAATAAGTTTTGTTTTAAAATCAAGTATCTGGACGACAATGAACGAAGGGGTGCAGCTGGTATGCCAGAGGGCAGGGTTGCCATCCAGAGGGACAAGGCCAGGCCAGTGAAATCAGCCAACGGGAATCTTGTGAAATCCAGCCGTGACAAACGTGAAGCCCCACACATGGGGAGCAGGAACACCCTGGAGCAATACAGGCTGGGCACTGCCCGGCTGCAAAGCAGCACTGACTGAAGGCCCCCACAGCACAGCAGGCTGGGCATGGGCCAGCAGGGCTGCACACACCACAGACAACATCCCTGAATCAAGGCAGTCATAGACAGCAGACAGAGGGAAGGGATTAGTCTCTGTTACTCAGCAAGTATTTGGCCACTGGACCCAGTTTGGGATACCCAGTACAAGAAAAACATCAGTTGACTGGAGGGAGTTCAGGGGAGGCCAYCAAGTTGGCCTGGGCAGGAGCATTTGCCCTGTAAGGAGACGCTGTGGGATTGGGTCTTCTTCAGTCCTGGGAAGGAGTGTCTTGGAGGGACCTAACAGCAGCCCCTAGAACCTCAGGGAAGTGACCAAGAGGTGGAGTCGAGCTTGTTGAACAAATGTGCAGTGGAAGAACAATAGGCATGGGCATAAATCGGAGCTAGTAAGGTTTTGACTGGACATAAGGTGTGTATGGGGATGGAAAATCCCTCTAAGAATGACACATCAGTGGGACCGGTGCCAAGAGAGGATGTGCAGATTTTCAATCTCTGACTGGACAAGGGCCTGAGCAACTYGCTCTGAATTCACTATTGGCCCTGCTTTGAGCAGGAGGCCGCACTACACACATCCCATGTTCCCTTCCAACCTGAATTGCTCTAAGATTCTATGAAAATACTAGTTGTGAGCCACAGCACATTTTCAAGATGACTTAGAGGACTGATGAGTATTCATTTAAGAAAATTATGACTTCTGATGGCTTGGTAGAAATGCTTTCCATCAGCAAAAGCACAAAAGAAAATTCAGCTTGCATAAATCCCAGCAGGTCAGCACCAAACATTTTGCCTACAGATATATTTTCTGGCTTCCCTGGGTAGTTTGATGCACTCAATAGCTTCATTTTGCAGATGGAGCAGTAGATAGTCCATTTAAGTGACCTGCTCATGTTTGTACAGATTCCATATCAGAGCCCAGAGCTAAAAGGCATTATTTGCTCCTATTTTTCTCCAGAAATTCACCTTCTAAGCATTTGGGAAACACTTTGAATGCTTTGTGTAGTACCTAGTACCTCCATATAAGAACTATAATGTTTTTAAGACAACTTCTTGGTGCTTCTTTGAAGAATACAATGCTGTATAATTCACTACTGAGAACAGCAGAAACTCAAAGCTCAGTACTGAGTTTTAAAACAAAAAATAAATGGAATTTCCTCTTCTTTCTAATTTCTGTTTTTCGTTCTCTTTGTGTTCTAGGAAAGCGGCCGAATAATGCTGCGGTAATTCTATAAGTACAGCTTAATCTTAAACAATAACAACAAATGAGTTTCATTTGATCTGTTCAAACACAGAGCGTGCTTGACAAAAGTGCCAAGGGCTGCTGGTGTTAAAGGGATATTGGCAGAAGCCGTTTCCTCAGTTATAGAAAGGAGGAAAGGAGGCCATTTTTAGCATTTGCTGAGGCAGTTGCAGCAGATTAACTTTAGATCAATGAGTTGCTTGATTATTCTACTTCACTCTCGAGTCTCTTTCAAGGCTTCTCTTTACCATCCAGGAAAATAAAGACACAAATTAAGCTACTCTCCTAGTATTTATCTTCACTCACAAAGAAGGGATTTTTCAAAAGTGATTCCATGTCATCTGCATCAAGGCAGAGGTGCCGGTCTCACTGGGTGTCACTAATTACCTAGCAATGCAGTCGGTACCCAGAGGTGTTTTCAGAGGGGCTTTGACAACTTTAGGTCCACTGGGTTGTGACTGTGTTCTAGTTCAGAAACAGGAGAAAAAGTACATTATTCCTATTTTTGGTTACACGACTCCTGAATTCCAAACTACCCTTTTGTTTCCCTCTTTCTCCTTTCCCCCCACGCTACTCCATCTCTGGCTCATGAGTCATTTGGAGGAATTGCAAAACATTACACCTGCATGCATATTCTGCAGGCCCTGCTTGTGCCTAGCAGAGAGTCGAAAAAGGCAAGCTGAGGAACTCAGACCTTCAGCTGGCATAGTGAGAGCTGCACCCTTGCAACCATGTTGGGAGGCATCAGCTTTTGCTTACAGCAGACTGTCTGCACAAAGATCCCTAAAATTGCCTTTCCACAGCTCCTTAGCTCTGCTCCAGCCCTCCTGACTCTATGTTGCTTAATTATTCTGCTCAGATCCAGCTGCCTCTAGACTCAGTATTACTCTACCTGAGATCTTCCAGGGAGGTGAAAGAGCTGCCTCCTCCACATCCACAGTCTGCAGGAGTCACCCTCGGTCATGGCCCCGATCAGATCAGCCTCTGGAACAGAAGGCTTTTAGGAAAGCCTTTCCTCTAAACACTGAACACAGCTAAGTATCTGCCACCAGAACACTGAGACTGGCAAATCTATGCCCTCTGATTTTAGTGACGTTTTAAAACAAATACGGCCATAGAAAATTCCAGGCTCCACTTGACTGTCTTAAAAAACAATTTATGGTAATACTTTGAAAGCTTATCTTCAATAAAACTACCTCTAGAACAACCTATTGTAGTATATAAGACTTCTTATTCTTCAGTGAGTAGAAGAAGAATAGTCCAAGTTTCATCTAATTATTTTTCGAAGGAGCTATGCCTGTTTCAGAGATGAGGTCTGCTTAGCAGACAATTATTCCTGTACCTTTCTATGGCAGTCTGCCTATGCCCTGAAGCAGAACTTAAACCATCTTGAGTTTGATTTTTTTTCAGGTTTAGTTTGTTGAATGTTTAAAACAAGACATACCATCCCTTTGTGGACTGACATCAGGCTCTTAATAAGTGTGCTCTGGGATTTCTCCCTTATCTGGCAAAGTCCTCTGTCCTTTCAGTTGCATAAAGTAATGGAATTTGTAGCCATATAAATGCATTAGCGTTGGGCAATGTGATGAACAGGCTTGTATATTTGTACTGCAAATGAGCATCATAATGTTTTACTGTCTTGCAACTAAGGAGCCACTGCTACAGCAGATTGCTCATCCCTGTATACAAGATATCCATTACTCCTAAGGGTGTGAACAATAGTTTGCTAAACTGAGAGACACAGTAAAACAACAGTTAACCACCTCATTTAGAAAAATAATTTTAAAAAATCCTACCCAAAATACAACAAATGTAATAGAAACTTACTGTATCTTCCAATGTGTACTAAGGCAAGGTAAACTCATCCCTTCTTAGACAAACTTGCTTAAGGACTTGGGAACTAGACTGCTGCGCTTATACTATTCCAAGTTCTGTCTTTCAATTCTGTTTCTGCCTGTAGTGACCTTCTACAGATCATGTAACCATCTAAGCCTTGTTTCTCTTTTGGCCTATATTTTGTGCCATCATTCAAGCTTGCGAAAGCTACAGAGGATATGCTGAAACTACTTTTTTCTTACACTACTTGATATGTCCATAATGTCTTAATTTAGAAACTAGAATATAGCAAAACATTTAAAAATATCTGAGCATGCAGAGAATAATCAGATATTTACTATCATCAGATAAGTAATATTTTATAACACTATGAACAGGCACAAGCCAAAAGGCTGTTAAGTAGAGATGGATGAACTGGAGGAGCTACAGCAACATAGAGCAACAKGCTGATACTGTTTAACCAAACTCACAGCATTATTTGCATTACAGCACATTCTTGGTGTTTCTTCCTCCCCTTTCCCTCGATGACCTGTCACTGCATATGAACACTCGGACTCCAGATTACCCAGGAATCTTGCACAGATCTGGACTCATGGGAGCCATGCTTTTTGTTCCAGCTGAGGTGTGGATTTTCAGAGGAATCTAAATGGAGTTAGCTTTGTACATCCTACAGAGATTCCCTTTACATCCACTGGGCACATTCCCCTTCTCATTGCTATTATTTGGGTGGCACTCATATAGAAAGGGATCATAGCCAGCTCCTCACCAGATTTCCAGAGCAGTTATATAGGATCCCTCATATTAATATGACATAGGGGTAGCACTTGAACATTTGCTTCAGTCTTGTAATTACATTTATGTAGCTAAGCTCTTCTGGAAATCTCCAGGTTTCTTAGGATGTCACTTGTTTGGACTGGGAGACACGCAGTAAGCTTTCCTTTAAGGAAGAAACCACACAAACATTCAGGGGCGTGTTAGCACATGAGAACCAGAACACAAAACAGTTATATGGTGGTACTGTTTACCTCCCTTAAGTTGTTTTAGCTTGCACAAATATCATAAAGAAAGAAAAGCAATAAAACTGAAGTGTGTAGGTCAGAATGCTTCACCTGCAATGTGTAGGACAGGAAGAGAATGAAGACTTATGTAAAAATCAAAGGTTTATAGATTGTTCCTTTTGCTCTGGGATATTAGGGAACTAATTCAATCTTCTAATTTCCAAGTGTAGTGATTAATTAGAAGAAAGGGATTTTCATGTGTTTTATCTCCTCTTTAAACCACTTAGTGGAAGAGGGCTAGGAGCCTGGGAGTTCTTCGTATCTCTCTTAAACTGATAAGATCCATTCAAGCATCTGGTCTTCTGGTGTTTTGCAGGAGATGTGAACTTGTTTTGCAAGCCCTCCTTGCCTTGCATGCCCCACATCAGGCAAGAAAGTACTGTCACAGAGCCTGAGCTGCCAGGGCCATGCCAGATGAATATTCCCCCTTTCAGCACAGCACAGCAGCTCYGCATGGGTACAGCTTTCCTGTGGTCCTGTAACCACTAGCAGGTCAAGGACACCAGCAGATCCTTTCTCCTCTGCCTGCAAAATATCATGGAGACCCATTTGAAGGAACCTTGTACTMCCTACCACCAGACACAGTCCCATGGTCACTCCTCTGTAAGCTGTTCAAAGCTTTGTTGGACTTCAACTCTGTCCGCCAAAGGAACAAGACCTGGTTTGTTTTCTTCCTAATAAACCTGCCAATTTTCCTGACACTTCTTCAGCATCTATCTTCCTTCTACAGGTCCAGTTCTGGCTACAGCAGACAGGGTAGCATGCAGGCTCAATGCTTCCCAATGCCCCAGGAGACTACACAAGGCTCTTGTCACAGTAACAAAAGGAATTGGCATCCTTAGAATTGAGCTAACAGTGCTCATGTGCAGCCAAGGGGTGTCCTGGTGGCAGCTATCCTGAAAACCATGTTAGGTCAACTGAGTCCTCAACAAAATGTGTTAATAACTGGTGAAGAAAAGAGTTCTTGCAGAACAGGTGGGCTGAGAGACTTGAGAACTCCMATCAGTGCTGCTTCACTGTGTCATTCTATATACACACAAAAAGTTAAGGTTTTATTCTGAGCACAGCTGTTCCAGTTTGTTCCAGAGCCTGTCCTGAGCCTCAGATTTGATGGCTATTCAGGACAGAAACCTCAGCCATTCGAGTAGTTTCACTTCTTTTCTGCTTACTAACAATTAAGATCTACCCACACCCCCCATTAACCCAGTCATGCTACTTCCTTCAGTCATGTTTTTGCGTACTCCCAACAAGATATTTTTCAACCCTTAAGAAATTTGAAAAAAACATATACATAGATGCACATAATATATCTGCACACACTTACAATTCAGCTGGCTGACTGTAGGTAAAAATCAATTATTTCTGGCATGTAATCAAAGCATTGACTTCTGGCACTTTCCAGAGAATATTTTTTTCAAATCTTTCACATTCATAGAAAAAATATGAAGCTGGGTTCTTAGACCAAGAGCTTTCAGATTTCATGTGTAAGTTTAACATTTAAAAGTTAATTTTCCCTTGACAATGTTTAGAAATTCCATTAAAACAAAAATTATTGTTAGCATTCTGTAACCCTTTGTAAACGGGTCCATTGTTCAAATAAACTGACCTCRCAGCAATTGACCTTAACATTGCTCAAAAGCTTGACAGTCAATTATCTTCTGATCTCCCTTCAATGGGCCTTGTGGCTGGAATAACCAATCCATCATCTGGAAGGTAAGTATAATAGTGTCTCATGGGCATTTCTTCCCTACTTATGCCATAAACACTGCTGTAGAATAAGTTGAGGAATTCTGTCTCGGTCCCACTGAAGCATCCCTAAAAAGCAACGATGCATCAAGAAGCTGTTCTCCCTTGGGAATATCCCTGAACACACAATGAGAACCACAATGAAAAATACCTAATGGATCAAGCACAACATCATCTACTGCTTGGTGAAACCATCAGACTGGTACTGGACTGTGCCTTCACCAAACTTCATTTAGACAACTTCATTTAGTCTCTAGGACACAGATTTTGGTGTGCTGCAGGAAGATACAATTCTCTTTCTCTCTCTCTCTCTCTCTCACTCTTTTCCTTCCAGTCAATCTGATCCCAATGGGGCCCTGGGACCTGCTGCTGGAAGGGGCTCGTAACATGTTTGAGACCACTCTTCCCTCTCCCTGGCTTCCAAAGCAGAGTCTGCCCTTCCCGACAYGCCACTGTGACTCCCACATTCCCCATTCAGCCCATGAGGGTGTGAGCTCTTTTCCGTCACTCTGCCTGGGCAAAATAAGTAGAGCCCAGAAGGACAGCACCACCACTTTCCCCTGGGAGACATGCACATGGCTGGATGAATGTTGTGGATACTGGAATATTGTTGGTGCCTGAGATCCTGACATTGTTTGCAGCCCTGGTCATTTACAATCGTCACGCTGTGATGACTTCAATACAACACGTCTCCCCAGTGCTGATTCAAAATTTAATAAGTTATTTACCATTAAATCTAAAACAGCGAGGGGTTTCTTTTCAGCAAATMAAAAATCTTCTGCACTCAAACATCTGAACTTAAGGCTTAATGGGTGATGTAATTGCTGATATCACAGACTATACAATGTTAAACCACAGAATTACTAGTTGATTACTAACAAAGTAAACCTCAGCTGGGCTCCATCTTGCTCACCCAAGGGAAACTACTCCTGTCTCCAGCACACACATTGCTTCAGTAGAGACTATGCATCTTTACAGCCCAGGCTTTCATAAACTAGTCTCCCTAGAAATGTAAACCCCATTGTAGCCTTTGTCCAGGCCCCTCATGGAGGAAAATACATGCAGTATCTTGGGAGCTGGAGAGCACCAAGGAAGAATAAAAACCCAGGTTCATTGAAAAGACAGACAAGAAAGCCTGGGGAAGGAATTTGGAGAAGAACAGCAGGTCAAGAAACAGGAAAGCACATTACACTCGGTGGTTAAGTCCTGCACTGYGATTCTTAACTCGTCAGTGATTCCTTTGTCCAGTAGAGGTTTAGGGAAGCCTTACAAGTAGCCTTCTTTAGCCAGTAGAAACTGCTGCAGCCTTCATTACAAGACTAACTTTGAGTTATTCCCATTTGAGGGTCTCCCTGAGCTGGAGCAGCTCACAAGTGCACACACACACTTAGTTCTGTGCCCACACAGGGCAGCTCACAAATGATGCCAAGACCTGAAATTTCAAGTATATAAAAATAATCATTGCTGAGCAAAGGTGGTTCCTGATGGACAGAAAAGATGAAGTGAATAAAAGATTATTACAGTAGGACAAAAGCATTTGAAATTATTGAAAGAGTTCAGCTAGAGACGAACCATCCTGATGTTTCATGGTACCTCTTCTTCTGACATTTAAAACATGCTTAAGATCATCCTGAATGTCRTAAGTAAATATATACCAAGGACAACCACCACAGGACACATCTGTTATTACTGAACTTACTACCCGTGTGCAACAGAACAACTATGACTAATGTCTATAAAAGAAACCATAGTTTTTTGATCCTCAAAGGACCAATCATCTCATTTTTCAGGTCTGTCTGGTCTACATTAGGGTCTAGTATTTCAGTACAAGCCGAGATCTCCTGGATGTCCCTGGTCTGGGGCAGCACTCAGCAGGTCTGGGACAGCTGCTCGTTAGCTGGGGTGGTTCAGCAGAGCAAAATAGTTTAGGACCAAGTCCACAAGACTATGCTCCACATTTATGTGCTTGCTCTTTCATGTGCAAGATTGAGGGTGCTCACCTGTCTTTTGACCTTTTTTACRTGTCAGGATTGATAATCCTAACTGGTGATCAGATTTTATAATTCAGTAGAATCTCAACTCCAAGAAACTCAGTCCCCTTAGTGCCATTATATTCAGCAAAATAATATTATGCCTCTTGCAAAGCTGAAGAAGTGCCCATCCTGGACCACAAGTCAGCCAACGCCAATAGGGGACATGCAAATTATGAAAGAGCCCATTAGGTACTCCAGGGAAAYATTAACGGCTTTTATCACTTGCACACAGCAAACCCTAAGCAAAATGGCCACATTAATGTGAATGTGAACAGCAGATTGTAACAGGGACAGGACTCTGAAAGTGTGCTGCACATATTTATTATAATGAGTGATCAATTGTAGAACGTGRGAAAAGCGCATCTTCTTTGAGACGAGTTCTGTTTTCCAGCTGAAGACATAGCAGCAAGTTTAGATAAAAACGAGATCTGAGAAAAACAGTACAAAGTAAGATTACCTTACTTAATGCTTCAGTAGACTATCACTACCAATTAGCAGGCTTCCGCTTCATCTTGACCATRTCTTCCATTACTAAAAGTTCCCAGAGGAAGTAATTTTGTAAGAGATACTCTCCCTCACCAGAAGGGAGAGTATCAGATAGCCAACTCTGGCAAGTGTGCATAATTTATTAGGATCCTAGAAGATGGTGCTATGGAAAAACTTTGAAGCTTTCTGTAAAGTCCAGCCACAGGGGAGAAGAATTACATTTTGCCACCATAAGCATTCCTCACTTCTGTTGTGACCTGACCTATCATCTCCAGCCACGATCAGCTCCATTTTTCTATGTGTGGTCTGAAAACAAAGAGAAATATATTCCCTGCCCCAAAAACTTTCTCTGTGCTCCAAGCAAAGCCACAGAAGRTGTGTGTTGGCAGGGAGGGGACCGGCTCCTGCCGCACGGGTATTTTGAAGACACTTGCCAACCGTATACCCAGGCTCACCATACAGGTATGAGTGTGGTGCTACGTGTATCAGCACCAGGAGTATGAGAGCAAAGTTTTCCAAACTTCTAATCTGTGAAAAACTCTGAGAATGTTTTTGAGCAAAGTAGGATGTGAAGCACAGGCTGCCAAGTAAGTCCTGCTTGGGAGAATTGCCTGGGGCTACGTACTCAGGTTTTACCTGTAATTTCATATGCAACATTACACCTTGTCTTGCAATGGCTGGGTACACGTTCCCTTCTACTAGGAACTAGTTTCTATTTTAGGACCTGAAAGTGGTTGTTTCAATGGTAAAAGTGGGAGACAAATTGATGGAAATGTGTGAGAAAAAAAAGCAAAGCCACCTGGTTGACAGAAGTAGGAAAAGCTTTTGCTCTAATAAAGCTCGAAAAGATTCTGTAACACAYAAGTGATGTAGATAAAGCTACTGTCAAACTGGTGAGCACATTSTGTTGCTTTTTCTTCATCGTTTGTTTATGATCTGAACTTCCCTCATACCCTACCTTCGGATAAAGGAAGGAAACACACTGCATAAGTGGTATGTCTTGGCAGGTCTGCAGAAACCAGACCTAGATCAGTTACAATTAAGCAGGACAAAAGTTTTTTTCTCATTCTTTATTCTTTATAAGTATTAAAAACTTGATTTTTCAATTCCTCTCTGGAAACTAAATAGGCCTTCAAGGAGGACCATCAGACAACTAAAAGGTGTTTTTTATTTGTGTGGTTTTAATAGCACAAATAAAGAATCTCTGGCAACCCATGACAGGGTGACAAATAGACAACCATTGCGATTGTTATTAGCCCATCTGTGAATATCCACACTGGAGTGCTCTGAGGAGAAAAAGCAGGAGACAGAAGAGAAAGAAAGTACCCTGTCATAATTTAGATTCATAAACACAGAAAATATGAACACGTTTCATTGTAGTGTGTAGCCTCTAGTGCCAGGGACCTTGGCTCATAATAATTTAAACAGCCAACAATATAAGATTTATGGAAATAATTTAGCACATCTTAAATAAAAATTCTGGCTTACCCATCTCATATGTGTGTAGAACTAACACTTGAAAAAACCAAAGCAGATAACAAAAGCCACTGGTATATTTACCAGAGTCTCAAAAGGGTATCACTGGCTTAACTTAGGTCCCAGCTACACTGACTTGCCAATCTTAGTATGAATATTTTATAGGTATACAGCAGCATGCATGTAGATGGTATTTTTCCAGACCCAATTAGCATAAACACATGGAAAGACAGAGGCATGAAGAGAATTTGCAGTGACCCTTGTTTTACCACAAACCCAGGGAACATTATATGCCACCAAATGAGTGAACAGTACAGGATGTGGCTGTATCGGTGCTCAAGCTGATGCACAAGGAGGGGGGAAGCTCGTGAGGGAACTGGCCCCTACCTTTCACCCAGCTGCCCCTTTATTAAGCCCCATCTCTTCTGTTTAAAACAGAACTTCCAGACAAGGCATCCAGTCATGACCTGAAGGGCAAGGATTTGCTGTCACACTTTGTTTCAACACTTCATTACCCTCTTCCCTTGACAAAAATCTGTGTTTCATGTTGGGATTTGTCACTGTGCACACACAGGTCCTTTTCCTACCTCGCTTTGTTGGATTAACATCCATAACTAGTGCCAGAAGGAGAAAAACAGGACATAAAGTCTCCCAAAGTGACACCTTGATCTTTTCCTAAAGGGGCCAAGCACTTCAATTCTCTCACACTAAAGCATTTCCATTGGCTATTAAATAACTTTGCAGGCTTTTCTTCATTATGATACAGGTCAGGTGAAGGGAATGGATGACTAAATATGACCTTCAGGTGAGAGCATTCAACCAGGAAATGGGTTACTGAGGTTCTGCTTCAAAGAATATTCAATAGTCATACACACAGTAAAATAGCTTCTAGAGAAGTTGAGAGAAAGAAAGACAGAGTGCTTGGCCAGCTGAGATTATCACAAAAATGGATTTAGAGGTCACATGAACTTCTAAAGCCCAGAATTTTCATCTGCTGCCTCCCCAGTAAAAATTTGTTCGTTTTTGCATAAGCCCAAGTTTTTATTTATGTTCTGCATTTTCTTCCAGTCCTTTCACTCTTATACCTCTCTGGAACCTCATTTTTGACCCGCCAGTGTGTGTATAAAAAGCTTCTGTCTGGAGATCATTTRGATCCCTGCTATATTGTATGAGCCGAGGCCACACTTTTCAATAATGCATGAAGCTGCAGCACTTGCTCCTATGCTCAGAAATGCAAAAAGGATGTCTTTTAAACTGCTTGCAATGTGACAGAGACAAGTGAAAAAAGCAAGTTCAGTAAATATCAGCCTATCTCACAGCAGAAGTTCACCTCTCTGTAAGGATTCAGATGCAAATAAAAAGTTACATCTAAGTCCCACTGATGTAAATTTAGGTTAGGTACTGTGCTCTGAATTTCATGCAGGATTTTTTAACACAGTCAAATGTCCTTATACATACTACAACAGCTCTTACCCAGAATTCATTTACTAAATTTAAGGGTCTAGCTAGACAGATGTAGTATGGGAGGATAAATTAGCATGTGGATTTACAATGCAATAGCCACACCAAAATTCCTGTGCACATCTTATCCAGCAGTACAACTGGCAATAGTCTACTCTTTCTGAGGGTGCCTTGCTGATGAGATACATTGGATTTCTCACACTGCTGAACAAAGACAATGCCAAATACAGGCAGAGCTGATTCCAGCATGTCTGTCTTGGTTCCAGCTCGGACAGGGTTAATTTTTTGCAGTAGCCAGGAGGGAGCATGGCTGGGATCTGGAGATTATTCTATACCACTTCACGTCATTGCCAGGGGTTAGGGAAAGTGGAGAAGGGGTTTGTTCTGGTCGAGTAAGCATGGTGCTGGTCGTGAGCCAGAGGGAGTGGTTGGATGACATCGGTTCCAAGCTAGAGGGAGAGGTCAGGGTGAGGTGGCTGCAGGTGGGTCGAGCTCTTTGGTGAGCATTTTTGCATGTGCATCACTCCCTCTTTTGTACGCTTTTGGTATTAATATTGTTGCTGTTACTGTTCATTTTCTTATCCCATTGCTGTTTCCAGTAAATTGTTCTTATCTCAACCCCTGATCTTTGCCCTTTGTGCCTCCAGTTCTCCTTTCCAGCCTGCTGCAGGGGGCAAGAGGGAGAGAAAGGGGGAGCAAGGGACCAGCAGTGTGGTTTGGAAAGTCTAAATTGGGGAGCACTAAATTGGGGACTACCATTCCTGAACCACAACGACGTCTAAACCCATCCAGCTAGACATGCCCTAAATATCAGTTTCAGATGCAGGATGTAGAATCCAGTGCACATCACTATCCCTCTCTAGAATCTGGTCAGAGGAACTTGAAGAACCTGCTACTCCTCCATGCCGGGATGGTATCTATAGCTAATGTAAAGGCCTGGTTCTTCAGTCCTGCTGTCCCTGATTCGAACCTCTTGGATGAACACTGTACCTCATGCTAATGGCATGTGGTACATTAGAAACCAAAGATCTCTCCTAATAAAATGTATGACAACAGCATAGTCTTTGTCAGAGAAAAAACAGACAGGCTGCGAAACATGTAGCTAAGCTGAACTGTCTTTTCAGATCAGGGAATTTTCTGGGAATTTTGTTCAACATCATTGTAAACAACAAAAGTTGTGGGGACCTTAGTTTCCTTAGGTGGGCTATCAATCCCATAGGGCTGACCCAGAGTCTTAAAATAGGGATTAAATATCTCTGGTTAACTCTAAGATTGGGTCAGATTTGCACATAAACCATTTCACTTTTTTGTGAGGAGGACAAATTTGCAAGTAAAATCAGCTGTCCAAGATTTCTTTTATTTTGTAAATTGATTTTGTGATATAGGCAGGGAGGGAAGGAGAGATGACAGGACCAACCCAAAACCCACCCACGCCTTTTTTCCAGAGAGCAAAAATACTCAGGAAAGGAGAATTCGTGTGGGATTTCAGCAATTCATTTTTTTTTGGTTTTGTGTAGCCCACTGCACATTGGGCACATACTCAACCTCAGCTCTCCTTGTAAAAGATATTTCTGCAGAAGCTTAAAGTACAGAAACTCACACCTAGCTTGAACTGCCATGTTTCTCTGAATCAAGTACTCCAACGGAAACATGGAGACTCTCACGGTAAGAAAGTGCTGGTTGTCCTGTTGCTAAATGAGTTCAGTTCATATCCATCATAATGAAAGTAATTTGATTTAATGCAGCATTAATGCAGACACAAAAGGTACAGGAGAATCTATTGTCATTAAGTGATTCATTGATTTCCCACTAAGGTGTTCGCATTTTAATTTATTTAAATTATTTGTTGCATGTTAAATGAGCAAAATAAATATGCACACGGTGTTTTACTCAACTCCTACTGCTCACAGGAGCAGTGTCAGCAATATGCCCTGCTTGCATTTGGCTCATCGCAGCAACCTCGCTGGAGTAAAAGTCAAAMACAGTGTTCAAAGTCAAGGGCTGAAAAATCAGATGACTCAATTCACACTGAGCTCTTTACAAATGCTCTGGGGCTTAGCTGTGTTGAGCACCTACCAATCAAAAAAAAGCCAAAATGCTCCGAGGGATAGGACTCCAAAGGTGAAATTTTCTTTTCAATGCCGTTCAATTCCTTTGCAAAATGCTGCATCCTCATCCTAAATGGGATAACAAGACACAGCCTTGTTCCTTTAGCAGAGTTTACACTTGGCTGTGTTTCAATGGATGTTGATTAACAGAGCTCACCTTGCTGCTGCTTGAATCTACTTCATGCATCAGGAGCATTAAGCTTGCTGTTTACCTTCTCTTGCTCTTTGTCTTGTTCTTTGCAAAATTTGCAATTATTTTACAATTTCTCCAGATCTCTGATACAACATTGTTGGGTAGCAAGAAGTTTCTGTAAAATCCTATGTAAAAACATTCCCTTGTACAATATCTTGTTACGTCGAAGTGCTGAATTTACTTAATACGGCCAATATTATGTCGTGCTTTATCATATATTTCATATTGCATAAAATAAAATACTTCAAACATGTTTTAAACTGTGCTGGATCAATACAATAACTCTGTGACTTTATAGAGTGTATGACTAAAACTTACATTGAGTCAAGTGCAATGTCATTTGAATCTGTTCAATCTGTATTTTCATAGTTTGGCAAGGAAAAAAAGAAAAGAAAAAAGATAGGTGGGCAAAGAGAAAAAAATATCTATTTGGGGTCAAATAATGGGTATACCAAGACAAAGAGTGCCCTGGTAACTAAGATCTCTGTGTGTACTTCATAGCCTGGTGATAAGAGCTCTCAGACACGGTGTGAAGGTGAACTGTGGCCTCCACTCTGCCCAGCTCTAAGATGGGAAGGCCCAGGGAATGTCACAGCTCAGCTACTGTGGCAGCTTTACATTTGCTCTCCATCTCAATCAATACACAATTATTCTACAAAAAATTCAACTGATTTTGGGGGAGGGAGGGAGAGAATGCTGAAATACGCCCTGCAGTCTGGCAGGAAAGGTGTCTAAGAGACAAAACTGTCCCAAATTGTGCAGAGATCTAAACATGAGTCTACTAGATTAATGTGTCTGCTGAAACTAGGGAGAAGCAAAGCTCCTTGGTTTCTACATCTTCTGAATGTCAACAGCAAGATGCAATGGGCCATAATTTTTCATTTTTATTTCATTATTCATTTTATTAAACTGTTTACTAACATCCCTGCTCCTCCCTACCAACAATTTTAGTAGTTGAAATCCCATTTCTTGGCTAAGCAGCTATTATCTTCAAACAAAATGAAGCAGAGTGCACACGCTCCTGCAGCAATGGACTTTTCTTTTAAGCCCTGCTCACTTCATTGTGTTGTCTTCCAGTGAAGTGCCTCAAGTAAGTGTGCTCTTACAGCTATGGTGGGAGTCAGAAGGAAAAAGGTAGGAACAAGTGGACATGGTGAAAGTCAAACTGCCTTTGCCACCAGAGACACCCCAGAGTGAAGCCTTCATGCCTGGCAGAGTTGTCAGGAGATCAGAAGTGGCTTTTTCGTGACACCTGATTGTTTCAGGGCTTTTGTTTTCTACACTTGCTAAATTGTATATCCGCACTTAGCACAAAATTTGAGCAATGGTACCAATGAGGGTAAAAGATGCAGAAGATTATCAAGGCAGATTTGCACTTGTGAAAGAACTTTCAGACAAGCGGCAATTTTTATAATGATGAATGCTCAGTCTCCTCAGTTCTTTCTTAATAGGATCATGAAACAAATTTACCATGATCTATTACAAAATGATCAGGCAAAGCTTCCACACAACCAAGGCCAATTTCAACATTGCTTTAGCAGGCAATTTCACCCAGAGGTGAAAAATTCCTGGAACAGCTTAACCAATATTATGCAAAAAGTATGTTGTATTTACCAAGAGCCAATTTTGAGTCTATCACCATAGCATCTAAGCAAACAAGATCATAGCCTTGCAATTATAATGAAGATGAATTGGTTTTGTCTTCTCTCTGCAAGCCCTGGATTTTACAATAGCCTTCAACAAAATAACATTTTAATTCAATACCATTTTAATTTTAAATATAGAATTCTTTTTCCTTTGCTGTAAGAATGAAGGATTAGGACACGTACTTTGCTTGTGCATTGATACAACACTAAAGACTATGTAATAAATCTTTATTTTCAGTCCCTGTAGCCACGTTCAGTTCAGTTTTTCTACTGTTTGGTCAGCATGTACCAAAAAGAAGAACAATAATATTATGAGGTAGTGTAGAAGGGAAATTGTTCTACCGTCAAAGAAGGAACAGGCTGTGATTTTGGCTGAGATTCAAGAGAGAGATGTGACTACTTTTATAAAATGATATCTGGTAGGTGTATTCAGGCCTGTGGAACTACTTGATTGAGTTATGTTTTACGAGACTCACAATCCTGGGCAATTCAGCCACCCCAGGATTTTTCTATCATAATCAAGGAGGCAGTGTCTGGTACCTGTGGAGTAGCAGCTACACGCAGGCTGCTGAAAGCAGTGGTGATGACTCAATGCATGACTGAACCGTGGTGGAATTGTGCCACAGCAGCCACTCAGAGCGAAAGTGTGAGCCATCCATCTTCCTTAATCTCCCTGTGTGCACTTTCCTGTTCTGGATTCTACCATTGATATTTATTCAGCCTTTTGGGATTGCTTTATTTTCACTCACAGTATGCAGTTACTTGGAGGAACTTACTGTGCTGCTATCAAATTGAAAATAAAGCCAGGATATTGGATCACAGCCTCTGTGATCCACCAGGCATTGCAATTTAGAGAAAGTTCTGTTGGATCAGATTGAAAGAGAAGGCAGAATCTGAACACTAATAAAATGTTTCCTAGAGGATCCAGTTGGATTTAACCCACAACACTGCTCACCACCTTTTCAAGCATCTCTGTCTGCTGATCAGAGTCAGAGAACAGTTGCACCAGCCACTACTCAAAGTTAAAACCACTCTGGTGCCCTGCTTAGGTGTGCCAAGTGCTGTGCAGGTACACACTGAACATGGAATTAGGCTCACTGCATGTCATTGAGTAAATCTGATGTTTCATTGGCATTAAGCAATGTTCTTCAGAGGTTTGACAAATTACATCTTAATTTCTGCTTCAGATTAATAAAGCAAGACTGATCCCTCTAGAAATAAAAACCTTTGGAACTGAAGGAAACTTGCAAGAAATAGCAATGCAAGCCTTTTCTCCTGCGTAAATCCTCTACATTTTCCTATTTAGCTCCTACAGCACCATGAATTAGTAAGTCTCAATATGAGATAAGCAGCAAGTAAYTGTCACCATTTCATGTGGAAGGAAAACCCAAGGTCCAATTGATAAGACAGCTCAGAGCGGTAGCAGACAAGAGACTAAAAGGAAAACCCTTGTCAGAGTAATGGATTCTCCTTAGAATTCACGGAATGACACCCTGAAAGCATGATAGCTTTGGCCATCTCAGGACGGCTTTTAAAGAAAATCTCTTGGAGAACAAGTCACCAGAATGGGCCTATATTCTCCTTTTATGTGTAATAGCAGGTCAGAGATGTTCACAACTACTTCTCAAATGGGAACAAAATGGTCTAAACAGGGTTTTTCCAGAAGTTTTGAACCAGAAAGTTGCAATTTTTGTTCCAGCCACTACTTAAGCCAGTGAGGCCGTCAAATACACCCAACGAGGGAACCAAACACCGTTCAGCAGTACAAAATGTTAGTCAACATGAGGGCAACAGGAAGACCTGTAAAATGCAGGGGAGTAGGATTGGCTCACCCACACAAGATGCAGCAATAAAGCCAGAGAAGTCATGTATTTCTCTGCATTACAGTCAGATTGCTCAGAAGATAATCTGTAATATTGTCAGTTTGTAGAAAGATGGAATTTTTGGCCAAATAATTCTCTTTGTTTATCACTTCAATGAGCTCACTGTTCATGAAAACTTTTCAGTTACTTTAAAAAAATGAAAGCAGGCACAGGAGCGAGCTACTCAGGTCCTGGGTAGAGTAAAATATTCAAGTGGTTTAGAAGTGAGCAGAGAGTAGAATTTTAAAGAGGCTGATTATTGCTTCACCAAGTTATATGGAAGTGAAAGTACATCACAAATGGGACAGATCAGCCTTTCTGAAGGAAATGGATATTGCTTTTAAAAAGCATATCAAAGACCACTTGCAGGCAGGCAGCATTTGTCTGGTGCAAGATGTCTGTCTGCAGGCACTCAGATCCCCTGCAAGAGATGCTTGTGGATTTTGCAATCACACTGAGGGGAAGAATTCCAGGCTTAAGAAGGGCCGGAGCGACTTTCTGGAAAAGGGACATGGGAGATGTAAGCTGAGGTTTTGCAGGAGAACCAAATCTCATAGCCCCCCTGCTGATTTTCTGGGTGGTTAGAAACAATGCTGGTGAGACTTCACAAAATGCCCACTGATTTAAAAGATCTGTTTGGGAAAGTGTCCACTGACACCTACACCAAAGTCAGGGTCTGCAGAACCAGGATCTGAAGTGTGTCATCTTCAAGGACATCGATATATGTTTAAACAAAAAAAAAAAGAAAAAAGAAAGCTATTTCCATGGTGAGTTGATCCCTCTTCAAGGCCAACCTCCAGGCACAGGTTTCACATGATCAGCACTGTGCTAAGACTAGCCCTTGTTTCTTACCAGGCAAAGGGGCTGGATGCTGTCTTGGTTGACTCCCACTTTCTCACAAATTAGAAAAGAAAAAAGGGGGAAATGTCCTGTCCATTCCTATCCCCAGTGTGGAAGAACAATACAGATATCTCTCCAGAAATGGTTTCTAGCAGTGATACTTCCAAATCTTGTTTTGAAATGGAAACACGAACCATCAAATATTCGTTAAAAAAATTCCCTTTCCCAGTGACAGATGAGGAGCTACACAGAAGAGATATTGAAATTTCACTTTCTTAGCATTTTATCTTTCATTCCTTTCAATGAAAAGGAACAAAGCAATCAAATATTCTCTGCAGTTCTTGTAAACTCAGCATCTAACCAAGATACCAGTGCGCAAACCAGGACTGACAGAAAAAAAAAGCAAAATTCACTTGTCTTATTTCACTAGGGAAATAAATGATGAAGTAATACACAAAACAGATGGTTAAAAGTAATTATACTTACATAGCACAGTGCTTAAAGGCACTTTTTTTCCCTCTAAAAAACAGAAACTAGATTTTCAAAACATTTGTACAACTGATATTTGGCAATGTTGTTCTAGTGAGTACTTTTCTCATAAGAATATTATTTTTATCTTGAGAGTMGTCCGTGCAAATAACATGGACAGGCAAAAATGGGCAGATGAATGGGATGGGACCCTGAGTAACCTGGTTGAGTGAAGGTGTCCCCGCCCATTGTGAGCAGTTGGAACTAGATGATCTTTAATGTCCCTTCCAACCCAAAACCATTCTATGATTTTGTGATTCTATGAATAGAAGGCAACACTATGAACCATTCACTTAAGAGCTGGACTTGATGATTCTTGTGTGTCTCTTCCAACTCAAAATATTCTGTGATTCTGCAAGAAAATAAGGGAGGGAGAGAAAGAAGGAGAGAAAGGGATGGGGTGAAAGACAGGGAAAGAAGGGGCACAAAAAGAGAGCTAAGATAGCTAGCTAGCTTCTGTAAAGTCAAATAATCCAGAATTAAGTACTAGGCTGTAATAGCAAGTGCATATGGGGATCCGGACATATAATGTATGTTTGGAACAGAAATAGAAAGAACAAAATAGATCATATTTCAAGGAAAGAGAGAATTGGAGAATGAGGAGAGCAGAGCCAGGAAGTAATATAGTATTTTTTCCCATTACTATAGGACCAAATCTAGAGGCTGTATATCAGTGAAGGAGGCAGTTAGAATATTACAGAATGGATATAAAATCTGTAAAATATATGCAGCATTATTCAAAATGTATTTTCAAGCAGAATAGTAACTGCGTATCTYTTGGCTCTGGCTGTAATACCAGGGTTTAGACAAAGCATGCTGGGGAGCTAACCAAAAGGAAATGGAGAAATGCCCAGCATGTTTCAAGGACTAACAGCCACGTCATCAGCAAATAAGGATAATAAAGGCCAACAGATGATGCCACAGTAAGGCTATTTACAACCATTGTCACATCCTAGAAATGTCCAAATATGAGGCAGTCTCACGACTTTTCAAATTTTCCAAATCTGTTCCATATAATGACTCTAACCTCCTCTCATGTCTTCTTCCCTCCCCACTGTCCTCTCTTCGGCTTTCTCAAAATTTGATTTCATTAGAAAAAACCAACCAAACAAAAGCACAAAACTAACTAAAATGAGAATAAAGGTTTGGCCCGAACAATCCCCTCAGCTTTGGGTTCTTCCAGAGCTTGTGCCTCACCTCAGGACTTCATCAAGCAGAGCATTATGTCCTGCCTCCCTCAAATGAAGTCTCCAGAGTGGCATTAATAAGTCAACTTCAGGACTAACTTAGGACTTCTTTGCAGGACCAGCCCAAATCAATAAAGCTGGTCCGCAGAAGCATAGATACTTATTCCTGACCCTACAGGAGAGAATATCTTGCAAGTTTTATTTTCTTCCTCAACTAACTAAACAGTACAGTTCAGCCAACTTCTCCCTTGTTGATTAGTGCTTTACTTCGCAACTAGCTGTTCTGAGATTAGCGTGCAAAGTATTAATTTATTACCCTTGCAAGAGCTGCCATCAGGCCCTGCAGGTAACCTTTCAGCAAACAACCTCATAAGCACAAATTCCCCAAGAAGAAAACCTCTGTCAGCCAAACACAACTAACACGTCAGGGTATGAGCTGTACCTTTACCTTCTTCCAGCTATTAGGTTTTGCAATGAGGGCTTGTATCATCTGSACACCACTGTGTCCTTCTGCCAGCCCACCTCAAAATAGCTAAGAAACTACTTAAAGAGAAATGTTATGGAACCACCCAGAGACAAAGCTGGATTTGATATTATGATGAGGTACTCAGGAAACCAGAGATCAACAGGAAAATGATAATCCCACTGTGAAATCAAACAGCTTTACCTTCACACCGAAGCAGTGAATATACAACCAGAGGGGAAAATGTTCATTCAAAAAGAATAAAAGTAGTTTTTTGAAAACCTCAAATGCACTTGCTAAAGCCACATAAATTGTGATTTTTAACCCAACAAAACTGTGCTTGGAGAAATGGTATCGCTGGGTTCCCAATCTAGGCATTTCATCAATTTCAGACCTATGTCTGATTCTTGGATAAACTGCCATTTATCCCTCACAAACCCATGGAAAAACCCTGGGCTCTTCCCAATCTTATGTCATCAGTAGCAGGACTCGATAGCTCGTGCTATCTACACTGGGCAATGCAKTCATCAGAGAGCTCCCCAAGGGACAAGCAGAGCTCTCTGGTAGCAGGTCCAACGCAGCCACCTCCAGATGACACTTCTGCATGGCATCTATGAACAAGTGCCTGGCATTGCCGTCCCTACTGCTCCACATGAGGGAAACAGGTATAAATGAGCTTTAGGAGGGACAGGCAGGAACCTCGAGCAATGGTAACAAGCCCTGCAGAGAAAGGTAAACCAACTGCGACCAATTTGAGCAAAGGCAGAGCTGGGCAACAGCTTAGTAAAGAGGGGAGAAGTTATGACAAAGATCAGTGCAATGCAATGTGCAGGGGAAACTGAGCACTACTTACACTCAGAGCTGCATTCCCAGTGACTTTTGACAAGCCACGTTGTATGATGTAAATAGCCAATAAGTTGGCAGTGCATTTACTTAAAGCCTGTTGATTTGAGGGACTGCTACTGTGGGTATTAGTCAGGCAGTCGCTATTCTGCTGTGCTGAGAGCACACCATCCCATTTCTCACGAAGGAAAAGAGGACCTGCAGGAAAGACCATGAGCAATGCCTCTTCGTAGTGAAGTGCCACTGAATTCCATGCTTCACCATGCTGCTGAACCAAAATAAAAACAATGAGCTGAAGGAATGTCTGGTTGCTTGTTGCCTTTTGCCATTTACACACATGGAATACATGTAACTCAGTGAGAGCTAGCCTTACACCTGGCTCAGCTTCCAGTAGAAACGAAGAAGCCAACTACTTTGACAATTTTAGCCCAGCCTGGCATTAATGAGCAACCTTAATGAGCTTTGGGTAAATATTTCAGTACTTCAGCATTCATTAGTGAACTCCCAGTCACAGTGTGAGGAATCTGCAGGTACCATAACAGCTACAGGCCAAGGCACACACACACTGTGCTGTCTTCAAAGCAGCTCTCAGTATCCACTCACCACATGCTGCAAAGCCTACCTGAAGGGCAAGGTACCAGGTACTAACACAGGGCTTCCCAAAGCAGTAATGTGAGGGAAATACTYTGACAACTCAAAGAAGTCTGCCATTTGAAATCACAAGTCTGTCCCATCAACCCTGGAAGATGGAATATGGCAAGTGACAGGAAGATGACAGTTGCTTTCGTTCAATCTATGAGAGTTTCAAATTATGACTGTCAACTGGGTTCACTGAACAGCTTATGTGCAAACATAAGCTGGATGCATTGGCATAATAAACGGCCAATCAATAACAGTGAAAGGACAGATTAATAAAAGTTGCTTCTGTCAGAGGACAAATTGAGGACATCAGAAACGATGAAATTCTATGAATACAATTGCTTCCTGAGAATAGTAACATTCAGCTCTTGTTCTGATTAGATGGAATTGGTTCAGATGAGCATCAAAAACTTCTGAATGCTTTTCTAAAACTGCTGAGGCTTGTCAAAAATGCACTGCACCAATGCCAGAAAAAGACAACAAAGCAAAACACCAAAAACTCTCAAACCGATTCTGAAAGGATCCATGGGATTTTGCAGTCGTCCTTATCTGCCCCATTTGTGCTGTCCAAGTTTTCTTATCTGCTCAGTAAATTTGTATCACAGGGTACCTTCAAACTCTGAATAGGTTTGGATGAGTAAGCTGTACGCTGCTTTGCCTCATGCRACTCTGAGAAAAATAGCCAGTCAGTCAAGCCCTGATTCTAAATTCTTTACTGTGGACAGAGATGATGATATATAGGATGGAAAAAACCCACAACTTGATTTTTCTAAAAGCTGCATGAGCTAGCTACATCGGCAGCTAGAAAAAAAACCTTGTTCTCACTTGTAGTGCTGAACAAATTTGATGGATTAGTCACTCGCTGAGAACTGATATAGAGTACCAAATTACTGTATTGGACATWCCTCTGACCACAAAAAGTTATATTAAAATATATAAATGCCATCATTCACAAGGTAGCTCTCTGGCAATGTTCTTAAAGAAACAAGACTCCGATGTGCCCAGCTGCTTTGGTATTTAGGCACACATGTGTGAATAAAAATATCATCCAATTCTTATCTGAGACATTTCTTTATCCTATTGCCCTGGCAATCCATGTACTCCTCATGAAAGCAAAAGAACATGTTAGTGGTTATCCTTCATCTGCTCAAAACACAAAAAATCCCCAAGTAGAATTTGGAAAGCAACAGCAGAAGAGCTATGTTTTGTCTTTAGAGACAGAAGTTCTGCATGGAGAGCTGGACAATAAGGGAATGCTGTCTAAAGAGTCATGCCATCCCACCACCTTATTCTTTCTGTCCTCTGTCCACATGCAATGAAACTGGGGTGCTGAGTGAGCTGAACAGTCACTAACAGGAGCACAGCACCTGGGCAAAGAGTCAAAACAGTCAAAGCAGTTTCTGACACTTCCAACCTCAGAATCTGAGAATTTGCTGGTTGCCCAAACTCTGAATCTCCCTCATGCCTGCCATAAAGAAAGAAGATTTCCTTCTGAGAGAGTGAAAACTCATTGAATTTACACCAAACAGCAATAAATGGAATACAAAACAACATATTATATGCATTTGGATGCCATGCTAAAAACTATATTCTTACACATCTTCTGAGGTCTGAGAGAGCTTCCACACCCAGGATTTGAAGGCACCATAACACATCAAATACAGAACTGCAGACCCAGTGCTGCAGGCTTAAGGCCACGACAAGAAAATAGGAACAGCCAGGAACACACTCCTGCCCCTCTCCAAACCCGAGCTCATGCAACTTCCTACACTTCTCTCTGCACCTGCAAGAGCCAGGTACAGGAAATGCATAATCCATGGAGTGAGAAAAGTCATCAAACTTGAAGACGGAAGTATTTTTAATATTTACTACTTTTCATTAAAGGATTTCAAATTACTTTAGTTAAAACAGTAGGTTTTACCTGCAGTGTCAGTTTACAGGCAGAGGGGTTAGGCAAACTGGTTCACGTCTATCAGCCTACAAATTGCAGATTTCGTGACAGAGTGCAGAGCCCTCATACCATTTAGGATCATCTTGAATGACATTTTTCTCTCCTACTTTGCCTTGTTTCTTCAGTGTAATCTAGCTTCCCTCAAAACCCAAGATTACTGCTACTGCCTGCCTCATGAATTAGGCAGAACAAACAAAGAAAAACCACAAAGCTTTTAAAATTAAAATCAGAAGCACTGAGGTGTAGAACTGTGGCCCAGTCTTTCCATCATTCTTTCCTAAGTCTTTCCATCACCCCTTTCTAAGTCTACACCATCATTTATTGCAAGCTTCTGGTTAAAGCAATGAAAACACTGTTTTTCTTCTTAAAAAAATAGGTTTTCATGGAGTGAAAATTTTCAGTACTATTTTGCTAATGAAAGTGAATTGCTTTTTTTCACCGAGATTTCCTGTGAAAAACAGAAAACAATTTCCTGATACCTCTAAATCATGCCATTAGATACTGTAGAGGCTGTTTCAGTCTTGAACTGGAAACAAAACACAGAATTTTGTTTCTGTCCAGCAATCTCTCTGCTGAGAGTCTCCTCTATATTCATTCTACATTCATTACAGCCTGTTCCTGGCCTGTTCTCTGCCATAAGGCACATATAATTGCAAGTAGGCAGCAAAGATTTTTTAAAATAAATCTATTAAGTSAGTGATGGTACCATATGACCAGAGACATAGCACCTATATTTAGTAAACAGTTGGGTGATCCAGACCTGTTAGCCTTACTCTGCCAGAAGTCAAGGCTGAACATGTTCTGAAGTGTAAATGATTTTGTAGGGGGATAGAGAGGAAGAATAGAAAAAGGGTTGAAAAGTATCTTGGTTTTAGCAAAAAGCTGGTGGATCCTGTACAGGTATTTGCTAAGGTAATTGGTCTTCTGAACAAGAGCAGTGCCTTTTATTCCCCCCGCACAGACAAAATATTTGAGACAGCACCATGGAGGGAATCCATGAGACTGAGAAAGCTGAAGGTCAGTGAGGAAGTCAAGAGAGAAACAAGGGAGTAGCTAAAAGGAATGTAGTGATAACCAGCTGTCCTGAAAGGGGAACTCACAAGAGGTGTTCATGTCATTCATGCAAATATTGCAGGATATAAATTCTGTAGCTGATTTCCAGTTTTCTAAACTGAAACAACTGTATATTACAGAGCTGTAAGGAGTGTTGGGAAAGTTACCTGCACACAGAAATGGACTATTTCTGTGTTATTCACAACGACAGTAGCTCATCCTTCTGGGAAGAGGAGGAGGAGCATAGAGCCTTAAATGAAAAACTGGATACCTGGAGAGAACTAGCAGACTACGGAGAAAGTGCCATTATTGACATACATTTAGTGATTAACAGTAATTATCAGCCCATAATTATCAGCCCATAATTATCAGCCAAAATGAAACATAAGACACATCTGAGCTGTCAGCCTGAGTACAGGTCTGCTCTAGTGCATTCCAGCAGGATGAGTTTGAATTGGATCACATGCATGGCTATTAGTGTGAACAGAAAAATGGAAGGGGACAAAATATTAAATAGAAATACAGGGTGAAAAGGTAAAGGAGTGCTTTCTTTAATATGTCTCAAGATAAAYAGCAGGGAAAAACAGTCATTAAAGCCAAACAGAGTTATTGGCATATGAGCAAACAAATACAAATCAATGCTAAGAAAGTACACCTGGAAATGAAAACAAAGCTTCTGAACAGCAGAGAAACAAAGTTCAGCAATAACCTTTTTGCAGTACTAATTGGAGGTAGGAAGGGAATCTCAGCTACTTTTAAAAGGACTTTTTAAAATCTTAAATGGTTTTACAACTGAGAGTGTGGGGAAGCAAACATGATGGCCCAGTATATGCCATTCCTCCTGCACCGGTTTTGTTGTAGTTCTGCAAACTAGAGAATCCTTCCTTTTCTTTGTACAGAGCATCTCTTCTTTGTCATGAGAGACAAGAGGATTGTGAGAGTCCTGTGTTAGCAACGTTACCTTTGGCCACTGAAACGGTTAATTGTAATCCCATCATTCCCAATCTGGTCTTGGAAGGTTCTGAAGCCCTTCAGTTCACATGAAGACCAATAGCATCCAGAGTAATTGATGCAAGGCGCTTCTACTAAGAGGCTTCCTTTAAGTACATCTCCCAGAGAAACACCACGTATGTAGCACACACCCGGAAACTATTCAACTCTAGGAGACACTCTGCACATCTTTTCCTTATTTTTGGCCTTTTATAAAGCATCTGGTGTTGCTGTGACTGTACTTGGACCTGCGCACAACAGCATGCACAAGCAACCAAATAGCAAACCAAGCAAAAGGAAGACAGTAGAGTTCAAGTGCTGTCATTCCTGCCTCTTGTGAACTAGGTGGCAGTGTCTTTTGAGTTTTCTACTAGGTTGTGAAAGGAAAGAAGGAAAAGCTGGGGAAAATGCAGTCAAACATGTTAATCTCATCATTACATGAGGTTAACCCTGGGCATGGGTTGGGGTTTAACCCCAGCCAGCAGCCAAGCCTCACACAGCTGCTCACTCACTCCCTGACCAGCAGGATCGAGGAGAGAAGTGAAAAAGCTGGAAAACTCACGGGTTGGGATAAAGACAGTTCAATACAGAAAACAAAAGCAAAAGCCACACACAAAAGCAAGCAAAACAAGGGATTAATTCACTGCTTCCCCTGGGCAGGYAGGTCTTCAGCCATCTCAGGGAGAGCAGGGCCCCATCACACATAATGATGACTTCAGAAGACAAATGTCATCACTCAAAACATCCCCAACTTCCTTCTTCCCCAAGCTTTATATACTGACATGATGCCATATTGTCTGGAATATCCCTTTTGTCAGAGGATACTTGGTCAGGACCTGCCCCAACTGTGTCTCCTCCCAACCTCCCATGTACCCCCAGTCTCCTCRCCAGCATGACAGTACAAAAAGGAGAAAAGCCCTTGGCTCTGTGTAAGCCCTGCTCAACAATAACAAAAATATCTCTATTATCRTCACTGTGCTTAGCACAAATCCAAAACACAGCCCCACACTAGATACTGTGAAGAAAATTAACTCTGCCCCAGCCAAAATCAGCACAGCCTGTATTGAAATTGTCATAAAGCGTCAACAGTCAATCATTATTCTTTTAGCTTGGCATAATTTGGGAGAAACCACTCTACGATGGCACAGACATGAATGTCCCAGCAAGCAAAAGCAACAGAGAATTGTCTGCATGGCCAGAGAGCCTATGGCTCTTAGCAGCTCTGTAGTTCCTTGGTAAGGTAACTGCAAACAAGTGCTACTGCTGCTGTTAAGGTTATTCTCTGCACAGAGTCACAGCAGCACCTGAAAACTGTTGCCACTCAGGATCTGTTTGGGCACTCAGTGAAGGAAGAAGGTGTCCTGGACAAGTTGCTGCAAAGGGACAAATTCAGAATATGTATGAGAAAACACCAAGCAGTGGGAAGAGACAATACTCATGTCTACCTGAGCCACAGTCCAATGGACAGGATGGCACAGGGACAAACAGCCCGCAGAGGGAGGTTCCAGCACTGTCACTATTCCTGGTATCACCAAAAGCCCATGGGAGGCTCTCTGACAAAGCTGGTGCACAGATGTGGGGATAGCAGTAATGCTGGAGTGGCAGACAAACATGGGGTTTGTGCTGTGGTTTAAAAATTAGCCAGAGAAAGCATGCGCTATTTGCTGAGAAAGGGGAAAATACCATACTATCCTTGTGGACCAAGGGTCAGTTCTCTTCCATAGAACTTTTTATGAACCTGATGTGCCTCTGGATGTCTGTGAGTCCAGACGTCCACACGGTATGGGCCGAAGTTTTCTAATAATTATTTAAGGTTTTGAAATGGGAATACCAACCATTAGTTCCACATGGTTACTGCAAAGATAAGTACCTGAAAAGATTGTGAGGTACCTGGATATTATCGTATTAATAACTTAGAGTGGCAGAAGCTGATCATCCTTTTGAACATGTGCTTGAAAATYGCTAGATAACTGAAGGATCTACATGAGGCCCACTTCATTTCTGTGAAAAGCAAGGYGAAAAAGGTAAATCTTTGAGATAATTGAAGCACACTAATCTTCCCTAATTACCCATATTTCTCTTTAGCACCTTCCATCCTCCCACAACCAACTCCTGCTTGCTCAGGCAGTTATCATTGCAGGAAATAAACAAGATCTCAACCATACAGTCCCTACTTGTATTCCCTCACAGCTGCAATTAAACACAGGCTGTGGAACGAGGAGAAATACTGAAAAGAAGCAGAGGGTATCCATTAACCTCTTCAAGAAAGAACATTGAACACTAGGTTTTATTAGGCTGAGTATGATAGCTTAAGAGTTAGTACTCCTTCTTGAAAAATTTAATTAGACTGTGATCAACAGCCCTAATATATTTATCCAAAAATGACTAAATTAGACAGTGCTTCTCTGAAGAAAGATTTTGGATTTCTTGTTCATAGTTCCCTGAAAATATCAACCCAACACTCAACAGAAGTCAAAAACGCAACTTCAGAAAATATTTTTTAAAAATGCAAGAAGCATCAYGGTACAATTCTGAACCCATTTTCCCCTCTGAGATGCCTACCTTTTCCCCTCATTCTCAACACAGACACGAAAGAACTAAAATCAAAGAATATGCTGAGTCAGAAGGGACCCACAAGGATCATCAAGTCCAATTCCTGCCCCTGCACAGGACATCCCACCAGTCACACCAGGTGCCTGAGAGCATTGTCCAAACGCTTCTCGAACTCTATCAGGCTTGGTGCTGTGACCACTGCCCTGGGGAGCCTGTTCCAGTGAAACTAGGAAAGTTTCAGGCAACAATAGCCAACAAAAAAGATCAGCCAAATGGTAYACCTGGAGAACTGAAATAGGCTAGAATTCATCATCCTGGAAAAGAGATTACTGAAGTGGTTTATAATAAGGGAATATGAAATCATGACTTGCAGAGAAAAGACGATAATTATTTTTCATAAGTCAAAACCTAGAAGTTTACAGCAAGGTCATCCAAAAACTTTTAAACCACAATTGTTTCTCAGATGATGCAGTTATTAATTTGTGACACTCAGGTCCAAAAAAATCTATGAAAGTACAAAGGATTCCCAAAGAAGTGAGAAAAAACATTAGAACAAAGGCTCATTAAAAGCTATTCAGCAAGGTGATGCTGATGGGACTTCCACCTAAAGAAGTTCCTATGCTACAAATTACTGGAAATTTGGGCATAGTAATACCGAGGAATGTACCACTTCAAACATGCTCTGTTCTTACACTCTTTTTAAAATATTTTTTTAAAGCTATGGCCATTGGCAAAATCACAGGTTTAGGGTCTGATCCAGTTTAAACATTCAGTGTTTGGATGGTGTCATCTATTTTTGGAAGCTAGCAGGGATGATCACACTCAGTTATTCCACAAAGGCAATGAATATTATAGAGCTACGCCACCAAACCTCCACCTCAGTCTCAGATTTGTAGTACAGCTACTACATGGAGGATGTTGTTGTTACAAGGTTGCAAATTATACAAACAACCAACTACTTGTGGATTGTTGCCCTAGCTGGTTACCATTCAAAATCTTTACCTTATCTCATTTCTGAATTGGTATTACTCGGATATTCAGCTGTTTTACTACAGCCATATAACTTCTATCAGCAAGAACAACTGAAGAAGTCTCCAGCATTACTCGCWCAATTAATAAGATCAGAAAGTGCAATAAGATTTATCCAAATGAAAGACCCTGCTCACACATGATCTTATTTTTTTAAGTCATAGCACATAGCTGCTATTCTGCTAGGTGAAGTCAAATATTAAGGGAATGCTGAAAATAATAATAATGGGAGGCAGAGTATTTTTAAGGCTTGTGGCTGAATAATCCCAGGAGGGAAAACAAAACATGACAAGACACCAAAGTGCGTTGGCTTATCTATCAGTTCATCTGGATGATAAGACTACACAATCTTTGCTGCTTGCTTTCATTTGTGCTTGTATGTCATGGTTTTAGCATTCATAAGATCATTCAGGCTTAGAGAAGCCTCATGCAATATTAAAATGTTTATGCAACCCCTCTCTGTGCTTTAAGCAGAAACAACAACAAGTTCTGAGTGTGTAGAGAACAAGAAAAAATAGGTTCCACATCTCAGAAGAAAACCCTACTCTAATCAAACAATGATCTCTGCACCACATTATGATCAACCAGAACAGTAATTTTTACCTCAATTAGCATCATTTGCATTCCACCACTTCCTCTCTTGGCATGTGTTTTGGAACTTCTTTCTGGGCTCAGATGCATCAATAATCTAAAGAACATGCTTTTATTTCAAGAAATTGTCTCTTCAAAATAACTTAGTCTCTACAAGTAAAGCATTCAAGTTGTATATCACAAAACAAAGATTAAGATACCTAAAAGAAAGCGTGACACTTTGATCTATGTGGTAATTTACAGAACCACTTGGTGCTTAGTGAGATGTAAGTGCTGCAAGCAGCAAGCTTCATAGGATCTGGGGAAGATCTCCACTTCACTGTACCTTGGCTTAGCAGCATAAATTGCTTCATGGCAGACTATCATAAGCAGAGTAAAAATGTAAAATAAAGAAGAAAATCAAATCAGAAAAGGGTTCTGTTTTCTGTGAAGGGACTCTGATGTTGAGGATAAGCTTGCTCAGATGCACAGCTGGAATGGGACTGTTTCAGATTCACAGAGGGCTGAAAAAGGAGAACGTGGGATAAGCAGCACTCTACAGAAAAGAGGTACCCTTGTACCCTCTGGAGGTTTCATGCCAATGTCTGTACTCCTCACATACCCCCTTGGAGTCTTGAACCACAACTCAGATGGAAGCAGCAGACCTCCATCCCATGCAGTTTTCATCAGCATATTACTGTTCTGGTCCTCTCTACTGCAGAAATGCTCCATTTACAGTGTGTGTAAAGCTCAAGCCTTGGTTCCCAGCTCACATCTGGCTCTCAGTTATCTGCAGTTTTGCCAGTGTAAAGAAGTCAAGCTTAGTCATTGATTTGGGTTATGTGCACAAGAGACTGCACGACCTCATCTGCTCACCACTGATACCATTGAGCAGTGTACTTTATCTACATGGTAAAGCTAGATCCTGATACCAGTCAGGATGATAACCAAGAAATTCTTTACTTTTATTTCCATGAGCTCTTCTTACAGAAGCTTAATGTTTCTGCATTAACTGTAAAGTAAAACATCTTACTATGTGCTGTCTATTAAAGATTTAGACCTCAGATAAAGCCAAGCTGAAAAATTCATGCTCTGCACTTCATTTGACCATCCCTCATACAGCTGCTGACATGCTTGACTRGGAGCCCCCTGATGAGCATGGTGAGCTGTATATGCACTAGCAAAGGCCCTGCAGGAACCCCTGGGTTGAGCAGCAATTCTCAAAATGGCACTTTAACAAGGCACCAGAAGACTGTTTAATCCCATGCTGCCGCCTTCAGAGATAATCACAAGTAGACTTCAATTGGTTTTTTTTCTCTACTATTTTTTAAATTACCTTAAAAAGGTTTTATTCTTTAGAACAGCAGGGTTTGCATTCTTCACTAACAGTTTGGAAAGCATGTGTTGGCAAACCCCCTAATGATGTTCTTGTTACAAATAACATATTCAAACAGGGTCTCTGAAGCACACCCGGTGCCATGGGAGCAGCCTTGTACCCAGCACTGTGCTGCCTGCTCTGAGCCAGCCCATAACCTGAAGAACAGCCTGAGCTTTTCACACTGCACAGCTAAGCACAGCCTCCAATTGCTCATTTTAACCAAGTCGGACACTTCCCAGCAATACATAGCCCAACATGCATTAGCATTGGTTGTTTGATCCAGTGATGAATTCCATGTATCTRCCAGCCAAGATTATTGATCCTTTTTAACTTGTTTACTTTCAGAGATTCTCAAAAGTGATTCTTTTCTGAAAGAGTTTGAAGGCACTAGGCTTCACAAAAGGGGAGAAAATGAAAGGCTTGACAAGACTATGTAGCAATCATTCAGTCTAACAAAAGAGCTGTAGAAAACTAATACCTATAAATATCTAGCAGTGTTTCCCCCTTATTTCTAGGCAGAGTATTGGCTCATTTAATACCACAGACAGATAGAAATCAGTCTAAATACACTCATTCTATTACCACCTCATCTGCTTGCTGTTAACCCACAACAAAAAAATGCTGAACTGCCCCCTCCAGAAAGAGTTGCTGCCTTCTCATTATTTTTTCCTGCTTTTCCCTGCCCCGACTTGCTCACCTCTTCTCTGTTCAGATTAATGTTATGTGAAGAATTTAATTCTCAGTTCTGCCGCAGAGCTGGGAGAGCATGTGTATGGCAGGGAGGGGAAGTCACTGTGGGAAAGAGGGTACAAACTTTTTGCATTGAATATCCCTTGATCTTGTCCAAGACTACAGTTCCTGCTTCCCAGGAAAGTGTCCTATAACCACTGAGTTTCAAGGCCTTATCATGTGGGTCACTTTCCATTTCTCCTGCTAGAGTTGTCCCTACTTGTACAAAATGCTTGAAGGTTTGTGGCTCATCCAATGGAGAGAAGATGATGCAGAGAGATACATCTCACCTGGCATGTGGGGCAGTAGAGTACCAGCTCTTGCTGAAACCAATATTCAAGACCTCTACACAAAATGGAGCAGCATCTGACAGAGACGCCAACAGTCCTGCCTCCCTCACTTAATGCAGCACTACTTGATTGCTTAGGTTCTCTTCTGCATTGAAGGAGTTGCAAGTCCAAACTCCTTCAGGCAGAGAAAGAAATTAAAGCTGGAATTTCTACACCCTGAGTGACCCCTCTAACCAGTTTATTAAAYATACAAAAGAAAGCCAGTGGCCATTTTAATAAACCTAACTCCTGATACCTTTTTCCAGCTGCAACTATTAAGTTAATATATCCAGAATGTAAATAGTTTCAGGAAAGAATAGATTTCTTTTTTCATCAAAGAAATTATTCTGCAGAGGTGCAACCAAGAAGAACAGTGAGGGATCATTTAGACTGTGACTTCTCCAGGGCAAGGATAAATGAACTGTTCTCCTTACCCAATGCTGAACAACAGTGGAGTCAGGATCTTATACTGTCCTCAGGCAAAACCCTCAAGAATAGAATGAACAATATTTATTTTATCGGTTTACACACTAACAATTAGAGTGTTACCAGATAAAACTCCCGATCAATGCACAAGGCACTAAGAAGTATTTTTAACAGGGACTGGTACTCTGACACCCTCCCAGCCCCTGTGAAGTGCTGTGATCACAATTCACACAATTCACATGTGAGCCAGCCCTTGTGGCTGGGACCTCTGTRAGCATCTCATTTGGAGATGCCTCAAATAGCTTGAGGGGATGTGGTATGGTACTGCACAAATGGTCCCCGATGTACCAGAGCAGCAGTTTGGGGGTTCTCTGTCTTCAACTGAATTGCCTCAGTGGGATTTATGTGCAATATAGGTGCCTGGGAACCTTTGTGGATCCAAGCCCAGAAAATTTTAAATAGTATTAACATAAATTAATAATAATATATGAGTGTTTGCATTTCTAGGTGGAAGGTATTTGCCCATTGAGGTACTTCCTTCCTTCCTTCCTTCCTTCCTGTCTCATTTAGAACTGCCCAAAGGATATCAAAGTTGCAGTATTTCAATCAAGGTGTTCAAAATACAGCCTTGTAAATTCAAACTCATCTTGAAAATCAGAGAGAAAGAAAAAGAAGAAAGCCCACAAGAACAGTTTTCCCAATCAAACAAATTCAGCTCTATTTTAGTCTTTTTACATTTAAAACAAAATTCATCAGAATGGTAAATATCTTGTCTGCTTTTTAAAAGCTAGAAAATCAAATATCTTCCACTGGTGAATTTGTCATATTTGATTTGAAAAGCACTGATTTTTCTCTTGTGTGTTTCATTTCCAAATGAATATATACAATGTAAATGAATTTATGTAATATATACAGCCTCCTTTCAAAGGGGGCCATTTGTCAATGGTACATTAGCTGAGCTCTAAGCTGCTAGCACAACTGACACAAAAATAGAGCAACTGCAAGATAAAACTACACACAGCTCATTGCGGATGCTGAAACCTGTTAATGGCATATTAGGAAGTTACAGAGGATTTACTGCAACGTTTTCAGGCACCATGGGACCACAATATACACGTGTGTATGCAGCTAAAGCCTCTCCTTCAAAATGCTATTTACTTCCTTGAAAGCTTAAGAAAATTTTCTGAGTAGAGGCTAACTCCTCTCCCTATTTTTTCCCTGGCCTTTGACAGGAACTGGCTGAAAAAAAAGAAGTAGGAAGAGTTAAGAAAATTTCCTACTCTCTCACATAAAACTGGAAATCAAAATTCTTTTTAAAAGACCTGGCTAAACCARGTGTGATTCCAATCTGGAAACGTTGCTACAGCAGCTCACAGCCACAACAGCTGAAGCAAGTCAATCTGCTGCTCGTTGCTGCAGYCCAGCCCCTGCAGTGCACTAAACCTCCCGGGTCAGGCAAACTCACGGATTGTTGAGATCCCTGGCTGAGATGCACCACGGACAGTGTAGCTGAGTTGATGCCAACCCCACAGGGGAGCTCATTTCTCCAAATATTCACAGGCAAGCATTCAAGTTCATATATTTTTGAAAGCTTGTGATTTTAAACCCGAGTATTGGAGGCTGGCTTTGCTCTGCTTTACTTGCTCCTTTCCTCCCACCTTGCCACATGAAGAAGAGATGGCCTTTTCAGAAAAACTTAACAGCCCTGTTAATTCCATGAGTGGAGGGTTGTTCTGTGGTTTTTATTTTTTTTAAGAAAAGATATCGAATACTGTAAGGCTTGCTRTAAAATTGCAGGAGTTGGCAGAAGTGCAGCTGTAATTATAAAGGGCTGTTATTCTCTTCTGTGTGAAGTTGCAGAATATTTATATACGGGTGGCATCCATCAGCTAGAAGCCAACAGAGCAGCCACCCCAGCACCCATCCATGGGCCAGAGCAGGGCCAGGCAGTGCAGGCAGCACACCAGCCTCGCTGGCAGCATCGGTGCCTGACAATTTGGGGACCTGACACCAAGCCACCATCTCCAGCACTGACATAGCATCGGTCCAGTTTTGTCATGAACGCTGGTGCTGCAGCAGCCCAGAAGGCAGCCAGTTTTAGCTGTATGGATSACAAGATTGGGGAATATCTAGTCTTCACATAAATTATATTTGTGATTTAACATTGTAAGGCTCTTAGGAGTTTTTATTTTTCACATAGCATCTCTCCAAATTTTCAAGAGTGCAACGCTTTCTTATGAATGAAAGGCAGTAATATCACGATTAAGCTGTTTCTCTATATGATAAAAGTAAGATGGCTATGGTTCAAAGCTGAGCTCTGTTTTAGCCAATATTAACTTTTAAAAGAACATATGGTTTAGCTATATTTTTAGATGTGTAGTTGGTTGACACCTGGGATTTTATGGCTTAGTTAAGGAGAACTTCGATTCTCTTCGAGCACACAAGAAGAGCAGGTACTACAGCACATTCAGATTCCTAGAAAGAAGGATCTGAATTACAATGAGATGTATCTATCTAATCAAGAGCACGTCTTAATATCCTAATTATAGAATCTCGGCAGCTGGATGAAATATGAGATATTGAGAACCACTGACCAAGCAATTTTAAAGGTTGGCCTAACATTTTTCGTATTCCTCAAGGGGGGAGAGAACAAGTACTTTACCCTTCTGAGGAATAATGAAGTAGGGATGAAAATAGTGATCATGACTGACTAATCCCTAATTGCCAAATAAATCTGTGTAGCTGTCTGATACCTGTATAAACAAATGCTTACTCCACTTCTATAAAGCCTTTCAATACACTGGAGAGTTTCTGTAACCTGGTTCTAATTACCTTTGGATGAGAAATACCATCCTATGGAAACAGATCTCTAGCCTGATCTTGGGTTTGATTCCCTGGAGGAAATCTGCCACATTAATGCAGTAACCTGTGCTATATGTTCTCAAACCGTACCTGCTGGGCATTTCTGGCCAGGAGAAAGTAGGACTGGTTTAGTGAGAGCAATCCTCAGGGCTGAACTTCTGCTTAAAGATAATATTAGATGCCTYCTCTTACTATTTTGTCTTAAATTTAAATAATTTACACGCTACTGAATACAACTGAGAAAAGCCCATTAATAATCTGTACCTAGACAAAAMTAGACATGTAAATAGAAAAGCATGTTCTGAGCCAGTTTACAACCACTCAGCTCAGCCTGAACAGTTCAACTGTCAAGTGAGACATCAGGGGAAGGAGGAGACAGTGCTGAAGAAAACCTTATGTTCAAGGCAAGGGGCAGCTCATGGGCGAGGAGACAATGTGGCCCCTCACTTTCTTTCTGTGCTGCTTTGGAAATTCCTATCCGTTCATTTCCTATGTCAAAAAGAAAATCAGAGAAAAGAAAGGGAGAAAAAAAGTGAGTATTAGACTACAAGGAAAATACAGTACTCAGAGAAGACAGCAATATATAATACCTGAAATAATTGCTTTTATTTTATTAAAAACAACTGGGACTGAGGGAACAAGAGATTCAGCTATGATGTGATTTAAACTCAGTACCTAAGGGTAAAATAAGGGGGAAAAATATAAAGACAATAAAAATAAATATAGGTCTAATGTCCAAACTACTTCATGTAGGTGGGTACAGGCCTTGATCTCGTAGAGGACTAGAAGTTGTTTGCTGTTTCACAACCTCACGCTCTGCCTGTTCTTGGGGCATGTCCCTCACTTGGTGCCTGCCCTGCTCCTTGGTGATGCCTCTGTAAAGATCTGCTGCAGTCTTCAGCATATGAGTCTGGGTCTAATTTATGACATCTGAGATATTATTTGCAATAAGAAGTTTTTCRTTCTCTAAATATATCAGCACTAAACGACCAATGCTTTCCCAGTGCTGGCCATTTTGCTGGCACGAACATACTCATGGGAAGGTAGCTTCAAGAAAGAAATAAAGCTCCATATCACATATTGTATATCTAACACATGCATAACAGTGTTTGGGTTGCCACAGCCATGTGCCAGAGCAGCAGTGCCCAGAGTCACTCCCAGTAATCTCCTGATGCCATACTGTTTGACTCTGTAAACCCTCACACAAAGCAAAAGAGTATCCCAGTGTGGGCCATGTGACAAAGCTTTGCTTTACACACTGACAAGCAATTTTGTACACAGTTGTACAAGATTTCACCCATTGGATCACAGAGAGAGATTTCTGGCGATCCATTTTAATGTGCTAATAGTCTCATTACCTGCCCATTTCAACCAGGAACATTATACACTTATTGGGGCTCTGAATTTCAGAAGAAATCCTTGATTAAGAGCCAACTTATAACCTTTAATTAATTAGCAGACATCCAAGCACAACACCCTTGAACTTTCAGGAGAATTAGTGAGAGATCCAAGCAATTAGTTAGTGCATTTCAGAATCAGACAAAACAAGAGTGCATGAAGGGAGAAAAAACATTTTTCTGAAGAGATAATAAGATGAAATCCCTATTCCATGAAAAAACAAAAAAAAAGGAAAGAAAATCAGATGTAAATGTACTGGTTCTAATTTCATCAGCATCTTCTTAACATCCAAGGTGTTCTGTGCCTTTTGAATTTCTTGCTAAATAATCAAAACACTGTTTTCTGAACTGCAGTTGGCTTGGCAGTTTAGGCCAACTCCAAGAGACTCTCATGCAGATTTCCCCACAGTCACCTCTCAGCAGAAGGTGCAGTAGAACCTTGCTGGTAAATTTTGTCACCCCACGTCCCCTGTCAAATTCTGGCAGAACCAGAGATCCCATGAGATCAGATGACAATGTGGTGGTGCAATTAAGAGTGGAAAGGCGACAGGAAAGTCATCTTTACAAAGCCACACAAAGTAATCCAAGGTGAATCATTTAGCCATAGTTCACACATTTATATAATCCACCTACCTAATAGAACTGTAATGAGGATTAATTAATTTTTCAAGTGTTTTGAGATGCTTGAATTAAAGCAGGAACTTTTTCTTGCAGTACTTTAACCCTGCTAATTCCAGACTGGCTCAAAAGTGACCAATCATAGGACATGAACGAACCAAAAAGTCCAAGAGGTATTCAAATCTGAGAAGGAGAATGAATCAATTTAACCTGGGAAGAGCTGGATTTCAGCCATATTTTATACAATATGAAATAAGAGAGAAAAATGACACATTCCACCCCCATTCTAGGCCACTTCTAGTGAAATTTTATAACATCTGTGGATGCTAAATACTTCAGACTCGAAGAATCCATTTAAGGCTATTTTCTGGAAGACCACACTATTCTCCAGGGTTACCACTTGGATGTATTTAAGGCAAGCACCCGTCAGAACACTATTTCATGCTCAGAATAGAAAGGAGGATGAAGACCAAGATCTCACTGCTGATTTGAAATGTATAATGTCACTGGGCTGCCAGATTATGACACATTAAAATCCCATTTGTTATCCATGGCCTGGCATTAGTTCAGCAGAAAACAGCAAATCTGTTTGAACTAAAATTTGATAGAAGATAATTTCTACACAGTTTACTATCTGGCATGTTTTTGTGACGCACACCAGACTTTTAATTCTTTCCCTTCATGGTTTTTGGGAGCCCTAGTAATCTGCTTTTTCCAAAATCTTTGTCACTCTGGGCCTGGAAAATGACCTCAGTGCCACCATCTCAAATATTGGTTTTATGCATTGCTTTTCAGAAGTAGCTTTTGATGTAAAATTGTAGAAGTATTTAAGAAAATTATGTGTTCAATTCTCTCTATATATCTAAGAGACCTTCAGTACATCCCTTTTTCTGATAAATGCCTAATCTAAATTTTGAATTGTATGCAAATCAAAAGAAATGTAGCTGTTCGGAAAAAGCCCTAAGTTCCTCACATGACAGTTAAGCTTCCCAAAACAGTAGACTAGTGTGCTAGTTTTAACACCAGCAGGAAATTAAACCCCAAAAAGACACTCCCCCCCCCCCCYCCAGTAAAGGAGGGACCAAAAAAGGAGACTGTGGGTTGAGATAACAATTTACTAAAACCACAAAGCAAGGGAATAAGATGTGCACAACAGCAATATTAATAGCAGAAGTATACAAAAAAAGGAGAAGGTGTTTTACCCACAAAAAGGTATTCACCACCAGGAACAAAAACAAGATGGTGAATGCTCCCTACAGGCCGCATCTGTGGGGTTTACGCAAACAAAGGCAATATGGAGACCATTCCTGCATGCGGCAGGATTCGGGAACAATGGCAGTAAGGCAGAGGAGCTCCCGCAGATAATGTTTCCCACCCCCTAGCCCAGAAGAACAAAGAACAGTGATAAACAACCCCCTGGAACTTAGGTCGTCCAAGTAGGGGTCATGTTGTGGCCCCTCCGAGCTCAGTTCTGCGCAGGTGCTTGTGATGTAGCTACTAACTCTCCACCACTCTGTGGGTCACCCTGTTGGTCCTGCTACTTTTCCTACCGCTCCACCATACTCCTTCCAGCTCAGCTCAGCTCAGCTGGACTTGGGTCACCCCTGCCACCAGTCCATTCCCTGCCGGCAGCTTCCCCACTGGCACTATTGTTTCAGCACAATGGTTGATCRCGTTCTCGCCACTGTCCCTTTCAGCACCAAAGGTCCGTAGTCGTGCTCTGGAGAGAACGGGACAGGGGGGGACAGGAGGCAGGGCAGCAGTGGCACTGAGTCCACAGGGGTTGATGCCAACACCTTCCCAGAACAAGGAAAAATGGCCGAATTCTGGTAAGGGCACCCCAGCTTTTCCTGCTGAAACCATGCACCCAGCGATGTTGTGGGTGGTACAAAATAACACCTGGTCACACCCACATGGTGCTAAACTCCACCCCCTCTCTGTAACCAGGAAAAGGTGAGGGAAATAATGCCTTTGGAGGAGCTTGCAAAAAGCCGAGTCTGAAACACTCACACTTGAGCACACATTCAAGCACCTGCGTATGCTGCTTATCTTTGCATGCACAGGGAGCCTGGGCTGCACTTACATCTTTTGTTGACACAATTTCATTTGTCATTTTTGTAATAAATCATACAGAACCAAATTCTTCATGTCTCCTTAATCCCAGTTTAGGCTGGGATCACAGTGTAGATGTGAAAGTGGAAAGAAGGATATAGGAACTGTAAAGGAGAGTAGGAGAAGCCAGTTTTCATTTCAGCTACTTAGGGGATTTTTTATTCATATTGAAGCGTTACATGGATACCTCTATGGACTTTTCTTTCATCTGGGGGATCCTCTGGCTAGTCATATGTAATCCTCAATACCTTTCACTGTGTGCTCTATAGTCAATTTTTTCCATAATTCTGTTTACCTTGACAAAAACCTCACAACGCTTCAAAAAATTACAATTTTATAGCCACCAGGGACAGTGGAACACAGGGCCCTTTGATGGCTTACTTTGGAACATACAACAGGGCAGCTGCAGACTTGTAGGCCTTTCTTTAAGACAATAACACAAGACTTGACCTGGTATTTCTTTTTTTAGCCTGACCTTCAAAAATTATCACCAAGTTGTCACAAGATCAACAAGACCTCAGCAGATGACTCAAGAATGCACCTACCTACCAGTATGATTAGGTCTCCTTCACATGTAGAATGAGGGGCTTCATTCAGAAGTTGTTTAAGCAATAAAGAATGCAGACTACCCATTCCAACGGCTGCATTTGTTCATCTTTTTCCAGAGGCAAAGGTGGTATTTGAAAGAGGCTATTTCACCAAAGAAGGAGAAAAAGAAATTATACAGAAAGATTCATCTTCATTTGGAAGGTCACAGAACTCTCAGGATGTCCAAATATATATCAAATGAGAAAGATGTATCCTTTGTTCATGAATAAAGAACATTTCAGAGAGTTCAGGAAAAAAATCAAAACATGGCCATAGTTATGCAAGCCAGACTAAATAAATAAACAAACTAAAACAAGGACACGCAAAAGGAAGAGTCTTCTATTGGGAGACAGACTTAGCCTTGACTTCAAGAAGCTCTGTAAAAGTTTATCTTAAATGGGTGATAATTCCAAGCTCTAGAGATGTCAACCTAATTTAGGCCATGTATATGTGTTTCAATTTAAAAAAAAAAGGCAGCAGAGAGCAGAGGCAAATACTCAGTTGCATTCTGTGCAGTATTTGTATCAAGCACAAGTCACAATAGGATATTAGAATGATAATTTTATACATTATAATGTCCATATGCATAAACACACATCCCTTAAGACTTTCTTTACTTCTGTTGATACTTTAGAAATTATTCATCTGATTAATGAATTATACACTGAATTTATACATTAACGTGTAATACTTAGGCCCAAATAATTTCTGGACTAATACATTATTTAAAAGCAAGTAGGAAGATTAGAAACTGGGTTAATTTACTAGTATCTAGCTTGGGGCTCCAATTTTCTTAAAGACAAATTCAGTACMTGCACAGGCAATGGGACTGTGAGGACATAAACTTTCAGATGTTTCAGTTATTAGAGCTGTTTAATAGGCTATCTATATAAAATGGAGACTACAGCATAAGTCAGACTTCAAATGGTAAACTGAGAACTAAAAACTAAAAGCTCCTGATAAGCAATTCATGAAGCTTTGACTTCCCCAAATGAATTCATATTCTGTGAAACAGGGAGAAGCAACATCCATGCCTGCAGTAACCTTTTAGAACTTTGCTTTTAGACACAACAGGAGCTGTCCATATTCTTGTACTCCGTGGCAAATGCAGTGTCAGATCTAAATCAACAAAAATGGAGGGGAAAAAGCAGCACTTTGTGTAAGAGTTGAACGCAGGACACCCTGGCACGTGAGCATACACATAAAAATCCCTTGTGAAGAAACTGGTTATGTCACTGCAGTCCAAGGCTGCAATTCTCAGAAAATTCTGTCTGACAGAAGCCCAGCTTCTTTTTCTAAACCGAATTATTTGATGGATTTTAATCTTATTATTATCTGCAGATGTCCTTAAAAGACATGGTTTTTGCACTTTCACTTCATTCATTTAAAACAGACACACACAAAACAAAGAAAATATTAGGGATTGATTAAATTGATGCTGTCAAATTAATTGGCTCCATCTCAATATTTTTTCCTAAAATAGATACAGATCAACTACGTTTGAACATCTAACACTTTCCCACGTGATGGGGAAATTTGGTATGTAGTTTATATGAGTTTTTCAGATTTTACTTATTGTTGAACAAGCAATTCCTTTTAATCAATACATTGATTTAAAATTGCTGCCAACATTTTGGAAGTCCAAAGGTGGCAAAACTTTTCCCAGTGTTTTATTTATATCTTGCAAGTAGTGAGATTTTGCTCTTGCTGACATTGCCCAGCAGTTCTTCCATTGCAACAGTAGCTTTATCCTTCCCAACTTGAAGAGAATACAGGGACTGTGTTATCAATTTCTTTAGAATTCAAGTTTTCTCATAATAAAATACCTTAATATGCTTTTTTTTTGAGAGAGAGGGAGAGGATAAGATGTCCTAGCTGAAACACTACTCGAAAAGAGTTTTTGGCAGATGATCAGCATGGAGAACTCTCTTTTCTTAAGCTTTAAAAGCTGAAAATTATAAGCAATCAAAGGATATTAAAAAGGGAAAGTTTTGGGCAATGTTTTCTATAGGCACTGTGATCTGGGCTCCAATAATATTAGAGTGCTATAAGATGCCTCTTCAAAACACTGCATCTAAATTAATCCTTTCAGTAGATTTCACCATGTCTTTTAGTACGTGATACATTTTACACCATCCCATGTACTAAAATGTGATATCAGCAAATCCATGCTCTGTATTAATTCAGGACTTACTACTGCATATCCACAATATGGATATGGCATTGGGCACTTATACAGAGCCTCAATTATCTCAACAYGTTGCCAGATTTCAAGGCAAAATGTCTTCCCTTGGACCCACTATTCAAAAACAGTTGTACAGACAACCACCAACAGCTCCAAGGGGAGATACTCAACTTTAAAGTGAGGTCAATGAACCACTGAATAGATTTACTTGRTGATCACCACATGAGAGGAACTCTTCCCACCTTGGAGTTTCACATGATTGCACCACATCTTATATCTTTCTCAAATACATTCTGGAGTTTCACCAGTTCTGCATGTTAGGACACTGTAACACAAAAGGAGCAGGGAAAGGCTTATTCCAGCATTTGCTGTACAGCCAACCATAAATATTTTGAATTCAGCTGTCCCAAAGTGCGATAAAGGTAGAGACTATGAAACAGAAATCAATGATCATGCTTCATATACTACTTGATGTTTTACTTTTTCGAGGGCTTTGATTATAGAATCTAGCACAGAATGAGCAGATGTGCATCTCCTGCTTTATGCTACTTTCTCTGCTTTGCTGCTTTCCCTGTTTCTTGACCTCCTGCATTAAATCCTAGGGGAAAGCAGATGAACTTCTGCAGGGAGATGGCGTGGTCGCCATGTTTCTCTTTTGGTGGACAACAGCACTGTGTGCACACTTCTTGTGTTCCAGAAAAATAATTAGGGTCAGGAAACAAACTGCATGGTATGAGCTGAAGTTCAGACTAGACCCAGGATAATTACAAACAATCAACCTCTGACAGGGGCCAAGTGGCACATTCAGTATTTAACACAGGTTGAGTGAAAAGTGTAACAGGCAATTTTTCACTCCCCAAGACCATCAAACCACAGCTTGCACTCTCCAGAGCAGTCTCAGCACAGTTCAATAACTGTGTGAGCTAAGGGTGACTCAATTCCTTGTTGCTCCTAAAAATAGTCCCATAAAAGCAAGAATGAGGTCTCTGAGACAGGAGCTGGTCACACTATACTTGTGTTACAGCTCTGCAAATCGAGTCCGGGATTTAGGAACTTASAGTGCCTCAGAGCTTTTGAAAGTTATATTCTGTGCTACGTGATCAATCATGTACTGAGAAGACTGAATGGCCAATATGAGCATTTTACAAACTTCCCAAGTAATGAAATATATCCTCTACTTTCTGGACTACTGTTTCTGAATCTGATGCACGCAGTCACCAGTGAACTGGAAATACAGTAATTTGTCAGAACTATATGCAGAGTTTTATTCAATTTATAAAGAAAGGGAGATAGAGCAAAGGGGAGTGAAAGAATATTTTATTGAAAACAATGCTCCAGATGCATCCAGAACAGTCATCCGGGAGATATATAAAACCATTACATATGGAATAGTTTTTTTGTGTTTCTCCCAAAGAAAGTAAAAATACAATATAACTTATAATTAGTACAAACAAAAACGAGGTTAAATTCACAGTCATATATTGCCAGAATGATTCTAACAGGCTGAATAGAAAAGCTTATGTAGGCAGAATTTCAGCTAGCAGAAAATATAAGATATTTATCTGAGTTACAAGACAGCAAGAATGACAGAACCACTAAATTCACATGCAGGTTTCTAAAATTAACTTTTGTTTGTAGAACAAACTGCCAGATTGCCAGCATTGACTCTACACACTTCAGAGCCACATACTTCTCTCATATGATGTTCTTCTTATTGTCTTACAGAAAGCAATTATTTTTTGTTGCTCCAAATATAATATTTTAGCGTTTCTCACTGATGAGGTGAATCCTTGACTACAGGACCTTCCTGATGGAAACACTGAGTAGGGTGGGAGGGTAGGGGGAGAAGAAGCACAAGATAATTTACATAAGTGCATTGCAATTATTTCTCCTTAATTATGCATGCAGCTGGCTCTATTTTAAGCTATGCCGTTGCACTGTGCACACAAGCACTAAGGGTATCTGTCACTCCATGTGTCAGGCCTTTAACATTCTCACCCACCTGCCTGCGAATCACCAGCAGCAACCAAAGAGAAGCAGTCAGGCTTGTGGCCACCTGCCATTCATCAGCACTGTCAGAACACTGCTGGTGCCTCTTCATATTTCTCTCCTGTTGAGACTTCTTCTGCACTGTGTTCAAAACTCCAGGTCGATTTGCTCTTTTCTACTAAGTTACTCTATGAACTTCTAGTTCAACATCAAGCTAAGCTCCATCATTTTTGAAAACACAGTCACACAAATCTGAGCTGGCAGTTAAAAACAAGCTGAAGTTGTGAACAAAAATAATCACAGTTGTGTTTATATTAATTAAATTAAATAATTAGATATTAAAATAAATAATCAGCTTGAATCTCCTCTCAAATGACACTGCTGCAATTTTTTTTTTTCCTTCCTGGCAAAGATTCTAATTTTTGTACTAATGGTTTGCCCAGACACATATTGAGAAAATGCTGTATTTTTCCAGGCTTTCAGAGCATGAGGGTACCTTATCTTTGGTAGAAAATAATAATCCTGTTTTGCCAGTGTTACGTGGAGATGCTCAGGAAAATCAGGGTCATTCCTCAAATACAAAGCATCACCTGGAAAACTCTGCCATCCACAGCACAAGGACACACACCACAGCCATAAAATACAAGCACAGTAAATCTGACACATTCTAATAAGCCCTGGCTCTACTATCTCCACCAAACAGAAAAGAAACAAAAACTGAGACAGACACACTCATTCCCACCTGGCAACCCAGCAAGTCACTCCTGTGCTACCACATCTGCTCACAATTTCCTTATGGGGGTGTCTGCATTGTTCACTGAGCCCTGCCCACCACCTGCAACTTCTTTGGGACAAAATATCTCATAGGGACACTGCTCTCCCAGCCTCAGTATGAAGACTGGTCATGATGACTCAATATGAGACTGTGGAGAATGCTTAATAGTCTAGAAGAGTTAGATATGTCTAAGATAATTCAAATAATGGCCTGTTTGTTAATGGGATACCCCACAAACCATTTAGCCAGAAGCCAGGGTCTTTCACACAGAATTCCTATGTATGGTCTTGGGGTTTTTTTGGCACTTGCAGTACTATCCATGCTATTTTGCTAGAAGTACCCTGTATTTGGGAAATGAACTTGCATGACAGTCTGACACTTACTAACAGCAAAGTCGCATCACTACCCTCTCTCCTCTTCTTTCCATTCTTCCTCTCCTTGCCTGCCTTCTCCCCAAAATAGAAATGGTAACACAACAGACAAAATGGGAGTTTTGTCCCTTTTTACCATGGAAGCTTATTTTCATTTCAAATGTCATTGTTATTTGTGTTTCAATTAAACTATGTGGTGTGAAGCTATGAACTCAACTTTTAATTTGTGCTAAAACTGACACATAGTCAAGGCTGAATACAAGACAGAATAGGTCCTCAGACTGCACTAAATTATCATTATAGGCCCCAACCATGTGGTAGACATTAGATAGGATGCTAAAACCAGAATTTTATTTGGTACCACACATAACAAATATGATTTCGTCTAGTTTTGAAGTTTTTCTTGCAATGCTGCTGTGAAAAGTGTTCTACATGCCTTTGGTATTATACCCTATGCAGAAACACAGGGAAGAGTAAAAGATTCGGTTTTATTGCACAAGAAATTGTTAAAGACATGCATGAACCACATAGGCCAATAATTCCTATGGTTTTCACCACTGAAAGTCATTCACTGACATAAACAAATCTAAGGGGTTGCAGGAAAACAGTACACAGGCTCATCAAACACCTTGTTCTAACAGCTATTTTTGAAGCAGAGGATATAGGCTATTAGAGTTCAGTAGATTATGAAACCACGCAAAATCCACTCATTCATGGAGATAAGATTTATCGAATCACTATTCCCCCTGTTCTTTTAAGATATTTCATAATGACACTGACAGATGAAAGGCTTGGATGCTTGGCTCCTTAGCCCAGAACAGTGCCAATACTCCAAAATTTATCAAAATGACAATTCGAAGCTATTTGCCCCTAGTTATTATAGAAGGGTCAGTTGGATTTTACACAACTCATCTTGAATGATTGATGAAAGACACTGGAAAGACAGTCACCATTGCCTTCCAGGGATGCAATGCACTGCTCCAAGCTGGAACGCTAGACACATCTCAGGATGCAAAACACACTTTATAAAAGTTATTGATAAAACATATGCCTTGAGGAAGAACCATTATTTTTTACTAATAACAATAAACATATTCTATTCCTGTGAAATGTATGTGTATCTGAAAGGATGTTTGGGGAGGAAATGTGATTGGCAAGAGGGGCTGTTTATGGATGGAGGTTACACAAGTTGGAGAAGTATTCAATGCTAAGGTGTTGCAAAGAATTCAGGCTGTCAAAACAAAATGGTACATGTCTTGCTGGATTAATTTTCCTTTTTTTAAAGATCATAAAATAATAGAATGGATTTGGTTGGAAGATTATCTAGTTCCAACTCCCCTGCCATGGGCAGGGACACCTTTCACTAGACCAGGTTGCTCAGATCTCCATCCAACCTGGCCTTGAACACTTTCAGCAATGGGGCAACATCAGCTTCTCTGGGCAACAGGTGCCAGTGCCTCACCACTGGAATTTCTTCCTAATATCTAATCTAAACCTACTGTGTTTCAGTTTGAAGCCATTCCTCCTTGTCTTGTACATGCTCTTGTAAATAGTCTCTCTCCATCTTTCTTGTTCTGGACTGGAAGCATATTTATAAAAAGGACAGTGTTTGAAAAGATTTTGGTCACATGCAATACAGAAGGTAACATCTGAAGCCACTGGAATCCTCTCTTTTATATCCTTTGTAGGATATCAAAAACGCCAAAGCAGAAATTACTTCTTTTCCTGAGATTTTCTCTCTTTTCTTAATAGAGTTAAGGCCCAAGTAGAATGCAGGCAGTTACATGGTTAATGATACCACCCTACAAGAAAACAACCCAGCTAAAAAAAGCAAAATAGGAAAGCAGTGTTTATACTTCCACACCCTGACATGCTAATGCCCCACTCTGATCCTAGGAGGCAAAGGTCTGCAACAGAGCTGGAAGCCACCTGTGTTTGCATTCCCAGCAATGCTAGCAGCCTGTAGCTGAAGAGAAACAGCAGTTTCTTAGGGCTTTTGTTAGTAGAGGTTTGTTTGAGGGATTTGAGGGGTTTATTTGTTCACTGGTTTGTTTTTATTACACAGACAAGAGTAAGTTCCACAAAGAAATTAGCTATCTTCATCAATTTCTTGAAGCTAATCCAAATACAGGACATTTCTTGTTTCTGAGAGTCTTTGTCACCTACACTCTTAGCAGATGTCTATTCAAAAAAAACCATGAACTATTTTACAAACAGCAGAAAGCCCTGAGGTCACTTCTACCTACTTTCCTGCAATACATAATCTTCAAAATTCATTTCATTTTCTTCATGATAATTTTGTGATCTCTTTTGATGCCGAAAATGTTATTTTCTTTTCTTTCCTGGGAGGAACTGCATTTTTAATCAGGCTTCCCAGAAAGAGCTTTTGCTGATCTTAATGTGAAAAGAAATCTATGAAAAAAAATATGCCCAGGAAATATTACTTCAGAATGACAGAGTTTATTTGACAGCACAGAAGATGAAAAGGCTTGGGTCCTTAAATTCTCTCTTCTCTACAGACCACAGAAGAGTGTTTGGAAAGCTGAACAGTGAAATATGGTTATGCCTAGAGACTACTTGGCATCTCCCTCACATCATGGGAACATCTGGAGAGATGCAATTAGAACACAAGCAGCTGCAATGCCCCCACTTGCTAATCTGAATTGTTTCATTGTCACCTTGTGCTCCCTCACTGACTGCTGCATCTACAGAGTGACCTGCATTTTATAAATCAATTCTCAACTGTGTTGCATTATCATACAAATATTAGACAGCAGTAGGTTCACTGATCTGTTAACAGAGCGGGCAGGTGTCAATGGGATGACCTGCTGTCTGTTGAGTGAGCCAAATTCTAGTCCTGTGTAACAACCATATACCCAGGCCATGCCCAAAAGCAGTTAGGGAACTCATGCATGACTTGGGATTTGACAATCTTGTCAAAAATCTGTCAGCTCCCTAATGAGAGGCACTGCTTTATTCTGCTGATGTGCTGAGATATACTCAGTTTGCTGGCATTCACAAAAAGACAGAATAATACAGCTAAGAACATATATCACAGGGTAACACAGCACAGCTCAAGCTGCCCTAAAAGAGCCAAGCCAAATTCTATTTGATGATGTCTGCAGTCACAGAATCACAGAATGGTTGARGGTTAAAGGGAGTTCTGGACCCGTTTAGGAATTGCAAAAACAAAACTTTTTCAAGTTTTTGTCAAGAAACTGCTCTGCAGCTCCTAATCAAACTGCAATGGCATAGGTGTTTGCACACGACATATCCAGGTAGGGAGGAAATGATGTTCAGGCCCTGCTCAGCTGACACTATTACAGACATACAGCTCTGACTGGGGCACGAGGGCTGTGGTGACCTGGAGGAACTCACTCACCAGAGCTCAACGCTACAGCAGCACTGCTGGCACTGCCACCCATCGTCACCCATGGCCAGGCACTGACCTGGCAGGCACCAGGCAGTGACTCACTGCTGAGTTTCACCGGGGCAATAGCATGCATTCATCAGCACTAACAAGTAAATCACATCAGACACCAAAAAGGGGGAAGAAAAGAACAAAGTGAACTCCATGAAGTGTTCCAAGATCAAAGAAGAGGAGGTCAGAATCTCTCATCTTCCCTGCAGTATCAGAGATGGTTCCCAATGACTCAGATTACAGCACAACCTATTCAGCACAATGCCTCAGGAGAAAGTCAAATTCACTTCTACCCCCTACTTCCTTCAGCAACATCACAAGTTTCATTGACATCATTATTGTATTGAAAAACCAGAATCATTAAAGACTATGGAACTGCTACAAAACGTGACTTTCCTCATCTCTAACTCTAGTAATACGTCATCTTCCTGGGTGTCAGTCTTACTTGTGTTGACCTCCTCAGCAGCTCCAAATATAAACACTTTTAAAAACTGTATTTCAAGGAAGATGGTTAACAGGTGAAATCTTAGTTGTTTAATTAATTAGTAAATATCTTCTGTTATTGAATAGCACAGGAATAAGCATGAATAGTAGCAAAAAATGGAGTCCTTCACTACTGAGACATCAGTTTAAAAAACAAGTAACTCTTCATTTCACAGATGATTGTGGCTGACTGTGAAACACTGAAACTGCCCTTATCTCTCTCCGCTTTAAAGGGTAAAGCCGCCCGCTGCATTTCCCGTTTAGCCAGCAAAATAGTTGACAAGTCAGTATTTTATCACCTTGCTGTGGAACCTCCCTTAGGTTTGTCGCAGATTTAGTGCTACTCAGAGGCAGGAGCTGCACATACTGCTTTTATGAAGTGCCTTTATGAGAAGAGTTACTTGTTCAGAATGCAATATAAAAAACAGGACCTGAGAAGGAATCTGTGGAGGAAGTCACATCAAGGCAGATCTGTGTTGGATTGAGTCCTGACATGGTCAGTCACGACAAGGCACAACTTCCACTATAATCAGCCTTTTTGGAGGAAGAGGCTGTTTTGGGAAAGGATTCCTGTTTACTGTAGTGCAGAATCATTACACAGAACCTACCTTGCTCAGATAGGAAGAAAAAGGCTTTAACAGGGAAGCTTATGGCAAAAACAAACAAATGAATTTTCCTGGAAAATAAAACTCATCTGGTCTCTTTATTTCAGGCAGCTGAGATTCAGGTCACTAGAGATGAACTTGCTCCTCTGCTGCACCTGCTCCAGCTTTGGCTCTGATCCAGAAGGCTTTTACCTGCGACTTTTTACACAGGTGAATTTCAAAATGGAATCTACATGGAACTGTAGCTCCAGAAGTCAAGCACCTTCCCTGTCCTTGGGCATGCAGCTGAAAGGAACATCTGAAACTCTCTCTGTGTGACCCCAGCATCTGTACCAACAACAGATGCTACAGAGAGGCAAGAGATACTTGTGTTTTACCCAGAGAAAACAGAACTGCTTCCGGACCCTACAGGACTCTGTTCTCAAGAGACACAATTTTCTTTTCCGGATAATGGAAGTGCCCATGAGGCTCCGGACAGAGGCTTTAGTGAAGCAGTGACAAGGGTTGGGAGGTCAGTGATAAGATTTTAGACAGTACCATGTTCTCAAAGCCACCTTGAAAGCCAGGCTTTCATTACTAGGCTAGAGATGTGCCTGGAGCAGCTAAAAAATTGCCACATAAAACTTATCTTCTTAYGGCAATCCTGAGGCAGAATCCAAGTTTATACTAAGATGGCTCACAGTGCACTCATGAGAGAGAAGTCTTGGTTTTGCCATGAAATCAAAATTAAGAACAAAACAGATGTGTCCAAGGATGTTACCCCACAGGAACAATCAATGGACCAGTTTAGAGACTAGGAAAAAAAAATCTGAATTATTCTAGCTTGAACTAACACAGGAGATTAAAAGAAACTTCCATGTTAGTTGTAAACTAGTTTGGATAAGAGTTTCCATTTAGGTACTTTGCCTGCTCTTCCTTCTGGTAATTCTGTTGATGTGACTTTAATACAATCTAGTCTGACCTTCCTATTATTTTTCCTCCCCTTGAGCAATTTAATCTGAACCCCATTCTACTATCCCCAAGTGCTTCTGGGGAAAGAGATGAGAGTGATGATAAAAGACATGTTAAGAGACAAGATCATATTCAGCTCTTTATCTTTGCAGATGGGTTTGACCATCACAGCTAGTCTGGAAAGGATTTTAGAGGTAGGAACAAGGCATTTTTCTATCCCTTCTTGGATAAAAGGTCATGTTCTCCTTTCAGATCTCTAGTTAGACGGCTTTTTCTTTTCAGAAAGGATATTGCATCATTTCCCCCTTTCCAACCCTTTTACCCTATTTTTAAAAATAACTTATTTTCAAACATTTAAGTGACAGAAGTGTATTTGAAATAATTTTAATATCATATACTGAGAACTTTTTCATGGGGCAGAAAGGAAATATTCATTAACCTTTTCAATTTCAATACCATGCAAAAGTGCTTTACCATGAAGGCACGACCACAGTAGCATAGGCAGAGTGAAAAAGGGGAAGGATGCTCATCCTCAGTTGGGAGACCTGATCTGCCTGTTTGTACCTTGGGGTAAATCAAATCTAATTTCATTTTAATAAAGGTAAAAAACTTGAAACCAGGGCTTCAGGGATGCAATGCTTAATGAACAGTGGATGTAAAAATTTTAAGAGGTGATTATCAGAACTTCCATTACTTTAGGTATATTCTGGTAAGCCTGGCAAGTACCTTTCTCCTGTCACCAAGCTCTGGAGAGCTGATGTTTTCCCTTTCGCTTGCACTAGGATGCTCTCATGCCACCATTCCTCTTATTGGGGATGATGCTTCCCATGTTTTAATTCAACTCAAAACCCAGATATTCGATGCCAAAGGTCTAAGAGTGGGCTACAGCAAAAGGTGTAAAGATTAATGGCTAACACACATGCTATAGTGCAATAGTTATGCCCCAAAGCCTCTTCCACAAAACAGTAACAATTCAAGAACAAGGGTTCTTAGCATCTCCCATGTTCATTTGGCCTGTGTAAAGACGGCACAGACAATACTGTTCTGGTCACTAAACTTAGCATCAATGCCTTCTTTTGCTTACCATCTAGACCAAGTGCTGACAAAAAATGCCGGGTTGAAATATCTTGTGACACAAAAGAATGAGTTGTGCTATGTCTCCCTGTGCACTCACAGCAGGTGGCTCAATAGCAAAGAATGGGAAAGGTGGTTCTTGCTCAGCCTGGCTGTAGCTGAGAGTGTGAGAGGGGAGCAGACGTACAATGGTAAGATGCCATTGGCTTCAGCAGGCTTAGGATCAGCCCCTTACACTTCCCATGAAAATCTAGTCCAAGGCCTTCAAGAAAACCTGAAAATTATGACTGCTCCAAAGAGAACCCCCCGCCTATGCTACAGCCTAAATCTGGAACTTGTCTCCACTCAGTTTGATCACTCTTCTGGGATGACAGTCATTGCTTTCTCCACAGGACACTATACTTCAAAGCAAAGTAATGTACTGCATTCAGTTACACTAATGCAATCCCCCCTGATTTATTTCTTCTACCATTTCAGTCAACGTCCCAGCGAGTCATCTACTTACCAGCTGCACATCTGCTTGACAGCTTTAGGGATCTTTCTCAAGCAATAAGTCCTGAATGTCTTTCCAGGGTCTTATGCTCCAGCTCTTTACTGTTTAGAGGATATTGCTCTATTTATCCTCAGCTTCATAGTTCTCTTAATGTTTATCTACCAGCACTGCCATCTTTCAAGCCACTGTACTAACAGATAAGGCCTTCTGCATCTAATTACTGGTCCAGTTATTATTTGCTGTTTGTCCTCTATATTTAGATGTATTTTACATGTTTGTTGGCTTCATTTCCACACACTATTATCCTTGTCAGAGACAGAGAATAACAGTTGCAGTCATAACAATGATCCTGCAGCCAGCTCCACTAACACTTTGCTAATTCTGCTCCCTGTTCATACTCCTTCAGTCATGATATTCAGAGTTAACAACAGCTTTCAACTTACATTGGAAGAGATGGACGAGCTACACTTTCACCTGTTGTTTTTTTATTATTTGAGTACAGAGATATTCGTTTTCTTTTAAACTTGCTATTTCTCCTAGTAATAAGATAATTACCATCTAATTGAAAGCAGACACAACTTGGGGGTTTTTTTCCAATTACGTTTCACTTGTATGATTTGTCTAAGGTCATTTCTCCACAGGAAAATGGTTGTAAAAGAAACCGTGCAGTGCTCAGACCCAGCTACATTCTACCACAGTCTTATCCTGCTTTTCTTACTGGCTTGCACTTCTTCGAACAAAAAGAAATTTCTAGTTTTCCTTCAACATCCCTATCTTGACAGACAGCCCTTGAACAATCTGCTCCCTTGGTGTACCAGTGTACTCACAGGTGAAGTGAGAACCACAGTGCATTTTTCTTCCAGCTGTTTGGTGTGCCCTGCCTAGGAAGGGGCTCTACAAATGCACAGAGGGAACCTGACTGTCCAGATCCTCAAGACTCGATCTAGTGTGGCATTGTCTGTTTTCCAGCTGGAACTGTGTCTTTCATTACACTAAAGGTCTCCCTTCCCATTAATCTTGTTGAGCAACTCTCCTCTCCAAGCTCTGCTGCTCACAATTTGTGATTCCTTATTGTTGAGCATCCATCACACGTAAAATCAGTTCTAAGCACCCCATTACTCACATATTTAGAGACGTCAAAGCAAGGCCTCCATGTAGCTCCCAGAGCACTTTAGAATTCCCTTCTGCTTTTCCATCAAAAAGGCAAAAAGGACACAAGCAGACAGCATCTTATTTGAACTTAGCAGGGAGGTAGATTTCCTTATACAGAGTTAGGAGGAGAAGAAAGGCAAAAAAGGCAACTATATAATACAGTTACAGTTAATGATGCATGAACATCACAAAGTTCAGCTGAGCAAGGACCCAGTCCTGGGTCCTTCAGGTGACTTTTTCAGTGCCAATACAACAGAAGAACTTTCCTTGGAGACCCTGTATGGAAGTTAAGGTGAGTTTCCTTTCTCATATTGTAATTTATATTAGATCACTGATATATGTATCAATTTATGTTAGATCACAGCACTTAAGGACCTAGAAACCAGACTTTTCTTTTGCTCAACCAGGTTTTCAGTTTGGTTTAGGGACCATCTCCATTAATAGTTCTGATGTGTACATACAACTGTGTTCTAATGAGATCAGAGAAACTGAGAAACTTCTGGGGGAAAAAATCATTAATATGGGGTGTCTAAAGAAGTTTCATATATTTAAGAGCTTTCATTTACGGGATAAGCCCCAGAGAAAGCTGTGGAGATCATCTCTATAAACTTTGCATTCACACACTAATTATTAAACGGAAAGTATGATCAATTGGTCTCCAAGGTCTATCCACTAATGGATTCCTTTCCCCAGCACAGGATTGCTGTAGCTCATTCATGCACTCGCTCATCCATTCATTCATTCTGGAATTGCGCAAACAGACTCTGTAAACAAAAACTCTTCACCAGCAAACTCCCACCGTGCCAGCAATATTAAGTGGCAAGAATATGAACACCCTGCAGAGAAGCAGAGGCAAACAGTTCATTGATATTTCTCTTTCCTCTTATCAGTATAGTTGATCCTGCTTTACAACCAATGTAAAAAGATAGGTTACACTGGTAATAAACCTCAATACATTAAGTCTCCGTACAGACTGGTTGCTGAAGGCTTAATATCAGTCATAATTATTATCCATAAAATGTTATTGAATCAGATCTTAAAAGTTAATGCTGCTTTGTTTCAAGAGATAAAGGACAGTAGACTGGTACGGCAGAGAAGGAAATATTGAGCTTTTGATCAATCTTTGTGTGATTTAAAACCTTAATCGCAAAAGGGACTCAGCACTTCAAATATTATCCCAAATCCTATGAGCTGGCCTAAGCAGAGTCCTGTGGCAAGAGTGATTACACAGAGGATGTTTTATCTTTGAACTTGATACCAGCACCCAAATGGAGGATGTAACTCTTTTCTTGAACTCAGGACTGGTGCTGCCTTTTTAAGATAGATCAAAATGTGTACTTAGTAGGTAAGGGCTTTCCTAAGCTGCAACTTCCCACATTCCATTTGAGACCTTGCTGCTCAGAGCACCACCTTCATTTATGGGTATTTGCCTTCGCAGCCCTCATATCAATACAAGATGCAAAGCAGGTGCCCTGACAGAAGGCATCAGGCCACCAGTTAATGGAGCACATACGCTGCCCTAACATTTACAGTTAATGAAGGCTGCTATCCTTCCTGTCCACAAAAACAGAGGGATCTGGATAGGCTGGATTGATGGGCCGAGACCAACTGTATGAGGATCAACAAGGTGAATTGCCAGGTCACAACTCTTGGGTCACAACAACCCCCTGCAGCTCTACACTGAGGAAGAGCGGCTGGACAGCTGCCCAGTGGAAAAGGACCTGTTCAACAGGTGGTCAAGAAGGCCAGTGGCATCCTGGCTTGTATCAGCAATAGTGTGGCCAGCAGGACTGGGTAAGTGATCACCCCCCTGTACTTGGCACTGGTGAGGCCACACCTCAAGTTCTGTGTCCAGTTCTGTGCCATTCACTACAGGAAAGACATTGAGGGGCATGTCCAGAGAAGGGCAACAGAGCTGGGGAAGGGTCTGGAGCACAAGTGTGATGAGGAGCAGCTGAGGGAGGTGGGGGTGTTCAGCCTGGAGAAGAGGAAGCTCAAGGATGATCTTATCACTCTCTACAACTACCTGAAAGGAGGTTGGAGCCAGGTGGGGGTCAGCCTCTTCTCCCAGGGACCAACAGATAGGACAAAAGGAAATGGCCCCAAGTTGTGCCAGGGAAGGTTTAGATTGGATATTAGGAAAATTTTTTTCACTGAAAGGATTACCAAGCATTGGAACTGGCTACCCAGGGAATGATGGAATCACCGTCCCTGAAAGTATTCAAAAAATGTGCAGATGGGACACTTAGGGACATGGTTTAGTGGTGGATTTGGCAGTCCTGGGTTAACAGTTGGACTTGGTGATCTGAGAGGTCTTTTCCAACCTACACAACTCTATGATTTTATTCACCTTTCTGCACTCACAATATCACTAATGCAGCTCTCCCTTTCCCTTTTTGTAGTAAAATACTGCAACAATTTGAAGCCATTACTCATCTCTACAAAGAGCTGAGAAGAAAGGAACAACATAACAGCTGGGAAGGAGCAAAGTGGACCAGTGTGTGTCCTCCCTACCAAAAGCCACAGTGCTTCCCAGCCAGAAAGAGACCTTGGCTCCCAGGTAAAAAGAGTCTCATCTCCTCCCTTCCTCAGTTACTTAGCAAATACTAATCATGATATGGACACCCCAGTGTCCTGTAAAGTGAGGACAGATTTTTTAAGGTTCACTACAGGCTCTACTTAAAAAATGAAGCAGGTTCTGACTTATGTGCCAATTCTCATCCAGCCCTGACTAGATTCACACTCTGCTGCTGTAATGCACCTGTTTTGCAAAGCAACCATTAAATTTGGAAGCTTTATGGAATGCAACATTTTTCAAATCTAAAAAGCATGCCAAAGAAATCATGCAGAAGGGTAATAGGAAATACTTGCAGGGAGACCTATTCTAAATCGTCTACACATAGATAAGGCACCAAATTCCTTTCCTTAAAGATTTTATTAACCTTTTGCTGATGGAAGGAGATTACTGATTGAGAGCTAGATGAGGTCAGTGCAGCAATTATATTTTGAAACCTCTTCAAACAAGGCTCTTGTACAATGTAAGAAAAAAGTTGACAAAATGAATTGTTACTTAAAACGAGTCTTTTAGAAGAATAATTAACCTATAATAACTGTTCTGGCCTCCTCTCCAGCCCTGAAAAGTAATCCTTTCTCATTAGTTTCAAGTTTAATTAGCATCAATAATGAAACGGCCCTTGGAAATAACCATTGCATCACGCTCTCTAATGCTGACGTACGCTGCCCTACAAAGGGAAAAGCCACAGGGGGATGTTTGAAGACAGAGAGAGGCTCAGCAGATCACAGATGCTCACAAAACCAAAAAGGAAACAATATTGTAAAAGGTGTAGAATGTGACAAAACCAGATTTATTCAAAGCCAAGTGTCACAAACACAGGGTGGAGCAGAGAAGACTCAGAGTTTTGCCAATAACTGCTGCAGTATTTCTAGCAAGTTACTGAGCCTCTCAACTCTAATTTCTTTTTCTTTCTTGGCCTTTTGGCTGAAGCAAAGAGAGAGACTTCACTATATAGTATATTCTAGATGAGAAAATTCTATTCAGCACTTGCAGTCTAACATAATCAAATAATGCTTTTTCCATCCCTGGCTTCTGTGATCTCTCTGTAAAATAGATAYAATAATGCTTAGCATTGTCACTAGGGTGATAAGGCTTAAAGTACTCTGAGAATCCAACATGAAAGAGGCTATAAAAAGCCCAGACACTCTGATGCATCCGAGATAACCCGTTACTCAATGGGCCAGTAGAAACAGCAGGCGAATGCCAATGTACAAGTTGTAATTAGAGGTCTGCTGCAACTTGCAGAGCTCTGAAGCATCACCACAGATTTCTAATAGAGGTGAAGTCACAGATATTTCAGCTGAATGTCACAAGCACTACAGCAACTGCGTTCAGAAGAACCACACCAGCTTTCAAAACTGACCTGGAAAGAAAACTTCAATAACATAAAATTCTTAGAAGGAGCACGATATATGAAAAACACCATTTCCAATATGTCTACCTAGACTAGTATTTTCTCTTCCTAACAGACATCAAGAAATACATAGCACAAGAATTCACACACGGACATCTCACACTGTGCTCCCACCCTCACCCTGCAGGATTCTGCTTTTTCCCCCTACACTCACCACCAACTGTTCTTCACCTTACAGAGAGCCATCTTCTCTCCCTTTGCTTGTAACTTGAAGGTAGAGTTATGGTTTGCTTTCATCACAAGGTTTTGTAAGACACGAAACCAGCAAGAGTTGCTTGTCAGCAAGGAAATGGGGAGAAGCTTGCAGAAAGAGCCTGCACCTCTTTCTTCACCGTGCATTACTGCAGGGAATCCCAGTCTGAAATTTATTCAGCATACACCCTTGTATGAGAAGGAAAGGTAGYTCTTCCGTGTTGATATAAATGTTGGAATACCAGTGGAAACTCTTGAGATTTGCAAACTGAACTGAAGAGTTGTAAAGGGGATGAGACAAGTTGTAAAGGGGATGCCCTGCATTTCTAGAACCATCTAGTTAAAAGGTTTCAGCCTAGTATCTCCACTTTGCCATCTGTAATCCAGGAAGAAACAGGTAAGCCATTGAAGTTTTAAACAATCTCAAATCCCTCATTCTCTGCAAATTTCTGATATGTAAAGTAAGAAACCATAAAGGATAAACCTTTTCCCACTGCATCCACAAGGTTTTCCCTTCCTAGACAGTGCTCAGTTTGCTCAGCAGTCCCCATTAGCCAACAGCAGCCAACACCTGCAGCTCCTCACTGCAAATGGAGATGGTGCCCAACTGCAGCTGCCAAACGCGCATGGGCAGCTGGCCACACCCTATCCCATTCTCACTTTTCATGGGGGTACAAATAATCCTGGTCAAAGACTCCCAAAGCCTTCAAATTTCAATTCTAAATTTGACCATTTGGCTTCAAGACAGGTGGTGTTTTAATAGTCAAAGGCAAGGCTCATAATTTTTCAAAATAAAACAGAAACTGAGTTTCTTATAGCATCAAACAAAACTCTAAGTTTGCTGTCACTGAAATGAAGGAAATAGCAGTCCTATGACTATTAGCAGTACAGAGATAGGAATAAATCAATATGGAATACCGGCTCCTTTAGCTTTTCCCTTAAAAAGCTGAGAGTTCAGACTGCACCTTACTGCCTGTACTCCAGTTCTTAGAAAGTAAAAGCACTAGTTATCCACCAAAAAAAAAAAAGCAGCTTCTACCAACAGAGTTCAAAAGCAGTCAAAACTACCCTTGCTTTGCAAAGGAAGTATCCACCACAAAGGGAAGTATTTCGTGTCACACAAGATGTCAGTGGCAGAGCTGTGTACTGCAAGATAATTAAGTTGGAAGTCAAAGTAGAACTCAATTCTTGCAGCTACCTACTGAAGTTCTTTGGCAAAAGAAATGCCTGTTGTTAGAAACTCGTCTGAAGTCAGTTTGAAGCCAGCCACCAGCTTTCTCTACTGGGTACACTTAGAACACTTCAACCACATCACAGATCCTACTTGGCTAACAAGGGAAGGTGATTCTCCTTCACTACAAGTGACAGTTTATAGCTTTTACAAGTAGAGATATCTAAGTCCTATCTATGCTGTCACAGGGAATTTCTGAGTAGCCATGCTAAGCAGGATAGTGACAACCATGAATCTACTTGGCCACCTCCGTCATAAATCAAAATACTCATGTAAATTAGACTTTAGTCTCAAAATGTGTTTCTTGCCTAAATATTTAAACACATAAATAACCTCCAGCCATTCCAGGTTGTCATTTTAAGCTTTCTGACATTTATTGTTCGCAAGAAAAGAAAGGTCAGACTTATCAAATCTGCATTTATGCTTCCATGACATTTTTCTCCAACCAAATCTTTCTGAATTAAAGAAGCAAGACAAATGTGGCACATTTCATAAAGGACCTTTCTCAGCTCAGCACTGCGGTCTCAGCAACCATGCTGAGCTCAGAAGTGGCCTCCCAGGAAACAGATGCTGTGGCTCAGTGGATAAAACAGATCTAGAAAGCAGGCAACCTGAATTGCTGTTTGCTATTAGGTAAATCAATTGTGCCGAAAAAGTAGATTTAATCTCAGTACTCTAGTTCTGGGTAGCCCAAGAGGATGCTTTGGTGTGAGAATTAGACAGGAAATGTCCAGACACGGTGTGGAATTTGCTGCCATTTGGGAAGCAACTTGGACTCTCAAAACACTATCACTTCAAGTGAGTTAGCACTGATGTATTCAAAAGGTGATACCTTCTCTATTAATAAAGTCATGGCTCATTTAGTGCAGAACTTTGTGAATAAGTGCTAAATACTGCCAATCTCTCCTCAACTTTTCTACTTCTTTTGGCTAATTCACAAACTTTGTCACAAACACAGATGTTACTTCCTATCACATGAGATGTGCAGTGAACCAAATGACCGGATTACCTCAGCATCCAATTCACTCAGACACTGCAAAACTGCCTTTGATTTTGAAGAATGTCTCTGCTTTTGTATAATAAAGCACTTCAGTTTCCCTGTGCACTTCTTTACTGTAGGTATTTATTCCCTGTTTTTAAGGATGGAGAAAGAAAAGCTCCGTAAGTTTAGAGAAAACGTATTTTTTAAATGTGCCATAAATGTTCATTCAAACATAATAAATTGTTACTTGTGTCCCTTTTGGTGTTTGTTTATGGCTATTTTACTGAACACGCTTATGAATAAGAACATTCGTAAGAACAATGAGCCTAAAAGTAAACAAAATTTGCAGAAAACAGACTTAGAAATCATAAACACACTGCGCATAATCCTGACTCCCAATGAAGATCAGCAACACCGCGTAACTCTGGGAAAACAAAACTGTGTGACCACATCATGCTTTCTGTGAACCACTCAAAGACTGAGCATCATTTCTAACATTATCTGTCAAATACTTTGCAACAAATCTGCAAAGCCTGGTGGCTTTTCTGTGAAAGCCCGCTGGCATTGCAAGCCAAATTTTTGCAGTCAGCATGGAAACAGTGGACAAGGCATCAGGAGTCAAAAGTCATAAGCTATGAGTTTTCTTGAGTTTTCTTAGTTCTGATGGAGTAGGAAAGTGACTTGGTCAGCAACAGGCAGGACAGCAATAGGATCAAGGATCATACTGCCCACAAAGCCAGGCAAACCCGTCACTAGGTTTCCTCTTCAAGAAGCATTTACAGTTCAAGAAGAGGCTCTGTGGACTGACTTAATCCACATTTCTGGAGAGCACCAGTGACTGAAGGTCTAGAGAGAAGTGCTACAGACCTAATAGGGCAGAAAGGACTGGGAAAGATGCTTCTAAGCACACTCATTATTCACTGTGATTTAGCAACTGGTAATCAACATGCAGCACACTGGTACCCATGACAACTCAAGGGTAGAAAAGGAAAACCTTGATTTGCAGTAGTTCATGTCTGGAATAAACTCAATAGCAACTCGTGCTGTCCTGAAACTTTGGACTGGAAAAGCTGACCTAATAGCTGAGGCAAGGAACAAAACCTCAGCAGAAAAGAGCAAAGCCACTTGCACTACAACAAAAGCTTTCAGAAGCCCAACAGCAATGCCTCAGTCTTATCTACCAAGTTTTGCCACTGCTTTATCAGAAGAGCAAGATCAGATCTCAGATGTGGCACACAGCTGAGGATGAGAGAAAAACAGAGAGCAACTGCAAAGTGACTAACGTCTTTTACCAGTTTTCTGCTCAGTATGGCACAACTCCAAATGCCGTCCTTTGAAGGCAGAAAAACAAAACCAGAAAATAATAAAAGAAAAATATAACTAAGAGATGTTGATTAAATGCTGGTACCTCTAAAATACACAGAAATAATTCTGTGGACTTTACCAGAGTCAGATTTCAGCTTGGAGCTCTGATTTTCATTTACAAAATGTCCACTTTCAAAACGACATTTTTATCTGGTCTGAAGTTCTTTCTAATCTTTAGGCAAAGGGTTCCTCCTGCAAATGAATTCAGGTGCATAGTAGCAGTCCCCTAAAGATGTAAAGCCTAATTGCCTCAGCATTACAATAGCACTGATATGTAGTGAATGCAGACAGTTTCAGGGAGAACACACGTGGCAAGTTAATAAAATTTTAGATGAAGGCCACAGTGCAGGAGTAATATTTTGCCTAGCCAGAGGATGAAAAGTTATGCATTGCTATTTTAAAAATATAATTGGAATGTTAAATCTATTTCATGAATGAAAGTACATTGACCTTTAGAGGGAAGAATGACTCATTTTCAACCCCATATGCCCCTTCTTAACATATGCTTCCTACCTTTGCATATGTAAGTAGCAATTAGTTTTCATGGGAAGTTATTTTATGGCCATTTCAGCTTATTAAACTTCCTGGGTAAACTCACAAGAAACCTATTTAGCAACATTTGTGGCTTAGGTGCCTTACAGTGAGTGGACTGGTTACCTGTGAGGTTAATGTGAAAAAAAAAATGCAAATACCAACGGAGGGTTAGGGTGGAAGGGCTCTGGATCATCTCCCCCATGAAAGCTCAATAACCTGTCCAGAGTACACTGCTACAGAGACCCACTGTGGTTCAACATTACCCGAACTAAAGTTGGCCTGAAAATCTCCTGGCAGTAATGTTCACACTGTTCACTTCCTCATGGCAATGTACTGGGTTTCATTAAATTCTTTTTGGAAAGATTTCCTCAGAGGCACAGCAGAGTTTCCAGTCAAAACTATAGACAATAAGAGCAAAGTCAACAGCAAGCTGGTAGCTGAGAGGTTCACCTAAAATATGGGAGATCTGTAGCACTGCATTCCTGTCCAAGCTTTTCTCCCTTCCTGTGCATTTTTTGTTGCGTGTTTTTCCACAGGAAATATTCAAATTATGTAAGAAGACAATATTAAGTCTGAAATCGTTTCCCAAGAGAGGAAAACTCTTGTACCCAGTTTTGAAAAGGCCAAGCTGACATAGAAATGGTAGATGGGCTGAGGACCACAGCTTCTCTAAATGGAAGCTGCTTCTTGCAGGATGCTCTGTTCCCAAAAGGCTGTGTGTGTGAGAAAAATCTGGCATCAAGATTATTTGCAGGAGAGCCCTGTAGAAATTCCTGTGAACTTTATGGCTTGTCTGTTAAACAACAGCAGCCCACAAGTATATCCTTTACTAATTGTTCAGTAACAGACTGAGACAAAGTGCTTCATGCTTTGTGCAAACATGCTGTCAGAAAGGGAAAAGGTTCACTCCAGTTGAATTTACCTTTGAGCCAGCAGCTGAAAGTATAAGTTAAAGAGAATAAAGCATTATCTACAGGACTCTGTTGTCACACCTAAGGTCACTGGGAATTCATCCCCTTGCCATTTTTTCTCATCCTAAAATATAATTCATTCTCTATTCATGTGCAGGATCATTTGGGGAAAATAATTTAGCAAGGTAATTACACATTTTCCTGGGAAGTACTGCAACCCYGTGCATCTCCAGCAGACAAGAGGGAAAAAAAAAAAAAGCCCAGTATGCCAACATAAGTGAAGCAGCTTTACATTGTTGATGGGAGGATTGTGTTGTTTGAAATCCATTTCCAATTAGCTTAAGCAATGAAGGAAAGGCTCAGTTGCCTTAGGAAGGGCTTTAGTTAAGCCCCGTACACATTAGCTGCAATGGTGTCAATAATTGCTGGAATGTGTCGGGCTGGTGGATGCTGTTCACGCTGTTATCACTGTGTCAGCACATCCTGCTGTCGACAGGGCTACACAGCACAAATTTAAGCCTGGCAGTGACACATGGTGTTCACACAGGCAGCACCTTAGCAAAGCAGTAGGAATGGATTTCCTAATGTTGTTAAACAAACCCACGTTACAAAAGCAGCGAAAAGCCACGTAACAGTGTAACTCCACTAAGGCGTCACTGCTGAAAAAGCAATTCAGAAAGAGACGAGGATTTTTACAGGAGATTATAAACAGCTGCAAGGAGAAGTTATCACTTTGATATAGGTAAAGGAGGTCCATATTCCTTCCCTCTGCTCCTCCTTTTCCTGTATCCACTATGACTGACTTTGCACGACTGTGTTGCAGTAAGAACTGCAGAGCTTTGTCTCCAACATGATTTTACAGGGGCATAGCTTCCTACTCATGTGGAAAAACACGCATTTCTTCTCAACAGTGAGACAACAGACAAAATAAAAGCCTGTGAGTTTTCCCAGCTTTGGTTAAAGCTCCATCTGCATTGAATTCACAACACCAGGGCACCTGTTAGTTCACATGTATAGCCTTCACTCAGATTAAAAACACACCTTCATCCTCTAAGAAAAATGCATGTCCTCCAGCTCCCTCATTGCTGTAAGTACCTGAGTAAAGATGGCATTCAAAACTAAGGCTTCACCGCCAAAGGAAGAAATCTGTAAATCAAAAAAAGTGCTCATCACAGTAAAGTCCCCGAACAGAAAAAAAAAAAAAAAAAGAGACAGTAGGTTTTGGTGTCTTTAATTTTTGGTTGGTTTTTTTTTACAGTAATGTAGCAAGGCAAGATCTGCTGGAAGGTGGGGTGTGTTGGCCTCACCTAGCCACCTTGTGGTAGACAGCACCTCTGTATTATCCCTGCCTAATCTGACACAGGAAGAGCTAACCTGGGTACCTCAGTTCAGCCACAGCTGTAGAACTTACACTCAGCCTACTCTGACAGCCTGCTTTGATTTTCATTTCGGGCAGCAAGGAACGAGATGGTTTCCATTTGTAGTTCTTCAGATCACTATCCCATCTTTTCAGATGAACATCAAAAATCAGTTGCTCCAACTTTGTATTCAAAGCCCAGCACCAACTTCTCTTGCCTTCCGTGAATTTACTTAAGTGTATTCTGTGGTTCATTAAGTAGTCGGCTACTCAGAGACACACCATTGACTTCTACAAAGCTTCATAAAAGGTACCTAACTTAACTCACTGTGACAAATTATTTGGACCTGCAGTCCTCTAGTATTATATTCTTCTAGTAGGAAAGGCTGAATCAGAGCTTCTGTTAAAGGTACAATGCACACACAGAATGGAAATTTCTCTTAATCACTAGCCCAAAACAGAGCCCTGATTTGAGATAAAGGAGCTACCCCAAATCGTGACTGCAAATCATTGCCAACCAGAACCAAAATTCTAAGCCAGGTTCTCTCTTCGCAGAAGTACCAGTGCTATACGAGCCTCCTCAGATGTACAACTTCTTCTTGTACTGTAGCTGGTACAGTGCAGTTCACTGAGGATCCTTTGGGGTTTTAAAAGGGACAGAAATGTCGATCAGCCCTTACATTTTATGTTTAAAGCAAAGTAAAAATATTAATATCAATAGCCAATAATAGTGATAGTAGCATTAATGTACAAAATCGGGGGCCAGACCCAGCTTTGGAGATGTTTGTGCTGTTTTCTGGTCTGTTTGCACATAACCTTGAAAACACTTCCAGCACTTTGAGGAAGAATCCCTTTTTAGGATGACATTTTTTATGTTTCAAAGAACCTGATCTTGCTGTCCTTCGAGTAACGACACTTTAACCTTCTGGTCTTGCTTGCGTCTGTCTAGCACATACAAACTCTTAGCATTTCGTAAGAATCCCTCAGCACTTTCAAAATAGTCCTCCCGGCCCCACCGAAGCCCCTCGATACATTTCGCCCCGGTGAAGCGCAGCCTTTAAGGACAAGCCGTGAGTGGAAGGCGCGACTGCTCGGGGGAGCTGCGCTTCCCGCATCCGCGGCGCTGTCAGTGACCGGGACGGTGCGGGGCGCTGGACGAGTGTCCCGGCGGAGCCGGCACACCGCACTGCCGGGACATGGCGGGGGCTGCGCGGAGCGGGCGAGGGGCGCTGCCCGGCGCGGTGCGCGGCATGCAACGCACGGCTCACCTGCCGCGGAGACGTGGAAGAGGAGGCGGGGGCGGGCGGCGCGGATAGCCGCCGACAGCCCTCGCTCGCTGCCCGGGAGGGCGCCGCGGCGCTCGGGCATCAGCCGCACCCGCAGCCGCCCGTCGCCGGCGCGGAGCCACCAGGCGAAGAGCTCGGTGAGGTTGAACTCCAGGTGCGCCCCGCCGGAGCCCGGCGGCGGCTCGCCGGCGCAGCCGTCCCGCAGGGTGCCCTCGCCCACCTCCAGCACCAGCTGCTTGGCGCGTCGCAGCCGCCGCCCGCCCGCGGAGGGCCCGGCGAGGGCGGCGGGCGGCTCGGACCGCGGCAGCGTCCCGCGGGCGGCGCGGAGCAGGGGCGCGCAGTCCAGGCGCAGGCGGCACCGCGCCGCGGCGCGCCCCGGCGGCCCCAGCACCAGCTCCCGCACGTAGGTGCGAAACAGCGAGGGCACGACGAAGTCCATCGCCAGGCTCCTCCTCTGCAGCCGCGAGAGGCCGGGGGTGTCCCGCGGCCCCGCGGTCCCCGGGGCCAAGCTCAAAGCGAGACAGGCGACGGCCAGGAGGCGGGCGGGTAGCCTGCCCCCAGCCATGGCCCGCGGGGGGCCGACAGCGCCCCGTCCTGCGCCCGCGGAACGGCGCCGGAGAGCGCGATGCCGGCGCGGTGCGCTGCGGAGGCCGGTCCGCCCGGGGAGCTCGGGGCCGCCGCCCGGCCGGTCCGCCCGGTGCCGCCGCTGCGCGGGCTTTGCCGGCTCCAACTACCCGCCACAACGCAGGCATTACCCAGCGAGCGCTGACGTCACGCCCGAGCGCGCCCCCCACCAACCAATGGCGTCCCCGGCAGCCCTCATTATGCAAATATACGGGGGCGGGGCGGGCGGAGCGTTCATTGAGGAAAAAAATGGCCCGGCGGCCCCGGGAGCCGGGTCGGGGGTGCGCGGTCCCCGGAGACGGGGCTGGGACACGCGCGGGAAACAGGGCCGGGGAGCAGGGGGAGACCTGGCGCTCCAGGAAGGGCAGGGCTGCAGCCGCACCTCCACATGGCCCGGAGGGGCTGGGGGCGGGCACCGGGTGCCGAGCCCGGCTGCCACCCCCGTGTGGTGAGGGGCTCTGGGGTCCCGTTCCCCGCCTCTTCTGTCTGTGCAGGCAGTGATGGACAGACCTGTCTGCTTTTCTTCCTTCATTTCCTTTCCTTTCCTTCCCTTCCCTTCCTTTTCCTTCCCTTTCCTTCCCTCCCCTCCCCTCTGTCCTCTCTTCCCATCCTTCCTTTTCCCTCTTCCTTTCCTTTCTTCCCTTCCTTTCCTTCCTGGCTTCCTTCCTTACCTCCTTAAAGGCTGACGTCCACAAAACAACCCTGCATGACTTTTCTCTGTAGAGAAAGAAAAAAAAAGGTGAGAAGCGAGAGAAGTAGGGGGGCAGAAATCTCAGAGTGTAAGTCATTCTAAAAAACTGATCAAAATTCTTCCATTTAAGAATGAAAACAACAGCCTTAAGAAAGGTTCATGCAACAATTTTCCCTTTTTACCTTTCATAAATACAATATAATTACTGTAATTACATTAGTGCTGTGCCTTAGGATAGCTAATCATAACTCATTCATATTTCTGGAAGTTGCCTATATGAATTAATGACTTATTATTATCTCTTTAGTTTGATATTTAATGCATGTATATTTTTATAATCCAGGTACTTTAACTATATAATCATTAGAGTGCAATTATTCTGTCGTGCAGTTATTCTTATGCTTATATCAAATTAATGTTAATATACAGATATTGTGGAGCAGAACCACAGTGTAATGCCTCCATAATTGTAATGCCACGGAGTGTAATTGCAGGCACAATGCTAGAAAAGGGAACCATGATCTTTTCTGTACAGAAGCATTGAGGAAGGAACTTCAGGGCAATTGCTGAAGGATTAGTTAGATAATAGAGTTTATACAAAAAAAGCCACTTCTGTGCTGTGTTTAGCCTCATACAGGTGAGCTAATTCAAAGCCCATCCAAGAGGTTGGCATTTCTCCGACTGCAGAAGTGCTTTGGACATACCATTGTTTTCCCCCAGGTCTTCTTGTTTCACAGTCCTTTAGACTAACTTGCTCAACATGTGAACCCTAGTCCTTCATTTTTCAGTTTTAATGACTTTGGGTCTCGGTCTCTCCCTGACCCTTCAGTAGGGCCCCATCCCTGGCTCTGGGACCCTGGCAGGGATGCCCTGGCATAAGCCCCAGGCCCCAGAACCTTGGTGCTGGATGCACCAGTGTCCTTTCCAACACTGATGGCAGGGCTCTGCCCAGGGGGACGCCAGGGAGGCCACCTGCAGCTCACTGCTTGCCTCTCCTCTCTGCAGCCAGGGCACCACCCTGCAACCACAGCTCTGCCTGGCCCTGGACCAGCTGTGGGTGCTGAGCAGCAGAAAGGAGGCAGTGGCTGAGAACGAAGAGGAGGAGCAGGAGGAAGGCAGCGATGAGGGTGTGACCTCCATCATCCTCACCTGGCCCACCAGCCTCTGCAGTGCCACTTCTGGGTTAGTTGTGGTGCCACATCCCGTGGCAGGGCAGGGGAGGTTCCCAGACATGCACATGCCACACTGGGAATGGCCTCTACCCTCCGTGCACAGCCTGGGCAGGAAATGGGTGGGGGCATTTTCGTGTCCTACATCCCCTGGTCACCTTTTTGTCCCCAGCAGGGAAGAGTAAAAGCCACTGTTCTGGCAGCTCAGAGAGAGCCATGTCTTGGGCAGCATCTCTGTCCTGCCCCCACCATGGGGCTTTGTCCTGCCGCTGTGTCCTTCCCTGCGGGGCAGGGCTGTGCAGGCACATCTCTGTCCTTGGGCTGGGGGCAGAAGGGCCTGACACTGGTTCTCCTTTCATTCTGCAGATGCTGGGTGCTGAAGGAGCTGTGGGTGGGCATACTACAGCAGTAAGCTAGGGGATGCTCCAGGAGCAGCCAGACAGGGGAACACAGCTCCTCAGCTGGGTACAGGTCCCCCTGCAGCTGTGGGCAGCTGTCGGGCAGAGCAGCCTGACGAAAGAGGAGCGGTGGCTTGGAGCTCATGCAGCTCTCTCCCTGTCCCTTCCCACTGCACAGGACAAAGGGAGCCCGAGTGACCCATCTCCCAACCATCAAACCTCTGGAGAAGGAGCTGAGCTGCTGCTGTGCAGCGTCTCTGCTCTGGGCTCTGTCCCTGAGCTCTGCTCTCCCAGCCGAGCAGCAGAGGCATCACTGCTCACTTTCTTGCGCTCCTCTCTTGCCCAGTGGAGAACATTGACTCCAGGGCCAGAAGTCTGGAGAGGCTGGTTGAGGACCTGGCAAAGGTGAGAAGGGCTGCCTGTCACCCCCCTCTGGCTGGGCTGGGGTGCCAGGGATGTGTCACTAGTGAACTTGTGTGGAAGGGAGGAAGGGTCTGTGGTGCCACTTGGCAAGCAGAGGGAATACTGGCATGTCCTTGCTGGCAGCACTGGGAGAAATGCTGTTGCGTAGGACAGAGAGCCCAGGAGGGCAGAGGGTCCCAGCTCTGCCACGCTCAGGCTGCTGGAGCTGGGTGGCAGCTCTCTGGTGGCCCTTTCTGCTGCAGGGCTGCCCTCTGAGCACAGCCTGGTTCTTGCAAGATGATCCCAAGCAAGGGCCTCCAATGGCCCTGTCTGGCAATGGAGGATGACTTTGCCACTCACCAGGTGAGTTTTGGAAGGAAAGGCAACCTTGTGCTCTGGCTGAGCTGTGCTCACTTGTCCTGTGAGTGTCACCATGCAGGTGTGGGACCCCAAGGGAGGACATCACGTGGACAAGCAAGGACACCCGTTGGGCAGCAGCCACTGGATACAGTTCTGGGGGGACAGAGAGCCTCCAGTGCTGCCCATGGCTTGGAGAAGGGCAGGGCAAGGACTGGGACAGGCTGTCCCAGTGACATGCCAGATTTCAGGAGTCTCCCAGCCGAAGCCACAGTTCCAGCTGCCGGCTCCCTGCCTGTCCTGTCACAGCACTCAGCACAGCAGTGTCCACTGATGGACTTTTGAGATCTCTGGGGGTCCTCTGGTCCAGCTCCCCTGCTTGAGCAGGCTCACCTAGAACAAGTTGCCCAGGACAGTTCATCCACTGGTAGCTATAGGAGTCCAAGGGATTTCTTTCAAAATAGGATATTTATCTTCCTCCATCCTTCGTATTTACCAGTGATCCGAAGTTGGGTGGTTTCTTTAGTGCCACATCAGTGTAGTAATAGCTGGAGTGTAAAAAGCCAAAGGAGACTCTTGCAAAAGCCTCTGGTTTCCTACATTTTTTTCTGGAAAGGGCAGATTTTTAACTCTATCACTTCTCTGAGCATGGCATTGCTCAGAATCAGCAATTAAAGCAGACATTCAGCATCAGAAGCTGTTCTTCTTCTTGGACCTGCCTTAATTCCAGCATCTTGGGGCTTGAAAGCTGGCACAGCAGGCCTGCCAGAGACATTCCCACAGGTTGGCTGGTGTGCACTAAGGGGACTCTCTGCAGCCACCATGGTCATGTCCAGGGAAAACAGCTTGTGTTCCTGACCAGGCCCCTGGGCAGCAGCTGCTCGAACACCACCCACCGTGACCATCTGYGCTGCTGGGCCTGTGGGGGTGGTCAGGGCACACAGGATTGCTCCTGAATTACCTCCATGAAATACAGCTGTCAGGAGCCTCGGTGCAGGTGGACCCAGGAGCTGGTCCTGGAAATCACTGATCCAGGACATGGAAAGCTTTTAGCATCTGCGGCTGTCCTGGAACAGACTGTGCCATGTGCATCCATTTCTCTTAAAAACCATTCTAGAAAAGGAGGGTTTCTCCTGAAAAAGACTACTTTCTGGAGAAGAGGCACCAGGGAGTGTTTGAGAGGGAGAAAGACTTCATATAGCACAGGGAACCAGATGTACAACAAGTTTCTTTCTTGTTTAATTTTTGTTTAATTAAAGAGGTTGGAGGGAGGGGCATGTGTCAGGACACATGGGTGGGGCCATGATGTTGGTTATAAACTCTCTTCGGGCTGAACAAAGACACCAGGCCATGGGTCAGGGAACTCTTGTGCTCTACTGTGTACTGACTTGACTCCAGCAACCAGCCCACTACTGAGACTCAAAAGGTGTTGGCTAACGAGCCCTTACATTTGTACAATAGACTTCCACAAGTGGTGGCCAACAAGCCCTTAATTTTGTACAGTACACTTCAATAAGCTCTCAGCTCCTCACAAGAAACTTCTCAAAGGTGCTGGCTCACAACCCACAACACCCTTCCACAAGCTCCCCACTCCCACAACAGTACAGACTATGGAGTAGAATGTGACAGCTGTGCTGTGCCCAGGCAAAGCAAGGGAGGAAAGACCTAAAGGCAGTGAAGAGGGAGAGAAAACAGAGAATATCACCAGTTCATAGATCCCACGTGTGTCCTGCCGTGTGGATTATCCAGAGCTGGGGCAAACAGTGGGAATGAAAGAGAGAGGGAAAAACTCACTTCCTTTCATAGTTAACCTGATGCACACCTCTTAACTAAACTAGATTTTCTCACCCTTTTGTTCACACATGCACAGCCCTTGGAACCCTCCTCCAGGGAGTGAATAGAAGGTGGGACCTGAGCATGAGTCTCCAGGCAGAGCAGGARGTTGGCTCAGCACAGCACTGCCTCACCTCCATGGGACAGTCTCTTCTAATCACAACTTTCCTGCCCCTACAGTCAGAATGTTGTATGTGCCTGGTCCTTCACAGGTCTTCCTCTTCCTAGAAGAGGAGGACAACTGGAAACAAACTGAAATCCATACAAGCGTTCTGTAACATACAATCCAATGCAGAAGTATTTCAAATCAATCTGTATGCTTCTATTCCTTTGAGTTCAGATTACTTACTGGAGATAAATGCTAAATGGGCTGAATTAATCCTGTGCTCCTGTCTTTGCATTCCACCTCTTCCTCTACTCTAGTGGATCRTCTTATAAACGTGTGCAATCATGGATTGGGAGCTAAAACCTCAAATGCGCCCTCTTCACCACGTTCTTTTGGGCTCTCATCATACTCTGCCACAGTATCACATGCTAGTGAGAATGACTGATACTGCAGATTATTGTATCCTGGGCAGAGGAAATGTTCTAAAAGTCTCTACAATCAGTTTATTATGGGCATTTTTCCTGCTTGCACAGATCAATCAGATTTCCATCAAATGAAGCTGCTGCTGTGGGACTTCTACAGCTTTCAGTTCTCAGTATTTTCCTCTGGGATTCAATCAATTTGAGCCTAATGCTTGGCTCATTTCAGTGATTAGTAAGTCTCCTATTGAGTGTAACTGGGTAGACCCAGGGCATAGTTCAGATTTTCAACTAATGTACAGAATAATTTGTTACAGATAATGTTGAAGAACAATTTAATTGATTCTTTTGTGCTCAACATCTTGCTGAGATAGACCATGTCTTCACAAATTTACTCTTTATTTCAGAAATTATACTGGCACATCACTGACCTCTATCTTAACTGGGAAGTTAAAGTTGGCCCGATAATAAGTCAGGCTGGCATGACTGGAGCCTTCACTCTCTGATCTCTCCTCAGAATCACATAAAAAATGTATGGAGGCACACTGCAGCCTTCTTCCACACTCCCCTTTCATATTTCTGGGTGATGTTGCTTCTAGTGGAATCAGCTACTCTTATCTTTTCAGGCTCTTGCTTCTCTACTCCATTTGCCCAGAAAAAAGCTGTTGGTCAGGAGAAGGTAGCCTGACTTAGGTGCATGGCAATTTGTTTCTGGTCAGTGTCACTGGTTCAGGTGATGTACAGACCCCAAGGGGCTCTGTCACATTTAGAGGGGATGTTCCCCTGGAGACAATATGGAAAAAGCCCTGAGGTGCCTGGAGACAAGACAGTGGGAGGGTGGTCTTTGCTTGCATTTGGTTGGTGATGCAGCCTTGCATTCCTAAGGCACACATGGCACTTAATGAAATAATCTGTATATGCTTGATGAGAAAAAATAATAAAGTAGGGTTCTGAAACTAGTGGCAGCTAACAGACTGTTATTTAACAGTCCCAAGGAAATTAGATAATGCATCAAGGCATGTAGATGTATACTTTTCCCACTGTATTACCTTGTTTCATTCCCACAAAACACAAGAAAGTTAGAGCTGAAAACTGAAACGAAGAGGTGCCTTTATTAATAGGCTTTAAATGGAAAAGGAACAGCTGTTAATACATCGAAAGAGAAAAAGTGAAAATGTGAAAATGGACCCATTAATGCATGAAGAGAGGCAAAGAAATCAATGAGGGATCTCCACTGGTTGAGTTGCTGGCGTGCTTTTTTATCTCCTTTTTTTAATTGGTCTTTAACAGTGAGAGTGGTATGGACAATTGGAAAGGAATAGAAGCCTGGCCAATACAGCCGCTAATGAAGGCCAGGTAAGGAAATACTTTGTTCAACTCTGTGATAGGTTGAGATCAGCAGATCTGGACAATATGCTTCCCAGGTTTTTAATTTAGCTAATGAATTGACTCTGTCGCTGGCAATTAATTTTGAAAAGTGGAGGAAAACCAAGGTAGTCTCAAAGGATGCGGGGRGGGATTAAATACAGTGCTAACCTTTAAAGTGGAGGGAAGAAGTCACATTGGTAGGTCTACATTTCAGCATCAGCAAAAAAGTGAAAGAGAACAAGCCAGACAGGGGACTTCAGTGGAAGCACAGTGGGATGCAAGAGCTGAGGGTGTGACACCCATGGAAGGCACATTCTGCTGATAAAAGACTCGCAAACCTCAAGCATTAAAATACTCGTGCCAGGAAAAATGTATTACCTGTTGGGCATCTAATTTCAACTGTTTAGATGCTGGAAAAGACCCAGTAAATTTCACATATCTACATCCTAGCAAACCTTTGCCAGAACTTCTTGGGAAATATTACAGGGGTAATAGACCTGAGCAATATTGCGCGGCCTCAAAATCAGTCAGAAGACTGTTGGAAATGGAGTACTGTGTGTGAAAGATGGGCTTATAATAGACTGAGCAAGCATCAGAAATTGGTTTGCTTTAGCACTTCTGCTTGTACTTAGCTAAGAATATAAACAGTCAGCTCCTTAGGCAACACTGCTTTGGGAAAGCTTCACCACAGCCAAATGTGGAGATCTTGATTTGGACAAGCATGTTAGAGTGTCACCAAAGCTAAAGGAGAAAAATATTKTCAAGGAACAAAGCCAAGCTATCTACAAGGAGATCATGTGCAAAAAAACAGTGTTTTTCAGCTAGATTTTGGAAAGAAATAGTGACTACTAAGTAGAGGCAGTCCTGGTGGTGTACAGAGGGAGACGCCATTTATGTTTTCCCTCTGCCACTGAATTCCCAGTACAAGTCATCTGTTATCTGTACTCTGGGTGTGATGTTAGATCCAAGGTGCAGTGGCAAGGCCTCAAGGCAAAGTGTGTACACAACTATTTCAAAGAGAGAGCTGAGGATGGGGACCATTTCTCAATGAAATTTTCTGTATCTAGACATGTCAGCTTGGAAGGAAGAATACAGAGGGAGCTGGCAATGGGATTGGTGATGCACATTTTGTTGTGGACCGTGTAGGAAGAGAGCACTTTGTGGAGAAGCAGCCATAGTCCCTCCGTGTAGTGTGGTCTTGCTTCCTAAGCCTGCTGAGCTAAACTGCCTGACAGGCACTTTATGCCACCAGGCTTCAGCTGACAGCCCAGCCTGTACTTCGGTAGGTCTTGCCTCACTAGGGTTAGGCTGCACAACTGCTGATCAATTAGCATCGAATTTATGAAAGGCATGGGCTGATTTCCTTACTCACTGCCTTGCTGCTCACAGTCCACAGCTTGCAATTGAGGGGCCAGATCTGAAAGCCTGTAAATATCCACTGTACTGACTTCAATGAAGCTACTTTGAATTTACACTAATGAGGCAGAAAGTAGATTGTGGCTCTTGTTCATCACTTTGTAATCACTCTGGCTCCCTGAGACAAAGGCAGTGAATCAACAATGCTCATTATTTCATTTACTGCTTTGCTTAAGCTACCTGCCCTTTCTTTAGCTATTGAGTGTTTCTAAAGTAGCCTTCCATTTGCCAAGATAAAGCATAATAGCCTCTTTTATTACCTTGGATTTTTGTCTTCCTCATCATGTCAATTAGTGTTTGCATTTTAACAGAGATCCTGCCTGAAAGCATTCTATCCTCTAATGTCACAATTAGTGTTTCTTTCCGTTGGACCAATTATAGGTGATAATGTTACTATTTGACAGTGTTTGTGTTCTAATTAAGTGCCTGATTGCAAATTTGGTTCTCAATTCCAGCCAAGCTGCTTCTTTTTCATAGGTTATTCCCTAGCCACAGGTATCTACAGATCCCTGGAATTATACATGGAAAATACAAATAGATGAGTCACCACTTGTATGAAATATTTTCTCACTTTCATCCAGATTCATCTCTCCTCTTTTGTTATTGAGTACTCTAAGCATTCTTTCTTATTTGGTGAGAATCTTTATCAAGGACAGAGCATGCCACAGATAAAAGCAGAATGGAGCTTTTGAATGACAAGTTTAATCCATCACTTAAAGCCTGTGCTTTCAAGTGTCTGCCATGAACCACTGATTGTTAATATCACCCAGCACCAGGGTGCATCAGTACAACTGTTTTGCCCATTAAGAAAAACAAACAAATCAACGTTGAGTGTCAGGCTTTAAAATGGGAAAACCCATCCTATAAAGCAGGTTTGGGGATGAAAATGGAGTAAGATGGATGAATTACTGTGTTTATAATAGGGAAAAATGCCATTCTCATTAAAWATATATATATATATATATATATAAAATTTCATCTTACTTTTAGCACTATGTAGAACAGCATGGGGACATTTGACAGCATTACCTTTCCTGTAATTCTGCTAGCCTCACCTTGCATAAATGGAGGGATCTACTTCTAAATCTGCACCAGTTTGCATGCCTTTGGATGCTGATGTGCACAAGAGAGGTTATAAAGCAGGTGTGTAAGAACAGAGCAGGATGAAAGCTGACAAACAGCACATTTGTGCAGTGTTTTGATTTTCATATGTTGTAGGATCCAACACATCACCAATGGAGTGTGATTTTTTCCCTGATCACCTGAATGAGCAATATATGGGCCCAAATACAATCTTGCCTTGCTTCAGTGCCCTCAAGTGAATTGTGCTCACAAGGGGAAAAAGGCCAATTTTATGGCATTTGAAGTAATGGTTGAAATTTTAAAAGCAGCCAAGTTAGCCACAACATTCCTATTTCACAGATACCAAAGGACCTTGCAGTGGAATTCTGTATCTGGGAAGGAGTTTCTCCAAGAGGACTCAGCTGATCACATTAATTCAAAAGAGCTATATTGTGAAATGAAAAATGTTTCAGCATCATGTAATATCCCAGTGTGAAGCCTGGTCCTGTACCGACTGATGCAAACCACAGTTTGTAAAAACAAGCCTCACTGAAAAGCTGCTGGTGTGGCTTTGCTTTCACACTGGCAAGAGCTCTTGCTCCCAGTAGGGTCTTGCCTTCTCCCACAGACATTTATCTGAACAGACTGCAGAAGCAATGAAGTTTCAGACAGAGGATCCGTGTCTGGGCCTTGCAGAGGAAGAGCAACCTGTAGCTCAGCTTCCCTGAGTTACCAGATCTAGTACTAAATCGCTTTATAGCTTTAAGGATTTTCCCTGTAGGTGCTCTGGATTTATAATACACTTCTTTAGGGGTTTAGTTGAACATATGGCTAAAACATACAGACATGCTTATGGAAAGATTTAGAAGCACTCTCTCTTTTTACTTTAAGTGCAAGGGAATAATAAAATACTATGTACATTTCTTTGTCTCCCTTCCTTTCCTGGTCTCATAGGTTCTCAGGAGTTTGAATGCTCAGGAGTCCTCTTGAAGTCATGGCTTTTCCTCTGGAACACAGAACCTGCCCCCCTAGTGTAGCTATATCCCTTCTCCCTTAGCTAGTCCCTCTCTCAAGGGGGACATACTGCTTTCCTCTTTCCTGTCCAGACTTCATATGCCTGAAATTCTTCTGCATTTTATCCAGGTGATTGTGCTTTGTGGCTTTCAAGGCTGCTACAGACTTGGAACCACCTGTCTGGGATTGTGAACACCTGACTCTGTATCCATGCTACATTGGAATGCATTTCACATAAGCCCTAGGTACTTGTGATTTTGCTGTTTCAGAGCATCAGCCAGACCACCTTCTTAGTACACACATGCTCCCCCCAGATTTGCTGTGCATAAAGTATTTCAGTTTTGCTTTCTAGGCTCATGGCTTGACACACCAGTGGGGTTTGAAACAATTTCTGAATTCCTTATAGGCAATAGGGCTCTTGTATCTCATTCTCTGGAAATGGAACAAGTTCACCGGGGGTCTTCGGATTATTATGTTAGGAACACAGGTCACATCTTAACTTACTGCAAATGGAGTGAAAATGACCTTTTCTGAGAGGTGTACTGTGACCCTTAAATTCAGCTAGTATATACAACCAACTATTTTGTTTGATGCTTGCTGTGTTATCACAGAAGCATGGTTTTTCCCATTTAAAGTAAAAATACTCAGTTATTTATCTTCTGTCTCTGAGGCTAATTTAATGCTGAGTTGAGCATTGCGATAGAAATAATGAACAGTGAGTGCATATGCAAGAAACTTTAGGGAGTGGACTTCTCAGTCCTCTGATAAGATGGTATTTAGGGCTGACAGCAGAATCAGCAAATTGCATAAAAAATGAAGATGAACCTCCTGCCTTTAGGAGTTGTTTTTCCTCATTAATTTCCAGACATAATCCTTCCCCAAAACTCAGTAAGTGCCCAAGAGTGGGTGACTGTAGGGTCTCCCTCAGCTGTTGGCAGGGGGCGAGGCATGGTAGTGTCAAGAATTCTTGAAGAAATTAGTAGGGATATTGCCTTTCTCTGTGACAAATCTGTCAAATTTCCATTTGCCTTTGCTCTAAACTTTTTAGGTTGGATAAAAAGGGCAGTAATACTCAACTGCAGAAGATTTTCTTTCATTTCTGAAAAACGTAATGCTGTTGCAGGCCCATTTGGAACATGTTTGTGGCGCTCAGTAGTGACTGCAGTGCCTAACTTTAAATGGGAAAATGTTGGCTGGAGGCCTAGTCTTTGTACGCAATGAACAAATGTCTTTCCCGTTAGCTTCAGTGAGATTGTTGCTCAGCATCTGTGAGGTGTTACTCTGTGCTCCCAGATGTTGCTGATGTCAGCTTTAGACACCCTGCCAAACACAGGAGGGATTTTTAATAAAAAAACCCCGAAATTATGGAATGACCTCATAATAAATATAATATTTCATTTCATTGTAAATGCAGAAAAAACTCAAAGTTCTGTATATTGCAGAGTGTAATGGAAACTGTCCTCGGGAGTCCTCTTCACATGCCTGCCAATTTTAATGAAGCAGTTGGTTTCAGATAAATTAGAGATATATTATCTCCCAGTGGAGATAAGAGGTTGAAGAACGCAGAGATCTCTTTCATTGTTTCTCTTGGTGCAGCATGGCTCTGAACGCCCACCACCCTAATTTAGTATTGTTTCACAGGTGCTTTGACATATATAAAGGAGGAGCTGTGCTATCAGGGGCACAGATCTCTGAGGCAAAGCTAAGGAAGTTCAGCAGCTCTTGTCCTTGAAGCACCGGTGATTCTGAGAACTGAAGGAAGACCAAGTGTTTCTGGAATAAGATATGATAAAGGAACCCTGCCCTCATCCTTAGATTACTAATCCTCTCTTCTTGGCAAATTTCTTCTGTTTGGGTATCTACAAAAATGAAACTCATTGCCTGTGTACCATGTGAGCCAAAGTTACCTGAAATTTGAGAGGTCCTGAGATACATCTGCCAGGCACTATTGTTTGCCTGAAGCAGCTTTTTGTTAATATCTTGAAGGTCTTGGCTTACAAAAGCCCCTAAAATCATTCATTGAGACATGCAGACATATTTGTAATTGCTTCTGGTTTTCAAATAGACATAGATGCTAGAAGTTGAAAAACAGTGTGCATCCTTCCTCTGCAGTAACTCATAGGAATTCAGTGATGCCCTCTGGTCCTCTGTTCCTACAACAAACAAAATGATAGGGCATAAAACAAATGCCAAGTTTGTAGATCTTTCAGGTAATGGAGAAAAAAACCCCAGTTAATAGAGAACTGAGTCTTTTCAAGAAAGTAGTGCAGCTTTGTATGATGATACTTTTAGTGATTAAAGAGGATGTTTTATAAAAGCTGCATAATCAGGCAAGTATCCTGTCTGAAATGACCCTTTTAGTCATCTTTCTATTCCATGGGAAGCTTTAATACTAACAAGCATAAACAAGCTAGGGTAAACCTTGAATTTACTGTTATTAATAGGTTTCAATCTGCTGCAATATCATCCTATGTCTCTCCAGGCAATTAAAGTTTTTTCTTGCTTTTAAAGAAGCTTTAATGGGTGCAGCCAATGGACCATCTATTATCATGAATGAACTCAGTTACTATCTTAGTCACGATCAATATTTGCTTACACCAAGTTAGGAAAAATACTGAAAGCTTATAGAGTGGTTAAATGGCTGCTGGTGTTAAGACAGCAGGAAATCCTGAGAGCATTGAGAAATGTACCCTTAAATAAGTGCAGTTTGTCTCGATATTTCTGAAGTCATGGAGGAAATAAGTGCTGATGATCATCTTTTCTGACACTGGTACTGCAAATTTGCATCAAGGAGATAAAGGATTACTAAATCTCTCAGTGGGGAAAGGTTAAAAATTAACTCGTTGGTTCCCCAATATGGTGAAGAATGTGTTGTAAGAAGCAAATTCACTACAAATTGCTGTGCAAATAAGGCAAGCAGGCATACATTCATGTTCATACATGTGACTGCCCTAAGTGGGAAAGCCACCAGTAGAGAGTGTCTCTGGACTATGGCCAACCAGCTCTGTAAGAACTTAGCAGAGGAATATCCTGGCCCATCAGGGTGGCTTTGCTTCCTCTGCAGAGCACAGGCAGCACACTGGGGCCAGCAGGATCAATAGTCTCATAAAGGGCTAAGGAGCAAGTTTGATCAGAACCATGTCAGGAGCCTCCCACAGGAGGTGGCTTCATCATCCCATATGGTGACTTAATCATTCCAGAGGGGAGCTATTTGGTGATTCGAATGTTGGGAGTCCAGAGTTTCTGAACTCTATGTTACTTTTTCTCTGTTTGAGTCACTTAACATTTCTGCTTCGGTTTCCAGTTTTAAAAACTGCTTCGTACTCTGGGAATTGGAAGTCAGCTAGGAAGAAAGAGATTGAAAGAGTAGGAGAAGCTAACAAAATAAATTCCAGGTTTTAGGGCAGTTTTTCTTTTCCCTTCCTTGCTCTAAGTTAAGGCTACCTCCAAGGGAGTCAGAATGTTATTTTGCCCTGGAAGATCCTCARTGGGAAAGCCTCCACATTTTCCAGGTTTTACTGACTGTCTGAGATGATTAAGGTTGCCTTTGCTTTAGCAAAGCCATGAAAGGCTGACCTATATTTCGAAACAGGTTAGGAGACAATTAATTTCTTTGGGCCGTGCTTGGAAGATGTCCCAGAGCATCCATAGAGCCTGCCAAACAAGCCATCAGCAAAAGATTAGAGATTTCTGATGGAGAGGTTTGTTTATGGTCTATTCCCCACATCGTGATAGAAACATTCTGGCCAGGTGAAAGGAAGACAAGAGCTTCCAATTAATCATTTACACTTCACAAATGAATTGTTAAAGTAACAATGGGTCAGTCATTTAATCTTACTGAATCTTAATTATCTGTCTTGAAAATGAGCTGAGATCACTCTTGTAAACATGGTGTATAGTTGAGAGACTGTTGCAAGTATAATTTGTATCATACTTTGCAAAGATGTGAGAGGTTTAGCTGGATTCAAAGGGTGATGAAACTAATGTCAGAAAAATGCCTCAACATCTATTAAAAAGAAAGTTGTGGCTTCCCCCAAAACCCTCAAATATCAGCTTTGGGGACAGGTAAGTATGATCATAGTAGACTGTTCTACAGGTCCTCTGAGACTGACTGATAGCTCTGAGGATAAAGGGCACTGGCCAAACCAGAACATCAAAACGGGGTTTGATTTATTCAGACCTGAACAAACAGGCAAACAAAGGAGAATAGTTTCCCAGTATGAAATACTCCCTTATTCCCCTCTTCCATTTCCTCCCATCAATCATTTTCAACCAAATAAAATGTCAGGTTGTTTTTAGGTTGGTTTTGTTTGTCCTTCTATTTCAAAACTTAAGTGTAAATGTTTTAGTGAAACCTTCTCCTTCGGGAAACAGCAAACAAACAATTTTAGCCTTCAGTAAGAGATGTCTGTTGGTAACAAATTACATATCAACACTGGTTTGTAATCAGATTTTGATTGACCTAAATCTGCATTTTTCAAGAAGTGCAATATTCAAAGAGAAAAGTGTCCAACCCTCAACTGGCAGCCGCTCTCCAGCCTCTTGAAGAATGAGATCTGTTCCCTCTTCTCCAAACATTTAGCATAAAGAAGAGGTCCAATTCTACACCATCATTACCTGCATCAAACTTGAGTACAACCAGTGTGAAAAAGTTTATTTTCATAAGTGACTGCAGACTCTGGCCATGCAGGATGCTCACCAAGTTTATTAGAAATGCTGGGAGCTTCTTGGGCATTTCTTAATCACATTCAGTATTCAGCCTAACTACTGAATGCTTGGATAGGCATACAAGGAAGAAAACAAGAAAATCCAACCAAAACAAGAAATAACTCTATTTTAATCCCATGTTGAATTGCATCATTTCAGTGTATCCTTTCCTCATTGCTTTATAGTATTAACAACAACAAAAACCAACCAAACAAAAACCCCCAAACAACAACAGCAACAGCAGGAAACCCTACAGCTTCCTTACAGTTATTTCTTTTACTATCCCCAACAAATGATCACACACTTTACTAACACATTTGCTTGTTTTAAAGTAATTTAAGCTTCTGTTGCATTCTGCACTTGCTTTCTTCAGGCCCTAATCCAGAGAGGTGTAGAGCAAGCTCAGCTCCCTCCTGAAGGTGTGACAAGGCCCTTGGAGATTAGGGCTTCTGAGACTGTTTTATTGCCATTGACTTCAGACTTGCAAGTCTTTGTTTTTCGTCTTTCTCGAAAGTTATTTTAATTAAAACGAAACAAGTCAGAATATCCCACTTTTCTCCAAAGCAAGGTCCAAAATAGCCTTGTCTCTTTGTGTTTGCTTACTAGGTCCTCCTAGGAGTTAGACCTGCAATTTAACAGCATGTTGTATTCATGTGAAGGGAGAATGGAAATTTCCATTCTGAGAATTTTCCTTAGGATATTTCTATTGGGAACTGTTCTGCATAAAAGAACAAATTTGCCACAGAAGAAAGTGTAACTTTCATCTTCCTAATACATGTATCCTTTGACATCCAAGCAAATCACCCAGAAACAACATGTTGCCCATGTGAAAAAGCTGTGTTTCTATACCGGTGCCAGATGACTGGGAGCGGGACACAGTGGTGAAAAGCCAGTCTGACTCTAAGGTGCATCAGGCCAGGCTTTGTTGGTGGAGACAGGGAAATACCACCTACTGCCTTGCTAAGGCYTCGTTTTTGATACCACAGGTACTGCCATCTGTGTTCAAAAGAGAAAAACTGAAATTAGAAGGGGCGAAGAGAAGGATTTCTTTCCTCAGGAACAGAAAATCTATCTTACTAAAAGAGAAAAAATATCTTGGTTTGTTTAGCATAGTGAAACAAGACTGGAGATGGGAGAAAATGACTCTCTGTAGATATATCAAGGAGTAAATATTGGGGAGGGAGAAGAATTATTTAACCTAAAGGATAATGCTGAAACATGATCAAATGGATATAAATTGGTCATGAATAAATTTAGACTGGAAACTGGGGAAGGTTTCCAGCCATCTGAAGAATGACATTCTGGAATAGCCTTTCAAATAGAGTAGTGATGGGCAGAAACTTCAATTTAAACTTGTGATATGAGTCCTTGAAACACCAAGTGGGTTTGAAAAAACAGGTGTTGCTACATTATATGTTTACATAAAATGTATTCCATGCTCTGGAGCTTCTACTGATTACCTGCCAGGGACAGAAAATTTTTTCCACTTCATACGTAATTTTGATTTTTAGGCTGTACTGGCTTTGGCTGGGATAGAGTTAATTTTCTGCTTCATAGCTTGTAAGTGCTGTTTTGGATTTAGGATGAGGATAATGTTGATAACACACTGATGTTTTAGTTGTTGCTAGGAAGGCTTACTCTAATAATCAAGGACTTTTCAGTTTCCCATGCTCTGCCAGTGAGGAGGACAAGAAGCTGGGAGGGAGAAGAGCCAGGACAGCTGACACAAACTGGCCACAGGGATATTCCATAACACAGAATGTCATGCTCAGGGTATAACCTGGGGGAATTGGCCAGGAGAAGCCAATTGCTGCCAGGGGATGAGCTGGGCATCAGTCAGGGGATGGTGAGCAATTGTGTTGTGCATCACTTGTTTCTTCTGGGTTTTATTTCTCTCTACSTCTCTTTTCCATTATTGTTATTATTATTGTTGTTATTGTTATTGCTATTGTTGTTGGTATTGTTATTATCATTATTATTATTTGTTATTATTATGGTTTTTATTATGTTTTATTATTATGGGGATTTTTGTTTCAGTTATTAAACTGCTCTTGACTCACAAGTTTTACATATTTTTTTCCAATTCTCCACCCTGTGGGGGACAGGTGGAGTGAGTGAGCAGCTGTGCAGGACTCAGCTGCCCGCTGGGGTTAAACCATGACGTGCTTTTTTTCCTTCTTTGCCCTGAGACATCAGGAGGAAGCAGAGATAGATGCACAGGCATTCTTCAAAGTACTAAAAGCTTCCAGGTGGCTTTGCTGGTGTTATTGTCCACATACCTGGGTTTCTACTGATCTGATGTCAGTAGGTAATTTTCTCCTACTTCAGTTTTTGCTCAAGGGCTTTTACTTAGGCTTGTGCACCACCTAAGACCACTTGAGAATTTAATCCAACATATCCTGAATATTATTATATCCAAAATGTTATTGACAAAGTCAATCTCTTGCTTCCTGTCTGTCCTAGATTATTACTGCAGCTGAAAAACTTTGAAAGGAGTCCTTAGCTCCTGATAAAACACCAGAAGTGTTCTGTATTGGCCAAGGGCTGGTGGAGTAAGACCCAGCAGCTGTTCCACAGGGCACATGTGACAYATCAGGATACAGGCCCTCCTAACTGTGAGTCTCGACACTTTGAAACACAAAGAGTGATAAAGTGATGTTGCTGTTGCTACAAGAGTGCCTCTTGCCCAGCATTTATTTTATCCTCTTTGTCTTATGGCCAAAGAGCAACATGTCACAATGTGTGGTGCCATTTCCTGTTCCTTGCATCCAAAACTGAATCAAAATCCCGAGAGTTTTCACCATGGTGAGACACCGTGGAAAGAGTCAGTATTTTGTCAAGGCAGTAACTATTCTGCATCATCACTAGTCAACCAGGCATTTCCCCTCCAAGATCAGCTGTTAAGTATGAAGTGGAAAGGAAGCCCACATCCACACCTTAGGGTCAGTTTTCCATAGCTTTTTCCATTCCTTACTTGCCAGGATTTTTATATAGCTGTCGGCCTCATTTTTCAACCCAGTACCACCACGCTGAAGCTTCTTGCAAGGCCAAGTTTTAAAATAAGCCTAGGCAAAAGTCAGTCCTGCCTTTACCTCTGAAAAAACTCTTTGCCTTTCAGCCCATTCTAGATACTATTGCAGGCTCTCCTTCCATCTAACCTGACCTATGTCAGGATCTGTCATGAAAGACCATTTCCATCCTACAACCTGTCTGTGGCCTCCTTCAGCTCATAACTGGCCACTTATCTTCTTGATCTGCTAATTATACAGGGCCAGCTGGCTCCCAGGTCCATGCTGGGGCAGCATACTCTGTTGCAGTATCCCTGTAGGCCATGAAACCCATGATAGTTGGAGTTGATGTTAGCATTTACAATTGGGAATGCTCTAAATAAAATTTTTACCCTTTCCTTTATGTACCCAAGAAGAAAGTCCACTTGGTCTGCACATACACTTGATCCTGAAAATCTTGCTTACACCAGTAGCCCCTTGTCTCCACTACAGACACATATCCTAGTAAGTAAAGGTTAGATGATTAAGTCTTTGGTTTCTGTCGTGCAAAGTCCACCTCTCAACTGCTTTACAGAAACCAGTAGTGCAGCTTCAGAGATAAATAAAAGCAGGAAGACAGAAGTAAGGGAGAAGGGAGGAGTTTTCAGCTGAGACTTGGAATGAGATGGAAAGCCACCGAAGCAGAGAAATACTGACAAGCCTGTTCCAGATGGTGGGAGGCATAGAGGAGAAGCTGCTCATCCCACCTCTGATCAGATTGCATGAAAGGACAGAGAAAAGAAACTTGATGAAATTAAATGGCATTACATGTAGGAAAAAATAAATGGCTTCTCTGCACTGGATGCAGTGAATCTGGAGAATATGCTACAGAGAAAGCCAAAGAGTTAAATAATAAGGCTGGATTTTTATAGAAGTTTGGTCTGTATAATTATTAATAACATGCAGAGCAGTGCCAGGTAACTTAGAGGTAATTAAATTTCAAAGCCTTCTAGGATAAGCCACCAAGACATGCTAACCTTGGGATGTAAATGCTCAAACAAAATCCTGCCACTAACTGGGAGCATTGCAGGGGTGTGTGCCCATCTGAAAGAACCCAGTACTGATCCCTGCTGGAGAACAGACACTTGCCACACTGACCACTGCTTATGCTGTTTGTCTGTGACCTTGATGCTATTTGTACTTGTCAGTTATGCTGTTCCTCTTCATCTGGGTATTCAAATCTGAGTATTTCTTCCTTTATGTAGTCAGGGAAAAAGCAAAGTGTTGTGCCTCCCTGTCCGCCTCCTGGAGGATTACTGAAGGTCAAAGCTGGGATAACCAGCATTTACTTCATGCAGGTTTGCTATTATCTGAGCAGTTCAATTAAGATGAGGCTGAAAGGAAAGCAGCTGGGGCTTTAAAAGCTCTCATCTCTCAACAAGCCCATCTTTGTGCCCCATATGTTTTATCTGCTTCCCTCCTGTTCTCAGGGAGCCTTGGGATTGCCCAAAATGTATTCAATATACTGAGACCTTCAGTTACTGCACACACACACACACACACACACACACACCCCGCCTTTCCTGACAGGGATCTTTGGGATGTTTCAGGTATTTAGCAGGTTGGAATAAACAGGAACAACAAAAATTACATTAATTTCATTTGGAAATAAAGAAGCATAATTCTTAAGAGACGATAGGGCAATTCCTTCTCTCTCTTTTTAACSTGCTACATCCAAGCCATTCTWTGATATGATATGATATGATATGATACATGATTCATTAGTGACAAGGACATTCTCTGCTCACACCTTTTTGTCTGCATTTGTCTACCCCCAAGACCTGATATAAGGCAGTCCTGCCTCATTTCTGCCAGATTCCTGGCTGAACACTCCTGACATGCACAGGCAGCACTGGACTCAGCAGGAGTGGCAGCAGAACAGCCACAGACCAGCTGGTGAGGGCATTGCAGCATTGGTGACCAACTCTGAATAAAAGCACAGTAGTTGGAGTATTTATTCAGGAACTGAGGGAAGAGGGCTCATTAGGAACATAGCTAGAAAGAAACTTGCATTTGGGTAGCAGGCACAGACAAAGCACTCCTGCCTCTGCTGAAGCCATCTCCAGTGCCACAAAAAATGCAAAACTCACATGCCATAAAAACAGAAAGAGAGRAACACCAGGAGGATGAGTGGAAGCATGCTGGAGGAGTCAGAGGTTGATGGAGCAGGGAAGACGGAGCATACTCTGCTGGTGTGGAGTGGGTGTGAGGGCTGAGGGACACTAATACTCTGCCTGCATCCTTCATTACCAGCTGGAAGCACAGGTAAGGAACACAAGAGGTTTCCTATTATGTGCTTATTTCAATTGCTAGCTCTTTGCATCCAGGACTGGCAGGGACAAAAGCTACAAATCACATTCTGGCTCACTCTAACTGGGCTAGACTCTAAGGAGTCTATCTCTTCACTTAAAAAGACAAAACCAATTACCAACAACCTTCTTCTGAGGACAAAAAGACCAGCTTTCTAATGAGGGTCTAAGAGGTGGCCGTTCATCGAAAAAGACACACCATCCCACTGTCCCTTTAAATGTCCCCTTTAAAAGCCATATTTTTGTCTATGAAGACTCAGAGTACAATATTTATTCCTACCGTTTAAAGTGTTGCCCCAAGGATTTTAATGRTTACACTAATTTTGTTCCATGTAATGGAAACAGAACTGACCTTTAGATGGGAAATGAGGAATTATAMAGTCTGGATAATATGCTCTACTATGGTCTTCCCATTTGGCTTGGGAGCCAATATAGAATGAATTCCAGAACTCAGGTTTTGGAAGAGCGGGAGAGTTTTCTCTATTTGCCACTCTAGTTAGGTTCCCTTTACTAAYTGGGCTTCCTTGCCCAGAAACAGGACCAAAAATCATCCATGGGAGAAAATTCCTCAATGCAAACTAACAAAACAACCATAAAAAGAGGTCTTGTTTTATGACATGCTCCATTGGAATCGCAGCATTCTGCCTATGTGGGCATATTTTCTAACACATTATGCAGAAACAAGTCAGGGAAGATGCTGAGGATTGTAATTTTCTAATTTAATTCTGCCATTTCCAGTAATGGAAAGCCATACTATGGCTATTTATCTTCATAAGTGACAGATGCATTTCATTAAAACTTCCTTAAATAATTTCTCATGGCACTTGAAGGAGGAAAATAAGGAGCGAGAAGATATCTGTTTTGTAAGCACACACGCATCGAGGTTTTGAGAGATGTTAAACACGCAAATGATCTATGACTGCATGAAAGAGGTCAAGTAAAAAGACATTTGTCTGGTGTTTTTTGCAATGTTGATGCCTGTTGAATTCATGGTCAAGCAATCTGACATTGACTGTTGCTGGATGAAAATACGCTAATAATATCCCCGTACACTGATATAATGAGTGCCACTTGGGAGAATCCCAAAGCTCGGTGTAATGCCGTGACAGGCAGATGCTTCCCTTCCAAATACTGCTGAAATGCTGCCATGTAGGACCAGGAGGATGCAGCAGCTGCAGAGCAAGTGACTCTGCAGAATAATTTGGCCAAGGAGTGAAGAACTTTGTATTCAGTTGAAACTGCATTTAAATAAGCAATGTTCCAGGGCAGGTGAATATTCACCTAATTTTCTTTCTGTGCCAGACAACTGATAGTGGAGCAATAAAATCTCTTTTTAAGAAATCTGCATCATGTACTGATGCACTTCTAAAGGGTGTTCTATGTAAAGTCCTAGCCCAGGTTTTGGCATATAGGTTTTGCGTGGAAGTAATCAGAGCATCACAGAGGCAGAGCTGTGGGTGAGATCATGTACCATTTTTCTGTTGTCCSCATCCTCCATAGAGCTCATGGAAGCCTGAAGGCTTGCACCAGTTCCTAGAGGGTCATTAGGTCAAGGAAAATCACCAGTGCATCTAAATCATTTTCCTCACTCATTCAGTAAGCCCATACAGAAGAATATGGGATGGAGAGGTTTAGAGGTAGCACTGTCATTATGTGCTCCTCAGTTTCCCATTTAGAGAAACTTTTTAACTTCGGGGGTTGGCAAAAGGAGACAGAGTGGCAAAGAGAGCCTTGTGCAAACTCCTGTCTCACAAACCCATCATCCAGTCTTCCAACTGCTGCTCAACAGTGCCAGCAAAAAGGTCAGTGTCTAGGTGAGCTGTTGATAAAGAATTCACCTCTCGAACAAGGAGGAGAGAACTTCCATACGCTGGTGGTATGGATGGATGAGTTTTCATGGTCTGTAACAATGCTGCTTTTACTCYAGGGTCCAGAGGAGGCCCCAGAGCTGTCAAGCGAGCTGGAAGAGAGCCTGCAGCACCTTTTGCCATCATCCTGGCACTCAGTAGACCCCCGTCTATTTGGCCTCACCATCCTTCCTTTACTTTACATTTGCTCTCAGCAAATAAACCCAAGGGAATCAGCTATTCAAGAAATGCTGCCCTCTCTTTGGTTCATGAATCTTGCAGTCTCTTCTCACTCTTATTCCAAACTAGTGACTGAACACGCTCCCTTTGCTACTCTTCCCCAGTGTAGTTTGTTGACAAAGATGTCATGATGAGTATTAGCGCAGTGTAAATCAGCATGGACTAGACAGGTGGTCTTCTTTCTACACTGACTGAAGAAATGCTATCTCTGATGAAAAAAAGTCACCTTCTTAATGGGAACATTAGCAAGTGAGCCAAAGGTTGCTTCCTCCAGTCTGCTTAGAAGATGTGGTTTCCTTACGTAAAATGGTCTTAGTGCTTTACATCTGAATGGCAGATCCATCTGGTTSAGAGCAGCATCACCCAGGGCTTGGTAGGAATGCGCACACTTGGGGCCAGTGTTTGCCTCCTCCCTCCAGCCCACCTGCAACCTGCTATGAACGTCAGGGCACCCACTGCCAATACCCCATGTACTTCATCAGGAATCTACCTGCTTTGAAAACTCTCTAAAGTTATATCATGGTCATTCTCAAGTTACCTGAACTGGTTTTCCAATCACCACTGGGCCTCTCAAATATGGGCCTTCAATCAGCAATGCAAGTTCAGCATGAAAACTGGGGCCAGCACACATAAGACTTGCCCCTCCTCTTCCCCCACTGCTGCTGAAGACAGTCTTTATTCATGTATTACTGCAATGCTGTATGAGGAGGTGAGGCAGAACTCCTGCAGGCCCCTTCTCTTGCTCCGTTGAGTCATGCTGGCTCTGGCTGGCCCTGGTTGCAGGTGGGTGAGAATACCTACTTTGGCAGAGGACCAGTGTAGAGGAAGTCACACAGAGACTCAGCTCAGGGGAGCTTGGCTGGCAACAGCAGCTGATGTCAGCTCATCGATAAAACCAAGCTTCAGGGGGGGCTGAGCTCTCTTACTCATGCTCTGGTGTTCAGAGCATGACTCAACTCGTTCCCAACGCACAGCAGTCAAGGGCCACACGGAAAGTCTTTCATCTGCAGCATTTTGGCTGGGCTGTTCCTGCCACCACCTCTTCCTTTCCCCCTGTGTTTCCATGCAGGTGATTAGCTAGGACTGACGTTCAGTGCTTCCGTGGAATGGCTGAATGGTTACCAAAAAAGCAGAAGTTCAAAGAGCAAAGTAAAAATTTCCCTAGCAGTTAATCACTGGCCCCGCTGTGGAACTCATCAAACTTTGAGGAAGTAATTGAAGCTATTTGCACTTGTGGAAAATGGGAAAGACAAAAGTACAGGAAATTGCTTGTTGTTTTGCTCTCAGTGTCACAGCTATGATTACTCTCTTTTTGGACGAGATTCCCTTAGAAGAAGTGGCTTCCAGCTAAAGGATAAAGAAACCAGTCAGAATTTGTTTAGTTTGTTTGCTTTGAAAAATCCTTTTCATGCTTTCTCTGATTCTTAAAGACAATCTTGGTGCATGCAAGAAACACCCCCCTGGAAAATGAGGAGCTGTGAGGAGGACCCAGTTGAACACGCTGCTCTGCCAACTTCACCTGTTAGATATTTAAAAGCGAGGAGGGTCAACTAGAGCTCATAGTGGATCCGAGACACACTAGAGAAAGAACATTTCCGGTCAGAAATTGTACCTTATATATAAAAAGGTAACTTTGCAATAGAATTGACAGATGTGCACTCTTGCTGAGTGCTTGGAACAGACATCAATAAGGTTGACCATCAGATGAGGCACATGCAGAAAATACAATAAATAGAGTGTCCTGACCATCACGTGTCTGACTCTGAAGGGACAGACTGGTCCATCCTCCCAGAAGATGGATCCCCAAAGGTGACCTGTGATCCCTCTGAACACATCCACAGCCCATATTTCCTGGAATGCTCCTTGGAAATCACTGTAGCAGAAGTCTCTCCCAAGACCAAATTCCCTAACTGGAAACCACAACACTGTACCTGTGAAGGGAATAGGGCTTTCTGAGAACTACTTCCATTCGACCAAGGCATGCCAAGAATTTAGCTTGATATCTATCTTCATTTCCATATAATTGCTGTGAATTGCCTCCCTCCTGAGCTACAGGTTTATGCAGCAGCACTTAAAATTGTGACCTGAAGAAACTCAGAGTACTTCAGAAAACTCCGTGTCCATGAAAACACCTCCTGCCGGCCCTCATGAGGCTGTGGCAGAGTACGGCAACAATGAAATGCCTGGTAATACACTAGACCAGATCTTTGGCTGACATAAATCAGTGCAGTAACATGGTTTTCAAGCCATTTGTAATTGGAAATCTACATGATTAGGAGTATCCTACACAAGGAGAATGTCAACATTCTATTTCTCTTTTTCTTGCCTATTCTTTTCTTATTCTATTTACCACTGTCATGGACCCATAGCACTCCTTTCTGTCTCATTGCAAGGATACAGAACTAAAGTCAATTTGGAGTATACAACATGATAACTTGTGACTGTATATGATAACAGCTGTCATCGTATCAGGTTAATACTGTTGGATAGAGTTTTTCTTTTCCAAAATTTAGTTTTCGCATCTGCAGAAAAGCAAGGGAACAACCAACAAAGAAAATTAATTCTCTTTTTTGGGTTTTTGGTTTCATAATTTTAATGAGATTTAAATTCTTAATTCCACTGGAGTTGGCCCTAAACAAGTGATGTACTCATCCAAATGCTATGGGGATAAGAGCTGTGTAGCAACTGAAATATTTAATCAGAAACTGAAATAAACCTTATAAGCATGTCCAAGCCATTTTACATTAAAGTGAATGACAGCACCTCAAACCAGTGATAAAAGCACAAAAGTGACCACTAGAATATTAATTACAGAGTCATAGAATGGCCTGGGTTGGAAGAGACCTTAAAGATCACCCAGTTCCAACCTCCCTGCCATGAGCAGGGATGTTAACCACTAGACCAGGTTGCTAAAAGCCCCATTCAACCTGGCCTTGAACACTTGTAGGGATGGGCCATCCACAACTTCTCTGGGAAACGTGCACTAGTATCTCACCACTCTCACAGTAAAGAATTTCTTCCTAATATCTGATCTAAATCGCTCCTCTTTTAGTTTAAATCTGTTCCCCCTTGTCCTATTACTATTCTGCCCATGTAAAAAGTTGCTTACTCTCTTTTTTGTAAGCCCCCTGTAAGTAGTAAAAGGCCACAATGAGGCTTCCCTGGAGCCTGCTCTTCTCCAGACTGAACAGTCTCCACTGTCTCAGCCTGTCCTCATAGGATAAGTGCTCCAACCCTCCAATCATCTTCCTGGCCCTCCTCTGGACCCATTCCAGCAGGTTCACATCTGTCTTGTACTGAGAACCTCAGGCCTGGATGCAGCACTCCAGGTGGGGTGCCATATGAGCAGAATCACCTCCTGGGATGCGTTTAGCTTTCTGCACTAGGAGTGCACACTGCTGGCTCATGTCCAGCTTTTCATCTATGAAAACTCCCAAGTCCTTCCCTGCAGGGCTGCTCTCAATGCGTTCTCCTCCCTGTCTGTCCTCATGTCTAGAATTCCCCCAACCAAGGCGCAGCATCTTGCACTTGGACTTGTTGAATCTCATTAGTTTCTTACGGGCCCACACAATTTGCCTGATTTTTTTTTTTTTTTAATTTACAGTATGATACTATTTTAAATTTCAGTGGAAAATAAATAAATCCCAGTAATAATGCTGCACTGGGTTCTGTCATTTTCTGATTGCGGGGAGAATTGAGAGTCACATGGATTTGTCAGATGGCACATGAGAAAATGCAAAGTACAATGGCAAACATGACATGAAGGTAGGAGTTAAGTGCTGCTTTCATTTGTGCCATGCAGACTCTTGGTAGAAATCACTTTTGGGTGTTCACTAGGGTATATAAGATCAGAATTTTATACTGTGACTTGCCTTTTAAGACATACCATTGCCTATGATGTTTGAAGGGCATCCATGAGGATATACACATAAYGTAGATGATGATGATGATTATATATGTGGAAACAGGTCCTCTGAAAYCTGCACGCATATCATTTAAATGGCCAGCTCTCTTCCTGCGTTTCGTGTCTTTCTTCCTTTATCTATGATCTTTCTTTCAAAGACATTCATTGGATATAGCTGGTGGAATTAATGCTTTTGTTTTCACCTCTTCAGGGCCCATTTTTAGAAGTCATCTTGTCACTCTCTCATTCACTGCCCTTGCCCTCCCTCTTCCTTCTTACTCTGTTAAATCAGACTCCATTTTTCCTCCAATTGTTCTGCACAACCTTGCATTCTGCACATTGACCTTTCATACGCTGCCGTTTGGATCACCAGCTCTAGCCATTACATTAGCAACACACAATTACACCCTCAAGGTAGACTCAAGTGCAGATCCTACCTCTACATAAATACCTTAATGAATGGAAAGGTGCTGATGTATGTTTGAAGTATGTTTTCAGCTCACGTACGAGAGAAGGATTCTGCAGAGAAGTGAAACCATGGGTAGTGATGGGAGCATTTCCCAAATGTTTCTGTTCTACCAGAGTGCCCTCTGTATGGTGCTGTTCTCTGAAGTGCCCAAGCATTATATTTTTTTCTAGAGGTTATTGCCAAACCACACCCAGATGTCACAGCAGGGCTGTCACATCTAGTGAGCTCAGATGGGCAGCTCTCAGTTGGTGTGAGCACTTTCAAAAAAAATGTTCTTGGTGACTTAATTGGTCAGTTTTGCTTTTGATATGCTGTAGTTTTATGATATCTGTTGCTGTTTTGAGCATGTGATGCTACCCAAAAGTACTTATGCTTTTTTTCCTTTTTTTTTCATTCAGAATTCAACATACATTTTTCTGTGAACACACAACATCAGAACTAAAGCAATTCTGGCCTCCCTCCCAACAAAAGAACAATCTGACAATGAAAGATGCCAAATCTGGCATATGAAAGAATTTGCCCCATGGCTGGGTAGATAATGAACATACAGCTATGTGGGTCATGATCTAATGTATTTGTTATAGTCTTTCAGTTGTGATAAATTGAGCAATATGTGAAGTGGTGGTTTTCAACCTATTCAAGGTTTGTCCAGATTATCACAAATAAAATTTGCTCTCACTCCCCAGACCACTGAGAACGAACTATGTTTCTCCTTTCTAGGAGGAATTTGCAGTGAGAAGAGATAGGAACTGGACAAAAGGAACAGTGTGAGGCTATCCCCTATCACCTCTGTGGAGAAAGAGGTATTAGTCTGCACAGTGTCTTTCAAAGGCCCTGCTGGTTGTGTGATGCTAACTGTGACATTTAGCCTAGAGGAGACTTTCACCAGAGACTCCAATATCAATTCATGTCTCCATAATTCACCCAAATAACCATCGAATATTACTTTACACAAAGGCACGTAATATTGCTCTTATATTCTTAACTAATTTGACTTTGCAAATGGGACCTCCTTCAATTCACAGAAACCTTGTTTTCTCTTTTTTTGCAAAAAAAATTCCTTCTAAGATGGGTAAATGTAAAAAAATCTTCGGCATGAGGGGTCAGTCTGTTTAATTAACCAGTTCAAAAGAAGTGAGGAAAACAGAGCACTTCTGAAAGATCCCAGATAGAAACCAGCTCGTTTCCAGTGAAGCTGCTTCCCTCCACCATATTCAAGGTTATGCCAGCGTTTGATATGATAACCTCAGTAAAATCCAAAGTGAAGTGATGGAATAAGTGTGTGACGAAAAGAAAGAGAATTTCGCCTYCTTTTGCATTGCTTATAGAAAGGCTTATTCAGACCTTGTCCCTCACAGAAAAGTTCCTTGACTGAGATTATCCTGGAGGGGAGATGCTGGGTCAATCAATGACTGCTTCGGTGGATCTTCGATCAGCTGGCAAACACATGCAGCCTCTGGCTGAGGGAGCTTTCAAGAGAGATGGAACTTTAAATATGCAATGTCTTTTTGCTGGGCATGAAAGGATTAATGGCAGCAAAAACTAGGCATGCTAACAACATGGGCTCTGTCAGGATAAACACAACTAAAACTGTGCAAGGCTTTTGGAATTGGAAGAATTTCATGTGCAGAAAGGAGAGCTGTTGCACAAATATTTGGAAGCTTAGGTCAATTTTTATCATCCAAGGATTTAAGTCCAATTAATTCACCTTTCTTTTCCTAATTAATTAAACAAGCCTGCTTGCTGGACAAGCAGGACAATAAGACAGCCCATAGCTGAGGGATTTGAAGTAGTTTTATCCCACTGCTACCAGGGTTTGACTTTTTTTTCCTTTGCCTGCAGGGTCACAATGTCACACAGACAGGAACATTGCTGCTGGTACATGATCTCCATGACTCCCCTCCCTGCAGCCTGTGCTACACTGCTCCAGTGCCATCCTTAACAGCCAAGCCACACACCTGGGATGAGGAGCTGATTTACAGAAGAATGCAAAGCCATGACATAACCCAGGCCATCACTGAAGTCTGAATGCATTCGGGACAATCATTTATGACTGGAAAAAAGGAAAAAAAAAAAGAAAAGAGCGAGGAGGAAATTGCTACTTTTGATTTTGACATTTTCTAATATCAGTCCTTTTATTTTTCATCCCACTGGGATCTTTCAAGGCTAAATTCAGTCACACTTACTTTTCAAAAGCTAAAACAAATGAGTATCCCTGCAACACAAAGCGGAATTCAGTTCAAAGCTAAAGCCTTTTGGTCAGGTTTCCCTCTGGGTCAGCTCAGACAGATACAAATTTTCCTGCTTTACCCATGCTGCTGCAGAACAGAGAATAAACTGTCTGCACAGCTCAGCCATTACAATATGTTTCCACATTTAGCCTGCTCAAGAAGCAGGTGCTTGTGGAAAGTACGGCGTTCACAACCAGCACACGTCCCCACTGACACACTTTTAATGCAGAACATAAAAATATACAATAAAAATATTTATGCAAAAGTTGAAGAATGGGCTGTGAGCTCTCAGCAGATAATTCTGTTTTCAGTGGGATAAGCAATTTTTCATATGCTTTGGCAAATTTTAGCCTAATTAAAAGAACAAGTAGGTAACTACTGATAGTGTATGTGAATAAATTAGAGCAATAATCTAGTCATCCATCCCACACCTATCCAGAAATTTATGAGGACTTTGATGAGGTGCAGATGGGGCCCTTACAACAAAGACCATAACTAGGCTAGAGGACTCAGGATTCAAATTTTACACATCCTATGAAATTTTGTAACTCAGGGCCAGTGTTGTTCCATTGCAGTAATAGGCATGCAGAATGGTAAAGAAACCCRTCACCCCATGCATGTGGTCATTCTTGCATACTCTTAATGACTTGTTTAATCCACTATGCTCTGCTGTCACATTTTTTTCTTTCACCTCCCGAAAATTGACCTCTCTTTGTCTGGCTTCGCCTGTCACACTGCAATACTTCAATCACAACAACCCAGTGCAGCGCTACAGGCCAGTGGCAGAGTGGCTGGAAAGCTGCCGGCAGAAAAGGACCTGGGGGTGCTGGTTGACGGTGGCTGAACGCGAGCCAGCATGTGCCCAGGTGGCCAAGAATTCTAGTAGCATCCTGGCTTGTATGAGCAATAGTGTGGCCAGCAGGACTGGGGCAGTGATTGCYCCTCTGTACTTGGTACTGGGGAGGCCACACCTYGAATCCTGTGCTCAGTTCTGGGCCCCTCACTACAGGCAAGACATCGAAGGGYTGGAGCATGTCCAGAGAAGGGCAATGGCGCTGCGGAACATTCTGGAGCACAAGTGTGATGAGGAGCAGCTGAGAGGGCTGGGGATGTTTAGCCTAGAAAAGGAGAGGCTYAGGGATGACCTTATCACTCTCCACAACTATCGGAAAGGAGGCTGTAGCCAGGTGGGGCTCAGCCTCTTCTCCCAGGGAACAAGTGACAGAACAAGAGGCAATGGCCCCCAGCTCTACCAGGAGAGGTTCTCTTTGGATATTAGGAAGAATTCTTTCACTGAAAGGGGAGTTAAACATTGGAACAGGCTGCCCAGAGAGGTTGTGGAGTCGCCTGCCACATTTTCTYGTGAAAACCTGCTTACTTCTCTTCCACAGGTGTCCACTTTCTGCCATCCTTGATTCTCAAGGTCTGGATGTTTCCCAATGATTATATAAAATAGGATGCAGGGCAGTTAAATAAAACAATAAGACCAACTGAAAAGGCTATCCTTCTCTAAGTACAATTTTGTACCTTTCTGACTCACATTCTGGCTTCCTCCCATCGCCCTCCCCTTAAGAGGAAAAATCCATTGGATCCCAAGAGCTGGGCATTGCCTGACATCCTCACATCAGGAAACTCTGTCAGTGACTGCTCCTGCTCCCTGCTGTTTSATGCCAGGCCTCCCACACACATCAAGTTACAGGAGGCTCAGTACCTTGGAGGCCAGAATGGCAAGAAACACAAATCCCTGGTGAGAATGCAGGAGACGTGAGTCAGCATGAGCAAGACCCTGACTACTGTGAACAACACACCAGCTGAGCAATATCAACTTAATCATAGTCAGAGAGTCAGGATTGTGCTCATACCAAAACAACCAACATCTTTGTTTTCCAGGATCCACAGTAATAGTGTGCCAATCAGTGCATTCTGGCTGGTAAAAGTCACGATTTTTTTTGCTGTCTATAGCCTTAAAAATTGACATATTTTCACAAAAGAAAAAGATGATCTTTAACTTGTGATTTCAGTCAGTAAAAAAATCCTATCATTTGCTTAACATGTCACTTTTCACTTTGAAATCACATAGTTATCAATGATAGGCTGTATCTTGCTGAATGTATAGGAAAATTGAGGTAGCACCAGTGCTTTTCACACCCTGAATTTTGATCAAAACAGAGAGTCAGGAGGAGATACACACACACAACCTCTGCTTCAACATTAGACATGCACAGGTCTTTACACAGATTGAATTTAGATGTTTAGAACAACTTTTCACTTCTCTAGAAACAGTCATAGGTTCCTTTACATRTGGCAGGAAGATGCACAGTCCCTTATTTATAATGAAAAGAGTTGTCTTTCCTGTAACTCCATTTGAGATGTTATTAGACTTCATCTTATGTCAAAAAGAAACTCTGAAATGAAATGAAATCACCATAGAACCATATGCCACACTGCTGAGGCACAGCAAGAGTAAGTTAAATTCACTATTGCAGCTGCCAGAGTGAATTTGTCTGTTTTTATTGGTATATGACTCAGCTTTAATATTTTTCTAAGACAGTTCTTGATAATCTTATCGACACATAAGTAACATTAATAACACAGAAGCGTTGGTCACTTCCTTCCAATCACCCCAGTAAACATATTCTGCACATAAARGGAGGCAAAACAAACCAGAGCATCCAAATTTTCTTGTTTGGAATGGATTACTCCTAACTTTTTTGCCCTGGACGGACTTTCTCATTAGTGAGAGAAAGCATTATTCAGGGAGTAGAGTACAAAAGGCAGAARTACTGAGTTCCTGTCCTAGGTTGGAATATTGCCTGTGGTGATCTTCAGTAGCTTCTCCCACAGCCTCAGTTTGTTGTTGGAGCACAAAATACAAACAACTGTTTCCCTACAGCACATATGCAGTAAGGTCTTATCAAACTTTCAATGAAGTACTTGGTGATTCTGGGATGAGAATATAAATGCAGAATTAGATACTGCTAATTTCTGATCAGTTGTGGAATTTCCCCCACTCCCAAAATAATTAATTTTGCAGCAGAGAAAGAAGTCTCCTGAAGCTTCTGGAATGAAATAGGAAAGAAAGAAAGAGGAAAGGAGAAGAAAGGATTGATCTGCCCTAAGATAACAGTTGCACAGATGTTCTCACATCTCCTAACCTCACATTTATGTGATGTTGCACATCAGCATTATGAGTTTTTTCTTGTGAGCAGCACCTTTATTTATTGCTGCTGAATTAATTTTCCTTTAAGAAATAAAGTCCTTTTACTGCTGGTGTTATTGGTCTGTTCTCTCCATTTTCTTACGGCTTTGAACTAAATCCTGTCACYGCTTCTTTCTGCTGAAGTGATCCAGAGCACTGTGCTTCAGGTCACGGGGCTGCAAAGTATCATTTGGTCTATTTTAACTGTAACCACAGACAACAAAGGGAGCCGGCTTTGCCACGACWGCTGGATTTTGGAGATGTCTGAAAACAAGCCATAAGTGAAATATCTGTGACATTGTGCATTTGTGATACCACTGCAAACAGGAGCATTTCCATTTCTGTAGGCTAGCCTCTATTCCCTCCTCCAAGAGTTTCCCATCAGTCCCTCACGCTCTCGCTCCCATCCTGAGGGGCTGTGTGCTAGCCGGGGATGTCTATTGGACGGAGTTAATTCCTTTCAAGCTCCTTCTGTGCATGGCTGTGACTGACAGAGGCGGGTGCTGTTTGCAAGTGTCAGTGGAGCATGACCTCGAGTTAATACGTTGAATGATGAAAGAAAAGAAGGTTCATTCAGCATGTGAACTCTGTGCTGAGATTAGCCAGAAGTACAGAGCACATACAAATTGCTGTTTTGTCAGCACAGTGCTTGATGGAGTTTTTAAATATTTCAGCTATTCTAAGCCATCATCCCCAAGGCTGGGGCAACTAAAAAAAGAGGAGGATCAAAACAGCATTTCCAATCCAAACATCATTGTTTTAGATGTGAGACTTGGACCTGGATGCTTAAAGCAATGCATGGCAGCCACAGCTCTAGGTTTGATGTGAAAGSATTTGCAGTAACATGCACAGAGCTGTTTACAAAACTCAGAGAAGGAACCACAGGATATGTAGCTTTTCCGTGGTGGGTGCCTGTTCAACTCCAGCCTGGCCAGGAGCAATTGAAAGTTACAAGGATCTCYGCAGTCTGTCTGTCTGCTTGTGCTAATTGCTCTCATTTCAGTTGCCTGTGGCCATAAGTTGGTCTTCCAGATGCCATCTCTACATCTGGTATTAGCAGAGCAGTCAGGGGCGACACAGGCCATGRTAGGTGACCTTTTCTCTTACCCAAGCAGTTCTGTCCAGCCCTGAGTCTGTCTGTCTTGGGGCACTGTCTGCATTTGTGTTCAGRGTGTAGATCTTATCTGTAGTTGGCTAAAACGTTAGAAGGTTGGGGAAAACCCCTGGAGAATAGCAGTGTAGGGGGGTTTTGTGTGATTTCTTCCCAGCTATATAGTTGGTCCTTTCTTAGAATTTAAAAAACAACAGAACTATTAGCAGAGGGATTGGAAGAAATACAGTTTCCCTCCCTCCTCTGAGGGAGTTCTGAGTTCTAGCAGTAACTATTACCAGAGGCAGGATTGTAGAGAAGATATCAAATCTCTTTGTATCTGTGCTTCCTATTGTTGATTCTGACAACTACATCCATTTAGGGTCAGATTCTATCGTACATTGCTGCTTTGAAGCCAGCAGACAATAAATGCAGAATTTAGAGCATAATAACTTCAGTACTTTCAGTGCAAAGAATCCTCTGTTCACCTCTCCTCACTGCCTATSTCCCTCATGCTTGGTTCTCTTGACTTTGTATCTGACCCTGTGCTCAAAAAACCTCTGCATCATCTATTTCTCTTGCAGTCTTAACTGAAGGAACTTCTTCTCTCTATTTCCATTGCAATCTATCAGGCTTTTGAGTCCTTTAAAACAGCAAGATCCCCAGTAGTCCTGTGTTTTCTCAAAGGTGATCAAACTCTAAGACAATACTTACTACCTGCCCTCTCACAGCTGCCCCAGGGAAACAGTCATACAAAAAATCTGCATGAGAGGCAGAAGACAGTAAATGCCTTCTTTTGTGAAGGCAGCAATATCTATCCTGGGGTTGCTGCAGCCCATTAAACCTAACATGCAGAAATTTTGGGGTTGCTTTCTGTTAATAAACTTCGGGGGTTTGTTACTAACCAGCAGCAGTAGCTCTTAAAATACAGATTTTGCTAAAGCCTATTGCTTATTTAGAGTAATAGAGTAATTTACAAGCAGATACACTTTAGATTACCAAATTATTGGCAGCAATTCTCTGCAATGTGGATTTTTTTCCCCCAGTTACCCCCATCATCTGCTGACCCAACCCAGAGCTGTTCAGTTTAAAAGACATGGACTGCAGCTAAAGTTGATACAAAAAGTACCTCAGCTGATATTGGCCAGTTTGTCACTTGCTATTTGCTTTTTCTCTCTGTTGATCAGCTCTGCCCTCTCACATGGTTTCTCTCTGCTTTTCACATGGGTCGCTCACCATGTTAAGGAGCAACAAGAAGAGAAAGGAGAGGGCATCTGTATTAACAAACAGAATTATGTACTACATATTTGTATATCATTACTTGTCAAGCACTTGCTTGAACGATGTGCTTTTGTCACGTGCTGTTGTGGGCAGGGCCAGTGTCGCTTGCGAGGACGAGCGTCCAAGGAAGATTCATTCTTCCCTCTGAAAGGATGTGTTGGCCAAACTGCCGTGAACAGCAGAGTTGAGTCAGCAGTGCAAAATTATAATTAAAAAAGGAAAAGAAAAAGGAAAAAAAAATACCAGCCATCATTTCCTAGAGAGCTCCGCAAGCTTGCTGGAAGCCTCTTTATAGCCTTGCAAATGCTGTGAGTGGTGTGCAGGCAGTTGCCACTAAACGGTGCAAATGGGAGAACTGCAGGAACTCACCATCCTTCCACAGCGTCAGGACTAGAAAATACCCAGAGCCTGCGATTCAGACGTGGTAAATTAGACTTGCTCTGCCACCTCCTGGCTGTACCAGGCACCGAACAGAATTCAATATGCTAAACAGCCTACATTGTGTCTTACTCTCTTTCTGGTCAGGGGCCTGACCTAAGGTTCACTGACGTGACCAAGCTGTAACCTCGCCCTGAAAAGTATATGCAGAATGAATGGATAATGCCTTTGGGACCATAAATATGAAACAAAAGCTTTGCTGTGACCTTCACACATATATTTTAAAACACAGTGAAAACATTAGAATTCTTTCTACGCCTGCTTCCCATACAAATGTGTTGTAGTAGAGTTTCTCACCTTAAATCGGGGGGGAGATCACTGCCTCTCGAGGTATCCCTGATGTTGCAATTGTCAGGCTTCATCCTTCCAAACATTTAGGAATCTCTGCCTCTTCATTGCTCTGTGGAGAGGAAGTCCTATAAGTATACAAAAAAGGACTACATACTTGTTTAGTTTGTAATATGGGACTATAATATGGAAAAAAGGCTCTAGTTAATATTCTTCTTCTTTCCTTCCTAGCTTGCAATGTCTAGTAATATTTCCTACTAATGTTGGTGCAGGGATGGAGATAGATATTGACTTTCATCTTTGTACAGAATTCTAGCTTTACTGCTCCATAAACTGCTCCTAGAGAATAATAATAATATGATGTCATGATTTATAAGCCCAATATAGTTTTTTTACATTTTTATACAGTTTCAAATAGTATTTGCTTTCACAGTTTCATTTTATCTGAACTTCTATTCAATGGAAAGTCGTAGAAAATCTCGAGGAGATTGTAAGCCTAAGGACGTATAACCTTTGGCAACATGAGTCCACAAGTAAAGAGAAACGTGGGTTTCAAGCTCTCGTTGCTCCAAGTCTGCCCTTTAGTCATCAGTGTGCAGCCCCCCATTATTCCACATTCATTAAGGACTCTGATAACCCACTGAGTGAAATAGAAAGATATTTCAGAAAACATAAACCCAGACAAAAGCAAGAGGGACTACATTTTGAAACCCACATTATCTTTGCTCTGCAGCTGAATAACATCAAATTCATCTGGTATGAGCACACTCCTTCTTTGGTTTACAAGTGTGAGAACAAGTGATGTATTTTTAATGAGATTTATTTTCATGACAGGAATCTCATTGACAATTTGCATTAAAGATAAACTAAATGAGCTGTTCAAGAGTAGAACAAGCTTTCTCACATTTGTTTCCTTTAATTAACACATATAGTATGTTAATTTTGGATTAAGTCCTGCCTTATACCATCTATGAGATCAAAGTCATCCTGCCATAAAAACTTTGATCACCTTACTTTCTTCATGTCCATTAAGCACTTGATGACATAACTCACAGTAAAAAATTAGAAGGGCATTTGTTTTAATGTTCTGCCACAAAAATACAGTAACTTTTTTTCTGTCTTGTCTCAAGTGAAATGTCAATTTTTAAAATTTCCAGCTGGACAGAAATTTGTATTTCCAGACAGGTTTACTTTAAGTACCCCGTAATTTACTGGAATTACCAAGTCACTTCCCATGTTAATCGAAAAGAAATGATATTATATGAAACCCTAGTGACCTCCAAATGGAACTGAAACCTATTAGGTCTGAAGTACAGATCTCTACCACGTGTGCTAATAAGTAATTGGTAGTAGTAGACGTTTGTTATCATTCATAGGGATCAGTTGCATGAGGGAGAAACTCAATCAACAAATTCGAGGGATGTAGGATCCATCCTTCATCACCAGATAATACAGACACTTGCCAACAAACAAACATGGAGGTTCAAGAAAACCTTGGATTGTTTCAGTGTTGGATGAGAAAGAACAGACATAAGGGCTGTATAGATGCTGGTTCTGCTTTCTCTCTGCTCACTCTCCCTCCTCACAGCTCCTTCCTTCCTGTAATATTAAGTCCTACTGAAGTCTCCAACTCTTGCTGCCTGCTGGCCCTGCTCCCCACTCCTCACCCTGCAGTGCTCCACTCTCCACAGGAGAAGGTGCCAGCTCTGGGTTGCAGCATGGAGCTGCACACAGGCAGATGAGCTGGCAGGGGGGAGCTGGAGGGCTGGAGGGTRCTCACTGCAGATGTCACAGCCAGGAACTCAGCTGGCAAGTTAACAAGCTTCTACTGAGGGTGTCCAAATTAAAATTAGTCAGAGTTTATGATTTGGCCAATATACGTCTTCCCGGAGACAGTGAAAGGGGCTTGCTTGATACCAAAAATACCTTTTTTTATGAAGCCTGGAGAATGTAAGAGTTCCAAGTCACAATACTGTGAGATTTTTAACCAGGCCAACATATTTGCCATACTCTAATTTTTATGTGTGATTGAACAACTTTAGATAAAATTTTACAAAGTGTGGCTGACATAAGCTGCAGGAAAAGAGTGCCTAGAAAGACAGTGTCATAAAACATTTTAGATACCACTGCAATGTCCGCCTCTGATCACATTCCATAAAGCCTAATCACATCTCATTGCAGTAATGGAAACACCCCTTACCCTCAGTCCCGGAGCAGGAAGCACGGGAGAGGCATCTTGAACCTCTTCCTTGACTCAAGAGTCACACCAGAGAAAAGGTGAGGAACAAAGCATAACATACACCTTATTCAAAGGATACAAAGTCTAGGCCTGCACACAGATTTGGAACAGAGTATCTCTGCGCTGTGAAACTGCCAGCACAGCCCTGGCTCTGATCTGGGTCAGTGAACATTCTTCCAGATAGTGCCTGTGCATGGTTTGGGGGTTGATGAAGGCTATAGACTGTTCCCAAGAGGCAGTTTGGATGCAGATACCTTGTTTTGGAGGCTGCATGAGTTTAGCCRTGTCTTGCCAGGAGTTCACTTGTTTGTTTACTAACTTGTTTACTAGCAGTTTGTTTACTACCTTAGCAGAGAGAGATTCACACAGGCTCCTAACTCCAAAGAATGACTGTAATCACCCAGGGAGATGGTGCACCTGTAGCTTATTTCCCACTTACTTCCCCTTCCATTTATCATCAAAGAAATAGGCCAGTGGTGCTCAGCTTGTTAAACTTGCCAAGGAAGGCAGTCAAACTCCTTGTTTGGAACAAGAGTCTTTAAAATTACATCAAAAGAATAAGGAGGAAGGTAATTTTTATACCCATAGAAGGAGACCAAAAAGACATCATATCAAGCACATTCTGTCAGGAGATGAAGCCAAGGATCATTACTTGGAGGATTCAGTAAATGTCATTAGAAACTGCACTTTTCCCCACTTTGTTCTTATCATGACATCTTGGCAAAGTGCTAAGAACAGTTTCTAAGGAAGAGGTTAYGGATGCTGGCAGATAGGAGCAGATACGATCACAACAGCTTGAACTTGAAAGACATTGTATGCCAGATTATAAAAAAAAAAGAACTTTTGGAGCTAGTGAGAAAAAATCAAAAAGAACCAGCATGGCAAAGTAACAACTGCAAAGGTAAAAATGACAGATGTTTTTAAATTGTGTGCAAGAGTCCAAGCATCATAAGGGGAGCAACAGGTGGATATGGGAGAATTCTAAAATGATCCAAAGCAAATGGAAAGTGTAGATAGAACATTAAGGAACCCTTACAAATAGGTAGAGAATAATTTCTCTGAGGAGTGAAAAAACTACGTAAATCAGTGCCATCCAGAAATGAATTAAAATCAGTGAGTTCTAGTCCAGAGGGAATCTTTAAAGCTAGATTTTGGAAAGCAAATATGATGGTTCAGTCTGTTATCATTCCCTTTGAATCCAGTGACATAATTGGTGCTGAAACTGTGTAAACCTGTAAGGAGAAAGTTAAACCTATCACTGATGATAATTTAAAGCATATGATTAACAAGAAACAAAAAAGAGAACTACTTCTCTGGTTCCATCAGTCAAAAATCAGCCTGGCCTAACTCAAAGTTGCAAAATTTGGAGAATCTGACAGGCTTGGAAAAATACACCAGAAGATTTTTCTGACAGATACTGCAGCTCCCTTCAATTAGGAGAGTTTTGAGGCCTATTGCAGAAGCAATTGAATTGGAAATAGTTAAAAAGAAAAAAAAAGAAGTGGTAAAGAAAGAACAATGCTGTTCTGAAAATAGAAGCAAAAGCAAAGCATATTCTTGTGTTTAGATCATTCAATCAAGAACTGTGTGGATTAACCTAGAGGGGAGGTGACATGAGCCTGCAGCCAGCTCCAAGAGCTAATACTGTGTTGAAATGTTGAAATGCAAATCTTGAGGAGCAATTATGCAAAAATTCTTACTAGGCAAGTTTTTGGGGAAGCCTTAAAAATAAATTGTAAAAATCAGCATGAGGCAGCACTGTGTAGAATAGTAATTGCTATGCCAGGGGAAAGAAATTAAAGGAATGTGCTAAGAATGTCATCTCTGACTCTGCTATGAAACACTGAAGTTCCCCGAAGCATGAAGTGAGAGCTAACAGAGCACTGTAACCACCAGTATAGGCACCCATCCCTTCCTACAGCAAAAGAGAAGAGCTGGCATTAGAGATACAAGCTCCAGGCCTAGGAGAACATCCTGACCTACAGGAGGGAGCAGGRTCAATTCCAGAGTGTGTCTGGAGGTGTGAACTCTCACAGCTACACAACACACCATCAAACACCAATGAGCACTCTGCATACCTGATTTTGCTCAGGAATAAAGATCAAGCCCTCTCTTCAGATGTCTTCAGCAAATCTGGATTAGGTGAAATGTGTTCCCAGGGAAAGACCTGTAAGTAGTGACCAATCAGCCTTCTGACATTTGTTTGCTCAGGGTAGGAGAAGCATGCTCCTTTGTTATGTTCTGTAGCAATGTGGCTTCTTGCAATGAACAAGCAACCCCAGGTTCTTTTCTGCACCTTGATCCACTCAGAGGAGAATTTACAATTTACCTTTACAACTACGATTAAAATTTACCTTTACAACTGCCTAATTTTCACAATGGACCAATTTTTGGCCCTGGACAGGTTACGGTGGTCAACAGGCTGCTGAAATGTCTTCCATTTGGCCGTTACCCTGAAAAAACAGGAAGAGAGTCCAGTGAATTCCTTCCTTCTGCCTATGCCAAATATTCCCTATGTGCTGCCTGTCCCAAGCTTGAGGAAGTGCAGTCTGGTTAGCTACCAGCATCCTTGTGAAGAGCAGCTAGGACAACAACATCAGCCCAAGTGCTTTCTGGACAGAAGAATCACAGAAACAGGAGAAAAGAGCAACAACACTGTCTTTGATCAATTGCTGCTGCCCAGTTTTGAAGATGGTCCCTTCAGACAGGGTGATGTGACAATTCTGGCAGGCTGCCTGTGATCCCAGCCTGTGCTCTGGGTGTATGAGAGGGGCACTATCCAAACTTGTCTTCAGAATTTCAGCCATGCAGCCTCCCTGCAGTACTGCACTAGTAAGGGAGAGAGCAACTACACACTGCACACAGAAGCAGGGACCAGGAAACTTGATTCCATTGATCCTCAGGGACTAAAGAACCTGCTCTTTCTCCAGCACCTTGGGTTTGCATGTGGGAAGCAGGGGACACAGTGCTCACGATCCTTTGAAGAACACTTTGACTGTGATGGGATTACAAGGGAACCAAGAGGAGACGCTGCTGTGGCTAAATAGATGCAAACTGCTTTCCCAGTGCTGGATTGATGCAACATAAAATATCGAGTTGTAAACTCTGTAGCCTCCTGCACTAGCACAGTATAAGATTAGAGGCACCACCTTAATTCTGCTCCTTTGCTTGTGTGCATCACAGCACATCTCCGATGACATGATTATATATGGTTTCTAAAATAATATAATATTAAGCAGTTTTGTTCTACAGCCTTATTTATTACTTCTGAGTCTGTTGTCTCTATTTAATCTTTTCTTGCCTGGAAGAACATCACTCCATCAGTGAATCAGCATCTCTAGAGAGGAAACGAAATGGAGACACGTTCATAATATACAGCAAATCGCTGTCTTAACACTCAGTTAATGTTCCACAGTGGATTAAGAATTATTGTCCTAGTATTTCAGCTTAGTCCAGATTTAGTGCCCCAGTGGAAGAATTAAGGAGTAGATGAAACAGTGCATGTAAAGCTACTTTCTAGAGCAATACAGGAGCATGTTGCTATCACAGTCACTAAGGCAGGTACGTAAAAATCAAGGAGTTGTCACAAAGTGGTGTCCTTTTCACAGAAGTTCGAGTAAGGGGAGAAAAATGCATTTGGATACCAAAAGAGATTACAGGGGTATTGCTGGAAAGCAAACAAAGATAAGTTGTTTAAACAAAATTATTTTACTGCGTGCAATCATAAACAGAACTATGACTCGTGCTTCCATGGTCCATGTGTTGTTGTGGATGATTCCATTTGGTACTGCCTCGATTGGCCACAAAAGAGACTTTAGAAGCTGACACACAAGTCCTAAACCTTTATTGACAAAGGATTTCCCTGAGGGGTGAGGTCTTCAGTGAGGATCTAAATTTGAGAGGGATTTTCTCTAAAATTCCTGCTTCTATGCAAGGAATATTCCTGCAGTTCCATATCTGGCCACTGCTCTCCCTTTCTCTTCTCTGGCTCTGACGTGCTCTTGCAGGTTTGTGATGACTAAGTGTTGTTGAGCTGTGTGTGTTTTGATGGGATCTGAACTGTAAAACTCAGGAAGAAAAGTCCCTGTGAAGGTTCCTTTGCACYTCACTCTTCCTGCAATTTCAAATATCAGCTGTGCAACCATGAGCTCACACATCTGACTCACCACTTCTAATCTATTTCCCTCAACTCAGTTTTGCTTTGGCAATATTGCCACCCCCACGTCTCTTGCTGACTGAACACTGAGCAAATTAAATCCTGATCTTTCTCTTTGACTGCCTCCTCTTGTTCTCTCCTCTTAGTTTTTATAACTAAAATGCTGCCATATCCCTTTTCCTTTGGGTGAAGTAGCCAGACAGCTCTGATTGCTCTCAATACTTTTTTTTGTACATTAGGCTGTACCTACACACCAGTGATTCTTCTTCTGCAATGTTTTTGACAGATCATGGCCTTGACCACTTTTACCTTATCTTCTGCCTGACGTTATCTCCTGTTTCTGGCCTTCCTGAGACTGCAGCCAACCCAAAACACAGCCTCCAGATCGACCTCATGCCCTGCATAATGATGGTATCATTAACACTTATTTTTCCCTCCTCATCCTTCATTACTCCCTACAGCATTATTGTCTGCACGATTCTGCTTCCTGCAGTGCCTTTATCAACCTGCTTATCTGTTTCTGACATTTTCTTTATTGTTCTTCCCTCCATTCTGACAGCAGTGCTGACTTTGAGCACCAAGTATGACTTGTTTGTCACTCTGTCTTCTTCCTTGGTCTCATGCTGCCATGACATAAGTGACTTTTTTTTTGACCTGGCAGATCAATGGCTCTCCATCTGTCAGTAGAGCTGTCTCTGTCCCAGGAGCCAATGCACAATGTCACATATCACCCCATTTTTCTTCAAATCCCTCTTCAAAACCTATTTCCCTGTAAGACAGAGAGTGACATCATAAAACCAGAATAACCAAAACCCACAGTGYCATTGGACTTGCTGAGGGAACTACAGCCAAGCATTTCTTCCTTGTGCTGCTAAAAAAAATCCATCCAGTAACAGAAAGGGAGATGATAAATGGTATTATTGAGCATGGTATGATATGCAGAGACTGAGAAACAAACCTCAAGATTTTAAGATCATTCTAAACTCATCATTTCTTCACTGAATAATACAATGTCTACATTGAACTGTACAGTCGAACTCACTTCTAGCTTCATTCGTCAACCATTTTATGTGCCCATTCTTGGGAAAAACACTTGGAGCTACTGGCTCTGCTGGAATACATGACACATTTCCCACTGACCCCGTGCAAGCTAAGCACTGGCATAGACTTACATCCTGCAATGTGTTGACCTCTTACCCATTTCTATAGGTTAGCTGTTTACTAACTATACTATTTATATTTGGTTGTCAGTTCCTCTAAGTCTCTACATTTGTTACTATAAACAGATATGAGATATTAATCTTAAATATTCAGAAGCTTTCCCATTGTTAGGCTGTCTCCTTCTAACTGGGCTTAGAGGAAAATAAAGGGAATGCAGTTTACTTACAACACTTACATGGGGTTTCTTTTCAGAGTCCCAGGAACTCTCAAGGCTCAAAATGTCTTCTGTTACAACATTAGAAGGCTTTCTGGTGAGTTGATGCCTGATATTATCAAGTGTGCCCTCCCTCTGGAGGTCCCTGACATTGCTGCTCAGTGCAACTCATGCTATTTGGTCATGGGTCTGACCTTGACCAGAACACGGGCTGGTGAGTGCCTTTACAGAAACTGTAAATAGCTGGGGCTGGGGAGAAGAACAGGAGCAGAATGCTTGTGCTACTATACCAGCTCGAGTCAATCATCCATCATTTCTGCTCTTCACTCTCCATGTTTGTCCACGCCTCATGACAGGAGATGTTGCTGTCCGAGAAAATGGAGCGACATTCTCCTCTGTCGGGGAGGTAGATAATGCTGCCAGTGTGAAGAATGAAGTGGACTCTTATGAGCTCTCTGGCCTGTGTTTTYCACCCTCAGTGTTCTGTGATTCATCTAATTAAGGTACACAGCCTGGAAAACAAGAGGCAATTTGGAACTTCTACTCATTAGCTGGGCATGAATGGGATTTTTTTTTTCCTCTTGACTGTCTTCATTTTATCTGCCGCAGCTCTTCATGACTCAGACTCCAGAAGGGCTCCTGATTGTGTGGGTTGCCTCTGGCAAAGGCAAGTAGCTTGAAAGTAAGTGTGTGTCTGTCTGACTTTTACTTGTCTCTGAAAACAAACACTGAAAAGCCTATTCCCTGTGTGACTGACCCAGCTGCTGTGTCTTCTCTGCTTGTTGGGATACAAAATGATTAATCTCCTTCTGCGTAGTTCAGTACTTAAAACATATGTGAAGGGGGCACAAGGGCTTTCATATTAAGCAGGGATAAAAAAAGCCTTGTTTTACTCTTAATGAAGAAATAATTTCCTTAAGAACAAAAAGCTCCTCACAGCCAGTGCTTATAAATTGCTTAATTGGAAATACACATAACAGTCCTATGAGGATTATCAGAGTGCTTCTAGCTGGAATTGGAGTCAGGAAAGAAAAGTTATTTTAGAGATACTAATAAAACAGGAGGTAGTGAAGGCTTCTGGGATATATACAGATGTTTTATTTTGCGCTTTGCATATAAAGCTGATTTTTAACCAATTTGTTATTGGTTTGCAAGCTCTGCTGATTAGCCTTGAAGTAGAGAGGAGTGAAAATAAAGGGACAGACCACCAGATCAGAGAATGATAGGTCCAGAAAGACAGATTGATTTTTTTTTTTTTTTTTTAGCTGAGACTTTAGGCTATTGCACCTGCTACCACTGTCTAGGTATTTGACATTTAATCAAATGTGCCAGAAAAACAGTTAGAATCATCTTTGACATACCTTTTCTTGTTTCCTGAGAGGTATCAAACCCCTCAGCAATCCTCTGCTTTCTGCAAGAGAAGCTCCTTGCCTGGTCACGGTGGAAGTGCCTTCCTCCATCTCCGGCCACAGTCAGACTTCTCCCAGGAAAGGAGAAAAAGGTGGCTCTCACAGCTCCACCACCACTGACTCCTCTGTCCAATGAGCTTTTCTGCGCAGGAGCAGTGCACCAATGGGGCTGCATCAGATCCCTGGATTTTATATTTTTTACTAAATACAAATATGGAGCCTCTCAGCCACCCACAGCCAGCTTCAGTCACCACAGCTTCTCCTTTCCCTTGGAGGCAACAGAGGATGGAAAATGTCTGCCTGCTTCTCATCTCTGCCCAGCAACCGCATAAGCCCCATGCAAAACAATTTGCTTCTGTTTGTAGCTCTTTGTTTAGAGCTCAGCTCCAGGGTCAACTTCCAAGGTACCTGAGGCCTTTCCTTTGCTGAATAAACCCCAAACCTTTGGTGGCTGGCAGTAAAGGCAACTGTACCATCTTCCTGCAGCTGGGTTTGCATATTTGGGTTTGGTTTAGACACTGCATCCAAAAGCTGTTCTGTGATCACCAGATGGGCACAGGTGAGGGGCCGCAGCAGTACCGGGGTCACCTCACGATCCCGGGGTCCCCTCATGGTGGCAGGGTCTTCTCATGGCCCTGAAGTCATCTTGTTGTCCACAAAAATGCGATTCGTGTGCAACAAGCCTATAATTACACACTTGAGAGAGACATTGAATATTTGCCTCAGAGCTGCCGAAGCCAGGGYGCTCAGTGGTATTCCACAAATCAAGCACGCCAATCATCAAAACCTTTTGCTATTTATACATTTTAGCAAACAATGGAATTAGTGTTCATTGGTTACAAGTTACACAGTTCTCTTATTAATTAGTATTCTATCTTCTGTTGGTTAATGATTCTCTCACTTCTCATGCTAATTAGTCCATACTCAGTCTTTCTCTTCTTTTGGGTCAGTTTGGGTTTCTTTGGGTCAGTTTGGGTTTTTTGGGTCTGTGAGTTGGTGGTCAGCATCTCCCCCTGCCAGAATTAYCTGTTACCCAACTGGAGGTGATTCAGCACAGTTACCAAGTTGTCTCTTTAGTTTCTTCCTTATCATGGGAGTTCTGCCAAACGTCCTTGTGGCCCTTAAAGTCTGTATTCTTGTGTCCATTATCAGCAGTACATCCTTCTCCCCGAGCTTTGTTAACCTCCCCCTAGGTCGGAGATCACTGACACGTCGAGCCCTAAACCTTAACAAGGCAACTCTACCAACAAGTAATTTGTCTTTCTAACACCTGGACATCACTCAGGGATTGCTTGTTAGCTGCTGTCTCACGGGTTAAATCTTCTTTCTTGATGATTAGACTTGAAAGCATACGATAATCAAACATCAAATAACATCCTTTCTCAAGAAAATTTTTGCATATTCCCCGTTTTGAAGCACCCTCACAGTCCGGGATCCCTCACGGCTCGAGAGTGCCCTCACGGCCGGGGATCCCTCCCGGCCCGGGATCCCTCCCGGCCCGGGATCCCTCACGGTGCGGGGGATCCCTCACGGCCCGGGATCCCTCACGGTGCGGGAGATCCCTCACAGCCGCGGGGGTCCCTCACGGCCGGGGGATCCCTCACGGCGGCAGCCGAAGGGAGGCGGCGCCACCTGGCGGCCGGAGGCGGCGCGGCGGCCCCGGCCCGGCCTGTGCCAGCTCAGGCGCCGCTGAGGTGGAAAATAAGAAAAGTCGTCAAAAAATAAAAAGCAAACCCAAAGCAAGACAACGGCGCCGTGCGGAAATGATCACCGGGATCACCTGCACAGGTGTAAGGAGCTGTTTTTACTTCTCCGCCTGCCGCAGTTCTGGCAGCCAACAAGCCAGGACATGCCYGGGGAAAGGGAGGACTGTTGATAATTCCTTTTTATTCCTATCCCACGTTGCCCAGCTGAGTTTCCTTATTTTATGAGTTACAATCTTTACTTTCTCTTCTAATAAACGCTGGTATTTGAGTTCAAAAGCCCCACAGGGTTCATATGCTACTGATGCTGAGGAGAAGCAGAAGAAAAGGTGTCCCTTTGGAAGATGGATCCACTTCAAAGCTGTGGCGATTTCAGGACTGACTGTCAAAACACAGGGAGCCATGGAGTGAAGCAGACAATAGCCGAGCAAAACTGGCTTTTCAGGCAACACTGCAGGAATGAAAGAAGAAGGAAAAAAACACTTGATGCATCTGAAATGTAAAATTTAAACACTGAGCTTTTATTTTAAAATACTTTTTTTTTTTCCTTTCTTTTAGCTGCTGAGAGCATATTCATTAGCAGCTTTCCCAGGTCCAACAGTGTCTAGATTTTATTGAGGACAATATAAAGCTCCACATGGCCAATAAAAGCAGTACCTACTACAAAGTAAAGCTGCAGTTGCCTATTTAAAGTCTGACATGATCCTAAAAGCAAAGAGTTGCCTGCCTGAATCTTAGAGCAGTTGCACTGACAGGAAGAGGAGGCTGGCAAAACCTGGAAAGGCTGGCACCGCTAACGAACTGGGATGTTAGTCACGGAGCCCTGCCTGGATGAGGCAGGGGCTTTTCACTCTAAAAATCGGTAAGACTCATGCTGGGCCTCTTCTTTCACATCAGCCATGGTGCTTGCATGTGCGTTCCTGCTGTATGCTGTGTATCATCTGCAGTCATTTCAGAGCTTGAAATTTGGGTGTTCATCCCCTCCAAGGTAGTGGGGCCAAAGGCCCAGGCCATGATGGAGGGGGCTCACCAGGTCTAAATATCTGCAAAAGGGAGATAAGAATGAGCACGAACAGGTCTAGGTTTGGACTTTGTTATTTAGTTGGTGTTTTTCACTTGAGGGAATGATGATTATGTGTGTTGCAGCAGAGCTGAGACTTTTTGAAATCTGGTTCATGTTTTCAAAAGAACGCAAAGCACCAGTCTGCTTCTAGAATCTGCAGAAGAATAGCTGGGTAATTTTGTGGGAARGCTACCCTCAGCCTCCCTGATCCCAAATTTGGGTAACTTACCATACTTTACACCTTCCTGAAGCTACCCAGACCTAAGTGAGCTTGTCTAAGTAAGCGTGTGAATTTCTGAGTGCTTAGGCAACACACCTCTAAGCAGAAACTTAATTTAGGCAGAGCTTTTTCRTCTTATCATTTTGGCTTTCCTTTCATCAAATCCCAAATTATACATGGAATGTAATTTTATCTCTGTCTGTCACCATGCCGGGCTCTGCCGGCTGGTAGAGAAGTGAGCCAAAGCCTGTAGCTATCAGCAAAGCTCAGTCCTACCCGCAGGAGGAGTCCCATAAAAAAACCCATTTGATCAAGCAATCACCTCTATCGGTGAGAAGTTTAGTGTCTGAAAATRCATACATCACAGCTGAAAATAGTATCTCACTAAGATCTGTAAACTCAGAAAAAGAGTTTGCTTACAGTGTCACTGCCTAACACCTTTCAGGCAGAAGAACAGAGATTTTCGTCTTATAGTTGTTCATTTTCAGTTTCAGTCAAAGCCTCAAAATTAGAAGACACTTTTAAAAATTACTACCTGGATTTCCCCTGAAATATCAAGACAATGTGTGCTACAGAATCACACAACCAAAGAATATTCTGAGTTGGAAGGGACCCACAAGGATCRCTGCTGGTCCTGCACAGGACAGTCTCAAGAAACACACCATCTGCCAGACTTCTGTAAGCAGACTTCACAAAGCTCATAAAAATCTTTAGGTCCTTCTAAGGGACAAAGCTTTTTAATTCTGCCATCTCCTGTCAGAACAGATTTTACTGAAAAATTTACTTTCATAAAAATTAAATTGTTTGTAAATTACTCATCTAACTTGAAAGGACAGAGGAWAAAGGAGAGATCTGGTGAATATAACATATTTGGATGCTCAAAAAGCTGTGGACAAGGTACCACGCCAAAGGTTATTAAAGAAATGTCATGGGATCACAGGAGTTATTTCATGGAGTGAAAGGTGGTTACAGAATGGCAAAGGGTAGGATTTTGTGGTCAGCATGAAGAAAAGTCAGCAGTGGGTCCCCTGGAGATTGGTGCTGGAACCAGTTTTGTTTAATATATGACCTATGGCTGGAGAAAGGAGTGAGCAGTGATACCTCTGTATTTGCAGTGGTACTGGAATTTTCCAAGTATGCAAAGACCACACAGATAGGAATAGGCACCTGAAGGACCCCACCAAACCAAGTGGGAAAAAGAAGTGGCAGATGGGCTTCGGTGCAGATAAACATAAGTTGCTGCCATAGGCTGTTGTGGATGTGACTGTATCAACAGGCTCAAAAAAGAACTAGACAAATTTGGGATGCCAAGTCAAAAGATGAATACTAAAGGACTAGGCAAGGGTATGTCCTCTTACATTCCCAATCCACCAGTTGTGGCCCTGAGGGAGTAAGTAGGGAATGCACGGCAGAAAGTGTCCAGGCAAAGGTGCTCTCCTTACCTGGCTTATCCTATTGCCAGTGCTGGAGACATGGCATGGTGCTGGGAGGACTCAGCAGTGTGGGATTTATGTTCCTATTTTGACAAAATTTTTGGTAGAAGAAAATCTGAACAAAGACTTTCAGCTATCAAAAGAGGAGGGTTTTGATAATATTTTCATTATTTTTTAATGCTTTAACAAGATTAAAAATAAAAAGCAAAGTATTACAACATCTTCAAAATTTTTCTATTCTTTAAGAATTATTTTGATAGATCTGGATCAGTTTTCTTCTTTGTAAAACTGAGTTCATATCCATTTTGATATTTTGAATTTTCATTCTGAATCAGAACTGAAGTGTCTTTTGCAATATTGTCATTTTTGGTGGAATAGAAACATGAATTTCCAGTCAGTTCTAGTGGTTATTTCCTTTTCTAATGCTTGTCAGCCTTTTCTTCATCATCCTGACATTCTCTGTGACTGTGAAGCCAAGCTCCAGGAGAAAGTGGCAGGGGGTGGTTTCTGTGTTGCTGTGCTTCTCGTAGCTTGTACTGTGGTTTGGGATTCTCCAGACTATTTTCCCTATTTCTGTTCAACTGTAGGATCTGCTTCCCACAAGGCATCTTGCCATACCGCCTCTCCCAATCCTTTTCTTCCCTTCCTTCCTCCCAGGTTTCCCTGTGTGAGTCTGACAACTCTGTGATAATCATTCCTCCTCCTCACAGCTCTCCACGGGGATCCGCGTGGGTGGGCATAGCTGGTGTACAGAGCACAGCTCTCTTCTCTCTCTATGTACTCACGAAATTCGCCAAAAGCTTTCCCACCAGCAATAAACTTCTCCTTCATGGGAGATCCATAGCAAAATACAAAGGCATTTTACTAGAGCTGAAGCTGGCTCTGGAAAATTACGACTGATTTTCCAAATCAAGCATCACTTAGGAGTCACCCCCAGAGAAATCTGGCTTCTTGGCTTCAGAGCGGCTTCCAAAGTGCCAGAGACAAATGCAGGCGTCTTGGAAGCTGGAGCCCAGTGGCCATGCATGGTCATCCATGTCAGCATATGAGTGTGGTGGTGCAGCAGAATGCAGTGCATGCTCCCCCAGGGCATTGCTGCTGTGCTGGCCAGGCAGACACGGGACAGTGTGGGACATGCCAAACCGATCAGCTGCTTTCGGGGTGACTCACTCAGGGAGGTGCGCCCAAGCAACTGAGGCGTGGGCAGGATTTTGCTCCATGCATCATCTGCTTGTGACAGTGCTTCCCCCCGCACGAGGGAATATACCCTTTAAATTTCTCTCTCTATTTAAATACTTGTCTTGCTGCCTGCTGGTGTGTGGGCTCCTACTAACTACAGTTGTAAAATTCCCAACATCTAGATGAGATTGGCTCTGAGGAATGCGTCAGCCCAGGGGTCCCCAATGGTCAGCTTCAGCAGAGCTGCCAGGGCACAAGAGAAACTGAATCAGATTCTCGTTCTCAAATACAGGAAATGGGGAAGCAAATAAGCCAGAAAACTTACATCTTTGGGGACCACATTCTTGTGGTGAAGGAGGGATAAATCTCCTGCTATGAAGGCAAGGAGATAGTCTTGACCTTCTTTAAGTGAGATCAGTGAAACTATTTCCCTCTCTGCATTCTTCTGTGAAACCAATAACTCACCATGCAAGCACAGGCTCAAAGAAGTTATCCTTTGGTTATAGCTTCTATTTACTAGTGTATCTTGAGGAGATCTGTGGGTACAGTTGGTGGTGGAATCTACTCTCTGTGATTATCATCATCATCATCATCACCACCATCATCATCCAAACCAGCTACACATCACCTGAAACACTTTGTGTAGAAGTTTTTATCAGAGCAGCGGAGGATCTGGATGGTCCATGTTTCTGCACAGAATCTGGTGGATCCTTACCCCSGAGAGAGCACAGAGGGTGAGAGGTGCACGTCTGCCTCAAGACCTTGAGCTGAGCCTACAGAAGTTGGTGCTGGAAGCCTTGGTGGGGCATCTTCCCATACAGAGAAAAACCTTAGRAAGGAAAGGAGCTTGTTGAGGGCATACAAACCAGACAAGGAAAGGAGGCTACTGGCACTGTTATGTTCAAGGGAAACAGCTGTGTAAGCTGAACTCAAATCTAGAAAATGATAATCTCTGAAACCAATTACCATTCACCCCCGTTGAGGCCCTCCTTCTGATTCATCACCACCTTTCGGTGGATCTGTGAAGTGTGGGTTCACCTCATCACTTGGGGTCGTCCTCTGACAGCACATTCAGCTATTGTAAGCCTGTATGGAAAATATTGTCTCCCTCAGATCACATTTTTTGAGGTAATGGCTCAGCAGTCAGAATGAAATCATCAAACAATAAGACAAGCCAAAGCAAAAGCAATAGATACTGGTGGGTGGTTTTGACCAACTGGCTAATAAAAGACACATCAATTTTATATTGCAAGTTTATTATGGTAATACAATCAGATTAAATGATTTTCACAGCTAGTACACCTAATTATATCAGGCTATGTATATATACTTTATTGCGGCACATTACAATCTTTTTATCTTTAATCATGCAGCAAATAATGTACAAACACAATTATAGGGAAGATTTTTTTCCCCCTAAAATAGAGAAACCAAAATTACAAAAGTATGGCTTTATAAGAAAGTTATATCATACAATGAACATTCATTTGTACTCTGGCATGGCAACATTCAGTCTTAATAAGTGAACAACAGCATCTGTCACTGCCATGCTGATTCCAAAAACGCCAAGGGTACTGGGAACGGRGAAATGTCATTGGTGTTAGAGATGGAAAATATGTACCTCTATATATTCAGAGTACGAAAAATGTAAAAAATGTTTTCAGGGATTAAGTGTCACATTTCTTTGTATGCTGAAGTCAGAGTTATGGAGCCTTGAAGAACATAAATGCACAAACAGTTTCTGTTTTCCTTTAGACCAACAAACATCAGCAGTGATGGAACTGACTTAAAAATCGTTACTTCAGGTGTAGGGAGGTGTGAGGTCAGAATCTGGCCTGTCCTTCCTGCTAATTGTGCTGCAGAAATAGACAGAAGCATAGGGTTAGGAATCACAGGTGGCTGAATTTTGCTGGCAGCCCAGAAAAAAARGAAAGACAAACACGCATGTTTAATAGATTTTATTTTTTTTTAATGGGTTCTAGAATAAAATGGGGCCAACATCACAAACCCTTTGCTGGATGATTGTAGTTGCTGGCAAGTAGAAGCCCTTGTGCTTGGTGTTCAGGGGTAAAACACCCATTTCAAGAGCAAAACTGCTGCCTCTTTACAAAAGAAGAAGAAATGTCCTTACCTGTCAGCAGCACAGAGCCTGGGACACACACACTGACCTCGTGTAAAGGCTGCTTCCGTAGGGCACCGCTCACTGCGGGGTACGAGGAGTGCGGTGGGTGAGTGCTGTCGGTCGGTTACAGGTTTGCCAGGAGAGGGCAGGCAGACACACACATACGTGTGACAAGAGGGCAGGCACACACACACGTGTGACAAGAGGGCAGGCACACACACACGTGTGACAGAGGGCAGGCAGACACACGTGTGTGACAGAGGGCAGGCAGACACTCGCACGTGTGTGACAAGAGGGCAGGCACACGCTCACACGTGTGCGCACACTCACCCGGCATTTTCACTCACACACACACTCCCCTCACTGTGCTCACTGAAGTGATTCTCAACAAAACTGAAGTCGCACACAGGCACAGACAACTCAGATCCTTACGATGGTACTCCTCAAAATTGAAATTGAAAGGATGTAACCTGCAGAACCAACCTAAATCCAAAGATTAGAAAGGACTTTACCCTCTCCCCTTTTCTCTGTTGTGTTTATTCTTTTTCCMAAGCTCAGAAATACAGATCTTAGCAACACTTATTCAGTATGCAGATATGCAGAATATAAACATTACCACACAGCGCCTAGCACCCTTTTTGACTGACAAAGCCACCAACATATTTGCCATGCAAGCATAGGGATTTTTCAAGACCATCAGGTTGCAGAAAGTCTGCAAAATATTTTGAGTTTACTTTTGCTAATGACCTGGCTTGGAAAGAATGGAGGAAAAAAAAAAACCAACACAGACAGGGCTGAGGTAGATTTGGCCATAACTGATGTCATGTCACCATACTGAGCAGGAAGACAAATGGGATCTCAAACTAACAGGCGGGTCACCACAATATAAGCAAACAGGCTTTAGGGAGAAGATTCCTCCATTCCGGCAGAAGGAAAGCCCATCCTGCAGTCATATTGCTACAGGCAATGGAAAGAGTTGTCACCACAATGCTAATGACCTTAAGCTTTGGCCCAGTGGGACTGCACATGGGAGGTCTGACGGTAGCTCAGTGACTGAGGGCCAGCTGGTGCTTGATCTCTTGTCAAAATGGTCAGGAAAAGGAGAAATGAGGGGGCTCTGGAGTGATCTTTCCTGTTGCACACTGGGCTGGACACACCTGAATTTTTACATGTTGGCCGACAATGGACCAGCAGCTTTCTTCCATACTGTGGTCCCAGTCACAGGAATGCCCCAGAAAGGAACTGTTCGGGAGAATTCATCTTGTGTCCTCTCTCTTGGCAGGTGGATTGAGGGGAGCCTCCCACATGGACAAATGCATGCACACAATGCTGTGTGCTACAAATCCATCCAAAAAGCCTGAAGTGCCTGATTCCTGACCTCTGCATTGATCCACAGCTATCACAGCCAGCAAGACACCCCTGCCCCATTGGAGATGCACTTGCTCCCAGTTGGCTGCTCTGGCTCTCTGAGTACAGCCTCCTGCCTTATTAGGAAGTGCTCTCCGTGAATGCCGACAGGCCCTACCTGCCTCCTTGGATTTGTAAGTCGAACAGCCCTCCCCTCCCTCCTGTCTTTTCTGAAACTCTTCGCAGCACTGAAACTCACATGGTTTGGAGACAGTGCAATAGCAGTGGAGGGTTTTCATTCCCTCCTTTCCCCGGATCTCTGCTCCCGGGACTTAATTACTATTCTAATAATATCCTTCACCAGCCTCCTCCGCCTCTCACCCACCGCCATCCGGATGAGATGCCGCAGTGCTGCTGGGGACAAGCCCAGTCCTGCTCCTCTGGACTCCAGGGATGCCACAGGGGCCGTGCTCTGCACGGTTGCTCTGGTCAGCCATGGGCAGCAAGCGCCTGCTCTGTCCTCTGCCTCCTGCTCTGGGTTTTCGGAGGGTGTGTGCCAGCGCTGGGGAGCCTGCAGGGCTTGGCAGAGGCAGCTGAGCCACCGCTTATAATGCAAATCTGCCTTGGGCTGTGCTTCGCTTCCCAAGCTGTGACAGCCTCTGTCTGCAGCACAGGCTGCCGAGCGAGCAGCCTCCCCGCAAAACCTCACCCAACACTGATCCTGGATCTGCAGGGGCATTCCTGTCTCCCCACTACATCTCCCCACTGCAGCCTCCCCCATTGAACCAGGAGGAATAGACACAGATGGAGAAAGACATGCAAGTCCCCCGGGGCAGGGGCGAAAGGACGATTCAGCAGCAGAAATGTGGGATTTCAGGAGAAGGGTTAACCCCTTCGAGGCCTGCTTGCCACTGTTAGGGCTGGGCTGACATTTTCTCCACCTCACAAACAAGCCTGCTTATTCACCTGGCCTAGTGCAGGTCGCACYGGAACTGAGGTCCTCCCACGGCATGTGGGAAGGGATGGCTGGGAGGAGCATCCCAGTGTCTCAGACAGGATGTTCCAGGTGGCTGTGACCGGCATGTTGTGCGGCTTCACAGTAATTCTCCACCTGGCTATGGCTGGCATTGCCAGCGTCCTGGAACACAGGAGGTACGCCATGCAGAGGGCAACTTAGKGGGAAGTGCTCCCTGTGCTGATGGGAAAAAAGGGTGCACGGCCTCTCTGGCACAGGCAGGGAATTAGCCAGATGAGACACGAGCCATTTTTGCACAAAGCAATCGGGATCTGACCACACATCCTTTCTTAGCTCGAGCCTTATGGAAAGCAGTTTGTGCCCCACAGCCTTGGGCTCCAAACTGAACTGAAGAGTGAGTTCTTCACTGCCGCTCAATGCAGATCTGGGGAATTGAGTTACACTCCTTCAGCAGAACAGGGGGATTGTGCTTACGAAGAGAGGAGAACACTGAGGTCCAAAATAATGGATGTCCCCCAAAGGGAGTTGGGATTCTGCCACTGCTCTGTTGGTGCTGAGAACAGCTGTGAGAGCAGGACCAGTGCTTGAACAGAGAGGGCAGTGGGGTTCAGAGCTACCCAGAAGGCTGCCCAGCCCCAAATTCTGCAGACACACCCAGCCAGCAATGCCCAGGCAATGGCAACTTTTTGTAATTTCCAGGATAAGGCCGTCTGTCTGGACTTGGGTGGCAAAAATACTCTAACTGACAAGAAGTAACAACTTTTAACAGCAGAACATCATACCCCAGCTTAGGACACTTAACAAATGCTGATGGCTCTGAGACCCACTGGGAAATCAAGTGAGCTACATCTCGCGTGGCGATATGTTCTAAACACAAGTCAAGGAGAAATAATATCACTTATGAAAGACAGAGCTTCCACTGTCCCTGCTCCAATTGCCATTTGTTTACTGGACAGCAGGGAAAATGGTTCCTTCCCCATTGCACAAGTCAGTAGAGGCATGGGGCTGGGATTGCCGTTAACCCCCTCACTCCCAGGTGAGACAGGATGCTTTCCATTAGCTATTCTGTGGATCTCTATTCCCCACTCACCCCAGGAATTTACACTCATTGCCCCTGTCTGAACACRTCTTCCACAACTGCTGTAAAGTAACTCAGTAGGATCAGTTATCCTGCAGGACTGCCTCTGCATCCTCGTAGCATCAGCCATGGACTTTGTGTTTATTACTAGATGATGTTGATCATTGTTAGAAAGAAAACCTGATGTTTGAACCCTGTTGATAGGGGATGGTATTTCTCCCATCTCTAGCAGAACACRGTCCCACAGTGACACCATTTGAAAATCCCACTGGGCACGTAGTTCCTTTTAACCCAGGTGCATTACACAGGATACAGTTATCATATTGGGAATTCAGATACACTGATACCAGCTGACAACTAAGAAACCAAACATAACACAGTCTCAACTACAATTAACCCTTCACATGCACAACAAAACAGAAAACAAGGAAGGCTTTTGCCTTTAAAAGTGCCGTGCCTGCAATCAGTTAGAAAAGACATTTAAAATCTTGTCACAAAATATCGGATTTTCCAGCATAGCCTAATAGGTTAGGTACTAAAATCACACTAAAATGCAGAGGCTGGTGGATGGCCAGCTCCTCTAAGTTGCCTTTGAAAATCCAAGACCCATTGAATAAAGTCAAGGAAAAACATTTACCACATTTTTTGTCGGTAGCTTTTTGCCATAGGATGGTAAGGGCTTTAGTGCCTGAGGTATAGGTAGTTCCTGGATGCTTTTAGGGAAGTGGGAAGGGGGAAGAGTCTGGAGAATAGTTTGCATAGCTTGCAGATATAAAGAAGCAGGTGTGTTCCCCACCAGGCTGTTGAATTTGTCTTCTCCCAGCAAAGCTGTCCAGTGGTCTGGATGCTCCTGCAGAACTTTCCGCATCTTAAACTGTGGGTTGGGCATGAAGAGCAAGAGGTAGTCGAGGCAGAGCTTCTTTGATGCAACATTGACTTTGGAGTCCCACATCTGCTCCAGGATGACGTCCAGCGGGGTAAGCCCTTTACTGTCCTCTATCCTGGGAGATGCTCCATTCCCAAGCAGGATGAGGACCGTCTCTGACCTCAGCAGTTCGCAGGCAAGGTGCAGGGGTGTTTTGCCATCTTCCAGATGAAAGCAGCCAGCCCTATTGATATAGGAGTTCAAGCTGGGGAGCTTGTGTGCAATTTTGATGATCAGTCCCAAAATATCTCTCCTGTCATATGTGACCGCCATGGCCAAGTGAGGAGCTGAGGATGGGCAATAACAGAAGTGTTCCCCAGGCACCTTGAGAGCCTCCTCTGGAAAATGAGACAGCAGATACTGAGCATAAGGCAGGTGATTATGCACCACTGCATAGAGAAGGGCTTCTGAAGGTGAGTAGGTTCGTAGGCTGGCATTCTCCTCCCAGTAAAAATACTCCATAGTTCTCATGTCTTCCAGCATCCACACAGGCTTGTGATCTCTCACAGCCTGGTAGAACATATAGGATAAGAACTTGCAGTGCCTGCTCTGATCATCCTGCAGGCTGGCCTGGTTACTGGCCATGGCTCAGCAAATAAAGAGCAGCTCCACGTAAAATCACTCCAGACTGTAAGATCGGTGCACTTGGAATGCTGATCCCGATGCCGCTGCAACCTTCAGGCTGTCATTGCTGCCTGGACGGCACTAGCTGGAATGCATGGGCTGATCATCTCCACCCATTCATTGTTTTTCCCCTCACTGCAGTGGTTTTGTTTAGGTAAGCACAATCCCACAGGCTCAGTTAACCCGTGCCATGCAAGCAGATGGCTGGTGAGTACATCCCGCTCCGCGCGTGGCACAGGTTACTGAAACGCTGTCAGACTGCCAGTGATTTTATACACACACTGCTACGGAGAACAGAGGGAGAGACTAAAATTAGCCTGAGAGGTGAGGCGGATTTCTGTCTGCATTTCGTGTCTAACCAGATCAGCTCATACACTGCAGCAAGTGGAATAGCAATATTCCTCTATTCTATTTTTTTCATGTCACTCACACGCGCAGCTCATTATATAGTAAAAAATATGTAGCAGTGTAAAATACTCCACAGCTGATAATAAGCATCGTTACATGCTCGGGAAATCAAGGGATTGGTAGCGGTAGCACTAGGAAGGGGTCCCTATTTTATAAATAATGGTATGGCTGGCCACTTAGGAGACACTGCTGTTAATGGATTGTCTATAAGGCATTAGTGATGTTTAAGATGCCAACATTAATCTCTGCAGAGAAGAGAGTCAAACGCTGTGTGCAGGAACGATGCCCAGAGTCATAAAGCAGATTGCTGGGTTTAAACGCCTGCCTTTGTTTGGCAAGGAAATACCTGAAATGCCTCCGCTGCACAGCAAGGGCACAAACAAAAGGTTAATGGCCAAACCCCACTGGCGGCTGGGGAGCTTTGATCTAAGCACTTCTCAGATGTCTGTGCCCTGGGACTGGGGTCAGAGCCAGCAGCAGTGGTCTGAAGTGGGATTAGGCAATCAGACTTGTGCAACGCCCTGGCAAGACACAGAGGACCAAGGCCTACAGGTTTGAGGGGGTAGTCCCTGTTGGATGAGGCAGAAGGACCTGACCGAAATTAAATTCACAGAAAGAAAATGAACTAAGAGTCATTTATGACAAGCTGTGTTTAAGGAAGGAGGGTTTCCATGCATCTTATAAATCAACAGATTGCAGCAAAATGGTATCTCACCATTTGGATAGGAAAACTGGGAAAATACAGCAAATCAAGAATTCCTTTTATTCATTTAGCAAGAAGATAAACATATATTCAGTATATTCAAACTAGAGAGAACTCAAGTATCAGATCTGAACATCTCCAAATGATGTTTGGAGTCATGCAAAGGGAAAACAAAGCCACTCACAAAACTGGGTCTAAATTTTGCACATCTTCCAAAGCATCTGAAATTTGGACTTATGTTCTCAGAAGAGAGGTGAATTAGTATTTAAGTGGCTATAGTCTTTTGTCTAAAGCTCTCACAGGGCTTTTTCTACTAGTAAATCATTACTATATCCTAGGAATTAAATGGATTTCATTATTTCCATGTTGCAGCTTTGAGTAAACACACATGCTTTACATAGCCCAGTCTTACAGAGCAGCTCATGGATCTGGATGAATGCCAAACCAGGAATTGCTGTATCTTTGCACAGGAGTTACAGCCATTAAACAACCCTTACCTGCTGCAGATGTTAAGATAAGGCTCCCCAGGGAAGTGCTCACAGCACCCAACCTGTCAGAGTTCAAGGAGCATCTGGACGATGCTCTTTGTCATACAGATTAGTTTTAGGTAGTCCTGTGAGTTGACTTGGTGCAGAGAAGTCAAGAGAAAAATGTTCTGCAAGTATCTCCAACTAAGAGGGAAGCCAAAACCCCAGAATCAGGAATGGCCACTGGGCTTATGGCAATCACCGCTACACCACAGGTGCATGATATCCAGGATACGAAAACATCTGTAATTACAGGTTACCTTGTAATTACAGGTTACACTGTAATTCTGCCCAGGAAGCCCAGCACAAAACCAGGAGAGTCCCTCATGTGGTTTGCTCACCTCTGCGTGGTTTCAAATGGCACAGATCTGTCTGCTGTGGTAGCTCCTGTCCTTGGACTGTTTTGTTTTCTCCAGTAGTTTAGAAATGCTGGCACTGAGGGCACCTGTTTGATGGCAATGCATTGCTTCTGAATTTTATTACAAGCATAATGCATCTGTAAAACATTACAGAAGCAATAGAAATGGAAGAACATTAATGTGGAAAGCTTTACTGAAGAACTGGAAGAAGATTAGGAGTTTGGAAGTTTCTATTTATTTCTTTGAATTTTGTTCTGTGGCTAAAAATAATGTCTCCTAATTCATGAGGTATTTGTTGTGGCTTTCCTCTTTGACAAAGTGCAGTCTAGAAGATTAATAGAATCGGTCTTGACTCATAGAGAGAGCATCCAAGACAGCAGGAAAGGTTCGAAGGGAAAAACTGAAAAACAAAAGCTTTTTAAAAGATTTTACCCAAAACGCCATTTACCTTTTCTTCTGAGGCCAAGAGGCTCTTTAGATCTCTCCTGGGCAGATGCATTTTTCACATTTTGATGGTGATTTCAGCTCATAAAGTATTTGGTTATTTTGAACCTGTGAGAAATACAGTATATTTCTGAGCTATTCGGGAATCTTCTTAGAGTGTTATGCTCAAAATATTGTTTCTAAGCAAAAGGGAAACATTTATATATAAAGACAAGAACTGAGTTTTAGTAGAACTGAAATCTTAGCACTCTAATAAAAAAAAATCTATATTAGTCCATGTCAAATTAACACAGAAAAATAAATAATGCTCCTATGCAGAAAAAGTTTCAATGGTAATAATAATAATTAAAAAATAATTTGAAGGTCTTGTGCACACTCTTCTTATCTTCTACCCCTCTTCCTGGTGTTATGCTCTCCTTGCCCATGCTCATCCAGATCCTAAGGTTGATGGTTTCATTCTGGTGGTGCAGTTACAGGAAATCATCAGCATCTGGAGTTGTTCAGTGGGACGAATGGGAGATTGATGGTTTCTTCTTCCTCACTCCAGAATCTCTTGGGGGTCAGTTTTATTGTTGTTAACATGCTTTTACACCTTATTTTTAGTTCATTGGGCTGAAACTCCATTTCGCATCCAAATTTACTACAGATGTTGGTTTTATACATGTAAGATACTATTTATTTGTCCTCTTTGCTACCCCTGAAACCATTCTTGTCCAGCTCTGTATCTTCATTTCTTCAGCTGTCCGTAGGTGAGTTGTCTGTAGCTGTGAGCTCTCCAGAGCCCAGCCTGTGCCCCATCTCTTGCCATCCCATTGGGCCTGTACCCCCTGCACTGCACCCTGTGCTTCCACTGCTCAAGACCTCTGCTGTCACACCAAGTCCACGATGACATCTCTAACATATTAAGTCGGAGTTGTGAACACCTCATGGGGCACAGAAAAGCTACTTGTATAAAACTGTGCTTCTACCACACAGTGCTAGTGAAAGGAAATCCCATCAGCTGTAGGCACCTGGCAAGAAGGAGAAAAGTGTTCCTACAGCTAAACCAAACTGAAACAAAGCAGCAGGCACTCAATAGTAGTCCAGGCAGAGAAGTTTGGCAGGCCTCGGTCCTGAGCCTTTGCAAACTCAGTACAGAACATGCAGCCTGTTGCCAGCAATGGCCAAACTGTGCTGCAGGGATAGAGGGTTCCAATAGATCCTGTTTCTGGAATAAACTGAAGCAGAAAGGCTTTGTGTACTGCATGCTACCCAGAGTGGTGCTTAGGCTTATCAACCTTTCCCTGTCATTTCTTCCTCCTGCCACTCTGTACAAAGACACAGGGAGCAATGAGGAGCACTGCAGGGACAAGAGTGAGTGAAGGCACCTTCTGGAAAAAGGCAAAAACAACAGCAGCTTTTGGTCACTGGGACTGAGGATAAATCGCTTGTTTGGCTGGAATTGGGGCTTTAGTGTTTGTCATTTCACTGCCTGATGGGAACAACACATTTCTCTCCTTTAAGGGAAGAGCAGCCATGCCACAGGCTCCTGTAGTCATGTGGTCCATTTGATCTCAGCTTAGCTCCTTCCACCACGTTTTTGCCTGGAAACACAGAGGAAAAGCTTCAAGGAAGAAGCTGCTTGGGAAACAGAACAAAAGGCTTTGGGAAAGATTGGGACCATCTCCAGCATTCTACATGTGTCAATAACTCCAATGAGATGTTTCTTGCTCCCTTTCCGCCTTTCTCCAGTGATTTTAATTGGCATCTGTTTCCAGGCAAAACTGATTTCAATTCTTGTGTGCCCTTTGTCCATGAGAGGCACAGGATGATCCAGTCAGGACATACAAAGAAGCAAATCAGTTGCCAGGTATCGGGTGCCTGAGCACAAAGCAAGAGAATTACAGAAACCTGATCTCTTGTTTCAGAGGCATGCTGTTTTTCTGGATCCTGTCTGCTGATCTGCTTCCTTTCCTTGGGAAAGAAAAACTGATCTGTTGGTGATGGATGATAACCCCCTCAGCCACGGTGAGGCTCTAGCAAATGCTTGAGCATCTGTGTCCTGCTTTCCACATCCAGCCTGGGCTGCCCTGTGTGACAAATGAGCACCCTTGTGCAGAACCCTGCTGCACCACAAGGCTGGTTGTACAGAGCATGAAGGGTTTCTTTCATACCCTGCTACATGGTTACCAGCTCTAATTCATCCAGCTGACTAAATAAGGCTTTGGGATGGTGGAAAAATCTGCAGTCTGACCTGTCCTGGATCACAGAATATTTCACTTCTGCTTGCAGGATTCAAACAGTGAATGAGACCATCTCTGACTACATTGCTAGAGGCAGGAAATTAAAATAAGCAGAGATTTACCACTCTGGAAAGCATTTGAGTTGCTTGTAATGAGACCAGCTGATGTGCTGCATGCAGAACAAACTAAACACCATTTGGTTATTTACCTGCAGAATTTTGGAAGGAAAGATAACTACCTCAAATGCTACAGCCACATGCAATGTATGTAAGAGGGACTCATCTGGAGACAAATGAAGGATTTTCAGATGATGTCCATGCTGCTGGTTGAGCACTGCTGTAATCCAGACGTGTCTTGCTCATACTACTACACCCAGATGCCCACCTGTACATTGTACCAAGACCTGAAGCACTTACAAGAGTTGGATAAGCAGGACAACACAGTGTTTTCCTACAGGTTCTTGTTTATCCAACCTGTGAAGGGCTTGGCCTGTTGTGTCCCGGTTTCCTCCAGTGCTTCACTTCCCAAGTGCAGTTAGTCTGGACCTCTGCTGCAGCAAGCCACAAACAGCATGCACAGAACACACACATATCAAGGGTCTGAGTGTGCCTTCACCTGTTCCTTTGTCCACTTTTAAACTCAGGGAATAGACAGAGCACTCGATGTAGGAAACAATTCCAGCATATCTGGGTGTTGACAGGGAGCAAACCTTTGAGAAGCAACATGACAGTATGTTGGCCACCAAGAGCAGTCAGTGGAACAGGAGCACGGTGAGAGCAATGCCAGACAACGAGCTTCCCTGATTGTGGCAAAGCAGAGCCTGCTGGAAATGTGGTAGCATTTCCATAGCTGTGAAAGGAAGGAAGTGTAAGACTGAAGATGGATCTTCACACAGAATCTTCTGTGTCTTCAGTGTCACAGGATAATTTATAGAGACTGCTTAGGTCAATCTGAAAAGTTTTCTTCTGTTTCTTACAGGATCTCTAAGCAAAATCCCTAGCATTGCAACACTGTGGTCACCTGGTGATAACACGTTCTGCTGCATCCTCCATGTCTGGAAAAGAGTAGCTGAAAGATGCAGCCAACAAAGCATGAAGTGTCATGGGGTTAGTGAACTTCTGAACTCTGGCTCCTTATAGCGATTATCTGAAATTTTTAACAGCATTTTTAAGTTATGATGCGTATTTGCATCTTCTTGCTTCCAGGAACAGAAGCCATAAAGTATCTGGCAGGTGTCTATCACTACCCCAGGTGAAAGCTGAATGCTTTTTTTTGGAGCCACTTGCACCTCTTTGGGCACACATAAACCCAATGTGTGTCACTGCATGGCACTGGCCAGCTGCAAAGGCATGCCACAGCTGTCTGGTTGTCACTATGTGACCTGAGTGGCAGAGACCTGTGGCACAATACTGGCTGTGGCCCCTGACTCTGAGGTACAGCCTCTCTTACCTTCAGAGGAGGGATGTGGAAATATTGAGTCTTTTCAAAAGCAATCTTCCTCCTCAGCCTCAGCATGAGGAATGCTTCAGGGAGGCAGCTGTTGGGGTCTGAACAAGCCTGAGCAAGAGGGATGGGTTCTGAGGCCTCAGGCAGAACAAAGAATGAGCTGAGCCAGGAGATGGGTCAGGAACAGGACCCACAGGAGGTGGCAGAATTGAGGAGTGAACTTAGAGCACTGGAGAAAACACAGAGCAATGAGGTGCAACCAGTACCATCCTGTGTTCTGAACAGGGCTCTCATGGGTAGGAGATCTAGTGCCCAAATATGCTGTTTGGCTTATTGAGTTCTCTGTTTTCAGGGAAACTCRTGTGAGCAGACAGTGGCATTGCCAGAACCTGAGGACTGTCAAATGCTGCAAGCTGGTCTGGGCAGAATCCTGACCACCATGAATCAAACGCTTTTCCTCTGTCAGCTCCCAGGGAGGGATTGCCCATTTCTAACTCACTAAGCACTGGGCTAGCTCCAAAGGAGGGAGAATRATGTTTCCAACTCTCACTGAACGTCACACATATCTTCAAATGTAGGTTAGATCAAGCAGTATGTTCGTGTCTGGAGGATGAGATGTCAGCTCAGTTAAATCACCTATAAAACCAACAAGGCTCATTTTATTCCATTTTTTGAAAATGCTTTTGGGACTYGATTGCACAGAGCCACAGATTCTTGCATGTCAAGAATCCCAATGTCTCCCATTTCTCTGAGCCCATTTGTTTCAGTTCCCAACTCCTATCCTAATTTGAGGCTACATCTCTCAAAGACAGTACATAAATAGACAGATTACTATGCCTCTTCCAGAAAGTAACCTGTCAGCTGAGCTCTGTGTAAAGAACTAAAAAAGCCCTTGCAGACAGTCTGTGCCTACAGATACATTGAACCAGATGCTGTTTTTCCAGGGAGAGGCTGAGACTGTGAAATGGTTTTATATCATTGGATGTTTTCCTTCCTCGTGATGATTACGGGTGTCGGTGCCCTGTTTCACCACACCTCTATGTAAATGTCAAGGCTGACAACTGCTGAGAAAGCATTCAGGAAGGCATGAATACATTTAGTTTCCAATACTGACAAAAAGCCGTGCTTTTTTTACACAAGCCATAATTAACCTGCGGAATTCAGTGCTACATGATATCAGCGAGGCTAAATGTCTGACAGCCTCCAAAGTAAGATTTATTTTTTTTTCTGTAAATTAAGGTCTTTGTTSTGTGCATTTGCAGGAGCTGACACTGCACCAAAACCGCAAATCCAAGGTCCTACCACYATGTAAATGGGCAAGTAAATAGAAAACTACAGCTGTGCCATTCCTAACAAAATGGTGACAAATTTGTCTGAACCTTCTTAGTCACTTTAGTGCTGTATTATTATTGGAAACGAGAGCTGATCAGAAAGTTAATATCTGGATATTTTTGTGGGGGAAATGTCAGTGCCACGAGACTGAGCTGCTTTGCAGAACRTATCAGTTTCATTGCATCTTTTGACAAAACTCATGGTCTAAAAAGGGATGAACATATTTTTTAAATTATTTTTGTTGAATCCACTACAAAAGAAAAATCCTGGCTGTGAGCAGCTCTGTTAAACCCCACAGTCTGCAAGTTATAAACCCATAATTAACTTCTGGAGGTCACTGAAAACAATCTTCAGCCTTAGTATAATTACAAATTATTTGTCAGGAAAGACTGCAGTTTCTTCTGAGGTCTCAGAGACTGAGGGAGATTTCAAAGTTAATTCAGTCATCAAGAGCACCAGTCCCTATGCCCTGCATTTTATTGTCTCGCAGACAAAATACTTCATCCAGAGCCAAACATAACCACTCACCACTATGTTCTCCACAGTTTCCAGTGGTTTTACCTGCAAAGGATTATTAATCTGTGATAAGTGCACAGTCTGATCAACAATAAACTTTTCAGAACTACCTGAAAATTGTATTTGTCCAAGTAAGTTTCCTCTGGACTTTATTATCTTTAAGGCTTTGTTCCAAGAATTGTATTGGAAGAGTGGATTCCCTGAGGAGTGCACTTGTGAGGACTCATACAGTGACAAATTGCTTCTCCTATCACATATAATGAGTTCAGACCCTGTTAACCTCCAGCTTGCTCCTCCATCTTTATGGTTTAATGTATATGTGAGTCAGCCAGTGAGAATTCACTCAACAGCAGATAGATTATTAGCAAGGGGAAAGCAGGAAATTCCATAAGGCTGCTTAAAGAAGAAGCGTTTTTGTGCCTCACAAATGCTTTGAGCAGATCTTTGAGTAGATTCCCATTAAGTCCATTGAGGTACAGTGTTTCCTTGGAGTGTCAGCTTTCTGTGAGAGGGCTGCCTCTGTGCTCCTTCATCAGCACCCAGGAAAATACCATCCTGGACACCTCTGAGCTGTCTGACTATACAAATATTATAAATATCAGAAACCCTGAAACAGCTGTTGGTGTGTAACAGCCTTTAATGACGTCCCAGCTAACAGCTGTTGAATTGAACACTAAACGAGAATTTAAAGATCTTCACAAAGTCACCCTTTTGCTGACTGAAGCCTCTGGCTCATATATATAGTTGATTTAGGGCAGAAAAATAACTTCTATTTGTGTCTTATTAAAGAGAATGAAATATTCATCAGTAATGCTCCAAAGGATGTTGGATTGCTGCAGCATACTGTGGGATTTAAGTTAATGACTCCTATATTTTGTTTAAAAAGAGTCTTCTGCCCATTGTGAGCAAATCTGTTGCCTTTTGATAAAGTGGATAACTGGTGATAAGGAAAGAACTTCTACTACAAAGTAACTAAGGTGAGAAGCAGAAAGAAATCAGCTGAACTTGCAGATCTTCACTGAAATTTAGAAGGATGGCTTAAATTTATAATATACTTTTCAGTTGGACACTGGTCTTCTCTTGGGAGTTTCTGTTTTTCATTTTCTTGTTTTGTTTTCTTTAGGTGGAAACTGAAGGAATAGAAGCTCTTTCCCTCCATGAAATGGAGTCTGCACAAACTCATGTTTACAGTCGCATTTCTGGGTGACCCATGTCAGACTGCCTTTGCAAACCCTTGTTCAAGATGTCAACAGCAAGGTACTGAAATCAAACAAAAAAGTCAGTGTGGCCCTCTTTTCTTAATGGGATATGAGGTAATTTGAAGAAGAGGAGTTACACCACCGGCAGCAAAATTCCTCTGGGTGCCACCCTAATAATAATGCAGGCTAATGAAGGGCCATGGCCTATATCCATGTTCTGGGACTGCAAGCTCCTCTCTGCTGAGCAGCACATCCTGCAGTTGTCTTGTCTTTTGCACACTGAACGTGGTTTCTCCCCTCTTCCTCCTTGTCTCAGGCTTGGCATTTCTGCACCAAGCTGTGGTCAGTGAATAAAAAATCAAGGCTCTAGGGAGCTAGGAGCCAGCATTTAGACTGCAGGGATGCTGCTCTCCCTGACATGGATCATGGTAAAACCTCAGCAGATACCAGAGGCACCCTCCCTTTGCTTTGCCTGGCAGTGATGTTGACAACGACAGACAGTTCACAGGGGGCTGCTGCCCTTAAATGCAACATCTAGTGCCATTTGAGATGGGATAAAGACATGAGACACCTGCATTGAGCTGCTAGAAGGACCTACTGAAGCTCCTTACCTTTCCACAAAGGTAGCTGGAGGCCAGGGAAAATAACCTGGAGCTCCTGACTTAGCACCAGTGTCAGACACCTCGTGCGATTTCACGTGCTTCAGCAGCCACCCTGTGTCACAAGAGTGGGGGACTCCTTCCCTTCTCAGAGCTGTTGCTTCAGGAGGGATGGATGGCACGGTGGTGTGCACACACCCCATCTCCTGAAGGCTGGATCAGCTGTGGGTTCTGCTTCTTCAAAGCCACTGGAGTCTTCAATGGGAAGACTGAAATGTTTTTCTGGAAATGGTTCTCCTCTGAATTGCTCCAGAAAAACCCCTGATGAGATCTGACCCTGGCAGGGCTAAAGAACAATCAGGGTTTCTATGACAGCCTCTCTCTGCTCCTTTTACCTTCAGGGCTGCTGTGGAGCCCAGGGGTCCTCTAACGCAATCCTGCCATGCCAGGTGACAGGGACAGTCCATGGGCTCACAGGACAGCTTGTTCCCTGAGCACCAGAGCACTTGGGAACCACTCAAACCCCTGAGTAAGATTCCCAGCCAGCCTTCACTCCTGACACCCCACATCTCTGTCAGGCAGGTGACAACAGAGCCAGACCTCCTCATTCTTCCAGCAACCTGGATGAACACTGGCAGCAGCTAGGGATCAGCAACAGCCTTGATGCTGGCAAGATGAAACGTTGTTCATCCCTAAATGATATTTGAATTCAGAGACTTAAATCTTGATCTGGGATCTGAAAATACCCTGAAAATAGAATCATCTTTATGAAACAGAAATTCGCTTTCCCAGCCAGCCCCAGTTGTCAAGACTTACTCCTGCTCAAAATGAGACCATCTGTCATGGAAACAGGCATCTAACTTTAACCCAGATTTGAAACTGCTGGCTTGGAGGTTTGTAAATAAATCTCAGCAACACCCCAACTGTTCTTGGGCTCACACTGAGGGGCCACATCTGCTCAAATAAAAAAATCTGAATTTACATGAGTCACACATCAACTCATTCTATGTAAAGACACTGTAAAAGCAATGCCAAAAAAAAGCTGTCTGTGTTCCAGCAATGCCATGTTTACATTGAAGCCTGTCAAATACAGCCCTAAAACACAGCATAAATGGGTGGAAATATTGAATGTGGTGCTGCAGGGTAAAATCAAAGTGTTAAACTATTACAGGTGTCTAATATGCATTATCTTCCTCATCCTCTTTGTCAGGCAGAGGCATTGTCCTCCTGACAGCCACGGCTCCTGGAGCAGAAGGTGATTGTCATAAGCAAGCCTGCGCTGCAGCTGGAGCTGTCCTCTGCCCCACGGCCCTGCTGGTCTGCTGTCCTATTTGGCTGCTCAGTGCTAAAACAGAACCTGCAAGCTGTAAAAATTTGGTGCAACAGTATATCAGGGCCAGACACTAATCTGGTTCCCTCTCTTAGGTACGTTGGCATTTCAGAGCCTTCATGTTTTTTGACATGCTACAAGTCTTTCTGGCTACCTCAGACTCACACAAGATGTGGGGCCAATATTTGATTTAAGCATATCACTGTCTCTGTGACCTGCCCTGGCACCTGGTGAATGAACACCGAGTTCGGGAGTCTGGGCAAAAAGACTGAGAAATACACTGCTGTTTCTACACGACTTAAAGTTTGTATGGATGATCAATGTGTTCTGCTCACATGCTCAGGCTTGATATCAAGTCAGGAAAGACTTTTCCTGCAATCAGCTTGGCTGAAACTGTTGTATTTTTTCTTCGGTTTTGAGAGGGCTTTGCCTTATGTAAATGATGCCACACTGTGAGTTTCTTGGGACAATCTTGATTCTCATTTGTGACCATTCTGGATGCTGCACAGGGATCATTTTCTCCGCTGATGGCTGTGATTGCCTTTCTTGGATTCTCCCACTAGAGGGGCTGCCTCCCTTTAATCCCTGTTACAAACATTCACTGCTCATCTCCTCAGCCTGTAAATCCCCTTCCTTCCCACCATTGCTGTTCAACAACTGGATATTGCCAGTGGTCTCTCATTGATCCAGGAGGTTGCTGCTGTCATCAGCTTTCTGAATTTCCAAGTAAGCATCTTCGTCTTTTGTCCCGCATAGGCATGTTCAGGACAGTGAAGAGGAAATCCCCATCAGTGTCTCTAACAGTGGCTCTTTTTCCTCTTCCAGATCCTTKCTTTAAACTGTGTTTCACTGTCATGGCTGGAGAAAGCACCCACAGAGTGCTGGCTGCTGACGTGCTGGCACTGCTGCCTCTCACATCACCCACCTGTTCTCACAGCGCACGCTTTCCTTTCAGGACATCTCAGTCTATTGTCAGGTTGTAGGTGCTCTGGGGACAGGACTGTCATTGATTCTGTGCTCATGCAACACCCAAGGTGGTGGTGTTATCCTGGTGGATGCCTGGGGCTATTTGGAACATGCAGCAAACTGTCCCTTGCAGAGCCTTGCTTTGACTGGCCTGGTGCCTTCCCACTCCTATCCTAATGCCTGCTCTCAGAAACCTCTCCAATTCCCTCTCAAGCTTTCCTCATCCCTTTTCCTGACACTCTCCTCACTTTGTGGACCATTTTGCTTTGACCACATTGTTCTGCCCATGGTGTCTCGGCACATCTGTGGCACAACCTTGCATCCAAGCCCTTATAACTGCACCTAGAAAAATACCTGGCACATGCCTAAGGGGAGCAACACTGTAAAAGGAAAATGCTCTTTCCAAAATTGAAACTGAGTTTGAGAAGCAGGCTTGAAAAATTTAATTGGCAGTTTAATCATTTGTATTTATTTAGGGTTTTATTGAGTTTCTCACCAATGGACAATAGAAGTGTATGAATTTGTGTGCTCACCTGTCTATATTCTGCTTAAGATTCTGTTCCATTTTCTTGATGTAGTTTAGGCTATATGTCCCTTTTTTCAGGACATCATCCTATTCTCTCTGCAAAATCTTGTCTGGGTAGGTTTCGTGGAGCTTCTTGGATTTATAAATATATGATAACCCCACTTGACCAAAAAACCTCATACTCCATAGATGCACAGCGACACTGACTCACAGTCGTTATTTAGCATCCTGGGTTCCTGCAAACCCATGATAATATGAATCCTAATGCTGCATAAAATACAAAGCATGCAGCCAATGATTTCTGGAAAGTCTTGGAGTCGTGGTACCCAGGCTGTTCTATTCATGAACATATGTCCGATGCTTCCCAGAAACTGCCGTTAAGGACATGTGCTGTCATTGCCAGGGTAATCCCTGAAGGCAAACTCAATAGTACATATGGTAAATTCTCCCATTACACCTTACTTTCAGGAGTTTAGGGAATTTTGTGATGCACGGACTAGCTGACACATGGATTTCACATCTTGGAAARAGGTAAGACTTGGCGTACTGGGCAGATGACCTTTAAGGTATATTACAGTGGTTTTCCTCTGCAGTTCCTCTATAATTGGGAAGTGTCAATTATTTTATCTGTTTACAGTTTTCCAACAAGGCCTCTAGCAAAGGCAAAGTCGGTTACACTCTGAAAATCGACCACTAAGCACTAAAATCTGTTTCTGTCAGCTGGCAGAAAACAGAAAAGCAGTTCTCGATGAGTGCCCGGTCTTTGAGAAGCAGTGTGAGAATGAATCACCCTTTGCATGCCTCGCTATTTAAATGTACCCCTGCAGAGTCCGCGCATGGAATGAAGATGGAAAAGTCTCATCACCTCCAAGCACCCACAAGGTGGTGCCATTCCATAATTTTAGGAGGCGAGCCGCCACCGAGGCATTAGGGACGAGAAGCCAAGATCCAGCTCCGCCTTCGAATTACGATCCGTTGCACAAGAAACTCGGTTTTCTAAACCATAGGCCAAGCATCACCCGTACAGCAGCTTGCACTCAGTCAGTCCAAAGGATCATATCAAGGATTTCTGGCTGCTGCTTCATGTCTCCTCCAGCCTCTTCCCTGTTACAGGGTTGTGTGCACCTCTGCATGCAGCCCTAGGGACTTTCCTCCACGTGAGATGGCTCTGCAGTCCAGACTGCCTCCCTACCAGCACACCTCTGTGTAAAACAGAGACTACCTCTAACCTCACGGCCCCAAAACAGGCAGCTTAGTTTGCTTTGAGTGGTTAATAAGCACAGGGAAAGTCCCTGGCAAGGGTTACTGTCAGCCCTCATGATAACTCCCATTCCCATACAGAGGCTGTTTGTTCTTCCTACATCGTCACCTCCTGCTCACAGGACAAGCACTATCCTCCCATAGTGATAGTCTCAGGATAACTGAGTCAACAGAGTGAAGAGTGGGAGCCCCTTGTTTTGGTATTAGCAGGACATCACCAGCTATACTCCACACCAGTTTTCCCACTCCATCGAGATGGCCAACTTATTTTCTAGTAAGTCTTGGGTGAACAGAAGGTTTTGAGGACTTGGAAGTTTCTTCCCTGTGTCAGATTCAGAAAGGTGGCTTAGAAGTGTACCCCTCCCTCAGCCCCTGCCTGAATCCCTTGGTCCAGCAGAGCTCTTCTTGAGACAGGAGTTAGTTTTTGTAGGGTTCAGCTGGTTGTTCCTAACCTACAGGCTTTCTTCTTCCCTTCAAGCCTTGTTCTTTGCTGAATGTCAAACTGCCTGCAAGATCAGTGACTTCTAAATCATGTAAACAGCATATGTTGAGCAGACATTAAAATTGTTGCTTGAGGATGCATACTGACTGTCCTCATAAACACAAACACCAGATTAGCAGAGCAAGAAGCTAAAACAATCTTTCAGGAAGAATTACAGCTCTTTTTTTGCAGCTCTTTAACAGATTAAGCTGCCTTTTTTTTCCCCAGTCAACTTCATCAGTGGCACTATTCAGAATCTTAATGAAATTCAGATGATAATCCAGCCGAGGGTCTTGATAGCACCTCCGCCTGTGGCTGTTCTTGACTCTGTGCCCTGGAGGAATGCAGAGGAAAATTGTATTAGCCTGTCCTTCAAAGGCAAGGAATTAAATTTGTCAACATTGTTGCCTAAACTGTGTCAGTAAGTCATGTGTTTACCATTAAGCAATTGGCAGAACAACACAGGTAAATGAGCAGGAAAATGGTTGTTTTTAGCCTCAGTTACTCCTAGTTGCTCTTTACTGGTGGAGTGCAATAAAGACAAAGGAGAAGGAAACAGAAGATGGGAGAGAATCTCTAAAGGTGACACCCAAATGAGGTATGAGGAGTCACATGTTACAGGAAATACAGGGACAGAAAAGCAGAATATAGCATTTGTCTTACTCGTGTATTTTTGTCCTCTTTTGTTATCACTTCTATAGAGAACTATAGAATCAGGAAGGGCAGGGGGGATGATAAATGGTTCATTGTGCTTTCTTGCATGACTACAAGAAATGAAAYTAGCCATTAGCAAGCTCTCCACAAGCAGGAGGAAGTGGTTCACACACTGTGCAAGAAATCTGTAGAACTCCTTGCTGGAGCAGATTTCATATTCAAACCTTTACAGAGGTTCAAAAAACAACCAGACAACTTCATGGGTGAAGAGAACCCATGAGTGACAGCAACTCCTAACTCAGAAAGTCTGTGAGGTCCTGGGTAGGGGAAAGACAGCCAGCACTGAGAGAAGTTACTTATTCTGGACGGCTTGGTGGTGGTGAGGCTATATCTGGCTTGCTGTGTCCAAGCTTGGCTCCCCTTCCCAGGTCAAGGGGGATGTGGAAAAACTGGCAGGACCCAGTAGGGCCGCCCATGTGTTCAGGGGCCCACAGGATGTACCCTTCAGAGAGCTGGAGGGAGTTGGGCTTGCTTAGGCTGGAAAGGGGTGTCTGAGAGGGGAGCTAGAGGTGGCTACAATCACCCAATAGAGATACAAACAGCAGATACTTTCCAACAGTAGCAGACAATACAAGAGGTGGTAGCCACAGTTTGCTGTTTGGGAGAGCCAGGTTAGATGTCAGGGAAGGCATTTGCACTAGGAGACCTGCAGAGGGGACTTTCAGCCAATATTTCCATGACTCGATGAGTATCAGTTTAAAAACTGAACACTTGCATTTTGCAGGACCCAAAAAAAGTGGTGGAGGCTTTCTGAGACAAAATCTAGAGAGAGACAATATGTCTAATATGATACCTCTTTCTTCTTATCCCCTGATTCCTACTGACACCATTACAGGTTTCCAATGAGAGAGTCTGTTATTTATTCACCTCACTAAAAGGCCCATTCTCAGTGTCACTGGGATGACTCTGTTCTTTGTTTGTATTGTAACAGAAGCGATGCAGCCRCATCATGTTCCAATAAACAGGCCCTGACCTCCGACAGTAGCTCCATGTGAAATAAATGAGCACCTGCTAGGAAGCTGGGTGCCTGTGGCTTCAGCCTCCCTGGTCAGGCATTCACAAGCTATTTTGGACCTCAACTGCAAGTCCACTTTCAGTTCTGCATGACTGAACTTGTCAAGCTGTGTTCCTAAAGCAGCTCACTATTCACAATATTAACATTTAGTTCATAAAACACAGGGGTACCAATCAGTGTATCCAGTCCTCTCAGCTGGCCGAGACATAGACCCGGAGCAAAATGAGCAGGATGCTCCCAAAGAGTATTCAAGGCAGAAAAAAACCGTGAGCACAGGATGGCTGGGGGCTAAAAGTGAACATGAGAGCAGCATGTCAGCCCACACGCTGCCAAATTTTGTTCAGGCATTTGGGCTTTCCGAGAAGGATTTTAACAGAGAACAGCAAGTGAGATCTGGAGCTGTGCTGAAGGAGTTCCTATCAGCCACAGAGAGTATCATGAGACTCTGTTTGCTATGGAAAGTATAACAAGGGCAGGGAAAAGAGCAAAACAAAATGATAGGAAGAGCTCGGTAATGAACATATGTAAGGTCAAGGATATACTGTGGAAAGAGATCATCGTTGCTTGAGAAAAAAAGAGCATCAAAGGAGATATGTGCAGAAGGAATAACCCCACTCTCTTCTAGACCTTGTTGGGGCAAATAAGCTCTAAGCTCATAGGAAATTGCCCCTCACCTTATGCAGAGCACTTCTGTGTTTTATCCATCCTTCAGTCTCACTGCTAGGGCTAAAAAGAAGCTTGTCTGTAATGCTTTGGTGCTGATTTTGTGGAATCCTGTCGATTACCCACTAGAAGATACCCTCTGTTCCCTTTACTGTCTGTTAGGATGGGACCTATTTCTGTCTGAAGTGTTTCAACCAACTTCAGATAAGGGTGTCCTGGAGATTAAATACTTCATAACCCTGGAATGTCCCAGAGGTTTCTCTATGTACCTTCCTCAGCCTGACTGAGATGTTGGAAATCAGAAAAGGCAGGGAGCTTTTCAGAGGAAAATATTCATGGGACACATAGGGAAAATGGGAAATCTGCCCCTGCTTCTACCCCCACTGGTGCAAGATAACTTTTGTCATATTTGATAGACAGTGTTTTAACCAGACAGGTTTTACATTACCTATATTTATATTGTTTGAGATGACTCTCCATTGCTCTCGGATCCTGTTGTGAGGAAGTTGCCTTGGTAGTATTCTTTATTTGGATTCGTCTCATGAGAACAGATAAGCCCAAGTTAAACAGTCTGCACACAGAATGTTAAGATGTGATGATTTTGGACCTGAGGCTCCCCAGGCCAAGTAGCCCTGCTCTAGATCAAATGTTAAATTTCCTTAATGTCCCATGATGCTCAGATCTGAGGGCTTTGAACCTACTTTCACATTAACATGTCATTTCTCTTTATTACTGCTCTCCTGTGCTAGTGCAGAAACTCTAATGGAGGAGCCACAGGCTACCACTTGCAGCTGCAGTCCTGCTGTTTGAGGACCAATCAATCAGAGAGCAGTGGAACATCACATCTCATATTCTGGACAGGCAGGCTCCTCAAAAGGTTTTCCAAGAAAATTATCTGCACAGAGTTCTGTAAAAATCTAATTCTACCCCATTAACCAATAGCTTATAACCAGCCCAGAAAAAAAATCAGGTATAATAGCCCTATGACAAATGGGGTAGCACTTAGTCAATTCATTTATCTATCTACTAAATGGATGCTTAAACCCGAGAGCCTCACCCCTTTAACCTCCCTGGTTAATGTTTCCAGATGACATGGCAAATGTATCCATTTTATAAAACCGCATTAAAATTAGAGATGGGAAAAGTCTGGTCATCGTGGTTAAACAGGATTGTTTCATAAAAGATARTACTCAAATTGCATTAACAAAGCTTCAAGACCGTTCTGACAAAAAAAGGACTAATTCTCCATTTTGCTCTAACCAACTTGCTTATTACCTGAATCTCAGCTCAGAGTTCCAGTTTTGTACCGGGATGCCCATTGTGCAAAGATAAAAGAGAAAGGTGGCTCATGTGCCAGCAACCCAGCCCGATGGTAGATACAAGACAACACAGATGCTCCTCACAGGTCAGCCATGCTCAAAGCAGTGGGTCAGAGTGGAGGTCCGTGCTTGGCAGTGTGTTTAGTGCATGGCCTCAGTCCAATTTTCACTGCATTTCCACAGAGCTCGTGACAAATCATTTCAGGAAGGAATTTATAGGATGACCTTGAAGGTGATGCCATGGTGTTTAAATAGAGAAGCTCCTTTGCTGCATGGTACAGAGTGGAAAGAACACCTAATCAATGGGACTGTTGTCCTTTGCTAAATGGAGATACTTGAATTGCATGAAAAGAGGCCACAAAAGGCTTTTAAAGCAAAGATAAGAAATTTGGTTTTGGTGCTGCTAACAGAGGAGTTTTGCAAAGCAGTGGCAGGGGGTGATGATGGTGGAGGGGTGGTGTGGTGACGCCTTTTTCTCTCCTCTGTTCCATGCCCTCTCTGCCTTTGCAAAGCGCCTCACCCAAGTGACCCCACCCTCGGTGGAATGTGCCTCAACAGACTGTGCTGTTGAGGGGCCTCTCGGCTGGGCTCTGATGTTTCTACTCCAGCTGTGGGTGTGCACACCCTGGGCGGTTGTTTTCATTGCCACACATAGGAACAGAAAGGAGCAGACACACATAGGGATGAAGAGTAGTCAACCTGCTGTTGCTACACAAAACCCCAGGGGTGTTGCAAGGAGTTTGGAAGTGCAGCTCTCTCAAACTGTCCTGCACCGTAGCCTCCCTGCTCCTCAGCTTTTCATTAGCATGTCAGAAATCTGTAAAAAGCTGGAATCAGGAGTGATCCCCATCCCGAATGTATTGGGAAAGTAGGATAGTCAAAACTATTGATGCTGTCAGATTTAAAACTCAGGAAAGTCACCGGGACAAAGGAAAGCAGCTCCTGAAAACTTGGACAGTTGTAATTAGAGGCTGGATATGCTTCAGGGAGGATGCAGCTCAGAGAATAAGAATGGAATACCTGTTAGAAAGAAAATATATCACAAATTTTATATTTGACTAGGAAGACTGTGGAATCTTTGCCATTTGAGATATTTAGAAGATGCTCAGGATGATCCTGAAGTAATCGCTCCCGCCTTAGCCTAGGAGGTAGACTTTGGTGATCTCCTGAGCTGGCTTCTGAGTCTTCATTATCTGCGTCTCTGGTATCAAACACTGGTTTTCTGTGTCAACACCATGTCACTGAGATAATGAACTGGACTGTTCTATTTTTATTTCCTGGGAATCTTAATACCCTGTGGCACCTGATGCCACCAAATCATTTTTATTGCAGTCCCCTGTGGGAATTTGTGGTCAGCCATTGAAATGCAAGCTGCCCTCACTAAGCTTCCATGGACAAATATTTACCTGCAGCAGAGCACAGGCAGCTGTAGCTGCAGGCTCCTCTTTTATTTATAGCTCACTAGCACAGGCAAGCTGCAGTCTGCCTGTCTTTGGTCACCTGCTCAGAGCTGAGGTTAACACATGAGTAAGCAGTAACATCCTAAAGCCTCAACTGTATTTGCAGAAAAGATCACTTTATCCCAGTCACCGCTATGGACAGATATAAAGTAATCCTTACGGACACGTGAAGGCTAAGCCTGCTTATCTGATGGTGCAAGGTCAGACACAGGGACTGATAGGGGCATATGTTTATAGTAACAATTGTGATTGCTCTGCAAAAAGACATCCCTCAAAGGGCTTCTTCAAAATATTGTCAGGTCAAAATACAAATTCTTGAGAAAATTAGGGGTTTAATAATATATCATCTCCTATCAGGATTCCTTGAATCACTCAAACACAAAATAGCTCTGAGGTATTTTCTTAGAGAGCTCAAGTTTATGAGATGCCACCTTGCAGGGTTAAGCTGATTAGCAYAATGGTTAGGGAGGAAGCTCTCCCCACCAGGCACAGTTAGTAGCTGAGGTAGCTGAGGTCTTACCCAGGCTCCATGGTTGGGCAYAAGCTGTGGTGGACTCAGAGCCAAGCGTGGGCTGACAGGCCAGCCGGCACCCCGGTCCACTTGGCTCTGGCCTTTCTCAATCAGAGCTGGGTTATCCCTGCCTTCTCCTGCACCAAGCCACCTGTCTCTCCGCAGAGGGAAGTGCACACTGTTCCRCAGTCAAATTTGGCTGACACTGGCCAAGGGGTTCCAGATTTACTGAGGAACAACTAAAGGGGAAACAGATGGAAAAGCAGCGTGGGAGTGTAAGTTTTGTTTCCTTAGAAAGCCAGGCTAAAATGTCCTTCTTGGTTTAGAATGGCAAATACAGCCTCACACGTGCACGGCAACTGCTTGTTACAGCTTCGTGTTTCTTCTGGCTTCAAAGCCATGGAAGCCCTATGAAATATTGCCATATTCACCACTCTCAGCTACGGCAACTGAACAACTCTCCTMCGTGAATTCTGGACATACTGTCCAGAACTCTGCTCCAGGGCATATCCTGCTGTGTGGTGGGCCTCCTCCTCTCCTCCTTCCACACCATCCTCACCAGCTCTGACTCCAGCCCTGACTCCAGCCCTGAAGATTGCAGCCACTCTGCTTCTCCATCACACAGAGGGATGACCTCTAAGAGAAGATAACTCAGTCTTAGYTGGAATACAACTGTGGATTATGCTGTAGCCAAGCACTGTACACATGTAACAAGGACCACAGATTTTGTTCCATGATAAATATTCATAAYGTATGCAATATAATAATTAATTACATAATAAATATTCATCACATTATCCTTGCAAAGTATTTTAAAGATTGGKATCTAAATTAATATCTCATTGACCCAAAGCAGCTTGGGCTTCCCTCTGTGTGTTGGCTCCTATCAGTCCCTAAACCATGGAGATTCACCAACAGCATCTGGCCTCTGGAACGGAGCAGGTTGGTCAGTCAGCAAGAACTGCAGGTACAGAAAGCCCCAGTTCACAGCAGCTTGTAAGGTGAGGTGGGCTCTGTGGGAGAGGAAAAGGGTGAGGGGTCTTTCTGCTGGTGGTAGATGCTGGAAGAGAGAGGTGGTCAAGGTAGGCAGGGACCACATTTTGGAGCAAGTTGCTGGGCCTCCCTTTCAAAAAAAATTAGGCTTAAGAGCTGTGCATTTCTGCACAACTTGTGTTACACCAAGGAATTCAGGTTTTAAGAGGATCCTTGGAAACAGGTGCTTTTCTGGTTCCCTGTAAGCAGCCTCATCCCTGTAGTGACTAATGCCTGTACTTGGCCTGGAATGACTATAGTCCTCCCCATCCCCAGCACAGCTGCCTTCCAGTCTGGGGAAGGGCAAGTTTCGTGGGCCAAGAGGAGGGAGGAACTCATGTGGAGCAGTGGGAGGTTCATTTTCATCAGGACAGACAGGAGCAGTCCTGTGACCAGCTGAAGGGATGAGGCAACTTGGTTCATTCTTTCTCCCCTGTGTGCATGGGGAAGCAATGCAAACTCTGGCATAACCCTGGCCTATATTATTCAGCAGAAGTCATTTGTTGGTGGGATTTGGCAACCAGCCAGTTCCATGGAGTGTTTCCTTCTTACAGCCATCATCATTTCATCTTCCCTATAAATATCTGCAAATTACCTTCCTTCAAACCACGCCTCTTTGCTGGGATACCAACGAGAACTGTGGCTCTCCCAATAGCCTCTGATGTGATCTGCCCTTTCTTAATTGTCTGGTTTTTCCTTCCTCGTGCTTCCTTCTCTGAAATAAAGGATGCTAGATCTCAACATGATTTTTGAATGTTGTTTACTCCGAATCTGTGTTGTTTCCAATTCTACACCTGCAAATACAAGCTACTGTTGGAGCCCAGTATGAAAGAAAATATCCCAGCATATGGTTGGCAAATGCAGCATGCTCAGCTCTTGTCTCTAAATCCTGTTTGCCAGTGCTTTCTTCAGGGAATCAACACTGATTAAATGTGCCAGTGTATTTCATTGCATTTGGAGGATCTGCAGATCATCCTTCAGAAAAGTGGAAGCATGAAAAAGTACCTAGGTAACCAAGAGCAGTTTACTCTGTGGTGGAAACTGCAATTACGCTTGAAATAGTTAAATCCCAGGTCTAGGTAAGAGATACCTCGGTGTCTCCTGCACCCTTTAATCCCTTTGCAAATGGCAGTTGATGGCATTTGGATAAACATCTGCTGGAAGTGATGCCTTAGGATTTTAGCTTTTRTATTTTTCACATATTTGTAACCTTGCARTTCTTTAGTGTATAACTCTAAAGTCCATATAGAGTGTTAGCTACTGCTTTCAGACAAAACAATTTCTCTCCAGTCCTGAAAACTCMAGGACATCTTACTGTCTCAGGCCCCRAGACATGTAAACAACAGTGAGCTGGGCGGGGAGCAAACTTGGGGTGAATTACTTCATTACCTGAAGCTGTAATTGGAAGAACTAACCCCAATATGCAAATGGACCAAACTTATAAAAGTATGAAAACCCGTGACCCATTGTCCATCTTAGGGGGTCCACCTTAGGGGTCCATCTTAGGGTGTAACCCCTGAGTGAGCTCCGACTGCCCTAAATGATGTACCTGAAGGCCCTTCATTAAATATAAGTGCTTTTTACTCTTCARTTTTGTCAAGCCTCTCTTTTTAGGTAGTCCCGGAAAAGGCATCAGAAGTGTGAATGAGAGCCACCACATTCATATCTGAGTGCAAGRCTTCTTCTGGGTTTCCCAAGATTTATGATCAAATGCTCCCAGACTCCAAGCCCTCTCCCTCAGACATTGCTGCTGCTGCTGCTGTTTCTTCAAGCCAACATTAATTTTCTCGCAGGATGGTGAGTCTCCGATTGAGATGATTTTCAGTGGTACGACTGAGGAGGTTACCAAGCCCCACGGCCCAGGCTGCCTGGCTGGTGAGATGGCTCAGCAGACCTTGGTGCAGCTCTTGAGCTGGCTCAAGTTGKCAGCCTCATATTTTCCTGGTGGGCAGGCACCAGTCCCGCTCTACAGCAGGAAGGCTTGAGCTGGCAGTGTAGGATCCACCTTATCAGCCTAATGCAAAGCACCTTGGTTTGATATCAGGACCCCCAAATCCAAGAAGATGGGAACGTTTTGTACTTTTTTTCCAAGAAAGTTCATATTTTCACATTWTAAGTTGATCCCAGGAGCTTCAGAATAAAAAAAAATATAAACAAAACTAAACCAAACAGTCCAAGGCTAATGTGCCCCCCCCAAAGGCCACTCAATATTCTTCTTCTCTCTTGCCAAGTGCCACATTGTCCTCMTGGACCTTTTCTTGGCCAGTGTGCTGCAAGCAGGTTAGATGGGGCTGAAGATTGCAGCCTCTTATTGGAAATCAAATGAAAAGCCCTGCCAAAGCCAGTAGTGACTAATCCACTCAAATAATTAGTTATGGGACAGATGACGACTGTTCTCAGAACCCAATACTCCCTGTGAACTGCAGTCCCTGACAACACTTGGCAAATTTATCAGTGTGCCCTCCACATAGGCCCCAGATATCTTTGTTTCTTCSCTCTCCTGTTTCAAACCAGTATCACTCTGGTTTTCAAAGAGCATATTTTTAGCTCCTCTGAGAGGAAAAAAGGGCTAATGCTGGGARATTTTTCCACTGTACAGGTAACAGGAATTACAGGCTGCCGCTGGGATTGCTCCCCTCAGATGGAACTGACAATCGCTCCCCACCGACGTTTTCTGCCAGTTAATTAAGAAGCATTGTCTCCCCAAGGGCTGTCCATACTTGRGTCTTTGGGGCCCAAATTTTCCAGKTKSTTTAGTTCCACTGGTGGGATCACCATGGGGGCCACCAGCACAGATGCTGACTCCAGACAATATCAATCATGAGCTTGGGCTGAGAATCATTTCCCACCCAAAGTGAACYGGGATGGGAAAGAAAAATAAAGGATAAGGTTACATCCACTATAAAAATCTGCATCTAAAGATCAAATCCRTGCCTCAATGTCAGCACCAGCCTGAATTATTAAAGCCGAAATTATTTTCCAAGGCTAATTTTCCTTTCCTTGCTTGTGTTAGCAGATCCTGCCTAGCAACAGAGGTGACCTCTCGAGGTTGCTTCTAGCAGCGTTTCATGTGGCTCTGCTCACTGTCTGCAGCTCCTTCCCATCCAGACAGCCCAACAAGAATAGCCAGTTTCTTTCTCCTCCAATTGTTATGTGGCAGCCCTGCTCTGTGGCATTTCAAGTTACAAACGCTGTCAAAGAAGATTTAAATCCCCTCCCAAACAATTCCTCTTTAAATAAAAATAAGTATCTATGAATCATTCCCTTTAAAAATAAATACTTRTGAGAATTCACACTGTCTTGAGTAGGAAAAGCTTCTGTTTGACTCTAACAAAATCAGAGTAATTCTGTGACAGAAATGTCTTGTTTCCTTAAGCTTTTCTTCCCTCCACTTCAAGAAGGGATAAAGCCCAGACTATTATGACACCAGACAATCCCTGTTTTCTCAGCTTCTCTCTTTCAAATCAGGGTGAATTTAATCTAAACTCTTAATTATAGACATGATTCTAAAAGCCACTAAAATAAGGTGCCAATTACACACAGCTCCTTGGTGATCCAGGCGTGAGTTAATCACTGCCYTCACATCTGGTCCAGCCCCTACTGCCTTGCAAATCCCTGCTTGCAGACTACTCCCAACTGGGAACAGATTAACCCATTTCTCTCAAGCATCCAAACTGCTCTAAAGGGAATATATTCAGGAATACTCACAAATGCAACCTGAAATATTTCCCTTTCAACTCCCAKCTCCCAGTGAGGGCCTCAGAGGGCAGGAGCAAGGCTTAAAATAGGAAAGATATGGAAAATGTCTGTGAACAAAGCTTGGAATTGATTTCCTTGATGCCTGAGAGAGTGTAAGGCTGTGTCCAGTGTGTGCAGTGTAGGTCCTGAGAGCCTGCAGTCACTGCGAGCACAGGAGATAGAAGAAGGAAACTGCACCTACTCACCACATCTCTGTGCATGCTGATTCTGTGCTTTCAAGGGGTGTTTATGCCTGACTTCTTTGCCTGGATGTAACCCATTCCTTTACCCATCCCTCTTGTATAGAAAAAAACAGTTGAGATGTGTTTCTGCCATCACACAGAGCACTAAAGGTGATTTGCTTGTAGGACCAAGAGCAAAGCCTTCGCATTTGCCAGCCTTTTTCTTGGCATAGACTCACTGGAGTGCCATGGGGACACCTCCTCTCCTGTTCACTATAGCACAGATGGCCTCTTCTCTCCCAAGACACAGCTCAGTCTTGCTACAGCTCCAACAGTTATACATAAAACTGCCAGGAGAGCAATGTCAGGAAATTATTTCCTATATTTGCCTTTCCACTTGACATAGGCTTGTTTCTAGGAATGAGGAAAACCACCAGTGTTAGTTGGAAAGTTGAGTCCTGCTCAGCTGGTAGGAAAAAATTCTTCTATGCTGTGGATCTCAGTTTGAGAGCTCGTGTCATGAGCCAAAAATTGATTTCTAARCTGTCCTGTCTCCTGTTGAGTATTTATAATTCTACAACGCTCTCCTAGAGAGGAGGGATTGCATAACTTAGCCCAGGCTTAAATGACTCCACGAAAAGCAAAGCAGTGGTGAATCAAGCCATGCACAGCAAGGAGAAACAGCCTGTAAGAGAAGTCCCAAATGTCGGCTTGCTTAAGGCAAGAAAACCATTGGGTTATGATATTACAGTGGGATRTGCATAAAAGGTCTCATTTGTAAGGTGGTCTCCTGCCTTAACAAAGCACCTTGGGCTATTTTCAAATGGTTTCTATACACAGTTATTTCAGCTCACWGTTTGCTCAGTTTGCTTACTTTAAACAGTGGTGACAAGATAAATATCTCTGGGTTCCAATTTATWTTATGTTTCTCAGCTTTGTCCCAGCATTACCCAGGATGCTGTGTTGAACAGCTGACTCCGAGCTGGAGCTTGCCCTGCCTACATGCAAATGAACGATCAGATTGTGGGTTTGGGCCAAAGAACCGGGGAACAGATTAAATAAACAAGCTGCAGAGCAGTAATTTAGTAGCTAAGACAGGCCTAAGTATCATTTGCCCTCAAGTGTGATGAGTCAATGTAGATAGACAGAGCTGTGCCACACAAAAGAAAATCTCCCAGGTTACCCGGGATAAAAACCCGCTATTAATGAAGTCTCGATTAACTCAAATTGATAATTTAACAATCGTCTCTTGTTCAGTCCCAACTGTGTTTGCTCAGCGGGAAGGAGGCGGAGAGGGGTCCACAGTGTGTCTCTGCACAGGAACACCAACCCCCTGCCCCGAGAGCCACCGTGCTCCTTCTGCAGCAGCAAACGACAAGGATTAGTGACAGTCAGCCAGCACAGATGCCACGATGTGGGCTGCCCGTGGAGGGCTGTGTGGCAACTTAATGTGGTTCATGTGTGCATCACTGTCCTGCACGTTTGGGATGTAGGCAGGAGTGATGCTTCACACCCTATCAATAGCCACTAATTGTGCCTTCAGAAACCAGGGATGATTAACAACCACAGAAAAGTCACCTGCCTGGCACATGGTTCAGCTCTCCTTTCAGCTACTTATCAGGTGCTGAAGTGAATTTGCCAGGGAAAGAAAGCTTTTCCTGTGTTTCAGACTGATTTTGACCAATTTATTTTTTTAATCCATCTCCTGCCTCTTTCATTTTGCTCTCCTGCCCCTAGTTCAGAGCTGTTACTTATGTTTCATCAGCTCCTATTTTTTCATGTGTAAGTGTCACTGGATTTATCTTRTTTGCTTGCTATTTTGAGGGCAGGAGTACTGCATCAGTCTATTCCTTTTGGAGCTACCCACAACAAGTAYTCCAAACAGAAACATATTTGCTTGTGACTTACATGACCTGGGAGAAACCAGCTCCCCTTGCCCACAAGCAGTTACACTGTCTGCACTCTGAGGTTCTGAGTTGGCTTCTCAGCTTAAGGTAGCAAGTTAAAAAAAAACCCAAACCCCAGGCAAATCCCAAACCCCCAGCAGGTTTGACTACCAGATTTTATCTGTCAGAGGAGGAGAAGTATGGAACAGYTCTGTGAGATTACTGCTGAATTGATACTGGGGAGACAGGAAAAGAAGAAAACACAGGTCAATTGAGTATCAAGTTTAAAAGCATCCCAGTTCTTGTGATGTGCTTCTTCTTGAATTAGTTTGTTCTCAACTATCTAAAATTGGATCTCCCCAAAGTGAATTAGAAGCTGCCAAGCATCTTCATGATTTTTCGGGCAAAAATCTGCAAGGGATTGGAATGAGATCAGACGTGTTTCTCTTGCTAACTGATCAGATTTGAACCCGAGATTCCACCAGACTGAGGTCAGTACATTTCCATGGAGAAAAGTCATACTAAATTATAATAGCTGAGTTTTTGAAAAACAAGAATTAGGAAATTCCAACATAAGTGCTGTTCTGCAAGAAGTTCAAATTAATCTGTTCCTATCATTTACTTCCTTGGCTAGTGGTGCCATTTTAACTCTAAAATATAGTCATGGCTCTGAGGGCACTAAAAGGCCTCAATTGCAGTGAGTGGCCTCTCCAGGGGCTGTGTTTAGGTCGTGTTGGACTATGTGCCACCACTGAGGGCACTGCTTACACTGGAACTGCCTCTGGCTGCTGGCTTGCCTGCCCTGTGGGGACATCAGGCCATTACTGTGCCCTGGCAAATATTCTGGAGGCTGTTTTCCACCATGTGGCTTTCAAGGGCTAAGATGTAGCACTGGAGTGGTTAGTTCAGTSTAAGGAGTCTTTTCAAACTTGATTGGTCTGGATTTTAACAGGGCACATGTGAAAGTACATTTGTTTTTTGCTGTTTAGAGGCTCATGAAGGGATGATCACTTCATTTAGCCTCCCACATTCCAAGCTGAGGCTGGAGTATGAGCTAAGTCCTTACTGCCTAAGCCTCTTTGAAATGAATGAGAGTGAGGCACCTACATGATGCCTTTTAGAAATCTGTCTAAACACTCTAATAATAATGAATAGMTGTCACATTAGCAGATGCCTAGCAGCTTGACTAATAATGATGCAACAGAAATTATGGAATACTCTTCCATGCTTTATTGGCAAATTACTGGGATTTTTTGATTTGTTCCTGCTTTGTACCCCCTCAAAATGCATGGAGTGTCCATGAACTTCCAGGACCTAGCCTGCCACGCCCTCCATCCTGTGCTCTGCTGGGTGTACAGGTCCCATATCAAGTGGTCATTGCTGCAGCTCAGCTCCCTGCCAAGGTACTGCTGATGCCCTGTTGCCTGCCTGTGTTACRCTTGTTGATGCACAATCACGTGTGAAGGCAAATATCCCCCTCACGTCACGTCCTGCAAACCTGGGAATGAAGCTTGCTCACCTCTGCCAAATGTGAGCAATCTGCGTGTGTAGTCCCAGTGAAATGAGAAAACTGAATCAGGCACATTGTGGGTTGTTTACATGCATGCTGTACTACAGTTTTGTGAGCCTGTCTGAGTTTAAACGTGTAGTAATTCCTACTCTTCTTGTTCTCACCCGTTTCACTGGCTTGTGAGTGACTCAGCCTGCCTTTACTAAAAGTCCCTTGCTAGTATAACTCAAAGCCTGCCCTGTGCAAGGCCAGTCMCATATGCTGGATAATTACACTGCTCACCATATAAGCAACTGGCCACATGAAAACCCTCAAATACCCTTCCTTTGGGCTCTCATCCAAAATGGAGTTTGGAAAGCAAACAAATGAAAGTCTCTGTCTTGTGCTCCTGGCCTACCCCTACCATTCCCCTTCTGGCAGGACAAGGAGCTTCCGAACATTTGTTGTCCTCTGTTGTACTCCTAACTTTTATCTCTGCAGCAAGAATTGCATTGCTTACTCAGCTTAGCAAAGTACTTGAAAATCCTTGTGTGCATTATACTTTGTGTTCTGATGTAAGACCTGCAGATAGCTTCCACTTTTTTGCTACTATTGTACCTGGGAAGGGAGGAAATCCTTTCTCACTTCTATGGTAGTCTCAGTGATGCCCTGGCATAAACCATGGATCATCTCTCCCAGGCTGTCCCGGAGGCAAGTGTGTTACCGTTTGCTCAGCTGTGCAGCTGGGCCCTGAGTGACAGCTTCCCCGCAGAGCTCGGAAGCACTGGCAGAAGGGGAGCTGGGTGTTTTCTGTCTCGCCAGGTGTGAGCTTCTCTCACAGGCTTCACTTGTTGAAACACACTGTCCCTGCAGGGAGTGGTGCCACCCTCATGTCATGGCTGCTGTACAGAAATCARATTTGAAGTCTGCCTTCTCAAGGTTTCTCCATCCTGGAGACTGGTGTTAAACATGGACACATGTCTGCCGAGCTGTCCTCCTGGTCTTACATGCACTCTACTTTCACTGTTTGACTGTTTGACTACAACCAAGGATTATTAGGATGTCAAAAGGACCACAAAACAAGCCTCTACCCCACCATTTCAGTGGTATGGATGAAGCTGTTTATTGAGTAGATTTCCGTGTCCTGTTCCCTTCCCTTGCATCTCCCATCTCCCCTTTTTATGTGGGCCACCTGTTCCTTCTCCCAGGCTCTGCTTGCCTTTTTCTTCTGCTCCCTCTAAATTTAGCATCTTTGATAATAAATGTCTTTGGGTAGATATCTGTGAACAAAAGAGAGTAGTAAGCCTAGAATGTGGCTGGCTGTTTTCCTTTAAACAGGCTCGCCTTTGACACTCAAAAGTGTGCCTCCTGAGCAGGGGGAGGTACTGTTAAAAGACAGAAAGCAACACTGAATCAGCTTCAAGACCTTTGAGGAAAAGCTGTGTTGACTGTAGCTGGGAAACTCCACCCAGAGCTCTAGGAACAGCAAAGGGAAAAGACTGACAATGCTATAGAGATTTTTTCTCACTCCCCTGTCTGTGAAGTGACAATTGTAACAGAATAGTTTCGTGYCTTGGTAAGTGCAACCAAAAAGAAACAGTTACGGGAATTCATCTGGGCCTCAGGTGTGTATACATTTATATATTCCCAAGTTAGTAGATTCCTCTGATTATATAAAAACAACAGTGAGCCAGTGCAGCCATTAAAGTGTCCTGTTCTGTACGGGCTCTGAATGTCTCTGCGTGGGGCCCTTTCTAGCCCAATCTGTCTTTGTTCTCATGCAGTGCTCACAAACAATAGGGACAGACCAGACTGTTTGATGAAGTCCACGTGCGTTGGAGTAGCTGCTCTCCCCCGAACTGTTTATCTCCTCTCCTGGCAGACAGCTGTTGTGATGTTTTTCTGTGCCAAGGGAATGGTTCCAGCTTTACCTTCTCAGCTGAGGACAAAAGCTCACTTGAAATCACCTCCTGGAAAATACAGGGGAGTTGGCACCTGGCTCATTCTGTCAGCTGGGTCAGTGGAGCACCACCCCGTGGCATCTTCTCTCCACTCACACACATGTGCATCAGACCAAGCCTTTGTGAGGAGGAAGTGGCATGATCAGATGGCTGCCGTCCCTGAGTTGGACACTGACAAAATCTCGCCCAAAATAAAAGAGCGCTAACATATGTGATCTTGCAGAGCATTGCCACTGGACAGGATTTGTGAGACAGGATTTGCCGACTAAAACCTGAAAGTTCTCCGTATTTCAGTAACTGTCCTCCACTATGGCAGACCAAAAAGAGAAGGCTTAGCAATGCAGAAAGCCTTCAAAATCCCTGCCCCACCTTTGATATGTTTGTATCACCACCCATCCTACTTAGCAACCTTGCTTTCTTTGCTAGGGAATGGCAGTGAGTCCTGCAGCAGTGCCTGGCTTCAGGGTGATCTGTGTCCGTCTGCCGGCCTCCCTGCACTGCTGCGTGCCCAGCGATGACTCCTCGTTTCTGCAGGAGAGCGTTCTGCATTCCCTGGCATCAGGCCTGCTCACTGGCTCCATTCCTGACATCTTAATAATGGCACGGATATTCAAAGTCCCTCTTTGGACATTAAGTACTTTCTCTGATATGGCTCTTGGGTGCTTTGGGGTTTTACACTTAAACACCTTTTAAAATCTGGCCAACAGCTACAAGGCATGGCGACAGGGTAATGAGACAAGATCTATCATTATGGAGAGGGTATGGAGGGACTGCTTCATCACTGATCTTCATCTTTTGATGCTGAGATCAACTGTACAAATAACTTCCCCTGGAAAAATACAGCCATCTGAAAAAGTATCTGTAAGTAGCACTTGTGCCTGTGTCAGCTTTCAGGTGAGCCAAAAGCAATAAGTGTCAGCTTGTGATATCAAATGAAAGGTAATTACACTTTTTGGTGTGTCAGGAGGCTTACTTTATGAGAATGAAGCTGCAGGCTGTACCCTCTCCTCTGAGGAACACAGGCGATCAGTAGCCACTGCCAAACAACAAGAGCAGCTCGTGGGATGAACCCAGCCTTTGATGCAAGGCAAAGCTGAGAAGGCATAGGGGGGGCAGTGAAGAGTCACGCTGTCTCCCAGAGAGATCACAGCCTRTAAGCCTGGCGCTGTATTTCAGCTGTCTCCTCTCTGCTGCCAGCAATCCTGGGCATGGGAGAAACAGCAATGGAAAATCCCGCTGCCTCATTGTCCCACCTCAGGCATGCCTGGTTTGGTAGGCTTAACTTTGCCGCACAGGAATCTGCAAGTGTACCAAAAAATTATTAGTGGTTCTGGAGACGGAGCAGGAGCAAAACCCACTGAGCTGTAACATTTTCTTTTTAAAGAGAGAAGACATGCACAAGCAGCCCCCAAGGCCTGACACTAATTCAGTGGGATGTACCCAGGTCCCACTGAATTCCACTGAAGTTTTGTCACAGGTTTTAATTAGATCAATATGTTGGTGTTTGAGTTTCACCACACAGTTCTGTATGAGATTGTGATTAATTCCTCAGTTACCCAATTCTCTCTGAAATGCTTCCTATAGTGTTGCTCACAACACTGAAAAATGGATTTAGATGGGACAACTATTAAAGGTGGGTCTTACTAAGGCTGTTGGATGTGGGCATCTCCCCTCTCTGGTTGGATAAGTTCCAGACCTAACACAACCTTTTCTGCTGGGTATTGCTGCACAGAGGACTGGCACCTCCAGAGTAATTTGAGCTATTGTGATATGAATCAGCTGTGGAAAATGCCCAAGGTCTTCCCAAAACCTGGCATAAGAAGTAAAGGAACAAACTGCTGATGGCACTGCATTTCCCTATGTCAGAGGAGAATTAATTAATGTTTTCAGGCTGCTTTGAAAATTAAAAGTGCCATGTGGTACAATACTGCTGATCCTGTTTTTCACCCTGTAGCTGATACGTAGCATGTCCCTTACAAGCTAATTGGAAATTGCTTTTGGTATTTTTGGTGTTTTTCAGCAGAGCTGCTCCAGCCTGCTGCTTTGTTCTATTAAATGTGCCCTACCTCACTCTCCTCTACCCCCCTTCCTCTAATCTCCTCTGCGAGGGAAATAAAAACATCAGTCCCTGGCACCATCTGTCAAGCACAGGCTAATCCATTCTCTGCTTGTCTCATGGTCAATTTGGTTTCTCTCTGATTGGTACAGCTACCCTTCTTATTGCTGAGAATTTAATTCTATTCATAGGTTTGGGCTTTGCTTTGTTTTCATGGTAATGTTATTATGATTGCAATATTCAGACACACAACCCCTCCATATGCCGAGACTGGAGAATGGTACTTAAGCAAACCTGCAACCTCCCAGTAAGGCAGGGAGCACGGCTCTCCCCACTTTACAGCGGGAAAATGAGGCAGAAAGAACCAGCTTGCCCCGGGATGTGCAGGTGCCTCAGCAGCAGAGAGCAGCGAGCTCACAGTCCCTGGATAAGACCCAGTCACCAGTGCTGACTAAAGCACCACTRCTTTGACTCTCTTTCTGCTCTGTTTTGGCTTTGTTTAAGGTGATTTCTCTGGGAGCTGTGCAGAGATGAATAAGACATTTACCTTTGTATAGCTCCTGTGACGAGACTGAGCAGATCCACCAGGGACACAGCTCATGGTTACCCAGAGAGGCAAAGCAGCAGATCAGGTCAGCCTGTTAACAAACAGGGCATGTTAGACCAGTTATTTCCTCCATTTGCTGGTGGTAAATGGGACCCTAGGCACAGTCTTTATGGCTTCCTTCTAATATTCTCAGTACTTCTGCTGTCCCTGTGCCATTAACTAAGCGGTGATTGCTGTCTGACAGACTGCTCYGACGCCTTTCACTCCCCTTGCATGATCTAAAGAGAGGTTGATGGCAGGCCAGTGAGAAATGTCAATGCTCAGCTCTGCTTAGGATCAGGCCAGAGCTGACCATACTGAAGAGATCAGATTTTCTGGAGGTCTGTTCCAAAGCAAACAGTGGTTCTTAACACATCAGTGTTGACCTGTCACTGATTGTCCACCCTCACGCAGGTTTCCCCTCTACCTATACATTTCTTTTCATACAAGAATCCATGCAGAAGACACAAGCAGAAGGACAAGAATCCATGCAGAAGACACAAGCTGAAGAACAGCTAGGTGTATAAGCATGTCCTGTGTGCTGTAGGTTCACAGAGAAGCCCCTTTGCCTCTGTGTGAAATGCCAGAAGAGTCCTGCTGACCCATTCCTTCCTACCATTACTGCAGTTCCTCTGGTGATACCATATGGATAGGCCCAGGAATCACCTAACATGAAAAATGCTATCTTTAACGTGGTATTAGAACAGAAATCCTTAAAACAACGTGGCTTGCCCCATAGAAGGAAAACAGCACTTTTTTGCATCTCTTTCTCATAATCAACAACTCAAAAGGTTTTTTTCATTGTATTTTGTCCAAGACCACTATTTGCCAAGGAGGCAGTCTGTGAGCACTTAAAACTGGCAGGGAACTGATAGCTCTTGCAACCAATGGCCAACAAGGGCCACACTTTGCCTCATTCTCCTCTAATCTTTCATCTCCACAGTGGGCAGTGTTTAGGGTACCCACAAAGATTTCAACTTGAATGGCCTGAAACTCTGCAAGCAGTAGGAGTGACTCAGCTTCACTGAGATGGGGATATGGCCGACAGTCATCTATGTGCCTTKCTACACCTCCAGCCCTTGCAGGGCACCATAACACAGTGAAGTTCACAGCCAGGGCAGGSCAAATCCCCAGGAATGCGGGTGACTGGAGACAGGACATGCCTTCCTCCCTGCCRGGTCTACAGCAATGTGCTCCACGGGTGCATGGAGGTTTGGTGTGGCTCTGGCTTTTGGCTCCCACAAAAGCGGGCACCTCTGCCAGGGCTGTGAGGAAGACAAGGGGATCTGGGARGCTGATAGAGGCAGATGGGGCAGTGGAAGGCACCAGGCTCGGGGCAGTGGCTGACAGGTGCGTGGGAAATGGGACTTGGCAGCTGGGGAAGGACTGAGCACTGTCACAAAGCTCCGTCCCCAGCTCCAGCCCTGGCTCCATCTGTGTCTGTATCTCTGGCCCCAACCCCAGCCYCCGGACTCCTGGGCTGCAGCACTGAGCACTGCCCTGACCCCTGCGCTCGGCATTGGTGGAAATGCTGTSTGCAGTTCTGGRCCTCTCACTTTAAAAAGGACATCGAGGTGCTGGAGTGTGTCCRGTGAAAGGCAACAAGGCTCGTGAAGGGTCTAGGAAACCCGTTTGGTGAGGAACGGCTGAGGGAGCTGGGGTTGTTCAGCCTGGAGGGGAGCCCAGGGCTCATTGCTCTCTACAGCTACCTGAGAGGAGGCTCTAGTGAGGTGGAGGCCTCGCTCTGACGTGTCTGCAGCGACAGGACCGGAGGACATGGCCTTAAAATGAGGCAGGTGAGATTCAGATTAGATGTGAGAAAAAAATTTTTTACTGTTAGGGTGGTCAGACATTGGATTGGTTGCCCAGRGAGGTGCTGGTCACCACCCCTGAAGGTGTTCAAGAGGCTTCTGGACCTGGCGCTGGGTGAGGCGGTTTAGTGATTTAGGGTTACCGTGGTAGTGCTGGGTGGATGACTGGACTAGACGATCTTAAAGGTCTGTTCCAGCCTTGATGATTCAATGATTCTATGATTCTCTAACTCTCTGATTCTGCGATTCTGTAATTCTGTGATTCTGTGATTCTAGTATTCTACGATTCTGGTGATACTATAATTCTGTGATTCCATGACCCGGCGTGTCCCSGCGGGCGCGGCCGTGAGGTGACCCGGGGCGGGGTGTGGCCTGAGGCGGCGGGGGCGGAGCCTCCGCAGAGCTGATTGACCGGTGGGGGCGGGCCCACCGGCGGGGCGGAGCCTCTGCTGCCGTGATTGACACGCGCTGGGGGCGGAGCCGCGGCGGGGCGGAGCCGCGAGGCCGATCCGGAGCGCCGGGGCCGTGGAGGGCGGGGGAGACACCGGGCACGGAGCCGCCRCCGCCGCAGCTCCCCGGCGCCAGGTAACCGGGCGGGGGCCGCGCCCGCCCCGCGCTACCTGGGGAGGCCGGGGCGGCTGGGGAGGGAAGTGGCGGCCGCCGCTCCGCGCCGCGGCGCTGTGTCTGTCGGGCCGCGGCAGAGCCCCGGGCGAGCCGCTCCGGTCCGGTCCGCTCTGGCGGCGCGGAGAGGGGCAGCGGTCGGCCCTGCGTGAGCCGCTGCGTTACCCGGCGCCGCGACAAAGCACCGGCCTTCCCCCCCACCGCGTCCCCTCCTCCGTCAGCGTCTCCCAGCGCCGCCCAGCCTTCCTGGCGGGGGCCGGCACCGAGCACCCCCTCCCCGCCGCCGCCGACACAACTTCCTCCCCCGGCCCCCGACTGGGCAACTTTTCGGGCCGGTTCTTGTGCGGAGCCCAGGGGCGGGTGGGCGAGGGGCCGCGTCCGGGCCCGGTGCGGGAGCGGGGGCGGCGGGGCGGCTCGGGGAGGGGAGGCGGCGGTGGGCCCGGGCACGGCCCCTCGGTGCGGCGGAGGCGGCGGCGGTGCCTCCCCGTCAGCTGTTTCCTGCTGTTTGTTGTCAGGGCTCCTGCGCTCCCGGCAGCGCCCGGCGGCGGCGCCGCGGGGGGGGACGGGCCGGGCCGGCCGCGGTTGGCTGCGCGCGCCCCCGTGACGGCGCGCGGGCCGGGCCGGGCCGGGCCGGGGACCGCCCCCGCGCGCGCGCGGCTTTGTGTGTGCGCGGCACCGGGATCGGCACCGACGCCGGGATCGGCACCGACACCCCCCGCAGCGCCGCCCCGGGGCCCGGCCGGGRAGGGTTAGGCGGGGGTTGAAGCGCCCTGCCCGTTCGCACGGTGGGTGGCGGCCCCGCCTGACGCATCGCCCCCGTCCCCGTGAGAAGGGGCTGCTTGCCGTCCGCTGGCCGGCGGAGCAGCCCCGCGCCCCCGCCGGACCGGTGCCTCCCGCGGGGAGCTGTCACACATCCAGCCGTGGTGCTCGGTTTCTTCGTGGAGGTGCTCGCGGCTCGCTCAGCAGCGAGACAGATTTGTCTGTTAGCGAGTAGGTTGGGGTTTTCCCTGTGGAAGTATGGATTCCTAGCGAGCTGAAATATTCTGCCAGAGCTTTTCCACTCTGGGAAAGGTTCTAAGTCAAAGCAAAAAGGAATACGAAGACTGTTGTCTGTCTGGTTCCTTTGTAACTCTGTGCACAGCCTTCATCTGTACTGGGCAAGCTAGATTAATCCAATGTGTTTATTTAAGAATAAAGGCTGTGTTTTGGACTGATACAGCCGTAGAATTTAATAAATTATTTGTCTTTAATTTCTTTAAACAATAAATACGGGTTTAGGGTTAGATTGAGGGAATAACAAAGCAAGTACACACGGTCCTATGAGAAACAGGGCAGGGCCCTTTCAAAAGTGGTAGGGATCGTGGAACAACTCTTGATGTCAGCAGCTAATGGCTCTAGATTAACCATTAGCTTAACTAATATTTATGACTGATGGCAGAAAGCGAGGGAACTTGCTCTGTGGTTGTAGATTCCCTCACGTGACTATATATAACTGCTACATATAATCTCATATGTATTTATATATAGACTCATTCTGGATGGCTGAATTCAAGTCATGCATGTGATGAACAAAACTGTCAATTTTTAAGTGCTGCTCTCTTTTTTCTAATGTAGTCTTTAGAAATAGTATTTGGAGGCTTCTGTCATCTGCTACTTTCACTTCCGTYGTTATGGAAATATTTAGAAATGCAGACCTTATTGTTTGTGTATAGATTTTAATAATGATGAGTGGGTTTCAGGTGTGGTTGCCGGGTGTGTGAGGACAAACGAAATTGCACCTCAAAGCCCGGTAGAGAAGATGACAAGAACAGGCTGGATTTGTTATTTGTCACAGACTGAGAGTTGTACACATATTTATATCTGTGTATTTAACATGGCAGTCATCACAAGCTGGAAGGGGTGTTGTCCAAGTCAGGTCATTGGTTCAAGTTTGTTTACTATCATTTGACCTATGTTGAAATCTTGAGTTGCTCAGCTCCCACTGAATTCCCTTAAGCAAGATCTAACTTAAAAATTACTTGTTAAATGTGTAGGTGAAAGGCCTGTACACTGTGAATGTTTGTTAGCAAGGTGATCTCTAATTTTGGAGCCTTTACCTACATTTAGGAGTTTTCTAGTTAATATAAAAATTCTTGGTGGTGTGCACTTAGCATATTAGCACCCTTYCTGCCAGATAGATGTAGTTTTTTTGGAAGTTTGGATGATAGTTGTCTTTACACCATTTCTTCAAAGGTTGTTTATTTGATTTTATTGATAATGACTCATGAAACCAGTGATGTCTTTGGGTGAAGTATTGTATCATTTCAGTGCTAAAATTAATGAAAGCAGAAAATGTGTAGTTTAGCTTTCAGAAAGTAGCAAAATGGATTCATAGGCAAAAGTTGTCTCAATTGCTAAAGTAGTATGAGAATAAATTTGTTACAAAAGCAGGAAATACAACTGTCTTAAAAACAGGGGAGGAATTAGGAAGGAGAAAGGAGGAAAAAGAAGGGAAAAAGAAACAGGGAGACAAGTGTAGTTGCTGGTTTTGGACTCTGCAGTGGTGGGAAAGAAAATTAATCTGTCTAATACCATTTGTAAACTAATACTTTTATATGTTATCTAGCAAGAGCATTGTGAGGGTGTAAGTTGCTCTGCTGAGATAGGGGGGCTGTATGAGAAACAAGAACCCATCTGTATGGCTCTGCTCCCTGTGAACATGAAACAAAGTACCCTGGATTAATATTTGTGTGCACCAATATGATGTTAAATCATATTTAAATGCCAGTATCSCAGTGTTTGCCGTACCTAAGAAAAAAGTCAGTTTGCAATAGAGAATGACAATACAAAATTACACCACTGCAGCTTGCACAAGTGTGTTTTCATCCTGCAAGGCAGTCTGTTCTAGGTGAGTGCTGTGCCCTGCATCTGGGCACAACTTTCATTGCTTTGCCAAAGCCTCTTCAGTCTTTGGACTGTACTAAGTTCCTTTTACAGTTTGCTACAGTAGCTGGTTATTTCTAATGAGCACAGCATACTGTTCCAGTTCAGTTTCTCTCCACATCTGGCTACATGTGGTGGTTTCAATTGTGCATGTAGGCAGAGGCCAGGCCCTTTTTACTTGGACAGCTGCAGAAGTTGGTGGCAGGCACTGAATCTTAGACCTCCTAAGAGACCGACCACGTGTGTATTTTCGGATGCACCCCCTCTTGTGAGCAGCAGAAACCTGGGAAGGTAAGGAGCAAGTTTTATTTTTTGCTTACCCAGTGATTCTTTAATGTGTGGTCTTGTGCAGCTGTGCTAAGAATTCTCTTTCTTCTTTTGTCCATCTCTGAGATAGGAAGAGGAAGCTTAAGCGCAGTTCCTGAGATGCAACGATGAAGTTCAAGCCTGGTTCCAGAGTAAGTGCATCTTGAGAATGTTTTAGTGTGCTTGGGGGAATGCATGACCCTTTTTCAAAGGGTAGAGAGTGTTTATTTGCTCACAAAGGAAAATGTTTTTAGTTGGTGAAATGGTGAAAGGGAGGCTGTCACAGCTTTTTGTCCTTAACTGGCAGCTGTTCTCTGTTGTAGATCTGAAACGCAGTAGATGGTGCTGAAGCAACGCTGAGGCTCCTCCTGTGAAATATCCACAATCCAGTGTGTATATAGAAAGTGCCTGCTGGCTCTCCAAGTGTTGACGGTCCTGTGTCTTCAAGAGATGCATTCCGGGACAAGAAAACACTGACTGTTAGTTTTAAAAATGTTAATAAATAATTATTCATGTTACTTTTCCATTCTTTATTGCTTGTGAAGGGAGCTAGATTAGGGAGTACAAATACCAGCCAAGTAGTGCTTCAGGTGGTTTCAGGTCTGTGTGCAGACAGTGGTCACATTTAAGCTGATGAATGTCAGCTCTTTGGACGCTGTTGTTCAGTGTTGCTGAAATCAACACTGAAAGTGGTTGGGAAGTTTGGGAGCTACTGCTCTGGGAATACACGTTCTAGCACTCAGGCACAGTGCCTGTGTTTCCTGTCTGTCCATGCACTGGGAGAAGCACGCAGGGAGGAAGTTTTTCACAGTATGATTAAGAAGTGGTGTCAAGGTTTGTGCTGTCAGAATAATGTACTGTCAAAATCATGCACTGTCAGCAAGCCTGACTAGCCAGGTAATATGAGCTGTCATTGATTGTTCTCCTAAAGGTTCTCTCAAGAAGGTGGTCTGGGTGCTGAATAATGGCAGCGTCATCATCTCTCAGTTCATAAAAGTATCCCTCTCTTGGAACTGTGGAGATTGGACAAACGGTAGATACTTTATWTCCCATTAGTGAAAGTAAATAAGTCTGCCTTTCTTACGCTGCAGCCATTCATTTAATATTATGACTTGTGTTTGGTAGTTTGCATGAAGGCAGGAGCACTAGAACTTCATCACTGATACATACCCAACAAAGAATGCTTAGCCGATTTTAAAAATAAAATCATGGGCCAAAACCATCTGTTCTTTCCTCAGCATTTGGTTTTCTGAATAAGCAACATCTCTGTCCATTACTTCTGAAAATTCTGCTGGTAGCATGATGGAATTGGTATGATACAGCAGTGTCACTTCCTGGGGCTGTAAGTAGCAACAGAGAACCTGTGGCTCTTTGAACCAGTGGAAGTTATTTTCCTTGGTTTTAAGTGTAGATAGTGGATGAATGGCAAATGTATTTAATGCATTTTGCTCCTCCTATTTGGAGGATCTTAAGCTTTAGAAATACTTCCATGTTTCACAATTCTTTGACTTCTCTTCATTTAAGAGAGCCCTCCCACTGCCTATAAAAGCTGCCTATAAGTGGCTTTTTCAGATCATTTATTTATGTGTGAACATAAATAGATGCCCGCACCTTTTTGATTGGTATTGAAACTATAGGAAGAAAATTTACACAGTTATTTTGGGTGCCTTTGTACACACCACTTCTGTATGTAAGGGACAGGAGCCTGAGAGCAATGGAAAATTGCTTTCCCTTGTTCTGTTGTTCTTCTGTTTTTTTCGTGTGTGCAGTAAGTATACCCTACAGGATTCGGGATCCTTACATAAGGAGAGAGGAGTCTTTTATCCACAGCAAGTACCTTCTGATTTGGTGTTATAAGTGAATGCTATGTTTTAGCTTGGGGGAAAAAAAAAAGGGTGGTGAGACTGAAATGATTCCAAGTTGAATTAGCTTCTCTATATTCAGGAAAGGAAAAAGCAAAATTTCTGTGTTAGCTTATGTAGAAAATTCATGATCAAGTATGGCATTTTAAGGCTGCATTACTAGCAGTCATTTTGTAATTTTTTTCGTACTTTTTCCTAATGTGAGCAGTAACATAAAGACTAATGTAAGGTGACTGGTTTTATAATGCTTCAGCTGGACCCTTACAAATTCATTGAATTCAACAATCAAAACCGAGGAGTGAGGTAGCTGTAGGCTGCTATATATTTTGACTGAAGTCTACCAGGTGGCAGTTGTGTAGAGGTCACYTTTTCAAGGTTAGACATTCTAGTAAGATAATAGTATTTTTCTTAAGAAAACATGCAAAATCTACATTGGTTTGACTTATAGTGCTGGTTGTAGAATTTAATTTTCTAAATTTTTAAATGTGTATTATTTCAAGAATATACATTTTCTCGTGCACTGTATTCTGAAAAAATGTGTTCTGGTACCAGTCGGTTTGTTAGATTCTGCTGCAACTTTAGGTTACTTCCAGCTCTTTGGGGTGACATAAATAATTGAAGATTTTAGGCCTTGTACTACCTGGCAGATTTTTCATCCTTACATCTTTGAATATATTTATTTCTGCATTTATTTTAATGTTGGATGTCTTTGGGACTGAACACTTCAGTCCATGCCATAATGCCATATCCAGGAGTAATACATTTGTATGTTGTTGCTGTGACTTCTAACTTGCTTGTAAGAATTACACTCATGCTCCCTTCTGAAGTATTTCAATTTCATTTTTAGTGTCTCTGAGTTACTGCTTTTCTGAGGGCACTAACAAATTATGATTTTAGGCAGGTGATGTACTTGCATTGTGAGTGTTGAGATGCATTTTTCAAATGTGCAGGGTCAGTCTGTGTAATGGGTCGGTTCTGGCCACCAAGCTCAGTGTTTGTCATGCTCTTGGTAAGAGAGGGATGGGTTTGGATTTATTTTGGTAGCTTCTAAAAATACTGTCAGGGTGAGCATTGTGTTTACTCTGAAAGAAATATTCCTTTGGATGCTGATTCCACATTTACTATAACTTACGATCAGTTAATTGTTTTTAATCGACAATACAATCAGCACAAATATAACATTATCCAAAATTAGTAAGGATGGCACATGGAGCTAGGCCAAGTGCCTTGTGGGCATATCTGTTACAATTGCCTTAATTGCTTGTATTTGTGGTTTCTTCTGGCTGGAGACTGACTGATACTTGTTTATTCACACTTATTGTGTGTTGATTTTCCTTCGTTCTGTCACTATTCATATTTTAACTTTTTTTTTTGCATTTGCCTGCTAGGAAAGATAAAGGCATGTTAGAAAGGTATAATGCTTAGAGAAATCTAAYGAAAATGCTTTCTGTATTTTGAGTGGAGTCACACCTCTAGCACTCAGACCTGTTTTATTTATCCTTTGAAGAAGAGAAATGGGTATTACATCACCTTTAAAGTGAAGAGTCATTACATTGTTTTTAATTTTTATGTATCCTTCAGATGGGATACAGAAGATTAATAGTGATTTAAAAAATCTGAATGTAAGGAACCTGTGCTAAAATCACTCTGTTCAATATTAGGAACCTTTTTTGTTGCCGCACATTGTAAGAAAAGTGTGAAATAAAGCAATTGGAAAAAAAATAATTAAGTCAGTGACTTCTGATTTTTACATGTAAAAATGTTAAATTCTGTGTGTGCAGGTGCACGTTGTAGTCCATTTGCTTTGTGCATGTCAGTAAGCTTTAAGAAGCTGATCCYCTAAAACTTGAAATGAGTTTAAATTAGGTATTTGCACTTCTTAATGGCATTTGACTTAGAATATTCAACTTGATGAGCACAAAATTTGATTGATTTCTCTATGAACAGCACAGTCTCTTGCTCTGAAAAGTAAAACCCACACAATTCTAATATTGCAGTGTGTCAGATTTACTTTGCGTTGCTCTGCATGACAAAAGCAGAGACAATACGTTTTTCAGATTCCACATCTGAAGCATAARTGGAGGTACATTTAACTTGTTTGACTACAGGTGTTTAGTCATGAAACTTCTGCAGTTGAAAGGGAAATATCATAATTTAATTCCTTTGTCATGTTATATCATTCTTCGTGATTTAAGTTTTCAGCTGTATGTGCTGTGCCCACTCACTAGTTAACTTTGAGTAATTTATGTGAGTTGGTGAGACACTAATTTTCCTAAGCAGTGAAAAGGCTGGTTTACCAGGAGCTGCAGGTTGTCTGCTGTAAAGTTTCTAAGCTCTGGATTTTTGCACATGGGAGATGCTCAGGTATTTTAGTGATGGAGCTTTGGAAATACCTTGGGTAAATGACACAGTATTTTGTATTTGGATTAGACAGCTTTAAACGTTTGTGTATAAAACTGTCTGGTGTAAACACTGGGTGGATTGTTTATTATGTGAAATAGCATCCAGACCTTTCCTATGTTGGTATGTATATGAAACGAAGAAGTGTCAAGTCAAATACAGCAGCCAGGCTGCTRTACCAGCATTTTGGGTGGTGGTGGTGTGTGATTGTGTGTCATAAATTGGGCAAAGCTATGGGGAAGTGACATAATAAATATGTATTATGAAAAGTGGGGGTGACTTGGGAAAATTAAGCTATAATTGTCTTGGTGACTCAGTGTAATTCTCAGTGCTTCATTTCTTAGTGCTGACTAAGATGAGTGAGTTGYTGGGAATGTACTGGAATGGAATTCCAGTATTGTATTAAAGGAAGTGGAAACTTCTGAGTTTAAGAACTGTAGGGGCCGGTAGGGGGTCTGCAAAGGTCTGAACTATATTTTAAAGGTTTCAGTTCATGTTTTCCTCATTTAATGTGATTAGTTTGTATCTAAATCATCTTATTGGTAAAATGGTCACTTTGGGAAAGAATTTCTCTTGATGAGAGAGGGTAAAGGCAGTTTGTGAGTTTGTAATTCACCTATGGAGGAAAGACCCCCTGCAATCATCAACTGAATTGGCTTGTGGAATATTCTGCCGTATATGTGGAAGGTTCGGGGGGTTAAATTTTTTTGCTGTAATGCTTGTTTTACATGTATGTGATGTTTCTTTTTGCTTTCAGGTCTTGGGTATAAACTTACATAAGTTCTAAAAATGGGAAGAATTTTTTTGGATCATATTGGTGGCACTCGCCTGTTCTCCTGCGCAAACTGCGACACGATTCTGACCAACCGCTCCGAGCTCATCTCCACTCGCTTCACAGGGGCCACGGGAAGGGCCTTTCTTTTTAACAAGGTTGGTAAGGAGCTGAGGAGGAACTGCTGTGAGTTTGTGGGATATGAGATCTAAAAAACTTCTTGGATAAAGTGTTGTGTAATTACTATTTTATTTATTTTATTTTTATTTTCTTCGGCTGTCTTTGAAGTCAAATTTGACGTTTACTGTTGATGGCAAACTTAGCTAAATTAGTTTCATCTGCAATACTGAAAGACTATAAAGAAAATTTTGTATATAGAGGCATCATGCCAAAATGCATGGAGTTTTAACTTTGGAGGCTTCTGTAATACGAACCTCAGATTCACTCTGAGAGTATCTTGTGCCTGTCAAAGAGTTTCAAAGGTGTTTTCACTTTTGCACAGTTAAAAAAAAATCTTGTACAGAAAACAGATAGTATTCTGTTTAATTTCTGAAATGCATTTAAGCTAACCACAATCACTTTCACAGGCAGTAATACTCTGGTTTAGTTTAATAGTTTTTAATTGATCAAATTCAATGGATTGAAGTACAGAAGTCATGAGTTTTAAATGAATTGTAGAATTACTTATTAGTTCTCCTCCTATAGACTTGTCTGTTAGATTCATTGAAAAAATGGTGATTGTCCTTTGCTTTCTTGCAAAATTCTTCATCCTATAATAAGTAGCGTATTTTAGTATTGCTTTTTTTCTTGTAAGCCATGTGGTCATTGGCAGAGTTGATAGAGGTATCMGTAATGTCTTAACTGTGTTTTGCTCTGGGGTTTTTGGTGTGCTGCATCTTGTCAGTAGTACGAGGTTTCTTTCTCATCCAATAAGCACTGGATCCTGGGGTTTAGATTTTTTTGATGTTAAGTAGTGGGGTTTAATCACAGAAACTTGATTTTTTGCATTTCTGTAGTCAGAAGCTGTATATCTGAAGCAGAGAGAGCAAGCAGAGTCAGGTGGAAAGCTGAGAAAGCAGTGCAGTCCCATCTTTTAAAATCCTACTGCATATCAGCAGTTTGGATATAGTTCTGACATCAACTTTCAATTAATGATACATCGTGGTTTTGTGGTGGTGCTGCCTAAAGAAGTTAAAAGTATGTTTTAAACTGCTGATAGAGCATGCAAAAAGCTGCATGTTTCATGCCTACRTTCTCAGCCAGTGACCCTTGCTTCTCCTTAGATAATTATTTCAAAAGCACCACGAGATTTTTAAAGAAGTACCTCTTTTAATATTTTGGTTCTGAGTTCTGGGAATAAGTGATCACATCAGCTGCTAGAAATGGGTTACATACATTACAACTGGATTCGTATAAATTAATTTACAAGCTATTCACCAGGAGTTTCTCCCCCAGAGTTGAATACAGTACTCGGCACTTCTGCACATCTTGTGATAGCATTTAATGTCTTTCAGTTAAAACATGAGGGTTTTACATCCTTGTGAAGCACATCTTTAAACTGTTACTTTCTCAAGAAGGAGATTTTTTACACTGCAGTTTTCAGTTCATGCGCAGTGCCACAGGCTCTTTCCTTTTAGAATGCTGAGAGTCATTTGGCAAGCTTTGCTGTGGGCAGACTAATCCTCTGTGTTCCCTGTGCCCTGTGTGTCTGTCTCAGGTGGTAAATCTGCAGTACAGTGAAGTTCAGGACCGGGTCATGCTCACTGGCCGCCACATGGTTCGAGACGTGAGCTGCAAGAACTGCAACAGCAAACTGGGCTGGATCTATGAGTTTGCCACTGAAGACAGCCAGCGCTACAAGGAAGGCCGCGTTATCCTGGAAAGAGCGTTGGTCCGGGAGAGCGAAGGATTCGAGGAGCATGTTCCATCCGACAATTCCTGAAGGGACTCGAGTCTCTTCTCAGGTTCTCTTCAATTGAAACTCAAATATAATAAAATCAACAAAAAAATCTGCTTACATACACTGTCACCTTAGCATCAGAGTCGGATTCATGGACTACAAAGTGGGAAAGATTGTGAGAATATTTCAGATGGAACCTTCCTTTCTTTATTCCTTTTATATTTTACTTTCCCTCCAGCAGCTATTTGTAGAAAGAATGTTGTGCAGATGCTGTAACTTTTTCTCTCTTTCATTTACATCTGTTAGATTTGAGATTGTATCTACAGATACAGTGGGCTAAAAGGAAAATGTTTGTGAGATTTGTCTTTTGTTGGAGAGAAATTCAATGAGGTTTTTTTTTTTTAGTTTGCACAAACTGATGTCAGCATCAAGTTATTTTAAAACTACAGATTTTTTTTTTAAAAGTATATTCCAACTTCTGGCTTAAGTTTTTAGTTAGTTTTTTGGGGTTTTTTTTACCCAGCCTTTTCACCTGGTTTGCTAGCTAAAGTAAAGAGATCCGAATTTGTGCTGAGTGCTAAAGGTTCAGTGTTGGTACGGCTTGGGCTGGCCCATGTGCCATATTCTTGTTGAGGTTGATTGGTAGCACAGAGCCCATTATTTCTTGTCATTCTTGACCCAAAGATGTCACCATTCCTTGTTTATTTGTGAAGTCCCATTCACCATGTAAACTGGTGTTGATTGGAAACTATTCTTGAAATAGGGCAAAACTGCTTGGCTTTTTTTAACTTTAACAGATGTAACTTATGAGCATAGTAATAATATAAAGTAATAGCTGTCTGTTTAGTCTTGCGTTGCTTACAAATCCAGCTGTGTTTGTAATGATAGGGATCCACTGAGAAACTACTGTTTCAGTAGTAATTTTTTTCATTTCTCTACTAATCTCATTAAGTTAGACAGGGAATTGCAAATCTTAATTCTTCTTCAAGTAGCTTTCTTTAAACCCAGAACTTCCTATGTTAAACACAGCTGCTGTGTAAAAGGAGAAGATTGCCAGCATGTTTGTTCATGCTTAGAGTTATGCAATCTGCATCTCTTGAAAAGATTAACTTAAACAGCTTGTTTTCAAATGCTGCTTCTGGTGTTGAAACCTTTCTCTTTCAACTTTGTTGAACCTTTTCATTGTGATGTTACATTTTTATCTTTCTGGGCAGCAGTACATGTCAGCCTAGTAGTAACTAGTGACTTGGATTCCTGCTTTGTTCTTGTAGAGGTCAGCTCTGTTAAAAACGGTGATCTTGCTTGCCTTTTTTAGCAACAATGCTCTTCATTAACTTAACTCAAGGGTGCCCAAACACTTTCATTGTGTCTTAAGCCATAAGTTAAGATCTCAAGGGCTGAAATTTATTTGAATGTTAGATATGGATGATTTCATACCCAAGATAAGAGTTGGTTGGGGTTTTTTTTCTTATTGAATAAATTGTGGTCAACGTGAAATAAGTTACCCACAAACATAGAAAGGGGGGGAACCTCACCCAACCAAACAGATCTGGGTTTTGACCTTTCAGAATAACTTTTCTTCTCTAGCCACAGCTCCATATCTGAAACTAAGATGTGGACGGTGACTATGCAGAGTATTTTTCTTAATTTTTTTTTGGTTGCCAAGTGGCAATTTGGACACCCCTGACTTGAATCTACTGCCTCTTTCATGTAAAGGTAGCTTTATTCTAGAATTGTCACATAGAAAGAAAACAGAGTAGATCACATACCAGAGCTGTGCTTGAATCAAGCTGCTTAAACAATAGTGTACTTGTGCCTCAAATGAATCAGTTTTTGCACTGAGTACAGTAGTACCCCATTATCTTGTACTTCTGTCCTTCACAGACCCTGGAAGCGCCATTAGCATGGTTCTCTGCAGTACTTTTCTTGTACTTCTGACATTACAGTACAATAAAGTATGTTTTGTCCTGAACTGATCTTTGCTGTCCTTTTAGAGTTATTTTCATGAGTCTGTCAGCCAAATCACGTAACCCATCTTTCATTCCCTGAGTTGAGTTTCTGCAGCACAGTGACAAGCTGTTGACGAGCATCTCTAGCTGTATAGGTGGCAAAAGAGTGTTCTGTTGATTTTGGAAGGTGCCAAGTAGAGCTTCATGCATACCACTTGGACACTTCAATTCACTTYTGTTAAAGGGAAAACAGGAAATGTCTCATTTAATGGAATTTTGGGTGCCAAATGTCTTTCCATGACTGAAAAGACAGCAAGCTAAGCAAAAATCCATTTTCTGCAAGAAACTCGAGGTTTTGGCTTCTGAAATGGCTTGAGAATTGATGAATTGGGTATCATATATCTAGACTTCTGTAACTTTTTCCTTTGTGTTCAAATGCTAGGCAGAAACCTGCTAGCAGCTGGTCAACTAAAGCTGTAGCTGAAGAACTGAGATGAGGGGATCATTCTGTCGGTGTAATGGAGTCTGGGGAGCTTATTCTAAYTTATATTAAGACACCTTTGTTTTGGTAGAATGTTAGTGTGAGATGTTAAAAGATTACTTTTCATAAAGCCTTTGATTTGTAGAACACACTTGAGGTGAGTTCACTGGAAGCACATGAGACTTAAGCAAGTCCTCTCTAGCTTTAAAGCAGTAGGCGTTGGCTTGCTGTTTTAGGTTACAAGCTGTTCCCTCCTGTATCACCTTGATGGCTCTGGGAGAGTTCAGCCTCCTATGTTTTGACTGCTCCTCCTTGAGACACTTTCTGTGTGAACACAGATAACTTATCTGTAGGGAACAAGAAATTGGTTACAGTACATCTGGGAACAGAGAAGACATTGCTATTTGGCATCAACTGCACTTTTGTAGTAGTGCAGTAGCCTGGGATTCTCAAACAAGGKCTGGCACAGGAAAATGTGCCACTACAGTGATCTTGTGCCTGGCATGCGATGGTGCCTGAGGTGAAGAAGGTAGCAAGGAAATTGCAGTGCACAACAGACAGCACCATGCATTCCTGGAGACCTCRGAATTTGTGCTCTTAGGCTGCAGCTTGGGCAGGCAGTGGTGCTCTGACATTCACCTGACACGAGCTGGATTAGAGTTCATSTCACCCATGCTATGATCTCATCATTAGGTGTACCCAAAACTGAAATACTTCCTTAAAGCGGGTCACCACCATTTCAGCAAAACACAGCGTTGGGAAAAAGCTGTGCTTGGATGGTGTGTTTGTGGAGTGTAAAAGCATTTTACTTATGCTTTCCAGGGATGTTAAAAGAACTTTTGAAATGACATATGTGTTTCRTGGCTCTGTTAGAAAAACTGGCCTTACACAGGGCTCTGGGGTTGGCTGTGGTCACTGCCTCATGCTTATTCTTACAGGGCAACCTTGTCTCTACAGATTTCTGTCAGAGCTCTAAGAAAAAAAGCAGATCATCAGTGGATGAACAGGTATGGAACAGGTGAAGCTGCAGTTCAGGACACAATTGCCAGGTATAAGGATGAGGTGGCTGGGAAGGCTCTGGCATTGATGTGGGAAGAGGCTAGCTGGTTGATGAACCCTATTTCAGAAAAGAACAAGCTGTGATGTTGYAGTGCCATTCTGCAAAAGCCAAAAGAATGTGTTGTGTTTCCTTCTTGGGCCTGCCTTCACTTAGAACAATAATAAATTTTAAAAATCCAGTGAAGCTTGCATTCCTGCGGATCTCGAGGGCTTTGCAGACTCCCGGATGCCTGACAAGGATGAAATGCTTCTGTCTTTTTAGTTTGCTTGAGGCACTGATAAGGATTGCTCTCCATTCCTGTTTTTGCAGGACTTAAAAGAACTAAGCAATTTTGAGGCCCCWCTCTTCATAACCTGGAGTTAAAATTGCCCCGTAACTTCAAAATATTGCTTTGAGTGGTGAGGAGGAGTATGACCCRGTTGATAATGTTCCTGTTCAAGCATTTTTCTTCTTGCAGGAAATCTGAAATATGGCCAAAGAAAATGAGCTCCTGTGTGTCTTATTATGTGTTATGTGGCAAAGACATTCAACAGCTGCTGATGAACCTGGTTTCTACAACTGTGGAGCTCTTCCTGGTCTCGTAGTTACTTCCTTCCCTACCCTTCTCTCATGTAAGAATTTCTGGTACATGTGGGRAAGTATAAGGGGAGAAATCTCACATTTGCCTTCCAGCCTTTTGTTTACTGATTGTATTGCTCTTATTTGAATGGATTTCTGTAATCCTAGTAAAACTGCTGCCAGGCTGCTGCTAACCATTTCACTTAGGTAAAGGCCTTTCTGGCACAATATTAGTGAATTTATCATCCCTCATCCTCAAGTCTAGACAGAGGTTGTTTGGGAATGATGCTTGACTGAACATCCTACTCTGGGTAGAAGTGATGTGAAGGAAGACCTCATTCACAGGACACTTTCACTGCTGTGCTGCATCTCTTTCCGTCTGATGCTGTTGTAGATGTGATTTGCTTAAGTTCGCATTGCAGGTCCTGCTTTTAAAAAGGAGGTGACTGAGAGACAGCAATCTGTGCCTCTTAAACACGGCATTTCTCCCTGAAGGGCCTGAAATACCTACAATTTGGTACACACTGCTCTGTGTGCTGCTCAGAAGAGGCAGCTGTGTTCCTGTTTGACTTGTTCCTGCAAAAATAAACCCCAGTGCTTGTCTAAGAAATGGCCAAAAATCTCTCTGCAATGAGATTTTGGATATGGAGGAGAAACCCAGGTAAAAATGTGTGTGTGTATTTCAAGTCTTAACCAGACAAAGCCACTCTGAAGCAGCAGAGGGGAGAGAAATTCTAGAGGCAAACTTGCACCTTTTCTTTATGCTTTGTGTGGGTTCAGGGAAAGTGGAAGTCACTTGGGCACTGTAGAGGGTCTAAGGTGCCCTGATAAACAGAGGAGTGGGAAGTGCAGAACCAGGGCTAACTTTGCTACAGACTCTGTGTTGTGTTTGGATGAAGGCAGCTGGAAAGTATTTGTCCTTCAAAGTAGGCTCTGTTTTAGTTCTCATTATCTGAAGCATTTAATACTATCAGGAACTTGCATTTGTTATAGAAGTAAAAATTGAAGAAAGAACAAAAGTCTGTGGCAATAATTTGTGTTTTCTAAGTGTAAGGGGTGGATGGAAGAGAGAGGGGTGTTCAGACCTTGTATTTTGACTGCCCATGAGAGAGGTTTGTGCTTGCCTGACATCAAGATCCAGTGCTATTTCCCTCTAGGACTTGGRGATGTTTAGATACAGGATTTTGCTTTGTCCTTTTGTAAGCATTTGATTTGACTGTTGKAAACATTTACAGGTGTTTGAAACAGTAAGTTTACTGTATTACAACAGATTGCATGCYACAGTTGTTTGCAGACTAATGGCAGATGTTGCAATAGATGTAGTTACTGGAATAGGGAGACCCCTTTTCTGTGAGGGGAACACAAAGCAGAATGGCTCATASAAGGGTATTTAGCCAAAAAACTGCCTAGTGGCTTTCAGCTGTCTTTATAGACAACAATCCTTTGTCCTTGGGAGAGTTTGAAAACTYGTATTCCAAGCACAACTACATGGTGAGGATAGAAAGAAGAGGACATTTGTTATTTTTCAGGGGTAGATCTTTGCACATGTGCACCGTCAAAAAGGTGGGATGCTGTGACTTTGGTGATGAGAACTCAGGTGCATCCCATGGACAGAGTGCAGAGAGAGCCCCTGTGGTTAGGCTGCTATTGGTATTTGGCCAGCAGATCTTTTTCCCCATCCTASCCTTTTTTACTGTAGTGATTGTTGCACCTTCCCTACGGAGTTAGTGCAGCATAAGGACTTGGGGAAGTGCCTGCTTTTGGCAATATTAGATGGTCACTTCTAGTATCACTGTACAGTATGATGAATTAGTTGTTGCAGCTCAGAGGGATCCATGGATTGTCTATTCCATGTCTCCTTGCTGAGGGGGGATTAGCTTTGTGATGTACTCAATGAGAGTGCATTCTTGGCAGGAAGTTTCTCAGCGGGATTTCTTCCTGTAGCCGAAAGTACATTACAGAGCTACGATTTAGGTCACAAAAGTAGAACACTTGAAAAATGCCAGATTTCCAATGCTATAGCACATGGCTATCCTCTCCCTGCATACATGCAGCCTGGGGATGAAAGTGGCATGTGACCACAAGAGCAAGGATGGCCCCATCATSACCCTTTTACAAGATATGCATTGAACTTGTAGCTACAGCCTCCATCCCACCATTCCTAGCTCTGGACCGCTGGACTTCTTAATAATTTTGTTTCTAAAGGTGATTTGGATATGAACTTTCTGATGTGCCTTTAAGTGGCAAAAGTAAAAGAAACTGAGATTAAGTATTTGTAGTTGCTGGCTTCTTCATGACTGAGATTTGAACTGGGAACCCCATTTGGTGCAGTAACCATTACTGCTTAAGCTCCAGGGCTGACTTCTCCTTAACCAGCAGCTGGAGGAAGCTTTTCAGTGAAGAAAGCTTGAGCAGATGTTAGACAAAAGGTTTGAGGTTTTCATTTGATGAAAAGTCTCAGTATGGGACAGGGAATTTTATTTTCAGTTTATATGCTGGTTCTGGTTAGGTTGCGTTTTGTTGGGGTTGGTTGGGGGTTTTATTTTTCCCCTCCTGATACCTGGAGTTGGGGAATGTCCTGCTCCATGTAGGACTTTGGAGGAAGAAATGGGAAGATGAAAATTTCCTATCCAGGCTGCCTAACCGACTCTTGCTTCYAAGCCCCTGACTTTGGAAGGTTCCTTCTCCATGCATGTTCCCTGTCAAGGAGAGAACTGCACCATGATTCATGTGCCACGTTCCTGGGAAAGGGAGGAGCAGTGGGAGGTAGCCTGCTGTCTGTCTCACACTGCTTCATTTGCTCTATCGAGCTGCAGGTAAGCTCAGGACTTCTGGAGGCTTTGGCTGCCTGTCAAAACAAACCCGAGGCACAGAAAAACGACRGCTTTTAACACTCGGTCCAGTGCAAATTTAGGATGTAAAATTCCAAAAATAAACACAAAGCCATTTTCCCCATAAAACTCACTTCAGCAGCATTGGTATTTTTACGTCAAAAGGCTGAATGAGAAGCTGGGGGATGTTTGCCACAGGAAGTGAGGGGAAAGCAAAGGTAGGGAAGGATGGTCTGCCAGAGGTTTTGCTGTTACTTGTGCTGTCAGTGTTGATGCTTGGATATCGGCTCCAGGTGCCTTGGGGAAGGTGATACTTATCACTGGCTCCTTCACCTGTCTCCTCCTTTTTGACCCCTTCTCCCCCTGTTCTCTGCAGCCCCACTGTGCTTTGTTCCTCCTGCGGTGTGTGTTTTCGCCACTTGTCACCTCCCCACGCTGCCAGTGCCGCCTCTCTCTCCTTCCCGCCCTTCTCCTTGCATCCCTGCCGGGTTTTCGGCCGGTGACCTTGTTCCTCCCCGCGCGGCACCAAAGGCTGCGGTTCTGGTGCCGGGCTCAGCTCCCGCCGCAGGCTCCTCCCGRGCGCGGCGGTGACGGCGCTGCGGGTGGCGCGGCCGTGTGCTGGACCGGCGACACGGGGGCTCTTGCCGCTCTGATTCACTGGGCTGTCACGCAAGCAGCACACGCGGCCCTCCTAGCACACTGCCGGGGGTGAGGCAAAGTGCAGCCAGGGCTTGCCTGCGCTGGCACTGCGTCTGGAATCGGGTTTTTATCCCCGTCCCTCTGTGCGCCGCCAGGGAGGCGTGAAGAACGCAGACGCGCGTGAAGTGATCCTGCTGTTCCCGGTTCCTGCTCTGGTGGCACTGATGCTCAGCAGGGACAGGTACGGAGAAGGCTCTGCTCATCTGTCCTGCGTGGGGCTGGCCCCCCGTGTGTACGAGGAGCTGAGAGGGAACACTCCACACCCCTCTGCAGACACACAGGTAATGGCAAAAGGCCTGTGCTGGGGTGCCAACCCTACCAAATTTCAAGGCCCAGCTCCAAAGTATTGTGTCACGACTTTTTTAACAGCGTAATTGGACACTTTGTTTTAAACAGGCAGAGTCATATAAATCCCCTGAGCCTGGTTTTCAGAAATGTCTGTTTCTAGAGGAACTATTTTAGAACATAAAACCCTACCCTGACGCAGACCTCCAGCATGGAAAACTTCAACTGTGTAATGCTTTGTAAGCAGAATCATAGCCAGCTGAAAAGAGCTGTGCGTTGGCAAGTGCCAAGCAGCCTTAATTTAGGAGTCATTTTTTGCACAGACACTTCAGTTCGACAGAAAAGAGAGCCCAGCTGCCAACAAGTGCATCAGTTTGGACAAGGGAATGGAAACCCACATTTTGGCCTTTCATTTACTATGCCTTGATATGTCCTTTCAGGATGCATATGTACATCTGTTTTTTCTTGTCTTCAGTAGGTAGTTGTGTAAAATCTATCAGAGGCACATGCTTCTGTCCATCTTTTAACACTGTAAAATTGTTCACAGTATTGCTTTGGAAATGGCTTCGTTCAGTGACATTTTCAAGCACTGATTAGCTGCCAAATAATCAGTGTTCAAAAGACTCTGGACCTGATTCTTCTCTCCTTTACACTGTTTTTTCTCTTGACGTCAGCTGACTTCATTGGCACTACTAAGTCTCTACAGGTTTGGTATGAGTAAAAATATATATAAAAATTGTTCTGTATATATAAATATGTATATATCTATAGAGAGCAATTATATAGAATAGAAATGAAATCCTGGAAACAGGTGGGGTTTGGGTTTACTTGACATTGGTAATCTCAGCACATATGCACAGTCTCCTGAAACATACTGGTAACACCTTTTGCTTAAAGAATACCTTCTTTACACCTGCAGATGTTCTTCACAGTTTTGCATGACTTTGTTGTTGTCTGTAAATTTTCCTGTCTACATCAGATAGAGGATCAGAATGAAACACTTGTCATAAAAACACGAAACCACTTCTTTTAGTTTTGTAGGTGGTACAGTTCCAAGTATTAACTCAGTTGTGCCTCATGGCAAGGCTTAGATTAGTGCTGAATTAAAAAGCAATGAAATGGTGTAATTTTTCAGTCACGTTTCAGAATGATTCCTTATAAGTCCTCTTAGATAAACAAGTTTGGTGATCTGCCATCTTAATTTCTTCCCTGTCTTTGCTCCTGTCTTTTGTCCCCATCTATTCATCACAATCTGAACACTTCTTACTGTGACATCCTTCCAGACTATCATCCTTTTCCTTGAAGACCTTTTCCTCACTGTTACCCGCCCACTCTGACCTTCACCAGACCCATCATATATTTTATTTTCTTGTCCTGTTCTCTGCATCCTCTTTCTACCTTAACAAATCCATGTTATTTCTTACTGGATCAAGAAGGGTTCAGAGCTCTTATTGACTCTTTTTCTTCTAGGTACGATTGGTGTGAAAAGTGCCAGAGACTCAAACAAGGGTCCTCAACAGACACTCCACCTTTCTGTTTTGAATCTGATCCTGGGAGTCCTTAAAATTAATGTAGGGTGCCTTCCACTGCTCCTCAACAAATGCAGTACTTCTGACTAGGCTGCTTTTATTGTATCTGATAACCACCCCCAGCTCACCTTTAATAAAATCCCAAGCTGCCCTGGCTGCAGCTGGTGGGGTGTGATGGAGGTGACAAAATAAATTTCCACAGAGGTGAAGCGAGCAGTGACGGGGACCCCTGAATAGAGATACCATTATTTTCCTCCCTCAGCCTAAGAAACAAAACAAAAGAAAGTGCTGCAGCTGGGCACTGCAGTGTGTATCCACAGACAGTGGATTGCCCTGCATACTCCTTTCAGTATCTTTTTTTATAGAGGGGTATTTTGTGCTCCTCTGATGCTTCATGTGACCAGGTCTCAGAGAGGAATGCCAGCCACTGTCAAATGTCTACTACATCTGTTGCTTCATGTGTGCGTGGATAAATCCAGCTGCTCTGAAAAGCATCGGTGTTCCACACATCAGGTCTATTTAAAAGATTTCTGCTGTTAAAAAAAATGCTGTTGCACTCCCTTCCAACAGCATCCGTGAGCTGACCCTCATGGCATGGTATGAATCCAGCTCAGTGCCAGCTCATCTCCTGGGGGCGTCTGTGTCTCCCTTCCCCCTCAGCAGCTCTGCAGTGAGATGTGCCCATTCTAATAGTCAACGTTTGAGTTTGAGAAGTGTTAATGTCTGGGGATATACCACATGCCATACCTTAGCAACCCTGTATTTTAATGAAGAGCTATTTTCTGACAGCACAAGAGAGACTGTGGAAGTCTCAACATCTAGGAATGCTGGGGAGTGAAACCTGAAGCAGAACTTGGCAGCCTGTAAATTATTTATTACCTGGCAGCAAAAGAAGAGTGGGCTGGACTTTCACTGAATCACTGTGGCCTGGAGATGTGGTCCTGCCTGCTTTCTTGGCCTTTGCCAGATTGTCTCTGCCTAATTTTTAGCTCAGAGTGTTGGGCACCCTGCGCTTTCTGGGGAGAGCCTCTCTCTGAGGAGTGTACCTGTGCCTCAAGAGGAACATATGTCCTTAACAGTTTTCCTGGAAAATTCTCATTTTATTTTCCTGGTTGGCCAAAGCTGCTAACAAAGATGTTTTTATTTTTCCTCACAGACTAACTTCAGTCAACGTTCCCAAGGAGGCTGCAGTTGCAATTTGTGATTAAAATATTCCGGGTCATGCTGATCTGGCTGAACTATACGTGCATGGGATTCAAGAGGGAATCACTGTTTGTGACTGACTTGAAGGATATATAATACCTGGCTATGGTCTTTGGGGTAAAACACATCTGCATCACTTCAAGTGCTCAGGCTGGATCCCAAGTTTGCATTTGTTTCCTTCTGAAGTAAAACTTGGGTCAGGTTCTTCCCAAAGCTGTGCTTCAGCACTGTTTATTGCAGCATCAAGCTTTGGGACAGACATTGTTAGTCTCATGTTGGCTGAAGAAGTATTTACAGGAAATCTAAAGCAACTTTATTTCCCCAGGGTTCCACACAGAGAATGTCAGATTTGGAGCTTTCCAAGGCAGCTGCCACCTTAAAATAGACCAGGAGAATTCCTATTGTTCAGGTGACATAATGAGGCTGAGATGCAAATGCAGAGTGAAGCAGTAGCTGGTATGTTTTGACTGATTTTTTTTTCCTGACAACATTCTCTCTCTCTCTCTCTCTCTCTCTCTCTCTCTCTCTCTCTTTCTCCTTAATAATAGATTTTATGGGGGAGAGTTACAGAAGATCAGGGGCCAACTTCTGGCTGGAGAAGTTGGGATGCACAGCCTGCACAGAGGGTGAACATGGCTCAACGCCTACATCTGACAAGAACAGATTCAGACATTTCCTCCCTCTCTGCAGAGGGCTGCACTGCAGTATTAAACACTGGTGCTTCCCTAGATCCCCCTCCTCCCTTTCCCAAAGGAGGAGAGGAGGAAAAAGCAGAAGTTAATAGCTGGTGGCCAGTACATTCACTGTAGATTTAGAAGCACTGAATTGAAGTCCTTGCCCCAGAATGTGTGGGTAGGTTCTGATATCCAGCACCAAGCCTGAGAGAGTTCAAGAAACATTTGGACAATGGTCTCAAGCGCATGGTGTGATTCTTGGGGTGTCCAGTGCAGGGCCAGAGCTGGACTCAATGATCCTTGTGGGCCCCTTCCAACTCAGCATATTCTGTGATCTCTGCAGACCATAAGCATTGCACTGTGGGGAGAGGGAGCTGCTCTAAGTATCACCCCAACCAGAAACTCTGCTGAGGACCACAGGAAAACATATCAGTCAAGCTTCACTGAACCCAGGACATCCTCACAGGCTGTCTGAGTGAATCAGCATTTACCAGTACTGGGCTAAATTTTGTTGCTGGAAAATCCTACTTCCATCAAGTGGAGCCAAAAGGAGAGCAGGTGGTACAGCCCTGGGAATGAAGAGGCCTCAGGTCTATGCCCACTTCTGCCACCAGCTTTTCCCTACAACCCCTTTTTCCTACAAGGTCATTTCACTTTTTGTCCTTCGAGTTACCCCCATCATCCTGTGTGAAATAAGAGGGCTGTGAAAGAAGTAGAAGTTGTCTGTCAAAAGTACTATTTTGTCAACTAAAGAAGCCATGGCAACATAAAGCTAGAGCACGGTTTCCATCACAAGACTAACTTGAGTCAGTTACTGCCTTTGAAACATCTGTGGTGTGGACTAAAAGTAGACTTTTCTACCAGAATGGAAGGACATTGAAGCAGTCACAAAAAAATTCCTAAAATAGGGTGAGGAAAAGAGGAATATCAGATAAGGGGGAGGGTGGAGGAAGAACAAAAGAGTGCAACAACTAGTGCCTCAAATTTCCCTGCTTTTGTTGTTGTTACTCTTTTCCAGCCAGCCTGATGAGTTTACAGGATATGTTGAATGGTGATGTAGTGAATGGAACCACTGTTGAGACTCTCGTTGCTAAGATTCTTCATAATAACAATGTCCCTGCAAGGAATTACCGGCAGCTGGGGACTTATACCACTGCTAGCTTCTGTAGGGACTGGGAAGTTGGAGTCTTACCTGAGGGTTTTATTCAGATGGTTACCAGGTCCTATTTTGCCTTTGTCCTATGTTATCTTCTCTGTATTCCTCCTTGTTCTAGGAATGCATCTATATGGAGATTGGAAATGTGAGAATATGATAACCTGTTGATATTTTACCTGTAAAAATGCAAACATATGTCCTGGAAGAAAAAAATTGCTTCTCTAGACAAGAGATTTGAAACATCTGCAATAGCTGAGATGTAGCAGGGAATATTTTGGAATGACTTTGTGATGTGACAAGCAAAATGAAGCAGTTTGGGGCCTGCCTGTATTAAGGCAGCCTGCCCTTGGACACGTCACACTTGTTTGGATCACTACACTGCACAAAGGATTTTTATTAAAGAAAAACATTTCTACAATGTTTTTCACTTGAATATTTCCAAATGCTTTAATAGGCTTGGGAGATGCTGAGGAACAATCGACACAAAAGCTGTTCTGTGAGTCTTGCAACATTTATTTCTGTGAATGCAAACTTTCTTCACTCCCTTTTTGTTCAGACATCAAAAGGAAAAGAATAACAAGATAAAGGCAAAGCCTGAAGCTTATGCAAAATGTTTTTCTCTATCATTTTTGCCAAAGAAAAGAAGAAAGGAAACAAACATCACTGCATGTAAATAATATTTTTCTCCTTAACTACTTCTAGAAACACTTTCACCAGTTCACCGTAATTAGGCACAAGGTACTGAAATGATTCATGTGTCAGACCTAAGAGACACTATTGTGGTTCACTGTTATTAGGCAGAAGGTACTGAAGTGGTTTACATTTCAGACCTAACAGAAAATGCTGTAGTTTTACCACTCTTTTAACAGATACTTTGACGTTGATTTGAAATTTGGAGAATATGACTCCAGATTTTTTAGTCAAAGGCCATCTAAGACAATCAGCAGGAAGAGAGTTAATGTTTTAAGGGTCAGGTGTGCAGGGGTGTATGAAACACTTGGTGCTTTGAAGATATGCCAGCAAGTCTAATCCCAAGGCCAGGAAGGCAACCTGGCACACAGAGGAATTTGGATGATAAAGCATCAAGACAAATTCACGACTGCTGTAATTAAGGAGAGTTTTAAAGCCCCCTTAAAAAGAAATTAAGGCTCTGCAGTGTTGGTAGGAGATCATTGTCTGTGGGATGCAAAGTACCCTGAAGAAGGGGGAAAGGTTTATGTGTAACCTTGAGGAAGGATGAGGAATCACTGTGGTTCCTGAACATGTGTGACTGCACCAGGCTCACCGGCTCGGGGCTCACACAGCCACATGTAGAAGGTGCTGCTGTTCCTGCGCTTCTCTTGGGGAATCTAGGGACAGGCTTGCAGGGGTGCAGCAAGCACAGAGACAAGTGAGAGGTATGGGTACCTGCTCGCTCTGAAAACCAGGTTTTTCTGTTCTCAGACAAGCTGTTTTTGTAAACATTGACATTGCCAGTTTTGCTGCCTTGTCCTGGTACAGGAGAGCTTAGAGATGCTCCTGTGAGAAGGAAATTTCTCCTTGTTTTTGTAATTTTTTWAACTCAAATCCCTTCCTTTCCCTCCTAGCTCCCCTTCCCCCAAAGTGTAGTCTCTTGTTTCCCTAAGGAGTGTACCTAACCTTGGCTGGTGGGTCACCTCTTCATCACCTCTGGGACATTAACCTGAGATGAAACTCCACTGATGCAGAGATTATGAAAATTGTGTGGTGGACCCTGAATGAGGAGGTGTGTAGAAGTCAACGCCAAAGCAAAGCAAATCTTTTCAGATGCCTTTATGGGCAGGCAATAGTCTGATGAGTAGCCTGACAGACAGGAACAGTCTCTGGGCCTGGCTGGTAGGGGGTGGCTCACAGTTCTGCACTGGCTGCACCATGCAGTGCTCCAGGGTGACTCTCCTGAGGGCTGGTGGCAACAGCAGGGACTAAGCTGGCTCACAGTGGGAAGTCAGGAATTCTGTTAAAAAGTATTTATGCAGGCGAGTGTGAAAGATGTGATGCAGCAGCTGTGTCTCACAGTGTGAAGTTTATCCATCTTCCTGATGGATAAACCCCCCATCACAGCTGCCAGCAGCAATGTGTTCCCATTTAAAGGGCAGTGTCCCTACACTGTTCATTGCAATGAACAACTTCTGGAGGACTGTGGAAGTAGAAATGCTAGGGTGTGAGGAGGCTTCCCAAATGAACCTTCACCCCGTCTCCTGAAACAGGAATATATACCTCTGTGACAAACTAGTCCTGTGCTGAAAAAAGAATCCAGGCTGGCCATGAGTGGTCTCGTAGCCCTGTGTGTGTGTAACAGATGTGTACAACTTGTACCCCACTCTCTGTCTCTTGCATAGCATCTCTAAGTGAATACAAACCTTCTATCCTCTCTGCAAACAGTGGTCACAGCAGCAGAACCTGCTTCTCTCCTGTAGCTTTTGTAAATCAATGGCTGCTCTTCTGACCTGACCCAGATTTGTACTCCAGTTATTCCCCAGTGGGATGGAGGAGCCAGYAGCTTGCTCTGTGTTTGAACAACGTTGTACACATCCTAAAACACCTGAGATATGATGCTCTGTACATGGGCCACTGGTGTCAGAGGTGGGGTTTGTGCACACCGTTTTTGAGTACCTGTGAGGCTGTGCTTTGGAAATCGGGCACTTCACTGAATCACCTGCCCTGTGAGGAGAGAAATCGTTTAACCATTTGTTGAGGGAGTGGCAGCACTGCAGGGAAAGGCTGAGAAGGCCTGGGCTGGATGATGTAGCCTGGAAAGACAACCAAGAGTGACACTCTGATGTTACCTTTGGATGCTCATCTTTTTCTCTGTCATTATTCCAGCCTAGAAAATATTTCCCTCATGGAAGCCACTGCTGTTTTACCACTACTTCTGCCATGTATGTTGGCTAGAGAAACACAACTAGTATGAGAAGACATTTAATTTATTGTTAGTCTACTTAAAAGKCTTACCAGTGTGCTCAGAAAGTCCTCATCACTTACAATGATGCTTAACAATGATAAATGACATTATCTAGAATATTATACAGAAAGGGGATAAAAGAGAAAAAATCCTAATGTATCAGGGTCAAAACTACTACACAAGAGCACTTTAGCTGCTGCAGCTTTCCCCAGGCTCTGCTCACCCCTCCACTGCCAGGACATCAGATTCAGAAGTGTCGTCTGTCCTCCAGGAGAAAGGGGAGGGCTGCAGATGTCATGGGCCCAAGATGTCCTTTGCTCCAGCAGCACAGTGACAATGGTGGAGGCACCTGCCTCTCCAGGATGGTGGTTGTGCTGATTCTGCCTCCTCCTCTGCTGGAGTCCACCTGGGGCTGCTTCTACCCCGTCTTTAAGGCTCCTCTCGCAGTGCTCCTCAGTCCCCAGAGCTGGGTCCATCTGCAGTGACCCTGCAGGCAGAGCTGTGCACACCTTGCAGACCTGCTCCTCGCCCTCCTTGCTGTTGTGAGCGAWGTTTCCCAGCCCCAAGGTCACGTTCCTCTGTTGATGCAGCAGCTGCCCATGGGGGAGTCATTCGCAGCGCCAGGGCTGCCGCTTCCCTGCGTGTGCCAACCAAAGCAAGGTTCACAAACCTCTCTCTCAGGTTTTGCAGCATTAGCACAAGGCCTGTGGCCTGTTTCTGCCAGCGGCCAGGCTGTGTTTYGTGGGCTACAGGCAAACAGAGCCCTTCTGCCAGCCCGTGGGCATGGGTTGTCTCACACGAGTCCAGCAAGGACGTTGCAAACCCTCCTGTGGCTCAAGGCTCCTCACCAGGACCGAGCAGCTGATCTTCTTGGAGGCATTTGCTCTTTCCTACCTGGTCTTGCCTCGTGTGGGCCTGAGGGTGGCCTGTAGCTCTTGACTTTGGTGCATAGCTGCTACTTGGTTTACATAACATTTTATAGCCAGGAGATGGTTTGCACAATTAACCGAATTCCTGCGATTCCCAGGATTACACTTCTAAACTTAACAGCCAGTTAAATATTTCAGTAGGTGATGGGAGTGCCAGCAAGGAGGGATTTACAACAAGTATGATGGCCAGCGTTTTTTACTGCTGTTGTAGTAAGAACAACTTGCTCACTCTTGTGACATACTGCAAACCTTGCTTTAGTGCCTGTGAGGCTACAAAAGTTACAGGTGCGTGCTGTTATCTGCAACAACTGCTCAAAACCTAGCCCAAGTGTTGCTAGGCTTTGTTCAGCACACAGTAAAAGAGTTTCTAGTAATTTTAATTTCACTTCTAAAAGCATTGTGTAATTAAAACCATACATTTGAATTAAAGCTACATGCCCATGCATTATCAGACAACTCAAGCACGCAGAGGTGGTTTCTGGATGCTGGAGATGCACACAAACACAGCTGGATCCCATATAAGTGATTACATTCCCAGTGGAAACCAAAGGATATATTACATATATTTCATATATTTCATATTTACCTAGACTCAATTCTAAACTGATCATCTTTTTGTAAGCAATTTGCATATGTAAGTGCTTCCCACTTGCTGCTGTCCTTCCAGAGAGGCATCTGGGAGCACTCCACCTTGCTGGACTGCTTGACATTGCCACTGTGCAGCTCTCATCTCAGAAAACTTTCTGCTGTCTGTGTCTAAAACCACCTCATGATCTACTCCATAACAAAATAAAATTTTTCATCAGACCACTACAGGTATCATACATATATGCAGTGATTTGATACCCCTGTCACTGGGCACCTTTAGTTTTCTACCTATCCCAGCACCATCAATTTATACATAGGTGCTCTAAATTAAACTCAAAACTGTGCTATGCAGTTGTGCTAGTATTGCAAAGCTACACTTACTGTATATATTTCTAAAATATAACACCCTACTAGAAATTTCCACTCTTAATTTGTTCATCTTTGCTTCTCGTAGTACTTCCAAATACTATGTTTCTGACTCAAAGTCACAGCTATGTGTTTTCTGTGCTATGTATGCACACATGGCATCATATGCTGGTGCTCTACTAATCAAGACCACTATCAATAATAGGAAGTATGTCCATACTCATCAAGGGAAACAAGGTTTCTCTTATTTGGAGGTGGTGACCCCTTTAAATTGGATCCGCTCTTTCCTTGACACCACAGTTTGTTAATTCTTTTCTCTTATTTGAAATTCAGCAACACCAACTGTTTTTAAAAAAAGCAGATTGTATTTTTTCAACACATCTATGCATATATGATAATAAAGCAAAATAAAAGCAGGAGAGAAATCACTAAGCAACATACAATTAATAATATCCATAATTTGGAATTGTTACTTATTATTCTGTGCTACCTATGGAAGACAAAACAGCAAAGATAGTTATGAATAGCTATCTTAGTTAACAAAGGTAGATCATTTACACCATAGAACTTTTTGATTATATTAAAGATCTAATAAACTGCATCTTCACATATTTTTATGCAGTTTATTAGCTTATGTTCATAAACAGCTGCTCACCAATCCTCCATCATCATTGTTTCAATTGGGTCCATCTTATCTCTGTAACAGAAGAACTTTATATTTTAATTTAAAAGCTGTTACATTAATGYGTATACTTTACCATGATAGGTCTGTTTTAATTATTTTTTTTATTTCACTTTTTCTCAACTCTAAGAAAARGTGCTGGTGTTAACACATCAACTATAATCATGCATCACAGGCTTGACTTGACTTCTTGCTTTCAGAGTGAATTCTGTCCCAAGTCACTTAGAAAATTTTATTATTAATTACCATCCCCTCAAACCCTTACAGGTACACACATAATCTGCCATTTTTTCAGCTTCTAGTTTTTATGCATTGGTAGCACTTAGTTCACATTCCTCTGTTTCAGTCCTTTTTTCCTTTTTTATTTGATACCACTCTTAAATTTCTTTGCTGCATGTACTTCCACACGCTTATGTGAAAACACACTACTGAATTTAACAATACTATTGCTAAACACGAACTGCTTCATTTTGSTTGGTACCTCCTGAATTTGCTTTGCTTGTACCTCTTGATTTATCTGCTTTACCTCTGACAACAGGCAGGTAGTATTTTTCTAAATGGTGGAGGTTTTTTTTCTTTAAGTCCAAACCCTTTTGGATTGCCTACAGAAGACCCAGAAAGGTGTTATTCTTTTCTCCTTGCTTCACCCTCAGGGTTTATACCATGCTTAAGACTCCTGTAACCTTCCCTGCGCAGCCCTTCATACCTGGAGCTCCTTCTCAGTCACACTGCAGCACATCGCTGCTCACAAAAGCTGCAGCCCAGCTGGTATCACAGCCTGGGCTCACTCCAGTGCTTTATCAGTCCTTAAAGCCTTTTTTCTCCCAGAACAGCTTCTGCTAACTTGGCCTGAGCAGCATTTGGTATCCCTGCCTGGACTCCGTGCAGCAAAGCGRGTGCCAGGGTGGCTGTGCCAGAGCTCAAGCAGCCTCTGCTTTACTGCAGCCCTGACTGCTCCTCCTGGAAAAGTCAACTTCTCCCTCTGTGTTTCTCCTGTAAAAGTAAGCAAACCCAAAACTCCTTAACACTTCACTCCTCCTGCATTTCCCCCGTCAGAGGAGCCTTCTCAATTTGCACCAGATGCAACTGCACCCGGTGCCCCAGCTTTATATGGGGTGACATGGGGGATACCTTGAGGGCTCTGCTTCCCATTCCCCAGTGCTCCCAGCGTGGGAGCCTTCCCCAGTGGTCCGGTTTTGGTCCGACCACGAGCCCGGGGAAGAGGGGGACTGTCTGTCCTAGGCTKTGACAGGGAGGGCAGGGGCCGCGGGCTCGCTTCCCTCTCTTCTCGCACTGATTTCCAGCAGGCGATCCAACAAAACCCTGGTGGGAGCGTTATCCCAGCGGGCCATATCCTCCCCCTGCTTCCGAAGCTCCCTCCATATGTCCACTCGCATGGAGCTTAACTCCCTCCTGGCCATGGTATTTTGTACCACAAATCGGGRGGCTGCACCGTACTGCCACTGTCTCTTGCCCTGCCACCTGCCTTTCCTCCCTTTTCCCAAGAAGGGGGACTGYGGGGTCACACTGGCAGAGGCAGTGGTCTGCAGCACCTCCAGGTCCCTCATATCCCTGGAGTTTTCCCTTCCTCTGTTGCCCCTTCCTCCCCCAGATCCATCTCTGTCCTCCCTTGCCCAGACACTCCCTGCTGACTGCTCTCTCCYTCCCTGGGTGCTCCTGGGTTTGAACTGGCGAGGAGCTGGGTYGGTGGTGGTTGTTCCCTCTGTGACACCTTGTTCTGCCTGTGGCTGCACATTTGCCTCACTTCCCTGCTCTGCTACTCCCTGCTCCCTTTTCCCAGCCACTGGAGCGCTGGTAAGTGAAACAGGATTTGCTTTAAACTTTTCTGGCACCTCAAAAACTAGTGACAGTGGGCTCGCAGGCTTACACTCCTCTGTGGAGGGGCTGCYGTCTGGATTAACCCACCTTTTTCCRTCCCAGTGCCCACCATCTCTTTGGYAGGGTGTTTTTGAAAGGGCTGTGACATCTCCATGCTTCGCCTCTAATGCTGCTTTTAACTTTTCCATCTTGACCTCRCAGGCTCTGTGGTCTGTGCCCTTCTCTTTTAGGATCTGTATTTTTTGCTCCAATAATTGGATTGTTCCTTGTGCCTCCTCTACAGCTTTTGTACTGATGACTAGTTTTTCCTTCAGTGCCTGATTTTCATTCGAAATGGCCTTTTTTTGTTCACACACCTCTTGATACTGGAGAACACTTCGCACTTGTTCCACAGCCACAGCTCCTTCTCGAGTTATACCCTCCTCTAGTTTAAGCTGCTGAGCCTTTATTTCTTCTTTCAATTTCTTGTTTTCCTCCCTTAGTTTCTGAATTTCTACCTGGGCTGCCTGTTTTTCTTCAGCTAAACTTTTGGCTACTAACCACACAGCCCACGCTCCTGCACATTTTAAGGATTTTCGGGAGAAYAGTTTAGGCTTGGCCATCTCTTTTAACTTGGCAAACTCTAGGTCAGCCTGTTGGATACTTCTGCAAGAATTTGGACCCCAGGGGTTTGGTCCCCACTGAATTACCCAGTTTGCCAGCTCTGACATCTTTCTGTCTCCTGTAAAGGTATTTTTGACTTTAGAGAAAGGTCTGTTTACAAACTACAGCTCAAGCAGGCTGAGAGAGGATAGCAGAGCCTCACTCAAATTTGGACTTGCTCCTCTGCTGTTTCTCTAGTGTACTTCTCCCTCCAGAAAGTTTTCTCAACCAAGAAATCCCCCAAGCAGGGATTTCTAATTTAGCTCTTCTCACAGACAAGGCAGAGGGCTTTCATTCCTCTGTCCAGGGATGGTTAGAGGCATCCCTTGAGCATTTCTCCTCTGTAGGCAGAAAGAAGAAGGCCTTCAAACCTGCTGGATTTCCCACACCAATATTTTCAACAAGTCTGTGTTGCCCCCAAAACCGGATGCTACGCTTTCAGCAAGACACTTGAGGCTATGTGAACACAGAGTGGCCTTGTGGCTGGTTGTCCTTGACCRCCACAGGATGGCACAGAAAAAAAGGGTCTCCCAGAAGGGCTACTCACAAAAATGCCATAAGGGCTCCCCGGAGGGCTGATGTCTTCTCCATCAGTTCCGTGCACCACAGCTCCTGCCTTTATGTGGGCTGGAGAAACACGCCTTAYGCGGGGGAATCTGCTGTTCCACTACTTCAGAGTTCTAACAGCCTGATCAAAGAGTGCTAATCAATCCACTTACAATGCTGGATGATATTATCTGGACTATTAGAGAGAAAGGAGATTAAAGGGAAAAACAATCCCTTATCAGTACCAAACCCACCCCCTCCCTCAGCTGCTATGCCTTTCYCATGTTTATGCTCACCCCTCTGCTGCCTGAGGATGGCTGTGGGCGTTCTGAGCCGAGTCCTTCACCTCCAAGCAGCACGATGCTGGTGATGGAACCCTTCTGTCTGCCTCTCCAGGGTGCGGGTGGTGGTGGGATTCTGCCTCTTCCTCTGCTGGAGTCCCCCTGGGGCTGTCTGTACGCCACCTCTAAGGCTCCCCTTGCCCTGCTCCTCGGTGCCCAGATCCGGTGATGTCCACAGTGACCTTCCAGGCAGGGCTGGGCACACCTTGCAGAGCTGCTCCTTGCCCTCCCTGCTGCCCGTGAGTGGAGTTTCCCAGCCCCAAGGCCGTGTTCCTGTTGAYGCAGCAGCTGCCCGTGGGGGAGTAGCTCACAGCTCCGGGGCTGCCAGKATCAGCCTGTGCCAGAGGTTTCAAGGCCCTGCTCCCTCCCCTACCTGCGATTTTCCTCCTGCCTCAGGGAGCGACTGCTGCGCTCCTGCTGCACTGCAAGAATACAGCCAAGCCACGCTGCTGGAGGCCTTTCAGCACCCCTTGGGCCAGGTGAAGCAAAACCTGAGCGCAGATGGGTGAGGTCCCTGAGTCCTCAGACAGTTGCTGTTGCAGCTACAAAGCTCTCCAAGAGCTCCCTGCATGGCAAGTCCCAAACAAAACAAGGCTGGCCAACCTCTGCCAGCGGCAAGACCACAGTGCGTGTGTTACGGGACCACAATGCGTGTGTTACGGGCATGCGTCGCACCACCACCATCCCACTGTGCTCCCCAAGAGGCCTGTGCTTTGCCACAACAGCCACAGAAACAGAAGCACAAGGGCCTTGTGCTTTGCCCCGACCAAAAAGACCGTCACTGGTGCTCCTCAGCATTTTCAGCAGGAGCTGTAAGGAGAGCAGTGGGTCTTTGGGGGCTCGACGGGACCGTGGGTGGTGGCCTGACCTGCCCTATGGCCAAAGAAATCCATCAGGCAGCGCTGGCAGCACRGGCGATAATCCTACATAGAAACAATCCCTGAAATAAGCGAAACCAGAGAAATATTTGAAGTTCAGCAGTTATTAAAACACATAAATCCCTGCTCATAAACCCCACCGTCCCCACAGATCAATGCTTTGAGAGACATCTGAAGCTTTGTAAACTAGAAGAGGTAATAGGATTAGAGCCGCAATGTGACAAGACAGCTAATTTTTAATTATTTCTAACTCCTTTCTAATTTCTCCTTCATCCTGAATATTTAAAAACCTTTCCAAATGTATTTCACAAGTTTCAATAACAACCTAGTAACTGGATGTGGCATTATAGCAATTTATAATCACCTCCTAAAATGGAGATCTAAATTAATCTTTCTACATCTCATTAGTTTAGCTATCAGRGATCTTTTACAAGATAATTGGCTTTCAGTGGCTTTAATTTAATTTAATTTATTAATATCTTATATTTATATTTCATAGATGCTGTTTTAATTATTGAACTGATACATCTCRGAAACATAATTCTTTTATGCAGCATCAAACTTTTGCTTTTAGGGCTCTAGAGCCCTTTTAAGATGTTTTAATTATAAATAATAAGTCCTTGTTTGTGTTTGCCTTTAGAGTGGATATCAATTTACGTTTGCCTTAGGTTCTCGCAGAGGAAAATTAGATCTTATTTTGGAACATCCTGTTTTGCAGATGAGGCTGCTTTTATKGTTAAGCCAAAGCTTGTTCCAATTTTGTAATGCTAAAAAAGTACAGACAAGGGAAGGCAGAAGTAGCAGAAAGAATGTGGAATAAGGAGCCAATTCATACCTGGCAGGTATTTATATAAATTATTTCAGCAGGCAGCAGATTTAGGGAAGCCCAGTCTCCCATGGTGCTGTGTCCCATGGCTGAGCTCCCCAGGGCTGGTGGCAAAGCTGCCCTGCCTGGAGCTTCTCCTGCACCCATGAGGTGCTTGCTCTTCCTGCACCCACACCACTAACTGGGTCTGGGGTGCTCCCCACCRTGCCCTTGGCTAATTAACCTGCAGMAACATAGTATTTTGGAGATTTCCAGCCTGCTGTAAACTTTGGCCAAAATGTCCTCACCGAATCAGTGAGGACAGACAGASAAGCAGACTGTGCAACTGACCCCRAGAACATCCTACCTTCGGAAACCAGCCTAAAAATATGTTCCCTCCTAGAGCAGAATAGCAACGTTGAAACATCTGACAGTAAATGTGATGATGRTAATTGATGCTTAATGAATAATCCAGGGGAGTTTTAATATTTAACTTCATAGAATACCTTTCATCCCCAGGAGCTAAACCAATCTACAAAAGGTGTGCTCTTACCCTGCAGGGCCTTCTTTCACCATTAAATCCACYGTTCCACGGGGACCAGCTACGCGACTGGCTGGCACCGGGCAGGTTGCACTGCACTGCAGCAGAGARGGCTTTGTCCTGCTGTCCCTCTGTCCTGCTCTGGGACCTGCTCAAGTGAAGCCATCTGCAACAGCTGGGCTGGGGCAATCCCACACATGAGTACAGACAGGGAGAGCACATTGAGAGCAACCCTCATGGGGGTTCTCATGGACAAATAGCTGGACCTGAGCTGGCAGCTCACAGCCCAGAAAGCCAAACGCACCCTGGGCTGCATCAAAAGCAGCACGGCAAGTAGGGCAAGGGAAGGCATCCTGCCACTCTACTCTGCCCTTGTGAGACCCCATCTGAAGKGCTGTGTCCAGCTCYGGGGTCCAGCAGAAGAAAGACACAGACCTCTTAGAGCCGGTCCAGTGGAGGGTCAGAAGGATGCTCAGAGGGCTGGGGCACCTCTCCTGTGCTGACAGGCTGAGAGAGCTAGGGTGGTTTAGCCTGGAGAAGGCTCCAAGGAGACCSTAGAGCACCTTCCAGTACTTAAAGCAGGCTTATTCAAAAGAGGGAGAGCGACTTCTTAAATGGGCAGATTGYRATAGGACAAAGGGGAACAGTTTTAGACTAAAAGAGGAGAGATTTAGATTAGATGTTAGGAWARAGTTCTTTACTATGAGGGTGATGAGGCACTGGCACAGGCTGCCCAGAGAAGCTGTGGATGCCCCAGCACTGGAAGTGTTCAAGGTCAGGCTGGATGGGGCTTCAAGCCATTCAGTCTAATGGAAKGAGTCCTTGCCCATGGCAGGAGTTTGGAACTAGATGATTTTTAARGTCTCTTGCAACCCAAACCATTCCATGGTTCTATGAATTTACCTCGGAGCAGTGAGTGTCAGAGGCTGTGATCCAAGGCCCCACAGCGCTGAGCACTTCCAGTTCTCTTTTGGGAGTGAATTTCCACCCCTCACCACACCCACCAGGGGACCCTTTCCAGGTGTGAGCTCTGCTCCTGAGCGCTGCCCAGCGGAGGGGCTTTGCTCCGACACTGCGCGGGGGCAGCCGAGGAGCCGCAGGGGAGCAAGATCCCCCTCTCCCACCCTAAACCTGGAGACGAGGAGGGGACAAGAAGCCCTTGCAGACCTCCCATCCCGCCCTTTCACCCGCGCATCCCTCCCGGGACCCGAGCGGAGCCGACCCGCCCGGCGGGTGCCCTGGGGGACGGACTGAGGAGCCCGAGGGTGGCTCCGCTCCCTCCGTGGGCTCTGAAAGCGGCCGGGCTGCCCGAGCTGGGGCCGCTGCGGGGCTCCCGCTCCGCCGGCGGGCTCCGCAAGGGATGCGCAGGAAAAGCGGCCCAATACCCCCCTCTGCTGTCGGCAAACACCGCGGCACGGGCCCTGCGCGCCTTCCCGGCCCGGCTCATTCGTCCAGCCGAAGAGTCAAACGAGTCTGTGTCAGAGGAGAGGAACAACCATCAGCAGCGTCTGCTCGTGTCAAGGAACACCTGAAGCCCCTGGCCCTTGCGTAAAGCCAGGTTTGGGTTTAGACACACACGCGTTAAAGTCATGAAAGTTATTACTTAATAACATCCCTTCCTCCCCATTCCCGAAAGAAACGAGCTGCTTCTCTACAAAGCTACTCTGCAAGGCAGCTTCTGCCAAATTTGCTCTTGCAAGTCGTGGCTTCTTTGAACACCAGGCTGGTCGTCTGGTGCTGGGCTCTGTCTGCTGAGTGTGGAGGGCAGGAGGCCGTAAAACAAGGCAGATGGGTTCCTGTTTTATTGTCATGTTGGTTTTGGCCAGTTCTACATAGTGGCCTTTTTCATTTTAGATACATTTCAACATTTTAAAATAACTTTATTCTTAAAAGAATGCTGGAAGTCTTTCTTCTTTCCATCCCACTCCACACGCCCCAAGGCTGACTCTGCTCTTTCTTGTAAAACCTGCTGCAACAAGGACTTTTTTGATAATGCAACTATTCTTGGCAGCACCCCTAAGCCATGAGGGGTGTCTTACAGCTGCAACGTGCAGGGCTTGGGTGGTGGCACCTAAGTGAGGCTTCAGGAGCTCCACTGAGCCCATRGTGCTGCAGCCACTGCAGGTCAGGCTGGGACAGTTTTCCCTTCTCCAGGAGGCTCCTGCCATGGCTCGCCCACGGTTCACGGCTTTTCCTTGATGGCTTGTTATTAAAACTGTACAAATACAAAATTCTTCCTCCTATTAATCAAATCAGAAAGAAGGTCAACCGGGTTCATTTTAGATCACTCTGAAGTGAACATTTCTGGTCGTTTGGTTTTCTGAGCAAAATTAAAAAACTTCCCTGAAAGAAGTCTGAAGCCAGCCAGGGCTGCTTTGTACTTGGATTTAACCCTGCTGTCTGAAGCGCTRGTGTGACTGTCTGCTGGCTTAGGGTGACATTCACACACATTCTTCTTTAGTCCAAACCAACCTTTTTTTGGTGAGTAAATGATTGGTCCTGCCATGCCCCCGAGCTCTATTCCTACACTAGCCAGAGATGCCCTAGTGTCACCCAGGGTCAGCTCGTGACTTTGGCATCATGTGCTCTTGCCCCAGACAGGCAGAAAGGCAAGTGTATGATTTCTAGACAGCCAGGAGAGTTCTCTTCCAAAAATACATGAAGAAATCCTCAGCTGCCACCCAGGTCTAGCTGTTCAGGAGAAGGGACAAGCAAGAGGTCCAGAACATGAGCCAAGGTCTGGATCTGCCCTTCTATGCTTCCACCACTGTAATGTGAGCATTTTTGTCTGTCCTGCCAAGAGGCAGGGCAGATAGTGTGCCTCATTGATTAAAAAAAGCAAATAAATGTCCCATTAGATGCATTCCAGTTGGGGACTGGGCCGGGGGGTCTCACTACCTTTGGAAAGCAAAATCTATAAACAAAAATAAAAACATTTTCTTCCTAACAGCCTGCTCTGGTACCTCTCTACTAATTATATTTTGTGCTGCCAGACCCGATTCTGCCTCCCAGCTTGAGAGATCTTAAAATTCCTATTGATTTCAATGGGATTGGGTTCAAGCTGCTTAACCCTTCACCTACTGGAGCAGAGAGCTGGTCCCTGTAGGCTGCAGTGGGGCTCCCCAGCCCCCAGGACAGCATATTCTCGGCTGTACCAGAGCAGGGTACATCATGTTTTGTCCTTGCAAAAGGTTGTTATAAATGGTTTCATTTCAAGGGAGCTCAATTAAATCTGGGAACTCTTGCAACAAGTTCACTCCTAATTGTGGCTCGGAGACTTTGCAATAGACAAAAGACAAACGGATGCTGAGGAAAAAAAGCAAACAACAGCAGGCATTTCCATGGTGTCCTCTTTGCTGCTTATTAGCTGTGCCCTGTCACGTACTGAGTACTTCAAGCACTTCACCTGTCACTTCCAAGACTGTCACATTGCTCTTSCTAGGTTTCCATGTCTTTCAGGGAAGAAGCTGAGTACGCTACCTGCCGAAGGCACCATCCCATTGCCTTTGGGAGACAATAAATTTTGAAAACGAACATTGCTGCACCTGCAATTGACCTGCAGCTTTTGATCTCCTTCCCCCGGCCACAAGAGATCAGTCCTTACCGGTGACTTCTAGCTAAGCAAGATAATGAAACCCTCAGGACATCAGTCTGGCAGATGCTTTTTAATGGGACCTGATCGTCCTGAGTCCTGAGAGTGGCCTGGTTTCTTGGGGATTAGAGCTGGCCTTATTTCAACTTTCATCTCAGCCAAACGTGATCACTGAAGTCAGGTCAGTTCTCGGAGTGGGTGGACTCTGTACCTGACAGTCCTCAGAGCAAAAACCACCAGGTTGCTCCTTTCTCCCAGTGCTGGTGCCAGCCCTGGGACTGCCTTTCTGCAAGTCAAAGTAAGACCTTTACTTTCCTTTTCTCATTTTCCCCAGCTCTAAAAATACACCCATGGATGGGATTATCATAAACAACGTCATTAAATTGTGTCTTGGTCTTTGCTGCTTTGTTTGCAGTGACTCATACAATTCTTGCAAGCGCAGGTCAAGCAGGAGCCAGTATTCAGCAGCCACAGTCCTGGATCTTCCCCATCCTAAATGCTGACCCCCCAAGGCAGTGGGAAGGACTCTCCTGGTAATGACCCAGAGATGCAGGGTCCCATAGCATCTCCTCCTTCCACTCAGAGCAACAGCAAACTGGTTGCTGGTTCCCTGCCAGCTTTAAGCAGTGGGTTTTGTCCTTTGGGACCAGCCCCACGTCCTGTTTCAGCAGACTTGGTGCAGGTGCAAGGCTGGGCCGAGTAAGGAGTCGGGCTGTTTTCCCCACTCCTTGTCTTCCCAGCCCCTGTGCCACCRCGCTCACGTGTTGTGTCTGGGAGCGGGTGACAGCTCACATAATGCAGACTGGCAGGTGACCACGGGAAATGCAGCACGGGTCACGTCTCTGCAAGCCAGGCTCAGCCTAAGTCTCCCAAGATGCGTCACTAAGACTCTTAGGGCTAAATCCCTCCCTGCCTAAGTGCAGCAGCCCTGCAGCAGGGATGCGCTCGGCCCCCACTCGTGCCCAGATGCTGCCACTGCCCTCTGCRTTTGTGACACAGCTTGTCAAACTGCTTGTTCGTGAGCTCTCCTTAGCCAAGACTTTACCTTCCAGGAGCCCAGAGCAATGGAAAAGATTTTACCTTTCTGTACCTGAGAGCAAAGTGTGCAGCTGGGGAGCGAGACTCTGCCAGGAGGTTGTGACCATCCAGCAGCTTTGAGGGTGCTGTGATCTGGAGAGTCTTGCTTAGAAAAAACCAGCTCCTGCACAGCAGAGCTCCACACCACCCTGGATGCAGTTAGGCACTTCTCCCTGCCTCTTACAAGCAAGGAAAGGGACAAGGGATGGGAACATGTCTGGCCTTTTGGCAGAGAGGGGCACAGCCTGCCTCCTGCCTCCTCATGTGCTGTGTGCCTTTGCTGGGGGCAGGCACTCACAGGGGTCAGGCTGACCTTTGGGTGGCCATTCCCCGTGGCAGCTCTTTCACAAAAAAGGCCAACACTACCCAAGCTTCTCTTCTCTTCTGCAACTGTCCCCATGTGTACCCTGTCCTAACTCCACAGCTCTCGTTTCTTGCCAGTCAGGTCCCAGCCACCCAGCGAGCTCGCATTCGTCTCTTCCTGTCTTTCCTTCTCACCTCCTCTCCTGGGATCTTCTCTCTACTAATCTGGTCTCACCAGTCTCCATCTGGATTTCCTGCCTGTTGGAGGCAGGTCCTCACACATGTCCTGGGCAGGCCTATTTCTGCCCCTTTCCCTTGCACCCTACACTGGAGAGCCTTATATCCTCCCAGGGCAGAAGCAGGACACCCTGTTGCCTTGCAAGGTAAGTGACAGCACCTCTCTTACCGGGGGAGAGGGAGGCCTTATCCTTTCTTTCCCCGGGAGAAAAAGGTAGGAAGAACATCCACACTCCCTCCAGGCAGAGCAGACACCCTCAGAGTATTGCTCTGCTGCCCACAACAGCATGGATGTAACAAAGGGCCTCATTTCACACAGACTGCAGCTTCGGAAACATTTTGTAATTAGTGCCAGAGACAGCACAGAGCTTTGCAGGAAAGCTGAGAGCATTCCTGAAACTGCTCGTTAAATCCCCAGTTCCTCGGAGTCAAGTAGCTGCCTGGTGGCTTCCCAAGCAGGGCAGGGGCAGACGAGGCTGCCCCAGCTCCCTGCCTGCCCTCCTGCCCACACCCCGGCCACCACGCTCAGCCCTCCACCCTGCAGCAGGGTGCCATGTCCCCCTCTGAGGAGTTGTGTCCTTTCAGGCTGGAGATGTCCATGTGGTCAGTGCCCAGCAGCTGCAGCATCCCCAGCCAGGTGGATGCTGGGCTTTGTTCCCTCTCCTCCTCGGGGATTTCTGAGTGGTGGGAACCATGCCTGAACCCAGCACCCTGTGTCTTTGTGAACAAGGCCTGGAAAGTGTATAGGAAAATGTGATAAAAGTCATTTTAACCGATGGCTTCGCTGTTACACACGGGGCTGCTCTGCTCGGTCACAGCTTCATTTCTGGGTACACACAGACCAGGGCTGGAGCACAAGAGGCCATTTGCCTCCGTGAAAAGGTTCATACAAATGTTCTTTAATTGTCTGGGGAAATAACTGATCAAAGCCATCATTCAGAAGCTATAGCTGTAGGACACTGCCGAAATGCTTGAGACCAGCTGGATTGGTATTCCTGCTATGAGGACATTGTTCTAAGTTGCTTGGAGGTGGGTTGGTCCCATCTGCAGAGGAAGAAGCAAAGGGGGGGATCTGGCTGCTGTCATGTGCCACCTGTGGGGGGCTGGTGAGAAGATGGGGCCAGACCCTCCTTGGAGGCACACAGCAAGAGCCAACAGGCACAAGTGGCAGCCAGGGAACTTCTGGTTAGAGAGAAAGAGGAATGCTCACCATGGGGATAGTGAGGCCCTGGATCTGGTGCCAGGGGAGGTGGTGGGATCTCTACTCTGGGAAACGCTTATAGCTCACCTGGACCAGCCCTCAGCTACCTGCTCAACTTTGCAGGTCAGCTCAGCTCAGAAGCAGGAGCTGGAGAGGAGGCCCTGGACCAGGTCCTTTCTGCCCAAAGCTGCTTTGTGATTCTGTTATCCACATCATCCACATCCATGAGATATTTCTGCAATTAACAGAAGAGTTTGCTGATGCACCACATCACTAAGGCTGCTACAGCACTCATGCCAACAGGGCAGTGTTGGGTCCAATCCCTGTGACTCCCTAAAGCAATGCCTTAAACCAGCCTCAGGATCTCAGCCTTTCCCACCTCCGTGAGTTCCCCAGGCAGTTGCAGTTCGGAGCAGACCTGGATTTATTAACCAGGAGAAATCACAGGAGTTTCAGGCAAGAAGTTTTGGTCCATCTCACGGGTAGGTTTGTCAGCCAAAATGTCTGAATCTTGAGCTGCATGGAGGAGATGACAGCAGAGGATGGTTTGGGGACTTTGCAGTCTTGTTTCTGTGACACAGATGAATATGAGTGACTGAAAGACAGGTGCTGAGCAATGCTGGACCCAGCTGCGTATAAAAATACACTGTTCCATCTGTCTCCACGTAATAAACACATTAAAAAGGAACAAGGTGTGTCTCTGTCTCCAAGGCTTTACACGGGCCAAGCTACTTTATTTTTTTTCCTTTTTACAACAAATGGAAGTAGAGCAGTGGGTTGGTTTCAGGGGAGAGAAAGGAGTGGGAGGCAGAATATCACATCCTATTTCCTCTTTTAAGCACTTGGCAAGGGAGCGAACTTTCCATTCCCATCTGGCACAAGCAGACTAAACACAGGTTCCTTTCTGATAGCCATCTGCACTCTTCTGCTACCTTTTCCCATCAGTCTTCTGCAGGCAAAATGCAAACCTGCACACTATTTAAAGATTCTCAAATTTAGGGAGTGTAACAAAATGATCCCTTTTAGTTACCTACTTTCCAAGCCACTGAGCTTCTAGTGCCAAGCCAAACAATAACCGGGCTAATCAACAGGCTCAGGACATGAAAGCAACTCCATTTCCTATTTGTGAATGCACAGATGTTGTTTATCTTGGATCTCCCCTTGTTGGTCCCCCAGGATTAAATCACAGGCCTTTAGGTGGAGCATGAGTGATTGCTTTTCTATTGAAGCAGCTCACAGCAAGGCTTGGCCAGCCCCACTGCTGTATCATCCTTCTTCCCATCTCCCTAATGCTGGGTCTCTCTGCTGGTCCAAGGGCTCCCCACAAGAAGTGGGGCGTGTCTCTGTGCTTGGGAGCACGGCTCCAGAAACACTTGCTGACACAGAGCCGGGTTATCTCTGCAAGGACCTGCACCAGGCACACCCTCAGGATGGTGGGGCTGATAGTTCTCAAGACCCAGGCGAGGCTGGRTCAACACTGGCACCGATAAGGGAGATGAGCTTCCTTGCAGACACAAATGTGGGGCCTGATTCCTCTGCAGCTCCATGTTCAGCCAGCCAGCCCCACCTTGCAAGCCCAGTGTGGTTTTGGCCAGCTCAGGAAACRCCATGTTTCAAGTGAAGTGCTGGTTTTGGTGTGGTGCAGTAGCTGGTACTGCTACCAGAAAGCCTCTATATGGTCAGGCCTCTATGGTCAGGCCTCTATGCCATCCCTTGCTGCTAGGCACTGCAGCTGAGCTGCAGATTTTGATTTTGTCCAACATAACCCAGGGTATCCATTGGCCCCCTGTGTGAGCAGGCTTGGCCTTCATGCATCCCATGGTGATGAGACCCTGTGGTTCACAGTCAGGCAAGCAGGACGATTCCTCCTTCATACAAACCAAGATGCTGTGAAGGTCCAGGGACATTTGCCACCTGGTGCCAGTTCCAGCCACCTCGCTCAGCCCTGGTGGGGGATGCTGCTAGGTTCTCCTACCTGATTATGTAGCCTTTAACTCCAGGTGGAGGAGGCCATCCTCATCCTTCCCCAAGCCTGTCAAAATGCTACTGAGCCTGGCTGGCACGGCCTCATCAGCAAACCCTCCCACAGGGGTGGCCGCATCATGGAGGCATCGGTGATGCTCGTGCACGGGGTCCATGGAGCATTTTGAGAGGCTTCTTGTGGGATGAGTGCCACTTCTTGTAGCATCGGCTGTGACTGCACTCACAACCTGCTTCCTCGGCTGCCAAGTGCTCTTTCGGAGAGGGGGGAGCCATGGTGATAAGTTTCCCATATTGCAGAAACACCCCGACTGCAAGACTAAGCTGGTGGTGGCTGAGGCTGTGTTGGGAGACACCTTCCCACCCACAAACCCTCTGGTGCCGTCTGCCTACCAAACGGGAGTGCCCCCGCAAGCCCGGCGCGCAGGCTCGCTCCGCAGCTGCGAAACGCAGAGCGGCCCCGCGCATAGCACGGCACGGCACGGCACGGCGCGGCCCGTCCGTCTGTCCCCGCCGAGGACAGACGGGAGCGCACCCTCCGCGGCCCCGCCGCTCCCCGCGGAGCCGCGGCGCGGGGATGCTGCAGGGCCGGGCGCTCCCGGCAGAGAGCGTGTCCCGCACGCCGCGGGAGAGGCGGCACCGCGGAGCGGGAGGAGGAGGAGGAGGAGAAGGGGGGTGGAGAGCCGCGGATCCAGACCTCGGCAGCCAGCCGCTTTCCCTGCTCCCCCAGGCACGCTCCGGCGTGCCTGACAGCGGTCCAGAATGACTCGGAGACCTGGACGAGCGTCAGCTCGTGCCGGCGGTTCACGCTCCGGAGGCGATTTTCCCCTGGCGTGCTTTCTGCAGGAGTTTCAGTGCCCACGTTCCAGTGGCAGGCGGGGGGCCGCTCCCACCTGTGGGCACRGGGTGGAAAGGGGACACGGCGTGTCCTGAGTACCCTCAGCAGCTGGGAGCTGTACCCGCAGCAGGGCGAAGGGGGTGGGTTTTCTCCTGGTGCAATTGCACTGAAGTCCATAGAAGCAGAGGTAGGTGAGCAGAGAATTCGTCTCCTCTTCAGTGGCATGACTGAGCCATCTGATTACAATTTTTCAACAGTAGTGAGAGATTTAAGATAAAGCCCGCTCCTTCCCCTGCGGGTTGGCCAGACAGTGCAGCTGCCAGAGGACAGCAGCCATCAGGCTGCTTCCTGCCATGGGAAGTACCCGGAGCTGTGTAAGGTGAACCGCAGCGGCTCTTGCTCTGGGCCTTGCTGGATGAAGGGGTTACATAATGAAGACTGTGTCCCACTCCCGTGTGTGTAACTGTATGGGATGGGATGTGATGGCTGGGGCCAGGATCCTTTCCCCGCTGCTTTGGGAATGGTAGGAGTAGCGGTGAKTGAGGGGAGGGAGGAACCATCCTGCGATATGGTTATTCTGGGTGGTAGATCACAAACCAGGGATTGAGAAGTCTCACTGAGAGCAGGAACACAAGTCTCCATGGGGGCCATGTTGCAGCCTTTGGAAAGGGAGGGAAGAGCTGCCACTGAGTAGGCACAGGATTTCAGAGCTGAGCTACTTCAGCTATTCATTCCTCGAGTCCCCAAAGAAGCAATTACTGCATGGATCCCTGTCTTAGTGAGCTCTCGGAGCAGAAGGCAAAAGGATAACTAGCCCCTACTCTTAAGTAGGAAGCTGAGGATTTTATGGGATTACTTCTTGCTCCTTGACAGATGTAGGTCCCTTTAGGTCAGAGTGAAGGTCAGCGCTGAGCATCATGGTTTGATTTAATAGGCACCAGTGAGACACTTTCATCAARACAGGGAGGGGACAGGCTAAGGACCACATGGGACCATGCTGGCTCTTGCACACCTGTGAACRTGCAGGAGAGAGTGTGGAGATGAGCATTGCCAACTCCCGTGTGGTGAGAGTCCCTCTCTCCCGAGTGCCTGGATTTGCTCCCCAAGCCTGGACCTACCACAAACCCAGAGGAGCTGGATGCCTGTCAGGAGCCAGACCACCCAGCACATCCTGGTTGAAGCTGTCCTCTGCCCCTCATCTGCAGTGTGGCCACAGCTCTTCTTAAGTCTGGCTTCTATCCAACAAGCAGTAGAGCTTGGGGCTCTGCTGGGTGAGCAACTATCCTCCTAACCTCAGTACTAAACTTTCAACACCAATTTTCCATCCTCAGTCTCTCTCAACAACTCTTCTTGACAAAGCTAACCCTGCTAGGAAAACTCTGGGGGCTGCCATGCAGCCTTTTTCGTGCTTTGTGGTGAGGACACAGTGGTTTACCTGCCCTTGCAGCAGCCAAAGCTAGAGCAATGGCTCAGTTTTGGGGAGACAGATGTGCCTGACATCAATAATGTTAGTCTTCTTTTGATGCAAAAATAGTATTACCAGTGTAAAAGCTGTTATGTGCTGTGATAGCAGCGGTCACAGCTTTAATTACAGCACCAGAGCCAAACAAGTACAACAGCACAGACAAGATACTACAAAAGCAATAAATTCCCCCAGTCAGCTCCTGTGTTTTGCTGCTTTCTTGATGCTTGGATTTCCATGTTGCCTCTCTCTCTCTTTGTATTTCTTGTCTTTGTGTTTCTCATGCTCCCTGTCTCCCTGATGCTTGCATGAAACTGGGGAAGGGTGGTGTTGCCTCTGGGGTCAGCTCTTCTCAGGGAACTACTCATCTGACCAACAGATTAAAAAAGGGAAATAAATACCAGTGTTAAAAAAAATAAACTCTGCTTAAAAAATAATATATACATACCCTGTTAAAAAAACATGCCCTGTTAAAAAAAATAAACCCCTCAATAAATAAAACTCTAGGATGATGAAAAGGGGAAATGCAGTGATTGAGTAAAGGATTCAATTTTTTAAATGAAAATATCTTCCATACACCGATTCCAGCCAAAAGGCATTTCTGTTCCCTTGACAGAATATAAATATTAACCCAGACACTCTTTGTTCTCAATGTGTCCTTTTGTATTGGCATGATCTGGAGCCGCATTGAGAGCTCACATCTTCTGCTGGCTTCCTTGARGATGCAGGATTCTCAGTACAACTCCAGAGAGTCCAGCAAGGATACGTCCTCCTCCCCAAACATGCAGCTCTGCTGCTCATCCATGCTTTATTGGAGTGGATCTCCTGCAGGTGCCACCAGGGTTCAGCAGAAGGACGGAGAAGACACCTCCTTTTGCAGGAACCTGAAGGGGATGCTGGTGAGACACCTAAGCCATGTGAGGTTCACATCAAAMCCCCTTCCCTGGGGTTTTGAGCCCAATTCTCTCCTGCTTTGTGGAATTTTACCTTATTGCAAAATGGSTCTGAAACTCTGCCTCTCTGGTGAGACCAGTGGGCAAGAGAGAGGGCCAGGGAAGAGCCATGGAGACCAGCCAYGAGTGACAGACATGCCCAGGAAGACTGCAGAGTACACGGGGACATGTCCCAGGCAGGGTTTGGGTGAAACAAAGACCAGGCATTGGGTGAAACACTGGCCAGGGTGGACATGAGGCTAATGGGCTATGCCACCTCTAGCAACAGAGAGGAAAAGTGAGGAAAACCATGAAGAAACCAAGGTCAGCATATTTTAAGTTTCTTGAGACAGAGAAGCCATGTCTTTTGTCATTTCCTCCTATCGGCAGCCCTTCCACTCTGCTCCTGTTTATCTACAGGAACTGTCACCAAGGAAAAGCCCCAATTCAGAAAAGTCCTTAAGCATAAACCTAATTATCAGGACAAGATTAAGGTCTTTGCTGAATCGAGCCTGCAGAGCTGGGTGGAAAGCAGCTGAGCCACCCCAAGCCAGGCTCACTGGAGGACTGCACACTCAACTCCAACACGGCCCCTTCCTTCCTTGGGGGTCCATGTAAAATAAAACCAGAGGCAACCTTGCAAAAGCAGATCCAATTCCGAGGCCCTTAGCAGCCCACCCGGGTCCACAAGATCAAACCGCTCTGCTCTGCCAGCTGTATCCATCCTTCTTGCTTTTCAACACAGGGTACAAACCCTACTTTTCCTCTCTGTTCCCCGACTCCCTTCGCAGCCAGGCACACAGAGCAGGATGGCCAAACGCTGAGTGGCCTTTTCTTCTCAATTGCTCTCTGAAAGTCACTGCGAAATGTGATGCTATGTGGAAAGTGGCTGGAAAGAATGACACCGTGAGAGCCTATTTTTTTCCAAGGAAATAAATAGGCCGTGTGCCACGAGCACGGGGAGGAGAGGGTTTGTGCCAGGTCATGCACAGGTAGGGCCATGCAGGGACAGCCCGGAGTTTGTTTGAGCTGCAGTCACCACCTCTTAGGAAGGTTTTGCTGGGCAGAAGCACATGGGGCAGTCTCTGGTGGCGGCTGCAGGTAGCAGAAGTTTCGACCTGTCTGTAGCATCCCTGGGCGTGCAAGCTATTTGCAAGGGGGCCATGAAACCTGGGGAAGCAAGGCAAGCTACTGAACGCTGCATGGCAGTTTCCATGAGAGCAGGTACCCAGAACCACAGAGAGACCGATCACCTCTCAGCTGAGGAGGGGGGACTTTAATGCCCAAGGTGCTGGCAGGATGTCAGGCAAGCCGGAGCTTGAGGCCCAGCTCCAACATGGTTGCGGTGATGGCCTGGATTCAACTATTCCAAAGGGCACCGGACGGTCAAATCAAACCCCAAATTTAAATTTGTTAAAATAACTTTTTGCAAAACATTAGGACGGAGAGAAATGTTTCCATGGTTTTGTTTTTAAATTCCAAGTGGGAAGAGTTTATTTTTTCACTAGGAAACTTTCCCCGTAGGATTCACAACGCTGGCCAGGAGACAAGAACCAGCGAGCTCCGCTCCCGAATGGAGGTGACCCTAAGGGCGAGCCAGTGCTGGTCACGTCGCCTCGTGCAGCCTCAGTTACCCCTTTGGAAAAGGGAGGTGGCAACAGGCATGGCTGCAGAGGGGCTGGGACGCCAGCATGGCCAGATACGAGGTCAGCCCGTGTGGAGTGGGATCTAAACCCGAACACATAGTGTCTTATATTTGGTTGGAGGTAAATGCAATGAAAACTCCGACATTGCAAGCAGGTTATGGGCAAATATAGGGAGATTACCAATCTCCTTGGCTCTGCTTATGCACAAGTGTCTTGCGTGGGGATAGCAATGGTCTGTCCTTCACCATCACTCTGCTCCTGCTGGATTGCTGCTGGTTCACAATGTACAARTGAATGGCTGTTACCACTTGTTTGTCCTCTCTTGGTCCATGCTGTCCTGAAAAGCAAAATATTATAGAGATTTATAAAATTAACTGAAGGCAATAAAAAAGGCACGAGGTCTCATCTGGTTTCGATCAGCTCAGTGCCCTGGAAAACGTTTTACTCCAGCTGAGAGCCCAAGTGCTGCTGTTCCTGCCCGCAGGTGACTGGGGAGTCCCGAGTGTTTAATGCAAAAACACAGAGCAGGGAAGCAGGGATCTGGTGAACACTTGAGGAAAGAAGTGGAAATCAGGGCAGGCTGAGCTCCATTTACTAGCGTTGGCTGAAAACAAAAGACAAAAAAATACTGATTTGAAGTGCTTGCATTTTGCTCCTATCAAGGGAGCAGAGCAAGAGCACAGGGGTTCAGTCTCATTTGCAATTAAATATCTTGAGCTGATCCCATTTTATTCTCTACTCCCATGTACTGCTCTATCGCTATGGGGCTATGGATGGCAGGAAACTCCTCTTGCTTTGCCCCTTGAGAGAAGTGAGGATTTGGCATTTTAGGATCTGGGACGTAATGAAAACTGATTGCTTGGACACGCAGCAGCTCAAGGGTTAATTGGGCTCCCTCAGTTTCAGCGTAGACRTTGATATCAAGGTTTATCCACAAGGGAAAGCTTGTTCTTAGCAAGGTAGGAGCTCCAGGTACAACAGCCCCTCCTGCTCACCTCTGTAGCTCCAGCTTTTCATACCTGGCTGAGGCAAGCAAAGTAGAAGGCAGCACAGCTATTCTAGAACAACTTTCGTGCATGGAGAATGCCTCCTCAGGCTTATAAAACATCTCCCATCCCTGGGTACCCAAATACCTTCATCCAGACTTCCCCCAAGGGAAAGGCCAAAGATGCAGCGTTCCTGGTACACACCTCACCCATGAAGCATCACAGGGGTGGGGATGGGCTGTTGAGCCACCCCTGATCCAGGGAAGCAGCCAAGCGTGGCTGATGGGAATCACGGGAGGTGTGCCTTTGCTTTCAAAAGGACTATTAACATGCTTATAGTTAATCACACGAATAAATCTCGTGGTGGCTTGGAGCCAAAGTGAGCAGTAAAAGCACAGATCCCCAGGCCTCCCGATGGGAATTGGCCAGGGCCAGGGCCCGTGTTCTCACCAAGTGGTTGGGAAGTAATCTGCGGGCTCAGCACACAGACACTCAGGGATTTTTGTTCCATGTCGTCCACCCCACACCCCTTGAAAGGCTGTTATCCAGGGGGAAACTCGAAACTGCCTTCCCGTGCCAGCCGGGATGGCAAGGCAGTGTCCAAAGAACATGGGCAGAGGGTTGATCTGAGCTGCTTTTTCTCAGTGGTGGCTGCAGGAGCCATGGAGGGTGGATGRAGGGAGAGTGAGCCCCAGTCCTGTCCCTTGACCTCCTTCAGGGGCTTAGATGTATCCAAAATTATATATTTAAAGGAATGAGCCTCCCAAGGAGGGAAAAACCTTGAACCTCAAGCCCTGCTGAGTGTAGGAAGGCATTTAGAGAGACAGCTCAAAGTGCCTGGTGCAAGAGGGACTTGGGAGCATGAGGGTTTCTCATTGGCTTTATGGAAAGCCATAGCAGGTSTGTGTATGCTTGAGGGAGACAGGCAGGGTTGCTTCTGATGAAACATCCCATGGTATTGAGCTATGGCCCTGTCTCACATCCCACGTTTCTGCCGGACATGGTGGGAGACGCAGGCATTTGGGGCAGGCTGTAAAATTAATTTTAAGAGACTTGACTGAAGCAGCAGCCTGTCTCTCTCCTCCCAGAGTGGTCTCCCAGCCCCTGCATGTACCACCAGGACCTGACTTAGGCTGTTCAGCTTCAAAATAGTATTTTGTAAGTCAAATCTTTGAGTTCTCTTAGTGCAGAAATCAGCAAAGACAGTCAATGTGAATGTCTGTGTCCTGGGGTATGCAGCCAGGAGAGGGGGTCCAGGTGGACAGGCCAGCAAAACACAGGGAAGCTGTTTCCCCCAGCACTTTGAAATTTTGGTTGTCTGTTTACTTCTCTCCCCAGCTCCAAGCCTCATTATCAGGAGGCTCAAGGAGGGCAAAGGGAATGTGTGCACCGAGTCCACCCTGCTGCCTCMCTCCCGTTAACCTTGTGGAAGGTGACTGGTGGCCCTTTGCAGGGAGCTCACTCGTACCCACCTGAATTTCCACACACTTGCAGGGGCTCAATCGACTCCTTGTGATTCATTTTAATCTGGCACAAAGCGGCAGCTTGCTGAAGCCTGATGTGAAACACCCACATACGCTCGCATTATATAATATGAATCTAAGAAGATTAAATTTTCCGGTCTGAGGAAACACATGCACGTATGGCTGTACACATTTATACACAGTCCGGGGGTAGCTGAGTGGAGCTGAGGGCAAAGCTTCCCTTCAGAAGCACTGAACTTGTGCTCTTTTAGCACTTAAATAATGAGGCAAATAGTGTGTGTTTTCCTGTGCATAGACACGTGAATGAAGCACGGCAGCAGCTGTATGTTCTGCACTCGAAGGAAACACGAGAAGCGTTTGTAACTCTGTGCTTGGTTATCCACTTTGTTGGCAAAGTCTGCGCAGCAGCATGGAGCAACAGGTGGAATCCAAACAGTCCCTGCGCTAAACTTCACCTGTCAGTGTACGGCAAGATACCGTTCCCTGGGAAAGCAAACAGCAGGGAGAACTGTCCCCAAAAGMCCTGGGCATCTCTCGGCAGCCTTGGAGAGAACCCTGCCCATCCTGTGCCCTGCAGGAATCGGCCTCGGGGCGCAGCCCATTCCTCAGGAGGCTGCATGAGCACGAGCAGATCGATGCACACAGTCGGGACTCACGCTGGGTTTGAGGTGCCCAGGCCTTTTGCCCAAAGGTGGACTTTGCCTTCCAGAAGCTTYATGTTGGGAGCGGAAGGCAGGAAATGTGCTTCACCTACAGCTGCCCACGGTGCTCAGGCTTCCCGGGCAGCGAATGGATTTGCCTCTCTCTCTCCTCCTGCGCCTTCCCGTCATTGATTCACATTGTTTTCTAAATATAGCTCGGCCTCGTGAAGCTGCTGGCTCAGCTTTTACTCCAGCCAGAGGTGCGGGGCACGGAAGGTGCTCGCAGGAGCGGGGCCGGGCGGACGCTGCCGCTTCCCTGGCACGTGCCGTCCCCGGCCACCCCGCGCCATCACCGCCGCGAAGGGGGTGGGCTTGAGACCCCCTTCGTGGGACCCAGCCGCGGCCCCGGCGATGCTCGGGACAACGCCGGTGCGTCCCTCTGCGGCCGGCAGCGGCGCTGGGGGGCCGCACCTCAGCTCGGCCCGGGGTGGAACAGCGGGAACCCGCCTCTCTGCACCCGGAGCGCCCGGGCCGGGGTCGCCACCGCCGCGGGAACGCGGGAACGCGAGGACACGGGGACACTGGGGACAGGGGGACACGCACCCCCACGCCTCCCCCCGCGGGCGGCGCGCGCCCGGGCCATTCATGAAAAAGTTGACGTCAGGCGGGTGGGCGCGGCCAGGGCCGGGCCCCGCCCCCAGGGCCATTTAAGGCGGCGCGGCGGCGGGCGCGAGGCTCAGACGGGAGGCGGYGGCCGAGGCGTGAGGGAGCTTGGCCGGTACCGGCAGCGCCGCGCATCGTCCCGTGCCGTCCGGTCCTGTCCCKCAGCGCCCGTGCCCTGCCCGGGTGCCCCTCCCGCCACCCCCGCACGGGGCAGCCTCCGCCGGGACTTCATGTCTGTGCTGTGCCCCCTGCCCTGGTGAGTGGGCGCTTCCCGCGGGGGGCGGGCGGGCTGGGGGATGGCGGCGCCGCCGTCGCGGGTGCTGCCGTGGCCGGGGGCGCTTGAAGCCGGGCCCCTCCGTGGCTGTGTTTCGGGGCTTCGGCCGCCCCCTGTCCCGGGATGAGGCGACGCGGCGGGACGGCCAAGGGTCCCGGGGAGCGACTTAGGGGAAGCGGAGGGAAGGAGGCCGGTGGCGGCGGTTCCCACGCCGGGCGGTAGCGGGATGAGCCGCGGTAGAGGAACTGCGAGCTGTGCGACTTCACTTCACTTTCTCGCRCTGGAAATGCCATTAAGGCTGTAAAAGCCGAGCTGGAATTGGCGCCGCGCGCTCCGCTGGTGTGGAAGTCCCAGAGGTTGTAAAATAAAGTCAGCGGGATATAAAGCACACCGGCTTGGGAAAAAAAAAAAAAGATTAAAAAAAAAAATTAAAAAAACCCAAAACTCCTGCGCTTGCACTTTATTTACTGTGGTTTTTTACTTTCCCCCCCACCCCCCGGGGCAGAGCTGGAGGAAGCGGAGTTAAAAGCGAAGCGCTGCTGCCGGAGCGGCCCCGGCTGTGCTCGGGCTGGGGGGAGAGTCAGGGRGGTGCTCCGAGGGCATTGGACGTAGCTCCGGCGTACGAGGTACTGAGCTTTTTCCGCTGCCTTCCAAGGGGGGGCAGGAAGGAAGGGACCAGAAATAGACTGCCTGCAGCCTCTGCTGCTCGCTTCACCGCTTGAATCGTGCTCGGTCCTCCCGGAGCCCCTCAGATCACGGGAATGCTGTCTTTTGTCTCTAGCTCTGATTATCTGAGATCCGCTGAAATGACTGAAGTGATGATGAACACCCCAGCCATGGATGAGATCGGACTAAGCCCCCGCAAGGATGGGCTGTCGTATCAGGTAAGTGCTTTGCTGGCAGTTGAGGCATTAATCCCATGTGGAATTGCCTGGGCTGGACTGTAAGCTCGGTCTAATGTACCTTTCCGTAGCCTGACCTAATAGCAGGTCTTGCAGTAGTGAGAACTAGTCAACAGACTRGAATGTTTGCTTGGCAGGAGATGGTTGTCTAAAATATCACTCACTATCAGTGCGGGTTGGCAGAGGATATGGTTGTTTTTGAAGTGACCGAGCCCCCGCTCATTCAGCATTCCCAGGGCTCAGTGGGAGATGGAGAGAGTGGTTAAAGAAGGATTCATGCCGCTCACTGGGCTGAGAAGACTTTGGGATCTCTTTAGCACGGCACACAGCTGATCTGCTGAGAGCAGGAGGATGCTGTTTATGTGGCATCTACATCTTTTTGAGCTAGTTCTTGGTTTTCCTGACCGACGTGCCCATTTGAGAGGGTTAACAGTCTTCTGTAAGATACAGTGAGGCCAGAGACAGCCTAAATGAGCCTTGARAGGTCACTGGAGATACCGATACCTGAAGGCACGAGTTGCATGAATTCTGAAAGTTCTGAACAATGTAGTTAGCTATCAACCTCTAGATCAGTGGCTGGGGTGAAGAAGTAGTCTTCAACTAGCTCAAGCCTYAATCCTTCAGTCTCAATATCCCTTTAATTTCCTAGCCTGTAGTTAATCAAAGCACAAGTTAGTCATCTTAGCCATGATTCCTACACTTCCAGGACACTTCTTGATGAGATCTAACACAGATGCTGAATGCTTGCAGGTGACTTGCACCTGGTTTGTGCATTGGGTGACTCTTACTGGCAGATCCAGATGCAGGGTTCGTCCTTGGCAGATGTTACACAACCTGCACACAGGCACTTGCTCCAAGTGTGCATTCAGATGAGGTGCTGTATGTTTGCATATTTATGTCTGAAAAGTGAGCTACAAGGCAGCAGCAGTGCACTGGAGCATGAAATCAACTGAACTTTGGGCCACGGCTGAGGCCTCCAGCARAAGCCAGAGCTTATGTGGAGGAAAAGGGGATGCATTCCTTCCCTTAGTCAGGATTCTGGCTCTGGATAATGCAAGCTGTTTGGTTTATAGCTGTGCTGTACTTCAGCACTTGAGTGGGGAGTATAGGGCCTCTCTTTGCTCTCTTACAGAGGGAGTGCACAGGAATGAGAGTGGTTAAACCTGAAGTAATCAAACTAACCTGCATGAGATGCCTTTACACTATGACGAGGCTTAAAACCCAGTCAGGGCAAAGGCCTCTGTTTACCTATCCAAATTCCCAGTGAGAGGCAGAATGTAGGTGCCCTGCTTGTTCAAATGATCACAGTGCTAATGACCTTGATAAGTCTGCTTGGGCCAACTGGGGAACAGGCCTGTTTGGTTTTGAGTGGATCATCTGAACCTGAACATGTGAGTCATAAATGCTGACGACTCATATCTGTGCAAGGTTTTTGCATCCTAGATCTGTTCTCTTTAGTGGTCTAGTCATAGATGCCTTTTTTTCCCCAAATGCCTGCAAGAGGTAGGAACTTCACCTTGATGTGAAGCAAACTGATGGCAGCAAGAGTTAAGGTGTTGAAATGGAAGACCCTTATGGCATTAGCAGTGTGTGGGCTGTGTATGAGGTCTGCCTCTAAATCAGGTTAGTGYAAAGAGGATTGGGGAGCAGGATCCAGCCTTCCTTTTCTGGCTGCTAGGCTGAGAATGTCACAGTGTAAGTCAAGGTAAGTTGAAAGCATCCTTAAAGGGTTGAAAACTCAACTGAGACCAGCAAGGGCAAATCTGATGCAAATAGCACCATGAACTCTTTGTTCTACCTCAGACTTTGGCACTTTGTGCCTCATCTTGGTGATGGAGAGAGTTTGGTACATGGAAAATTGTATGCTTGTCTGAGAGCTGTAGTGCAATAACTTAAAACTAGACAGGGCTAATGGAGCATGACTGCTCCTACACTGGGGCTTGTTGTTCTAAGCTGCAACATCTTCCTCCACTCATCTGCAGAGCCAGGCACTCACAGTGTCAGTGTTACAGCCTTGGCTGGCTATGAGAGGCAAAGAGTAAAACGTGGAGCCAGAGCAGGGAGGGCCAAGCTTTTAGCTTCAAAAATTTCTCTTGTTCCTTTAGTAGAACTTGAATTTATTTTACTACAGAGATGACCTCAAACTGGGGTTTAAAATGCCTCTCCCTCAGGCTGTAGAGCAGGGACTGCCTGGGAGACTGGGAGCTGCTTCTGCCACTGGAGGCAGGCATGAAACTGTCTGGAGCAGAGGAGCTGGTACAGCACAGTAGCACTGCTGGAACTGTAAAGCACRTCAGTACCTGCTGCAGGCAGACTTGTCCTACCAAGAGTACTGTTTCAAAGTGTTTTTGCCTTCACTTGGAAGTAAACTGAGGAAGYAAGCTCATACCCTGAGTATAAACTTCAGCAATCTGATTCTTCTGTCTTGTGGAGTTCGGTGAACTTCAGGGCTCCTCTCTCGGTGGTTATGAGGGGAACTTGGGTTGTTGACTTTTTCCTTCTGCATCTTCCACCCCCATGCCTCTGCTGACACCCCGGAGTGTCTGTCTGTCCTAGACCTCAGCTGAAGGTCTGCACTCCCCCCTCAGTGAAGCGTTGCTGGGCTGGTCATCACTGCTCAATAGTGTGAAAACTCAGACTGCAGAAGTAATACCAATATTGAGTTGCCTCCATAGGCTTAAGCAAAACATGCTTTCTCAGCATAGGAATGCCTTTTTTTCCAGTTAATAGGCAAAATGTTTGTAAGCTAGTGTGCTAATTTCAAAATCTTTTGGTGTAAGACAGCTTTTATTCCTGTATTTGTGACAGGAAGCTGTTGTCTGAGCCCCCTGAAGATGGTTCAGCCAACATACTTCAAGGGCCTGAGCAGAAAAGAGTGGTGAATTTGGGGCATGAGTCTCAGAACAGGGCAGCATAGACAAAACAGAAGATGTGACTGAAGAGATGATGTCATGCTGGGTCTTGTGCCTGCAGTGAGAAGCTATTTCTGGATCTTTAATAGATGTCCCATAATTCCCATGGGACTTACTAAACAAAAAACTCATTGAAATGCAGCTGATGGCTCAAGTTGCCCCTGCTACAAACAGATGTGCCTATGGAGGGCTTCATGCACTTTGGGCCTGGCAATCTCCAGTGAGCTAGGCCTTTTCTGTTGCCAGCAGGAGCTAATGTAGTGTTTGCTGGTTTCCAGCCCCTAGAAATACCTGTTCTTTGAAGAGCCTCATCAGCACTCTGCCAGCTTGTCCTCTGTGCTGTCTCCCAGCGGCATGAACAATGCCACTGAAACCGAGGCTGAATTAATCATTTCGTGGAGCTGTTGTCAAAACAGTGCCTTGACCAGAATCCTACCTTGCTTCGTGGAAGTGGAGCGGGGTCTGAGCTCAACTGAAAACACTTTCATGCCCAAAACGTGTGTTCTGAGCAAATGCAGTGTCCTGAGTTGAGTGTGCTGCTTTGCTGCTGGCTGGCTGTCCAGCTGACTTGCTGATCCTTTAGGCTCCCTCATAGGAGACTGGCCTGCGGAGGCTGAGCTTGCCTCATGCCGTCGGCTGAGGTTTGGTTGTCATGGGGAGCTTGAGCTCTTTAAGTCAGGATCGCATCATGCTGGGATCCGTCTGGGTTAATCACAGCCACAGCTCGCGGTGAATCACGTCACAGGGGCTGAATCTGGGTAAATAGGCTTAAGGCTCTACCCGGTGGCTGTGGCAAAAACTTGGTGTTGGGGAAGTAATTTCTGGGGAGTGCAACAGCTCTTCACCAGCCCTAGGGAAGAACTGGCCTTCCCAGGGAGCTGTGGTGCTCAGTGCTTGAGCTGTGTCTCCTGAATCCGTCCACTTAAACTGGGCCACCAATATGTAACTGACCCAAGGGCTGATGGCTCAATGGAAATTGTACTTCCTTTTTAATTCTTTTCTTGTGAGGTGCTTCATGTCTGTGCAGCCTTGATTGGTGCAGGGGAAGTCCTGCATCAGAGCTGGTGCTTGCTGCTGTGGAAGACCTTGAGACTGGGCGGTGAAAAGGTGGTGATAGCAAGCATGGTTGCTAGACAAGATGGCTAGGCAGAGTCAATGTGTAGTCCAGGGTCTGGGACCTTAAATGAAGACAGAAGCAGGATATGGGATAAACAGATCCAAAACTAATCATGTTTGCAGCTACGCTGTGCACAAAAGTGTTCCACTGAAATCCAAGCTGAAGACAGCAGCTCATCAGAACACCTCGGTACATGTTTTTTCCCCCTCTACTTTCATGCCTTGTTACTCTGAGGGAAAATGGTTAGATGTAGGAAGTTTCCCTGACATCATGCCCTGAGACAGGGCAGTAGTTCTGTGGCTGGRGAGTTGTCATGGTTCATCAACCTGAGTCACAGCTACTGTGTACATACTTGGAGCTCAGTTTCAAGTCATGACTACTGTGTGGGTAAATGTACGTATTGTAGCTGGAGAAGTCCTCCAAAGAGGACACTGAGAGATGACTGAAATATTTCCTGAAATGAGCTTGCCATGCTTCTCAATGACAGTAAAGTTTTATTTTCAGAACTTAAGTGGTGGTTTGGGATTTGGAATATTGGCTTGATATGGCTGAAGAGGCACAAAATTCAGCTTTTTAGTCCGGGGAGGATGAGTGATATGTGTCCATCAGGGGTGTATGCCGTACCTGAAGTGGGATGTCTTCCAGTATGGACTTCACAGTCCTGTGTAGTGCTACCACAGTGAAGCAAAGCTTTCCCCCAAACCAGTAACTTAATTTGGAAAGATCTCATTGCTTTAGTGTCCCTGTAATAAAATTTACATAGTTTTCAGCCCCATGGGAGGGGAGACAAGCATTTTAACTATGGGTGTTGGTATGGAGTACACATGTGGAAGTTGTTTTGAATTTACAAGTGTCACTTGGATTATGGTAGTGCGGAGCTAATCCCCTTAATTGTCTGACATCTCTCCTGCTTTTGGTGTTTCTCCATCCCTGTGAATGCTGAGAGAGGGTATGAGCCTCCCCAGGGCAATGGAAACTTTCCGTTCTTGTTGCCAAGACTTCATCCAAGGATAGCAGAGCTAGATCATCTGAAACAGAGGCAAACATGATCTTCCGAAAATCATTTCAAGCTTTTGTTTCAAGTTCTGCTTTTCCCTGCTCTGTCCAGCTGCAACGCAAGAGTTTGGTTAATTTGTATGTGATCTGGATAAGTTCATGAGGAGAGCAATTCCCCAAACATAATCCAGAGGGGCCTGTAAAAACCAGTCTTGCTGTTGGCAAGAAGCTGTGTTGAGTAGCGTAAGAAGCAATATATGTGTCCTCTGTGGGCTCTAGGGGTGTTGGATGTGTGTCTCCATGGGCCAGGAGCTGAGAGGCTCTATGGAAGCAGTTGCAGCCCCTTGTGCTGTGTCATGCAAGTGAAGGGGTGGAAGATACCTTTGAATTGCTGCTAAATTTGCTTTCAGGCAGCCATCACAACCACGTGGTTGTCATTGTTTCCCCACCAAGTGACCAGGTCAGCCAGGGGAAGGCATCTGCCTCAGCTGTGTCAAGGTGGCTCCCTGTCATGAACGAGAGGGAGAAGCTAACCTATGTCTGCTCTTTAGGGGCTGGAGAGCTGCAGAGTTCCCCCCMCACWCCTGAGCTGGGTAATGAGAGCAGAAAGGCTTGGAGGCAGGTTTCGGTGTCCTGGCTGCTGTGCCAGAGAGTGCAGAGCTCTCAGGTCAGAGCTGAGCCGCTGCATTCCCAGCACGGACCTTGCTGCAAGTTGRGGAGTGGTTTTTTCTTCCCATTGTCTAAATCTGGAGTGGGACCAGATGAGGCACACAGAACCAACAAATGTAGCATGGCGCTGCTGGAGTGGGACAGAGAGAGCTGGTGCTTGCTTATCTTTTCTTATAAAGAGTGAGTGGGGAGGCTGGTTGGGGTATTTCTTTCACTCCTCAGATGTACAGTTAGTCTTAATCTGCAGCCCTTTTTCCTTGGGTCCCTGTGCTTGGCCTGTTTTGCCCTGCCTGTCCCATTGGAGGAAATCTGCCTTTCTGTATTTTTTCCATTGAGTGTCCMCGCCCCTTCAAACTGCAGTTGCAACATCTCCCTTCATGCTGCCTCAACGATTAAAAAGCATGACTTAGTGGAAAAAATCCTGACCTTCTTGGGTTCGGCCTGTCCTGCAGMTGTTTGAGATAAGATTGTGCTAGGGCTTTTTTTTATTAAAAAAGCTGCACACCACATTTTGCRGATATTTGTTTGTAAGGAAATGACTACTACTTAGTTTCTGGAAAAAAAATCTGGCAGGCTATTTTCAAAGAAATTGCTCCAATTTGACCTAATGTGCTTAAAATAATAGCCGCCAAAGGTTAGTTTAATTATTATACTCCTATTTTTCTTGCATAGGAGGCTATTTTCATGACATTATCAGCTTATGTAACCTCTTGAACCACACATTTTTTTTCCATTGCAACTTTCTAAACCATGTAATGTCAAGGGGTTTTTTTCCTGTCTTGGGTTTAGATAACAACTTGATGCTTAAGAGCCACTGACTGTACTTTCAGTAATGCACCATGTGCCTGAAACTGCCTTTGTTTGGCCAAGCAGAAGCCACAAAGCTCCAAGAAACAGTTGCTCTCTCCCTTGTGCCGGGAGTGACTAATAGCAAGTAGSTCACACTGCAATGCCCGGGTTGATATGGCTGCATTCAAAGACCTCACTTGCTCTTGTGTGCCTGAAATCGTGGATGGTGGGAGGTGGACTCTTGCACCACTGTCCCCAGGACCAAAAGAACATGTGAAAGCAGCCCCTGGTTTGTGCATTACCTTCTGTTACCCTGCCTGACTTTGCCAACCTGAGAACACCATYGGGCTGCTACTTAATGCAATCTGGTTGCCACAAAGCTTTGGATGTGAGGGAGAAGTGAAGCTGAACAGCAGAAGACTGAATATTGTCAAGGAGGTAATGGTATAGTTAATAGTTGCTAGGCTGAAGAAGGAGTTGATAGGATGTTATTTCACTTTTGTGGCCAGGGCTTCCCGAGGTCATGGTGCCCACATGATTGGCACAAGGAGAACGAGGCTTCATGGTTAATGCTCAGGGCTCCAGGATGGGGAGCCTGCTTTTGTGACTGGAACCACAAAGATCAAAGCAGATCAGATCTTGCTCTCAAACTGAGGCTGAGGCTGGCAGTGCTGCTCCCTGCAAGGATGCTCTTGCAACTCAATTGAATGCAGACAGTGTTCAAAGAAAAGTACAGCCACGTGGCTTCTTACCCGATCTGCAACCTTGAGGGGAAAATGAATTTAAACACCCCAAAGAAGGAAATGACAAAATTCAACTGTAATGTGAAATGGGCACTCTGATAACATTGTTTGAAATAGCAGGTGGTAGTTGTTTTATCTTCTGGTTACCAGCCAGGAGATGTGATGTAGCCACGTGGATTTTGTCACCCAGCACATCCCTTCTGGATGAGCTGGGGTTTGAAGCTATTCCCCTAGAAAGTAACACAACCTCTTCTGTTCACATTACAATCTGGTTATGCAAAGCTTCTGCTAACACTGCACCAGCAGCTTTTCCTGTACTTGTGTTTTGCCTCAGTTCCTAGTAGGATGAAAGTGGGCATCTCAGTGGCACTACCAGCAAGTATGGGCCCTCATGCTGCTGCAGTGCACAAGCTTGTGCCTCCATGTGGCAAGCAATGGATAGGAGGGAGTGGGTGAGGTAGTGGTCTGTGCACCTTGAGGGGCTGGAGATAAAGGAGTCCTCATACTCCTTGCCTGAGAAATGGGGTGCATAACTGCTGGCTGTGCCACAGGTACTGCTTTTTTGAAGAAATATGGCCCATTCTCCAGCCCTTCCATAAAATGAGTCTCCTGCTGAGTTTCACTGCTGGTGTACAGTAGCTGTAGAACACAGAATACTGCTGAGATTATCTCTAAAATGCAGCTGAGCTATTTCGGGCTGGCACTGTGGCCTTGGAGTGATACCAGACGCAGGCCCTTGGTGCAAGGGTCTGGGCTGCTCTAGCCCTGGGTTGCCATGAGCCTCCTGCCTTCCAGCAGCAGAGCCTGGAGAACAAACCCGTTCTCCTGTGCAGCTTGACCAGCAGCAGAAAATGAGATCTCAGATTCTCTGATCGAGATAGCTCCATGTGCAAACTGAAGAGCATTAATGCAAAAGCAGGGGTGGGGGGGCGAGGCGTTTGGATAAATATCCAAAAGGGCAGATCCCTGTTTGCTGAGCACTATCCAAGCAAGCGTGTGCTCGGGAAGCCTCTTGGGCAGTGCTCATTTCCATTACTTGGAGACTTGAAAAGGTTATTTACAAGTTGGAGAGTATTCCCGTCGCTCAGCGGTTGACTCTGTGTCCAGACTAGCCTGCCCTGGAGACCCAAGTGTCTCGAGCTGTGTTTTGGCTGAGACTGTGTGAATGCAGCCCCTCTCACGGACTGTTCCTTGGCTCTTTCAGATCTTCCCTGACCCCTCAGACTTCGATCGTTACTGTAAGCTGAAGGACCGCCTGCCCTCCATTGTGGTGGAGCCCACGGAGGGCGACGTGGAGAGCGGGGAGCTGAGATGGCCGCCGGAGGAGTTCCTCGTGCAGGAGGAGGACGAGGAAGAGGAGGAGGAAAACTGTGAAGACGCAAAGAAGGACAACAAGGAGCAATAAATGGCATCTGAGGAAAGGCAAGGGACTGCACCCTTCTGAAGGAAGAGCCACACTTTTTTTGAAAGTCTTTTTAAAAAGACAAGTTCAATTTTGCACCTGCGAGATCTTAGTTTTTTTGTATTCTCTGTATCGAGAACTGAAGCCCTCGGTGTCACCAGACCTCCTGAGGAAGGAAGGAAGTAAYGCAGAGAAATGTTTGCTGTTCTCGAGATCATTATCTGTATTTTTCCGAGGCGGAGGCAGCAGTGAAATTCCAAGCACATGGCAGAGGGTGACCACACGAAGACTGCTGGAGGGGGGAGCTCGGGGAGGGGGAGGAAAGTTGGAGGTGGCAGCGTTTGGCTGGGAGCTGCCTCTGGCTAAAAGCATGAGAACAGAGCCGAAATATCTCAGATTTGCCTTTCTTACAGCTTCCATTTTGTGTGTCGGGGGGTGGAAGGGTGTCCATAGCGAAGCATGGCTAAAAGCTCTAGTGACAAGGGGCCTGTAGCTCTCCCTAGTTCGGCACCTCCTAGGGTAAGGTGAGCRTCCATAGGAGTAGTTTGGTTTCTTGCTCTCGCTGTTGAGCCTGTTTTCCAGCCACTTTTCCCAAAGTTACTTTCTCCCCCTTTGTTTGCCTTTAGACTCTCCAATGCTGAACAGCTGTGTTATTTGCAGGATAACGTTAGGCTGCTGCTTGCCATCTCTCCTGCGACGCCCTAGTTTATCTTGCAGGTGGTGAGCGTGAGGTGATGTGCATCGGGTGTAAAGGTGCTTCTGTCTGCAGCAAGAGCTCATGTAGGTTTGAACACCTCAGATTTTTCTCTCCTATTTGCTGAGGCTGCTGAGGGTGGTCTCGTCTTGTACGGTGCCCAAAGCCCAAGGGTGGAGATTTATGCCTCCTTACCTTGGTGTCTTTGAGGTTGTAGGGTTTCATGTCTCTTAACTTGCTGGTCAGTGGGCTTGAGAGGGCTGGGGTGGGGGGGGTCTCATCCAGCTTTGCACTGCTGGGCCTCCTCAGTGCAGGACAGGCTGGTGGGGACTGTTGTAGGGAGGGCTGCCAGACATGGGGGTCACCTAAAGACAAAACACCAGATCTAGTGTGGATCAGCAGTGACAGGGTCTACTGGGAGAGGATTAGTCTGGGTGTCCTGAGACAAGATGCATTTCTGCTTCTTAGCAAGGGTCAAACATTCGTGGTTGTTTCGTGAAGTGCAGACTGGCTTGTGAAGTCTGTGGTTGTTCCCTCTTCACCATATCCTGCCTCAAGGAGAAGGCCAGTCTGCTGCCAGACAGGGTAACCTGCTGCTTTCCTGGAAMGGGATGATCTTGCAGCTTTGGGGACCAGCTTGGGAGCCAGTCAGTCTTGGGATAGGATGAGAGCAATTTCCACCTAAACCAAATCTGAGGTCATGGAAGAGAAGAAGAAATGTCAAGGCCTTAACCAAACTTCCATAATAATCCCAATGCCACCCCCCCTTTGCTTATAACTGGTTCCATTTTTAAAATCTATTTGGACATGTGTGTATTTGTATTTTTAATACCTCATGAGTAGTTAAACGCTGGTGGGGTTTGGGAACTGCTTTTAACATATTGGCAGGATTGTTTTAGTCTTGTCTTGCTTGTGTTTAAACATAATGGCAATAATTTATCAGCTCTGTGTAACTATTTTGGACAGATGGGAGTTTGGAGATGAGTTAGCACAAAGCAGGAGAAATTCAGTGTTCCTACACTGCAGCTGGCCTCTGGTCCAGCCACGCAGACCCACTTAGGCACTCTCCCTGCCCACCTTGGTGGATGGTCGATCACTGAACAGTCATGATGTGGTGATACCATTTTCTCTAGCGATGGATTCAGCTGTTGTGTCTGTAACACTTGTTCTAGTCTTGCTGTCTTACTGGAATGAGCTTGTACACCTGCATACCAGCCAGTTGTCTTATTTCTAAGTGTTACTCTCTATTGGTCTGTACCATCTGTACCACCAAGTCAAAGCTGTATATCAAAGATATTACCATGTGGGCAGCAGTGAGATGGCAATCCTTGGACTTCAGACCTGCTGTCTGCCCTAAAGACTTGCATATTTCTGTCTGCATCCTTTTTTTGGAAGTATTGTGTATATTTCTATTTGTTGTTGAACGTATCTAAAGAACAAAGCACTCCAGTAAAACTCCTCCTGTTGTATGATATACATTCTATATTTCTGTAATTCTTTTTTGAGCCTCAGGGAGAAGCTAGCATTTTTTTCAAACTACATTTTTGTCACTGTGACAGTTGTAAATAAAGTTTGAAAATGCTTTCCAAACATACTGGCTTTGTTGTTRCTGCAAATGTGGGTTGGGATGATTGACCTTCCAGATCATGGCCAGTCCTGGTGTTTCAGGTCTTAGGTGTGCTGACTTGCAAGGCTAATGCAGATACCTGAAGAGGCTCATGTCTCTCAGTAGAGCCTTGGAGATGTTGGTTTCATGCTTGTGGCTGGCCTCAGATCATGCCCTTATGGCATTGGAAACCTAAATCAACTTAGAGTGAGGGGCAGCGCCTTTGCTTTCCATCTTCCTGTGGTTGCTTGTTGCTGTGTGAAAAGCTGCAGCAAACTGCTGCTCCAGYTTATTTGTTCCTGAAAAAAACCTGTATTTATATCAGTAATCTACATCTACCCCCTTACCTAACCTTACAGAATATGAAGTAATGGAGAGTGGAAACTATTCGTAGSTGCTGTTAGTCATGTTCCCTGTGCAGGCTCTTACCCTGCCCTGAGCAGCAGTCATGAAGGCAAGCCTTGCCTTGCTGTGTGCTCTTAGGGTCTCAGCTGAGCTACCCAGGATTGTCAATGTTGGCCATTTTAAGTCTAGAGGTCAACTCTTGTTGASTGGTTGGCTGTATCCTGTCACACACCAATGTCTCTGTGCCGCAGTTCTTGGTGCTGCTGGAGGAAATGGCATTTCTGAGTGTGATTCTGAGCTCGTTTGGTACCAAGGCACTGCTCTGGGCGTAGAACTCTGACCACACTCGGGTTCAGTAATTCACATTGTGTACTTAATGGGATTAAATTTTCCACTTAAACCAGGTGATAAGAAGCAAATACCCTGCAATACCTATATCTGTAAGGACACATAGATAGAAATGCTGAGATTTGGCAGCTAACACTCTAATCTAACCTAGGCAAACAAGCTCAGCTGAGGCTGGAGTGTTATGTTTACATGAGACTAGTTTAAATACACTAACTAATGACCCTTAGATTTAATGCTTGAACTGAGGGCATGCTCAGTGTGAGCCCCACAGTTCGAAGATGGATTGTATCGTTCCCAATCCCCCTGGATGTTTTATGCTGTGGAAACAAATGCAATATTAAAGCTGATCTCTCCTTTTCTTCAGTCAGCCTCTAGCAAAGGTGCTTTGATCTCCTCCTCTCCTTGGGCATGGAGTTGCTTGCCTTGTAGAAGCTGCTGCAGCATTTCCAAGATGAAGTGCTGATCTGAAACCAGTGAAGATGTTTACTCTTGACCCAGAATGTTTTTGTTTAAGATACAGCATTGGTTAGGGAAACTGCAAATGTATTGAACTTGTCTGCTACTTCCGTGTGCTTCACACCAACAGGTTTTTCAGGCTCACATCAGAATGAAGGATGATCCTGATGCATCATCCTATTTTGGGGTCAGACCAGAAGGGGTGGTCTCTGAGTGAGGCTTGCTCTGCCAGGGGGTCTGCCTTGTATCAGCCTGGAGCAGTGCTGGTGGGAAGGGGGCTCTTTCCTGCTCTTTGGCTGCAGCTGTTATGGCCAAACTGGAACTTGGATCACCAAATGAAAATGGGCTTGCTGCTGAATGGGTGACCCTGAGTCATCTCAAAAAAATGATGGGTGGCATAAGGACCTTTCTTTGCCTTTGTTTCTTCTGGCTCTCATTTAAACTTGAGGCATTTGTCCTCCTCAAAGCTTTGCCCTGTAGTTGAAACTGATGACACAGCGAGCTGTGTGCTGCTGTTCTGCTTAGTTCAGCCTGTTCTAACTCTCCCAAATRTTTCATTTGTGGTGTTCAGTGTGCATCCACTTCTGTTTGGCTTTGTCAAAGCACACAGTCGCTTGAACCTCTGCACCTGACCTGCAGGCATCTGACTTTGCCTACATTTGGGTGCAGACAGGAAAAATTGCTCTGTGGGAGTGCAAAGATAATTCACAATCAGCACTGCATGTGGGGAGCAGCCACCCCTTAGATACAAGTCCCCTTGGTGCAGGTCAGAGTCCTGCTCTGGTATAACCACACTYCTTATCATTGCAAGCAACAGGAGATGCTGAATTTTCTTTCAGGTGAGCTGTCTTCTTCCAATTTTAATCCCAGTAGGAAGCTCCCAGCAGCCGAGGACATGGGGTTTTCATCCCTGTGATGTTGATCTGCTTTGAGATGCCTTGAAGCACAATCAAAACTAAAACAAAATCCTCCAGATCTAGTCACCTGGAACAAACCAAGGGATGCAAGGAGCAACAGCCTGTAATGCACAGGCTCTGAGCTCTCAAAAAGCAATCCTGAGCACCAAGCATCTCTATATAACCAAGAGGAATTACTATCCCTAAATCCTTGCTTGAGAAGAAAAGCTCTGGGCATTTCATGGTCCAGGTGATGCCTTTCTGCTTATCTTTGGACAGGAAAGCAAAGATCTGTGTCTGGACCTGGGAGAAGCACAGCAGAGTTTAGTTATGCACCTGCCTGGTGCCCCTGTGGTCGGCAGCATCTGTGTTGATGTCTCTGCAGCAGGAGGGCAGCCTGTGAAGGTGTGGGGCATCCCTTGAGCCATGGCCCATCCCGAGCTTTCCTGAAGGCCAGCAGTGTCAGTAGCACAGTGACATTGGCTTTGAGCCCCTTGGCTTCAAAATGTGTCACTGTAGCTACAGTGATCATCCACCTGCAGAAAGGGCTGTGCAAGCCCAGCTGGAGAGCAGCTCTGCTGAGCTAAGCTCAAACCCATCCTTACACAAATGAAAGCTTATGAATGTTGTTAGAGAGAGGAGAGAAGAGGCTTCATGCCCATCACCTAGGGAGGAACTGAGTGCAGAGAAACCTGCTTCACCCAGGAAATGCCTGGGACTGGTGGTAGCATTGTGTGTGTTCATGTGATGATGAGCAGGGGTGGAGAGAACAGGAGCTGCTGCAAAGCGAGGAAAGGCACTGTGGGTGGGGTTGTTGGGTGTGATAGTGGGCAGCTGCTCTGCCAAAAGTCCTGTGTTGCTCCAGGGTCTCATGGCTGAAGGGCTGGACGTGCTGCCAGGACATACCCTGGGGCGCCCATTGACCTCTGCAGCTCCTAACATTTGCTCAGTGGGAGTTCACCTGGAGGAAAAGATGAGAGGGGCTCGACTTTGTCGTGCTGTGCTGATGGCCACAGCAGGGGCTGAACGCCCTGGGGTAGCAGGCTGGTGCAGTTTGGGTGCCAGGACTGGAGACAGACCAGCTGGGGAAGAGATTCCTCTATGCTCTGGTCCCACCTTCTCTATAATGGCTAAAAGRGGAAGGATTGGGGTGGAGGCATGAGCAGTAATTTTTGTTATTGTTTCAAATCAGACTTTTTCCTGTCAATGAAGAGCTTTTTCTCCCAAACCACGTTCTCAACTCCATGAGAGCTGTCTTGTGCTTTTTCCACAATAAAGCAAAAAAAACCCAGCCCCATGCTTGGGCTCAGAGACCTCTACTTGCCCACTGAAGGCAGCAAAGAAAGGCCAAGAAGAGATGGAAGACAGCAAGGGAACAGAGCCTGGAGGGGTGAACCTCTGCCCATCGCAACAGGCAGCTGAGGCCTGACAAACACACTGTTTTGAGAGCCCTGAGGGGTGGGAAGACTGCACGGTGAGAGAAGCCACAAAGGAAGCATGCACTGAGCACTTGTTCCCTGCCAGAGCTGTAACCACACAGGGTTACCAGAAGCAACCATCAGCTTCATCTGATAAAAATAAGCAAGGAAGTCGTGTATGAGAGGGAGAGGATGTCAGAAGCCAAGCATGAAAATGTCACAGCAGCTTTGCTTTCATTTTCARTGCTTCCTTCTTTATTCTGCCCTCAGCCAGTTCAGGAGCCCAGATATTTCCCGCTCCATCTGTCCCAGGGTGTGTCCTGCCTCTCTCCCAAACATCCCCTGGCCCAGGTGTGCTCGTGGCCACATGCTGTGTGCCCAATGCYCTGCCATACGTGCTGGGAGCCTCCTGCACACAGCTTGCAGCTCTGCAGCAGCCAGCGCCTCGTCCAGCTACAGCCAGGTAGCTCCTCCAGGGTCTCATTGGCCAGTGCCTTTGGATCCGGACTGCAAAGCCGAGGATCAACGCAAGGGGAAACACAGGAATATAATCCCAGAGTGGACRCTGCCGTGTAACAGCCTGCTCCTGSTGTTTTCCATGCTGAGAACTGCTCAGGTGGGGTGAGGACACGGCTCAGGTTTGCAGCTTTCTCCAGCTGTGCCGGGGCAGGGAAAAAGGGTGGCTGTATTACAGGCGGGTTGAGCTCTTCCCCACAGGTTCTCTGCATTCAGAAGTATGAGCCAGGCAGGTTACAATCAGCTCAACAAATATTTGTCAAGCACGAGCCTTCCTGAGCGGTGTTCGACAACTCTTTTCCACCGCGGTTGTTGCCAGCACTGTGGCTGTCCGGCCTGCCGTGGGTGCTGCCTGCCGGGGTGAGGACTGGCCCCTGCTGCCACAAGAGCTCTGGCCACATTTCCCCTGGTAAAAATAGCGCCTCTTTGGTGTCTGGGTGACCACAACCCTGCGTCTCACGGGGTGGAGGTGAGTGGGCTGAAGGTGGGTGGTTCAGCGAGCAGCAGAGGTGGAGCTTCTTGCCTTGCTCCCTCGGGTGGGAAAACCCTTTCCAGTGCACCAAGAGGGCTCTGTGTGTATGTGGGATCTGCCTCTCAGTCCCCTGCCCTCCCCTGCTCCAGTGCCCACAGCTTGCTTTGCCCTCTGCACAGCCTATTGGGTAATTGGCACATTCTGACATTGGTTCGGTGGGTTTAATCCAGCAGTGTTCCAGCTGATGGGATTTGGGATACCTTCACAAGAAGGGAAGAACAGAGGCAGCTTTAGAACAGAGTCTCGTGCATAAACTTGCCCTGACAGTGGGACCAAGGGGAGGCTTTGCAGGAACTCTTCAGACCCTGCCAGGCTCAGCTGATCCGTTCTGGGAGTATTATCCCCTGCACCCAAGAACAAAGGGACTTTGTAGTGGGCAGCCTCATGACCTGTCTCTATCCGTGGGGCTCTCAGCTGAGCCAAAATGTGATTTGCCCAAATCTGCAGCACTCAGATGTGGATTCCTGGCTGGGTCTGCTGTCTGTGGAAGAGGAAAGAGCCTGTGGGCATTCGTATGGGTCAGGCAAGAGCTGTGCTGCATGCTACTGTGCATCCCATTGGTGCTCCCAGATGGACACCTGAGCTGTCCTGGCCCATTCCAGGGCCTTTCTCAGCTGCCTGAAGGTGTTAGCTGCAGCTTGTTTCACAGACTGCATCCTGTCCTTGTGCTCCTTTCCACACAGTATCCTTTCTACTTCTYGGTACCAGCCCAAGCCGTTTCTCCAGGGCCTCCTCCTGCCTCTGCCTTGCTTGATCTGAGCAGCTAAAGCTCTGTAACTGTTCCTGACCTCTGTAAAATACGAYTGGCCACAGAATGCATGAAGTATAATATTTAACTTGAGTATTTCAATCTTTATTTCAATCTTGCCATCAGTGATTTTCCATATCTGTCTCTTCTTACAAACCTTAGACATTTATCTACAGGGAAGCTTCCTGGTGTGATGCAACAGCAGTCACTTTTGAACAAACCTCGTCAGAAGAAATCTGCCAGAAATCTGCTGTCAGAAGAGGTGGTTTATTTGGCTGAGTGTTACCCAGAGAGCCAGCAAAAGCTCCCAGTTGCAGAGCCTGTGATGCCACCTCCCACCGTGGCACTGGGCTAGTCAYGCTAAGCTTCCTCCATCATAATTAAAACTTGAGTGTTTAGTCTGAGATAGTTGTTAGGTGTCCTCCTGTATCCCATGGAAGGAAGTAAACATTTCCAGAAGGTGAATCATTTTAACAGCCTATCTGGAAAGGATGCCTTCTTGGAGGTCCTCAGGCCAGCAAGAAGATGGAGATAACCATGTGGTTGATTAGAGGGGTGGAGCACCTCTCCTACAAGGAAAGGCTGGTAGAATTGGGATTGTTCAGCCTGGAAAAGAGAAGGCTTTGGGGAGACCTAATTTCGGCCTTCCAGTACCTGAAGGGAGCCCACAAAAAAAATGAGCAATTTACAAGAGCAGGTAGTGACAGGACAAGGGGGAATGGCTTCAAACTGAAAGAGAGTAGGTTTAGATTAGATATTAGCAAGAAATTCTTTACTGTGAGGGTGGTGAGGCTCTGGCACAGGTTGCCCAGAGAAGCTGTGGATGCCCCATCCCTGGAAGTGTTCAAGGGCAGGTTGGGTGGGGCTCTGAGCAACCTGGTCTAGTGGAAGGTGTCCTTGCCCATGACAGAAGTTTGAAAATAGGTGATTTTTAAGGTTCCCTCCAACCCCAACCATTCTATGGTTCTATGAATTTACTTCAAGCTGTCTCCAGCCCAACTGTAGGGCCTGATCCTGTTTGCTCCCTTGCTCCCAGAGCAAAAACCTCTGGCCACAGGTGGGTCTTGCACAGTACCTCATGTTTCTGTGTGCATCGGAGATTCACCATAACAAATGGCAGACAAGCACAATCTACTCACCAGGAATCACCTAAGTTTCTCAGGAAAAGTTGCTATTTCCACTCTCATTTTTCAAATTAAAATGTTGTGGACTTAAGTATTTCTCTTGAGCATTTTTCTGTTCCCACACATCAGCCCAAGTACTATCAGTGGTGGCTCWCCCGTGCAGGTTGGCTGGACTAGAGATTCCCACAGATTTCAGGGGGATGCTGGTCTTTCAGCCTCCTCTTCTGGGGTCTCACAACCAGCCTGTCCCGCCAGGGGAGAATATACGGGCACCACTGGCAYGCTGGAGGGAACAGCAGCTTCCCCCGCCCCTCATAGAGCACAGGCTCCCTAGCACCCTTTGAAATGTTTCATAGAAAGGCTGAACACCCACCAGCAGTGGAAAGTAGCAGCCTGCCATTCGTGCAGACGCAGCAGTATGTGAYAGGGTATGGGTAGTAAAACCCTCTGTGAGCAGCACAGATGAAAGCCACCRTAAAAAACACGTTAGGAGAAGCGCAATGATGAGAGGACAGTATTTTCACTTTCCATCTGGCGATGCCTGCCTAGTGGTAACTAGAAGGAGAAGTGAGAAAACGATGCCTCTGAAGTTTTATTTCGTGTCTTATCTGCTATTTACTATGTTACATAAAGGCCCAGTCTAGAGCTACTTCAATGATCAAAYGCTTAACACAAAGAAGCGTGGAGGGGCTTCAGGTTTAGCACCTATTTTCCTCAYTTGGCTGCCTTGGTCCTCTGGACAAAAGCAAGTCTTGGGAAATGGCTGCCAAAGCTTTGCCTGTGACCAAAACAGTGGAGGACTGGCAGGAGGACGAGTAACCGACAGGAGCTGATAACAAGTTGACTTTGCTAATTACTGTTTTTAAAGTCCAAAGTCATTGGAAAAAATGAGTAAAGTTAGATTTCGCACACTAACGACAAGAAGAAAGTGCACTGGAATGTCTGAGTCACCGCTCTGAGCACTCCTAATTATACAGAGATAGAGTTTTCATACGCTGTGTTACATATTACAAATGTGTGCAGACGCTTGGAGCAGCCTGGTGTCTGTCATTATGCATGTTGTTTACCAGAAGATTTGAGGCTGGGTGAGGTGACCCAGTGGGCTGCAGTTAGAGAGGGTTTTTTTTTGTGGGTGATTTTTTTTTTGTTTTACACAAAATTGGAGCAAAGTCTGAAACCAGCKAACTGAAATAGCAGGTACTGATTTTCTTGCAAAGGTGGGAGSTGGGTTTTTAACCCCTCCCAGCTGCTTTGTGCAAGCACACACTCACATGCAATGTGCCTTTCACCCTGTGTCTGCACAGTGCCTGGCTCTAAACCCGCCACGGTGCTAGGTCTCTTGGGAATTACTCTAACACAGATAACAAGTTTGCTCTCTGTGTGTGTGTGCCAGCCTCTTGCTGGCAGCCTAAGTGGCACATGGAAACCAACTCTGGTCCAAACTTCACGGGCCAAATTGAGATGATTGCACGGGACAGGGCATGGCTGGTCCCTGCKGATGGCAAGCCCTCAGTGAGGGGTAGTGGACCTGGAGAGGTCTGTCTGGTGTCCTGGTGCATCTGGGTGGAGCAAGGCTAGAGGTACATCCGCCTCTGCAAGACGATGCTGCTCCGGTAGGTCCTGGACCAAATCTGCCAGGCCTGGGTGGGAGCCTCAGGCACTCAAAGGCACCTCAGAAGGCAGAAGGTACCTATGCACAGGCTCACACATTCCTCCTTGGCCATCACGTGGGCTTCCTGGATAATCCCAGGGCAGCCAGCACGTGGGCCCTGTTACGAGATGAGTTTCCTACAGGGCACGTGGACCACGAGCTGGAGAGCCAAGAGCAGTCTCCTCYGCGAGGTGTAAAGGTGCCCTTTCGCCGAGTGACCTCCTGGGATGCTGGTCCCAAGGCTGTGGGCAGAGCTCAATCCCAGAGGCAGTGCCAGCCCCCATAACTGGGCGCACTGATAGTACTTTTCCTGGATTACCTTCACGCTCATGTGACTAAGCTTTCCCAACAAAGCAGGCAAGCAATTAAGGAGCTGAGGCCTCATTAAAAAACCCAACCACACAACAGAGCTTGTGACAGGTAGCTGGTGTCTCCGGCACAATTACCTGATAAGCGTAAGGYTTTGGAAAAATCCAGCGTGGAAAGGGTTAGGAGCTCAGTTGCGTAATTCCTTTAATAAGTTGTTTTGTCATAAACCATATCATAAACAGGCAGGAGCGGGGGCAGGAGGACGGGAAGGAGAAGGAGGAGGATGAGGAGGATGGAAGGCTCCTCATAGCCCCCGCAGGCTGTGGAGGCTGTAGGTCGTTAACTGGTGGTGACTAATGTTGTTATCTATTTTTTCACCTCTTTGAAGTGGTAATGTTTCATCTCTGGTTTGGCCTCTTTATCCTTTTGTTCAAAACAAGCCTTGTTTGCCTTTTCCTTCTTATCCCCCATTGTTCCCCTCCTCTGAGATGGGAGGGATGGGTGGGGAAGTTTGTGGGCTTCCTGGGGATGAGGATGTGCAGCCCCACACAGCAGACTGGAGGTGAGGGGGAAAAAAATGGGCAATTTATGAGTTTTGTAGGTTGTATCCTGTTTGTACCCAGGTTTGTATCCTGTCCAGAAGAGCTGGCATCATCTACAGCAAGGGGACCTCAACCCTGCCATCACTGCTTCATGCCACCAGCATTTCCCYAGCCTAAAAGCAGGTGAGAGAGAGGCCACTGTTGCACTGCAATGAGGAGCTTTTTCATCATGTAACCTCCCATGAAATTAATGCCTGCTGGCTTTGGGCTTGATCGAGTTCCCAGGAAATACAGCAGTCAGGACCTTGTGCCTCCCCACTCCTGGGGAAGGGGGCAGCTGATGACTAGAGCCAGCTAATTGCTGCAGGAAGCTGAAATACAGGCAGTTGTGTGGTGGCCAAGCCCTACTGAACACATTAGGTAAGCTGGTGTCCCAGGCTGCTTGGTTGAGTCCCCCTGGGCCTGGCTTTCCACTGCACCAGGGTTTTTTTAGCACGCTTACGCTATTTTGCATCCTGTGCTGGGGATGATGGCTTGCTTATTAGTGTCACCATTATCTCAAGAGGGAGAGATGCCCTCTGGCACACTGTACCAGCAGAAGGGCTGGAGGTGCCTTGTCTGCTTTCCAACAAAGTCCTGGGAGAGCAAAAGGCAGGGGCTGGGCAGCATTGTTGGGCAGCAGCTGCGTGTGCTGGGACGTGCCCGTGGGTGTTGGGGCATCTCAGCCTCTCGTGTTTGCACACAAGTGGGTGTGGATGTTCAGCCCTGGGAGACCAGGTTTTCCCCGTGGTAACAGTGCTGGGCATGTCTGTGTGGGGTCACCGGGTCTTCCTCCTCCTGCTCCCAAGGGTGTGCCACGGTAAGGCAGGCCTGGTTTCTTTCAGGGAAAAATTCTAACCAGCCTGACTGGCATAAGAAATGACCTGAAACATAGAGCTGAGGCACAGTAAAGCATGAAAAACATAATAGGAGCTGTCTGGTAATGGCAGCCTGGGGTGTTTTATGGCGGCAGGTCAGTGTCACGAGATGGGCAAGGGGAGGGGGGCCCTCTCCCAGCTCATGTCTACTTTTTCCCTTTTGGAAGGACATTGTTTTTATATTTGACATCCAAACCGTTTTCTCCCAGCTGCTAAACCAAGCTCTGAGTGTTTTACCCTTTTTTTGAAGGGGTCAAGGAGGGGGCTGCACCGTAAGCCTGGATGCAAAGGTGCAAATTCAGCCTCAGCAACACAGATCACACCGAAGGAGGCATAATTAATCCCCAGAGGTGGCTGCTGGCTGCCGTTTTGGGGAACTAGTTTGCAAGTCAGGGACTAGAGCATTAAGGACCAGCTATTAGAGGCAGCTGAGGGTGCAGAAAGGGAGGAATACTTAATTTAAAGAAGAATTTTAAGCTTGGGGCCAGAGTGGCTATGCTTGTGAGGAGGGAATGAAGGGGGATCTAATTTTTAACTTAGTGCCATCTCACCTCTGCCTCGTGCCAGCCTCCCCCSCCCCMCCCCCCCCAGTAACAGTCTCTTTACCAGGATGCAGAAGGGGRAAAAAAAAAAAAAAAGAATAAAAAGAGAACAGGGACATTCTTGAGATTCTTTCCGATGGAAAAAATGTCTCCACTTATCACTCAGTGTCAACAGCAGCAGACACCTGTGCTTAAACACCCAACAAYGAGGGACAAGCCAAAAGGTAAACCAAAGCCTCTGATTCTACCTCCCCACGGGCACGCAAGCAGGACAATGGACTTGGACACTTCTCCATCAGCCCGGTGGGGCTGTGGCCAGGGACTAAAAGCCGTGTGAAGGCAAGCTCAGGGGTGGCAAGGCTGGCAGCATCCCACGGCCAGGAAATGCCTGCAGCCTGGCTGCTGGAGCCAGACGTTATCACGCGGTCCTTAATTAGGCTGTCACCTACTTATCCCTCCCTCCTCCCCATCCTCCCTCAAGCTCTTGCTTCATCATGTGCAGCAGTAAACTGTGGCACTCACTGTCTTCCCRTCGGGCCAGCCTGTGTGGGAAGCTCAGGAAGGGGGCTGATGGACCTGGAACAGCCTGGTAGGTGGGCACTGGGAAACCTAGCACACAGTTCGGGGAAGCATGGAGTCTGTGCTCCTGGTGAAGTGATGCTCTGCGAGTGACAGGGCTGTTTGTTCTCCTGGTGCCACAGCAGGGCTCCTCATGCTGGCACACCTGAGCCATGTGCTGCCTGTCTCCACCTGCTGGGAATGCCAGGCCCCTTCAGGTACCGTTGCTGTGGGGATTTCTTGGTCAACTCATCAGAGCTCCTGCTCTTCCCGCTACCCAACCCAGACTTTCCCCCATTCCCTTCCTGCCTTTCTTCATGTTCTTGTCCATGGAAAATGCCAAAGTTTTGGGGAAGAGGACCTCCAAAGATAACAGCAGCCTTGTGTTTTATGGGTCCTATGCAATGCCAGGCTGTTGGTAGGAAGCCACTACGACCTGACAGTCCGGTCAGGGGAGCACCTGCTTCCCGTCCCTCAGTCCTCACCCATTTCCTGTGTGATGTTGAGCAAGCTGCTTATTTTCTACATTAATTTCTTAATTAATGCTAAAATTTCAGCTTGATTCCTACCTGTGAAGAATGGAAATAATGATAATAATAATGGTAATAACACTACTAATAATGAAGACCATTCATAGAATGTGCAGAAACACCCTGCAAGTGAAGACATAGAGATGGTCAAYGATTACTGAACATAAAATCACAGAATGGTTTGGGTCAGAAGAGACCTTTAAAGGTCACCTAGTCCAACCCCCCTGCAATGAGCACACATCACCAGACATCACTGCACACGTATCCATCATGTTTCTTTTATTATTTTTAGTGCTGCTGCTTTCCCCTTGGCTTGGTCAGTGATAATGCTATTGAGATGTTGTCTAAATAGAAAAAAATTATCTTTCACAGTCAATAGGATTTAATCTGTCCTGTTAGGAAGATGCATCTTGGTCAAGGTCCATGCATCCCACAGCTCCTGAGCCACCAGAATGGAACATTGGCTCACACCTGCTTCCAAGACCTGCTACATTCCGACTGATGCTTGTTGCATGAATTGCTTGGATTTGGTGTGTGATCGCCCCCAACACCTCTTACAGCAACACAGATGTGCCAGGGAGATGCCTAAATTTGACCTTTCCCAGTGCAGGTTTAACTGCTTAAACTGTTTAACTGTTTAATCCCATATTCTGTTGCTAATAGAGTTCAAAAGAGTGAGAGTTTTACTGGCATTGCTTTATCATTTGGAGAAGAGCCTTTTTTTCCCRTGTTATCCCGCGTTTTTCCCCAAATCAAGCCACTAAGCAGCGTCCGCTAAGCGCTGCATAATTCAGCATCATTTGTTGCCTGTAATTCTACAATTACTCTTCAAGGCTCATTTGCTTCAAGGTCTTCAGGCTGTAAAGTTATGGGAGTGTGGTTAGTTGATTTTCAGGAATGTCTGCTCTCTGGCAGGGGCTGGAGAAGGAGAGAACCGAAAAGAAATGCATGCAAATTCACTGACATAGCAGGAACTTTAGAGGCATTTCAACACAGCAATACCCACAGGCAAAGGAATTGTAATTGTGCAGGGGAAATACAGCCTCGCCAACTCCTACGATTTTATCAGGAGTCTGGTAATTTCCAGAGTGTCCTTAAAAGCCCAGCTGCTGGAGTCATCTCATTGTTAAGGAGTCTCAGCTTCCTTTCAAATGAAAAAAAGAGCATTTCCAGACCTTTTTTTTTTTTTTTACCCCCAGAGAAAATCTTTAGAAAGTAAAGTAAGCTGAAGGTTCAGAAATGGGGGGGAAAGAAGAGCCCAGGTCATACCGAAACCGAGCAGAAAATTAACACAAAGATGCATGATCAAAGCCGTGCTTATTGGGTGGGGGTTTTAAGGGTTTGGAAAAACTCAATGCCAAAACCAAACCTATCACCATTTTTATCTGAACACCTCATTTGCAGACATTTGTGCTTGGCTGTCCTAGCCTTCAGCCCTGGTTTGGAAAAGCCTTTGATGTGTCCAGGGCGGGGCAGGGGGAGATGTTGAGCTTCCACCGTTTTTCTTTCTCTTCTTCTCATTTTCACCTGTGACCAGCAGTTCTCCAGCTCCTGGGGCCCTTGTCAGCCCTAGAAGTGTTTTCAGGGCAGCTGGGCCCTTGATGAGATGAGCCCTGAGGAGTGTAGGCTCCAGGGCCAGCCAAAGTCTCCACATGGGCATGAGCAGAGGGCAAGGGAAGGAGTTTGTCTTGACCAGAGGACATCCCCTGCCTTTCCGGGGAGGCTCGTTATAAAGACCTGAGGTGGGATGGATTCCTGAACTGAAAGCAAAAATTCTATGCATCTTTTCTTTTTTAAGCAATGCACCTTTCCCTCAGAAAATGGCACTGGGCTTTTTGTTAGAGGCCGTGAGCTTTTAGAGCCCCTTTCAGGAGTACCGTAAGTCTGTCCCCTCGCTCCTCAGAGTGGGTACTCAAGCAAGGCTGGAGGTACATGTAGTCAGAGATGGGAAAACTTAATGTTTTCAGAAGCTTCACTCTGTACTGGATCAGCATCCAAAGGTTGCAGCACTTATTTTGAGTGTATTTGGACTTAACTGGGCCTCCTGGCTCCTGAAGGCAAAAAATGAGCTCTGTCACATCATGTGTTCTGGTTTCAACAGGCCCGTGGCAAGGCAAGCGCAGTGCCAATTTCCTCCAGCCCTCTGGCTACCCAAGGCACTTCCCCATGCGTGGAAGCTGGTGACTCTAATCTTTTCCCAGTGAGCTGTCAGCTGTCACTGAGGAGGTGCATGTGCAGTGCTCTCTCCATAGCTTTGCTGTCGGTCCAAAATCCAAACCCCAAACTTCCAGAATGGATCTTGGGGATTTTTTGTGAGTGGAAGTATAAAGTGCTGAAATTCTGCAGGATATTTACAGAGCTGCAGCCATTGCAATGTGAGAAACTGCTCAACAAAACAAGGTAGTGCAGTCTGAGCCCTTTCCTGCAGTGCCTTTGTGCCAGTGGCTCTGCCAAAGCAAAGGCTGCGTGGGAAGGACTCCTGCACATTTAGTGCAGCACTGAGCTCTGATTCCTTTTGCTCTTCATATTCCCATGAAGTCCTCTGTCTCACTGTCTGCATGATTCTGCCAAAGGTTTGGGTTCGTAATGCTGCCAAAATGTCTTGCTGAAACCGAAAAGTGAAAATATTTCTGTTTCTGAGAGGTCCCATGTTGCTGCTGACAAGGAGTGAACTCTTTCTTTCCATAGACAAAACCCTAAACGTCTGTTCTGGCTCTAGTAGATATTAACTTCAGCCTAAGGAAAACAGCAACAAATCAGGAAAGCCAAGTTTCCTGCAGAAAGCCCAGTGTTTGGCTGTCCGGTAACTGAGTGCTAATTCCAGGAATAAAACAGCTGCTATCCTTGCACACAGGCAGTTGTCTTGGAATTTGAAGAGGAAATAAAATGGGGAAAGGAAACAACAACAAAAAATTATTAAAACATCATGTAGAAAATCATGCCAAAGGTATAGAGCAGAAGTTCTCAGTCAGTGAAGCATTACATGATTGCTTGATAGGTCAGCAAATACTGCAGGTGAAATTGTGGGCCCTCTGAAGCTGACTGTCAAAATTGGAGGCTGGATCTTTCTCACAGACCAGGCTGTGCATGTGTATCTCATTTTGCCTAAAATGACTACAAACTGTTTTCATGCTGTTCATGAGAAATGCTRTCCCAATCCATGGAAAAACAGAGAGACTGAGATGCAACCAGCATCAAATCAACATGGTCCCACAAGTACAGATTCAGAGACACTTCAAAATCTAGGAAAAAGTGGTCACCAAGACAGTTTCCACTGCTGATTGAGTTGAAACAGAGAGTTTTACCTAGGGGGGAACTTGCACAAGCCCCCATCACTTTATCATCTTGGTGCTTCCTCATCTTAATTGCATTCATTCTTGTGGAGGAGCAGGAGATGCAAGTCTCTCCTGGCACAGGTGAAGAATATAAACAGGGAGATTTACTGAAGTCTCTTAACCTGGCTGTCTTGCCTATAAAAGGCCTTTTGTCTTCAGCTGTGGCTTAGTACTGATGCAAGATCTTGTTTTGCTGCACCTCTTTTTTGCCTCTGCCTCTTCCTCCCATCAAGAGCAAAATGGCTTCCTCTGTATTTAGTAGAAATGCTGTGCAACACTGAAGAGCAACATCCTGAGGTAAGCCCAAAAATTGTTTTTATTCATGCTGTGCTGCTTCTTTCCCAGGTCTCCTGTATGCTCAAGAGCTGTTTCTAGTTTCCATTTGCCACATCTGCTTTACCCTCCTGCCCTGTATTCCCCTCTCCTCCCCAAATTCCCTCTCTGATACTCTCATTTTCTTCTCTCTCCTCATTCTGCTTTGCTGTCCATCCCCCCTTGATGTGTGTGGCCTGGGTAGGGTGGGCTGATGGGGTCTGCTGCCTCCTCCTGAGGCAGCTCAGGGCATCCCCTCGGTTTGTAGGAGGCTCCTCTCCTTGCCCATGCAGGAGGCACTGGGCCTCTTTGTGGCATGACATGGATCTGTGTGCGTCAGAAAACATAATGGCTCTGGAAAAGGGATGGCTTTGGACCAGCTGAGAAAAGGCTTTAAAGCTCCTGTCATTGGTTCTATAAGGGCTTTGGAGTGTGTTTATAGATGCAATCTTATAGACTGCCAGAGGGAAAAAATCTTCCCCTGTCCTTTTTGCCTTTTCCACTATCAGAAGCCACCTGGGGAGGGAGAAGCTGTGCTCCCGGCATCTGAGTGCCCCTCTCTGCTCTGCTCCATGGCAGGAGGTGGGAAATTACCGACATCACCGTGCTGTTTGCTTTGCCTCCCTGCAAAGTGCCACTGCTGGCAGGGAGCCACGGCTGGGGTAGCCTGCTGAGGTGCTTTGCTGTCTACCCAGCAGCCTCCTCACTTCTTGGGAACAATGGGATGATGTGACTGGAGCCTTATAAATACTAACTCCCCTTTGAGGCTCTCGCACGAAACAGGAAGCACAAACAGCCCCAGAACAGAAATTCAGTCCTCACACTGCTCCTCAGCAGAGGCTGCTTCCAAGGAATCCTGCCTGCCAGACCCCTCCTTATGTGTGCAAGCTGCTTTGCCCCACACCGTATTCCCTAGGTGCTTTGACTGGACCATGGTCACACAGAGGTCGTCTCCTACCTGGAACTGGCAGGCAGGTGGACTTTGGGGATGTGCCTTGCCCTGGCAGGGCTGGGTCTGGCAAGTGATGTTTCCTACAAGGATGGAGATATGTTGGGAGGGTGGCAGGAGCTTTGGGAAGCTGAACCAAAAGGTGACATTGGTTTTGAGGACAGATCGGAGGGCCTGTTCCTGTTACCACTGCTCTGGGTTAGGCTGCTTGTTGCCAGAATTGTGAACATCCCATTGACCTGCCAATAACTTACCCTCTCCAAACTAATTTTCCCTTTTGCACCGAACAGTGGGGCGTTAGCACATGAACCTGCAATTGCTACTGGGGTGTTGTTCCCTCTCTAACACATCTACTGGGACATCTGTTGAAATCAATAGACCATTAGGAAGTACCCTGTGAGGGTGTTGATCCAAGCGAGGATGCACACCAGGTGGAGAGTTTGGATGTGTCAGCCAGATTGCAGGACCACTGCTAAAGCAAAACTTTCACGCCTGCTTGCTTTAAACTGCCCTGAGCGTTCCGAGTAATCCCCTTGCTCCCTCTGCTCGTCCTTCATACTTGGTGTGTTTTCAGCTCCTGAGAGTGGGCATGCAGCATTTAAATGAGGCTCCAGTCACTGAGACCTGCTGCTCCTTCTCCTGCAGTCCAGGAGTAATGAATGTGACAGCACTGGGTTTTGGATGTCAGAAGATTAATTGGTGCCGAGCAGCGGTGCAGAGACAACACTCTGCAGGTCAGTGGTGCTGAGCAGGCACAGAAGTGTGGTGGTGCAGCATGGTATCACACATGGTATTGAGGACAGCCATAGCCTTCCCAGGAAAATCCTGTTGCCCCCCAGGCTTTGCCTGGCTTCCTGTATAAAAGAGGATCATGGGACTCTACCTATTAGACTGAGCTCTTTGCAGCAAGTGCCGTCTCCCAGTCTTTGTGCAGTAATAAATATCTTTATGCTGGGAGTGAGGTGTTACCTGCAGCACTGGCCTCTGGTATAAAGGCAGGAACCACATTGTGGCCAGAGCTAAATCTTTGGTGTTGGCTTTATTAGAAAGTGTTTGGGCTGGGAAGGGGCTCCATAGAGATGCTTAGAAAGGACAATTGCGAGACAGGTGTCCCAGTGTGTGCGGATGAGTTTCCCCTCTGCGTGGAGAGGGATGCAGTGATGCTTTCCTGGAGGACATAGGTTGACTTCCTAGCTCAGGGGCCCATCAAAACTCAGAGTCTCCCTGAAGACTGATGTACATCCGGGCTTTGGGCATGTGAATGGACTATGGAGTTGTAGTCATGTCCTTACCTGCCAGCATGGCACATCTTGCCTCTACCCAGATAGAGTCTCTCCATCAGTGTCTGTATTGCTTTGGGCTTTGCCAGGTTGGGAGAAGAGTTCAGAGAGCTGGGGACCGGCAAATGTGTTCCTCCCTTTGTGCTATTGACATGTTTTAGCACCGTTTTATCTGGTATTTCCTAGAGTTAGCCCTGAGCAGCTAAATGGAAGTAAAAATGGGGAAATCCACATGGAGAAAGAAACTATATTTGGTAAGCCCCAACCTGGCATCTTGGAAGCTCTTAGGCAGCCCTTTAAAGACCCATTTCTGGGGGCTTTCACTGGCAATGGGCAATCCTGACCTGAGTTTGTTACAGCAGACACAACTTTGCTTCACTTCCTCAACCACCTTCTGTGCTTCTGTCTCATTTCCATTGCTATTCTTTAACCTCAGCCTTGTCACTCTCCAAAAAGTGCAGTAGTGATAACATGCTGCTTTCATCTGCAAATTGTGCTGGTACCCATTGGTGAAAACACCCATAAGATACCTCTGTGCTGCTGGTAGGGGAAGGATGTAAGGCAACTCCTCAAATCTGCTGTTCAAATTTTGGGCCCATCACCCCAAGAATGACATTGAGGTGCTGGAGTGTGTCTTTTCTAACCTAAAAGATTCTGTGACTTTCTGCCTCTGCACTCAGGATCTGCCAGGCTTCCCTTGCATGTGTAGGTAGTCAGGAGGGTCACCAAGCTGGCAAAGTTTCAATTCAGGAGCAAGACTTCCTGACATTTCCAATAACCATCTCTCATCATTATTCTGACCGGGGGAGAAGGGCTTGAACCTGTTACTTGTGTGAGACTGAAGGTGTATCTGGTTTTAGCAAGCAGTTCGTAGTTCGTACTGGGAGTTAGGCTGAGATAAAAGAACACATTGCTGCCTCTTCCCGTGGCTGTGTCTGAAGCTTCCAAGTTACCACACTACTTATTCTCAGCTTCATGCCCCAGTGCTRCTGATAATTCATGTTTCCAGGTTCTATCATGCACGAGGTTAAACATGACACCTCCTGAAATGCTGAATGTCTTCTTCCCTGCATCTCAAGGTGATGGGCTAGRAGCAGATATGCTGAGAAGGAAATAAAAATCCCAAACACTTGAAGACAGGGAAATGTGTTTTCACACTCTGTTTGCAAGCTGAGATTGAAGAAGAAAAAGAGCAGGGACTGAGCTTCTGTGTGGCAGCTGGGAACTGCATGGCTCAGGAGGCTGGGTAATGGGCTATGAAAGTCCTTCACCTCTGGGTTCACAGCGTTCATCCAGGCCAGCAGTGGGGGAATATTGTTGCTCTGGCAGAGCTGCTCAGTAGTTTCTGTCAAATTAAAAGGACTTGATTCWGCTCTGAGGAGCCCCATCTCTGCTGGTGCTTAGGGAACCAAGAGCTGATTTTGGCAAGACTGTTGTTGCCCCACTGGAAATTCCCAGGACGCGTGGCTCCAATTAGACCTGCTGATACAGGTGTGCATTTGTGACTTGGGCACACAAATGTCTTCTCATCTGTTTGKTGCCAGATGAGAAAATGTCTGTGCTCGGTTCAAAGGAACTGAAGAGATGGGCTGGATATCAAAAAGCAGTAACTGGCTGGGCTGCCAAGACAAGAAGTGAATGACAGAGCATTCACATGGGCAGATCATACCTTGGTGGTGGTAGCTGGGAGCCTGGAGAACCATCCAAGATTACAACCAACTCCCTGATGGTCCCTTCCTGGGGAAAGGGTGGCTTCACATGTAGATGGACACCATTACACACTTGTTATCAATACCTTATCAAAATGTGGCTGTGCCAGACACTGGAGAAATTTGCATCCAAGATAATTTCTGGCTGAAGTTGTCTTGAAATTCAGCAAGGGACAATTACAAAAAGCACTTGCTATTCAGARGAGCACTGGGGAGGGCTGAGGAGGTGGCATATGCTTGTGGTGACTTTGCAGGAGTCAACAGTGACAAACTGTAAACTTCCCAAGGAAGGCTGCAGTTGGCTGGAGGTGGTGGAAATGCTGAAAGGTTGGTGCAAACTGTGACTGCCTCAGCGGCTCTGGGCAAGGAGTGGAATAATTGGCTTGACCTCGGGATAGRTGTCAGACAGACAGGCCGTGCTTGAACACTGGCTTGTTTCAAGAGAYATCAGAAAAAAGTGTTTAAGACAGCCACTGATGGAAAATCTACAGGAGGGAGCTTTGTAGCCCTCAGAAGATGGGAGAGCAGTTTACTGTGTGCTTCGTTGGTGAGACTGGACTAAAGTGAGCTTTTGCAGGAAGACTGATGAAAAYTTTTAGGAAAGAGGTTCAGGAAGAAGAGGTGTTAGATCCAGATCTGCATTTTCTTGTGCAGATCTTGAGAGACTGCAATGCTTTACCCTTCCTATGGGTGGCTGTAGGCAGGATTCACGGCACTATCAGTGGTGATGGACGTTGAAGGTGTGGGTTAAGGGATAAAGGGTTGTAGCCAGGGTGAGATAACGGGGCTGGTGGCTGCTGAGCAGGGCATCCTAGCAGTGCTGTGACCTGGCTGAAGGGCCTGGCGAAGGATGGAGGGAGACGGCTGACCATGTTATTCCTTGTGTGCGTGTGCTGCTGGCAGTGCCAATACCCGGCTGTGCCGCACAGGATGAGGCAGGAGGGAAGGGAAGGGATGCCCAGCCCAGTGTGTGGGTGCAGGCAGCAGTCACATCTCTGGTGCTGAGGTTGAGAGGGCTGTGAGCCGATGTCATGGGCTGAAATGCTTCTGTCAGCGATCAGAGGAAGGGTTGGGACCCTTTGGTTTGCCTTAACATCTGATGCCAGCTCCCCACAGCTCCTCGGGGCTTTCTGAGCCCATGCRTGGCATTATTGCAGAGACCTTTCTCGAACTGCTTTGGGCTCGGTCTCTGCACAGTCTACCCCTGTCTGCATCGAAAATAGGATTACTTTTTACTTTCTACCTCAAGAGGCAAACTGAAATCCACAGAGCAGGATTTAAGCCGTTAAGGCATTCCTGTTAATTAGCCTCGCAAAAGTAGAGAAGGCAGAGAGGTAAGATGCAAAGCCCCTCATCTCTGGGGCGGGCCCTGCCGCAGTCGTTGGGGGCCTTTTTCGTTTSTTCTGTCTCTGAGGTAAGTGTGCTCACTGATGTCCCGTGGGGGGAGAGCAGGGTTTAGCAAACAAAGCCCTGTGAAAAGGGAGAGCCAGAAATAGAAAGGCTGTGAATATAGAAGCCCCAGGCAGTGTCTTCCTCTGCCTGGAAGAYGCTTTCCTTATTACAAAAGCCACCCTCTGACTGGATCTCTGATGGGCCTGAGCCAGGGGAAAACAAGGCCGTCTGAGAGGCATTTTTTTTTTTTGAGGCACAGTAAAGACATATCCATAAGAGAAGCAGCAGGAGGGAAGGTGAGGAAGGCAGGAGGAGGAGGGAAACAAAGGGAAGTTTTGGCCAGACCTCCTTTCACTGTCTGAAAACAGTCTTGGCCTTAACCCTTTAACAGTGCTTTGAACACCCTCAAGCTCTGAAAATCTGCACATTAATCCACAAGCTTGTATAAAGGTGAAAACTTTGCACTTTGGGGCCCAATCTGGACTATGTTTTGCTGAAGAAATGCTCTGCTTGTGGTTGATTCTTGTAAGCAGAAATGCCGGGACCAAGGAGACAGTTCRTGGGACATAACTTTGAATGGCTGAAAGGCAGTAAATCGCTGGGAAGGAAGGCTGGGGGAGATCTGGCAGTATAAAGCCAATAAGTCTCACATGCCCGTGTTAAGGGTATGGACACAAAATGCTCTCTGGAGAGTGTGACAAGCATTAAATGGTTAAAAAAGATCACAAGGCAGAGGGAGATCTGGCCTTTACAAAATGATGCTCAATATACTTAAGTGCTTCCCACAGAGGCCAGCATTTTGTAATATTCCTCTGTTAATCCACATCTCCGGTATTTTTAAAAAAATGTTTTGTATTTGGAGGAAGTAATGGAAATTCATAGAAAACACGAAAAAGCTCAAAGTGGTTTCCAGGAATTTTCCTAGTGACAGGTTTTGATTTTGCAGGCAGCAGTAGTCAGTCACACAGAGTCACAGCATGAAGGTGCTTTGTAACATCCCAGTACCTTCTCTGTTAATACCCTTCTGATAAATTATGTCGTAATATCAGCTATTAAAGGGTCACCACCATGCTTTTTGTGTCCCAACTGGCTACTGCCCACACCAGCAGCAATCACCTCTGCTCCCAGGAGAAGGGTTTGCAGAGATCCACCTTGGAACTGCAAGCTCCAAACACAACTCTTCTTCTTTACTCTCCCATTCTCAACTCTCGTGGCCCTGCAGTATCTGAAGCAGAAGCTGTGCTAGTGTGTCTTGACTCCTTATGTGTTCACCAGCCCAATGCTCTGATGGGGAATGTTGTATGGGAGAAGGATGCATGGGGCAAACAAACCAAGAAAGAAATCCTGCAGAAAGCTCAGCGGGAATGGATTTCATTCCTTGTGGGCAAGGGCCTTGGTCCATAGGTTTGGTCGACTGATGTTACATTTCTTGTTGATTATTTCCATCAGAAAGTCACTGGGTAATTCAAGACCTGAAATGAGGTCGTGTGAAAGGCATAGGAACACACACTTGTCTGTTGGGGTGCCATGTATGTTGCTAACCTGAATTACTTGCCCCTAAAGTGTATCAGAAATGTGTTTGGCAGCTAAATACAGTCAGAGCTTCTCAGGGTCACCAGGCTGTTGAGGAAGGGTTAGGTAGAAACAATGGGATAAACTGGGCGAGGGGAAATGTAGGTTGAATACCAGGAAAACATTTCTTCACACTAAGGTCACTTGGGCTGGGAGAGAGGGAAGTGGCAGCTCAGCTGGCTGCCTTTTCCAGGCACAGGATGGCTGTGGGGTYGGGAATGCTGAGAGAAGAGGGATCAGGTTCTACAGAGACACTGCCTGGCATGTGTTTTCTGCCTCTGAATGCTCATGAGCAGCTGGAAAGGGGAAATGTCCTAATGCTTTTGTGCCCCCTGAGGGTTTTTACTTCGGCCCAGCAGCAGGGATGGCATCTGAAATAAGAAAGAAGAAAAAACAGGGATTAAGGAARGAAAAGGAATGGCCTTAAAGGAATTCGTTGGAAGCCTTTACCTGAATAGGCAACAATCATTGCCCAGAAATATCTGCAAAGAGAAGTGTGAAAGGGACCTTTGGCCGTGAACCGGGCTGATCAGGGGTCCCTGAGGGCTGATTAAGGATCCCTGATGGTAGGCTGGGGTTAGGCTCAGCTTTGGCACTGCAGCGGTGCCCATGGCGATTTCTACTGCAACATTTTCATGCAAGCCCTACTCTGGTCAGGTCAGCACATCTGGAGAAAATCCTGCCTCCGCAGCCTGGTTTTCTGCCCAGGTGGAAGCAAAATGTGTTGGTCTAAACGGTCACTAGATAGGCTGCAGTGTGGATGTGCGAGGGTAAGCTGTTGTGTGCAGACATGAAAGTCKCTCTGTCTGAGGAGAGAGTAGATTTAGATATAAAAGACATAGAATAAATATGAAATCATGGAAGAATTATTTTTTTGATTTAGCTTTTGGGAATATTCAGCCCTTTGTGCTGAAGACCATTTACAGTATATGAGTAACAGGAAATGAGGCTCCAATGAGACACTGAAATATCCCCTTGCTTTTTTTGTATTGTACCTTGCTACAAAAAAACCCCAAACGAACAAAAAAACCCCTTTGGAAAACTGATTTTCCTCTTGTTCTTAAAGTTTATTAATGATATTTTTGGATCAAGCCTTTCATTGTCCTTGGAGGGTTKTCTGAGCAGAGATGGACTTTGTGTGTCAAAGCTTGTAAGTAGCACCCCACTTACTAGAAATCCTCTTAATTCTTCTTCATTTTTAGTTGCTGATTCAGATGTCATCTGAAGCTGCATTAGAAGAAAACAAAAAGACTAACATTCATTACCTAAAGAAATTACTTGGGAGAACTGCTCAAGGTATATTTATATACCTGGGCAGTGTGACTGAAGCCACTGAATTATTACCATTACCAGGAGAACTGTGACCATCATAAACCTTCATAAAACCATCAAATTATTTCAGTCCTTCTCTAAAGCCCTCAGAAGAGGAGGCCAGATAGGAAAGGAATTTATCATGGAATCCGAAGATATTGGCATCTGGTTTCCTTCTGGCCTGGGGACAGAAGGTTTGAGTTAGTATTTGAAGGCTACTTTGCTGCATGACATTGTGTGGCAGAGACTTGGTCTCATCACACTCTGCGGTCTAACTGACCTCCTTGAATTCAGCTGTAGTAACATCGTYGCTGCCTGAAAAGGTGTTGGGGGGGAACTCGAGCCTCCTCCCTCTCTGCAGAGTCAGGCAGGAGAAGAACTGGTTGGGGTTGTTCACTCCAGGGACTACTCATGGCGTCGTTTCTACCGTGTGGGACAGGGTTGTTCAGTCACTGCTTGGCCTGGCCTTCCCAGCCTCATTGGCACTGCTGATGGATCTGTGATCTCAACACCTGGATGCGCCCAGCTGGTGATGGGGCAGCTCCTGGGTGACCCTGACTGCTGGCCGAGGGTGACAAGCATGGTGCCACTGGCAGGATAAAAATGTGACTCTTCCATATGGGTATGCTGGCACTGCTTCGAAACCCCTTCAGGGGTGTGAGCCAGGAATGACAAAACCAATAYTAGGAGAGATTGCACTGCCTGGGAAAGCATTAGGGCAAATGTAGGTGGCACATTTTCCACCACTAGTGACACCAAGGCAATGATATGAGTGGCAAGGCACTGGGTAGAGTCTGCCCAACATGCCAGACCCTCCTGCCTCCCCAGTACTCCCTCAAGAACCAGCCAGGACTGCAGGCAGTGACTGAAAAGAAATGATGCAGTTAACGAACAGGAGAAAATCAAGGTGGTGAGATGTCATCTTAGCTGGTGGCAGAGTGTGGATAAAGGATGGTGGGGTGAAACCATCATGATAGTTTGGGGTGGCTCTGGGTGAAGCCACAGAGCGGATCCTGGGACAGCCACAGGGAGCAGGGAGTGTTTGGCTGAGTGCTGCACTGCATCATCGTTGCTCTGCTTCCTTGCTGGAAACCCTCCCCCTGCTTGAAGGTCCTCTCTGCCTCCCTTGTTGTTCTTTTCCATGGGTGAGATGGAACTTGTTTTGCTTTCAGCAGCAGAGGAAATCCAGCAAACACCATTGAAACTGGGATGCAATATGCTTGTTCTGTAAGGCTGAGTGGGTGGCTGTGAGACGCTTGGCTGCCTGGAGATGCTTCAGAAGAGTAAACAGGGGTAGGAAGTCCCTACCCAAACAGAACTCAGAGCAGAGATCCAACCTATGGTTGTAAGATGAGTGAGTACAGAAAAGCCAGTTCGATATTGCACAAAGTTTAAAGCTTTGGCTTTATCCTTGTGGAAGACCTTTGTAGGGAGAGGGAGCCCTAGAAAAGGGGGATGAACCAAAACATCCAATAGGATGGGAGGTTCTCATGTTCCACTGAGGCCAGATAACTAGTGGAAGCAACCTCCARTGCCTTGTCAACTGGGGAAAGCAGCCTATTGCAGCAGGATTACTAGAGACTTTGTGATTTGCAAGGGAATGGCACCATTTTATTTTGTTTCTCTTTCCTTTTTAAATCAAAGCAAAGTTATTCCATCCTCCTCAAACCACCAGACTGAAGTTCCAGTCTAGCTTGCACCCACAAAACCACACTGACTTCAGTAAGTGAGCTGAATCCAGCCTGTGGCCCTAAACTCCGCAGAAGGTGAGACACCTCAGTTCTGGGTTTGGCCAGATCATGTGAATGCMCACTGACAGTGCAGCCCTGGAAATTAGGGGAGGAGAAGCCTTTTTAGTTTGATTTCTGATATGTACTTTCTCACCAAGCTGGTGTGTGGAGAGCTTTGTGCCTGCAGCAGAGTGAGCACAGACACTCCTTTCCAGAGCCAGCTCTGGCTGGAAGCAGACCCAAGTTTCCTGCATGGTGTGGCAAAGGAGCCCAGCCAAAAGCAGTGTGCTGGGAGCTGCAGGGCAGGCAGGGCAAGCCCCAGAGGGTGGCTGAGTGAGGGGAGCCATGCAGTTCTTTGACACCAGCCCTTGTCCTGCCCCCTTGCCCCGAAGCATCCCATCCCCCTGACGACAGGGAATTAACCAGAGGAGCCAGGTGGCTGTGGCCTCTCTGGAACATTTTCTGCCACTGTATAGTTCAAAAAGCTGTGGTTCTTTTTCCACTTCCCAGCGTGGGAGGTGGTGTTGAGCWCGGAAATCTGAATTCAGATAAAGAGCTGTATTCAGGCATCTGGGAAAGAGGTTTCGGATATCACCGTTTATAACTGATACAACTGAGATTTTGTTGGCTTGATTTTTTTCAGGGACGACGAGCACACGTGGCCCCTGTGTGACTGCCATTGTAGCCTGGGCATTTGCCACTCAAGATCAGGGCATGGATGTGTTGAGCCAGGAGCCTGGACACACAGGAACCCACCCTGAAAACCTTCACATGATAGCTCAAAGTATAAAACTAGAGGAGGGAGAAAAACCAAGAATTTTTAATCCTGTTCTCTGTTTTGTTTTCTTGGCCTTTGAAGGAGTCTGTGAAACTCTGAGAACAAGGTAGTGCAGACCTCTGGGTGATCAGTGGTCAATGTATTCTCCACGCTGGCATAAGACTTTCAGCAGTCTTTGGTAACTGGATCAAGGAAATACAGAGTTCTTGCACTGCAGGAAGGATGAGCAGACAGGTTTTGATGGACTACTAGGTTTGATTGGGAGGTTATGTTGGACTGAAGTGTCCCCTCTGCCACATATAACCACAGACAAATCACTGAATTTCTGGCCCTTTTTAATGCATTGGCAGAACTCTGACTTTAACAGAATGAGAATCCAGCTAAATAGCTTAAAAATTACTCTTTAGTTGATGATTCCCCATAGGAAGGGAAATCTCTTGTTGGGCCTGAGGTCTACACAAGCTTGTGTCTCCGATGCCAGGCAGCAGTGAGAGGTTGCAGACAAGGACAATCACAATCACTTTTTTTTTCTTTTCCCCTAACATGTCTTGGCAAATCCAGCATTTGAGTCATTCTGTTCTTTCTGTCCCTTGTTGGTTATCTGCTCCTGGTGAGATGATTCGATATGCAGCAAGGCCAGTGCAGTGTTTCAAGCCTCCCTGCCTCTGCCTGCCTTCCTCCCAGCGTGGTGAGCATTTATCACAAGAGCTCTTCCTGGGCTTTGAATTGGATGCTTTCTGAACAAGCCCCGAGTACCTGGGAATATTTAAAGCAGCACACATGAGGGTTTGGGGTTTTTTTTTAGCTCTGCATTGACATTCCTGTGTTATCAACCCACAGAACTTGTTGCTTTTATAGGAAGGAGAGCTATGAATGGTCCAGGCATGTGATGTTCCACTCAACTCTATCTCTTATCAGCGCACATAAGGCTGCTGTGTCTTGTGGAGAGCTTTTCCATTGCCATTAGCAGCTTGTTTCTTCTCCTGAAGTTGCTTTCCGTTTTATATATAACCTGTCTGTTCCCTTTCCCGAAGTACTAATCCATCTGAAACTGCAGCACCTCATTTCCTTTGAAATCCCTTCAGCCCTGCCTGCTCCTGCAAGCCCAGAGCAGGCTATTCCAGCTTGCTCTGGGGGCACTTAGCAGTGTCCCTCCCCACCTACTCATTTTAGAAAGAGCCTTCTCTGAGGCAGTGGCAGTGTTGTGCTTCAGAGGATGCTGATGGGCAGCGGCGCTGGTGCAGGGAGCAGTTCCCTGCAGCCAAAACCCAATCCCATGTGCACCCCCTTAGCACAGTGGTGAGTGAAATAATAACTGCAATAAGCAGGTATGAATATATAGGTAGAAAGCTGTAGGGAATTGTGTCTTTACAGGCATGGGACCAAGCCTTGCCTAGGGCACTCCGAGGGCCAGGCTTTGCCTTGTGCATCAGTTGCAGCTCAGTTACCACAGTGGGCACCACGTGGACATGTGGCGGTGCTTGGAGAACCTGACCCCTGAAGGAGTCCTTTGGAGAGACAGATAAAAACAACCAGGCCATAAAAAAAAGGAGATAAAAAGAAAATAAAATTTAAAAAAAAAAAGAGCCCTTTGGTATTTGTTTAAGAGATAAGCTGACAGAAATGCAGAAGACAATTGTTTACACACACACACAGGCACATACACCAGGAAGAAAATTCTTTTCCAAAAATAGCTGCTGACTATTTATAGCCTTTTTTTTCTCCCCTTTCTTCTGACATGAAGCAGAACATTTACATAAGGGGCAAAGAGATCTGATGATGAATAACTGTTTCTTGAGCAGACCAAAGTCCTCATTAGACCTGACAGCAGGGACAGATGTCTGGGCCCAGGGATAGCACCAGAATTAGCAAGTATCATTTAACTGTCTGAAGTCTTCAACTAACAGTAGACAATCTCCTAGAAGTTCAGTGGGATTTTTTCAAAGCATCAAAATTATGGCAGATCTGACTTAGTTTAAAAAGTTTTGTGGGGCTAAATGAAAGGCTTAGTTTGTGTCTGAGCTACACCTTATTCATTTTGGCTTCTGCTCCCAGCCCCTTGATCACCTCCTGGCCACCAAGAAAAGTATAATTCTGATACTGAGGGAAGCAGGGCTATGCTGCCATGTGAATCTCACAGAGGGAGGAACCAAGGCAAGCTGACTTTTGCTCTTTGGCCATCTCCTGAAGGCCGTTCTGCAGGCCTCTGTGGATCTGTCACTAAGAGACTTGACTCAAGATCATTCCGAAAGTTTTGAGCAGAGAAGTCACAGTGCTGCATTGCCAGCAGCTCACAACCTCTGTGCTGCCCTCACCTGCCTGGCAGAACACCCTTCTTCCTCACAATCCAGGGTAATAAAGCAATTGCTTTGCCAAAAGGACTTTGCCGCTGGCAGGTAAGGGCTGCCCCAGATGCTGAACACGTCTGGCCTCAGAGCTGCAGCAGTTGCCTGCGGGCACCTTAAGGTAGTCTTATTTTCTGCTCCAGCATTGCTGCCACATATCAGTGTGGTGGAAGTCCTTGTGGAGTCTGGAGTGCTGGACTGTGGGCTCGGGGGATGATGATGATGGCAGAGGAGGAGGCAGGTTACAAAGGAGAAGCCTTGCTCTTCGCAGAGCACATAAAACCGGATGCCACCACTGGGAAGAGGATCACRGGAGCAGGGGCACGGAGAATCATGTTCTTTAGCTTTGTGTGCATGTATTTTTAGTCTCGGTAGAGTACAGAACCAAACTTTGGACAAAAATAGCTACCCACTTACATAACATCCTTGCTTACAAAGCTCCCCCCGCCAGAGCTCTGGGGAGGCTCCTGGAGCAGGGGGCTGTCAGTCACAGCACAGCCGTGACTCAGCGCGGACGCACATCCCGGCGCTGCGAAGCCGAGATGTGCAGYGCTTACACAGGGTGCCCTGAACAAGGCAAATGTGGAGCAGCATCCTCGCTCCCCAGTCCCAAGGATGAGGCACGGTGTTGACTGGGGCAGAGAGATGSAGATGGGGTGGTTCTCCCCATTTTTTCCCATTTGCCCATGAGAAATGGACAGGATGAAGAAAGGAGGAGGGAAGGGTTTTCATTTTATGGGTTCCTGGTGTTACTTTTTAGGTTTTCTTGAACAGTGCAGGCACAGAGCCCTTGCYCTCTGTTGTTTTGCAGTGGGAGTTGTTCGTCCGACACAGCCCAGTTTTAGTGTCCCTGCATCCCTGCCACTGCTGTGGTTAACTTCCCAGGAGTGAGTTTCCAGCTCAGAAGTTCTGGAGCTCAAGAGGTTTGGTGTCACAGTTCACCCTTTGACCCTCTCCTTAGGACAGAGGCATACTCAGGGGAAAGTTGCCCGGTCACATCCAGGGCTCCAGTTATTCCGGTGATAAACAGGGGAGTGTGGTGTCAAGGGTGCTCATTCTTTCCATTTGCACTTTGAACATGCGTGGTTAGAGATTAGTAATGTGTCATCCTTTCTTCATCCTGTTTTCCCTTGGCAGCCATGCTGTAAGTGGATAAGCCTGGGCAAGTAGGTGATACTGGTTTGTTTGCCAAAAGCAACATTACGTTGTGATAGCACATGTTGGCTCTGAAGGACCAGTTCTGCTGAACGTGCTTGTTTTCCTGAGACACCAAGGTGGAATGGGTTTCGGTTAAAAATAACTGACCTCCCCGTGCTGAGCCTAAGCATTTTTTTCCTGGGAAGCCATTTTTAACCACAGATGGTCACCACATGCAGTGGTTATCCAGGAGATCAAAGCTGGAAGCCCACCATGGGGATGAGTTGAATTCTTTCCTTTTGCTATCAGACCTTCTCAAGTGGAACATCTTCCTGGTTATCCTCTGGCGCGAAGGGAAACGTTTGGGGGCAATATGTGGGAACCATCAGGTCAACGAGAGACGTGCAGTGGTGGGCGTACGTGTGCATGCTTGGGAACAAACAGTGACTGCTGATGGATTCTGAGAAAGCCAGGGCTGTCCACCGTGTCTCAAAATAGCTCGTGTAAACAGGTGGCCTTGCACTGCTTCCATGCTCTGCGATGGAGATGTACAACCCTGAAATGTAATTTGTTATGCAATTTGTCAAAATAGTCATCCTCCAGGGGCTCCAGGGCTTTAGTGAGAAGAGACAAGGAAAAACTAGAGACCAGCTTGCTTTATTGAGGTAAATAGTAAGTTGTTTTCTAATGCCTTGGAGTGATTTTATTGGGAATCTTATGCGACGTCAGAATACAGTGGTGCATTTATAGAAATGTTATTTTTATCTTAGCTATGTGGAGGGGTGGTGCTAAAACATCCATATTGTTGGTGGCTGTGAAGAAAGTATCTTCCARCTCCCTGTCTTTTCAACAGCATCAGCTTTGGACGCTGTTGTAGGTCAGGTCCCTTCTGTCTTTGTCGCAGAGGCACATACACACAGCACCTGTAAGGATGTATAGATGGTCTATGGGCATATGTGCTGGGGGGAAAGCGCAGTCTGGCAGCTTGGGCACCAGAGAGATCTGCTTTCTGCACTGCTTTTCTTGACTACATCAGCCCAGGTGTACTGCTTGCCCACAGGCTCAGTGCTCTGGCACCAAAACGTGTGGGGCCCTTCCCTGTGTCTCAGCTGTGATGGCAGGACCCATTGCAGCTTTGGAGGTGCTGGCAGGGAGTCCTTATCTCTCATACAGCAAGGCTGAACTATGATGAAGGCAGGAACCATCACGTGCTTCCCATTTGCTTTGGCCTCAGCCTGACATATCTCACCTTGGCAGTTTCTACCTCCAGCCAGTTTTTTTATTCTTTCATTTAGAGATGTTCAGACATTTCTGAAAATAGAGGGAGTGAAAATGCAGTGGTTTTCCCCAGTTAAAATTCTGGCAAGCTTCTTCTAGAGTAGCTCTAATGCTCATACTGCTGGGAATTATGAAATACGTTGGGACCTGGTCTGTTTGCCAGCCTGGTACCTCTAAGTTATGCTATGTCAAACCTCTGCGGGCAGGGATGTAATTTGCATATGCTCATATGGATTTTAAAGAGAAATTCCCAGAAGATTTTATATGCTTTAAGCAAGTCCGAGCCAGGGACTGAATAAGACTTTGGCAGCTGGCAGGTCTGTGTCCAAATACATGAGTTGGAGGCAAGAAGAATTTCTTCCTGTGCTGTTAGTGCTCATCCTGTTAATACACAGACAAAGATCAAACAAAAATCCTGGGAATATTAATAGAAGTGTCTTCAGAGCAGAGTCTGACTATGGCACAATAAAAAGGCAAATAGAGGGGTGTAAAATGAAATCYGGAATTCTCATTCAGTGGGTGATCATGATCCAGGACAGGAACTGAATGTGGCAGGGTGAAGCAGTCTGCAGTCGTGTAGTTGGTGGTTGTGCAGTACYACCTACCCAGTGAGTTAAGGAGTCCATATCCCCAGAGACCTCCATGCACRTGTGCCTGTACCCCCAGTAGTCTATGTTGGATCTTCATGGAGATCCTGACTTGTTCAACTCCCACCATATTTGCCTAAATCCATCCTGCAAGCTTCCTTGATACCTCATTGTTGGAGGAAAGCAACCCTAAAGGCCTTTGGAAGCTCCTGCTTAGCACTGATTCCTGTAGCTTTTCTCTGACTCTGGCTTTTTCTGCACAATTCGCTGTTTTCATGGCCTGGCAACAGTCCAGRATTCAAGAAGGCTTTGCTATTGATTTTTTACAGGACCAAGATGTTGCTGTAGGTGTTTCACATCCCTGCTGTAGCTGTACAACCTGACATCTCTGCCTAGACAGGCTGTGGGAATTAAGTGAAGCATTTGCCCCAGAGGCTCTTCCCCACCCATCCGGCACTCATTGTGTCTGTGAGGACTTTCTGTCCCTGCACAATAGTCTTTCCTAGGATGTTCAAAGCACTGACAGAGGGCAGGTTTTCATGCAAAAGCAAGTCACAGGCAGATCTGATCCCTAGTACTTCATTCCAAACCAGAGAACCAGCATGGCAATGTAATTCCCTTACCCTTGCTGAGTAATACCTTGAGTGCTTGCACAGGGCAGGCTACTCAAGAGACAGGTACCACCACAAGTGGCAGGTGATGCACGGCCAACACCTCCTTTCTGTAAAGCCCCACGTACCCGAACGAGCCTTTTTCAGCAAAGGCAGATACGTGCCGAGTCTTGTTTGTACCCACAATGCCATGCACACGTTCCTAACTTTTTATAGAAACGCTCTTGATTCTCTGGGTGTGGGTTGGTTTGGGGTTTTTTTTTCATCTGTGGGGATTTGTCCCACGAGTTGGTCCAATCAGCTCCCAAAACTGAGTGATCATGGGAGGCTGTATAGTGAAAATAACTCGTGAGAACCGAAAAAGAAAAATGCTCAGGACATCCATGCTATTAATAAAAGCGAGTGTTGCAGAGCCCTGTATAAGTTTGCCACATCAAGGACACAGAAGTAGCTACCCAAACTATTTTRGCTCTTGCAGCCAACAGAGCACTTCCAGCTCACGTTGAAGTTGTGAAGTTCTGGCGTCCGTTCTGTGCAAGAGGAGCTGGTGCAAACCTGCCTGAGGGGCACGGGTACAGCGCCATTGCCCTGGAACACTGTGGGGCACGCCGTGGCGCCTCTCCCATGGAAGCAGCGGGCTCACCAGTGATTTTGGCATGGCTACGCCCGCAGGTGGCTTTGGAGAACGTCAGCCTACAACATGGCTGTGTTCTCCCACTCTTACCCATGAACATGCACTCTGCTTTAATCCAGCGCCAAGCTTCCTACTTCTCCATAAAGTACTTGCAGCATCGATTTCCAGCCTCTGCACTAAGGGAGCAATAATTAACCGAGCTGTAATGTTTTCCATTGCATATTTAAGTCCGTATGCATGGCGTGTCCTTGCCAGAGCTTCGATTTTCAGTTCCACAGCCTGGGAAACGCATGCACGAGGCACATCTTCAGTGAAGGATCCCATTCAAAGCCATGCCTTCCCCACCACAATTTTAAAGATCAGCGCACAAACAAATTGCTGCGCTTCCGACGGAGCGCTTCTATAAATATAGGAAGGGCTTGTTTTACTGTGATCCACATCTTCCAGGCAGATCTCAACCCCCACCCTCCGCTTCCCTCCGTATTGTGCTGATGCCAAATCAGCAAATGTTCAGGGAAACAGGATAGGCCACAGCTGTAAACCAGCGATGGCATCTTGTGCGTTGGGCTGTTGTTGTTTTTTTTAGCGTGAAAGGCTGGAGTAGTGCAACACTGAAATTGCATTGGCCAAGATAATAAATGGATCAGACAAATATAGCTGGGCATATGCTGAGTGTGGGTATGGGTTTTTAATTTCCCTTCTTCAAACCAAGATCTATAATAAGATGTTTCCTGGCTTGTGTGTGAGTGTTTTTAATAGCTTCATTTTTTTTTTTCTTGTTGGATATTTCTGGACATGGCTGTACTAGCCAAGCCCTGCACAGCAGCTACAGTGAAAATTGTTTTACATCTCTGAGCTGAGAGTACAGTAGGTGCCATAAACTATTCTTCAAGTCTGCTCTGTCAACGGGTGAGCACATTAGCAGCCTTTCTTTGCAAACTGAAGCAGCACCAGAGATGGCAGAGGAAAGAGGTTTTGTTTGCAGGAGAGAAGACACTTCTCAGCTGGCTCCTTGTCGGAGCAAGGGAGGGTGTGCTTTTATTTAATCTGCCTCTGAAGTCATAACTGGTAATGGACTTGCTCCTTGATCTTCTCCTTTGTCAATTCCAAATCCAGCCCAGTCTGGACCCCAGCTCTTCTCTGAGGGCCAGCAAGCCCCACAGCCATGCAGCAAGTAGGAGATTCTGCAGGATTAAGGGGCAGGAGGAGCTGGKAAGCAGAAAGCTTCCCCYGGTGTCACACACACACACACACCAGCGGCAGCTACAGGCATGGATTTGCGTGAAACCACACTTCACATAAGCTTTGCTGAGCCTGTACTGTGCCCATCATCTCTTAAACTGAGCTAATTCAGTTTTATATTCCCCATCCCTGTCCCACATTACAAAGGCAGGATGCCCAGGGAGCATTTCTCCATCACTGCAAGAGCCAATACGTCACCTGTGGATAAAGCAGGGCTTTGGGGCTGGAGTGAGTCATATATGGTGACCACTCCCTGTGCTGGACTTTAAAGCACCTGCCAGTGGAGGCARCTTATTAGAAGCCCTATGAAATGTGTGTACTTGCTGAAAATCCCATCATCAGATGCCATCTGAACGATGAATCTCAGCTTTCACTTAAACAAAGCAATTCCACATCCAGCCTTAGCAGCTTTGACCTAGGTGGCTCAGGCAGCCGAAGGCGTATCCAAGGTATGCTCTTATTTTAACCAACAGGATTTATTTTTAAAGTCAGCGTCATGGCTGGAAGAGGCCTGAATTGCAGCCGTCTTCAGGCTGGAGCCAGTCCCCAGGTCTCAGGGAGGACATTTCTAAGCCTCCTGCATAATACTTGAACTTTAATTTGACGTGAGTCAGCATTGTAGTGATGTTATGGGAAACGCAAACATTGGATTAGGAAGTGTGTTCCACAAGAAAAGATCAGACTAACTAGACCTACTGAGACTGAGGGAAGGACATTTCTCCAGGGCACAACAAGCCACCTGAGAGAGGGAGAAACGTTTTTGCTGTCATACTAAGACACTTGCATTCCACTTCTTTGGAACGTCCCTGACTGAAAAGGGAGACAATGAAGCAGTGGAGCATTAGCTCCTTCTTTGACTTAAGACTTCAGTGGGGAAATACTTTACTTTTGTATCTCGTCTCCTTATCTCAGGAATGGGAACATCATCATCATTCTGCCTTACGCGTGTTAACAGAACAAGTAATCAGRCATTACAATTTCAGGGCCATGTCAGTGCCTTTGATAAGCAAGTTTATAGCTTCAACTGGGTGCAGAGTCAAGAGTCGGCAGTGACTTTAGGAAAAACTGAGTATGAATGTGTGTTCTCCCATGGGTGGAGAAGGACACCACCCTGATCAGTTGTGGCTGTTTTCTTCTGTAAGCAATAATGCACATTCTCCCTGGACCTCTGAAGCAGTTAACCAMGGTCAGGGGAGGAAAAGAAAACCCAAACAACCATTTCCATAGGAATACAATTCACTCCTGTGTGTTAAATACCAGCTCCCATCACGATTTTGCCACTTCATCCCCAGTGTTATCCCAGCTCTCATGAATTGAGCYCTGTAACAGGTCCTCTTTCCAGGGTGCACATTTAGGGCAGAATGTCTGGAATCAACTTTACAAAGGGGGTCTGTCCCCACCTTCCCCCCSTGTGTCCAGCTGGGCCATGCTCAGCTGCTGGGACAAGGAGTGCTGGGAGCAACTGCAGGGGCAGCTGTGCTGCCGAGGAGCACACCCCTCACACCCCTTCTGCTGGGATTGGAAAGGGGCTATCCTGCTGCCGGTCCCACCAAAGCTGTGTCGCCATCCCCCAGGCTCCGGGCTCAGCTCCCCTTAGTTCAAACTGGGTGAAGACCTGGCCCTAAGTAGCCAGGGCTGGGAAAGTGGGTGGCTCAGCAGTGGATRCTGAACAGGTTCTGCCTGCAGAGAAAGGGCTTTCTGTGAAAGCTGCCTGAGCTGGCTGATGTGCGTGGTGTTTTACTGAGGGCTCTGCCCTGCTCAGCCCACACTGCGGCTGAAGCTGCAACAGAGGCAAAACGCACACTGTTATCCCTCAATATATTGAGAATTTTCCCTGTTCCTTGGACCTGTTGGGTTCCAGGGCTACCTGGGCTTGTGTTTCAACTTTGGGCTGAAATGACCCATGGCCAGCTGTCAGGAGCGTATTCTGTCTTCACTCAGCTCATTTATCACAACCTCAGTACTGCATCTCTCCTCATTTACTATCCTATATAGACCAGGTGGAAGGGCCAGGGTGTCTCCTCAGCAGGAGCAAATCCTGGGCTGCAGGTGCATCCTCATCCTGGTACAAGAGGCTGGAGGCCTGTGGCCATGGCAAAGCCTCTGCTGGGGGTACCAACATCCTCTGCCTGCAGGAAGAGCACACACCTCACTGCCTCAGCAGGCACCCTACAAACAGGCTTTTGCTCTCGTRGTGCTTGTGTTTCCTCCCTCCAACAGTTCTCACTTCCCAGGCATTACCAACACATCCATGCATCCCTTCGAAACAGCAAACCAGGGCCCAGGGGGCCATGAGGGCCTCCCAGGTTAGGCAGTGACTCACAGAAGTCTCTGTGTCCGTGCAGACTGTGTTTGGCCCGTCTCGTCCTACGGATGTGGCGCAAACCAGGAGCTGAGATTGCGTGACACGTGCTACACGATGCAGAGACACCTCTGTTTTGGGAGGGTGCTTAGGAAATTCTTCTTGTTGAAATCAACCCGCAGCTGGCTGCTTTCCTCCTGTGCTGGCTTGTGCCGAGTGGTCGCTTCCCATTTTTCTCAATTCCAGCTTTGCGGATGTGCATGGACACCTCCCCCCAGCCTAAGCCGATGCAATGAGGCCATTGTGTCTGCGGGAGCCTGCACACATAACATCTTATATAAACAATAATGGGCTTCCTGATTACTTCTGTTGCCGCCATGGCATCATCCCTTCTCAGTGTGTCAATCACCACCTTCCCCCAGGGAACATTCCAGTTTCCCAGGAGGTTGTAAAGCTTTGATCGCACGCCATGGCAGCGAGACGTAGCACAGAGCCGTCCCTAAGCCCTTCCTACGCTGACACCAAGCAAGATGGCACTGAAACTCCCTGGCAATGGGACAGCGAGGCACAAGGCAGGGTGCACTTCCTGCTGCCTCGCATGCCTGAAAGGAAATGTGAGGTGTTTTCTCTCTCTTTGGAGCCAGTGGGGGTGGTAGCAACATCCTTCCTCTCAAGCTGTGATGGGAGAAGGAGTTAATACACCCCTGACACCAAGTGCTAAAGTGTTTATTCTGGCAGCCAGTGCCAGGCAGCAGTAGTACACTTTTGACAAAGAGATATTAGGTAAAACGGAGCAGTGACCCAAAGAGGTGTAATTAGCTCTGCTGTCGCATAGGAAAGGACATGTTTGTACAGATTATTTCCAATTTCTAGCAACACCTGCTCACTTGCTTTAACCAGGTTTCTCAAAATAAGGACTAATTAGCACTTCCTTGGAAGCCCATTTCTCCAGGCAATGGCTTTACCTCTCAATTGATATTCTTTCTGCAGGAAGGCACATTAATTACTGTATCAGGAAAAGCTAATGGTAGCAGGAAACCATTTTCATGCCTAAAGCTAATTCAAGAAGAAGGCAGAGCTGTGGACTGGACACAGAACTGGACTTCCTTGCTCATGCCAGGGCTGGGGGGTGTGCAGTGAGTTTCCTTCCCTGCATCCTTGAATGAAAATGGTATTTGGCATCTGTATGCTTTCTGRGGGCTGTGTGGTGCTGCTCCCCCAGAGTCTGAGCCCACAGCTCAGGGCAGTGCTCATGCCACCCTAGCAGCGGCACAGAGCTAATGCTGACCATGGTGGTGGCTTGGGACCAGAGGGACCTCCTGTGGCATCCGTGTTGGAAACTTCTATTGAGTGAGCCTGTGCCAGCAGGGTGGACAAAGCTCACTGGGTGTTTTTCAGCAAGTGTAACTATGAGCAAGGCTCTGACCACAGATGGGTATTAACTATATCTTGGGATTAAGGGTATTAATTGATGCTCCTGCTAATTGGTGTTTGTAGAGTACYCTCCCAAAGCAGGGGATTGTGATGAAGCTGATGAAGTCTCCCTGGGAGCACCTGCAGGTGAGTGTGCCAAGGCAAAAGAAGGGTGTGGTGGGCCAGGGCAGTGCTCCCAGCCCAGCCCTCCATCCCTGCTACTAACCACCAGCTCTGCTGAAATTTTATAGCCAAGAACCCCTTTTGAAAACCCTCTGCTTTCTTCTCCTGAAGGAAGGGATGAAGCGTAGCCATCTAGCTTGGCTGTTCCCAGCCCTTCTCTCCTTGTGACTGGTGGGTATGACCTTCTTATCCCATGACACATTTCTGGAGGTGCTTTTGTATCCTTTCAATGCAATTATCCATGAAATCAGTCCTCTTTTGATAGCTGCAGTTTGGTGGCTTCTACAGAGCTGCAGTCTTTCGGAAAAGGATTTTTGGGAAGTCATTTGTACTGAACCATCTCCTGTCCAGCCTGCCATACAGTGCCACAGAGCACAAAGTGAGAGGACACGGTCACTCCCACCTTCCTGTGCTTGAGGCCGTCCAACCACAACTCATCCCTCRTGCTCCGAGTCTGTGAGCTTGTTTTTTGGCTAAAACGTATCTTCCAAGGAGCTATCCAAGCTGGCTTTGACCATCTCAAAGGATGGAGACTCTGCCRTTTCCTTTGGCGCTTGTTTCTGACTCCCAAGTTTGCATTGCTGATGCATTTCTTACGTMATTTTTCCAGTTTTGGCCTACAGCTTTTACTGTTGGTTCTCCCTTTTTCYGACAGAGCCTTTTCCTGCCTGGAGTTACGTGCTTGTGCACTGTAATTGAATCCACTAAGTGGATGGCTCTCCAGGTACGTTCCTATTGGCATCTTCTCCAGCTCTTTTTGCAGCCATGGACACCAGGACAYGAATGCTGCCCTTTAGCTTCAGGTTAAAAATTCTTCTGAATGTATATTTAAGGACCTGGTTAATACTTTGTGCTACACTTGCTGTTCATCTGTGATTTSCCTGAATCTCCTTCCCTGCTTTCCTGTCCTGCCTTTATCGCACTGAACTCTTGAACACTAAAAGCGGCAAAAAAGGCATAATTTCAAAACTCATTTAAGGAAAATTTTTTTCTCTACCCAGTCTATGTGGAAGTCACTGTCRTAAAACAAAAGTGAGGCCAAGCAAGGCAAAATGTCCACAAATAACAAAAGACATCTGCAGGAATAAGCATATTTCAATTTTTTTAAGACCTTTCAGAGAGTTGTAAGTCCTTAAACCCTCTGGCAGTCTTAACTTGTGAGGACTTCAGAGAAGTTCTGCCTTGGGAAGGTTGTTCAGGCGGGGTTGTGCAGTGAAACATCTGCCTGTGCCAATTGCCAGGCCAAAGTAGAGCAGGGAAAGGACCGACAGCCTGAGCCAGGGGGGTAAAGCCTACATATCTGTGCTTGTTGCCATGTCCCTTGGAGAGAGATGTGTGACCTTCCAGACAATAGAAATCTCTATTCCTCRACTGACCTAGTTCAGCTTCACACATAATTTAACATCCCTTATAATATTTTATAGACTCAGTTCTGTAACTCAACTTTGAGTTCATTTAATGAAATGATCTCCAATAGGGACCTTAGGAGAACTAATTGTGCATAAAAGCTTTGGGGGTGGGGTGGTGGGAAACATCCACAAATGCTTTTAATACTGAATTTTGCTTCTCTTAATATTTATCTATTTATTTATAAGCCTCGATTCTGGTTGCAATTCTGCAGATATAATTCAGAATGATGTTGGTGAAATCTGGTGCCAGTGCAAACCAGTATCAGAATCAGGCCCAGAGAAGTAAAATTTTAATTGTTCTATAACCACTTTGCCAGCGGGGACCTTTTTTTAATGGCACTGGTAGACGTACGAAAAAGCATTTACAGGAGACTTTTAAGAGGGAAGAAATTCAAGGAAGTCCCTTTCTCAGTGGGTCCAAGTTTGGATACTCTTCCAGGCAGCTTTGCTTGAGGTCTCCCTGTGAATCTCAGTCCACATTCACAGCAATGGGAGGCTGAGCAATGAGTGGGCAGCACTGAGGGGAACCCCCTTGCAAGAAAGGAACATCTAGTTTTTATTTTTTCCTGTTTATTTTTCTCAACACCAAACTTGCAGAATAAATATGATCCCTTGGGTTTTGCTGACCACTTGAATGCTTTGCCAAAATGTGATGCCTTATTTTATTATTAAATTTTTCTTTATATTCTTTATTGTTTTATTATATCCAATATCTCAGCTGACCTGTGAGCTTACAGGAGACTCCAGGAAACCTGTTGACACAACTTGCAAAGGATCGCACAAAGTCACCCATTGTGACTTTGCACTGGGGGCAGGGGAATGAAATGGAGCTAGTCTTACCCTCAAGGGCCTGGAGGACAAAGAAACTTGAGGGGCACCTGAGTGCTATTGATGGTATGAAGTGCAAGAGGACACAGGAGCTCTGCTTCTTGTCCCCCAGAGGCTTTTCAGCATGCCAATCACCATGAATGAGGACAATTTCTGGCACAGGCTGATGAGTAATTATTTTTCCTACTGCTGCTGAAGCCACTGGAAAAATCTGGTTGATCCAGGATGTCACGTCAGAAGCTAATTTGTRTTTCTGCGAACGCCCATACACTCGTGTTCAGTGCTTAATAAAAGGTAAGCTCCAGTCAATGGGAAAATGTGCTTAAGAGCTTTATTCGCTTTCTTAAGCACTCTGCTGGGTCTGGCCCCATGCAATGTGTCAAGCACTCATTAGTCTTATCTTTTATTGTTTTAATACAGATAGTTCCATGGGAATAACCCTCTCACCACAAAGGTGAGGATTTTTTCGAGGGGAGGCCACCCTGCGCATATGCACGTACTAATAATGACATGTGTTTGGGTGATGTTCTGACTTTCTGCTCTGAGGAAATAAAGGGAAAGAAACATGATTGTCTTGGAGCAGGTACAAAGCTTTGAGATGCCTGGCTTGGGCGAAGCTGCAGAAAGTGTTTCTCTTTGTATTGCAGGGCCTGGCAGCCCGGTGAGATAATAGAAGATAAAGCAAATTGGACGACAATGGAAAACGCCGAGCTCCCTGAGTAATTAAAGGTTGTGTAAGACGGTGGCACGGCTTGCAAGGATTATTAACGCAGTCACGTTTGCGTTATATAAAGGGTAATTAAAATGCAGCCTGCTTACCATTGATTACACCCTTTGCCTGGCACCGGTAGCAGCGGCTGCACAGCCAGGCAGCAAAGGTGGCTTGGGAGGCAGCAGCTGCCAGTGAAAGGAGATGCTGTGGGGTGCAGGATGCCCAAGCCTGTGGGACAACTGCTGTGCCATGGCTTTGGACAAATCGCCCAGCAGATTGTGCCCTCTCCCTGTCACACAGGCAGGAGAGTGCCTTTTCCTCCCCYATGCCACAGTCACCAAAACTTGCCTGTAAGAGCCTCTTGGGTCTGTCGAACATGGGGAGTGGGGGGGTTATAAGCAGCTCTCAAGAGAAACCTAAGCTGGCCATGGATTATAAATTGCTGCATCCGAAGAAATTTTGCCAGGGAATTTTGCTAAGGAAGCTGGGAGGTGAGGGAGAAGAGAGGTCACTGGTGACAGCCATTGCACAGGTGGGAGCACCCTTAGCCTCAAGCAGGCTCTGCATTGCTTTTGCCAGCCCCACTCCATGCGGAATGTGTGGGTACCACTTGGGAACATGGGGTGACACAGCTCAGAGAAGGGCAGCTTCTTGAGGCAGTGCAGAGCAGACCCAGGCTGCAGATGCCAGCTGGCCCCATCAGGATTCTCAAAGCCCAGTTTCACTAGCAATGAGGTATGAAAGATGGGAGTGGGCCTGGCCATGAATTTGTGGCGGATGCACCTCCAAGATGAAGGGCAGCTTCACCCATACGATGCTGCGCATGAAAGTGCACCCCAAGAGGGGCCTGAAGTGATGTGTTACTTGTGTGGAGGTTGCAGGGAGCATTTTCCACTACTTCCTACAGCGGRGAGAGGCAAGGTGCCCAGATCAAGGAGAAAGGAATGTAAACTCCCTGACATCAGCTCCACTAAGCCCTTGAACCCCTGGTTTGCATGTTCTATGGGAYAGGGTACCTTTTGCTGCTGAAGAGGGGTTCAAGCAGAGCTAGAGAGGCTTGGGCTCTGTAGGAGCCCTGGTTACTGGAGCTCTGTGCTGTCTGCTGCTGGCAGGGCAGGCAAAGGAGATGCCTCAAACCCACATACAAGGCTGTTGGGATGCTGTGAGCACACCATGTCTCTGTGTTCCTGATTATTTTTCTGTGTTCATGGTTATTTCCCTTGGACTCCTGTCCTCAATGCGAGAGTGCTTCTTGAGCAGTGACAAAGGCAGTGCCTCCAAGGGAGCTGGAGATAAGAGTACACAGGAGAATGAGCTGGACCTACTGTTTTCTCCATGGAAACATGATTGGCACTGAGCTGCTAGGCCCAGTAAATCCAATTATGGCTGTAGACAGAAATGTGTTTAAAGAAAAAAGCCAAGCTGGTGTAAATGAAAATATAACTGTGCTGTAGAATTGTTTGGGCTCACTCTTTGTTTTGTACAGTCCCCACTACTTACCAGCTACAAACTGCACCCCTTGTGGGGTGTGTGTGTTGAGTGATGTTTCCTGTGAAGCCATGGTACACTACCCCTGCCCTGAATTATGGGGCTGGACATTCAGCCAATGCTGAACATTTAAAGAGTGTAACATTTCTAGAAAGTCACTTTCCATGCAATGGACCTGAATAACTAAAACCTGAGCTCTTGGACATGACAGCCAGGAGCTTTTAGCCCTCATTCCAGCCAGTCCTGCCCCAACAGCCCTCCAGTGGCTTGTGTGAAATCACTTTTAAATACACATTAGTGTTTCTTGCAATTCAGGAGACCCTTTTTAAAGACACCTGAGCTCTGCAGAGAAATGCTGTGAGGTGGAGAAGACACAAGTTGAATTTGAAAACTCTGGTTACAGATGGATGTCTGTCCCAAATAGCCACCATGAGCTTTCTCCCTGTGTTTTTGTAATTCCCCATCCCCACAGGTGATGTGCTCTCCATTTGGCTGGCGGTCAAAATAATTTCTTGCCGCTAACAAGCTGCAAATGGAATCTAAACACAACACTTTTCCAAAAATCCCAGGCAAATTAAGAACAAAAGTTCCCCCAACTTCAGCCTAACCCTTGACACAGTGTTTTAGCCCACTCGGTCTCCTCCACGCTACCCTGGGTAGCACTGTTGGCATCTCCTGCTTCCCAGACCATCCTATCAGGCAGGGCAAAAGCCCTTCATCCCACCTTTTCTCATGGGGAGGAATCTGCCTGCAAAGCCACAGACTTCAAAACCATTTTTTTCTGTCCGTGGAAGGAATGAATCACTTTAACTGCACATTGTGGTGGGTACAATTCTTTTTTTTTCTAATTGGCATCTCACCTGAGTTTTCTGCATTCCATCGTGACTGGTTTGAGATCAGTTTTGCCTGTTTAGTGCCTGGGTGGCAAACCTGTGGAGAAGTCAGGAGACATGGATAGCTTTTCCAATGTTGCCACTGACTTTGCTTGACTGGCTTTTAGATGCTTATCCAAAATATGATTTGTTTCTCCGTATGCAAAACAGAGGTTGTTGCTCAATCCCCTTTAAAAACTGATCCGAGAACTTGGGGTAGAAAGCAGCCAGTGGGCTCCAAGTTGAGTGAGTTTCCATTTTTCAAATCTGTAAGAGTTTTAATTCTGTGCTTTGAAATATAGAGAAGTAYGGAAATGTTCAACTTTTTTTTTTTTGCACGGGGTGGTTTTTAAAAACTCTGTAATTTTGGTGTGGTGGGAGAGTTAAAAATAAATCCTTCCCACAAGATTTTAGCCTTGCACTGGACCAAATCTCGAAGGAAGCAATATTGCTGTTGATTATAATTGTCAGGCTTCGGCATTTCTCTGTTGTGGAAACCGAGTACCAGGGCTTAGACATGGGGCCTCATCCCAGCCATACTCTGCTTTCTCATCTCTGTTATTCCCAACTGAAAGCAATAAAATGCCTGTCGTCTGAAGGGATACATTTCAGGCTGCTCAGGGAGGAAATGCCAAGCCCGTGGCGAGAGGCAGCTCCCTCTGCAGAGGAGCGCAGTGGCGCAGCCAGCCAGGCACGCTCCTGAGTGCTGACACGTGGAGAGGAATCACCTGGCTCTTCCATGTGGACTCTGCCCACAAAAATCAAGTCCGACTGCCCGCTCTGGAAAAGTCATCCCACCCATCTTCACCGTGGTGGGCAGGTCAGGGCGTCATTCCGTGGATTCAGGGAGAGGTGCGTTACCCCCTGCATCGTCAGTGCCCTCTGCAGACCCCGGGCAGGTGAGACTCCATCTCTTTTTGCCAGCAGCCGGAGCAACCCACAGGCCCGGATCATTCCTGAGACTGTCCCCCTCCCGCCCTGGCGGTGGGTCCGGGCTGGAAGGAGACACCCTGGCACGTGGCCACGGGAAGCTCTGGTTACACAGGTGGCCCCACGCAGGTAGTTTTGCTTAATGGTATTAAACAGAGGGGGATAACATTACCTCAGGGATCAAGTGGTGAGCTTTGTACAGCGTGACCTGCGGCAGCAGTGGGAGCCTCTCTTGGCATGGAGAGGCCTGGGATGTCACGGGGACCCAGCAGGTAGGGGCAGATTTACTGGGGAAGAAGGCTGGTTAAGTCCACCTGGAATGGGTGGACTTCTCCCTATAAAACTCCCCTATTCCCAGGTGTGTGGACCCTCTGTTTGAGCCCAAGGGCTTCATCTAATTTTGTAATATTTTAACTATTATTTTGGGATTACCTTTAAACAGCCAAAGCCATTTATCCTCCTCTATCTCCTCTTGCCCAGACTCCTCATCAGCTTAGGGCCACCTCTGAACATGCCAGAGCCATTCATCCCCCTCCATCTCCTTTTGCCACTGCTTTCCACCACTGCTACTGCTGGAAATGAGCTCCACAGTTAAAACCAACCGTTTCAGGAGTGGCCATGTGTCTGCAGCYGTGTGAGTCCGGGGTAGGAACCAAATATCAAATAACAAATCAGTGAGGTGGTGTCAGGATCTGCTTGCTGGCACGTGGGTGGAGGGGAGATGGACAACGTGTCCAGAAGTTGCTGGCTCGGCTCTGGTGACACTGGCAGCTTGTCCTGTGCCATCCCCGAAAAGCTGGCTCCCACTGGGGTGGGAGCCACAGTTGCCTGCTGTCACCTCTCCAGGCTGCGGGTGGTGTGTGGTGCATCCAGATATAGAAAGAAGGTGCTAAAAGGGGGAAGTTACAGTGAATATATATAAAAGTCCATATACATAAAGGGCTGCTCATCTCCACTGTCAGTTCAGCAAACGGCAATTTCAGTCACATTAAACCATTAAAAGAGATGCTCCCTTAACTTCTGTGGAGGCAGGACAAATTTCGGGMGGGTTTCTGTTGGAAGGGAGAAGCGATGAACTCCTGATGAACTGGGGCTGGAAGCAGACAGTCGCTCCTATTGAATCAGCACCGTGTAAGGCTGGCCTCATTAATGAATGTCAGAGAGCCTGCCTGAATCAGAGGTTTCAGGCCTCTGCTTTTTCTCTTTTAATTGCATTTTCCAGAGTTCACAGGCCAGAGTAAGTGGGGAAATTTCTGATGGGTCAGAAATGGCTGTGGTTTGGAAAGAATTTCAGGCATCCTTCATGTGACCTCCTCCTCCTTGTGCACCATTGTTGCTTTTAAAAGAAGCAGTGATAATGGGGGACCAGGGGATCTGCCTTGCAGAAATCTTGCCCTCAGTCCCGTTGCTTGAAAATCCCTTCTTTAACCTGTGGACAGGGAGGGGCCAGAGATGTCCAAGGGCAGGGGGCTGGCAGTCAGACACTGCTGTGGGAGCCAAAGCATACTGCAGCCTCCAGGTATCTTATGGAAGCAGCCACAGCTCCCACGCCATCGGTGAAGTTTGGGGTTAATCTGGAGCCAAGTCAAGGTTTGCAGGGCCCCAGGAGTGGATGGGACTCACTCCCTCAACAGAGATGAGGGAAAGCCCCCTGAGCTTCCTCGCTGACTCAGCTGGCCAGGGCAGCTGGCCTGGTTGATCTTAAATCAGCCAATTAAGGCTGCACGATGGGAATGCCTCTCAGCTGAAGGCATGATTGAATAAAGGCTGCAASATTTAGCTAATGGTGCCCCAAATCCCAGCGGAGTGTTCCTTACTTAGAGAATCAGCTGTGCCCCCTCAGCTATTYTTTTGCCAGAGGCAGGACATAATTCAATTGACACAAACCCACCGGGGGGTGAGTGGCAGACTGAGTCTGGAGCGTGGCAGTGAGGGGAGCAGTGCAGGTCTCTCAGCCTCAGTTTCCCCACCTGCAAAAACAGTGATGCTCCTGAAAGGTGCTGTGCCCCAGGGGTGCCCTGCAATGGATGTGGGGTAGTTGTAGCACTGGGTTAAATCACAGGTGTGTCTTTGGTGGGCACAACATGACATGTTATCACCATGCATGGGGGGGCAAAGAGCTGMGCTTTGGAGCATCCTCCAGCAGCCTGGTGGTGATCTCTCCATGAAGTGCTTCAGGCTTCCTGATGAAAAAGTGGAGGAAGGCATCCTCAGCCCTGGCTGACTGCACTGTGCTTCTTAACATGACTGTGGAAGAAGTTTGACCCAGCGTGAACAGGTAACTGTTTATCTCTGCAAAACTCCAAAAGAAATTGCTTTCCTTGGGCCCAAGCCTTGACATCAGGGATGGCTGCAGCTCACCTCTGTGGTTCCCAGGCTGCAAAACCCTGCTCTGGTTAAAWCTAAGAGACAAGAGGATATGTAAGGGCCCAGGTCCTTACTTAGATGTTCTGCTGTACAATAGGAAGGTGTTAACAAGAGAGGGAGAGATGGGGATTTTTTTCCCCTCCCTTTTTCTTTTATTATTATTTTAATTGTAAGAAGAAATGCTCCCTTCAAAGAATACCTCCTTGTGAATTTATAGCCTTCCAGCCCAGCATTTTATGATCTCAACGAGAAGCTCATAAAAACAAATGTTTGGAAAGGGGGAGGAAAATTAAAAAAAAAAAAAAAGGTATAAAAGAGGCACCGTCAAGTCTCAACTGAAAACATGGAGGGAGGTTTCCTAAGGCAAGAGTTCCCATAGAAGGAGYTGGGCTAGCTCAGCAGGAGAGGATGTTCTATGGGATACCTTTCACTTGGGCTCTTCTCAATGCTGGTGGGTCAGGAGTTTTGGAGAGGTGGTGAGRGGGTCACAGTGAGCTTTGCTTCATCCTCTGGCAAAATCCTTACTCATCCCAGGGGTCTGCAAGMGGATTGCCCAGCTAGGAGAGGGAGGCTTGACTGGAGGAGGCGTGGGTCTGAAGGATGCTGTTGTGGGGAGGGCAGGCACGTTCAAATTGTTCAGAGCTCCTCATTTCTGCAGGGATTCAGGAAATGTGTTTAGTTTGACCTGCTGGAAGTGAAAAGGCTCCACAAAGGTGGAGTGGTGCCCAGCAGAAGGTCCTCTGGCACATGGGCACAGGCTCTCTGCTACCTGCACATGGCAGAGATGTCTCTCCTTAGAGACATTGACTGCTACAAATGGCAAGGCAGTACATAGTAAAAAACACAGAAATGCTGAAAATCTGGTATTCAGCAGTCTCAATTTTTTTTTTGTGAGGGAGGGGAAGTTATTTTTTAGGGTTTGGTGGTTTCTTTCTTCCTTTTTCCTTTTCCCCTCCTTTGCTCCCCAAAGCCTCTGCTGTATTTTACATGTTCTGGTCGAGCAGCCTCTGAGCACCTTCCCCTTCAGTGCTGCTGGAGAGGAGCAGACTTCACTCTGCAAAAGATTGCTGCTGAGTCTGGTCTCCCTAGTGCAGCCTGGCCACACAGCTGGGCTGCCTATGATCCAGGGAACCTGAGCACCAAAGCTGTGGGTTTCTACCATCTAGATAAATTCAGTGCTCTTTCCAGACACTTGAAAGCCAGTAAGGAATACCAGTCCCATCCTCTGCCCTTTAGCCTAGAGTGACTGGTTTTCTTGTTTAGTCTGCCACATTTCTGTGCTGGATGAAGGTCCCGTTGGTATCTCCATGGAAGCAGATGAGCTGTAATCAAACCATCTTGCAGGATCACCTGTGCATTTCAGGCTTCTCCTTCCTGCCTCTGGGCTATTCCCACATTTTCAGTGTCCTTTTCAAATCCCAAACCTCAGTGCCCAGTGTGGGCTGGGTAAAACTAAGCRCTGCTTAGCCCTTTCCCTCCTTACCCCTCTCACCAACACATTAGGAGCTCATTTACCCTTTTTGCTGTAGGGCAGTACTGGGAGCTTGGATCTGCTTCTCTTCTCTTATCAGCTAAGGGTAGCTCTAGTGTGTCTGGACCTCTGAGTGAACAGGCAGCTGTTCCCTGGAGCCAGCAGCAGGGAGAGGTGGCCTGCAAGCCATGGCAGCAGCACCCACCACTCTCCAGAGCTGCTCTTGTAAGGCCCTGAAATGGTGTTGTACCTAAACAGGCATTAAGGACTCTCTCCTGACATCGTAGAATCCCAGAATAAGCTGAGTTGGAAGGGATCCTCAAGGATCATTGAGTCCAATTCCTGGCCCTGCACAGCACCATCCCCAAGAGTCATACTGTGTGCCTGAGAGCATTGTCCAAACACTTCTTGAACTCTGTCAGACTTGGTGCTGTGACCACTGCCCTGGGGAGCCTGTTCCAGTGCCCAACCACCCTCTGGGTGAAAAACCTTTTCCTAATATCCAGCCTAAACCTCCCCTGACACAACTTCAGGCCATTCCCTCAGGTCCTGTCACTGGTCACCACAGAGCAGAGATCAGTGCCTGCCCCTCCTCTTCCCCTCACGAGGAAGTTGTAACTGCAGKGAGGTCTCCCCTCAGTCTCCTCTTCTCCAGSCTGAACAGACCAAGTGCCCTCAGCTGCTCCTCACATGGCTTCCCCTCCAGACCCTTCACCCTCCTTGTGGCCTCCTTTGGACACTCTGTAATAGTTTAATGTCTTTCTTACACTGTGGTACCCAAAACTGCCCCCAGMACTCGAGGTGAGGCTGCCACAGTGCAGAGCAGAGCAGGACAATCCCTTCCCTTGCCCAGCTGGCCATGCTGGGCCTAATGCACCCCGGGCATGGGTGGCCCTCCTGGCTGCCAGGGCACTGCTGACTCACATTCAACTTGCCAGTGACCAGGACCCCCAGGTCCCATTCCACGGCACTGCTTTCCAGCATCTCATTCCCCAGTCTGTCCATACATCCAGGGTTGCCCCATCCCAGGTGCAGAATCTGGCACTTTCCCTTGTTGAACTTTCTATGGCTGGTGAGTGCCCAGCCCTCTCATTTGCAGAGGTCTCTTTGCARGGCCTCCCTGCCCTCAGGGGAGTCAACAGCTCTTYCCAGTTTTGTATCATCCACGAACTGGCTCAGTATCCCTTCCAGTCCCGCATCCAGGTAATTTATGCAGAGGTTAAAGAGCACAGGGCYGAGGATGGAGCCCTGCAGAACCCCACTAGTGACAGGTCAGCAGTCTGATGTCACCCCATTCAAAATAAATCTTTGCACCTGACACATGAGCCAGTTGCTTACCCATGGCATGATGTGTTTATCCCGGACATTTTGTCCAGAAGGATACAGTGAGACAGTATGGAAAGCTTTACTGAAATCCAAAAAGATTGCATCAACTGGCTTCCCTTGATCAGCTAGGTGGGTTACCTTGTCATAGAAGGAAATCAGGTTTGATAAGCAGGACTTTCCTCTTATGAAGCCATGCTGGCTGTCACTGATGACTGCATTGTCCTTCAGGTGTTTTTCAGTACCTCCCAGAATAATCTTCTCCATAACTTTACCAGGCACTGAAGCATACACATAACACTATGTCTGGCTTTTGCTATTCCTTTGTTTTCTTTTAAAAATAAAACTCATAATCAGTTTAAAGACGTGTAAGAGTGGCTCTTTCACAATTTGCGCTTTGGAAATGGGGAAAGTGTAATACTTCCCCTACACTTGCAGAAATGTGTTCAGTTTTTCCAAAACAAGAAATTTACTTCCTGGCCAAAGTCCAGAATGGAAAATTTAAGAGTAGTAAATATTTCTGAGCATGTGGGGGGGGAGGTTGGTTTTGATTGTGCATTTTCTTTTTAGTTGTTTGTTTGTTTTTATTTTTTTTAAGTTGTAGAGGATAACTGCCCTTTCCCCCTGGCTCCTTGCACTGCTGCAATGGGATGCCCCTATTTTGGGAGGTACAAGCTGATGTGATTCTCCCTGGTTTCCCCCACTCCTGACCTGGGGGCTATGACAGAAACCTTTGGGGTGTGATAGTCTGTATAATTCTGCCTGTGCACACGCTGGAACAGGTGAGCTTGGGAGCAGCAGGGAGGCTGGGTAGGGCTATGGCAGATACCATCTGTATGTATATATATGTATAAAGGACCACGAAGAGGAGTTCTCTTCCCTACACCACACCCATATGTGTATTGGAAGAAAGAAACAGCCTTTATAGGCTTTACCTTCTCTCTTATCCCTGCATGTCCTCAGAAACACTAATTACTGACTGCAAATGGTTGGGAAACAGCTGCACAAGTCCATCCATTTGCTGGTAGACTCATTTCCTCTGCATCCTTCCACCCCTGCATTTTAGAGAGGAAAGGGATTTATTATAAGGCAGCACTGGGGAAAAAACTTCCTTAGAGAAACTCGCTAGATAATCTGGGAAAGGCTTGAGTAATGGAGCTTTTTGTGAGCTAACAGAATAAAACTACTCCACAAAAATATTATCATTGGGAACATGAGCTGAAAAGGGAATGATTCATGTGAAATCCAGGATGTGCCTCTCTTTCCTATGAATCAGTGCTATGAAGAGTGGGAGAGGGCTGGGGCAAGATGAGCACCCAAGACCTGCCCCGAAGCATGGAAAAGATAAAGCACCTTTATTAAAGACCTTGTCAGGAAGTGGCAGGGAGTGTGAGAGAGACTTGGGAAAACCACAGGATGGAGAGTCCCTAGAGCTAAGGAGAAAACCATATGAGAAGCCTGCATGATTGCTGATAGAGTTATGATTAAGGACCAGGCAGAATTTCCTGTGATACTCCATGCAAGTAAAAACAAATCTCTTCACCTCTCTGCACCTACACTACCTCATCCAGGAAAACGAGAAAAGAAACTGCTGCCAAAAAGGAGCTTTGTGGGCTATCTCTGCAGTTTACTGGGAGCTAGTGCTTCAGAGGAGGCTTAGTGGAACAGACTGGGGAGAGAAGAATCTGTGACCTAGCAAACTTTGTCTTGTCTTAAGGAGAAATTATTCCCATCCACTATTTAATGTTTTGCAGGCAGCAGCACTTGTGCTCCTGGCTCACCAAGGGTTTTTGAAACCCACCCCTAATTTCTTCCCTGATGTTGCCACTTGTTGAGGTGATGGAGGAGAAGCAGAAGGTTTGGCTTTTGTGACATCTTTTCTTTCTTTGTGCCTTGCCGGAGACTTTATGGTAGCGCTGAGATTACGTGGTGGTGGATGCAAGCCCTGGGCCCCAGGGGACCCACGGGCCCAAAAGCTGCTACGTTTCCTCTCCCGTACCTTTGTGCCTGCATACTGTGACTGGGCTGCTCCTGCCTCTGACAGTCCCCCGAGGTGCTGTGTTGCTGTATTTGGCCTGGGACTTTCTGTCACACGCTATATTTAGGCTGTGGATTTGCATTGTTAACTTGTGTGTCTTAATGAGCAGGCACTTGCTTGTGGCACCAAGCACTCGCCTCTCATGGGCTGTGGAACTCTCATGTGGGAATGTCTCTGTTGCGTGGTCAAAGATGCTGCAGTAAGGGACAGAAAATAAACACCTGGCTAAAACATTCTCAATGTCTAAGTATTAACAAGGTATCCTTTATTAAAAAAGAAAAGGAACAAAAAAAAAGAAAAATCCTACCTTTTTGGCACAGGCAGGTCTTAGACAACCCTGTGTCCAAACCCTTTGGCAGGTTATGGGTAACTTCTATGGCTATAACTCACCTGGAGGTCCCTGTGCTGCCTCACTTCTTGGAGGGGGGACAAAGGTGATGCCAGCAGGCAAGGCTGGGGCTGTCAGGTTCTTGGGTGGGGGAGGAATCCCTGGCTGCCAGGACTATCCCTTCCCTGCACACTGATGGTTTGTACTGCTTTGCAGGGTCTTTTGCTGAAACAAAATGGAAAAACTGGTCATCAGTTATTCACAGATAGATCCTAAAAATATATGGCTATTGTTCCTTTCCCCATGACCCAGCTGGGATGAGTTGTTTTATAGAGGAAGCAAGAAGATAAACAAACAATTCCAGCATGCAAGGGTGAAGGCTGTTGTCCAATTTTTTTCAACTTCCTGAATTAGACTCCTAGATCTTTCTTTGCTATCATGCTTCCCCTCTCCAGCTCCGTTTCTGAGCACAAAGAATGGGAGAGATGGCTGAGGATGTTCCTGTTGAATGCCAGGCTGGGATACAGCATGTAGGGAGACACTGGGGCACTCAGGCCATGATGCTTCTCCTCACCATGTCACTGATTCAGCTGTGGGTCATCAGGGCTGGGGAAATGATGCATTGTGACCCTGGCATGTGTCACATGCTGGGAAGCTGACGCAGGTGGGAAGCCCAGTGGTGGGCGTCATTTTTCTGGATGTGATCCTTCAGCAGCATCCAGGAGTCTTCCAGTGCTGTTGGTAAGGCATGATGGGGTATTCAYGTGACATGTTCTTGCTGACCCCAACCTGGATCTACAGCTCCTGCTTTCTGTGCTAACCAGGATATTCCTGCCTGGCTCAAACTGAAACACCCCTTTTTTCCCACCTCCCGGCGTGGCTGTCACTGTGCTCAGCAGTTTGACCCTGTCACCTCTAGTTTGGTCTTTCTGAGCACAGGGAGGAAGCACAGCACTCGTTAGGCTGGAAGAAAAACCAACCCAAACCAAAGCATATTGCAGGTGGCACGAATGTCTGGGCACCACGATACAAATCCTTGCTCCTTTTAGCAGCAGGTTAATCCGTAAGAGCTCATTTTAGGTTTGGTGATGTGTTTTGTTGGTACCATCTTTGGTTCCATTCAGAGGGGGTGCTGGTCCCTCTTGTAGTCGCACATGCCCGCGTTCGTACACATTTCCTAAATCACAGTGGGTGATTCAGTGCAGAGCCTCACATGGCCTTGATTTGCCTCCTGACATTATACAAAATACAAAAAACATGGAGTGAGGCAGCACTGCTTCTCAGTCACCAGCTCTGCAGCTGGTGTGAATCAACCCAGCTGCTTGGGTTTCTGTGGAGTTACACCCTTGCACACCAGAGCTGGTGCGACTGCTCCTGTGTGAGGGTTCCTGTCAGACCCTGCACAAGGACCCAGACAGCAATATTGAATTTTGCAAGCCCTGTGCCCAGCTGCTGCTTTGCTTTTTGTGCAAGCTGGCCATCCTCAGCATGGCAGGACAAGATGAGCAGGAACAGCACATCTGTCTCCGGGCTGCCTGAGTGCCACTTTGCTGTGTTTCAGCTGGGCAGTGGCTGGGAGGCACCGGAGGGAATTAGGCTGCCTCAGCAGCTCCAGTCTCAGTTTTTCCTCTCTGATAGTTGCCTGCCAGATGGGAATATAAAGTCAGCATGATCACTTCTTCAGGGTGATGGGGAGAAAAATCTGTGCAATAATCTCAGACCTGAGACCTCAGACCCTCTGCTCCAGGCACATTTGAGCCTGGAGCTGGAGTCTGGTCAGTGGTTTCCTGATGCGTTGCACTGCACCTCTCAATCAGACTACCCCCAAGCCTCAAGTCATGGGTTTGCCAGCCCAGACCCTGGCTCTGCTGCTGAAGAATCTGTTCTTGAGCTTGGTTTAAACTAAGTGAATTTAAGATGCAGGCTGCCTGGTGGGCTGCCTACATACCCCATTGTGTTTGGACAGGAGGATGCAGAATTTGGGATATTTGCCCTTAGCCCTCAATAACCCTAAAGAAAACCAAAGTGTATCCTTGCATAGTTGTGAGTCTGTAACGTTTCAATTTTGTTATGTGAAAAAGAGAACCTGTTATTCCGAAATACATTTAATAACCTGGTTTGCTGCTTCAATAGGCTGTCAGTCTACATGTCAGGTGGGGCTGGGCTGCTGGGCAGGAGGTGTCTGACCCCTCCAGTGCAGCCTGGCCTTCATCAGGCAGCATTTCTCAGGTGGAAATCTCCAATGCATTTTGATTCTTCCTAAAGGMTGACATGTGACTCCTTTCTAATGGCACCTGGAGCACTATCCCTGCTTCCCTGCAGCTTTGGCCACCTGTAGGGGTTTAYGTTATCACCTGATTGCTGGCTGGATCAACATGATGTGCCCAGGCGTGCTGTTAGCTTGAGGCTCGTGTAGGGAGGCAAAACTGGGGACATCCCTCATGGTCCCTGTCTGAGGACATTACTCAGCCCTCAGAACCTTCTGCCCTGGTCCGCCCCTGCCAGGGCTGCAAGCACAAAGTGGGCTTGGGGAGCAGATCATGGATTGGGGGAAGGTAGGGGAGAAGCCATCATCCTGACATGGTGTCTGGGTGTCTTGGGTAGYGTGGGCACCTCAGGGAAGGAGGGGGATGGGTCTTTGCCTCTCCAGCTTGCAGGGAACAAAGGTCCTTTTCCATCAAGTTCCATTATGATGGATTTCAGGTGAAACTGAGACAGAGTTCTCTACCAAAAGGCACAGCAAGCAACTGCCCTTGCTCAGCGTTTGATCYCAGCCTTCCTCCTGTCTCTGGCTATGTGTTCCTTTCACTGAGCACCTGGAAACAGCTGACTAATGGAGATGTGCAGATGGTCATCAACTTCTGCATTATACAGCACGTGGCTAAAAATAGCCAAGGTTGCAGGTCCAGGCCCCAGCTCTGCTGGTAGAGATTTGCAGGCTACAGTGGAGAAGCGATTTGTCCCCTGGTGCCATGGCAACAGCTCTCCAAATGTGAGCAGCAGGACAGCAGCAGCAGCATGGTGCTGCTCCACCGGTGCGCAGGATGACCTTGGARAAGCAGGAAGCAGCAAGGTGGACCATTGTTCCCACTGGCTGCTTGCAGGAATCCCTCCCACAGCCCCTTTCCCCAGCCTGCAGCCACCAGCTCACAGCTGGCAGAAGTGACTTGTGAAGGATGGACTAAAACAAGGAAAATGTGTCTTGTTGCATTTGCATTTAGATGGCAAAGATAAGGATTATCTAGGAATTACCAGAAAAKGTCATATGGGGAAAAATACAGGAGAGAGTTCTGTAGTTAGTTATATCAATGAAAGTGCTTGTACTTCTTTTTTTCATGAGCTTTTTCTGACTTGCTTGTTTTTAGCTTAGCGCTATGCTGCCTGTTAGACGTGGTGCTCCGGGTTCTTGCTGGAGGACAATTTAAGTAGACTGAAGTTGCACTAGGAGATGGAACTGGAAGTGTTGTAAATGCTGTCCAAACCAAAGAGGGCAAAGGTCCATCTGCAGCTCCTCAGCAATAGCTGCCTTAGCACATTGCAGCTCTGCTGTTTGTCACGTTGTCACACGGTCTCTGCAGCCTGACGGGTAAAACTTCACTTTTCCCTTCACCGCGAGGGAAAAGGGGATGGGAACCGAACCGAGATAAACAATGCAGGTACTTTTGCAAATATTTTTTCTGCAAAGGGCTGAGGCATAACAGTTTAATATTGTTCTTCACTCCAAGTGACCTTAAAAAAAAATCAACATTTGCTTGTAGCAAGTTGTTGGGTGCATCTTTGTTTTCACGTGAGGAAACAGACTGAATATTCTGGACCTTATTTTCATGTGTGACATAACCTGTCTCAATTTTCAGAGGGTGCTTATGATTTTTTGGCTTTTTTAGGAGCTTAACGTTTTCCATAATCTCAGCCCCAAATACATCAGATGGCCTGGTTTGGATTGGGCCCAGCATCAGGGCAACTCAGGCACCTTTGAAGTCTCACTGTGGGTACCCAAAACAACCCAAAGCACCAGACTTATGTATACAGACTTTTAATGAAACTCCCATGWGTATTTGATGTCCTCATTTGAGAAAGGGAAGTGGTGTAGGAAAATTGAAATGGAAAGGGGTAAAGGGCCAAATGTTGTGGTACAGGAGAGGAACTGGAGCATAGCTATGTTTCAGAATTCTCTGTCTCCACCCATGCTTGTGCTCAGCACTGTCTCCTCCTGCACAGAGAGCTGCTCTCCTAATGGAGCTGGGTTCAAGGCTTTGGTTGGAAACYGAATTTTGAGGAGCTTGGTTGAGTTAAGAGACAGAAACCATTCTGAAGAAATATCCAGATTTGGGGTTAAATTTTGCATGCATATTTGAGTTTGTGTATGCTGAATTTTCTTCTAGGCAGGCCTCTTTGTCAGTAAGGCTGAAGAAAAATCCCTGCTTTATTCTGTCAAGCTCTTTTATGGGAAAGTTAAACAAATGTTTACTTTTCATAACATTGCTTATTAAATATCTGCAGAAGGACAGCCCTGCCTCTGAGGGAGYGACCTCCCCTTTCTCAGAGGGTGCTCTTGGGCAGGTGTCCCAATTCCCTSTTTGGGACTGAGCAGGAAGAATGGAAGGGGAAGTGTAATAAAAACAATCAAATCAAATATAGTTGGAAAGTACAGTCATCAGCATTGCTTCTGGGAATGGGCATCCCCTAACTCCCATTCTGATACTGCAGCAGATTTAACAAGGGGGGTTAAATAATGAGTTGCTTGAAATGAAAAGCCTCTGCCTCTGATGTAAAGAGCACTTCAAGAAAAAACATTCTGCAAGAATCAGACACGTGCAGGATTCAGATGGGTCTCCATTGGACTCTTAAGCTGCTGTGCGAGAGTGTTTCTGCATACAGACCTTGAGAAAAAAGCTTATGGAGGTGCAGTTCCCCTTGGCTAAAGTAGATCACACTTGTTTTGTCCTGGGAAATGCTAGTATCTCTCAGCCCATGACCRGAGCCAGCAGCTTGGTCCAGCTTTGCATCTTTGCCTGCATCTTTCCGTGACCAAATCATGGCTCAGAGCTGGCACGGCGCTGGAACAGTGGCACCTCCCTGCACTTTCTCACTCATGTTTTGCACTACTGCATGGCCTCTAACAAAGCAGAGCTGAATTCCCAGATTTTCCCCTGTGATACCAGCTTCTTCCCTTTGATAACAGGGGCCTGATGAGATGGGAACCATGTGTGAAATTGTGCCCAGGGCACCGGGCAGGGCAGGCAAGGAGCTGTGTTGTCCTAACAGGCACCTACAGGAAAGGTGATGGAGCAAGCAGAGTGCCTGCAGAAGTTTCCATGCACCAACAGCCCACCCTGCCTTCACAGAGATCATCCATCACAGCAGCCACATTGTGTGAGTATTTTTAGGCACAGATTCAGTTGCTCTTTGAGCTGTTCGTTGAGCCAGTGGCTGCAAGTTGGGTCATGGCTTTTCGGCGCTCCCTCCACAAAGGCTCTGTGACCACCCACGATTCACCCGTGTGTGCTCCTTAACTGAGGCAGAGCAACTGAGGACAACCTGCAMGCTTTTCTCCTCATCCCAAGCTGCCCCTGCACCCTCCCCAGTCAGACAGCCTTGGGGCTGGTTTCCAGCTCCAGGGGCAGCGATGGGTCTGGGCTGCTCTTCACCCATCCCATGGAGACAATGCTCCACAGGAAGTGCTGCTCTAAAACCACCGTTCTTTGCAAAGCATCCCTGTAGACTTTCCTCCACCACTCTAAGAACACAAAGCTATTACTCGGGGGAARATGTGCAGCAGGTGCTGCTTTCAGCTGGGTTTTGAGCTGTGGCTGGCCTGCAGAAGGGGCACACAGAGGCCCCTCCCCAGTGACTGCAGCACCTGGTGCTGTGCTTGGCGTGTGCAAGGGCAAGGCGGCTGCAGTGGCTATTACAGGCTCTCATCAGTCTTCAGTCAGGGTGGATGTGAGACAAGGAAGTGATTAGGAAATGGGAGCATGAGTGAAAAGTCATCTGTCAAATGGACTTATTAACCTAAATGTGTCAAGGAAGTTTCCACTGAAAGGAGAAAATTTATTTATTTTTAATTTGGGCTGTTTTAAAAATGGAGAAAGAGACAAATTTGTAATTTATTTTTCTTTTAATGTAAGCAAGATTACTTATCAAAGCTTCAGAGAGGACCTGTTTTTCACCTGCCTCCAGCTTGAAAACAGCTAGCAGTAAAGAAGGACAGGTTGGGACCACAAGGAGAACAGGGTGAAGAGAGTCTAACTTTTCAAAGAAACTCTCTTTCCAGGGATCATTTGGTGCTTTGTACCAGACTAACACTGCTGCACCACTCTGTGTCTCTCTCTTGCCTTCTCTGCCTACACAGGATCTTGCAGGCAGATGCATTTGCACTGTCTGTGCCCTGAACTGGGAGGACATGAGCCAGCTCAGGCAGAAAGCCACTTAGCCACAGTAAGGTTGGTTCCTCTCCAGCTGGCCTGGTGTACTGAGAGAACACACRTCTGTCAGCAAGGACTGCAGACAGACTTGTTGCCTTTTGGTGGCACACAGATATAATATGGGGCCTAGAGTTCTTCTAGGAAAATGCATCTAGCTCTGGGAGTGACTCCTGGATAAGAGTCTCTGTAAYGAGGTGTCTTGGGGCATGTGATACTGAAGAAAAACAGTGAGGTTTGAGTTCTGGTGTGTCGTATTGGTAATTTCCCACAGCCAAAACCTGCTAAATTAAAATCTCCATCTGGATATAATATTCTTAAATTCATTTCTGCTTGGGATCTAAGACTTTAGTTTGGCCATTATAAAGAAGTTTTTAGGATGGTCCATCTTAAGAGAGGAGGTCGTCTCCTAAACTTCAAGGGCATTCCTACCTGGAGTCTTGATTTCAGGCCAGTCCTTGTTTAAGACGTCTCTGAACAGGATAAGTGTGTAATTTTTTGTCTCTTAGGAGAAAAAAAAGCAGAAGCTTCCAGAAGTTGGCATGGTTTTTTTCTTCCCCTCCATTAGATGTTTTTCTGTACAACACATTTAACTGAAGTAAATCAGCTTTCTGCTTTCAGTGGCAACCAGGATCTACTGCCTCCCTCTCAGGACCAGGTGCCTGGTGATCCCTGTCCAACATGTAGGATGCCTCTGCATGGCCACTGCCACTACCCTTCCTCCTGTGGCAGTTGTGCACCCTACAAAGCGTGTATGGGAGAGGAATCCTTCTGTGCTATGGTGTTCCTTCTGTGGAGGTCAGGACTGTGCAGAGGTGACCACTGCCAAGGCATGAGGCTTCCAGGGCTGAACTCTTGCTTCAGTGTCACAAGTCTGTGAGAAATTAAGCATCCTTCCAGTCCAGTGCAGCAATTTACTATGAAACCAAGAAAGAGAATGAACCACAAAGTTGCACAGGCTGGAGCCAACTCCTGTTGTACCCCTTGCAAATTCATTCCTTCCCCAAGCAGTGAAAAATAACGTAGCTCTGCCACTTCCTCTGACAAACTCCAATTGTTTTTATAAGCAAATACTGAGAACAAATAAAAATATTTTGGAGGTTCTGAAATGTTGATTTGCTTCATGTTCCGGCCATAAAGGAAATACAGGGCTAGAGATCAAAACTGTTTTCACAGTCTTGTCTAAAATGGGAAAAGGAATCATGGCAACCCAAATGTTTTCAGATAAACTTTGCCTCTAGTCACGGGTTTATGACTGGCTACCACATTACTCTACAGGTGTTACTTTCTGTCAGTATTAGATGCATGGTTGCTGTTGGCCTTCTGCTGGCCTCTTTGTCCAACCTTGACAAGACTAAGAGACATCTGCCCTAAGTTTGCTGAACCAAGGAAGCTTCTCCGTGAATGGGGTGACATCAGACTGRCAACCTGTCATTAGTGGATGTATGGACAGACTGGGGAATGAGATGCTGGAAAGCAGCGCCATGGAATGGGACCTGGGGGTCCTGGTCACTGGCAAGTTGAATATGAATCAGCAGTGCCCTGGCAGCCAGGAGGGCCAACTGTGTCCTGGGGGGCATCAGGCCCAGCATGGCCAGCCGGGCAAGGGAGGGCAACCAAGATGGTGAAGGCTCTGGAGGGGAAGCCATATGAGGAGCAGCTGAGGGCACTTGGTCTGTTCAGCCTGGAGGAGACTGAGAGGAGACCTCCCTGCAGTTACAACTTCCTCRTGAGGGGAAGAGGAGGGGCAGGCACTGATCTCTGCTCTGTGGTGACCAGCGACAGGACCCGAGGGAATGGCCTGAAGTTGTGTCAGGGGAGGTTTAGGCTGGATATTAGGAAAAGGTTTTTCACCCAGAGGGTGGTTGGGCACTGGAACAGGCTCCTCAGGGCAGTGGTCACAGCACCAAGTCTGACAGAGTTCAAGAAGAATTTGGAGAATGCTCTTGGGCACATTGTGCGATTCTTGGGGATGATGCTGCACAGAGCTGGGAGTTGAACTCAACGATCCTTGTGGATCYCTTCCAACTCAGCATATTCTGTGATTCAGAGCTGAGGCCTGCAAGGTGTTGTCATGGATTTGGGTGCTTGTTGGAGCAGGGTTTGAGACTTGAACTCTCTCATTGGTTGTACCTGTTCTTGGAGGCAGCCACCCCTCAGGGTGCCCCCAGACCACAGGGGTGTGCAGTGTCAGTGCTGCTGGAGGCTGAGTCCCTCTGGAGCAGCCCAGCTGCACCAACCACCCACGCTGCAGAGCTCTTGGCTTAGGTCTCTCCTGGCTCACAAATTATGACCTTTCTTCTTTCTTTTTTGTTTTTCCCCCCAAAAAAGCTGAAAAAGTGTCTGTGGGGGTGTTGTAGCCAGACAGACTGGTGCTTTCATTGCATGATGCTAATGGTATGTGTTGTATGCTCTGGGTTGTCTTGTGTGAATACTCAGAAGAGGTTAGTGTGGAAGGTCCTAGAGGAGGTACCAAAACTCGGGCCTTCCACACCTGCATTGCCTACCTCATGGAAAGAGTGGGGAAAGAATCTCGTCAGCTGTGCTTGGTTTTCCTTTTGGAAGGAAGTACTTTGAGCAAAAATAGAAGAGGTTGCAGAGAGAGGTGGTTGATGTCACATCCCTGGAAGCATTCAAGGCCGGGTTGGACAAGGCTCTGAGCAACCTGATCTAGTTGAAGATGTCCATGCCAATTGCAGGAGGGTTGGACTAGATGATCTTCAAAAGGTCCCTTCCAACCCATACTATTCTATGAACATGTGGTATGGATGACCACAGGCTTAGGGCCTTGGAGAGAGGCATAGAGCTAAATCTGTCAGTGTAGACACACTTATTTACATTCTAAGCCAGAATTTTATTGGTGGCTTACAAACAAAAGGGGGAAAAAATTGAATTTGTCTTCTGGATTCAGAGGCTGCACTAGAAGAATTCAGCAAGAGGAAAGGAGAAGGAAGTGACTTATTCCTYCTGAAAAGGTAGTGCGGTAAAATACAGTGTGAAGTTCAGCAGTGGTAAATATAGCTAAATCAATTGAGTTTAGTTCATATCCTGAGAGTCATAAATGTACACAGGTGAAATTTTATGAGCTTTTAAAAAGAACTTTATGAGCTTAGAGGGAGAAGCAGTATAATTTGAAACTAGCGATGGAAAAATAATGTAATATGGATTGTGGCATACCTAGAAAAACCTGTTAACTTACCCTACAGAAGGACCATAAAGCAAAAGCAAGGAGAAGAGATGTAGAGATCTCTTTTATTCTTCTCCAGGACCTTGATCCAACCTTCTTTCGAAACTGTAGTATCCACTGAAATTACTCTCTGGGCAGTCCAGGAGTCTAAAGGACTCAAAGGAAGAAAGTCTCAAAAGGGAAAAAGTGAAGAGGGAAATGTGAAGTCTTTGGTAAGCTCTGCTAGTTCTCCATCACTGCACGCTCTGGTTTTCCTCCTGGGGATTAGAGGTTGCCCTGCTGCACACTTGATAAGAAGCAATGTTCTAAGACATGTAAAGATGCCTGGTCTTGTTCGCTTGGTATAAGAAGGGTGGCCTGTAGCCTCACCTGAGGCATCTAAATACCAAAATATGCTGTCTCCAGATGCTCTTCTKTTATGACTGGCCTTAAGAGCAGAGGACTGAAAGCAGCAGAGGAAGGCTCAGAGTTGTGCAGGTTTTCTCATCTAAGAGACCAGGACAGAAATTCCCCTTATGCCTCCTGTGTTCCTGCTGAGCTCTGCTAATACCTGGAGCTCTCAGTGATMTCTCCTCCACTGTGCTGTGTTTCAGCAGAGGGTTACAGTTCCTCGGGATCACAAGGCGAACTGAGGAAATTTTGTGGAGGGGAGGCCACTTAAGGCTTAGCTTATCAACAGACTGGTCAGCAGTGCCAATCCACTTCTGTTCAGCCAAGGTGAGACAGGGCTGAGACCCATCCTGATAACTGCCAAGCTGACTGATCAATTTTAAGTATCAGCATCGCCACAAGTTCGAATAACCCAACATTATGGGAGAGTGGGATGCTATGTGAGTGGGTTGCTTTGATTTGGTGAGGTCTTGCTTGCTCCTGACAGCACTTCCTTAAACCTCTTCGTTTTTTGAGTGTGGTGAGACAGGCTGTGCCCTAGAGAGTTGCACATCAAAGGYGAAGCCTTTGTGACTAACCAACCCAGTCTGGTTCAAAATCAGATGTCTAGGAGCGAATTTTCAGCAGACAGCTAGATCTAGAGCACTAATTGGGTCAGGAGCCTATTATTGACCTCACAGGCAAGAATTTACGCTAGAACAAGAGTTGCCATCCAGCACTGCATTTGAGACATGGCCTTCTGAAACGAARGCTTTATTCCAAATAAAACATTTCCCCCATGTCAGTAATCAGATCTGGCTTTGATAGAAGTCATCAGCAGGATCCTCGTATGGTGCTAATATCTTAGCTTTTCCTTCTGCAGTTGTGTTTGGTTATATATAAATATATATATATATATATATATATGTATGTATGTATTTAAAGCTCCTCTTGTTAATGCACCAAGTATGCGTAAGCAATTAACAGAGGATTGTGTTTGATTATGGCTTACAAGAAAGTCTCCAGAGAAGTTACTGTTCATTACTCAGCGACTAGCCCTTTCAGCCATGAATGGTGACCTTGGCAGAATGTCCTGGAGACCACAGAATTAATTTAGAAAGTTTTAATAAAGGCTGGTGCACGGAAAAAAAAAATCTATATGACTAGTGCATTGTTGGCTGGTGACGATACGTTTGGCAGATACCTATCCTGTTACAAATTCAGATACTGAGTTCATTGCCTCACTGTGCTAGGTTTGATGACAAGCTAGAGAAAGGCAGCCTTTAAAAATGTTCTTTGTTATATTCTGAAAGATGTTTTGCAGTTTGACAAAAGTGTAGGATCACTTAATGGGAGTCTGTTGTATTTAGCCAGATGCTTTCTTGGAATAGCATTTTTCCATGGCATCATAGTTACAGAAGCGGTTGTGAACACATTCACTAGCTCATGTGGCCTAAATGAGTTTTGTTAATGGAGAAAATAGCCTTATGTGTTGATTCCAGCTGCTGTTGTTCCTTCAGTCACAGTTTGTTGTTTGTGAATGCTCTGAAACTCTCTTGTGTCTTTGAATTCATTGAGCCTACATAAGGGGGCAAATATCAGCACGGATGTAACTTCTTAAGCAGGCGTGGCTAAACTTCAGGAGRGGCTTGGAGCTCCTTAGGTAACACTATGGAAGTACAAAGGGCTAGCACACACTAATAGGGTACTTCGAGCAACTGAAGTGATGTTATCAGGTGCTAATGTCTCCCAAAGTGACAGTGCACTCACTGAAAATAAAGATCGAAGGGAGCCCTTGTGCCATAACTTTCTCTGAATCAGAGTATATTGAAAGAACTGCAGTATTGTCTCTCCCTGTGAAGTCATAATTAAGCAGTTACATCAATATTTGTTCTGAGATCATGGCCTGCAATTACAGGACCGTGTCATCTTGAAACATGTTGACCGTGACYGTGGGGAACACTGAGCAGTCCTAGAGGATGTGAGGTTTTAATCAAAGCCAATTGAAGTATTTGGGACTCTCCATACTGACTTGGATGAGTTTTAAATTGAGCTCTTGAAATCCAGCAAGTTTAGGTAAATAGGCATGAGTAACAAAATGCTTCTCAAAAGCTCACTTTGTCATCAACAGAAAAAACGCACTGCAGATGCTCAACATGCACAATTGAAGCAATTAAAGTAGTTGTTGTTTTTTTCTTTTGAACAGAGAAAAGCTTTTTCTCAAGAATACTGAAACTTTGAGGGTTCTATCAACTCCAAGCAAAACTGTCCCCACTTTCCCATCTCTCTTCTAACTGAAAACTACTTTTTTTGTATTTAAGGTAGAAAGAGAGATACTGTTAGCACAGTTCAGGAGGATTTACTCCAAAGGGGCTAAAAACCTGAATATACGGGTTAGACTGGATGCCAGCATGTAATTGRTGAGCAGGCAGCCTGCTCCTATAGTGTGGGCTCAAAGTTACCCTGTGTGGTTGGACTTCTATGCTTATTTTTTTTTCAAACGTTCTCCTCAAACAACACCGATGGGCTAGAGAGGAGCCAAAATATCCTGCCTGAACACCTGCAAACTTTCGATTTGGAAGCAAGCAGGAGGGTTGGTGCCAGCTCTCTGTTGGCCTGATGGATGACACCGCAGCCGGGCCTGCCTGGTTTTCAGGGGCTCGGGGCCGGGCCTGGCGCTGAACTTTGCCTTTTAGGAAAGGTCAGCTCCTTCCTGCCRTCCCACCACGCGCCAAGTGGTGGGATGAGCCAGGCGACGGGGACAAAGCGTCACACAGCACAATGAAGAGTGTTAATATGAGTAATTATTGCAGTATGTCACTGCACTATTTTAAGGCTGCTCGCTGCATGCCAAAGAGTGCTCTGGGCAGGGTTTTCATTACAAAATCCTGCCAAAACACTTCCTGAGGGGATCGTGATAAATATAGATAGCAGAGAGCCAGTCTGAATCCACTGCAGTGAATAGCAACGGTGCACATGCCTTAGGGTCCTCAAGGCTCATAAAGCAGAAGATACTTGAGTTGGCTGAGGTCATTGAATAATTCAGCTGACTCCAGTGAGGGATTTTCAGGTAGCCTTTTGACATGCTCAGGAATCGGCTCCCCGCTTCTCCCACCAGCGCTGTGGGGGTCACTTTTATTTCTGGCCCTTGATTAATCGTGATGGATCCCTGTCAGATGTTTTAGAACAACCACTTTTCTCTTTTGTTGCACAGCTTCATTGTTGACCATCTRTATAACATTGCTCTTTGCATCGTGTCATGGCAGAAACAAATAAAGAACAAAGGAAAAATGTCTGGCTGCTTTTAAACTCTCCCTTTATAGCACGACCGTTCCCAATTGCACACGCATGTGAGCAGCACCACCGCCAGTTTTGCAGGCAGCTTTACATTCTCCTCCCTGTCACCAGGGCTGCCAGAGGTGCCTAACCCAGCTCTTGTAACCGTAGTGTTGTCTAAGGACTACTGAGTGACCCTGTTCATCTCCTAAGGCTGCCAGATCTTGAATTCAGGCAGTGCAAAGCAGTGACTGCATTAAAGCACCTGTCCATGGGGGTCTGGGCAGGGTCACTTTGCCTGGACCAGTCAGTCTCATAGCCCCAATGCTGATGCAGTAGGACCACTGCAAACCAGTGACCCCATGYGTACAGCAAAGACTGTGATGGCTTTGGTCTCTCTGAGAATAGTGGTAGCATTCTGAAGCAAAATGGCACGCCTCGTGGGATGGCTGTGCATTTCCTAAAGGCTGATTTYCACCGCCAGTCCTGCTGGACAACACCCAAAGCTGCCAGGCCAGGAGATGTTTTGTGTCTCAGGGGGTAGTGGAATTGGGGCACAGAAGTGTCCCCACAGTGATAYGGGATTGAAGACAGGATGGACTGTACTACTTCTGCTTGGAAGCCTGTAATCCCTCCTTCAGGCTCTGTCTCTTGTGGGCAGGTGTAACTTGTTTCACCGTGTCACTGTCGGCTGTGGGCTGGTGCCAGCGTGTGAGGTTGGTGTTCTATGTGCTTGTCCTGGATTTCTGCTCCTGTTTGGCAGCAGTGTAGCCTCTGCTGGCCCCTGGCCTGCTCCAGACTCACTGACCGAAGATGTCATGGAGTTTAACTTTAGGAAGTCTTCTGCACTTCTTAAGTTGCACATTTATTTACTTTGAAACTTTCTCTTCTCTATATCTGACAGACTCTTCCATGGAATATTCCTCCAAGAGAGACCTATGAGTCCTTTCCCCAGCCTGGCCTCATATGTTCCTGCAGCTCTTGTCCCAGCAGAAACCAAGGAGCTTGCTCAACTGATGAAGTCATGAGGAGCAGTGGGGAAAGCTAACAAAGGAGCCCAATTCCTCCCACAAGCCAAAAGCCCTGTCCATTCAGGGACAGCAAAAAGCCCCTTCTGTAACAATTACCGGCTGTATTTTCCTGTTTCACCTAATTTCCTCTCATGTCCTGGCTCCTGAAACCACCTAAGAGAGCCCCAGGGCAGGCCATGTGGGCTCCTTTCTGCCATTCACCTTCTCCTATTCCTCCATTCTGACCAGGTGCGTGCACAGAGCTTTTCCTGGAGCGTGCACAGAGAACGGCAATGTTGCAGCAAGTTAAACTTCCCCTAGCTTCCAGTGAGTGTTCATGCCATGTTTTTCCAGAAAACACCTCTGTGTTTTGAAACTAGTACTGCCATGATGGCTCTAAATGCTTGAGAAGTAAATTCCAGTCAGCTCACTGAGAAGGATGATGGTGCATAAGCAGCAAATGAACTTTGGTGTCTCTGTCTAATAGACTCCATAGCTCTGGGCACTGCAGAAAGAAAGAAATCTTTTTATTCCTTTAAGGCATAAGGCTATCATAAATTCAAAATTGTCCAAACTAGATAAGGGGAGTACGTGTTTTATGTGGTTATTGATGTTTATTTTTTGTTATTCATGACAAGCAATCTGGATCAAAGTCAAAGCCCATTCTCTTATCTCCTGTATAATTACACAGGTAAAACAAACCCCAAATTGTCTTGTTAAAGTATGAGAGATGCTGTTTTGCTCCTAAGTTTGTTGTAGGGCAATGCAGACAAGGTATCCAGTAATAAGTCTGAAAATGCAGGAAAGGGGGTTCTAGTAAGGTGATGTCTCTTTGCAGCATCTGCATTGCTTTGGTTGTAAAGAATAACAAGTGACTATGCAATAGGGAAAATGTCTACTCCAGCAGTTTTGTTCCTCACATAGAACTCCCTGTACCTGCTGGGACGGCTGGATCAGTTGACTGCTACCTACTCTATTTAATCATCTGTTTTTGTGAGTGCCAAGAGCTGGAAAACAGGAATAACAACATGTTTAGAGGTCTGATCCTTTCTCACGACCCACAAGGACTGTTTCCACCACTCATTCCAAAGGGAGAGTTGCAGGTAGTGGAAGTGGAAAAAGTTATGAGGAAAGATAGCTGTGAAGGTTTGATTTGGACATGTTGATCTGAGCTAAAAACAACAAATATTTCCACTTCCCACCCTCATTGTCCCACTCTCGTTGTTCCCACCCTCAGCAGACTGRCCTGTGGCTGCCTGTGAAGACACACTTTTGACATACTTCTCTGTAATGCGCATAAGACAAGTCATGTGAGAAGGGAAGATTTGGGATTCCCACCTTTTCTCCACTCTAATCCTCTTCTCTTAGCTGCCTTCTCCTCTGTGCTTCAAAGGAGCTGTTTTAAAAATGGTGAGTTATTCCAAGCCCCAGAAGTTACCACCTCCCAGCCACAACTATAAAAGCAAGACCACCTATGGCAGAGAGCATGCACCAAATAAAGTGCTGCCAGAGTAGCTCCTGGGACCTGTTACAATAGTGTCATTATTATTTCATTTCAATTTTATCCCTTGGTTTCACACAACCAGACTAATACAGGGGTGGACCAGGTCTTAGGCACAGAGATTTTGGTGAGAATCCCTGGCTGTCACCACAGGATGCTGGTTTTCTCAGACTTGCATAGTTGCTCGGCCTATGGCCATCTGAGACCGAGAAGAAAAGCCTCTTAAATAGAAAATTCCAATTATTGACCTCATCAAGACAAAATTCATATTTTGTGGGGGGAAAAAAAGCCCAACAGTAAAGAGCTGCAGTTGGGAAGCACAACCTTGAACTGTGACCAAATGGGAATTGGAAAAACCTGGAAGTGACAAATGAATGTCATATTTTTCCCTTATATAATATTTAGTGTTGTCCCTAGAGACTCATGATTTGTCTTTACTTCACAAAGCTTACAGCAGCAGACCTCAGTGCTCCATTCTTGAACATTTTKATTTGTGGAGCCTACAGATTTCCCAGCAGCATTGCTCTCATAGTTAATCCAAGCCTCCTGCCAGCATAGCCAGTTCTCTCAGTTGTGCTGGACCCCTGGAGCTACTCCAAGACCCTCGGGGACCTGCAAGCGACAGGGTGAATGGCTCTGTCCTCCAGCTCTGAAGCAGCATTCCAGTTTGAGGTTTCTTTTGTAACCTGCACAGGCTGAATGGAATTTTGCATTATGTTGGAGAAGGTGGTGCTCTGCCTCCATCATCACCTGCCTAAGAGAGCAACATATTGCCTAAGAGCAGCAAGTAGGGAAGCAACAACTGCTGTCATGGCTCAGCATCCTGAAAACTCCCCAGGGGCAGAGAGCTCCTCCCCAAGCAGAGTATAAACTATAGCAGAGTACAAACTATGTTTGAAATGTCTTTTTTTTTTTTAAATTAAAAAATGCTGTTTCGATCTGCCTTTGCCACAGCACAGATTCCCTACAGGCTGAGCAGATTCTATCCAACTGAAACACATGTTCAACAACAAGAAAATCTCCTGCCAGTTATTTAAGCAAAATGCCTAGTGAATCTGTCTGTGTGGGAGCTGACTTGGTGCAGACAAGCCTGAAGCTTGTCTGGGAGCTCAGGGTCCATTTGAAGAGTCACCATGACCTCCAGGCAGTGACACTGGTTGGTCACAGCCACTCAGTTCTCTGCACCACTGACACAGAGCCAAGCACAGCACAGGAGAGTTTCCCCAAAGCCAGGTAGCTCTTGCTGCTGGGGATAACTAGTTTGAAACACCATGTCCGGTTTAACCAAGACCCTTCTTGTCTGAGAGTGCTGGTGACCGAGGACTAGGCTGAGCTCCCATGGAAATAAAGCCAGTGACCTGCTGCAGTTCTTGGCTGAGTGATGTGACTTCTCAGCAATTTGGTTTCCCCAACTGTAAAACTTCAGTAAAAACTTTGAGGTGTTGTCTGACAAAGAGCTGTAAAAGTCTGGGGAACTTGCACTCCCTCTGCTCCAACAACACAGAATAACGCACTTCAGTTAACTAGCCTACATTTTAAGGTTTAGTCAATATTGTATACCTGCAGGAACATATTAAACACTGTGTACATACTATGAAGTTTTATCTCCACTTTTGTCTTACTTGCAATTCTTTAGTTTTTTTTATCCTCCTTCTCTSTTTTCTCCTCTTCCATTTTGCATAGTAATAAGCATAGAGAGGGTATAGGAAAAGCAGAAGAGTAGCAGCAGAGCATGTGAATAATTTTAGCTCTTCACTGGGGTGATTCATGTGAAATTCACAAGCAAGCATGAGTTCCCTAAACCTTGGAGAAATTGAGAGTGTAGAATCACCTAATAAGGAGATTGGTTCAGGAATTTCTAGTCTTAGAAACACCCTCTTTGCAATTAACCTTCAGACCAAAGTCTGCAGCTGGTGGGTAACTTTTATCTCTTCCTCATCTCACTTCAGTAAATTGCTGTCAAGAGTCAGACCAACAACCAAACCCCAGAAGAACCTACAGCTCCTGCCTCGTTCTGTTTGGAGGTTTCACTTCTTTTGATCTCTCTGGGGAAACAGCCTGGCTACAGTCCACATGTTTTTCTCTACAGCAACAGAAACTGGTGAGCACTTTGCTCAGCACACTGATGGTAAAGGGCAAAGTGGAAGCACATGTGGCTTTGCCGATCGTGGAAGCATCAGCCAGGGGTGAGGTCCTTCACAGGGGTGGGTGCAAAGGGCTGCACAAAACAGTGTTAGGCCCTGGATGGCTCTGGCGGTTCGGCCATTGCAGTGATCAGCTCTGTGGGTAGCACTGCTGTGTGGAAACTGCAAAGGCCATGCTTCCAGGTGGATATCTTCCCAGTCATTAGGTAACCAACCTTGTTGGCATCCTTTAGGGACTGGGAGAAGGACATGGCCTCAAACATACCCTAACATGCACAGCATTTAACAGAGCAGAGATGCTGCCAGGAAATTCCTCAGCAACATGAAGTTGCATTCCTGAAGCTAAGTGCCTGCACCTGTATTGAAGGACTCTGTAGTCAACCAGCAGCCTGTTCATCAGAAACCCTGAGTGCCCATTATTTTTATTGTCTTCAGTAAGACCTAAATTCTCCTAAAATGAGGCAAAGGAAGTCAGAAAAGGGGAATGATGTAATGCACACATCCATAGAATCATAGAAGATTTGGGGTTGGAAGAGATCTTTTAAGGTCAACTCCAAGCCCTCTGCAATGAGCAGGGACATCTTCAACTAGGCCAGGTTCCTCAGAACTCTGTCCAACCTGTCCTTGAATGTTCCCAGGTATGGGGCATCTACCACCCCTCTGGGCAACCTGTTACAGTGGTTCACTGCTCTCATTGTAAAATTCTTCTTCCTTATATCTAAATTGAATTGACACTCTTTTAGTTTGAAACCATTAGCCCTCATTCTATTGAAACAGGGCCTGCAAAAAAGCGTGTCCCCATCTTTTTGGAAGCCCTCTTTAGGTACTGGAAGTTGCTATAAGGTCTCCACTGAGCCTTCTCTTCTCCAGGCTGAACAACCCCAGCTCTCTCAGCCTGTCTTCATAGCAGAGGTGCTCCAACCCTTTGATCATCTTTGTGGCCTCCTCTGGACTCACTCCAGTGTGTCCATGTCCTTATGTTGGAGCCCCAGAGCTGGATGCAGCACTCCAGGTGGGGTTTCAYCAGAGCGGAGAAGAGGGGGAGGATCACCCCCCTTGACCTGCTGGCCACGCTGCTTTTGATGCAGCCCCGGATACAGCTGGTTTTCAGGGCTGGGAATGCACATTGCTGGTTGATCTCCAATTTTTCATCCATCAGAACCCGCAAGTCCTTCTTGACAGCATTGCCTTCAACCCCCTCATCCCCTAGCCTGTACTGATACTGGGGATTGCCCTGACCCAGGTGCAGGACCTTGCACTTGCTTCAGTGGCCAGCATGCAGGGATGCCATTCACCCTGCTCAGCCTTGAGTGCCCCTGAAGCTCGTGTGGTTGGAGTGAGGCCAAATCGCACTGCCTGTGATTGGGATCAGCACGCTCTCACCGCGCCCTGGCAGCCTGCTCCAGCTGCAGACAGGTATTGATTGTGGTGCCCAAAGGCTTCGCCTGTCCTTCAGGGGTTTTGGTAGAAAAGTCCATGATGGTTTTTTCCGGTCACAATGGGTTTTCCTGGTGCAGTCAACCTGTTCCACTGCCCTCTTGCACAGTCATGTACATTGGTTTGAGCTCGGCCTTAGGTGCATTTTCAGATTTCTTTTCTACATCTGTGCTTTTCCCTTCCACTGGAAGTTATCACATCCCTTCACCCTCTGCCACGAGCTCTGCCTTCTGCAGTCTGGCCCTTGCCTAATCAAGGGAGACAGCTTTCCTGTTGTTACTGTTGAAGCTGCAATAAATAGCATATCCATTTCTCCATTTATCTGCTTTTTGAAATCCAGCCTGTAATGCCAGCAATAATTACTCTGTTTCTATATTTAGAGATCATCAGCACCTCATGAATATCAAATTGTACTGTTATTATCTCTGTACAATATGGGCCAGTCTCCTATCAGTGTAAACATTTATAATAGTGATTATCAGTAGGACTGCTAGAGATCCCAAAATAGACAAGGCTGAACAGGAGTCTGCCATTATTTGTTTACTGGGGGAGGCAGGGACAGAGGCAGAAGAGCCAGCTGAAGGTCTGACAGCACAGAGCCCATCTAGCACCAGTGTGGGAAGGCTGCTACAYGGGGAACTGCACCTGGTGGGACCATTTGGAGCAAGTGTAGAGAGTCTGCTGAGCCCAAGCACCATCTTAAATCCTTGGAATTAGGTTACCATCTGCACAAACATCCTGCCCCACAAGAAAATTCCACAGAACACTTCCTTAGGGTATGTTTTTAGTATCTTCATTTGTCCAGAAGGTGATGTTTAGAGCTGTAGTCTGACTGGCTTGGTAAATCATAGAAACTTAATTTCCAAATTATGGATTCAACTAATTTTGCTGTCAGTATTAGCTCACTGAGGGGAAATGGTTGATGTCTCATCTTCTGTGGCACTGAACGGCGGTGTCTGAAGGTGTCTGGCCCCCCCAGGCAGTGCTTGCTGTTGGCTTGAAATAAAACTGTGCTCTGAGCTCAGGCAAATGGCAGGATGCACAGACAGGAGGGTGGTGAGAGGCTGCTGGTAAATGTTAAGGGCATGGGTGAATGCCAATGGGTTTTTGCACTTGATAACTTGTTTGTTTGTTTTTTTGTTTTGACGGACGTGCCGCATTGCATTGAGAAGGGCTGATCTAAACCTCTGTCAAACAGCTGAAGATCAGTGGATCTGGCTGCCTCCTAAGAGACCTTTCCCCTGCTCTGAATCTCCAGAAGGCTTCCAAGGAACGGTCACTCACCATCATCATCTTTCAGAGCTGTCAAGATGCTTCAGCAGCTCAGCTCTTGGCATGGTTTTCCAGCCCTTGCATGCTCTGCTGTGGCCCTGGTCATGCATACTGTTTTCCATGCAGATCCATACCTCCCCACCACAAAGGCTTTACTACCATCAATGACTGCAATGCTTAATCAAATTACCTTTTCCTTTCTTTTCCCAAGAGTTATTGCTCTCGAGTGTTTACTTTGCAGCTCTATGGCCACCTGGGCATGGCTAGGCAGAGCCACCTCCTGGCAGGACAGTAAGGAGAGCTCCTGATCTGCTGGCCCAGCACTTGCCTGTGCACAAACAGTTGGCCACTATCAGTGGCATGTCCCCAGCCTGCAGCCCGAGAGAGCAGGGTTATAGCTCAGTAACCAGCTCTTCCCGCACACAAAGGGTGTATCTGTGCTTCATAGCAGCTGCTTTGTATTTAAAGTAGGGGTGCTAAAGTGCAGGTAAGAAAAAATTGCTGGCACTTGGAAGGAGTTGGGCAGGAAAGTGACCATACTGCTCAAGGCTGGGCAGGTGAACTGCTTGGAGAGAGGGCTGGTGGCACTGAGGGACAGTAAAACCTTGCAAACACAGTTGATGCTGTGCAACTGCAGGTCCTGCTATCCCATGCKATTTTACCCCAAGACACCGGTATATACGCACCAAGATTCTAGGCCCTAGAATCATTATTTTCTATTCTGAATAGAAAAAGCTAGTAAATAAAGCTGGCTTCTTATCAATTCCTTATCCCTGAAAGTGCTGTAATATGCCACTTGACAGTTTCTGTCCTAGCTAATTTCTAGAATCAGCTCTCTTTTCAGAGAAACCGCTGCCAGAAGAGGACATGACTAAGCAAGAGAGGAAACTCAACTGTAGCAAAATGTGAGTGAAACAGAAAATAATCACTGAGTAAACTAGTACTTGTCAGTTCAGCAGGGGAAACAAATCTAGATCATTCTCTGCAGCTTTGGAGAGACCTTGCTGGCTCTTGCACAGCTGGCTTGGAGAGGCAAACAGAATACAAAACAGGAGTTAAGGGCTCCAAGGCTGTGCACGGCACCTCGCACTTTCATCTCTTGCACAMGGGGACGTGTCCTTCCGACGCGAGAGCTCTTGTACACATGTTTGTGCTGCGAGAATGCTGTCTATGTTTGGTTTGGAAAAGCTATGCTTGCTTAACAAAACCTGAATTTATCCCTGTAATCCTTCCCTGCATCTCCATGGCCAGATTGGAGCAGCCTGTGGAAAAAATTCCTGTCTATTTTCAGAAATAGATAAAAGCATTCAGATTACAGAGTGCAAATCTCATCTCAAAACGGCTGGAAAAATCCATTCAGCGCCACTGTCACTGACCCTGGTGACCTCTCCAAGTAATGAATTTCAGTTGCCTGTGCCTCTCCCCCATGCTTCGTCCTTCTCCTCCTGCCGCCACTGCCGGAACTGCCCGCGCTCCCAGCATCTGCAAAATGTCAGCCTTGAGTCCCACTGTTTATCCCATGGGGAGCAGGGAGGGAAGCGTTATGTAAAAGAGTGGAGTTTGTGGAAATTATTATTGATCTCACTGCTCAAAACCATTAGTGGGATCTTTTCAGTCCAGTGTCCACATGGCTCACAAATTTTGGCAGTGCACTCGTGTGCCAAGGAAGAAGGGCTCTTTACCACAAAAGTAAAAGTGCCAGGAATCTGCCTCATTGCCCGCACTCATCCCAGGGCTCTGCTCTCTGCTGTGCCTGGAGCTGGGTACAGTCTCCTCCCCTCCATTCCTGGGAGCTCCCAGAGCAAATGAGCCCTTAGCATCACTTATTAGTTCATGAGATTGAAGATTCCACGGAGGAGATTACTGCTCATTTAGAAGGATTGTGTGCTTTAGGTAGCCCCTGAGGCTTGATGAATTCCTGCTCATGGTGGATTAGATGCCCTGTTAGCAAGCAAAATATTAAAGACAACGGCAGCGAGCTTACATTGCACTCATATTTTGCTTATGGATTACAGGGCGAGTCTTTGTAATTAATGCCAAGGAAGAAGGCATCCAGATGGACTGTGGCTTTTGAAAGATTAACCTTGATGGAATTTCTTTTTTTAATTTAAAACTTTATTTGTCTTTCTGTGATGTTCAGAGCAGACCTGGGATGCTGATAGCTTTGTGCCTGGCTCATCAAGTGTCTAACGGGAATCCTGTGGCCCCCTCTTGGCATTCACACAATTGACGATCACCACACTTGTGTCTTCTCTGACAAAACTAGGCTGAATCCTGGGAGGTTCTGAACAAACTGTTTTCAGAGCTGAGGGTGCTTCAGATGTCTCTCCTTCTGTTTCAGGATGAGGAGCAGGATATGAAAATCTAAAAGAGCAGTGTGTGGCAAAAAAGAGATGTTGGAGAGATCATCAGTTCTGATGACGAATACATGGTTCAGGGCGATAACGCTTGTGGGTGTTGCTCCTAGCACTGCTAACCTGCAAGGACCTGGGGGAATTAGCTCACTTCACTAGGAAACATAAATATATCCACTTTGCAACAGCGATGAGAGGCTTAATTGTTACCTGTCTAGAGTGGATAGAGAGAAGCACAGAACTGAGCACACCACTAGTGAAATGTGTGAAGAGGGAACAAGGTGTACCAGCAGCTCATGATTACATCCATGGGATCTCTGGTTCTTAACCGACTTTAAAATACTTTGAGATCTTTGATTGCAAGGCAGCAGGTGCAACATAAGCACAACTTATGCGTTCATTGCATGTGCATGGTCAGAGCTGGACTTACATGCACATGCATGTGTATTTGCATGCATGTCCTTTGAAGCCCAAACACAGCTCAACTGAACATACAAGTAAAGAAAACTGGACAGTGTGTGTGTGTATCTAGAGATATATACATTGTGCAGGGAGGACAAGCGCCAAAATACTCTGGAAAGCACAACACATGAATTACAGTCTGTCTGAAAGTCTAATGCTAAGATCAGAATTTGTTTTATCCCACTGCCTTATTTTAAAAGCCTAAAGAAATACTGATACTAGCCAAAACAATCTGACTCTTGAGCTCGCTTTGGTATTTTCCACAATTTTCAACCAGCTGTCAGGTGAAACTTTCAGCAATTGCAAATGGCTGCTGAAATTTTTAGAAGTCCTCTAACGGCAGCATTTTAAAGAAATGCTAAGTGGCTCTTCTTTTAAGATACCATGAACATTTTTTATCATCTCTAACAAAGCCGATCTTGTTTTTGAAAATCGTCGATCTGAAGCAAAGGATGTAACTTCATTATTTCAGATAAAGGTGCAAAACAAGGATACCACAGGAAAGGTCATTATTGCATATAAAGGTTAATGAATTTAATACCTCTTAAAGTAGTCACAGAGGAACACATATTGATTCAAGGTTACTGACTCTATATATATGGAATACATAAGCCTGAACTATATTGATATATAAAAATGAAGGTGTTCATAAGAAAAAATCAAATTGCAGGTTATAGCAAATTTGTTTCAAATATCTTCGGAAGATCTGGAGATGTTTCTGTGGCAATCACGAGTCCAAGAACTATAACAATGCCTTCTCCAAGTGAAAATCTAACCTGTTAAGAGAAAATGAATGTGGAAATCCAGTAAAAGATTCAACTCTGACTCATTTGGAAGACAAAATAAGCCCATGATATCCTCTTTGTTCACCAGGGAGTCATACTTATCATTGAATTGTTACAGCTAGACAGAACACAGGTATTCATATATTCTGTATGATCCAAGTGCTTAAAATTGCTTTCAACTGTTGACTTCACTGGAGATGAATGAAAGAAATTAATAGGACCGCTGCAATCCAGGCTCTTCCAGCATTGTGTCATGGTCCCAGGAATATCTCTTGTGTACATCACTCCCATCCATTCCAGGAGTTCCCATGGCATTGTGCAAGCCCCACAGCAGAGAGGTCACCACAGCTCCAGCTGCCAAGCTCTCCCACCACCTGCTGCCAGCTGATGGCTGCTCAACAGGGAAACAGCAAAAGAGAAAAGAACAGAACTAAAATGAAATGCATGAATATGGGTGGGAAAGATGAGTCCTGTTCCTGGCTGAAGCTGTCCAGGCAGATTCTCTTACCTGTGTCCATGTCACACAAAGTGTTTGGCTAGCCAAAGGAACAGCTGGATGTGTTATCCGAACACCACATCATGCTCTTCACTGCTCCATTGGGACACTGACCAGTCAACACGGCTTCCCCTGGGCACCATCCCCATGTGATGGAGGCAGAAATGAGCGAATCTTCCTGGATAAATGCCCGTGGACACAATTCATGTTGCCTCTTTGCTGCCGCTTGGACTACCTTCATCTTTTCCATGTAAGTCTCCTCCTTTACTCCTGACTCCTGTCGTGCTGTTTCTTGCTTTGCATTCAAAGCTATGTATTGTTTCAGTGGGGGATTTAATGAAAGGAGAAAGCACCTTCCTTTTCTTCCAGGGAAGGTAGGTTGAAAGGGTCTCTGAAGGATTCTTTTAGGTTTTTTGATTATGTTTCTAGGCTTAGGATGGGTGTAATATATAAATTAGTCAGACAAAAGGTTGTCATATGCAAAACCTGGAAAATGTTCAAATCCCTCACGCTTAACATTTTCCACATATACCTTCCCAGTCATTTCTAACTCTACAGCTTCAGGTCTGAGAGTAATGCTTAGTTCTGAACTTCGCTGAATGTGGTGAAGAATCCATCCTAGAGCTCATTGAATTAGTAGCCAGCCCTTGGGTATTTCAGTAAACTCCAAATAGACCCAGTAAGACAGAACAGAAGGGGAGAGTACTAGACTCTGTAATTAAAAAGCTGTCAGTCTCCTAAAGTAGACTAAACACATTAAATCCTCTAGGACTTTCAGACCGAAGATCAACATTTACAACTTCAGCCACAAATCATTCATAAGCAGTTGCAAATGATGGCACCCAGGTAGAAATCCCTCTCATGGTAAATACTGCCCTGGGCACAACATAGTTCACATGAAGCAGCAGCCTCCAAACAGTTTGAAATGGCAAGTACTGGGCAGGGCAGGTTACAGCAGCCCAACAGACAGGAGAGGTGAAGTTCCCACCTTCAAACTGGCATGATGCAACCTCCCAGTCAAGCACAACCGAGAAGATAAAACAGTTCTGGAGACCACATTTGTTCCTTTCCAGCCATCTGAGGCCCAGAAGCCTTCAGGACTGTTGTGCTTAGGACGCACTGAAAGGAAAACCTGAGTTTTACGACAGTGTCTTGGAGGAAGCATCATCACAGTCGCGTGGGAAAGTGGTCTGTCCTTTGCATACCCGGATTGCTTTCATGACATGCCATAAAGAGGGCTGGAATAGTACTTCTTTCACTACCTCTGCCTGTAGGCTCCACAAGGAGGTAAAAGTGTGGGTACATGGCACTCCATCACCAGTTTGTTGTTAACTGGAGGACATTGATGGCACTCCGCTGCCTAAACTCCTGCCTTGCAACTCTGTGCCACTCTGTGGCCTGATTCACCTCAAGTTGTATCGGTGTATGTTATCAGCAGGTCTTTGGGTGGTTGTGCAGGCTGCTGAGAGCCCTTCTCTCCATAGCACTGGCAGCTGGGGTCCGCCCTTGTTCCTTGGGTAGCACTGCTCACTGATCCTGACCCTGGGTGAGGTGCYGGAGCCACGGGCCTCTCTTTGGGGCACCTTTTCACTAGGCAGGGGGAAGGGAGGTGGACTTTTGCCAACAGATTTGAAAAAGTGGGTTCTTTTGCTCATTATCTGGATATATATTGCCATTGCTGGCTTTGCCTGGCTTTATGACTGTGCTCCCTCTTGCCTAATAAAGATCCGGGAATGCAAGTGAGTGGTGGAAATCCATCTCTTTAAGAGCTCCCGGGGAGGGTATGTTTAGTTTTCTCAGGTTTCTAAGTGGAGATTGGAATTTAGTCCTTTATCAAGAGGGGCCATGGGTATATTAAATCCAAACATTTTTCTCTGCTGTTAACCACCTGGCAGAAAGGTTACCCTAATTACATCAGATGTATTTTCTCAAATTTTCCTTCTTCTATTATAAGCGTGAGGCTTATGACAGGGGAACCATTCTGACCCCTGGGAAATGCAACCTGTCTTATTCACATCTCAGTTCCCAGATTAGGCAGGTGATGGAGCAGCCCTCACGGGAGGCAAGGTATGGGGACACAATCAGGCAGGTCATGGGAGACRAGCATGGCAGAAACGATCCAATTCTGTCACTGCAGGGCTCCAGGCTGTATGTGGGGCAGGGAGTGGACAGGCRCAGTGCCAGTAGACACTGCACAAGACTATGGTGCTTGAACTTTGGCTTAGTAGGAGCAAAGAAAGAAATTTTTATGCTGTGCAAACGGCTCTCTACCTTCCTCCTAACACTCAACAGTTTTTTTTGGGGTTGCCATTGTGAAAATGATGAGAATGGTGATGCAAACGTTGGCTTAGTCCAGAGASGGAGAAAAAGAAAGGAATGAGAGGTGGGACAGAGGTCATGTTTATRACACTAGAAATGAGTTTTCATACTCTCCAACAAATCTGTGCCCCCTCTAGAAAATGCCACAGCATGGCCAGCCATGATCTCAAGCCCTGCAGTATTATTCATGCAAACTGGAGTGTTTGGCCTTTTATCACTTTTCCCTGGGTAGTATTTTTGCTAAGRGTATCTCAAAACTTGGATATGTGGGCCAGGATTTGGTGGAAACTTATGGTGCTAGGAATTTCCTGGAAAGCAGCAGTGTTAATTTTTATCTCCATCCAAAAACAAATTGCTCAGAAGTGACAGTGGTGAAAAGAGTATTTAGCAGAAAGACGTTATCCTACTCAAAAGAAAGAAGCAAATGCAAAAAAAAAAAGTCACAAAAAAAAGTCACAGTTAAAAAAGCAGAAAAGTAAAATATGATTTGACCTTGTTCTTCCAAKATGAGACTCAGGCATTAAAGTGCATTGTGGGCTGAACTTCTTGTACTTAGTGACGGATCTTCTGACATGCTCCCACCAGATGCTTCTGGAGATTGGAAATGAGCAACAGGAAAGAAATATGGTGGGGGCTTTTTCAAGATGCAACAAGATGTTGTACTTCCTGGCCACATGTAAAATGAATTTACAACGGAAACATGCCAGAAATGCCTGAGGGTAACACTAGCCATAGCAGAATGCTGAGTCTTTTTTTTTCCTCCAGCATTGAATAATGGCACTGAATGTCATTTTTCTTAAAACAACCCCAGCATGGGTGACTGTTGAGTGAGATCAAGGTTCCATGTTTCATAGGGCACATTGGGAAAAAGTTATTGTGCAATCTGATCTCAACAGCTCATATGTCCTCTGTCACACACACTAAGATAACTCTCAAGGTTATTTATTGCAACAGGCCCCTAAAGCGATGACATTGTGAAATTAATATTATTACTATGAATAATTGCATAATTTTCTCTGACTCTAGTTATTCTTGTTTTCTGCTAATACATGCATGTCAATGCTGTTCATCGCTGGTGTGACTGGAAACATTTCACTCGGTTTGCAGTGAACYGTTCTAAAATTCTCCAAGCAAAGGGGAAAAATACACTTTGACTCTTTTTGGCCTCAAAACTGTGCAACAGATTTGCAAAATATTTAAACACAGGGCTACCAGGTCTCTGTCAAGGTCACTGTAACCTTAAAAACACTCCCCCTGATTTCATTACATTTTCGATTACGCTGAAGTGACCGGAGCTGCCTATTAATTCAAAGAAGAGAAAAGAGAGAMAGCCAATCTCGTAATGCAGGTACAACAGTAAATTACCCTGCACCAAGCCCTGTGTGTCTCGGAGGGCTGACAGCAGTGCTGAGCTGTGGGTGATGARGAGCCAGGGCCGTGCAGCCAGAGGGGCAGATTCAGGTGCTGGTTACAGCACTGCAAATCTCCCTTTCAATCATAAGCAGTGCTTTACACTTCACACAGGCAACAGGAGAAAATACCACTGGGGAGTAAGTTGAGAGACCTGGAAGATCTTTATGTCTTAGTTAGGGCTCTTTGCATTAGTGTCAGCTCTTCCACACTGATGAACATATGCTTTCCTAACCACAATGCTATCCAAAGCCTCCATCTTGGTTAACATTTCATCATTCACACTCCGGGAATTATCATTTCCTCTAGACATGCTGACAAAGCTCATTGTTTATTGCTCACAGCATGTCAGAACTGCTGGTTTTGCTTTGGACTGCAAGATGTTTGGAAAGCCACATGCTTTTTCTAAAGCCGGCTCAGTCCCCCCTGTGCCAGCCTCAGCTGCTGCGTTCGCTTTCGCCCAGAATGCCGGATCCTGTCCAGATCAGCCAGAGCAGAGGAGAGGGTCAGCTTCAGACTGACCAAACAGCACTGGATTTCATGTAAGCATGGCCAAAATCTTCCTGGCAGCCACACGTACAGACTTTCCAGCAGACATGGCTGGCACTTTACTACCTTGCTCCCCTCTGAACCCACAGATAAACCTGTTAGATGAGTGAGCCAGTGAGTGTGATCTGGAGAGGTGCCCGTTGTGCCATTTTCCCCACCCAGAGGAGATTACAGCTCTTCCTGGCAGCAGTATTGCCTATGGAGAGATTATAACAGGGAAGGAGGCCATGCACCACCCCTTCTGGAAAATAAAGCAATCTTCAGCAATGGTCCTGTGCTCTAAATCTCCCCATCCAGAAATGGGGGCAACACTTGGCTGCTCACTGACCTGTTACAACACTGCAGTCATGAACAGTCACTAAATGTTGCAGTCTTAGAAATGCAGATCATTATTTATTAGTTGCTGCATTTCATATGACAGGACATATATTTTTCTGTAAGTCCCTGGAAGCTGAACCAACACAGAAAACACAGGACTGGCCCTACAGATCTGCACAGCAGAGGCTGAGCCCTCCTTTCAGTCCAGGTGGGCGAGAGATGAGTTTTTGGTGAAGGCTCAATTTCTGCCTTGCAGGAAAATTCCTGAGCCACATAATCTAATCTCCCCAGCTAAAACATCTCCTGGATGATCTGTCCTGCCCACAGCAGTACCACAGGCAGGAGAGAGGACACATGGCACAGCAGCTGCCTATCCAGGACAAAAGAGTGCAGCTGCACCCCTGAGTGGAGGCAGAGCAGCTGGGATGGACCAAGAGCTGTAAGACCAGCAGAGCAGCAGTCAGGTAATGTCCTCAGCAAACAGCAATTAATGGCCCGGGAGGAGCAGGGTGATGGCAGCAGTCCCTGTTGCATGGGGCAGACATACTCAAAGGCACAGAGCACATTGTCCGCAGGATGGAGATCCCTCTGCATCCGATGATTGCTCCCAAGGTTGAGTTACTCCCCTCATGGTAACCCYAAAGGGACTAGCCTAACCCAGGGAGGTAGTAGGAGAGGCAGTGGGTCTGTTGCCACTGGGCAATCGACAAGTGGTTTGAACAGTTTTTGGGAGAGCAGACAACTCCTGAGGATCACTGGCACTGATGACAAAGAACAGCTTTACCACAGAGGCCACAGGCAGGTCCGTGTTCCTGGGAGTGCTGCCCTTCCTCATTCCCCTTTTGCACCTCACTCTGTCTCGCTCCACTGCCTTGGCCTGACAAGCCCCTGCAGATGYGACCTGTCTCTTGGAGTTTGTTACCCCGTACTTTATTTGCATTATGCTGGATCTGTCCAGGTGATTAAACAAAAGACATCTTTTTATTATTGTTATTGTTTTTACTGTGCCATTGCTATGTCCTTTATTACAGCTTTGCTTTTCCTGTGAGGAATAATCTCTGGAAACTTGGATAGAATCCTTTGGCTCACACTAGAAAAGGTAATAAAATCCTGGGAACCCAAAATGCTTCTCAGTTGTTTTCACTAACCATCTTTTCCCATCTTGAAAAATGCATTTCTTGTTTCTGATTTGTTTCCTGATTTAGGGAAAATTTCTTCCTAACCTGCCAGTTTTCCTCCTGTCCAGCATGCCTGGGCATTTGGGAGGCTGTGACCAAGTGCTCAGAGGGCTCCAGAGACCTTACATTTGCTCCCCACCACAACTCTGACTCTCCCTACAACTACAAGGAAGCCACTAATTTCCTCATTGCTCTGGTTTCTCCATCTGCCACCTTATGATACAATATTTACTTATCTTTTCAAAGCATTTTAAATCTCTGTAGGAATGCATTATAAAAGTGCATTAGTGTTATTACTTCACTCCTTTGTGTAACTTTGAGAAATGGCTTACATAAGGCTGGCTCCTCTATCCCCTCTCTGACCCCCATCCATTGTCCTGCTGCTGCTGCCTCCTCCCATGACAGCAATAATTAAGCTCTGGTTTCCCAGTACCCCCTCTCGGGTTCCCACCCAGACTTTGGGGAGTAACCRTCCAGTCCCCTCTACATCAGTCCAGAGACTGGCAGCTTTGGGTTCAAAGGTTCTGCCGCTTCTCTCGCCACACCTCTGTTGCCTGCATTAGAGTCACAATATACATTTTCAGAAGCTCCAGAATTACTTGTAACTCAAAGCTCCTTTTTCTGGCATCCACATGGATGTTCGAAACTTGCTTATAACTATGACAGGAGTTTTGTCGGGAGGACATTTGTAGCCTCTTAGCCCCATACTGTCTCAGGTTCAGCCCTCACAAACCAAGTATAGCAGGACCATAGGAGCAGTCCAGCAGTAACCTAAAGCAGAATGTTTTCAGATTGTATGGTGGGAAGACTGGAGCTCCTGATGAGAATGACATAGCAGACTCCTGATGTGCTACTGTGACCTGCTTTTTCCTCCACGGTATTTTTCTTTTTATTAGGTAAGTTAAATTTTTTTGTTCCTTGTATTTTCTGTCATGCCCAAACCCCTATTTTCAGTGAGATAAAAGGCTGTCAAAAGAGCAGGTACTTGAACTAACAGCACTGTGTAGAAGAGCTTTCACTAAACGGGCTGATGACAGGAATATGAAAGGAACATGAAACTAGTGAGACTCCTCCATGCTCTTCTTCCTCTTTCTCCTCCTCCCTTCCTGAAGGATTTTGGTCCACATCCTGACCATTTTATGTGAAACAGCTGCCAGGTTTCATGCCAGAGGTGACTGCATTTCAGAGACAAGCAAATGTACTGCTGTACTACTGCCAGATACTGACCCCATGCACATCAGCCTTGGCTTTTCAAAGGGCTCTACTGGACTTTGGTGGTGCAGCTCCAGCCTGACCCCAGCRTAAAAGAGATCTGAGCCCATTCCACTAATTTTTGGCATTCAAAAAACGTAAAGTGTGTGTCCTATAACAATGTGTCCATACACTCTGCCACCCTGTTAACTTCCATCTCACACAGGCTGTCTCTCTCTCATAGTCAATTATTTGGACAAGAACTGGTGACTAATAGAAGCAATTTGTAGGAAACATGCTGTTCCCAAGTGACCAGCAGCAAATTGCTAATGACTGACATTAGAATGACCATTCTCCAAAGAGGAATAGTTGAAAGCCCACTGTGCACAGCACTGATCACATTTAGCAGCAAAACAACCCCTCCTGATTCTGGCATCTGCCATTTCAGCTGACTACTGCTTGCTTCCTTTCYCTAGTACATCCGTAAGACCAATTACACTGAAATTAAGCAACCACATATTATTTGTTGACATAAACATGAAATGTAATGAAATGTGCACTTCACTAATGTGACCTTATAAACTTGATGGACAAAACATTAAAAATACAAATGCACTATAGGGAGAAATTCTGCATTTTCAGGAGATGGATCATAGGGCTTAATAGATCATTTCCATCTCTGAAATTTCTGAGTTGTGATGAATGGAATTTCTTAGTATTTGAAACAAGAGAGGGGCATGTTTAAACAGACTAGAGAGGACTGCAGTGTAAAATCTTTGCACTATARAAAAGGCAGCCTTGGTTTTTATTGCCCCTGTGGGGAGTCTTCTGTGAACCAAACAGCAAGTAAATCAAATAAACATTTCTGAATTAACTCCATCTTCTCTTCAGCTTTGGAGAATTTAAAAAACCTAGTAATTTATTGGATCACCCTTTTTGGTTGTACCTGCAGATGTCTTTTGAATTTGATAGTAAAAACATTTAAACTCATAACGTTTCCCAAATCAGCTAAATCCATTATATCACCTGTGCCAGTTACTATATTTGTAGGGCAGTAAACAGTGGCCTTTATTGTTTGCTGTTCATGGGGCTGTGCATAAGAACGAGCTTAGTCTGTCTCCAGAGATATACACCTACCTTGCAGGCACCAGAAATATTATACCAGCTTAAATCAGTGCAAGCTTTCCATGCTGTCACTGCCTCCCCTGTTTTGATTTGGTGACGGTAATCTCTATTCACTGCTGTGCTGATACCCTCCGAGTCAAGGCCCCCTCTCTACTTCTGCAGTTTCTGGCAGAAAAATTAACAAGTGCATCTTAGGCATGTTATGAACAGTTAGCAAATTTCCACACCTAAGAGGGTATGTGGGCTCAGATATCTGATTTTCTTTGCAAGCAGATGGAGAGGTGAAAATCCTTATGTGAGCTTGTCATATCCTTATCTCAAACCCTCCAGAAAAGTAGGCAAATGGAGGTAAGGAGGTGAATGATCTAGACATCCAGTAACTTAGCTCTTCTCACAGGCACTGAAATTTGCTTAAAAAACCCAGGAGAGAGGAAAAATCCAGGTGGATGTGGAGTAGGGCAGTTTTGGCAAATGAGCTACAGGAGGATTGTGAGGGGAGAGCACGGGTGTGAGGGCAGAGCCCTCTCAAAGTGTTCCTGGAGTAAATGCAGTAGAGGCCCTGAGGATCACATCTGCACTGCCCTCTGGGGCAGAGGTCTCTGGGGAATACATCTCATGGCATTTATGACCTCCTCTCATCTTTCCCTTTCTGCCATGCAATACTTTCCTCTTCCTCTTCTTCCACTCCTGAATTTACCTTTTAATAACATCTCTGGGGCTCATTTTGCAATTGTTTACATGGTATAGGACCATTAGGAACGCATTTAATACATTCTGATGAGATTTAGAAAGTGGAAATAGCCATGTAAACAGCAGATCCATAAGTAGCTTGTGAGTCACAATTTCAAAACCATTTAATGCAAGCACAAGCCAGGCCATTTCTCGACAAGAGCTCCTAGAAAGTCTCTTTATTCAAGTGACTGAGGCTTTTCCAAGGAACAGGAGAACATGAGTTATCTTTCTGCTGTTCTTTGGCAGTTCTAGAGAGGCGTGACTGGCTGCTTAAAGATATTTTCCATATTGTTTATCTTTTCTTTCCTTTGAGTGCCACATGGTCTATCATTCCCTCAGCTCAGATATAGGCCCCAAGGGGGACTTAGTCTACAAATAAAACACAGAACTAAGCAATAGTGATTAAAACCCAAAATGTTTTAGGCATACTGATGCTGTTAGTAACACTGGTTTCAAATGATTTCCCTACTCTCTGTTTTCCCTCTTGGAGACTTGTTATGAGCTCCATGATGCCACTTGTCATCCAGCTGAGCTATGCCAACACAAGATGAATGGAGGGGTCCCACTACAAATCATATCACTAAAAAATGTTTTGTAAAGCTAACCCCAGCTATAATTTTAAAAATTCCCTTTTCTTGTGTTGCTATCAACATAAATTCTTCATTCCACATGTTTCCAAGTCCTGTCAGTGGATGGATAGCAGCTTGTATCATTTTCTGTTTTGACTTTCTATTTCTCAGGTGCTAGCACAACTTGAAAGTCTCARCCATTTTTAATTTCACCCCCTTGCAAAAAGGTTTTAATTGTTGGGGTTTTTTACCCTCTGCTGTGGGCAACTTTTAGATTTTCAGCCTGTTTTTTCACATGAATTTAGCTTATGTGGCCATGCTGCTTTCAAGTCTTGCTGCAAGTCCCCCTCCAAGAGCTTTCGAACATTTTTGATGAATTTCACTCAAATTTGAGGGAAGGGCAGAAAGGCAGAAGTCTCAGAAACAATCATGCTCCTACAAGATCTGTTAATACAGACAGTATGATGAGGAGTGAGAACCAAATTCATGCCCTGACTGAGCAAACATTATTGTTTCCCTTGGCAGCTGGTACTCGCTGGCCCACCCGCACCTACTGCTTCTTGCTTTGCGGGGATGTTGCCCATGGAGTGGGAAGGAGACAAAATTAATGCAGTGGGGATGGGCTGAGGGACACAGGGAGCAAGTCTGTTGGGAATCAGGCCTTGCTGCTTCCAGCTCTCCCCACAGGAATTGTTTTGTGGCTAAATTAAATCTATATTGTTTTATTTCAAACATGTGGAAAGCTTCACTTCGGCATCAAATGGCATTATTTTTGTGGACGTAAAGCCAGTACCTTAATATTATTTTAACAAAGCCTTCTGAAATGCACATACATTTCCAGTCAGCCGGATTCTTCCTTTTTGCTGAATACTGAACATTCTTTTCTTCCCCTCACTGTTGTCTTTGGCTGTAGAAATTGTACTTTCCACTTTCACAAAAACTGTAGGGGCATTATGAATGCCTGTATTTTTCTTGAGCAGACTTTTTGCTTTCTAACAAAATGCCTATACTAACTCACCTCATGCCAGTTCAGCTTTCAGTGTAAGAGTGCAAAGCACAAGGTGCTTATCTACTTTGCCTGTGTAGTTGCAACTGAAAATTAAATTTGCCTTTGTATTTTGTAAGAGAGTGYTATGGTGAATGCTTGAAAAGACGTTGTGTTCTTCTTCAGCTGCCTGCATGTCAATGTGATAGACAAAGAGATTTATCTCCAAACAGTACAAAATTGYTCTGGGGTTCTTAAGGAAAACAGGAACACAATTACTCATTATTGTTTGTCTTCCCAACTTGTTTTCTCCACAGTTTTAAGTAAAATATCTTAACTGAAAGTTTATATAGTGAGGTGTTGGCATTGTAAGGAGTGCTGTAGAACGTTTCACATTTTCTAATCAAATTACAAACTTTGATTACCATCTCCTGACAGCACTCTCAGCAAGAAGAAAATGTCATTATTGCTACTACACCGATAGGAAACTGAAGTGATTTATCCAGGGTCACCCTGGAAGTGGCAGACGGTGGACTGCAGTAATATTCCAACCTGCGTTTTGGTGCACAGAGTGCCAAAGCTCCTTACTTAGCTCCTTACTTACAAAATCATCCTCACTATTTTATTAACCCATTTTAGCATGTATTTCTTCCATGCAGAGAAGTTCAACCCAAGGGACAATTAGCCATATGCATTTTTGCCCAGTTTACCAAACTAACGAAAAGAGCCATGACTGCCCTACAGTACAAATACCAAAACCCATGGTAGATAYGACTGCAGTTTAACCCCTCTCACCTTCCTAGACAACAGCAGTATAATAATTTGGGGACAGCTTTCCCCAATATATCATTACAGGGTTGCACCAGGAATTTTGCAGATGCCATAACTGCCCTGTTTCTATTCAAATTTTTGAGGCTGCCCAGGAGCCAGGCCACAAGTCTATGGCTGACAGCCCACAGCACATGTTACCCTTGGAGACATTCTGCTGATGTTATGTCTTTCATGCTAAGTTCTTGCTACTAAAAATTCAGCAGTTTGCCTTCCTCTTGTCCTTATTTCCAGGAGGCACCAGTGAGGGTTCATTTCACCTGGCTTTAACTATGCCAGCAGCCAGAGTGATCTCAAGGTGAGCCATTTCAGCTCCCCATATGCTGAGTTGTTTTGGACAACTAGTTTGGGATGGAACGGGTCACTTTCGGGAGCTGCCTAGAGGAGAGAATCTTGGTGACTAAGTCTGACTAAATGCCTGTTTCTTCGTTAGCACAAGTCAGCTGAGGTGAATCACACAGCAAACAGCCTCCTGACACACGAGGCAGTGCTCTCTAACAGGGAGTTGTCTCTATCTTTTCAGCTAAGGCATTTTGAAGGATTTGGGATGCTGTTGGTACTTTTACAGAAGACCTTGTCCAGGCTGGTTTTGAGATTGCACAAGGTCTTTGGGAAGCACGTTCCAGTGCTTGACTACTCTCATTTTTAATAATTCCTTCCTATTAACTAAYTGGGATTTCTCTTGCTGCAGCATGGGACCAATGCCTGTCATCTCTTTGCTGTGCACCTCGGAGAAGAATCTGGCTCCATTTTCTCAATTACCTTGCACTAGTGGTAGACAACAGCTAAGTCTYCCCTTAGTCCTTGCTTCTCCAAGCTGACTGAACAAACAAGATACCTCAAAAAGGGATGACAGTGGAATTTCCAACATTTTTATGACTTTTCCCAAAGGCTAGTTCCCTAATTTTTTTTTTTTTCGTTTCAAGTATTGACCGAATTGATGACTGATTCTCAGGTCTGCAAAGGTACTCTTTAAGGCAATAARCTCACACTGGATCATTGTAGGCACATCAGAAGAGACAATGTTGTCCTCAAAACTATCTGCAGTGGAAAACAGGGATCCCACAGGGGGAGTGGCTACGGGGCAATATATCCCCAAGTGGGTATGGGATCAAGTTTTGCCCTGGAATTTGTGCTTTGCAGGAGTTGTGCAGAGGGGCATGTTGGTCTATGCACGTGGAATTGGTGTGGGGTCAGAAAGAGAGCCTGGATCGCTCTGGTCCTAATCCAACAGCTCTTGTCAGCCAGGCACGGACTCACTTTGGTTTTACACAAACATAAAACTTTCCTCTAAACCTCCTGGAGTTTCCCTTCTTGGACTGCGGGTTTCACCAGGTTTGTTTACCTTATAAAAACATACATGTGGAAGGAGTATAGAGAGGTTAACTCCATCAACAGTGAGTGGCGGCAAGGGCGGTGCCATAAAAACTGAAAATACAGCCCGTTTCAGGGAAAGTTGAGAGAAACCATCTCCTCACAGTAGTGGAAATCATGCCATGCCGTTTTCCACTGCTCTCACACCCGCCAGACTATTTTATGACAAGTTCCACGGCTAAACTGTAGTAGGGTTTTCCCCTTCGTGCAGCGCTGTGGCACTGATGAATCACCGTCCCTTTTCAGCTAATCACTAAATTCAGACGGGTGCTGTGGCCTCCCCGTTGCCGAAGCCCCCCTGTGCCGCCGGCTACCCCAGGGGAGCGGCACCAGGGCTCCGAGAACCCGGAGAGGCCCRGCCGAGCCCTCACTTTCCCGGGCGGTCCCTTTAAGGGAGGCCGCTCCAGGCGCGCTGCCATGGCAACGGCGTGACCGCCGTGACCGGAAGTGCTGCGGGTCAGAGGCCGCGGGAACATGGCGGCGGCCCTGGCRGCCATGGGCGATGGCGGCGGCGCGGCGGCTCCCTGAGCTCCTCCCGCCGCGGCGCTGCCCCGTCCCAGGTGAGGGAGGAACGGAGTGGGGGGGCCGGGCCGCGCCGCGGTGCTGGCGGTGGCAGCGGCTTCGGGGCTGCGCCGCCGCGCTGGCCTCTCCCGTTCGTTCTCGCCCGCCGGGCTCTCACCCGCCTCCCGTTTCTCCCCAGGCATGGTCGCCGCGCTGTAGGAGGGCCGGGAGCCGCGGCGATGGAGGAGAGCGCCTGAGCCTGTCTGCGGAGGCGTTCCGTGTGTGTGAGACGTGTACGGTACCCGAAACCTTGGTTTCAGTGCTGCTGTTTTTGTTGCACCTGGAGGAATAACCAGAGGCCTGTTGTTACAATCTCATCCTTAGTATCTTTCCTTTTGGAAAAAATAGAGTCTCTTGTTTTGACTTGCACATACACAGAAGCCAGTCAGATTTTTTTCCAGCTGTAGCTGGGTAGTTTTCCCTGGTTATTGTGTCTGTTGTCCCTTTCCCCGTTAATATTGGCGTGTGCTGCTGTCTGGGCTGGATGTGCCCTCTGGCAAAGCTAAACTTTGACCTGAATGCTCTCTTGTGTAGTAAGTGAAGGGTGAGTGCTGGAACAAGGCTCGTAGCCTTGCACAACCGGGCTGTTCAGGACATAACTCTGGCTGCACGAAGCTGCACACTAAAAACAAACATTGGAGTTAAATGGGTGTGCAGCTTCACACTGGTTCTTGTGTGTATTCATTGCAGTACAGTTCTTGGTGGTCACTGGACTTCTTTAGTGTGCATGGACTACACTAACGAGTGGTGTATTTTGCTTATTGGTTGAAAGAATCACTGTGTCTCACTTATTTCATAGCAGATGTCTGTTCTGTTCAAGACACCACCCAGCCCCTGCTTTTGGACCATTGGACTTGTCAATTGTAGATACCATGGCAATACTTAAGTGTTTCTCTAGCATAAATTTATTCCACTGTAACACAGAGGGATTAACAGAYGGGTCCCCCGCTCCATCCTGCTTCTTACTTTACAAATGAGGAAACTAGGATAAAAAAAAGAAAGCCAAAGTATGTCTTAAATTGAATGCAAAAATCTAAAATGAGTTGGTTGACTTTGTAATCATGTGTTATGTTATTTTCTGATACTCTGAATACAGAGCTTCAGTGGCAGCCGTACCCGAGCAAGTCAAGGTACCCTTTAGCAGTGTGAATACATAATTTGGTCAGTGTATGGGCTGCAGCTGAAGAGTGTGGTCTCACTCCTTTCCATCACTGGCCACGGGTTATTGTTACTCTCTTTGTAGTGGATTTAGTGGTTGGATGATTTCAGGGACAGCTGATCTAACTGTTTTATGGGGATGGCTTTCTGTCAGATGGAAGTTATTGCGGTGAGTCCTTGCTCTGATATGAATGAAAGCTGTTTCTCTTTCTGCTCTAATATAAACCAGCTGTGGGTCAGCCGTAATGTGAAACTGTACCTCGAGAAACCAAATCTCAAACTGGTCATTCAGAAAATCAGAACTGCACTTCAAACTTCTGAAAAGTTTCGATTTGAAAAAGTCAGCCATGTGTAGGGAATATGTGGTAAGAGTGAAGAGAGTATTATCCTGTGAAGGAACTTTCCCGTTTTTTTCTCCATTCACTGTTTGCCAAAGTGTTTCTGTGCTGAAAGAGGAAAGTCACTTACAAACCCTTATTTAGCCCTCAGRGGCTGGTCCACCGTGTGTACTCAGTGAGGCAGAATCTTGGAGGAAAGATGCATTGTGCCTTACTGTGAAGGCCAAACTGAGGTTGTGCGGAGAAACCTTGATWCTGATATGGTCCAGCTCCTCAGTCTTGATGAGTTTTGCTTTCATAGAGTTGCCTGCCCTCCCCACAAAAGCAGTCTGGAAAGAAGATTGGAAGTGTGATGAGGTGTCATCTTCACATCCACCCTAATGGTGTTAGGATTTGCTGGATCAAGTTGCTCCAGTTGCTCAGATGGCAGGCTATCATGTGTTTCATCTGTTCCTGCAGAGTCTCTACTTCTTCAGCAGCTATTTTTAGTAAAGCCAGATCCTTAATTCTTAGGTTCTTGATCATCTGAACTGTCTGAGGTGCAAATCCTCTTGTCCTTCTGCTGGCTTTCTGTCTAATTCTGTCTAAGATTTTTCCCCACAGAGTTTCCTTTGCTTAATTTTTGTTTAGACAGTCTCATGCATGTCTTTTCTTTCCTGTCACTTGTCCCATCCTTCAGTGTGCTGCTACCCTTTATTCCTCCCAACTCTGCTTTTCTAAACCACATTTTTTTACTTTTGTTGCTGCTTCTTCTAGCTTCTTGGGACGTGCAGAGTCTTTGTCTCAATTTGTGCTTTCCTCCTACCTCATCATTTACAAATGATCCATGTTTTCCGCTGTCCTTTCCTTATTTCATTCTCCTGTTCTTCACTTGCAGTCTTGTTCAAGGTTGTCCGTTCCTTGTTCCCTTGTTTCTGCAGGTCGTGATGCTGGGGACACGCAGACATGAGGTATTGAGTTCCTCAGTCTGGTTTAAAGTTTTATTAGCAATGGCCTCAGGAGAGCTGGCTTGTTTGTGTTGCATGTGTGRTGCTTGGTCAGCACTTAGAGCTAAGAGAGGGGCAGATGGAACCTTTAGAGAGTTGACTTTTTGGAACAGGTCCCTGCTGAGTGTGGGCAAAGGCTCACAGTTTGATTTTACTGTTTRTTGACTTGGCCTAAAAACTAAATTGCTCCTGAAAGACAATTCTGGGTTGTAAAGTCCATTGTTGCTGTTGCAGGGCAYGGTGAGATGTGATGGAGCTATGTTAGCAGAATTCTTCAAACACAGACGAAATGTCTCTTCAATTTCTAGTTTTTTTCTCTTAGCTGAGCTAGTTTACTTGTGAGCTTGAGCTTGTTTTGATACAATAAATTTAATTTACTTGATTAGATTTGTTTGTATGAGGGTTTCTTGTTTGCTTAGGGGTTAAAAACTGGGGGAGTCTTTACTTGTCAGTGCAAAATTAGTTGCTTCATTAGGTTCACACAGTATCCTTTCATGAGTCTGAGAAAAATTATTTTGCCTTTATCTGGCAGTAGGCTTAGATGGTTATGCACTTGAGAACAAAACTGGTTTTTTCACCTTGCTGCCTTTCAGCATGCTTTTCCAAGATTTTGCATGTATGATACTAAAACTCCCATGACTCTTGAGGAGCTTATTTCAGGCACCCTTTGGTATAAAACCTRTTATTGATGTTATTTTAGGTATCAAGAGAGCAGGTATTGCGCTCATTCCAGTGTTTCTGAAAAGTATTGCTTAATCTCAGGTGCTTTCTCATTGAGCTTATGATGGTTTTGTTATTTTTAAGGCATTCAGCATCTCTTATGGTTGAGAGAAATCTATTTGCTCTTGTCTCAATGGCAGCTTCAGAGGTGCCATGAAGGCTAAATAAAGACTGCCATATGAGTCTGTATGAAGCAGTTATGTGGATCACCACACATTGCTTGTAAAAAGAGAATTAATTTTTCTTGAAAAATTTCTGTGGTCCTTTATAAAATTACTGTTTGAATTATGGTGTTCCTATGAACTGCTGTGTCCCTAGACATGCTCACAGTTCCTGTGTGCTTTCAGGTATGAATCACAAATTGATTTGTACTGAGGGTCCTCTGTTCAGCTTGCTCTTGGAGAAACAGAAGCAACAGATAAAGATTCCAAGCCTTTTTTTTTYCCTCAAAGAAAATTTTTGAAGTAATTAATTCCACATCACTTGGTAATTCTGCTCTTAGATTTCATTATGGTTGCTCTTATCTAGTGTTGGTATYGATGTTTAACATTGATTTTCTCAGTCTTCACACCAGCAGCGATCCACAGCCTGCATTTGTTCAGATCAAATATTAGCATTATGTGTTTGAATTCAGAAGATAATTGCATATCTTGCAAATTACCCAATGGCTGTTTCATCTTGAAACATTTAGAAATCCGYTTTAGTTTCTCGTAATTATAATGTTTTAGTCAGACAGCAATCTAAACTTAGGACAGCACTTTGGCAGTGATATGCTTGTTTTTCTAAAATGAGCACAGTTTTTGTGGTTGAATTTTCCTTTCATTTAAGTATAGATTTTAATCAGTGTAGGCCAAACTTTTCCAACCATCTTTAACATTAGCTCGAGCCATATTTTAAAAAGTATGCTCTCCTAATGTGATTTAACTTACGTAGAAAAATGTATGCAGAAATTAATGTTTTTAACTGATTAATGCTTTTGAAGTGTTTTTACAGTTTRTTTGCAAAAAATGTTTGTAGACAGGCTCAAATATGATACTAGTAGTCTCTTTGTAATAAATACCACTGAAAGTACTTCATGCTGTGTTTCTGAAATTTGAAAGGTAGCTGTTCAGAAGGAAACTGAAATGAGTAAATTCCACTCATCAAGCAGCTAAATTACAACATTACAACATTAAAACAAAGTAAAATGCTGCTGTTTTTACAGATTTCTCTGCAAGCATTGTTTTTAAGTTTTGGAGATTACTGAAGTTCTTATTGGTCTTCTTGTTTGTCTTTGGATGGGGTATAGTTACCAGTGTCAGTTGGTGAGTTAAAGCTGTGAACAGATGTACAGCAAGTGTAAAGCTTTGTGTAGAGGATATTCAGCTTTGTACATATTCACACAAAGAAGTGGGAAGGAGTCTGAATTGCATCTATCAGGTGGCTATTACAACTCTCTGAGTTACTGCTAAACATTTGGTAGTTTCAGTTTCTAGAAAAGTATTAAAAAAACCTGCAAGCAAAAAGACCCCCAAAACTGTTACCAATCTTATATCACTGTTTTTTACCCAAATGCAGAAAAAAATGTCTTGGCTATACCGGGAAAGTTTTCCAGTTGGCAGAGTGTTCAGAGATCAAGGGAGTCAATCTTGTCAGCAGACTTCTCTTCAGGTAGACCATTTCTTCTGATGACAGGTAGAGTGAATTCCTTTCCCTAAATGTGAGGACAAATGTAAGAGAATGATGAATTCTGTGGATTTCCATTATGTKGAATGCAGGGTGTTTTTATAGGAGATGTGCTGGTTAGCTTTGATAAACTGTTTCTCTAGTGAAAATAATGTAAAAAAAATTCTCTCCTAGTTTAKACATGGAATTGTGAGAAAGCTCACTTAGTTTTTCAGATGCTTTATTTTATTATTCAGATGCTAGAAGAACTAGATCCTTCTAGTTTTTAATACCTACAGTAATCATGCATCTGTTCAGCTGATCAATTCCATTTGCTATCAAGATCGTGTTTGTGATCTGCTAGAATGTAGAGCATTGATTTTGAAAAAGCTGATAGTACTTTAGCAAGAGTAAACAGTAACAAATTTATTAATGACTGGTAAAGCTTCCCTTTTTTTTTTTTCTAGTTGCTGCAGCTTGTGCTATTACTTTTAAGAAACTTATGTGGTACAACATTTTTAATTTCACTCAACGATTTTTTTCTCATGAACAGGACTAACTCTTCCCTGGAATTCTTGTGGTACAGTGGGAATTTCTTGAACATTCTGCTCACTGAATAGCAGTTACACATTTTTTGTTCTCATTGAAAAAAAACTTTTAACTGTTCTGGTATGATAAGCCAGGAGACAGTGGTGACCACATGCTGATCTGTGGAAGATACAACTTTTCTAAGTGAGCCAAGCTGCAAAAGGGCTTTCAGGCTATGGTCAGAACTTGGAGCTTGTTTCTCCTTCTGCTGGGTAAGTTTTTGAAATGGTGTTACCAGTTGGAGTTGGGGGGCCATGTGCTCCATGGAAGTCATTGCTTGGTTCTTTAACAAAGCCAAGGAAAACTGCAAAAGATTTCTCAAAGAGCAAAACAAGTGAAATAAATACTTACCTGTTAAGTCTCTGTTGGGAACCAGTCCATTTTTAAATTTCTTTTAACTCTCCACTCATGGAAAACCTCTTTTCTTAAGTACAGCGTTTTAGAARGTGTGAGGTAATAACCTCATGCCAAGGTTATTGAGACAACCTGTAGAGTCTGGTAAGGTAAGGCTGATCATTTCCTTTCAGCCTCCTGCATAGGCAGTAGCTTTTCTCTGGTCCTCCCYCTTCAGTGTGAAAACACCACTAAATCTGTCAACTTAACTTGTGAATTTCTTTAAAAAGAAAACAGTTTTAGCGATTTCTTTTAAGGTCTCTTGTCCGGGTCAGTAGATTTGTCCTTGGGACAAGTAAAAATGATGCGCTGCCAGTGAAGTATTTATGTGTAATTCATCATAAGATAGTGGAAATAGTTAATGTCCTGGGAATTGGCATGCATTTCACATTTCGAAAGGGGGTGTTTGGTTTGTTCAAATCTCTCTTAAATAATTCCAGACTGTCTAGGAAGATGGAATGTAGTGTTCTGGTTATGTTTGATCTTTCTAAACTTTGGTGATAGACTGTTTTAGAAGAGGATTGGTCTTGCTGCATTTTGTTCTGCCTCTATGAGATGGATGGATTTTGCACTAGAGTTTCCTTAGAAAACTACTTGTGTGTCAATCTGATTTACAAGAAATGTTTTTCAGACTCATGTATTTCTAACCATTAGAAGTGARAAAGGGTGTGTCTCTCCCCAAATTATRGTTTTGCTCAGAGAAGTGTGTTCTTTTATTAGGAACATCAGGTTTAAATTTCCCCTTGAATACCAAGTTTTAAATGAAATCCTTACATTTATCCACTATTTCCAGTGGGTCTTGCATGGGTCTACTATTCATTACAAAATGGATACTTCATTATTTTGTCATAAATTATTCTATCTTTAGATGCCGATTTCCARAATTTACATACGTTTTTATAGAAATTATTATTCTATCTCACAGAATGTATTTACTTGTGTTGTAATGAAGATAGGCATTGTATGTATTGTATCTCAGTCCTACTCTGAAGAAAGAATCTTTGTCTTTTTGGTAAATATTGAGAAGCATTTAGTTTTGCACCTCTGTTGGATACAGGGTTAGATGTTGAACAGTGTCAACTCCACTAAGCAATAAAAACCCCACACTTTAAGACAATGCTTGAACTGAATAGCACATCTCATTTAGATTATGACAGTGAGTAAAAAAGCTGCATATTTATCTTGTCTGCCACCTTAATAGTTTTTGAAAGACAAATGCCTGCAAAGTTGTCGAAGGTCAAACAGCTATTTTTTTGTGTRTGTTCTAATTACAGCAGGCCATCAAAGACCTTGAGAGATGACTGATCTGCAAAATTGAAACAAKGGCTCTGTAGTTATGGAAGTATGGAAATTAAGTATAGGCAGAAGCAAATGTGGCTTGAGTGGTCACAATAGAGATATTGATAAAATGGTTGTTGATAACAGAGGAATACATATTATCTTCTGTCTAAAGGGAAAAATAGCTCAAACTATGTGGGTTTTGATGAAGTAATAGCAGTAGGCTGGTCTGCTGAAGAACAATATGACATGATACACAGCACCCCTGTGCAGTAATTATCTTTGAAAACATGCTAATAACAATTCTTTTTAATTGAAGAAAGAACCTTATGAAAAGTTTAGAGGATTTAGTAAAGTTTGGTTCTTTCAGTCACACATTAGCAAGGCTTTCTGGTGGTCTGCCTTCTCTCTGGGCCTTTGWAGCTTGGCAGACCATCACCCTCCTGCGACAGCACTACGCTATAGTGGCTATAGGAAGCTTTAAGTTATTCCCATGTTGTCTGTGACCCCAAGTGTATTCAGGTTTKTGTTCATTTTACATGCAGTCAGTGGCAAAAAGAGGTGCTAAATACGGCTGTTTTTTCTTTTTTAACTTCATGTAAGGCATCCATAAAAATCTGGTAAGCAAACTGGCACTGCCTATATTGTCCATAGCTTTGTTACCATGAGCTCTGGACATTCAGCTTGCTCGCAGAACTAAGGGTAGCATTGCTGTGAGCAGAAAGCTAAAATCRGTTGGCATGTTAGAAAGAAAGAAAGATTATATTACTGGTCTCCATGATCTCTCACTGTGCCTTGAAATACAAAATCAGCCAAAAAGGCTTTTGTTGAAGTTTAGAAACATGTCATTTTTTCATAAATGTCAAATAGGCAAACCTTAAAGTTTAGGGAAACTGTCAGGTAGCTTTGGATTTCAGTGCAAGATATTCTCTATATACAGTATTAACACAGATGATGTTTACTAGAAGTATCACAAAATGACATTAGCTAGGAGATGCCCAAAAAATGGGAAATAGCAATGGCAAAATATTGTTGTACATTAGMGTTCCACAGGCTGCAGAACATTTTAGAACAAAAATTTTCAGCAGTATTGAAAATTATCTAGTCTGTTAGAAGARTAATATTTTAATGAATGCTTATAGCATAGCAAAAGGAAAAAGAAATTCTCRGTAGGTATTTCTTTATCACTTAATGTCTGCTCTTACTGCTGTAGCTCTCCAGCCATTTAGCCAAGGGTTTACAGCCTTTACAGGGAGTGTATATTACAAGCTGCAGACCCAATGCCTTTGGCCTCAATATCCTGGAAGGATTCCGTTTCCCCAGGGTTTTTGCGTGTAGAACTTAGTTTTGCATTCAGCTGATACAAATCTCCCTCTTAAGCACTTGTGTTTTGGTGTTAGTGTGGAGGAGTGGCCCACCCTTAGGTGCTGCATCTTCCTCTGTGAGACCTCAGTCTCTGTCCTTTTATTTGAGAAAGATTATGGTGTACTTTTCTGCTGATTTCAAGGTTTTGAATGGTTTTAGAGTGAAGTTGTAAAAACTCATTTCTGGTTTGGGAGCTATTTGTTACAGAACTACCAGCCTCTTGTTCTTAAGGAGAAAACAATCACCTAGTTAACATCTGTCTCCTAAGCTGAGCCTTAGCAAGATCTGTCAKATTTCCACAAGACATGTAGTGAAGAGTAGAACATTAAAGAGAAGTTAACRTTGGAATGGGATCTGGAGAGAAGCAGAGTTATGGGCAAGTATTTTTCCGTTTTCCAAATGTTGAGCTTCAACCACGTTAATAATATTTCTACAAAAACATTACTCGGCTAATTTAAAGCAAAACTCTAGAACTGTTATATCCCACATGGCATGAAACATTCCTTTTTTTTTTTTTTTTTTCTTGCTGTATTAACTTCTTACACAGAAAGGAAATGAATTTTAGAAAGAATGTTATACATAAACCATTTGAGACATTCTGTGTTAAGGAAATACCATCTGTCAAGAAAGATGAGCCAATGTTGAGTTATATTAAAAACATTGTAAAGGAAATATTTCTCAAGGAAAAGTGGTTTGATTAAAACATTTTAACTATTTTCACTCTGGAAAAAGGTTAGGAAATTTCTATATAAGCACTCTAAAKGCAATCATAATAAAAGCTCAGTTAATTTTTTCAGAAGGAAGTTACCTTTGATAAGTTGTTCCTTAATGTAGAATAAAGAAGTTTTCTGACTACAATGTAACTAGTAGGGGAAAAAAAAAAGACTTGAAGTCATTATACTTTATTACCTTCAARTTCTGTGAGCTTGCTTTCATTGGTTCTTCTTGATGGACAGAATTTATTTCAAAAGGAAAATAGGTTACATTTTWGGGGTTTCATATTAATATTTTTATTTGAAAATCAGTTCTTTTATGACCATTTAATAGCACTAGAAGACATTATTTTTCTTCTGTATAGGAAAATARTGAAGTACTCATAGAAAGGTACCTAGATCAGGCAGGTGAAACATTAAATATGGTAGGATTTGCTCTTTTTTTTAAAACTCAGTATACCCTGCTGGTTTAAGGAATTKTACACTGACTATACAGATTTGCTACAATGGCTTGAAATATAAGCTTTTGCTTTATTTAGCAGTTTGCTCTTTCACCCATTAACCTGTTGGTGCTATCAGATCTACCCTGAAATGTAGCAAATACAGAAACAGTTATGTCTGATACCTTTCTAGATAAGSCTCCAATTGTTTTGTTGTTTTTTWCTTTTTAATTTAGCTAAAGAATKTGAAGGGAATGCTGAGAAGTTATGGTTTTGTGACCAACTTAAATGCTGAGGTTTTGATTTTAGAAAAGTATGCATATTGTACATGAGAATGTTAGGTCTTTCTCTGTTTAAGATATCCTACCTTGTCATCAGAGTGTTTTCTTTGTTTGTTCCTTGAAAACATTAAAATGACATTTCTTAAGTTACATGATTGCTCTTAGAGATGAGCAGCTGTTATTCCCCCAAATTCTTTTCACAGCAGGCTCATGATGTTAGACTTTATTAAAATACCAACAGAAACATAAGTGCCAAGTGATATATGGGCTAAGTTTTTTAGTGTCACCCACATCTCCATATTTGAATTAACAGGATGTAATTCCATTTACACATTCTCTTTTTTTCCTCTTAAAAAACTTSCTGTTCAGGATGGCTTGTATTTTAGGAATGCCTAAAAGATTTAAAGAATGTCATCTGTAGAACCCATTTTACTTGTTGCATGTGCTTGATGTTGTATCCTGAACTGAATAAAGGATTGAAGATGATCATCTGGAAGTTTCTGTAGTTAAATGCCACTGAAGAACTGGATTTTACGTTTTACTTAAAAAGCAAGATATGTAACATTTTTAACGGTAAATACTTGTGATCCTTGTATTTGCRTAGTAAGGTTTCAAATTGGACATCGATAAAATAAAGAAGGCAAAGCTTTCACAGCTGCAACTGAAGCAGATAACAACTGTGAATTGTGCTTGTGATGTACTGCACAGTGACAAATATTCTGAAAAAAAATTAGTCTGGAAACATTCCAGATTAAGCAGACACAATTCATATGCTCTGTGCTGTAGGCCTTCAGTTATAAAAATATAAATAGGATCTTTTGTGAAAATAAATTACTGGAATATAACACTTTCAGATAGCAGTATAATAAACATTAAGATGGAAGAAAGGAAAAAAAAAAGGAGAAAAAGGTTTTTTCTCCTAGGATTTTAATAGCTTAGCTTATTTTAGCACTCTACTATGAGAAGGGGAAAAAGAAGTACAAAGTAATTTCTCCTTGTCCACCCTCCTGTCAAGGCRTGTGCATTAGATGACACGGGGTTCCTGCTTGAAAAAACAAACCAGCCTGGAAGCAACAGCCTTAAATCTGGTGGTTTATAATTTTGTATTTCATTATGCAGCTTCAGTATCCCAAATGTTTTTTTGAGTGGTGCTGAATCCCCTGATCTCTACTGTGAATGTAGCAAACTGTATGCTGAGGATGGCCCCTTGCTAAAGGCGATGTTCCCCCTGGTATRAATTCTGATGGTGCTATATCTGACCTAAACACTTTCCTGGCTGAAACTATTGTGTGTTAGACTTCCACAGAATCACTTCATTCATAGTCTGAKACTATGATTTCCTGGCAGTCTGTTTTATTGTAGGCAAATGATAGATATCCAAGATCGATGCTGACTCCAAAGAGAAGTCACTGGACTGASTTCCTGAATACAGGATCAAGATCACTAAACATATCAGCACCAGAAAAAGAAATCAGTCAGTATTCAAAGTTATTTCTACAAAGCAGTTAACAATTGTAAGTGATTCTGCAGTTTGACTGAGTTCTACTTTGTGCCTCTCACTTAAATCTTGCTTTTGTGCAGTGAAACAGTTCCTTGTCTTTTTACATGTGCATGATTGAGCATATGGTTATTATTCCAAGAAGTAAGAGGAAAATAGGCTCTCCTAATCTGTMAAGTCACATTCTGGAATTTTCTTCACAGTAACTTATGAAAATTGTATTAGCCATCTAGGACCACTTCTTTCAATTTCAGGCTGATACCTCTGCAATCAAGATGAAGGATGTTGATTGGGACGCCTTTCTCCCAAGGAATTAGTACTGAACCTCTGTGCTTTGGCTTTTACTGTCTAATTGGTGCTAGACAGCTTTGCCTAATCTTTGTTGGCTTTCACATTGAATTTCAGCCTCCTAAAAATGTACTTGAAGTTATTTGATCTGAATGTATCTTAGTCTTTTATGCTATTTAGAAATGAGGCAAAGCTGATTTGATGAACTGGCAGACATCTTTGCAGTTGATAACTTGGAGGGATGCATTTTCCATGAGGTGTGAAGCTTGGAGTTTTAGATTTATCGTAGTTTACCTTGATGATCAGTTAAATCTTTTTCAGCTTTTGATCGAGGACACAGTGATCATCTCTTTCTGGGTATATCTGGTGACAAATTACAATTAATGCCTTGAATTCCCTCCTAGWAGTAAAAAAATATTCCTCTATGCACTTTGAAATAAGAACTTTTGTAGGAAAAAGTGTTAGCATTTCAAAATATATTTCTGTTAGCTGGTCTGCATACTAGAAAGTGGCTAGATTATATTACCAAAATGTGTAACAGCTTTACAGAGATTGCTGGTTGTAGATGTTATTTAATAGGGTATCTTGCAACTGGCTTGAGGTGGTTCTTGATGTATAGAAAAACCTACTTTCAGCTTAATAGAGTCAGTTTTGATATCTCTTGATGTAATTTCTCATCTATATGCTTGATGTCTTTATCTGACAGTATAGAAGCTAGAGATAGAAAGTTATAAAGAGAAATTACTTGACTAGATAAACTGTCATGGGAGAGTTGACAGTGAGTCCCATTAGCCATGTTGTGTTGAACTGCAGSCAGACATTTTGAAATACTTTAAATCCCTAGCGTTCCTAAACAATTGGAGGAGAATCCTTTTCTAACATTCCTTCTGAGAGGGATTATTATTTATTTTTGTTGTAGTTTGGTCTAAGAATTTCAGTGAAGTATCAGGAAATTATTACATTTTTCCTCAGTGACTAATGCAGTCAAAACTGATTTGAAGCTTGAAATCCGTTACCAGTCAAAAAGGCTTACAAATRTGCTGTTAGAGGTTTTAGATCACTTTCAATTTTTTACTTTTCATAATATACCTAAAATCCCATTTATTGCTTGCTCTGTTGCYATTAATCTCTTTCTTCTTTGCTCCAGTGTTAGTTATTAAAAATTCTGACATCTTAAGAAATGCTAATCACATAACTTCTCATTCTCTTTGTCTRTTATACCCCTTTTGCATACTGCAGATTATTGTAAATTGCTCTGGAAGCACTATAAAAAAATAATGGCTTAATTTAAATAAGTGTAAAGGAACTTTSAGTTGTTGCTCAAATCTTCTAGTCTGCCTAGGTATTTGGTATTGGTTTTTCTTCTCTATGGATGGAGAAAAGTTGGAAGATGGTAAACTTTTTTGGTTTGGAGTATATTAACTGTTTCCTAAAGTAATTTGAACTATTTTGGTAGGTCATACTATGACACAGAGCTGCTGAGACCTTACACATGTTATAAAAAGCTTTAAAATTGGAAATGGTTTTACCTGTTTCCCTCCTCTCATTTATTTTGGGCAGTGRTTGTTATGAAAATGTCACCTTTATTAGCTTGATCTTCATGTTTTGTCTTTTAATCTCTTGTTTGTTTRTCTCTCAGCCTTGCAATATTTCAAAACAACATTATCAGCTTTCTTATTTGCTTCGTGAACCTTAAACTGTTTGAAATGGAGCTGAGGACTGATGAATTTTTAAGTGACTTTATAGTCTCTTTAATTTTGCAGCTAGCAGGGAGATATTTTCAGACATAATTCAATTTCGTAAAAGTTGGGCTTAATTGCTCTGCTCTGAACTAGGACCAGGACCAAAGCTGTTATTCTAGTGGTTAGAGAAGAAACYCCCTCATGGTGAATTTGAGGGCCATATGCTCTCTTTCTCTGCTTGTAAAAGTTTGTGCAGCAGCTTAAGTGACACTTAACCCTTCAGGCTTAACTTCCCAGCTAGTCAGGATATTCGAGAATTTTTAGGATTGAGACACTGCAGAAACACATACTGGATATACTGGAGAGAATTCARTGAATGACCACAAAGATGATGASGGGACTGGAGCATCTGACATRTGAGGAGAGAGTGGGAGCTGGGACTGTTCAGCCTGGAGAAGAAAAGTTGGGGAGGGACATGTTACCAGTGTGTACAAGTACCTGAAGGGAGGGTGGAGAGAAGGTGGAGCAAGACTCTTCTCAGTRGTGCCCGGTGACCAGTGGACACAAACTGAGGCACATCAGAAAACACTTTTTTTACTGGGAGGGTCAGTGAGCACCAGCAAAGGTTGCTCAAGGTGGTTATGGAGTCTCTCTCACAGATATTCATAAGCTGACTAAACACAGTTCAGAACTGGCTGCAGTTGGTCCTGCTTGAGCAGGAGGATTGGACTAGATGAGTTCAATCCCTTCCARCCTCAGCCATTCTGAGTGGTTCTGTTGTGCATGTCATACAGTCTGTATTGCTTTGAGATCACCCAGGGATGATTCGCAGCAGATGATGATTCTCCTTAAAATAAAAGGATGCCTTATTAACTCCTTTTAAAGCTCTCAGAGGAAATAACTACTTAGCTTTAAGTAAGTTGCAGAATAAGGGGTGTTATTTGGGAAACAAGCTTCCTTTCCGCTTTTAAGTCTTCAGAATCATGTGAATTGAAAATGGAAACTGTAGTTTTAGCTGCTGTTAGAGCAATTTAAATGTACGTTGTAACTAAGCCACCATAGGAAATAATACTCTTTCCTGAGGGAGGAAGGACAGAAGCACTTGCTGTGTAGTCTGTTTTGCTATAGGTTATTTCTCCTCTTGTGAAATGGTCTTGCCCCGTAAGAAGGGAAAGAAGCACTATAAAACATGGGAAAATGTGGTTGTTAAGCCACAAAAAAATTAGTATCAAAAACCCACTCTTGAAACTTTTCACAGTCTCTTTCGTTCTTGATTTTTGCTTTCCTTTTGATAGTGATAATTTAAAGACAGTAATAAAAAAAGTGACTTTCCTTAAGGGGATGGAAGTCTGCCTGTCATTTTTGTAATGTTCCCATTTTGAAATGCTGGTTTATTTTCACAACTTTGGAGTGGCTCTAAATTCAGTGACTTCAAAACGTGCCTGTACATTTTAATTTGCCTTCTGTACACATGCTTTGTTGTTAAATGAAACATTTTTATTGGCACAAAAATATTTGCCCCACCTATTCTCATTTGCTAGTGGTGGGAATGGTAACATTAAAGGCTGTTTAAAATATATGAAGTGAGTTCTGGGGTCATTCCCCACCTGTTGTTTATTTTGGTTTATGCAAGAACAGTCAAAAGTAATCATGTTGGTGAAGTTCTGTCATCTAAGTAGTGATTTTGGAGACTTAACGATTTACACATCAACAGGTTTGGCTTCTTCAAGCAAAACTTGGGGCTTTTGTGTTAATGAACGGTYGATGTTGGCAAGAAAGGTCACAGCTTTAAAGTAACCTAGAGTACATTGTACTGCGTTATGGAACAGAAGACTGTAAATACAGAAAGTCTTTGATTAACTTCTCCTTTTTAAAGTATCTTGACCTTTATTGAGTTCCCCTAGCTGACATTTTTAGAAGATTTTTAGTATTACTTCCTTTCATTATAAAGGGTTTATTTGTGTATTTGCTCACACATATTTCATTGTCATATTCTCTGCCATTTGGTTTTCTTCAGCTGCAATGGCATCTACATTTCATATCAGCACCGTTTCTGTAGTAGTGGAGTGATGTAGTCCTTTTTTGTACAAAATTCTAGAAATGCATTTCTATAAGTAGATGCTATCTTGGTAAGCAAAAGAATTATAAAGCAAACATGAGTGAAAAAGAAAAAAAATTACCAAAGCTGAAAGCACCTAGAAAAACGTTTGAAAGACAGCTAATATATTCAAGTTAGGAGTAAATCATAGGATTCACATCACATCTCTTTCTATTTTTAGTTTTAAAATTATTAGTTGCCATTTCTATTTAAAGCTAATGACATATTTAGTCAGACTTAATGCAAGTGAATCATAGTATTGCATTATTATTGTATTAAGCAGTGATTGTTGTGTTTCTTACACTCCTCATATTTTGGAGGGGAAAAATAACTTCTCTGTGCTCTGGAAGTTGCTCAGACATTTCAGTCTGGGGTGGTGATGAATAAATTATACTCTAAATAATGCAGGCAATGGGAATACATATTTTTGTTTTCCTGGACTAGACTTCTCCAGCTGGCACCTTTCCTTCTCTTTACCCCTGTGGTGTTAGCCACGTAGACTGTACAAGATGACAAACACTTGTTTTACAAGGAGTCACTGCAGACTTGGTCTTTTACATGACTGTTCGTGCTGGTTCTGCTGTCTAAGCTGGTGGCTCCCATCTGTTCTTTAAAGGGTATGCAGGGGTGCCTTTTAGTATGGCTGTGTCCTTCCTTCCCCCAGTTCCTGTCCCGGGGTTGCTGCAGGACAATGGGAACTCCCTCCAACAGTTAAAGGCTGATTCAATCTTAGTAGTTGGCACCTTGGACAGCTGGCCAGCCCAACCAGACCTTCCTGGCTTGGAGAGGCAGCTTCTCCAGAGCATCCCTTGCTCTGTAATAACTGAACAAATCCCAGATGTAAGATTTAATCTTCTCCTTACTATTTTCTTCCTCTAATACTGTGCTCCCTGAAGCCTTTAAGCTGTTTTACACACTCTGAGCTACCATTCACAGCTAACAATACCTTCAAGTAAGATATTCCATAAGATGGGAATTTTTCCTTAGAACAAGATACAGCATTTAGACTTTATTTTAAAAGTCACAGGATTTTAAGCATCAGGCTTCTGACTGACCTTCCTGCTGCTGGTAGCTGAGTGAAACTGAGGGTGTGATTTGTACCTTTGTTGCTTGAATGGGCAAGTTGTCTGGCTGCTGTCAGTCCTTTTCCTTTGTGAATTTGGGTACTCAGCAAGAGTGAGGAAGGCTTAAAGATTGCTTGTAGAACAAAGGGATTAGGGCTTTTTATATAGAAGACAAGATCAGCCTGCTAATGAATGAGTAATGTTGAGAAGAATGTAAGCCTGAGAATTTTATGGCATGAGATAAATGTTAACAGAGGCTAAGAATAAACTCACCATCTCTGCCTATCGCAGGTTTTCTCCCTGCACTTTCTTATCAAGGTGTCTGACAAGACACTGTCAGACAGGATGACTGGGTGCACTGCTGCTGTTTGGCAGTTTCTGTGTTTTTTCCACTGGTCATTTCTTTCAACATCATACAAGATAACAAAGTCTCTTAGGTCAWGACACGGGAAATATTAATTCTCCATAAATGTTGTTCTGTTCAACACAAGTCAGATCTGAGTTTATAGAATACTTTCTTTCTTCAGCCTCGGCAATTTTCCAGTTTTCTGAGGGCAGTCATCCCAGCAAACGCTCCTTCAGACAATTCCTCRTCTTTCGCCTTTTTCCAGAATGAAAATCCAAAAATATCAGCGACGGGGGCCAAAATAACAAAGGAAAAGTGGGTGTTGCCAATTCTTGCCAAGTTTTTTTGTAAATGTTTCTCTCCTTCCCTGTCCCAGAATAATAGCAGAACTTCCCAAAGAACCCACAAAATAAACCAGACTCTTTTTCAGCCTCTGCTCTTAATTCAGAATAGGTGCCATAAGGAAAATGCTACAGAACAAGTACTGTAAAGGGTATATGTTCTATCTGGCTGTTAAGATTTTATTCCTCGTCTGTTAAGGCTGCAAGAAAGTCTAGGGTAACTGATAGGTCTTTGATGCTCAGGTGTTATTCTTGTATCCAGGGTATCAATTGGGTTGATGCCAGTTGCTTTTTCTCTTGTTAGTGAGGAATCTTAACTGTAGTTTAGGGCAGACAGAAGTGAGATACTGTTACAAGGAACCGAAAAACCGGGGGATACAAGCTCCAGAGAGTGATCCTAGGGTAGGGGTTCTCTGATCCATGCTTGCTTGTTCCTCCTCCAGTGTCAATGACATGGTTAGAAATTGTAGGGAAGGTGAGGGGGTCTACAAGGCAGTGAGATCCAGGAATTGGTGTTAGACAGACCAGGGTTGGGGTCAGAAACCAAGTCTGGGCTGGCAGAATGACTTAATACAACTGAGGGGGCAAAGAGCACTGCTGGATCAGAACCTAAGACCAATGAACAGCAAAAGGGACAGGAATGGGTTTTTAGAGCAATAATCAGGATGTTATCTGCAGCTACAGAGTAAACCCTCTTTGGGTTTCTTCTGTACCAGGAGTGTATGGCAGCCATTGTTGGAGTTCACAAGGTCAGTTGTTTGGCTTATTGAATGCTGGTGGCTGGCTGCAGCTTTTGTCTTGATTCATGTGTGCTGTTTTTTCTACAGGTTGTTCTTTTTCAATTTAAATTCTTGGRGTTACAGTGAATTCATTATTCTGAGAGTTTAAAGAGGGGCTTTTTTCCCCCAAAAGTGTTTTTCATCAACAAGCCATTGAACTTAAACATGTTGATATGGGTGATAGGAAAGAACAATTTGTTCATCAGTGGCTTTACTAGAGGAAGTTCTGCTGTTTGAGTTTATGCATTCGAACTCTGAGATTGCTGCCTTCTGATCTGTCAGATCTACACAATTGATCTGTATAATGCAATGACTGTGTATGAACTGTGCCATGACACATTCAAACATCTAATAATTGATTCCTTGAAACCATTTCTATGTGTGTGAGTCATGGTGGGACTTGTGACCTCTCTAAAATGGTTTTTTTTTGAGGATTGTAATTGTGACCATTCCCCAGAGTTTAAGTATCTATAAAGTATTTCCAGGTCAATGACTGTCAGACTAGAATTCCCAAACCAGAGGGAACAGCCACCCAAACTGAGACATAGTCTAGAATCTGAGGACCACGTCACTGTCGGAAAAGAGCTCAATTCCTGTGCTTTTGCTTCTCTTTTGATTGCTAATATAGTTTCTTTTTTTATTTATTTTGGAAAGTGCTAAAGCTAGAAAATCTGATTCACTGAGTCCAGGCAACGTCTCATTGGAAGACTCCTGGAAAACCACACTTGTTCAAGACAAACATGATGTCATTTCAGTAGCAGAATCCTGAGCCTCCAGGAAACAAATGTTTTACATGAGGACTCAATTTTTCTTGTTCTGAATTAATTCAAACAAATTACCCTGCAGACTGTGTTTGTGGTAAACTTTTTTTGAGAAAGCCTTTTCTTGGGCCGTGTTCGGAATCAACTGAATCTGAGTGATGTTTAGAAGCTGCAAAGGTTGTAAGCTTGTGAACAGGTAAATGTATCAAGCAGAGCAGTGTGCTTCAGTCTTCTGGGCAGCTGGGAAGATCAGTGTCCTTTAGAGCTTCCGGCAGGTGTTTCCATCTGCTCTCCAGACTATTGTGCTCTCCAGAAAAAAAGTATGTTGACCTGGAACAGCAGAGCAGCTTGCTTGTCTTTCTTTAATTAGGTAATGACTTAGAGTATTTGCAAAGGAAGGAAGATAATGACTTAACTAAAGCCAATTGATAATAGGGATGTTGAGGACCTCTCTTCGTCTCTTGGGATCTTTTTTCTCCTTCTACATCTGAACAATCCCACATTTCTGCTTTCTCCTTAGTGCAGGAGCAAAGACAGAAGGCTGCCTCCAAGTGTCAGGGAGGGAATTAAGACATAAATCCAAATGACCTTATTGGGACTTTGACACATTTACTTTCCAGCTGATTGAGAACATAGCCATGAGAAGAACGTGCTTGGGAATTTTCCACCTGCCCATTTGACGCAGGAGAAGAAAGAAACCATTCATTTCCTGACAGCATGTCTGAAAACTGGAGATGGAATGGTTATTTAATGTGTTTGGGTTTTGGCAATCTGATTCATAGTTTTTGAATGCTTGTAGTTGCCAGTTCTTGATGCAATACATTTTTCTATTCCATGAATAAAAAGATGCAGCAGACAAATCTTCAGAGTGTTAGAGCACACTGTGGCCTATTCTCTGTTTTGTTCTCCCTCTAATAGCAGGATAAATAAAAGTATTTTGAGGTCTGTCTTCTTCCATCAAGCTTCTGGGAAAGAAAAAAGAAAAGGCAGGGGGGAGGAGGGGAGGACAACAGCATGGAAACTTTATGAAATTGCTTATGGGTTTCCTTTTCATGTGAAATTTCCCTGAAATTTTCCCCATGACTCATTTCCTTTTCATTCCTTTTTAAGTCTGTAGTTTGGGCTTTTTAATTTTTTTTTTCTTGTCAAAGATGAGTTGGTAGCTTTTTTCTGCCCAGTGTGTGATGTGGGTTATGCAATGGTATATATTCATATGGACATTGCAGTCTATTCTCCATACAGGCAGTTGTCCTCTAATTTCTCTGTACAGCCCATCGGCAAAGACAGGAAGCAAGGAATACACTTCCACAGAAAACAGATATTAATCACATGTATTGTGTGAGGGAAGAGGTGGTGAAAGTAGGAGGTTTGATTTTAGTGGATGTCTATTGATGCTTGCAAAGGTCCTGTGCTGAAAGAAGGTCAGTGAGGGAATTTATGATGATTTCATAGCTGCTGGCTTGCAGTTTCCAGTTCATGCTGATGTACACTCCCTGCTGGATGTAGATTTTTCTAGAACTCATTCCCAGAAATGCCACTTGCCATCTTCTAAGTAGTAAAGGCAGCTCTCTTCTGGATTGAAAACTTGTAAAGTTAACTCCTTTTCCTTGTCCAGTGTGGGACATGAAAAAGTTTGATAGAATGCCAGTCTTTAATCAACCTGTAGTTGTTAATATTCATAAATGGAATCCATAGATACTTCTATTTACTGTGAATCCATCTAGTCTGACCGAACTCATGGACATGCTTAAAGCTCTGCAATATAATTTTTCTTACAAGGGAAAAAAATTAAGTCTGTCTCTTGTACTACCTTTAAGATAGGGCTTACTTCTTTTGAGAAATATTCACAAAAATGTGTTCTTCTGGTGAAATTAGTGTTTAGTAAAGCGATTCAGTGCATCTGAAGCATTGTAAACTCTTGAGGATCTTGGCAGCGTCTCTTGGAATATCTGAGTCCGTAAAGGTTTGTGTGATCAGATCACCAGATCACCAAACTGAGTGCTCCTCACAGTGTATTAAAGCTCCTTCTCTCCCCACCCCCTTCCAGGCTTCAGATAAGCCATATTATTGACAGGATCTGAGTATTTCAGAAGATCATGTGATCTCTCTAGGGAAACAAAATTATTTAAATTCCCAATCCTTAATTTACTGGAAAATAAAGCATAAATACTATAAGTGAAATTGCCTGCAGAGGTTAACTTGATTTTGATCGACACATTGGTAGTATCTTTGATTTACATAAACACATGCTACTTCTGTAAGTAGCTGTTCCCGTTTTTGAAACTTAAAAGCAACCTAATGGAGAACCTTGAATGAAGAATGTCACTCCTCAGTTAAAAACATACCTACCTGCTCTGCTCCTAAGCAGTACAGTCCTAATGTTGAAAATTTCATGGTTTTAGCATCTTCATCCTTTATGAAAAAGGAGCTTATTTTGTAGAAAAATTAAGCTGACTTCTTATCTAGGCTTTTTCTATACCATTAATAGCATAATTTCTTCTAGTTGGATAAATTGCTACATCTGAAACAAGTTCAGGATACTCAAAAAGAGGTTTTAAGAACAAACTGAAAACTGAAATCCAAAATAAAGTAAGATAATAAAAAATACAAAACTACCCACACACACCTTCCTACTCCAGTATAACTAGAAAAATATCCCCTGCATTAACCTACAGCTGTTTTGTGATAGAATCTTGCAAATACTGAGAGACAGTGGCATTTTCCTCAGTTGTGGCAATACTGTCTTAGTTTCCCTTTCTAAAATGAACTGAGTTTTCCACCCATGAATAAAGGGGTGTGTTACAGCTCACTTTCAATTCTTGATTTCCATGTGTACAGTGTAAATTCTTATCTTGTTTTGAGGTATGAGTACATTTAAGTACTGATAGATGCTGTTTAGCTGTTTGCTCAACCGGAGAGCTTTGCAATCTCGTGTTTGTGTTCTTGTCTCTAAATGTACAAATAGATGTGAAGAGTAGTTGTTGAAAAGCCAAGTTCTTTGAAATTGTATGCATGCTCAGAAAGTCCCTTGTTAAACTAGGAAAACTAAGTTTCTGAGCTGGGTCCCTGTTTATTCTTTTGAATTACAAATAACTTGACTGGAGACAAATGTGGCTATTCTTGAGCCAAGAGAAAAATTATCCACTAAATATAGCTGTCATGACAAAAAGGAGAAAACTTCTGGAGTCAAAGTTACCACTTCGATGACTGTACTAGGTAGTCCATTATTAAGGACTGGCAGAGCCTGTTACTAAAATATGATATGATGTATCTGTATATTAATTAGAGTGTGTATGRGGCAGGAGGTTGGGGTACTCATGGCATTGGTAACATACTAGATTCTTGGGACTATTGGAGGGTACTGGCTTACCTTCACAGCATYGTGAGTAGAGAATCTTTGTCTGATGTGTGTTTTATATTTGGAGGTTACTTACTTTCATTTATAATTCCTTTTATAGAACTGTGAAGCTGTCACTGCAATGCTTGCCCACTGTGCATCTTGCCTGTGATGGTCTTTGAACACATATGATTATATGGAAAATAGGTTTGGCTGACAAAATTCAGTAGTGTTCGTAATGTGTTTTCATTGGCTGTTCATGGTATATTATTACTTTTGTCCAGTTTATCTAAATGAAAACTGAAGTTTTGTGGTTRGCCTGCAATTCTCTTTATGGATCAAAATTCCTACATCGAAATATGGGGCAATAGCAGAACGGTGGGAGATGTGAGATATCACGTGCTGGTACTTTCAAATAGAGCAACCTTTTTGCAGACCAACTATTGTTGAATGTTGTTGAATAGCATTCCATAAACATTTGATTAAATGATCTAATGGTATCTTCTGGCTATTAACTTTGAGGAGGACAAGCCCATGATAGCTCAAAGAGCACCTCAGTCTAACACAGTTTTTCCAAACTGGTGGCATTAATGGAAGAATGTTCTTTTGTATGTTTAAATCAGCAGGATCAAACTGAAAGAAAACTGAAGAGGGAGCTATTTTGCAGAAGCAATTCATTTTACAAACAGGAGTTTTTTTCATCACTGAAGTTTGTTATGATTCTGCATGTTTAGTCATTTTTGTATGTAAAGAGAAAAATAGCTATTTTATTGTCATTTCTTACCCTTTTCATATCTCAGTGTTGGTCTCATGACTTGGCTCTTGAACTGATCTCTAAAACAGCTTGAAAGGACTAAATTTCATTGTTTGCTGAAGTTCTCTTTAGAAATCCAAGCTGTGTGGGTCTACAGGGGTAAGCATGTTCTTGTAGAAAACTTATTCCTAGCAGGAAACTCTTCCAGGGCATCTCATACCTTGTTCTTTCACTCCCTTTTCTCAGAGGAAAAACTTGAAAGAGTATTGCCTGCATAGTAATTTGCATTTGGAGGGTCCTAATGTCACAAAGTGTGAGCAGAGTGAGGCATTCCTGAGGTTAAGTGTCTCTTTAGCTTTTCCTACTGTGATTGCAAATTTTACCTAAGAGTTCTAAAATATTAACCCCCTGTAGATCAAGCCTCCATGAAAATAAGCTGTGTGTATATTTGCTGCTTCACAGGAAGAGAAAGTGCAGTTTTCTTTTGTGAAATTAGATTATAGGATGAGCCTACTGAATGGAGTGGGATGGGATGGGGAATGAGGGAGAATAATTCCAGTGACCCAACTTAAGGTACTTATGTAAATGCCCAAAGTGAAATGAAGGAAATCCTTCTTTGATGGATTGGTACTAGGCTTGGCAAATTCAAAATTGCATAAGGTAGTTTTGATCCAGGATTTTAAAAAGTCTGTACTACTTTGCTGGTAGGAAGCAGAAGGCAGCTAATTTCTTTTCAATTTAATCTTTTCTCAAAGATTTGAAAAAAACTCAAACAAACAAACCCTTACTCCAAAACCACAGTAATTGTATTGTAATATACATACAAAAGAGGTGAAAGCTGACTTAGAAGGCAGTTCTTAAAAGTACTTTAATATCTATTTCAGCTAAAACACTTGAAGAAATGTGCTCCTTTACATAAGCACATCTAGCTGTGGAAGCTGCTTGTGGTTTAATGTTTCATCACAATAATGGCAGCTTATATGTGCTTGCCAAGAGACCATTACTTTTTCTTCTGCTGCTCAGGCTCTTCCAGTGAAATATCTTTAAGGTGAGAAAATGCATATTTAACAGAACCTGTCATCACTGCCCGTGCTGTGAGAGAGCTTTGTGTGAACTTCTTACCCCATTCCACCAAGCATAATTGCTGATGTTTCTGTGGAGCAAAGTTTAATTAAAAAAAAAAAAGAGAAAATAAAAAAAGATAAAATAAAACCTAATACTGGAATTAGATGTGATTTACAAGGAGAGGTTTTACAAATGGCTTATGTAAATAATAAAGATTATTTGATTGTAAATACTGTAGTATCCTACAAAAAGTGTCTTGCTTTCTGCAAGGAAATCAGTGGGATTGTTCATCTGACATCGTTAGAAAATGGGTTGTTCCATAATAAAACCTTGATATTTGAATTTTTTGTTTTTATCCCTTAATGATATTTCTTTCAAAGAACCAACTGCAGCTTTACCTCCACATCCTTTGCCTGATGGAAACATATCAAACAGCAGCACACAGTGGGACTAGTGCAGGGCTACCCACACGCTGTTTGCCCAGGCAGCTGCTTCCAAACAGAGTTTATATGGCTATGTTATTTCATTGTTTCTATATTACATTGTAATTGTTATGTATTTTGAAAAGAGTGTTAAATTGTCATATCATTAAACTGGTGACGGAAGATMTAAAAATGCTGGGTTTGGTGACTATTGCTAGCTTGCCGCCTTCAACAGAATTTATCAAAGATGTCAATTTTTTTTTTGCCCGTTTCCAAATCTCTATAGCAAAAAAACCCAAACAAACACAAGAAAACTTTGGTTGCATAGTAAGTATGGGTAGTAGTGTTATTTAAAACTGCATTTACTGTATRCATTGCCCATAAAACTTTCCTAAATATTGATGGAGGAGGTTGTTTGCATTTCTTGATATCCAAATCCAGGGCAGAGGGAAAGTAAAGACTCAAAGAATAGTTTAATGATCATTTGTCTTTAATGTATTTTCCTGAATTCTCTGTTCTGAAGCTCTCGTAAATACGTCAAAATTAATAATCGGATTTAATTGCTCAGCAGTCGTTGACATCACTTAGTCCAGTGATTGATTACTTTTACTGGCATTACTTTAATAATGTATCTGTTTGATCCCAAAAGAAGAGAGCTTCTTAAAGTTGTTGTGAAAGCTTCTTTTCGTACTGTAATGGTTCAATAAAATGTTCAGCTGTGGCTGAATTGGAAAGGAAACACACGCTGTTGTAGTTTGAATCTATGTTGGAAAAAAATTTCAATATCATAAATCTTAGCTGCTGTTGAAAACTCTGTGCTCAGCAGGAATCCATGTTTCCTCAAGTTGTTTTCAAATTTTCTCCTTACTGCATTTTGAAAATTCCTTTACAACCAGCTTTACCCCTCCTTCCACGAGTTAGACAAGGATCCTTGGGAAATATGGGCGGTGGAAAACTCAGGCTCATCTATGCTTGAGTCAGTACATTAATCATCTGGGTTGTAATTGGTTTTAAATTGTCTTTGTTAGAAGGCATGTTGTTTTGCCTTGCCTAACTGGAATAGAGGGCTTTCCAATAGCTCTAGGCTTCCCCTTTGACATAGTGTGTTCCTTCATTCCTAACGCTGCGTTGTTTTGGTTCTTTCTGTCCCCTCTCTCCAGCTGTTAATCTGCAACAACAGCAGGGGCAGGTGAAAATGATTCGTGTGTGAGAAGAAAGTTTTGAGTGTTAAACAACTTTACGTAAAGTTTAAAATTACATGTTTTAGCCTTGAGAAATTATGGCCTCCTTCCAAGTTATTTGTGTTCATCCAAGTATATAACTGATACTGTAACAGCTAGGGATTTGTGTAGATACCACGGAAGTTGCAAACTTTCGTCTTCTATTTAAACTATGAAAAATGCATTATGAATCTTTAAATAAAACAGTATAATGCTTTGTGCATTTCTGTGGAGAGCTTTTAAGGCCATCTACATATTAAGAGCTACCCTCATGGGAAGCCAGTACCCTTGTATAAATTCAGATCAAAGTACATACAAGAAATCATATTTGGTGTAATGAGTGCAAGCGCTCAGAAGTGTCCACATATGTTCCCCTGTGCAAGCTGACCTTTTTGCCTTTACAATCACAGCTAACTTTTTCAGAGATGTCACTGTCTCAGTCGTTGTTCGAGGTGGACCTGCTGAAAGGAGAGGTCAGAACTATGAAGAGCAGGACCTTGCTTGTCGCAGGGGCTCTTATTTCAGTGCCGTTGTACAGAATTAGGTGTAAAACCCTCCTCAGTATGAGTTAAGACATAGGAGTGAGTGTATCTTGATTTGGTGCCTCCACTAGAGTAGAAATCCCATTCTGCCCATGAGCTTGGAAAGAAGCATCCCTGCGTGTTGTCTTGGTTTTATGCCTCTGGGAAAGACAGCAAGTTGACCCAAATGCCAGTTAATTAATTCATAACATTTTAGTAAAGGGTTGGAACAATTTTTCTGTCCCTTTTTTGATGAAGATTACGTAACTACAGTTTCTCTGAATAGTTTCCATGTATTTACTTATGTTAGCATAAATGAATGGCTTTAATAGGCTCTGAGTGATGCTGTGTAATATCAGGTCTTGGTCTCTGTGTTACATCATTGGCTATCACTACTCTTGCTCTTGTTTATCCAGCTGTTTACTTGGTGGTCTTGCTGGCAACAAAAATATTTCAGAGCTGAGCATCTCACTCTAGGAGAAGATAGTTATCCCTTCCATGCTCAGATGAAAAATGTCACTTAACTCTGGAACACAAGAATATTTCATAGTCAGTGCTCTTACTTTTAATGCTGGTGTTTTCATKTTCAACTTTGTACCTGTGCTTGTGGTGTTTTACTTGGGCATGCCTTGCAGTCATACCAGAGGTGGACTAGTTTTCTGGAGGCTGTAGTGTTTGAATGCAAAGTGTCCCAGTACGTAAAAGCGTACTGTCCTTTGATTATTTGAAACCACACTGAGAGTTTCAGCATCGTATTTACTTTTGCAAGACACAGGGAGAGAAGCCTCAACCTGATGAGGAAGAGAGGGARGTGGAATGTCATAAGCAACTATTTTTGACAAGTCCATCGTTTATAATTTCCCCAATAAAAATATCACTTCCTCAATGCCCATTGCAATGAACTCATCAGAGGCATTTCAAGAGCTGTGATTGCGTTTGAGAATTCTTCTACAAATGCAACTAGAAAGATGTACATGCTTTCTCCTATTTCTCTTTAGTCAGTTGCCCAGTTACTTATTAATGAGCATGTGTTATACCTTGAAGCTAAGCTCTTCTCGCTTCTGTTTCTGTGATATTACTGTGCTAATCAGAAAGAGCAAATTCTTTCCAGGAATTCTGTGGTTTTGTATAATCTTTTTCCTGTAAGGTCAGGGCCCTTGGTAAAAGGGGAAGCACACACCAGGGTGTGTTCCCACTTGGAAATAACTGAGAGAATGCTAGGTCTTCTTGGAAGAGATTCTTGTAGCAAAAGAGGAAAAAAAAGGAAAAAAAAATTATAAAGAATTCATTAAATCTTTCTGTCCCTAAAGAAAAGTCTGGATACGGCTGATGTTAAACATGTTTCGTGACTATAGAAACTGCTATGAGAAGATTCCCGATTTAGATATTTCTGGTAGCATGACCTGCACAGCCAGATATGGACAGTATCTTCCTTTTTTGGATAGGATTTATCTAGTGCAGAGATTGATTCATTGCATTTCCTCTTGGATTCCTTTTTTATTGTTACTTATTTTAAGGRGTAGAGGGGATATCAATAAATAGCCTTCTCTAGACTATTTCTACCTTGTCACCTGTTTCTTTTATCTTCCACATGATAGCTTTGGTGTAGGTCAGGGTATTATTTATCTTTTGGCCTCTCATTCTTTACATATTAGCGGCATAGTTTTCTGAATGATCCAAACAATTGTTTTTCTTTAAAAGTTGCTCTGTCTTTTTGTTTCTTTCCCCTATCACTTTGCAGCTTTTCAGACACTTTAGTAGCAACATAAGTGGTACTGAATCAGAGACTGGAAGGTGTGGTCTGTAACAATGCTCCAAATGTGTGTTGGGAGGCTCTTTTATCTGTAGCTCTTGCAGGCTTTATTTCCTTCCCCCYCACTCCTTTTTTCCTAATAGCTCTTGTTAAGGCAGAGCATTGCTCACATGTGTAAAATCTAGTAGTCCCTGTATAGCTATAATAGGTTATTTCCCTGACTAGGTCACTTGCTGTTCTGTAATTATTTCGTGGATACTTTGTACTTGGATTGCCTAGCATCCATGTGTCTGCTACAGCATGTCTATCTAATGAATCTACAACTGCCAAATATCTTTGCAGCTGACTTGAAACTCATTCTTACTGTACATTGACTTGGTCTTTGTGATGGGAATTGCAGCACCTATTAAACCACTTCTAATTATTTTTATAAGCTCCTTTCAGTTCTGGCAAACTCTATTAGAAACTGAGTTTCTGTTTCAAATGATCTACTATTTTACATAATAAAAAGCTAAAAATCATAGCCTTAGATGTTGCTTTTTTTTCTGTTTGTCTTCTGGCAGCTTAGTAAAGTATTGCATAAGCGCTGGCAGATAAACGTCCCCAGTTGTCTCAGCATTGAATTACTTTATTTAGCTTCTTGGACTGGTAATTTGTTATAGGCTAAAATGACCTTGATACATGTTCAGGCAAAACATTTTGTTACTCATTTGTCAATAGCACTGGATCCTTTGCATCTAAATGCCAAAAAATTTACAAGTAGGAATCAAACGATCACTCATATCTTTGTAGGTATGAGGGACCACAGCCATTCAGCTTTAACAAGGAACATGAGGTGCTTTATTATACCATATTGGCGAAACATTTTCTGGCTTTGAGAGCATTTAAGTTTGAGAAAAATGTTTTACAGAGTCAGATTCAGTAGCCCTGGAAGCAGAGGCAACATGTCTGCATCAGGCTGTTGCTGCCGTGAGAATCCCTGCTGAGCCACGGAGCTGTATTAGCACAAGCACGGATGGACCAACTCAGCTGAGCGTCTTCCCAGGCATGGTTTGCATCCATGCACAGCACAGTGCAGGTGGTTTACACCCTGAAATGCTCTGCTAGAAATGGCTTTGAAGACCTGGATCCGCCTGAAGCCCTGGAGACATCCCTTCCGAGTCCTGTCAGAAGAGAAGAGCTTTCCGTTGTAGCTGATGGAAAGAGAGCATTACAGAGCTGAAGACGGGGTTAAAGCTACACTTCTTAGCAGCGGTTTGTAATGTAATCTTAGAAATATCCTGATATGCTGTTGATTGATTCTGCTGGTGAGCTGTGAAAATGAGATGTGAAGGCTGTTGTCTAGAAGACAGAAAAACACAGCAGATCTTCATCTCTTACTGTAAGATCCCAAAGCAGAAATATTACTAGTTGATAGTGGGACGGTAGTTTGGCAACATGCGGGTTTTGCCTGTAATGCTTTGKATATTGATCTACACCAAAACGTAATAGATTGAAAACAGGATTTTGTGTCCAGAAATGGAGCAAATGCAAATAACCTGTATGTGCTGCTTCTGGTAGGAATGAAACATTTATAAATTTTCTGCAGAACTGCTGCATTTTTCTTCTTTTGCTTCGGAGCCTGCCAGGTAACCCATCTATTGTTTCTTCTATGCTTACCTTGGAAAGCAGCCAGCCTGTAAGCACAGCTCACTAGAAAACTACAATTTATGTGGCTTTTAAAGTTGTTATAAACTTGTGATACTTGCTGATGTGTAAGTATGCTTCAGAGTGCTGTGTACTCCTGACACAAAGGCAGCCCTGCAAAATTTCAAGTTCGCAAATGGAATTTTCCAATTAAATGGCTAGAACATTTTTAAACGTTATTTGCAAACGGTTTTTTTTCTTTGATATTTGTCTTGGAAATACATTTTAAAAAGCCTGAGGCAGTTGCACAGGCTCAGAGGCTTGGCAGAGTTATATGTCATTGATAATAGCAATTTATCTTTATTATTATTAAAAAAATAGTGACATAAATTTGTCTGTAGACACTGTTCTCCATCTCTCATCTAAGTACTGTTGAGCCAGAATGACTTACATGGTAGGGAAATGAAGATAAGTGTCTAGTCTTTCTTTTCAGCCATTTAGCAATTCTCAAAGTAGATAAAATCCATAATCTGATCTTGCAACTAATTCTAGGTGGAAACTCACTGGCTTCAGTAAGTTTGCTTTTGGGATTTTTAGCATGGGGCCTGCTGAACTTTTATAGCATATAATGTGCTCCTGAGAAAAGGAATGAAGTAGCAATTGCTGTTGCTTTATGGGTAAGGACTGTCACAGTATAAAAGACGCTAAATAGGAAAAAAGCTGCATTGGTTAAAAAAACCAAACCACGCTGCAGTATTCCCCATCCAGAATCAAATTCATTTGCAGCATACATTATAACTGGAAAAGGAGGAATTATTTGGGTTAGTATATTCTGTCCTAAAACTGAGAGAGGTTTTTGTAAAGGGTGGTGACAAATACGAAGCTCTCAATGAAACTTTTTCCAAGTTGGGTGCCTCTGCAAGTCTGCTTTTACATTCCCCCTCTTTATTTTCATAATTGCACTCTCTGAATAATATGAGTTAGCATAAACTGTCATGCTGTTACTATCCCAGTGATGGTCAGTGGTTTTCATAGCTTGTTGAATAGGCTGTATGAGTTTTGTTCATATGCCTCTCCTKTGTTTCTTCTGAGTTGTTAACCTGATGAGAAAATTCTGTCTTGAGGAGGGCAAAAGAGCCATTAGAAGTTTCATGGATGTATCCTTCTCAGAGAGTGATCTTTAGTTCAATGCCAATGGCAGAGATWTGAAGATACTCCTCTGAACACTACTAGTTTTCTATTTGAGTAACTGTTCTTCAGCACAGTCTTTATTTCTGTTCCCCCACTGAGGATTTTATTGTGAAATAGATACTTCTGCAATTATAAATGTCACCCCTTCCCACCAAGAATAGTTCTGAACTAAAGTGTTGGGGTGCTCTTATGCAGGGGGAAAAAAATTGATTTATTGGTTTGTTTRTAACATCTTCAATTACAAAGTGGAACATTTTATCTGTTTTTCATAATTTTCCTTGGATTTGTTACCCATCAGTGTTGGTCAGCTTTTTGGTCTGCTGTAGACTTTGAAAACCAGAGGACTTAGGTTTGCCAGCTGTTGACCACAAGTAACTTTTTTGMAAAATAGACTGGGCCTCGAGCTGACCTGCCGGTTTTATATAAAGTACTTAATAAAACCCTAAAACTGACACTGCTCCGTGTTTGTTGCAAGGTTATGTTGTGTTTTTTTGTTTGTTTCTTTTATTTAAAGACAGGGGATGGGAGGAATACAGCAGCTGTTTTTCATCTGCCAAACCTATTCTTGATGACTTGTCAGCCAGGGCACTCTATTTGTATTGGTTGTTGTTTAATACAGGCTTGTGAGGCCCCAGTAGCTTGATGGATAGTGCAGAGAACAACTCCATGCATGGAAAGCCATGAAGAAGTAATTCAAAATTATTTGTGTCTGTGCAATATGCATAATAAAAAAAATGAGGTAGCTTTCGGTAGTGAAAGCTCTTGTGCTTTTCTTCTTGCAGCAGCTCAAATTTGTCAATTCATCTAGATTTTCTAATTATAGTAAGGAATAAAAGCAAGCTACTTTTCCATAAATCATTGTTTCTTTTTTTTACAGGAAGCAGCTGTAGCTATTGCATGATACCCTCTTACAAATTATTTCAGATACCTTAGCTCATGCTCTCGTTCAAGCTTTATTGGTCTAATGGTTGTCTGGAGCAACAGAGGAAAGTACAGGTAAAGGAGGGTGAAAAAGCATCAGACTGATTTGATGTCTGTACCCTGACTGAATTATCTGCTTACAGTGTCTAAAGGCTGTACTGCAAAGAATCTCAGGCAGGATTTTTGCATTTGGAAAGACACAATTACTTGGAAGAGCAAATTCAATATTCTGTTAAATTTTTTATTGAATTATAATAGTCAGATTAAGTCTTGGCAAATACAAGAGATAATAAATTGTAAGATGCAGCAATAATCATATTTTATTTGTAATATTTACGGAAATTGCTCATTAAGTATTGTACTTTTTATTTTGTGCCTGTGTAAGCTGATATCTGCTTTACTGTTAGAGTCAGGGGTGTGGTTTGTCATGATAATTAGCTTTTATTGCCCTATCCTATATTGTTTTATGATACATGTATCTCTTAAGGTTTTTAAATGCAATAATTGGAAAAAAGGAAGTGGTTTTAGTGGTCAAGTGCCTGTTTCTTCACGTTTTTTTTCTGTGATAGTGATCTGTGCCATATTTGTATGTTCCTTAAAATACCAAAGTGCCCAAGAGAAGGATCAGAAGTAAAATGTAGATCATAAAAAGTTCTGTGGAGACCGATGGAGCTTCTCATCTGTGTTGTGTGGACTTCTGATTAGAGTGGATATCTCTGCAATTAATAATTCAGCTTCCTCCTGTCACTGCTTCCCCTATAACCTCCTCTGTCTCTGCAGTTCTTTTAACTGAGGCACAAGTGAGAAGTTGTGTGATCAAAGAGACGGGGTAAGTTGTAGATCTGGAAATACAATTGAGTCAGTCTACACAAACTTGCTGCAAGCAAGTTTCTTTTTAAATATGATACTACATAGAAACTAGTTTCTTGCTCTGGGTGCAAAAATTGATAAAAATTTCCTTTGAAATGCTGCTATGGAAGAAAACCATGAAATGCTCAAATAGAAAAGCGTGGTGATTTTGTTGGACTTGAAACGTTCTGCTGGGATGTGTCATTTCCACTGAAACTTTGTTTGCCTGGCTGATGTTTTGTCACTTGGCCAGCTGCTCAGACCTCTCATTATTTGCATCACTAAAGCTGGGAAGGGTTGTCCATCTGCCTGCTCTCCGGCCTAGATGATTTTGTGTAGTAACCTTAAAAAACAGTAAATAAGTACGTTTGGGTCATTCATTTGATGGCTTGTTTAATGGACTCCCGAGAAGCTGGCAAACTTTGTTCCCCACTTGCTCACCTCCTGAAACTTCAATTCACGTCATCCAGATCAAAAGTTTTAAAAATTGTATCTTCTGATTTGGAAATTATGTTTCAGAATGCAAAATTGAATATGGGAGCTGGAATTTACAGCTCACCTGTTCCATTTGCCCTGCTTGGAACAAATGCAGAAGTCAGTTTGTAGTTAAGTGCTGGCTTTGTTTACAAGACTGTTACRGAAGAGACATTATTGGTTATCTGTGTGAGTTTCTGCTTGATTTTAGTTGACAATAAAGTTCACCTTTTCCACAGGTAATTGACTGAAAGAAGTGTTAAATCCAGTGCCTGGTATTTCCCATTCAGTTTTTGAAGACTAATGAACAGTTTTATTGCCCGTGCTGATTGAATGGAAACATGCTGACCAGTAATAATGCACTCTTGTTTTATTGGCACCGAAGAGCACTGCCTTATTTTTTTCAGTAGTGTGATAAAACCTGACTTGCTCACTTCATAGGACTAAGTGCTTGAAAATTTCTCTAGTTATCAGGCACCTGGCTCTGTTTGTCAGGTAGTGTTGCTTAATGCTATGCTGAGGTTAAAATCTTGTTTTACATTGAACCTGGAAGACGAATTGACCTGTTTGTAGAAGAACTTCGAATTAGCCAGGAGCTGTTAAGGAAGTGTGAATTGTGTGGTGAGTCTTGACTATGCTGAAACTTCTAGACCTTTAAGTTCAGAACTTTTTTGTTTCATATCAGATATGCTTATTTTGCATCCTTTGCCCACTTACAAGCCATAGAAGCAGTTGTGAAGAAAAGTTTTGCTGTAGAGCACAGGCTGTTTTAAAACCTTTTGAAATCATCATCACAATGAGGTGTGGTTTGTCTGTCATTTCAGCTGTACCTTCAATAAAAGCATTTAGATATTAAACAAAACAGCCAAAATCCGATCTCAGGAAGGTACCTTTGCTTTATGTTACTATGCAAAAGTTTTGTTTGCATAGAATATTGAAATAATTTCAAGTAAATATTCTAATAAAGATGCCATTTACAAAAACTGTTTGGGAAAGTAATTTATCCCCTTATAGCCAAGAATTTTTCAAATTAACTGAAATAGAAAGCAAAAATTGTATTTAAAGAATTATTGTTTCCAGTTACCTGGAGACAGAGCATGTTTTCCTTCTGCTATGGCAACAAGAACATGTGAAGTACAGTACCCCAATAACTTGGAGTTCTGCCACAAAATAGATGAAGAACTACAAGCCCAGATTGAGGGTGCTGTCTTTCTCACTGTTTGCAGCTTTCAGTCTGAATTGTAAAATAATTTTGACTGTCTCCCCACAGCTCTGACCCACACAGCAAATGGAAAGTGCCTTTAGGATACATAAAGGCCATCCTACATGTTAAATCCAGTGTTGAGGGTGATTGCTGCATTAGAAAGAGATGGTTGTCAGCAGCAGTAAGAGAATACTTCTGTACTTTGAAAATGCTTGGGTTCTATTCAGGCTTCCTGTCGAATCCTTTGATTCATTTCTTGGGTGTCTCATCTCTGACATGAGTCATCTCCAATTTTCCTTGTTTTGAGATTTTTCACATTTGTTTTAGATCATTTTACAAGTCCTCATGAAGTACTCCTTCTTTGGCTGGATTTTAATCATGTTTTGAGGTTGCAGGCATGTATTTTGCATTGATTAGTAGCTGTTACTTCTCTTATTGAATGCAGATGTTCTGTTTGGGAGGGCTGGTATATCTTAGAGACAGTTTGTTTCTAAGGTAGGTGTTTAAGGGGCTGAGGGATGCAAAAGGATGAAAATAGAGTCAATTCCCTGTTGTCTTTGGTGGTAGGTGTCTGGAATGGTAAACTGGGTACAACAGCCTGACCTGGCCTAGCTGTGTGCCAGCCCTGCATCCTCAACCCTTACAAACTTCTGCACTGCACTCCTAGTCAGGCCTGCTGGAACCTTCTCCCTTTCTCCCTTTTATTGTGGTGGAGGTAATTCAGAGACAAAGTCAAAGTCTATCCATTATTCTAGATAAATGCATGTGTACRTATGTAAAGATATGTAATGTGTTATATAGAAGCAATAAGCAAAATATGGTATTTATCACACTAAAAATGTGTCTTTAAGAGTGATAAATGGCATGGATTGAAAACACACATGGTACCTTTTTTTGTCTAGAAATAAACACCACAGTGTTTAACCCACTGGAATGCAGTATAACTTACAAAGAATGAACTGGAATGTTAAAGAAAGTACTGCTGGGGTGCTGGTTGAAGAAGAGAAAATTCAGAACTTCCTCAGGTCTTTTCCATAGCTCAGATGCTTTCATCTAAAACAAACATTAAAAAAAGTGTTTATGAGACAGTCTTTCACATAAAATGCAACAAATTTTTTTTTCCTTAARTCTTTGGTTGTGTGCAATAATTTGAGGGAAGGACCAGTATAAACTGTGAAGTGGACAGCCCCTGAATAAGTGACCCCCCTTGCTTTCCTAAGAGTCTGGAAGGATGGCAGAGAGATGGTTCCTCTCATCAGCTCTGTGGGTACCTGTGTGCAGCACTCAGGTGTTTGGAACTGGAGCTTGTCCTCACTGTTGTCTGGCAGCCTCTTGGAGCCGGGGTGTCTGCCTGCCAAATGTCACTGCATCTGACTGATGGCTCTGAGCAGCCTCACGGGGACCAGAGCAGCTGGCTAAAGCTTAACAAACTCGTGTTCTGTGTCTGCTACTGGGTTTTACCTGTCTTAAGCTGTTTCCAGTTGTTCTGATGTGTTTGTTCCTCAAAAAAAAAAAGCCTGATCAGATCAAGCACATTGAATTTTAGTCCTGTCTGCTGGCTTTTGCAGTAGGTCTCAAATCTTGATGGCAAGAGAAGGTTTTTTCTTCTGGTCTTGCTGCAACAAATGCTTTTTTCCCCCCTCTTTCTGTTCCTGTTTTTCTCTGGGTTTTTGATTTTGRGGGGTTTTTGTTCTCTTCTAGCTTTACTTTGGACTTTCTCCACAGGGGTTTGCAATTACAAATACAAAATGTCAGGTGAAACATTTTCTTCGGTGTGTTGCTCTTAAAGGATCCCTTGATGTGTCAGAATTGATCCTACTTGGGGCATGCATATGCGTAGACACGTGGTTATTTATTTCCTGCTTTTGTCAGAAAAGAGAGAGCTCTGTACTCCAGGATATAAATAATATGTATTTGTTTGAATTCAAATTTCATTGTGTTTAAATCTTTCTGTTACAGCTATCAGCAAACATTTGTATTTAGTGTTGCTTGTTTTACTGTGCTGCAGAAGTTAAATACAGCTTCCTGTATCCTTCTTGCATTAACAAATTTGCATGGCCTCTTGTCTCGGCCTTTCTCCAAATACCATACTGTTTAGGAAATTGTTTAAACCTAGAGGTATCTCAGAGTAGAGCTACTTTCTTGTTACTTGTCAACATGAAGTAGCAGAGGCAAATTTTGTGTGCTAGCAACGCTAGCGTTGCCATTTCTTGACTTTCAAATACTTTGCTGTTTAAACATTATTGCTATGGACATTGTGCAAAACCGCGCCTGAGATAAATCATGTATGTTACAGTACACAAGGCTTAATGGATTACTTTTCCATTGCTCATTTTAAAATTAAACCCACCAGCTTCCTGTTTTTCTTGTCCTGAAGTCCTGTCTATCTGAGCTCTTACAGTTTCTAAAATAGCCTGTCAAAAAAAAGAATTCAGTAAAGTGACTAAAAAGTGACTTCTGCTTAACCTTTGATTTTATAAACAATTGGCTGAGTCCTAAATAGATGAAAACAGTCTATTTTTAGGCCCTAATTTAGGGAATTGATATTTCCACATTTGCTTTGTCATAGCTGGTAGTAGTTGCTAAATTGTGAAAGCTTGTAGCTATTACAAATGCTTGGAGGATTGCTGAGTGTTCTGCCATAATGCACTAAGAAGCTCAGTGTACTGTACATTTCAATTTATAATAAGAGAGTGTAGCTGATAGCACAGACACTGAAGTATTTCAAGTCTAGACTATGCCTTAAAAACCAAAGGCTGTTGCCTTTTTGGTGCAGTAAGTTGGAAAATRACTGATAAGGACAGTTGAAGTACAGCAGACTGAGTTCCCTAAGCCAGGGTGGCTTGAGAGGTTTCAGCCACTGCTTGCCTGCCCTGTTGGGATGAAAAGGGAACTGGYGTTTGAAAGGGCTGGTCAGTCTTGCCAGGTTTGAGTGGTTTGTGAGGGAGGTCACACGTGGACCCTTCTTAGGTGGGGAAGAGTTTCTGCAATGCTGTGTTTAGCAAGAAGAAACAGGATGGAGAAATAGTTTCCTGTCTTTAGAAAGTGGTAACATTAGTATTTCACCGATGACAATGATAATGGCTGAAAAGTTTAATGTAGCTAGTGTTCTCTTATATAGCCCTTTTGTACCTTTGGATAATAAAAACAGCTTACTGAAGGTTTCTGAGTGGAACTACATATTGTAGTAACGGGAGGAAATTATGATGTAGCTGATACTTTTATGGCTCCTTTAATATCCCAATTCACCTTAAAAATCACTGTGTTTATAAAGTCCTCCTCTTACTGCTGCTTGTAAAGAAGAACATTTTGGTTGTGTTTACTGTTGTCATGTGTTGTTAGCTGTGGAAAAAAGGAAGAATATTACCTCAAACTGGGCTTGCGGGCTTGAAGAATTATGTAATTACTTTCAGTTTGTCTGTCTAACGTAATGCCAACTTTGTTTTTCAGAGCCATGGTGTCATGGAAGGGGATGTACTTTGTACTTGCACTATTCTTGGGAAGTTTCTTTGGAAGCATATTCATGCTCGGCCCTTTTCTACCTTTGATGTTCATCTCGCCGGCCTGGTACCGCTGGGTCACCGACTGCATTGTGGCCACTTGGCTCACGCTCCCTGTGGTAAGTGGCAGCTTGAGCCAAGGTCTGGGCAACTGTCCATAATCCCACAATTTACTTTGCTCACCAACATCTTTGATTTTATTTTATGGTTTTTAAAGCTATTTTTGCTTTTGTCTAAACAGGCCCTAACACACTCTCTGTGGAGACTTAGGTGTTAGATCAGTGCTGTAAACTGTGTGTCTGTTTACAGTCCCCCTCTTCTTCCACAGTTTAATTTATATGTAAGCTAATGTGGTGTCTTAATTTTATTCTTGAAAAGGCCTTTTTGTGACATCTCCATCCAGTGTCAGTCACATTCAGAGAAGGTAGGTGAAACTCTAGTAAACAAAAGGAGGTTTTTGTTAAATTGTAAACTTTCTAAATGAGGTGTTTGGTAAACTCTTTCTTTKGACTCTGCTTCAAGTATTTTATTAGGAAAATTATCCACTCTCTGGTACGTTGTTGCCAACCTTCACTGTTCCGGTACTTAATCCTCTTAGAATTTAGCCCTTGTAGTTCAATTAGAGATAAACGTTTTTGGGAGAAAAAGAAGAGCTTCTCCTAGAAMTAAGGTATTCCTCACTTATAATGCATCAACTTTATAGCTCTATGAGTCTGGAAATCGATAACAAAGCTCTTCCCTGAATTGTTCCAAAGGAAAGGCAGTATGAATGGGATCTGTCTCTTCTTCCGTTCTCTAAAAGCCAAGGGACTTTGTTCTTCTAGGCCATTAGAGATTTGTTTAACTTTTACTGAAGTAAAATGCCATATTGGTGTGCAGAAGTATGTATCTTGTGGCATAAAGGAAGTTTTATCCTTATTTGCATATCAAAGAGTTTCTGCTTTTGCTGCTTCTGCCTTGTGTGTTTTAAAGGGGTCTGAGCTGTTTCATATTCTAAAATTTTTGTCCTTTTCATCATTACTAAATGTAGTGAAGTTAGGAGAGCAGACATAATTACCAGTAAAGGAAATAGAGAGATTGTTATTTCTTGTAATGATGAAATTTAACTGAGTACTGATAGTGTCACAAAATAACTCTTTCTCCGTTTTTCATCAAATTTTTCTAAAATTTCAAACTCCCCAAAATCTTATACTGGTCTTTTCTTTGATGGGCTGCCTGGACTTTATAATTCTGGGTTATTACAACTAGTTTGTGACAACTTTTGAAGTCTAGAAGTTTGATTTTTAGCCCACACTAGAGCTAAACCAAAATAATTTTAATATCTTTGTGAAAAGGATTCTGTCTTTGAAGAATGTTGGGGATTTGGGTTSAGGAAGGGAGTCTCAAAAAGATTTTGCATCCAACCTTTTCAAGGCTCAGACCTTGTCTGCCTTAGTTTTCTATTCTTACACTTTCTGCATTCTTAGTGAGGAGAAGCAGGTTCTTGGTTTCTGTCTCCAAACAATGAAGTGCTGTTCTACCAGCTGGGCTCCAACAGGGAAACTCTGACCCTGACCTCTGTGGTGTAAGAAATTTCCACCTTCCTCACTCTGCTATCACATTTTATTTCCTTTCTGGGAGAGTCAGCAGGATGGGACAGTGAGGTGGGTCTTAATTGTTTCAGTTTAGTTTGGCTTATAGTAGGCACAGAGCTGGCAGAAATATGAACAGAAGTTGTTTTACTTTCTAGAGCTCTGTTTAAATCCCCAGTCTTTGTTCTTTTTCTGTTTTTCTTTGAGGAAGAATTGGGAAGAGAAGGTAAGGAGGTCATTTGAAGGGCTTTTTATGTTAAGACCAAATAGTAAGTTTATTCCTTTAGAGGTCCTATTGTGTTTTGCTGATTTCTTTTTCTGTGCTAACTGGGTTGGACAGTGTCCTGCCAGTGACCCTGACCTTAGGGGCCTCAAGTCATACCTCTAGGTAATGTCTGTTGTATGCTTGGGATTTTGTACTTTTCCCATGTGTTTCCACTGAGCATTAAAAGATTGCAAGGCACTAGTGTTCAGTCATTCATATTTTTGAATTATTTGCCTGGTCCTTTTGCTGTAACCAACCAGCACTCCCCCATACGCTTCCCTACATGTTTGGGGGATGGTCAGAAACCATTTTCAGTAGACGGTTCGGATGTGGTGTGAGCATGGCCAGAGCTGTAGGGCTCTACAGCTGTAGTTACTACAACCAGTCCAGTTGTACACTTATGGTCCGACTTCCCAGGTTATGAAACCAGCCCTGTTCAACTTAATCTGCAGCTCTTGCCTGCTCTTCCCTTCTGATAAACCGCTGATTTTTAACTTGACCCTTCAGAGGCACATGTAGCAGGTAAAGCAAGAAACATGCTTTATATGTGAGCTTCTGGCTTCACTGGCTGTTTAGGCAGAATGGAGACAACTGACACAGCCTCTTGTGTCCTTCCAAGTTTGAAGCTTGTTCCATGCTTTGGGCATGAAACGTGTTGAGCGTTTGGTTGATCCAAAGCAGAAAGCAAGGCAGCTTCTGATGCCTTTCCAGCCCTGACAGCATTGAGGAATAGATATTTATGCAGCCAGTTTCTCCTTAGATTACCCCTCAAGTTATAATCCATACTGACTCACTTACTTATATTCCTACATGATAGTGTTCCTGGAAAAGCAGGGAAAGGTAAGTTTAATGCAGTGATGGTAATAGAGTGCTTTTAAAGAAGTGCTATTTAATTGTTGTTTCCTCTTCCATTAAACAGCTATTACTGCAGAAAAGCTGGCTGCTTTATTAGAAAACAGTCAGAAGTTTGTTTACCAGTCATAATGGGAATAAGTGAAATGATATAATTCAAATTAATTTTTATTGCTAATGGGGTGATGCTTTTCTTCTGGGAATAAAGCCATAATACTGAGATACTATTTCTAGGCCTTGCTGGAAATGGTGTTTGGTGCCAAGGTGGTTGTCACTGGAGATGGATTTGTTCCTGGAGAAAGGAGTGTCATTATCATGAACCATCGCACACGAATGGACTGGATGTTCCTGTGGAACTGCCTGCTGCGATACAGCTACCTCAGACTTGAAAAAATCTGTCTCAAATCCAGTCTCAAAAGCATTCCGGGATTTGGTATGTCACTAAACCCTTTAATTTGAAAGGAAAGTATGTTTAAATTATGTCCAGCACAGTTCATAACCTGRTAAATGACATAGGTTTAAATTCTGTTTCAGTATTTAAAAAAAAAACTTGTGTAAAATATGTGGCATGTGGAGTGATTAAACCATAAATCTCCAGAGGACACCTGGACTACATGCTTAAGCATTTMTTTTTTAAGATACTATGTGTGCTGCTGTTGCTTGTAGGTAAAAATATTTCTGCTTTACATACTGAAGCATTTTTCAAGATGATGAAAAATTATTTTCAGTTTTTTTAAAGTCTCTTTCAACCATGTGGTTTGGGTGCTATTTCACCCCACACTGCAAATGCTTTCATCAAGCTTCTTTCTTCATTATCCAATGTATACTATTGTGAAGATTAAAAAAAAAAAAGCTCTGTAGGCAATCGCAAAGTTAATGGTTCATTTTAATAACTAATTTTAAATTGCACTTGGCTGTGCAAAATATGCTGTACAGGATATGAAATAATCAGGATTTATAGTGATGTAGGCTGGAAACMCATCTGAGTTGCACGTACTCAGAGAAGTTGTTTCAGATAGACCAAAAATTGTTGCACAAATAGTTTCTGAATAAATAGGCAGACTTATCTGAAATAAAAGCTTCTCTGCCTTTTATTTATCTCTTAGATTTATTTGGTGTTTTAGACAAAACTAGCTTGGGCAGGATATGCGTCAACTTTATGATGTCGAAAGAGTAACCTTATTTATGGTTCCCTTTTGTCAGGCCATTTATCTGAACAGATAATTCTGGCAGGATTCCATGCTGAGGAGCTCTCATACTGTTGCATTGTATTGCATTCRCTGTTGCATTGTATTGCATTCAATCCTCTTAAGTAAGAGCAGCAACTGGGTAATGTGTTTTTTTTTCCTCTAACAGCCAAATGTTAAGGTCAATTACGCTTGAAAAAGACAAATCTTTTGTAATGTGACAGGAAATGAGAAAATACGTATTTAGATATCTTCATAATACAGCAGAGATGTTCTGAAATCTTGGAATCTTGCTGCATATGCAACTTTTTAAAGCGATGATGGAAGATGAAATCAGRAGTATAGTGTAGAAGATTCATAGATTTATTTCTTCAAAAGTAGCATATATTTTGTTACTAACAAAACATTTGTATGTATGCTTGGTAATGCCTTTAATAAAATTGGAAGGTCAGCTCCAGGAGCTTGGATGTTTGTAAAGATTTGGTTCCTGAAAGACTGTTAGGAGTTGTTTAGAGGTTGATTTTTTAAAATTTTATTTTCAAATTTGACTTTTTTATTTTTAAATTCAGTTCTCTGCATAAACTGAGGGCACCTAATAGATTTGATGAGTGGGTTCAGGCAGATGGATCTGTGTCAGGTGAATCTTAGSAGACCATGGTGCCATCTTTATTCACAATCTGATGTAGTAGCATGAGCCACTAACAAAATTCTGGGCTTAAGCCACTTCATGATGTAGAGGTGACACAGGCAGACATTTACTCCTGTTGTTTGCATTACAGGATGACAATTTCTGGTGATAGAGTAGTGTAGTGTTATAAACCACTGTTATGATGCCAGATGCCCAAGTACCCTCCACAACACATGGGCTTTAGCGACTTTGGCTGCAATGTTGTGAATTATAGCTTGTTTTTCAGTAAACTGTTAATGTTGTGTTATTAATCACAGGAGGGSAGTTTAGCTAAACTGTGTCCTTCACTCAAACTGATTAGGTGTCCTAAAATTATGAAAGATAAGCTTCTGTTTTATCATAGTGTACCTAAAAAGAGGCCTTAGAAATATATGTCTCTCTGTTCAGTCAGGCTGTGTTTTGGGTGGCAGTTTCTTGCAAAAATAAAGTATTTTGTAAAGCCGTGTACTTAGAGGACCATTGGAAAGTGAGACTGTTGGGTTAAATGAAGATTGATGGAAAAAGATGAACCTGTACGAAGTTTGTTGGGGCATTATCACTGCAGAGAATGGTGTCTAAAGAGGACAACCCTGAGTCTCATCAGCGACGCTAAAATTTCTCTTACTTATTGCTCTTGGCCCTGTTGTGTTATGTGATAGACCTTTAATAAGTGTTTATCAGGTTTTRGGTTTGTTTTTTAAGTTGTGTCCTGTGATTTTTTTACTAAAAGTTTTATTTTATGAGCTTGTAAAAGTGAGAAGATGACTTGGAAATCAACCAGACAGTTTCAGTGCACAGCATCTGTAACTGATACTTGAGATGTTGATCACTTAAAATATTTGTGGAAATTCAATGAGCTACGTTCATCGTGTCTTTCAGTTTTATCTTTTCATATATTTATATGGATTAGCTGTACATAGTCAAAAGTATAGGATTAGGGAAGTTTGATACATTKGCTAAATGTAACTTCCAGTAAATCTTAACCTAATGGTAATCTTGCTTTGAGTATGAGAAATATTTGAGTGAATAGACTGTGTTGCTTTTAGTGCAATTTTTTTCTGATCTTTCAAAGGCCTTTTTTTTTAACAAGCATTGAATTTAAAATTATGTTTAAGATAAGGTTTATAATGCAACTATTCCGTTTCCATGTTTCTGAAAACCTTGACAACATTCAGCGTAGCACTTTTGTTGTCATAAGTAGTTTCCCATTTCAGTGTAAAAATAGGTCTGTGAGAGATTATGCTCTTTCAAGTGACATATACGATAGGTGAAGGGCAAAGCTGGGAATGGAAATAGATCCAGAGTTCTTGTGGCCCCCTTTGTAGGTTAAAAGKGTAAAGGTATCAGATTTAATGAGTCTGTGTTACAAGTAGGCAGTTATTTTCTAGTTAATTATAATTAAAATCAGAGGATTCAGTATTTCAAGGAGACGCATTGAGTCATTTATCTAGTTCTTAAGTTATTAATTCTTTGCATTCCAGTGTATGAAAAAAAACTTAACATTGATTAAAGGTGAGCTTTAAAAAAAGAAATCCAAAGAAAAACAGATGGTCCTTTCTTCCTGGAACTGTAGCTTTGGCTTGATGAATTGTGTGCTGTAAAGTTTTCAAAAAGAGATATTACGTTTCAGTAATCTCAATTTCAGAAACATTCTTGCAGCATTTCAGTACATCTTGCCAAAGCTGGCGTCTCGAGGGAGCACTACTCTGCTCTTGGCTGTTGCTGCAGTTTCTCATCTGACATCATCAGAAACTACTGACACATTCTGCAGTATCAGTTTTCAAGGAGAATTTCTAATGGCATTGACAGTTTCCTGCGTGGTCTGACATGATAGCACTTCTCTACAGTACTTGTAATAGATATAAACAATTAATATTCTCATCTATTCTAAATTAAGAAGAAGTAGTATTGGAAGTGATACAGATTATGGTGCAGTTATGTTCAGAATGTGCTATGGAATACATATGGTTCAAGCAGGTACTAAGGAACTTACAAGGTAATGACCAGGAGATAGTTTTAATTTTTTTCTTAATAGTTTCATTTGTGAAAGTCTTGCTGTGATAACCAGTAAGACTTCACTGGAAATAGGTATGTATTTTAATGATGGACAATCTGAATGTGTTGGACGGGCTTACAGTAATATTTGGATTTTAGTGGTTAAAAGTGCATCAACATGTATGTGAAAAATAAATTAAAATTTGGGTTTAATTTGAGTGCTATCAGATAAATTTATGGAAAAGTGAGAGAGGGTAATGGAGTTAGTGTCACTGCATGGCTGCTACACAAGATAATATTAATTCTAGTTTTGCTTAATGCAGATGGAAAAGATAAATACCATTGTAATTCAGTGTACAAATGTAAAGTATGCAGGTGTTGCAGGCACCATTGATGGACATATCTTGAAGACTTACCTGTTTTGGAAAGGCTCACTGAGACTGCTAAAGCAGGGAATTATAGTTGAGGCAGACTGGGACAGGAACAGGTAAAGAAAGGACAAGGTTACAAGGAAAAAAGAGGAGAATAAGCAAAGCTGACAAGCCTAGAGTAGTGAGGAGCAGAGATAACTGAGTAACTCCGTCCAGATCTTCATCTCTGTGTTCAAGTTATTCTGYGGCTAACACCGCTCTCAAAAAAGATTGCAAAATGTAGGAGCTTTCTAGTTGTTGTTTTTCACTCATGTTCACTTGCATGTTGTAGTTCTCAAAGGCTCGAGTTAGGTTTGGCCCTTGTGTTAAGTGCCAGGGGAAAAAAAAAGGACTTTCGCTCTATTTCAGCAGTGGGCTTAGCCCCACCAATCTTTCACTACACGTCAGTTGATCCATTATAGCTGTCCAAGTGTGCGAGCCTCGCCTGAAGCAAGCTCAGAGTAATTTGAGTCATCTTAGTTTTCAATGAAGCAGGGCAAAACAACTCAAATTATCCTGCCTTTGCCATAGGCTAAGAGCATGCACACCGACAGCTATGATGGATCAGCTACCATGAAGTAAAATATTGTTGTCACTAAGCCTAGAAAATTTTAACACTTAACTCAATTGGAGTATAGCTAAAGCAGCACGCTGTGGAGGATCTGTACACATTTATATTGGCGTGGAAGTGTTTGTGCTGCCACAGCTACTTCCATAGGTAGGGATAGAAATGCTTCAGCATAAAGCTTCTTTGTTCAGGTTATAGCTGGATTTGCGTTACAATTCTTACCAACAGAGCATATTAGTTTAAAAAATTAAAACTGTAACCTACTGAACTTTCTGGTAGAGTTCCTGTGTCAAGTTTCTTACATTAAAACAGGCTGAAGTAAGAGTTTTGAGGAAATATGATGTTTTGTCTTCTAGGAATTCAATTACGAGCTGCCAGACTTAATTACCATAGAGTTGTTATCCTACGTGATTTTGAAACTAGAAGTTGAAAAGTATGCTCTCTAATAGAAAGCACAATTGTTATGCTACCAGTTGTTCCTGGTGAAGATTCTCTTGAAGAAGTTTTAAGTGGGAATGAAGGTTTATTACTTTGCAACAGAAATGCAGCTTAAGTTGGCTGTAACTTTATATGCCCTYTTTTTTTGTGGGGAAGAAAAGCTTAGGTGCCTGTTTCCCAGCTTGTCTCATCCAGGAAAGGCATCATAGGTTTCTCCCAACCCTGTCAGGGAAAAAAAAAAACCACAACCAGAAGCCGACTGGCCTGTGTTCCATTAAACTTTCCTTATTGTTTCTATCTAATTAGGACTCCATTTTCTCTCTACCCCTTTGCCTCTCCAGAATTACATCAAAAGAGTGAGATCAGATGCTAACTTCTTTCATTCTCCCCATTTTACAAACAATAAGTGATGAAGAGAGTGGTTATTTTGTCCAAGCTCACAGAACAAATAACAGCAGAATTAGGTTGGCATTTTTTCCCAGCTTGCATTTCTTTGCTGTTATCAGTGGGTTATGCAGCATCTGTATGGCTCAGCTCCTCAGGCTGGGTTACTTTCATGGTTTCCCATGGAGAAGATGGAGCATCTGAAGAGGATGCAGGCCTTTGGAAGAGGTATTCCATTGTAGAATCTCTCTCCTGTTCCTGACTTATTGTTAAGATGACACAAACATGGGAGAGCATCACACTGTTTGGTACAGCCTGTTTGTTCTTCCTCACAGTCTAACAACTAGAGGTTGTTTTCTTTATGTCTTTGGAGATTTTTGGAGTGACATGGGACTTTTCTCCACATACACATTGGGCAAGACTCATCTTTTGTTAACACTTAGTTTTTTTATCTGCTGTTTCACTGTATTGATGGATTTTTAAATGCATTAGAAAAAGCAACTTTCCAGTCATCCTAGAGGTTTGAGCCTTTGCTTTAGTTTGCTTTACTTTTGARTGATGTTATGTTATTCTGATTTTACACAGCGCATCAAATCAAACAAAATCTGAAGTATTATTTTAAGATGGATACTGTAACTGAATAGGTTTAATAGTCCATAATGACATTTATAGCATTTTGTAAGTAGCACTAATATAATAGTAGAGTTAATCATCTAATTGTCTATATTCTATGAAAATGGCATAATTTAGGAAATTAAACGAGTMTTTGAGTATGAAGTGTCCAAATAGCATCCTTCTGGACCATGATTAAGGCATTGAATATTGAAAGAATACTTTCCAAGAAGATGGTATATCTCTGTCTGGGTGCTTTATATACATACATATCCTCCTACAGCTGTAATGAATTTTTCCCACATACTTTCATACACTCTGTTTGTGTGCCTTGGCTAAGAGATACTGATTCTTCAATGGAATATCCTTTCTAGAAGGTTCCACAGTTAAATTTTCGCAGGTAAGACATAGGCCACTGTATCTGACTAGCTTGTTGACAACATTGTTCTTGCCCTGACAAGGAAATCGCATACTGCAAACCTTGTTTGAGAAAGCTTCTAATTGTGTTATAAGTAAACAATAAGCTAAAGCAGAGGTTTAGATTGGCACATCCTATATTCTTCCACAAGAGAATGAAGCAGAGCAAAGGAAATGCAGTAAATGTTAATATTTGAATGTGAGAAATAAACATAAAATTTAGAATACTTTGATACTGAAACAAATCCGTGAGAACTGTGGAGAAGTCAAAGGCGAAATAAACTGACCAGAGCAAGACCAAATATTTTTCTTTTTCTCAGTTACCTTGAAAATCTGTGTTTCTAACATTGCTGTTTGTTAACTTGTTTTAGTGAAGGAAAAAAGGGTTAAGCTCCACATACGTTGGAAAAGATGATATTCTGTAGAATACATGGCAGAGTACCTGGTATATACATGTATGAAATATATAGTCTGAAAATAAACTGGACATAACCATGAAATAATTTTAAAACAGATGTAGATTAATGTTCAGAGTCTGCTAGGGCAAGGCAATAGCAAAAGCGTCTTGGTTTTTAAATGGACACCTTACTAATAGATTGAATCAAGTTAACAAATAGACTGAATCAGATTATTCACTATAAAACCAGGAGCACTACTGTGAATTTATATTTGTGAATTTTATCTCTTAGTTTATCTCTAGTTTTGTAATTTGCTCAAAGAATTCACCCAGTCAGATGGTAATCGTTCAATTCATTATCCTGCTATTAACTCCATTATTGGAAATGAGCATGGTTGAAGAAAACTTGCCAGGAGCAGAGATTGTACTTTACAAGATTATTTCAAGAAGCATTTTTTTCTTTATTTTCCTAGTTTGTGCACTCAAACCATTCCATTAAATATAAAAAAAATAATCATTTTGCTTTGGGCTTTTAGACATAAAACTATATAGGAAAAAGGAACAACAGTAGAATGGCCAATTCTAATTGAATTTGCAGAAATGTGCCTATCAGTCTATACTGATTAAAACTCAACAGTGTATATACATAGTAACTTTACGCCCTGGCTTCCTGTGTGATTTTCTATGTGCCAGCACCTTTTCAATACCTACAGATCTCTGAAATAGGGGACATTCAAAATTGCATACTTGTTGCCTTGTGGTAATTTTATACAGCAAAACACTTAGAGTAACAAACTGTTAATGGGCCCAATTACTTGTGTACACTGGGATCATGAGCTTCCGAGTGATTTCCCTTATTAAGCCTGGATGTCTGGTTCCCTGATGCCTCAAAAGCTCTGATCAGGACCAGACCCCTGTTGAATACAGGCACACTGAATAAGGTTTTTATTTTTGACCAAGATAATGCTATGAAAAAGCAGTGAATAAAGCAGTGGAAGAAAAGATAGAGGATGAATGAATATAATGGCAAAATCCCGTAGTTAGGCCTTTTACCTTCCTACTTGTTTCTATAGTTTTGAATCGTTTATTGAATTTGTTTGCAGGGGGTTTAGTAGTATTAGTTGTTCTGTTACATTGCTACAGGAAATACATAGATACCATTTTCTTGATATATGTGTGTATACGTTTACTTTCAATATCAGTCATAATATTCCTCTTTGAGATGTGAGATTTTGGGGGATACCTGATTTCTGAGGTTATGTACATAAAATTGTGATACAAAACCAAACAAAGACTTTTTTTTGGCACAACTCAGCTCTTTCTCTCTTTTGTTCATTGCCACATCCATCCTTGGTATCTGCTTACTTCCAAATTACCTTTGCAATGAAAACACACTCAAAAAATTTCAGCTTCGAGTGTTATTTTCTTGTAAAGGATTTTGGGTGAGGAAAATAGAAGTGCAGGGTCTTAGAATTTAAAAAGCTTTAGACTTTGAGCTAGCATTTTTATTACAATGCTGCAAATTCTTGACCTGCATAAGCTATACTTTGCTTTATCCCCAAGGCAGTAAGGAAATTCTGATGTACAGCACATCTCTCTTGTTCAATAGCAGGCTTTTCTTTTTGTGTAAGCGCTTTTTTTCTCCTGTGTAGAATTATGTCCTAATAGGATACATATCATTACCATGCTTGTGTTCCTAGAGATTTTAAGCTGCCTTGTTTATTTTTTCAGCTCTGAAAAGTTGATTTAAAGGTCAGTGTGGCTAGCTATTCTCTCTGCTAGGTTTTTGCACTGCTGTTTTGCAATTTTGAACAAGAGCTGTGCAGTGCGATGCTTTTTGTCTGCTTTTCCAAGCAGTGTTAGTTATCCAAGATGTCAGCCTCTATAAGAAGATTATTTAGCAAAGAAATGGAGTTGCATTGTTATGGTTTCTTTAGCTTTGCTGTTTCTCTGCTTTTTGTAATCAATGATTTCTTAAAAATCTGCAAATCAAAAGACAACCATTTTTCCCCAGTCGAGTAAATGCTGCCTTTGCTAGGAAAAATTGTCCAGGAGCTTTTAGACAACTGTTGYGGCGTGGCCTCGTCCAGCTAGATGGTCAGTGGCCACAACCTTCCCAGAAGCCTCGGTGTGGTGTACGACAGCCGGTGGGAAAGGCACAGTGCCGTGCCTTCCACCYGCTAATCCCAGCAGCGCAGGTGGTTAAGCAGGCAGTCGCACAGCCGACGCCTTAAGACGGGAATAAAGAGTCGGAGGTGGACTCTCCTTATGATGTTCCACAGAAGGTGTTTATTCTTGAAGGGTCAGGGAAGGAGAGCACCAAGCACAGGGTGACACAGGATTATATACCAAACCGAACAGGAGCGGATAGAACACTGAGGGCCAACCACACTAGGGTTAGGGGGAGGAGAAAAGGTGGGGTAGCAGTACACAAACCAATAAGGGCAAGCGAGAGGAGGAGTAGGGGAACAAAGCCAATGGGGCCTCGAGTGAGGGAGAACATTGTGGAACATAACCGTATACAGAACATAGATTGATAAGGATAAACCAAATGAATGGGGGAGCATACCACTCCAAGGCCTGGGTGGGAGAGACTTTCCTCCTTACCACAATCTGGGGRAGATTCTGAACCTCGGAGCCTTTACTTAATACAGCACCTGGGCTCCTTGGCCCCACTGGCTCCTTGGTCACCTGTGTGGCTGGCCTATCCTCCACAGCATCTCCAGCTGCAGGCCAAGCCACCACCATAGACAACCAAAAATGCTGTGCAAAAAGAGCAAAATATATTTAATTTTGCTGAACAATATGTTGACCTAAACTGACCAGTAAGTCTCACTGCAGGCTGCACATACGAAGGTACTGCCTTCTGCTCCTTATTCATAAATCTTAATGATTAACAAAACCTTTAATTCTGCCCATTGATTTACTGAATTCCTCCCRTTTCCCCGTGCATTCCCATTTGGTTCCCACATCATGTCTTGGACTTGTTATGTGTTGTTTCTGCAGCAGCACAAAGCAGACGCACTGGAATGGCAATCAAAGCAAGAGCTGCTTTTGCTTTGTTCAAAGGCAGGCATCTGTGTGGGGTTTTCCTTTCCCACTTGACTCTGGTGGGATATTGAGATATGTGAACAGCAGGCACTCTCCCCACTGGTGCATGGACCAGGGCTTTGGTAGAAGGCAGGAAGTCATGGTTTTGTTGCCTTTCGCTGGAGGCCTTAAGGCATGAGCAAATGTGGAAATTTTTCCGCTGTCATAGATGGTAAAAGAGCTTGGCCCAGTGTGCTGTGCTGGGGTAAGTCAGGAGGAAACCTGAGTCCTTTGCTATTAGTCATCTATCTGTTAGATAATCTGTTCTTATTTGAACAGTCAGGACTCTTATCTAATTAGATGTACACTTAAAGATAGACAGATTCTTCCAGAACACTGGATGTTATTTATTGGAAAGGTTAGAAAATCAAAGCTGTTGTTTATCTTAAAAACTGGATGCCTCCCAACTCCTTTCCTACTCGTTCTTCCTGACATCGTACTGTCATTACATTACTGCGTCTGTTTAATTATTCATAGCCCATATATAACACCACCACTTAGAACAGGAATGGGAAACTACTGCACTATATCCTCTGCTTTATGCAGTTTAGTCAGGTAAAGTACAAGTCACCCAAGCAGCATCTTTTGTAGCAGCTAAAGGTGTTTATAATTTGATGCTTACGGTGCTGTTGAAGAATGATAGCTAGAGTGAGTTTATGTGCAAGTTTCGATATAATTTAAAGCCTTGTACTGCATGAAGAAAGGTAGGAGAGAGGATGCAGTGAGGTTTTTCTGCCTATTCCCCTTGTTATGGACCAAAATCACTCCTAAGGAGCTGCTGACCTGGGAAATTATCAGCTGGCTTCCTAAGTGAGCATTTATTTTGCTTGTTGCTTCCATTCTTTCAGCCTACAGACTCTGCTGCAATGAGAACACAAGGACTGAATAATTTAGGCCTGATGTGTGATACCACACAATAAAATGGCTTAGCACAGTACGGGTTTTCCATGTACTAACTTAGGTGTAGTATCCTGGGTACATAAAACATACAAAGGRTCTGGGCTGACAGCTAAGAACGATTGGAAAACACCAAAACCACAACAGAACTTTCCTAATCTCTATATATTTTTCCACTCTGTCCCATGGAGTGTCTGCATTGTCAGAGTTGTAAATGGTATGGTTCAAGGCATCTCTGTTTCTGCTCAGAGAGATTTTGTCCTTTGCTGTGTCCATTTTTATGAATTTGATACCAGATGAAGTATCACAGAATATCTCAACTTGGAAGGGATCCATAGGGACCATCAAGTCCAACTCCCTGCTCCTCACAGGACTATGTAAAGCCAAACCATGTGACTAGGAGCATCAGTCAGGTGCTCTTTGAACTCTGCCGGGCAAGATGCCATGATAGCTTCCCTGGGGAGCCTGTTCCAGTGACCCTCTCAGTGAAGAACCTTTTCCTACTGTCCAACCTGAACTTCCCCTGATGCAGCTTCATGCAATCTCCCTGTATCTTCTAGAGGAACCAAATGCTTTGGCACCATTTGATATGAAAAGATGTCCTCTTTATATTTATAATACAAGTGTGGAAATGAAGCCCTGATTAGTTCAATTTAAAATACTGGTTTGGCACCATTTTCATGCCATATATTGTAGCAGTAGGATATGATTACATGACAAAAGATAGCATAGTTAAATGTATCCTTATTTTTTTTCCTGCAAACAATTTGTTTAAACATGGATAGTCTCTGCTAATAAAACTGTACTGATACTTCTTGGTACTGCAGATGTGGGAATGTGATATGCGCGTAATTGCACATAAAATGTTGTGGTCAAAGTTTAGTTTTCTTTGCAAAGGATTTTTCACAAGTATAGTGTGCAAATTTGAAAAGATTTGCTGAGACTGCATTCTGGGCATTTCTTTTCTTAATTCATATAACTGCTTCTAGTATTCAGCTATCTGGATATCACTGATTACCTGGCTATCTGAGATGCATTAGGTCCAGATTGCAGAAGGCATGTTAGTTATGCATGTTCCATTTAAAAGCTAGAAGTATTCTCCCCGTGATACAGGTTACAAATCTTTAACAATACAATTAATGTTTCTAACCAATACGGAAGACATTATGCAGCAGGTAAATGTATTATCCAGGCTGACTGACTTACAATGGTGATTTAAAAATGAGTGACTTTAGTAAGTAGTTTTCTAGCATATGGTCCTTGTGAGATACTGCCATGAACAGAATACAAAGGAATCTCTGTAAAGAGGAGCTGAAATAAAGGGCAAGAACAACATGCTGTAAGTCACTGGCAGAGGAAAAACAGGCTTTGAAAACGGTGGGAGCAAAGAGGAGAATGGGAAGCTGTGATGTTTTTTCTTTGATGCGGAGGATCTCTCTGCAGGTTTTCTGATGAGATATGAGCTCGCCAAGTACAGTGGCAAGGCAATGTTATGCTCTTCTGAGTCCTGTTTAGGAAGGGAGCATCAGATGCATGTGATGGAAGTGGAGCCCTGATTTTTCATCATGCTGTCTGAACTAGTGGACACACTTCTAATATGATATACTGTATGCTATATACTTGTGTCAAAAAGAGCCAAGAATACTTATTGAAGATAATGGGGTGTGACCCCTGAGCTGCAGGCTCAGCAGCAGTTTCACTTACTTAACTGCATTACGTTGTCAGTTTGATGGCAGGTTGCAAATCTTCTTGTGTATTAATAGAAACAAATGGATATACATAATTTTTTTTTCTGTAATCAAGTGTAAAGAAAAACTTTGGTATTTTCTTCTATGAGTAATGAAATTTATAAGGAGGTACGTGAAATAAAGCCCTCAAAGGAACAGGATACTTTCTGGCTTTAAATGCTTCGTCTCAGATAATCATAGCATTGTTTAGGTTGGAAAAGACCTTTAATATCATCAAGTCCAAGCACATCCCTAAGCATCACATCTACATGGCTTTTAAATACTCCCAGGGATGGTGACTCAAACACTTCTCTGGGTAGCTTGTTCCCAGGGCTAGCTTGACAGCCCTTTTGGTGAAGAAGTTTTTCCTAATATCCAGTCTGAACCTGGTGCAACTTAAAGCCATTTCCTCTTGTCCTATTGCATGTTACCTGGGAGCAGAGATCAACCCCCACCTCGCTACAGCCTCCTTTCAGGACAGCATTGGCCCTATTCTTGCTCTGGTAACTTGAGTTTTGCATTTTAAGTGCATTTATACATTCTTTTTTTTTTCCTATCCAAAACTCCTTTTACAAGGTAACCAAGGGCTGTTAATCAGAGTTGAGGACAAGTGGGTAGTAGATACAATGTTGTGTCTAATATAATTTATAAAATACTTTGGAATAACAGACACTGTGGAAGTATCAGAGTGAAATGTTACTAAAGGTGTATTTTTTTAAACTTTAGGCTGGGCGATGCAGGTTGCAGCCTTTGTTTTCATTCAGAGAAAGTGGGAAGATGACAAGAGTCACTTTGAAAAAATGCTGGATTATTTCTGTGACATTCGTGAACCCCTACAACTCCTCATCTTTCCAGAAGGAACTGATCTCACAGGTAGGCTGCATTTGTCATCTTCTCATGGAATGTTCAACATGGAAATTCTTCGTTGTTTATGGAAGGAGTTTAAAAAAGGCCATGGCACGAGCAAGACTTCTCCTGGGTAGTAGAAATGATCGTAAATGATCAAATGATGTGCTGATTCATTTGAGAGGTACAAACGTAGTTCCGCTGAAAGACTTTGCCAGTCTTCCTGGAATAACTTACATTTCAAAGCATCTGATGATTGAAATGGCTTTTTATTGGTCAGTACTGTACATACATTGCATTAGCAAAAGTAGGTTTCATGACCTGGAATACATCCCTTGCATGTTCCCATTTCCTGTATTACTGTGACAAATCATTTCGTACTTATGAAAGAATGATTGAAAGGGACTAATGATTCCATTTGATTTCTTGCCTAGTATTTTAAGAGGAGAACATGCAGATGCTTGTTCCTTAGGCTATGTAAGCACTGTAAGCAGTCTGTATCTGCCTCTGCAAGAGAAACATCTCTGTAAAACAAATGTTGAGATTATCATAGGAGTAAATTTAATGAGTTTGATCCTGTAGTATTAATTTTTAATCGAATATCTACCTTAATATCTTATGGTATCAATAGCAAGCTGTTAACCAGTGTTGAAGATGGCTCAAGTGCCAGTAACAGAAAACATTTGTGTGAATGTTCTGTGGTGGTTCATGCCTCCAGCATGATGCATGCTTTGATAAGCATTATCTTTAAATAGAAAATCAATTGCAATTAAACTTCTAACTTTTAGCTAATTAAAAGATTTTTGCTATATTTCCCACTGCAGATATTCTCAAATCATATTTTATTGCACGGCCACACCAGTAGGTACTAGACATGGTATAAAAATAGCTAGCACATACTGTTATTTTTTCTTATATTCCAAATAGCCTTAAAATCAGTATGTATATATGTATATAGTATTCAGATGCTATTGCACTGTTGGGAATTGTCATCACTTGATCAGCCTTCCTAAAAGAACATTCTTGGACTGCTGCACATGATMTCTCTTATTTATCTTGAATCTAAAGTTAGGAAGAAGGATGGAATTTTCTTCCCTGGGAGAATGGTGAGGCACTGGCACAGTTTGCCCAGAGAAGTTGTGGATGCCCCATCCCTGGAAGGGTTCAAGGCCAGGTTGGACGGGGCTTGGAGCAACCTAGTCTAGTGGAAGGTGTCCCTGTCCATGGCAGGGAGTTGGAACTAGATGGTTTTTAAGGTCACCTCCAACCCAAACCATTCTATGATTCTATAAAATTATCTAAGTTTAGCTTTTTTTCTTTGAATTCACGAGGAACTGTCTCCTCCTAGCTCTAAATTATGAAGTGCAATTTTTATCTTACTCATGGAGTCTGGATGCTCCTCCTTCGAGCACTCACACTCTGTGAACAAGTGTTTGCATCTCAAGATGACTGAAAGAATTGGATTGTTTGTAATTTATTCCATAAATTAGATTCCTCTACAGAAGAATCTAGTATTCCTGGGAGACAACAGATTTTTAAAGAACTGAGAATATTTGGTGTTGCGGCTTTAAAAAAGATGATTTATCTGAGAACTGAGACAGCCACAGTGTGTTAACACTTGTGCTGCAGAGTCCAAAAGACAGTGTTGAGGATGCTTCTACCTGAGCTGCTTAAGGAAACACAGGATTTTCTCTCTGCTGAAGTTACTGATATAAATGACTTAGACTAAACTTAGATATATGCTATTGGTACCATCCACTGAGAAATTAATGTGAACAAGTTTCTTCATTTAATATTAAAAAAAGATTATTAAAAAAAGATTAAAAAAAGATTTTTGAACACAGGTTGTTGACAGATTTTAAAATTTTTTTTGGCAAGCTATTTCTGTTGTTCTGATTTCCCTTCCTCATGCATGTGCAACAAGTACTCTTTGACTTCTCACTGCTAAATGGAGAGCTGCACTAACTGTGCTGTTCTGCTGAGGCCACAGCAGGTAGGTGTGAGCAGCCCAGGAGGAAGCAGAACAGTGGGAAGGATGGAGTGATGGGTAAGGAGGACAAAAAGGCACTGCTGTGCTGGCTTCTGACATGGTAAACTGTCCTGTGTTTACCACTCTTAACTTGCTATCATGTAATGAATGCCGCCTTGATACTACATTTGTGCCTAAAAAGATGTATAGAGACGCGCAAAACACTGGGAATTTTTCTGTGGAAGTAAATAACTTTCCCCTATCTGTTTGTCTTCACAAGAAACATTACCTCATACGTGTTGTAAAATATTATAGGAGACAGGGAGAAATCCCTTGACAGGCTCATCCTGACCAAGCAGTGAATTTATGCAATATGAGAATGCTACAACATAATAATATATTTTATGTAACATTTTGAAGAAATTATTTTCGGAAAACTACTATGTTATTTACATATTAGGACCTATTGTAACCTCATGTTCCATCCTTTAGAATAAGAAATAAACTGTGGTTTTGTTCTGAAAAGTTGCACAAAATTCTAGAGAACATTCTGCAGAAATAGAGGCAGTGACTTCTGTTTTCTGACCAAATTGCGAAACTGCTAATTAGTTTTGAAAACAAAATTCTTCTGGTGCTTAAAATGAAAAGTAACATTCTACATCAGTGAATAGCAGAATTGCTGTGCAGTTCTGTGCTGCTGTGTTTTTTTTATCCTCTCAGTGGCCACGTGACAATGATAGATTTAATCCTCTTTATAAGAAATTGAATAATATTTTCAGGTATTGGAGAATGACATTTCAAATAAATGTAAAGTGTGGCTATATTTATACATGGGCCACTGCCTGACTTCAAGCTGGTGAATTTCTTTGCAGTGGAAGATGCTACATAAATAAATTTTAGAAATAGTAGTGTCATGAACCCTGAACATTGTATTTGCAGACTGGATGTATAGGGGCTGAGGTAATAATTATATAATTATATACTTATTTCTGATAGGTTGGCCATCTTTTCACTCTGGAGTACTTGAAGGTTAAAGCTCAAAGGTATTTTATCGTAATTGCTTAAAAAGAAGCCCTCAGCAGGTAAACATAGAGCCAGACTTTCTGAAGCCCTGAAGAAAACAAAGCAACCCTAAGTCTCATGCTTCCAGAAGGCTGGAATACAACCCACCATATTGCCTGTTCTTTTGTTTTTCTTGATGTTCCTTACAAGATTGTTTGTAGTAATTCTTTAATTCTTCAGAAAGCAATGACCAAAAAAAAAAAAGTTGCTGTATTGCTCTGTGCCTGGTAAAGCGTCATTTCCTCTGGATTTGTGTCTGCATCCCTGTACATGATCCTTTCTTCACGCCAACTGCTCCTTTTTCCTTGTGTTTCCTTTTGTGTGACATCTCCACCACAAAGCTCTTGCCACTATGTTGGCAAGAGGTGTCGTGTGCTGTGGCTGCTCCTCGCCGGTCCCTGTGTTACCCGAAGGACTGCTGCATGCTGTGCTGAAAGCCCTGACAAACAGCCCTGGAGCCTGCCACGCATTTTCCCTGATTAAGATCTCCACTCTCAGAAGCTTCCCTTTACCCAGCCACTGGTTTTTCTAAAGCTTCTGCTGGGCTTGATTAGCTTTGAATCTCTTGCCCCTGATAAACTTTGTTTGCRGGTGGCAATAGCTTCAAAAGTTAAGGGGAACAAACAGGTGGACAGAGTGTGATTGCACAGACCTTTTTTCCTTGAGGAACAGCTAAAAAACAAGTAGGAAAACTTCCTAGAGTTMCAATTTTGGTAGGAATATTGTGATGTGGGTGACAGAAGGTAACGATGAACTGCAGTTGGATATTTTAACTTTGCTAGTAAATGTGGTTATGATTTGGTAGTACAAAGAAAATATTGTTCCAAAGCACTGATAGTGGTTGCTCTAACATATAGGTTGAAAGTAGCACAAATAAGAACAATTGCTTCATTTTTCTTAAAATATTAACTGCCAATGTAGCTTTTATCATTTCTATGCAAGCGTCTAGTAGATAAACAAGGATTTTATTTATTTATTTATTTATTTATTTATTACAAGAGCATTTTGGAGTACTCATTTATTCTTTCAATGTCTGGCACTAATATAATTTGAGAGTACTTGAAGTCGTAAAAGTACATGGATGGTTTTATCAGCATGCTTGTATCATAAGTTAAATTAAAGAAAAAGGTAGTACTTTATATTAAAATTTTGGTGCACTGGTACTAGCCAAAAGAAAAAAAAAAGTAGTAGTTGAGAGTTGTTCGGAAATAATTGTATTAAAGTTGTCAGAATCAGCTTCCCAACAGAATGATGAGGCAAGTTTATATTTCTTTTGGGTAACACCCAGCAAAACACATCAGCCTGGACAGTGTTGGATCTGTAAAAGTATGAGAGTTTGTTTGTGAGAAAAGATCGAATACTGCATACATATTTCATGGGGAGCACAGACTTAGCTTTTCATTGGGTGTAGGTCTTGGAGTTTTAGATCCAAATACTCTTCAGACTCAAAGGCAGATGTTTCTGCATTATGGCTTTCATAAAAATAAAGTCCTAGAAATTTGGAGTTTAATTCAAAATTAGCTCATGAACTAAAAATATAATTTTTCTTTAAAAAGATCGGATTTGTTCATTTTATCCACTGGTTTTCAGGAGCAAAAGCAATTTAACTTCTTAAAAATCTGTAACTCAAAAATCAAGGAAATGTGTTAGCATCATTTCTTCCTCCAGTTACTTTAAATGAAATTTTGAAGTGTGGTGCTTCTAGAAAGTGCTGATTTTCTGAGCTTTTCYAGTAATATTAAAGTGTGGCAAATGGGATTTGCCTACATGATTTGGAGACAAATGGGAAAAAATGTAATCAATAAATTTACCAAGGGTGTCACAGGAGCAAAAAAAAAAAAAGTAAATGTTTTGTCCAGTACCCTGAAATTCTTGTACTTTTGTGTGGTTTGATAGTTGCTCTGCAGAAGTGTCTGAAGACTCAAGTAAATTGGACTACTTGTACCTGTCACCACCCCAGAGAACATGCTCTGAGAGGCTGCATGTATTAGCTGAAGGAGAGGGAGGAGGAGAGGCAACTCAGTGTGAGACCTGAGGAGAGAGAGCATGAAGCATTTCTGGAAATGTCCCGCATCACCCTCTGTTGATAAACTGGCTGCTTTCCTTAAAAATAACTTATTCTCCTGATTCTTTTTTATCAGCAAATAGAACCAAGGAGTTAAAATGCACAATACTCCTAAGAGGAATGATAAGCAAAAGCTCTGGGAGTAAATATGCTTTGACTTAAATATAGTGTAAGAAAGAAAATACTTGTTCCTAGAAAGCAACACTTGCTCATATTTTCAGAGAGATTAGTGATAGGGAACATTACCTGTAGCCAACCAAATGATGTGAGGAACCTTTTGGGATTGAGGAGACCCAAACCAAGTTCATTTCCAGACCCCGTTTCAAGAGCTGCTTGCTGTTATTTGTGTTAGTAGGCTGGAAGAAAAGAAGAGAACATATGTTTCCTGTTTTTAAGGAAGTTTTTAGGTATCTTTCACTTTTTTGTATTATTTCACCTAAGACTGTTATAATCTAGCCTGTGGAACAATGAGGCATCTGCGTAAGTTTTGGAGCGCTGACAGTGTGGCCTGATCTATTGATTAAGAGATTTTAAAGAGGTGTTTGTTGTGCGAATTCCCTGAAGTTGCAGAGGATATAAAAATGGGTTTCTAATTTCCTGGATTGGTTTTCTAACCACTAGGTTTCATATAATGAGGAGCATCGCATGTCCTGCCTTTTGTTGAATCTGGTTCAGAGCAGCCARCTTACTCTGAATTTGCCCCCAGAGGTTTGGGCACTGGTGTCTGGCACAAGGATCCCAAACAGCAGTGGGCACAAAGGTCCTTCCATGGATGAGATGGCAGTCAAAGCATTTGTTCATAAGTAATAAAAGAGTAAGAAACTGTTTTTTTCAAATRCTGAGACTAACAGAAGGAGGAGGAAGGGCATCATTCCTGCTTGCTTTGTAGAGTGAAGGCATATCCTACCCTTGCTTTCACTATATCATCAAAGCACATTGACCTTCCTGACTTGCTGTAATAAATAATGTTTAATGCACAAAGACCCGTGGCTTTATAGTTGTTAGGAAGGGAAAAGGGAGATGATTTTTCCAGATGACAATGATTGTTGTATTAGCTGGGAGCATTATTCTAGTTGTAAAATCCCATTACACTAGGGTCATGCAAAAGGGGAGGGGAACCATCTCTGTTATATAAAACTTACAGTCCAGAGGCAAGACAGGGATACAAATGTCAGGAAATAGCTGAATAGTGTTGGCCAGTGTGCCGATGTCCAGCTGTTCACACATTTTCAAAAAGGCAGTGTAGCAAAAAGAAATTTGGAAGATGTTTTGCAGATGTTTACAGTGAGTTCTTTCCAAGTACAGGGAGGTGCACTCAGAGGAAGTTTGAAGATGATTACTTCAAGGCAGTGGGCACTGGAGGTCCCAAATCTTTTTTTATGCAGCATCAATTAGGTCTTACTCAGAAAGCTCCCATTCACTCTTTGGTTCTCCTTTGGTGCAAATAAGAATATTTTGCAAATACCCAGGAGTTCATTTTCATGCTGCCTCTGAATCAGAGTGTTAGTGAGTAGACACACTGAGACAGTTTTTCTGAGTGCTAATTAACTGTGTGCAGTTTGAGATGCTTAAGACTTAGATTTTATTTAATTTTTTTTAGACTGCTTAACTTTATGTAGATTTATATGGCACTTGTGTCTCAAAGCTCTGATTGACTTGATTTGCAGATTGCAGATTTTCCGAACTGAAACCCAAACGTGGATATGCAGAAAATTAAGAAGCCGATATTTCTGTCCTTTGGAAACAACAGTACATTATCATAAGTACTTTGTGATAAATTAATTTAAAATATTTTACTTGAATCACCACAGAATCTGGAAAAGAACTCTTGATTTGGGTATTTTTTGTATGAACTCTCTTGGTCTTCAGTGTCATTTCTTAGCAAATAAAGAGTTTTAGTTGTTGAGCTAATACAAGTATACCTAAGAAGTAGAATCAGGCTTTTTGGAGGGGCATTTAATAATTACCAAATTACTGTTGCCTATTCAGCCATTCCAAGTCTTGCTCGTGACTCACTTTGCAAGCTTTGCCATTACAATGGGAGTCTGTAAGGAAAGTCCCCCTTTGCTGATTCAGAATAGTCATTTGCAATATTGAATGGAGTAGTAGTTGAGCAGACAAAAATAGATTGTCTGACCTTGTGGTTAAAGACATAATGTGTATGTCCAAGGGAAGATAAATTAAAGTTACATAGCCAAGTGCAATTTTAGTATTTCACACATTCTGTAATTTTAGCAACACTTTTTGAAGTTGTAATATTTTTCAAGTATTTGTACATTTTGGCAATTTGGCAAGAATTAAATCTTTGGATTCTCTCTGCTGAATCACTTGCTTGGCTACTGTGCAACAGCTTTCCTTTCCTTCAGATCACATGATCAGGAAATCTGGAGTGAATCTGAAGGCTTGCACATATGAAAAGCAGCACTCTTAAGGATGGAAACAGTAGGTCACAGAGAAAAAATATTCAGAATGCTGATATACTATAGCATTTATTAATTGGTAGATAAAACTTTAGGAGGGTCACCATCATTTTTGGTAAATAAAGATGTCATGTAATTTAGGGAAAAAAGAAAGATGCAGAAATGTTGCATTACAGCAAAAAGGAAATCTCTCACTGCTGTTGACTTGTTCACTTGTGCTATTGCGCCTTTATGGGAAAAAATTACAAGGATTGTAAGGGGAAAGATTTATCTCTAAGTATCACTTCTCTTAAATTATTAAACAGCGATGTTTTTCATTACTTTATTTCCCATCTCTTTTAAGCTTAACTGTGGACCCTTAAAAAAGATCTTTTTCTGCTTGAAAAAAAAGGTAGATTTCTTAAGCAGTGATTTTGTTCCATAGATCTGTTGCTGGGATTTTGTCTTTTAAACACTTGTAGAACTTCATAAATATGAGTTATTTAATAAGTTAGTTGATCAAATTGATTTTTGCCATGTTGCCAAGGGAACGTTGCATGTGTCCATTGCCTTTTGGCCCTAGGGGAGGCACAGCAGGASCCACAGTAAATAGCTGAGTGTAGCTAGCAAAGTCCCTTTGGCTGCCGACTGAGGGTGCTTGGAAGAGCCTCCTGCACATCACGGGAGAATAAATTGTCTCCTCTCCACCAGTCTTCAGGAGTTTTTGTTTCAGTGTTCTTGTCTTCCTTGCTTAGTGGGCTCTGTTAGCAACCAGCTCTGGAAGGCCTTTGGTTTTCTTGCAAGAGGTTTTTTCTTGCCAGAGGTTTGAAACATGTTTGTCACAGGGTTTTGCCACTCTGCTTTCCAGATGCCTTGTGTGTACTCTGTGTAGAGTGACAGGAATGTGTTGTGACACTGAGGTGCTTGGTCAAAAAATTAAAATGGGGTATGTATGTGCAACACAGGTTGRTGAATAAAACGTGGCAAGTTTCAGAATGAAGATGTAAAATAACAGTGTATTAGATGAACTCCTCCATTCAATGTTTTCTTTCCGAAAGAAGTTTGACATAGTTAAACACTGACTTCAAGGTATTTCTGTACGTAATATCAAACCTACATTACTATATGTTGTGCCCTTTGAGTTTAAAAAACACCCAAAATACAATTGAGCCAATTAACACATTTTACAGTAAAATTGGTATTGAAGTGCACAGAGAACTAATAACAGACTTTCAATTTATAGATTTCAGCTTGCATTTGATAAATATGAAATAATTGCCGATTATTTTCTAAAATAAAATGAGAGGGTAAAAAGGCTTTCATTGCAATCCACGTGGCTCTTCCTCATACCATGGTATGGCCAACTGAAAGCACACTTGCTGTCTGCCTCCACATTCGTACTGTGTGAACTGCTGTTGTACCCTTCCTSTCGTATAATCATTACATTTCATCCGTGGTCTGCATGCACAGTGACAGAAAATGGTGCTTTTCATTCTCTCCTCAGCCAACACCAAAGCCCGCAGTAATGAGTTTGCTGAGAAGAATGGACTTCAAAAATACGAGTACGTCCTACACCCGCGAACGACTGGATTCACCTTCGTGGTTGAGCGTCTAAGGGAAGGTAATCCTGCTCTGTTCCTTTTTTTTCATTGGAGGTAACAAATCTTACCCAAGCTGTTGAAGCTGATKTTCACAAAACTGCTTGAAGTCATTTCAGAAAAACTGATCACAAAGAAAGCCCTTGTTTTCAACCCTACTTAAAATGATTCTAACATGGAGAGATTTGAGAGTTGATAACAGACACTGATATCATCAGGAGGTATGCAGTGAATGAAAACAACTTTTTGTTTTGTTTTCTTTTAAATATTTTAGCTTGTTTAGTGGTCTTACCTCAGAAAACTAGTGGAAAAAATTCCAAGGAAGTTCAGCCTGTACCATCCTCAACCCCAAGTGGGTGGTTGACGCTGAACACACAGGCATGTATGCCACTGCCCTCTCTGAAAAAKCTTCTGGTTTTAAGTCTGAGAGCTGAGTAAACAAGTTGTTATGTTAAATGGACCAGGGGAATGCACAGCAGCATGTAAATGCAGYAAGCTGGCTGCTTGGTGCTACCAGATTTTTTGGGTGATGGTGACTCAGAGAAGTTGGGTAAAATAGAAGTGATGCTGCTTGGCAGGGTGGTGGGTAAGAGAATGTGTGATACTTGCTTTTTACCTAAAGTGGTTTTCCACCCCTGTATTAGTCTGGGGGTCGAGGTTGAGTCTCTTTTGTCAGGAGAACAGAATATAAAGATGTGATTATTAGATCGAGATGTCTGTGGGTTGTTTTGGGAATGGGCATTTCAATGAGGTTTGAGGCCATGAGGATGTAACCTTTAAATGGTACTGCTGTGGCAGRGATTCAAGTACAGATGAGTGAATCTTTGCAGGATATATGGTTGAAGAAAATAAACATGTACAGTAGATATGAAGTGACTTTTTTATAGGCTAGTTCTTCAGGGAAAAGCCATTCTAGATCTTTAACACATGCTGGTTATTTTGACTGCCAAAGGAAGACGTTTGAGATTATTAAAAGGAATAGGGGCCTGCTGGTAGGATTTTTTACTTGCTGGAATCTTTGTTTGGATTTTAGAAGCAGACCTGGTTTGTATTTTACCTGCTTCCAAACTGAGCAGACATCCTAAAATCACTGTAAACACTTTGGTATTTTGTCGGGGCGGACAATCCCAGCTGTCCCATGTATCTATTTGACCCTATTTGTATTGCACATTCAGAGCTGGACACCTTAGATTTTCATCTGTCTTGAATGTTTATTACTCAATTTGCTGTAGTAAAAAAATTTGCCACATACTCAATTCCAAAAGCTTGCTTTACTTAGAACTTCACAGCACTAAGTTAACCTGGTGCGTAACTGTATTTCAAGCCTGGAATAAATTCTCAGTTAAAGAAATGTTTTCCACTCAAAATATTAATAACTTTAAAAAAAAAAATCTGTATTTGCTGCAGAAACAAGCTTTGTGGTTATACAGTCATTTTCTAATTTTATAAAAATGCTTTTCTCTTCTATTGCTCTATGAGAAATCTTTGCAAATTAGGCTATTGAGTTGTAAAAAGGAAAATATTTGAGGCTGATTAACTGATTCTGTGCAGTAGAAAGCTGGAGAAAAAACAAAAACAGTCTAGTCTTTCAAGTGGTTTTATGTCCCCTTTTTATTTGAGGCAGGCAAATACTGTGTGAAATATTAATGTCCCTTTAGTGTTGAATTTGCTAGACATGGGGTACCTTGATAGGCATTGTAAGATAGATATATAGATATATATATATATTATACTTGTATGCTGTTATGTAGTAAATTATATGTGAGAGGGTAGTTGAAGTAACATTTTAAAGTACTTGGTTATTACTTATTAATTTAAGAATTGGTTTTCAACTGTTTGCAAATGTGCCAAATGTGGACCATTTGTGCTGAATAGCTTTTTGGGTTTTTTTTGTAAATACAACCTAACTGTAGTTGCCGGACTTTAAAATACTTCCGTATATTATATACATGTGCATGCCTATATCCCTTTATATATTTTCATCTGTACAATATAGGTGTCAAGGTTGATATTGAGACGCAGATGGCCCGGTTGGTACATGGTGTTATTGTGCAGCTCTGGTTTGAGTTATTACTTAAACTGAGGGAATGCCTTTTTTTACAATCCTAATTTCTGATACTAGCAGTAATAAAGAAAACCAGGACTGTCAAGGGATATRGTGTTAACCTCAGTCCCTGTTTCTGAACTGTCTTAATGCTACAATCATAGTAATAATCGTAAAAATAGATTTATTTCTTTTTTTACTTCTCATCACTGCAAGCACAAAGCAGTGTGTGTGACTTTAACATGCAGGAAGGAGTGGTAGAGATTTTAACATCATGTTTACGTCTTTGAAAGTATTTTTGTGCATAGATGACAACCTTATTGGCCTATAGCTCTCCTGCGAATACATTTTGGCTCGTGGCTGTTTTCCATTCCTGAGGCTCAAGTGTCTTTTCTTCAGGCCTGAGTACATTATTTTGCTCCAAAAATAGGTTGATGAAAAGAGGGGGAAAATGTCATTAGAAGTTTAACTGCTTTTCAGATGTTGAAGAAACTAATTTAATTTGRCAAGAACCCTGATTAATATGCATCACAAGCTGTAGCATGAAAGAATTACCTGTTAYTATATAAAAATAACTATTAGTGACCCTTCTGAATAGGAAATGAATAAAATAACCTTCAATAAAATGTTGCCTGTATCTCTGCAAAGGAGTTTATTCCTGGAGGAAGCACTGTCTGCATCCTGCCAACATAATCTGAGCAGTTATCTGTCCTTTGCTTTCCATAGGTGGCAAAAATTTCTGAACCATGTGAATGGATTTTTGCCATTTGATGACCAACACTCAAATTCCTCTGGCTGCTTTCTCTCTCTTTTATGGTCATTATTTCAACTATTCAATCTCTTTTGCCCATAGATGCTGCTGTGATAGTTTCTAAGTCACTGCTGAGATTATAGGAGCTAAGAAAAACAGATCAATATAACAAGCACCAAAAAAGCAATAAAATTGTTTAGGCAATACATCTCCTTGGCTTTTGAGTTATACCTTTTTTCCACCATTCTGGCTCTTCCTGAGTGATAGCTCTTCCCCCCTAAGCTGACTGTTCTAAACAGTAACCAGGTAAAAAACTGACTGGTTTTTCCTTTCATTACGGTCAGGTGCCAAAACAGTGAAAATATTATTTTATTTGTAAAAGATCACATTGTTTTCTCATTCATAGAAACCGYAGAATCACCCAAGTGTAAACACAGACTATGAACATGCTTTAGATGTATAATTAATAATATACTCAGGAGAATGAGGAYTGCAGCTGTTGCTAGTTTTTAAGCAAGAGATACCTGCTTGTTTGACTATTGATGGCAAGCTAAGAGAAATAAAGCAGGTGATTTGCTTCTTTCTAATTCTGTTCACTTGATCARGTATATCATTTGTCTTGCCTAAGCTGCTTGGAATCTTGATTTCAATCAGCACCTGGTAAAAAATTACTGGAGATTTTTTCTGTGTTTCTTTGAGGAACAAAGGCAGGAATTTTTTTAAAGAYAGAGTAAGAACATGTGAATGAGGAACACAAAGTGAACTCTAGGCACCAAAATGAGGATTGGTCGTTACTTTTTTTAACTCGTTATCATTTAGCTCTCTTTAACCATCTCCTAAAATGATACTTAATCCTTCTTTTAAGCCTGAAGCTTTGAATAGATGTTACGTATGGAGTAATTTTTGACAGAACTTGGGTTACGGTAGCTCATCTCCTTTTACAAAATGTGTGACTTTGAAAAGGGCTGAAATGTGCAGGAATTTAAATAAGACTTTTGTTAAAGCATGCCTTTAACAATGTTAATTGAAAACATTTGTGGTTTGTATAATGCTCTCTAAGATCCAGTTTGTGAGATCCTGCTATAAAAGGTCGGGAGGTTACTCAGAAATGATGTATAGGTTTTCAGACCTGTTTGTATTTTATAAAGTTTTTTCTGAAGTGCCAAATGACATTGAAAGTTCAGCTGACTTGAATGCTCAGTTTCAAAGAGATGGAAAATAATACTGGTTGATTTGATTCAATATTGTCTGGAGTCATTGAATTACATATATTATCTTGGCATAATATCTGTAATTGTAGCCAAATAGTCTGTCAAGAGAAAATAGCTGTTTACGAATGTTTTCTTAAAATTGCTTCATGGCTTTTAAGCATTTTCTCAGGACTAAATAAACAGTAAGTGTTAAGACAGAGCTAAAGCTTTAAAGCATCATTAGAAGATTATTCATGCTATTGTAGACAATCGTTTCGGCCAACATTAAATTTAAACTGACCTCTTTTTGACACTTCCTCTGCAGCCATCAACAGTCTTTAATATCTGGATACATTGGACTGGATGTTCCCATTATGGGATTTATATTTTACTAGTTGTATGGTGTAATGACAAGTCAGAATTAGTTGCCTTATTATAGTATTTCAGCTTTGAATTTATTTCTGGTTTGTAATTAGCCAACTGAAAAAAAAATTGCAGATAACATCTGCCAACTGCAGCATCCCAAAATAAACAAAGATATAAATTTAACATGCTTGCCTTCATTGCACATCCTTACTGACGGAAAGAAACTGTGGTTCTCATCCTTTTTCCATGATTGGTTCAGAATTGATAGTTTTGCCCCAAAGTTAATGTTTATACACACACAATCAGAAACTAGTCTGTATCTTCTAATGTTCACTCCTGAGTTTTACAGTGTTTCAGTAATTAYGTGCAGGTATTCCAACCTGTTTCATTGCCAAGGTAGGAAAGATGTATTTGGGTGTTCAGTCCAGGATATCTATATATAAAACGATGTAAATGTTTTAATTCTGGGATGCTTAATTACWATTCTATAGAATCCGTGTGCTTTTCTGGGAGTTAGATTATCCAGGTRTGCATATTTATGTACTGAACTCTTAATGCCATTTATTTGGGTTGTAGTGCAATTTGCTTATGTGGCACTTTTGAGCTAATAATGTAGGGAGACAGTTTGTGATTTGCAGATTAATATGGAAGACAGTCAATAGGAGATGATGATTACCAGTTCTTGAAAGCTGACACATGGTTTGGCTCCCCTTTGSTGGGGTGTGAAGCAGCCAGGGTAAGGCAGCAGGTCTTTGTGAGTGGCTCCTGGATGTCCTCACTGTGCACTAGGAATATTTATTCATGAGACCCTTCAGCTTGAAGTAGCCAGAGTATATGAGCTCCCAGAGCTGTTTTCTTACTCTGACTTTGAAAGAGAGGCAGGCTTGTATGAGTTGATGAAATGTCAGTGAGAAATGCTACCATGATACTGCCAAGGGCTTGTGTTCTGGTGTAGATGATATGTATGCCGAAGCACCTACAGCGTACGAAACAGATGCCATTCATTCTTTCAAATGTAAATCAAAGTAATACCAGTTTCTAAGTGCGTTACCTTCGGATTTTTTAACGGGAAAATTGATGCAAGTGTAAAAATCAAGTCTATTCATTGACTGAAATGTTCAGGCTGTGGTAGGAGGGGTGTATAAATTAATAGATGTACATATTAAATAAACTGCTTTTTATTTTGATATGCATAGTTTCTTTCCTCTGCAGATAAATATTGGATGAGGCATGTGGGTCTCAATCACAGAAGTGTCTGCTAAATTACCTGCAAAGGTTTTATGTGCTGAAACACAACCATGTAGCAGGACTTCAGCAGTTTCCAGGTTTGTTCATAATTTGTCTTCTGTGTAACAAAGGTTCAGGAGGTAGAAAAGCCCCGCATCAAATGACAGAAAAGGTTAGTTCTGTTGTTTTAACGAAATGTAGCCTCCCACTTTGTGACTGAACAGATTTCTGACTCCTAGAATTATATGTTGGGCCACYGCCAAAATTTCTGTGGGTTTTGGCGAGGCCAGAGCGTTCGCACTGACCAGGACTGCCATCTCTCAGAGCAGCTCTTGCCTGTTTGTGCTGGTTGCTCAGTTGTGTAAACTAAAACCAGTCTGTTTTTGAAATAGGAAAATGTAAGTGTCCACATGAGCCTTAGCTTTGGGTCCTCAAGCAACTAATTTCACCCATGTGTCCGTCAGATTTGCAGAGATTAAACAGCAACTCTAAACCATCATTCCTTAATGCAAGGAAATTCTTTCTTCACGAGTCTTTTTTTTCTCTGTGCATGTGTTCCTTACAGAGTCATGTTACTAAGTAGACTGATACTCTGAAATTACTGAGCTATTGTGAAAGAGCTTTGAGCAAGTTTTTAGCTGAAAATGCAGTATTAGAGCTTCACTGGCTGTTATAATTGATCTTCTGCTTTTATGAGAATTGGATCCTGTGCATTAAGTAGCATAGCCTTTGATATAGGAATATCAGCATGTAAATTGAAGCTTGCATGCTTTTTATGCCTTTTGTGTGTCAGTAAAAAATTCATAACATTAGTTATATTAAAAAAAAAAAAGCAGAGGCCTTGTTCAAAAGCACACTTTTATGGCTGGGCACGTCTGTGAAATTCAGCAATGCAGAAAATCGGGTGCAGGCTGTTGTGCTTTATTGTGAATGCTGACAGTTGTCTCKGCATTCTGGAACATGGGAAAGGGCAGCTCGACTTTTTTCCGGAATCATGTTAACCACTGACGATTACCATGTCTTGCAAACATCTGCGTGTGTTGGCTGTGATGTACTTCTCAGAATGAGCACCAGCTTTCTGTTAGATATTTTCTGGCCTTTGGTACACGTTGAAGTTTCTGTTTCTCTTCTTTCATATCTTGCTGGAGCAGCATTCTGCACTACTTGCCCCACCTCTGTGGCAAACAGTTCATTGTTTCAGTCCTCCTGGGAAAGATTTGCTTTTTCCTAGCCACTCTTTTCTTTCAACCCCCATCCTTTCCTCCTTCCATCCCCCACTGCTTTTGAGAAGGGAGCACAGCTTTTCACTGGAGGGTTTATGGTGTAAGAATCGCTGCCCCTTTAGTTTTTGCAGAGTGACATGCTGTTTGTGTCACCACACATCTGTGATACTCATAGGAAATACTTCAGGTTTTATGTTTTTGAGCCTATCAAGATCCACCTACTGCAATAATTCCCTTACAGTCTCTCACGTGTGAGTCATGGCTTGTGACAAGCAGATACACCATGCGGTGGATCATTTTCCATTTACCTCCTCGCAGGTTATTAATAGTCACAGTGGTAACCATACTAAAAAGTTATTATTTGCCAGCAGTTACCCCACAGTGGTATTAGAGGTTTCCACTGTTTTCCCTTGACTCAGAATACACAGTATCTGTGGTAACGATGTGGTAATGTTTGGCGAGTGGGGACTTTTTTAATTGCTTCAACTGGAGGCCTGGAACAATGTTAGCTCGTCAGATTGCATATGTGAAAATGAAGTTTGGCCACAGATGAGTTCAGGAAAAATGAATTTTCAGGAAAAACTAGAATTATCTTCTTCAGAATTATGAAAATGTTCCTGCCTTTTGTTTTTAATCTAATGTTTATCCCCTCTTGAAGATATTTTTGAGAATAGTTGGTAGTTAATGTGCTTTTACTAGGTGGTGGAGCGAGAGCGTAAGTAACGAGGTGTATCTGCTGGTCTAGGCTGGGTAGCATCTCTCTGGGTGTGTATTTTGAGAAATCATTCATCTGATTGGAATATTTATCTGGTTTGGTTTTTTCCCCATAGTGTCACTTGCAGCAGCACAGTAAGCTTAGCACAGGGTCTTACCTTGCCCTTGGTGCTCCCCGAGCCTGCACAGAACACCAATCTGTCCATTTTGTGGGCTTGTTCATCCTTCTGATGGGCTTGATACTGATGAATTATAGTGAGTACTGTGAGAATTGTCAAGGGGATTTGGGTTCTTGTGTCAAAGTACTGAGCTTTATGGTTGTTTTTAAAGATTTATGACTGCACGACAGACAACAGGTGAGCCCCAGGTAAAGTACAAGTTTATTAACTACTGCTCATTCTTGTCAGCCAATGATCCAAGCATTTGCAGGTGATGTTAGTTGGATTGGTAGCATATTTAATTATTGCTGAAGTTGAAATTAATTCCTACAAACAGAGGAATAGTATTGGCATCTATTTGTTTCACATGCTATTACCAGATGCTTTACACAGCTTACCCGTTTCTCAGCTCTGTTTATTGGTAAGGCAGATAATTGCTTCAAGCAGTCTTGAGTAGAGAAGAACCTAAACATACTTTTTCCATACTCTCTTTTTCTTTTTTTTTTTTCCACTGCTTCAGTTTCCGTTAGGAGATGATGTTTCCTGATGTGTTTTATTAGAAAAATAGCAGCATCTACAGGCTGAATAGGCTAATCCCAAATCAAGAGTCCTATTGTAGAAGAGATTCTCAGTCTTATTTTCTGGATTCTCCGCTCTTCCACTTTTTGCAGATGCTAGCTGTTTTCATTTCCAGCTGCATTAAGGTTGCTGCAAATGTGTTTTGTGTATTCCTGATATCACTTTTCTATATGAATAATTACTGGCAGGGGAGAAGGTCCATGGAGTATCGTTTCAGTTACTGGAAATGTTGGAATGCTCAAACTTTTCAAATATAGCCCGCAAATCTGTAAGATAGTAATAAAACTTTAAATCTCATCTACTTGCAAAATATGCTGCTTATGTATCATTAAACCATAAGTAGTTTGTTTCTTTCATTCCTTTCTGCTGTTGCAGCTTCAGTTCTCCTTCCCTTTGCCCTCCTCCCAATCCCCTGCCACTATTTTCAGGATATAAAAAATTAGCCCAGCATCAGACTTTTCCGAGCTGACTCAGATCCCTGAGTTTAGCAATCATTTGCAAGGCTCTGCTCCAGAGATGTTGTGTGCAGTGCCACAGTCATGAATCCTGGATGTTGCTATGGGACTGATACTGAAAAACGAAAAACATCAGAGGGCAGAGGAGCTTGGGAAAAATTGTAGTAGAGCATAAATGCTTTTTAAAATAGATTTTTATCAAAACATAAACTTCAGCATAAATTCAACTCTACACCTCATTCATCACTTTATATGTAATCTGAAATATTGCTGTCTTTGGGACTTATTTTGTCAACCTTTTTCTGAACTGCAGGACTTTGGAGGGCAGGAAGTAAGGTCTTGGCTCTTGATGTTCTCACTAAACATTGGTGGGATATAGGAAGGGTTTCCCTTTACTGCCTATGTCCCATGCCAGTTATTTGAAGTGCTGTGCAACGTAAATTAAGTGTTATAATGAAGTATATTACAGTTATGGGGTTTGAATATATTTTCCCATAAATTCATTTATTTGTGGAATGGCTGCCAGTTAAGAATTGGAGAACCGTTTTGATATACATTCAAGTCAGTAGTGTCTCTCCCTAACCCTGTTACATACTCTTAAAAACTAATACCTTAAAATAAGCATCTTTGGAATGCGTATTATCTGTATTTAGACTTAGGCAAAACTGTCATTTTGTTTGCATAGGTAGTCATTGTTTCTCTTGCAGTATAACAATAAAAGTAAAATGCTCTTAATGATTATAGAATAATTCCAGAAGCAGGGAGCTGAACAACCTTCTATCTGGCTTCTCCTCATCGCCAGCCCTTCACTGCGCTGCTCTGAAAGGAGCCAGCCTGACCTGATGGATTCTGGCATGGCACAGACAGTAAGGACATCTATTAGGAGAAAAGAAGAGCATGCACAATAAATAAAAAGAAGAGCGGCATTTTCAAAATGCTTCAGAGACTTTGGAATTTGTGAGCAATGGCACGTTTGCGTTGCCTGGAAGTTGCTATGGGTACTGACGWTTAAAAGCCAAACACACAGAGGGCAGACCTTAGGGACATAAGTCCCATTTAAAATCCTATAAGAATTAGTGTTCTTTTAAATCTGCTTGCATGCTTTTGAAAAATCATCCCTCAAAAGGATTCTTTGCCTAAGTGCTCTCCGGGTTCATCCTGTCAGCAGCACCATTGTGATTTAACCAGTCGACTTCTGCCTTCACTTATCCAAAAAGCATTCCTTCCAACAGACCTGAAAGCTCCCTGGCTTCCTCTGTCAGCCCTTTGCTTTGCTGCTCTTACAGCATGTATCAGAGAATTAAATGAAACATATGCTCAGCAGCTCTGTGGCTCCTTCTTTCCTCCCTATTGTTCACACCCTGCCTGAGGCCCTTGTCTGTTTTAGGCAGGTATTTTGTTTTGGTGTRTCTGAAACACCCATCTCACTGGTGTATGAGCCTTGTTGAAGCAGGTAGCAGTTAAGCCACAGCTGTCTCAAATAGTGCACTCTGCATGTCCACAGCATTGCGAATATTTAATAAACCTGTTAATAATACATTTCCATCCATACCGAGGGGGTGTGGAGATTCATCAGGATTTATGCTACCTGTGGTGCTGGCAAATTCAGTTGACATTACACACTGAGACACACACGTAAGCATGCCCTCACTGTTCAACTAGATACGTAATTTCTGATTTGTAATAGCAGTGTTGTACGTTAGGATTGAACACTTTCAAAGGATTATTCTCTTCCTTGACTTTCAGTCTCTTCACTTTCAGTCTTGTGCATTTCAGTATTCCGGCACATGTTGTAATCAACCAGCAGCATATTCTTTTTCATGTCTTCTTGTTTGCATAGCAGTGGACAGCACAGAATTCATTAAAACTGAAGAGCCAAAATGCTGATAGAATATAATGTGCCTGTGACTCAAATGGTGGGTTTTTTCCTGGTGTATTGTGTACATACAGAACTGTGTGTATATATGTGGAGGAGTTTTGGTGGCTGATTTACATCTTTTTTGGCAAACTGTCTAGGATGAGGATCGTATTCTAAAAATCTCATTAATACAGTTACAGAAAACAAATCTTACTTAGACTTTATGAATTTATACATAAGGATATATGCTCCATGATTTTTTACAAGCGAAATGATTTTACTTTGCCACTCCTTCTAAGCTGACTGAAAGCACCATGGGCAGACCAGGGCTGCTTTACACCCAAACTGAAGAGATTGTTGTTCAGAAGGAGTTTCACTGGCCTCTTGCTGAAGGTCCATTGCTGCCTCTTAGCTGGGTGAGAGGAGGAACTCGGTTGAGTAGGTACACATTGCTGGGAAACTGTTCAGGGATCTGCTATCARGATGCCCTGTCTTGATCTACAAGTGAAATGGCCTCACAGACCACTGCTTCTTTTCAGAGTAACACAGGAGGAAAGTGTCAAGCACTCAGATTGCATAACTGAAGACTGAAAAATGGGAACTTCAGAAAGGGAGATTGAATGCAGCCCTCTTGTGGTGTTCGCTTTGGAGTGAGAGAACAAATGTGTTTTGCCAGTTTGGTATTTTCTTTGCTTAGAATGACAAGCTTCTAACAATGTATTTCATGCTTTTTCATTTCAAATGACACTAAAAAAAAGTCAGAATGGAGAGCTTTTACTGGCAGGGCTTTGAAGTTGTTCTGCTATGTGAGAAGCTATGAAAGAATAAAGCAAATTCCATAATCTGTAACATTCTCTGGAAGAGCCCAAGAGGTCTGAACCTGAGGAAATGAACAGTTTCTTCCTAGGAGGAAGGTGGAATTTTAGAGTATCTGTTYATAACTCCAGAAACGTTACCTTCATTTTCAAATATTCTATAGTAACTGTTTTACAGCTGTTATTTCAGCATTGTTTCCTCAAAATATTTTGCTATCCAGAAACACATTCCTAAGATATTTTCATTTTTTCAGTAGAAGAGTTTTGGCAAATACAAAAGGATGGAAGTAGTGGAGATAGATGAAGGAAATGAGAGGCTTGAAGATGTATACTCTGACAGCACTACATACATCAACATCTTGTAAATATAATAGTGGGGTTTATGTCCATGAGTAATCCAGACTGTACTTCAGGAAACAGTGGTATGTCAAATGAGATATTTGCACATGGTACATAATAAGATATAGCCCTCAGATTTTGTTCTCTTAAAAAAAAAAAAAGGACAAAACCCCCGAAACAAACAAATAAAAGACCACACAAAAGTTTTTCTAATTTTCAAGTGATATGTTTCTTCGTTGGCTTTCATTACTAAATTTTACTTCTGCTTTATGGAGCAGAAATGTCATGTTGCTTTTTCCTCCCTGGAATTTGCTATGTATACCTGAAAAAAAATCAAGAGCTATCTTGAAAATGAGCACCAGTGTAGTTTTAATCTGAGAAGTATGACACTTCACAAAAATCATTCTCTGAAAAATATTAAACACACTAAGAAACCAATTATAAACAAATAGGAACATGAGCAGTATGCTGGTCAGGCTTTTGTCACAAAATGAACAAAGACTGTTGAGACCTGCATGTAAAATATATTTTGTCTGCTACTTAGCACACACTGTAGCTAAAATGGAAAATTCTGTAGAGCCGAATGATAGCACTAAGTGAATTGGCATTTGCAATTAGTTTTCCAGTGGTTTGGCAGTATTAATAATGCAGCGGAAGGACAGGATATCCTTCAACTAAGTCACTATGAAAAAAGGTTTTCATTAGCATTACAATGAACTCTGAGAACCAGGTATTCTTACTCAGTGAAAATAAGGTTTGGGGAAACAAATTTCATGTTTGTAAGTGTTGGGTGAATTTTGGAGCATATCTAAATATGACTATGATCAGAAACTGGTTTTAGTTTAGTGCAAGGATAAATTGTCTTTCTCAGGCTGTTACTGTAATTCATAAGATATTATTTTCAGCAGTGTTTATTATATAAAAGAATGTTCAGAACCAGATAAATACACTAGGGAGCCTGGTTAAATAGGGATAAACCAAAGGAGTTACTTTAAGTTACAAGAGAAACAAAATGCTGACATAGATGAGATAAATTATTCTTTCTGTTGTTTTTCCATAATAGTCTACTTCGGTCAAAACCAAAGAGGAGTAACTAATATATTTGCATACTTGTGGTCAAATTTACATGAAGATCACAAACGTTCTGATTTATCAGCCAAGGTAAAATGAGATTGAAGCAATCCAGTCCAGAGGAGCAGATGCTTATCAGCAGAACCTTGGCACTGGAAGCAATTAATTGGACACCATGAGATGCAAGTTGCTGATGAAAAGGGGCAGATGAGGAAGTAGAGTGCCTTTTTGTAACTGTTGTCACCACGGGGCACTTGCGTTTGTCACAATGGTCAAATTGGTCCAGCCTTTATGACAGAGTATGCAGTTCTGCTAAAATGGAGCTGAGCTTCTGGCAGCCTACAACAGCTTTGGAATTTGCTGCCTTTGCTGGTGTGCCCCATCCTGAACTGCATGCATAGGTTTTATCCCACAGGCCAGCTACATCTTTATCAGCCAGTAAGGTCTTTCAGGTGAATTACAATGCATACTATTGTGCAGTAGCTCAGGATCATCCAAATTCTCACTCTTTTCCACGTACTTGATTAGAACACTAGTAGGATTTTTATGAAGGATCTCTTCCTACACTTCCCTGCTCTAAAYGCTCCAAATACACTTCCTTGTAATCCTTCTAAGTATCTCTGCATGCTCTGATGTCCCGGCCTCAGATAGGCCTGAAAGAGTGTCCTAAGTGGCATCACCAATTCTGCAGAAGACAGTTCATTCTTCAGTGTTCCTTTTCTCTTACACCACTGTCCAGTTTCTTTCTGTCTTCATCTGAAAGCAGAGGGAGGAAACTCTCAAATTCAAGAGAATTAAGAAATCTTAAGCCTTCCTGGTTTTGTCTCTTGGACCTTTCTTCTTTCTACTCTTCCTGCATTCACCACCACATTCTTGCTCTGGAACTGACTTCAGTGCAATTAATTGCTGGTGATTTCTGTGGGTTATGCTCAGCTTRTTGTCTTGAAAGAAGCCATAATTTGGATAAGGCACATCTCTCAAGCGTGAAAAACATGATGCTTTGCTAATTTTCTTCAACAAAGTCACTCCAGATCAGGTGCTTGTCYGAAGGACCCTTCTGCAGCCTCTGTGAGACTTCTGCTCTGTGTATCTCCATCCAAGGCCCTGGTTGTGCTGATGCCTGGAATTTGCCTAATACAATAATGTTTTAATCCAGTGTGCAGTGGATCAAATTTCTTGCCACACAACAGACACTTGTGATAGTAAAATTTCCAACTCAACATTGCTGCRAGATATTTGGTTCCTTTTTTTTTTGTTCAGTATAAATAATGTACCCCATAGATGACATTTTAAGTAAAATTCAGTTAGCTCTCTGTTTTATTAGCAGTCATGAATAGAGTCCCCCAAACYTGTGCTTTAGATGACAGCCAGCCAGGTGGTCATTCTCAAAGGAATTTGCTTGGAGTGGGTGATGTGCTTGAATAATCTTATCCATCAGATTTGAAGGCAGATCCATGTTGAGAAAAGCTCCCAGAGGATGTGTSAGTACAGCTCGGTAAGGAACAGGAAGGTCTGTACCAGAACCTCMAATGGTGCCCTCGACAGAAGGCAGAGACCTAGGGTAAGGTGTCCAGCTGTAGCTTTTCCGTGAATTTGTGATTGGGCTTGGAAATAAATGGCTTTAACACCAAGTCTGGAAAGGAAAAACGATTCAGCCTCTGCTAGCAAACAAACAGCAAGTAGTCACCTTGTTAAGTGTGGGTGAAATTTGGTCCAAAGTGTCTAATCCAGGAGTAGAAGATGTGAGTGGAACCTAATTCCAGAACTGCAAACTGCTTTAAGTATCTTAACAGGGAGAGAAAAGGCAAAGTTGTTTTTGTCAAACCTGTGCCCTGGCTATTGTAATGCCTCAGTAATTGCTCAGTCTTAGGGTACTGTGAGAATACAAACATCTTAGTGTTTTAGGGATTTTTTTACATATAGCAGTTCTGTCTTATCTAGTCATAAGGTAGAAATTCCTTTGCAGGAATTTCAGTGGCTTTTAGTGCAGGATTGCATTAAGATAACTTTAAGTGTCTGTTTTGGGCACCAGATCTTTGCAGAATCCCTCACTTGAAGTTGGTAGAAAATTTCGTACTGACTGGTTGCATGTGTTTTTGCATGTGACAAAAACATTGTATAATGTCTATATATAGCAATTTTTAAAATCCCAGTGTGCTAAAAAGGTACTGAGGTGTTTATTCTAAATTTCAGTGGGGCTTCCTGCGTGTATTTGTCTTTCATGTCAGTATGTTGGGATAGGTAGTATGACTTTGAGAAAAGACAATATAAAGGAGGGGAGACCTTAGAGGCATTTGAACTCAGTTGAGTGAAACTGAAATGTGCATCCCCTTTAAGTGTAAAACATCAGAAAAAAAGAATCAAAACACAGAAGAGGTGAAGATGAGTGGGAAATTGCTACTCATCTGTTGAATGGAAACTTGATGTTAAATAAGATCTTCTAATGTTTCACCGTTTGAAACACAGTAAGAGTTCCAGGAACTAATTACCTAGCAATGGATGATGACATGGAAATATATTAAATATACATAGATAGCTAACCATGAATACTTGATGCATGCAAAAGAACAGTCTAGTTAATTTTTATGTAAATTAAGCAACATTGAAAGTGGCAATATAATAAGCAACAACACTGTTYTGCATTTGAATAGAACAAAGCAGCAAATTCACTCTTGAAATAGAGCCTTTCTTCTTAAACTGTCTTTTCCTGGGTAGATATTTTAATGTCTGCTTTGTTCACAGTAAAAATGTGGTTTTCATAGGTATCATCTTGTCCAGAAACAATTGGACAATTTAGGCTTTTAAAAGCTAATTTAATTCTTTGGTGGGTTTCGTGTCTGTGTTACCGCTTTTAATGATTGAAGGGGGTAGTTTTGCATCRGTGTGATAAGAAGGCAAAATTAATGACAAGATCATGTAAGGAGTAGCTCATTTCCCAAACTTTGTGGAAGTAAGGAAAAGGGCTGCTCCCTCCCAAGAGAGCGTGTTGTGTGTAGACTGGTCTGGCAGATGTGGAGATGCTCTAAGGGCAGGCTCAGCTGTACCACGCTGCTTCCTTGGGGTTCGCTCCAGCACAGATTCAGCTGAGAGGCAGCAGCCTGTTATCTGGGAGGTAGAAAACTCACTTTTGACTGAGTGGAGAATAAAAACTGAGGGGGAATGAGGAGAAGGAAAAAGTACAAAAAGAAGGTGCGTTTGTCTTTAGCCTTCTACTGCAGATTGCTTGATAGATGGCAATGTTTATCATGATTTTATGCATGGTTTATTTATGCTGCTCATATTACTTCATTTCAGAATTGTCCATGGATACATAAAAAGTTCAGGTGTAGACGTATACACCTTTTAAACCTCTCKTGGAGCTGTTAGTCTTTGAGGGTCAGGAAGGAGGGTATTAAAGCCATTATTAAATGTATATTAATATGCACTGGTAAACAAACTTCAAACGCTGTGAAAGAACAGATGCCTTTGGCACGTTTCAATGGTAAGCATACGGCTATTCAAGTTTGCAATACAAATCCCAAGGGATTTAGATCAGTGCCTGTCAAATAGTTTGTCATGACAGAGAGTTCAGTTTGAAGCTGCAAATTCAGTGCTATTCCTTCTTTCTAATCTACTGTAGAATTTGATTAATGGAGCCRCCACTCAGCTTCCTGTAAGACAGGAGTCCTTAATCAGCAGTAAATAAACTGCCAGAGGCATGTAAGGCGCAGTGTTTTACCTCTGTGTTGTACAGTGTTATGTGTTACAAAGGTTTGAATAACTTTGGAAGGGCTGAGAACAAGTGTTTATATTAGGGATAATTAACAAAAATTAGAAACGTCAACTGAGTTCATATTGTAATGGTCAAAATAAAAATAGGCTCGTATTGCAGACAGCTTACATGTTCAAAGTTTGTAGATKAGGCTTTAACAATTGAGCTGAAAATCAAAATGCCAAAATTCCAATTCTTTTGCTTAGCTTGTTTCCAAATCTACAACTTTCACRTGAAGTCTAGAATAAATGAATAGACTATAAATGTCTGAGAAACAGAATCAGAAAAATCATAGTGAGTTAGCATTATAGTTACTAACGAGCACAGGTTTTATACATGGAAAGTGCTAAGACTTGGTCATTGACATTACAAAATTTGATTCTTCCTTCACAGATAAGGTTTGGGCTTTGAATTTAAAAGCTGATGCAAAACTGAATATTTGAAAGTCTAATGTATTCTTTAAGGCTGAGGCCAGATTTCTTTATCACATTTCCRCATCCAATATCATTAAATCTTACAGGGCTATTTTATTCCATTTGTTATAGGATTGGTAATTTTAATTGGATGAAACCAACAATAAGAGCAAAATTAAAAAGAGAGACAGAGGAAGAAAAATTACAATGTTTGGAAAATTTGCCACTCAGAAGTTGATAAACATCACAAACCTGTTTGTGGAATCTCAGTTTGGCTTTCTTACATGTATATGTGAGATGATTTGGTCTTTAGCTAAATGATTGCATGCCATGCTCTCCACTTACCCATCCTCTGCCTCACTGAGCACTCACTGAAGGAGTAACTTTTAAATATTTTGTTTTCTCCTCATCTTCAGTGTGTGGCCCCAGGGCTTATGTACTGCATTATTCAAACTGTTCTCTGAAGACAGATTTTCTATATAAGCATCTCTGCTGCTTGTTGCTCTAGTACCAGAGTGCTTACTGATTTTGAAAGAATTTATTTTCACAGTGCCTGTATTTAYCTCATGCATGTGGGAAATGGAAATGTGCTGCAAGACTAAGGTCAGGTTTACTGCCTGCTTTTAGCCACCTGTGGGCTTGTTTTCCAGTCGTGGTGCCTTCCATGCCCCTTGCAGCTGAGGCTGCTCAGCAGTGCTGCAAAACTGACTCCAGAAACTTCCAGTCTGCCAAGCCAGAAGATGAGAAATTCAACTCTGTTTATGAAAAAGGCAGAAATAGCATACAGTTCTCTTGGGCTTTATTTAGCATGAAGATTGGTTTGAGAATCGGCTGCCTAAAGTTGAACTTGCCCTGTTTGCTCCCCCCTCCCTGTGTTTTTTTYGTTGCAGACCTTTCTGGTCCTCCAGCAGATGAAGCAAAGCTCCTGCATTCAGTTGTTAGACARCCCTGATTCACTGCTAGTTCAGGTCCTGGGGCAAAGTAGTGTATCATCACAGTACTAAAGATAATATCCATTATATAGGCAGAGGCAACCTTAGATCTGGCATTTCCCTAGATCTGAGTAATGAACTTTACAACCTAATGTTCTTTACTACTGATGTTTTTAAACACTAAATCAACAGCCGATCRCGCAACAGATACTGCCACCATCCCTCCACAGGCTGGGTCTCTGCTTTGGTTGCCAAATTCGCTTCCAGAGCTGTTAAATAGTTGTCCCCTTTGCATTTGAATCAGATGGCTTCCTTCCCCCTGCTGCATGGGTGGTCACACACAGGAGCCACAAGGGGATGGGGGTTATTCTGCTTTACTCAGAGGGAATGGTGCATGAACTGAAGGCTAGAAGTTGGGAATACTCAATAAGGACAGATTCTTCTTAAATTTCAGCTGTAAACTCTATAAAATGTTTGCTAAGCGTGTGCAAAATTAAGATTCTTCAAAGGCTCGTAGTTGTTGGCCAAATTTGGGATGTTTTCTTGAAAGTTGGCAAAAGGCATATTACTGACACAAATACCATCTCCTGCCAAACTTCAAGTCCCAGTTCCAAGGCTTGGGGATGTTATTCCTTTCCAAAGAACAAACCATCTGAAATTCTTTGTGACTTTTTAAGTAACAAAACCATATTTTCCGTAGCCTCAGTCTTTGATATAGATGCATTGCTTTAACTGAGATTGTGGTGCTCCTTCTTCCCTTCAACACTTGGGAAAAAAAAGAAAAAAAAAAAGAATCTGAGTCTGAAAGAGCCTGGAAATTTAAACCACTTCAGTCCAAGTGGTTTAAACTTGTTGTTGCACATAGCAATTACAGTAGGTTCTTGTAATGAAAGAGTTGGGAAATTGTAATGTGAAGGTACTAAGCCTGCTTTATAGTAAAAGAAATTGGCTGTTGTCATCTGAGTTGTTTCATACTAGCATAAAATTGGTGTTCAGGAACTTTATTTTTAGAGCAAATAGCCCAATCTGGACTGGACAATCTGTCCTACTTCGATTTTCGCTTGGTCCGGAGAACGTGGGCTGTGTTGGCATTGCCACTGTGCAGCCTCAGTCCAGCCATCTAGGGCTGGTTTGTTAGGATATCGTCTTGCAGTAGGAAACGTCTCTTTGTATAAAGAATGTGAAAAATTTTGTTACTAATAGCATCTTGCCCTTTATGGGTAAAGTTATTTTGCTGCCTTCCAAGTTGAATGCAGCTCTCGCCAACTTCAGTGCTGCTTTTCTGCCTGTCTTACTCTTGGAAGTCTGGGTCTTGAGCTGGGGTGAATTTGTTCAGCTGTCTTGAAATACAGACAGATTTGTCGCTGTACATCCAGTCAAGTGTTTGCACTTCTTTTAGCTAGAATGTTTGGATTTGCACTTGGAAGCTCAGGTTTTTATTTCCCAGCTCAACTTTAGTAAGGATAAACCAGGAAGCCGTTCTTAAGTTGCTTTGCTTCTCAACAAGTTACACAACTGGGGTGGAGGGGATGGGGGGATTATTAGTCCACCCAAAAGCTTTGTATCCAACTGTGTAGTTTTATGTGCATGTAAACCAGCGACTGCCACTAGGGAAAAATACAGGAAAAGGATTGTTTTACAACATGAGAATTTTTCTTATATGATTCACCATCTGGCCTCCAAATCCTGGTGTCATAGCACTGGTTGTAGCGGGAGGGAGCAAACCTGCAATGCCAGAGTCAGAAAGCGAGGGAGGTGGATGCAGCTCTTTCATTTTGATGATAGTGGAGAATGCCAGCTCAAGTGCTGCAGCTTCACCTAAAGCAGCAGGACAGTCAGACCACTTGGCAAAAGAAAATAGTTGGTTCTTACATGTATGAATAGGCACATGACTCAGCTGGATACATCTGGAAAGACCACGGGGYATTGAACTGTTTCACTTTTGTGAGGGGTGGGCACATGAAGAGTCCAGATCTCTGCAAAACCTTTTCTTTGCACTCATGTGTTCATTGGGCTACAGAATAAATTGGAAAATGTGGCACAGTAGCCATTTTCTGGGATGCTGTTCTTTTTCTCTCCAGTTGACCATTATCTCCTGAAATTTAGTATTTGCTGTTTCCTCTGGTATATGGGCAGAGGTTGCTGAGAATTCAATGCTTTATTTGTATTGATCAAGTTAAAAACACGAATTCATTAGAAGTCAGCTTGATATTAGGTATTGACATTGCTGTTTTTAAATTACTTGTTTCTTGTTGATACAGATGAATCAAAAACATAACCCACAGCTGTTAACAAGTATAAATGCCTTCTAATACTCTCTGGTCAGCTTGTTATTATCTCAAGCTCTTTGAGCCCCATGTTGGGTACCAAAAAGCATAGAATCATAGACACGTAGAAAAGTTTGGGTTGGAAGGGACCTTAAAGATCATTTAGTTTTCCACCCTCCTGCCATGGGCAGGGACACCTTCCACTAGACCAGATTGCTCAAAGCCCCATCCAACCTGGCAATGCAATTCCTTATAAATATTTAACAAGGAACAGTTAAACATTTTTCTTTTCTAAAGTATCTTTCAGGTTGGGTGGGGTTCTTTTGGTTGTTTTTTTTTTTAAAGCTTAGCAAAAACACCATGCTTGGTATAAAATATATTCAGTAAAATACTTGTAGTTTCCATTTCTGGATTAGTCTCTCTTTGAGAATGAATGTATTAGAAATACCAAAACAGAAAAGATATTTACCAGAATTTATAGAGCTTCATCACTTGTTTTTGTTTAATGTATGCTTCTTCTTTTACAAACACTACAGATATTGTTTGATTTAATTCCTGTTTTGGTTTTTAAACAACAGGAGTCATAACAAAAGAAACTAAATGTTCCACTAAATGTGGCTATTATCCTGTATTTAAAGCTACTTAACTTGAAATTAACAAGCCAGCAGTGGCTTGTGTGTTGTAATGGCCATAATAAAGAAATGGTTTCGATAAAATCATGACATGGCTTGCTGTACTTCATGAGAGACAGGATCATTCTAAAATAAGCAAATATCCTCCTCGCTCCAGACAAACAAACAAAAACCCTTAGACAGAAACAAAATAACTTTTTGTACTTTAATGAGATTGTTTGGTAGCCTTAACCAGCAGTTGCAATTTTAGTGGTTTTGCAAGAGATTGCATAATTTAAATTTAACACGTGAGTACTTCGAAAGGAGCTGTAAAAGCTGAACCTCTGGGTGCGGCCAACTTCAGGGTAGCAATGAGAACCCACCTATCTGCAGGCACGGCCCTAGGGGCAAGTGCCTTTCTTCTTGACCCATCCCAAGAGTTTAACTAAGCAGGAGTGTTTTTAGAAGATTGTTTCGGAGATTTGGAGAGTAATTACATGTATCTGTAACACAAAATCTGTCACCTGTGGTGACTGTTGTTCTGGCAGTTTAAGAAATCAGTTCATTTTGTGCTGACCGCTGTAGCTTCTCCAAGAACATCTGATAAATTGAAACTTCTAAGGAAATATGCAGTCAGTTGTAATAAGTGAATATAAAAACAAATGTGTTTTATGAAAGACCCCAAAATACAGGCTAAGTCATCCTTGTAAAACAGTGATAACCTATTTTCTCCTCTGAATTTCCAAGAAAAAGAGACACTTTCTTGTTTTTCTTTCTTGGCTGGAGCTTGAAATTCAAAGCCTCACCCATGGAAGGGTTTCCTTAAAGCAGTGTCTTTACAGGTCCATTAATCCATCAGTGGTTTTGATACAGTTTCTTACATGACGATTTGTTTGGGAGCCTGACTTTTTGCCAGTTTCAATTCTATTTAGCCTCTTGTCCTCTTTTCTGTCTCGTTTTCCTGAAAAGGGAACTTATAAGTGTTGGTTGAGTTAAAGCTTCTGTTTGGTGGTTTCTTGCATTAGGTCTTGCTTCCCCTGCCTTCCCACTCCACCCAACATTTTCTTCATGACTCACACTAATTTGTAGGTAGTAAAAGTATTGGGATCTGCAGATTGTCCCTTTGCCACTGCTGACTTTCTTCCAGGAATTATTTAAAACTCTTAACGGAGCATATCTGCGAGGCCCTCTGCAAATTGTGGCTGAGTCTCCACCTCTTAGTAACTCATGTAAAGTCTGACTTGTTTGGGGCACGTTGCTCTGGGGTTTTTTTTATATAGCGATAGTTCTTCCTCCATTCCACTGTAATTTTAAATGCTGAACCAAAGAACTCGTAGTCAAAATAAAAAGGCAGAATATCAGGCAGAACACTGTGAAGGGATGGGGTAGCAGCAAGTCTCCCATGCTCCCTTACAGGACTTTAGGGAACAGAGCACTGTCCACTGAAATTGTGGTTGAGAGGGTGGGATTTGAGAAGGCATTGCAGAGCAGTGGCAAAGATCTTTTAAAGGAAAGGAAAATAAAATAGCTAATATCCAAACTCCTTCAGCAGCTGCTTTCAGGAGAGATACAAGAAACAAAGAAATTGTGGCATAACCAACCTATCTAGGAATCACCTAAAGATGTAAATCCTCTGAGTCTGCCACCTAGATCATTGCTGATTTACTATAGAGAGGAACATGGATTTGTACATGCTATAAATCTGGGTCTAGCAAAATTTCTTTTTGTGAGCTGTGGCAGTGAGGTCGTGGGCAGACAGACTGGAGAGACACATTCTGCAGCTCTGTAATGTCATGTACCGAGTATGTGAGGAAATGGCTTAGCTGAAAAACTCAGATTTTCAGTAAAATAGCTGCAAAACGTCTGTCAGAGGCTTGCAAAACTATTCATGACATTCTGATCCTTTAACTATGGGGGCTTTGTGAGACGTTGGTTCTCCCATCACTAATTACAACCCTGTAGCAAAAACAACATATCTGGTCTTTTTTGTGTGTGTCTGTAGTTTTTACCCTATTCTTTTGTAACCTTAAATGGGACTTAAGTTTTCATGTATTGTCTGGTTTTATTCAGTCATAATTCCTTTGAGTTTAGTTCTTTTGGAGGGTTCCAGTTATTGATGCATTGAAGAATATCATGGACAGAGGTTACCAAAAAAGGGTGTGACTTGGGAGTGGAGTAAATTTAGCACATCCACATTTTATTAAATTTATGAGTCATAAAATGCTCGATATTTCACAGAATAGCCAACTGACCCTCATTTTGCTTGTGCTGATGGATGTCCTGAAATTTTGCCAAATAGTTTTGGAATTATATCCTCCAGAAAATGTTATTGCCTATTAAAAGCTTGAATGTGACCTTTTCTCCTTTCTCTTCTCTCTGACCTCTTTCTCTGGACAGATCCCATATTGAAATTCTTTTTGTCCTCTATCCATTTGGTAGAAGGCTTGCATCTCCTGCACACCCTCTGCTGTGTTTTAGTAGATGTAAAAATGGACATTTTTGCATGCAGCACCATCTTCAGAGTGACATCTTGTCTTTGTATATTATCTTTGTTTCTGCATCTGGACAATCTGATACTTTTAGACAGGATATTTGTAATAAGCTTCAGCTCTTCAATGAAAAACTGCTTAATTGTTAAGAGGCGGTTTTTTTGTTTAATCTTGTTATGAAATGTTCCTTTTTGTTTTCTGTGTGGTTTTTTCCATACAGCTGTTGATATTGTAAACTGCACATTTGCAGGGATACATGTGTCTGCAGCATATGATGCTGTCGGCTTCTTAGTAGTTTTTCCTGTTTATGGACTGGAGGACATTTCAGATGGAGAAGAGCAGCTGGAGGGAGAGCAATGTCAGCATACCCTACTGGGATTTTGATCACACTAAATTCTGTTAATAAAATTCAGGCTCTATATATCAACATAGAATAACTTGGAAATGTTATATAAACATTTTCTAGTGAGGACTAAGGGTCTGTGAGATGCAACTTAAAAGGTATTATCTTCCTTTAAATCTTTTCAATTCAGAACTGTAAAAAAGCTCAGGTTTTCCTAGCTTCACTGGCAGATTTTAAAAAACAAAGATTTAGGAGTCTTTTTTGGTAAATGTTAGAGGTAATACTTTTAATCATGAGCTAAGTCAAATCTATCAAAATAACCTTTAGTGCTGGTTTTAAAAATTATAGCCCTAAAGATAGGTGGGCTTACAGCAAACTCTGTAGGTTGGGGTATGCAGATGTAGTTTCCAAAATGACTGTGCGTGCACTCACCTGACCTGTGTCGTGTTACAGCCACTGCATGTGCAAACAAGTAGTGGCATGGGGTCTGTGTTCCTCATTTTAAAATCRTGTGTCTGAGAAAATCAAATAATGTATGTGAGGAGAGAAGAACACGTTAAATAATGCTCTGCTTCTCTTACTGACTGCCTCAGCAATCGCGTTTGGCCACTTCATGGCTTCCTCTGCCTGCACAGAATGTGGTTTGTGGCTTGCAGGAAATAAGGAGAAGCAAAAGATAGGGCTGGCACCAGGAAAATTAATAAGCATACGCAGAGCGGTTGTAAACTGTTCGAGGCACTGGTGGCTGTGCATATGAATAAACAGGTACAAGAGGTGAAAGGGGGTTCCTTAAATTTTAAATCCTAATCTAGCAATTTCATTTGTGGTCAAGGGACTGCACAAATACACAGGGCAAGTTATGCACATCTGATTTCAGGACTGTTAGCACATTAGGTTTCTGAAAATAAAAATAAAGCAATTTATATGAAACCCAAACAGCATTCTTTATGTAATTCATCTTCTGCAGGCGTCTTCTTTCTTTCAAACATGTTGAAACACAATATATTTTTATTGGTTACCCTGTCAACTAAAGAAAACATGCCTGATTTCTGTTTTATTGTGTTTTTCCTCCAAATGTGTTTTGCACATTTAATAAAATCCTGTCAGTTGTCACTTTCTGTCCAGTTTGAATAATTTTTCACTCTAAAAGCAGAGGAATAAAAACCTTCAACTTGCTTTTTTAAGGTATGTAGATAAACAGATACAGCTGCATGTATACATATATATGTGTCGTTTTCCAGATCATGAAAATATATTTCCAGAATGCTAAAGTAGGTTATAATTGTCTTTGCATTATTCTCGAAACCAAAATTGGCCATCTTTTTGTGTGGTACCTGGATTGGGATCTTTTCCACACACGGGACATCCAGTGCTATACTGTGGTTAAGGAATGCAGATTTTGACCTCACCAAATGCAATGCAGTCATCTTCAATGCATTATTTTTTCCAAATAGCCCCTTTCTTTTCTATTTTGGAGTGGACTATAAAAGAAACCTTTTCTGAAACCTGGGTTGATCTCTTCTCTGAATGTACGAGGTTAACATTTAATTGCAATTCTGTGCATGAAACAAGAAGTGAACATGCCATTTAGTTGTGTGATCTTTTTTCCACTGGAGAAATGGAAAAGTACAAGCTTAAGTTCTGTTCGAGTGAGGCATCCTTAAACTGTTGAGTACTTCAGTTAAGCAACAGAAAAAAAGTGGATCTACCACACTCAGAAGCTAATTTTCAGAAGCAGGCGGTGAAACATCATAGAAACCACTTAAAAACCTGAACTGAGCTTTTCAGCAACAAGTCTGGGTAATTTTAAAGATTAATTATGTGTTCTCTCCTAGTAAGAGCCTCCCTGGAACTCACTGGGTTGTTTTGATATTCATCCATAAAACTGAAAGTTGTTGTAAGGAATTGCATTATAATATATGCAGGTTCCAGCCAGGACCCAGAGGTTTGATTCATATCTGCCAAGCACAAAGAATACGTGATAAACAGACAAAAAGATACGGATCCTCCCTGAAAGAAAATTGTTTCCATGCAGAACTTTGCTCATTTTGCACGCGGTGGGAGTGTTCCCAAAAAACAGCGTGAAGCATCTTTGAACTTTGACACTCTGGAGATCGGGATGCTGGGTGGGAGAGCAGGGACTGAGGTAATTCACATGCAGTGGTGCCAGTAGTGTGCCTGCCGTGCAGTTCTTGGCAGATTACCTGTACAGGGGTGAGTCACGTCATTTATAATAAAGAATTCTAGCTGTAATTGAGGATGGAAATTCTAGATGAGTTTCATAAAGGCAGAAAATATAATCAGACAGGTTTAAGCATGTATGTTTTTTGTACGCATTGTGTGTGGAGAAAATGCTCCTGTCTCCTAAAGCATTGTAAATTCCAAGTATTAAGCACACAAACTGCAAGCTGGTTTTGAGAAAATGCATTAACCATCATTTTATAACTGCTTTTTCATAGCTGTAACAAAAGTCATGGAGGAGAATGCCTGTGTCTGGTTTAGGCTTGTCTTTCCATGCCCATTTGATGGCAAATCTTCTTTGAACCAGGTTTTTTGCAGGGACGTTTACTCAAGACTTTATTACTATAGAGTAGGTACAAGTCTTGCATGGTTTCTTAGAAACAACCCTAGGTGGGATTTAGTTACTGTTTCTGTCTCTGCAGTTAATTCTTTGGTCAAGCACTTGGCCACTTGGAAAGCAGTATAAAGTCAAAGAAGCAAGACTGAAGGACTAGGCAAAGCAGGAGGTTTTTTTCTTTTTTTGAAAAAACATGGTTACTCGTTTTCAACAGTGCTTTCTGTAACAGAAGTAATTATGTTGCATCAAGCGTTAGCACTGTTTGATCTGTCAGTTTACAAGTGTATGCATTAAGCCTTCAGTAGAAATTCTAACGTTGAAACTGAAAAGCACTGAAAGGCAGAAATGCACTGTTTACTAAGACAATGTCAGCTCAGTATGTCGTAGAGGGAGCTCTAAGCATCTTGCAGTGTAATAAGGAATATATGTGTCTTGTCAGTTCCCCATCAGTTAAGATCAAGAGCTGGGTGACTGATGAGAGCCAGGAAACATCTTGTAAAATTTGCTGTATTGAAACAGAGACCCTCAGTTTGGAAAGGAAAAGAAACAACCCCCAAACCTAAAATTATAAATTGAAGTCAGTTCTGCCTTTTTTCTGCTGGTGGAGGAGAATAAAAAATCCTAAGGAACTATTCCACTTGTTTTTCTGTTTGGGCTTTTGTTTTGCCTTTAAGATGGAATCTGTAAAATTCCAATATCCAGGAGTTTAGGGCTATGCATCTGGAGGCAGTGGCATAGTGCAATCTTCGTTCTGCTCTTCCCTTGAGGCTCTGCTCTGAGTATCTCCTATTGACAACAGGAAGCTTTTTGTTAGTGTGAAAGTGTCAGAGCTGAGCACTGACTGATGGTACAGGGTGATATTTAATACGGATTTCTTCCTCCCTGGAAGTYTGTAAGTTCAGGTACATCCTGAAACTTTTGCTGTACTAGATAAATGAACACATAAGGGGACTGGGGAAGGGATTAAGAAGTACTAGACTCCACAGTTTTATCACAACTTGAGTTTGTCGTTGCTGTTTTCTTCTCACCTAGTTTGGGGATGTTTGCGATAAAGCACGAGGCAGGTACCTCTTTTGTAATCCAGACTCTCAGCAGTGAGGAAATTTGGTTGTCAACGGCAGTGACATGTGTCCAGTGGGCAGAGGGTGTTTGTCTGAAGGGATGGAGTGAGTGCCTACACCTCTGGAGGGAAGAGGGAGAGTGTGTCCCTCACTTTTGCTGGAGTTTGTAGCTTGGAGGTCCTCTTGGGCCCTTCACCATTTCAGAAAAGGAACAGCTGTGGTTCCATGCCTTTGTTTTTTCCATCTGTTGCTAGCCAGGAATTTGTGAACATCCTTCTCAGATGTGGATCTTGCTGAGGTTATTCATGTCTTTGTCACCTCCCAGGCTGAAATACTGCAATCCATACTTGGAGCAAGTGTTCCTAAGTCTCCAGAGCATTTAGCTGGTGTGTACAAAGCAGTGGCATACTTCCCGAGAGGGTTTAATCAGCATGGGCTTGATTTTTGCAGATAGCTTTGAGCCCTTTAGCTCTGTGATGAATTTGCTGAAAGCTGCAGGTGTGTTGTATCTCTGGAAATCAGGTCTTGGGAACACACTGAGCTCATGTCTGTTGCTCTCCTCTGGCTACCTAACTTGTTCCAGATGCTGTTCTAGGCAATAGCAACTAATAGAGGAAAATGCTACTCTAGGCAGTGGGAGAATAATGAAGAAAAAATGTTCCAACCCTTGGCCCAGAATTCACATGAATTGCAGGAGGATGCTGTGTTCTGTGTAATCTTGTTTTTGCATCTTACCAACACAACAGATGTCAGCTGCAGGTTGGGTCTTCTGCCGTGAGAAGACAAGCCTGGACCCATGTCTTGGATGGGTGGGGGAGACAGAGTGCTTATGCTCTTTGGTGGATGAAGGAAGGGGTTTCTAATAAGAGAACATACTGTGCCTATAGCATCCCGTTCAGGCTGATGAACTCTCCTGACTCCACGGGCTAGCAGTGGGAATACTGTGTCCCATTTCCATCAATAATCAGGGGTTCAGATTCCTCAGCAACCCCAGTACAGCTCTTTGGCAGAGCTAGATTCTACTGGCTCCACATGCTGAAAGGACTCACTGCGGGATCAGAGGAAGCAGACAGAGCATGCAGCGTGGGGCAGGAGACAGCAAGATAATTCCTTTCAAAGGTGGGATATTGGTGAATTGGTTTTGCTGCATCACCTGCATCCCAAGAATAAAAGTAGCTTAAAACCTCCTTTTGGTGAGAAAGATGTTTTCTATCTCACCAAACCGGCTACATTTCTGGTTTGGTAGCATACTGAACATTCACATTCTTATCTAGCCCTCTGTCCAGGACAGTTGTGTGAACAATAAAAGTAGTGCAAGCACTGGATCAGAAGATCCATATTCAAGGTATTCCCAGGGGCCAGAGAGCGGTCCTGAGCTCAGATGTGTTTATTTGCCTGCGAGAACATGGGTCATTGTGCCGATGGTGCACGAGYATCTCCAATACGTGTCTGCCAGCTGTAACTCCTGCTCCCCGCAGTTACCCTTCCTGCATATGTGTTCCTATAGCAAGGCATGGAGCACATTCCATGAAGTCCTTCCAAACAATCTCTCTGTGCCTCATACCTTGTAAGATCACAGAATCATAGAATGGTTTGGGTTGGAAGGGATCTTAAAGTTTGTCTAGTTCCAACCCCTTGCCGTGGGCAGGGACACCTTCCACTAGACCAAGTTGGCCAGCCTGGCCTTGGACACTTCCAGGGATGGGACATCCACAACTTCTCTGGTTAACCTGTGCCAGTATCTCACCACCCTCACAGTAAAGAATTTCTTCCTAGTACCTAATCTAAAGCTACCCTCTTTCAGTTTAAAACTATTCCTCCTTGTCTTGTCACTGCATGCCCTTACAAAAAGCCCCTCACCAGCTTTCTTGTGGATCTTAAGATCTCAAACAGAAAGGTATTTCTGGAAATCTCCACCTTGATARCCAGGAAGATTGTTTGGCAATGCTGTGTAGGGTCAGGGTAGATTAAGCATGGTATGACTGTTACATTACCAGTGGGGCCATCTTTTAAACCTAGTTACAAAATCCTTAAATGTAATCCATACGCAACAGTCCTTGTTCCATGGGGAAGAGAAAAAAAAGAAGGGAGAAAAAAAAGGACTGTAAATATACATATTGTATCCAGAGATGCATCTTGCCTGGAAAGCTGATGTCTATAAAAGGCTTACAGGCAGTCTGCTAAAAGTAGTAAATATTAGTGGCCCTATCTTGCAGAGAAACAAGGGGGTTTCCTGTGAAGTTTTAGATTGTAAAGAGCAAGGAGCTGTTGATGTTGAGCTACCTTTATTCTTGCTGAGAACCAAAAGCTATGTATGTTACAACAGACAAAAGAGAGAATATCTAAAATAAATCCCCTTATAGCTCTTCTTTAGCTCTAGATTACAGAGAAGAGCTGAGTTGGAGGGCCAGTCAGTTTATCTTCTGTGTTTCTCTAGCCCTGCTCCAGTCTCTACTGCTGATCAGTTGTAACAGCAGTAGCAGATTGCATGTCAAGACATCTTTGGAGGTGAGAAATTAGACCTGTTGAAGACTACTTCACAGATGTGTCACCCTAGGAATTAAGTGAGAATTAGACCTAAAGAATACATGTAGTCTTAAGAACTGAGCCCAGCTTTGGATTAGGTTTTATATTTATTTTTTGATATTGTATCAAGGGGTTAAAAGTGAAACAGTACTAAACTATTCACAGGATTTTGCAGAAGTTGTGAGGGTATGTCCCCAGCACGATGGCTGTCTTGTTCTCTAGGTAGAAATATGGTATTTAAAGCAAAACCGGTGTCAATTCATTCCTCTAATAAAAAATAATGAAAAATATTTATACATGCCTATTCGGTATGTATAGTGAAGACAGAAAAAGAAACGCAGTGTTCTCAGTGGCATTTAGGAACATGGAATTTATGATGTGCTGCAGTTCCTTGCTTATTGTGTTTATTGTGTTTCACAATATATGGAGGTCTCGCATTTCCATCACTGTGCCTGAATGCCTGATATGCCTCTGGTGCCAAAACATCTCACTGTGGGTTATCCACAGGCTACACTGGATTTACAATTTCCTATTTCACCTTCGTAAGCAGAATGTTTTCTGTGCCTGGAGAGATAAACGAGCACAATCTTGCAGTAAAAATTTTATATGGGAATTCCTGGAGCAACCAGGACAAAAGCTGTGGCATGCTACACAATTAATGTTAGGACTTGGGCTTTGCATTTATGTTGAATTGTGAAAGGAAGACTGAAACCCCTTTTCTTAACATAAAATATTTAAAATCAAGCATTTATTATGCCTAGATTTGATAAGGCTACTTACCAGCCTAGACATGTTTGCACACAGCAGTATCTTCTCATTTAAATTCAATCACAGTCACAAAACAAGCCTGGCTTAGACTAGCTGAAGATATAAACTTCATTTTCATCTCATTAGGCCACCTGGAAGCAACAATCAGTGAGTAGTCCTGACGTCAATGGTCTCTCTACTTCATTAAAATGTTAATTTCATGGCTTTAATTCCCTTTGTAAAAAGTGCTGCTGCAGGACACTATATGCAGATTTATTCTGAAGCAGACAAATCTGCATGCCATATTCCTTTTTAGTGCCTTAGGTTCCTTTGGATTTTTATTTTTAGCCATTCCTATTTTTATAAACTGCTGTGAAAAGATGATCACCATAACAACCAAAAAGTAAATATTTTCTTAAAACAGTCCTTTGAGAATGTATACTTAAGAGTCAGGAATTCAGGGCATCATGCATTTACTGGTATTTTGCTCTGCTGTTCCCTTTTTCAGTATTTAAAAATGAGACAGGTATTGTTACTGGCTAACATTTTCAGACAGCAGATTGTGAAGAGAAAGCAATGTGTGGTAAATCAGAAGCAGCTACATAGATCAGCTATAGCATCAGCATTTTTACTTGAGGTCCTGCTGATGTCAAGACAAAATGATAGACTTCTCAATTTTGGAATCCTTCCTTGGTAGTATGTACTTCCTCAGCATTTAGTCATTATCATTTTGCTTTAGGGGATACATTTCTAAGTTTATGGAATACTTTAAAATTGTACGTCATAGTTCGAGTTCAACCATTGGCAGTAGAAGTGTGTCTAGTGCAGGAGAACAAGGGAAGGTAATTGTTCATCTGGTCTTCTCCCCTTTTATTGCATGCAGTTCTGTTTTAAGAGTACACTCTTGTGTATTTTTCAAACTGCTGTGTGAATGATAATTACGTATTAGTGTGCCTGTGGCATCTGTGGATGGATGAGCTGTTCACTCCTGTTGCGGATGGTAAACCCAAAGCTCAGGGTCTGCGCTTCTCAGGACCCATCACTGATGGAGCTGTCTGGCTCAGCCAGAGGGCTCTGGTGACACACTTGGGTCTGGGCTGGTGACAACACTCAGCAACATGGTCCTCCTGCTCTACCCTGGCAGATCCTGTCACTTTAGCCACTGTACAAATCCCACTGAGCCCCCGCTGGCATGTGGTGCCAAGGCCTTTCTGTGAAGGACCTTGGAGAATGTATGGACTCTGCCTGATGTTAACCTGTCGGGAGAGGACAAAGACCATCAAGCCCTAATACAGCAAATAAAGGAGAGTTTCTTTCCTAAGCACTGGACACATCTGAAGTTTTCCCTCTGGCAGTCTCAGCAGGATTTTCCTGCAGCTCGCCCCAGGAGGGTGCCCTGGTAAGTAACTAGGAACAGGTAGTTAATTTGGCCTCCTGCCTGCCCTGAGACTGCCAGGAGAGCAGTGTAGATGTAGCTCTGTGAGTCTACTACTGTGTACATCTCTGCTACTTCTCTGAAGATGGACAGCACAGGGAGCAATGTAGAAATGTGCCCTGTAAATGTAACTGAGAAGTAGCCAAAAAAGCTTAAAAGGTGCTAATGAGTAAAGTTAGACGGCGTTCCAAACTTCCATAAGTGTCCTGTTTCAGTTTAGGTAAGATAATTTACCAATGAGTCTAAAAAAATGTTGGTACCTAATTTTTCACTCTTAGTGTCAAGGGAGAAGTTTTTTGAAAGTCAGTGAAGACAGATGGACAGTAGCCAATTCATTTCCATCTTGGGGCTCTTGCCTACAATGTTATTTCATCACAGGCAGTGCCATAACTCAATGTACTAGTCAATTTAGAATGCCAAAGTGTGCCAGGGTTTTACTCTATGGATAGAATTATTCATTCATGTCTGCAGTTGGTGAGTGGAGTGATACTATGACGACTTCTCAGATCACAGACTGATCTAGAAAAATATTGCATTTGTAACCTGAGATGTTAGCTGTTACTGCAGCAGCATATTCACTCTTCTAACAGTGTGTTTTGATTTGACTTACAATTATGTCTTATAGGCTAATCAAAGAATTTGTCACTTTGGTGTGCAGGACACTTTAACATGAGTTACTGGAGGTGTTTGGAGAGTTGTCAACAGATGGTCGAAATGAATTTTGTTGTAGCTAGGACATTTGAAAGGCCATTTCTACAATAGAGTAACATAGTTGAAGTTGCTGTCTTCACTTAATGAACTCATGACTGTGGGTTGACATGGCTTTGGGAGAATAAGAGTTCTTACTTTCTGGATTGCATTTCTTTTGGCTCAGTCACTAAGTGTGTGTTGTTCCAGAGGTATTCATGCTATAATTGCTTATTGTTTGGTGTGTTTACTTGTTTTAATGCTCTTGGAAGCAGGGCAGATGGAAGAGTTGGTGGGAGGTAGTTTGTGTCACCATTGTTTAGGCAGAAAGTATACTGAGTGGTGGACTGTGGGTTTCAGCATTCCGTGCATTCTGTGTTTCAAGAAGTATATCAAAGCTACTGAAGCTCTCCTTGGCTTGTGTTTGCCCACAGAGAGAAAGGTTTTGACCAGAATTACCTCTTAGAGCTAAATTATCTTTACTTAGCCAAGCTGCACTGGATTTTTCATCACCCCATTGTTTATTTTTGGAGGACTAACTGGCAGTTCATCATTCAGCAGCTCTTGAAAAGTCCAACTGTTCCTCAGAAGAGAAATTATGCTCTTCAGATAAACTTCAACTCTCTCACCACCTTTGTTGACCTGCCGTGCGAACCAGTGGCTGTTTCTCTGTTATCATTTGTAAGGACAGCCTTTTCTCTTCCCACTGGGACGGAATACGGGAGACATCCAGTTGCACCTGGCTAATGCAGACATTGTGCTGTACAAAGCCTTCCTACAGGCAGTTCAGAGTTTTCCACCAGCCCTGGGCTGGGTCTCTCCCTTGACTCTCATTCTTCCAGAGCAGAGATGTTGATGTGTTTAGTGGTGTTCAGGAGGGCTCTCGTCCTCTGCCTCCTGGCTAAAGCTCTCCACATTTGTTTGTGTCCATAGACCAAATGTGAGTGAGAATAGCACTCTTCCCCTAAAGGCTGTGAGGTGGTGTGTAGCTTGTCCATGGCCATTGAAGGCAGAACGTGGAGAGCAACAAGGCCGAATGTTGATTGCAGTGAACAGTGTTAAGTACAGGAGCACTTGAGGGAAAATAGCAAAGTTCTGCTGAGGAACATGGAGTTCTCTGGGATGTCCTCCTAATGTGCGCATTTCCCATCTGTTTGCTGTTTTTGTACACCTTGGGATCTCCCAGTGGAGGAAACTGTAGAGTGAGGACTTCCAATGATGCCTTTTGTGCTTTCTATGGTGAGCCTTAGGGAAGCAACATGCAAATAGATTGKCCAGGTGGTCTTGAGCGAAAGTGTTTCTGAACTCGAATGTGGTAGAGATAGCAAAGTGTATTTGTGGAAAACACAGCTCAAAAGGATTTTGTGTTGTGACACATAGTTTCTCCCCTTAATTAAGCATTGTCCTCTCCATGCACTGTGTGAAATTTAGGGGGCTACATTTTTCCTCCAGTTAAAATATTTAAGGAAAACAATTGTGTACTGACAACAATGGACTTCATAAGTTGCAGGCCATTTGTTTCTGTAATTCCTGTGAAATAAATTCAACTGCCTAAGTTGATTCTATTCATTGTGGTTTAGTTATGTACATATTCATATTTGTGTTAAAAAGCAATGTTAAAAACATTAGTGATGACTGCTTTCAGATCTTTCTAGCATGCAGTGCCAATGGAGTTAAATGTTCCACTGGAGTTCAGAGATGGAASTTTACAGCAGATGTTTTCAGGAAACCAATTTTAGACTTCTGTTCAAAGATGCCTGTACAAGAAGGATTTACAACATTTCTTATCTATGACTTCAGCTGCCAGCATGGGGTTGGCTTCTGATCAGTATAAAAGCCCAGCAGCCCACTGCTGTGCACATCTTTAATATGAAGGTACAAAGCATAGAGGATGACCCTAAACCTGGTTGTCCTTGCCTTGAGCAGAGCAGCACATTGGCTCAGTGTTGGGCCTTTGCATACCAGGATAAATGGTCGCTCTCAGCCTTGTTCTTGCAGCACCGAGACCAGATCTGAACATGAACCACTGGCCCGTATCTGACTCTTTTGCTTTCCTTTCAATAGGAATTCAGTTTTCACTTCTCAGGCTGGCAGACTGACAGCATCACACAGTGGAAGTACAAGATGGATGCCCAGAATTCAGCTTCCTTCTGGGCACAGGAATGGCTGTCCAAGCACTCTCAGCAGTCTTTGTTCATTTTCATTCAAAGGATTGACTTTAGTGTAAATTTTCTAAGCATCTCTATGAACAGCAATAGTTGGAAAAAACCATTAGCAAATCATTTCATCACTAGAGACAGATCTTTTTGTTGCTGTGCATTTAAAATTGCTGCAATCTGTCATGCATCTGTAAAGCCATGGTACTGTGTTTTCACAGATCCCATGGCATGTAGCGTCTCTTTCTCTTTTCTATGGCATTGTCATGACAGTTTCTGTTGGTACAGCCATTCTCACATCACCAATTAGATGTAACTGAGCTGGAGCTGAAGGAATTGTCAGTGGTTCCAGCAGTCACTGTTGGAGGAAGCTCATCTGCTCCTGGACCTCCCCATGTCTGCTTTCTGCAGGGCCACTGCAGAATAGAGRAGCACCTCCTTCATTGTTCCTGGCATTTTACCAGTGAAGGGAAGAAACACTGTTTGCTCTGACACTCTAGAAATGTGATGCAGGATAAACAGTGCATGTCCTTCACCTTGGCTTGAGTGAATGAAGTGGGGTTGCAACTAGCCCAGTGTCCTGTGGGGACCACCATGCCAGTGCCATCAGGATGCAATCAGGAGGATGTTTGGTTTTACAGTAAGAATGGGTTGAACAACTTTTTATTTTTTATTTAGGAAAAAAGATAGGAGACATTCAGTTATGTGTCATGGGTACCTGCAGGGCCATCCCTTCTTAAAAGCAGTCAGTTGTACCTGCAGGTAGGAAGGGCTGGAGGGCTCTGCACTGGTTGTTCTCTCTCCTTCCATAGTAGCTGGGAGGGTGCATGTGTTATGTGAGGTTTCTGTGCATGAGGAAGATCCAAAGGCCATCAGACCCTTCAGCTTTATAGCTCCTTTCAATCACAAGAGCTCCACCAATTAGCTGCAGTAGGGTTTGGGTCTGATCCTGTGTCATTAGAGAGGAAAGAAACTATATAATCATTATCCTTTTTAGAAAGTTTAATCACAGCCTGTGGAAGGATGGCAGTGTTTTATCTGACAAATATGTCACTGTCTTTCATCAGTTGATTATAATCATCTTGGAAGTTCCAGTGTGTGTCTGTTTTTCCCTCTTCTTTTTTACTATTGTGTTTTGTTTAACTTTCCGTAATGAGCCCAGTGAAAAGCAATTGTTCTAAATAAATCATGTGCGCTACAAAGCAGTATATCACAATTAGGTTTCCATTATACTTTAATTAGGCATTCCATTATTAAATTGATGTCTTTGGCTTCTTCCAGGTCTCAGACTAATCCTGAAACAAATTCCTCTTTGTGGATAAATATTAGTCAGTCGTAATTAAAGAGTATTCATTGGCGTTGCGGCTTTTCATTAAATCCCTTTCTGATTAAGATGGCTCCCCCAAGTACTGGGCTGATTAAATTTAATAAGATTTGTTCACTTGTGTGTATCATGGTCTGGTGGAAACTGTTTTAGCACCAGGGGATTGGGAACAATAAGTTCATATCTTGGTGCAGGCAGCCATGGATCTAAATGCCTGTTTTGCACAGTGCTGTACACTCTTGTTTCAGGGGGCTCTATGGTTTGTGTGGTCAGTCAGCAGTGGAAAAAAAACATGGAAATTGAATTAGCAGTGTTAAGAGTTGAATTTCAAAGGGCTATGTTACATCTAGAAGGTTACAATAAAGAAGGGAAGATTAAAGTATGTTAGAGGCTCTGTTTTCTTGACTCTTTCATGACTAGGGCTTTGCTGCTGAATTGAAACCTGAGTGCTTTTCAGCCCCAAACAATTTTCACTCCCTGAGATCTATAGATGAGCTCATTTCTGTGTAAATATGCCTCWGCTGAAAATTCAATTAATAAAAAGATGCTCCTGACAAAAGTTCTTCTAACAGAAGAGAATGAAATGCCTTCAGAGCAAAATCCTTGTCCTGGGTTTAAAAATCAAGGGGAAACTAAAGCATGATACAGCTTTAGTGTATATACCCATCTGAGAGAGGTTATAAGCATCACTATTTTCTGTGTGCTGAAATTATGCCTTCTTGTGGGTCTGCTGGTACTGTTCTGCATTCTTTCTGCTTTGTACACAGAAATGAAAACAAACCACTGTGACCAAGAATGGCAATAGCACAAATCGGTGAGGCGTGCAAGGGATCGGCTCAGGACATCTGCAGAAGCACTCCATCCAAATATTTGAGGTGGCAGCTAGCAGGTGTTTTTTTCAATATCCAGTTCATGCTCTATTTTTGGTGCAGGGTACATTTTCATCTAGTGTTTTGGTTTGGGACGGGCCATATTTGTAATATCAAATATCTCAAAAGTTTGGRTGCGTTTTCAGTGACTTCCTGTGTATCCCAAATATAATGGGATACTGGGTATATCCTCTAGCCAGTCGTATTGCATGGAATCAGAGTTGCCCCCTAATTCCAGATGGCTCTTCCTGGGGCTGCTGAAGGCTGCAGCRCCTGTGAGTGATGCCTGGGACAGTTTGAAGGGGCAGGGTTGGAGGCGGTGTCAGGTCAGTGCGCAGCTGAAGAGTTCTCTCTAGTGGCTGGTTTTGGGTAGTGAGAAAGACAGCAAAGTGCACTGAATTGAGGAAAGGGTACTCATCTGTMGCTACTGAAAAAAGGAAGAAAAGTAGAGTAGAGGAAAGGAAGCTGAACTTTATAACTGGACTATGAAAAAGAACAGTTGCGGTGCACTAGAAGCCAAGAATAAAATGTCTTTTCTCTAACAGTCCTCATTTATTTTATTATTGCCACTGTTGCAGTACAGTGGTGGATGGTGTTATGCTATTCATAGCACCATTCTTCCTTTGGCCTGAAGTGAGGGCTGATGGAAAGCAAGAATCCATGGCGTTTCCGAGGAGATAGGATGCACTTTGATCTGTTGATTACTGAGTGAGAACTGCCACAACTACTTGCTTCTGAATCTGTGTGGTGAATTAGTTTCCTCTACTCACAGTGACTCACACTAGTTTTATAGTGACTTTACCAAAGACAAGACTCAAGTTGCATGCTCAGTCTGCAAATTTGGCTAATGCTTATTTAAGGCAATGTGAAAGTGATTAAAAATGATGAGAAAATGACATGAAAATTCCCACCTTACATCCTGACAAATCGTAGAACTATTGAAAAAAGATAGATGCATTTGAAAAGAGTATTAGCAATGGTTGTGGAAGAATTGAGGGAAAGAAATAACATCTAATGAAAAGACCAGGGAGATTGGGAAGTGTAACCTCTTTAATGCTTGTATTTTAACTGGGATCCTGAAAGCCTACATGTTCTGTTGTGCTCTAACATGGCAGTTCATACATACTGCYACTGCTTACATCTTTAAAAATGTACCACTTTTCTTCTCAAAAAATTCCAGGGTTTAAGCCAGCTCCATTGTTTACCTAGCAGTAACATCCTGCAATGTTGAGCATCATTGGTATGACAGTTGTGTATGTAAACTGTTCCAGAGTGTTTTGCTTTACTGTTAACTCAGTGAGGCCAGTCAAAAATGGCAGTGGAAACTGCAGTTACAACAGCGGGATTCTGGCAGAACTGGATTACCTCAAATAGGGATGCATTTTCTGCTCTAGAGATTGGTGCTTAATTTCATCTGCATTGGAGAGTGTTTGTTCAAGCAGACAGCAAAGAAATGTGTAGGGGTGGATTACTTCTTTCTCAGATTCCCAGGGATTTCAAATAACAAATTTCCCGACAAGTAACAAGAATTAGGTGGATAGTCTGTTACATTAAAGATAAGAATAAGCTCCGTGTATTATTTATTTTAAGGGTATTTGGTGTCTTATTTATGCTTAGTTGTAATGATACTTAGCTTCTAGAAATGGATGCCTRGTTTTGCATTCTTTTTAAAAATAAAAATAAATCAGCCATTTCCTAATATAGGTACATTTCCCTGTCTAGCAAGACATCATGACAAGGTAGAGTACATATGATGCTTTCAGAAAAGATTTCACTGAGGTGTAGTAAATTATCTTCATTTCAAGCATAATTGTGATTCTCATCTGAGTTTGTTGGCTGTTTGCCAAGAAATTCATGTTCAAGCTCAGTGGAGTTGGAAAGTTGCATACCAGTGTGTCAGTGTCTCTCTGTTATACGAAATACCATTTTTCTCTATGAAAAACTAGTGGTGTCCTACAAGCCTAGAAACAGCATGTCTTCTTCTACCTAACATGTAACATACCTATGAAAACCAAATCCCATACATGTATGTAGAGCAGACTTGTAGCACGGGAGGCTGGGAGAGAGCAGATACACAGGCAAGGGAATAAACATGGCATTTTTGTTATCCGGATTTGATAAATATAGTTTGGGAATGATAGAGTAAAGAGTGGTGAGTCAGTTTTGCCTGGTCATCTCTAGTGACTGAAAATAACGTGTTATTCCAACCCTTTTATCCCTTCATTCCCTTCTCTCTGCATATTTTTGTGTTTTATTTTTAGCTCGACCAGTTTTTGCTTTGCAATTTGTAAAATAACCCTTCAGAGCTGCGGAGGGAAGACTGAAGGAGCAGCAGCCTCTGGGCAGTCTCGTGGATGGAGCCACTGGGTCGTTCCCTGTTGGAATGGCGAGGTCCCCCCTTTCCCATGACATCCTTTCCTCGTCTGCTCAGAGATTCCTCTTTTAAACAAGTTCCTGAAGTGGCTGGTGGGTTTGTGTTGACAGTGGTACCCAGGAGCCACATGTGATGTTTCAGACCAGCTGGCTGTGACTTTGACAGCAGCGGGGTCAGAGGTCACCTCTCATGTCTAGAGAGGTGACAAGGCAGAGTTKTATCTGTAAAACCTTAGTGGAGGCTGTAAGCTGTCCTGAAACGCATGAAATCCACCACCACAACCCATACTGGTATTTTTCTGGTAAAGCACTACTGTCTAAACAATGCCTGTAGTAATTATGAGCTAAATCTTCTGTGTTTTGCTTCGACTTTACACATGCCCAAGTATTCTTGTACAGTTTAACAAACTAAGAATCAGTTTAGCACTTGATATATCTTAACTTGCAGAWCAGGATAAGATACTTCTTGATCTTCTCTTAGGTTTCCCACAGTACTGACTTCTCATAATATAACTGAAGTATTCCATATTAGCTGTGATTTGATTTGGTTTGGAGAGGAGGAAGGGAGCTGGCAGGCTTAAGTGCAGTCCTCCTCATTAATTGACTTACAGAGAGGGCAAGGGGAGAGATGTGTTAAACAATAAATGTGAATCATAAAATCATAGAATGGTTTGTGTTGGAAGGGACCTTAAAGATCATTTGGTTCCACCCCATCTGCCATGGGCAGGGACACATTCCACTAGATCAGGTTGCTCCAAGCCCCATCCAGCCTGTCCTTGAACTCTTCACGTGATGGGGCATCCACAACTTCTCTCAGCAACCTGTGCCAGTGTCTTACCGCCCTCACAGTACAGAATTGCCTCCTAATGGCTGATCTAACCCTACCCTCTTTCACTTTAAAGCTATTCCCCTTTGTCCTGTCACTACATGCCCTTTTGAAAAGTCCCTCACCAGTTTACTTGTAGCCCCCGTTAGGTACTGAAAGGCTGCAATGAGGTTTCCCCAGAGCTTCTCCTCCAGGCTAAACAACCCCAATTCCCTCAGTCTGTCTTCACAGTTGAGGTGCTCCAGCCCTCTATCTTCATGGCCTCTTCTGGACTTAATCCAACAGGTCCACTTCCTTATGTTGGGGACCGCAGAGCTGGGTGCAGCACTGCAGGTGGTGTCTCACTAAAGCAGAGCAGAGGGAGAGAATCCCCTCCCTAGACCTGCTGCTTTGGATGCAGCCTGGGATGCAGTTGGTGAAGTCAATTAGCAGACACCAGCCTGGGGTGGGAGAATCTCAGGCTTTGTCACAGGCAAGAGTGGAAAAACAAGAAGCAAGTAGGAATGTTAGTACTAGATGCCTGTGTATGGACTTAATGAGGCCATTTTGGAAAATTCTACTGGTTCCAGCACTCATGCTTTGAAAAGTATATTGAAATACTAGAAGAGATTTTCGGAAAGCTACTAAAGGGATTTGAGCTTTAAAAACCACATTTCATATTGAGATTTCAGAAACTAAGTAGGTTTAGTTTGTTCAGGAGCAACTTATGAGGTCGACAGATCATAGCACCCCTTACCTCTGTGAGCAGACAGCTCCTCTAATTTAGCAAAGTTATGTGGTCAGGAAGTAAAGTACAGAAATAATGTACACAGACACATACACACCCCCCTGATTAATTAGAGGAATCGCTTATCTCATGGTAAAAGCTTTAAGGCAGTGCGGGATCTCTGTCTCACCACATCCCATGGCAAAACCGAAAGCATTCTGCATAAGCTCCTGTGTCATTCGGAGATCAGATTAGATGATGATAACATTCTGTCTGGTCTTAAAATAATTAAATGAGGTATTTAGAGAGATTGCAAAGTCAAAGCGGATCTCCCTCCCCACTACCACCTAACAACTTCAGTTAGTGGTATTATTTACACATTAATGAGATGTAGCATCAGGCTGCAAAACTATGTGATTTAAACGTATTTAGCAAAAGAATTAAGCACATGTAATGGTTGCTGTTAGTGAGGATGTCCTTATATCTCTTGATCTTTGTACTGTCTGGGCCAGATCTTGGTATCAGATCCCAGTAGTCCTCTACTCCTGCATGCAGCACCCAGAGCACATTTCCTTCCTGCTGGGCAGCAGAAAGCAGACAGAGCTGTCATTTTCCCAGGCTCCCACCCTCAGGAACTAGAGGTGCAGTGCCCTTAACTCCTTCATGTCGGCAGGTGGAAGGTCTTCCTCTCTCCTTGTATCACAATGCCGGTGGAAACTCAGATAGGTATAGAAAGAATTGGTATGCAGGATCACTCTTCTCTGTTAATCAAAGCCAGCATTATCATTCTGTCTTTTTTTGTTTGCTTATTTGATTGCTACACTTACCTAAAAAAGATTTCCAATAACTACTGAGTTGAAAGTGATTTAGATTAACCCCAGCTGACACCGCTGCTTTAAAGAGGGCTGCCTGAAGTTTTAAATCCTCACAAGCATGATACTTCCCAGGAGGGGCTGTAAATCCTTGAAGCTGCTCCCTCCTGATACTGTGTTCTCAAAGAAAAATCACTCAAATCTTGTGGGCCAAGACAGTAATGTTTCCCAGTAAGCAGTTTTAGATGGCTTTTGTTTTAAAGTCCAAAAATGTATCTGTGTTTAAAGCTAACATACTATACTCAGACATTGTGTAACTTGACAAGTTTTTTTCTATTTATTTCCATCTTTCCTTTGATTATCTTGCTGATCAGTTTATTTACAGAAATGCCAAGCCCTCCTCATGTTGGATTTCCTAAGGAAATGTGTATAGGGTTGAGGATATTAAGGCATAGGTGGGCGAGCTACAGCCAGTATCTTATGGAAGCCTGGAAATGTATGAAATATGTGGAGCTGTGCAATGAAGGGACAGGTATGTCACTTGGGAGGAGAAAGCAGTTATATTGAGGTGGGACGTGAAATGGACAAGGGCCTCACAAATTGGTCCCACTTTTAACAGAGCAGCTTCATTTAAGGTGATGATGGGTTGTTGAGAGCATCTCAGTGTGCCTCTCTGTCCCCGCTGTGGCTCAGCAGCTCATCAGCGTGCTGTTCTGTGATGTACCGTGGTTAAGAATAGCAGCCTCTCTGCTGGATCAGTGCAGGGGAAGAGAAAGTATAATCCTTGTAAGATCTAAAGGAATGTCAGTGATAACTAAAACAGGACAAATTATGGCTGCTGAGATCCTTGCTAGGGATGGAAATGCGTAATAGTCACCCCTGTTCATGCCAAGGAGACTCGGCTGCCCAATTCACCTTCGAGGCTGCTGACAGTCTGAGCAGTTCATTGCATGGATTTGCCTTGGGGCCATCCGTGGTTTTGGCTCACAGGTGGTCACTTTGGCTTTCAGAGCTCCTGTTCTGAGTCATCATTTTGGCCCTCGAGTCCCTGTTTGTACAGATCCTTTTGTCTTGCAGTGAGCTTGCTCAGCATTGCTGGGTAGGAGCAAGGAAGTGTCCTTGTAGTTGGTGTGAGTCAGAACTGAGGAACGGCCGTGCTTGAGCTCCCAAGCGATGCTTTAGCACGGGGGATGGGCCCATCCATCCAGGTCCAGGGSATGAGACCATCCCACTTACTTGGGCTTGTGCTGTAGGACTGAGCATCACTTGTGGCCGTTGTCTCCAGTTGTAGCTGCATTGCAATATTCTCTTTGGAAATGTGTTTGAAAGAAGCTGAAAATAGCTTAATCCTGCCTTTCACATTCAGGGTGGGTTTTTTTTCCCTAGAATTAAAATACTGTGCTGGCATGAAATTATCAAACACACAATTAAAAGTAATTTTCAGTTTACCTGTAACTTTTTTATTTTGAACCTAGTAAGAGGCTCTTGGCTGTAAGGTTTTATAGTAGGTGATGAGATGAAAGGTTTGTCTGCACTCATGCAAAGAAGCATAGAGGAAGAAGGGCAGGCAGGCAAAACCCCAAAACCCAGATGGAGGAACAGAGCCCTTACCCCAGCTCCTCCAGGGGCTGTCACAAGGGAGCCATCAGCCCATGGGCCAGGAGTGACACCCATCACTCTGAGAGGGCCTTGTCCATCACCTCACAGACTGAGGCAGGGCTCTGTGAGTCGTTACAGAATGCCAAAGAGGAGCATTTGGGGTTTGGACAAGGCTTATTATGGGATGTTTAGGGGAGGAACAGGCAGCTGGAAAAGAGAAGAGCGGAAGACCAGCTACTGGGTGGCCCTCTGTGTGTAAAGCTGGTTACTGGAGAGATTGACAGTGCATACAAGGAGTCTGTACCAGCCACTGGAGAAGGACTGTGGCCCCAGGGGCTCCTGTGTCCAGGTATCAGCACCTGGGAGAACCAAGGACCCAGGCCAGCTGCGGCATAGACTGGCTATGGCCAGTTATGGAAGGATCCATAGCCTGTATACATGTATATAATTCCCACTGACAGACCTTTATCCTAATCAGCCAGAGAGGGGAACACCAGGAGGCCATTTTGTTTGCTTGAGTGCTGTCTTCTGTCCCTGTTGGTCCATGGCTGGCTGACTGTGCCTGTGTATAACACACATGTATTTGTCTGTGAGCATATTGGGAATGTGTGCTCAGGTTTGCTGGGGCAAGGAGTTGCAGAAACTGGTCTGTACGGGGCTACCAGATGCTGTGAGTTCTAAGACAGGTTAAAAATTCTGATGGAACAACTGGTGTGGTGAGAAAAATATCCTCATTTTCCCTTGGAAATGCTTTTTAAAGGACAGTGTCTTTCTCTGATGCTGATATTTTGGTCCTGAGCCTGGTCAAGTTCTCCCTGTGCCACCTCTGAGTACAGTGCCCAAAGCAACCAGCTGTGCATTGTAATTGCCTGAAGTAATGTCGTGTATCAACAGAGCTGAAGTATAAATAACTTTGATAGGGGCACAGAAAGTTTAGTAAGTGAAAGAATAGTGCTTTTGAGGCATTTTGTCATCCCAAAATGGAGACTGCCACATGGATTAATCATCGTCTGCGTGTTACGCAGCTTACAGCCGCTTAAGAATAGTTAGAAATAAACTTTATATTCACTCCTGAGCACTGCAGTAAGCTTTCCTTTTCTGAGGTGCTTTTACAAAGCATAGGACAGAATATTATTCATGGGTATGAAGGATACATAATTCTACTACTGCAGGAAGAGAGTCATGAGACTGTAAAGCTACTGAAACTGGTGTCTCCATTTGTCCTGAGGAGCTGGGCTACCTGCCTGGCATTTTAGCCTTAATGGCAGTTTCTTAGCTTAATTAGATTTCAGATGCAAATCTCTGAACATTATTTGATTTTCTTTTGTCCTTCATTCCTTCCCCAAAGGGACGTGGATACACACAGGATAAAGATGATCCCTCAGATGTCACTAAAAACATTGCAAGAAGTGTTTTGTCCACCGACAGCTGCTCTGAGCTACAAACAGATATGTTTGCTTACTTCTTTTTTGACCTGCTAGAGAAGTAGAATGATGAGGTTTCCCTTAGGGAAATCTTTTCTTAAAATGAGCAGAAACAGATATTTGAAGCAGATCTTTAAATTCAGGTAGAAAAAATATCTTCAAAGTCAGTGACTGCTCTGCATCTTCACTTAGGTTCCCTTGATTTTCTGGTTGACTGGCACCTTGCTATTGATCTGAAACACGTGCTGTTAGATATCTCCAGATTGCAGAGACAACAGCCTAACTCAGAGGGAAACAGACAGTAAAGATGCTCTAAGGATGCAGGTTCAGAACTGCCTGACTAAACCTAGCCTAAGGGAATTTTGTCCCTTCTCATGAGTGGTCTACCTTCATCTGCTGTGGTGACTTCTTTTTAGTAGATTGTCTTGTAGCTTGCCTTGCCAGAGAATTAAAGCTTCAGGCTGCCATTTGTGTGGAGTTCTTAAATATGTATGACCCAAGCAAGGGGCCTCTTGCATACGAAACCTGGTATTCTGGTCTTCTCCCTTTCTGATACTTCTGTTCTTTCAGATATGCTAAATCTGCCTTTGAAGCTTCATTTCTTCTTGTGTAAAATACACTTTAATAGCTGAACCTTGCAGCTGGAATTAGGAGATGCTGGTTCCAGCTGGACACACAGAGCAGGCCATGTAATCATCCTTTGCCCCAGTTTCCCCATATGTAATGCCGAAAGAGTAACGTCCACCCTCCTCTGTGTGGCTCTTTGAGCTTTGTTCTGGGTAACTAATTTAGAAGCCATAATGTAGTGTAGACCCTCCACAGTCTGGTGGGAAGCTGTGCTAGAAGGTATCTTGTCTGGAGATGCTATGGATCTGTAGGGAAGGAGTAGGAAGCTTTCCTATTTGTGATCAGGAATTCATGGGGAGAAATACACCTGCATGCTAAGGAGATCAGACCAGCTATGTGAGTGCARGGAGTCCTGCCAGTCCTACTTGCACAGAGTCAGAAAATCTGTGTCCTAAGCAGATGTGATGATTTATTGCCAGTGGTCCTTAAGTGTAAAGCCTYGATTTTTCAAGAACACTTGCATGTAGTGGCAGACTGATGGTTCAGCTGTGCAGACATGAATGACTGCAACATGTGTGAAACTTAYCTAGCCAAAAACTCTTCTCATAAAAGACAAGGATATCAGGAAGACTGGACTTTTCTGGCCTCCCTCTTGGGGTAAAGTGTGTAGGTTTTACATTCCGTTAGACCTGGGGAGCTATGGAGCATCAGGAGGAAGGAGATTGTAAGAGATGGAAATCTTTTGAAGCTATGTGTAGAAGCCCTTCCCCTGTCTGGGCCAGGAACTAGAGGATGGATGTCTGTCCTGTAGGATGACTGTAGTTCTGATGGTAGAAATATTTGGAACAGGGGAGGAAAATGCAAACTGTTCTCAAAATTAAAATGTTTCCTGCGAGGTGCAACAGGCTGGCCATTGTTTCCCTTTGTAAGGGCTGGGTTTCTAAGATGTTCAATTTTGGCATCTCTTGAAAGGAGACCTGAAAGGTTTTCCCTGTGCAAAATACAGGGATTCTCTGCTCAGTTTGGAGGTGATCCCGTAGCTAGACAAAAGATGGAGTAGTGAGTTTTGCTCTGATAGACCTCCAAGGAGCCATATTCATCTCTTTAAAAACCCCAGTAACCTGCCACAAAACTGTCCGAGAGAGATCGTTTCAAGACAGCACAATTATAAAATACTCTGAGAGGCTGAATATAGGGTTTCTCACCCTCTTGTGAAGTTGGAGTGATCTTGGAGTTGAACTTCAGATACATCATTTTGAACATGGGCTTTTAAAGTAACTTTCTATTCTCACCCTGTCATTTTTAGGGCCGTAAAGGAAATCCAAAATGCCAGGGAAGGGGAGCAAATGAGAACGAAGAGTGGGGCTAAAGAGTAGGTTTTGATCATCTTTGCAAGAAGTGGCATCATCTCTGAGAACAAAAGTCTTCAATTGCTTCAACTGGAGACAGCTTTTAGTCTCCAATTCTATTTTGCCCTGAGCCAGCCAGCCAAATAAAAACAACTACATAAATCACTGCTGGCAGAACTTAAGTGTTATGCAACGTCCAGTGCACCACATGCCTATTTTTAGATCAGTTTTACACTAGCAGAATTTACTTTATGAAATCTAAAAAGAATRTCTGTTCAGAGGCCGGGGGATAAAGAAGGTATTTAGAAAGTGCAAAATGTAAAAACACTTAGTACAAGGATGCCCTAACAAGCCCTGCTTTGGCAATACTGATATCCTTTCAAGAGCGTTGTTTCAATCAGATGTGCTAATGAAGAATAGGGGTTTTTTTAATCAATATTCCCCTGAATTTCTAATCTGCAGTTGCTGTTTAAATGGTTAGCTACGCTCCCTTTACCCAAACGGCTGGATGTTAGACTCACATACAGCACTTGTTATCCAAGACCAGATGTGCATCTTCTCTTCTTTAAATTTGACTTTATTCTCTTACTGTTGTAATTCTGCATTAGCTTGTACTGCATGTAGTCTTGTTCCCTAAGCTTTTTGTTCAGATTCAGAACAGGCAGTGATTGGGAAAAGTTTGACCTTTCAGCCTTCAGATATTCTAGCAGATGAAGCATCTTCTGCATAGCTAACGTATCTCTGGGATTTCTGCCACAATTTGGACAATTTTCAATCATGTCTTGAAGCAAATAAGTGTTCTGACTGTTGCATGATCTGTACTGATCTTTTTTCCCCCAAAACCTTTCTTCTAGGTGACAATCTGGATGCTATCCATGACATAACTGTGGCATACCCCCAAAACATTCCTCAGACAGAGAAGCACCTTTTGAACGGAAACTTCCCAAAGGAGATTCACTTCCACGTCCGGAGATACCCCATAGAGACAGTGCCCACTTCTAAGGAGGAGCTGCAGCTTTGGTGCCGGAAGCGCTGGGAAGAGAAAGAGGAAAGACTCCGAAACTTCTACGAAGGTGGAAAATGCTTCAGTGCAACAGGGCAAGGCATTGTTCCACCCTGCAAATCCGAGCTCAGGGTCCTGGCGGTTAAGTGCGCCTCGCTCCTGTACTGGACGGTGTTCCCGCTGGGAATGCTCRCGCTGCTGTACCTGTACAGCTTTGCACAGTGGTATTTTGCAGCCATGATCATCTTTTTCGTTGTGCAGCAAAAGATATTTGGTGGGCTGGAACTCATTGAACTCGCTTGTCATCGGTATTTTAAAAAGCAACAGAAATTTCACGACACGAAAATAAAAAACAATTAGTTCCGGGGTAGAGGAAGGGTGGGTTTGAGATGCCCTGCAAATTTTGTGCGCAGGGAACAATTTTTGCATGAGAATTGTCTTTTACTATCACCATCGTTAGACATTTGCACATGATTCTGTGAAGAGAAAGAAAAATGTTAGTTATTGCTACACGTGAAAATGGTAGTTTTTAATCTCTGAATGTAATTTCAACATTGCTCTCACAAGCAGCTAGCAACTGCATTCTGCTGTCATTAAGAAACAAATTGCTGGATTATTGAACAATCATAAGGACATTAATAAACGTGACATGCACTGGAGTGTCCTGTAGAAAGCCAAACAGTTCAGCTAAGAGAGACAGATGTATGACTTCTTTATAGTCACATCATTGTGAAGTAAGCACCAGATTTGGTAAGTTTTGATGGTAGGTGAAAGTTGAAGGAGAAGTTGTTCTGTTTCTTTTTTCTAGTTCAAATAGTCAAATTTATTTTAAAGTAATATTTTTGCATAAGCTTTTCCAAACACTACTGAACCTACTGCTATTCAACTATTCTGGCCTGGTCACTCAGGAGGATTTTTAAGCCTTGCAGTCTTGTATGATAATACAGAAATTATGGCTGGCTCTGCCTCCATTTAAGTCTTTGCTGATTATTTAATAGATCTGTGCAGCTAAGTTTTTATCTCTCACTGTTTTCATACTGTTTTAGTCTCCCTGTTAGCTGTGGGAGACTTGCTCCTGCTGTAGTATGCAGAGCTGCAGGATAGGGGAGCTGGTTTTTTATTGGTTTATTGGTGTTTTTTTCTCACAGAGGCAAAAATAGCTGTTTGTCTCTGAGTAGCTGGAAAATGTTTTTCAAAAAGGTTTCCTTGTAGACATTCTGTGATTAAAAACATTTTATTTAGTTTTCAGAGTAGGCAAGATATCTTTTTTTTTTTCCTTTGCAATAATTTTGGTGTTCACATTGCTTCCTTTGGCATTTCACATGTCCATATAGGAAGCAGGAAGACTGCTTGTTCCATGCATGTCAGACAGACCTGTTGAAATGCAATGGTTGCCTCCTTGGTGGTACAAGAGATGGGTTTGGGTTTTAGACTTAGCACAGGGAAGAGCTACGTCTTCCCTTTGCATATTGGCTTTGTTTGCCGGATGACATCATTACTTTTTCAACCTCCTTCACAATTTTTGGGGCATCTTTTGAGGCTCCCACTATAATATGTTCCCTTATTTTCATGACATTCAGAACACCTGAAGGCTTAAACTCAGACAAGGCAATTTCAAGTGTATTCCTTATCGTATATAATAAAAATAATGTTCTTGCTTACATAGGAAAAGACAAAAACATTGCCAGCACTTAGAAGACACTTCAGGTTTTCAGGTTAAATTGTTTTGCAACCTCAAAAATTTTAGACAACTTGATCAATTGTATTGCTGCAAAACCTTCCTGACATACTAAATATTTGTTCCTTATTGCATGAGGGCTTGTTTGAGCTGGACCGAGATGGCCTGGCTCCATTTGTTGAGTGGCATTGCTGTGAAATGTGRAAGTCCAGAGTGCAAAATGTATCTTGTACTGTGCTGCGTATCTCAAGTGTTGGGTCGGCATGGTGGACACACCTGTTTGCTTCTGAATTACACCACCAAGCATGTTGTCTAATGTGTTTGTTTCAAAGACCATGTTTTGAACAAATCACCAGCCTCTATTCAAGTGTCCCTTGCAAGGTGACAAGTCTTTTTTAATCTATGCTTATAATAACTAATTGTTTATTATGCGGAAAGTACTTGAAGCCATCTGGTTTACTCCAATTTTTTTAATCCCTTTTTTCTTAAAAATAAATAAAACTAGGTTTATATTTAGGGTTATGTTTCTTAATGATTTTTTCATGTTTGTATTTGTGTACCTGACAACTGGTGTTTCATTGTCATGAGCGGAAGGAGAAGTCATTTCTGCGCCTTGAGGTCTTTTTTTAAAGCAATTCTGTGATATCGCAGGCATGGTTACAGCTTAAACCTACATAGCCTGKTTTTTCTTCAGCTAATACCCTGCACGTTCAGGTAATCCACTGCAAGGGAAAACCTAAAAAACCTCATTTGTGGTTAATGCAGAGGAGACCTAAAAGGTGTCTTCCAGTCTGTCCTGAGCCACGGCTGTCCTTTCATACCAGGAGTAACCATAGCCAGCCTACTCCAATAGCCTTAACATCATCTTCAGGAATGACTTTCAGAGGACAGGTTCTACGTATTGGTGACATAAATACCAGCCACGCGTTTCTTAGTCGTTCAGAGAACTTTGTGGTGTCATCAGATATATCAGAAACATCAGTGTGAGTCTTGGTCATGGAGCGGTGAAGGATTTATGTCTGTGTGTAATTAAAGTTGGGCTCTGAAAATGAAGTCAAATGCAATCCATTGCTGACCCTTACGAGGGGTTTTGTCCCGGCTGGAACCAGATGCGTAGCCTACTGTAATGTGGTAAAAACATCCTGCAAAATCTGTAATTCATCTCCCTCTCTCATGTGTTTGGATCAAAGAGAAAGAATAATCTACTTGTCAGCTGCTAATGCCATGTTTGCAATACCCAATTCCATGATGCAGAGTAAGTGATAAGTGAAGAATCCTCCTCTCACAGGGAAGGATGTTGGCTTTGTGTCTGATGTAAATGTTTGGATTATGTGCATCGTTTTCCAGCTCAGTTAGAAATGCAAGATGGGGAAAATATTGAATAAAAACTAAAAGTTTTGTGGATAGAGAAGCTTCTTTGTTTAAAAAATGATTAAGGAACTGGGGGAGGATTTTTCTGTGAATGCCTTTTTTTCCTCTGGTGAAAATGTAGCTTTTTACTCAAAAGGTTCTAATACACAGATTTCTTGGAGACTGCTTTGTTCCTACCCTGTTCCCCTCTCCAAAGAACACARAGTTGGCACTTAGGGACATGGTTTAGTGGCAGACTTGGCAGTGCTGGGTTTACAGTTGGACTTGGTGATCTTTTCTCACCTAAATCATTCTGTGATTCTGTGCTGGGTAAATCACTTTGAAATTTTTTCAGTGCTGTTGGGTTCAAGGTGCTAGTACTCCAGGAATCACATAGCCCTCTTCCATGGGACATGGATGGCACTGAGACTCGTCTCACTCAGTAGCAGGTTTGTCCTGGCTCACCTTCTCGTAGTCCCAGCAGTTGCACCACTGAGCAGCAACTGCTCTGCCTGCAGAGCCTACAGGTCTTGCTGGATCTTGTACACATTGTTTGAGATCAGTGCTGTGCTTTAGGGATGCTGCTCCCCTTTGCTCAATCAAATGTTTCCTCATCAGCATCAGGGGGTTTCTTTCTCTCTGCTCAGAACAGAAGGTTGAAAACCTGCCATCTGTGTGTGTCATCAGGCTCATCTGGGTAGCAGGATGTCAGACCAAGACATTTTTCTCTTGACTTCAAAGCTGCAAGGCCCAAAGCTGGTCTGTAAAGTGTTGTCTTGATCATAGGAAATGTAGTTCTTAGTTTTGTGCATTGCATCAATCGGTGTCATTTAAAAAAGATCTGTGTTTTTATAACTTGATTTTATATGTGCACTGTGTGAAAGGAAACACCAGGATACTACAAACCTACAGAAAGCCTTAGTTTTCAGATTTCACTGATAATATTATTAGAATGTTTTAATCATGTACCAGTTACTCTACAGCAACAATAAAGATCTGAAGCATTGCATGTGTTTAATTTTACTGTTTTCTTTTTACTGTACCTGTAAGGAACAGACCTTGTCTTCAACTGTATGGCTGCTGGCTCAGGCAGACTGGTGTCCATTTGGATGCTCAACCCGTGGTTTGTGGCTGCTGAGGGAGTAGGACCCCACCATCCCTCTATGGAAGGCTGGAAAGAGGTGTCTAGCTCTACCCTTCCTTCCATCTTCTTCATGTAAAGGGGTGCAGAAACTTTTAAGCATGCAAAAACTACAGCTCAGCTTTAGCCCTGCTGTGCTGCTCAACCAGATTGCTAAAGAATAAGCTGGTTTAGGTAGTGATATGTGGGTAAGCCCTCCACCTTGTGATTACTGACACAAGGAATGATCTATGAGAAGGTTCACGTTCTTAGAGAGCTTTTCTTTAATGTATCTTCAGATCACAGGCTCCTTGATTTCTCTGTCCTGTTGCTCAATTGCTAATCCAGTGGAAGCACAAATGCTGTGTTTCTCAGCTCCTCATTAACTAACAGGGAATAGGCTTGCCACGATGGCCCTAGGGAAACACCCACCTCTCCAGCAGGTATCCTGGGTCAGAAAGAAGAAACAGAGACCCTGGTAGCAGTTCCTGCAGCTGGAGTGTGTTTGTCACGTCCATGGATGCTCAGAGCATTCAAATCAGTCCCCCAAAGTCAAAACAAATGGCTTGTTGCTCTGGAAAGGTGGTTGCCCCTTCCTCTTGGTTTCCTCACAACCCAAATATGCACTACAAAAATGTATTTCTCTGTCTTACCTGCCATTACAGAAAATATTAGTAATGGAGGCCACAGCTTTCATCCTCCAGCTGCCCTGAACGCCTCCTGTGCAGTTCAATACAACGRGAACCTGGCACTAACATTGCTGATGGGTCTTGCCCTTTGCCCCCCTGCACCATTTCTGATCCTGCCTTCATGGCTTGCTCTGCTCTTTGAACTGCTGCGTGAGCGAGAGGAATGGAACTTGATTAGCACTGAAGCCAAAGGGGAGGGACATGTTAGGGCTAACAGGGTAGAGGTGCTAGGGAAGGTGTTGGCTCCTGCCAGTACTGGGTACAGCTGTTGGGAAACTCATCCTGCTTCGGAGTAAAAGGTCTATGTTAAAATACTTAAGCATCTTTTGAGAAAGTGAGAAGAGAAAGAACATCCTCCATGGGGTGTTCCCAGCAGGATCAAAGGACTGCCCCAGGAGGAGCATCTCTGTTCTTACCCGACAGGCTGCCCACTGATGCTGGCATTGCCCATGTGTGCCTGTAGCTACTCAGGGTGCTGTCTCCTCTCTTTCTGTACTCAAGTTTCTCACTTCTCGTCCTGTGTTTAAAGACACGCAAATGGCTCTTCCTGCTTCTTGTCCTGGCAGTTGTGCAAGACCCAGAGTTCAAGGATAGAATAATCCCTCACTGTCGGTAAGATTCCCACTGGCAGGCTGGAAAGCTACCCACCTTTCCAGGGAAGCTTATAAAATGACTTGTAACGTGGTGCTGCCTTATGCAGTCCGTGTTTTGCCTTGCAGCCAGGTGCTCCCTCAGCTTCCTGGCAAGGAGCTGCCTCATCATCCCCCTCCCCACTGGCACTGTTAGTTTTCTTTCCCGATTACCCACTGAAATTATTCAAGTGGATAAGTTCTGCCTGCTGGTAGGTCCCCAGGTTTGCTTCCTACAGCTTTGCACTCCCTGCCAGTGCTGTTCAAAGAGCTCTCTGAAGCTCAGCTCTGAACTCACTTCACTCAAGTGCCCTTTTTATAGCTACCTAAGCAAAGGTCTCCACTTTCTCAGGGCTTTCCTTGGTGCTTTGTGATGGCCACAAATCATCAGTGGGTTGGTCTCAAGGTGACAGCAGGGAAACCTTCCAGCACTTGGGGATCAGACAGCCATGCGCAGTCCTGGACACGGGTAGGTCAGGATCTGAACCTCTGCTGCTTTCCACAGGCCTTAACACCAATCCTTGCAGGAGCAGAACCAGCATTTAAAGGAAATGCTCTGAACAACATCTTTGGGCAGCAAACAAAACTTTTCTGATTCCTTTATTGCTCTATGCCTTCCCTCTCCTCTCTCCCTCCCAGGAGCAAGTGAGGAAGAGGTTTTGGGACACCCTCAGCTGCTTAAAGCAGGAGAACATGATCCTGGAGCCGCTGTCCTACGTGGATCAAGCTGTGCTGGTCAGGTCACAAGGCAGGAGTTGAGGACTGCTTGACACTGCAGACTCCTTGTACTTGTCTGTCCCTGGAGAGACCCACAAGGAGAGGGACTGGATGCAGTTCCTCACCCACACTGGGCTCATGTGTGGGCACACCCAGCTGGTTCATCTGCACGTAGAGTGTGAGATCCTCACGGCCAACACAAGGACAACAGGACATGGAGCATCGTCCCACAGGACCCCAAAGCTTCAGCCAGCAGCTGGGAAGCCAGAGAGGAGCACTTGGGAAAGCTGCAGCATGGGAAAGGACCTGCTAACCAACAGTCCTCAGGTGGCCTTGGTGGTCTTATCGAAGATGCTGTGAGTGATGTGGGCGAAGGGCAGGGATGGAGCACAGGCACCACTCTGCAAGCCAGGGATGTGTCTGGCATGAGGCTCTAACACTCACCTGTGGGTTTGATGCTGCATGTCCATCTGGGACAGGTATTATTCCTGACCCCCGAGTCTTTGGCTGAGAGTAAGTCGCCCCATCATGGGCAGGACAGCGCAGGGTGCAGCTGCTGGGATAACAGCAGCAAACACCACAGTGCCAGCAGCAGTGAGGGCTGGCACAGACATTCCAGCTACAGTAACCCAGCTGCCTGCCTGTGCCTGTCCCTAGCATGTGCCCAGCACGCCCACCACCAGAGTTCATCCTAATGATTTGGTGGGGTTTTGTCTGACACAGCTGGGAGCAAGGCTGATGCTCAGCTGTGATCTCTGCTCTCCTCTCCAAGTTCCTGCTCCTGCACCATGTGAAGGATGCTTGTGTGGTCTCAGAATACAGGGTGCCTCAGCCTTCATGCCCAGCCTGGCTTTAAATTAAGATGCTGAAGCTCTAGGAGTAGTCTGGTTGCCTTCTCCATTCCCGCACTGGGATGAGAGACCCAGAGTGGGGCAGCTGGCTAAGGCCTCTGTGGTCCATCAGTTGGGCTCTTTTAGCAGTGCAAGGGCAAGCCTGACCTTGTGGTCACTCAGTGGCCAAGTGTCACGCCCAGTGGACATCTCCAGCCTTCTCACTACAGATGCTGTGCTCCTCTAGAGGTTTTGCATTCTGCCTGTGCTGGGGAAAGGGAGATTCTTTTCCAGGGGGCAGCACAAGGAGATGTTTTATGCAAGATCACAGCAAGGTTTTCAGGTCTGCCTCCTCACAACATGTGAAGGTTAAAGGCAGGCTCTCAGCTTTCTACTGCTAATGACAGAAAGTGCTTTGTGAGTGAGAGAGAGCATAATTAGGGATTAATGAGAAAGGAGCCTGTGGTTTTATTACCCATTGGACATGATTCCCGTGGATGAACAAGAGAGGTTGCATTAGCTGCTTCCTGCTGAGTCCTTCCAGCAGGAAAGTTCTTAACAGACTTTCTGCATTATTTAAGGATGGGAGGTAGAGGAGGGCACTGCAGGCAAGGAGTGATGGGGCTTGGTGTCCTCCGCTGCAGGCTGGGACAGGCCCCAGATCTGTGGCCTCAAAGGGGGACTGTGGACCTTGGGGCAAAGACCTTGGGCTCTACTGTTGGGTCTGCCGCCGTCCAGTGGCATGTGTCACGCACCTCCTGCATCCCAGGTGGTTCAACAGGACTGGAGACATCTCAGGTGGTGGCCAGTGGCAGGCCACAGCATCTCAGGAGAGGCACAGTCCTTTGCTTATGTGAAGGTCAGAGCAGATCGCACCACTTTGGGACAAGCCTTCTGCCCTGCTTCAGCCTGAATCCAACAGTGCGGGAAGCTGGAAGAGATCAGATGAAGACAGGAATAAAACCAGAGAGGTTAAATACCTAATCTTGAATTAGCTTCATCACTCCTAGCCATTGCATAAAAGCTATTAAAGTTATTACAGGACATGCTGGCACAGCAGGAACAACAAATATAGGTGGAGTGGTCCTTGTCATAAATATCACTCAAGCTGTCTCGACAGCCCTCTGCCATCCTGATGCTGCTCACAGCCACCTGAGCGATGCCAAGCCCATGGCGAGCCCTGGGTGCAGCTGGTGGGAACAAAGAGAGCTACTTCTCCCTCTAGATGATGCAGGGCTTGCATTCTCAAGGAAAGAAACCCCCTGCTGTGGGGCAGACCTGGTTTCCCTGGGTCCTCTCCGTGGGGCTCTTGCTGCAAGTGCCACAAACAACCAGAGGCCAGGGGTTAAAAACCACTGCACAGAAAAAAAATCACCCCACTTGTGCATGCATTTGTCAAGTCTATTAATAATGTGCTTCACACGGTACTTTGAATGCTCTTTTTAATGATTACTCTGCATTTTGCCACTCAGCCATTGCAGTCACATCTAAGTCCTAAAGTTATCAGACATTCATCTTGTAAGATCACAGCCCGACTCCACTGACGTCTCACTACTTGATAGTCTTTATTACCAAGCACATGGACTTTTCAAGCCTCCTGTACCGACACAGCAGACAGGTAGGTGCTTTTGTTGCTCCATTAACTAAGCCAGGTGCCTTTTCCAGTGTCAGACCATGGCACCCCTAGGTATAAAGTCCTTTGGTTACCCTCAGTCTGCCAAATGCTCTGACACATCCAGTTAGGAAACGAATCCAGCTTTTAGCTCAGTCTCTCCAAATCCTAATCCTCCCACTCTACCACGTCTCCCCGAGCAGAGGGGAGGATTAGAAAGGGGGGCCTTACCCCGCACACCGGCAGCGGTGGGCAGAGCAGAGAGGTCGCCCTGAACCTGGAGTACTTCCAGGACCATCGACCCTCACTGAGTCACTCGTTAGGATGATACAGCGGGAAGTCATTGAAAACAGAAGACAATGGAAATAGAATGGAGAGGAAGGCAGCCATTCACACCCTTGGCAGAGGCATTTCAGTTCCCAGTCCGCCGCCTGCCCGCAGGGAGGACGGGTGCTGCTTATTAGACAGGTTATGTAATTGAAGTGGGCTATATTTATCAGGAGTGCGTGGCGTACACACCTCGAGGGTCAGAAGCCCAGCAGTTTGGAGAACATTAGCTCCACTAATGAATCAGCAGGGAGAAGGACCTAAAAATATGACTCGGCTGCAGAAGGACATCATCGGGTGGCTCAGGGAGCCAAGGTCAGGAGGCCCCGATGTGCCCTTCCAGCTCCGGCTGGGGGTGTGTTGCTGTGCTCAGATGCTCGTCGCCTCAGAAGGGCAAGATCCACACTGTGGTAAGCCTCCTTTCAAACCTTGGCTGAGGTGTTGGATGTTGAACTGTGCCTAAAGGAGGAGAAAAACCCCCGATCCATGCCATAACCTCTGTATCGTAAAGCCGAACTCCTTTTTGCATCATTCTCCCTCTGAGCCTGAGGGATGAAACCTGAGCACATGTGGGATCTATCCTCCTTTTTAGGGCATAGAACCACTAAAAATGCTTGGTTCCATTCGGGGTAGTCCTTGGCTGGTCCCAGACAAGGAGGCTGGTTTGGGGTCCCTGTGCTGAGCCCTGCTGTGGCTGCTGGCGGGACACGTGCTTTGTGCTTGCTCCTCAGCGCTGGGGAAACTCGGGGCAGGCTCTGTCCTGCYCAGTGCCCAGCCTTCAGGGACAGCTGTGCCACCCCACACTCCCCCAGCTGCCATCACAGTGGGGAAGCTCCAGCACATGAGCAGTGTCCCACAGTCACCCCACGTCAGGCTGGAGACATGGAGGTGAGCCGGCAGCTGGAGGGGTGTTTCTGCCGCTTTGCACGGATAAAGATGGCTAATGAGAGCTATTTTTAGGAAACTGGAGCGGGTGGGAGGAAATAACAGATAATCTCTGTTTTCTTGGTTTCTGCTATTTTAAGTGAATTTGTTTGCCTGTGGTGCTCAGCTCAGCGCCCTGGTTTACTCAGAGCAGCGCAGGCAAACAGTGGTGCTTACCCCATGCTGTGTTTGTGCAGTGTCCACACTTGTCATTTACCTTTTTAAGATCTTAAATACTGTGCCCTGGACCAAATTCTGCCTCCCTGTAGACCAGCCCAGGGCAGAGAGCAGAACCTGGCCACCCAGCCTGTCCCCTGCGGCTGGCCACGGCCCTGATGGCTGTGCATTCCTGCCACATCCCCGCTAATATTTTGGTCCTCGGCTTCACACCGTTCCTGCAGCCTGCCCCATGCAAGGCCACCGTGGGTGGGCTCGTGTGGCTCTAAGCCCTGCCCACAACTTGGCAGACAATAGAACTATAGAGGGGTAACTTGCACAGGGCTGCTGAGTTAGTGACCCATCGCAGCCAGGGCTGATGTCCCTCTCTGTGGGGCTCACAGAGCACTGCTRCTGATTCAAGCACTGCACTCCCAGGGGCTCACTCTGATCCGCCTGGAGCTTCCGTGCTTTTTTACGGTTTGGAAAAGCTTGGCCAGAAAGCGCTTTCTCGTTGCTATTTGTGTGTTTCTGAAGAACAGCTCTCTCCCATGAAAGTCAGGGTGGAGGTTACCTACTGGAACAGCGTAGCTTCCCGACTGCTCCAGCTGGTGTAAACCAAGCCTTGGAAGGAGGAGCCTGCTGAGCTCTGAGGAGCAGCAGTGTCTTGGGGGCAGTACAGGAAGAGGTCAGAGARAAGAGAGGGGGCCAGCAGTTCACAGACTGCCCAGGACAGAGGAATGCCAGCAGTTGCAGGCACCCTGTTGGTGCTCCATGTGGAGCTCTGCAGCCTCAGGCACAAGCTGGGATCCTGTTCCCCATGCCTGGAGATGCTGGCAGCCCTGATGGGGAGGACAGACCCCTGGAGAAGGAGCAGGAGGTGAACACCAGTGGTCACATCCATGCTGTGGGCCCAGGGCACTGGGTAAGGCATTCATCTGTGTTGTAGTCATGCATAGTCTCAGTCCTGCCTTCAGTGTAAACCTTGGTGTGTTTAACATTAATCTCAGGAGGAGGTTCTTCCATCACACTCTTGCTTCTTCTTGTCTGCAGGGTCTCTGTGGTCACTGCAAAGTCCACCCATGTCTCTGGTGACACTGGATCAGTCCTTCTGGGCTCTCACTGGCCAAGCACCTGAGTGCCATCTCCTCTCTGCTCCCAGCAATGTTACGGCTGAGGCTCAGAGACCCAACCCAGCACCACCACATGGRTGCACTGGCCAGCATCCCTGGCCTCCCTGGCACCAGGCTCTGTCCCACAGCAAACAAGGAAAAGGACTGATTCAAATATAGGTGTGGGGCTGGCCTGCCCACTGCATATTTCCTGAGCAAGGTAATTATTTGGAAGAGTTGGTCCTGGCAGAGATGTTCACGTACATTTTTCTGCTCCCCTCTGCAGATAACTCAGCTGCCAGAGTGGCTTCTCCTCCCCCAGCCCCACATCTCCTGAACAGGCTCACAAGGCACATCCCTCTCCTGCAGTGGCTGCCGAAATTGCTTTTTATTTTTAAACCCCAGGACACAAAAGCCCTACCTTTATCATTTGCCTGCAGTCCCAGCAGCTCCATGGATCCTCATTAAGTAACCACTGATCATCAAATGCATCTGACAGGCGCCAAAGGCAGGGGGAGGTCCGGATGCCTGGTGTGCCCACAGCTGATCCCAGCTCCCTGTGGCTGCAAAATACAGGGGGTCTCCTCCCTGCAGGGAGGGGAGAAGGGCTGTCAGGAGCCCAAAGGAATGGTGAGCTTRTGCCTTTCCATGGCAAGGTGCAGGCAGGTGGCTGCAAGGACCGAGTTGATCCTAGCCCTGCCAGATTTTATTCTGACAAACAAGAAGAATTGTTCTTTAAAGGGGATTATTGAGATGGAAAAGTAGCAACCTGGATTATGGCCTGTGCAATTTCATTTTCCTCTTCGGAGACACAATTTAAATAATCCTTTTTTAAAATTCATTTTTAATCTCTGTAGCACAGACCCCGAGGGAGGATGTCTTCAAAGCAGGAGGACCACCAGCCATTGGTCAGCTGGGTGTGAGGAGATGTCCATGGGCAATTTGGGTGCCAGACAGGGCTGCTTCAAGAGATGATTTGGAGGGAGGGATGGTTCATGCAGGGATATTGATGCAGCTCTCTGCCCAGGGCAAAACTCACTCTGATTTCTTCTTAAACACACAAGATTTCAGAAGTGTTTGGACTCGATGTGCTAAGCTTGTGTTTTGACTGGGACTAGCTCCCAGCTGGTTTCTCCAGCCACCAGCCTTCCTAAAGAGTCTCCCAGGGTAAAGGCCATGCTGCCTTTGGGAAGAGAGCACACAAAGATTGGTACATGCCAAGAGGGAATCCCAATGCGAAACATTCTGGTGAACCCAGCGACGGGAACGTAGGCAGGAATCACGCCTGAGCTGGGGTGACAGGAGAAGACGTGRTCACTGGTGGTTGTTTTGGGGCCAGGAGTCTGCTTTCTGGAACATGCTAGAGCTGGGCCTGCAGCAAATTTACAGCTTGACAAGGATGCTCAGGAGTCCCTGCTGGGGTTCGCTTCACCCTGAGACAGGCACCAGCTGACACATTAACTGGTTTTCCCCCCCAGCTTTCACAAAGGCTGGTGCTGGGTTCTGTAATTGCACAAAGTTTTAGTACAGCTCCTGTCTCGACTAAATATCTTCAGGCATCACCAATTACGTTGAATTTACTGGGATGACAAGTGTCTTTCTCCTCTCACCCACAGATTTTGTAACTGCTGCTCAGGCTCCAGCACAGCCTGTTTGGACCRGCTGCAGGACCCTCGGGCTTCCCTGGCCTCTCCCAGTGTGAAAACCAAGGGGCAGTCCAGGGACCAGCCCAGCACGGTTTTTATTTCTGCAAGTAACTCAGATGGCCACAGACCAGTCTGTAGATCCTTTGTCCTCCTCTCCGTGCCCGATGGGGAGAGTTAATAATAGATGTTGGATGCTGCAGGAAGATGCAGAATTTAAATGAATTCCCCTTCCCTCTCAGTAATAAAAATGTTTCTCCCCTAAGAGTCCCTTGATTAATTGATCCGGCAATTGACAAATCAAGGATGGGAACGCATAAAATCCAATAGAAAGGGATGAAAATAGCATTATGCACCATCTGATGCAGTCGGCGATGTCACGCAACGAAATGACGGCAGAAAAATAGGGCCTGGGGCTGGAGGAGCCCTCATTAAGATGTGGCAAGGGTATTATTAAGTAAAAGAACATTGATTTTGTTTGAAAGATTTGGCCATCCATATTAAATATAATCTCCGTAATGTAATCTCGGGAGTTGCTTTAAATGTCAGCGTCACTTGGCTACATCTGCTTGCTGGGGCTGCTGCTCCGAAATGAAGATGAAAACTTCATTCTCCGTCACCCATGGTGCCCCGTTTGCAGCTCGACAGGCTGTGCCCACGCAGGGGAAAGTCAGCATATGGGTTTCCTACAGGSAATACAGGGTGTGCCAGAACGGCCCGTGCGTCTAAAACACGTGTGACTGTAACAAAACAACTCACTCACAGAGGCAGAAGCAGCCAACACACAGGATATTTCAAAGCCAAAACATCGCTTTAAACTSTGGGCTTTCATGTGAGGCTCGAACACCTGGCCAAACTCTCCGCAGCAATTAACCCATGTAGCTCTAATCAAAGCCCTTGGAAGCTGAACCCCCAATCCCAAGTCCAATCTGTCAAATTCTGCTAAAGATTTTTTTTTTTCTCCTGTCTCACAGAGGTTCAGATCCAGCGACAGCAATGCCCAYGCAGGGCTGCCGTGGGTGTGCGTGGGCTCGCTGGAGAGAGGTGGCACTTGCTGATGTCCCCATCGCTCATCAGAGAAGGGGATGCTTCGAGACTGGGGAAGAGCACCATGGAACTCACAACCCTACAGCACAGTCAGTGTGAGGGTCCTCACCCAGGTGRGTGTTTCCACAGCAAAATGGTTCATGGCACCACTGGTCCCAGCTGGAAGCATGGGCTTGGTCCCAAAGAGCCGTGAATCTTGCACCTCCCAAACCTCACAGGAGTTGAGGATAGCATTCCCTGGGCCACAATGTGGGAAGGAGGTGAGGAGGAGGATCTCTGCTGAGGACCTAAAGCCAAAACCCAGCAATGGCTGGTATGAGTGCTCTTTGCTGCCTGCCAGGGGGATCTGCACTCAGAAATCCAGCACAGCACATGCAGAAGACACTCGGGCCATCTGACACAGAGAAGATTCTGTGACAGAAAGGACCATGGGCTTGAAARTAGCTGGGAAAGCATTAGCAGGATGTCATGGTTTGACCCGGTGTGAAACAAATCTGATTGGTTAAAACAGGTGATGGACAGTTGTATAAGCCACTTTCTGCCATCTCACATCCTCTGAAGAATATAGCATGGGGGTCTGGAGCCTGCCTCCAGGCTAACCCTTGACACAGGACCAAGGGGAAATGGGGACTGGATGTAGKTATTCCTGCATCCCCCAGGTCCAGCGGGCACAGGGAAGGCAGCGGTGTGAAGAGCAGGTGCCTGAGCACATGGGTTGCATAGCTCTGCTAAAGGAGCACAACAAAAGGCATCAAAACCATCTCCTTGAGAATCAGAAGTGTCCAGACACAGCTGAAGGCACCAAGCCACTTGACTGTAATGGAGTCAATTTTCTCCTTCAAAGTGCAGCGTATAAACCTTTCTATAGCCATGCACCAGCAGGGCTGTTTTTACTTTCTGCTAGCTGTTGAAAGTCATTTCTGTGGCTCCCTCTCCATTCCCTTGCCCACTATCCCACAGTTGCCATTTCGTTGCCTGCTTGAGCACTTGGGATCTCAATGGCAAAGAAACAGAAAGCTACTGCTCCACTCTGGCACTGCTTTGGGGCCAGGAAGGAATCCCATGTGGGTGGGCCTGGCAGGAGTGGGGAGGGGGGCAGTGGCAGCAGTCACGTGTGGCAAGGCTYGCCCCATGTCCCTCCAACAGGAGGTTTGCTCCCTGCATCTCTTGTGGGACCACAGCAACAATGAGCTGGGTCTTGGCGTGGTGAGAAAAAAAGCAGGGGAGTGCCTGGCCCTAGGATGCTGTGGACAGCACAAGCCTTATCCTGGGGATGAGGGAAGAGCAGGCACATTGACAGAAGAAGGCTCTTTGGAGGCCCAGAAAACTGGTGCCAAGCTCCTCGACAACATGCTGCTGGGGATGTGTAGGGTTTGTGAGCAAGAACCCTCGTGGTTTTGCCCTGATTTTATTCTCCTAATTGCCTCTTTTCAGGTAGGCTGAAAGGCTGTGCAGACCTTCGCTCTGACCAGCTCCTACCCGGCCTGATGTAGAAACCAAACAATCTGTCCAATAGGTCCACTGACTATTTTTGCCTCTCTGTTGTGACTGTGAAACAAGAAATGAGATAAAATCACTCTCAGGATCATCCTGGGTAAAGCCCACGTTGCCCTAACGCGATCTAAGTGTTAGGGTTGAAACCAGAGGGGCTTTTTCCCACATCTTTCCACACAGTAGGTGCGAAGCAGGAACAGCATTACCTTTCCCTATGGAAAAGGGTAGGAGTACCACAACTGCAACTCTGTGGATCAAATGTGGAACTTGACATTAGGGGCACRGACGAGGCACACTCTCTTCCCCTTGCAGTCGGTCACAGAGGGTGTCCAATGGAAGTACAAAAACAACCTCCCTTGGGAAAAAAAAAAGGAAGAAGAAGTAGAAAATGGAAAGAAAATAGATTTGTGTTGGTTGGGCGAGTCTGGTAATTTTGAAAAGCCACAGAGCACAAAGGGGAAAACACACACGGAAAGCAAAAATACAGAAGCTTTTGTGTGATGCCAGCAATTTTCCTTCCCTTCACTGAGAAAGGTGCTGCATCGCTGTGTGGTGTTACGTTCTGCTCTTTCAAATGGCTGAGTCAAATACCAGCTAAATTACAAAGAGTTGTACAGAGACAGGAAGGACACATAATAACAATATTTTGTCATTCCTCCCTCAGACTAGATGGATGTGGAAAGCAGAGGAGAAAAAATAATTGCATTAGGGTTCAGATAGGATTTTGATAGCAGTTATTAAATGAAATGTAAAGGTTATTTTCAAACCCAAACCCTGGGTGCTGCTCCAAGCAAGAACAGACTGGCAAATGATCTGAAATTTTCCATTTTCTTAATATTGTTCCTATGGATGTGTTTACCACATAGGCTGGCATTGCAAACTTAAATTAAAAAAAGGGAAAGGCAAAAGGGGTATCCAGACAAAACACATACTGACAGAGCAAGGGCTGGAATTGATATTTCATTGCCAGGACACCTTGCTCTGGGATAAGAGTAGCAATGAGCAGGATTGGGATTCAGAGTATATGAAACAGAGTATTTTATTTCTGCTCTCAGCCCTCCAGCTCTTCAACCCGGAGTACAACCTGGAGCAGATACTTGGTATTCAGAGAAGGAAGTGTGCCTGGTGTTGTCCAAATCTGGCTGAAAAGCCTCTGGAATGAGTCCTGTTGACTCTGATGAGCTGGGCCCAAGCACAGGCAGCCAGAGCGGGCAGGCAGGAGGCTGGCAGGGTTTCTGGAGACACCCAGGCAGCCTTAACACCTGAGTTCATAGGACCCTCCTTCATGTCCAGTTTCTGGTTATTAATCTCACAGAGTTGACATTGGATTCAGCTGTGCCTAGATCTAGTTTGAGAAGAAGAAAGAAAAGGGCTTGTTGTTGCTGGAACCAGAAAAGTCAGTCTTGAAATCAATCCACCAGCCCTAGTGAGGTGGTAGACGTTGCAGAGAAGAACCACCAGACTGTCCCAGCCCAACCACCACCACCTCAGGGCCGACCTTCTCCCYTGCAGCCCAGTGTGCAGGGAACATTCCCCATAGTGTTCAACACCAGCTGCCCCTTCTTCCATCACACTGGGCTGCAATCTTAGTTTTGATCAGCTCTTCAGAGGGACTGGTTTCAGATCCCCCTCTCCTGTGTCTTCATCTAATGACTTCTCCGCCGTTATGTTTTATCTGTCAGGGCTGGTCCGATGTCAGCTGTGGATAACTCACCTGACAGCTTGAGATCATCTGTCATTTCATCTGCCTGGTGGTCACGAACCACTTGTGATTCCCCCAGTGTCTTTGGGGCCAGAACTGACTATTGCGCCTGCCTGGCAAGATTTTCTTCTCTAAAACCTCTCTATAATTTGCAGTGCTYGAGGGACTGGCAGCTGATGCTGTTTTTTTGCAAATGAGCAGAGGTTCACGTGGCAGAAGGTGAGCGTGGAGCAGGGCAGTAAAGGTGGTTGATGGCCACAGTGGTTATTTTCAGTAGTGGGGCAGAGACTGTGTTCACTAGCGTCCCTTTCTGCCTGCTGCGATGTGGTTGTTGGTGGTGCTGTTGTACTGACCCGTGGGCTMAGTATTGAAGCCTGGTTAACAACGCGCCTCCTTTCCAGTCAAAACCTTTTCCTCTCTTCCCATTTCTGAGGAGCTCAACGCTATGCAGGATCGTAGAAGCATGGAATGGTTTGGGTTGGAAGTGACCTTAAAGATCCCRAACCAAACCTAGGCAGTGATGCCAAACTGAGGTTACCTCCACAAGCTCCAGCTTGCTCATCCTTCCTGGGCAAGTGTGGCATTATGTGGCATTCCAGATGTCTTTAACATTGTCACCTTATTATTTTTGGTGCTACTCACCGTGAGCATCATACACAGTTGCAGTCATACTATTGCTGTGGGAGCTTGTGAAGCAGCCTGTGTTGTCAGTGACACACCAGCAGCTCCCTCTCTTCCCAGACGGAGTATTTACTCTCCCTTCTGAGCTTCCCCTGGCAGCGGTGGGGGCAGGAGGATGCTGCCACCTCACGCAGCGTGGGTTGCCCATCTGTATGCCGCCCGTGGCTGTCACAAACACCAGACACGGCATCATTTGAGAAACGCCAGAGGAAAATGCTGAACCGCAAAGTATCGAGAGGAAAAGGTTAAAGACCTCTCCCAGCAGCCCTGCATGCTTTGCCCGAGCGAGAGGCTCTGACAGCAGCACCCCCCGCCCACCGCGCTGCCACGCTCCCGCTTGATCCCACATTCTCCTGTCCCGGAATGTGCGCAGGGAGGGCTCCTGCCGCACTCCCCTGGACTGTGCACTGAATGATGATGAAGTGACATCGTCATGGCAACACGTGCAGATTTCCTGGTCGCGTAGCAACCCGCTGCAGGCTGATGTCAGCCGTGTGCTGGCTGCCTCCGCTGGCTGCGCTCCTCTGATGTGCCTGCGAGATCTGCCGCGGCTTTAACCGGGCTTTCTCATCGGTTGGACGTGCCATGACATCAGAGTGATGAGGATGTTGTTTGGTGTGTGCACAGAGGGGAAGAGACMGAGATGATCTCCTCCGAGAGCCCTCATCCCAGGCGCTGTCTTGCTCAGGGGCACTAATGGGCGCGGCTTGTGTTTAGAGGCTTGGTAGTGCTTAATCTTGAAYTTACTATAACTGCTTTGTGTAATACAGACTTGGGGAGGCAAGAAGATGCCTTTAAGTGATTTTGTCTCAAGCTATCCCTCTTGATTTTTGCATTAGTCTCGTCAAAGGTACAATATTTTTGGGCATGAAGCAGCTGTAAACAGCTCTGATTTTTTCACAGCATGACAGCACATCAGGGCTATAGGGAAAGCTTCAGGCCTGATTTTTGTGCAGAGCAGGTACCTGCAGAGCTGACTGACCCATTAGCTGTTTCGTGGGTCATCTGCAGTGCAGCAAGGCTAATCCTTGTTCACAGTCACACTAAATCTCTGTMCACAACGTGAAACGGCAAAAGCCTGCAACATCCTTCTTGCTTAAGGGTGTGTTTCTTTCTATGGAGCAGAAAAATGTCTTTACAGTGATGGCTGTGGCTTCAGTCTCTGCTGATGGCCAAGTCAGGATCTACAGGTGCCAGAGCAGGTGTCTGCTAAATGCGTCTCAGTTCACTGACAGTGAGGACCCAGGTAAGGTGCTAGGGGTAGCTTGTAAGAAGCTCACGTTGCATCAGTCTTCTCCTTGCTTTGGAGAATCCGGTCCTCAGACTTGGGAAGAAAATTAGCACTTTGATATCCAGTGACCTTAATGGAAGACGTTAATTCAATTAGCACAAAGTGCTCGGCCTGTTGGACTGCTCTGCTCCGCTCTGCTGCGGGTCAGGGGGAGGCAGCTCCTGTGAGCCACAGGCACGAAGCAACCAGGGAAATGTGCTGGGAGAAGGTGTCCAAGGGCCCTACTCCAGTCAGCACATGTGCAAATAAGGCACAACAGGTCTTGTAAAAAAGCAAAGCCCCTCAGACTCCTCCATTATTCTGGTAAGGGTGAGAAAGAATCCCAGGCTGACATGGGGAGCTTTGGCATCTCTTCTAAGGTCATGGTGGGTTCTCAATCATCTGGACCCCTGTGGTGAACATCAGCTGGAGTATCATTTGGGAATTAGGAGCAACAGTTCAAAGTAAGGGAAGCCGAATCAGGGGTAGGAAATTAACATCATTCAGCAAGTCCTTCCAGATCTACTGGACTATCCATTTCTGCCTGCTTAGCCCTTTGCTTGTCCTATGTAGATCAATGGAAGGTGATGAAATACTTGTGGTGACGGTATGGCCCAAGGAGAGAAGCAACAAGAGACAGCCTGGGAGAGGGAAGGGACAGCAAGCCCTTAATGGGCCAGAATTTGCATTGCCAGGGTAACAGAGAGGAGAGGGCAGTCCTGGGGGAGGCCAGGATCACCTCAGTCAGCCACTTGCCCTTGGTGAGAGAAGGATGGAGATAAGGGCCTTCTGCTTATAGATTTGTGCCTATATGTTTTTGTGCTATATGGGAGGAGAATACTGGGCACTCAGCAAATTATGTCACCCTTGCCATCTTTCATGGGCAGACAACGCCCRGAGTGGTTTGGGAGAGGTGGAGTATAAAGGCGAAAAAGTCCCCTGGCTTAGACAAGAATCATACATGTCCCAATAATTCCAAAATCTAAGAAGGGCCAATCATGATAAATAAATAAGTAAATGACATAATAAACAATAAATAAAAAATATTGCTGTCAGGTTTCATCAATACGGCACTGCCAATGCTGCAACGAAGTGTTTCAAAAGAGCCAGAAGAGATTTGTTTTCCAGGTTCYTCATCATCAGGTCCAGGAGATGCAGATGAAGAAATCTGTAAGGCAATTGAGCTGAAGGCTTTTATCATCCCAAAGACAGATGGAATGGCTGCATACATCACTTCTCAAACATGCAGGGTGTTTTTTAGAGGCAGCAGTCTCCCAACAGCTCTTCCACATGATCAATGGTAGTGAAAAGGAATCCATCACTCTTTGGCTTCAGGCTTTTCACTCAGAACCATGTTTTATACTGTGTTTGCTCGCAGAAGAAAAAAAAATTACTTCAACAAAGACTTTAGTTATTTGCCAGTAAATTGTACAGAACCTGAAAAATGAGCAAACCAAATTGGTGGTGCTTTTACCCAGGTCACGAGGATGTGAGTTCCCAGGTCTGATGCCAGACAGGCAGTCAGCCCCAGTGGTCAAACAGTTAACTCTTGCCCTGAAGCAGCCCGTTCTGGTATCTGCTTTTTTGATATTTTTCAGGGACTATCATCACACAGAAATTTCCTCCTGTGAAGCCTGTGTTTCTGGAGCAAAAATCAAATGTCTTTCTAGATGTCTRCTTGTCAGGTGCTGTGGAAGTGCCAAACTAAACAAAATTACTGTTGTCTTTTAAGACATGTGCCTAGGAGAGGCTGTGACAGGCTTTTAAAAAGCCTCTTCAGTGTCATACACCCGGGTAGCACAGCTCTTCCTCCTCTCATCCCTTGCCCATCAGCTCGCTTTCCAAGAACTCATAAATGGAGACTCTCTCCCTTTCTCTCTTTTTTTTTTCTTTCCTTTACATTTGTTCTCTCTTTCTTTTGAATATTAAAAAKCCTGCATTTATTATTTCTTTTCCATCCTATCCTGTCCTGTTTGGTCAAGTAATTTCTTTGAGGGGATAATGTGGAGCAGTACCTCCACTCCACTCACACAGCTGCCCCAGGCCCAAGGCTGTATGGCTCAGGCAGGGATTGCTGGATTGCTCACATGGAAGTATTTTCTCCTCAATGCAACATTTTTGGCTGAAAAGTGACTTCCCAACAAGCATCACTTTTTTTTTTTTTGCCAAAGAGGTGGCATGTCTGTGAAAAATGCAGCTCATCCATCAAAACTCTCAAATGACTGGAAACGATGTGGTAAGGACATAACAGATTTGTTATCCCTTGGGAGGCTGTGCTGATGTTTATGAACCCCTTGGAGGTGCAGCCACCGTGCAGCCATTTGGCCTCTCTGCCCAAACCTGCATCCACCTGGCAGTGGGAGCTCTCTCCCTGCAGCCTTCCTTGCTCCTGTGCAGCCTTGGCCACCAGCAGGTCTCCAACACGAGGCCACCAGGAAGCGTTTGGGTCCTGGCAGGGTCCACTTGAYTTCTCCTCTGCCTCCCACCATGGGCCTGCTGCAACCACAGTGTTTGGGGAACATTTGTGGTAAGAGCTGAGGTGAGAGTTGGTTTTACCACAGTCATCACAAGGAAGAGCTTGTCCTCTGCCTTAAGAGTGCTAAGATAGTGCAGGCATTGCACCAGCAAGGACTGGAAACATAAGGGGGTTTGCAAACTGGTGTGATGCCAGCCACCAGCATCAGACCAATTCTTGCAGGCTACAAGTACAAAAACTCCRCATGAAGCTTGGAGAATTTTAGTATTTTTAATATTCTGCAAACACAAATGGCTCCTTAGGTGGGCAAATACCACCTCATCCTTGCTTCTCAACAGGCACAAAACCTGCCCTGGGGGGTGTATCGCAAAACCACCGAGTGCTCCAAACCGCAAGGGGGTAAGAAAGCTTGACTTGTTTACAAGCACTCTTCTGCTGGCTGTTGTGTTTGGGTGAATGGTTTATTATCTTCTGCCCAACTGCTTTGCTTCCCAGCCCATTCACAGAAAATCTGGGASCAGCACCAGTCTGCCTCCCTCCCGGGAGTGGAAATAACAGTGCTGGCAGATGACATTTGTGGGGCTTTTTTTTTGAAGGAAGGGAATTGTTCCTTTTTTATTTTTGCTTATGAAAGACTGAGAAAAGTCTTTCTGTTTGCAGATTGATCTGTTTGCTTTAGTTTCGTCCCATTTGATTGATTTCCTGGAAATCAGACACAACTAGCCTTGTGGAGGAGACCTCTTCCGTGCTCTGAGCATCATGCTCGTTCAAGAAAAGCGGGAATGCAAACCTGGGATAATGGCAGGCAGAGGCTGCTCTTACCTCTGCCCTGCTAGACCATCAGCCCTCACCGTCCACACTGGACATGGCACTGGTCATGGGGGTCACTACAGCTCCTTCAGGTCTGCTTCTTCCCACTTCCTCTTGGGAGGGGCAACATATCCTAGAGACAGCAGATGTTGTCTGACTCCTTCACATAGTAGCTGAGCTGAGTAGGATTAAGGATATCTGTGCCAGTTTCCAGCAGTCTCAGAGTTTGGRTTTGAAGAAGACATTTGAATTCTTCGTTTTTGTTTCTTTTTTTTTTTCTTGTCATAAATACAACGTGGGGATTATTCTGGCACTGGGAAGGGAGGCATTGCCATTGCTATTGCTGTTATTATTTATACTGGTATTGCTACTTGATCACTTTCAGGGATAGGCCATCCACCTGTTCCAGTGCCTCACCACCCTCATAGTGAAGAATTTCTTGCTAATATCTAATCTAAACCTACCCTCTTTCAGTGTAAAGACATTTCTCCTTGTCCTATCACTATGTACCCTTGTAAAAAATCCCTCTCCAGCTTTGTTGTAGGACCCCTTGGCAACATTGCTGGATCTTCCCAGACCTGTCTCCTTGTCCTGGGAGACCCTGGCCTGCAAAACCCATCTCTGTCCTGGGCCCATGGGGGCAGGGGAGGGTAGCAAGAGTGTTGTCCTGAATTGCTCAGCCTGAGGTCTGGCTGTGGAGCTGGCTTCAAGGCTCAGGAGCTGTTCCTATCAGTCCTAAAAGAGAAGAGGGCAGGTTTTGGTTACTGCTGACAAAGCAAAGCAGGATTTCTGCTTTGCACTCAAGCCTGGGTCTTCCTTCTCCTTGCCCCTGGAGCAGCCATGGGTGTGCAGCCGCTCACCTCTGCATCTGGATTTTTTCTGAGCAATCCCATGTTTCACCAGAAGGCTGAAATTTTCAGCCCCACAAGTGAAACACAAGCAGGGGTAACCACAGGACGGGAGCCTCGCTGGCCCCTGGGTGTTTCCTCTGCTGCTCTCCCCATGGAATGCTGGTGTGAGCTGGGGCTGGCACTGGCTGTGGGGCACCGTGGGTCACAGGGCCCCTCCAGCCCCTCTGAGCTGGCTCCTGTCGAGGAGCAAAYCGAGGACAAGCAGACGTGAAACCACTGAAGCAGAGCAGGTCCACGGGAGCTGCAGCCTCCAGGAAAACACAGCTGGGGCTGGGAAACAGGAGATGATGAAAACAGCTAAAGGCACTTGGCAGCCTTTTGACTCCCAGCAAAAATGTTCTGTAACGTGCATGGTGAAAGAGAAAGAAATGTTGCAGAAACAGGGAAGTAAGAAAATGGTCTGGTCTGCTGCTGAGCAGTGAGTCTGTCAGGGGGAATGACTGCCTGTGCCTGTGCCTGTGGCTTTCTGGACAGGGATTGCTGAAATGGTTCCTAAGGATGCCCTGGGACAGGTGTTGGTGAGATCTCCAGGCATTTTGTTACTGTTGGAAAGACCTGTCTAATATTCAACCCAAACCTTTCTCCCTTCTTTAACCCRCACAGCCCTGGTTCAATCCATTTTTCCTCTCGGCTCATTTTGTGAAGACCACTGGTGGTTCTCCCTGTGGTTGCTGGCAGCTCCCCCCAGGTACCCCTCTGTCTTCTCGAGCCAGGGGCTCGCTCTGAGGTGCCCCTGTGGCAGCTGTCAAGGCTGGACCACGCCGGAGGGGAGAAGACAAAGGGAGAAGAAGAAATAAAAGCCAAAAAACAAGGGTGAGGACAAGTGGTAGCAATTTGCCTCCCAAGTTGCTCATTCCAAGCATGCTTGAACACTGCCTTTGCATAACGTGTAGGGCTATATTTGTCCGTGAGACAGAAAGGGAGAGAGAGAGAAAATATTTTTCCATTGAGGTCATTCTTGCTCACTTTTTCCTCTAAGAAAATCAATGTTCTCTCCAGTCCTTTCCATTCCCTTGCCCTCCACCCTGCAGACTCATAGCCCTGCCCCTCCTGAGCAGTGTTGTGCTGGATTCCTCTTGCTAATGATGGTTGAGGTCTTTGGCCCTCTAAATCTCACACCTCCTTGGAATTCCTTCTGGCTCTTCCCCGGGCAAGCATCGTCTCCCCCTTCACTGTTTCAAATCTCCTTGTGCCTCTACCTTCCCTCTCTTTCAAATGGGAATGAGGCATGGAAAGCCCTTTCCTGGGGCTGATTTCCAAGGGCTCAAGACCGGCTGCAAAGGAGAAGCCCTGGTGGGAATGATGGGTGGTGGTGGCTGTGGAGGGGTTTCCAGCACCCCAAGGCAGGTGCTGATCCAGGCTGGGTCACTGCCTGTAGGAGTTGGGGTGGCTTGGAGGTGATTTCAGAAGGTGCATTTCCTGAGGGTGCTCATTAGCTGGTCTGAAGGCCACCAGAAAGCCAAGAGCAGTTTCTTGGTCTAAAACAGAAACTTCAAATGCACGTATTTCCAGCAGATCCTGGTTCCCGATCCTGGGAGATGCCCTCCTCCCTTGCTCAGGGAGATGTTCAGCCCAAGGAAAGCAAGTTTTCCTCTAACAAATCAATGTCCTTGAAACATCTAACATCTTTTTAGCACAGCCAGAGGAACTTTTCCTGYGAGAGGCAAAAATGATCACAAAATTGTGATTAAACTTGATTTCCTTTTTGGCTTTAAATTAACCTGACAGCTGGAGGATTTTGTATCACCCAAGGAAAACTATATGGTAATATTGACATTTCTCATTCCCTAGGTACTAAACCTTCAAAAATGCAAAGCTGCAGCTGTGCAATTCAAAAAGAGATGCAGCTTATTTTCCTGCCACTGTTAGCTCAGTGTTACTTCTTGTAGCTTCTCTGGAGCARAGAGATGCCACCACTTCCCTCAGCAAAGCCTTGGGGGTCCAGAGGCAGAGGACAAGCAGGAGCAGGGAAGAGTTTGGGCTGGGGTCTGGCCTTGCCTGCTTCCCCTGGGCAGTGGCAGACGCCTCTGACCTGGTCTGGCACAGTTTGGTATCCTGGCAGAGCACAATGGGCAATTTTCTGAGCAATTTTAAAGTTTGGATTTAGAAACAGGTGCCAAATAGGAAAGTAGTCCCAGCCTAGGTAGACCAGAGTTAATGTGAAGGTGTGATGCTACCTGCTSTGCCTTGCCAAAGGACCTGAGCTCCCGAGAGCTGCTCGGAACTGAAGTCCAGCCCTGTCTGTCCTGTGTGGCACCCACACGCAGCTCCTCCCTCCTGCTTTARCTGCTGCCTGATGTGCCCCTTCCTGCAGAGACAAGGAGCTGGACTTTGACCTCCTGATTTGATGCCAAAAGAGTGTGTTTAGTGTTTGGTAACTAATGCCTGTTGGCTAAACCTGGCTGGAAAACCCTGGGGAGCTGGGCACTGCACTTCCATTGTGATGTCTTCCCTAAAACCGTCATCCCAGCTTTCATGTGTTTGAAGTCTCTCATGTTTATTATCTATTTCCCTTAACCTCTCTGCTGTAGTGCTTCATTTCCAGGGAAGATCAATAGAGGAGTTAAGCTGACTGGGTCTCAGGGCATCTGTAACATCTTCCACTGCCTTCTTCTGCAGAGGATTTTCATTGTGCTGTTCAAAAACACTCCAGCATGTTTCAGGGCAAAGGTTATTAGACCCTCTTCACTGAGTGATTTTTTTCTGTGCTTCTTTTTTCCCCCTAAACAAAATTTATGATCCAACTCAAGTGTGGGAGGGCTGCTTACTGTAATGCTTCTAACAAAATTTATGCTGAGATCCCCTTCTCCTCTGTTGTCCAGTCCCTCTGGTTTTCTCGGAAAAACAAAACAAAACAAATCCCCGCAAAAACATCTGTGAAGCCAAACATTACCAGCAGCCAAAGCCCCATCCCTGCAGGTTATTGTTCCTGCGAGCAAGTTCACATCACATCAAGCTTTCTGGTGTGTTTGCTCTTGGACTGATGGGGCTGCAGATAGAGAGGGAGAGCAGAAGCAGATCTCTTCAGGGTGGAAGAAACAGTCCCTGTGGGAGGCACAGGGCGGGGGGGACCAGCAGAGCACTGCTCTGATCTTTGCTCAGCATCATCACAATCCAAGGAAAACTGCACGGTCAAGGGCCATGTGCTCTTGTGCAAAGTATCTTTGGGGTTACTCCAGGAACAGATGAGAGACCTCCCAGGAAAAAGAAACCCTGAGGAGCTTTCCTGGGTTGACTTCCCTGCCTGAAGCACTGCTAACCTGGGAGTGGGGTGCCCACCAGCCTGGAGCACCCACTCAGCTCACGCAGCAGAGCATCCCTGGGCCCTGCATGCGGGGCAGAGGCAGGAGGCTGTTGGACACGTGGGCAGGGCAAGGGACAGAGCTTCCCAAGCCACAGCTGGATCTCACAGCTGCAAGACCTCCCTGCTGAAAGTGATGGAGACAAATGGTTGTATCCCTGCCTGGAGCAGCAAGCTTCTGGAGGTGGGTCCTGCTCTGCTGTGATGGGACAGGACAGAACAGCCCAGGGCACAACCAGCAGCACGCTGCTTTGCCTCTTGTCCTCTCGGCTTACCTCGCCCTATGAGGCAGGTATGAACAAAAAGGCATTTGCTCAGCCTTTTTTGAAGCAGAACAGATGACTCTGGCACACAGCAGCTCCACGTAATYGCTTGGGATGGGAGCCACTGGCACGCGGAGGCAAGGCTCTGCCCAGCGAGTGCTGGAGGCAGCCACTGCCCAGGACATGCCATGCCGAGTGCTCTGCCCCCGGACACGTGTGCATGGACACACAGACACACACACATGTGCCTGGCTGCCTCCTCAGGGCCCTCCTGGCACATGCAGCCACGAATGGATTCCAGCATGACTGCGTGAGATTTGGGAAAAGGCAGGTTAGAGGGCTAACCACAGGCAAATGCAATTACGGAAAAATAGTCCAATAAATAGAATTACGCTCTCCCACCCCAACAAAGGATTACAGCCAGGCCTTGAGCAAATTTAGGGTAAGGGGAAATCAGGCACTGGATGTGGAGAGTACCAGGGATCTGGAAACAGGACAGTGCATGTTGCTGAGGGAAAAATCCCAGCCTGCACTGGTCAGTGTTTGCATGGATGCTGCATTGGGCCAGGCTGACCCTTTTCCAGTGTGGGAAGCCAAGGCCAGCATTCAGGTAGGTGCCTTCTCCCTGTCACCTGCTACAGCAGCAAGCCAGGGCACACCACAAGCAAAGATCAGACTTGTTCTTCTTTCTGGCCGGTCAGTAACCAAGGGACTTTTCTTCATTTAGCTACAAAAGGTGAGGAAGAGCTTATTCCGCCAGCCCAACTCCACCAAGCTGTGGATCAGGTGATCAGGAACAAGTAGGGCTATTCATTTCCCCTAGCTATTAACTGACCAATAGCAGGTTTTTTCCACTTTGAAAATCCCTTTAAATGACCAGTCAATTAAAAAAAAAAAAAAAGGCTCCAGACAATCTTGCAAATTATCTCACATCGGCACATGCTCCATTTCCCTTGGATCATCACTCTCACCACTGGACATCACAGAGTTTTTACTGCATCTCAATCAGCTCCTGGGGTGCTACAGACACACCAATAAAGGAAGCAGAGGCTGGGCCCACCTTCCCATCTCTCAAATCTTCAGATTTAGCCTTAGCTCACGTTGATGCACTTGAATAAATTTCCAGTGACTGGATACCCACCTTGCTCCAGCCTGAGGAGTCCCTGTCACTGAAGAGCAAGTGCCTTGCCCAGGTGTTCCAGGTGCTGAGCCATGCCCTGCCAGCAGCAGGAGGGTTGTAGACACACTTAATGGCCAGGTGTCATCTCTGCATGTGTTTTAGCTGAAACCAAACCATTCTTCACTTGTATTTCTGCCTAGCCAGTTTGAAGGGATATCAGAGAATCATGGAATCGTTTAAGTTGGAAGAGACCCTTGAGATCATCAACTCCAATCATTTGCCCAGCACAGCCCAGCCCACCACTAAACCATGTCCCTAAGTGCCACATCTACATGTCTTCAAATACTTGCAGGGGTGGTGAACCCACCACTTCCCTGGGCAGTCTCTTCCAATGCTTGGCAAAGCTGTCCATGGAACTTTTTTCCTAATATCCAACCTAAACCTCCCTTGGTGCAACTTGAGGCCGTTTCCCCTTGTTCTGTCAGAGATGGTAACCTTATAACACTGGAAATTTGACTGCAGACAGGAACATTGAGCCCTCTTGTCCAACCAGATCAGCCTGCAAGCTAAAGAGCATGAATATCAAGTCCAGTCAGGAAGGGCATAAAAGGTCTCTTAGCTGATGCCAAGAAGCCAATCAATGGACCTGAGCAATTGTTAATCATCATTTTATATTATCAGATTGTTAACACTGGGGCATCAGCACTTCCAGGGTTTAGCACCGAGATCCTGCTACTCCTCCTCTTTTGGCTTTAAAGGCGCTGCTGCCATCATCCCCACCATGCTGCACTCAACCTAACCCTGCCAGGAAATGTTTATGAATCAGGGCTGTTCCCATATTGCCAATTAAGCCTGATTAAAATGGGAAGAGAGTTGTTTTTCCTCAAAGGGAAAGTAGGTTTTGAGAAAAGCTCTAACTTGAAGGTTGTTGTTCTGATTCCTCTTTTTCTGCTGCTCCTCTTCATCATCACACAGATCCAGATCCATTAACTAGACCTTTTGGTAGGAAAGCCATGCTGAACCCAGAGTTTGCTTGCTCCAGCCTTGCTCTGCACTTGGATGGCCGAGAGCAGCCCAGGCTCCCCAGCTGCTGGGGCATGCAGGTCATGGAAGAGATGCAGCACCCAGAACAGCAAGGGCCTGACCAGCTGTAGGTGAGAAACAGGCCCAAGCTCTGCCTTCCAAATGCTGAAAAGGGAGAAAAGGAGGTTCAGAGTGGATCTTCCTAATGTGCTCTGCAACTACCTGAAAGGAGTTTGTAGTGAGCTGGGGGTTGGTCTCTTCTCCCAAGTAACAAACGACAGGACGAGGATATTAGGAAAAAATTGTTCACCAAAAGGGTTGCCAAGCCCTGGAAGAGGCTGTCCAGAGAGGTGGTTGAGTCACCGTCCCTGGAGGTATTTTAAAGATATGTCGATGTGGCACTTGGGGACACGGTTTAGTGGTGGGCTTGGCAGTGCTGGGTTAATGCTTGGACTTCAAGATCTTAAAGGTCTTTTTCATCCTAAATGATTCTATGATTCTATTCTATGATTCTGTGATGCTCTACAGCACAACAATCCTGACACCAGGRGCTCACCGTGTCTTTCCCTACTGGCTCCAGTTCAGCGCAAAGAGGCTTAAGGACAGAGTGCAATGCTGCCATCCCATGCCTTTGGAAACCCTGACCCAGGAATCCCACGTGTTCCCCTTGAAAACCCACTCAAAGGTCAAGAGAGAATTTTTTTTTCATAAATACATTTTTTGACCTTCTAGCCTCAAAGCTTGTGCAATGTAGCTGGGTTGCAGGGTCAAGTTTTGTCTGGAAAAGGATTTCTGAAATTGAAAGCTGAGCACCTCACAGCATCCCCTAAACTGGTTCCCTGGGCCAAAGTGCTGATCCATGGTGATCCACCAAAGTGCTGGATGAGGCCAGCTGAAAGCACAGTCTCCTGATTCCAACAGCAGACCCTGAGAAGGGTTTAATGCCCAGGACCAGTTTCCTCATGAACCAGAGGGGATGCCTTTGGGCATGGTAACCCCTGACTGATTCCTCTCTGTGAAGCTGCCCAATTACTCTTCAAAGCTCTGCAAGGGCTTGGCAGCCCCAGCATCCCACAGAGATGAGCTCTGCCATTTCCAGGCCAGGTAAAGCAGTACCTCATTCGGCCTCTTTGAACACACCAGCAGGGGATCTATCCGCTGCTCCTGGTTCTTGTCTTACAGGACAAGGGATGGTCTTTTTTATGCACCTGCTCTCTACCATCATTGCAGGCAGTTCTGCCCCAGACTGAGATATCCTAAACTATTTAACGATTCCTCGAGCAGAAGCTGCTCGGAAAACTTTGATTACCTTCGATGTCTTTCTCTGAACATTTTTCTGCTCTTCTGTGGGTGGAAGAAGGTGGGTGCAGCACCCTCAGGGCAACCCCTGCGGTACCAASAGCGGCTGCGAGGCTCTGTGCTTGTGGGGGCAAAGAACCTTTTTCGCAAGTGGGGTTTAACACCCCAAAATAAGCTGTGAGCTGGCGCGGTACCCCCAGTGTCACCTGCGAGGTGCTGCGCGTACCTCGGTCTCTGGGCTGAAGGCGTTCGGGGTCTGCAGAGCAAAGAGCGCCGTCACACCCGAGTCTGCAGTTCAATCCTGCCATCTGCAGCTCCCGCCTGGAACTGCGCGAGCATCTCCTGCCCCACGGGCAAGCTCCCGCCTGGAGAAGGGCAAACGAGCCCTTATTTAAATAACCTTCTCAGGTGAAGTTTCCGTGTTTAAAATTCCCAGAGGTGAGAACAGGAGGAACAGGGTTTGAAGAGGAATGAATATACTGTAAATGAGATAAAGTCCTTTATCGAATGATTAATTAGTTAAAACACACACCCCTGACAAATTCAGATGAGATTAGCCTCAGGAGAGTGTCTGCTTATCAGCAGTACAGGGGGCTAATAGCTGTACTGTGTCCCAGAAGTTTTACACAACATGTCCATTTCAAGGGGGGGAAAAAAAAAATGTTTGTTCAAATACTTTGCCCAGGAAATTCCAACTTTCCAAAGCTTTGCGTGCTTTCAGTGCTTTTTTCACAAAATCGTAGAATGGTTTTGGTTGAAAGGGACCTTCAGGATCAATCCCCTGCCATCAAACCAATTCTTCTGTCAGCGTGTCCCTCTGAGCCCTCCCGGCTGGATCCCACCTTAACTCCAGGAGCTGTCATAATCCCCATCCAGATCTCACCACTTCAGATCCCTGTGCTGGAGGAGAACATTGTGCTCCATCCATCCGAACTCCTGTATTATACATGACATGGCACGTCCCTGGATTAATGAAGTCTTCCTTTAATCAGAGCATATCTTGTCAAAAAAAAGAGAAACAATCTGTTCCTGACCTAAAAGTTTCTACCACTGACTTTCTACCACTGGTACGCTTGAGACTCAGGCCTTTCTGAAGGCTCTCCCACTGTTCAATCAAAAGTAAAAGGGAGTTTTGGAAACCCTGTCCCCTTTTTAATCGACTTACTGTGAAGCTGAAGAGGAAATAATTCTTCTATGCCTCGGTTGATTCAACAGAATCAATTCATCCATAAAGTGTCTTGAAAGCYGTGAATATCTGTATAAAGGCCTAATGCCAGGTGGTTTTTTTTTGTTAATGCTATGTTAGAAGCACATCATTATACTGAAATATCCAAAGGCTCTTGCTTAGCATCTCATGCAAAATTGCCGTCTCAGTACCAGCAGTCTGCTCATTAGAGAGACGATTTTTTTTTTTTAAATGTGTGACTCATGAATCCCTCTAATGTAGGTCAGTGGGAATGTGTGTCAATCCACCACCAGCCTGGCAGCACGGAGGGCACACCCCGCGGGCACAGCTCAGAGATGATACCACAGCTTCCTGAACCTTTCAGCAGCTTTGCAGGCAGCTGCTGGCCCTTGCGTCCCTCAGTTTGGCGCTTCCAGCTCGGCAAAGCAAAGCTGTTTGCTCAGCCTGTTGCCTCTTGGATGTGACTGCTGTCCAACAGCATGACCCCCTCTCAACCTCGGGGGCAAGGAGAGTAATAAGACCTTAAAGAGAAGTTGCACAAGGCTAAAACCCCAGAAATTATTTTTACAAATGCAGCTTAATGGAAAAAGGTTTCTTTTATCCTGTATTCTGAATTTGGCTTTAAACCCAGCCCGCTGTCTGAGAAGTGCCTGCAATGTCATGCCTTCATGTCCCAGCAGCAGAGATGAGTGATTACAGATGTCTGCCTTTCCTAGGACTTGTTCACATTAAATGAACATTAAGAGAGCTGGATCTGTTGCCTGCTCAAAGAGCTGAGCCAAAAATGCTGTTTCCCAGCATCTGTTAGCATGAAGTTGTCAGGTGAGCTGTCTGGTAATGCCCAGAGGGACATTACGGGGTTTATGAGCCCTCCACAAGGGTATCCCTGTCAGCACCAGGAGCAAGGTCAGAGCCTGCAGGAAACATACTTTCCCATGGATGAGGTGACCCCTGTCAGCATACAGGAGTATGCTGAGATCTCTTAGCTTGTCTGGTGTGACTTTCCCAGGCCCCCATGATTTTGCACTATGGCAGTAAGGCACAGAAACCTCCCCAGAGCATTTCTGCAGTCACCTCTGGCACAGGCACTTGCTGGAGAGGTTGGTGCTTGCACCAGGAAACCTTTGCAGAAAATGCTGCCTTTTCTTCCCTGTACACAGGCACATCCATGCCTAACTTCATACTCACTGCTCCTCTTCCTCTGTTCCAGCCAGGCCACGGAGTGTCCTCCTGCCACATCAAAGTTCAGGGAGTTTCTGATGCCTCCTTTTGGGAAGGAGGAGTGATGTCAACCCCTATCCACGCCAGAGCCAACAACCAAATGAACGGTTTGAAATGCTGAGTGTTAAAAAGACCACTTAAAAATCCAGAATTCCCCTCTGCTGCCTTTAATGAGGATTCTGCCCGGCAAGCAGAGCCCTGAAGAGAATGTCCAGGTCCACCACAGCACATTGCTCTCCCTCTGGCTTCCTTACCCCTTCAGCCTCGTGTGAAAGGCTTTTGCCAAGGGACCTCAGTGGGAACCAATGGCATCTGGGAGCCGTGGGTCAGGTGTCCAATTCATCTTCTAAATTTGATTCAACCTTGTGCTGTCCATTACTGATTACCCCAAAAGCTTGAAACTGATTATTTTTTCCAATGGGGGAAAAAAAATCCCTTGGTTTTGTCTGATATTATAATGAAAAGGGAAGCTTTTATGTCAGTGTCTAAGAGAAAAAAGAAATCATCAGAAAAAGGAAAATCTGGCACTCAAAGCTATTATTTTCTTTTAACCATTCTTGCAATCCAGTAAAATCAAGACAACCTGACAACCTCAATTTCATTTCACATCTCCTGTCACCTCTGAGCTCTAGAGCATGTGGAATGCTGGTTTGAAAAAAACCCAAACCCAAACACCTAGGCACATTAAAAGTTCTACAGGTTAATGGCTGTGTTTAGGTCTTGCAAATCATACACASCATTGGTAAGCAAAGCACCTTCCTGCTCCATGGATGGAGATGTAACCTGTGTCCCTCAGAGATAAGGAGAAGGGGTTTTAGGCCATGAAATCCAAGGATGATGGAGAAGGTTCACCCCACAGCTGTGCCTCCCACCTTGTCTCGGCATTTCTCCCTGTGTGGGGCTGGGAACCATCATTACAGCCCAGCTCCTCAGCATCAGGCAGACAAAACAAGTAGAGGAGAGGAGAGTGGATGTAAGACACAGGATGGGCTAGAGCCATTCTTCCCTCTTTTCACTGCAGTCTTCCCACAAATCTTGTATTGTGAGAGAGCTTTACTCCACTAAGTTGCTCTTTCCCTGATTTCAGGCTAGAAGACCGTTTGCAATCTGCTCTGCTGACTCAAAATGCCTATGGGATATCACCCTAGAGAATACACATTCTATTGAATACCAAGTACCCTTCATAGAGGCGATAGAATTCCCTCTCTCTCTCTGCGTGGTAGGTATTTCAGCTTAAACCCTGGGAATGCTTCAGGAGATGCATTCATCATCTGGCTGAATAATTCAGCTTATGGAGATGATATATTTCCTCCCCTTTTTCTTGAATGCATTGCTTTTAAATGCATAATACTGTTTGCACAATAATCTTTCATCTTGCACAGCCAGCCTCGGTACAGAGGTATTTCTGTGGCAGCTTTGCATTTGATGCTGGATGGCATCAAATCTAACGGATGGCATGTAAAGCAAGGAAATAATATTTCCTCAAGTGGGAAGCTTGTATGTATTATTCAATCAGCACCAGCCTTGCACGGGCTAGCTTTTCTCTCGGGGAAGGGAAACGGGCCAGCTCTCCCAAACCTTTGGTATCCCAGAAGAGGTACCAAATTTCCTCGAGGTGCTACAATAAAGATCCTTCCCATGGTGGTTTAGGGATGGAGGGCCGAGGGAAGGACTTGGATTTGAGTCTTGCAGTACTTCAGCCCTTCCCAGGGGCTTTGCAAGGATCGGGTTTGTGCCTGCCAAGCGCTGCGAGCAGCGAGAGCTCAGGCCAGGGAGCCTCTAGATGTCACTGCCAGGCAGCAGAAATGGACCCCAGTGCCCAGTGCCACAGCTGGCGGCACAGCTGGCGGCAGGGACACAGGGTGGCAATGGCCAGCCTGGTGGGGGGCATTGGGAAACCTGCTCCGAGGAGGCTGGTGCCTGGGACTGCCCGGACATCCCCTCCCCAGGGCTGAAAAGGTGCAGCTGTTGCAGCGTGGGACCAGGTGCAAGGAATGTAGCCAGAAATTGCAGGATAAGGGATTTCATGTAAGAAATTGCCAGGTAATAGTACAGTGTTTCAGCTCCAGCCCTGCAGCAGAGACCCTATAAGGCTAAGCTCAATAATGCCAAATAGAGCTGGTACCCCCCTACCAGAGAAACGATCCCAACATTTGTCTGTGCTCCTGCCGAGCCACCTAAACATGGGGAGGGGTCTCTCTTGACAGAATTTCCATCTGCCTCCTGCTCAGAGAAGGACAGTACCTGCTTTCAGAAAGGGTCCCCATCATGCTGAGGGCAGCAACAAGAGCTGAGCGTTCCCAGGCACCCCTCCAGGCTGCACACTGGAGAACCAGTCCCTCACTGCTGCACCCTTGCCCGAGGGATGCCTGTGGCTCTGCAGCCCATGCTCAGGGCATTTGCTGTGGCATGGCTACTCCCTGCTTTGAGAAATGCCTTGCATTAAGAAACAAAAATAAAAATCATTAGTGCACACCACAAAGTGCATGGGCCTGTGGGCTGCTCACAGCCAGGGCCAAACCCAGCCTTTCCCTCTCCATGTGGTTATGGAATAATGAGCACTTTTTTTTTTTTTCTGTATAAATTGCAGCAGTTTGTGAGAGATCTGAGGCACAGCCAAAAGCAGAGAGGGAGGTTCAGCTTCTCCAAACCTGGCCATGGACACCCCCGGTCTCCCATGCCAAAAGATCAGGATGTGTTCACTGCAGCATGGGCACCAAACCACAGCCTCTAAGTTGTCTGGGAAAGCCTTGATCCAGGCTGCATGGCGAGGAAACATCATCAGGAGCAGACCCTGTAACCAAGATGTGTGAGACCTTCCTCCTCTGTCCATCCTGGGATGACTTGGACATGGTCTCTGCCAGGCAGACGTGAGACACGAGGCCTTTGGKTCTCAGGAGAAGGGCAGTAAACAGCAGGGCTTCGAGATCACATCCAGAGATTACGCTTGCAGGGTCAGCTGTCACCACTTCTGCACCAAAGTCCTTCTAATGCTAATGGTTGGCTTAGATCCTACCTAATTTCATCAGCTCTATGTCCCATCTTCTATGCTAGGGAGTTCAGCATCACTAATCTCATCTGCTTCAGCTTCTGCTCCTTCACATTGCCTGCTTCTCACCCTCTCAAGGGCTTTAGCCTCATGAACATTCCAAAATAGAGCTTTTGTTTGAGGTTCTTCTCTTCAATTTCTAACAGCAGATTCTCTTAGGGCTTTTCAGACTTGTGTCCCTGAGGACGAGAAACTGATTTTAATAAAAAAAATTAGAGATGATATTCTCATAATTGGATGAATCTCAGAGCCTTGAAAATGCCAGTAACCTCATGGGGATCACACTAACATTTCAGAGCTGGCAAACACAGATGAAGGGGCCTGAAGATTTTAATGGGGGCACCATCCCCATAAAGTTGGCCTTCACTGCTTAATCACACAAAGATGACACATAGCAGCTTTCCTTCTTTATCTAACACCCCAGTGATCTGAGCTGCCTTTGTTTTTAATGTTGGCCCTTGTGTTTGTGAAATGTATTAAGTTTCTTGTTGCTTCTGGAAATAATAGTCACCACTGTATTATGGCAAAATCATTGCTTTTCTCCCTTATTGACCCTTTCTTTTTTTTTTTTTTTAAGGCTACCAAACACCCTTGACTTTGCTTTTGGGATGGTTAATCAACAAGTCTGTCACAATGATGGATTCCTCCCGAATTGTTGCTTAATTAGCTTGGTTGGAGGTATAAATCAAGTGGAATACCAATTCTTCCAATGCCACAGACAGGCAGCCATGCTCAGCTTGACAGCAGTGAGTTATTACCCTGCCCCAGTGCAGGATCAGCCTGCAGGCACCAGCCTGCAAACCCAAAGGGGCCCTGGGTTTGTCCCTGGGACTGCTGGTGTGCACAGACCACAGAGCCCACACAGCTGGGCAAAGGGCCAGTGGGGATGAAGCTGAAGGGAGGCTCTAAGGGGCTCTGTGCCTGGGCACAGTCCCGAAGCATCACCCCCAGCAGCTGCTCACGGGGACACAACTCGTGGGTCAGTGCTGTTTCTCACCTGGTGTCTATGCCTGCTTTCTAATGAAGAAGAGACACTTCAGTCTGTGGCCAGACTAAGTTATGAGACAAGGATCTTTGTCTCCTGACAGGCAGAATTGCCTTCCACAGAAAGGCAATTAGGCATCATAGCAAAAGGAGAAGTAAGACGTTGGTTGCAAATTAAGATTTTTAAGATTGATCTTAATAGCTTGGTATTTTTATAGATGAGACTTTCACACAACAAGAATGTATTTAAACCAGCTGACTTGAGCTGAATTTTGCAATTTTAACAGAGATGACTTCTCTGTAGCTACAAAGAGCTTGTTCCCAGTAGTTCTGAGCCATCTGAGCACCCCTGAACTGTGTGGTGGACATCATCCAGAAGTACTTCAGTTCTTTTACTTACCCTTTTTTAATTCCCAGGCTAAACTAAACAAACCTTTCTCTGAAATGGATCTACTAATGAGCCTTTTTAACAAAGCATATTTATTTTTCCATGGCCACCTTTTTATCTTCTCTCTTTGCCAACATTTTCAGAGGGCTTAATTAACGATTAACAATTTCAGGTGGGACGTGTAAGTCGTGCTTTGGAGCAGAAATCAGTTTGTTCAAAAATTACTGAAAAAATATTAGAGTAGTCTAATTTTACTGATTTCCCTTTCCCCTCATTTCCAGTGGAAGAATGGGTTCAGTGGCCCCTCTTGCCTAGGACCTACCAAAATAAGTAATGCTCTCCAAGCTGCTGAACAAGGCACTGACACAGACTGACCTCATGACAACAAAGACCCAGGTCTCTTCTTTACCTTGTGATGTTGCTCCAGCGTGTAACATCTCACTGCCAGATGGGTAAATCTGTTGCCAGCGTGCGGATGCCTCAATGGAAACTCGTGCAGAGGGTCTGGGTGAGGCACGGTGTGAATTATATTGCCATGGCAACCCTGGATTTCTTTCATCCATTGACATTTGCATCCTTCTTTTTTGGCATTTTCACAAATAGAGTCTTCAAAGACTCTTTTTTTTTTCAATAGCTGAGTAGAATAGATCACTAAATCTGCTGTTATCACCGTGATAAAAAAGTATGAAAATGAAGTTCATGTGTGGGTACAGAAAGGTTAGAGTTATTTTGCAGGCTTAAGTTAAATTTTTGAGCAGGAATTATGCCTGAAGAAACCCTACATTTTTAAAGACATCAGGGCAGAGGAAGAGAATGCAGTTCAGATAAACTTGTCTGTTCCCAGACAGTCCTAATATAGATGCTGGAAGTCAGAAAAAAGCACTGAACAATCTGTTCTGTATGTCTAACATGCCACCTCATTGCTGTAGCAAATAAAATGGAATCCCTATAGTTGATGAACTCAAATATGCTCAAGATTTTTTTTTTTTGCTAATTTATTAATAAAAACTATAAATAAAATCAAAAAGCTTCTGGTGTTATTTATGAATTATGGCTAATTTCTTCAATATTTTTCTGGCATTTAGGAATGGCACACAAGCAAATTAAGAAATAATTCAAATAAAACTATGCCTTAATTGTTTTTGTAACCTACATATTATAGACTCCCTTCACATAAAAGGCATGGTTCTATCCTTCTTTGCAATGGAGTTAATGGAGCAGTTCCTGTCTTCTGTGCAGGTTCTCCTGACCAGGAGAACCAGCCACATTATTTACAGGAAGATGAGAGGAGATTACAGTCAACACTTCCAGCTTGCCCAGACCATTAGGCACTACCAGCTTGCCCATGGATTGCTTTCATTAGCAAGTCTTCTTTCTCCAAGGCATCTCCAGTTTGCCTGGAAAGGACTCTTCATCCCAACATCTGAGTACCACCAAGCGTAAGACAATGTCCATAGGAAACCTGGCTCCACTCCGTCACAGTGGCTTTTCAAGATCCCCATGGATGACTTTTGCATGGGATGGCCTTGGGCACTGTTCTACTGAGGAGGAGAAACGCCACCTAAAACAGAGGTAAAGAGACTCACTCAAAATACAGAGAGCTACGGGTCAGCCTTTAGGAATCACTGATGAGGATATTTTTGCCAAGAGAATTTTTTCAACGAAAGACAAGTGTGTTTTCCCACATCAGTCACAGTTTGTTGGACTCCAGTTTAAACAGTTCCAGTCCTCTGAGGGTCCTGTGCCATGACTGCCCAGGTTCCAGCTGCAAGTGCCTGCTAAATTGCTCAAGTGAACTGCTTACAAACACCTTACAGGCAGGATTTCATTCCAAACTGGTAAGTGAAAATTATGATTAATTATATATTCCCAGAAGTTATGATCAGTTTATGAATGATTCATGAAAAAAAAAAAGAAGACTAAATAGACTATGAATATAATTTGCAAGCAATAATTTAAGCAACTTCATCTCCAAAGGCGAGGTCCTTCTAGCCACATATTTACCTAATGATAGTCTGCAGTACAAGTGGTGAGTGCTGTGTGGAGTATATTGTGTCCACACATCAACACATCCAAATGCAGGTCTGCACTGTCCCCAGCTCTGAATGCCAAAGGCAGACTTTCAAACAAACAACTGTTTGCAAACAGAGCTCAGAGGGGTGAAGGCATCACAGTGCTGAGTGCTGAAGCCCAGCTCCTACTGCAGTTGGACACGCCGGATGTAAGTAGGAGCCAAGAGAGAGGAGCTGCTGGGCCCAAATGTTGTCCAAATGGAGCCAAGGTGAAAGACACAGGGTCATCCTTGCCTTGGGTCTGAACCTACCATGCTTTCTCCCTGGGGGGGGGTGTAATTTGAACCCCAGTTATACATTTCCCCTTCCCACTTCTCACCAAAGCTGGGATCCAATGGAAACTGCCTTCAGAAACAGGGTGTGAGACACCCAACAGGCTGTTCATGTATTGTAATTCCTGTCTATAGGAAGGCTTATCTGGATGCAGTTTGTGCATTCGAAAGAATGTCATGGGTTTGGGGGTTTTTTTTGTTTTTTTCACTCCATTTTTGAACTGGGCTGATAAGGAAAGTGTGCGACTTTGCCCAAGGATGCTCCACAAATTCCTAGGGTCAACCGCCTCTCCACTACATGTTTTCTCTAAGGATTGGGTTTCCTCTCAGTTTTCTCCTCGGTGACAAATGTCTGGGAGCAGCACTAACATTTTAACACTGCAGCTGGAACAGTTGCATCCCAGAGGATCAGTAGAAGCACAATGGCCAAGATGGTTCATGGATGTATAAACAGCACAAGTTTTACAGGAAAAGGCAGAGTCTTTCATGAGAACCAAGCAGCAAAATTGGACAGTCCAGGTAAAGTTCAGAGGGAAAAAGCCCCTCTTCAGGCCTGGCATGGAGGGAGCAAACATCAAATGCAGCACAAGGTAGGGACTGTTGTTCAAACATAAATTAGATCACATAATTCAGTTAAAAATGTGAAATCAGCCTGACCAAGAAATCTAAGTGATGTCATATCCCCATCCTCTACTTGACTTTATATTTGTTGCAGCTATGCAAGATATGCAGAGGTAATTGCACCCCTCAGAAGAAGACAAAAAAAGAAGTTCCGCTCACTCCTCTATTATCTCGGGTAGGGGGCAAGTGGCAAACTGGCCCATTGGTAGTCTGTGTAACTGATAAGGTCATCAGCAATTCCCCAGAAAAAATAGCCCGAAGTCCAATTCCYCTTGCAGCCCCTCTCCAGCCCCACTCATGCTGCAGCTCTCACCTCTTTCTCTCTTTCTCTTGCATCTCTTTCCCTCAAACCCCACCACAACCCCAGGGTGAGCTTCCTGCAAGGCCTCCACTTACATCTGCTGTGGCTGCTGTAAGGGCACCCACCCTCTCTTGTCAGCATGTGCAGTAATGAGGGAGGAGGTGTCTTACCGAGAGCTCTGGCCTCTCCTAGGTGTACATGACCAGAGTCAGCCACTGGAAAAAGGAGAAGAAAAGGTGCATTTAGAGAGTGATGGTACACCAAGTATTCTGATGTGTCTCAGGACCTTCAGGCAGTGACCCAGTGACTATGGTCCTTTTGTACTGCTCAGGATCGTTAAGGGATTTTGGAACTGCCTCTTTCCCTTATTACGATTCAGACCCAGAAACACTTTCCATATGTTGTTTTCCATGATAAATTATTGCAGCAGCTGCAGCGGGAGCAATTGCTGGGAAAGGACGGCACCTGCCTGATTGCAAGTGGAAGGGATAGCAACCTTTGGGAACCCAGCTGTCCTACAAGCTACCCTATAAAACAGGTTCAGGTCCTCTGCTTGCAGACTGTGCTCTGCCCTTGGTGCAAAACAGATTTCATAAACTATGAGCCACTGCACTAACCACAGAGTGTAAACGGGAGCTGGCAAGATTGTAAAAGSCTTTTTCAAAAAATCTTTCTAAACACTGGGTTGTCAAATAACAGTCCCCAGACTGATAAAATGCAGTACTCAGGCATATCACTATGGAGCACAGCAGGATTTTTGCTTCAGACTAGCTGATAAAAAGCTTGATGTATCCCCATTCAGCCAGCTATCCTTCAGGCTGTGCTTTTAAGACAAACAGCAGCAGCAAGCATTTGTCTGCTGTTTCTTTCTTAAAACCAAGATGTTTTGCAATTCAGGATTAACAGATGGGGCAGTAAGGAATAAGGGCATGGAATTTTTTTTTTTGTTTCCTCAAAGTCACTTTGAGCAATATTTCCAGCAATGACAGGCTGGTGTCAGTAAGGGAAGACTCCGTGCCTTGGCCGTGGATGGCCAGGGAACCCCAGGGAAATACCTCCCACACAGGAGGATGTGCCTCCAGCCAGGAGCAAAAGCCCTAGCAACATACATCACACACACCATCTTTAACTTCACCCTTCTGCTAACATGTGGTCCCACTTTGGACCTGGAGAGAGAAGGAAGGAGCGTTCTTACCTCCATTGCTGTCATCAGAATTTGTGATCCGCCCTCGGCTAAGTTTTGAAATGCATCTAGGGGCAGAACAAAGAAAACCTTATTTCATGAGGAGGAAGCAGGACATAAGGCTGTGGCAGCTGAGGAGCAGAGCTGTAATCCCTGTGCTGGCATGCTCTGCCTGGCTCAGGTGTGCTGCCTGGCCAGATCTCATTTCTGTGCTAGGTACCCCCTCTGCCTTGGCCCTGAGATCACAGCCTGGGAAGGCATCCCAATTTTAGGGCCAGAATTTGGCAGAAGTGTAGGGACRGGGAGTGCTCAATGTGGCTGCTTTCATCTCCTCTCATAATTTGTTTCAMTTGTTTTCCTGCCCGAAGACTGACAGGAGAACGGTGAACTAATGAAACACATCTTCCCACAGGGAAACTTTCTGTTGGTCCTTTTCCATCCTCCCTGGCAGTGAGTGATCACAGTGTGCCCTAAAGAAAGTGATTCTCTTGAAGTCATTAGTATGCCTTGCAAGCTTTTTGCAGGGAATATAAATGCAGATGCTGCTGTTATTCAGCTAGAGTTTGAAATTAACATTGCTGAAAGTTTTTTTGACAGAACACTTTGCCATCAGAAAATTTAAATCCATTCAAATATTGGTATTCTATGTGCATATTTATATTGCAATATGTCTAGGAGAAATCTTCAAGCTCAAGTGTTTGGATAAACTCAAAACACAGCATTTTGAGGGGTTTTTATTTATTTAGAAATGACTTTTCTCCTAGAAATGTGCTGTTATAAACAGTAATAAAAAGTTGAAACAAATTTAAGTCTGTCCATCCTCGAATGACACATTTCTCCAGGAGCATGTTTCCCACCCAGAATGGAAAAGACTTTGTAAGGTCACAAATGTTTCAAAACCTGCCCAGCCTTAGAAAAAAGGCTGCTGGGAGAGGGTAGGAACAGGGCACACGGGGTGATTGCTCATCTGCCCCTTAGGAGGCAACCAGAGCTACCTGTATAGCCCAGAGCAGCGTGGGAAGGTAACAYGATGAGGCACATCCAGCCTACACAGCTCTGAAGAGAGGCACAGAACAAGGAAATCCCCCTGTTGAGCCCAGTCCCTTGACAAGGCTGTATTTGCAGGGCTGGGCTTGCACCCAGCAGTCTTTTTAGGAAAAAATGGCAGCGCTGAAATTACCTCCTCTGGGCAGAGGTAAGTGCCTCTTTACTGCTTCATTAACTCCAGTTAAATAGAATTTGCAAAGAAGCTGCTGCTTTTGGTTTGGGTCTCATCTCTGGCTATCTTGAAAGGATGAGTAATGATTCAATGGGACAGATTTTATCTTCCCTGCTGCATTCACATCATCATAAAGGTTGACTGCCTTTTATTCCCACTTGGCACCCTTATCTTCTTCTGTAACGAACTTATTCACAATGATTTGAAAAGTTTGAGAAATGTGTTCCACATTAAACCCTCTGTAAAGTGATAACTGAAAGAGTTGAGAGCATTTTAAGATTCTCATTACAGACAGCAATGAAACTTTTAGAGACTCCTTTCCACATGGATGCAAAGGATTTGTCTTTACATTGGCCCTTAAAATGTAAGAGGATCTTTTTTAAATGAAAAAAAAAATACCACGGTACTAATTTAGGCATAAGAACTCTCATCTACAGCAAGTGACATGTATAATCACAAAAAATGGGTGTTTACAAGCTATCTTCTTCTTTTTTTTTTTTTTTAATGAAAGCATTAAAATCAGGACACACTCTGACTTTCAGGGCTGCTTCTACTGTACTCCCTTGAAATGGGATTTTAGGCAGTGTCACCCGAGCGGATCTGCTGACCACAACTGGCCCATTAAACATCAGTGCTAAAAACACATGGGAGAAAATGAACGCTCATTTCCATGCACTGTCGAAACCCAGCTCATCCCAGAGACGAAATAAATTGCTGTAGCGATGTTCTAGCACAGGGGTCACAATTGCTGACTTTGTTTAACTACCAATATCTCCAGTCAAAATGCTTATTATTAGAGCAGCAAAAATTATGATTTTGCAAAACAGAATTTCATTTATATTCAGGCAAGGGCTTATTCACAGCCACTCCCTCCTTGCCAGTGCAAGACAACTGCTGGGCGCAACACAGAGCATGGATTTGTTTATCCACCGAGAAGGATGTTGGACCTTCTCCTTACCAAAAAACTGAGAAAACTTTACTGACCATTAAACTGCTCCCTAGCAGCCATTTGCTCCCGTGGGAAGGAGACAAATCTGGCTTCTGGCAAACAGGCTGACCATGCCTGAACTTCGGGAAGGTTTGTTCCCTCCACGCTGCGCTCTTAGACTCGTATGAATGTGCCTAGCGACGCTTCCCTCGTGTCCTGCTGCTGCTCTCGGCCTGCCTTTGGGAGCTGCCCRGCTGCCCACGTGCCCTGGGCTGGGACTCACGGGTCATGGTGTCCAGGCGCAGCATGCAGCACACGAAGTCGGAGAAGCCAAGCCTGCCGGCGGCATCGCCGTAGCGCAGCGTCATCAGCCGCAGGAGCTGGGCGTTGGTGGCCAGACCTGCAGGGGCGAGAGGAACCACAGCGCTGGGGACGCCCTGCGAGGCCATGGACTGGCTCTGATGGCCTTGGGGACCCTGCCAGCCAGCTGGGGACACCCTCAGCCCCCCGCCCTGTCGCACATTCCTGGACAGCAGYGTCCCTTTCCCCAGCTTTGCGCCTAAGAGTCGGGGTAGAGTAATGGAAAATCAAAGTCGCGCTTACCCGCTGACTCACGTTGTGGCTTAAGTCGGCAGGCAGGAAAAAAATGAGCTAACTAATCTAGTGTTATCTTGCTTTGCCTTTTTAGCTTTTATTTTCTACAAGAAAGGGTGATTTTCTTTGGCTCATAACTGAAAAAGTCTGAGTGCAGCATTTACAATACCACTGGCTCTTTCTGCTAAAGAGGCAGATGCTGCATGCTCGTGCTATTATGCAGCATAGCATGCCTGGGATTCTTAATTTTTACGTTTTCTCTTCTATTAGAAAATGGTGAAGGGTGCATTTCTTTTTTATTAGCTGATTATTCAGTATTTGTGTCACAGTCTGTTTGGATGGAAATTGGTATTCAATTGAATGAACAAAAATTGCTTTTTAGAATGATTCTTTTATTAGTTAAATAAAACTACCCTAAATGTTCTGGCTATATAAGAGGAATGATTTAAATATATTTTGCACTAAAAGCTGATTTGCGAAACAAAAGGGAAATTTTCTGCAGAGAGCTGGACTGATAGCTTCGGTTTAATGCCTTCTCTGAGACTTCAGAAAAGTCTCATTTGCTCACTCCCAGTTTTAGTAGCTCAGCTGGATGTGAAGTAACTTTCCTGCTTTTTCAACTAGCTCTAAACTTTTCAGTTTTAAATGAAGTCATCACGGAGCTAAATGAGTTGAAAAAGCAGAAATAAAAGAAATGGCTTCTCTACACCTGTGTGGGGAGAGAGAGAGTCGATGGAGGTGGTTTAGTACCACCACTGACAAACTCTGGTTGCATGAGCCTAGTTGGAGGTCTCCAGCAGGAAGCAGGTACACAATGCTGAATAATTAAACAATGGAAACACATTTGGGCTTAAGATACATTTCAAATTAAGGTAAACCTGATTTTAATTTCTATTCATATAGGAGAAAAAGTTAGTAATTAAAAATAAATCTAATTAATGAAATGTCTTCTTTGATTCTGGTTTTAAACCACTGTAGCAGTGAGCAATGAATTCTGTTTTAACCTTTTGAAGACAATGGGGATTCAATCAAGCTCTCTCTGGAGAGCAGATTCCAGCAAACATTGCTTGTGAGATGCTATAATCATGTCTTACACTGGTAAAACACCAGCAATTTGGCCGGGTCAGTCTGGGATATACTTGCTCTGAAATCTGCTCACCTGGCAACGTCTCTCAATTAACCTCATCTACAAGACTGAAGGGTCAGTCCCCTCTGTTCCCAGGACTTTTCAGTTAATTTGTAAGACTACTCCCCAAACCTTTTATCTGCTGGATTCCTCCCTCTGGTTTTAGCCAAGCTTTAAAATACAGACCTGATGTTTCCCTATTTATAAAAATTATTTTAAATCATTTACTATTGCCATGAGGAGTTTGTAAATACATGAGGCCAATGCTGCTGCATTTCAGGGTGGCACTGCTGYTAATGCAGCTGGCCTGCTTTACGCTGATCCAGTATTATTATTGGAAGCATTAGGAAAACAGTGAAAATTAAGCACACACTGCAGTGTTTTGCTGGGGAAAGCACTGAACTCTTCAGGGAACAGCTGGCTAGGAGCTGTATTTAGATACATTAATACCATTCCCAGAGGTAGCACCAAGCTCCCAAACGCCTTCTGAGGTTCCTGCTTAAAAGCCAGGTCAGGGATCATCCCATTGCCAAGCCAGATTCAAATGCAGCTGTCTGGCTCAGAGGGCAGCAAGAATGGGCTTATAATTTGCTTCCCCCTCAGAAATACTTCTAGCCAAACATGTATTGAATTTTCCATTTAACAGTGTCTTTTTATCCCTTCAAACAGCTGCACCGTTTTGGCTAACAGGACTTCTCAAGGTACAATTTTCCTCTTACTTTTACACTTTAGAGTCTTTCCCACAGAAAGTCCCTGGCAGCTTCTCCTTTGATACTTGGCACATCAGTACCGTGCCCCTTGGGCAGAGGCTGATGCTCTGCCCACCTCTCAGCAGCAAAAACCCCTACACGTACATCCCCCCCAGCTGATGGCTTCCATGGATAGCAATCCTGCACCTCCTGGGGACAGCACCCCTCCGAGCTCCGGGCAGCCAAATGGGAGCTGCTCCACTGCACGATTAAAAGGAGATCTCTGTGTCAGAGCCGTATTTCATGCACAAAGTCTCTGTTGAGACGACACAGCCGAAATGCTTCACTYATGTGCACTCGCTGAGAATTTCAGCACTCGAGTAGCCAACAGAGGTCAGTGCAAACTAAATAAATGCCTGTCAGTGTGGCTTTCCCTTCTAGACTTAGTCACTGCCCTGGAGAGAAACTGGAGGAATTGGTGCAAGTGCAAGAATCCACTCTTCCTTGCTCCTTTCCTCTACTGGATGTTTCATCYGTGACCCAGAGAGACTAAGGATAAGCTAGTGCTGCACTTCTCTACATCTCTCTGCTGGCTCCCCAGCACAAACCTCTGAGCAGAGCCGATCTAACTGGCACCTCCRTGAAATCCAAATCTCCCTACAGCTCCTTTTTCCTTTCCTCTTTCTTTTTCATCCTTTCCTTCACTGCCACAGGGACAAGAAAGGGAGCTCAGCACCTACGGACGTACCTGCTACCTGTATCGCACTCTCCAGTTCAGCAATGTCAAGAAATCCAGAACGGTTTCTGTCTTCCTTGATAAAGATATCCTAAAAAACAGTGTAAAGGCAGATTTCAAGCCCTTATCAGCATTCCCCAAATTTACTGCTACAACTAATTGTGTATTTTCTCCTTCCTTAACAAATAGTCTGCAAGGAAGTTCAACAGATGAGATGGAGTGACCATGACGAGGGAGACCCATTAAATATTACTGTGTAAGAAATCCCACAGTTTTGGGTGAGCAGAAGCCTTTTTGCTTCCTAACACATCACAAGCCACACSTGAGGTGCTGTCAGTGGGAAAAGCACCATCTTTAGATGGGGAACTAGGTGGCCTCAGACCATCTTCAGAGGGCTGAAACAAATTGGAGCCCACCCAAACCTGAGTCTTGAGGAAACTCCTGTCCTGCACCAAGACTCAGGGACAAGGGCCTGACACAGAGAAGCTGCCATGTGTGACTTGATGAATTTAGGTGGGACCCTAAATACCATGCTCACTGCTTCCAGACCTAATGCTTATCCTGGAGCAGAGACATTTCTCCCAGATAAGTTTTCATCAGATCCTGCAYGTTTCCACTAGAAAACACAGCAATGAGGACATGACATTTTTTAGATGACTCTGTTCAAGAAGCCATTTCAGCTTAGAAAGCTTTTTTTATAGAAAAAAAAAAAATAGCCAGTGGTGGCACAGACACAGAGATTTCCATCAAATTCCGAGCCTAATTGGCCTTCCTACCTTTTCCCACATTTCCCTCAATGTTCTCTGTGCTGGAAAAGCCTCGGCTGCTCATTTGGAGCACTTTACACACACGGCYGCCTCCCTTGCGTGAGAGCATGGAACTCTGACCCGCTAAGCAAGAAACCTTTGCAACGCTTCCCCCCCCGCAGAGCTTTGATAGCACGGAGCATCTGCTCCCCCGCTGCTGGAAAGCCCCAGGGCGCAGCATCCACTGCAGCCACAGCAAAGTGAGAGCAGCCCCTGCATACCATGTACTTAGTGAGGCTTCGCCAGAGGCTCGTGAACTCCTGCAGGTTGAGTCTCCCGTTCGAGTTGAGCTGTGCATTTAGTTAAGAATCGAGGCGTTAATGAGAGCTAAGCCTGTCTTTGTTCCCGAGGATGCTGCCTTCACAGAACTAAACACATGCAGCCTCTTCTGTCTGTTGCTTCGTGTTGAGAAAGCCAAGAGTTTTTCTGCCCTCAGTTGTGTTTAAATTCACCTTCTTTGTCACGTTGTACAGCTCCTCATGCCTGTGCTCTCAAACAACAAAAGGTTTCTATTTATACAGTGCCTTTAACCACAAGGGAAGCTGCAGTGACATTTAGCCCCGGAGCACAGACACCCCTGTGGATGAACACGGCCCCATGGCCTTGCCTCTGCATGAGGCACCACAGTATCTGCTCTTGCTGGATCCTCCAGGAGGAACAGGCACTGAGGAGTCAAGAGCACGAGGAGAGGATCCTGATGCCTTCTGTCAGAAGGCAGCAGCAGCCTCTGAGCCACGCACAGGAGCCCAGGGGTGCCAGCAGACATCCCCCAGGAATGCAAAAAGGACTGTGCCAGTGGACCTGCCCTCCTCCATACTCCATCCAGTCCCAGCCTAATGCAGGATGGTGAAAACTCCCTGAAAGCAAAACTCGTCGCCAGTGAAATATAAGCGGACACGTGCCACTGTCATGACACCTGAGTGAAAAAAGCCGATCCTGGCTTTGCAGGCCAGGATAGGTCACACTGTACATGGGTTATTTGCAGGCCAGAGAATGAAAAATCTATCCTGAATTAAAGCACAGCAGAGGCTTTGTCAGCTCTTTGCACGTGCCATGCATTCACAGTGCCCACTTATCCCAGGACAGGCTTTGGAAGGAGGAAAAGTCTCTTTTGCTGGCTAGATGTTGAAAGCTGGAAAGAGAGAGAGATTTCTGGTCATTTTTATTCATTCTCTGGCAGTTTTTAAAGGTCTGAAAATGTGTCAAAGTTATTTCAAGGCATGGAGAAAAAGAGACAATGAGCAAGCAAGGGGGAAAAAAACACACAAAGGAGAATGTATGTTTTCATCAAGGAGCTCTCTTGTTCTACAATGGCCAGAAATGTTTTTCTTGTGTTGTCTTGTTAACAGGAAAAAGACTGAGTGATTCACCTAAATAGGAAAGATACACTGGAAAGGCTGAATGGCCTACCAGGCAAGTGCCTGAGGTTCAGCAGTGACAGTGTTTCTGCCCCTGACACCAGCACYGCTGGCAGCCTACCAAGTGCCATCCCAGGCCAGCGTGGTGCAGCCACCACAGAACAGCTGAGCTACGCCTAAGCTCTGTGCTGCCTCCTCATCTCACCTCTGCCCGAGACCCCACCCAAGGGTGAAKCTTAGCTAAGCCCCAGGCCCTGCAGAAGGGAAAAGGAGAGCAAAGACTTCAGTGGTAGCAGAAGGTTGATCCTCACCTTGCAGCAGACACACCAGAGCCAGGGCATGCACAGCCAAGTCCTGCATAGACTCTGGGACAGTTATTTATTGGGGATTGRGGCTAATATTTACTTGCAGGTTCTCACACTGGGATGCTCAGCTCAGCCATAATTCAAGGCAAGGATGGGCAGCACCAGGGAAGTTTATTGCTTCTGCTGAAAGGATACATCCATCAGAGCTAAAATGCCTCTGCATGAATCAAAGCTGAATCTCCCTCCCAGGCTGGTCATTTCATCTGCAAGRATTGACAAAACAGAAGGAATCAGCGAGAGCAAGGGGTGTGACAGGCATCAGGACACTGTTCGGAAGGAAGGAGGACACCAGACTGAAAGCTCACATTGCTGAAAAGCTCCAGCTTTCAGTTCAGGTTCTCAAACAGCAGCAGGGGCTCTCTGCCAAGCTGAGGGAATCTGGCACATCTCAGACATCTCTACTGCTCCGTGCCCCAAGGGCAGGTGCCCTGTTTGGGCTCACAAGTCACTACTCTGCACAGTGTCTGTCCACCTCCCTGCCCTGATGGAAACTCTCTCCTCTTGAAATAAGGACAAGGGAAATGACGGTGACAAGAAAGGCCACATATGCTGAATTAGCAAGTCCTAAGAGCACTTTGAGCCTTGTGCACGGCTGAGCTGGCTCCAGCCCTCCAGCTGTGCTCGTCTCGTGCTCTGATCCCACAGTGCACTAAGCCACAATGAGGGTTTTTTGAGGACCATCAGGACACCACTAAATCCTCTGTCTAATTTACTCTAGTCTAAGGGTAGGGAAGCACCAAAGACATTAGCTGGGCTGTAAAAGCTTTACCTTGCAAGATCACTTCGTTAAGGAGTTGTTGCAGCTGCGAGGCATCAATAGTTGAGCCCTAATGCAAAATAAAACACAAAGAGAGGTATGTGAGCACAAAGTTTTCTCCTGTGTCACTTTTGCCCAAAACTTCTTTTCTCAGGCACTGTGGCAACCAAGGAGAACCTCTGCTTACATATCAGAGGAGCAGCAGCATCCCCTCGGGAGCATAACAAAGCCCTCCACGCAGCTGGGCCACTCCTGGTCCTTCCCTACAACTGCAGGGGAGTTACAGGCACTGCCATCACCACGGGCTTTTTTCAGCAGGGACGGGACCACCTGCTGACTTCACCAGCCCCTAGCTGGGGGCTTGTCCTGCAGAGCTGTCCACGGGCAGGCACAGCAGGCAGCTGTGTGAGTGGACTGGGAGCACAGGCACTGCTGCCTGCTTCCCTCGGAGCTGCCCATCAGTGATCCCAGCTGCCTCCCTCCCGACACACCCCAGGGCATCCGGCGTGGCAGCCCGTGTTCATTTTCACCTTCATGCATTGATATAACTATTAACTGCAAGAGGTCCATTGTGCAGAGACTTTTGACAGTGATTTTTTCCTCTTGACTAAGTCAAGGAGTTCTTTATAACAGTTTATTAAACCATTAAAAGCATCTCCTGTGAACACAGAGCTTGGCTCTGAAAGAGCAGGAATCAATTACTCAAAYGCTGACTGATGTCTGGTTTCCAAGTGCTGAGAAGGCAAATGGAAAATGATGCTGATGAGAGGGGGGGACTACCCAAGGCTTTCTAATTGCTTTCAGCAAATAAACAAACCAAAGCCAAGGGAAAAAAAAAAAAAGTACACATGCAAGCCCATCACCACCACAACTATAAATCCCCAATATTCCACTGATATATGGCACTAGACAATCTATCCCAGCTGAATGTCCCATTTTTCTGAGGGTTTTGGCAGGTCAATCAATACTGTTTTCATGGTATCCACTTGAGGATAGAGCTCCATTAAAAAAAAATTCTAAATGGATTTGTATCAACATCATAGATCAGTTTTTCTTTTTGCAAGTCCACATGCTTTTTGGGTTTGTTTTTTTTTTTCCAACAAGATGTTTTAGATAGGATACCTGCTTAGCGTATCTCAGGAAAAGAGCCTTATAGGAGCTGTCCTGGTTCTGTCTTGGTACATCCTGGATCAAAGACAAAGTACAGACATAAATAATTCAGTTACAAAACAACTGGAGGCAAAAGTCTGCCGATCCAAACAGCACTTTAGAGGGGCAGGGAATGTACAGCACAGGCTGCAGTTTTAACATCCCCAAAGTAAAGTGGGTTAGGAGTGAGCAACAGCTACTGCAATGAAGGAAGAAGCATAGCTTGGATGTTAACATTCAGTACAACTAGGAAGGAGCAGTTCAGGGCCTAAGGAAGATGACAGAACACATCCAGGGTAGAATTCAGCAAGTCAATACATGAGTATAGAGGTACAAAGCCTGATCCTTATTGATGGCCCCTGGTTGGGACCACTGGCTCAGGGCACGTGAAGATTCATGTGAACCAAGAAAATAGAGCATGAGTTGACTTTTCCTGCTTCTTGAACCTTCTCAACCCCAAGGCAGGCTTGACTGTACCTGAGCAACCGCAATTCAATGGTTAAACGATTTTTTTCAACCTTCCAGTGCCCAAGGCACTACGGGGAATTAACATTATAAAGTTTCCAAAAAAAAAATGTAAGCCTAAGATCCGATGCCTTCATCTTTGTGTGAGATATTTCATACCAAAGAAGCCCAAATACCTGAACAAGAGCAGAAAGTGTGGGTACCACAATTTATCAAAGTCAAAACATTGGCTGAGGACAACAGCCAAGTAAACTGACAGCTTGTCAGGGGAAAGAGATAACAAGCCACCACTTACACTACCCCTCTAATGGGGCTTAATTGCATGCTGGAAAACGCACAAGGAAAGGACTCTGTTTTCTTCTGAAGCAGCTTCACACCTCTGGCTTCAAAGACCTGCGCTGCTATAAATAACAGTCTCTCAGTGGCAGGGCTTTGCTGCTGGGACCAGCATGGACTGGACCAGCTCTGGCAATGTGCACAGCTCACAGCAAGGAGTCAAACAACCCATGGCAGCTGGGCTGAACAGGCTGAAATGTGGGTAGAACTAGAGATCAACTCATTTCCAAGTGTAATTTGCCTTATGTCTCTTGTCTCTGAAGATATCSTGATGAAAATCAGAAGAAATCTGCTTTGGGCCTCACCCCTACGGATTCCTGTGCTTTATAGGCTAAGCACTTAAATGAAGTCATTCCCATGGGGAAGGCATGTGTAACCCCACTCACAGGAATTAAGTTTCCCCCTCTCTCCCCCATAGATACATACCCAYTTTACAGACATTGCAAGAATTTAATATGTTTTAAGTGCTCTCTCCCCTGCTATATTTGGTTGGTCAAAGTGTTGAAGACGATGAGGTGAGAAGGACACATGGACAGGCTGACAAAGGGGCTGTGTAAGACTTGTGTCCTTAAAAATCAGGCTCTGAAAAAGACGTATGTGAAGAGGAAGGGTTTCGTTGTCACTCCCATCTCTCCAGAGAGGTGCCCTGTTCTTCCAGCAAGGTTGCAGAGTGCCAGAGTTGAACTCTGGGACGGGTAGTGGGATGGTAAAGGGAGAAAAGAGTAGATAAAGAGGAGTCAGTAGAGGTGACCAAATGGTCAGCTCTCTGGGAACCATTCACCACCACCAGAATCTTCACCAGTTTTCAGACTCTTACCATCGGCAGCACTGGGCTGGCTGAGGAATTTGAGTTCCTAGAAGAGAGTTACAAGAGTCAAACTGGGAGAAAAGAGGCCTTTCCAGAGCCTTGATTTGCAGCTGTGGTGGAAGGCAGGCACCACCAGCAGCACTCACCCCACCTACAGCCCCACAAGATGCTCAGCGCCCACATGGCCCAGCCTGTCCCAGTTCAGACAAGSCTGTGGCACCAGTCCTGGGACTCTCTGTGCAAACAGTCACAGGTCTGAGTCTCCAGCTGCTCTGGGGCCACTGCCTTCCCCAAGCCAGCTCTGCTGGCTCCAGCAGCAGGGAAAGGGTAGCTTGTCTCACCCTGAGCATGCCAGGACTAACCACACAGAGGACAGGTCTGCCCTGCCTTGAGCCACAGAACTTTTTCACCTTCTTTCTCTTTGCCTAGCTTAACAGTTAGGAATAAAAATATCACCTGGGATATTAAAAGGCAACATTTTCTAAATGTCTGCCAGACTGCCTGAAATTGAGCCAGGGTCACCATTCCTAAGACACACTTAGCAGCAACATTCAGTACTTGAGTTCTGCTTCTGGTGGAGAAATTAGACAAGCCAGATTCTATTTTTATAACATCTGTACTATCATAGAGGTGAGTGCTGCAAAAACTCACTGGAAGGTCATCTCCACACATGACCTACTTCAGGAAGGTCTGTGAGAGTCAGAGGCTCTCCCGAAAAGTGCACTTCCAGGGCTGAGCCGTTTCACACATGACTCATCCTGCTGAAGGCAGTCCAGCCCACAGCACGGACTCCTGGTGTTTGCTTTCCATAACTAAGGAGTGGCCTCAGTTGGTTCTGGGCTATTTCTGCCAGGGGCCAAAGCCTAGAAAGCAATCTCATTATTAAGATAGGGGCCAGTGAGGTAAGAGCTGCAATTACATCCACTAGAAAGCTTCCTGAAGGGAAGCCACTGCAGAGCTGAGGTCCTGTGGTGAGGCTGAATGCTGRGGCTTACTTACGTGAAGTAACTCACACCCAGATATTCACACGGTAATGTGAATAWGTGTGTGCGGCAATATCTGCGTTTTCATGAACTCAGATACCATTTTTCCACTAAACTTATCTTCAAGGCCCCTCTCACACCTACAGRGAGCCCTGCCAGCCTGTCTATGAGGTGGCTGAGTGAAAGGATCAAGGCCTTTCACTGCTCCTGGCTTCTCTAGGTCCCGCTCCCAGCAGAATGGGGCATGATCCAACTGGCATCCAGCCACCAGAATGTAAGAAACTACCTAACAGCTGTTAAGAATTAAGAAAAACAAGCTCCCAGTCCTCCTTTCAGTAAAGAGAAATTTCCCCCCAATCAGGGGTGGGGGACATATCTCGCAATTACTGCTCCCTTGTGTGGCTCTCTGTACCAAAGCTGAGACCCTTGGTGGCTGCAGATGAGCTCCTGCCCTGCTCTGCAGTGGCCACCCTTGTGCATCTGACTGTACATCTGATCCCCCTCAACACGGTGCTTCCCATTCCTCTGYGCCTTCCCAACCCCCTTCAAGGATACACAAATTGCCACATCAGTTATCTTGACACTAAATAGTTAATTCCTGGCACACTGCAAGCCTGGGGCCTTTAAGGAGCGCACATCATCTTACTCATTGTAGTCTTGATTCTTTATGAAAATTCTTAAGAGAAATTCAAATTCTTGGTYCTCTGCTGCAGCAGGAACAACCGCGTAGGTTCCCGGGCTCAAGACAAAGCCGCTGGTCACATCTCGAGTCCGGATAAAAGACTGTTTCAGAACTCTGGAGTTCTCCTGGAAGAGAAATACAGCTGGCTATCTTCCCTTCRTGTTAGGAACCGAAGTAAATCAGAAAGCACACTCACAGCAGCCTTACATTCCCACAGTACACACTGCATCTATCACGCCTTAACCTCCCCAGTGGCCTGAAAAGCCCATCCAGGGGACAGACTTTTTTCAAGGACATATCAAAGTCGCTCAAAGGTGGAGGAACTGAAAGAAACAGAAGGCAAAAAGAACGTGAGTAGATTTGAAGAGAACTTCAATTAACATTAAGCAGACTGGTGTTCATGAAGGAATCAATGATGAATACTATTACTAAAAATTCTCTGAGATCTTCCTTGACTCAAAGGGGTCAGAGAGCCCTCTAAGCATGTCACCCAGATGAGAATGCTTCAAGATTCACAATCCAAACCAGCAAGTGTCACAAGAAAGCTGAGTATTCTGATCTTTCATCTGTTATTCCAGTACTTTTTGCTGAGATGAAACAAATATAATGCAACAGCTATTACTATGATGACATGTAAAGATAGCATAATAAAAAACCCTTCCTTAACATATTCCCCAAAATATATCAGCGTGTATAAATTCCATTTAGAATGGTTATACAGCGTGGCAGAGTTATTTATGAGCCATGCCTTTGGGAGACAATAACATAAAACTCCTATTTTGGAAGAAAAAAAAAATTGGATGACTACTGTTACAGACAGCTGGGAGGTACACAGACTGCCAAGTATTATGGGTCAGATCTTGAGCAGATAGAAATGGGCAGTGCTGCAAAGAAATAAATGGTGTAATACTTTTTTTCTCACTTTTGAGCCTTATTCCACATTCCTTCTGGTAAAAAGCAGAAGCAGATTAATATCTCAATGGAATCAAAACTGGTGTGAGATAAGAATCAGCCTCTATACATTTCTCAGCTCTATCACACAACATTAAACTTCCCTCACAGCCATGTATTAGTGTTCCATGTCTATATTTAATCAAAGGCTTCCTAGAGCTATCAGATACGTCCATTCTGGTTTGCATCCTCGCCTGCACTGCATTCTCCTCTCATCCTGCCAAGGGATAATACTCCTTTTACTTCACAGCAGCAATTTGATGCATCTCAAAAGGTACTGAACGACGGATGCTGCTGCTAATGAATAATGGCAGTGAAAGCAGAGCAGGGAGGAAGAGTGAAGCCACATGAATCTTGCCAACTGCACTCTCCTTGTGCAAAGAAACCCCTTGTAAACTTTTTCCTCTGACTGCCCTCAGGCACTGAGGGTGAACACTGGGAAATAAACTCGGGGAATGGCACTCACACCTACCCTGGTTTTAGCTCCTGGACTTGGCTTTTGCTGCTACCAGGACTGGACACCAGGCTGGCTGTGAGGATCTGGTAGACCAGCTCTCATATTAAAATATTTAGTGTGTGTCTATGAGGGAATATTTTCTGTATAGTCCATTGTATAAATATGCACCAATATCATTATCTTAATAAAAGCTATGGTGTGATAGAGCAGCATAACTGTTCCCTTGCCATCAATGCCTAGGTGCCCCACAGTAATCCTGGTGGGATTGCCTCCGGTAATGCTCTGTTCTGGCCCTGCCCTTCAGCTCCTGTAGGAGGTCACTTAGGGTCAGAAGCCCAAGTGACCTGAGCCCAAAGTGAGCCTGAGGTGAGCTATGGGCTGACWGCCCACAGAGGCCATGCCATCCAGGCTGGACAAACTCATCGAGGTTCATCCATCCTTGGGAAGATACCAAGAGAAACAAAAGACGCCTGAGCACCAACTGGAGGGTAAGAAAAAATTTAAATATAAAGTAAGAATAGAGAAAATCTGTCTCCTAGTCTGCTTCCTGGTTAAATAACCTCTTTTTGAGGGAACCAAGACCTATGTTATCACCTCCCAGTGAAGGTCACTTCTGTCAAAAGGGGTAACTAATCGAGGTGGACATGCATCGTGCAAGAGCATACAGGGACCTCCATGTCTGGTAACTTTTGGGGAGGCTGGAAGGAGCAATTCCCCATTTACCAGGAGSAGCAGCTCTTTACGAGTGGCACAGCTGGTCCCATGGAGTACTGCAGGCTTGATATCTGCCCAGGGCGAAGGATATCCTTGCATTGGGATAGTGAGTTCCACTTGCTGGAGGGATGCTCTTTTAATGACTTCTTTTATTTCTCAGACACTGTTTTTTTACGAGCTACAAAGACATGCTCTTCCTTTATGAGGAGTTGTTAAACTTATGGCATCAATTATTTAAAGTCTGGGACTAGGGCAAACCTCTCCAGTGATCAGGAGAATATGAAATTAGGGTTATAGCAATCTCTGCTCCCTTTTATTCTGCAGGTTAAGAACAATGGCCTCCCACCCATGTCACTCAACAACAAAAATACTTTGGGAAAGGCTAGCATTCACACCAGAAACTGTGATTTCAGTAAGCCTAGAAATGCTCTGAGAACAGCTTGATAAGGCATCTCCCTGAACAGTCACCAAGAAAGAAAACCAGAGAAATTGTAGTGGAGGTCCCAGTTATCTGAGTGGATTTCTCCTACACTTGAGCAAAGGCTCCCAGGTGTTTTGTAAATGTTTTTACATGGCTTTTCAGATAGAAAACAGGAGGATGAGTAAGACAGGCCCACTCTGGGGAATGAGAGACCATCTGCTTCCCTACTATACCTGGAGTACCGCCCAAGGGCTGTGGCTAGTGCTGGCTGTCACGCCCTGTGCCCAGCCAGCACAGCATGTCACCAGTACTGCTGGGTACAGAGGATATTGCCCTGGCACATCTTGAAACCCAGGGGCTCCCTGAGTTTCCCAGGGCTATTCTGGGATGCTACAGAACTAAAAGTGCAACCTTTGCTCCTTAAGACATGAATAAAGGAAACTAAGCCTGCTTAACTCTACTTTTCCTGTGAGTTTCTACAGTAGAAAGCATCCAGAAATTCACGCCACATACTGACTTTTCTACAGACCAAAAGGCAATTCAGACTTTCACTTCCACAGACAGGTATAATAAACCCCACAGGGAACAACAGTGCCTACATGATATCTGACTGTGCTTACCGTGGTGATCGAAAAGCCAATCTTCAGGTTTTTTTCATCCTGCATATGCTCAGGGTATTTTTGCATGAGTGAAATTACTACATTATAGGTTTCTGGGTCATGATCTAGCACTTTGAAGAAATACTGAGGGTTTGTTGAAACTGCACCTGCTGAGAAAGTGTTAATAGGTTAACAGTAGGCACATAGATGTTCCAGCAGTAGCCTATTGTGTAAGATCTYGCTTGGACAGACCCAGGGGAACAGGCAGTCGCTGCTCCAAGATCCTTTCAATACAACAGAGCACTGTAGTCTCCACATTACCACGAGAAGTTGAGGCATCTGGAGTTATACTAATTGCACATTTATCATTCTAGAAATCTCTGGCAAAGTCACAGAAGTCATGTGGATTTCTCAACCCCACTACATCTGTTTCACCTGCATGGCAAACTTTCCCAGCAGCAGAAAGGCAGTGACTCTTAATCAGGCACCTGACCCAGTGGCTGAGCTGAAAAGGACTGTGGCTTTGAGATCATAAGCACATAGAAAATGACAAAATGGTGCAAAGCTATCCTCACCTTCCCTCCTGTTACTGTTTGGGGTGGACAGACAGAATATCAAGCACCAGAGGGAAACAGCTGCTTCTTGGCCAAGGCTTTGGTTAACAGGAAGCATTCCTGATTAAAAAAAAAGCAATGAAATGCCCAAACTGGGGAAAAAGGACTGAGATGGCAGCAGACTAGACTTTAAGCCTGATCCCTSTGTTGGGTGGCCTTGAAAGCTGCAAATTACCATGATGGTACTTGGGCAGGAACTTTACTAGAGGGCTGGTGGGAAACACAGCTCCAGGGAAAACTGCTCTGCCCACACCAGGAAAATGGTTCAGCCCCCGCATCCCCTTGCTCAGTCCCAGTGAGCATGGTGTGCAGCAGCACAGGCATTGCTGTGTTATCACAGCTTGAGACACGGTGATCAGGTCAGGAGGAGGAGTGCGTAATCTGTAAGCCAAATCCTGTTTGCTGCTAAATCAAAGATGAGTGTTTGAGAAAAAAAAAAGAAGCTTCTTCACTGATCACATACTACCACCTTAGATTAAAAACACAGAGCTCAAATACTGATGCAGGTGTAAAAAAAAAAAAGTGAGATAAATTAAGATAAAAATGTAAAAAAACATTACTACTGATTGGAGCTTACAATGTTAGAAGAGTTCTTGCACAGGCAGTAAAACCAATGGTCTTATCAGCTAAAAGACCTTTTCACCTTAAAAAATAGAGCTCTGTAGCACATTTTTTTCATTTCATATCCATTTAATTTCAGAGTACTTTTTGCTCTGCAAAATCAACTCCATATTTGCCAGACCAGACTTTCTGATGAGGTCCCCAGTAATACCTACTGCAACTGGCTGAAAGGAGATATACAAGCTCATTTTGACTTAGGAAGTCCAGGGTTCCTAAATCACAAGTCTCCCATTTTAACTCAGCAGCCAGTGCTGTTGCTTTGTTTCTGCCTGTTTAGCTGATAAGTGCTGTAATGGGAAAAGGCAGGCATTAACAACTGGCAATMAATACTCCTGCAATTCGGTGCTCAGAGTGAATGTTTCACTGTGAGCATCAGTGGAGAGGAAGAGACGACCTGGTGGTGAYTGCAGTGAGCATCCATTACCTTGGGAGTAGCGGTTTCGTCTTGTGGGAAGGCCTGGACTCCACAGGTTGATGTGCCTGTCYAGAGACCACGTTGTGCAGTGCTGATCTCCAAAGTCCAGAAATGTTGGGGTGTTGTTACATATATATAGCCATGAAAACTGCTCCTGGAAGCTTTCACAGGACATCCTGCAGAGAAGGAGGAAAATCTCACTGTTAAGAAAGAAGGGCATCACCAGTAGGTGATCCTGGCCCTCTACTCAGCCCCGGTGAGGCCACATCGGGTGTGCTGTGTCCAGTTCTGGGCTCCTCAGTACAAGAGAGACATGAAGCTCCTGGAGTGGATCCAGTGGAGGGTAACAAAGATGATTAAGGGACTGGAGCATCTCTCTTACRAGGAAAGGCTAAGGGAGCTGGGCCTGTTCATCCTGAGAAGAGAAACTGAGAGGGGACCTCATCAATGTCTGTCAGTGTCTGAAGGGAGGGTGTCAAGAAGATGGAGCCAAGGTCTGCTTGGTGGTGCCCAGCAACAGGACAAGAGGCAATGGGCAGAAACTGATGCACAGGAAGTTCCACCTGAACATGAAAAACTTCTTTCCTCTGCAGTGACTGAGCACTAGCATAGGTTGCCCAGAGAGGGTGTGGAGTCTTCGTCACTGGAGATATTCCAGAACCGTCTGGGCACAATCCTGTGCCATGTGCTCTGGGATGGCCCTGCTTGAGCAGAGAGGTTAGACCAGGTGACCCACTGGGGTCCCTTCCAACCTGTGATTCTGTGAWGACACCAGTTAGGCATCCACGTTCAGCCCCATGTCTTTTAAAGGGGATTGCTGGGAGCACTGCAGGTGACTGCAGCTGTGCTGGCTGACATCTTGCAGAAGAGGTCAGCTCTCAATGCATTTTGCGCTGCCCTAACTGCCCCTAATGCCCCAGGTAAACCACAGGGCATGTTCAGGAGTGTCCTGGTGGAGCCCTGCCATCTCCAGCACATYTCTGCTTTTGTCCCTTGCCTTTGTCCCTCCACAGTGTTCTGTCCCACACTCCTGCTTCACTCAAGCCTCAAGTGTCTATTTCAGACCAACTTGCTGTTGCCCTGCTTTCCCCAGGGCCTCACAGGGCAAGTGTGCCCTTTCTGGATAATCATAGTTTTTCTAAGGATAGCTCACACATGGCTCAGCTGTATCTGAGAGCAATCAGAGGCAGTGAAAAACCACAAGCACCTGCAGAGCAGTCAGGTGCACAAGCTCCGTGACCTGCTTAGCCAGCTGTCYCCTTCAAGCACCTGTCAGCCCAAGGTTCAAGCCAGGCACTTTATGAGGAACKGCAGTGTGACAAAACAACCAGGTCTCAGGGGGCTGGATTTTTACTTCTCTCACTTTTCTTTTTTTTTTTTTCCCATCAGCTTGTTACTTAATCCTGGCCAACTCCATTTTTTCAGGTCTTGTTTCCTCTGAAACCATCGGGTTGGGACAACCTCCAATTCGATGTTTTCACTCAGCTAACACTGGGTGCTTCAAGYCATCACTAAGAGCAAAGAACTGCCAAAATTACGTTTTTCATAATGAAGGTGAACAGAAAACATGGTAGACAAAGGATCAATAGGGAAATACCAGAATTCTCCATCATCCTTATTTCTGAGGAGGGCTTCTCTGTATTCAGGCTCAACACGGTCCCACTGAGGAGAGCTGCAAAAAGGAACAAATCAACAAGATGTGAGGCACAATTTTTCATCCCTGGCTAGCCCATTCCTCCAAACAGCCCATCAAGTCATGAGGGACCAGGAGGGGTGAACAAACTTCACACTGGAAACAGGACTGTGCCTGATACCTTCATAACCAAGGCCAGCAAACAGAGCTCTCAGTTTCAGCTGCCCACCCTGGAATGAGGAATCCCGCCCTCTGAGCCCTGGTCACCTGTCCCCATGCAGGAGAGGTTAGTGAGTGAGGTACCAAGGCATAGCACTCTGAAGTGCTGATATTACATTGACACGTAGAGAGCACATTACCCAGTCAAATGTGTTGTTTCCAAGCAGCATGTTTACAATTAAGTGATAATTGTACTTTCTGCAGAGTTTAAGATAAATAAACAGCGTGTGAATCAATAATTTATTGATTCATGCAGCTTACCTGTGAACGTGCTACTGACATTTCAATTACAGCTAGGACTRTAGTTCACCCTTCCAAAAAGGTTGGAGCATGCTGTCTGAGCAGAGAGCTCTTATTCCAGCCTCAGACATGTCTGCACAACCCACCAGCCTATCCAGATGCCACACGCTAGCCTGACTTTTCCCAGCAGAAAAGCCGTGTGTGGTCCTAGCAATGGGGAGGGGTGGGATGCTAGTAAATAACCTAAGAGTGGCACAAGAACATCTCTCTAATCGTGAAAACACTGATGCAATTCCAGCAGGGAAACTAACATCTATCTATTTACGAACCACTGTTGCAGTCTTCCTCTCTGTCATTCCTTTCCTTAGGAAAGAGATGTTAGATTATACACACAGGCAGCAAAGTGGYCCTTGCATCCTCAAAGCTGCATGCAGGATCCAAAAGATTAGTTCAAGCCATTCCCTGGCACTTTGCCTTTGCAATAACCAAGGACCCCTTTTGTCCCTCTGTGTTCAATATTGTTCTACTCCATGGACTTGTCTAACCATCCTCTTCCCAGATTCAGACTCACAGGAGGGGAAGAAAGAGGAGGAAGATGGATGTATGTCTGCTGCAGGAGAATTCCACAGAAGCAGCCAGTCAGCCTCTAGGGACATGGTCACAGCTTACTCCAGGAAATAACACCACTTTCATTCACGGTTTATCTAGAATTATGCAGTGGGTAAAATGCATATCCATAGACAAGAAGGGATACCTGAGCCTAGCAAGGCTGCATTAGTTTTCCCTGGATTGGATTTCTGTGGGCAGTTGCTATGCAGACAGAAATAATACTTATAATGAACTGATTTGGAAATATCTGTTTTGTTAAAATGGGGGCAAAGTAGAGGTTCTTATAAAAGATTGATTCTCTATGACATTAAAGCTTTAAGACCCTACTTATCACTCCAGGGCCCCTTCCACTCCCCATGGCCCCACGGATTCCAGATCCTGATGATATGTTTCCAGCCGTTCTTGTAGGGGATCTGTAAAGAAGAAAGAAAGATAAACTCAGTCACAGCTTTTCRCAATTGTGATATTCAGTGAAGAGAAGGGTAATAAAATGGATCTTCCTCTACACCTYAGAGACCAGGTTTAACCTCTGATCTACTCTGACTGCAGCTAAAAATCAGTGCCTTTTGCTACACTGCAAAGGAATGATGTGTGAGAGAAAACTGCGCCCATTTTGCTTTCCTGAGGATAGTGAATAGCTGACACAGAGAGAAGCAGCAGCTTTCCTGTCACACTGCATGAATTCAACAGCCTTGGGAAATTCCAGTGCCTAATTCTGCACATCTGATGCTGTGAGTCAGCAAAGGCAGAGACTTTGAGGAACGAGGTCACCAGACTGCCTGGAGTGAAAGCCAACACTGCACAGAGAGATGATGATAAACAGAATCTGTGGGTCTGTATCTACAGTACTGTGGTTTTCAACAGCTGGGGTTTCTGGTGCTTTTCTCCTCTTGCTGCCACTGATTCAAGTCAGAGGCAATTCACTTTTGCCAGTGAAGCCAAAATGGTGGAAGTGGGAAGGAAGAGCAAACCTTGTGCTTCTGGCTCTCCTGATGCACGCAGGCAGTGCTGGAAACAATACCATGGCACTTTTCTCCCAGGTAAAGGCCCGGCCTCAAATAATTTTCCCACAGGACAACACCTTGGATCCTTGGCACTTTAAGTGGGGAAAGACTATTTCTCCTCTCTGCACACACCATGAGCAGCAGGAGGCTGGAACAGCCTGCTTCTTCTCCCAACAGGACTGGGGACCCTTCTGCCCCTGCCCTGGAAAGAGGCAGCTGGGGCCTTCTCTGGAGCCTGGCAACCCCCATCCTTCCATTCCACAGCCCCTTGGCTACAAACAAGTGTCCTCCAAAYAGCAGCACACTGTGATGATGGCACCAAGCATGCCATGGCACAAGGGGATATGAACCAAAGCCAAGCTCATACAGAAAACCAACAAAGAGGGAGGGATAAGGGAGAAAATAGCTTAGGGAAAGCAACATCCCCTTTCCAAAGTACTTTAGGTTCCAAGATTCAAATGTGTTGTAGCTATCTTGCTTGACAGCGTAGCTATTGTTTGGTTTCCTTCTTCACTGTTAACTCTCCCTGTGTGCACTACAGCTTACTGGGCTAAGCCATGTTCTGACTTCTGGCTGTAAAAAATCCCTAATTTCTTTTGATCCATGTGATAAATTGGTCCTCAGATCATCAGTATTAATATCCAGCCAGGAGCAGTTCTGCATGGATACAACAGCTTTAAAAGATGGAGAAATGCTGTTCTTGAACCAGCGATTTACTTTTCACACAGTGATTTTTGGCAGCTTGTGATTGAGCTGAACAAATGTAGATTTGCATCATATGACAAATCCCACGATTTCAGCCAGTGCTTCTAATTCCATTTGAAACAGAAAAGCACATTTTCTAAGAGTCAGCATGGAATGGAAATCTCCAGAAATGTTGTATTTGGTGCTGAAGTGTCCCAAAACAAAAGTAAATTTAAGTTGCATTTGCCATTAGAAAACATTATACATTCGGATATCCTCCCTCTTCTTGTTGAGCCAGAATCCTTCCATCTCTTGGAATTTGAACTCTGTGCTTTCAACAACCCCTCCTAAGTGTGAAGCTAATTCAAATTACTCCAACTGGAACAGTAGTGCAACTGCCCCATAGTGGATCATCAGTACAAGACCTCCTGGCAGGAACAAGTCCCTGATCTTACCTTCACAGCTCCTGTGACAGTGTAGGCATGACCCTGTACAATCCCATTCCTCAGCTCTATGTTCCTCTTTGCCTGCAGAAGGGAGAAAGCACAGCTTTTAGCTCTCTGACACACTGTAAAGATATAGTCACCAGCTCCCAGAACTGTCATTTGCCACGGCACTAAACAAAGCCCTGGTGTTGACTACAGCAGTTTCTCAGATACTGAGACACTCCAGAGGAATGTGACTGTTGTTCCCACTGCAGCCATAAGCAAGCCAGGAAATTTAACAAAGCTACAGATCTACGCTTCTTTGCAAGGGTCCAGAGCTGCTGCAACTGCAGAATGACCTAGACTGGGTGACTTGCAGTCAGACTGGGGGAACTGCAGAATTTCCCTGCCGCTCACAGCCTGGTGTAAGCCACCTGAGCTGAGGGAATAGTCCTTGGCTCGTGTGCAACAGCCGAGCTTCATGTCCCGAGGAAGCAGGCACCACAGGAGCAGTGTCACACACTTGCCTTGAAGACATTTTATCAAAGACACTTGCTGAGTATCACAAAGCCTTTTGCAGCTTCCCAGCATTAATACCAGTAGCCTGCAAGTCACAATGTGATAATAGCATCCTCTCACAGGAGAGAGGGGCATTTTGGCCTTGCTAGAACTGATGACAAAGCTACGAGGCCAAAATCAGGCCTGCCTCAAGAGGACACCACTCTCTTGCAGTGGAACTAGCCAGGAGAGAAGCCACAGCCCCCTCTCTGATAGACCAATCCATCTGCATCTGCCCAAACGCCCTCACACTCCTTACCAAATAACCTTAGCTACTTTCTGCTGCCAAGATGCCTTCGGGCGTCCATAAACTGTAACTATATCACTGAGGGGTTACAGACTTCCTTTTGCACTGTGCAAACACAGGAAACCAAGACAGGCGTGCGAAGGGCCCCGTGACTCACCTGGCCCGGGGTGCTGCACCCCATGAGACACCGAGATTTTTCAGCCGCTTTCAGGATCTCCTCCAGATCGGGAGGTGGATCCTTCAATGAAAACTGCACTTGGACTCCGCCTGTGAGGTCTACTAAAGCATCTGAAAGGTACCCTCCGTTCAACTTCTGGTAGGAGCCCCGCAACCTGTAGAAAAATAGGRAAAAAAAAAAAAGTTAATTAGTCCTTGCAGTATGTTTCAAAAAACAATGCACAGTGCTCGCTTCCAAAATGGACATGTGCATTGAGGTGGTGAGCACGGGGGAGCCTGGGGTGTGCAGACATTGTGGCCTGGTAATGAAAGGAAATGGGATCAAAATACTTGGCCAGGGCACAACACATGCCTTGTGGAAGGAATGAGACAAAGGGGGAGGTTTTCCTATGTATTCATTCACATCTGAGGCAGCTGTCCAGAGCTATCTGCAGACAGTGGAAAATAATAAGGTGCGTCTCATGCCAACACAGGCATTTCAGGGAGATGAGCTGCGTCTAATCTTGAAGCATCCAGTTTCCTTATTCCAAACGGGAAGGGAGCCAAGGGTGACTAGTTCAGAGGGATGTTTCACATCAAATGGAGCTGAACTGTTAGTTTGTACATCGTATTTAGACAGGACTTTTCACAAAAATGGCCAGCATTCCTCTTGCAAATGAGAAATAGAAAAAAGAGAGGTGAAGGTATTTGCCCATGCTCCCATGGCAAGGCAGAAGCAAGTTTTCAGCACTGTACCCAGCTCCCTCTGCTAGAGCGCAATAATAGGATAATAATTTAATATTGCCAACACAGTCCTTGTTGTTTTTATCGTGTGGTTTTTATTGAGACAGCAAATAAGCTGGAACATGCCGTACTTAGAGCAGGTAGAGCATGCTGTTAAACCCCACCATACACACTGTATTTAATGAATGTAATCAAATGAAGTCTGCAGCTAATTGTATTTTGAAGAGTTGTCCTTGTCCTACACTGATGAAAAGAATTTGTCTTGGGCACTGGGGAATAACTTCTCAAATGGGAATCTCATAAACAGCATTGCTTGCAACTTTAATTTAATAGAGGTTTGGTATGCATTGTAATTAAAATCTTATGCAGCAAATTGATACTGAATCCTGAGTCAACTTTCCTGAGATATCTCAGGGCAAAATGCACCCCGTTCCTGAGTTGCTCTGATGCTGCTTTAACATTTGCTTATTCCTGACCAAATCTGCCAAAATTATTATCTGTTTTCTTCATCTACTCTTTAGTGCATTGCCAATGTTACAACAGCTTCAGGTACCAAGTTCCAGCCCTTCAYATTACCCCTAACACAGGAATTTTTCTTCAGCATGTTTCATGACGGGCAATGGGAAAATACTAAGGGACCACACTCYGATCCCTTCACTCCCCAGATGACTTTTTAAAATTATTATCTCTTTATCAAGCATTATTTACCCTGCATACTCTGGGGACCTCAGCTAAGAGTCAGAGCTCTACGTCAAGCAAGAGCTGACCAGAGACTCACAGGGGTGCCTGTGTTGTGCCTGGGCATGTTCTTCAGTCATGCTTCCTCTCACTGCCTGCTCCAAATATCCACATGATCTCTGATTAGTGACTGTAAACAGAGGTAATCCTTCCTTAAACTCTGCAGTTTTAAACAGAGGACAATATGGAAAGAAAAACAGAGGCAAAGAATTTTGCCTAAAATAAGGAGGAGATCCCAGGCCCTTTTGTGTCACCAACCATTGCCCTGTTCGTTTTGCTTCTCAGGCACTGACACCCCAGATTTGAACTGGGTACATTTAGGTCTAACCCAAGACCAACATCTCCAGCTYGTGTTGGCCCTATGTTTGCTGCAGCCATGGTTCCCTGCACAAGCACAGCTCAATGTAGGCAGCTGTCAGCCTGAGCTCCTCCCTGTGTGCCGTGCATAAGGCAGAGGGTGAAACCAACCACAGAAAGCATTCTGCACTGGGTRGAAGAATGGAGCAGGTATAGTTACTTGGCATATGCTTTTTCCAGCAAGGATGGCCAGAATTCATTTGAAGTTCGGGGTTGTACAGACAGGTATCTTCCGTTCAGGAACGGCAGTCGGTCATCTATCACKACATCCACCCAGTCTCCATATTGCCAGAACTGGAAATAAATAAAATATAAAAAATTATTTTAAAAAACAAGCAAGACAGAGAAAATAAAATAATGTACCTCTTCTAAGAGCTAATGTTCATGCTTCCTGAACTAGYACAGGAATAAATCTAACACGTGCATATGTGCAAGTTCTCTCCTGAATTGCTTCAGGCTAATGGTCCACACTGTTAAACAAGCTACCAATTGGCTGGATTTCCCAGTGGCRGGGCAAGTCCTTTGGGAGTATAGCTAGTCCTGCAATCAGTAGGAGGAAAGATTCAACACAGAGAAGATGCTAATATTCTTGAGCGATAGCAAGAATTCAAGATGATAAAGAACAATCACACAGATGGTTCCCTGAGCCTCACTCCTCAGCCACACTTGGATTTTCCCCTGCAGCACAGCTCTTGGCCTGAGAGCCTCTGTCAAGATCCAGCCTCTAGATTTTTCTTTCCTCTGTGTTTCAATTAAGACTCTGACATGCTGTCATGGACAGAGACAGTGTAGTGACTAAAGACTGTTTTGAKGTGTTATCCATCTCCTTGATGGATGAGAAGGACACAGGCAGTCTCTCCAGCATGTGGACAGAGCAGGTGTTTCTCCAGCTGATCCAGCTGATGAAACCTTTCAAGGGAAAAGATAGGAAAAGAGATCTGTGGGGACGAACTAAAGGAGCCATTTCCAGAGTCATTAGCAGATTAATGTAGCTTAGCATGATTCGAAATCATAAGAGGCCAAGCTCTTATTTGCAGTAATGCTAAGGACTCCAGTGGAAGTATGCCAGCAATAGACTTAGTCTAGCATGATTTTATTTCAACAGCTTCGGTCAATGAAAAACCCAAAAATGAGCTGCTCTGTTAGAAAAGCACAAGACCAGATCTGCCCAGCAGCAAAGCARCTTACAGTCTGCTGAGCTGGAAGCAGGTTTGATCCTGCTTACGTTCTGCCTCACCCAGGCCTCTYCCTTCCTACATCAGTGGCGGCAGGAGGAGGCAGGGTTGGACTCTCCGAACTTGAGCTCCAGGAGTGATTTGAGGCTTCTGCTTGATTTTGGCAGGATGGGGTTTGAGGAAAAGCCTTCCACTGGCTGTCCTCTGCCCGAAAGAGAGACAGGCTAAAGGACTGTCCAAAAGGAGCTGTCCTTTCGGTCACCTAAGATGCCCTTCTGCCACCATCCAACACCTAGAAGGAGGTCTGTATGGAGAAAAGGAGTGACATCCAGCCACACCTCCCCATGGTGCTTCAGGTGCAAACACAACAGGTAAACAAGGAGAACATACGGAACTGGCTGTGGGGATTAATGCAGTCCAAACCCACTGAGTGACATTTTTCYGAAAGCCAAACTCCTTGGCCATATTTGGTAGGGAGCTCAAGCTTGGAGGCCATCTGAATGCAGCACTGTATTTTAATTCAGCTGGATAAAGAGAGCTGCTTTCTCCTGACTGTCASAGACTTTCAGATTGTGGTCTCATCYGCGCTCACAAGGATAAGAAAAGCCACASTGGGCATGAGAAACCTCACGGAAAGTCCTAGGGTGTTCTGCGAGTGCCAKAGTGGTAGAGGAGAAGCCACTCTCCTGCCTTCAGAGAGGATCAATGCCTTCACTTTTCGTCTAGAGTCTGGCTTAGTGAAATTTCTTTATACCCCTTTATGGGATTTAAGTACTGCAGCTGTGAATGTGGTAGTAAATAAAACCAAGAATCGCTATTTAGGCAGGATGCAAAGAGGGAAGTTCTTTACTTCCACATTTACGATAAGCCTTTTAAATCAGGACTTTATTTTCCTGGGCTTAAGAGGAGGAAAAAGAAATGGACAGTTCCAAGACAACAACACATCTAGGGTTCTGATGGTCGAAGCAGGAATGCTGTGTGGTTACTTTGCCTCTTTTTTTCCTTCCYTGACAGGGATCTTAGAAAAATCCAGTTCTGGAATTGAGTAAGGAGAAAATCCCATGATTATCATCCGCTTCTTTTGTATGGTGTTTAAAGGCACCTTTTGGATGTTTCCTGAAACTGAGGTCTTGGCTACCTATGGTCTTTAAAGATTTCATCAGTTTCTTCCTGAGAGCAGGGGCATTAACACTTAGGGCAGAACCCTCTGGTTGTGAGTGGATACACTGTGCAATAACCCCCTCTAGTCCCTGGAGAATATTCCTGCTGTTTTCCCAGGTTGAGCTGCTGCTCCTCACTGTCACAGGGAGTGGCACACTCTGCCTCACAGGCATCACAGTTTCTGCGGCAGAGAAAGTGATTCTTACACAAACACGRGACTAACCTAATTCCTGGGGAAATCATGTCACTGTAATTATTCCCTAGATAAAACCATCACGCATCTTAACTACAGCTGATGAAGTGCTTAACACCCTTGACTCCTGCAGCTGAACAGCTCGTGCTGTATAGGAACACCGGAGCAGCCCTTTGTATTCCTGAGAGGCAACATGCTCCACTTCCAAAAAGGTGGAGAAAAAAAGTTATAAGCTCAAATTTTTATATTAGCATATGATATGCCTTGTTTGCGATTCTCCACTGAACTGAGGACTGGTGGCTTAGCCTGTGGATGGCAGTAAAATATCTTTGATGGAATAATTGAAAGGCATTGCGGAGAAGCATTTCCATTCAGAGTAGCTTTCTCGGGGGTTTATTGCTCAAGGAAAGCCAGAAACRGTTGCATTGATTTGCAGATGAGATGACAGGGAAAACATTTTCAAATACTGTAAGGTATTTATACTGCTTAAGATTTAAGGATTGCGCCTAACTAATCTTTTCAAAGCTCCCATGAAAGACAATCTAGCTTGCATCCCTTTTAATGTGTTTTAAGCAGACTGGGTTCCCTTCAGCTGTTTTATCTCATACAGTGGAGCTCTGTATGCTGGAAATGGGCCAAGATAGAAACATCTGGTATTCCGAGGAGCAAAGGAACAGAGCAAAATTTAGACTGTCCACAAGATAATCCTCCTGGTGCTGCTCCACAAGAGCTCCAGGAGGTCAAAGAAGTCTCACTGCCAGAGCTCTTTGTTTGGTACTGAACTGCGTAAAACAAAAGAGATTTGTGACATAAGGGGATGAGGAATGGCTGAGTTTATACAGATTCTCTCCACATCCAGTTTAGCTTCTGGAGCTTAATGGTACTGCAAGCTCTTCTAATCCCACAAGATATTTGTTTGATTCAGATACAAGCAAGCAGGGCCTGCCAGTTGCTACCCCAGTCACCCTCCTGGGAGATTCTGAGAATTTCGGGAGTTGGTAGAAAGTGAGATTTACTAAAAAGCCTTGTTCCTCTCTCTGAAACAAATCTCTTTTCGAAATATCAAAAGCCTGTTCCTCTGATCTGCCTCCAAGGGTTTGTAATTTCCAGCCATTTCAACAAGCTAAAAGGGCAAAGTGAAGTGGGGAAACAGAAAATGAGCCCAAATAGATAGTGCAGGTGAGATGAGAGCCATAACAGACTGCCCAAATCAAAGCAGCCACCAGAATGCCATCTAAAACATGTATGCACACAAATCTATGTGAACAGCTGGTACCTTTACCTTTGGAGTCATAACTTTCAGAAAAGGGCATCAAGTTCCCTGAAGTGCCATTGCACTAGCTGGAGCACAAGGGATCATTAGAAAGCACAAGCACATTAGAAAATGCAGGATTTTCTGCAAAATTCTGAACTGGGAGCCAGCACTGAAGAACCAAAGCATTCAAGGATGTTGAGATGTGAAGCTTCAATTTGGACCCCTATATAATCCAACCAGCCAAGCTCAAGTGGTACCAATACCACAGGGAATACATACCCGGAAATGAAAAATCCCAGCATAATCGTCCTGGAATCCTTGGTCCTTTGGTAAAACATTTTCCAAAAACTGTTTTCGCAGTGTCAGGGAGCCCAGGGCAGCCAGCATCCAGCAGTCACCTCAGGGGAGGGAAGAATCCAATGCATTCAGTTACTCACTGCTGTGGATCATAGCTAAGTGTTTAGAAAGAGAGTGGGCTGCAACATCTAAGAACCATTTTGTTAAAAGCAACCAAAGTTCTTGTCTCCTTTTCCTCCTCCAAAACGCTGAAGCACTACCCAGTATTCACCAGCAATGTCCACTGGGAACCCTGATGTCACTTAGCCATCCTTTTCTACTTTCATGCTGCTCCCATCTTTTGCAGCCATGCTGAGACTTGCAGTCCAGAACACTCTCTAGGAAACCTTCAAACCTCTCGGTGGGCTGAGAAACAGGAAGAGATTTCTTTGGAATCCTGAGAAACAGGAAGAGAGCAGAGCTGCTCCCAAAGACAAACAGGGTCCAGGAGTAAAAGGTGGAACTGATACAGGGTGCAGGTATTTACTCTGATMCTGGGTAAGTATCAGAGAAGTTGAACAGAAATATCCACAGGAAAGAAAACACTGACAGCCAAACAAAGACATTAGGATGGAAAGAAAATTCACTCCTACACATGTTGGAGCTGTGCCTGCTTACCTACTTACACTTAACTGTGTTTGACCCTTGCACTTGAAGCATCTGCCCGATGTCAGCTGGACCTCCATTTCTATGCTTGGCCTTATACAGACAGAAGGCAGGTGCCAGATACAACTAACAAGGATTTGAGCTGCTGCATTTGGAAATGCTGCGAAGTATCTGCAATAAGTTGTGTGTGGACTTGTGAGAATCTGGAYTGACCTGCACTAATTGTTTACTGCAGCTACCATGGTCCACACCTTCCCACCAAGCACTCAGAACATGGCAAAGCAGTCACCAGTTATTGCTTTGTGCCCATCTCTTCCAAAACAAGATTATAACCTTACCTATTTCTCCTTGCATGATATCAAATCTGCTAGCTCCATCCATGATCAAATGAGGATTTCCCTGAAGTTCCTGGAGGAAAGAAAATGCAAAGAACAGTGTGAGTACCCAGCCTTTGCCAGCAGTGTGTTCAAGCTCCTTGAAGACCCTTGCTTGCCTACCTTYTACACAGCTGAAAAGTGTGAAACTGCCCTGATGTTCTGCTGCCTGCCACCAACAAAACCAGAGGAGATTCTCAGGCATCTCTTCTTTAGTCTCCTCAGATATTCCTAGGGATGAGGACTTGGGGTGGGTGCTCGCTGAGTTTTTATTTGGGTTTCTCTAATGCTACCAACACCTTTTAGAGAGGGCTCTGAGCCTGGCTGTGAAATCATGCAGTTTCCTGGGGCACAGCAGGGCAGAGACACACAGGTCTCCAAGCAAAGTGGAACAGGGTCTATACTTCAGCTCAGCAGTGGGTCTGGGAGCATTTTACACTCTAAGCCTTTTGTGTTTCCATTCAGGTCTAATACAGGTCAGCCTGGGCTGCTTTTCTTCACTCTGGTGAGGAAGATATAGAAAGAGAGCTTAATCTCTGTCTGCAAAATCCCACAGGCCTGGCTGACATTTTTGATTCAAGGAGAATTTTCCTTGAGAGTCTTGCTTGGGCAGTGAAGGGGGAAGCACTTCAGAGCCCGGCTTTGCACACAGAAATGTGAACCATTCTCCCAGCTGCATCTGCTACTGGCCTGGGATATCTGAATGCTCAGGAAGGAAYGGCCTCAGCATCCCCCATGAGTAACCCTTGGCACACTCCAGCTGGGTAAGGCTTGTTTTGAAAGAGCAATCAGCCTGAAATAGGCAAGTCACCACACACGTAAGAGAACTAAGAGATAAAAGGAAGAAAGAAAAATCCTGTTAGGAAAAATAATACAGCAGCTCTTCCTTGAACAGGCCCTGGCATTCCTTCTCCCCAGTTGATCTGACAGGCTGCACAAAAATGAGACCAGCTCACAACGTGACTCATGACTCGCACGGTTGCGTGAGCTCAGCATTAGCAAATGCTGTCAGCTTTCTGAAATGGCTTCACAGTGATCAAGCCCCTCTAAGAAGTTTCCCTGCCAGGAAAAGATGCAAAGCAACGTCACCGCTCCAGGCTGGTGGACAGATCATGCTCCCACAGCACTGCCGACACGGGGGAAAGCAGCCTCGGATGGCAAATTTCTTGAGAGATGCTTCCATGCAGCCATCCACACCTATCCCGGGACTTTGGAGATTTGCAGCAAGAGATTTACCCATGGCATGGGAGCAGGCCTAAGATGTGTGGTTACCAGCAGCAGTGATTGCTCACTGGATTGGGAAGCAGCAGCACTGAGCCCTTCTCCCTTCTGCTCTACGTCCATCCCAGCGTTATCTTCTCCCTACCTCTATTTCCCAGAGCAGCTTGGGTCCCTCACCTGGTTGAACCCAAAACCTTCCACAGGCAGGATAGATTAACCTGCCTGACAAGGCTCTGAACTCGCCTGTGCCTTTGTGTGTGTCTGACTTRCCAATTGTCATCCCAGAAAACCAACAAAACAAAGGAATGGGTGTATTTGTTTTCCCCATCATTTCTGGGGCCGTTGAAGTCTKAGTTGCCAGAGGCAGGGTGGCTGGGCTACAGTGCATAGCTGCCACGGGGKGGACCCCCATCTAGAAGCATGAGCCTGAAACTAATGGGAAGGCAGCTGCGTCTTTATGCGATCCCCRAGGAAAGGGCTAATGCTCTGCTCTGTGCCAGGATGGTGAGGCTCATAAGTGCACTGTGGATCCTGCTAGCCTGTTGTGGAGACTGGCTGAAAAGTCAGCCCATTAGATGCCTCACCAAATATCCTATTGCCCACCAAGGTGTTTGACTCCCCAGTGAGCAAACAGGGATGAGCTGAGTCACTAAGAAAGTTCCTTGCTGAGAGAAACCAGTAATTTAGTCTAAAACCASAAAAGGCATGATGTGAAGTCAGCCCCAGCCAGCGTGCCTTGACRGCATACAAGCATCTCTGTGGCTGCCAGAGGGAACTCTCCAACACTGCTCTGTATTCCCCACCTCCCACAACACACCAAGCTCTGCTTCCAGGAGCGTGTACTGCCCACAGACTCAGGGGCTATAACTGAAGACACAATACAGAGCGTGTTGTTTCCACTAGCCAGGGAAAGGGGCTGCTCAGCAGCTGTCTGAACCCGCAGAGGGCTTCTGAAAGGGCATAGAGAGGACATAATCGTGATGGGTGCAGTGCTTTGGAAATCTGGACCTTCTCAACCRGGAGGAAAGGAAGTCTCCAATTAGCTCCTCTTCCTTCAAAGGCAAGAATGCAGCAGTCGTAAAACACCATCTTGTCTATTATARACGCAGCTAAACGCATAGTTACCGCTACACAAAATGCGCAAGCCTCACTATTTCCTACTGCTCGGATTGCACRACAAAGAGAGAAACCACAGCTTTAACTACAAGTCTGTCCAGAAGCAGTGCCCTGTTTCACTCAGAAATGATGAGGCTTTGTGGCAGTTTCCCYGAGACTTTTCTGTTCTAGCTGGAGGGGGAAAGAAGAGGGAGCTCAGGGAGGCACGTGGTCTCTTCTCAGAGTATCTACAAGCCCAGCAGTGAAGGCAACCATATGGGCTGCAAGTCAAGCACTCTGCCTGAACTCATCCCCCTAGGACAAAGCTATCATCACTCGCTTTCCCTGGCCCACTGAAGACTTCATTATGTATTCAAAAGGAAAGAGAAGTTCAAGTTCAAACCAGTTCATCCTCTAGAGCATGGTCGTACCGCAGAAGTACTGTTCATCTAAAGGGCAAGATGGAGAATTAATCTGAGGGGTGGAAGGAAAGTGTCCTGTACATGCATTCATCTCTAAATTCCTTTTTATAATTGCTTGAAATTTTTAAGGAAGAACAAGTCCCCAGAAGGAGCTGGAGGTGAGTAGAGTAGATGCTGACTACATGCAGACATGCAAAGGACACAGTCAAACAGTTTTGTGAAATATTGGAAGCCTGAGGAGGGATTTCCTAGACAGTGTAAGCCAGTCGGGCTGCAGGCTGCTGTGGTTGGGTCCTGGCCACTTTCCCACAGATTTCCCCACTGGCCCAGCATGTTCCTGAGTGCAGGCACAAGGCCACTGAGGGCTAAGAGGCAGGAGCTGACTCTTTGCAGAGATGCCTCCTAGTCAGTTCACCTTAATCCTAAAGTAAAATCCCAGCCCTGCTTCTGTTCCTGCCACAGGTCCCCATCTCTCCCTTCAGCTAAACTTGTGTTGCTCCCCCCTGCTACRGGCTCCACCATCCTGCCATCGTGAGTCATGGTGCTCCCTGTTCAACACACACTAATTATGACAAATAAAAAGGCTGCTATTGATTGAAAGCCAAACTGTTCTCAGCTGGACAAATGTTAATTCAGCAGCACTGCTGTGCCTGTAATAGTGTTGCTCTGGATTAAGAAGCAAACACGGCACTACAGTTCCCTGGGCTGAAGGCACTGCCCAGCAGTGTGCTGAGGAGGGGTCAGTCCCACCACTGTCATATATCCCACAGCCACAGGAAACCTCCACAGAAATAAGGCAGCTGGAATAACGAGGAAGGGCAGAACAAAGGACAAAGCTGGTGGAGGGTCTGGGGCACGAATCTTGCGAAAAACAGACATGGGAGCTGGGGTTTTTTAGCCTGGAGAAAAGGAGGCTCAGGGGCATGACTCTCTACATCTGCCTGAAAGGAGGTGATAGCCAGGTGAGGGTTGGTCTCTTCTCCCAGGCAACAAGTGACAGAACAAGAGGAAATGGCCTCAAGTTGCACCAGGGCAGGTTTATGTTGGATATTAGGAAAAATTCATTCACTGAAATGAATTGTCGACCACTGGAACAGGCTGCCCAGGGAGGTGGTGGAATCACCATCCTTGGAGGTATTTAAAAGACATGTAGATGTGGCACTTGGGGACATGGTGGCTTGGCAGTGCTGGGTTAATGGTTGGACTTGATGATCTTAAAGGTCTTTTCCAACCTACACAGTTCTATGATTATATAAGCTGTGCTGGGCCACACCAGAGATCTGACTTGCAATGACTTGTCTCTGACAGACTGGAGAGAGAGAGAGGAAAACTGAGCAAGCSAAAACTAATAGGAAAAATCAGACTACTCTCAAGGGGTTTGCTCACACTGACAGAACTCAATTCCCTGCTTTACAGCAGAATAGCTCAATTCCTAATTGCCTGATTTCAATACAAATGCATTGGTTGCTTATTAAAGCCATGCTCTGCTCCAGTTCTCTTTTGCAGCAGAAGAATGAGTTCAGCAGACTCCACACAGGTGGGGAGCCCACAAAGGTGAGAGCTAAGTCCTGCTGGAGGATGGACTGATGTCAACAACCAGATAAAAACAGAAAACAGCTCGGATTTTACCTGAAACCTGTTTGCTTTGTGTGGCTCAGTGCTAAAAAACCCCAGCAATTGCAAACAAAGGAGGCAAATACAAAGGAGGTAAAGAAAGGAGGTAGCCCTGTGTACCCGGAGCCTTTGAGAGGTCCGGAAACCTCCTCTTTGGACCACACAGTACAAGCTGAAAGTGCCACGGTGTTACCAACCACCCGCTGGCCATCACAGCCATATAATGCTGCCAGCTCACTTCCCCAGACCGGGAAACAGGGAAGCAGGAGAGTCAGCAGACCATCACAGCAGCGCAGCTTTCCACTCCACYCAGGACGTGCGAATTCTCCCTCATAATCAGCCCTTCCCAGAGATCAATGGAGCCGGGAGATGCTGCACAAAATAAACCATTTCCATCTAAAGCCTGCACAGAAAGACAGACGAAATAAAAGGTGATGCCCTGCAGCTTCCTCGGCCCACAGGGATGAACTCCAAAGTGGAGGTCGGGTGCAATCAGCTGAGTAGGCAGGGGCTGAGACAAGGGCAGCCTGGGGGTGCTGCTCCCGTTCAATTACGCTGATTGCACACGCACGCTCGGAAGGAACGAGGTGCATTGATTTTGATTTCCATCACGGAGAAACACTGAACAGGTTCCAAGAGCCTCACGGCCCCTGGGAAAAACTGAAGCTGTGAACTCCACCACGAACAGCTGGCGAGCAGCTTTGGCTTGTGCCAGGAAATGGCCCCAAAGTGACAGACCTGGAGGTAGCGCAGGACACCACTATTCCTCACTGCCATACATTTCCCGTAACTTTCCTCATTTAAGCAGCTCATGTGACAATCCACATTTCTTTTTCCTCTTCCTTTTTTTTTTTTTTGGTAGTTTTTTCTTCCTTTCCCCTCCTCTTCTATTAGAGATAAGTTTTTAGGTTAACTTCAAACTGTTGTCTAAATTCTTGCTTGAATGAAATCTGGGTTTTTTTCTCCCCTCCAGCTACAGACAGGCCAAGGCTGATGCAGTAGGAAATCCAGCTCAGCTTATCCATCTAGAAAGATTCTAACTTCAAAATTGTTTTTTCAAAGGGTCTGTTTTTATCAAGTCAGTTGCTGGATTCAAAATTCCTTAATGCTGATGCCAATTCTTAGAAATTTCTGGGAAATAAATAACAGGCCAAGGAACAAATAATCACCAAAGGCTGCAAGGAATCACAATAGGCACTCTGCTCCTGAAAGATGGTTACATTTTCTTTGGGAAGGGACAGAGGAAGGGAAGTAAAAATGTGAGCAAGCCCTTTTGCAAAATGGCTGATTCAAGTGATGGATCGCATTTCCCAGCAAACAAGCATTGGCTCAACATGTAAAATTTTCTCCCATTTTTTTTTCAATGCTAAGTGCAGTAGCACAGGGCTCTGCTACGGGAACAAGGTATAACCCTTGCTCAAGTTCACACTAAAGTTGCCTCTTTCTGCGGCTTCCGAGGAAGTCTTTTAGACATCACTCTTCTCATCACCTGACACCAGACACCTGAGACAAACACCCAAGGAGTCCCTGCCCTGGTGCTATAAACAGGCTGATGATGCAGACAAAGCCCACGTTGTCTGCTTCAGACAGTCCTTTCACCACGCACCCTCCCACAAGTCACATCAGAGGCACTCAGGGATTTCTCTCATGCCTCAACATTCCATGCCCACCTTGCAGCTTTTCCCTCTCTTCCAGCTGCCCACACTTCACAGCCTGTGTTAAACAGAGGAAGGACCCTCTTATGCCAGCTCTTGCTCAGCATCCCTTCATTCCATAAGGAAGGTACAGGGTCATGGTCACCCAAGAGACCAAGGGTGAGCAGGCCGGGAGCAGTAGTCTGTAACCTTGAAGACCTTCAGAAAAATCTTCAGCAACCTCACCCTGTGCCCATTTTAGCCTTTTTTTAAAGCATAAGCACTGAAGATCACAGACCATCCTTCACATTTAGAATGGGCACCATACTGAACACGATGGTGGGCTATCCCTGGTGCAGGGCCGAGGCACTGCTCTCTCCCCTCACACATAACATGTCTGAAAATACAACCAATGTTAGTCAAAGTAAAGCATTCCACATTTAGCATCACCACAATTCACATTGTCTGGATCATACTAATTCAATTTCTTTTTGCATCTGCACAGTATTATGCATTATGATCAGAACAGAGTGAAATCTTTAGCCTAGACGTTAATTGAATAGAAATGCATATTCTGCAACAGCAAATCATTTCATGGCTTCCTCTGTTCCAATCAATAGCTTGTGTGAAGGAAAAGCAGCAAACGATGAAAAAGAATTGTTCTGAACATTTTAAAAGGAGCATCTCAGTTTTTTAAATCTGACAAAATTCTTCATGGAGAATTTCCCTTTGACTGATCTTTAGAAAAGCCTAGCTATAGAAAATACTTTATTCAGTCGAAAATAGAACTTTTCTTCCATTTCTCAAAACTGTGGGTGAGCCAAAAGATTRGTTAATTGCAGAGGTCCTGCTCTGTTTGGTACCTTCAGCCCCATCTCTAGTAATGCTTGAAGTGCCACATGCAAAATCTCTGTTACAAGTTGCACACGTTTCAGTGGGTGTAGACTGAGGGCCTGGGATGCAAACACAGCCTGGAGCAGTCCCCATCTGATGGGAAACTGCAACTATTGCAGAGTTAGGAAAAGTGACATTTCAAATGTTGTCTTGCTGCTCCTGATCCACCCTCCCTCCCCCTCCTCAGGCACATCCCTATTAAATAAGATCAGTTTACAAGTCAAAAAGTTGTTTCTGACTGTCACTGCTGACTATTACTGTCAGAAATCAAGCTGTTTTCTCTCTACTTTATACACTACCCCCAGATATGAAGACTCCAAACTCTGAGCATAATTGGCAATTCTCTTGACAATGTACAAGGTAAAATAGAAGCAGCATGTTGCTCAACTGCTCAGTTGGATCTGGAACAAAGACAGCAGTTATAATTGCTATCTACCTCTTAAATAACCAGATACTGCATGACAGCAAATGGAGGCTAAGAGATTATTAGGACCAAGATGCCAGTCACAGGTACATTTCCAGACAAATTTATTTTAATGTCAGAGGGAGCTAATGGTGGAGGCTGAGAAGAATATAAATACAGGTTAAATTTGCCATGCTCTGTCAGCAGGCACTCACTCTGGGAGATGCATTCAGGTAGGAAACAGTCTCTCTTGGGGAAATTATAGGTATCTCTYGGCTGAGTAGTTTAGGTAGCTTAAACACCTGGGATCACATATCCTTAGAGTTAGCATTGCAATGGCCTAAGAACAAAGAGAGTATAAACATTCTGCATGGGTGAAATGCCCAGCTGAAAGACTTCAAGTTTGGGGCACCACTACTCCTGATACTTGCCTCTTCCTCCTGGGACATCAACTCCCAGAGGCAGTTGGGTGCAGCACTGGCCTTTCAGGACTTATGAAAAGCAAACACAGCCTCATTTACTCCCTGATCCTTCACTCAAAACATCTGCAGCTTTATAAACGAGAAGAAACCACTGTGATTTACCAACTTCTTCTGCCCCTGCTTCATCCTGTCAGGAAACTGAGGCCACACTTCGACGTCACTGTGACACAGCATGGGTGTTGGGGGGATTGGGAATTCCTGRTTGGTCTCCTCAGGCACTTGATGCCATTGCCCTTTATCTTACATCTTGTCTAGCAGGGCRAAGCCTGGATGGTTGGGAAACGTCTACAGGTGAAAATTTTGATCAAACTGAGAAAAAAAAACGGAGCCTTCTTCAGCTCTGGCATCCTGGGTTTCTGCTCCAGATGAGCTAGTTGAGTCAGCAGTCTCAACTTCTGTCTCTCGTCATAGAAGAGCAGCTGGTGATGCTGCTTTAGCCTCTATAAAAGAACAAAAGGCTTTTCAATGCTCACGTCATGAACCCTGGGCCACGAGCTCTGGCAAAGCCAATGACTTTTGATTCTGCTCCTTTGTGAAGAAGCATAAAAAAAAAAGAGCTGGAAAACTTTTGACTGCTGAAAAAAAAATTCTTCAGAAGGGAAGTGCTGGGATGGAGAGGACATATGCAAATTTTTGAAACCAATTCCACAAAAACTTTTATTCATAAGCTTAGTATTCATGGATTCAGCAAAATAGAAGGGAATTCTCCAATACCTGCCTCACCTGACAAACTTCAAGCACTAGCAGCAGCARATTCTGCTTTTGGCAAGGTACATCAGTCCCTTTGTACATTAAATAACTATCAGGATATTAGAGTAGCATAGATGTTCATCCCACAGCATGGTGCCTCGAAATCAGTGGTATTTGGGTTTCTAAGTCACTTTGTATGCTTTTGAAGTCCTACACTTCTCTGCTGCAAAAGCACCAGGGTGTTAGTGCTTAACAGAACTGTATCATAACATTTTATTCCAGTTTATTCATGKTTAAAATGCCCCTGGAGAGTCCTTTTTAATATCCGTGTTTGTCTTGTGTGAATCTAAGGCTTAGTTATCATATTTTTTCTCTCTCAGACTGGAAATAGTGGCAACTAACTCCTCTCCTTTGCATTTTTTAGTTACTTTCCTAATACAACCAACTTTCAAGAGAGATTATTCCCACCTGCTCTGAACCCATAAGCAGAGTGCTGGTGTAAAAAACACAGCACCAGCTGCACTCTCACAAGACTTGAAGGAAAACTGCCTAAGGCCCAGACGTTCCATCTGTGGTAGGAGCTGCTTCTGCAGAAGAGAATGATTTCTTCATAGCACCTCCACAGAGGTCACACAAATATCTGCATCCAGCACCTCCACACCTACCATGCCATGTGCTTCCTGCCTTTCCATTCGGACATCCACATTTAGCAGCTCTGCAGGCTGTCTTGGCTGATCTTCTTCCCTTCTGSGATCCATAGGTTTCAACATCCATGCTGGCCACAGCCTCTGCTGCTGCTGTGCCAAGGCCACCACGCTGCCAAGCTCCAGCATCCCCTCATTGCCCTAATGCATCTGCCGTCCAAATAAATCTTTCCCAGTTGTCTTGTGCTGTCTTTACAATCTCATGGTTACCGTTTCTACACCCTGAGGCATTGCCTTCAGGGAGATGAACCGGTTTGCTCCAGCCCAGGGAAGCCAAAGGCCTCAGGCACTAATGGTGTGCTCAGCAAAACCCAGAAAAAGGGCAGCATGTGGCTAATCCAGTAGCTGCACCAGCAGCAAATGGTATACAGAGCAGTCCAACCACGGGAAGATTTCCTAAATTAGGTCCTAGGATAAAAGAGCTGAGCACGTGATTCCACCTCCCATTCTAAACTTCCATATGCCAGATGATAACTGCCTATTAAATTGCAACTGGGAATCAGCACACAAATGTACTTCATCTCCTGCCTTGTCCCAATTACTTTAAAATAGGTATTGCTGAGTCAGTCGCTTGGATTACAGAAATCAGAGATCTTTAATAGAATTTAACAGCTCTTCAAGTTTGCACAAAGTCCTCCAGAAGCAGATCAAAGTGGGAACACTAGTTCTAGCCAGGTTCACAGGTGGAAACAAGCTTCCTACGAAAACGTACCTAGTGAAATCATTACCATTGCAGAGGTTATCTTCCCTCCACCCATCCCACAGCGAGGATTCCCCCCTTGCAGTGTTGTGCTTCCAGTGCTCCCCTTGAGGTCTACTTTCCTGCTTAACACAGACCTCCCACCCCAAGGTGAAGGCCTTTAGCCACTGGCCATCAGTGSCCCCATCCAGGAGCAGGGCTACGGAACACCCCAGCTGGCAGAACTCACGGTTGGCCTCTTCCATTGTATCCGCCGGAGCTTCTCCTCTGGGAGCAGGTTGGGACCGATGGAGCTGACGTGAGCGGGGAAGGTGGGATCCTCAAAGAGCAGCCCCCGGCTCAGACACCGGGCTCGCAGGTCGCTGAAGTCCTGGCCATTAAAATKCTTCACTTTCTGGAGGCTTCCCGCTGCTCCTGTGGTTTGCCAGCCCTGCTCCGGCACCTGAGCGGAGCTGGAGGCCAGCATCGTGCCCCGTTCCTGTGAGGGAGAGCCACGGACTGCCATTAGTTTCCAAAGGGAAAGCGGTGCATGGGGAGTGYGCGGGATAACACCTCCCCCTCCCGCCAGGAGGATTGCGGAGCAGCAGCCTGCGAAACTGAGGGCAGCCACAGTGACAAAACCCTTATTAGCTGGAAACGCATGGGGAAAGAGCAGTCGTCAAATCCCAACTGGTTTATCTCAAACCAGTGCTGTCACTGCTACAAATTCAATTTTGAGTCTTCCCCGAGGACAGAGAGCAAAGCTGTTAGCGAGCTGCTGTGTGAGCACGGAGGTGCCGCTGCAATATAGGCGAGCACAGGGGAGTGGGAGTGTGAGCAGGGAGGATGCCCAGAGGTACCCAGGGCTCTTCTAGTCATGCATCACAGCTGTGCCCAGGGCACAGGAGAGCTTTTAGAACAGGAGTGGGAGAAAGGCACAAGAAAGATGAAAAATTGCACATTTGGAGGGGCCAGCGGCACCGGAGCCTAAAAAGAACAATTAGTTCTGTCCAGCCAGAGCACAAGTTTTCAGGTGTGCTCCCCAGAGCTACACGGATGTACAGAAAGACACACACATGTGCACCACCTCTTGGGGATCTCCCTTCAGCTGAAAAGTTCTGTTGAGGGTTTCAGGGTTCAGAGAGGTAGCAGGAAGGTTGTGCAGCCTGCCTTGCCTCCTGGTTCCTTCAGGTCCTATTGTCACACAAAATTACATGTTGCTGGATAAAAATATGACTCATGGTCCACACCAGTTTTCACCCTTCATTCACACTTGCCCTCACAAAACCAAAATATTAACTGTCCTGAGCCATATTTCCCCTTTTTCCTTATGAAAAGAAAAGCTCATGGTGAAGCCCTTTATTGGTAGACTTTTAAGGGCATGACTCACCTCCTGATCACCTCCTCTGGCATCTGGCATTACGGATGCCACCACACTTGATCCAGTGATTCCGGCCCCTAGCTCCTGACTTCCGCTTAAGATGTACCTTCTCATAAATTAGCACTGGAAAATCCACCACCATGCCCTGGGCAAGCCTCTCCTACAGTTAATTAACTTTGCTGTGCTAATTTCTAGCCTGAAGTCACCTAGTTTCACTTTCCAGCAACCGGATGCCACAGGTTTTTTGGCTGGTTGGTTGGTTTTGTTGGCTTGTTTGGTTTTTTCCGTTGTTGTTTTTGTTTAATTTTTTAGTAGATGAAAGGGCTCTTTTCTACCAAACAAACTTATCTGCAGATCTGAGACGTTCCTGGTGCTGCACAAACCGAGCAGATGGCTCCAGTAAGGGTAAAGCCTCACATTTGTATAGTGAATTCTTCACACATGCCAAAAACACAGCTCAGCCACAATGAAGGTGTGATACAGCTCCCCACTCCCCTCCCTACACACTTTTTACTTAGTTTCATCACCTTTCTTGGTGCTTCAAGTCACTTAGCCTCCTGGCATGGTGACAACAGCCTAAACAAATAAGTGGGTTTGCATCTCATTGTTTTAATTAAAAAGCCCCACAAAAAMATCCGAAACCACCAACAACAAGAGAGAGAATTCCCCTTGGGTTTGCATTTTTTAATACAATGGAAATAAATCTCATGTAATGTACCATAACACGACAAGGGAATGGCTTCTTAACAAATACTCATTTGAAACTSTGCCCAGGCTCCATGCATGCTAAGATCTATTTCTTGAAACAGTGTTCCAGCAAAACTGATTACTAATTCCAAAACTCAAATTAAAATTAACAGAGCTTGAAGGCTGGGTCTGACACGCGTTCCCTCTCTTCTGACAGAGAACAAGAGTTTTTAGCATGTGCGTGTGTGTGTTTAATTACGTTGTTTAACATACTGGGATTAAATTAGCAACCAGGCTCAGGAAAATACTACACTTAACTACTTTTCCCTTGCAGGAATATCTTCATCAGCACAGATACATGAGTTCTATACCCACCCATGCCCTTCTGCAGGCAGTGCATGGGGTCAGGACCCGGCTAGCAGTGTCCTGGCTGCTCCAACACACTCTGATGGCCACATCTTTAGGAGCAGCATCTTGAATCCTGGCCCCTTGGCTCTCATGGATCCGTCAGCAACAGCAAAGATCACAAAAGTTGTTTAAGCTGAATATTGCCTGCTTCTTACTGTCACTGACCTCATGAGCCAGAAAGACTTCCAAGGGGCAAAGGTACAATGGAATGGATATCAGAGATGTTGCCCTTGGACTGCTCCCTGTCACAAGATGTGAGTAGAGAGGGAGGGATTTTAAATGCTCACAAAAGCTGGCTCAGACATATTGTCAAACTCCAAAGGAAAATAAAGAGACTGCCTCTCAGCCAAGGAAAGAAATTATTATTCAGAAGGGGGTAAACATTCAGAAGGGGTAAAACAAACATTTACTTGGCCGTGGGATCTCCTTTAACACATTTAATTATTGGAGCACGGAACCACACCCAACTTTGCATTTGCTGCTCTTTTTTGGTTCCTCTTCCTTCTAGGCAGAGAGACATCCTTGCTGTCTGTCCTAAAGAAAGTGACAAACAGCAAATAAGGAGGAAGAGAAGGTAAGCAATGGAAGAGCTACAGAGAGGATAAAAAGAGATCAAGTGTGGCAGTCGGAAGGAAAGAGGAGTCTCCCAGGATAGCAGAGCAAAAGGGTTGGTGACTGCTGCAGAAATTAACGGGGGAACCCCAGGCACCCACCATTCTCTGCACTGAACAGTTTAAAAGGCAGCAGTGAAGGTGTGTCCTGTCTCCCTCCAGCACTCTTTCAGGAAAGATGTCAAGCCACTACTATAATCAGGTACTCAATGGTGGCAAATGCTACTGACAGCTAATTACACTTTGCACAAAGATTTATGTCAGACTACAGACATCATTTCCTTCAATGGCTTTGGTATTTTTCACTGAGTAGAAAGTAAAAATAGGCAATTAGAAAGCATGTGTCTACTTCATAGCTGAATCTTCTCCTCTCCACTGATTTTCTCAAAATGTTTCCATTATATGTTGGCTTAGCTGAGTTCCCATGCTTTAGAAAGAGCAACTAATTTTCTCAAACACAACAAAGAATACCAGAAAAGTCAAAAAGGCAGCAGCCTTCTTCCCCTGTTTCCTCTCAAACACTCCAAACTATTCAGCTACATTTCATCTCCCCATAATATTGAATAAATGCTACAGTAACGCCAGCACTCTTTCCTTTAAGATCCTTCATTCACGTACTTGAAGCGTTGTAAAAACTTCAGGGACTCAGTTCCAGAATTATCTTATAATGAAGGAAAGTGTGAGTTTATTACCTCTCCTTGCATTCAGAGGGAAAAACAAAGGGGAGAGTCAGCAGCTTCCTGCAGTGACAGCAAGCTGAGGAGGCAGTGCAAGGACCACGACGTGGGCGTCCCAAACCCCAGATGGACAACAGCTCCTTGTACAAACAATGTGTGAAAGCCTCGAGTACCACAGAAAATCAAAACGAAAGCCAGGCACTCTGGCAACTCTCCAGGAGATTACTTTCCCAGTGGCATCTTGCACGACCTTCTGCTCCAAACAGCCTGTGAAGTACTCCCTTCTGGCTATTTATTAAGTCAATTTTCTTCTCGTTTTGCATACACAGCATAGGACAGTTCCAGATACCTTTTTTCTACCTCATTTAACAGCAGCCTACAGTAACTATAGCATCCTCCTCATCTTAGAATCTCTACTCCCACTTGATCCAATTACTTCTGACAACTTACCATTTTACTATAGGCTCTTTCTAGGATGGCAAATTCATCTTTTCTTTCCCTCCAGGTAACATTAAGGATAGGGACTCTAATTTATTCTCTCTCTCCAAGGCAAATCCCTCTCGAAGTGTCTATGGTGCTTTTCCAGCCCTATTGCTTGTATTTCACCTGCTTCATCTCGTGCTAAATAAAACAGCAAAGGTATGTTTTACCTGCAGTGCCTCCGGCGCAACTCCAGCCAACACCAACAGAGACACACACGGCCTGGCACTATCCCTGTTCCCCTTTATAGGGAAGCTTTTGCCACGCCTTAAGTAAACGTCACCAAGTTGAAGTTCAACAGCCAATGCGGCCTGAGTGTAATAATTTCACACAGATATCACACCATGACGATAAACATGCATGTAGATATGCACACACACACTTCTGTTAGCCRTGCACCACGAATTGTCTATCGACCTGCGCTTGTGGACTGCTTCCTGTGGCCAACTGTGGCTTCAGCTGCAGTTATTCTTAYGAGAAAACAGGTTTATTTGCACCTGCCATCTGTTTTCCTCCTGGAACCACCAGGAAACGCAGTAATCATCCTGGATCCAGGCACAGCCTGGCAGGACTCACCACAAGACAAGTTATCAGAGGTGTGTGTCATTCTTTCTGCAGCAGGAGAAGCAGCAGATATTTTTAGGCCAATGCCTGTTGGCGTTTACACTGGGCTCTTACTTAAATTCCACATCAGTTCACTTGGGCAGCTCATTTCCTCCAGGACTGCCTGAGGAAGTAGGACTTCTCCTTATATTTAGRAGGCGACTGGCCTCCGTTATCCTAAAGCCCAAAGCCAGAGAATTAAAGAGTATCTAGCAAAAATATGGGAATATTTATTTCTGGGAGGCCAAACTGAGATAGCCTAAAGAGGCCCAAAATTCAAGGGAATGTGGGCAGCACATTCTCAGGGACACACTCCCTGGCAGCAATCCTAAGTGTATTCCCATAGCCTGTAAACATGTGTTTGAAGARAAGTCCTGGTGTGCAGCCACCTGAACAAGAGACAGTGATGCAACCTTGCAATAAAGCAAACAAACAGCATCTTGGGCTKCATGAGCTGCAGCACAGACAGAGGGTCAAGGCAGGGAACCTTCCTCTTTGCACAGTACTTTTGAGATGATACTTGCAGTACTATATGCAGTTTGGGGATGCCCAGTGTAAGAGGGGCACTGGAAATGTAGCAAGTCCAGTAGAAACTCTCCAGGATGGTCAGGGGGSTGGAGCACACRGTGAGAGAGAAGAGACAGAGAGTTTGTCTGCTCACCCAGGAGGCAGACCTAATTGCAGTCTCTCACTATCCAAAAAGCAGTTACAGAAGGAGGGGCCAGACTGTTCTTCAAGGTACACATCACATGGGCAGAGGCAACAGGCACAAGGAGCAGCAAGGAGAACTACATGTGGTTGGAAGCAAAAAAGATCTTCAGAGTGGCTCAGCCCAGGCACAGGTGCCCRGACAGCCTGGGGCATCTCCACCCTTGGAGATACTCACTTGGACAAGGACATAAGCAACATCACCTAACTCAGAGATGGGCCCGCTTTGAGCTGGAGTGGGGATGCAAAGACCCAAGAAATCACCCTCTCTTTTTCAAGCTACCACAGCTTGTTCACAAAAAGTTACTCTGCAGTCAATGTTCATGAAGTTTACCTTGGGGATTAACAGAAAAACTTACCAATGCACAATCACCTGGGCTCAGGAATTTCCTCAGGACAAGACTTTCTGTTTGGACTGCAGTCTCTTTGAGTTGGGATGCCAGCAGTTCGCATGGCAGCTGGTTCCTAGGAGCTGTGGGAGATGAGAACATAAAAGTGCTCATGAAATAGACAGTTCATGTTCTTCATCAATGTTTACCACAGTTCTGTGGCTCTAAAAGYTGCGTACTGCACCCGGCCCGCTCACATTTTAGGGCTTTCATTTCCTCGTGAGATCCCAACATTTAGCAAACTCTAATAGGAAATGCATCCATGTAAATTAGAGCACAACTCGCCTCAGAGGGCAAAACAGGTGCAKTTTTCCTTTAAGAGCTGTTTTCCATAACCACTACATAAATAAAAGCTGATTGCACCAGAAGCAGGGAGCAAAGATTTCCTTCATTGCAGGAAAGGAGCTCTGAGGTGATAAATGCCATAGCTGCTGGCTCATCTGACAGCACGCGTGCTGTTAATCGCCTCCTCTCTGGGGAACCAGCAGGTATATTCCCCTCCAGGTATGGTGATTCATTGTCTGGAACTGATATCTCTGCTTAAATGGTGGATTAACATGATTTAAGAAATATTCATTGCAAAGTTGATTAGAAAGCCCCATCACCAACCTGGCAGGAGATTTCASTTATTGCAGCATGAGCCCATTTTGAGATTGTCAGCTTTTCTGCAGAAGGCTGTATTGATGTGTCCATTTTCGCAGCGGCTCCAGAGAAGGAAACCCAGAAGGCTGAGGGATTTATGTGCAGTAATGAGCCTTTGGATTATTTGCTATCCTAAGTGTCTGTGGAAACCTGCAAGGGGAAGGGAAAAAAAAAAAAAAAAGAGGCATTTGAGTAAAAAAGCGCAGGGCTGTGCATGGGGAGAGCAGGGGTGTCTTCTGCCAGCGGTACTCTGTGACATTGTGGCAGGTGCCAACACTGCCCTGACCTGAGGTTTTCTTTTGCAGAGCAGGGACATTAATCCAGATAAGGATAGCTGGTGCAGTTTAATCTACTCATGAGCAAAAAATGCCGAGGGATCACTGAAAAATCAAAACTGCTTCTGCGCTGTAAGTTACCACCTCAGGGCTGTTAAAGCACAAATAAAGGAGGGCCTCTATGATCAGCACGAACAGCTGTGGTGTATTCCTTCCTCTTCCAGTGGGTACCAGCACCTGAGGGCAAACACCAAGAAGTGCTGTTGGACCCAGCTTTTCTGTGAAGTCAGCATGGCTTGCGAGCTCTCAGCTAGCACCACAGATTTTTGGCATCACGTACTTTTTGAATTTAATGAATCTTATCCTCTCTGCCCTGGGATAAAAATACACAAAAAAATGCACAACACAAGGGTTCTTTTAAAATAGATTTTTAAGCTAAACACATATATCTCCCCTTTGCCTGACTTTCCTGAGGGTGGGCTGTTGTTCTGCATGGCTGTCACAGTTTATCCACAGCTGGCAGCACGCAGCCACTCGCTCACTGCCCCACCACTGGATCRGGAAGAGAACTGGGAAAGTAAAAGTGAGACAACTCATGGATTGAGGAAAAGACACTTCAATAGGTAAAGCAAAAGCCACGTGCACAAGGAAGGCAAAACAAGGAATTAATTCCCTGCTTCCCATGTGCAGGCARGTGTTCAGCCATCTCCAGGGAAGCAGGGCTCCATCACACACAACAGTTCCTGGGGAAAACATTAACTCCAAACATCCTTCCCTTACTCCTTCTTCACCCAGCTTTATATGCTGAACATGACTCYCTGTGCTGTGGAATGTCCCTTTGGTCAGTGGGGGTCAGCTGTCCTGGCTGTGTSCCCTCCCAACACCTTGTGCACCCCCAGCCTGCTCACTGCTGGAGTGGGGTGAGGAGCAGAAAGGACCTTGATACTGTGCAAACACTGCTGAGCAATAACAAAAACATCTCTCTGTTATCAGCACTGTTTACAGCACAAATCCAAAGTATAGCCCCAAACCAGCTACTGTAAGGAAAATTAACTCTACCCCAGTTAAAACCAGCACAGAAACCAGCAGCATCTCTGAAGCAGTAAGTTTTGCATCATCTTTCAAGGCTGTGTGGGGAGGAACTGCATAATTTTGCACAAGAAGCCTTGGCCTTAGGAAAAGGAACTCTCCTCACTCCACCCACAGAGCTTCTGCACTGAAGTATTAAGACTTATCTTTTGCAAGATTTGCCTTAATTTTTTACTTCTGCTGCTCTTACCCCTGTGAAGACCACACTCTTTTTAGCAGGGAGACTCCTAATTTACACCACGGTAAATAAAAGAAACAGGCTGGGAAATTTTCCAGGGTAGTGAACACAAATAGGTTTTGTGTAAAAGAGGAATCATCTTTCAATCATTGTCACATTTGCTGCAGTGATTGGGCATCCCACTGTTTTTGCATTATGGGACTAACGTAAGAATACTATCAATCCATTTCATTTCCTCATTCATAATTTTGTATATAGGTCAAGTGTTCCCATTTATTTGCTTCTCTTACACAAGAAGCTATGATTAATCCTAGTCATAAACAAGCKCCTTTGCTCCGTGTTTATGCACTCCTATTTCTGGCAGGACCTGCCCTTCTAAAACATAAACTTTTATGACTGCAAAAACTATCAGGCAAATAACAAAGTCCTACTTCAGCATCTGTTTTTACCCAATCCTCACCCACGAGCTGCTCCTCAGTGCAAATTCACCACGAGCTGCAGCGCTTTTGCCATACTCACATATGAATCATTTTGCTCGTAAATGAAGTACAACTGTTGCCGGAGTGAAATGTGGCAGCTGCTTAACSGTACATAATGAATCCACACAGCTAGATCCTACTGCCACTTGGGGGGGGGGAGGGGGCGATTTGGTGTGAAAAATACATCTCTCCAGAGCCCTATTTTCAGGAGAAATATCCACCGACTTCAGAACTACAGTGGGAATTCTTCAAAAATAAAAATAAAAATAAAAAAATAGGCAGCCTGCTACCGACACCCATATTAGCACTAGAATTTCCCAGTGGAATATTTTTCCTTCAGAAAAATGCAATTCTGTCAAACATGAAAGCCACTAACAATGAATTTTCACTGTAAGAAAGACACAATACATTTCAATAATGCCATTGGGCTCCATTCTGATTTTGCAATAGTTGCATTTTTTGCTTATGAAAACCCCATCACTTCAGGATCATCTCTGCGTCATCCAAAAGGTTTAACACCACAATGTAAAAAAGATTTCAAGCGTTATTGCAATAGCTCTCTGCATTCAGTCCGACATTACTTTTCAGAATGTGATTTCCCAGGAAATTTTGGACTTTGTTTTTCTTTTGAATGAGGAACAGAATACGATAGCACTTTGAATACTGAAGCTCTACGAAACCTCTACAAAAGTCTGGCCCCTCAGCAGCCAGCACCGAAACTCTCCTGGTGAATAAGCCCATCCCATCATCAGAAGTAACATCAAAGCATCTTTTAAACAGAGCTGTCATGACATTGTCCTTGCAAGTGACACGGACACCCTTTCATCTGCTCGCAGCACTGCTGTTTGGCTTTACCAAACTTTGCTGGCAACTGCTCAGAAAGGCAAGTGAAGGAGCCCTTTTACCCCTTTCTCCTTGGTGTCCCTCACCTACCTCTTCATGAACAGCTGGTGGGTGCCATGAAACAGCAGAGACAGCCCTCTGTGGAGGGGGCGTCAAAATGAAGTTCTTGTTCTCATCAGCATATTAGCCCTTATTTGGCATTTCTTCGTCCAGCCTTGTTAAAGCCCTGTGGGTATGAGAACATTTATTTCACGCCTTTTTGTTTTGTTTTTGTCTTGGTGTGAACAGATTGTGACAGTCTCACATTTGTTTGTTTTCCAGAAACATTCCCGCCATTCTCTAACGAGGAATCCTTGGCCTGCAGATCATTCCTGCAGTTTACCGAAAACATTTGCAGTTCACAGTCCCTGCCTCAGTCTCTGCTGGTTTGTGACATACATTGCACAGCACAGCTTCTTCTTCCTTGACATCTTGCCATTTGTAAGGTGCCAACAAGGCTGTGCTGACGGTATTCCGGTCAAACAACTTGCTGTCCACCTTTCCTCCTTGCTCCCACAAGATACCCAACACCTAGAGAAACTAAGGGCTGCAACTCGAGACAAGCCAGACAGCTCCTCCGGGATTCCATGTTCTTCAGCTTATACTCAAAACCTGGAAATGGAGTTAATATCCAAATCAGAGCAAAGGGGCCTGAAGCTAAATTATGGCAAACTCTGATACTGTCACAGTGGAATTAAGACCATGAGAAGGCTGAAAGTCACAGACATGACACTCTAGCCTTGTYCTCTAAGAAATGCTTGTGGAGCTTCTTCACCACCACAGTAAGTGTGCTGGATGCTCACAGTGTTGGCCATTGTTCAAATGTATTGGTTCCATGAAACAGAAATAATGGGGTAGAAGGAGAAACTGAATTAACCTCTCAGGCGCTAACAATCCCATCACCAAATTCCTGGAAATTTAGAAGATTAAAAACCCCAGCAATCAGATGTTTTTGATGACTCTGGCTTCATCTTCTCTTGCTCCAACAGAAGGGACCTCATCTGAAGCAGTAACAYCCAAGCGTACACATCTGCAAGGTACCTAAGCAGTTTAAAAAGAAAGACTGTCCTGAAAGAGGATGGAGCCTAAAAYAGGTGCATTTCCTCTGAAAAAAGCAGACCACACTTTGTACCCCACTCACCAGAGACCCATTTGGTCTCTCTCTAAGAATTATTTTGGCCAAGAGGAGAATCATATCACAGCTTTCGTAACAGCATCAGCACTCTCCAACATCACAGGGTTGAAGAGTTAAAAAACCCAAACCACCCAAAACATTACCAGCCTGAATTTTATCTTTCTGATGACTTTGTAGCCAGATGCATCTGAGCTTGCTCATCTGTCTGACAGCACGTAAAAAGCAAAATACTGCCCATAAAGAAGGCAGTTCAGCTTAATCTTGAGGCTCTACTTATTCAGCACAAACCAAAGGAGAATATGACCTCTTATTTGAAAGGCATAGGAAGGGTGGCAAATCCATGGAGAAAAGCTCCAGACAGAAGTGGGCTCCTCCAATAACTGAGACAGTTTTGCTGCTGAGGCCTACAGTCAAGACAGGAGGAAAAAAAGGAACCAGAAGATTTGTGTAGAAAGAGCTTAGGGGTTTACCAGGATGAACTTTTAATAACTGTACAGACTTGGAATGAGAGAGTATTTGTTCCTTTTGCAGTATGGCTCTGGTGGATGCTCTAGGACACATGAAAGACAATCCCATCCRAGCTGAAAGAGAAGGAAAGATCAAGTGGTGAAGTTTCAGAGAGCAAGTRGAAAGTCTAAGGCACAGAGCCCAGTGCTGCCCTCCCTGGGGCAGCACAGCATCAGGACTCAGCCCGGGTTCAAACATASAAATTCCTGATGAAGAAAGCTCCCCAAATTCTGCTTTCCAAGGACTTCCAGAGGCCAGCTGTGACCTCCCTGGACAAACAGACCAGCACATCACTGCAGGTCCCTAGAAAAGAAAGAGTTTGTGTGTTCTGCTCTCCTTTTCCACCTGGTTGCCACATGCCTGCAGGGCATGGGCTGGCATGGCCTTTCCCAGGCTGACCCTGAACGGTAACCTCTGTCCCCACACTGTGCTGGCAGCAGGCTCCCTTTTCCTGCTTCAGAGCAGCTCCCGCCCTGAGCTCTTTTGTCAGGATGAAAGGCTCCTCTCAGAGCTGCACAGTGTGCTTTGATAACACAGGTCTGCTCTCCTGGCTCTGCTCTATCAGTACATGGAAAAATGAGGATTGGTACTATATCTGAGGTATTAATTAAATACCTTAAATAGCTAGATAAGGCACTTAGCTAGGGCTCAGAGCCATGTAGGGAAAGCGAGATGCCAGCGCAGAGAACAGCATATGGTCCCTAGTGAACGCTTCTGTCACTTTTCATTGACATTTCAACTAATGTTCTTCACTGATTATCTATATTCTACAATGTATTAAGGAAGCACATCAGACACTGCCTTTAACTTGTCCAGACAAACTGCACTGTATTTCTAAACACTTCCTTCTTCTTGGGGGAAGAGGAAAAGAACTGAACTCTCTAGTTCTGTGGTCCAACACAGGAGGCTACGGGTAACAGCCACAGGATAGAAACAGGGCCAAAATACAGAACAAGGACAGAAATAGAAGGGCAAAATCTCAGGTATTTTACCGAGGATCATTTCTGTGAAAATTATTCCATCCAGTAAAAATGTGTAAAATGCAGGGTAATGCCTGAAAAGGAAGAGGCACACTAGGAGTGGGAAAGGCTCAGCAATACCAGCCCTTGGGTGTGACGGGCTTGGAAACGATTGCTCCCCAGTGAGGTGAGATAAACTGGCACAATACCATGCTGGGAAGCACCCAGGAGAGTCTAAAAATAGACTGGAAGACAACATGACAGTGCCTCAATTCCTGGTGCACTTTTAATTTTAACTTTTTCTGAAACAGAACACGTTAATTTTAAATTTGGTGAGCTTATTAGAAAATCCCAGACCAAATCACTAATCTCACTGTATCAACACTAATATAAGAAAGGGTTTAAGATGGAATGAGAGCTGGCTGAGAAGCTGTCACATCCCCCCCTCAGCCCACCTGATGAGAAAAGTCTTGTCCCTCTCCCAGATATGATTTCCTCCAGCCACTCTGATGCCACACAGAGATGCAGAAAGGGAGTGGGAATAGAGCAGAGCTGAGTGAAGCAGCTCTCCTGACTTGCTAATGGAAAAGGCAACACGAAGCTAGCAACTCCCAGGAACAAATCAGAGACCTTGACTCTGCCACAGTGAACCACCAAAAGTTTGTTCTCTGGAGCAAGAAGATGACACTTTGAACTTAAAAACAATCAATGCTGGGACCTCTATGTACTGTCATATTTTTTTTACTAGTATGGGATAAGACTTTGAGGCAATACTGAATCAAGCCCCTTGTTTACTGCATCCAAGAGAAAACTCTGTATAAGCAAGCAGGTGATGTGCTGAAATGAAGACTAAGCTTTTTCTCTCCTGCAGTCTGAATTTCAATTACTGTGCTTGTTGCAGTGTACTGAGATCAGGCCTCAGTAGCCATTAGCTGGAGTATCAAACTATAATGTGTTTGACCCAATATATGCCCCAGTGAGTGACAGAGAATGGTATTGAGGAGGAAATACCACGGGCTGTGATGGATCGGATTCCTAGAACAAAGAATTACCTTCCTCTTCTCCACTCCCTTTATATCCTCCTGCCAAAGCACTGGGGATGCTCCTATTAACTATGGGCTACAGAGAGCATTGCAGCATCTTAGGAGGAAATCACAAAGATGGGTTTCGCACTAAATAACTGGTCTGTCAGAGAAGGAGAGAGGGAAAAGAAATCACTGCATTGCTGGGAGACAAAAACTGAAAAATACCCCATCTTTGGGGCCACAGATCTATTATGTGTGTACAGTGCCTCACATAGTAAAACTTTGATCTTTTGACTGGATTTTCAAAGACCTCTGTAATCCAAACAGTAAGAACAAACAATTATTCTGTGTCAGGATGAGGAATGATTAAAATCATTTTACCATGTTTTAACAGTTGGGTATATAAAAACACAAGGAAGTTTCAGAATAGTTAATCTTTAATTTTTTTTTTTTAACTGACTTCATAAATCTCTGGGCCTTTCGCTAATGAGCACAGTTATGAGCTGTGGAAAAGCCGAGTGATTATAATAAAAATTATGTTTTATGAAGATTTCTATGCCTTTGCTCTACTTGTGTTACCTGGCCAGCAACACAGACCACCGAGCTCCAGCGTGGATGCAGAGTCACTCTTTTAACTCCCCCTTCCTTCAAGCACACACCCTTCACCTTTTTTGCCCCTTCCCCTGGTGGCAGTTCAGAGGCAAGTCAGACTCCGTCATCTCGATCAACACTGAGCAGGAAGAGAAGAGCAAGACACCAACAACCTCTTGCCACTACAATGCTGAAGTTGGTGGCTGGGGCTACCAGGACTGTGTCCCACCAGTCGCCACCTCGGCACTGCCAGGAGTTTGAGCTGTGTGCTTTGTACCCCTCTGTGTTTGTCACAAATCCAGAGAGAAAATTTTACTGGTGAAACATTTACAGAGAGACAATCTAAACCGAAATCAGAAACCATCTAGTTGGAAAATTAATTCCTATTTATAATTCAAGAGTCCGTCTCAGAAACATACCAGAAAATCTTGTTTCTCTAAGTAGGGATTAGCTCAAGGCCTGGATTTCTGAATAAAACCAYGCACAAGTACCTGCTGGCTCCAGGATCTAACCCGAAGTCCACCGATTTTGACAGAATAATTCGATAACTTCAGTGTACCCTAGAGCACATCTTTTGAGACAAGGCAGCAGCACCCTAGCCCCGCCTGGGGTCAGTGAATGAGCCACAAACCCTGAGATTTCATCCCTACTGCTAAATACCACAGGAGATGCCAATGGCCTCAGTCTGCCCCTGAGGCCTAGAGCCATGTGCCCACACCACAAACTTATTTTCTGCCCTAAAGAAGACATCTGATCCAGGCTGGCAGGGTATGGGCATCTACAAACTGCCCTCTGGTAAATAACAGTGCTTCTTTGCTAGCCAGCAAAAGCAACCTTTTGGGGTTGCTTTCAGACCTGAAGAAAAGCCCCAATGCCTGAACATTTCCCTGTTTCCTTTCATCTGCATCTGTATTGATAGTTTTAACACAAGATGCTACATCACACCTGCATCTGTGCAAGGCATTAGTTAAAATTTGTGTCAAAAGTGCTTGAAAAGTAAATATTTGCAATGACCAGGTCCACTGACTCTACCTGCTGACTAATATTACCTGGGGTTGAGTTCCTCATAGGCAGCAAGTTGGGTGTCACCAAAGCACAGGAACACAATCTATTGACTCGTGCTGCTGTCATTGTCTGAGGTAGATGTTAGAGATTTGACTCACACAGGCACCTGTTTAATTCTTGGTTGAGTAAACCACCCACAAACACCTCCAACCACTCCTGTGGCCTGGGGAGCAGGGAGGCTGTTCCGCCCCAAACTCACCCACCAGCACCTTTGATTTCACAGACAGTTGCACCAGGTATAAACTTCACCCTTGCACCTAACCAGGCACCTCCCATTGATTTTTTTTAATCTCTTCCCCCAGTGACCCAGAGAACTTACCACCAGCAGATGACTGGGTGGTGGCAGTCAGAGAGTGCCTTTCAGAATGGCAGGGTAGTTCAAGGTTGTCTACATCCTTGTTTGAGGTCACAGGGTTGGTATTTAATGGAAGTGGCTTATAATATCCGTGTTGCTTTCCTGAGAAATTATATTTTCTCTTTTTCAAAGGCTTTGTTTTGTTTTTTTTTCTTCCAGGTTCCTGCTAACCTCATGTTACTTTTCTACAAATGCACTCTAAATAATTTTACTGGCAATAACATATTCAAAAATAGAATTCTGAGCAAAGACTTCAGTTGCAGATGATAGTCACAGAAAATAGATCTCACATTGTGTAGCATAAGTCACTGAAAATAGACTGGGTTTCTATCATTTGGGTGAAAACACACAGAATTTTCACATCAACAGAGTAGTGCAGTGTCCAGCCTGTAGCTAATGAAATGCAGAAAGCTTTGCTAGGAACGGTCCTTATTAGAGAAGGCATTCATACCAAAACAAATCATCCCCTTTCACCTGTGTCTGTCTTTGGTAAAATGGAAGAAATAATAAGACAGATGCTGATAGCTTTCCTCAGGGTGTTTCTGCAAGATTCTCAGATATGGCAAGGAAATGCACAGATCAAAAAGCGATCCTTGTCAAAAGAAGTTGGGGGAAAGTTCACTGCTATCATTTGTCAATAAGCAACCCACAGCTATTCCTTCCCAACTCTGGATAATATTCTTAGGGCATAGGCCAACTAGGAAGGATTTTAATGGCTTATTATTTTTAGTAGTACAAAACATTTTAAGGTCACACTCATTTTAGTCACAAAATAGAAACACATCAAGTGCCTCAATGCATTCAGACCAGCTAATCAACACATCAGCACAGCCAGCATTTTGAATCTCAAATACCTTACTTCGAGCTGCTCACAGACTGAAAAATTCATAAATCAGGAATGACTAATGGCCGCATTCAGCAAATAATTTCAGACAGCGAATGCATCTCAGAAGCCCTCAATCTGTCCATAGGAAGATCAGGAATGATAAGAAGAGGTGACTTTGGTTGTCCTTCTCTGGCAAATACGTTACTCACAGGAAGCTCCAGCTGCTTGGCCCCCAAGAAACCAGCCCTGAGGAGCTGGGCAAGCCTCTGTCCAGCTCAGGGTATGCTCTTGGCAGTAATAGCAGTTGCCCTGCAGGAACCCTCAGGAAAAAGTTTGTAGAAGTCATCATATTTATTAAAAAAAAAAAATAAATTAAAAATCTCTGTCACTCCATCCCCTGTGTTGGCTTCAGGAAAAGAAACATCTGCTCCTGCAGAGGCTGGCTGATGTCTCCACTGAACTGCACACACAGCTGTAACAGAGCATTGTGAGCACTTAAAATTAAATTTGCTCTTAGACAGAAACCAGGCAGACCTGCAGGGTGACCCCAAACCCTCTGTCCCACTCCCTGGCCACACGGAAAGGCTCCCATTTGGGTGTCCCCCCCCACCCCTTCCCTAGAACAGGCTGGGAGGAGGTGCTGCAGGCACTAGAGCAAAAAAGCCCCTTCCCTTCCCTGTCTCCCCTGCTCCCCCAAATCACTCAACAGGGAGAAGCCCAAAACCCAAATATCACCAGCTCTTTTCTCTGGCTCTCTAGAAGAGACTGCCAGGGAGGAAGGAAGGCGAGGGCACTCCTGCCACTGCCAGGGGGCAGCTCAACACCTGGGAATCCTCCTTATGGAGGACATTCCTTATATCCCCCGCCATCCAGGGCTGCGTTCCCAACAGCCCCTGTGAACTGCCACGTACTGGGTCCCATCCCGGTGACAGAAAGCAGCTTTTTGTCTTCCCACCCATGTCTGGCTCATGGGTGGCCACACAAGAGCCAGAAGCATGAGAGGCCACACAAGAGTTGGAACACAGGCGACTGTGCAAACATAAATCCTGCACACGCACAGAGCACTGTCCATCCATGCTGGTCCCAGGAAAGCTGCCTCTTCGCGAGAGGGAGAGCTCCCGTGCAAGAACACGGCAGAGCCAAAACGTGCCAGGAAAGAAGGACCACGGACCAGCCACAAGTGCTGGACGGGAACACCTTATGCCCTGTTGAAGCACATGCCAGRTCCACTCACTTTTCCCCCTCCTGCAGAGATCTAATTAAAATGGAAAGAAGCTGCCACTGATGGCCGGCAGATCGGCCCCTGACAGCCATGCTGTTCGACGCTGGGCATGGACTTTGCTGTCAGATACTCTCTAATCAGCTGAGCTGGTTTTCAGGAAAAAAATGTGGGTTTTTGTTTCCTTTTTTGAGGTTGTTTTGTTCAGAGCTTCGCGCCACTGGCAGAATTCTGCCGGGCTCCTGGGCAAATCACTCACACCACTGTCAGGGCATGCCACAGAGAGAGAGTTTTCACTGGAGTTCAATGTAATTGCTAGCATTTATCACTTTAATAGCCTAATGAAGGTGAGATGTAATTAGAAAGGGTGTCAATTGGAATATGGAGTTTGTTTTACAATTACCTATACAGTGGGTAACCACTGGCACAGAACAGCGCCGTTTAAAAAGCTGGTAATACRTGGCATAAATGTTCATCACCGGGTGACTTAAAGTGACCCAAARCCACGTTCTGTAATTGCTGCCTTTCTTCCTAAGCGCTTGAAACAAACACGAAAAGGTTGAACCCCTCCCAAGGCAGCTTTTCCAGCCAGTGAAGATGGTTTATGTCCATCCAACTGAGCCCATGTAATTGTCACCTCAACATCATTCCCCCTTGCAGAGTCATCAGCAGTGATTTTGCTTGAGTGAGTTCTGTCTGTGTAAGCAAGCTCAAATGAATGCAACAATAATAAGAACTCCCAGCAGGGCCATTACCCTTGCAAAAAAAAAAAAAAAAAAAAAAAAAGCTCCAGAAGCACACACAAAAAGCTTTCTCATCACACACACACAGAGGCAAAAAAAAAAGCTTAAAAAAATTCACTGAGAATTAAAAGCAATTCGAGAAGTTACATTTCTCTCCATTTTAGTCAAAGTAAGTGTTTGGGTAAAGGGAGTTTTATGCATTTAGCAGGATGGCTGACCCTTATTTAAGGCAGAATGTCTTAAGGCGGAAGAACACTTCTCCTGGATAACAATCTCCTGCTGCTAAATAGATACCAGGGTTCGTTGCTTGATGGATATTGTGCAGTAATGACGGCTGATGGTGCTGTTAGCAGATAGCTCAACGCTGAATGGGAGACCTGAGAGCTGCACAGTCAGGAGCCTCCTGGGCCCAACAGCCACAGTACAAAGTATGACTCTCCTTAAAGAGCTAATCTTGTTTCTGAATAAGAAAGCGCAGTTTTAATTTGTATAATCTCTTGAGAGCTAGTCAGATTACTGGAAGAGTGATTACTTCAGGGACACAAGCCCTTCCCTCTCCTTGCATGAATGGAAGTGCAGACTTTGGTACTTGCCTAATATCATGAGTGTACCCTAGACCCAGTATCTTTCTCCAGGTGTTGTAGCTGTAGGATTAACAACCAACCTGCTGAACTGGCATCTTTCTGACATTATCTCAAATGGATTTTAATTTAGTGCAGAAGACTGACAAGAAGCAATGTTGAAACTCTTACCTCAAAAGGTCAGAAACAGTGAAGATGTGGCCTGCAGCTGTAACAATTCGGGCTGTGCCCAGCCCCGCTGCAAGATGAAAGCAGGGGGTCTCATGTCTGCCTGTGAGATGCTTCCATCTGGTTCATCCCGACAGGATTCCCTGAGATCTTACAAACCCACAACTGCAGATGCAGCAGGGGGCTAGATGGGGGTAGATTCCTAAAGCACTCTCAGATGACACCCCTACCATTAGTCCACCATTTAACATTTTCACCAGATGGTAGAAGCACTCAGATCTTCCAGAAGCATCCTCCTAACAGCTACGAACTGAACCCCTTTCTGCATTAGGTGACCAGCTACAGTGCTTTTGAAGAGCCTGGTCACACTTAACTAAGCATCAGTCTGCCTCCTGATTCACAGTCCCAGCCTGGTCTTCATTTCCTAAACAACGTGCATATCGCTTCCAGGTGGCACTTACTGTCATGACGACATATAAATTGAGTTTATGAAGCTCCTTAAAATTCACCCGATTTCATATTTCCTGTACTTTGTGTAGCCATCTGAAGCTACAGAAAAAGGACATTAAAAAAAAAAAAATCAGGCATCATTTTGCAGTCACCTTGCAGGGTTTTAGGTGCCTTCACAAAGAAGAGGTAATAGCTCAGATACTCCCTTCCTTCGTGGTCAGGTGAGCACAGCTTTTTGATATTATATGGACACCCCATACACAAAAATCAGCATTGGCTGCCCCAACAGGTGGGATCCTGCTGTAATGTAGAGGCCATATAATGACAGTGATGGCTCAGAGAAAGTGATGCTGCTAATTGCAGCAATTAAACAGTAATGACATAATTAATGCAAAGATTATGCATGGCTCGAATCCAAGCTATTGCAGTGCAAGAGGTATTCATCACACCTAGATGAAAATCATTCCTGTTGAGATGATATCATATCTGCTTTTATGAGTTGATCAGGGATAATGGTTATAGTGAATTCAGGGAACAGTGACAGCAGTAGAAGTAGCTGATGGGAATGGCAATGAAACACAAAAGGACTTTAAATTCGATTGGACAAATTGAGCACTGAAGGTGAGGAGAACTGAAAAAGCCTTCCTATAGCAAGACCCTCCAGATCCATGCCCCAGACCAAAAGATATTAGGCCTCACAGAGCCAGATGCAAACACAGGCTGTAGTTGCAAATACATTCAAATGGACATTTGGTATGTCCCTTTCCAAGTGCATGACAAGAATGAGGAACAGAAAAGCCAGCTGGTTCATTTCTCTTTTTACAAAGCATCTTTTGATAAAGACCAGGTTKGAAGATCAGCATTAACTCTGCATAATCCACATCCTGCATTTTCAGTCTAGTGTGTTCACAAATCTCCGATTTGAAAAATGAAAGAAATTAACTGAAAGTGACATGAAATTTTAAGAAATTTCTGTAATACTGCTTAAAGATCTGATAAAAATAGGGGAAACTTAAAAGTGGTCTGATGTATTTGCTCCATGTCTGCCCCAGCTCTCACTTCATCCTGCAYCTCTAAATTTTGAAAATCCATTTTGTCGTATTTCAAGATATCTCCCAACAGGGCCATTAGGAGGACTTGTTAAAAATATGGCTGAAAAGGCCTCAAAAATTGCAAAGAAAAGATTTGTTTGGTGATGTTCAAAGCCCATTGTGACAGTCCACAATTCCAGACAGTGACATCAGTCAGATGGCTGTGCCCAGTAACTCTTTCCCACATTTAGACCAAAAGACTGTTGCTGTTTGATCGTGCAGCAAGAGCAGAACTGCGAAATGTAGGAGTTGTCTGGCTGTGCTACAGGTTGAGAGCATCGTGCGTTTGTCAGTCCAGAAACACTTAGGATTTCCAAAGCTGGACTGAAAACATGGCCAGGCCCAAGCCTTCCCCACAAATCCAGCTTGAAATATTACTACATTAAGTGGTAGTTTACTTGAACTGTATTATTTATGCTTCCATACTGGGTACCTTAATGTGGCAATAAATAAAACCAAAATGTTTGCTGTGTATTACCAGACATTTTACTGATTGATCTTCTTCTGGACAAGGGCACTGGGCTCAAGGAAAAGGGAAGGACTGAGCAATCTCTGAGCTGAAAGCACACAGCGCATATTAGAAAGCACAGTTGCTTACAGACAGTTTTCTTGCTTGTTTCTTGTACCATGGCCCATAACCATTCACTTTTAACCAATCCTTCTGTGCTGAACCCAGAATTCTTTCTCTGGTCTCTTTCTGTTCTTTCTTCACTGGAATGAAGCCACCAGGGAGCTCTGAGAGTCAAAATTAGCATGTGGTGTACAGCTTTGTCCTCCAGTARCTTCAAACACTTTGGTTTATTAGTCTCTAGCTAAACATAGCAAGCCCCGAGGTCCAGTAAAGCAGACCACGCATTTGTGTTCAGGCAATACAAYACACTGGCCATTTGGCTTTATGAACATACCTTGTTTGGTGTCTAAGGAGGAGTGATGGTTTTCCATTTAGACTGTGGAGTCTACTGCTTAATAATAAATACACTCCTGACATTGTTAAATGATAGCCTGCTTCTAATAAACCCCATGCTGATCCCTGTGTTGGCTAGAGTGGGTAATTCATCTTCCTGGGCTGTTAAAACTTTAGCTGAGATTATGGAGATGACATGAATCAGACACGATCAGCATGTCCCCCTGCTGGTTTGCTCATTTTCTCCCCATAACAAAATACTGGCTAGTTTTCTCTTCACATTGCAGATCTTGTTATTAGCTGGTTTCATTATTAATCGCTCCTAAGGCTTGGGAGGGCTTTTTGAGGCACATCCATAAAGGATCCACATGGTCTACAGGAAAACACCACTGTACTTTCACGCTCTCACTTCTCCCAGGCTACTTGATATCAAGTTGTAATCCCTTTGTGTTACCGAGTAGAGCCTGCAGCCACACTCTGAATGCACAAGAATGAACTGAGAGCTCCATTTTTTCCCTTGGTTTGCTACCAGAAAGAAAGAGGGGGAAAAAAAGAGGAATAAAGAAAAAAATCTTATTATCCTCAAATCTAATTACAGCCTCAGTAGCTCCTGAGGATTTGGCTTTATGAAATGGTTYATAAAACCTTCTTTGTCATTATGCCCACTAACACCCTTTGGTCTCGTGCACTGATAAGGGCTTGTTCGAGTAATTCTAAATTAGCTGATAACATGCCAACAACTGCAAGATGCACCAGGCAGCCAGGTGTCCTAAAAAGGAGCAGCCTCCAAGGAACTCCTTGTGACTGCTGGCACAGACCTAGCTTCTCGCTCCGTCGGGTCCCACCCAAGGTAAATGGGCTCCCAGTGGCTGTGCTGAGGCTGGCATCGGTCCCCCCCCAGGGGCAGGCACATCATACCAGGAAGGGAAGGTACAGCACAACCAGGGCAGGCACAGCACCAGCGATCCTCCACCAGCCAGCATTGCTGGAGCTTCCACAACCCGGGGAGAGAGGGATTCCCAGACCCCAGCACAGCCCTGCACACCTGAGCACACAGGACACATCACAGAGCAAGCAGAGCTCTTAACTCTCCATTGCCTCACATCAAGGCAGCTCAGGGCTGACCTTTTAAATCACAGAGTGGATGGCACAGAGTCCCTTCCTGCCCATCCACCCACCCAGCCACAGCTGCTACAGTTATTATTTGCCACGAAAAGCTGAAGTCAGGCTAAGGACATGTTCTTTTTCTTTCCCCAGTCCAGTTACTTCTTACAAAATCCAGTTGAAGCACGACAAATTTTTCCTTTCCCTTCTGGATGCTTGTGTTCTCAGGCACCTTTTGACAACTACCATTAATTATCGTGATACATGAACACAGCACCTTTCCTTTCCACAGCTGCATACAGCCAAATCTACAGATTTGCTTTCTGCCATCAAAGGCAACAAGCCCAGCCGTGAATGTCACCCTGTTCACTGCAGAACAACCAGTGCCTGCCCCAGGCCTGGTCAGCCAGAGTCTTTTTTTCCTGTYGTCTCATGGACAACCTGAGTTGGCATCTCTTGCTAGGAATCCTTCTGCTCCTCTTTGGAGCAACTTCTGAGTTCCTGAGCCAACCCAACACTTGCCTCAAGGGAAAAGAGCAATGCAGGACCCACAAAACTGCTTTTTCCCTTTAAACCATACTTTTTTGTTTTTTGCTCTTTGTGTAGGCTGGCTGCCACACTACCTAAACAAACAGGCACCAACTGAGGACCAGACTGGAAGGACAGAATCAGACAGAGGAAGAGAGAATAYACAAGACACTGAATCTATCCACAAAGAAAAGAAAACCACATATGTGACTCTCCAGAGCCACCACTTACTGGGTAGCAGCGCAAGCAGTACCTCACAGACCAGCTTCAGATGAACGGGAGCAGTTTAGCATCTTATTTACAAGGCCAGTCACTCAAAGCAGATAAAGCTGCCTCACTTGCCCTGGTTATATGCTCAGGGTTGGTTACACCAGCAGGCCTCCCTAGTTTCTGTAATATGATTGGGAAGTACGATACACCTGTCCTGAATTAGAGGAGATAGGTTTATCTCATTTCGGAGCCAACTCACAGATGGGTAGAGATCAGATCAGCTGTAAGAAATTTTCTATATTGTGTGACTTGTTACTTATGGTAGGGTGAAAAYGTCTTCAAAGGTGATCTCGTGCACTCTGAGGGATATCTTCTTATCTCTAATGTAGTTTATACAAACCAAATTGGTTTTTGCTTCGAACAGTTTTCYGTAGAAGAAAATCAATTTCAAGATGCAATGACTGCAATCCCTCAAGCTGAGGATCCRCTGCAAACAGAGCAAGTGTCTGGCAATGCAAAGCTGCGGAGACAGGACAAGCAATGCCTGTTATCAACRTATGTGCCGTATCCAAATCAGGGTTTCACGTCCAAGGCACTGAATAATCCATTGCCACCCTAACAACAGTTCCATTAACAGAAGTGAAAGTATGCTGTGACCAGATAAGCAAATTTCTTTTAAGCCCTACAGCGTTCTGAGACAGCCATTTCAAGCACTGCATCAGTTATCAGTCAAAGTAGAACCCCCTGAAAGTGTAGGGTGCTGATCTGAGATCCACCCAGGCTCTCTGCACCCCTGGGAGGGGATGTTTTCATGCTCAAATCATTTGCAATGTCCTTGGTTACTCCCCAGCCCAGTAAAATTTGTAATAGCCATCTAAATAGTGTGGGCTTAGGCCAAGAGGGTCAGAGCTACTGTTACTAATACCCTTGGATCTCRTTGTGACTACATGCAGACTTTGGGTCTGACTCTGCATTTAGAGAAAACAATCATCTCTGCTACAGAACATAGGCTGGATGTCCATGGGGATGATCCAGCGATTGTCAGCAGGATCAGAATTCACAGAAATTGCTCGACGCACTTCTGATTCTCCTGAAAACACTTCAAATGCAAGAACACCATTACAGCACCAGGATGCTCATCGCCATTAGAGTAGGCTCAGACTTCTCCCAAGCTGTGAGGAGGAGGCAGGGCTTGGATCTGTCTGCTGCAAGGACACAGACACGTGGATCATTAGGTGTCTCCATGGCTGGAGTTAGTTGGGCCCATGTAGTGCATGCTAACACCTGACACAAGCAGGGCTGCTCTGGAGGGCCACAGCAACACCACAGAGGCTTGTCCTCTTTCAAAAAACTCGGGATCAGGGGGACTTTGCTCAGGTGCTGTATTATAAACCTGTCCCCATGGTGTAGCTCTAAGTCACTGGGCCTCTTGAAAATAACCCTTAACACATTTCTAGTGACGTGCAGACTGCCCAACCTTTCTGCCTGGGAACAGTCCTAATTTTGCAATATCTTTTATTACATATATCAGGTTACATACAAACTTTCAGTGCTCCTCCTTTTTTCCTCCTTGGTTGGTTGGATGGTTGGTTGGTTTTACAACTGAATTTAACCCTGTGCAGTAGCAATATCTTGTCTGGACACTTCTTTCACATAAGTCACAGGAAAATGAGAGACATCACTCATTGTGACAGTCAGTCAATAGATAATTACTAGATGAGTGCTTATGCAAAAGCCAACCTTGGAACTCAGTCACAATTTCTTCTGTACATCACACACAACTTGTGTGTGGATTTCTTGGATTTCTTTAGTGCCCAAGTAGTACCAGAGAAAGAGCAGCCCCCAACACCACAAAAGGAGCATTCTTACCTGTAAATTTATGTTGCTTTTTGTCAGCTCTGAGCTAAAATGCAGCTCCACTTGAAAATTAATTAGACTCAGTTGGAGAGGTAGTAGCTTGCAACAGGTTTTTATTCTTACAGGGTTCTGAAGGCACTTCCAGCAAGTAACAGAACAGTGGACATGTGGAAAACATCCATAAATCTGGAAAAATTCCATTGGATTTCAGCACTTAAGTATCAACATAAGCTGGACACCYGTACCAGGCTTCCTTTTAACTCTTCAACCATCTAAAGCAGCTGTGTATTAAAACTGGAGCTGGACTCATCATTCAAAATTCATTTAGCCAGAACATCAATGAGCAGTAGAAGTTTCTGCTGCTTGTGTGTAACCCGCTTGACTTTGCTTCCTTCACCACTTCTACAAACTATGTTAGCCCACAGCTTTCCACTGAAGCTTTTAAGATCTGAAATGTGAGCAGTGCAGATCCTGCTGCAGAGTTCTCATCAGAGCCCGAGCCAAGGAGAACACCAGCCTGTTACACCACAGACCCTGGTTTGCTTGGGGCACTGTGGTGGGCTGAACCTGTCTGGCAGCCCAGCCCCTACACAGTCAGTCAGTCAGTCACTCACTCACTCACTCCCTGCCCAACAGAAAGGGAGGAACAATCAGAAGGGCAAAAGTGAGAAAAATTTGTGGGTCTAAGCTAAAGACAGTCTAGTAAGCGAAGAAAAATGACACAAAGCAAAACCAAGCGATGCAAAGGCAGTCACCCCTTGCAGACTGATGCCCAGCCAGGTCTCTAAGCAACACCTCCTGTGGCAAAACACCCCCCAGTTTTGTTGCTGAGTGTCACATTATATGAGCTGCCCTAGCTGTGTGCCCTTCCAATCCCCTCCCCTAGCCCCACTCACAGGGGCAGCAGAGAGATGGAGAAGGCCTTGACACTGCAGGCACAGCAGTAACTCAAACATTGTTGTGTGTTATCAATGCTGTTTTGGTCACTAGTCCAAACGACAGAACCTCACAGGCTGTTATGAAGAAAATTGCCTCCATCTGAACCAGACACTGTACAGGCAGATAAAAAGGGTCCACGGAGCTAACTCCAGAGACTGCCAGCCCAATACTGCTGGCATTGCATGCAACAAAAACTAATCCTTGGCTTTCTCTCTGTTCRAAACATTCAGTCTTCACTAGAAGTTTGGGAAACTGTGGCAGGGAAATGAAGTAAGATATCCCAAGCCACTCCTAGAAGCAGAAGAAGGGATTAGCACTCAGGGCTGGTGCTTGTCTTTGAACCACCACCAGTTCTCCAGTCTTCATCCACCAGACCCATTTTGCTATTGCACTGCTGGATAATTAAAGATCTTTGAATTCAGTTTCCACCTCTTTACCACTAAATCACTACCTCACCATGTTGCAGCCTGAGGTTCCAAGCACTGATGATTTGTGTTGTCACCTTATGGTACTGCACTGGTACAGAGAGAAGATGAGCACAAAATACTTAGTGATCACATAAGCAGCAACGTAAGGACTGCAACACTTCTCCAGCCCAAATAAAACCAATAGGTTTGTTCTCACTGGAACAAGGATCTTCCTTGTAAGTGAAGGGGAAGTGCTTTTTTGATTTTTTTTTTTTTTTTTTGGGGGGGGGGGGTTGGGGGGGTTTTTTGGATAGTCTTATTTGGTTCTTTGAAAGCCTGTAGTAGTTCCAGCCTTGAGTTTCCTGCTCTGAATCTCATTTTCCCAAGGCACAAGAAGTGACTTACCTGGAGATCACAAAGGCTGTCACAAAGCTCAACAGCCAGGATTAGAATCACATTTTCTACTTTATCTTATGTTCTTTCAAGTCAGTGCAAAATGTTACCAAAAAGCATTACTACCAAATGACGTTGGGGCTTAAGAAGCATTGGCATGGGAGCCCATCTAGATACCAATCAGCCACATTGTACCTGCTCACAGCACGATAATAATTTGTCTAGGCAATGAACAAATACAAAGCAAAAAAGGGTTCATGTGTCTCCAGTGTMTTTTAATAAATGAAACAAACCTGAAGGCGTGAGCTGGATTTCAGCAGCAGTTAACCTTTTCCCTGACACGACGCGAGGTCTCTCTGCRGGGATGGTAAGCAGATTTGCTAAATGCCATATTGGGGCTAACTCTGGAGACTGCCAGACCATTGCCAGCTTTATATAAAGCTTCCCAGGAGTCAGGCTGATACTCTCAGGCTTCTCTGACAACATTGCTGATCCATAGGGATAATCTCATTTCCTGGACCATGAAATAAGCTATAGCCTAAGGGTTACAGCTGATGGCTGGGTGAGACACAATCACCAGTTTGACAAGTGCTGCTGCTGCTCCCCAGGTCTGTGAGGTACTTGGTGGATTTTGGGTCTGCAAGAGACTTGAGTGAACTTAGTTGCTACTCTCTGGTAGGGGACATCGTGACTGCTGCCACCCTCTCCACTGCCTGCCTTCCGTTGCCCCCAGACACGTTCACAGTGATCATTTAGCACAGGTTTTGGAATAGAAGGGGTTTGCTATAGCGTCTGTGTTTCCCAAAAGGCGAGAGAACTGAAAAGCTAGTCAAACAACTCCTTCCTGGAACACATCCCTGCAGGTCCCACGGGTCCATGTGCTCAAGCACACACATAGGTAGTGAGGTAGCTGTTTCTGCTAAGGCAAAGAGCAGCTTAGAGAGCTTTGGCTGTCAGCAGAATGGAGATTTTCAGCTTTGGTGGAAAACAGTAAAGCTAGATAGGTGTACCTGCCAGGTGCTGAACTTCAAAACTGATGCCAAGCTGTTCACCTCTTTCAATTTTCAAAATCGAATTGCCAGCTGCTGGGCAGTCCCAGGCTGTGGGCACAGTACAGGTGTGAACGTGTTCAGCTTCAAGCTCTTGGGAGCTGCTTTCCTTTGCAGGCACTAGACAGGGAATTACTGCCACTTGCCTGTCATCACCATTGTGAAAAGCAGATGTGATATTTCCCTGTGCAATTAAAAAGAAGCCCAAGGTCACTGCCCTCCTATGTGAAATGGGTCCATTCCATTTTAAGTGCTCTCCTTTATTTCCTGCACGGAGTGGTGGCATGGAAACAATGCCACCTCCCACCATGAAATGACAGCTTGCTCCAGCCCTTTCACAACAGAAGCCCTTGAGTCTTGCACCAAGGGAGCTTGATGAGGTTAGTAATCACTGCAGCACACGAAAAGCATTTTGCACTGCGACCTTTTGTACATAAAGAGCTATACTGGTTCTGCTTCTAAAGCCGGGGAGATTTACACATATGGCTTTCTCCCAGGACTGAGGGAGGAGAAACTGAGGCAGTAAAATCCTGAAAGCCAGCAATTTATTCAAGAAGGGATGCTGAGAGCACTTGAAGGCTTAAAGCTTATGGTATTTTACCTGTAGCTTGCAGCACAGGAAACAAAGGATAGGATTTTCATTAAACCCTAGCGTTTTTAGAGACAAACTATATTTTTTTCCAAGTCACATTGATAGCCCTGTGAAAGTTCTCTTTGAGAGTCATTACTACACAAGAGCTGTGTGCACAGCTCTCTGTGATGCACTGCCTGTTACCTGTGGATGTAGTGGCAGCTGCCCTGAAAGACAGGCTGGAAAGGACCTTCCAGTCTTCTATTCCTAAGACCCCTTCCGAGGTCATCTGTCCTGTTCTCTTTTGGCAGTCGCCTCACTCCCACGTAGTGATAGCACCTGACATGACCTCTGGTGAATGACTTATCTCCAAAAGCTGAAGAAATCATTTCTGCCAGGTCTGCCTATGTTAAATGACTTTGAGAAAGAGGTACTTTGTGACCCAGGCTTCCCTGCTCACAGGTCTGAATGGGGAATCCCAAACCCTTCCTGTGGTACTTCACATCTTCGGCTACAAGATAACTGGGAAGCAAATCCAGGTAAGAGCCCTTTCAGCAGTCTCTAATTTTAATTCCCTTCACCATTCCTTCAGTAGCAGCACTTCATGGGAGTCCCTTCTTCTGCAGGTCAGAAATTGGGAAACAGAAATATGACACAATTACCTTCAATTACCAAAAATAGTATTTTTATGGAAGAAAAGTGAAAATTTGAATTAGTCCAGATCTGAAGCAGAGCAGCGAGAGACACCGAGCGAGATTATTGGGGAGTTTTCAGTGACCCATGGCCTTCAGAGAGGAGAAATWATCACGTTACTGCCTTTCCTCCCAGCTTGACAGCAGTTTATATCCTTTAATCTCACACACTGAATCCTCTGTTTGCTTGGGCTTTAGAGATTCAACAACTGCCATGTGGAGCCAGCACAGAGCAGGATTCCCCCATTACTTGCTGTTTTGATCCTGGCCACAGCCATAAATGACTGTTCTGCCTCTATATACACAACATGTACGTGGGTCAGGTACAAATTCAAATGTGCAACAGACCTATGCAGTCTGCAGAAGACAAACATCCACAGCAATGCAAAGTGCAAAGATAACTCAGTGTGTTCCACTTGATCCCTGGTGATGTTTCTTAGCATCCCTTGGCACACCCCACCTTGTGCACCCGCCTCAACCCCCAAAAGCTATTGAGATGCTTGTTTTGCTCAGCCCAAGTCTCCTTTAGGTATCAAAGGCTCTTCTACCTGGGTTTTCAGGGAGATGAATCAACGCTGTGCACACTGAAGTTCTGTACAGGCCATTGCAGGAGCCCCAGTATCCCTCTAAAACATTTCAAGCTTGTTTTTTTGCCATCCCTTCTCTTTTGACTGCCAACAGGCCAATACCGGCAGCATGCCTGACAGCCAACATCCGTTGTTCGACCTGGAGTGCTGTGTCCCGTTTTTATTCGAATGATTCTTCTCCTGTCCCACAGCACACAAGGACCCCCAATGGTTCTGCATTTGAGCTCCACCTCGGCTGCGCGTCGCCGCGCCTCGGTGCCCTCCCCGCCGTGCGCGTCCTCCAGCAGGTCAAGACATCACCATGTCCCAGCGCTGGCTCATGGCTGTGCTCTCACAGGGGTTGATGACAAGCTCTTTAATGCTTTCGTTCGTGTCCCCGATGGTCTCAGTGTCCAAACAGAAGCGTGAAGCTATGTGCTCAATGTGTGACCCGACTTTGCCCCAGCGCTGAGGAGAGACACACACGAGAGGAGAAATGGGTGAGCAAGCTTCCTCCCCATTATGCTTTTACTACACTGTTCCAGCAGCAAGGGGACAGTTGGCATCAAGCCCTTGTGGGCTGATGCCGGGGAATACCAGGTCCCCAAACCCACACCAAGCAGAGCACACGCTGAGCGTTTTTCCCATCAGAAGCACATTCACTTAACTCGGCCTCTGCCTGGCTTCAGGAAGATAATGTGTTACTAACAGCTTTTTCCCCAGGTCACTGGTTCAAATGCCAGCTCAAYGATTAACTGCAGGGAAATGTTAGCATCTGCTGCCTGACTGGCAGCCCATGTGAGCTAAATTGCCAGTTTCGGTTTGACTTCTGCATTGAAGTATCCAGATCACCACCCTCGCTAATAGACATCCTTATCAACACACTCATTTAAGAGGCAAAGGGCTGAACAGGCCAGAGTGTGTACTCCCAAATAGACTGTGCTTCCCAGATGAAGTCAGAGCACAGGCCATTTAATGTGCAGTAATACTATGATGAAAGAAAGGGAACTTCAAAGAAAACGTGAATCAGTGAAAGGTGATCAGTGAAAGGGCTCACCTGCTTGTTGTCACCTTCTTTGCAAGGTGACAGCAGCACCTGGGAACCAGGGAAGAGGGTGTACACAGACAAGCACAGCTGCTGCTGGCGGACGTGGTGGTTGTACGTGTACGTCCATTCCTGTGAAGAGGAACAGAAAGAAAGGTGATGAGAGATCAGTGTTGATTCTTGCTATACTTTTACCTGGAAAACAAACACTTTGGCTTGGATCCTGCCCCTTATGAAATCAAGCACAAACCCTACTGACTCCAAGAGGCACCAGGACAGGTCACCAGGATGTTTCAAGCCTCAAAATTGCAGCTGTCACTGGGGGACTGCAGGTACCAAAGRAAATGTTTACAAAAGCTGCTGGAAGAAAATGTTTCATGAGACAAAATATTTCATAGCCAGAACTGGGCTCTGGTTGGAGGACAAAAGGATGGAAAAAAGCAGAAGCAGCAGAAATACTACTAACCACACAATGTCCAATCCTCTTTTTTCAGGGAAGAGCAGCAGAAATGCTTTGCAGCTGGCAGTGGGAGACAGGAGGTGATACACAGCAGATGTTTGCAACTCCCAGGATTCTGTTCCCAAATATCACGAAAATAAGAGGTAAAGCTCTGCTTTCTATCAAGGCAGCGGGCCCAAATTTAACWTGTTTGCTGTACTGGTTTGCTATGACCACAGTTCCACTGGGCTGTCGTGGAGGTTTTTGTCTCATGCTGCTTTTCATGTTCACCTGCTCTTTATCAGCATCTCAGCACAAGAAATAAACTTTGGGAGGAGCAGAGACTCTTTGTGCCATGTGACGCTTACCAAACGACAGGGGGTCTCTGGGGTAACCATCTTTTTCACCACTGGATGTTTTATTTTGGAGAAAAAGAGGATTAGCTGATAGTCTGACCAGGATTTCCAAATGTGCTGGACAAAGCATCCTGCATATACAGACAGACTGCTTAGCCCAGGAGTGTTTCACAGAAGGTTACTCCAATATTTATGCCAGTTGAACATTTTCTATCRTTTACCTGTGCTTGTATTACCCAGAAGTACCTCCTGAGGGGATCCCAGGCAAGGGATGTCTCCCTGCTATTCGTGTGTGTGCACAAGCAGACAAGAGCTCGTTTGGCTGACAGGAAACCACAAACCATGCTTTCACATAACCCTGGAGAGGGACTTCTGGAACTTTAAAATCAGCAAGAGCGGAGCTGGAAGGGTTTTCCGAGGGCACCCAGCCAGGGTGCAAAGCAGGATCAACTCCTGCTGTGTAAATGGCTTTGAGCAGCAGCAGTGGGAGCAAATGGAAAGCAGGTTTCTGAGCTGTGGAAGGGCAGGTCAGCAGGGCTGGAAGACTAACAGCAGGCTGGCTTCACTCTCAGAGGACAATAACCCTGCTGGAGACAGCAAGGCCGGGGAGCAAGAGCATTTCCATAAGAGCATCCAGGAGCCAAGGCAGATGCTTTTGCAGGGTACAGGCTATGAAAACTCAACCTGCTGTGAAAGAAAAGGTGCAAAGAGAAAGCCAAACAGTTGAGAGCTCAGATATGGAGGAGTCAGAGCTCCRTGAGAAGTGAAGCGAGCAGCAGTGCTGGCAGTGGAGGGGAAAGCAGTGCTCAAACATATGGCTGTTAGGCTGGGGCTGGAAAAATGGGGCTCCTGGGAGACTTCAACCCTTTCTGAGTGCTGGAGGGGAATGTGAAGAATGGCTGCCCTGCTCTGAGAGCTGGGATGCCTGCAGCTCCCCTGACTTTGAATGGTGGAGGTTTTGGGTTGCATTAGCATGAGTTATTAGAGCAGGGAAATGCTTCCAGTCCTTTGGTATTTGTCACAGTCAGCAGCTCTAACTCTTCTCCTCAACTTCAAAACAGACAGCTACAGGCATTTAACTCCTGGGAATATAAATCCCACTTTCATTCAGGTTCTTAGCCACCTGGAAGGGAAAACACRCTTTTGCAGAGCAGACCCAGCTCCACGAGGATTTCACACTGTGATCCTCACACTCTGTGCTTCTTAGCCYACTATTCCCTACCAGCTCATGGAAACAAACCTGGCTTTCTGAGCAGCCTGCCCACAGGCTTCTCAGCRAGAGCTGCCCAGGATTTGGGCACATAACAAGCATTCATTTTCAAAGCTGTAATCCGCACCCAAAGGGCCTTCTGGCAACTACTTTTCTTTGTGGTATGGAGCAGAGTTTACCTGATCCTACAGTGAACACACTCCAGACATCCCAACCATGCACTCTGTCAGCTGCTGTGTAAACCACCAGCCTGGGAAATCAGGTGCCAAATTAGTCCAGCATCTGTGAAGAACCAAACCCTACGGGGCAAGCTCCAACATCTGTTGTTGGCACCCACGCTGCTACAAGCTGCTTTGAAAACCTGCTTTACATTTTTAACCAATTGTTTGTCATTTTAGTTCAGGATAGGGCTGAAGCTGCGCCCCTGAGGCTCCTCAGCAGCAGCCAGTTAATCCTGGAACTCCTGTGTGTGTTCAACTCCCCAGCTATCTCAGGCCATAGGACCTTTTTTGTTTGTTTGTTTATTTGGACATCTTAACCTTCTTGCTTCACTGAGGTTATCTCATGGAAGGCTGCTTTTCCCAGAGGTTCTCCACGCTTTTTTCCCAGACCAGGCTATGTTCAAGCCTTCACAATATTCACATCCTCTCAAGGCTGGACCATGCTCTCATTCAGCAGTGGACCATGGGATGGAAAGGGTGGTGGTAACAATCTTTCCTAAGCTGTTGTTCATCATAAGAAGTGAGGACTCCAGAGCTGGATGTGTGTGTCAGTTCCACAGCCGACACTGGATCCTACCCTCCTGCCCCCAGGCTGTCCTTCCACTGTCTTTATCTCAGCTGACACATTTTCACACAGCTCATCCATCTCGACAGAATGGCTTTTTACAGAAGCCTGTCCTGTTGAAAACGTTTTATCCAGCTCTAATCACATCTTCTTCCCTTTCAGCCCCCAATGAAAGCCAAAGAAAATTAAGCAGAAAATGAAGAAATTTGGGGAAGGGGGAAGGGAAGTCAGTTGAACACCACGGAATCCATGAAGGGCTTCAAGTTAAAATACACACGCACATTTTTATCCTACCCCATCTTTTCCCTTATTTCTATCAGCTGGGATTAAAATCTCTGCTTGCCTTTTCTTTTTTTCCATGAGGAACTGCTTTATCTCCTAAACCCTGGCACACCCAGCACTGACGTGGCCAGCACAGCAGTGACAGCAGCAGAGCTTCACACCACGGAGGTTGTGGCGGATGGAGCAGCCCATGGTACTCCTAAGGAGCCCTGCAGGAGCTAGCACGGCTTCAGGGCTGCAGACTGGCCTGAGGAGATGCCATCAAGGTTTAGAGATGAACCCAGAACCAAAGAAAAACAGATACATGAGGTAAAACTGAGATCAAGATTTCCTGCCTTTTCAAAGACGAAGATGGAGCGGTCACGGTGCAAGGAGGAAGAGGGTGGGCTTGGAGAACTGCACACCACAACCAGCAACCCCCTTCCTCCTGAGCCTCAGATAACACTACCCCCTCATCTGAGGCTTGTGACTGCTTTTCAAGGCTTCAGCAACATCTGAGCTGGCACCTGTCACTGTTACTCAGCATTACTGTGAATCGAGGAAATTATTTTAAAAAGTGACCTTTGGCTTGGCATAGCCTGGCTGGCAGATGGAGGAAGGAGCCCTTCAGCCTRGGAAGGAGCAACCCCATGGGAGCCCAGAGTACCATGACAGCGAGGCCTTTGCTGCTGAGCGAGAGGTCGGCTGTACCCTAAAGCTGAGGTAGTGGCTAGAGAAAAGTGTTTCTGGAGAAGGTGGAACGATCTAATTAKCCAATTATCTTCTTAAAATCACAGGAAAGGACTTCCCAAGGCACGTGACCGCATGAGTCACCTAAGGATACCAAAGTGCTCCCCTCATCAAAGACCCTGAGATACACCTGGCACTTCCACACATCTCAGAAGAGGGAAGGCAGAGTACACCAGGTGCCCGCAACAACGTGAGTGCAGAGGTGACACTGCTGCCCCTCTGCTCTGCCTACAGCCTGCCTGCAGCTGGGCCAGGTCATGCCCATGGGGGAGAAGAACCAAGGCTTTTGAGGGGAGGAATGTCAGAAGAGAATGTTTATGGTTGAGATGTCTCAGGAGGGACACTCAGTTTGGATAGATGCTAAATGTTCTCCAAAAAAAGTGCAGATCTAGTCAGCACACGGAAGACAACAAGCCAACTGCGATGAGCATCAAAGCCACACCAGGCAGATTATCACATTGCATTTCCTTCACAAGAGGAGTCAAGGACATGCCACTCAAACCCAATGGCAGCCACTCAGCTCCAATACCCAGATTATTTTGGGGTGCAGGCCCAGGAAATGGATGCTGCAGCCTTCCCACTGTTTCCTCGCTTGTCTAGCAGATGCCTGAACTTTACATTCCTCTTGCAGCAACTGCCTACACGTGTGTTATATCCAGGTCAAAGCATCTTCAGATTTTTTATCTGAAGTACGTCAGGCTTCCTGAAGCTGCTAATGACTTAAATAAATCCCAGAGTCAGATGTCTTTTCCAAACTCTATGMACTAATATCAACTGACACTTGGTTTGAAAAAAAAAAAACCCAACTACTCACATCTTCATTAGATAGATGAGGACAAAATTATGATCAATTATTTTCCCTCAGATGCATTTCTCTCGTGAAAAACTAAATCAATCTGTTCATTTAGCAAATGAGACGCAACAAGGCATGGAGTGCCGAGGCTCCAGTGGGCAGGAGCGCAGGCAGAGCCTGCTGTGCCCTGGGGATGGGCACTGCACAAACATCYCTGCCAGTCACTGGCTCAAGAGCTCCCTGAAAGCCACCTTAGGGGACAGAGCCTGCCCTGACCGCWGCCAGACCTTCTGGAGAGGAAAGGGCCAAGGGGATTCCCGGGATGAGAAGACAGAGCTCTCCTACACAAAGATGAGGGGTCTTCTTGTGCCTCAGTGCCCCTTTTAGTAATTCAGAACCACCACCAGACACCACCAGGGAGATTTTTTGACATCTGCTAAGGGTGTAAATCTGATTTCGCCACAGAGTACTTGTCTCAATTTACCAAACTTATGGATGTAGCCAGAGGTCCCACAACACCCTTCCCCTACACTACAGGTAGAAAAAACTAAAATAAAGAGCAATTGATTGCCATCTGACAGCTCCTGTGCCTCTCTCTTCAAACCATGATAGCTCAGATCTTCTCACACCCAGTCCCAAGGACTTTATGCGTGTAATGCTGGTGAAGGGCTGGGGAAGCCTAGCAGGGAGACAGCTACAGCAAGGCAATCAAAGCAACCAAATTACTGCTCCAGTAATAGTGATAATAAAGAATTTGGATGGCCAGGATACTTCCATGGTACTTACTGAATGCCAGAAAAGCACAGCTTTGATTTAGCTAAGCCTATTTTTCAAATAATGAAGCTCAGGGTAAACAAGATGTGACTTCAGTATATTAAAAGTGAAGATTATTGCTCTATTCTGGTATATCAAATGCGAAACTAAGTAGGATTCAGGACTGCTGCATAATCAATCCTACACAGCCTGGTGACTGTAACACCCCTGTCATCCACAAGTTCAGGTGGTCTTGTAGCAATTGTGTCATTAAAATATAAGTTTCTATTCACAATAAAAGTTTAAATATCCTGCTTTAATCTGCACTATTCTCCACGGGTACAAATAACAGAGAACTACCCTAGAAAGACAAGAGAAAGATAAAAGGAAAAGGCTTTTCTCTATTCCTGCTGTGTACTGAGTGCAGCCATTCCGCAATCTGTTTGTAGTACATTTTTCTGTTCCCTTGCAGAGTTAGTCCCGGATGTACACAAGAAATGGAGTTGCCATCCAGTGGGAAGTGTTGACCTATTGCAAAGTGCTGCAGAATCAGAATGGGAAGATGAAAAGTTTGTGGCATGAAAAATTCCAAAAATTTACTGCCCRGAAATGTCAAAACAAAATGTGTTTGGTGGGAATGAAACAATCCAACTTGTTGGCATGACATTTCTCATTTTAAAATACCAYAGCAAATTGATATTTCAGAAAGACCAATACCATTTCATTTTGAAACACTAACTTGCAGCAGCATTTTTCATTCTGATTTTCCCAGATTTTTTTTTTTTTAAACAGCCAATTYATTGAAAGTTGCTATTGTCATTAGAACACTTTTCTTTTGCAGAGCTAGCCCTGAAAAACATGACGACCTGCTCTCATCAGCTTGTTTTTCTTGCTGTTTGTGTGAAAAGTCCACATAGCAGTGAAAGAAAGAAAAACAATTCTGGAACCTGGAAACCACTGAAACCATAAGAAGTGCAACTGTGTAGCACTTGCAATTTTATTAACTACATTTTCTGAACTGACTAATATTCAAGTAGTCATTGTTGATTTTACCATGCTGTGAAACAGATATTAATTTCCTGCCTGGAGACAGGCACGCAACCGAATTTGGAAGAGATGCACATAATGGCAGACTTTGTTTGCACATACAAATCAGGGACATTYCAAGCAGTGTCCCCAAGCTGGGCCTTTTATATGCGCAGCTACCTGGTTTGAATATGTAACCATGAGGGTTAAGGATGTACAGTCAAGTGGAAGCAAGCACACCACTGCCTACTGAATTATTTCACGGCACCCATGGAGAAGCGAGGGATTGTTATCCTCCCTGTTTTATAGATGGGAACACTGACAGAACTCACTGACATGCCCAAAAATCACAAAGGGAGCCTGAAGCAAAGGCAGGTTTTGAAGCTGCGCCTTCAGGGTCTTGCCCCAGAAACTCTGCTGCAAGGCACATGTGCCTGCTCTGGGCTCTAACATCTCCTAGGCTGTGCTTTTGAGAATGTCAATTCATACAGCTTTTTCTCATCTCAGTGAGATTGCAAAAACCGAGATCATCCTCATTAAATTCTCRCTAGCTTAATGGGCAATCTAATACTGAGAGAATGCAGGCTATGAAGTTATAAATACCACTGCGACTCAGCCCATTTTGAAAGAAAGAAGGCTGAGAGATGAGAGGAAGTTACAACTCTCTTTGCCTTTGATCCGTGCGGATGAGCGGCGTGTGGCGTTCCTGGGCAGCAGGAAGCGCTCAGCACAGCCTTGCACGGAGATGAGCGGGCCACACCGTCCTGCRGCTCCTGCACCAGTCCCTGCTGCTGCCCAGGGCCTCCAGCAAGGTCAGGTGGAGTTACCAGGGCTTAACTACATGCTGCCTAAGGAAAGAAACTGGCAGAATGGGTAAATCCTCCAACAGAGCTTTAGCAACATTAAGAAATCATCCTGGAGCTGCCCCCAAGGCTTCGTTCCATCTGACATCACAGGGATACACAACATATCTTACCTGTGCCTTTGGTGTCACGCCCTTGCTGCTGTTACAAGGATTTAGGCTCAGGATGGGGAGCTCTTGGTCTTCAGACTTGTGTGACTCCAGGCAGCTCTGCCTTTGCCTGATTATCCCAGTCTGATAGAGCGATTCCTCGGGAATCCTGTAGGAACAGCGTGAAAACAACATCCATACTCCCCCAGGCACGGGGAGGCTCAGTGGGTAAAGCTGCACCATTTCGCCTTCAGAAAATGAGGGGTGGCAGGATCTATCACAATACTGAACCACTGAGAGCAGCACATGGACAGGGACGCTGCAGAAGCAGTGCTCAGAGATGGATGGCTGACCTTTACGAGAGGCAAAAATAAATAACAGTGCACAAGGCAAACAGAGGAGGCAGGAATAGGCTGTGAGCAGGCTGAAGGTCAGCCTTCAGCTTACAGGAGAGGGGAACTTTATAACAAACTGTCACAGAGCCCTGGCATTGCCTGTGAATGCTGCTGTGCAATGCCACAYGTGGCAAAAAAGTGCAAGAAAACAGCGATAAATCATCATTTTCACACAGTGATTCTCCTCTCAGCTATTGCACCAGCAGGTCCCTGGAGGTATCTCTATAACTTTACCACCCTTTCTGAGGATGGCTCCTGATAGGGACCAGGGGAAGGAATGCAATGGTTTCTGGAGTAAATTGGTAACTAAAAGACATCTGTGCAAAAGCAACTGTGGAAGTGGATATTTAGCAAAGCATGAGGTGAGAAGCAAGGCAGAGCCATCTGAATACAAGTTGTAAAATCCTAGAGAGAATGAACAGAGAAGTCTTGAATGCCACGGAACAGTGTGAAAGGACTAGAAATTAGGTGCTTGTTTAGTAAGCAAGAGTCATTAAGTACTGAAACACCCCAGCAGAGGCTATGGTGCATTTTCTGCCTCGGGATACTTTTGTAAGGAAAACCAGCTATTTCCCTAAACAACCTGTTCCACAGCATGGTCAGGAGGATACCTAATGAATCCCCGAGAGCAAACAGGAATAACTGGTGCTTTGTCCCTCAGCAGCCCTGCAGCAAAGAGCTTAGAGAAAGCAGGATGACAAATCATAGAATATCCTGAGTTGGAAGGGACCCCCAAGGATGTCCAAAGCCCAACTCCCGGCCCCGCAGTAYGTCACACTGTGAGCAAGCTGTGTCTAAAGCCTGCACAAAATTCACTATGTCCTTCTGTGAAGCCCAAGGAAGGGGGTGCCTCTGTCTCTGGGGCAGGTGTGGGGGCTGGAGGTGCAGAGGAAAGCTCTGTGGGGCAGGAGGGAGGGATGGAGCATCCCACTGGCCTGTTGGAGACCGATGGAGATGGCACGTCCATACCGAAGTTCGGGATAAACGTTTTCCAGGTACCACTTGAAGCTGTGGCATTTCAACTTCTTCCGCAGCTCCACTCTGCTCTGGACACTGTGCAAAGAAAATATCACAGAGATACAATCGAAATGATGAAGGTGAGAACCAACACACCAAAAACAAGAGGCTGAGAGAAACCCAACTGCATCAGCAGCTCTGGTTTCCAATCTCTCTGGATGAGCTTGAGCAGTTGTTTTGATCTCTGTCTCTTTGGAGGTCTCCCTTGGTAAAATGGCATGATGACATATTGTCATTTTAACAAAGGAGTCTGGAGTTGGGCRGATGGAAAGATTCACGGAAAAGCACAGTCATTTAAAAATGATTAGCAAAAAATGTATGCTGTCTACTATATGCAATAACCATTACTTTAATGTATTAACATACTAAGAAAATAATATATGCTATTTGCTATTCTGAGTTACTCTTGGTTTACAGGACTACAGGAAGCCATGATTTGCAAGAGTACCTAAATAGCAGAAGTTCATCACACAGTGAAATACTTTTTTCTTTCATTAATCAGGACAAAATTTCTGCTGAGGGACCATGCTGTACAGTGACATTTTTGAAACTCCAGCTCCTCCATGGGCCAGCATCTACCTGTGGAGCTGTTATGGGCTGGCTTTTACAGAGTAGTCAGAAGCCTCCAGTGCCTTCTCTTTGCACAGGSCAACATCCCTATACCCTACTACACTAAGCAGGACAGAGCTGTTCCTTCATTCAGTGCTGATGGATGCGAGGAGGGTATTAATTCAGTGGAAACAGGTGAGGTACCAGGACTTCAAGTTATTTATCCTGGAGACTGAAGAGTAGTCACAAGGAATTTGGGTTTGGATTTGGAACCCCCTGGGGTCCAAAGGAAACTCTGTAAGGCAAAGAGGAGCATGTGAAAATGGGAAACGCGATACAAATATTTACAGTCCTCCTGACAGGGAGGTGTTTCTGACTGTTCACAGAATGTATGGCAAACTCTCTGCACACAAAGCACTTGCTCCTTTCCAATAAAGCATCAGCAGGCCAAAAAATTTGATGATTTTTCTGCCCCTCAGCTCTCAGCAACACTTTGGGACTCTCTCCACCAAATTCCACTCTGGGTTCAGAAGTACTCGCACGTAATGACAAGGGCAAGACAGAGGCAGAGGGGGTTTTCCCCCACCTGGGTTTGGTGGGGGAATATCCACTCACTGGAATAAACTAGCACAGCATTTAAACTGGCTGTTTATCCGTCTCACTGCTGTGGCACGTGCCCACCATTAGCATCTAATTGTTACTACAGAAACAAAGCAGGCGGGTTTCTGCAGCAGGGGACGTCACCATGAGCACCCCCTGCAGCAGGCAGGGCTCAGGCAGGGCTCAGGCAGCAGAGGAAGACTCTTACTTTCCAAAAGGCCTGCCCTGGGCTGCGGGACGAGCGGCGTAGTAGTACTGCTTGAACTCGTCCATCCACACCTCCGCCGTGCGCTTGGTGTTCCTGAGGGAGGCAACGGGAGACACGTGGAAACAAGGAGGCCCCCAAGGTGACATTTTCCAAAGATGCACCAACTGATCCATCCTGCCCTCCTCCCACCCTCAGCTTGGTCTTTGGCTTCATCCAGACCCATTTTGAGCCCAGCCCATCCCTACTTCACTACTAGAGAAGGTATTCCTTCTTTCCCATTACTCCAGGGACCAAACACACCAAGCCAAATAAAGCTTGGGTGAAGAATTCACCACTTCCAACTTAGCTGGATGCTTTGCATCCACCAGACTCAGAACTGCAGGTTCTCTTAAGTATCATCTCCAAGGCAGGAGTGCCTGGGGTTTTATTGAGTGGCTGGGATGGAGCTCTGACAAGTTTGCCAAAGATTTGAAAATATTTCCTTTGTTTCAATCCTGTATGGACTCTCCTGCTTTGCACTCCTGGATTTCACTGAGGCAAACCTCAGCATACAAAACCTACAGAGAAAACCACCCCACCACAGTGCTGTAGCATGAATCACATCAGCCAGGTGCCTGCAGAAGGTTTAGGGACCTCAGCAAATCTTCTGTTGACTTCAGATGGCTCCAACTCTTCTTGTAAACGGTTTTGTTGCTCCGTGCCTATCTGCCTATCCCTGCCCAGACCAGGGGAGTCCTCCAATCTCCAGCTCCAAGGCAGGCCAGTGCCTYCAAGCTATTCCTGTCACACCAAGCTGCAGCTGCCACGAGCAGGCTCTGGATCCAGCCAAGTCCCAAGTGGCCAGAAAAGGATTAGTCTGCACATGAAGCCAGCACTACACTGCAGCCTGACCTGTTTCTCACGCTGAMGTAGTGGCTGTGTGGAAAAACACTCAGTATCTAGCAGAAAGGCAGAGATATTTGTTGCTAACATCTCTATTTAAACAGAAGTGCTACACAGCATCAGGTTGCCAGGAGCTGCTTCTCYTCTCAGTCTGTACACTACAACATTAAGTTTAAGGCTGATAGATACCRTAAGGTTAATAACATCCCAGCTCCTGATGCCTACAGGTACGTTTCTCCAGACTGCTTTTCAGTTCCTTGCTGATTCATGGGCTTCTTCCYCTCTCTCTAAGGCAATAGTCTAAGTGCTCTTGCTCAAGACACGACTAAATCAGTGTTTACATCTGTACCTAACCTTCCCCAAAGTGCAGGGTTCCTTTGTTTCGCTTCCTGATCTCATTTGAGTTTACAAGAAACACGGGGATAAATGCCAAGGCACACACCCGGGCATGACACAGACGTCCCCAAAGTCCCCAGAGGCCCGTGCCCGACAAGGAGTCTGAAGAGCTGCACCCATTCAAGCTCCCCTTGCTCCTCCTGCAGGTGATGCAATGCAGGCACCACCTCTTCACTCAGGTCTGCAGCGACTCCGACAGCGGAGATTTTGCCACATCCCAGACTGCTCTGAAGTAGTCTTAACTTCATTRCTAAAAGCAAGAGCCCTCCTCGTGAATCTCAAATTTGTGCTTTCCTCCCTGATGCCAGCAGTGCCCTGTGCCCGTCACTGCTGTCCCCCTCCTGCCCCGCACACTGTGTGGCTGGAAATCACACATGAGCTGTAACTGAGAGGGGTAATCTGCACTCCCCCAGTTCCTTGTCTCAGGCAAAGGCCGAGGAAGCTGCAGGGAGCCTGGGTCAGCACTAACCCTGTGGCAGATGCCTGGGTCTTCACAAATGCTGCTGGCTCTTTCCAACACTGGGAAGCCCTCACTAAAAGGAAAGCCTGGTGTGTAAGCACTCACAACTGCAGGTTAGCTCAGAAACAACCCTGCATTTACTGAAAGTGCCCCCAGTGCTTTTCTCTGTCATTCACTTAAGCAACAACATTCAGACTCACACTCTAAAAACAGAAGAAATCCTTCCTGACCTCACTAGCTGCTCTCATTATCTTTCCCGTGCTTATTCCCACTTCTGGATTTCCKCCTTCTTTGCCTGATGTTTCCAGAACCTTAGCCCATTACACCATGCCATTTCAGTACCCGATTCAGTCTATGTTCCTGTGTGTGAGGAGAGGTCCCTTTCAGCTGGTGTGCCCTGGCAGTCCCTTCAGTGTCCATGCCAGCCAGGTGCAGCTCATTGCTGCCTCTGCTCAGGGGAGAGCAGCAGCCTGGAGACGAAGTCATGCTCCAAGAAGCTGTGTGGCTCCTGTCTCAGAGAGGCACTGGGAACCAAATTGTCTGGTTCAGATGAGCCACACTGAGCCCTCAGCTAAGGTCAMTGGCTACTGACAGACACTGCTGGCAGCCTGATTTCAGGTCATTATAAATGTGTTCTGATGACCTCCWGGTCTACACCACTTGGTGTTACAGTAGCCAGCACTCAGGGATGTGCTGGGGCCATCCCTCCATTTCTGTGCTGATGAAAGGTACCATATAAATGTCCTATTTCTGTCACATTCTCAACACTGTAGAAATCCTATGGGACAGCTGCATTGACTTACATTTTCTTCAGCTCAGGAAATTCCTGCCCAAGGATATTTCAAAGTTTTCCAAACAAACTTTCCTGCCTGTCTTCTCTGCTCCCCCCCTCCCTACAAGGATGTTTCACAAAAAACAAAGCAAGTACAAACCACTTACTTAATGTATGTATTGGCATTTCCCTCTGGGAAGAYGTAGGGATGTTTCTTCCGAAAGACATGCCCAACACGGCTGCAGGGGATGATTTCCAGGCTCCCTCCACACATCCACACACGGAAAGAGATTTCTGTAAGAGAAGCAGCTTCAGAACTTTGTCTTTCTGTCCTAGAGCAGCCTGAATCCTGGTGTTAGCTCTCACTTCATCCTCTGCAACATTAAACTGGGGTAAATCAATTACCAGACGGGCTTTCCTAGGCACAACGGCCTTAAAAGCGCATTTCAAAGCTTCCTGCAAGCTGTTTGAAGTCAGTGCACTTGAAACCTGCCTCTAGCACAGCAGGTGCTCTCACAATGGCGAGCRTGAGACAGTAAGCAGGACCCTTTTCATACATCACAGAATCATCTCGCCAGTTTTGTGCCTCCCTAATTACTTCTGCACTTCCTATTTCAGTCACTTCCCTCCATAGGGCTGTCAAGTTCACCAGGAGAGCCTATGAATTCTCTTCATTAATCACTACAACTGTCATTATCCTTATGAATCCACCACTGATTCTGCAAAGTGAACAGAAAACTGTGCATCCATCGCCTGTCCCAAAACGGACAGGAGTTCACCCTGGCCAGGTACTCTGGGCCATGAGTGCTAATGCTGCAGTCAAGTAAGGCACACACCTTCACAGAGGCAAAGGTCAGCAGTGGGATGGATTATCCCAAAAATCTGGATAAGCTGTCAGTATGGGAAATGTCTCCTAGTCACCCCAAGCCACTCTCTGGCTGGCCCATGGGGCCCTTCTCAAGGAAAATGAGCCTGTGGCACAATTGACACCTAAAGTTATAAAGCTCTTGGCAAGGAGCTGGATGAGGTAGGATGGGTGAGCAGAATGGCTGATCTAATGGGTCCATCTGGCCCTAATGCTTATGAAGCTATGAATCTGTAGCTCTGTTGTCAGACAGTCAGGCTCAGACAGAACTAGCACGGAAAAGAAATGAAATTAAAATGAAAAGGCTTCTGCAGTTCTTTGAAACCTATTTTATCATTTGTTGACAGCAGAGTGCTATATCTAGCATGTATCAAATCCAAAACTTGTACTTCCTTTTCACACCCCCGCCCATTTAACTACAGAATTAAGACAGGAGGACACCCATTGTCTTTGTCAGCCTGTGCTCCCAGCAGTCCCCTCACATATGCCAGCACAAGGATAATTTGTCCCCAGGCTGGATGCTGTCAAGGCAAGCACCTGTGGCAGGAAGGCCAACTGGGCAGTGKGGACAGGACTCTTCCTCCTCCAAGGGCAGGCAGTGCCGGCTCACAGAGCTGCCATCCCTCCAGAAACAACTCACAGCTTCAGGGAGCAAAGGTGAATTGGAGCCTCCAAAGCCTTCTCAGCATACATGGCTCAGCCACGAGYTGCATGTTGCTGCAGAGGTGGGAGCCAGGTTCCTGTTCCCACTCCCTTCCTGCTCCCAGCACACCCGCCTGCTCCTGAGCTGATGGAAGTGGGAGGCTGACACAGCTGCAAAGCCCTCTTGCCTTAATGCTGGTGTCCAAAATTCAAGGCTTGATCTTATCCCCAACAGCTGGCCTTGGCAGCAGGGACAAGAATGGGAGGGGTGGGAAAGCACAGCAGGGAGCAGTATTCCTTTCCAGAAATTCCCTCCCTTTCCCTTCATTGCCATGTTTACATGCAAGAGCTGCAAMAGCAGCTGGAGCCTCACCACTTTCCCCAGTGCTGGGTATTAACAGGCCAATAAAACGTGCCCTTGTGCCACGTCCTGGAGCTATATTGGAAGCAACCTTAATCACAGCTGCAGGGCAATGAGATTATGGCGGGATGAGGCCTCTCTAAGCTGCTGCTCCCGGTTCCCCCCGCACGTGGCTGTGGCTGTCATTTGCCTGTGTGTCACAGCATTGGCCACTCTGCYAGCCAGAAGGGCACCTGATACAAGGGGACAACCAGGCGGGCAGCTGTGGAGCACGCGGTGCCTACTGCAACGTGCCTTCCCCTCCTCTGGTCCTTCTGCTCAGCCTGGGACAAGAGCAGCTCCCGAAAGTTCTATAAGGTGAAGACTTGCACCACWCAGTCATCATCTGATCTTAATTCAAAGCCTAATGAAGAGGTGATCTCTGTGTGTTGTGAACTGGGATGAGGACACAGCGCACACGAGATGCTGTGGAGTCTGAGCTCTCTGCTTCAYGCTCGTTGCACCCTGCAGACCCTGCCCCAGGCTCAGCAGAAACAATCAGAGCACAGGTTTCCACAGGCAGGGATGATCCACGGAGCCATCCATGGCAGGTAACAAACAAGGTCTCCAGACAGGCAGCCAAGAGCTAAGTGCCACAACAGGAGGTAAACTGAGGCACCTACTAAAGCACGGCATGGGGCCAGCTCAGAGGAGCCAGGGGAGCAGGAACCAACAGTGTGCTTCACTTGAACCTCAAGAGATGTTGCCAGTGCAAGTGGCCCCTCCAARTGACCCCCCAGCAGGGATGTGACAGTACACATTGGGGTGTGCTGGACTTGGCCTTCACTTGGCAAAATACCTTTAGCACTCCTTGCTGGCCTGCAAGTCCTTCCTGCCATTACTCATCTACAGGGAATTCAGTAAATTTAAGAAGCAAAACACCTACAAGGTCCTCCTTCCAACCCAAACACGCTCACTTTTGTTCTGCCTGAAGCCTCCAGCCACCTCTAGCTGCCCAGTCAACAACATTAAAGGCAGCAGTGCTGCTCCTCAGGACCAGAGTCCTGCATCCCCTCAGAACTAAGCTACCAGGAAGAGCATGGCTCACTGCAAGTGCCCAAAATGAGCAGCAGGTCAGCTCCTGCTGTCCATTATCTGACCAGGGCTGACCRGGGCCAGCAGGGTCCCAGCTGCCCTTGCCTGTGTGCAAAGGAGAGATGGGACATGCTGCCCTGGACTGCTGCACCTGCAGGAGATGGAGCTGGGAGCCAAGCATGCCTCTGCTCCCAGGGCAACAGGCAAGAAGGATCTGCCCTGCTGCTATTGCAGGCCTACACCTTTTTGTCGCAATGTTAACCTTGATTTTGCTTTCCTTTGTCACGCGAGGCCCTGGTACACCCTGCAGCACAGCCAGAGCACGTTCGGTCAGGACCAGCCTCCTGGGGCATAGCACCAGTAAGGGAAACCTCTCCTCTGTAGGATGAGTCGTAACCAGGCATAAGGAGCACAATGCCTGCCATCACAGGGCATGGGRCAAGCTGCCAGGAGGGAGCTTCCCTCGAGAGCAGGCTGTCCTGTCACTGCTCATCTCCCRGGAGCAGCTCCGGCTGGCTGCTGTCAGAGACAAATGACAAGCACAGACACATAGCAGGTCAGGCACAGCATGGCAGTCCCTCTCCCCCCCTCCCCCTGTCCAGCTCCCTTCTTGAATGCTTTGTTTGGGCTATTGATCCAGCAGGGGAGGCGAGAGGGCGGACACTCCTCTCCTAGGTCTCCTCACAGCCACCCCACTCAGATACTTCARGTTCAGTCCAGCGGAAAGATACCCACCCCCAGAGAGAAAGCACGAAGGGGTGAGATTCCTACTGCACAACCAGATATAAATAAACAAAATATATCTAGAGGGAGGCATGCGAAGGAAACAACAGTGCCAAGCAGCGGATGGATTACTGTGAGGCAGCAGCATCTGTTCCCTTGGATGACTGACAGCATCACTGTATGTGTTAAGACACAAGAGCCTTCCTTCCTGGCTAGCCCCACTCCCCAGAGGTGCAACTATTAAAGCCAGGTTCTGATCTGTCTCCCTGACACTGAGTGCCTCCCCCTTCTTTCGTAGGCACAGACTGTTGTTCCGATCCACAGCACCGCTATGGCTTCCAAGGGAGAACAGCCCAGCCTGCTCCAGCTCTGCCTGACAAGGGGGACAAGGGACAGGCTGTTACCTCTTTCATGTGCCCTCTCAAGTTTGCATGCAGTAGATTTCTTAATGTCCACCTTGTCCCATGATAAGGGGCAGAGGCGACTGAATCTGGGTCAGCTCTTAGCCAACCCTTTTTTTTTTGGTGCAGGAGAAGTGATAGCATCACAGAGAGCCTGACAGCACTCAGCCACCCACGGATACAGGAATGGACAAGCAGCCGTGTTACTTTGCCACCTGTTAGCTGCATGCAGATGAAGCTACTGTTTCAGGTACTCTGCAAACTCAAGGAGGCACTGATACCAAGTTCACAGCTTGGAAATGCTGTCATTAATGGAATAAGACATRTTCTTTGCTTTATTAAAGAGAAAATAAGATCAGGAAGGGATAGGAGGGTGCATGTAGTGTTCTCTCATCCGCTGGGAACATCAAAACTGAAAACTTTGTGGTTTAGGGTATTTACCACAGAAAATTAAAGCAGCATGGAAGGCAGGCAGTCCCGAATACCAACAATTGCTCGCTTCCCATCGTTCACGGTTGCTGGATCTCTCACTCTCCTAAGACCATAACCTATGAATGTAAGTGAGGGAAACCACCCAGAACATTCAAAGGGAAGTCCAAAATGCCCTTGTATCCATCTGGCATGACTCAGAAAGAGAAGCCAACACAGCAAGGCACAGGAGGAAGAAGAAGGACTCACCAAAGTTCTCCCCACCCCAGATGTCCATGGCACTGTCATACTTCCCCAGGTGGTTGAACCAGGCCTTGTCGATCACGAACAGCCCCCCAGCAATGATGGGTGTCCTGCAGAATGGGTAAGGAAGAGAGGACACTCTCAAGCACTGCTGCAGCACCTCGATGCACAGAAGCAGTCCTTCCCTTTGCCGCCTCCTCCACCATCAGGACATTACCTATGTATCACCTTCTCACCAAAAAAAGGACAACACACCTCAAAATGCATCTGAGCCTTTCTTTCAGCTGCCTTGGTGTTTTGCTGTCAATCACAAATTGCCTGGCACTTAATGACTGGCTAATGCACCCGTCAGCACAACTCCTACAAGCCCAAAGTTCACAGCCCTGATTGTAGGCTTCAGCATCAAAAATGCACTTAGCACCCGGGGGTTATTCACTCAGACGGGCTTTTTGCCTGGAGCCAGCCTATTAAGAGCACCATTTCACTGGGGAGAGGAAGGCAGAGCCRATTCAGAAGGGCTTTTTAAAAGCCATCACTAGCTGTGTGATCTTTATTTCAAACCAGGGTTATTTTTCTTTCTTTGGATTAGCTAAGGAAACCGCACAGAGAAGGTCCGTGGAGGGGGGGAGGGCAGACCCAGAAGATAGCTTGAGGAGACTTGCTGTTTGCTGGCACAAGTCCCATCTCCATTCAGCTGGAGAGTACGGATGCCTCAGCGTAGGCTTGGTAGGAGCTGGAGTGACTGCTATGCCCAGGCTAATCTCCACTGTGCCCTACATTGCAGAATGATCAGGAACGCAAGGCGAGCCTCAGGGAAGCCAGTGAGAGCTCCTGTTAACAGCAGCATCCTAAGGAGAAGCAGTGCTCTTCTCCAGGAGCCTTCTGAGGCCCTGAGCTTCCTCCATACCTCACACTCCGGYGCTTCACGGCTGGGGCTGCAGACACCAGCACCAGGCTCGCTGCCAGGAGATGTTTCCAGCAGAAGGAAGGACTCCCTCCATCCCACGGCATCAGGACAGATGGCATCTCTCACGTTCAGCTTTGCTCCCTCTCCTGCACACCCCCCCCCATTTCTGAGGAGTCTTCAGCGAGGTCCAGAAGAGCCGCGCTGATCTGGGAAGGCTGGACTAGACACTGTGTTTTACCACGTGGGCTGAGAACACTGCCTTATTTTTAAGTAGTAGCTGAACTGAGAGTAGCAGTAGTCTACAGCAGTGGGCTTTTTCCCTTATCATAATCCTTTGCACTACCAAAACCCCAGTAACCGTAAAGATAGCCCTTCCGTCTCTGTGGCATTCTCAGGCTTCAGCGTTGGAAGGTGAAGCTGTACTGCAAAACCCAGGCTAGCCAGGAGCTCACTTGAGKTATTAGAGGTTCAGAGCTGTCCTGGAAGCAACAGTACACTGCTATGGGGTATGGGGACACACATGGGGTCAGATGAGAAGGCTGTCTTGCACCACGTCAGTCARGTGCCTCCTTCCCCCTCCTGACTTACTTAATGGGTTTGGTGGGATCAAGTCGTTTGGCTTTCTGCTCCGGGGAAAGCTGCTCCCATTTGAAATGCAGACTCCAGTCAAAACCTAAAACCAGAGCAGAGAAGTGCCATGGGGAAATTGGAAATTGATATGGATTAGGAGGCAATGCAGGCTGCAGAAGCTGTGTTTGAYGGAGCACTTTCCCCACTTTCAAATGACTTAAGCCACAGAGATACAGCTCTTGGGAGAAGAGTCCAATGCCTAACATATTTTACTACTACGTATGAACAAGAAACAACACRTTGCATTACAATTGCAGAGTCAAGCGCTCCAAAGGCAGGAAAAGTCAGAATTAAAGCTGCTGCTGAAACCCCACTTAGTCCCCCTGGGCACACAGGAGCACGCTCTGATGGATACTGTGCGCTACAAATAGCACAGGCATACTAATAAGCGCTACACTCGCATCCTCCAGTTGTTGCCTAGACATCCCCCCCTCTCCTCCTGCCGCTTTCAGCGCTGCCCAAGGTGGCTTTGATGTGACCCTTCTTTCCTGCCTGACCGCCTTGCCCACTGTAGCAAGCACATTGCTCACGCCACACGCACCTGTGTGTGGAGCATCCTGGGAGCAGCCGGCGGGGAGCACCGAGCGGTGCCGATGCGCTTCTTTTGTGACGGAGCAGGAGACAGAGGTGTGGTGCGAAGCCACCACCTCCTCAGGCCACTGCACGTTCCCACCACGGAATGGATGCCCACAGGGCATGCACAATGCTTGGACTTACCTCCTCTGAGGTCTGAGGAAGCTGCCACATAGGCAAAAGTGTCCAGGTTGATGATGTCAATAACAGGGCTGACCACCCGGGTGGGATCCTGCCAAGCAGAAGCAAAAAGACCCATGACTTCAGATGGCACCACTCAAACTGGGCAAGGGATTCCAAACTCCTGGAGACACCAGGTGGCTGGAAACATTGGTGTCATTTGGGTTTGCCAGGGACAAGCGCCCATCACTGCCTCCTCCTCCTCAGCTGTGCCTGTGCTTGGCACCCAGCTGGGTTGGATGCAAAGCTCCTTCCACCTTTTGCAAATTCACCAAAGTATTCCCCTTTCACCTCCCTTAAATACTTTTAACTGGATTTCAGAAGTCAAATGACAAACAGGCAATTGAAATGACAGAGGAAAAACRCAGCCAAGTGGCTTAAATACAAGTATTTTTTAAATGCACAAACTATGGCAATGCAGTTCGTTTTGCTAAAGGTGTGAAAGGGTTAAAAAAAAGGACCTGATTTATTTAAAATAGTTGGTGGTGATTTAATTAACATCTTGTTATGGGCAAAGAGATTATACAAACAGTTATGAACAAAAATATCTACAGGAGGAAGAGACYCTGACAGCTTTGACTGGTCTCTTATCTCCCTTTTTCTTTTCAAAAATCCCAAACTCCAATTATAGCTCAAACTTCAAGGTTTTACCCTCGCCAGATCAAATTGTTTTTCACAGCTATACAAAGGAAAGCATCTGAGCACACACGGGGTTGCTCTCTCACTGGGGAAAGACTTTGTTTTAGAAATTAGTCCTGACAAAGAAGTATTCAAATGCAGCTGTAGGAAGAAGCAACCAAAGGCCATGAGCTGGGAGCCGGACCAGAGCTGATTTTCCAACTGAGCATGACAAATACTTGGTATTTCCATAACAGGGTCAAGCCAGGGGTCTTACCATCACTTTCTGTGAGTCAAACATCTCCCTGAAAGGGCAAGGTCTGCTGTACCTCTGCACTGCGTGGGGAAACAAGTCACGTTCAAGCATGCTGAGCCTTTCAAACCCACCAAGTCCACCGTGGCTGCTGCACAGTGCCCCCCAAGTGCCACAGCTCAGTGTACCCAAGCATCCTTAAATTGCCTGAGGGTAGGAGAAAGGTCTTAAGCAAAGCATCTGCTTTGTGTGCTGAACACTGCAGGGAAAGGATTGTATCCACTCATTTAAAACCTGCCCCTCAAGCATCTTACTGGTGCGCAATTCTAACTAGCTGACACTCATCCCCAATTTCAATTCCACTGCTACTCATTGTACAGCACAACTTCTTGAAAGAAAATCCCCTTCACATCTGGGCTCAGTGCATTACTGCAAAATGCTAGCCTTGAGCAGTGCTGCCTTCTCCCTGCCTCACTTTCCCTGTCATGTCCTGGGAACGTTTATCTTTACTCAGCTTTCACGAAGGTCTCTCTGACCCTCAAAAGAAAAGCACGGCATACTCAAGAGCACAGCACTGTTGCTATGATTTATTTTGGGCTCAGCACCAGATCTTATTATAGGCAGCTTCATCGTTCTGGCTTTTTTGATACCCACCCATGCCAGGGCATGTTAACATTAACAACGCCCAAGCCTTCAATCCTCTTTCACAAACCTGAGAATTCATTTCTGCAATGCACTTCTCAAACACACTAATGCCTGGATCTAAATCAACAGGAAAAAACTCTGGAAATGGTCCTGAAGATAACAGATACATTTCAGCCTTGGAGAAGGACCTTGACCTCAGCCTGGCTCGCAGCCTCAACATCCTGACCTTGTAATGGTCATCAAAAAGGGCCACAGTTGCTCCTCTGGCCGCACGACAGGATTAGGCAAAGATTAGGCAGGCTGCCCCTCATCTGTCTCCTCCTTCCCAGGAAAGCAGCAGACTGGGGGGGGGCGGTATTTGAGTTGGGAGTAGGGGGTCACCACTCACTGGTTCAACCTAGTGCCGTCTGCAAATCCAGTTTTGGGGCGAGCTTGTTGAGTCATACTGTAAAAATACCTCAGGATGGATAATTACATTTTTAGAAAAGTTACTCAGTTGAAATGCATCATTAATGGCTTTAGAGATATTTGTTCCATAAGTAAAAATAAGAGCCCATGCCCACGCACTCTCAACCACACATTTGCAAATACACTGGTGCGAGACACTGACCATCACTGCTGCTCCCTGACACAGGCACCCTCCCAGGCACAGGGCTGAGATCCCCCAAACCCTCTCTTTTTCCCCCATGCTCCACCACTTGCTCTTCCTGCTTGTTTCCAAATCCATATGCTGGGTACATGCTGCCCACACCCACCAGTGAGCATCAGCCTGAGGTGGGGAACCATCAGCTGCTGGGAAAGCTCGGTGTGGGGCTTGAGGAGCACCTCCACATGGGTGCATGCTGGCACACACGGGCTCTGGCGTTTCCCACCATGGAAAGCTGGAGGAATAGCCGCTCTGGCTGAGGAAATAAGAGAAGTGATGCAGAGGGTGGCCGGGCCGTGGTGGCAAAAGTGATGGGCGTGCTTTGAGGCACTCACCGCTCACGTCCTTGGAACTTAAACCACATTAGCTCGAAACAGACTGCTCCTGGGAGCAACAGAGTGAGAAAATGCTCTCCCTAGGCAGCTGATCCTCGTGGAGCAGTTGGACAGGGAGCCCATCTCTTGAGCACAGCCTGAAGGTGGCAGCAGTAACATTTCATACACTTCACTGATCAATACTTTAACCCTGCTGGCAAGGATGGGTACGGTGGGTCTGGCAAGAAGGAGATCCAGGACTCTGCCCTTATCCCACAGCTTCTGCAAGCAGTTGTAAAGCAAGCAAGTAGGATCCCACCGTCTTTGCAGGTCCCTCAACGCTCTTTGTAGTATGTCTCCCTTGCTGATTGAGGCTGCAGGATACTGGGCAAGGTAAGGGCAGCATGAGCAGCAGCGCAAGCTTACAGAGTGCCTTACGTCCACCTGGGGAAGGATTCAATCCAGAAGAGTTCACAGAGGCGACGTGTGTGCTTGATGCTGTATTCACACCACGAGGCGGTGAAACTCCTATGGTGATGCTGCACATGGCATTCACACTCACCCACCTCACAGGTGCTGAACACAGGGCACCATCCCGGGGCTGTGTGGGAAAGCAGATCTGCCAGCCCCCCTTCCTGCTGCCTTCGCCGCCCTTCTCCTGACAAAAAAGCTCTGCCTGGGAAAAAGGCAATTGCTCTGGATACTCCTCACTGAAGTACAGCAGGGCTTTGGCAGAGAGCGAGGAATGCCTGCCTTAAAAACCTCAGAGGAACAAGCGGTGCTGTAAAGTTCAGCAGTGACCCCCACCCTGGACAGGCCAGCTATGAGGCCCGAGCGGGATACCACAGCTTGTGTTCTCCTAACTCTGCCGGAGCTACGATCGATAACACGACAGGACCATTTTCATTCCATTACCATCTATCAGCAGCTCTGTAGCCCAGCCTGCAAACCGAGGTTGGGACCTCTCCAGCGCTGGCTGTGCTGCAAGTGTGCCAGCAGCACTGACTGCCCTCGCTCACGAYGAGGGACCTGGCCTGGCGCTGTGCCCCCTTCCCCAGTCCCATCACTGACACGTGAAGGGAATGCACAGCCCAGCCACCACAGCTATCACATCTGGAGGTGTGAAAGGCAGGATGCCTTGGATGAGGGGCACCTTGAACACCAGCCAGGCAGTTTCTCCATGACCCACCACCTCGGCCTCCCCTCGCTCCTCAGCTGCCCTTCTGTCAATGTAACTCAGTAGTTATAAAATTGCTAATTAACACTAGCAGGCAGGAGCCAGAGGCRTAGCAAGGGTGAAGGAGCGAGGCACGGTGAAGGGAAAGGACTGTGTGTCCACACTGGAGCTCACGGCTTCAATCCCTGCACCCTGCTGCCAGCAGGTCAGCGGCACAGAGCTCCCCTGACTCGAGCGGCAAGGCACCAGGAGCCTCCGTGTGCACGTCTGGCACGAGAGTCACCGCCAGCAAAAGGCGAATGTCATTGTCTGCTCCGAAATCAGCAGAATTTAAATCCTATTAAATCAATTTATTAGCGCTTAATTTGCATGAAATTAAATTCGGCCCCTATTCAAGGAGCCGTCACTCCCTTAAATCATCATCACTGAGCATTTTACATGAGCCTAATTAAAATCTCTGCTGGAGCACTGCCCACGTATTCCCCTATCACCACTCAACCTGTGCTTGCCAGTTAAGAGTCCCACTGCTCYGCAAGATACCTTGTCCCACCCACCCGCATGCTCCCCCTGTCACAGAGACACCCCACCTGCCTGCTGGCTGAGGAAACACCAGAAAAGGCCACTTTGTACCCAAAAGGCCACTTTGTACCCCTTATTTGGATGCCTGCATAYAGCTGGTTATGGTTGTATGGTCATGCCCACAGAGAGGAAAGAGGAGGGGGACATCGGCGATGCACCCCCTGAGGGTGACCCTGGTCTCTCAGGAGCACTCACCTCTTTGATCCTCTGCAGCAGAGGGAGCAGCCAGTCCTTATTGACCTCACAGTGACTGTCCAGAAAGGTCAGGACACCTGCTTTTGCCGCATCTGCCCCTCGGATTCGGGACCGGATCAGACCTGTTCAGGGACACACCACGTCAGCAGCTGCGTAACATCCCCAGGCTCCTCCAGCAGGGTCTCCTGCACTCCTGCATCTCCTGGGTTTTTACCTGCCTAAATCCCATTCAGAGAAAACATGGCCCAGGTTCACTGCCTCCTTTCCAGTGCTGCAAGGTATGCCAACCATTTCCTAGGCTCTCCAAAGCAAATAAATAGTTCCACCAAGATTAATGATTTACGGCATTTATGCCAATCCGTAATTTGCACAATTAATTCTGCTGTCACCTTCTGGGACAAAACATGACTCAAAATGCTTTCATGACCCTCTGCAAGCAACAAATCTAACACAGATGTGAGGCAGTGGGGAATGGCCAGGGGAGTTGAGGGTGGGATCACCTCATGCCAGAATTAAGCTTTTTTTAGACTGCCAACTTTTCCCTGCAGTGACCCTTCCCGTGTCCCAGGGACCCCCACATCTCTCTCCCAACCTGGGGGCACTGCTGAATCAGAACGGTATTTTCCACCAAGGAAAGAGGGTTGGCTTTTCAAGGTGCTTGGCTTATCAGGGCCCTGATGGTGAATTTGGAGTTGTTTGGAGATGGGAGTGGATTGCTGCATGTGTTGGTGAGAAAGAAAAATGGAAAAAGAGGGGGGTCATGGAAAGCAGCTGCACACATGGATTTCACACTAGATTCTTTGGCAAGATCACTGCTCTTAAAGATGCCCTGTTCCTATTTATGCAGGAGTTAACCAGCTTTCCAACGCTCCTCCTGCCTGCCGTCAAGGGAACCACAGCACTAGAAAGGAGATGGTTTGTTGGCAAATAAGAGGAGACACAGGTGACTCAAGGGAAGCAGAACTTCTTAGGGAGCAGAAACAGTGGCACTATGAGAGGACATGGGGCAGATAAAGAGAGACAGAAGGACTTCAGGGAGCAGTCACACATCAGGTCTGTGCAGGAGGTCACTGACTTTTGTACTGAAACACCCTAGGGAAAAGGGGTCAAGAACAGCCTCTGAGCAGGAGAGAGGAGAGGTGAACAAAGCCTGGAACAATCCAGCATTTGCCAAGGTCACCTCCTGCATTGCAYGTTGTCCCTGTATCTCTCCCTGAAACCCCTAAGATCTTTTGGGCAGGTATGTTCTTCTGCACCCACCCCTGCCCTTCCCAAATCCTGGCAGGCCCTGAAGGATACCATTTCAGTGATGGATTAAGCAAGTTAAGGCCGGGTTCCCACACTCTGACTGATTTATAGAGCCCCAGTACCTGCAGGTCTATCTGCTGCTGGAGATGAGCACACATGTACCCCTGTAACACAGGGGAGAAAGGTGAGAAGGAGGTGCAGGCCTATGGAGACCTCCCTTAATCTCCTGCCAAAACAGCAATGCCTCTTACACCCATGGGGGTTCACACCACCCTATCACCAGACCTGCAGAACTGAAACCCTCTGCAGAAAGAATCCCCAGAGGAAAAAATGTTCTCTGCTCCTCAGTCTCCTCAACCCAACACTGACCTGGACTCACACCTTTGATCTGCAGCATGAAAAAAGGTCTTTGTTTTTTGTTCTCCTAATACTACAAAGCAGGATTTGAAACACACTTTCAGGCCATGGGGAATGGGAAGATGTCTCAAAAGGTTGCCAGCAGCAGCCCAGTAGGACATACATTCATCCTCCATATAGCCCTTCTTAATCTCTCAAATATAATTAATTATTAAAAAAAAAAAAAATCCCACAGAAGCAGCAGGAGCAAATCTCCTCTCTTTCATTAGAGCAAACATCTTTACAAATAAGACCYGGGGCTTTGTTTTGCCTGTTCTAATTTTCTGGCTAATAAGCTACAGCTGAGCCTCACTGGGTATCTTAATAGTCCCATCTTTTTCCGCCAGAGAGGGGAGATCCATTTCAAATCCCAGCCATTTATCACATTTGCTTTCACCAGGATCCCCTCCACCCTGTTCCCAGGAGCCACTGACCTCCTTGTTGACCACCCCCTGGAGGTGCCCCCCAGCTCCATCACTCTCACACCTCCTGCAATCTGGGTTTTCCCCGTGGGGTGGGGGCAGGCAGCTCTTACCTTCTCGCCGTCCATTCCGCAAGCACTTCACCTTGGGGAGCTGGCCCAGCAAGCGGCAGTCATCGGCTTGGGAAAAACAAAGGGAGGACACGTCACCCTCAGCCCTCATGCTGGCTCTGGCAGCAGGAATGGGGAGTCCTAGGAGAGACTGGGAGCAGGGAGAGGCCCCTGTCCGGGACTGGTTGATGGCTTGTTAGGGCAATGGCACTGCTGGGTCACAACAGCCCTACCCCTCAGGTCATGCAGCATAAATTGGGACTGGCAGAGCAGCAGTTTTCATAAAACTAGTAAAATCAGCAGATTTACACTGAGAGCAGCTGAATTATGCTCTAAAATCAGCATAGGAAAGTTGTGGTTCGGGTCAGAATCTAAATTTTTGCAGATTAATGCAAATGACTATTTTTGGTAGCTGCAAAGCAACGCACAAGCTGTTGATGCGTGTCTGCCTGGCAGGGCAGGAGCTTCCTGTGGTGGCCTGGAGCTTTCAGCAACGAGAAAGGGATGCTCAAAGAGAGCCCTGTGGAGCGGCTGGGGGCTCCTCATGCCCTGGACAACAGCTCCATGGGGCAGAAAGGCCTGACAACCACCTACACCTGAGCCAGGGAGGTCCTGCAACCCCACACGTAGCCCCAGGATCCCTCCTCACCTGGATTTCTCCCAGCAAAGCAGAGGATGTCAGAACAGAGCTAGGGATGGCTCTGCAGGCAGGTGTACTCATCACAGCCCCCTCTGTCTCTACGCACCCACACTGTGACCTCCAGAACACCTTTCATGGCTCTCACCGCTCTCCCTCCTCTTCCTGGGCACTATAAACAGAAATGTGCGTGCCCCATCCCCTCTGCCCCACCCCTGCACCCACATACACCCCCCAGCACTTTCACCGCCTCCAGAAATCTCTGTAGGCAAGAGATCACTGTACCCACACCCCTCACAATTTGGGGACAGAGCTGGAACAGGGGAGCAGAAGTGGCAGGGCTTGGCTACGGACTCACAGTGGAAATCTGCTGGGGATAGTGGGAGCTCTGTGTGCTGAAGAACTGCATCCCAGTGAATACCAAGTCAGCAGGCAGAGAGAGGTGAGAAACGAGACACAACTGGGCATGAGATAAAAGCACTAATTGCTTGGGGTGGGTYGCAGGGAAAAAACTGACCATGTGTGTATGGTGCATTATGCAAATACATGTATTTTATGTAAATACATGCAGAGCAGATGCCAGCAGGCTCAGACTATCACAGGAAAGAAGATGTCAGATAGCTGAGAAGCGCTGAGCAGCTGAGGGGCTGCTCTAAGTTACACAGGAAACAGGCTCCCCTCTGGTGCCCTGGGACGAGTTCAAACCCAGCCCTGTTCCTTCTCCCCCGCTCATGGCACTTGGCACACTGTCACAGGGGAGCTGAGTTCCTACAAACCTGCCTTCTTTCAGGAAGGCAAGTGCTTTGTCTATTCAGCCAAATACCCGGCATTTACTTCCTCCACCCTCCAGATATCCTGCTCTGCTGTACTCCAGGGCAGCTCGAGTCCTCGCACCTGCTCCTTTTCCCTGCCACAGCCGTTCTGCCAGTTCCCAGACYGGCCCAGCCTGCCCACCCCGTGTGYTGGAGCTGCTCCAGGGCTCACCGTAATCACAGCAGCTCCTTCCCCTAGCTTCACTCCTTCCCCTAGCTTCAGCAACTTCCCAGGGAGGTATCAATGCCAAGAAGTGGGTCTTGTGTGAAATCTGTCCCTAATGCTCTCCAAGGCAGTGCCTATTTATAACATCCAAGAGCAAAGCCTAGATCCATTTTTTAAAAAAACCTATCTGGCTTTGTTTTCACGTTTCCAAGTAAACAGCTTTATTCTGCAGCTCCTTGAAATATAAGTGCCACAGACCACTCAGCCAGTTTATCATCCTTTTTATGCCTGAGCCAGTATTTCTGAGCACTTACTCTGAGCACCTGGATCTTCAACTCGCCCATCACACCAGGCAAGGTCTTTAGCTGGATGGGGTGGCTCCCTGGGAGCCCCTGGGGCTTCAGCTACCTTCTACGGGAGATCAGAGCTATTGATTTCACTTGAGTCACGCTATTAACTGGGAGGGAACAGCAGGAGGATGTGGGCTGTCTGTGTGGTGCACAACGCTATTTATGGTGCACCTCGGAAATGGGAAACCCAGGCAGGGAATCCTCTTTCCATGGGTGAAAAAGAGGGTGAAAAAAACCCAAGAGCTGCTGACCACCTACGTAAACCTATGCAGAACATACACACAGGGTCAAGAGGGTCAGACTGTCGCTGTCCCCTGCAATTCCTGCGGTGTCAACCCAGAGTTGCTCCTAGCTGCAGCTGAAAGCCAGATCAAACACACCACGGCTGTGGTGGGATACAACCGTGTAGGGATTGGATTCACGTCTACTGGGCATAAAAACGATTTGCCATGCGCTTTCCTCGCATTATTTTCATGAGAACAGGTTGGATCATTTGGAATTTGAATTCTACACGTCGCGATGCAAACCCGGCACAGCAGGGTTTGCTCTTCACAGCTACAGAGCTTTAAATTCCCTTCCGCCTCAGCGAACTCTCCCCCATCTCTGCATAAATCCCAGTCTCTCACAGGCTTTTTCGGTCTGGCCCCTCGCTTTTAAGAGAGAAAGGGTCACTTACGATCATCACTGAAGTCATCCACGAGTATGATTTCATGGACCAGGTGCACTGGGGTGCGGTTCAGCACGCTGAAGAATGAAGAGAGAAAATCCATGACAGTGCTTGACCAATTTAACAACTCAGTAAATGGAGTGGAAAAGCCCAGGAACTGACCCCCACGCCAAAGCACAAAACATCAGGCTTSGATTTCCAGAAAGGATATCCTAGATAAGACCCAGAAACCACTCTCCACCCCCGCCCAGTGATCTACACTGCCTGGCTACCAACTCCCTGCAGCCTGATCTAAAAGCCAAGTGCTTAGTGTTCCTGGGAAATAGCTCCGATTCACCCTTTTCACCTTTGTGAGCAGAAGCAGAGCCCCACGTAAAGCCAGGAAAAACTGGCTTTTTTTTTTCCCCATTGCACCAAGATTCCTAACCAGGCTTACAGCAAAGCTGCCATCACCCCGCCACCTCCTCTGGGGCTAATGATACGGTGTCCAGCTACAGCAGGGCCAACACAGAGAAAATTACCCAGCTCAAACCCATCTTTACACAGATCACAGCTGTGGCAGGACAACTCCTGTTTTTATCCTTGAGCCGACTGTGTTTCAGAGGCTGCCGAGAGGATAAGAGCAGGGTTGGAGCCCATCCAGGCAATGAAAGAGAGAGGCTGGAGGATGTGGTTCACAGCCCCCTCCATGTGGACAGACACTGTGAAACTTGGCAGAAAGCTACAATCTTCCCTTAATTATGCCACCAAGGGTTATTGTTGTTGTTGTTGTTATTATTATTAAAATGTCTAGATCTGTTCTTTCACTTTCTCTCATGGCGCAGAGGTCGTGGATTGGTTGCACCAGATTCAGCAATTTCATCTCCAAATAAATACCAGTGCAAAAGTCACCCTGACAGGTAAGGCATGGAATTGTGGTTGCAATTACACATGCTTAAATTCCTGCCCCAGCAAAGGGTCAAGGCTGTCTTCTTGAAGCAGAAGCCCCAGTGCATTCCAAAAGTCTCCTAAGCRCTTGACTTGGGCTTGGATAATGCTAGTCAGGTTGCACAAGCTTTTACAGCATTTAAACTGCTTTGTCTTCATCCTGAGCATGGTTCCTTTTCTACACGAGATTTAAAATCCCCTCCAAATTTCAGACCATCAGACCTCCCACTGGCACAAGACGGCAGTCGCCCAACTAGCCAACAACCCTGAAGCCCCTGATACTGCCAGATCCTTATTAACAGGTTTTCCCAGTCTCTCAGGCTCCTAAAACTCTGGTGAAAAAAGAAGTCYGGAAGTCTGGAAAAACCACATCCCTGGCCCAGACCCCAGTCAAGAGGTCTACAAAGGGCAGGATCCCCAGGGGACCTGAGTGCTTGGCAGCCACACAATCAGCTGGCAAAAAATGCAGCCTACCCCACCCAGGGGATGCCCCTTGCCAGGTGCCTGCTGCCTGCACTGGTGTAGTCCCACCCCTCTGGGAGCTGGAATTACATCCCTGCAGAGAGAAACAGCTGAACTGGATTTTTTTGGAAGGCGTACAGGACATTCCAAGGCAGATGCCTGGAAGAGAATCATAGAATGGTTTGGGTTGGAAAGGATCTTGAAGATCATCTCATTCCAACCCCACTGCCATGGGAAAGGACACTTTTTCCACTAGACCAGGGTGCTCAGTGCCCCATCCAACCCGGTCTTGAATGCTTCCAGTACATGGGCATCTACAACTTCTCTGRGCAACCTGTCCCAGTGCCTCACCAACCTCCCAGTAAAGAATTTTTTCCATACATAATGAATCCTTCCTTGATGTTGTTTTTCTTTCTACCCATCAGAAATGCTAAAAAAAGTAGGTTTTATATCAGACCAGGTGGATAAGCCTGGCACCTCTTTTGCAGAGTTCCTCAAACATCACTTCCAAGAATTACTTTCCCTGGAAACACAATCCCTGCCTTTTCCGGTTTCCGGATCTTGGCAAAAGCCATTCTTTTTCCCCACTTCAGATGCCTTGCATGTTAAGGCTGGGAGGAAGAAAAAGCCACTGTCCCCCAAGCAACAGTCATGGTGGGAGCCCCAACAGCCAGGAGCTGCTGTGGCCACCCCGACACCACTCTGGCTTGTACCAGGCAGAGTTAGACAAAACCACCCCACCAACACCCACATCCTGCATGAAGCACTGGGAAGAAGTGGCTCAATGCCCCTCCTCCCACTGGGGCACACAGAACAATTTAGATGTGCTGCTTCCACCTGTCAAGTGTTTTTTAATTATTGTTATTAATAGGCTTGTTATTTTTTAGAAATCCCCATACGCGAGAGCTGAGTTCAGCAAATTACCGTAGCCGAGCATCAGTAGACAGAGACAGAAGAGCAATATCACGCTCAGTGGAATATTTAACAAGTGCTGATTGCCTGGAAACCTAACTCTGTGAAACCTGCAGGAAAGAAGCTTTTGTAAAAAAAACCAGCAAAATAAATAAWTAACCCACCGAGAGCGGGAGGGGAGGAGACAGTGGGCAACTTGAACATTTAAGGCCTGCCTCTGCCTCATCTCCCCTGCAGATTTGGCTGCCAGAAATGCAATGCAGGGCTTAACTCTTTGGAAAGTTGGCTGCAAAGGGGCTGATTCTGCTTTTGCTGGTACCAGCCAGAATAACTCCACCAAAACCACGGCACTGGGCTCTAAGCGGTACTCAGTGCCTTAGAGGAATTCCCACCAGGGCACCACTTGTGGAAGAAAACGGACCATTTCCAAGGCCTGTGGAGAGGTGCAGCCTACTCTTTGCTCAGCTGCAGGCTCCCCGTTTCCAGGTTAAGCAGTTTGCTGCCAACTCTGTGCCTGCGTTGCCACTCCATAAATCAGGGAAGATGTCCCCTGAATGCCAACAGTTGCCATCTGTGGGATGCAGAGTTGACCAGAACAAGGGGGGAAAGGCCAGCATGCTGACCCACAAGAGAGAGAGAGCTCCAYGGACTCCTCTGGCTCCATAAACCATCACTCTTCCACGAGGTTAATGACAGACACCACTGTGGGTGACACAGCATCCCCTCACCTGTATTATCACAGCCTTCTCCCATCAAATCCCTTGTGGGACTCACTCGCCACGTGACATTTTTCCAAAACTCAAGTGAACAACTCACTCTGGTGGTCCAAAGACCAGCTCAACCATAGCTCTAACGGACCTGACGTCCATTGATTTGAGTGCACTTTGAGCTCATTACTGCCCCTCCAAGTCGAGGCACAGACGCCAGCAAGTCCCAAAACTGCTGCTAAGTTAAGGGCCACTTGATGCAGGCATAAAGACATCCACAGCAAAGGCTGCAATGCTGCAACTGCAGCCCCCTTCCCAACAGAGCCCCCTTCCCAACAGAGCCCCCTTCCCAACAGAGCCCCCTTCCCAACACAGCCCCCTTCCCAACACAGCCCCCTTCCCAACGCAGCCCCCTTCCCAACGCAGCCCCCTTCCCAGCAAAGCCAAATTCACATCTTCAATGCATTTTCTGCCTGTGCTCTATTAACCACACGATAACACACACATGAAGCTGGAAACACAGAATATAAGCACCCCTCCTGCAGTGCTCCTCAGGGAGGATGAGAAAAAGAGGCATCAAATCCTCCACGTTTTCAACGTTACGGTTTTGGGTTTTTTTTTTTTTTCAGACAGACCATAAAAGCACTTTTAAAAATTCAAAGCCGGCTTTTCTATTACTTGTGCCTCTGCTCAGCTTTGATTTTTTTTTTTAATACTTTCTTTTCTTTATGTCTGTGCATGGCTTTTTTTCCCCTTTTATATGGGTAAAATCAGAAGACAATATTTTAGTGCTTTGAAGTCCCTCTGTTGTTATAGATTTTTTTCCCCTGAAATCAAACATAGGTAGCTATATACTGCAGTGATGAGCATATTYTAACAAATCAAAACAGTTTTTAAGTTCTGCTGAGCCAGAGATCACAACATTTTCTCCCTTAAATTGCCAAAAGGCCTGTTACCATCGAAATGAAAGCTCATGCCTCCAGTCCAATAAGCACTTACTCTTACTCAGCCTAATAAGAACAGGTTTGCCACTGAATTATCTTGAAAAGACAATGCTGAAATTTTCTTTGTTTCAATGGATTTAGCAGGCCTTAAGCAGAGGCAGCCATGGAGAATGTCACCTTAAATTGAAAGGTCCTTCTTCCATCCTCCTCAACAATTTGCTGGGATCCTTTTCTACCTACCCAGAGGTAAGCACTGGATCCAGAGATTTCATCTCCAAATAAATACCAGTGCAAAAGTCAATCTGACATGTAAGACATGGAAAATGTTTGGGAGGGGGAGTTTAGACTTTCTGACTGGAAGTCAGTGTGGTTTTGGTCATCACCACTGATGGTGAATACCACTTACTTTAGAKAGGTGACTGTGGCCACCCATCCTCAGGAACTCATGAACCCATTAATTCTCTCCATGGCAACATACTGGGACTTGTTGGGGGAAAAAAACACCTTTGGGAGTATAATAAAGTATGAAAAGGGCCAAGGGTCACAATTATTGAAATCAGACCGAGAGTGTGGAGAGAAAATACCCACCAAAATGAACTGCTTCAACAACCCCAAATGGCTAATTATGTAGGAAGAAAGACATCACACCAAGAATAACCATAATGAGCTTTGATTACACTGCGGCTTTCGCATTTTATTCTTTCAAATACCCACCAAGCTCTTTGAAATTCAAGAGTTCTCTTATGTTAACATCAAAAGGTAAAAGCGCACGGAGGGCTGTGTACTTAGTCACCACGAGAGATGATTAGCAAATTAAGGGGAAAAAAAAAAAGTCCAGGGTTTAAGCAAAAAGCAGAAAAAAAAAAAAGGAATGAAAAAATAGTCAGCACAAAGTGCTAATTACACAGTTTCTGTGCAACACCTGGCTTGTTTTTGCTTCTTTAATCAAGCTCGTTTCAGTTATGGCACAGACTCTATATGGTGCCAATGCTGCCTAAGCAAGGAGGCTTTGTCACACCCTGTCTCAGATGTGTCTGGATGCAGACAAGGCAGCGGCACAAGGGGGAGGTGTGAGGTGCTGGCTGTCCAGGACATCGCTCCTCTCACCTATGAGCACTGGAAAATGAAAGGCATGATATTCACTCTGCTAATTAATGATCTAAATATTTGATGTGGTATTCACAGCACTCGCATCAGGACTCCTGCCAAAGGATGTGTTTTGGTTTGTCAGCAAGAGGTAAATAATTAAAGTTTTCTTATTCCTGCTCTGAGCTCCCCAGCTGCAAGTTTGGAGAATAAATAAATAAAAACCATTCAGCAGAGTAAACGGGACTGTCTCACCCTCTGCCCAGCAGGTCAACTGCATGATAGGATTAGGATTCCCYTGCTAATTCCAGGCTAGTATAGGATGGAAAGGGGTTTTTTGTTTTGGTTTGGTTTTTTTAAATGCCATTGTATTGCTTATTTTTTCCCTTGCTCCTGCCTTCCCACCTTGGGTTTACTCACATGGTCCCATCTCAGGTACTGCTGGAGACATTTTTAAGGCACTGAGAGCTGGCACTTGAAATACGTGAAACTGAGCACAGASGGACAAGGAACTTGTTGAAAAGTGAGCGATTGTAACAACCCAATGGTATTGTCTGCACAGTATAARAAAACCTAAAAATCTCTCAAGAGCTACTTTGCTATTCACCATCCCCTCTTTTCTGGCCTCTTCTCCACTTTCCTGTTTCCCTTTCTCATGACACCCATCCCCTACAACCTGGACAGTTGTACATATTCACAAGCAGAGATGCACATGCATTTACAAATGCTGACCACACCATTTGCAGAGATTTGGGCATTCGATTCATTCACCTTTTTTTTTTTCCTCTTCCTGCTTTACTTCCAGCTGGCAAATGGTCAGAAAAAAGATCATGAAACTTTTAAACGAATTCATTATTCAACAGAGTCCACCTGCTTTTCTCAATAACTCTGACAGCGCAAAATGTTCATAAACGAGCCGCCCCAAATGCTCACAACGTGACCTGTGCAAGGGGTGCTGCAGAGGCCACGTGCTGGTGCTTCCCTACCAGGCCTGAAACACAGCTCAGCCTCAGCACTCGGGGAGCACTAAAGCTCTCAAGCACCCAGGAAAACCGCAGGAATAGCAAAATCCCACCTGCTCATCAGGTACGCGGTCCCTTCTACCAGAGGTGACTCCCTCCTCTGCTGCCTTCACCAGCACTTCCCTCTGCCACTCCTATGTGTTTACATGGGGGCCTGTAGGAAGTGCCCCCTTTGCATGGACAGTGCCCCATCACCTACGGATTTGGACAAGCCAAACAATGTCCCTTTATCCTGTTTCTTGCTCCTGCCATGACAATTAATTAAGAACATTGATTCTGCAACAAGGCTGGAAAATCCAATATACTGGAACTCAGGAAACCAGGTTTGCAATTCACTATCTTCCACCAGCTACAGACAGATCACCTCTCTGTTCCTCAGTCTGTCCATCTGTCACCTGGGTTATACCAAGAGTGCACTGTGGAGATGTACTGGGGAGAACAGGGTAGAAGAGGTCCCCAATTTACCCACCACGATGCTCAAAGCACCTGGCCACAGACTGCCCCAAAGAGCCCCAAAGGGCACAAAGCACTGTCAGGAGGACAGAGCTTGTTTTGAACGGCCAAGGAAAATGATCCATGTTGTTACAGCCACTGTGGGATGGAGTCATCTGGAAGATCTAATTAAATTGAGTATTTGGCGAGCAAGAGGGAAAAAACCCCAAGTAGTCAGAAGGCACAGCAAATTAACCTATAGAGGCTAAAGAGGCAGACAAGCTCTCAGCTGCATCCAAAAAGAGGCAGGGAGGTGGCAATATGTGCACAATCACATCTGGAGAAGAACAGAGCAGGAGCCATGTCACCAGCTTGCCACCAAGGGTTAGCACCCCTTGGCTTAGYTGGATCAAAGCAAGACTCTACGTACTGCTTCCAGGAGGAAAATGGTGAACCCTGACACCAAGAGGCCACCTCCAAACCATGGGGACCAGAAAGAGGAGCATCAGCTCAGGATCTCAGCCCAGGGAGAGGAAGGGGAAACAGGGACCCAAGGCTGTCATCTCAGTTCCTCACTGCCTGGGTTTGCCTCTGGGTTTGTGGTGCAGCTCAGTGGGATGCTCTGTGGGAAGCATCAACCTACAAGAAAGAGGACTCAGAAGGGTCCCCAGAGCTAGGGAAAACCTCCCACGGACAAAACTGGAATTGCCAGGGCATATAATCAAGGAGGAGCAGTGCACAGGGGCAAAGCTGTGGTGGAAATCACACGCAACCAGGTAAGGAAGGCGGTAAAGCCAATTAACCAAGTTAAGAAAAAAAACACAAGAGGAACAAGAAGAAAGTATTTTCATGCTGGAAATCAGAAACTTCAAAGGATAATAATCCAGAGGAGGAAGGAAAAATTCAATCTACTTGTATTTTTAACCTTGCCACCACTGCAATGAACAGTTCTCTAAAGAAGCCAGATAATGGGGGTCCAGGCATAAGAGCTATATCATGGGTCTGGCATTTCTCATAGGACAACATCACTCATGATCATACCTGGCAGGGCAGTCAAGTGCTGAGTTACAGGGAGAAATGAGATTAAAATCCATCCCTGCACTTCACATGTTATAAACCCCCTATATCTCAGGGGCTAGAGGACTGCACTTGCCATCTCTGTTACAATTGGTTCTAGAGAATGACGAACTTATGCAAGGCACTGTAAAGACAAAAGAGAAAGTCCAGGATGAAGCAGGTGGTACACAGCACCAAGCAGCAGTGTCACCCAAAATCCACACACCCTAGAGAGAGAAAGCAGTGACAGATTACTGAGTGTGAAAGGAAGGAGACAGGATTGAGCATGAAACCATAAAGCAAAGCAGGAATTCAATTTCAGGACTGTCAAACTCACTTGTGGCCCTGGATACGCTCACCTGATGAAGGATACTGTTTTCAGAGAAAAGCTCAGCAACGACATGACAGTAAGCAGGGCACAGCTGAAGCCTCCCCCTAACCAGCAACTCCAGTCTGACCGTACCAACGATGGCTAGGGGTCCCTGGGGATTCCAGGGTTTAAAGGACAAGACTTGCAGCAGGGCACAAACCTTCACTATGTGCGCACAAGTTGCAGCTGCAGCACGCTTACTACTGGCACAGAGCAGAGCGCACCCAAGCCTGCTCCAGAGGAACACACCAGCCCAGACCTGGACACACCTCACCAGAGCTTCCCACAAGAGAACCTGCAGCTTCAAGGCACACATTGGGATTAAAAGCTGATTTCAAAAACCTGCAGTGAAAATGAAGCCTTCAGTCTATCCACGACAGCGAAACAMGGCCAAGAACAAACCGACAAATGAAGGAATGGCCACATGCCCAGAGTGCTCCACCGTGTCCCCGCAGGAGCACAGAAACCATCCTTGAAAATCTGGTCTGCATGTGTGTCATTAGGGCTTCTCAATTAGCAAGCCTTTCTGGCACTCGATGGGGCACTGGAGAAGCTCAAATAGCAGCACTGGAGCAGCTATTCTGTAGCATGATAGCTGTCCCTAGAGGACTGGGATAAAATACAGCTGAGCACTCATACCCAGCTGGATATAAAAGCTCTTAGCCCAGACTCTGTCTAATCTGCTGATGCTCCCTCAAGAGTTTTCTATGCTAGACTCTGCAAACGGAGCACAGCTCCTCACTTTCCCCAGCATGCCACTGTAAAACCTACTTCTCAGAGACCAACTTTCAGGCTAATTTCTCCTGGTCATCATTTGAGACCATAGCTGGCAGGTCTGGTCCCATTGATGTGGTGAGTGTAAACAGATTCTGCCTTTATTCGTGAGAACTTCTGGCCTATTCACCCTCTTTTAAGAGATGCCCAGGAGCTCTTACCTCCGAATTGTCCTCAGCAGGGTGGACCTGGCCTCGTTGTGGAAGGTGATGACCACGCTGGTGGGCGGGAGATCCTGGTCGTAGTGCAAAGTTGTACACCTGGGGAGGGAGAAAGCAGAAAAGGCTGTTCAGGTGCTGGAATTCCAAGAGGGAACTCACTTCATTAACACAGGCAGCAGAGTCCATCAGTAAATGGTCCTCCAGCCGCTATTACAAATAAATAAATAAGAGATTTTCTGTGTGAATCATTTCTGAAGGAATCCAGATACTGCCAAGCAAGTCACTGAGGATTAAAGCAGCAAAGAACTTAACTGTCATTAATAGGAAGGGATGAGAATGGACGCACCCAGCTGGCAGCCCTTTCCTCTAACCAGTGCTTCCCAGCTACCCACCAGTGCTTCTCCCACTCCCTGGTTYGTGGCACCAGCAGAGATAAGAGCATCCTTGCAGCTTCAGCTCCAAGCCACCTCACTCCCAACCTCCTGAGGCAGCAACTTCCACCAGCTGGCTGTAAGGTAAGCCAAGCCCTGTTGCTGAATTGATTGTTTCCTAATTAATTCTGCCTCAATGGCATAACCAGACTACAGGGAAGATTGGGATCTAAAACTTTCCAAGCCAGCCTGCAGAAGGCGAAAACCCACAGCTGCAACCACAGCCCCTGCTGCCTCCTTCCCAGGAGGAAATGTCAGAGACTCTGTAATTACTTTGACCTTTAGCTGATTAAATTTGTGGCTTTTATAGACCGACACCAATATATTCCTCGCTCAGAAAATCCAGATACCTCTTACATCCATGCTGCCCTTTCCAGGTCCCTATCAGCTCCTTAAGATGGTCTGAAGATGACACAACAGTAGCTTTCCATCACAGCCATCATGTCCCTTCCCATCCACATGCCACCTGTCTGTTGTTGTGTCACTGCCAAGGTGCTACCACTACCACCCTCAAACAGAGCAGGAAAGAGGACTGAGTGACCACTCTTCCAACAAACCATCAGTATGCTSCCCCAAAGTTCTGGACTACAGTATCTGCAAGGTGAAGTAAAAACAGATGGAAAAATTAAGCTGGGAATGGAGAGGAGAAAGCATGTTAGAGTAGCCAGATATTGCTGATTTATGCTATTAAGAACAGCATGTTGCATCTCTGAAATGCCAAAATGCTTGAGGTATTATTTTTAACAAGATTTTCCATATTTTAACTTTGAAATTGCRTATCTGATTATTTACAAAGTGAACTAAATTAAAGGAAAGAGTGCACAACAGGARAAACAATTCCAAAATTTCAGGAAAAAAACTGTTTCTTGGGTGGGACAAAATATTTGCAAGCTCACGCTAAATCAGTTGCTGTTTTCTCTCACTGCTTCACTCAAAACCCTTTCCAAATCCTGCTTCAAACTGACCAAAAGCAGGTTTCTCATTACTCCCCTGTTCTTTCAGCATAGTCATCAACACCAGAAATTCACCTTCGAGCCAATTCTAAATTCTAGGTCCATCCCCAAAGGACRCCAAAGTTGCACAGCTATTCCGTATGCAGGAGAAAGTTCAGGAACGTTGCCCTGTGCGACAACACCCTCATCCATCAAAACTGCATCCCAGGGGTGCTGAAAACAGAGGGTTTCTGAATCATGAAACAGCACTGGGTCACGCCCTGAGCTGCTTGTCTGGGTCACTGCAGCCCCTTGCATCATCCCCATCCAGCTTTAGCCAAGCCTTCCCGAACRGATAGGTTGAGAAAGAAGCTGCTGCTCAGCGCCTGTTTTGCCAGGCTCAGGCTCAGCTCCCGTTTGCTCCGCAGAGCTGCAGGGACAGACTATGGCAACTGCTCTCCCTGTGCTATTTATACACCGCTCCCAGATGCGTGTCCTTCCACCCACTTCCAGCAGGGTTCTGTGGAGCAAACAAGGGAAGCTATTTCTGGAAAAGAACGAGAGAGAGTGGAAAATACAAAGTCATCAATACTTTACTTATGCTATTACAACAGCCAAGGAGCTGGTAAATAAAGCAGCAGAGGGTGTGCCTGTGCCTCCCACGGGTGGGAGTGCTGGGGATGCTGCAGGCTGGCTGAGGCTCCTGGTGCGCAACAACTTGCTTTTAAAAACTCCAGATGTCTGTCTGTGCACCAGATTGGCCCAGCCAGGCAATGGGCATGTGGGAAATGCCGGAATGTCACACACAGGCACCTCCAGAGCTGCAACTCACCCCTGGCTTCTGTCTAGTGAGGCTCGTCACTTCCCAACGGTGGGAATGATGCTGCCATGGATCTGGCAGCACTCCCAGCCTCGCTTGGCCTCTGTGACCAGCACTACATCACAGCTGGGACTTGCCTCTCCAAAAACSAGCCTGAAAGGGGTTAGGCTGAGCAGCTGCATCTGCCAGGGCTCCTCCTCCTAGGTCCCTTGTGGCACTCACTCTGCTCTTGCCCAGGATTTTACCCCCGGGCTGTTCTTCCAGGAGCCCTCCCAAAGTTTCCTCCAGTCGGCCTCTTTTTTTTTTCCTTCCTCCTCCAATGCAACTCCAGCTAAACATCCTGACTCCCCAGAAGGGAGATTTCAGTTTAAGTTGTTGACTACAAGTGTCTTTTTTGGCACTTACTTGGGTAATAAAAACCACAGCTTGGAAAAGCATTAAATCCAGCATGTCCAGAATTATTTTGTGTGACAATTACATCTGGGGTAATTTCAATTTAATACCTCACTGCAAGTGAAAATTGCAGCATGCAGCCCTAAAATTGCTGTAATAATGAAAATAAACCCGCTAAGAGCTGCCTGTGCTACCTCAGGCTGTCACTGGATAAACGTTTTGTGCTGCTGATGGTATTTCATAGGTCACCCAATTGCCAACAAAAAAAAAACCAAACAAACCAAAACCAACACCCACAACATTTTCAGGAAACCAATGAAAGTTTGAGGGGTTTTTTTAGATTGTTCAAAAAAAAAACACAAAAAGGGGACAAAAAAGAAAAAAAAAAAAGCAATAACTGCACTGTCTGTATCTGCAGTGTGTTGAAACTCACTGGCTAAAGCCAGTTAAAGTTTGATGCTTTGAAACCATGCAGGAGGACTGGGGAGCAATCCTAGCACAGCAAGTGCTAGAAGGAATGCTGACAGGCTGCTCTGCAGGCTTCCAACATCTGGGGAGCCAAAAGAAGACAGAAGCCAGGCTGGTCTGCCCTAAAAACCCCAGAGAGAGCATCCAGATGGAGAACAATTCTTATTTCCTCATGCAAGAAATCAAACTTCATTTGATGGGAAGAGTCACTTTTTTAAGGTTTGTTTCCCACTCAAAACTGAAATGATTTCATATCCAGAAAGTTATGAAAGGGGTATTCTGGCTGCAAACATTTTAGGAACCACGCTTGGAAAATCTCAGCGTGGACTGGTTGCCTGTCATACTTCCTTCAGGGTGGACAGAGCAGCACATCTCATCTCCATGTTCCCAATATGCCATTAACAGCTCAGGAATAAATCACGGAGCACCTGTTTGTGGGGACAGGGAGCAGAGAGCCAGAGCCCTGCACTCACTACAGGAACCGCCAAGTCCTCCTGCGAAGTCCCAAACTTTGGACACTCCAGCATTCCTCACAGGCCTCCCAAGTCCCTTACTCAAGATTTTTTCCTTGAGTTTCTTTGACCCTTGTGCTCCTGGTGAGCAGCGTAATACCACGGATTGATGGCCTCTGCACACAGCTGCCCCTGCATCCTTGGAGATCCTCCTGGTGGGGCAACACATGCCCATTCCCAGGGAATCTGAGCCCATTTTAAATTTAAAATGGCAGACTTAACCCATAGTGCCCCTCACCAAACCAAAGCCCACCTTTCCAACACAGCTGGACAGCACAATGGTAAACACTAASAGTGTGAACAAAGATGGACCCTGTTCCACAACCCCTCCTGGTCGCCCAGGCTCCCCCGGGGTGTGTTTTCTCCTTGACATCTGACATCACATTCCCACAGAGCTGTGCCACGTCTCTCGAAACCCACCTCCTACATTGACCCTCTCCTGTGCCTCATTAACYTCCTTCAAGAAATGGTTATCCTCATCCCCACTCCCCTAGATTCCCCCTGCCAGGCTTCTGCTCATTCCTCTGTTTTACTTCAGTGGCCATYGCCTGCCAACAACTCTGTTTTGAATTTTTAATGTTTTCCACGAAGTCCAAACTCTCCCTCAACACAGCTCACCACTTCCAAAGCACTCTCTGCATATTTATTTCAAACAGCCAGCTGCAGCAGGCAGAGCTACAGCATCTTTCAACTCCCTTCTGGCTCCTCTCTTCTCCTTGGAAACACACGGGAGAGCAGTCCCATCACCACACATCTGAACTAAGGGCATTGCGGTTTGTCTCCACTCTGCAGCCACAGGGCTCTCACATCAACCCAGAGGACAGGGACCTGCCATTACACCCCTGGTGGACAAACCACCCTGGTTTCAGATGACATTCCCCGAGTCTGACAAGCTCTCCAAACTGGATGGCTCTCTTGACTCCTGCACGTCTCCACTCATGTCACAGCAGTGCAGCAACCATGAGCTGCGTGTTAGGGACTTGGATACTCCAGCAGAGGCAGAGAAGAACTTGGTGGAGAAAGCGAGAAAGCATTAGAAAGTCCTTTTAGCTCACAGAAAGAGTGAACTAAATCACACACATCATAGAGGAGGAGTGAATACCAAAGCTCTCTGCTCACACCCATGCTGGAAGCAGAGATCTTGCCAGCCTGGTGCACACCTCTGAAGGGAGTCAGCCAGTCAGGACTGGAGCAAGCAGCTGCTCCAGCCTGGCCTTGGGCTGGACCAAGTCATCCCTGCCTGGGAGAAGCCTCTACAGCTTTGCTCAGGCTACACACCAGCCAGTTAAGGACTGGGACCTTGGTGTCACCTCACACCCAGCCAGAGAGACAGAGCCACAGGCAAAGTGCAGGAGAAGGACCAGAGATGCTGAAAACCTTACTAAAGGTACAGGAGCCAATCCATTTCTGGATATGGATGGCAGTTCAGGAAAGAAAAACAAGCAGAGCTTTCTTTACTAATTTTTTTTCTTATCACAAAAACGAGCTCAGCCCTGTCCGGTTTGAGCTGCGTCACCCAGCTACTGTGGCCAAGCATCCTYGGTTTAGTTACACCAATTCCTTCTTCCAGGACCCCAAAGGAAACGGAAAGAAGTCTTGATATCCAACCAGGTGTGAAAAATCACTCCCTTGGAGGAAAATGGAAATTACAGCCCCAGGGAGCGAGGAAGCCACTACCCACCATAGGCAAGTAAACATCTGTGAGCGAGAAGGAAGAGATTAGAGCCCCAGGTGCCCCGGCCAGTAGCAAACATACCCAGGCTCTGCATCCTGCATCCATCTGTAGGGATGGATGGCAGGACACGCAGGCACCCGGGTCACATCTCTCAGGGTGGCATGGCCCCAGCCAGTGGAGCTAAMCCCTGTCTTTGAGCTGAAGCAAAATTCATAGAATCATAAAAACAGAATGGTTTGGATAAGAAGGGACCTTAGAGATCATCTAGTTCCAACCCCTGCCATGGGAAGGGACATTTTCCACTAGACCAGGGTGTTCAGTACCCCATCCAACACTCGAACATGTCCAGGGATGGGGCATCCGCAACTTCTCAGGGCAACCTGTTCCAGTGCTTCATCACCCTCACAGTAAAGAATTTCTTCCCAATAACTAATCTAGGAGACTTCCRTGAAAATACTCTAAAAATAGGAACCCTGCACATGGTATGATACAGAGCTATAAAGCAATGTATGTGCCAACTCATACGGAAGTTAATAAGTTCATAGAGCTTACTGCTGGACAGGACCGTGTACCACCCCACCTGACCTCTGGGCAACACAGTCTCTGGCATTTTTCCCAGTTATTTCTGCATTTCTCAGTTATCCATGCATTAAGTCCAGTGACTTGTGCCTGACTGCAGAGTACCTTTCAAAAAATCATTACTTGATGACCTCCAGAGATGGAAAATCCAAGAAGTGCTGTTCACATCACAGGCACTGCATCAGTCTCAAAGAACAGTATAAATGGGATATGACAATTCAGTATTTGCTTGACCAGAGCACACAGAGGGGTCAGTGCTCTTCTGCACGGCATTCACCTCCCATCAACACCCTCGGTTCTTCTTGGCTCTCCCCAAGCCATCCTTCCTGCATGCTGCCTCAAAATATTTTTTCACTCAGGTTGGAGAGACCTTTGAAACCCTGCTTTGCCTTTCCAAGTTATGCCAGCATCTCCCGCTCCTTCTGTGGGTATGCTTTGCCCCTCCTCAGTCAGGATGAGCTGCCAAACAGAGGGCTGACCATGGTCTGCACATCTCCAGCACCACCATGGACCACAGCACCCAGGGCCTCGCCAGGGGACAGCTGGGAGCAGCGAGACAACTGCTGGCACATCCTTGCGCATGGGGTCGGGTTTGGGACAAAGACCTACCGAGAAAGCTCTGGGATTCCCTCTGGGGTTCCCTCTAAGCTCCACCAGGACACATCATAACCYGAGTGTGAACGTCGCTGCTCGTGTGAGCACAGATGTGACCTTTGTCGCGCAACAGGAAAAGCAGGGGCTGCAGGAATCACCACCCTCTTGTGTCTGACCTGGTCCTGCAGGTCCACCTTGGGCTGGCCACGGCTGTGGGCGGGGTRGTACTACTGAAACACCAAAAGGCCTAGAGCGAAGAGAGGCTGGAAACACAGCTGGAAGGCAGAACAGTCCGGAAAGCAGCTGTGCCAAAAGGAAAGAAGAAAGGATGAGGAGTCAGATGTCAGCTGGCAGTGCCGCGTGATTGCAGGGAATGCCAGCTCAAGTTTGGCTTGCCAAAGTGAAAAAATACCCTTGAGAAAGGTCAGTAGGATTCTCTGKGCTGGACTGGCATGTGCCTCAGCTCTGCATTCCCAAAAAGGGACTGAAAAATCCCTAGGGTGGCATGCAACAGAGGCTGCTGGGGCTAGGAGAAACAGGGGTGATCCAAAGAGAGGAATCCCTGCTTGAGCAGATGACTTCAGGGTGTACAAGAGCTTGAGCAACGGTAAGGAGGCACATCTGCAACAAATCCTCAATGGTGGTTAGCATCAGAGCTAACAAGGAGATATTTAGCAGGCTTTAACTAGATGTAATTGGATAAAATTGTAAGGAGGACCATCAGGAAAAACTGCCAGGGCAGTGAACCAGTTCTGRCTGCAGATTAGACTCCCAGAGGAACCTGCCCAAGTCTCTAAGTCTGCATTTCTTCCTTCCCCAGCACATGCTACCACAAAAATACTAGAAAACGTACAAAAGAGGAGAGCCCTCCTGAGGGCAGAAGATGATGAAGCCACTTCCCTTCAGCCTTGGAAGCTGATGTGCTATCATGGATGCGATGGACACAGCCTGAAGGTGAGCAGCTCCCAGCCCTACCAGGGGACCACCACACCCACTTCCCACTAGGACAGGGTCCTGCAAATTGGTTCAACTCAGCCACAGGCTGACCTGAGATCAGCCTTCTTGGGTTAACCAAGAAGGACATTTTCCTACACAGCTTCTGGAACTTGCAGCAGTGATATACTTGGCTAGCATGCAATTAATATTTCCTCTAACTCACTGCCTCTTTCGGTCTCTTTCTTTCTTTTCCCTGCAAGATAGATATCTAAAAAATTAATCAAACGACTAAATTTGATGAAAAGGGGAAATGCAAGAAGACGAAAATAACCTTCTGTGCACATGAYGTGCTGCTGCCTGTGAACCTCAAAACTGAGGAGATGATGCATTTATAATTTATTAAAAATTTGTTGGATTTTTGTCTTTGGAAAAGGGGAGGGGGGGGAAAAAAGAGAATCTACTAAGAAGGAAGGAAAGAATAGCATGACTGCTTTTAAAAACAAGTTAAGCCAGATTGTGTGTCTTGATTTTCAAAGCAGCTCATGAATAATTCAGACTTCTAGGGCCCTCCACACAGACTGAGGGTCTGTCTGGCTTCTTGACTCCCTCCACCCTTCYTTCCTCAGAACCGAGGCAAAAAGAAAAATGAAACAAAACTGAAAAGAAAACAAAACCAGTATAATTCAGTAGAATTTTAAACTGTGGCCAAATTTCTGATGCCAGTTTTACTGGAATACCAGAGCTGACGGCAAAGGCTTTCACCAGGTGAAAGTAAAAGCAAAATCTGGTAYCTTGCACCTTCCTGGAAGGCCACCAATCCATTATTAAAGACTTTTAGAAGCCAGGACAACCTGAAATTACATTTCAGAAAGTCGGAACCAAGGATGTAAAGATTTCTTTGGGAGGATACTTTCTGACCAAAGCTTCCTGGCACCACGTGGCAAATCCAGCAGAAAAAGTCCCCATTTTCACAACACCTCCTTAGTCACAGCTGGGGAGGCACAAACCCAGCTCCATGCTGTCATAGCTCAAAAACAGTTCAAACATGTAGGGATCTGCAGTGCTTACAGCAAAAACCCACCCAAATGGCCCCAAAACAAACTGCTCTTTTGCTGCAGCTGATGGAGTAGGACTTTAAGGCACAGGGTAGCTGAAAAAAACAAACAAGAGTTTGATGGAGGAAACTGTCTGATGGCCTTAATTATCAACAAGAGCAAGACTCAGAGAATTAGTTCCATTATTTACTAATACTTGACTTTGATTTCATCCTACACAAATATTGGGTCAATAGAAATAGTGAGACAAGCACGAAAGTTAAACAAACAACTCCATTCTGTCAGAATTACTTGGAGCAAGTTATCAAAGTAATTGATGGCACGTAATAACCGTAAGACAAGTGGTCAATACGTTACAGCAGTCAAAGGCAGAGGATGGTTCTAGCAGAGAGTGATCAACGGCACCCCGGGAATGCCAAGCACTTGGTGATGAAGTGATGGCCATCATGAAATCATCTCTGGGCCCTGGTTTGCTTCAGGTGGGTGCAGCATCGCTCCCTGCAAAGCGCATCGAGCCAGGCAAGGTTTTCTCTTCCTTATAAAAACCCCAGGATGCTTTTGGTCCATTGCAGGGAAGGAAGCACRTGGAGTTTAAAAAGGAGATCCCGTGCCTCTGTGGATTGACCAATGTTGGCACAGCCACCTCAGGGGCCACGGCTGCGGTCAATCCTGGTCTGCCAGAGACCCCATCCCTCCCTCCACTGGGAAGAAGCCTCTCCCTGGTGCAGTGACTGCCTCCCACCAGTGGTGCCTGCATCCGCCAACGCACACTGCAGCATCACTTCCACTCCAGCACATCGTTTGTTCCTGAGGAGCCCGATGTGTACTTTTCATCTGATACTCAAAATCACTTGCTTTTAAATACAGCTTGTCATTTTTAGATGACTGAAGTGTCAAAAACATTTGAGATCTAAATGTAATTTTTCCCTTTTCAGGATGAGAAAAACAGATCCCTTTGGCTTTAAGTTTTCCTGTCTTCTTACTTTTAGATTCAGCAATAGTTTTGCTTTTGGTTTATCCTGAAATTGCTATCTCCTGGCTTTTCTTTTTCTTAAATAACCGAAGAACTGAAACACCGTTATTCACTCAGCTCTAATGAGCCTAGCTACCCACGTAGCCCCCAAATTCAAGCTCCAGAGATGTGGCACCGACAACACAGACACAGCCCAGGCGCAGGGAGCGGAGTGGATCCCATCATCCACTCTCCGTTTCCAGCTTCAAGCTCTTGAACAGAAGCAACAGTGGCTGTACCCAGGCATTGCTCACCTTGAAATGGACTAGTTTGTCCTCAGGGCACAGTGACTGGCAGGTCAGTGTCTTTTATTAAATTCCCAGCCCTCCCTCCTTCGTGTCCCCCATCGTGACAGGGACACGGAGAAAGATCATTGCTCCACAGACAGATATCTGGGGAACGAGCTTTTATCTCCGGGTGAATGTGTCACGAAAGTGAAGCTAATTAACTGGGGCTCTGTTTTTGAAAAAGGTTAATATTTTATCACATGTCTTCTGTCTTGAGGAATAATTAGCCTGGCAGTACTAGCTCTGCCATTTTCCAAGGGACTGAGCAAGAGACTGGAGGCTGGAGAGAGACATGTGGTATTGATGGATAGACAGCGGCTCAACTTTGGGCTAACAGTGCATATAACCAGTGGTTACTTCTCAACACAAACCAACCTGCCACACAATATTAACAGAGGCAAAACCCTGCTCCAGACRCTATACACATTCTTCTTGTCCATTGCATGCCTTCAGGCGCAGGGATGCTTCAAACCAAGGCACTGTGACTCAGCCAGGAGTTTCAGAGAGCTGACACCAGAGCACCAATCCCAATCCCTCTCCCCAGGTACCAGTGCTAGCACCAGCTCTGAGGCAGTCTCTTCGCTTGTTGCACAAAAAAGTGAAATCCCAAGGGCTCTCCTAACTCTTCCATCCCAAAGAAAACCCTCTTTGCATGGGGGCAACCAACCACTGAAGCAAATTCTCATGGGGACTGTGCAGAAGAAGATTCCCCCAGTGCTTGCACAGAAATCCTCACTGATGGGCRTGGTGCACAACACCTCTCCATGAGGCTGCTGAGAACAGGGCTGAGATGCAAGCAGGGTAAACGGAGGAASTGGAAAAGGACGAGGCAAGGGTAATTTCAGATTGACCCAGAACTGTTTTGTGCATGCATTTTGCTTGGCAAAATGCAGTGGACCGGTGAATGGGGAATTTCCAAAATGAAATCAAAACTGTCTCATAGGGAAACAAAGACAAAATGACTCAGGGGAAAGAAATACGTCACTTGGGGGGGAGGGAGGGGACAACTCTCAGCTTTTTTTCTCTCTGAAACTGCAATTTTTGGCAAGGAACACAAAATAAAGGTGTTCTTCAGGGAAAGGACAGCTGGGATGGAAGCTGTGCCTGCTCCCATGTGAGCTCCTCAGATTCTCCTTGGGAGGATGCCTGTCCCATGCAGATGCTCTTCCTACCCAACAACGCACTGAGGGGCTGGGAGAAGGGACAACTTGGATAAACGAAACACAGCAGTAAGAAATTTAGTGTTATTCCACGATGTTTGCTGGAACAGTCCAGTCATCCCCACTGCCAGCAGCCAGACTCCAAGACACTGAGTCCCTACAGGCTCCCTCAGTACCCACAATGCCAATCCCCTTTGGCCTGCAGACATCTTTTAGCCAAGAACACAGCTCAGGGATCATTTCTGCTCGCTGTGCAGACAAGTGCCATAACTCACACTCCTAGCACAGCCCTTTCAGATGGAACTAGCTTTGCCCTGCAGAAAAAAAGTGAGTAACAACCACTTAACTGACACATGCTCCTGCATCCAAAGCACCCGCCTAAACACTTCCATCGGCTCCTCACAGAGTCTAGCTCACTCCTCAGCTGCTTCTCAAGAGTTGCCCTCATCCTTCTCATGCAAGAAAAAGGAAAGGAGAGAGGAAAAATAGCATTGCAAATCCACCGTTGCAGAGTAAGCACCGTCACATTTGCCACCTCCCTACAGCATCCACCATCAACCCTGCTCCTGGAGAAACACCAGCCTCCCCCAGCCCCAGCATCCCTTCTCACAAACATTTGTAATGAAAGCCCCTCAGTTTGCCTTTTCTCTAGGCAGCGCCTCAAGATACAAAACTGCAGCATCTCACTTCACCTCAGCTCCTGCCCCCTTGGTGACTGCCAGCATCCAGCGTCAGMACCTGTGGCTCCAAGGCACAATCCGCAACCTGGGATCAGTTGAGCTGTGGTCCAAAAACCTGAGTGGAGCTACTGCATTGCCAGGATGAGGAAGACACAGCATCCCTGAAACCAAGAGGGTGGCAGGAGGCCCTTTTGCTGGGATGCAGTTAGACTGGTGGTGACAATGACCCYCTGTCCCTGCCAAGGAGGCAATGCTGACTGACCTGACCCACCACCTCTAGCTCCAGGGAGYGATTAGGCAGGGCTTGGAGGGCAGGGCAGCAGCACAGGCTGCCTCAGACATCTGGGCCCGGGTTGGGATCTCAGTGCTTGGAAGTCTCTCTCCTCCCCAGGGAGGTCTGTGCAAGTTGCACAGGTGAAACCATGGGTGTCCATGATGTCCAGGGAACACATTTACACCCAGGGAAGGCAAGGGAATATCCAACTTGGGCAATGGCAGAAGCCCTGTCACATCTGAGGAGGGAAGAATAGGCTTTTGAGGACAAGTGAATGTTGGGATGATGTTCTAGCCAGGAGCCAAGATGTTTTAGCCAGGATGTTTTAGCCAAGATGTTTTAGCCAGGAGCACTGACGAAGGATAGCTCCCAGCTCAGGCATGGGAGCCAACCCAGGGGAGATGCAACTTCTCTCAGTGCTCAAATCCACTATAATCCCATTTCATGCAGACCTTTCTCATCAACTCTTTCTTCCCCTAACACATTCAAAAGAAAACAACCCAGAAAGCTTCAAAAGAGGACATTACATACAAAGATATTTGAAAAAAAGATCATTGCATTCATCAATTTTTGTCCCCTGAAGCCATCAGTCCCTGCCTCAGAAGCCATCAGGTCAGCTGGCCTGCTCCTCAAGCCCTCCAYCTCCACCAGACAAAAACATGGGGCAGTGAATGTCACAGACACTGGGTGGCCACGGATATTCCCAGTACAGGGACTCAGACATGCGCCAGCTATTTCCCAGGATTGTGTGTGTCCATCTCAGTTCGCAGTTGGTGAGYTCCCAGAGAGACCCATCACCCTTCCTGCATGAGCTCTTCAGGAACAGAAGGTGCAACTATCAGAAAGAGGCACCTTAATGCAGGTATTCCCACATCTATGCCAGATATCAGCTACAGCAAACGCAGAACACGAAACACTGAATTTCTGCAGTGCTAAAACAGTCCAGCGAATATTCTTCTCCACTTCCAGGCAACATAATGGAATGGAGACTCTATGGGATTTTTGTCYTTGACCAAGTTTTCTCAAGTCTTCCTCGACCCCACCATTTGCAAAGCCTTGCAATGTTAAGCCAGAGAAGATACAGGAGTGTGGTAGTTCAGTGCATCGTCCTAAAATGACAAACACCAAAAAAGAAGGTGACAGAACTCCCCTCRCTGCCGCCCCACACAGAATGACCTGAGGCCACCAAACACACCAACGTCACCCAAGCAGCAGCACAGACCCCTGCTWCTTCATCTCATGGATGAAGGTCTCCAGTCACCTCAGCAGTTCTCCATCAGGATGACAACAGATTTGATACACAGATTTGGTGCAAACATAACGATCAATCCTGGAAAAGATGTCAGGCGGTGAGGACAGGAAGCTTTATCAGGCATGGTTCAATGAGCACCTACCCCTCCTCTCCCTGAAATGCACTTGCTGTGAGTGACTGGACAAGACACAGGCAATGCAAGCACTGCAAGGACAGCAACTCAAGCAACTTCAAAGCTTACACAAACAGAGGCAGCTGGGGGAAAAGAACTACAAATTCCATGTGCTGCAACCAAGGTTTTTAGATTACGCCAGCTTTTACAAAATGCTCGGGCAAGCCTGAGAGGCAGGAGTCCCAGTGGGCTCATTGGTTTCTGCATTGAGACAAACCTGGGCTGATTACAGAGCTGACCCAACTTCAAGCAGGAGGCCGGATCAGAGACCTCCTGTGGTCTCTTCCAGCCTAAATTATTCTATGATTTTATGAAGTGCCAGTTTCTGATTAATAGCTGTCTTGCTTTCCTTGCTTAGCTGCCAAGAATTGCCAATCTCAATACTCCTTGTTCTCCGTGCTGAAAACAATCTCTCTGTGTTTTGATCACGCCTCCTCAAACCTCCTTGGAGTTTCAAGTTCAAATTCACCCAGAAAACCAAGTGCGAAATGCAACTATGTCTGCTGAGCACTCCAGAGAGACTGAATCTGCACTGTGCAGAGCTGAGCTCTTTTGAGTGAAAGACTTAGATTTTGGCCCATTTATACCCATAGGTGGGTCAGGATCCAGTGTCAGCCCAGGATCCGTGGGCAACAAACTGGCCATCACAACCACGAGAWGCTGGCACAGCTGCCTGACAGAGCCTGGGAGGCCAAAACAACTGGTGTATGGTAGTTTGGGGATGCAGTGAACACCTTTACTCGAAGTACACTTCACCATTAATTCTTTGGCCAGACAGGACCCTCCCAGTTTGCATCTTCTAAATCACACTTCGAGCTTCATGCTTCAGTTCATTCCACAGCCTCAGCAACATACAGGTCCAAACAGTGAGTGACAGCAGGTACAAACTCCAGYACAAAGCTATAGATGGTGGGGTTTGATAAGGAGAGCTCCCTACTGGGTCTTCTGCTAGCAGACAGCAAATTTTCCCAGCTAGGGGAACTGACTGTGCTAGTAACCAACCTGTTTAGGAAGGATCTGAATTCCTGGAGGGGTGAAGAACTTGAAAACAGAGTAACTACAATGAGAAGAGATAGTAACAACAATTCCCTAAAAAATAAAATAAATCCCAGCACCACATGACAATCCCCTCTTACACAGACAGTATGGCTGGATCTCAAATGGCTGGTCAGTGGTTGGTGATAGGGTGTGGAGAGCAAGCTGGCTGCTCAAAGCTGCCTCTCTCACTGACTTTCAGCTGCCCAACTGCATCCATAGAAGCTACAGAACATACTAAGATACCTCCCTTCTCATCACCAACCTGTGTTGGTASCTGTTTCTACCATCACCAAAGGGTTACTGGGTTGCACGAAAGAGACATGAGCAATTCTCTCTCTAGGTCTAGTTTATCCCAAAGACACCAGCTATCCCCTACTCTACTTGAAGGGTTGTTCTCATATCTTCATCCCGAGAGATCTCAGCCTTAGGAGGTGATGGAAAAACACAATGTTGAGAACTAACCTCTTGAGCTCTGGTGTCCAAGAGACAAAAGCAATCATGCTGTTTCCTAATGGAGATACTTTTGTCTCAAATGTGTTTTCCACCATTGATTTGTGTAACTGCTCACCTGTGGGGTCGTGCTCTGCTCTTGCTGTCACTAGAAACAAGGAGACCAAGACCAAGGGCAGAGGCATCCCAAATCTTCTCTTCTACCCACCTATTTCAGCCTCAGAGTGCTTTGCAGGCAAATGAGCCCTCACTCACACCAGACTTTGCCCAAATATGATAAATCTTATTTTGTAATGAAAACAGTGTAACAGCTGGAATAACAGATCAAGGGACAGAAAAACTCTTCAGGATACTGCTGGCAGCCACACAGCAGCTAACAATGAATCCCAAAACCAAGAAGAAACCTGTGCCCCCTAACACCYAGCCACCCCAAGCTCACACAAGATGCTGCCRCCCTTCTCCCCTCAGGGCATTGCACACTTCTCATAGGGAGCACCCACACAAGAGGGTACAGCACAGAGCAAAGCCAGCAGCACAGACACATGGCCACACAAGGACACCTCTTCCAGCTTTCACCAAAGCCAGGTCCAGAGATGAGGCAGCATTTGAACACTCCTTCTCCCCCATTCTCCTCACCCGGCTSCCCTCTTCGTCCCTCCTCATGGACRGGGGTCCATCTACCTGCTCTGCACCCAAGGCTCCTCCGCTCAGACCTGCCCCACTCCCTGCTGTCCCACCACCCCTCTGCCCTGAGCAGATGCACCCAGCAGCATCAGGCACAGGGAGATCACATACACATGCACCCCTGCCCACACCACCTCTTGCCCTGGTCCACCTCACAGCATATCCCGAGTCAGCAACTCACGAGACACTGCTTGAACAAGCACATTTTAAAAATAATAATCCCTCGGGACTTAGTCTGCATTACGCAGGAAAGTGGATTAGCTCAGCTACAGTCCAGAGGCCAAAGTGAGAAATGTATGCAGTCAGCAAAGTGAAAGGCAACAGGAGACCTGGAAAACCTCTAGGTTTGGTTCCGCTCTCAGCTGTGCAAGGTCCACCTGGGTAACGTCCCTGCAAACCTTCCCTCAAAGTGGGTTTGGCCACCTGCCTGGGACCTACCTGCTTCTGCAGGTTCTAATGTTCAGGTAACACTGAGGACAGCAGAACAGAGCTCCCCYTCTGTCCTGCTTGGTCTTTTCCACACATTGTTCTCCAGACATTAAGTTCCTCCTTTCGGGACTCTCAATAAACCAGGCAAGAAAGGTAAGATGCTTAAACCCCTGTGTGGGCTAAAAAATGCTTTTCTAGTTGCTGAGAACACTCTAGTTGAGTGTTCACCTCAAGAACAACTTCAAAGTAGTTTTGGTCYAGAAGGAAAGGAAGCTGAACAAACACAAGGCAATGTGAGAAGTCCAAGGGCATCACAAACATGCTAAACCAAAGGCAATGCCATCAAAACCCACTTTTCTCCTCTGCAACTCCTCACTCCCAAGAAGATATTACAACATTCTCAGCGTACTCAGCTGCTTGCCTCTCCTGGGATGCAATCATCAACTCACCCAAAAGTGGAGCCGCTGCAAAGGCTGCGTGTGACACAGCTGCCCTCTCGCAACCTGCATGCAAACACCAACGTGCGCTCCCACATGCCGCGTGCCAGCCGTGTCCAAGTGGGACACAGGGGAGAGCAGGGAAGCACACTCAGCCCCATGTGTCCATGCTCACAGGTAGCACGCCCAGCAGAGGAGACCCTCAGGACCACCTGTTCTTCCCAGTCATCCCCAAGCACAGCACAGCCAGGTATTTTTGCCTACCCCAGCCACAGCTGCTCCATCGCAACACGGAATGTGCAAGCTCTGCACCCTTGGGATGCACGCTCAAATTAATGGGTCAAAACAACACTGCAGTGTGCAATGCTCCTGCTCCAGGGCTGAAATCCTGACATTTCTGGACCTTGAGAAGACAAGACAGCAGCTGTCTGCTTCAGGGGAACATCACAGGCATCACCTACATGTTCCCATCCCTCCATGAACAGTCCATGCAAGCAGAGCAACCAGTCCCAAGCAGCTTTCCTACCCACGGGACATTCTCCAGCTGGCACAGCACAGGGATTTGAGAGAAGAAACCTGGAGGAAATCTCAGAGCATGTGTTGTGCCCCACAAATGCAACAGGACTGACTACAACGGATGAACTTTTCTAGGGGGCACAGGCTGTCATGACCTGGCTTCTGGGCTGCCAGGATGTTCTCACCTTCAGCAGACAATGCAATGCCTCATCTCCATACCTGCAGTATGCCTGTCAGCCTCGTGTTTCAATCACAACTTGATTTTGGCAGCTGCTTTCTCTCTCTCAGACACAGACATACACAACAAACCCCCTAAGCAGCTGTAAAATTCAACTTTAGCTGGGTAGATAGGACCTCTTGTAAAGCACTTGGGACTCAGGGAASGAAGGAACTTCAAAAATGCAGAGTCTTATGCTATAATTTGAGAGGGCTCCATCCCTGGCCTTCCAGCTCTAGCAGCTCTTGAGACAGCACTACTAAACACGTATTGTTGCTGTGGAGGTAAAAAGCAAGACAAATAGAGGAAAACAGACAGTGGGAGATGCCTGAAGCTGGCTGACGTGATTTGCAACAGCCAGACAAGTCTGCCGGAGGCTCTCGCCTCTCCTCCAGCCTCTCATCCACTCTCCTTGTCCCCGATTTCCCCTCTCTGCTTTGCCGCCCTCAGCCAGCGCGAGCCCCCGCTCAGGCCTCGTGGTCCCACCGAGCCTGGCAGCCACAACAGCATCTGCACATCCATCAAACCCAACGGAGCGCTCGGGAGGCGGAGGTCAGCCCAAGCAGCATATGGAGCACCGGCGCGGTGAGCACCAGCCTCCCCAGGAGCTGTCTGCCGCAGATGGAAAAAGCCCAGGAGCCATCACGACAAAATCTTCTGGCTGGGGGCGACGCATCCTCCGTGTCGGCTTTCCAAGCCGCTGAGCAATACTGGAAACCTCAGCTCCTCTCCTCCCCATGCTCACGCCTGGCACTGACTCATTCCCTGCTGTTTCTGTCCCGCAGTTTGCCGGTGGGAGTTGTAGGAGGTGGGATGCGGGGATGAGGTAATCCCAACTGCATGTGGCTACCGCGGTGGAGGGGRGACTGGCCACCCACTCCCATGGCATGAGCTGGCTGCGCACAGTGAGGACGTGCCACCGAGGTCCAGGTCCAGTCTGCTGATGCAGCCATAGGGATTTTTTAACCTTGATTCTTGGTAGGGATGGGATATCCCACCACAGGACCATCCGAGGTCCTCTCCTGGGGGAAGGCAGCCCTTTATGCGGTCCAAGAGCTTAGTCAATGTGCAACCAGGAATGGAGCTAACGGCAGCAAAACACAAGAGGGTCACCAGGAGCCATGCTCCAGTTCTGAGACCTCCCAGGCCAAGTGACACAAGGTAGTTCACAGCAGGCATGACCTTTCCCTGGCTGAAATCACCCACGAACCAAGCACAAGTTCASAGCCCTGCACCAGCCAGAGGCAGACAAAGAGAGCTACCACAGTTTCTCCTGCTCTGTTTCCTTGGAACACTGCAATTCCTTTCCATCTGAAACTATTCCACTGGCTGCAATTTAAAAACAAAATCAATCCAGCAAACATTGCTAAGCAACTGGCTGCCAGTGCCACATCCCATCCCATCGAAAGAATTTGCCCTCTCCACGACCTCCTGGCAAGGAGCTTGCTGCTCAGCCCTTGCCAGATTTTGTATATTCGGCTATCGTCGGCAAGTCCAGATGCTTGGCTGGATTAGCAGAGAAAACACCACGAAACCTTCTGCAACCATCCTAATGAAAAACACACCACAGAGAAGCTGTAAGGAGCAGCATCCCCACATCCCAGTCCCTAGGATCAGGACTACAACGCGTGGGTCTCTGGTCATTACCATGGTCTGCATCTCAGTGCTGCCACGCGTTGCACAGAGGCCATACAGGATGGAGGGCCAACACGATGGAAACCTGGTCACAGAGCATAGCAAGCTGCTTTGGGCAACAACATCTGACTGAGAGGCCAAAGGAGARCCTGCTTGTTAATGGGGATGAGCCGAAGTGACAGCTGAGTCTCTCCAAAGCCTCCTCACCCCTCGTGCAAACTGAGCACGAGCACCTTGGCATGGTGGTACCCCTTAGTGTGGGGTCCATGACAGGATGCACCTTCCCCCAGTCAGCAGGAGTAGAATCAAGGTCCGACTCTTTGGGCTCACTCTCAAACAAGGAAGCCTGAACACTTCTAGTCTGGCTCACACAAAGCAGCTTAATCCAGGTTTACCACTGAAACCAAGCCTCTAAACACAGCTTCCAGTCTGTCATGCAGCATGAGTGCTGGGGGTGTCCTTTCTCCCACAACAGCCTAGTCCGTAGAACCCTGCTCTTCTCTTCACAGCAGGGACATCTAGTCACCCCCATGATGAGCTCCGTGCTCTTGCACAGCCACCAGCAATTTCCCCTTGCTCTGAGAGCAGACCAGGCTTATCCATGTTTCCCACACAGTTCTGCTGKGCGGCAGCTCTCGGGACACCTGTGGCATTATATTTCCAGAGAGGGCTTAGCTCTGCACTTTCCTCTCTCCCTCAACCCCCAATCCCAGGCCCTTCTCCCTCCTCCATACTCCCCACCATCAGTGCCCGCCTCCCCCAGATCTCCCGGCAGCCCCATTTCCTCTGCGGCCACTCTAACGCTCGGCTAATGGCACACCATCCGCAGCGTTCTTCAGGCATATTCAATAAATCAGAATCCAATTACTGGGTTAAGGAAATTGGAAACAAATTAAATTAGCCCCAGCCCCTCCCACGTGCTGTGCCCTCACTTCCTCCTTAATGAGAACTTTTCTTTCACAGGAGCACTCAGCGGCGCATCCGCCTGCCCAGGAACAAGGTGGCTGCCACCACGCAGCAGGGGTACGGCAAGGGGCAGCCGAGTCAATCTTCCCTTTTAATAGGGCAGATGGTTAATATCCCTGGCATTAATTCTCTCCAGGAATAGCACATTYGCTCTCTGCTCAGCTATAACAGGCGTCCATCAGGGCTGACAGCTCCTCTCCGGAGAAAGGAGCATCTGGTCCTCACGACAAAAAGAAGCTAAATAAATAAATAAGCACATTGCTTGCTAAAGGTCTGGGGAACTGGTGCTGTTTCAGCATTTCAGCCTAAGTGCTGCATTTGAACTGGAATASGGGAAATTCAGAGTTTGGTCAGATGCCAGGAGTGGAGTTGCTCAGATCTGGGAGCAAAGTGCAGCATGAGCAGACGGTGCCATGGCTGAGTCCAGTACACAGCTCCCACCGCAGCAGGGCTTCCCTCAGAGGGCTCCCAGGACAAAGCAGTAGAGGACAGCTGCTGCCAGCAAGTTGGGACATAATGCCAGGCACAGGTCCCATGGAAAGAGCTTGCAGCGGCTGTGGGCTGGTGACTGACAGCGGGGGCCAGGGATACGCTGTGTCCTCAGATGACAAGGAGGAAAACTGCATTGAGGGAACCTTGGGGGCTTTTCCTTCACCAGCAGGACACCCTTGCATCACTCCATCCAGTGAACTAACAATTAACCCCACTGACTTTCAATAACCTCCAGCCATAAAGGGCAGCTCTTCCCTGATGCATTTGGAAAGATAAGCAGATACAGCTGAGACCTCGGCAAGCAGGGGTGCACCAGAACTCCCATCCCRTCCTTCTCACGCTGGCAAGGGGGTGAGGCTCTGTCTGCAAGGCAACCATTGCTGCAATCCTCCCTGCCTCTCCCAAGAGCTCCTTTGGGCTCCAAAGGATATTTCTGACCTCAGTRGTGCTGGAGCAGCTAGTAATCAAACAAGTTCTTACCCTTCTCTCCTCTCCACTCAGCAATTATCCCTTGTTCCCCAACTCCTCTCTCTGCAGAGCAAAATCAATGTTGAACAGTTACTTTATCCCCCTTGCATCACCTCATTGCATCGTCTGCAGAGCAAGAGCTCCCAACACCAGTGAAAACTTTGCCCATCACAGAGACCTGCTCTTGCACACCCRTTACTTTTCTGAAGGTAAATAAAGGCCTTTCCTCTCTTTCACTGTGGTCCTGGAATAATTTACATAGTTTCAATTAATAGGTTTAAAACTTCCAAACATGCCAAGAAATCAAGCAAAGGGAAAGATTCAATCCCAAAAATACAACCCAGGCAGCGCCAATCCCAAGAGCACCCACTGGCAACCCAAAACCACGGCCCTGAAGAGGAACGGGACTTTGCCCCCAGTGTAATGAGGTTTCGTGAGGAAGATGAGGAGAATCCAGGGGGAGGCAGAACCTGTGATGGCGGGTGTCGCGGACAGCGCGGTCACTGGGGATCCTCTCGCTCTCCCGCTGGTTAAAGGCATGGAGCCGGTACGGGTCCTCGCCGCCCTTCCACCTCCGGGCACTCAGGTACCTCCGCTCTTCAAACTGATCCCAAAGGTCGTCCCAGTCCACGTCCGATTCCTGCGCGCACAAAGTCAGCCCCGTTAGAGAGAGGAGAGACCAGAGGACGCCTGACCCCGCTCCAGAGGTCCTCCCAAGCCCCGCCGGAGGTCGGTCAGCCCTGCAACACGGGCAAGCATTGTAAGAGCAGGCTAACAAGGAGTCCCACTTCATCTTCAGGGTTTATTTTTTGTCCTTAGGTCCCAAAACAATGTATCAAAGAGAGCCTGCCAATTTGAATTACTAATTTGAAACCAAATTCAGGTCTCTGGTGCATCCCCCTCTCAAGAAGTACCCTGTCAAGATCTCGAGAAACACAAAAGCACAAAGGCTTTGTAAGGGTTTGAATTCCTCTCCAGCCAGAAAACAAAGGTATTTTACATCGCATGGCCCTTCACCCCTGTAACCCTTCAGGCAGGAAAGGAGCAGTCCCACATTTCCACAGCCACAGGGCTGGCTCCAGCAACAGGACGCTGGAGGAAGGGGGGGCCATCACGCTCCCAGCCCAATTTCAGTCCACCTTTGCCACCACAAGTCTCCCACCAAGGACTTCAGCCCTACCACAGGAGAACAGCAGGTAAGCCCGTRCCTGTGTGGTCCCCCCAGTCCGGAAGGATGGAGGAGCTGCATTTCAGGGTTACCCGGCAGCTCTGACAACCTTTGGGGGTTTAAGTGTCTCTTGGTGGCTCGGTGCTGTCGGGGTTTAAGCATCCCCGAGCAGCAGGTGCTGTCGGGGGGTTTAAGCATCCTTTGGCAGTGTCTGAGCCAGCCAGCACAAAACAGCCCCGATAAGATCTCATCGCTACAGCAGCACAACCTCTTTGATCTCAGCCTACCTGTAACACTGAGAGATGCAAACATTTACAGACATCTCAGCCCTAAAGAAAATTGTGATCTTATCCAATAATTGATCTTTTCTTCTGCTTTTCTTTTTTTTCCCCCTCCTCAGTTCACAACACCATCTCAAAGCCGATTTTGCCTGCTAATAGCGCAAAATGAAGCTTTTGAAAAGGGCGATTTTTATCCCGTAATTGATTTTACTCGCATCTGGCAGTGCATTTTCTGTACTGATAGGAAAGGGAGGAGGGAGCCCCGGCTCTTGCAAGTGAACCACCACAGGACCAAGCCAGGCATCTCCAACCACAGGATGCACCACATCGCTCTGGGTTATGGTGACATGGGCACTCCCAAAAAGCCAACAAAGCCCAGGGGATGCAGGGGTTCCCAGACACAGGGTCATATTCACCCTCCCCTGGTGTGACCCCGTGGCCTTCTCAGGACCTCTTCCAGCACCCACCCTAGCGCGAGCAGATCGGAAGAAACCCCCAAGTCACTAGCAATACTGAGAGGAGGTTATTCGGGACTGGGAGAAAGTTATTCAAGGCTGGGAGAAAGTTACGAAACCAGTAAGGTCCCTGCAGGAGTTTTACGAGCAGGACGCACACAACCCRCCCGCGGACTTTCGGGAGGACCGACGTGCGTGGGGTGATAAATGCTGTTTATGCTTTTTTTCTAAGGCATCTTGCAAAACATGATTTAGCACCACAGTAAAAAATCAGGGGAAAGTGAGCCGATTGCATCGCAGAGCCGCCGACAGCCTGATGTTTATAAGATTTCATGATGACCCCAGGAGGCCTGGTGCTGCTAAAACAGCCGCCGGAGTTGCAGTCCCTAAATTTTAATGCTGTGAAGAAAAATAAAAGTTGGTTTTATCAAACTTAATAAGAAGAGAAATGGCTTTCAAAAGTGGCCACACAGCACTTAAGCCTGGAGGATGTGTGTGTGTATATATATGTCGTTTTTTTTTTAAATGTCAGTTAAAGCAAATAGCTTTGGATCAGCTAGAAGCAGCAGCTGGGCAACAATCCGATGGCTCAGGTGGGAGGGCTGGTGGATTCCCGCATGCAGACGTGGCTCCAGGACAACTGGAGCTTCTGCATCTGCTGCAAGGGCAGTGAGGTTCTGGCCAGGCAGCAGGAGCAGGGGTTTGGCACACAAGAGGGTCCTGGCACGTGCTTCAGGGTCTGGGATGGCCTTTCCTCAGCATCCATCTAACCCCATTAATGTCCTGTTACGGGCGGGGGAGGGGGTGGGGGGGGTGGTGTCCCAGCAGTATATGGATACACGGACAAATCCCATGGTGCCTTATCCCATGGTATTCACTTCTCATCCTGCTCTGGATATACCTTGCATCCAAGGGTTGCATTCTTGGTTCACTCTGCAGTGAATAACTAATACTCCTATGAAATCTCCACCTGAAAGACATCAACCCACCTTGATTTACCCAGGCTCTCCTTTTTGGGTTGAGGAAAGCTGTCGGTAGGACAATCAGTACCAAATATTGGGTAATTAAATACACACCTGAGATCAAGAGCAACTAGATGCCAGAGATTAAAGAGTTATTTTAATTCCTATCTGGCCACAAAACAAGACCAGGGATTGGGTTAACTTTCTCAGCCAGGGCTGGTCATTCGCTTTCGATCCACATCACCCATCCAAATCTTCTGGGTGTTCTTTCCATCCCAAGCCTCCCTACAAGGGTAACCGAAATCGGAGCAGGATGCTTAGACACACATGCAACAAAATACCTGCACAAAGCAGAGAAGGAAAGGCAGGCAGCATCCTTGGATGAAAAGCTCCCAGCTGTGCAAGCAGTGGGAGGCAGGACACCTCACCAACCTGCGCACAGGGACTCACCTGTTTCTCACCTGCACCTGATCAGAGACAGGGAAAGAGAGTTAAAGCATCAGGAGAAACCCCCTTTGCTCACCCAGGGACGGCACATCGGTTACAGGTTACTGGATAAGGTCTTCATTATAATATTTCCGCCATGTATTATCACCTCTTCCTCACACCAGAATTCTGTCTTGGGAGTTATTTAACTGATGTGCAGAAGTCTAAATTTAATTTATTATGATCTAACTCACTTTAGAGGCCAAATTACCCTGCACTAGAAAAGGATCAAGTCAATATTCCACTTGCCTTTCTATTTATCTTCTACAGGGCTCATCTCTCCAAGTTTCCTATTCATTTTCTCTCACGTTCTAGTAATAAATTTTCATTTTTTTCCTTGGAATTAGGTAATTTCTCTTTGAACATTGCAGTTTAATGACTGGTATTAATTATAGGAAACACAGTCGATGTTTAAAAGAGTTCAAGAGACTCAATGAGTCTGAAGGAAAGAGAAGAAAAATATATCCAAGGGGTAGCTGGTTGCTCTTGGCAAACAAGTGTTGCCTCTTCCAACACCACACTGGGGAGGTCCCSAGGGGTGGTCAACAAGAGGGGACACCTCCCCAGCCAAAAAGACAAGGACAAAACTCATTGTGGGGAGGAGCTTCCATCTCACACCAGCACCCAGCTGAGCACAGGGCTCACCAAGAGCTTTCTCTGCTATCTCAGTAAAGCACCCCCCAAAAAAGACCCACTAAAGGCACCTCCTCCAAAACCACCCATCACCCTCGTTGGCTTAGGGCACACAGCACAGAGCAAGCACAGAGGCAGCTTTTCACTGTAACTGTACATTAAACATTAAAAGCCTCTCAGTGCAAAGATGTAATTCGTCATCTGCCTCTTAAATCACAGCTCAGAAACAAAACAAAACAAAACAAAACAAAAAAAAAAGAAGGGAAAAAAATAATATTTAAGAAAAAAAGGAGTGGTGCTGCAGGGGGAAAATGGGTCATTAGCAGTAAAACTACAATTTTCTGGCAACTGCTAATGCCTTGTTTATGTGGATTTCTGCGAATATGACATTTTAATGGCATAATAATTGTGTGATTACAGTACAGCAGGGATCGCTGGAGCGGGAAGGAGGAACAAGCAACCCAGCCGGCTGCTGCTGCGGGCCTGCGGTGTTCCCGTGGGATGCTCTGCTCCGGCAGGCAGCCCCTGGCATTCCTACCCGGCACAGGGGCCAGGGCAGGCCAGACACTGGGCAGGGAACAGACACGTTGTGGCAGCACTTCGGCCACCGAGAGGCAGCCCAGCAGTGAAAGGGCATTTCAGGTGAAAAGCCTGGCCCAAGAGGAGCCGGCAGTGACAGGCTACGGGCAGGTCACACCGGTCCCCAGGGCCAGCCTCCAGCTGCCCAGCAAGACAAGGAGTTGGTGGTGAGAGCCAAAGGCAGATTCTGATCYACTTTCTTCTTTTGTGGCACTGTTTTAAAATAGAGAACTTAAGCCTTTGCTAAAATAAAAGCCATTTTCCTTTTGGGGCTGCTGAGTTTTGCCTTCAGACCAGAGTGAATCGGACCAGAGCCATGAGCACCTTTCAGGAGGCAGCAAACCCAAGCCAGCCCAGGGAGCTGGCAGAGCTGACAGGGTTTTCCAGGGAACCCATTTGGCCAGAAAAGGGGGTTTGTCTGTGCAGATGTAACAATGACCCCAAAGGAGTCTGGCAGCAGCCAAATGTGCCTGTACCTCAATTCCCCTCACATCCAGCTTTCCATGGAAAATCTCATCTCTGCATAATCTCTGACCAAGCACTTGCCACTGGGCCCCTTCCCTGAGACTCAGGCATTAAAAAACAGGAGGGGAGGGGGAAATAAAAAAATACATCAGCCTATCAAAGGCTCCAATAAACATGTGAAAGCTCTGGAAGGTCGGATGCCATGCAGCAYGTTGCTGCCTGGCCACGCTCTGTCCCTCCTCTGCCAGCGAGGACGTCTTTGTGCTCAGCAGGCKCGGGGGCACTGGAGGCAGAGGGCAATCTTTCAGCAGGAATCGCAACCAGGCATTATACAAATGAGATTTAGAAGTCTCACTGAAGCGCAGGGCCCCTGCAAACAGGAGGTTCAATTATAGAGCTGTTACTGGCCCAGGCACTAATGCCATCTGAAAGGATTATAATACTTCAAACAGGATAGGGCTCATCCCTCCTCGTCCCACGGTACCAGCATGTGCACTTAAGAGGGTCAGCAGCACCAGAGGGAAAAGAAGTGGGACAGCATCGCACTGCCTTCATCCTCATCCTCGAATGACCCAAATGGAGCACCAAGTATGAGATCCTTCGGTCAAGTTTTGGTGTAGTTTCCTCGACCCCAGAGCCCAGAGCCTTGGCGTAGCCCTGTGCGAGCAGTGCTGTGCATCCCAATGGCCTCAGCCCCAGGATTCAAGGGGGAGACAGACAGAGCACCACAGTCACAGTCTTTGCCCCATCCAATGAGCCAAAAAGCAGGTGGTGCCAAAAGCAGGCTGTGGGTCTCTGGAGAACAGGCTTTGTACCCATCCTGCATCACTTCCTCCAGTACACCAGGTACCGTTCAGCACCAAACCAGTATAGACCCTGGAAGAGCCACCTCCTTCCTCTTACCCTCCATTCACAAACTGCACAATCCCTAAGCCAATCAAGCATTTAAATACAAACTTAAGCGACTCCAGGCATTAGTAGGAACCCATAGAAATCCCTGTTTAAATGCTTGAAGTTAAGTACTTGCTTAAGTGCTTCACTGGCTCAGTGCCCCTGCTTTGTGCTGACACAAACCACACACTGGGAACGGAGGTAGCTCTGGGTCCTGGCCACGATATGCCCTAATTAGTTTTCTGACTCATGGAGATTTTAGCTCCAGTTCATTCATTTGAGGGCTGTCAAACTTCTCTTCCTCCTGCACTGGTACCTGGGCACAACATTCATGTGTACCTTGGTGGCAGCTCCTCTGAGACCCCATGGGGACACATAGCAGATCCAGGACCCCACCTTGCTCCAAGGAGGACCAGCACCTCCCCCTGCTTGGAGGTGATTTTTTTGTCTCTCAAGGAAAACCTTCAGATCTGAGTCTGTTCTGATCCCACTTTGGGGGAAGAAAGAACAAAAAAAAACAAAACAAAAGAATCAAATAAAATATTAATACAGATATCTAATTAAAGCAAAGCACTTCTCTAGCAAAGCCTGTCCTGCAGCTGGGGTCCCTGGAGAAGCTTTGAGCATTCACCATTAAGCCTCTCGTTGCCACTGACCCTTCCCTGCTCACACACATCCACAGGCATTCTGTTCCATCTTCAAAGGACGGAGCAGCGCCTCCTCCTCTGCTGGCTCGGCAGGGAACATGAGTCCCTGAGGATCTTCCAGCAAGTGTCCCACTTCCTCACTCGCCCCTGAGGCCAAGACCACACCATGACCACCTCTTCTGCCCTTGCTGCTCACCACCCCTCTAAGATCCGCTCCTGAGTGGGCAGAGCCTGGATCTCTCCTGCATGCACAAACACATTTACACAATCAAGACAACTACTACATCAGGCAACAGGAATGACAAAGGCTGGAAAGGGGCCATGGAAGAAGATGTGACCTTCAAGAACTGGAAGAAGGCTTCACCCTCAGGAACTACAGCTGTAGCTGCAGCCTGGATGGAAGCATCCCCATTCAAGCTTTGGAGAAGGCTCTTCAGTGTCTTCCTCTTATTTTCCCCACACTCAACTGGCATCGGCTCAGGTTGTTGGTCACTGATTCAGTGCAAGCAGCTCAGCCAGGGCTAAGGAATCTGGGCCACCATTAAGTCGATCACAGCAATTTGTGTGTCTTCTTGTCTGTATCTGCGGTAAACAATATGCATGGTCTGAAACACCCTCCAGAGGCTTAAATCTGCTAAAGTCTCCCACCAAATATAACAGCACRAAAAGCCACTGGAGAATTACTGATGCTTTTTCCAGTAAGGGCACCAAAGCTTTAATTTTAAAATGGATGGCCAGGGCAGCCACCAAAATGGGGAATTTATTCGCAAATCAGGAGCAGGGGATTCCGAGCTGCACAGGGGGAAAGATGACAGATTCATTGCTTTGATGAAAAGCCAAATTTTGTTTCAAGGGCTTCCCTCAGGAGAAAGCAAGTCAGCTTAGAGTTCACACCACACTTATCAGCAAGCAATTGCTGCACTGGCAGTGGTGCCAGGTTAAAATATATCCACATCTCCTGCAGGCAGCTGAGGCCAGAGCTCCACACGTGCACAATCCACTGGCTGTAGCACCAGGCCACCATCCTGCCTCTGTAGAGGGAGAGGCAATGCATGCTAGCAGCCAGCATTACATGCCCCAGACAGATCCCAAGGAATTCCCACGGTGACCCTCATCATCTCCAACATACTGAAGAACCTCCCGCCTCTCCGTGACGATGGAAAAGAATGCAGGATTCGGGCCACTGACCTCTAGAAACAACATCCACCAACAAAATTCCCTGCATTTCCATCTAGAAGGGTGCTCCTCCATCTTCAAACCGCAAAATCAGGTGTGTACATAAGTGTCTCACTGCAAAAAGCACACAGGCTTTAACTCTTTAAAATTATAAATTAGCCCATAGGATGGCCTGACACATGAAGACAAATCCTGTATAATTAAAAAGGAAAGGAAGCCGATTATATCCTCCTGGAGAATATTGCTGCCCGCTTCTGTTTTATTTATACATTACAGTGCATAATGAGCTGAATATTTAGGAGGTCAGCACAAACCAAGCTGCTGACTGGACAAAAGAGAAGACCCAGCTCTGTCTGTGCTGGGAGTCAAGCAGAAGGATGGAGAGGATTTTTGGTCATTTCCTCCTCCCTCTGCCCAAAGCTCCCCTGGCATGCTGCAGGACTGCTCGGTTTAACTGCTTGTGCTTGGGCAGCATCAGTCTTCCCAAGTCTCTATCAAAAAATGGTTTTCTTGGTTTTCCCTCAGCCCCCAGGAAAGGATGGGCAATGCCAGTCCAAGTCCATTGGCACCTGTGAACACTTCTAATGAGTTTGCAAATGGTAATTCTCGATGGCAAACAAGACCAAATAGGTTTTAAGAGTCTATAATATTCTAAAATATTCTCTACTTCCACTGAGTTGAGGGGTGTTTTTAAGATTTCAGGTTTAAAAAAAAAACAGTGGAAAACCTCTGGACTGGCAGCACCCGCACAAGGAGCTGAGTATCAATTCCCAACCCAACTTCCCACAGGTGATGGGAATAGTCCCCCACCAGTGCCCCTACTTCCACTCCCATCAGCAGTGGGACACCCACAGCTCCTCTGGGCTCTCTCCATTGTTCTCCACCTGCTAACTCTCAGAAGTGTGTTTGCCCCCTGCCAGAGGGGATCCCCTCAGCAGCCCTTTCTGGGCTCACCAGGGTGCCAGGAGATGCCAAAGAGCATCTTTGGGGCCATGGTGCCACATTAACAGGGCGCACCACGGGCAGTCCCTCCACACCCCACTGCCACCACTCAGTGCCGTCCTCTGCTGGCTGCATGGCCAGTGGGTGGCTGAGTGCAAGAGCTGCTCCCCAAAGGCCACCAGAAATTACAAAGGACACTAACTGGGAAAGAAATGAAGACAATATCCTGTTTCCCTCCCCGCACCAGCCAAGTTCAGCTCATTCCCCGGACCATCAGAGGTCAAATATATTGAGAAGAGCCCAGAKTCATGGTGGGTAAATGGAGTGGCAAAAGGGAGTTCCTACGTGGACAGACGGTGTTTTGTTTTCCTTCTGTGCCTTTCAGGACAGACATGAGCTGCTTCCCAGCCATGAAGGTCGAACCAGCGTTCCCAGGCTTCAGCAGGAGCAGCAGATGATTTAGTACTTAGGAGCCCATAGCTGTACTCGGTCTCCAGCTGAGCTTTGCTCCTCCTCCTGCATAAAAGCCAAAACTCCTACCAAACCACAGAGCCTGAGCATCTCAGAGGTCAGGGAAGGTCTTCCCCTTCCCCACGGAGCTGCGGATCTCATGTGCCGCAGGACAGCCCGAGACAGGGTGCATCGGGGGAAAGGAAAGGGGAAAGGGAAACAGAGAGGGAAGAATAAAGGATTCAGCCAGCCAGATCCTTGCTCTGAACGTCCTGCTTTGAACCCAGCCCTTCGAAAATCAGGAGGCTAATCCGAACCACTCTTCCCAAGAAGGAAGGGATCGTGCTGTTAATATAGCCAGCATCCTCGACCCAACGTGGCCTTTTCACAGCAGCAAAGCCAGGGGTAATCCATCTGGTAATTGCTTCCATGAGGATCTTTACACAGCTTTAGAAACTAATGCTACTATCCTTCCCTGAGCAGCCACCCTTCCAAACCAGGCAGCAACGAGGGGTGACGGCTAACAGCAGCATATTAATGTGAAGTGTCTCCAAGGGAGGGAAAGGTTATAAAAGAACACATATATTAGAAAAACAGATATTCAAGGAAAATAGAATAATCGCAAACACACAGGACAGCTACATGCACGGCTTTAGCTGCCTTCAGGAAGCCACCAGCTTGCTTTTCCCCCTCCCTCTGTCAGCTAACTGCCTTGGGGAGCAGAGAATGACCAAGACAGCACCAAGGCACAATCTGCTCCAAAGAAAGAGCTCAGCAAGGACAAGAAATGCTGTCAGACACAACTCTCCACTACTGCACTTATTTCCAGTTCTGGAAAAGCCCCGGACTCCCCCTGGCCATGCCTCAGCTTCGCTGCTCCTACAATTAACTCACAAGGCTCCTGCTGGGTGGGAGGCTCCCCAGGGAGCATCACCTGGACCGAGCAGCTCCAGTACAAGGGCTTTTTTTCCTTTGTCCCACCTCTCACTCTTTGCAGAGTGGGAAGAGCAGAGGAAGGCCCTTACTGGTGACTAAACCAAATGACCCAAGCCCTCTCAGAGAGCTTTCCTGCCATACGCCCACTGTGCCGTCGTGTGCTGCAGTCCAGCCCAGTCCAAACCRCAACCTGATAACAGTGGAGAAATTCTTGGTCAGAGCACGACTTCTTAAACATATTTAAAAGCATCGCCGGGAAACACGTGAGCTGCCATAGCCCACATGATGCTGGAGGATGCAGGGGCAGCTTCTCTGCAGCTGGCAGGGGCAGCACAGGCTGTGGGGTACCGACCTATGGGGCATCCTGCAAACTCAGGCACAGCTGGAGCTCAGGGCCCACCAGCGCCATCCTGCCAGATCCCATTCCACTATCAAAAAGCACTGGTGACCCATGTCCTCATCTCACACACACACACATTTTGCAGAGGCAGGTGTCTCTGTAACCCAGAGCTGGTCCTCAACACACGGGTGCAGGGAGATGAAGCTCAGGTCACGGCAACAATGCTCCAGGGTGTGTGTACTCCTCAGATGCCAGCCCATCCTCCTCTCAACTCCCCTCAAGGAGAAATTAGATATAAAACACTTGTGACAGCAATAACGGAACTAAACCTTTGATCCTTAGGTACCTGCTGCTGGAGCGTCTGCAAGATCCCAGCCCTGGGAGCACCATGAGTGACAGCACCAGAGATACAGCAGCAAAATTTAGAGCATTTGTGTCAGCCCAGCCCTCCTCTATCTCGGCTCAGTAATAGGAATAAAAAATCCGTGCTGGCTAGTGAGAAATGCAGCATAGCAAGGTATGGCAAGTCTGAAAATAATCAAGCCTGTAGGGGAAGGACTGAAGCTCTCACACCTGAGAGGATGCTGGCCCACGAAGCATGGCTATGTCACAGCCTGGAGACACAGGACAACCTTCCCTCCTCCCTTTCCCTAACACACTGGCAACATTTGATCAAAGTTTCTGTACCTCTACAAAAAAAAAAAAATATTTTTTTTTTAAATCCACTCAAAAATAAAAACCAGATCCATGCTAAGTCACCTGATGCAGCAAATTCAAAACATCCCCCAAGAGCATGGGGATCTGTATGGAAACCAGCAACCAGGCACTGAGCTTTGTTGTTATCATCATTAAAAAAATAAAATCTGTATTTGGCACTGAATCGCTCTCACACATACACACACACGTTTCACTGCAGTAAGGAAAAGAGCATGTTTGGAGTCCTCAGCCATGAAAACATAGCATGGAAGTCCTGATGGGCAGCTCCTGCTTGGACATGGACCAGCCCCCTTGTCTGACACAGGAAGAGGTTTTCCCCAGCAAAGCAGCGTGGCTCGTGGCATGCTCCTGCTCAACGCCACAATTCCACACGCTGCGGCCAACCCACGTCTGGAGGCAGCAAGCCCTGCCACCTATCGAAATGTCTCAAACCCCCAAACCTCGTCCCCTTCCATGCAGACACCAAGGCACTCCTGTAGGCGACATTTTGTTGCACGATGCATGCGGGCAAGCAGAGCAACCATGACACAAGCCAGCAGTGGGGCTCAAATCTCCATGGAAATAAGCTGCCCTGAATCTGTCAGGTCTTGATGCTTTGGCAGCATCAGGCTTGGAGGTGGCAGTAGCTCCTTGCAGCACAGCTGGGCGGCAGGTCAACACACGCTCCGCTCGCCGGCCTAGACAGCACAGAGGCGTCACCACGCGAGGCTTGCGCACCTGACTACCAGAAACAAGCTGATAGGCAACACCTCCAGGACCTCCAAACCCCAGGAGCCAGCATTGAAAGCACCGTGCTGGCTTCCGCAGAGAGCATTTCATGCCGGGTGCACACGCGAGCTCCACCAGAAGCTGTGCAGTATCTACCGAAGGCAAAGTTCCCTGCCCTCGGAAAGCTGTGGGAAGGCAGGGAAGTCCCCCACGTGACACAAGGAGCGGAGAGCAGAGGCTCTCCCACTTTCAGGCAGCCCCACTGCCCACCTGCGCCACATCCCATCCCACATGCCTTTGATCCCTCTTGCTCCAACAGCAACATGCTTCCCTTGCCGGGAGAGCTGCATTAAGGATTAGGTGGGATCAGACATGGGATAATACAAACGAGGTCGTGTTTGCTCCTGGCAGTAGCTGCAAGGAAATGAGGAGCCAGTCTTTCCAGCTARGGGGAAATGAGATGCTGTTAAACTCTGGCCAGGCAGGTGAGGGAAGGAGGGATATGGCTGAGTTTGGGCTAACGCAGCTTCTCTGCCCCAGGGTTTGGAGACACAGTGCCTGATGAGCCACAGCTAAAAGGTAAGGGACTCTCCTTGCTGAGGAGCCATGTCTCCAGCTGGGCTTCCTGGAGGAAACCAGGGCAGTGGAAGCTGCAAGGGAGGCTCACGCCACTGGATGGAAGTGTSTCACAACACCCCTGCTGGGCCTGTGMAACTGGAGATGAAACACAACCTTCTGTTGTCTGGATGGTCCTGAAAGCACAAGGTAAGCCCCAAACTGGTGATGCTGCTTCCCTTACTGTTGGGCATCCACTGGCTTGTTTCTTCTCCTGGATCTTTTTCCATCCCTACCCTCTCCTACATGCCCCAGCAGCTCTTCCCTTCCAGCTCCAGGCATGCCTCTATCTGCCCTTGTTCCCCCGACCCTTGGCACCAGTCATGGTGTGCCTTCAAATGTAAGGGAGAAGATGTTTGGGAGTGCCTTCAGGTTTTGACAGGCATGCTGGAGCAAGCAAAAGCCACACCACCTCAGAGAAGAGCAGAAGGATAGAGAAGATGTGCCAAGGAGCAGACATGCTACTCCATGGAGCCTTCCCAAAAACACAGCAGCCAGTGCAGAGGTCCTACCAGCTGTGTATGAGGCATCCCAACCAGCACTGGTCCTGATGGCTCTAAAAAACCCACCTGACTGCTTTTATATTTGATTTACTGTTGTAAAGGCACCTTCAGAGCACAAGCTCCAGCTGAGCGCTTTCATATTCTTTACACCCTCGTTGGAGCCCAAGGGAGAAGCAACTCCCATGAGATGTGAAGAGCTCTGGACACACCACTGCAGGCTCCCAGCTCTGAGCTGGATGACGTGCCCCTGGCTCATGCACAGCCCTGGGAAAGGCCGGGAAAGGCAGGACACAGAGCCCCAGCAGCAACGCTTGCCGCAGCCCCAGCAAGCCTGCACTCCGATGGTGACAGGACCGGTCCCTCCGCAGCCGGCAGCATATGCTGCTGCTGCTGCTGCCCACATCAACACACATGCCTGGAGAGATGCACCAGAAATAACCCGCTGCACAAGCCAAGGCTCTTCATCTATGCAGTCAAAGAGAGTTTTAATCCCAAGCTACTGGGTACAGCTGAGCATCTGAACGCATCCCCCTCCTTTTTGCAGCAGAAGGAGCAACATCTCAAGGGCAATGAAATGGACCTAAAAAAGTGCTGAGACAAAAGAAGGTTAGCGGGAGGTAGTGGTGGCTAGAGACAGCTCGGCTGGTGAACATCTGTACGGCAGAGAGCTTCTGCTCCTGGTCTGCCAGTGACCTTTATGTCTGCTTTAACACGGGGCAATAATGCTCACTTAGGAGTCTCATGCTGAATTAATCATCACAAAGTGCTCTACGGTTCAGCCAGGAGAGATAGGAAGGCAGAGCTAAATACAATCACAGCTCTACTCAGCAAGACTAATGGTCTGTGCTGTGCTAGGGCCCCAGGAAGCTGTCACTAGCACTGCTGAGAGCTTCGGAGCAGGATGCACACAGCAGCCCCAGCAGGGATGCACCCTGCTCCCTGCCCCAGGCAGGCACCAGCAACATCTGCCCAGCTCCCTGCATTGGCAGGGAGCTTGTCCCAGCCAGCTAGACCCAGTTGTACCACCCAGCTCTAAAACTGCTGAGCTGAGGAACATGGTGTTCAGAAGAGCACAGAAAAAGGAAGATCTTCTCAGTTAACACCTGCCTGGACCTTTTTCCCATGTATCTGTCCAGTCACCCTGGCACCCAGAAGCTGCTGTTGCAGGGGGCTCCACAAGCAGCTTGCATCTGAGCACACTGAACCTGTCCCTGCCAGCTTTCTTTGATGATCCCAGATTTTGCCCGGGAAGATACAGGAGCTATTTCCTAGCCACCATTTGTCTGCCATTAACGATTTTCCCGATCTCCAACACAACCCCTCCCCTCCCACCATCCCAGGCTAAGCAGCCCAAGCCTGGTTCTCACAGAGAAGCCATCACCCTGTGTCCCTCCTCTACGCCATTTCCACCCCTCCGAGATGGCAGGGGGCAAAAGCAGGCAGGATTTGCTGGCAATTCACATGGCAGCACCCTGCTTGTCCTCACAGACACAACCCAAGCACAAGTCACCCAGGAAAGGCTGTTCAACACTCCTGTCCTCTGCCTCACTACTTAAATGTGACTACAAAAAGACAAGCAGCAAAAGCCTTATTATTCTAAAATATGAATCCAGGCTGTTAAAAGGCACTGGGATCCTGGTACACCAGGACAAGATGGTTTTCCCCTCCACAGGGCATTTGGCAGGGTGTCTGCTATTTCCAATGTCACAGCTGAGCTCCAGCAGGCTCGCTGTGGCTTATCCCTCACTCCTGCCCAGCTTCTGCAATGCCAAACAGGAATGAGCAGCCAGCACTACCGGAGCCGGGCTCAGCTGCCAGCACCAGGCTAAGCCCACCAGCCCTTTATTTCCCGAGACACAAGGGGTGAAGATGAGGACCAAAATTAAAATTCTTCCCTGTGTTTTGATTTAACATTTTATTCGTACTGGAAGCAGTAGGGAAAACATATGGGAAATGTGAAGCAAGCAACCACTCTGTCTCAGCAGCAGGAGAAGCCAGAAGAAACACTAGGGCATCTAGGGCAAGTTCTGAGAGGCTCATTTTAAAACGTTCCCTCCACCAATACAGATAAATATTTGAGAAAAAAAAAAATACATGAAACTTCAGTTGACTCACAAAGAGCAAGCACGTTAAATATAGAAAATAAATTAAATAATTAAACGGCAAAAGAAATGGGATTTTAGCCCTGCTTTGAGCTTAATTTTCATTAGAGCCTTACACACGGAGCTACCAAGCTGCTTTTCACCATCAGAGTGGGTGAAGTAAATGGCAAAGCGAGCTTTTGCCATGTTCCCAGGACACATTTCCTCCCATTGGAAAACACAGAGGCGAGTGCAGGGAACTCCTGAGCCCCCAGGGCACAGCACAGCTTCACCCAGGCCTCCCCATCCTTTTTCCATGTCCTGAAGGGGCAGCTAAAGTGCAGAAGCAGTGACTGCTTTGCCCACAGAGTCCCAGAAATTCTCCCCGGGATGTAAACCCTCTGGGAATGTGCTGTTAGCCCAGATGCTGGGCTCTCCCAGAGCTGCGGGTATATGTGGCAGCTCTTTGGGTACAGTCCAATTCAAGCTTATAAAAAATAAAATTAAAAAAAAAAATCTAGCTCCAGCTAGTCTCAGAAGCCTTGGGACAGGATGAAATTTAGGCTACAGATGTTGCAGCCAAATCCTATTATTGCCAGGAGCCCAGCCCTGCAATTTAAAGGTGCCCTGGCACAAACCCACACCAAACACGGCTCCCAGCATCTGCTGCACTCAGAAATTACACACGTCAAGAAGGGCAAGCTGAAAGCATCTGCACTGCTTTGGGGAGCTCAGAGCAGAGCTGGCTCACCACGGGTTTCACCAGCCCCCAGGCAGAGCAGCAGAGCTCCACGCTCACTCCAGCAGCGAAGCGCAAGGCTGCCCAGGGACCAAAGAGCCATGTGCTCTTCCAACCCTAGAAACCATTCCCCAATACTGAGGCAGGAAAATACTCGTGGCAAGGCTGTGCCGGCAGGTGCCTGTCGTGGGGAGGGGAACAGCAGGGATTTTGGACACCAAAGTCCACCCCAATGGCTCTCTACTTCCACAGCCTGCAAGATACAATGGACAAAGGATGCGAGCAACAGCACAACAGCCAGGGAGAGGATAAACTCAGAGTCAGGCTCTTTTATTAACATCCTTCTCTTTTCTTCTGACCCTCAAAAAGGTCCTTTCCTCTTTCTGAAGTGACATCCTCTGAGTCTCCACTGCAACAACAGCGTCAACGCAGGGGTGACCTGGTCAGCCCACAGGGGTAGAACAGGAGAAACAACTTTGAAACACATTTTTGTGTCTGTGATCAGGTGGCTGAAAACCAGCAGCATCGACTCCTTAAATAGCACATGGCATTTGAGGCTACACTGCTGATCTTGGCAACAACCCCTTCCCTCTCAGCTACAGAAAACCTATATATAGGAAAATATACATATGGATATGCACATATATGACTTTCATATTACTTTGCCTTTTCTAAACAGTCCGGTAAGGCATCACAGATTTGCCTTCCCCAAGCAGGAGACTGGCATGCCCACGGCTAGGCAATGTCCCCCACTTACTGTGCCACACTCAAAGTGTCAGCCTGTTGCTTTTCCTGCCTCACTTCAATGTGTGTGGCTCAGTTTTGGTTTTAATTGCAAAGTCCCCACATTCTGCAAACTAAATGCAGCTGGAATTGAAATGGAAAAGTGAAACCACCCACCAACAAAAATCAAAGCACCACACCGCCAAAAATCGAGTGGGATGCACAAAGCAGAGATTTAAACAGGGAGAGGGGAAAATGGAAATTACACTAATAGCATGTTTTCATTTGTAATAATCTGAGAGCCTGGTAATGACACTGGAAGGTGAGCTACCCTTGGACCAAAGAGAGGTGGCTGTTTATGAAACCATCTGGCTGTCAGCAGCTCAAACATCACGTGAAGAAACAGTGTAAAATGGGCAGGTAGAGCCGGGCTGTCAGCAGCTCTCTGGGCTGGGAGAGGATGTTCTGTCCTCTACCCGGCAGAGGGGGAGGAGAAAAAAAACCTAGAAATTGTCTGCATTAGGGGGAGGAGTAGTAGTCTGTGGGTTTTAGGTTTGGGGTTTTATTTATTGTATCTAATTTGTTTATTTAGCAGGAGGTTTATAAATCATTTATTTCTCAAAAGCAGGCACTGAGGAACAGTTAAAGGAGGGTATTCCTTTGCTTTTAAGAAAGTATTGCACAAAAATGATCAGATCTATTTAATGGGCTGTTGAAACAGTGTCAAGCCAGCCTCTCACGTTATCATGGCTCCTAATGATTTTACTAAGCAAAGAGTTCGAAGGAGATCGACTTGGCATTCCTGGCCTCTGCCATTACATTCTGCTCAGACACAAGCAGTACAGCTGAACAGCAACAGGTAGGATGATATTTAATGCCCAACTCTATATCTTGACATTGTCTGGTTTGAAAGAGAGTCCTCATGCCATTTACTGGCAGTGAAACTAATAGGATTCTGTAAAAATCAATCCATAAATGCACGGACGCTAAAATGAATGGTTTCCTTTCTGTTCCATTTACGGGAGGGCTCTTTTATGGATATCTATATGCCAGCGTAAAAATTGCAGGAACAACTTTCTAAGTCTTCATTAAATTCAAGGGGACTTTTGTAGAGAAGATTGCTTTAAAAGAAACTGCTATTTCCCATGGCAGCTCGTTATTACCCACAAACCCAAAAGAGCTGCACTCGCTTCTGAGAGCTGCACTTGCCTGTGAGAGCTGCTCCAGCTGCCCCACATTCCTGCTGGGCACAAAGGAGCTGCAGGACGAAAACCAAGGTCAAGGTGAGGATGGGACACCAGCCCCTCTGCCCAACACAGGTGCTATTGGACTGATGTGCCACGTTCACCCACATCCTGAACACTGCCCAGCACTGCCAAACCCTGTGCCGGGGTCTGCCCGGCCAGCACTGGGACTGCTGTCAGTGAAGGGTTTCCAGAGGGGAGGAATAAACTCATAAACTAAACCTGAGTGCTTTTGAGCTGGTCAAAGTGAACGCTTCTTGATAACACACTGAATGAAAGCAAACAAAAAAAGAGATGTATTTCTTTCTCGCCATACCTGCCATGTTAACGGCAGGGGGTGGCTTTGGAGGTTGTTTTTTCCTGGAGGAAGCACAAAAATGGCATGACCAGTTTCTCACTCCTGAAGACAATAGTTTATCAGAGCAGTCTAAAAACTGAGAGATTATTCGGATTTCTGCCTCCACATATTTCTTCCAAGACCAGTTTCCCGAAAACCTCACAATAATTCCTGTCCCAGAAGTGAGTTGGGCATGCTGGGCAAGCCCCTTCACTGCTCATTGAACCAGCTCTGCATCCCCTTCTCACCTCCCAGCAGTGCAGGCTCTGGGGTTAGCCTTAGGTCCCACTTTTTGATTCCCAGTCCCTCTGCTGCAGGTAGGGATGCTGCCACACGGCTTCCCCTGGCACGTGCCCTCCTGACTCTGCACCACTCCGATAAAATGACTCTGCCAGCTCCAAGGGCTGAAAATAGATGGGAGGATAAGAGCCAGGTCAGGCATGCACAGTGCACAAAACCACAACTCCCGTCCCTCCTGATCCACAGGGGACATAAGCTTCCCAGCTAATGGAGGAGGAGATGGTGACCCCACAGACTGGCTTCACCACTGCTGGCCAGTAACACTGACACCCCTTGGTCAGTCCACTGGAATTGCCTCTGGGAAAAGCCAAAAGCCAGAAAGCCACTAGCACATCACCAGGTCCTCTATGAGGGATAATTTTCCATGGGGCTTACAACTATCTCGAACATAAATTGGGATAAAGGGAAAAATGTACATCCAAGCCCTTTGTACTTCTACAACAATCCATCTTGTCTCTGTCAGCTTAACATCTGCAGAAGGATGTAGCTCTGCTGGAGGAAAAATAGCTCCTAAGTGCTCCTGGTCATGACAGATCCCGAGGCACAGCAGAAGTTCACCACATCCTCCTGGCCAACAGCCAGGCTCAGAGAATTGAATTTCATCTTACCCTCTTTCACCTCCTTCTTCAGCCACAGAGGCTTTGCTTCATCTCTCCTTCCTCATATTTCACTTCCAAGGGCAAGGGACTACAACAGCCCTGTTTTTTCTCCATACCCAACCTCAGAAAAYGAATCATTCCCAAACCATCCAACCACACTCCTTACCTCCAACAYAGGGCAGGAAGATGCAGACCCCTCCACACTGGCAGCTACACTCCACTCCCCTATGAGTAATGCTTTTCCCCATTTTTCTGCTCTCAAGACACCATCCTGAGACACAAGACTTTCCCCCTCACCTCTTTTTCCTCCTCTTGCAAAAGCTGTGGCTGAGAGTGGCCATGCAGGCATTGAATAGTCCTGCTGCCAGCCACCCAGCGCTTCATGCCACAGAAGCCTGGCAGCTATCAAGTACAGAAGGAAATTCCTCTCTTTCCCTGCAGATAACTTTCCATCATCCACCTTAATTTCTTCCAATCCAGGACCCATCCCACTGAGATGCCCAAAACTCAGCAGCATACCCAAAGGGGGCACATTCCTGAGCTTCATCAGCACTCCTAACTCCTCACTTTCCCCTTCAATTTCTGCTTTTCTCCCATCCAGGCTGACAATTCTTCAATGATTTTATCTGAATTTAACCCATTTTTAGTTAATTTGGCTAAGATTTTGCTGAAGTTAGCTAAGTAGCTAATTTTACAAAGCGTCTCCCATTAAATCTTCCAGTGCCTCGAAGTCCTTGTCTATAAAAAGAGATTCATTATCACTGATTTGTCTCTAAATGACAGAGACTAAATCACTGCCTCACAACATCTGGTTTGTGGCCCATAGGGAACCACCAGGCTCTGTTCAGCTGGATAACAATTCATTGGTGGAGATGCCACTGACTCAGCTCCAAACTTCCTTCTACATCCCCAAAGCACGGGCCAGGGCTGAGKGACACAGTATGGGCAGCTCAGGGACCTAGAAACTGCTGAAATCAGTAGAAGGCTTAAGCCTTGGGGGCTCTCAGCCTTTCACCAGCAGGAAAGCGCTTTGAAACTTAAAAAAAAGGAAATCCAGCTAAGGCAGAAAGCAAATAAAGGGTTTGCAACCTTAAGAGCTGCAGAGACATTCAAACAATAGTATCTCAAGCCTTCCCTGCAGCTGTAGCCAGCAAGACTATAAATTGGCCTATGATTTAGCTCCATTTGGTGCCCTCTATCCAGCCCTGCGCTGCAGCCCACGCAGTGGATACCAGCTCCCGTCCTTATCTCCACCATCCATTAGCTGCTGTCAGCAAGCGTGGGGGGAAGGTGGGGTGCCAGCACAGCTCTGCACCCACGGGAACCCCCTTTTCCTCCCCCAGCAGGTCCCCTTGCAGCACTTCGAGCCATCACYAGCCACCTCGAGTCACTCTGCTGCGCTGAGGGGCCTTGGTTGAGGTAGATATTTCATSTCATAGCCCATCCATTGTTGAGTACGCTATTTTCGTACCAATTTTTCCTTTTGTTTCCTACTTCTTTTTTTCTTTGCTCCCCCTTGGMTCATTACATCCATCATTTATATCCACAGCACCAGCAAGCTGATTTACTGCCTCGATCAATCCAGCTCTAGCATGAAAAAGCGACAAAGCAAGCCCAACACGCAACAGGGACCCAGCCGTGGGAACCTGRCAGGACAAGAGCGAGGGACAGGGAACAAAATCATTCCACGACCCAAACGCACCAACAGCACAAYTTTCCACACTTCCTCTCAGTGCAGCAAGTCTGCAAGGATAGGGCAGAGACAGGGCAGACGGACAGATGTCCTGCTGGGCGCTCCTGGAAGACGGGAGGCTTGAGGCTGAGCACTCTAGGAGCAGAGAAAACTTAGGCAAGAATTTTTCTCCCCCCCCCTAACCAGCCAGCGGAGAAACCTGCTTCACCGGGATCAACTTGGAGCACTTCTGCTAAGCACCTCGTTTGCTCTCCCTCTCCTAATGAACAGCGTGACAAGCTCAAGAAATCAATGCAGGCTCGGCGAACCCCGCGCGCGGCTCGCGCCAGCGCCCAGCCAGGCGTCCCCGGCACCTGCTCTGCCTAACTCGAACCGACGGCAGCGATTACCTGACAGCCCCGCTAATGGCCACCCTGCCAGCCTCCTCACCCAGACCCCGGCAGGGCAGCCCAGGGAAACAAGCCATTCCTGGAGGTGCCRGCCTTCTCCCCGGCAATACCCGCGCAGAAAAGAGGGGCTGCTGCAGTGCCGCGCGGGACCGGCCTCGGGAAAGTCCCCAGCGTTTCCCTGCAGACAAGGATGCTCTGCTCAGCACCTCTCTCCAGGCAACCACTGAAGTTTCAAGGCCCCTGGCCCCACGAGCTAAATCCAAGTCTAAGGCTGGACGGACACTGTATATTTTTGGGCCGAAGAGGAAGCGGGGGGACATCTCCAAGACAAGCCACCTGCCTGCGATACCTGTGGCTGAACAGGAAGACACACATGGAAGTGAGAACACAGCCCTGGGGGACAGAGAGGGATGCAGAGCAGACCAGCAAGTGGAATAGGGTGCCAAGAATCTGCTTTTGGCTCCTTCCCCTAAAATACCTGGCATACTGAAGACTGCCTGAGGCAGCTGAGGCTGCACATGAGGGACAAGGCTTTGCTGGAGAAATAGCTGCATCCCAGTGCCAGACAAGGAAACCCAGGAGCTGAGGCAATGGCACAAGAATGATGGGGAACAAACACTCCCCAAAACCAAACTCCAATAGAGAGCAGCTCCCCTGAGCACTCAGACAAGGTTAGGATGGAACAGGGCTCTCTCATGATAAGCAGCTGCTCACTTCAGCTCCAAGAGCCTCGCCACACCACCATCACAGCACCCCCTGCCACTCCCCGCTCTGCTGCACCACCAAGTATGTACCAGTGTATACACACACATATATATATATCACACACACATATATATATATCACTCAGTTTGCTGCTTTTCCCATCTATGCCTGAAAAGAGGATAAGGAAAAGTGGCATGGGCTGCCCTGAGCCCTCCAGCTTCTCTCCCTCACAGTGACCGTGCCCCGTTCCCTTAACCTCTCTGCAAGGGGCTCATTTCCCACCTCATTTCATGGTTACAAACTGTGCCTCTGTGCTTTGTTTGCTTAAAAAAATGTTGTTAAGAGATAGCAAAAAAAAAAAAAGTGGACAAACAGGAGGGATTTAACTCTGCCTTTGCATCTCCTGGCTGGAGGGGCTTCACACGCTACTCGCTGCAGCATTGGTGATTTAATCATCAGCGCGAAGCTACTGCAAACAGCAGCAGACAGCAGAGCCGGCAGGAGTAATGCTCCTTCCAACAGCGTGAATATTAAGGGCATTTAACAGCCCTTGTAATCACACTGTGGCTCCTTGCAAGAACACAGCCAGGCAGCACGAGGGAAGGCACTGAACCATGCTGCTGGGTTATCAAACTTTCCCGTKCTCCTTACGGCTCTGAAATCAGCCCTGCTTACAGAAAAGCGAGCGCTGTCTTCCCCATATGTTCTCTCCAAACCAAATCCCACGTGGCAAAAGCCCTTAAGCACACACTGGGATGAACTGGGTGGCTTGAGAGCCTCCTTCAGTGAAAGCCAGCCCCCTGTGGAATTTGTGTCCCTGTAACACGGAGCAACCATTAAGAGCTTGAGCAAATTAATCTCCTGTACCTGTTTGATGCACTGGGAAAGGATTACTGGGGGAGGAGAAGAAATCCTGAGCATGGCATGAGTTTAGCTGCGCCTYGGGACTAGAGATATATAATACTTTTTAGGTCAAGCATTAGTTTGTTCTCGAAGAAGAAATGTCCCCAGCTTTTACACTTGGAAAGTTTTTACTCTTCTATTGGATTAATATAACTCTGAAAAGTTGCCTGTGATTTTGATGCAGAAAGGGCCAGTTACCTATTGCATACTCCTGTAATGAAACACCTGTGAAACACAGCCACTCCCGGCCAACAGATTAGAAACACAGCTTCTGGAAATAAGGAAAAAAGGGGGAATTCATCTGCTTTCTCTCTCAGATGCCATAATGGCTGCTGGTTCTGCCTCAAGATGGGGACAACATCTTGAGACCCAAACATGCATTCAGACAGAGAAATGGTGGCTTGCCCAAAGCCACACACACAGCTAGTGCCAATGTCCACACCGATGTCAACACYAGGAGATCTGCATCAAAAATTAGTTGATCCCAGTTAAGTACAGAAACTCAGAATTGTTTGGCTGTTTTGGCTGGACTAACACCTGCATTGCCAGGAGCTCCCACCTCCCAAGATATGTCAGTGCAGCCTGTGCACCAGAGCAAAGGGAATTAGCTACCTGGCCTTTCATTCACACCTTTAATTATTCAGCTTATATTGATATAAAATTAATTGAAGCAGAATAAGCCTTTCTCCTAAATACAGGTGCCCACACRCAGGAATCACTGAGATTAAAAGGTGCAAATTACACTTTATTTAATGAGTTAATTTCCAGCTGTGGCATGCGCAAATCCCCGTGCTCGGCCTGTACCTGCTGCTGCACCTGCTCTGCCCCAGTGCTACGACTGCTGCCCGAGCACAACGCTCTGGTTAAACAGAAGAYGTGCAAAGGTCTGGTTACACACCAGAGATGTTCCTCACTTCTGTGAATGAAACTTCTGCTTCATTCACAGAGTCAGGATTTGGCCACGATGAGGCAGCAGAAGCTGAGCTCYTAAGGATGCAATAACGCACCGAGAGCAAAGAAATCCCTTTCTGCAGAACGCGCCTTGTGCGTATTGGGGAAGGTTGACCTCCCAGCTGCTGGTGCCCTCAAGTACCAACACTTYTTCCTGCTGCTCCCCACACACTAGCAGAGCTTCTGCCTGCAAAGGCCAAATTGGAACTGAGTTTCCTCYGCTGACATTGCCCTCAGAAGGGAAGGGGTCCTCACCTTGCTGAATCCCATAGTACCTCAGGTGAAGGACAACATCTGAACGACCTTCCCTGGCACTGAGATTCTTGCTGGAGCTCACTCTCACCTTGCAAGGTACATTGTGTTTATATTTTATGTTTGATTTTGGAAACACTGTGTTCCTTGAGTGCACAGGTGCATCCAGGAGGTCCCTGCTGAGGAGACATATCCATACTTGTGCACAGTAATATGGGCCATGTCACCAGGGAATGAAACACTTTTCTTATCATTTGATTCCCATTTTTGCCACTTGCAAGTCTTATTTCAAATTTCAGGCATTTCACCAGGTGAGCTCTGTTTTGAGAYGCCATTCCTTTTCCAAGCTCTGTGACTGGGACTTCAGACCAGGCAGATGACAGTCTCTAATGGGCTCAGATAGTTCACTTTCTCCCTGAGAATGCTACCAGGCAAAGTGAGAAGCCTCTGCAAAGCCTGATTTTGCACAAACGCCTGATGCTTTCTAAGACCACAGCAGCTGAAGTCTCAGCAGATTTCAGGCTCTCTGCAGGCTCACCGTTTCTAGCRCTCTTGACCAAACCCTTCACTTTATCACCTCTGCAAGGGGTCTCCTTCACCCCAAAATCAGCTCCTCTCATGCCATGGCCAGCAGACAGGGCCACTGGTGCTCCACCAGGCTGAGGGCACATCCCCAAGGGCTGCACAATGGTTGGTTCTTTCTTCTCTGAAGAGACTCAAACCACAGATCTTCCTGCAGGATAGAAGGGCAGGACAGGAGGGTTCTTCACGAAGTGTTTTGCAGTGTCACCAGGAGCAAACCATATGCAGCCTACACACAATCCATGGTTTAACTCCAAGCACTATATGGATATGCATCCATTTGGATCCTAGTCACAGCAGCAGATGGCTGGTTAATGCATGTTTGAGTCTGTCTCTCTCCAAATTATGTATTATGGCGCCAGGAAAACGCAACGGGCATTGTAAATGCCACGACTCTTCCCTGCTCCTTCTCCATSCAGCTCTGTTCTTGTCGAAGGCAGGACCATGCTACACCATAGTCTCCCTCCTAGCCTGGCTCCCACACACCAGCTCCAGCAGCCTTCCTGCTGTCAACCTCACTGGAAAAACCACCCGCCTTCCCCAACCACACCCCGAGTTTTGCACTTTGTCTGGGCAAGGTCAAAGTGTAAAGGGGCTGCATCCCAAACATCCCCCAAGGCAGATCCCAAAGGATATTAGAGGATATTACTCCATTCTGAAAGACCCTGAATCAACCCACTGGGTAAAGATTACCTTGACCCAGATGAAAAAGCTTCTTTTAAACAAAAATATTTTTTTTTAAAAATCTATGTTTTATAGGAAGAACTGAGCCAGCTATTGAAAATGAGTCTGCTCACACCTGTAACTACTTCCTCTCATCTTTTCTCCATCTCACCTAACAACAAGCAAGTAAAAATCCAACACACAAGGAAGAAAAGATGTGCACGAACCCCATCCAGCCCGGGGGGGCTGCAGCCAAGGCCCGCACCGCTGAACACATTCGTGTCTTATTTGCGAGCCGTGTGTCTCCATAATGGGTTATGAGGTGTGTTTGTAACTGGCGGATGCCGACAGTGGTCCTTGAGGAGGAAATGGTCTGTGTCTAAATGCAGGCAAAGCTATTTGGAAAGCCAGGACAAAGCTGCCTTTCTCTCCTGGCTTGGGCCAAATTACATCCTTTGGACTTACTCCTTCAGTAGCTTCAAAAGAAAAAGAATCATCCGTCTCAATTTTCCTGGCTCTGTGAATAATGTTTGGAGAATAGAGGGTGATTTCATAGCTCATTTGTTTTTGCACCGCATGAACCCTGCTCTCCTCGCATCACTTTCCAATCGGGTTTATTGGTGGTGTTCCCGCAAGAAAACCAAGGAGGGAAAGGCTAAGACCCTCAGTCACACTTGAGACTGAAAGGAAAAAAGAAAAGTTTTTAAAAAAAAAAAAAGAAGAAGAATCTCTTTCCGTTGTCTTTCAGCCTGATCTGAAAATGAACCTGTTTTGCTTCTGAATCAATTCTCTTTTGGCACTGCACTTCCCGCAGTACTTTCTGAGATGAGATGCAATCATTAGCTCACTTGCTCCTCCAAATAATATCACAAAGCCGGAGCTCAAGCTGCTTTGCAGTAAATCATCACTAACTTCTGCCTATGTGTGGCAAGGCAGGGTTTGGGGGGGGGACACAAGCCCTGCCCCACCCTCCCAGTGCCACCACCAATGCATCTGCGTACCTGCCGTCTGGGGACAGCTCCCTGTCCAGCATGTCACCTCCTCCCACCATGGAGAAGCGACACTGGAACACTGACCCTTCCCCAAACGCCTCTGCAATGACCCACAAAGGACCACCACACCTCTCACTCCCTGGGGCTGCAGGAAGGGTTAACCAAGGTTCACAAGGGGCTTCCAAACAGCAGGATTGAGGCCAACTATCAGTACTACCAATGCTGCCTCCACGAACAAAGAGGTGAACTCCTGCTGAACCTGTCACCACTGATCATTTTCCAAAGGCACATGTTAATGATGAGAAATCCTCCTCCTGCTCCTCTCAGCAACTCTGTGCCACTGGCACCCAGAGCCCCATCCCCTCCCAGGACACCCAATGTCCATCCCACAGCCAGAAGCTTCCCAGGTACCCTACAGACTGATCCAGCCTGACCTAAGGCTGCCCTCCCCACCCCAGCAGCAGCTATATGGGAAAACCTGTACCCAGGCAGCCCCCCTTTCCCAGCTCCTCTGGAAATACGTATGAAGAGTGGAGCAATAGTGATTTCGGTGAGCAGAAGATGGGGCTCAAGATCGCCTCTTTGGCTTACTCTTCCTATAACACTGATTCCTGCTGAGATTCTGGAAGCAAAAAGGGTAAAGAGGGTGGGAAATCAATTTAATTGCAGCTTAGTAAGCAACTGCACTAAGCGTCGCTGGCAAAATCTGAACATTTTGCTGCGAGAGAAAGGGGGAGAAATGGCTTTTTCATTGCACGGGAAAGTGGATCGAGAGCAAACTCCCCCCCATCATCTGCTCCTCACCCCTTCCTTCTTTAAACAGGAGGAAGCCAGCAAGAAGCACACAGCTAACGCCAGCAATCTCCCGCTCCTGCTACTCCAATTAATAGTCAATCCGCTGCACCCTTTGTCGTTAGGCTGCACGTAATTACTCCTTCACGCAAACGTCTTCCTTAAACAGATCCTACTTCTGCTTTCTCCGCAGATACATTCCCCTTAATTGGTTTTATTGCGCCAAATGCCAGGCTGCCCTCACAGATGAGACTCTCCCAGACGGAGCACGTTGCTTCTGCATTTCCACAACTTCTCCCAAGCTTGCTKTTCCCACCGGCAGAGAGATTACAGCACAGACAAACACGCCCAGAGGTGCCGAAGCGGCGTCCCGTGAGCTCTGAGCACAAAACACACACATCCCCAGACCCAAGGAAAACCCTCGGCACACAATACCCCCATGCTCAACTTCGCAGGGCTTCGTCAGTGTGGGACAATAACACTGCGCCCGCATTTACGCAGGATTACAAGGCGGTGTTGTTTGCAAGGCTGCCTCGCCCAGCACTGCCCTTCCCGTGCCAGAGCTCGCCCAGCTCACACCAGCGGGGCCACGGCAGCCGGGCAGAGCGTGCCCTGCCCTCGTCTCCACACCTACAACCGACCTCTCAGCTTCAGGAGGCACAGAAAAACTCTAGTCGCAGCACTATAAAATGCTCCTCGGACCTGCCTTCCCCAGGCACAGCATTCCCATTTATAGCTCTCACCCTGCAGCCATTCCCTGTGCCCAGTCCCCTTCCTGTGGGGAGGCACAGGTCACGTTGCAGAGACAGGGACAAGAGATGTCTTGGCAGAGCAAGAAGAAGTAARCCCAGCCAAGCCAAGCCCTGGGCCATGAGCCCATCAAAATAAATCAGGATGATGTTTTCTTATCAAGGAAAGGAAGAGCGAGGAGAAAACAGAGTAGGGTTTTGAGTAAATAATCCAACTCTGAGCGTATCTAAGGTGGCGAAAGGATAAATTGGGAAAAACATCTTCCCTGAGAGTCAACATATTTCTCAAGCATGGAGACACTAGAYAACATATGTGCTGTGTCTCTGAAGCCTTGGCATCCAGACACAGAGCTGATTTTGGAGACCTCCCTGCCCAGAAGCAGGACTTGCTTTTGTCAAGCCCTCCCCAAAGGTCACCAAGGGCTCCAGGCTGTGAGCCAGAGCCGAGTCCTCCTAAAAACCCAGGCACAAGGGCTCGAGCTCTTGCCTGTTACCTAGGAGAGGATGATGCCACACCACGTCACACCAGCTAGTGAGGGATGCTGTGGCCTGGAGCAATTCCACGTGCAGGGTGCTCCACAGGGACCTTGACAAGAGAAGCAGTTTACAAGAGAGACGACGACACTCCTGAGCCCAGCTCACCCTGGGAGTATCACCACCTCCAACACCCCTTCAGAGTGAAGCAGCAGGACTTTTCCAACTCTTTTTATCCTCTCAGAGCACGATAATATGTATTTTTCTTTTTCTGGTGCTCAACACCTCTTCTCAACAAAACACATACCACCTGCACAGAAATTTATTTATATTCTTAGCAGCAGAGAAGCAGAATCCTTGCATCCTCTCCCTCCTTCCCTGATAACTTCTTTTAAAAGCACCAAGCTAGGAAAGGCACCTGTACATTCCAATGCTCACTGTTTTGCAAAGCGAACAGGTCTTGTTCAATCAATATTTATGCCCCCATCAGTCACAGCTGCAACACGGAGCTCTACCAGAATGTAATGGAAGCGAAATACATTCATTGCAATTAGCAGTGAAAAATGAAGAGGGTTTTCATTGACTGGCTATTGTTTCACAGGTATCTCAGGGAGCGCCGTAATGCGCAGTGGGCAGGTTAATTAAACGAGGTGCACAAGGCAGGCTGCTCACCATTTGTCCACAGCTGGTTTAGCCACCGGGGTGACTTTCTTGCCTCACCCCTGCTCCACCAGATCTGTTCTGTCTGATYCCACGGATGAGGGCAGCTTGGGCATGGTTTTCTGTTTTATCCAGCACTAAATACACAAGCAGGAGAGAGGAACTGGATTCCACCCCACCTTCTGCACAAGCAAAGCTCTGCACATCCTAGAAAGCCTGGGTTTGCTCCTAGAGATTTCAGAGTGGGATTTCACCAGCAAAGCATGACAGTAGTTTTCCCTTCTCTCACATCCTGGACCTATCCATGTCCCCAGCCAAACCCCAGTCAACACAAGCTTCCTGGGTATTAAACACTCTGCCTCTTTTTTTTTTTTTTTTTGTTCCCAACAGCTTTGCCACTTCAATCCCTTAATTGTCAAGATCTGAATTTTTGCAGGATACACAGTTATTTTAATCTGTTAAGTGGCTCTGCTGCTATAAAACTGACAGGAATTTAATATCTGGAGACTGTCAGCTGAGCTCCAGGTGCCGAGGCTTTCTAGATGGCGATGATGCAGAAGGAGGAGCAGACTGGTGCAAGGCACAGAAGCACAAAGCTGGCAAGGGTCCCTCCACATCGAGGTCTGACCCTGCAGGGTGCTGAGCACTCCAGAGAATCTGGAGCAGGCAGCGAGGGTGCTAASCTTCTCCACATTTCCCAGGAGCCATCCCCCAGCACACTCGGAAAGGAGCTGTTGCACTGCAAACACCAGTACAAGTCAAGTAGAACAGGTCACTTTTTTTAATAAAGGAAACTTTTCCTCTGTAGCTTTTCTCCYGCAGTCAAGTCCGTGACAGACCCGCTTTCCCTCCAGAGGCTGTCAGCTGTGCCTCAGCCATTCATCAGAGGGAGCAAGCTAGCATGCAGGAGGGAATGAAGGGAAATAAAATCCCAAACCCAACAAAAACGATCTTCCTGACCCTCCTGCATGCACTGCTGGCTCTGAGTGTGGGAGTCCAGACCCTTCAGAACCGCTCCCTGCTGCAGAGCTCTGCTATACAGCCAGCTCCACACTGTGGTCTGATACAGGCACAGGAGATGAGATGACCAAGGGCTTGTCACCCAAATACTCTTCTCCTGTTCCCTCATCAGCATCCCCCAGGGCCACGCAGCCACAGCCTGGCAGAGGAGCAAGCAAACCAGCAAAGCATCACTGCAGAGCCAGCTACATGTACTCCTCACAATTAATTTGGGATTTTGCTTGTAATTAATCCCACGTATCAGTTCYCCTCATTATTCCTTAATGTAATTAAGTTATTAGTTTATATGGGTGTGTCATCCCCCCTCCCCAAAAGCAGAGCAGTGGGATGGATCAGAAGGAGGCCGGGGAGATGCCAGGCAGTAGCATGGGGCCATGAGCACATGCCAAGCCCCACCACTGCCTCCCTGGGTGACTTCAGGTGGGTCACTGGCAGCCTCATTTTCCAAGATGGTAAAATGCTTCCAATTCCTCTGGAGTCAATGAGAGACAGAAGGATACAAAGTTCAATTAGCCTCTCTGGGTCCTGGTTTATCCAGCCGGAAAACTGCCGGGACAAGGAGACAGGCTGGAACTAATTAAAGTTTGCAAGGTGTTTCGAAACCGTCCGCCAAAAGGCAGAGAAGGCGGGAGGCATCAGCGAGTCCCAGCTGATCCATGACCCCAGCCAGCCCCGTGTCCGTACACCCATCCATCAGGCTCGGCTTCCCTGCAGGCTGAGCCCATGGCTGCTGACCCGGCACTCAGCCAGGTAAAGCTCCCTGGCAGGGGCAGGCACCCTGCTATGGCTCCGCTGCCCAGCCAAGTCACAGGACTTCATAAAGGGCAGCAAAAGGGCGAGTGTTACTTACAGCACTAATAGGGCTTGATCCACCCTTTGGAAAAGAGAGAAAAAACAACCCCCAAACCCCAAGCGACAGCAGTAAAAACAGCACTGGAAGGACTGGCGAAGTTGTCCCAGGTACAACTTCACAGTCCTAAACACTACGAGTTTTTTTCTTCCATACCCTACCAGTCCTGCAAGGTTGCTACACCTCAGAGCCAGGAGGGCGTCCCACACCCTAAAATCCAGCCTCAACCTGCTCCTGCCGCCCTGGCACGTACCAGGTACCACCAGCGGCTGCAGGCAGCAGGGAGGAGGAGGGAAAGGAGGTGACAGGGACTGAGGCAAGCAAGGGCTGTCAAGAAGGGGRGCCCTCTAAGCCTGCCTGCCACTGGGCTGCAGAGACAGATCCATAGAGATGGATTATAGGGGAACAGAGGAAAAAAAAATAAGCGGGGAGGTGAAGCCAAGTTAATTACAACAGATGGCTGCACCCACCTCTTTGGGCATGAGCAGCTTGGGAAAGCTCAGCTAACGCTGTTGGACGTTCCTGGAACATCTGCCTTCACCAGGTCCTCAAGATGCTAAGCCAGCAGCATGTTTCGGGCATAGGAAGGACTCAAAGACTCACACCAAGGTCCTGCTCCTTGGAAACCCTGTCCATCCCAACACAGGAKTCTCTGGCTGCAAGAAAAACATCACAAGCCTTGCTTTGGGAAGCTGAGGCCTGGATCTGGCTCAGGATTCGGGGTAAAGCCGGGAGTGGGGCACAGACCAAAACAACAGTGATTGATGGGCATCTGTGCAGCCAAGGGCAGCAGCTCTGTGAGCAGCAGCTCCACTGTTAGCCCCTGGCAAGCCACCAACGTGCCACAGCCAGCCAGGGAGCACGGGCACCGCGGCCTTCCAGCATAGGATGTGTGCCGTGAGCCCTGCCGGGAGACAGGCATAGGCAGGAGGCAGCATTACCAGCTGGAGCCTCACTAGAAAGGTCTAAAGGTTAAACCTACACAAGGCATGATACATGGTGTGCACACATCCACAGAAATACAGCTCAACTGGCAGAGAAGGCAGAAGTTGGGGGGAACAGGTTGGAAAATGCTGTCGGAAAAGTTTATGTGGATTTGCTCCATTTCTCTTCTGTAGCTGTCTCACAATGTTTGCGCTGCTGTTAGCAACCCACCACCTCCTCTCGTCTCTCGAGGAATTTGGGAGAACKCTTAGCTGCTCAAGTTTTCATCAGTGGCAGCCAGTCCCGCTGGCCAGGGCAATGGGACACACCACCAGGCTCCTCTCTGACCCACAGCATTCCCATCTCTGGTACCCCAGTCAGCTCTGCAGCTGTTCTGAAGTGTCAACTGAAGTGACACCACATCCCCACACTCATAAGCAGCTTATAAGTCATACTGCTCCAAAGCAGCTTCCAAAGCCAAAAAATGCAATGCATTAAAAAATAAAAAACAATCTGCACTCTATGGATCTCCAGGGGATGCAACTGTTTGGATGGAAAATTCAGAAGAAATGAAGGAGAGGCAATTTAAGCAGYCAAATTGCTGGAGTTACGGCAACTTGGCAGTGGCAGCTTCGAAACACGGGGCTGGATCCTGTGTGGCAGAAGTTCACTTCACCTGCTGCGGAAGCCAAGCCCAGCCTGTAACAGCATCAGCAACCTGCACCCCGAGGTGGGGGGAGCCGTGAGTAGAAGCAGAARGTCAAAACGGGCTGCAAAATGGCAGCAATTCAGCTGCAGCTGCTGCTAAGCAAGAAGCAAGGTTCACCTCTACAAGATTACAGGAGCCCCCATCAAAGAGGGAAGGTCTTCTTTTACAATTTCTAAGAACACAGTTCCAATAGAAACCTACAGACTCCAAAGTATAGTTCTGGTTAAGAAAGCACTTGTCTTCTTAACTCTGCTTTTAGTGACTTATTTATTGCCTTCCTCTGCTTAAATAAATAAATAAATGTAGAGATAATTATTTATTTTCGGGGCCTTAAATTGCATACATTCATTCCCTTCTTCTAGGATTGAAAGATTTACGAAAGCCTGAAAAAACCTCCTCAATCATTTTTATTTAAAAAACATGGAAAACCAATAATTCCTTGGGATGAAAAAATCAAAGTAAGCTTTATGAGTTCTGACTTTTTTTTTCCAATCAGGTCATTAATTCAGTTGCTGAGGCGATAGACATATATATGAGACTCTCCAAAGATGTGGCAAACACTTACTTAAAGCTGTCACACATTGTGGGCCAAACGCTACTGGGTGTCACTGCTGAAAAAAAGGGGCTGGGGGCTCACACCCCTCCTCTGCCACAATAACCCTAATCTCGGCATATTTTCAGGAGCTGGGCTCTAACACCGATTAATTAATTCAAGATTTACAACAGTACAAATAAGCAGCACCTAATCCATGCCCTTTGGAAAGTTAACCCTCGGTTAAGCCCCAGGCGCTCTCAGCCGAGGAGGAGAGGACACGGGACCTGGAGAGGATACGGGACCTAGTTCAGCCGAAGCTGCTCGCAGCTTCCCTGCTTTTCTTTTGGGCAGTGAAACTCCTCTGATTCACTCCTTGTGTGGAACGAGATGCTCCTCGCATGTCTCCCGCGCTGTCACTCCGGGGACTCAAACACGACACAGAGAGGCGCGATTGCAAACGCACCCTCCTCTCCTCCCACCCCGGCTGGGGCTGCCAGGGCAGCAGCATCCTGCCCGTGCCTGCTCTCCCATCGCAACAGCCGCGAACAGCCCCAGCGCTTTAACCGGGCTCGGCCAGCCCGCGTACCCCAGCCACGGACCAGCCAAATCTGCTCCCCTCTCGTTTCAGCCCGGACAGGATCGAGCTCTTCTCCTTTAGGGCAGAGCTCGGGAACACGGCGTGACCCACGGGGGAAAGGAGTGGCCGGGCCCCCACCCGTGACACAAACCACGCGTTTCGCTTCCTTGGGCCGTACCCGTCTCCCCGCTGCCCAAGGCCCGGAGCCAGGGATGCTCCAAGTTGGCGGCGGGGCAAGGGGCCGGTACCGCCGGCGGCACCCGCGGCCGGGGCAGCCCCGACGGCCGCAGCCTCCGGTGGAGCGGGGCGGGGGGACGGCTGGGGCTGCCGCTGTCCGAGACCGTGCGCAGGGAGGGCAGGGGGGGCACCGCGACCGGGGGGTACGGAAAGGGCCCGAAACCCCCCGCATGGGCACGGAGCCGGTACCAAACTTGCARGGGAAGGCGATGGGGTGGAGGGGTCCCGAAAACCGCCGGGAACTTCTTCCCCGAGCAGCGGCGGCACTGCGCCCAAGTCCCGCCGGAGCAGCCGCGGCCCCGCCGCCCATTCCTTACCTCCGGCGTGTGTCCCTCGGGCTCCGCCGCTTCCAACTTCCTCCGCGCCCCGAAGAAGAAAAGGAGCAAGGCGGCGAGCCAGAGCACCCCCAGCAGAGACAGCGCCAGCCGCCGCGGCGGCCGCCTCATCCTCGGGAGGAAGGAAAAGTCCGGCGGGGACACTGGGAGGCGGTGGGGGGGAACGGCGGGCACCTCCGGGGGCAGCCGGGAGCGGAGCCGGCGGCGAGGAGGGTCTCGCCCGCCCGCCTCGGAGCCGGCGATGCGAGTCCCGGGCTGTGCATGCTCTGCAGGGGAGGGGAGGGGAGGAGGAACGGGAGGAGGAGGCGCCGGGAGGAGGGGGGCTGGAGCCGGAGCCGCTCGCCGGGGAAAGGTGCAGCGCGCAGGCAGCCGGGCTGGTCCCCGCGGGAGGCGCGGGGCTGCGGTGCTGCCCTGCCCGCTCCGCTGCCCTGCCCGCTCCTCGCCGGCGGGGACGCAGCCCCGGGAACCGGGACACCGAGGGCTGTGGGGTTGCCTGTGTGTGTGTAACCGGGGACGCCCATCCCTCTGCCCTCCCTCCGTGAGTGAGYCCGGGCCACCTCCACGCGAAGGGATGCACGGGGCTGGGCAGCGCCGCTGCGAAGTTGGCTGGGGTCGCTCTCGGTCCCCGTCCCGGTCGTCGCCCGACTCCGGGGCGAGAGGAGGCCACCGTTCAACAACACACAGAGGAGGCTCAGACATGATGGGAAGATTAATTTAACCAATTGAAACAGCAGGGGGAATTCAGGTAGGTGGAATTTAATTACTGGATTTGGAAGAGAAGATGTGAGTCTCCAGAGCTGTCAAGAACACTTAAAAAATAAAATCATAATCATCAGCTGTTGGTATTCCAGCAGCAGCTTGGTGCCGGGCCATGGTCCTGCAGGGATGGCCCTCAGCTGTCATCCCTGTCCCATGGGGTGTTCCTTGCGGCTCCATACACAGCCCCAGCACAGCAGGCCTGTCCACACAGGGCAGCCAAAGTACCTTGCTGAGGGGGAAAAAAAAATCTAACACCACTACAGAGTAGGACGCCAGAAAAGAGCTGTCTCACCCAGCTATCCCTGCTCACCTGCCTGACGCCGCTCCTCCGATCTTGCCACTGACAAGTATTACACRAGCTGAGCAAACCTTTGCAGAAGACATTAGAGAATAAATTAAGTATTGGAGCAGATGTGAGTCATTCATGTTAGTACAAAAACTATAGAACAAACCCCATAAAAACAAGAATCCATGCATAAAGTAACATATGGAATGAAATAGAGATAAGATGTCAAATGYTGGAAAGTCCGATGCACATGTTGTAAACAACCTCTCCTATGCATTTCCCACACACTACTCCTGGCTTTATTATTTCCTGCAGTTGTTTTCTGTCACTGGCTAATTTATCATTTGCAATCTTCATCCTCTGTCTTCTTCTGATTTATTTCCAGGGCTCAATAACCCCTTCTCCCCTAACATAATCCATGCCTCTCAGGCCCAACATTCACAGAAAGATGCCCAGATAAAAATTTCATTAGCATCCACAAAAAGGGACATTTCTCTTTCTTTGTTTYAAAGCTGTGTGACTTTGAAACACCTTTACCAGAATGAGGAAATCCAGGTCCAGCAGGCAGTTAGTTTGAACTTTGTTTTACAGCCAGGCAKGAGCAGAACTAACCAGGTGGGAAGAAGGCAGAAAGCCCTCATGCCCTGGTGAGCCACCAACCTGATGTCACAGGGAAAGCCCAAACCGGCCTGAAAACGCAACCTGTTCCCATGGAGCGCATAAATTGTCACACCGATTAACCTTCCTCAGCCCCATGTTCAGATTAGCTGGACCATCACTCTCCACCTCTGCCACCATGAGACATCTCTGCCCACCCTAGTTGAGACCTAGAGATACTGCTCTCTTCCCCAAACTGTTGCCTTATGCTTTTTCCTGACAGCTAAGGTGAAACACCTGAGCAACTTTCAGCAGCTGAGGCACATGAGTGGTAGTTTTTACATGGCTTGTAGCTGTCTTCTTACCTTATGCTCACTCCAGCTATTCATACGAACTGGTTGCTGCCTCTCACATACCTCCTTTGGGTCAGGAATGACTTTCTGACCAAAAAGATCACCTTGCCACAAGTAGAAAATAGCCACTGGTGTTTTCCTGCCTGGGACAAAGTGACCTTGGCTGCTGTTACACGGTGTTCCCCCAACATRTTTGCAGAGGGTGCTGCATTCTTCCTACCAGACCTCCCTCTGTGCTAGGAGAGTTTTTCCAGATAAAGGCACCTGGAGGGTGTTATCATTCAAAGCTGGATTAAAAACCTTGTCTTTTTTGTAGGTCAGACTTTCAGTGGAAGCTATTACAAAATATAGAGGGGAAGTATAGAAAATATCAAGGAAATACATTACAAATTAGATTACAGGTAAGGTAATAAATAGGACATACCTGACAAAAATGCAATCAGATAATGCTTTCTTATTACCTTGAGAAACAACTCCCTCTGCTGAGGGAAAGCTTCACTGGCAGGGCTCGGTGCCGTGATGGATAACTCGCTGTGCCTGGCAGACAACGGGCAGAGGGCCTGAGGCTTCCCCAGTGGCACTGCCACCGCTCCAGCGAGGAGGGGACACTGTACAAATCCCCTCTCTGCGCAAGTGTCCTGTGTGGAAGCAGGAGACTCGAGGAGCACTAGCCATGCATCGTCTCCAAGGAAGTACATTCCTCCTGACTGCGTGCGTGTGTGCTGGGACAGATAATATATCAAGCAGATGATGGTAACACCTATTTAAACAAGAATAAGGCAAGAATACAAATCTGTAGGTTCAGAGTTATTTGAAGTCATAGACTTTCAGAGACTCGTATAAAAATTCCACTGCAATTCCATTAAAAACATGGCAATAAAAAAAAATTATTCTGTTGTATTATTGACCTATATCTTCCCCATTTTCCTAATTTTTCATCTGCCAATCTCAGCTGCTTCACAGGTGAGGTCTGTAACATATTACCTGTTTCCAACACAGTAAAATTTAAAGGCAGTACAGCCAGAGACAGAAAAACAGTGTAGGAAATGGGTGGCTGGCATTTGTTGGTATCAGCATTGAAAAGCTGATGCAAGTGATTGTTTCATGAAAGCACTAATTGGACATGATTTCTGAATGGGAGGGTGTTGTTTTTAGGTTCGAATAAACACRCGGACACAGCTGTCAGGGTTTTTTAACAGGCAGAGGCCAAAATGGAGGACGAGGTGAGGAGGAAGAGAGAGCTGGCCTCTGCCCTCATTTTATTTATATGTTTTTTAAATTCACCGTGGATTGGAGGATGGAGATACCACCTCCTGCTGTCCACTGGTTAGTAATAATGTCTATCACATAGGTTAGGAATTCATAACAATCCTTGCCGTTAGGTCAACAATTCATGTTTACACAAAAGTGCGTGAGAAACTATTTCGCTGAACCAAAAACACTGYACATCTGAAGAACTGCAAAATGCAAGGCCACAGGAGGGGGACTCTTCACAATCACAGCTTCAGGTGATGGCCCTTCAGGATCCTTTAAGGAAAGGGTGGTAGGGGAAAGTAGGTTTCCTTGCTATTTCAAGGGCACCTGTAAAGCACATTTCAAGGAAATCTAATATCCCCGGGTCTAAAAACCAGCTGGGCACTGCTTCAGTGCAGTTTTTACTAGGAATGCTCCTGGGTTTGGGTTCAGTTCACATCTGAGATTCCACCCACAGAATGCTTCTTTTCCGAAAGGATCACGAATACTTTGCAGTTTGTTCTGAGAAAGTTGAAAGGGGCTCAAACAGATACAGTCAAGAAGTGATCAGAGGAAAGGATCAAAATCTACCCCCAATTTGGGATGCTGAGGAGTCTCAACTGAACATGGGAGATTATTGTCAGACGGAGGAGCCTCGCTGAGCTCTGGCTTGAAAGGGGCTTCTAGGACAGAGAGCTCCACTGCCAGGGGAGGATCCGGTACAGTCAGTGGCTTGGGGTAGCCCAGCACTCAYGGCTGTTCATGGCAGTGCACCGTCCCCATGAAGAGGTGCTGCTTGCAGTAGCAAACACATCAGAAAGAAAATGTTTGTTTCCAAAAAATAGGAGATCAGCATTTGAAAGGGTCAGCGTGGTAATACRTGGTTATGCAGGGTGCTGGAGTTCAGTCAGTGGTACCTCTGTGGTGCTCCAGGCTTGGGGAAAGCAGCTCATTCGGAAGTTTCTCTCTCACCCCTGGCAGAGGGTGTGCTACACTTACTGAATTTAACCACGCTGAGGACAGGGCCAGGAGAGGAGGGAGAGCACAACAGGCTGCTCCTAAATAGCTGTTTTGGCAAGTGCTGAGCTTTGGCATGTTTCAGAAGGAGCCCAGCTGTCCCTTGTCACCAGCAGCGGAGGTGCCAGCCCGGGTGCAGAGCCTCCAGGAGAGCCAGCCAGCACAGGCGCTGCCCCAGCACCACCCCACAGCCCCAGCCGGCTCCCAGAGATGACKCAGGAACCATTTGAGACTCCTCTATGGGTGGAGCTGTGCTTCAAATGTGAACAGTCATGTCAGTGACTTCCCAGTTTATATTTAGTACTGGAACAAAGTTCCCTTTTCAAACCTTTAGCTGTTCAAAAAGCCTCCAGGTCACTTGGTCTGTTCCTAATCCAGTCAATGTGGGGAGATAAAGGGGAGAAGTCCTTTGCACAGTAGCAAGAAGAGATTGTTGCTTTGCCATGGGGGTCCCCCAGCTCTACAACACTAGACACCACCATGCCTTGGCCCGTGGCAAGCTGCTGCAAGGGTGTAAGTGTGAGCTGAGCTGGTGGTTGCCAGCCACAGCTGCCATCACACACAGCCCTTGGCATCGGGAGGGCAGCGATGGCTCTCTGCCACCTCAGGCAGCACACTGCCACCTCAAAAAGCAGCTTCCATGAAGGCTGTCAAACATACTATGAACAGTATTCCACGTTTTTGTGGCAGGTAAGTTCTGCCTTTGTTTTTGTGCTGTAACGGGAGACAAAAAAACCGGACCAGTGCTTATATGAACCATATTCTCCCTGTGTGCCCTTGGAGAAGACCRAAAATGTTAGAGACAGTTCTGGCCTAATACCAGAATTGTAAGTTAATGTACTTTAAAAAAAAAATAAACAAAAAACCTTATAGTAGGCTGTCTCCTTCCCCTTGCTGAGCTGACAGAACTGTAGCTTGTCCTACATCTGCAGCTTAAACGGGAAGCTGTGAAGCACTCACCTTCTCCTCTCAGGTGATGATATCGCTCTGCACCTCCTTACCTCCTGCTGCACTCAGAAAGGGAAATGGAGGAGTTCCTGCAGGCTTTTTGCCACTATTAGTGTTGCAAGCAGATCTCTTCCAGTCCCTATAAAGGATTTTTTTTCCTTTTAATTAAACCTCAAGCATTCTTCTCTAGCGAACTTTCCACGATGGCATCTCCAGTTAATTAAACGTTTAAGCTGTCAGGAAATGCTATGCATTAAAAAAAAATAAAATAAAGAGGAGAGCTACTTTAATAGCATTTGTTAATTGAAGCTTTCATCAAGTCAGCTACAAGAATGCAAGCTGCTCCCCGAGTAGATGGGCAAGAGCACACATCCAGACATTTGCCTGCAGTTCCCACGAGTCAGATTCCCACCTCCAGGCTAGTTTGTGTGGCACTGATGGATAAGGCAGTGCTGAGCTCCTTCACCATTAGGACAAACACAAAGACTTCTCCATAGTAAGACTGGAGGAGGGTCAGAGGGAATTCTTGTCTCCCACAAGGTATTGTCTGTTGCATCTTTAGCAACTGCAATCAATGGGCACCCACTTGCTCTTGTGTTTAGTTCACATGCTCCCCAGTCCTTGTCTCCATTTGCTGGAGCACAGGTTTTCCTGGATTAGATGCAGCCTGTGCTCACAGAATTTCCAGGTACCCCGTGGTGCCAATACAAGCAGGTGTGGGAACAAGGGCCAAAGCAATTGGAGATTTGAAGAGAGACACATTGGCTTCAGCATGTGGCTGGTGGACATTTTAGGGAGCACAAGAACAGATCCCTTGGACAGTGCTTTTTTTCAATTGTGACTACCTTCCAATTGTTCACTGGTTGCTTTTGGCCAGCCCTGCCTCTGTGTAGGTTATTGCTACAACAGAGTTAAGCCTTCTGGATCCTGTCTGTCCCCAGATGTCTCTGGTGGTTGTAAGTCTCTCCTGATGCTCTTATTTTCTGGAAAAAGCCTGTGGAGAAGCAATGGCTGCTGATCCCACAGCCTAGCCTGTTTTTTTCTGAGTTTTGGCTGTGGGAAGCTGCCTGGCTCTAGGTCACTGCATCAGCAGCCACTGCAAATGACCACAAAGGGGCATTTGAAACCAACGCCAGCAGAGGGTTTTATGGGGCAAGTTGCAGCAAACAACCAATAAGCAGACACAGTACAGGGCAGGTGAATCTTTACCAGCAGCACCTGAGGCTGTGAGGTCCTGGGCACCCTGTAGTTCTCAGCACAGCTGTGGTAAAACACATGCTCCCAGGGGACMCCAGTGCTGCTGTGACTTTACACGGGAAGCAAAGCTGCTCACCTGCCTCCCAAGGAGATGTGCTCCCATGTGCGTTCACACAAATGCACACACACCCCACATTGCTCTCTAAAAGCAGAGAGCCCTGCCAGAATTCAGAACAAACCCTTTTGTTTGAATATGCTAAATCAGTCCCTTTTAGCCAACTGCAGGACTGTCTCTTAGACACACTGAAGCCCATCATTGTGGTTTRGACAGGTGACACTCAACAGAATAAAGAACAAGTCATGTGATGGGTGAGAGAACACATTAGCTAAAATAAAACTTTGTCCTTAAAGCACCTTTAATGCCTCTGTCCTTTTGTGTGCAGGTGTTAAGCAGACTTCAGAATTAAATCTCTATTTCTGGGATATGTAAGTGTGGCCCAATGCCAACTGGGATCTAGGCATCTATTAACACAGCTGGCAATATGTAATATTGCAGCAGACACTTTTTGGGAAGGAGCGTTTTCACAGCTGGGTGGAAAGTTTTACCCTCATCTTCCTCCTATAAAATTTTTCGTAGAAAAAATTCTTGACTGTTTATCCCCCCCTTGTCCGGAGGGATACAAAACCTGAAGACACACCACCTTACTTCTTAAGATTTTAATCCCATTATTTGGGGGAGGTGTCTAGGAATAGACATTTCTTCATATACAATCCAATGCTTTAAGTGTAAAGACAGAGTGATTTCTATTTGATCAGGCAACCTCCCTCTCCATGCAAAAGTTCAAAGAGGCTGACAACTAACCCTTCAACTCCTTGAAAAACAGTTAAAACCAAGCAGTTAYTCTGTGGAAAAAGAGCGAGTAATGTCAAGGTCTACGCTTACCCCATGTTGATATTTTCATAGGATCCACTGGGATGTCCTACACAAAAACACACACGGTGCTACAAATCCTGCCTGCCTACAAGGGAACACTGTTCTACCAGGAACGTGCTCAGGTGGATTAACATCTCCTTTCCCATCACCAAATCATTGCTGTTGGTTAGACAGCAAAGCAGCAGCTTGATTCTCCCACTAGCAGGACAAAATTTCAAGGCTGCTGTTTAGAAAACAAAGTAATGTTTAATTGCATACATTTGTTTTGCTGTTATTGAGCAAGAACAAGTCAGAAGCCCAACAGCATTATTTTTCCTTCCCCGCATAACACCTCATGAATGCATTCAAACCTGTTAGAGTTTGTTAGTCCCAGAGGGTCTTGTTGAACCAGAACGATCAATAGATGCAAACAGAGCAGGTAAAGAGGCAATCAGGGCCCTAGAAACTTGAAATATTTACCATTAGGACACCTTAATAACTTCCCCAGAACAAGTATTTCAGCAGCTGGTGCTACAAGCAAGGAGACATCCCAGGTAGGAGCAGCCCAGGCGAGGCACGCGAGAGATGAAACGCATCTTGATTTTACCACCCAGAGCAAAATGTGCTCTGGGCAGCAAGATCTTCTCCAAATAGCTTGGGCCATCCTACGCAGGAGAGGTATTTCACAGGAACTTCTGCATATGGAAGATAATTGGAGGGAACCGCTCCAACGTTCGGGGTTCTGATCTCCTCGCAGTAATGAGCGTACAAGCAGAGGATGCATATGCATGAGAACATAATTAAGAGTGGTAAAACCTGGAAGATTTTCAAACTCTGTGGCAATTACCAACTTAAACACACAAAAAATTAAGATAGCCTTATACCCAAAGGAAAGTTATTATTCCAAGTGCCTTGCCTCATTATAGTTAGCTGGAGCTCAAACAGCAGGCTGGTGAGCAGGGGAGAGCTGCCTTCCATTAGCAGCAGGTGCTCTCCCTGGGACGGAGGCAGGATGCTGACATCCTTCTGCTCTTGCTGAGGCATCTCAAACAGTCCCAGAATGCTTCATGGGAACAAAAATAGAAAGCAGAGGGCACACATGACTGGCAGCTTGGACTCCCCTGTTGCTCTTTGGGCCTCTCTGGCGAAGAGCGTTCATGGACAGAGAGCTACCCTGTGTAAATAGATTCACTAAATAAATGTGGTAATTATACTGAATATTATTCTCAGTAGAAATAGCAGCAGGGAAATGATTTGCATAAGAAATGTGGATTATTCATGTAAATGAATGTGTTATTTGTTTATAGAAAGGATTAAGTCTTGTCTAAAGACCTAGAACTCGGCTATACATAAAAGTGAGCACTTAACCAGCCTTTCATACCTCCACTGTGCTCTGCCCACCTTTATCAAATTCATCTTTGCAGTAGTACCGGTGTTTTTCTCATCAGTCCCTTTTGCTAAAGCTCAAACTCCCCTCAGCGCAGGGAATAGTTAATCTTCTCTAGGGAGCCTGGTTGGGCTGCCACGAAAGAATCTTTAYAGGAATCCAGGCTTTTAATCTTTGTTTCAGCAAGCTGAGCCTAGAGCCAGCAGAAAAAGGAGGGGTTTCTAGGTTTGAAGAGCTGTACAAAAAGCCTGACTTGGGAGGATGACTCCTTTAATTTCCCTCCTCCATATGCTGAATGCAAGGAGGGGCTCAGGTCCCAGGCTGGCTGTCCCTGCACAGTCCAGAGGCAACCAGGAGTAGCCTCAGTTTTGGAGGCAATAGGACAGATGAGCATGTCCTTGGCAGCCCCCAAGAGCTGGGCTACAGATGGAGACACTGTGTGTCCACATTTCATCCTCTGTGCCACCCCATGGCTTGCTCACCCTTGGAGTACTCCCACCCTGCTACCCAAGCAATGCAGAAGGGGTTGATCCYGCTGCAACCACCTCCTATTAACATCAGAACAGCCTCATCCCTCACCGCAGCAATCCCACATCCAGGGTTATTCTCCAAAGGAAAAACACTGACTTAACACAAAGAGCAGAAAGGCAGCCTCAGCTGATGCTGCAGGACCTTCACCCTGCCATCCACCCCTGCAAAACAGCCAGCTCAGCTCCTGGATCCATCCTGGGAAGGGCACAAGCACCCAGCACAGCCTCTTAGGGAAGCAACTTTACCAGCAATCAGGACACCTTCTCTCCGGGCTTTGCTAACAAAGGCAGCTGTTCTTATATTGCCAATTGCATCCTGGGCTGCATCAAAAGCAGCATAGCCAGCAGGTTGAGGGAGGGGATTCTCTCCCTCTACGCGTGAGACTCTGCTCTCATGAGACCCCACCTGGAATACTGCATCAGCTCTGGCACCCCCAGCATAAGAAGGATGTGGATCTGTTGGAGTGAGACCAGAGGAGGCCATGAAGATGCTCAGAGGGCTGCAGCACCTCTCCTACAAAGATAGGCTGAGAGAGCTGGGGCTCTTTAGCATGGAGAAGGCTCCAGAGAGACCTTATAGCACTTTCCAGTACCCTAAGGGGGCCCACAAGAAAGCTGGAGAGGGACTTTTTACATGGGCAGGCAGTGATAGGACAAGGGGGAATGGCTTTAAATTGAATGAGGGTAAGATTTAGACTAGATATAAGGAAGACATTTTTTTTCCAATGAAGATGGAACATGTTGCCCAGAGAGGCGGCAGATGACCTGTCCCTGGAAACATTCAAAGCCAGGTTGGATGAGCTCTGAGTAATCTGGTCAAGTTGAAGATATCCCTGCTTATTGTAGGAGGGTTGGGCTGGATGACCTTTAAAAGTCCTTTCCAACCCAAATTATTCTATGATTCTATATGCCAAGTAACTGGGGAGAAACACTTTCAGCTGACCCTAACTTTCAGGGATATGCAACAGCATGGGCCATCTGAGGATCTGTTGCCTCTGGTTGCTTTAAATAATGTGAGAGAGGAAGAATGTCTGCCTCACAGCAGGAAGGGCTTATTTCCTGTCACAGTAAGCTCTCCAGTGACAGCTGTGTCTAGCTCAGGTTCTGATACCTTAATTCAGCAAGGTAATGTGGACTTCTCAGCTTCCTCCAGCTCCATCAGGTGGTCAGAATTGATAGAAGTTGTTTGATGTTCTTCAGATTTATTGCAACATTTTCATAATTTAAAGAGTAGTGTTAAAGAGTAGTGAGGAATGGCATCTCCACGTGGCCTTTCCACCAAATTTGTCTCGCTATTTTGTATTTCCAAGTACTTGTAAACCATAAAAATAAAAATAAAAATGAAGAATAAATGGGAGTTCCTTCTACTGGACTCAGCAGTTTATTCTTGCAGTATATGAATTATTTTCTGTTAATTCATCCCCTAAATTCTTTATGTGCTTAGCTATGTGCTAGTTTGATAGAGTATCCCTTTCTTTTTTGCATTTGATACAATTAAAGTTCTGCAAAACTCAGCGGTTTAAACTCTTGGAAACTTGTGCACATTGGAAAATATTGATCCAGACAGTGGGGGCTGCRAAGTGCCCAAGCCGTGCTCCCACGCTCTGCCCTGCACAAGTAGGAAAGCAAGCTGAAATGGAAATTGAGTTCTCAGTAATSTTCAACTCAGCTGTTCAAAAATGATGAGTCCTTCAGATCAAACTACTTTGGAGATGCTCAGGGTTATTTCTCCCATCTGTATTTGCCTGGCGAGTGTTGGGAGGCCAGGAGTCAGAGACCCTGAGGACRAGCATCTTAGCATCAGGCTGACATTTCCCCAGGCTCACGGAAAGGTAAAAGTTGTGCACAAGGGATGCACTCAGCACAGGCATTACCTGGGTTTCAGAAAAGGGCTCTGAAACAAGCATGGTTCCAAGTTAAAATAAGACTTCCAGTGGTCTGTCTCACACTTCTCCTGGGTGCAGTCACACCCAGGTGCTGGGACACATGGTCCAACATGAGCCAGTTCCTGCAGGACTTCAGACGTCCATTTGCAGTGCTGGAGATAACAAACAGCTGGAGTTAATGTTGGTCAGAGGATCAGGGGGAACATCTCAGCATTTCAGTATTAGTCTTTTGGTACCTGTGTATCTATGCTCTAAGAGTAGGAGACAGTTTTTAAGACTAGGGTTATGACTGCTGATATCTGAGATTAGGGAGCAGCTAGGAAGACTATGTGATGATGAGACTGTTTTCTTTTTCCTTTCAGAAAGAAACACAATAAATTACAAGAAACGCCCAGGTTGCAGAGAAGGGTCAACAAGAAACCTCATACCCAAAGATGTGCAACCCTTCAAAATATTCATTGTAACCAAAATTGGCCCATGGCCATTTTCCATGATCCTTTCTCCCAAAGGGGCGTGCTTTTGTGCTCCACAGGTCTGCATTGCCTACTCCTTTAATAGGGGGCTGTATCCAGAGACTTACASAGCAAGCATGGCCCCAGTTTCTGGAGTGGTGTTCCAAGCTAGCACTTTGATTTTGAAGAGGGCAGTGGTTATGAGGTGATTACAGACATGATCCCACTCCTGCATCCTCTGGAAGCTCAGTGTTTAGCTGCAGAGGCAAGAGCCCTCAGCGGCCTCAGCCCAGGCAAAAAGCAGCGTTGCTGCTGCCAGCAGCCAGGCTAAAAGCACCCACTCAGGTAGCTGAAGACCAAATTTCTCACTCTTGTGCTCCAGCTCTTCAGCAGTGCAGAGCTGCTTTCAAGCAATAAGTCATTTATGTCTAGCTGCAGCATACTTATGAGAAAGAAATCCTGCTTTTACCTGAGGAAAAAAAGCTACTTTACAGCAACTACCTCTTTCATTTTGCCTCGCTTAATGAGCACCAGCTATAGACATCCTTCTTGGAGCCCCATTTCCAGGACCATGAACTCTGCATGGTTCTGCAGGGTGCTCAGCTCTTAACCCTTCCCTCCACATTTGATGTGTACATGACAAGTTAGAAAAAAAAAAAAGGAGTCATCTAAAATTGTAACACTTCATAGCAATCCACATTTTGGGTCTTTTAAATCTGAAAATGCAATTCCCACATTTGTATGTGGTTCAGTGCAAATATCCCATTAAAATGGACTGCAAAAGAAAACTGGATTTATAATTGCCTGCTCTCTTAACAGAGATCCCCTGTGCTAGATTATGAGTGAAAATTTTCCTCCTCACCATCAGTAGCAAAGTCCATTTTTCTTGTCTCACGAAGCAGCTGAAAATTTCTACAAAACCCAAGTTTGTTTTCAACCTGACTCTTACTGTGAATTTGAGTTCCAAAGGTCAACACAATGGTCCAGCTATAAAATTAATAGTGATAAAGGGGACATGTAATTCACCCAAGAATAATTTTCTATGGCACTTACGGCACTTACCACTTATTCAATAACAAAAAAGTAGCAGATAAGCCCAGGTAGAGAGCACTTCTGCCTGGTATCTGCAGCCACCATAATGCCAAGTGTGTCCTTTGCAAGTGGCATCATTCTCTGGCACTGCCAGGCTGGGTAGAATTAGTCAGGATTTTGTAGGTTTTTTCCTTTATCTGTGGAATGTCAGCTTCCTACATTACATGGCTGATGTGAGCAAAACAAAGGTCTGCCTGCACTGGAAAGGAGCGCGATGGAGACATTCATTTCCCCAGAATAGGTAGTGTAACAAATCAATCCTGACTGCACTGATAAATTGAACTTCAAGCTTGGTGATACTGCTTTTCAGGTCTAATTCAGTGTAAGACACAGCAGGAAGGAAAGGCAAAGGCACTCGTTAGCATTTCATTCTGCAAGGAGCTGCTCCCTGAGCAGGGGAGGAAGAAAAAAAAAATCTTTTTCTCCTTTTTCAGCACAGCATTGCAACAATTTTTAAGGAAGATGACATGGGGTGCACAGGAATGTGCGGGGGTGGGGCAGCAGATAGAGAGGTGCAGAAGAACTACCCAGAGATCACTGGCTTCTTGCCAAGCCCCAGACCTTGAGATAGGGTCATATCTTGAGCTCCTGGATGCCAAAAAGAACGAAGCGTTGCTTATGGGAAAAATCCAGTTCTCAGCCGTTGGAGGATTACAGAGCAGCAATGCTCTGGTATGCAAAGAGAAGAGGAGCTGGTGGGCTGGGCTTCTGGATGCTGAGGTCCAGGTCAAATCTTCTCTCTTAACAGAGCCCCAGGCTGAATGAACACAGATCACACCCCGGGGGAACTGCAGAAGTACTTCTTTTCTAAGTAAACAACGAGTCCTGCTCTTGTGTCACATAGTAGCCATCACCCTAGGGACCTGATCTTTCTCCCCTCAGCACTGTGGCACTGTAAATAATAACAAAGGGGATTTTTTACCTTCAACTTTCTGAATCTGGATGTAATCATCATACCTTTTGATCATGCTCCAGCTTTTCACCCTCTTCCACACTGGAGCACAGGTTTGCATTCAACCAGAGTCTAGCAGGACTAACTTTAGGAGAAAAGTCTCTACAGCCCTCTGTGTTCGGGTAAAATGCCTGAAACATTGACCTGAACAGCTGACAGAGGAAATAAAAAAAGACACTAAGTTTGCAAATTCTGAAATCCCATTGTCTGAATTGAGCCTCCTGGTGAGGTTGCAGGACTGGAGAGGGGGTGAGCAAGGACTGGTGGACACTCAGATTTAGCAGTGGCTTTGACTCCATGTTCCCACGTTGTCTCTTCATACCCATCACTGCTCCATGCAAAGTTCTGCACTACTGGGACACTTTGCACCCACTCTGCTCAGTGGACAGTTTTCAGAYACCACCTGCCCCTGGAAACAGGCTTTTCCTTCCAAAAACTTCAAAGTTCTCATTTTTAGGGTGCCAGTCCAATGACAACTTGCCCTTTAGAGGTCCATTTGTGGGTCATGGAGTTAGGATTACATGTACTGCTTTATAATCAAAACCAAAGCAACATTATTCATCCCACACAGAGCATCCCATGGTGTGATCAAAGTCTGCTGGCACAGCTTGGACAGCTATGACAGTGCAGTAGTAGCCACTTTCATGAATAGAATACTTCCCAGCAAAGGACTGCAATATGCTTTTAGGTAAGGCAGAATTTCTGGTGGCCCCACTGTAAAACTGGTGAAAAGGAGAGATGTGACATCAGACAGAGCATTACACTGCAGTGTCTCAACAGCATTTAATTGATTACCCAGAAAGAAATACACAGATAGGCAGATAGTCTCAAACCTGGGGCCAGCTTGGTGTCTCTAGGGTGGTATCTCTAGGGTGGTCATCCTTAGCTGCCTAAGGGCAAGAGCCGCAGGATCTTGGGGTGATTTGCCTTGTGGTAACTCATCCCCAGAGGACAGCTCTTCCCCTTTTGCCTGAAACCACCACACCTCTTCACATGAAGCCATGACCTTTCCAGCTATGCTTTTCMTTCCTGTAAGTCTCAGCTCTTTTGGAATCTTGTTAGGCTTGAGAGTAGAGCCTGTCCTGTCGCCATCTAGACAGAAGTCCTGACCATACAGAAGGCATGTGAGCAGTGAGGCTGATTGGTACCTGCTGTACCCCGACTGCACCCTAAACTATAGGGTGTGTGCACCAACTATATCCAGGAAACATGAAATACTTCCAGTCGTATGTGTGTTATCTTGCAGCAATAAGCTCTAGCTGAACACTTTGTTTGCAAAGGGTTGATTAGTTCCTTTCAATATCATCTCAGTCGTATTGTTACAGTATACCTCACCATCCATCTCCTCTTCCCACTTCAGACATTATTTGCTATTCTTGCACCTGCCTTTTCCAAAAAGGACTTTTATTAGCAATCCTTGTCTCAAGCCACAGTCCCACTTTTCTTTCATTTCTGCTAGAGCAATACCACCCACTGCAAAGCTCAGCATCCCTGTAAATGCTGTGGTTACAAACGAATGCATCCTTCAGCAGCATTTTAGACCATTTTTTCACAATGCACATTGTAAATGAGGAGTAATACATCTTCAGAATTGCCCAGAAAACATTATTCTGTTAGCAATATAAAAGCCTCACAGTGTCCGAGTAGGTGCCCTTGCCAAAAACATTTTATTGTGAGCCAGATAATTCAGTTTGAATTGTACACGGTTTGGTATAATCATTCCAGTAAAGCATTCTTTACAATTCTGTAACAGCAAGTCACATGGCTCAATAAAGTTTATTGCTTCAAATGCTTAGTGATTCATGGCATGGATGAATTCTGTTTCTTTCCTGGATCAAGTAATCAATAGCAAAATAATCTCCCTGCAATTACATTGCTCTGCATTAAAGATGTGTGAAGTAAATAAGTACAAAATCTGATAGAAAAAACAATGTGTACAACATTAAAATGAACTGCAATTTGAAACTGGGTGTCCTGCACCAGTTTTGCACACAGCCTGTAGCAGAGCTACGTCTAGCATACTCCCAGCCTTAAATGATATTTACTCAGCTGATTACACAYTGTGCAACAAACCCAGTCGGGATCGACAGGTTTCCATCCCGTCATGTCCAGCAGAGCCCTGCTGTGAACACTCTGCACTCACACAGATTCCCCTGGACATTTCCATGAGTACCAGGGACCATCCTTTTCAGAGCACACTGAAAAAAGCGGGACYTACGCTCCCTCAACCAACCTTTTCGGTTCTCCTGCACACAGTAAATCAGTGTTTATAACATCCCCTGCTGAGTTGAGTGCAAATTAAATCAGGCTAATTTAGTTTGCACCATCATATTCAGCTGCGAGTCACAAAAGGCAACAGAGGCGTGTGYGGTGAGGGGAGCTGCTGACGGAGCCTCCTCGGGAGCCCGGCGGGATGGCAGCCCTGGGACTTGGCTGCTCCAGGGGCCCTGGGTGTCCCTGCTCACTCGAGCCTGCTCTGCTTCACAGACCTGAACCCTGCAGCTCCAGTGACACCACAGCAGGTCACTCGCAATAGATGATAGATATATCATCTGTAATAAACAAGTACCAACACAGCCATCTATTTATCTGGTTCTAACAGTTTTCTCATAAAAACGAGACGAAAATGATATTGCTTAGAAACAGACTGTTCTGGGCAATAAAGTGCATGCTGTTGTTTTTACTGTTTAATGCCTCCTGACTGGGAACACTTATATGCAATGGAGTTCCTTTATAAATATGCTTATGCTATTGCACAGGCTTCAGTGCAGTGGTAAGCACATCCCTGAACTCAGAGATCTTCTGCTCATATTTACCTTCTTATCTACAGTCCACCTCATTCCTGAATCTCACATGCACTCTGAAAAAATATTTATGAGATTAAATACCTAAAAAGTCACAAAAAGCCAGAGGGAAGGCTGCCTATGCAAGCTTAATATAACTCCTTCCTACAAAGGCATTAGAGTATGGTCTTTCATTATATGTTCATTCCCATGGGAGCTCTTTCATTTAGCACCCAGACTCAGGCTAGGCTGTGCACTGTAAAAGAGCCACACTTGAACTATCTGCAGGAATGCAAGAAAAAATAAAAAGGAAAAAAAAAAGAAAAAAAAAAAGAAAAACAAACCAACAACCTGTAACAGGCACTTAGCATGGAAATTTCCAGCCCAAATAAATGGATGGTAAGAAAGTGAAACAGGATCCTACAGACAGAYGCATCAAGTAACTCTCACGGATTTTGACGTGAATAGTCCCACTTACACCATGTTCTCTAACGCTGCTCACAGCCACRCACCCAGTTTGCACTATTTAATTAGCTACAACCTACATTTGCCTGCATCCTTTAGAAGTACACACATACACACTCACCCTATATAAAAACTAACTGATAATTACCCAAATGTTTTACCAGACAGCTCCTGTATCATGCTACTGAGAACATCCATTCCCTGCCAATCTCCGACGACTTAAAACCAGTATGGGATCAGTTTACTTTTCACTGTATTGTACTTTTCAATCTGCAGAGAAAACCCACTGCCTTTCTGAAATAAATACACAATCATCATACAACAAACATCTGGGGGCCCAGTTCATCACTTGGTCAAATCAACTTAGGGTTACTTCAATAGGGCTATGCTAACTTATGAAAGCAAAAGAGATGGTTTGAATGCTTGCATATCACCTTTCCAAGTCAGGGCTAGAGAAGAGTGTTCATTCAGTGAGTCTGCATCCCTTCCTTCCCACAAACACACAGACTCCAGTCCTCTACCACGGGCCTAGCAGCTACAGAACTGGGATTTCCTCTCTCAGGTGACAAGCTACTCAGGACAGGATCCATTTCTCTCCTCAACTCAAGAGCCCCATCACCAAGCACAGCCTCTGGGCACTAGCAGAGTGTATGCCTATAACCACAGCATAACATCGGCATGAAGTAGGTGACCCCAGCAACTCAGACACCATGCTCCAGGGTGTCACACTGTGCAATCGTAGTGGTTGGCATCCAATGGTGTMTCCTCAGAAGGATTGTCTGACGTGAAATAGGACTCAAAATAAATACATTCATTAGCAAAACTTCRGTTCACCAAGTCCATGGTGATTAGGTGAAGTCCGCTTGAGGGAAAGAGTTCTCATACAAAGTACAAGGTTGAAACAAGGCAGCCTTCCTCATCCTGGTACAGGTCTGGTTGTCCCCTCCTCTAGAGCATTGTTTCAGGAATAAAGTGTCATCATCATCCACTGTAAAACAATATGGAAAGKGGGTTGAAATCATCCATCCCTGTGGGAGGTCTGCCATATTCACACCTGGAGTGGACTATGGGACATTGGAGATATTCTGCCTCCAGAAGGAATRGAAGCCATAATAAAGCAGAAGACTTTAGAAGCCTGAAGTTCCTGGTTGTTTGTAACCTGCCCTGTAAGTGGTCAGCTAAAGACACCTTTTCTAATGCTACAGAACAAAACATGCAGTGCTACATGCAGCAAAGGGGCCCGCATTTGACAGTCAGGGAATGGGCTTTACCTCAGATTCCCGGAGATATATCCCTTTGCCATCTTGTGTTAAGTTGCGAAAGGCYTCTGCAAAAGAAGTAAATGAGGAACGTTAACTTGATAGCCAAGAGATCACCACAGCGAAGGCACTGTCTTGGGAAAAACCTTAAGGCAGAATTTGTAGGCTATTCACAAGTGCATGTGAGCTTCTCTATTCTGTTACTGGAAGATYCCTGAAGGCTGGAACACTGGGAGCAGCTGAATAAAGTCAGGCATGTTAGTGCCTGCCCATCCATCTGCGAAACCTCAAAATGCAGGGGGTCCCAACCTTAACCGCTGCAATTTTGAGATTATGTGCAAAGTGTCTAAGCATGAGCTATCAGCTGTCTCATCACCACAACTGCAGTCCATCAAATATATATTCTAAGGTTCWCTTCTTCCTGGAAAAGGTATATTTCAAGGCTGTCTTCATGGAAAACGAGTACTCTTCATCTGTAATTTGCCCACCTCTTCCTACAGAAGCCTGCTGCAAACCTGCAGAGAACTAAATCATCTCTGATGTGTACAGCTTGGATGTTTGTAAGAAGGGACTGGTGGGAAGGTAAAGAGAGCGAGCTTGACTTCCTCTATATCTGTCCCTTGCTTTAAATTGATTACTCTTGGTTTATTCAGAAATCCAGTCCTGCTAATTTTGACCTTGCCACTGCCAGTGGGAGCAGCCTCAGAGGCGCCAGGGCTTAGCAGGCAGCCCCGCTTGCCTGGCCACACACAGAACACCAGCCTCACCTCCCATGATCTCCACTCGAAGCATGAAGCAAACAAAGCTCTCAAAGCTGATCTGTAAGTCAAGGTCACCATATCTGATTGCCATCAAATTACAGACTTCATTGCTGAGCGAAATGCCTTCATAAAATAGGGGGGGAAAAAAAGGAAAACAGAATGAGATGGCACAACTGAATGGTCTTCATCCCTTCTCCAATAGCTTTGTTTTTCAAGCCTGGCCTAAGATAATCAAATATTAGCCAGCCCAAATGAGACCTCTACACGAAGAGTCTCCTCCAAATTTAAAAGGGTTCAGGTCTGCTCCCCTGTACTTACAGTCCTTCCAGAGTTGGAATAAAATACACATAGGCCTCCTTTGCTCATGGCATATGAGGGTAATAGCAGCAGCTGGGTTTAAGAGCAATATTCCTCAAGAGGGTAGGAAAAGAGATGCAAAAGAAAATCCAGAGAAAGCTCATCCAGAAAGCATCAGTTCTAATGTCAAGCAGCAGCAGCATTTGCAAGGAATAAAAGCATTTTCTATTCATGGCCTGGGATTTTAATTTGCTTTAGCAAAGGTCTGCCTGGGTTTCTCACTGTGCTTTCACTGACTCAGATGAACTGGGTGAACATGCACCAAAAAGAGGAATGGTATTTAAGGTGTAAACATGCAAAAGAAGCTACAAGACTGAGCACCAGCCCCCACACAACACCCTGTAATAGCAACAGAGCTTGGTCCAGTATTTGGACCCATATGTATAATCTTCCATTTCTAGATCAAGCTTCAGACATTGCATTAGTGAAGTCTGGCACCAGTACTGCCTCCGTGCCAGTCCCACACTTCCAGGTTTGGTCCCTGAGTTGTCGTCATCAGCAGAGGTAGCAATTTAATATGAGATAGATCTGGCCTCCTGCACGCATCCCCACAACCTCACACAATCTTTTAAAATTCAATTAGCAATGCACAGGAAGGGATTTAAAAATTGGATCTGAAATAGGCAGACACTTCTGCTTCAGACAACAAYCAGCATGAGACCACACTGGGGCAAAGATTGAGCAGCCCATCCCATGGCAAAATAATTTTCAGATGTGTTTACCCAGCTAAAGAAGGAAGACAAGATAGCCAAGACCATGCAGACTATCATRTTTTCCACTTCTCCTGGGCTCTACACACAATTATCAAGATATTTCCCAGCCCTGGGCTTTTTTTCAGCTTTCATGAGCAAGAGGATGAGACCTGCCAAAGTGTGCTGTGGGCTCACCTGTCTCCTGTACAGCTGAATGCAGTTCCACAAGGTCAAGCTTTCCTGATCTGTTAGTGTCTCTCTTCTGGAAAACTTCCTGTGGGGTGAGGGAGTATTTTTAAACAAACCAAACCACCCAAAACCCAACAGATGACACCAAAGGGATTGTAAGCAGGGAGATATTGCAAGGGGGCATAGAAATTGTTGTCATACCAAATAGAAAAGCAGCCTTTTCCACAAGACTCTGAATTCCTGGATACTCAGTGTGCCAGTGGCATTCAGCTTAGTGGGAGAATTAAGGTCAAAACATTTCAATTAAACATTAGAGAGCACCCATTACATATATTAAAAAAAGAAAAAACCCAAACCAAACAACCCAAAAACTTATAGCCACTCTAACATTCATGCAATTATAATACGAGGATAATGATTTCTTAGCCCACATGCCTATTTATAGACTTGATCCTCCTCCCACTAAAGTCAATGGAAACCTGGCTGCTGATTTCAGAAGCAGGAGGAATCAACCCTTTCCCAAACCAACTCCATTCTGTCACAGCTGAACTGTTATTATGGAGGGTGAGAAGTTCAATAAGCAGGGCCATGTCCTGGTGGTAAAGAAATCACAGTAATACCCAGTCTGCCCTAAGAAATAATGCTCCAGTGAAGTATTATATGAGTCAGTAGCATCACTCATGACAAGGATACATCCAGGAGTGCCAAGATACCCCGGCAGGAATCCAGACTGAACCTGACGTGAAAGCTCTGGAAATCTGGAGAGAGAGAAAAAAAAATTGTTTTGGGGAGTCATTGAACGTCACTCAGAAAAATGGACTCTCACAAAATCCCCCCTCACTTGAGACGGCTCAGGCCCCAAAGCCTTTGTGAAACTCTACACCCACTCGAGAAGATGTATCATTTATGATGATAAAAATATGAGGCAACAGGCCGGATTCTACTAGTCTCAGAAAATCCAATATGAGCTCCCTGCAGGCATGTAATATAGAATGAAATATGGTACACTATCTCCAGCTATTAGAGAAAATGGAAGGAAAAGGACATCCAAAGCTCTAATCCCAAACAGAATTTACTGCATGACCTTGAGCAAAGTCACTTGACCTGAAGAGCTTTGGGGAACAGCACTGCAGATTAATTGAAACCCTTGTATTAAGCATCTCTCTCTCCGTCTCTTTCACAGACACACTGCCAGCTCTGCTAATATAATTAAAAGTACAGGCACTGCTGAAAACATGATGCTGCCTCAAAGCTTAGCATTCTGGTTCATATATAAGTTACATGAAGAGTAATAGAAATAGGCTCTAATTTCACTGCAAATCATGATTACAATTGGTCTGTACCTTCCACTGAGTAAGAGACAGAATCATAACTCACCAATCCCTTCTCTACGGAAAGTCAAGATGTTTTCATAATTTTACTATTGTAATAGCCCTGTTTAGTAAATAGGAATCAAGTCCTGTAAAGATTTTAAAATCACTGTGTTAAAATCAATCACTTGTGAAAAATAAAGACTCCCTGTTCAACACAGTCCTCTCACAGATAAGACAATGCCTGGTGGGTCAGTTCACAAAGACAGAAGAACTGTCCTTGTCCGCCTTTGTAGAAAAGAGAGTAATGTCAAATTCAGCTTAAGTGGAAAAGGCACCACATCAGTCTTTTGATCATCTTCTTTGTTGCCTGTAATGGCTGGATGGAGTATTTTCTATGTTCCACATTGGCTATTACCAGTGAAAAAACTGGGAGGAAAATCTGGATCCATCATTACACTTGTAATTTCATTGTCATTGTTCAGAGAAAACAGCCACTGCAATACCTCACTGCTGTCCATGTAGTGTTATTTATAACTAAGAACCAAATTATGAGCCTGTGGAGTGCTCCAGGCTGTCCCTGGCAGACTGGATGTCACTCATGACAGTGACAAGCTCGGGGCTCACCTGGCTCTCACAAGCATGGTTTACACAGGCCACCTGCACCTCATCCTGTCTCCCAAACACAAAACAAGGAACAGCCCTATGCATGCACAGCAGGGAAGAGTAAATAGGAATAGCAGGCATGAGCCAGGCACATGAAAGTAAAGACAAGACCCTCCTCCACCACATAAATTCCGACAGACCAGGCTTTGCACATCTTCCAGTTTGGTGCTGACAAGGCTGTGGCAGTGGCAGAGGGTGAAATGAGAGAGAGTTTCAGAATCAAAGCTGAGGTCAAGCTGGGTTTGGASGTCAAATTTAGAGTCTGCATCCATGCTTGTTCTCTCCCCTCATTCTTTCAGTTCGTGAAATTCAAACTAGATTAGCTCTGCTTATAAAATTTCTGCCATGTTGATTCACACGCCAGCAAATCCTTTTGCTCCGGAAATCTAACATGGCATCAGAAGAGTCAGTTCAGTCAGAATGAAGCCAGTTTCTCTTCCCAGAATTCAAGAAATAGATACAGGAGCTGAGGCTTTTTTTCCTGAGAGGGCTTATTTTACAGAAACATTATTTCTCAGCACTTACTTCTCCAAGATATATTATTCAAGATCCTCTGGAGCTGAACAGCATTTATTTCAGGATTCTGTGATATGGAAGAGAATTTTAATTTTTTTTTTTTCAAGTATTAAATCACTTTTCTCCCTCCTTTGTTTTCCCAGCATGTCCCATCTTCATTCTCTGCTTTTCTGGCCCCACTCCAGCCACTGTGAAAATCGATAGAAAAGACTCCCTTTGAATATGACAAGATTCTGAGCCTGCAAGAGCTGCAGTGTGCTCTGGGCTAAGTTCTCAGGGCTCCACACAGATCAATRCAGTAGCGCAGATTTCCACCAAGTGAGGATCCAGACCGTTAACCCTTCAGCCCTGGTGCCATCTGTCCCATCAAGCACGCTGTCAAGAGACCTGCTTCAAACGCTCCCCTTTTATCATTTACAAACAAAAAAAAAAAAAAATGGAAACTTTGGAATACTTCTCCTCAAGCTTTTCAAAGCAGAGACTCGCCCTCCTCCTCATCATACTAAAGTTTACAGATTTTTTAGAAGCTGTGACAATCGTTTGTTTGGAGGATTTTTTTAAATGTCACTCTTCAAAAATAAAAGCCTGTTTTCAGATCATTGAGACATGCCAGGGTAAAGCCTTTAGAAATGGCAGTACTGCCTCTGCCTCTGTGTGTACTTGGACATCCTGACAGCAAACGACCAGCACCTCACTGTATGTGGCAATTTCTAGCACATCAAAGCCAGACCATTCTCAAAACCAAAATCTTGAAGAAGTGGAAAAAAGTAAAAGCATTGCTTGTTTTAAGTAACAGCTTCCTTCAAAGTATTCCTATTGAAAGTAAAAATTTGTTTTTGTGAAACTGTGTTTGGCAAATACAGGGTAAGAAGCTAAATAAATGCAGTGACCTTTTCTGAAAAGTCAAACACTTGCATCCCTCACCATAGTTAGTGGGATCCCTGATAGTCAACTCCATCCCAAATCAGGCCAGAGAGATCACTACGAAGAATCACAGTAAGGATCATATCTCACCAGGAAAATTAGGGGAAAAAGGAGAAGATGGGACACCCAATACCTACTTCACCTCTCAAAGCAAGTTAGTTGCCATCCAACTGTGATGAAGCATGTATGAGACAAGGCTCAGTATTTCAGGGGCTGTTCTCTAATAGGTAACTTTCCCCAATGAACATAAGAAACCCTAAAGGGTAGGATGCATCCACACAGCCCACCACTTTGTCCCCAATACAAGCAATAGGAATTAATGTTTAGGGAGAGCATGTGAGCCTGGTCAGCTTCTGCAGTCCATTCTGTTGTTTCCCTGTTGGAAAAATGTTCTTAGAGGGTACATCCCTGCCCAGTCCTTTATTTGTTTATGGACTTTCTGCCCATCAGTTTGCTAATACCTTTTGAGCCTCTTGACATTGTCACATCCACCTTAAGTCCCAGGCGCTCACACCCTGTTGTGCAGAGAAGTATCCCTGTCTCAATGCCATCATATTGCTAAGCTTCACAGTCAAATTCGCTGCATGGAGTCATCACTGTACATACAACCCAACCTCCTCTCCATAGCCCCTCTCTGTTTCCTACACTTCCACAGACCTCCCTTGAACATCCACATGCTTTTACTTTCACAGAGCTAAATAGCTCTGGAGGAGTTTATTCTGGCAGCTCATGCAAGCACTTACCTGTTCAAAGTGCTTTGTAAAGAAATCCTCCCAAATCTTGCCTTCATACCTATCAACAATTTCCTTTAAGGTATTAAAAAAAATATGTATCATTAACTTGCAGAAGAAAAATACTGTCATCCAAGTTACTAAAGATGCTTTCCCAGAACTGCATTCCATCCCCTGCCCTTTCCACCTTCTGCCCACCACTGCAATCAGGGTTACATCACTAACTCAGCACACTGCTAAGATACCTCCCCATATCACAGAAATGCTATTTCTTGGAAAGAAATACTCACACAACACTCAGTGGAGAGAACCAATCCTCCCACCCCACCCCCAGCTGTGTAAAGGATGGGGTTCACTCTATGCCAAGCAGAGAGAGAAGGGTCTCTGTCCTCCTTTATACAGCCCAACAGAGGAGATGAAAGCAGGAAAGGCCCAGTTTATGCCAGAGGAACAGACTATGCTATAAATTCCCTGACACAAGCTGCAGATGTGCATGCACTGGCACTGAGACCAGTTATTTTGAAAATAACCTTTAGGCCACTGCATGGGAATAGTACTGCTAAGGTCCCATAACGTCTTCAAAACTTTCAAGGCATGAAAGGACAGGGAGAAGAGCAAGAATGGACCATGAGTCTCCAAAAAACCATGAATAGGAAAGACTGCAGAGCAAGTAAGATGGTGTCATTAAAAGGTGTTTGCAAAAAGGCAGCTAAGCTGTCTAAAGGTTTGCCTGTCTCACACATTTGACTGCATCTGTCCCCTTGGTCCAAAGGACTCTGTCTGTAAACCCAAGCTGTGCTATCAAAAGCGCTGCAACACAAGCATTCACATTCTCACTCAGCCTCTCCCTAGGGTAAAAACCCAACATTCAGAGCTGTAGACCACACCACAGACCTCCCACTTCCCTCACACCCACTCACCTTAGAGAGGGTGAAACTGGTGTTTCCGCCCATTTCCCTGGAGATGCAAAAGAGAAGACATCTCAGGGTTGTGTGTGTGTATCTCACCACAGGTGGCCCCCATCCCCACATGGGGCCCCAACCTGCTTTTGTAGTCTGTGTTTTATTCTCTGGTGTAACAGCTACAGTAAGGGAAGGCCTCATGCCCATACAGCACCCCAAGACCTGCTGGCATTTGAAGTATCCAAAGCATCGTTTCCTTACAAGCAACTGTCCCAGCACTGCCAGCACAGACTCCTGGCAAACTTATCCTTCTCACAGTCTCAAATATGAGCATGCTGCAAGAATTGTGTGGGCCTAGCTCAGCCCTTTTCAAAAGGATAAGGCCAAAAACAGTTCTTCAGCCACTGAGAATCCTAAGGCAGGAGAAACCCACAGCTGGCCTCTCCGAAAGAAATTGTGCTGCTTTCTGCAGAGTAAAGTCTTTATGCTGCCCCTATTAGACTAGAAAGATCAGACCATCCCAGAGAATTAGGTGCTGGCAGAGGGGCAGCAGCATCTCACCGAAGAACGTGCTTCCTGGAGAAGACCCTCAGGATGAATTCAGACTCTTGCTGAGGCTCCAGGGTGCATGGAACAATCACGTAGACACAAGGCTCCAGATGGAAGTCATGAGTCACTTCCCGCTCGTCAAGGAAAACCTGGTGCTTGTTCACAGGCTGGTGTCGGGTGAAGAAAGCTGGGGGCAGCTTTCTGTTGCTCTCCTGGTACTGTTCAGGGAAGAAAGATAAGAGAAATGTGTTCTGCCCCAGCTGAACACACGGACAAAAGGCRTGTGGAGGATTCACAGGCATGGCACAGCCAGCCTGCCTTCACATCTCATCCTGTTTTACAGCACAAGCAGGTAACAGAGCCCAAAGGACTCAGCCTCCTCACAGGACACGGTGGTTCTCACTATGCAGCACCCTTGCCCAGTAATAATGTGACAAAGGACTGGGCTTCCTGCAACATACCAAGAAAATATCACTATTTGTAAGGAACAGCAGCAAAGGCTGGGGAGGATAATCCATTCCTGTCAAAGTGCCTACTGCAAAAGTATTTTCCATGCTGGCCAAAATGACTGCAGGCAGGAACTGCTCTAGACACTGCCCTTCACTAGCCAGAACACCCCTCCGATCCCACAGGGACCACGCACTTTGTCCCCAGCTTGTCCTTTGTGCTAAGGATCTGGTAGCAGAGGATTTTTCAGAGCACCTGTGATCCGAGGGTACTGCATGAGCAACCTAAGCCCTAGCCCTGACTTCATGCAAGTGTCCTTGATCCGTCTGGCACTCTTTGCTCTGCAGGCCCTTTTCTGCCACAGGATGATGGATAAAGTGTTGATCCAGGCAACATGGAACTAATTTTAATGCCACTGAGTGCCCAGTACACAAGGCCAATAAATAATCCTGCTAGCTAAAACTACTGTCACCTTCTGATCTTGGCTGTTCCTCAAAACATTGAGCCATTTTACTGTGCAGCCTCATGGGGAGGTGCTATTCCTCTTCCTTTGCCAGTATTTTTCTTACTAATAGAGCAATCTTTCTTATGAAGGGTTCAGGGTTACTCCTCCTCATGCCCCTTATGTTAAATTCAAAGTTTTTATATTCCAGTCAATACTCTGTTGACAGTAGCTCCAATACCTTAGATGCTCTCAGCTTGCCATCTCTCCATATTGATCTTGGCAACCACTACAAACCTGAAATTAAAGTCCTGGCTGCCACCATTCCCACTCAGGTGAGGCAAAGCACTGCGCAAGGGCCACACTCAGACCCCTCTCTGCCAGGAAATTTACCTTACTTGTAACCCTGATAGTGCCCAAGATATTTAAGTCAGGAAAGAGTGGCATCGTACCTCATGGGTACCGTGCTGGAAATACAGTAACTAGGAACACAATTGTGCTGCCCTAACCATACACCCAAACTAGTTCTTTACCAGCCCAAATTCTCATTTAAGAAGAGTTCTGAGTAGTAACAGAGTAGAAAATATTAAAGACAAAAGGAGCTAAACCTTTCCCTGCTTTAAATAGCCCTCTGAGGTCAGGGCCAAAATTGGGACTTGCATCAGGATTTAACTTCCAGGGCCCTTTCTCAGGTCCCAAAGGCTCTTGGAGAAAGAAAATTCTAGAAATACAGCTGGCCTGAGGAAGCTAAAAATACCTGTAGCATCAGCTCCAGAGCATTCCCAGACAGGAAGGAACCTGAACTCCCTAGGAGACCTCTGACTTGCATGGGGCACAGGTTCTTCTCCCACCTCATGCCAAGACTGGGAGGCAGCAGGTGGGCAGCAGAAAGGCAGCTCTGACTCCCATGACACAGCCAAGAATTGGGGCACCATCCCACAACTGCAGCACAGACAAAGTGCTCATCAGGTAACACTGGTGCCACTTGTAATACCTTTGAAGAACCAGTACAGAAGCTGAACAACTAATGCCCCCTTTTAAGGCCAATGAGCCCTCCTGATACAGCTGCTTTTCAGAAGAGGAGTCAGTGGATAGCTCTGCATTAATAATGCCTTGCTGTGGTGCTTTAACAAACTCAAATACAGTTACTTGCTGTCAGCCAAGGAACAAAGACGAACACACCACCGTCAGTGTTGTCTTAACAGCTGCACTAGCCCAGGTCCCCCAGAAAACAGCCAGCAGTGGTGACAAGAGACTCACCTGTAGGCCCACCTGCAGGAAGAAAAGAAACACATCTGTCAGACAGGTGTCTCACAAAACACAGCTGTGTCATTCCTGGGAAGCAGAGCAGCTACATCCATCCATCTGGGGTCTTTGCCTTAGGAGACCTCAGTCCCTCCACCTGAAAACCCTTCCCTACAGTCACCTCTCCATAACTGCGCAAGCTCACAGCAGCAACAAGTCCTGTGGCTCTGTTCAAGGGAGGAGAGTGGCTCCATGGTGCTCTTCCTGCCTAAAGGAAGGGGACTACTGGAACCCTCTCCCAGCTGTTGCACATAYTCTCAGCAGCAAAATAAAGCCCAATGTTCTTTGAAGCAAATGGGACTTCTCACTGCTCTGCAGCGTGATACACAGCACACTGGAGAGGCAGAAGGGGGGCACAGAGCCAGAGGGAGCCTAGCCCTGATGTGTGAGAAGACTGTGCACAGGCAGGAGGAAAGAGCACAGACCACCCTGCACACAACAAAACTCTTGGTCTGCAGAGCACTACAACTTACAAAGTCTTGAAAGTTCTCCTATTTGGAGAGAGCAAGAAAAGCAAAGCAATTCTTCACACCTTGTAGAGTAAAAATCCAATGAAAAGGTGAGKAGCTCGGTTCCGGTGTTTGCTGCTGTGCTTCTGCATGAGGGATATAACCACACTGCACGAACTTGGGCTTTTCTTACTGTCTTCAGCTGGTAAAACATTCAACCAGTACTGAGGGTTCATCCAAAAGTTGCCTAAGTAAAAAAGAAAAACATTTTGATATCATTTTCCATCACAAAATTGATTGCCAGCTTCCCACATGATGCCTGGCATTGAACTGAATAGGTCAGAGGTTGTTTGGATCTCCAGACCCCACAGGAATTTGATTTTAGGGTGCAGTTCACAAGTTTAGCAGTGCAACTACTATCTAAGACAGGAGAAAGACCCAGGAACAAGGAGCTATATTTTCACTCACATGCAACTAAGAGCTCACTTTGTTTATAAATATATCACTATTCCTGTTTCACCTCTGGTGTATGGGCTAGCTGACTTCAGACTCTACCTGCTCTGCTTCCAGAAAAGCTGAGTCTCTGTGTTTCCTGTTCACTTTACTTAAAACATCACTCCCTGGAGAAGCTGAGGATGCAAATTTTAACAGACAAGTTTAATGCCCTAGAGCAGATCAGTGTTGGCAATTGATCCTGGGATCCTAAAGCTCATTTCATGCTATAATCAGCCCACTGCCCTATGTTTGCAAGCAATGCATCTTCTGTGATAGCACAAGCCAGTCAAAGTCCTTCAGCTGCTTATTTCTGATGTTTGTGTGGAAGCTTAATCAGGAAGCACATGTTTTTGTTGTCAATTTTATGCTAAGAGCTTATAAGGAGCGGGTAACTGAGTCAGCAGAGCATTCAAAAGCCAGAGTCATCCAAAAGAGCACCCCTCACCATTACAGAATCCCAGACTTCCTCCTGCTGTACTTCCTTTAACCCATCTCCCACTCTTCAGGGAGTACATCCACTTTTTCCCATCTTCCTGGCTCATCAGGTCTGGAGTTAGTTTACAGATCATCAGCTCTACAAAATGAATCTTAAAATCTCGCAGAGACATCCTGGGAAAAGAGTGCGAAGAGACATCTTGTCAGCAGTTTAGTTTAGCCCATATGGCTCATAAAAAGAAAAGAAAAGGGAGCAGGGAACTTCGAAGCTGCACCATTCTGTGTTACATATGGTAATGCTCATATTTTATTAGGCAGTAAAGGAGAGAGCGTCTGCTTCAACAGCAGCATCTAAGAGTAGCAAATGCACGACTAAAACTTCAGCAAACGATAGCAGCAGAGAGAATGAAATAATCTTGCCATCAAAGGGAATGCAGTGAAATTACAGGGCGGCAACATTGCCATCTCGTGGCAAAAGCTGAGGAGGAGCCACGGACAAACAGGCAAGCAAGAGCTTCCCGAAGCTATGTTAAAAAAAAAGGCGGGACAAAAGCCCCTGAAAGCTGCCCTTAATCTCCAGCAGCCCCAGGAGCCCTGGCAATGTCGTGCTTCTTCCTCACTCCTGCACTGAAGAACAATGCATCCATTTCAGCACAGCTACTGCTTCTCACAGCATCAAGCTGAGAGGAGCATGGGCTGCCATAAAGCACATCACCTATGCCTTGGCCTAAGTGGCAATGGGCTGCTTCAGCTCCATACGCAGCCCCAGGGCTACTGGCAGAGAGGGGAGAAGTAAGACTGTGCCATTACCAGAATTCTCCATCCTCCTTCTTTTTCCTCAGCAAAATCTTCTCCTTCGGGCTCAGCAGCTCCCACTTGCAAGAGCTAAGAGGAAAAACATGAGGTGACTAATCAAATGTGGCCTAAGATTCAAGGCAGAGGATATGCTTTCCTCTATAAAGAGAGGCCAAATCCCTGTCCCTACATATCGCCGGTATGCCTTCAGCCAGAAGAGATTCCCCATGACCTCTATGGGTCCCATGAGATGGAGGTAAATGGCTCCATTTTTTTCCAGCAGAAGCCAAAAATGCTCCATTTCCATCAGCCAGTCTCTTCACTTGAACACGCAGCTTCCAAGTACTTAAAATATAAAAATCTAGACCTGCTTTGTTGGTTAATTTTCTGTCAAAGGAGACATAATAGGAAGAGTGTTTGGCATAATGAATGAATGACTAGGACAGCACAAGAGGCAGCTGGGAGTCGTTTCAAAGGCAGGCCTACAGTATGTTGCTCATTATGCTCTTCAACAGAACAGCTGGTGTGTTGTCATTACGTGACAGACACGCATCAGAGAAGTTACTGCTCTGCAGACAAGGTGAAAGTCATTCACATTCCCAATAACCTCTGTACTCTTCCCTCCCTTCTACCCCCTGAGCCTCAGCAAACAGTCTGTGCAGGGAATGAAGTGATGCTTGGAAGGAAGAAACATGCTCCACTTCAAAGAGGAGCAGGACACAAGTTTACAGCTGCCCATGGTCTAGAATTCAAACCAGTGTCTTTCATGGATCCCCATTAAAAAAACAAATCAGCTAGAGGCAAATATAGGGTCCATTTGCCTCAGTAGTTGTTTCCTCTAATCTCATACCCGATTGTATCTCCCCTAAGAGCCAGGAGAGAGGACTCCTTTGCAGCTACCCAACTCCAACACTTTTCAGCATGCGGAGGACTTTTCATGGCTGTGTGTCCTGAAATAAGCTCTTTTTTAGAGCCTCCTGCCCAGCTATCTGTCCCTTTGCATGCTACCCAGATCACAGCAACATGGTTAGCATCTCATGTTCATATTATGTTTCCTCTGGCATTTAGCAAATGGAAAAGCAGAACTGATCTTGCTTGTGTTGAAGCTGCATGTGTGAAGTGAGCCCAACTACATAAGCACTATCTGTTGGAGACATATAAATCTATGGAGTCATTGCTTTGACACCAGAAGGTCTGTGCATGCAACTGTTATCTTACTGCTGCCCTCAACATTAATTCATGCCTGAAGATGGCAGCATGTTTCCTCCAAGAAACCTTTCCTCTGCTCAGTGTCACACCTTTCCTTTTTTAAACTCACCCGTCACTCCAGTCTCCTTTCCATTCAATTTTTCCCCACGGATTTCTCAGTCTCACTAGGTTTTCTGGTCCATATTGACAGGTCACCTGCAGAAAACAGTAACACTGTGCTTACCAAGGTCTCAGCAGTTCTCATCTGGTTTATATCATCGTACTATGTCAGATATTAACAATGATTTTGTTTGTTCTCATAGATGCCAGCAAGTATGATGATAAAAATCTTTGAGCATACAACTCTGAATGCTGGCAACAAAGAGACTGAGGTGCTTCATCTTACATTCTAAAGTGAAACCAGAGACATCACAGATTCCTGATCTATAGGCTTGACTGTAAATTCCTCTTCCTTTCCCACATATGCTCATTTTGTACTCATGTGAAAGCCAAGTCCTACCCCAGTGCAATGGCACAGCACAATGCAGCCCACCATGTGTGACCACACAGATTAATGCCTCCTGAACTGGGATGCCATGGTGGCAGGAGAGCGAGCCAGGCCAATCAGGGGCTTTGTTGGCAGCACAAATGGTGAGACAGCTGACTTCACATTGTTTCCACATGCTTGGTCAGTCCCTTAATGCTGCCTGGCTCTTCATCTCATCAGAGGAGCCAGGCTGACAGATACGTCACTGAAAAACTCCATGCCTAAACCCCTCCTGCTCCTCCTATGGGAGACACAGATGTGCATATCCAGCTGCCCTTCCTAGTATCCCTTGCATGAGGTACTGAACTTGCTTTCACCAACATGTCCAAAGCTCCACAAAGTCCTTTGCCATCCTTATCAAGAAWAGATATTCTTGAGGCTGGACAAGACAGTCATCCACCAATTCAGGTGGAAAAAGCTTGGGATTTCTCCTACTCTTTGGGACCTATTATTTCACTGTCCTTTACCTCCAGACAAATATTTTAAGGGGACTCCCAATAATACTTCTGCAGATTAGCGGGGTCTACCTGCACTCTCTGCACAGGAGCACAGTTCAGTTCCCTTACTCCACCCTTGACTCACATTTCTATCTGCAGTTTTTCATATTTTGGCCCTTGCATCTTTACTTCCCTATGGCCTCTCCACTGACTTCATAGGAAGGCTATTCACCCCAAGTAAAAAGCATATCCCCAAGTTTCAGCACATCCGCCAGCAGCCCCAAAGGCCAGTCCTCTCATCCTTAACAGCTGAGATGCATTTCTAGGTGATGCTCTCAGCAGAACCCTAAGAATCATTCCCACCCTTAGAGATATGTTGATCCATAACCATTGTCCTTTACATCCTAAGGCCTCCATACTGACATGGACACACCAGAAAGTGAATCTTAACAAAGCACACAGTCTCTTTTAGCCTTAGACTAAGAAAAGAGATACTACAGTTCCACTGGTCAATGGTTGTACCCATGACTGCAATAAAAATTGCTGATATCCAAATTAACCTGGACCCAGAACATTTGGGCCAGTCTTACCTTTCTAATACCAGTTACTGTGTAGGCATGGCCAGCAACAAGCCCATTCTTCAGGACCTTTGTTGTCTGTATATAAGGAAGAGAAACAGAAGGAAAATGAACTTTTTATTCTATCCTTACTCATACAGTAGACTCATACCAATACCAGAGACCTGTACTCATGTAAGCAATGACTTTCMAAGCAAATGGAGAACTGAAAATTAAATAAATAAACAAATTGAAGCTCCTAAGAGCAAGGTTTTGCAGTATGCTTGGAATTGGAAGGTCAATTGAGAACATCCCTTCCTAAATTCTGGGTCTTTGGCTGGAGACCATCTCACTTTAAGGAAGTCCAGGAGGTTAGGTTTTGATTATAAGAAAAGTAGAGTTTCCCAGCAGCTGAGGTGGTAGCATAAAGCTTGGAAAGCAAGATTTGAATTCATGTTCTGAACTACACACCTCTCTACCTTAAGTATAACTTTATTCCATGTGTGTCTGTACCTCACTGCACCATCTGTAAAAATGGAAAATTTATTTTAAAAAAATGGGAAAAAACAGTAGGTCCTTATTTAATAGTTTCTTTGGTAGATAAACCAGTTCCTAAACACAACAACAGAGAGCTGAGAGCAGCAGGGAATCAATCCATGTGCAAAGTTTAACATGATGAATGTGACTTCTGTAGAAAGCCACATGTGCCAGCGTTGATACTTTTTGAGTCACAACGACCAGCTGAGCAGAGGGAAACAGGTATGGAGAGGCTTTAACCTGTAAAACCATTTGAAGTCACTCCAAGTCTCACCCCTAAATGTGTCTGACAGCCCATGAGAGATCTGCTGTAGGTGGCTCTTGTCAGGATATCCCACAGATCAGGAGGAGCTTCTGCAAGTTTGATCCTTGTATTGACACCCCCTGTAAAATCCACCAAGGCTTCTGAAACTTGCCCAATCTGCAGATCTTCATAGGAGCCAYAGAGCCTAGCAAAAAAAGACATCAATATATTCTTTGGGTTATAGTCACAGATGACAGGTTGAGAACAGCTTGCCAATGAAAACATAAAAAAAGTGCAAAAAGCAAAAGGAAGGCTGTAACTCAAGTTTAATTTTAGGAGAATCTTTGGCATTTAGGAAGAGGGAAATCTACAGAATTGCCTCCAAGACTGGCCATAGTCTGAAAGGGACTCTTCATTCGCTGTCATCCCTCACTGCACTGTAATGAGAACATGCCCACAACTTCTTTGATAACTCTGCCTTAGAGAACGCTGCCTGAATTTATCACCAGGCACTGTGCTGTATCTAAGATACAGTGCCTTGAGAACTCAGTCTCCAGTCTGATTTTCTTTATCATTGTGGTGCAACTTGATCTAGTCTTTTTGTTCTAACACCAAAGGAAAATAACTGAACATKCTCACCTGTGTGTGATCTTTTTCTCAATGTTAAATAGGATTTTTTTAAATAGAGATTATTTCAGCCAAATATTAACAAACTCCCTCAGTTAGGCCTTGTCGCTTTCTTCTTAGTGCTGATACTACCACTAGAGTTTACCACTGTAGACAAAACACTCTGGAGAGAAGCCACTGTTCTCACCGAGCCATGTGACTTGCTGCATGCCTCAGCTCTGGGGGACCCAAGAGCAAGAAGATCTCCCAAAACAAAGCGCAGTGCTTCAGCAGACCTCCAACATGAAAATCCTTGGAGGTTTCTCACACTGATAATACATCAAAGGAGGCTTTGGAAATCATTCACCTTTGYAAATCTCTATCTATGGTGTTCCACTCCTCTGCGGTATTTACAAGGAAGGCACCAACCTAGCCAATACACTGCAGACAACRATAACACTCAGAGGACAACCCCCCACAATAGGTCTGTTTTCACAGCTAAACCATTGGATTTAAACTCAAGGGCCTGGACTGATAACAGCTACTGCAATGGCAGCTTTTACTGTGTAATAATAGAAAGATGAGAGCCATCTACTACACTCCAAACGTAGCAAGGCCTAGGAGATGGATTTATAAACAAGAACAAACTGCGTAGGCACCAACCAACATATTTTTGAGAGAATATTTGGATAACTTCAAATGAGTCACTTACTTAGCATATGCCTTCTCCAGAAGGGCTCCCCAGAACACGTTCTTGTAGACTGAGGAAACAAAAAGCAGCTCCCCCGCCTCATTCACCGGCAGGCGATCATCAACCACCACATCAACCCATTCCCCGAAGTGCCAGAACTGTCAGGGGAAAGGAATGAGCTGATGTTTCCCTTGGAAGGGACGTTCCCTTGAAACAACAGGAAAGGCAAGGTAGTCTAGCTGTGGGCACAGAACAAGCTGCTGTGGGTCAGTAGGGTGTGCTGACTCACCCACAGAGCCAACTCCTCAGCCCCACCCAGCCAGAGCAGAAAACAAAGCACGTATCAGGTGTAAAAGGAGTAAGCAGGAAAATGAGCCACAGCTGGACTTCTGGGGAAGGAATTCCTAACTGCAGCGTAGCAGAGTTGCACCAAGAGGTGGGCAAAGGGGCAGAAGACTGGAGCAGATGTGCTCAGGTCCTGCTGACTGCTGCCACTCTGGAGAAGTTTTGTCTGGGTTAAAATACGGGTAGGACACAGCTGGAGAGAAGGGCCAAGCAGAGGTGTATTCTCAGACTGGCTTGCAGTTGATTCACTGCCTGCACTACTTTGTGGGAGGGGCGATGGGCTGCTCTCCAGAGTGGGATACCCTCTGCCCACTTGCCCCTGGCCAAGGGGAACCACGTACAAATTATCTGAGGGTGTGACACACAACGTAGCAGAGGATTTCTAAAGATCTCCTGCAATCTGGGGGAGCAGCYGTACCCGGAAGTGGAAAATGCCAGCATATTTCCTCTCAAAGCTCTGGTTTTGTGGCACAACTGCAGCCAAGATGTCCTGGTGGAACGTCAGGGCTTCCAGGGCTGCCAGGAACCAGCAGTTCTCTGTGCCAAGACAAAAGGACACATGCAGTTGGCTGAAAAGCAAGAGCTCTCAGCCAAGTTCAGCAACACCACCAAGATCCCACCAGAAGAGCTGTTGTGCTGATGTCTTTAAAAGTATAACAAACCATACATAGAAAATTAGATGATCCAGACATGTGCTTTACTTAACCAAACCATGGTTAGTTTATAATTGTTCTCTCACAAACTTTTCATTTGGGTACTGTTTGGCTAAATAAGAAATTTAGCAAGCAATAACTGTCAACGGAAACATTCTGGTTTTTCCTGACATTGTGTAGGTTTTTTTCTGTTCTCTGTAAATGCACACCATTAAAAAAAACTTTTCCATTTTTCTTTGAAAACATTAGCTTTTCAGAAAAGAAAAATAATTTCCAGTGGATCCCACATGCAAGACTGTACTTAGCCAACTTTGGTTTTAATGATATAAAGAACTTAAGAAAATAATTTAGTCCCACTTCTACCTGTTTTGCAGATGACAATATATCCTTTTACTTTAGGCAACACGGGCATAAAATTGTTTTTCTAACTGCAAGACTGAGAAGAGAACACACTCACACTGAGCATTAGGTACAGAGAGTCCTGCTTCTGTGGTCTCTGTTCAATTGCCAAGCAGCAACACCACAGACCAGTAAGAGCACAGGACCATTTCCTAATAGGATGGACAGAAGCAACACACAGTGGTGACTTCAGCTTCTGCAGACACCTCTCATGCCTCAAATCCCACCTCAAAGCTTGCCAGCTTATTTTCTGAACCTATGCCCTCTTAATGATTGCTTCATCCACACCACGCCAAGTGAAGAGAGGAGATGGACACTTATTTCTATGCCCAGTTTTATACTCTCAAACTTCCATGCAAAATGTTATCTTGTCTAAGAATACTTAGATATTTATACAAAGGAGTTTCCTTACCCACCAATCCTTGGCAGAGATCAAGTTGCTTTCTGTTTGCAGCATAAAATACAGGACTATTGTGCAAAGCCTGGAAAGCACAAAATGAAAAAGAAAAAAGAAAAAAAGGAAGGAGAAAGTTAAGTCAGTAACATGAGCTGGTTAGCTTGAAAGTCAAAGCTTTCAAAATACTGAGAGTCCCYTTGTCCCAGCAGATATTGTTCAGGTATAAATCTAGTGTTATGTGCTCTGGCTAACCTGACACCAGCCTGGGCACACATCTGTGCTTGGTTCACAGTGAATTTGGTCTCTAGTATAGGTCACTGGTGCTCAGATGCATCACCATGGGTTTCCACAAGCACCATGCTGAGAAGACAACCCTTCAAACCTGCCACTCCTCCTCCATAAAAGTTTCAGCCAAAAGAGGTTACAATGGGAGAGCATAACTGTTCAAACTTTCACCCAACTTGGCTCACATCTCCACAATTTGATTGACAATTGAGCTACAGACTGATGGCTGCTACACACATTGCTGTTGCTGTGACAAGAGCAGGTCTGTGAATAACTGTTCAGAGAGAAAGAATGTTTTTTTTTTTTCCCTTCACAAGTGCCTCTGGGGTTAAATTAATAACCTAAGTGTCAAACTTAAATTTCACTCGAATGACCCAGAAATTGCTCAAGCTAAGTTTCACACTGTTGGCTTTCCCTGCAGGCAGTAGCAAAGAAATAGCAAACCCTCAGAAGGCAGCCACAGTAATTAGACACCAAGCCCTGTTCTTGGTGAATTTGGGTGTTCAGTTTGCAGGCCATCAGTCATAGATGCAGCAAGCTACAAGCCTGCAGGGTGAATGGCAGAATCTCAGCATCTCCTCTGCAGCACAGGGACTGAAGGATGCACAGCATCCACCCTCAGAATCTTTGCTCAGAGAGTTTGGCATCCAGAGCAAAGAGCAACCTTCTTCACAAGGCAGTTTTAGAATCATAGAATCATGGAATATGCTGAGTTGGAAAGGACCCATAAGGATCATCAAATCCAACGCCTGTCCCTACGCAGGACACCCCAAGAATCACAGCAGAACAGTGGACTGAGAGACAGAGGAGGTTTCAAGTCCATTCCAGTCTCTGAGGGGTGGAGAGACACCTGAAGGGCTTTGTAGAGGCCAGGACTCCTGTTGACCTTTTTTTCTGCAGAAACACAACCTTTCTGAGAAATTGTTTAAATCTGACAAAATATGACAGCTAGAAAATAATTTAGCTAAGAGATGCTCTCTGCTATTATCTGACAGAATTCCCTACAGACAGGGTAATAGAAGGAGTCAATGCTTCTGAAATTCTTACATAATTCTATACATTGCTTTCAGGAAGACCTGATTGTCAATACTCTCTTCAGTGGTTCAGTAAGAGCAGAACGGCCATTGCTAGTACCAGGCCTTATCTAACTGTGCCAGGCCTCTGTCCTGACCTGCTAGACTTGTTATCTACCATTTGTTATGAGAACTTGCGCTGTGACCAGCCCTTGCAGCTGGGTGTCTCTTGTTGTGATGTTCAGTTTTATCATGGAATACCAGCAAAGGCCTTGGAAATGTGAGCACAAGTAGAAAACAAAGGCCCCAAAACTAAAACCAACTCACTGACTGATGCTTACTGGTTGTGGTAGAAGCTCAGCCTTGAGAGCTGGGAAAAGACTGTTCCAAGTACAATAGACTAAACAGTTAAGCAGGGGGAAAAAAAAACAGCCCAGCAAAGAGGATAAGGCACCTGCCTGGCCTGGAAAAGTAGCAGCCTCCAGCATCACAACAGTATGTGGTACACGGGAGAGAGGGGTCAAGGGCTAAGAACCGTCTAGAAACCCAGAAATCTTCTAAAAGGTCATGATCTTGAATTCTGGGGAGAAGGATCTCATCTATCACTACAGAATCACAGTGACATCACTGTAGCTGTGAGCTCCAAGGAAACCAGCTCTCCCCGCTCCCTTCGCCTCCTCTCCCTGCCTGCTCCAAGTGTTAATGGATATAAACTGAAAAAGGCTGGTTATGATTCTGGGCAACAAATGCTTCAAAGGCAATTACGAAACTCCATGTACCCCAGCTTCCAAAATGACACCTGATGCAATAAATGTAATCCCTGGAGACATTAAAGTACACCTAAATAAAAGTCTAAGAGTAGTCTGTTCAATGCTAAAACTATTTGCTGGCTATCAGCTGTAATCATCCTCTTACACACAGTACTCACTGGAAGTCACTTACATGTGGCCTCTTCCACTGTAAATTTCGGGGTAGTTTCTTTAGCAGTGCTCCCGTTCCAATGGAGCTGATGTGAGCAGGGAAGGTGTCGTCTGTAAACAAGCGTTTGTTCTTCAAGCACGACTCCAGCAAAGCCTGGTAGTTCTGCTGGATGGGAGGGGTGTGTTTTTGAAAGATACTCCTGCCTAAAGGCACAGGTGACTTATTTTTTCTCAAGCACGGCAGAAAAGGCATGGTGATGTCTCCAATAACACTAGGATAATTTTTTTCCCTTGAGGATTCTGCAGGGATCTCACGCTGCAGAGTTCTGCTGGAAACTCTTGTTTTTCTAGGATGAGGTGTGTCTTCTTCAGAAGAATTCCTGATAGGTACAATAAGTATAAAAAGTAAATTTAATTCTGGCTTTTAAAATTTTCTCCTTAGTCAGCAAGGGTGGGTAGGGATAGTGGCATTCCCAGGAGAAGTGCAGACCCGCCCACCTATGACTGCATTTTCAAGGCTTTATATCACTGTAGATCTGAGTGAAATCAAAATGAGTGACCCCCACTGACTTCTCCTAGAGCTTTGAAGCCAAACACATGGCTATTCTCTGTCTCTCCCTGGACTATTTTAGGCTCTCCAGGCATATTTTCATAACGTGCTGCAACATGAATGACAGTCTTTATTCAATCACATTCTAGCTTGAAGTTATTTCCCCTCCCCCAAAAAAGAAGAATAGCAAGATAAACCAAATGCTAACAGAAAAATGGAATACATTAGGTGTTACAAAGCCACTACTCACACCCCCATGATAGTTATTTTGCCCTTTTTGCCTCATTTTGGAGAATGATACAATCTCCCCCAAGAGATCACATTCCATCTTGCTGAATACCACAGATTCACACATGAAATCGCATGCTGAGGTATTTTTTCCCTTGTAACATTCAAGACAGATGTTTCTCATCCCCCCACTAAAAACACCAAAGAGTGGTGTCCTAGCCCTTTTTTAATATTAGAGCTATGTTAAACATTTGCACCACCCCTTGCTGCAAGTGGTGGGCTCCTGGGAGAAATCACGACTAAAATCTCAGCAGGCAAATCACTCCCATCAGTGCTAAGAAGGTGATCATAATCAATTAGTACAGAGTGGACTGAAACAATTAACTGGGATGCAAAGTTTAAGAAATGGTTCACATGCCATAATGATACAGTATTTGGAAGGCTTCTCCACAGAGGAGGCTCTTGGAGACTCAAAATCCCTGCCCCAGGCACCTGAGGATGCTGGTCTCAGGAACCAGTTGATTGTTACTCCCATAGAAGTTGAAGGTCACCAGCAGTCTCTGTGAGAAAACAAACAACCACAGACTGTACTGTCCAACCACACAGAGCCCTCATTTGTTATAAACTCACTCTACAACTGATCCACAAGGCTTGACCCTCAAGGGCAACCAAGAGAAAATCTTCAAAATACAACCCTGGAAATGAAAATTCAATTTTCTATTGTACAGTAGACATTTCAGAGCTGAAAAAGAATTTAAGTGCCTAACAACTTGCTTACTTTTTCTCCAGATGAAAAATACCATCTCTCCTTCCAAACCTTCCCTTTTTACAGCCATTCGCCTTCAYGGCTGCAACAACATGAGCAGCAGACAGAGATAGATTTAAGAGAAAAACAAAAGGAAGAAAACAGCCTGGAGACCAGCTGCACTTTATATAGACAGACAAAACATGTATGAAGAAGAATTTCTCAATTTGCTGCTCCCCAGGAAAAGAAGTGAAGAGCAATTGGCACACTTTGAGCTACACCGAAGAACAAATATTTGAGGCTTGATTTTTGGGTGTGCAGAGTATTCACAGTGCCTGATAAACTCATTTTAACCTTTCACCAGTTCCCACTTCACTCTGGCATTTATTTGAAAAAGAATTTTCATACACAGGTCTTGAAACCCAAAGATAGTATGAAAAAAAATGCTTTCAAAAATGGAGTTTTAAATTACCTGAATACATAGCCTTATTTTCAAGAAATTCAGCCAGCACCCCTGACTGTAACAGTGTGTGTTGAGTCAATGGTACTACTTTGTTTTGTAAACCTCCCAGCTGAACCTGCCTGTGTGTTGTTTTAAACTCTTTTCCAAATTACCTGGAAATCTTCGAACAAAAGATGCAATGAAGCATTTTATGTGTCATGAACAGTCACTTCTTACACAGCTATAAAGTGTTCCACCTTGTGTTTAACCTTCTGCCTGCTGTCTGGCCACAGTCCTGTGTACAAGCAGGAACCAGATACAGTTGTGTATGACCAGCCAAGGTATTCCTGGAAATCACCTGTACTCCCCTCAGCAATGGTACTGAGCCAGACTGAAACAGTGCTCCACCACGTCCTCCACCACAGGTGGAACAGCATGTGTGTGTGTCTCTTCCAGCAATTAAAATTTCTAAGGGAAAGCAGCCAAGCGTAGCAGACAGAGGTTAAAAGCTTTAGAGGGAAGCCATGAGCCAGGAGGTTAAATGGATTTGATTCTCTATTCTTTGCACGTTCCCCTAGTTAGCATGTTTACCATCTGATGTAAGTCCTTCCACTATATTAGCATCCTATGATCTCCCCTGAGCTTTCTCAACATCTTAAATGCCTCATCCCTAAGTCTTAAAGTGAGAAGCTGAAGAATCCACGGAAAATCCTTCACCTTTAGTAAAAGTAACTGGACCATGAATGAATTCTCTGAGAGACTCTTACTCTGTGAGAGGATTTACCTCAGGCACCACTTGGGCAGTGGGCAATTTGAGGGCTAAACCTGGAGATGAGAGAGCTCAGCCCAGTTCTTCTGATCTAACAAAGACAATCCAAATCCAGGCTGAATTGCTGCTCCTGATTGTGTGGAACAGAGTAAATGTTTGCATGCAAAATAATAAATTTTAGGGTGAGCAGAACAAACGATGCAGAGACATCTTTACAACCATTCGTGTAATACAGCAGAATGTTAGCTACAGAAATTAGTAGTCGTTAGTCAAAATGATAGTGTGAGTGTATTAGGCTTTGTTAATCTTTATTAGTCTCTAAACAAACAGCATAAAAACAGCACTTATAGGTACAACCGCAAGTCTTTGATTAAATATRGTGGTGTATTTCAGAAAAAAAACCTCAAAGCTGACTCCTGCTCTTCCTGTGGGCTTTTAAAGCAAATAGAAATATCCTGGAAAGAAGCACTGAACGATGTTTTCTCACAAAATGAATGAATATAGAGACAGGTGGATGATCTTTCCCTGAACTTACTGTGCTTAGATTATTGGCCCGAAAGTTGATTAATACCTTCTGGTGCTGAGATTTCAAGGTCGAGCAGCGAACCTGCTCCCACTGATCTTAACAAAAAGTCTGTAGCAAAAATGCCTGGATGGCTTTCAGAACTTCAAGCAATACCTCTGACTAAAGATTCACTTTTAAAGACTCTGGTTGAGATTTAAAAATATATATTCTTTGCTGTGGAAATTGTCCAAGCTACATCGAAATCAGTGGAAATACGAAAATTCCATTGACTCAAGCTCTGGCTTTTAGCACTTACGGTTACAATATCCTGTTCAGAAGCATCCCAATCATTAGAGATTCTGACTACTCTCAAGTCCCACTAATGACAGATGAAATTTTTGATCTCTGCAGAACACTTAGTGATCAAGTATCAGCCAAACAATCTCTAAACAGCAAAAGTGAGAGAACAAGGGTGCACAAAATCTGGGTTAGCTAAAACAGCAGCCTGTGTTCCCAACCACTTGGCAGGCAGAAGTGTTGGAGCTGTGACATGCGGGGCAGCTGATGTGGCTCATCTAGCTGCTTTACATCACACCCATACTTCCCACGTTGAAGCTGATACAAACTTTTTGCCTTTCCCTTCAACACTTCCAGAGAACAGTACAGCAGCAGCTGCTGCATTGTGTAACCAATACCCCCATCTGATCCCACAGGACAGCTTCATCTTAACACTGTGCCATGGTGACAGTTACACTCCTTTCAAACCCCTGGAAAATCCTAATSCTGTGCTAGCCAGAGATGACTGCTAAGTGCCAGCACCAAATCCCTCTACACAGCACTTGGCATCTGATGTCCTACCTTCTCCAGGTGTGTCCTCACAGCGAAGGATAATTGTTGCACTGGCAGTGATGCCTGCTGCTCATAAATAGTATATATGTTGTCTCTACCTACGTATGTATTTATGTGCATGCATATATATCTGTCTCACATACGTAACCCCAAGAGCCTGTCCTAACCTATCAAACACTGTGGTAGAAGCAGGAGGCGGGGAAAAAAAGTATATTGAGCAATGATGAAAATTTCTTTCAACACAAAATATTCCACAGAAGACACGAAAGAACAGGTCAGCCCATCAGGCAGGCTACCGTTTGACTCACCCATCACTTYAGTGGAAAGCAGTTTCCTTGTTTAGTTTGTCTTTTGATTATTCAAAGCACAAAACCCCATGTCTCTCCATATATCACTGACAAGGTAGAACAAGATGTGCCTAACTGTGTCTTAAAACATTTTAACAGGAATTCTGCTTTCAGGAAAGAAAGAGTTTAGAGAGAAAATACTCTCAAAACCCCCATATTTTCTCAGAACAGACGAGGACATGACGCTTTGTCAATCACTTAATCATAACAATCTCTACAAAGAACATTTATGTAAGTTTGATGGAGGTGTATGTCCTATGACAGAGACAGACAAAATCATTCAAGAGTTATAGACCAAGCTTCTGCACTGCAAGGATGGCAGAGGGCTCAGAGGATTTTTCCTTCCAGCACTATTACAGACATCCCATCAGTCAGGTCCCCTGTGTGCAATACAAGCTTTCTTTACCATATAGATTTAAGGAGGGAGCTCTCTGGAAGCAAGAATGCTTCCCACTCACTGGATGTACATTATCCAGTCCCACATTCCCCATTTGTGGTGGCACTTCTGGGTACCAGCACCTTGTTCCACCTCAGGCAATGAAGGGCTAAGAGCAGCATGGGGAGGGTAGGTTATGGGAAATATGAATGAGCAGTGAGGGCAGGAGAGGAAGGCAGCAGCTTTCTGAGTTGCAAAGGCAAAGCAATGAGTGAGGAAAGGAACAGACTAGGCTGGAGACGATTTTATGTCTCCATATAGGCCATATGGCACCAGCAGGCAGTTGAGAATTTTGATCCAGCTGAACCGGAGGAATCTCTCCTTCCCTTACTTACCAAATTAGTGCATTTGGTTTAATTCTGGGGACTTGCTGTGCCTTCCTCTCCCCTCTTTACTTTCCCACAACCCTGGTTATTCCCTGTTGAAGCCATCACCACCTGAACTTTTGACACTGTCTACTCAGGTTTCACACTTGGCAATGGACAAACAGTGGCAGTAACTGCACTGGCAGGAAGTTAACTTTACTGAGCTACACTGCTCCCACAAGCTTCTTGAAACTGTCGAAGTGCTATGGTCTGAGTCACCACCTCTTTTCAAATTCGGTGACTTGCAATTTCCCCATCCTCAGATGTTCTCTTGTAGGAAGCAAACCTGTCGAACCTAAGGCAGCAGATAAGCAAACACACATATGTATCACCATTTTACAGGAAACAAGTTCCAGTTATACAACATTGTGTTTTGCCCCCCAAAAAACAAATACTACATGCAAATACTGCATGACTTAGTCCAACCTCACTGACTTTCAGCAAAGTGGAAGTGAATCTTTTCCAGCCAGCCTCTCTCTCCTGGTAAAGGCAAGCATCCAGCTAAGTGCCAGCCCTGTTACCAGCAGCAGGGGCATGACTGAGAAACTACAGAACTAAAAGTTTAATCCATCATATCTTTAAAGGCAAATTCTATAGTAGAGGACAGTAGCAGACCCCCCTCAGGATCAGATACAGATATGTTCTGAGCACTGCAGTAGAGTGGCTTCTGTGCAGGGCAGTCAAGAGAGAACTTTTACATTTTGAAAATGTAAATTATTAAAAAAACCTCAACTTACTAAAGATTGCACCATAAGACCAATCTCTCCAACAGAAAACCATCCATTAAAACACCCCTGTTTAAGAAATGAAAAGGAATAAAAAATGAAAACAGATTAAAACTTTCAGTTTGATTCTGGCAGAAAGAAAAACCTAATTATACTCTAAACTTCCTTTCCTAATTTTACTTCCCTTTGTTTTTGGCAAGCTCTATACTTCAAGGTAAAGATAGTTCTTGAGGAAGTCAGTCTCAAATGGCAAAGAAAACAGGCTGAAAAATAAATAAAATTGTGCAATGTTTGTGAGACACCTAAAGAAAGTCTATAAAGACTGTCAAGTTTCGTTGTGATCTGTCCTGGTGATAACAAATCCACAGGAAAGGGACCCTCTTCAGTCAAGGCAGAGAAACTTGTTGGGGTTTTTTTTGGCCATTTGGCCATCGGATATGCATATTTGTGATTAGTGCAATTTAATGATTAATATCCTCACCTTGTAAATGGGGAACAAGCGTGCTTCTGCCATACCTGTAGCAGTCAGCTCCTGCAGCCTGCACAGCAGAAACCTTGCTTTGCTCCCCCATTCACTGCACTCAGGAAGGGCACCAAGGTGGCCTGGGGAGATTTACAATCAAAGGCTTCCTGGCCTGACCTTTACTCAGCTCTGAGGATAACACAAGCAAGCACCAAAGAGACTCCACATATAGCTGTAGAAATGCCAGAGCGGCATTGCAGGAGCACAGCCCTTAAATGGCAGAACTATCTAGAAGATGAAAGAGAGTTTTTTCCTACAAAATGAGTAATTCTTGCCAAAACATGTTGAATTCTATGGGGCCTTTCATTTTCAGGAGTTTTCACTGGAAAGGAGTCATCAAATTCTTAAAGCCAAAAGCCTCTATTTATAAAACTAAAGAAATGAGGGAAATTAGTCTTAAGGAGATTTCAAAACATCAGTTCCACTTTCAGCTCTAGGCATTGGCAGGAAAGCAGAGAAGTCTGATCTTCAGAAAATACAGTCAGCCTGCTATGTTSTTCCAGAAAAAGAAAACTGGTCCCTGGAGTCATTGCTTGCACCTCATGGGTCAGGCCATGCCAGAGAGCATATGAGTGCCTGGGATCACACAACGGGAACAAGGAAAGTGTCTTCTCCTGCAGCAGAAGGCATGGAAAAGGACCTGGATCACTGTTCAGGCACACAGGGCCACGCATTCTCTACGTGTCCTCCCTCCCATGAGAAAAAAAGGTTTTAATGCAGAATTGCCTCTGCTTGTGCAAGGTCTGGGCTCCTCCTGGCTTGTAAATGGCTGGGAAAGGGCAGGAATTGTCACACGGCGGGACCGCTTCCAAAACTGCCTCTTGCCACATTTTTCAGACCCATGGGATAGACTAAAGTGAAAAATCCTTTAGGAGATATTTTAGGGAAAAAAAAAATCCCTGCTCTATCCCAGCTGCACAGTGGAGATGGGCCTGACGGCCTGCCCACAAGCACGCCAAGGCACAGGCTGCTGCTAGAAAACCCATGTGGCTGTCCTGTCATCCCTCGTTGCTGGCAGAATAAAGGAGAGCAGATAGTTTGCCCATCTCATCTGCTTACCTGRAGAACTTCTCCAGCCACAGCCAGAGCCCTCAGGAAGTGAGGGGCAGCAGTGCAGCCAAATCATTGGGTTGGGGAAAAGAAGAGTCAAGGAGACAACTAAGAGGGCACCTCATCAATGTATGTAAATATCTGAAGTGGGAGAGCCAAAAAGATGGATCCAGGCTCTTTTTGCTGGTGCCAAGCAACAGACAATAGGCAAGAGGCAGCAACTGATGCACAGGAAGTTCCACCTGAATATAAGGAACAACTTCTTTATTGTGCAGATGACGACACATAGAACAGGTTGCCCAGAGAGGGTGTGGAGTCTCCCTGACTGGAGACACTCAAGAGTCATCTGGACACTATCCTGTGCCATGTGCTCTGGGATGACCCTGCTTGAGCAGGGAGGTTGGACCAATGACCCACTGTAGTCCCTTCCAACCTTACCCATTCTATGATAGGTTGAGGACTCAGCTAGGGCTAGCAGTGATCAGGAACAGCCGTCCCCCTCTCAGATTTGCACTCGCAGGGTTCATTTCCGTGGATTTTTTTGGTCTATTTAGAAGCAAGGAGAGCAAGAGAATAAAATGGCGGCCGGGCCGCGAATCCTCGTAACGGCCCCCAGGCGGCGCGGCGGGCCCGGGCCCCGGCCCCGCCCCGCTGTTCAACATGGCGGCGCCCGGCGCGGCTTCACCGGCCGAGGAGAACAGGCGGCGCCTGCCAGGAACGGCTGGCTTCCGGCGCCCGCCCCTCTCCCGGAGGGCCGTCCCTCCACGCCATGCCCACGGCGGGAGCCGGCAGCGTGAGGGGAGGCGGCGCCCGCCGGTGCCGCTCGGCCGGGGCTGCGCGGACTAGCCGCTGCTTCAGCCTCCCGCGGGGACTGTTTTCCGGCTGAAATCGCCGGCGCAGGTGGCGTGAGAGCGGGCGGCCCTCGCGGGTGGGCGCTGGAGCGGAGCGAGGCCCGCCTGGCCTGAAGGGGATGCGCGGGTAGCCCGCGCCCGCAGCCAGCCCAGCCCAGCCCAGCCCCGGTGGTCGCTGCGGAGCTGGCGTCAGGCGGCCACAAGATGTTCAGCTGGCTGGGCACCGACGACCGTCGGAGGAAGGACCCGGAGGTGTTCCAGACGGTCAGCGACGGCCTGAAGAAGCTCTACAAGACCAAGCTGCTGCCGCTGGAAGAACACTACAAGTTCCACGAGTTCCACTCGCCCGCCTTGGAGGATGCCGACTTCGACAACAAGCCCATGGTGCTCCTCGTGGGGCAGTACTCCACGGGGAAGACCACCTTCATCAGGTAAAATCCAGCTGCTTGCCGCCCCTCTCCTGGGCATGCCCGCACCCTCGACGCCTGTGGGCTGGGGTGGGGTGGGGCAGAACGTGTCCCTGGTACTTGTGCTGTGCCTTAAAACCCTTTTTGTTACCCTCTTCGGGTCCCATCAACAGCTTTTCATTGAAAAGTCGCCTCCATTCAAACGCAGAGCATTCCTTCCCAAGCACAGGATGGTGTAAGATGTTCCATGAAACACCGACGTGGCAAAAAGTAGCCCAGGGCAGGGCTGAGGAGTGCAGGCAGGGCAGGAGTGTGGAGATGTGAGTCACTGGGGCCCTCTTGGCCGTTCAAAGTGCAAAGGCTTTGGGACGCCTCGTGTGGGGCATTCCCGTGCCTGCTCGGGCCAGGCTGACCCTGCTAACAGCCATTCTTTTCAATTTGATGTAGCTTTTGGGCGGTGAGGCAGATTTAAAGGGGGTGCTTTGGTTTGCAGTGGTCTCTGTTTCACGCCTATTTCTGTCTTTCTCTGCACTGTCCCTGAGACAAAGCTCAGACCCCCGTTAGAGTAGCGTGTGTGCTTGTGCACAGAGACCTGCCCCTCTTCGGGGTTCCAGAAGTAAAGCCGTGTTTTAACTGTGTCCTGCTCAGCGGAGATGCTGGGAGCAGCAAGTTCCTTTGGAACTGTAAAGAAAGAGCAGCTGCAAGCAGTGAGTGTGAAACTGTCGCAGAGAGGGTTAAACTTCTCCGGCTGGACTTGGTTGCAGGGATCTCTGTTCAGCCATGCTGCTAGTTCAACTTGCAGCAGCCCTTCCCTTGGGATCATAGCTGAAGCTGCGCTGTCTGTGTTTCCTATGTGATTCATAAGCTAAGTGTTAAATTCCAGCGTTTTTCTGGTGTGGCTGTGTTGAAATCTGTGGAATTACCCCAGTGTAAATCTGGACACAAGCCGCGGGCAGCCAGCCTTTTGTTCTACCAGTATTTCTTGGTGAAGGAGGGAGCTGCAGAGAGTAGAGAGAGGTGAATCAAATTGACTGTACCTCTTATGCCCCTGCATTTCTCAAGGTCATTGCTTTTCTTTTTTTATGTGCTGTAATATTCCTGCTGCTAAGTGTCCTGGGCAGGAGCCAAGAACAGAATGCGTTTCTCCTACCTTGGCATGTCCCTGGCAAACAAAGTTTAAGAGTTAAAAGGCTTTTCTCATGTGACCAGGGCAGGTGGATGGTGAAGGGGCGCGAAAGACCCAAAGAAACATTTGGCACATGTTTGGAAAGAGAGTTATTCTCCTGAAAGGTAGAGGAGATAGCACAACTGCCTAGTTCCAGCCCAGATCTTTGTTCTGTGACTTGGTACCAAACCTGTTTGAAAAGCTCTTTTGTCCTCTGGGTTACAGACACTCAGAGCCTGAACATGAGGAGGTTGCCGAATTCCTGATATGGCTAACTAAAGCATGGCTAACTAAAGCATCTAATTCTTTTCTCTGGATTGCCAGCATCAGTGTTTCCCTGCAGTTTCACCTGCATGCTGTTGCCAGAGACTTCCTGGCTTTGCCCCTCTCTGTTCAGTGAAGTCCTTCTTCTGTAAGCCTCAGCCCCTTTTGCAAGAAGGTCGGGTACCTAAAGCATGTTCCAGGCAAAAGGAGAAGATTGAGTGTTTGCTCATGCGGGATGGCAGCAAACTCTTTGCTCTGCTGTCAGCAAGTGGATTTGAGCCTCTCTGACAACTGCATTTCACTCGTACTTGTGTCCTCTTCTCTCAGCCTTGTCTGGGCACAGGGCTGGGATGAGCGTACACAGACACTATGGTCAAGCAGAAGTGACCAGGAGTTTAGGGAGCCTCTCCTTCACAAGAGYGCCAGATGGACCCGAGAAGGCCTTCCAGAAAGGCAGAGTCCTCTGTTTATAATAGTGCCTAAGAAGGTGAAAGTTGAGAACTCTTGAAGAACCCCAGGGCCTCTAATAGCAGGAGAAGTGTGAGAGTGTGTTACTCCAGTATGTTCCCAGTCAAAGGCCAGAAAACCTCGTGTTGCTCGTGATAGGCTTCCAGCATGAGCTTGCAGGCACTGGTCATTAAAGAGCCGGCATAAGCACCAGATTAGCATCCAGAGTTATTGTGGGAAGGCAAGTGGGAGCTAAAGCTGAGACCAGGGAGGAGTTAAAGGGGGCTGGGGGAGGAAGTGGGAGGGGAGACAACCATTATGTCTTAGCAGTAGAGTGAAGCAACAAACAGCCTCTAGACATTCCTTCCATAATCTTGTCAGGATGGGGGATAAYTAGTGTTATCCTTATGTATCAATTCCACTGTTAAATTGCATCCTGCTTGTACTGCCATGCAATTTAGGGAGATGACTTAATGCCACTAAACATTCATGGGGAATGAACTCAGTTCCAGTTTACCTGGATCCCAGGACACCTTTAAAAAAAAAAGAGGATGAAGAACCTTAGTCACTTACCTAAGGAATGTCTGTCTCTTTCCTTGTTTTGGGGAATGTGAGGTGGAACAAGGAAGAAATGCAAGGCTCTGAAGCACCTAAACTGCAGCATCTTGCAGTGAAGCTGCTTTCTTGTCAGGAGCTGACGGCAGAAAGAAGGCAGTCAAGGTCAGCTGCGAGAAACATTCSTAGCGGCTGAGGCGGGGAAGAGGGGAGTTGTGTGGGTCAAAGCCAGTGAAGCGAGACCAGAGCAGGGCGTGTTTTCAGTGGAACCATGCTGTTCTCTCTTCTGCTTAGAGGGACACAGAACTGAGCCTTATTCTGCGATGTGAAAGGTGTAGCATTGCTAACTGCAGCTTTTCCATTCCTGCTTCCTGCTGTATCATCTCTTTGTGCTCACTCCCATTTCTCTCCTCAGCATATATTTGACTGACACTTTTCCACAGGGCTGGGGTCTGAAAGTCTGTACTGGTTAAAGCAAGGCAACACCTCTTACCTGGGAATATCTGACATCCACAGCAGGATGTCACTGGAGCTTGCCTTTATAACGTTATTGCTTTTTATGTTTCCTGTAAGAGGGTGGGAGTACAGGATAGAACATTACTCTCCTAATTAACTTAGATTCCTTGGTCTTTTCTAAAAATAATCCTGGCTCTAGTCCAGCCATCCTGCTAATAAAATAAACAAGTCTGCCAGAGCCCTACTAACTGTCAACATAGCTTGCTTTTCTAGTGTGGCCACCCCTTCCTCCTACAGCTAATCATTTACACGTCCTGGCCTCTCCACACTGTTTGTCACAGGCTACACGCAGAGCTCTGGTGTGACCTCCCCGTGTGGCCCTGAACCTTTCGTCTCTGCCTGCAGCAGGCAGTTGTCACCATTTCCTCCTGCTCTGCCCTTCCTCCCTTTCCCGCTCGGCATCACCTCTGCTGGCACACTCAGCAGCATCCTGCAGGGCTCCTGCATGACTCATCATGGGCAAGCAGCCCCTTCCCCCACATCCTGCAGCACTCCTGCCCAGGGAGCCCGGCATCTCCTTACCTTCTGTGCTGCTCCAAACCCACCTGGGAAAGGGTACCCCGAGCTAGGCTGGTGCTTATGCAGCTTTCCTGCCCCTGCCCCTGGCCAGGAACAGGCCTGAGATGGGCAAACAGCACGATGCTTCCAGCCACATACCTACTCCAGACACTTCTGGAAAAAGCAGATTGGTCATAAAAAACCTGTTTCCCTCCTGCCTGGGGGGCTCTGCAGACTTCCCTAAGCTGGCCGAAGGCCACTCCCCCAGGCCTTTCAAGGTGTTCAGCAGCTCAGCGTAAGGCATGGCAGGGGAAATTGCTTGCTGGTGGTCGGTGTTTTCCACAGCTATTGTTTGCTCTTCTCTCCCAGAAATCCCCACAAATGTGACAATTGCATGTGTTCTCTAGCTTGCCTCTGGTAGCCAAGGCAGCCTGTGTCACTGCTGAGCAGAAGTGCCTTGCCCCCATCAGACTGTGTCAATACATCCCCTTGTATTTGTCCTTTGTACAATGAGATTCTTGTGCTGCTGACACCCTGCTGCACAATGTACCCAAATCTGCCAGAGGCCTCACTTAAAATAGATGCTGTGATAGTGGGCAGTACAAATCTTCATCTCTCTCCTTTCATACCACTTGTTGCGCATTAAGTCAATAACACTGGTGTGTAGCTACTTCAGTGTATGAGTGCTTTTGTTGAGATTTTTTGTTTTGTATTTTTTTAAGCCTTACACAAGAAATAAACACAGAAATGCTTTGAAACACTAGCTGAGTGGAGCTGTGATAAAATTCCTGCAAGCAGGCTGTCTGGAGGAGTGTTGCTATTACAGGACTTTTGGTTAGACTTTCTGGGAAGCTTTGTCTATAAATAACAAACAACCCTCCCCTTGGCTATTTTCTACTACTGCTCAAAACTTGTSATATTACACCTGCATCTCAAACCTGTAAAAAATAAAAAGGTGATTGTTACAGCAAGGGAGCAACCTGACATTGGGAGTAATAGACCTTTCTCAAAGCATTTCACAATTGTTAACACTGCCTATTTCTTTTCTCTCTAGTATTTGCAAGGGGACAATGCAAAGATTTATCTCTATGGATTCAGTGAATTCCCATCTGTATAAAGCCACTGACTTGGCAGCAATGTCCATCAGGGGCTAGTGTTTGAATTGCCATCCAGGAGGCATGAGCTGAGTTTCCAGGGTCTGACCAAGTGGCTTCTAACCTAGCAAATAGTTGTGTCAGTGTAAAGAAGTTTCCAGGGAATTGAGCCAAGAACATTCATAGGATAGTCTACAGAGCCCTTGGTGGGAGAGAAGTAGCCCCTCCTTGTTCTTGGATGCTTCAAGCTAGACAGGAGTTACTGTAGCTGCCTGGAAGGTGTTTTATGATCACCAGCACTACCTGCAGTCTGCTTTTCTTAGATAATGACCCACTTCTATAGGAAAGTGAGAAACCCCTGCACAGGGTTTAGATAGATAGGATGTATCCACTTTAGTATAGGACGTCAGAGGGCTGCTCTCTTCCTGGATTATTTCAGGTTTTTTGGGAGCTGCTAAACAGCTGCTGTTGCATCTCAGACTTCCTGCAATTAAGAAGAGTCACTTTTGGTGGCATTCTGGTGAGCATGGGACTTGGAAATCACTTAGGACAAAAAGTACAAGAAAATACATGATAATACACCAATAAAGGAGGTGGTCAGCTCCTGAGGGAGTTATGGATTTCATTTCTGAAGATATTCTTGTTGCAGTATGAATGTGTACCAAGCCAGATAAGTAGCAGTGACTTGTCCTGGGTATAGATTTGCTTGTTTTACCTCTAGATCCAGTTGATTTGGCCTTGCCCATTAGGAGCTGAAGATGCATTTGCTGAAATGGTGTCAATACATCGCCTGCACAATTTTTTTTCGTTGCTCCTTAAACACTGGATAGGGATCACCTATGTTAAAATGACAGTGAAAGCAGAAACCCCCAAAAAGTTATCACAGGCCTTTATGCCAATGGTTCTATAGTCCCTCACACAGGGACTTCCCTTGCTGATAAGACGAACCCGAGTGAACCAGTGCTGGTGCTTAGACATACCAGTCTCAATCGTGAAAAAAATCTTCAGCCCTTTTCCTGTTTCCTTTTCCACAGTCTACTTTTAACATCACAGCAATTCTATATTTATCTTTCTACCTCCTAAAGATTAGGTCAAAGTAATGGGAGTACCAGCTACCTTCTGGCAACAAGCAACACAGTGTTATACTAACTTCTATAATCTGGTAGTCATGTAAGTATCCAGAGCTTATCAGTTGTCACTTACCTCTGACACCATCCCATAGGGCTAGACCAGTTCTAGCTACCTTCTTCAAGCCACATGTACCTCATGGTCCTAGTTTCAGCACCGGATCAGCAGGTGGTTTTCTGCACCCACACACACAAACACAAACCTGACCTCAGTGATGGCRTTTGGCTCCTTCATGAGCCAAGGGGAACTGTCCCATGCAGACACCATTGGCCCACCCTGAATTTGGCAGGGTAAGTCAGGATGTGGTGCCAGGGTCCTATTGGAAGTCCTGCAGCCCCACGGGTAACTGTCGTTCCGTGAAATTTGCCGAACTGTACCTTCAGGAAATAATAAGGGATGCTGTGCTTGCTGTGCTGTTTAACTTGATAGAGAATATCGGAATATACTCCCCCACCMACGTGTGTAGTGCTCAATATGCACGAGCAGTTTGTGGTGCGGACCTGTAGCTGCATTTCAGAAGCACACAGGGACAGAGACTTCAGACTTCAGTCAAGTGCAGGGGAAGTTGGCATTTGAGGAACTGATTGGGACTGGGGGCTAAGCACAGTAGTTGGATGAGTCTGCTGAAACGAGCAGCAGTGAAATGATTGATATTGGCACTGAGGGCCAGTAGGGTTTCAGGGTTAACTCTGTGATTGCAGTGAACTGCTGTTTTTACTTTGCTCTGCTAAGTCTGTTCCAAATGTCTTGAGGATTGAGGTACACAGAATGATGCAACGTGATGAGAATCTCTTCCCAGCAGCTATAATCATCTCAATTTCTTAATCCACCTTAAGTGAGCTTTCAATGTTGAGATCGTAAGTAGAAAAGCTACCAAGACATTTATCAAATGATTCAGTGACAGTGCTAAAAATAGTCTCAGAAGGATCCATGCTCTTGAGCTTCATAATTACACTGAAATCTTCAGTACAACTCGTTTAGGACTTAGGCAGCTCATGTCTCATGCCCACACCCTGTTTCTTCACTTACAGGTACCTGCTGGAGCAGGATTTCCCAGGGATGAGGATTGGACCAGAGCCTACAACTGACTCCTTTATAGCAGTTATGCAAGGAGATGTGGAAGGAATCGTTCCTGGAAATGCATTGGTGGTGGATCCCAAAAAACCGTTCAGGAAACTCAAYGCCTTTGGCAATGCCTTTTTGAACAGGTCAGTTCTCACTTGTTCTGGAGAGTAAAGTTAGAACCTAATGAGCAGCATAGCTAATAATGCAAAGGGATAAGGTACTACAATTCTTTTCCTCCTTTCCACATGGCTGATGCAAAGCCATTCCAGTCCTACCAGATGCCCATAAGTCATTTACTGAAGGGCTGAGTAACAAATTCAAGTGGGACAAACCTTCATTTTACTTGAACAAACAAATCAAAAAGGACATCACAGCCTGTTAAGCTCATCCTGCAGGAGACTAGAGGTAAATATCTTCATTACACTTTCTCCCTTGGTTCAGTATTTGTGGCTTCTTCCATTCTGCAATCAAAACCAGGCTCTCTCCATTCCAATGCCTTATACAAACAACCTCAGGTGCAAGTTGATGACCACTCTTAYGTGTTTCCTGTAAAAACAGAAGCAGCAGGCTGTTTGGACAGCAGCTCTGTGACATGAGGAATATAACCTTTCCATCCCCTAGACCCAGCCCAGCCATAGGGAGTTCTGGAGCTAGGCCTTGCAGGAAGCCAGCAGCACACACCCATATCCTAGATGAGCACAAACTGTGCTGCAGAAGGCAACAAACTGACTACACCCATCATCGATGCCTTCCCTGCTTACACAGTGTGGGAGACACTGGAAACATGGCAGCTGCTCAGCCAAACAGCCAGGAAGGCTGGGATGGGCTCTGGCTCCCGTTCTATCTTCCGAGCTTAGAGCTTGACTGGCCAGAGGGTGCAGCATCTCCTACCAGTACTGACCGCAGGAGTGCTGGCGTGGGCTGCAGCAAGGCAGGGAGGGACCTGCAGAGAAGCATGAGAGAAGCTTGCTGGGAGAAGAGGGACCTAGCTGGAGTCACTGCTGTGTGGAGAACCTCGCAGTGCCTCAGGAAGTGGCAGTGACTCTGGAAGCAGTATGTGATCACTGCAYGGGGCCATCATTCAAATACATCAACATGGTCCTGCACCAGAGAGACTTTGAGGAAGTCATGTTTTATAGGGCCCAGAACATCTGCATCTGACCAACAGTTAGGTCAGGTGACTCCCCACTCCCTGCACTGGGAGAAAGTTGATTTGCCCTAAAAAAATAACAGGTCTCCTGCCTGGAGTGCAGAGATCATAGATGAAGAGGACATAATTCAGAGCGGCTCTCCTGATAGCCAAGAACAGCCACAGCTGACAGACAGTTCATTGCAGAGAAGGAACATCAGGCCAGGCATGGGGGGCACAAAAACAAACACTTGTGCACTAGCCTGATGGATATGTCCTGAATGCAATTTGCTCCAAATACAGCAAGGGATCTCTGCATGCATTAACCCAGTTCACTGCATCGTGCTGTGCTCGTTACGCTTCTTCTACTCTTCCTTCTCTTGAGGAAGGAGTCAAGCCTGTGCCTGTGAGGACAGCAGGGCAGAGGGACACAGCAGTGATTCAGCAGCAGCGTAAGTGCAGTCCTTCTAGCAATGCAGGGAGTAGCCGCAGCAGCTAATGACACCTTTTTGTTGCTGACATGAAAAAAGAGGGAGTAATGATTTCTAAACTGACAGAGAAAGACATGCTAAGGGGGACTGGCTCAGCAGTGTGAGCATCACAGTGCTGCAAATGCAGGTGCTAATGCCCAGCTAATTAGGAAATTAAACACATGCAAGAATTGACTCAGAGTGCTGGAAATTTAGTAGATGCAAGTCCTGGTGCACYCACTGGACCAGATCAAGCCACCCACCCTTACTCCTCTTGTGGGCCTGGCTTCTTGGCTAGAGACAAGCAGAGCTATCTCTGCCTTGCACGTATCTTGCTGCTGCTACATATATGCCAAGGCCCTTACCTCAGCTAAGAGGCTGTGAGCAAGAAATTTGGAGAAGGGAGCTAATGTCCAGGAGCCACTCCCCTAAGCTGAGATAAGGGTGGCCATGGGCAAGTCCGCTTTACCCAGAGGTGGTTAAAGGTAACGCTTGGCTGTGGGCACCAGCGGAAAGGAGCAGAGCAGCATGAGGCAGTCGGTCAGGCTGGTCTTGGCTGAGAGGTGGCAGCCCACAGCACTCTGTCGTGTGGGGTGGAGAGCCTGCTGGCCCAGAAGTGAGCATCTACCCTTAGCTGGGACTCCCTCCCCAGCAGAGACTGGGATCTGCTGCTTTCCAGGAAGCAAGGGAAGAGTGGTACTGTCAGGATTTGGCTGGGAGACAAGCAAATTGTGCTGCTCAGAGCCTGTCCCCTCCCTCCCTTCATTCCCAGGAGATGGAGCGCCTCCCCATACCTGGGAGATAGGATTGACAAGCTGCCCAGAGCTGAAAGGAGGATAGCAATTCTGCAGAATCCTGTTTCTTGTCTGCTCTCTCTGCCCCAGGTTGTTTCTAGGCATTGAGAGAAGGGCTTGTTTTCCTTACTCCAACTCTGCTGGCCAAACCCCACCTCTGGGAAGATCCCAGAGAGATTAAAGGTTGCACCTTGTTATCAGGAAGACTTGTTTGGCACCAAGGGCCTGGAGCAAAATCAGGAATCTTGGCCATTACTTTCATATCACATTGACTAGGGTGCAAGAATCCTCCCATCCCCACAGCCTACCTTGGGAAGCTAAGGTGGAGTCCTGGTTTTGTGTTGTGAACAGCAGGAAACGTGGATAACAGGTTCCTCCTTCAGCCCTGTGCTCTGCCTGCAGGGGTAGTGAAACACTAGTTTGGCACCACGTTCTTCCCTTCATATGGCCCCAAACAGAATTAGGTCATGCTCCTCGAGGTCCTGCAGTTCTGCTGGGACAGCAGGAAGGCAGCAGCCTTTCTTTGCCAACAGAGCCAGAATGCACTCACTCATGCTGGCCTCTGACCTTATATCTGAAACCTCCTGTGGAGTACTTTTCCTAGAGAAACTGGTGGAAAATCCCCCTGCCCCATTTAATATTACAGCACAAGGAATACTCAGGGCTGTAACAATGGAGAGCAAACCTGAGTTGGCAGGACATGATAATAATATGACCTCCTGAGCCTTTTGTTCTCTGCTGCTATGCCTGGCACTCAACAGGATAATCAAGCCAGTCCCCCTCTTTGATATGAGGTATTACACATTCAGAAATGCTCCCTGTTGCCACCTGCCAAGCTGTGGATGTGGGAAGCTGTAATATGTGGTCTGAAATAGCTGACAGCTTAGGGGAGGAGACACTCTTTAACCCTTGAGAATTCACTCTTGTCAGAATCTTCTTGGAGTCATCCAAGTAGAAGAATTGGGGTGGGGTTGTAGCATAGCCTGGAGGAGCTCAGAGGTGCAGGGGCTTCAGCAGAACCAGACACTCACCAGAGCACTACAGGGCCCTGTCTGCCTTGACTGCATCGAGTGGTCCTTGTGCCAACCCCCATCCTTTATRTGGCTCTGCCTCCTCCCACAGTGACATGTTTTTATGCTTGGATGTCACACCACCCTATTAATATGCATATGTACACACACACACACACTTTGAGCTGCCTGGAATGCCATCACAAAAAGGCTATCCATGGAATGCTACTGGGAGCCACGGAAGCAGATAGGCTTTTACTGTCCTTTGCTGTTACTAGCAACTGAAATAGATGAGCTGCAGCCCACTAAGCACAAGTGACTCTTCTTAGGCAGTGATTTGCATGGATACAGGATGGGAAACAACTAGCTAAAGAGCAATTACACATAAATGGAGCTGCAGAGGGGGGAGCAGTGAATTACAAACTGAACGTAATTTAACAGTCTCATACTGCTGTTAAAAAAGCAAACATTTTACTGAGATGTATAAACAGGACTGTTATACGTAAGAGATAAGGAGCAGTCCATCCACTCTGCTCACCACTAGCAGGGTCATGGCTGGAGTACATCAGCTTGTGGCATCATGCCTGAAGAAACATGGGGAGCAGTTTGAGAGGACCCAAAGGGAGGCTGCAAGGGTCTTCAGGGATTTAGAAATGAGCTGGAAAGGCAGCTAGAGAGAACTACAAGAGCTAGGAAAAAGAAAAAACAACCACCGAACTGTTTTCTACAGAGAAAAGACTGAGGGGAGCAGGATGACAATAATGTACCTTGTGATAAGAGGGGAAAAAGAAATAATTTTCCACATCTACTGTGTTTGTGACTGAGTGCAAAGGAAATTTAGATTAGACATAAAAAAAGGGGGTTTACTGTAAAGATTATTAAGTAATGGAGTAGACTCCCAGCAATCTTGGTGAGTCTGCATTGTTATGGATTCGAAGAACACTTTAGACAAATACCTGATTGATCCTGCCTTGCAGCAGAGGATAGACTAAGCAGCTACTTGAGATCTCATGCTGCCTATGCTTTAGTACTTCCATGGTGCAAGAATAGCACTCTTTTTGCCTGTTTAAGACCACATTTGAAASAGAACAAAAGTCCTACAGCATTGCTGATTTTTTTGTTTTAAACCAAGTCATTTCAGTTCGCTTGMGTTCAGGACTCTACAGGGGAATGCTTAAGCAAAGGGAAACAAACACCACCACTTGCTAAAATCTAAACATCACATTAGAGAAAACCCAAATGTTTTCATAAGTCACTATTTGGCGGTCCATATAAAAAAGCCTGTCAGAGGTCATGACTGAGACTCGTATTCCAGAGGCAGCAAAATAGTCAGAGGAAAGTGCTTAGTTCTAGTTTCTTTCTCATTTCTTTAAGTAACAGTAGCTCTAAGCTCCAACTGAAGGCTTAAGAGATCTGGCTTGTCCCATGCTGCCTGTGATGTTCAACACATCAAAAGTACATTTTGCCTTTTTCTTTTTTAAACAGATTTGTTTTCCACACAGGTTCGTCTGTGCCCAGCTACCTAATCCTGTACTAGAAAGCATCAGTGTCATTGATACACCAGGAATCCTTTCTGGAGAAAAGCAGAGAATTAGCAGAGGTAAGTCCCAAGTTCTGTTCTCTTCCAAATGACAGTAGTGAAAGCCAAAGGAACTGTATATGAGTTCCACTTCAAACTGTACAAGCTGTAGATAAAAGGAGTAGTAAGAGCCTCTCAGAGCTACAACATGGCTTTGCGAAAGGAGTCCAAAGGGCCGTTGTTAATCTCCGGCAGAGAATTTAAATGTTTTCAGGGAAGGCTACTGACAAGGTCAGCAGTACCTGTGTCATAGTCTAGTATTTCCCTGTGGAGGAGATTTCTATCAGAAAGAGTCAATTAATACCTATGTGCCTTGCAGAAACACTTGCTTTCAGTGGCTTGCTGATGATCCATAGCCAAGGCTCCCATTGTAATCAGCCTGGTTTCTTGCACTGTCCAGGCTTCCTAAATCTAGTCCAGGACTGGATTTGGTTTAAGAGCCATGGGCACCCGCGTTCCTCATTGCAGTGGGGAATCTGGAAATCCTGTGGACACTGAATCATAAAATCATAGAGTGGATTGGGTTTGAAGGGACCTTAAAGATCCTCTAGTAGCAACTCCTACCACAGACAGGGGCACCTCCCACTAGACCAGGTTGCTACAAGCTCCATCCAACCTGTCCTTGAACACTTCCAGGGTTGGGCCATCCACAGCTTCCCTGAGGAACCTGTTCAAGTGTCTCACCATCCTCACAGTAAAGAATTTCTTTCCAATATAAACCTACCCTTTTACAGTCTAAAGCCATTCCCCCTTGTCCTGTCACTACAGAGCCTTGTAAATGCAGGTGATTAATAGTATAGAGTCTCTTAGTGAACTTCTGAGGTCAATCTCAGACTCACCCTCTGACGTTCACAGTATAAAGACAACACCTTTATACTTTAAACCTGACATCTGTGGTCACTTTCTTACTTTGTAAGGTAATGGTGGCATAGTTCATATTTCTGGAAAGTTCCTTAGATAAAGTTGGGAGCTATGCATCATTTCATTGGAAGAAAGCCAAGAGTAGTAATCTCAGCATGCAGGTTTGAGAAGATCAGTTCTCGTGCACAGTGCCTATGAACAATGCACATTTGAGTTTCAGCAGCACAGGCTCTACCCAGAGTGCTGAGGCCTTTCCTTTATTTCCATGTTCTGTCCCATAAGATTCCAGATGACTCATGACTTTCCAAGTTTTATGACACTTTTGCATTGAAATTTTTCTTGGAAATTTCCTTTCTCCTTTTAATTGAGCAGCCACCTTGCACAGAGCCAGGTCTTGTTTGTTTTGCTGGGATTTTCCACCTCAGGAATCTTAGCTAGCAAAGAAGTGTCAATAAAGCACAGCTACAGTTAGTTGAAAATTCACATTAACCTTTTTCAACATGGGCCTCTGCACTCCTAAGGGATCATAAATTCCAAGGTGCGCCAGCCTTCATCTGAAGGTTGAAAAATATGCTATGCAAGCATTCCTCCCCTCAGCAGAAAGTGTTAGGGAGATGAACAAAAATTTGTATTATGTGGTGTAAACACTTCCCAGTCAAAAAATACCACTGAAAGCAACCAGTTCTCCTGTGGAATTATCACAGGGAAGGAAACTTGCTTAGGAGGAAATATTTTTGTTATTAAAAAAGGAAATAAAAGAAAGTGTAGGTGAGTCAAAATGCCCTTGAAAATGTTATTTCAAGCCCCTTTTCCAAATCTCCTCAGTAATTCAAATCCTGACGTATATTTCAAGGTTTTCCTACTTTTCAGCTGTTTACAAAACTAAAAATATCCTCCTGCAAAATACACTGGCACTTCTCGCTCCTCCTTTTGCAAAAATTTCGCTGTCAGCTTTCCATTGGGTCTTGGTGTCCCATTCTACAACCTGTCAGTCTGATCTCAGTGCTGGCAAAGGTCATGGAGCTGATCATCATCATGGATCAGGCCAAGCAACACAAGTTTATGAAAGGCAGGTCCTGCTTGACCAACCTGATCTCCTTCCATGACAAGGTGACCCATTTAGTGGGTGAGAGGAAGGCTGAGGGTATTGCCTGCCTAAACTTTAGTGAAGCCCTAGACACTGTATCCCATTCTCCTGGGGAAACTGTCTGCTCATAGCTTGGATGGGTGCAGCCTTCCCTGGGTGAAAAACTGACTGGRTGGCCAGGCTGAGAGTGGCGGTGAATGGAGTTAAATCCAGTTGGCAACCAGWCACAAGTGATGTTCCCCTGGGTTCAACAGTGGGGCCAGTCATGTTTAATATCTTTATCAATTATCTGGACGAGAGGATTGAGAGCACCCTCAGCCAGTTYGCAGGTGACACCAAGGTGGGCTGGAGTGTTGGTCTGCTGGAGGGTAGGAAGGCTCTGCAGAGGAATCTGTAGATGAATCTGAATCAATGGGACAGATCAGCGGGCTGAGGCCAGCACTGTGTTTACAGTTGGACTCAATGATCTTAAAGATCTTTTCTAACCTAAACAATTCTATACTTCCTGCAGCTACTCTAATAAATGCCAGCAATGCCAGAACATGCTGATGCACAGCTGGGCACTGTTAGGAAAATCACTGGTGCACTCTGACCCAAGCCAACAGTGCCTCTCCAAACATTTGGAAACAGCTGAGGAGGCTAAAGGGGAGTCCCTTCTGTAGGTTTTTGCACTCTACCTGGAGACCTGTCTCAATATGTGGAACAGGTTCTTCCTGGACAACAACTCTGCCCCTAGTGCAATTAAGTGCACTTAAGGCAGACAGTTGGCACATTGGCCCTGTCACTACGATGTGTGGTCRTTTGACCCTTTTGCCAGGAGGCAACTCTAGATGGAGTACAGCCATCYCCTGATCATCCTGCCATCCCAGGAATTTGCTCTGCTGTATTTCCACCAGACAAGGGGGCTGTCATGACCTGGCAACTGATCTAATCACAACAGTTAAAAGTACAGTGTAGGTGGGATCTCAYGTTGTCACCATTTACATCCAGGACAGACTGAAAACTGGTCATGTGGGCCAGGTCAGGTGACCTCTCCATAGCTACGGGACAAGATCCTCATCTGGTTTAGATCAACGTGGCTTTGTTGAAGCTGGGAACAACTCCAGCAATTTGTGTCTACATGGAGCAGGAAGGCCCAAGAGTGCTGAGGTGCTCGTGTTTAGGAAGGGCTGCTGCCAGGCATTGGCTTGAACTTATCTCAAGGTATTTGAAAGGGAGTAGCCACCTCCCAGCTCCCATGGAAGAGGAACAGGAAAAAGTGGTGAGGCTGGCACCTTTGCCACCAAGCTTACAAGCCAGCTGACCTCATTAGCAAGTTGGTTTTGGAGGCAGATAGAGCAATAACACGGTTTCTAGGCAGAAAACAAGACAGGGCTAAAAACTGCTTACACGACAAAATTCTCCTGCTCCTTCTATACCTTCCCAGCCTGCTCAGATTTCACTTGGGAATGAAGCAATACCTGAGGGAGTCTTACAGAGGTTTTCCAAGAGACTTTGAAGTTTCTCAACTGCTGGGAACAGGAATGCTCTTCTTACCCCCATTGCTAGTAGTAGGTACTAAGACCCTCAGATGGGGGTACCTGTGATGTAAGGTCAGGGAAGAGACTAGATAGTGAAGCAGCATTCTGTCATAAATTTGAGGGGGAAAGTAAAGATGCAAAAGCTGTGGCAGGCTTTCCCAGCCTGCCCATCCCATGAGAACCAACAGCATTTCTAAAAATAGAAAATTCCTCTCAGTGGGAACATCACAAGTCTGTCTCTTTTCCCATTAGGCGTCAGGAGCATTAGCTAATCTATACAGTGTCAGCTTAGCAGAATACCATGCTGTCAAAGCTTAGCAATCCATGAGGGCCACCTTACACCCCTCAATTTCAAAGCAGTAGCTCTTCCTGTTATTGCATCCGTGTTTCAAAGACCAGGAGCAAGGGAACAGGGTTTAAAGGATTGATTCAGGAGCCAAGTCCAGGTTCTGAAGCTTTGCGTTTGTCTGAACTCAGCTGTGAATTAAATTCACTGTCTGGTTGCTGTTAAAGGTGACAGATCTGACAGTGCCTTCCCCTTCACAGTCAGTGTGTGCATGAGCACAGGGTGCTGGTGTTAGTGCTAGCARCAGTCAGCCTCCTACAGCCAGCAGCAGGGCTTTGCAAGTGGCTACCAAGCTTTTCCCCAAGGAATGCTGTATAATCCCAGGAAACAAAGCTCTGCACTGGCTCTCTTCCAGGACTACGTGACCATAAAGAGCCCCCTTCCCCCCCCCAGAGCAGCTCATGAAGTTTCCCAGTAGCAGAGCTGCAGGTTTAGGCCTGTCAAGAAATTGAGAGTGATGCAGTATGTCATAGCTGAAGTCCACATCCCTTTGACATGCAGTGACATCACCAGCACTTAYGCAGCAGCTGCTGCTCTCAGGCTCTGGTAAAAAGTGTAGCCAAGGAGCTGCCTGCACTCATTTGACCTACTGAGCTCCTGTGACTCATGCACTGTTTTGTCATGGGCACACACAGTGTCATAGGTGTGGTAGCTAGACTCCCTAGGATATACAGGTTTCATTTACAGGCTTTCTGGGAAATGCTTCCAGGATGTCCTGGCCCAGAGCATCCTGCCCTTCACTGCTTCTGTATTATCCTTGCCTGGAAGACAGCCATTTCTCTTCTGATCTTTTTTACAGACTGGAGCATGGATCTATGTCCGTGTTTAAAGAACTAATCCTTGCATTGCCTTGTCCCTTGCTCTGCATCCTTTTTTTTTTTATTGTTTCCAGGGGAGCATGAGGCAACAGCAGGCTGCAGAGATGTCCATAGGGGAGATGTTAGTACCAAAGCAGCACAGTCTTTGTCTGCTTTGACAGTTTGATACAGATGCTGTCCATTTGCAAAGCGCTCTTCTGGTTTCAAATAATAAGCTCAGGCCATCCTGCTGGGAGGGAAGATGAGGAGGGGATGACTGTACTAAAATAAATGAGAACAGAGAGGAGGACTACAGATCAGGTCAAGCAGTACAGCAGAGCCAGAGCAGGAGCGAGGACTCCTTCCTAATTCATCACCTTGTGCAGTCTTCCCTGCTAATGGAGCCACCTGGCAGCAGGAACTCGTGCGCTTCAGTGGCAGTGCCATCCCTGGGGGCTGAGCCTTGCACGCTCTGCTGCCCATCCGTCTCGACCTACATCTGCCCTGAGCTGAGCAGATCCAACTCTGCCAAGTTCAGTGGCGCCTTGGCCAAGTTGTATTTGATCCCTGTTTTGGGATAGTACTTCCCGGATATATCCTGAACACTTACATCATCTTCACCCTCTATATGTCACCTCCTCCCTTTCCTGCATTAGCAGTGACCACAAGGGCCTAGCCAGGAGGTAAGGACTGGCAGTGTCATTGCCCATTGGCTTTCTTTCCAGTATACACTATTCCAGCGTTTTTCCAGCCTTCCATCCAGTTCCATTCTGCTGGCTGCAGTGCAGCCTAAGCATTCCATAACCAGGGGAAAAAACCCTACACACCAGCCTTGCTCTGTCTCCTGGGAAGGCAGAATTCCCAAATGACCAGCAGCTTCAGCACCAGGGACACTTAGTCACTCACCAGCCTGACAGCAAGAAGAAAATGGCTAATAGCAAGTCTTGGGCAGTGCAGAGCTCCCAGACTGGCTGTGTCTCAAATAGCCATGCTTGGAAGGGAAAGGCAAACACCAAGGGAATTGATGTTCTCYCACTTCATGCAAGGCTGTTTAGGGTACAGTGGCAACAAAAAATATTTTTTCCAAAGAGTTTTGTCACGTGCTAGCAACAGCATGATACACAACTAAAGGCATCCACCCTGAAAGCCTCTAAAAGGGAGGCATTTCAAATATTTGCTATAATACTCCCCACTGGTGATGTTTGCTTATATTCTGTATTTCACTCTGCCTGGGAGGGTGAAAGTGCACTGGTTAGTTTTGACTTCCCAGTTCACTCCCATTACTGCAGTGCAGCAACTGCTCTGCCAACCTGCCCGATTTTATCACAGCCTCACTACCACATACTGTTCCACTGAACTGCTCAGCTCCTACAGGCACACAGTTCTGCACTTCCTCTTAAGAGCAACACAAAAATGAGCAGAAAATCTGCACAGTTCTCATCATTTTTATTTGTAAAAATAAGTGAAGCCACGAGCCTAACTCTTTTGGCCTGAAAGCAGCTTGCAAACAAAAGGTCAAGATTATATTTGAGTTTTGTGAAAACCAAACCATTATTTTGTTTGGTGAGAAGGGGGAAGGGGTCTGTCTCCTTGTTTTGGGTTGGAAATACTGATGTATTTTGCAGGGCCAGAACTGGAAGAGGAAAAAAAAACATAACAGAAGAACAGATTAAATGGCTGCATGGATAGAAGTGGCTGTGCTTTTTTTAAAATTCCTATTAACATACAGCAAGCACCTAATTTGTGTTACTAAACAAGTCTGATTTTTAGAACAGCTGTGCAGCTTGTCCATTTGTTGTGCGCTGTGCACTCCAGAAATATTCTAAGTATCTATCTCATCGAGGCAAGATAGTCTGGCCATCAGCATCTCATCAATTTGCATTATTTATGCCCATCATGCATTCTTCCAGCACCCTGAGTAACAATGGAGAAGGAATTTGTTTCCTGGTCACTGGGAGCTATCAGTTACTGGTGGCCATTTCAGGCCAGGTTTTCAAAYATGATTTCTCCCGAAATTTAAAGTATGAGTACAGGAGAATTCAGTTTGTGTTTGGATGCTATAGTAAAAAAAAAAACTTCCTTTGAATCTCAGTTGCTATGCACTGACTTCTCTGGAAAACTTGGCCTGTATTCAGGTGTCTTCTGAGGTCTCAAAATCTGGCTAGAAACGGTTTTCAGAATCGGCCYAGGTAATGCTCAGGCCCATTTATAACAAGTGGCAAAGATATAAACTTGTAGATGGGACAAGTTCTGCTCTGTGTACATAGAAGTTAAACAGGCTGTTAGCTCTGGACAGTGCTCTCCTCAGTTTTACTCCACCTGATTTGAATACACCTAGTGAGGGTTTGTTCACTTTCCAGTGACATAAAGCAAGAGCCCTGTCAGGCTCCCAGTCTCTTCYCCACCCTGAAGCCCTTGCAGTAAACAACATGAAAGCAAAAGGCCACACAGTCTGCCACTGCAGGTACTGGCTAATGTAAATGTTAGCATTGTTCCTAGCTGAGAACAGAGATCTGCTGTGCTTTGAGTCCTTTTGCCTTTGCTTTGGAAACCTTAAAGTCTCCAAAAGGTATTTAATTTTTCCATTAGTTCTTGGTACACGGGAGGAAGTGTGGAGTACTAGCAGGAGGATGTAGCTGCCAGTGCTCTGAATCAGCAGCTCCAGGACAGATTATTTCTTTGAGTATAGGCAAAGGCAGAAGTGATTGGCAAGCCAGGRCCTGCTCTAGAAATTAGGGCATGCGACATTCAAAGAAATCTTTTCATCCCAGAGGACTTCTGTCTACTTCCAACACACCCACAGAAAAACATTACAAGAATATCTTTATATTCCCTTGGAAGGCAGCCACTTCCAGAGAGGAGTATTGCAGCTTTTTACAAAGGTGTTTTAGGATGAGCTGCTGTGAGGTGCATCCAGTACCCATCCCTTGCTTTTCATCATCCCTTCTGTCCTCTCATTGCTGGCACCACCAGCTCCTCACCTTGAGAGGAACTTGCTCAAATCATTGTTCTTCCACGCAGTCCCAGCTGTTTGTTCTCTCATACACTTACCCAGCACCCTTGTCTATGACACCATTACTCTCTTGGTCTCATAAGAGCCACCCAACACAGCTTCCCACTCACTTTGTGTGTCCTCAAAGGGATGTGTCTCTTCCCCCTCCCTCCCCTCAATTTCTTTTGACCATTGTGTGACCTTCCTTCTCCTTTACTTACAGCCATCTGTCACATTTGGGTAACACCTGCCCCTCCTGGCACATTCTCCYCCTCCAGTGTGGGCTGCCTGCTTGCTTTGCGATGACATAAGTCTTCTTCCCTGGACTTTGAAGGGCTTTCAGGCAGGACAGCACTGTGACCAGCTAGACTAAGCCTCAAAACCCTCTTACTCAATTTTAGAAATTCAAATCAAGTCAGTAGCTCCCTGAAATCAGCATTGATTTCATCTCCCTCTCTAGGTAGTGAGTGTTCACTGTCAACTATCCCATCTTGTGACATTGTCCTCAGATGCACAGGGCCAGTCTACCAGTTGACAAATAGGGGCACTGTTATAAAACTCTGCCTTATAGAGTGGCACAGTCTGGTAAATCTTCAATCTCTGGATAACACCAGCTTTAGAAAAATGAGAAGGAAGCTCCCAGTGACTAAAATTCAGCAGGAAAGAGGTGACTTGCTAAAAGTAGCAACACAATTTACAGCAGTAGTAACAGCAAGCTGTGAGATATCTGGTGCAAAGAAGTAGCTTTGAGGTTTTCAGCACTTCTTGATCTTACTGTTCCCATTCAATCCCATCTGAACTCCACTACCACAGGGCCTGTGGCTGTGGTTTCACAAGACAGGAAATCCAGTAGTATGCATGCTACCAGACCAAAAAAATGAACAAACAAAACAAACCCAAACCAACAACCAGTGTAGCTTCATGGTGAGAAATGCTGAACCAGTGCATGCCCACTCATCGCTGGTTTAAATTGGCATTAAAATGTTACAGCCAGGCAGATTTTATGCTGGGTCAGGTATCATCCATCTTCCCAGAGTCAGCATAAAGACTGTATCATGCCTGATCTGAGTTGACAGAATGTAATTGCATAATCCTGCCTGATCTCGGTGAAATGCATGGTGCCAGGTATTCCAATGGTGCACAGACAAGTATTCATTAGGCCAGCCTGCCTTACGGAGTCTAGGTGGCAGGGTGTCTGCGAGAAGATAATTTTCTCTGTAGGCTGAACCCACTGCCAGTCCTGCTGACTTGTCAGCTTTGTGTTAAGTCTGTCGAGTCCTTTTCATGCTGTCAAAAGGAAACCTGTCCCATGAAAAACCATCTGATGGAATAAAATCGTTGTCGTGTTCATCTTGTCCTCYTAGCACTGTATGATTTGGATTCATTTTCTCTTCACGTTCACCTTATCTGGAGGTTGTGAAAGAAGCTGCGTCAGTGATGTTAGAGAATGTTTAAATATGCAGCATATTTTTCAAAAGGAATGCAAGTACAAACAGCCAGGAATTACTAAACAGAAAATTCTTCCCTTTACAGTTCTGTCTGAACATCCCTGTAATAATAGTTTTGCATTTATGCAGCTTTGGCAAGCAGATGGCTCCCCAAGCACCCCGTAAGCTCACACTAAAACCCGTGCCGTGTTACATGGACAGCTTCACCCATCCCTGAAACACTGCCAAATCAGAGACAGTGACTGCCTGCTTTTGTGAGAGGCCTTAGCAACACTGCAACACAGGGAGGCGTAGAGAGACATAATGCATTTGCAGTGGAATGAGCAAGGGACACTCTGAAAACTCCTAATTTGACTGTACATGAAGATCAGTTCTTGGTCTAAGCTCACACAGTAATAAGATGCCAAAAGAAAGAGGCAGGCGCAGTGCATCTGTGAAATCAAAAAGGGGCACTAGGGAAGAAATCAAAGGGAAGCTATAGTGCTTAAATTTAGCTACAGAATGAGCCTTGTGTTTTCAGGTGTTGAACACCTCCAGCTTTGACTGGAGCCACGCAAAATTCCCTGAGTTCTCTATGCTCTCTAAAAATGAAAGCTCTGGACTAAACATTAAAATATTAATATAAGACTTTATTTTTAAACACCTTTATTAATAGCTTGCCCTTAGCATTTTACACTGTCACCCTGCTATGCAAATGCTTTAGTAACAGTCTACTCTGTTATACACTAAAGGAAAAACTGAAAAGTCAACCCTATGAATCACATACACAGCAATTCTCTAGGCACTGGTCTGTGTGAGAAAACACCACCAGAGTCAGTGCAAACAGGGGCCTGTCCCATGTCATGCTGTGTGTTAAGGAACAGTACAACACTCGGGATCGTTTTCCCCTTTTCCTCTATATTTTCCTATTACTTAAGAACAAAATACATAAACTTAYACCTTGGTTTTCCTGCCAAGTACCTCCATACAGGAAAATGCAGCTGTGGTCATTAGCACTCCACACACAACACAGGTTTCTTGCTCAGCTGGACACCAACAGGAAAGGATCCCTAAGCGCCAAAGCAAGTGGGACATACAAGGGGAGGGTGTGGGTTGGGCTTTTGCCCCATCGTGGGATGCAAATGACTCCATGGTGATGTTCCAGACCAGCCAACAGCAAGTGTTACTCTCCAGGGCTTTGTTCTCTCTTTAATGGAGATATGCAGGACAGCTGTCTGGAGAATATCTCTGAACAAGCAAAGAAGCCAGGAAAGAAAGTCTGCTAATCAATCTAAACACTTAATGAAGTCCACAGGGACATTCAAGACTCATTGTATGTTACTGTGGCAGCTGGGAGTACACAAAGGGTCCGAGCAGATATTAATTTCCTTTTCTTGCTGAGTAGAGAAACATTTATTTTTGTTAATAGAAAAGAGAGGCTCACAAAATAGATACCTTTTAAGTGCCACTGTGGATCCAAGCTTGATACAGGATAAAAATCATGAGAGCTAAGCACCTGAAGATGCTTTAGGACAAACCCTGAGACCCAAGGAGATAAAATGGCTCAGGTCAGTCTCCCAAATCAGCAGTTAACACCAAAACTACAATTCCACTTTTTTTTGACACCTTCCTTCTTTTGAATAATCAGTTCCCACTTTTACTGAATCACTAAAAAAGTGGACTGAGTGTCAGGTGCAGACACTTTCCCCAGCTCATCCCAGCCRCCGTTAACACAACAGAGAGCATAACAGTGGCTGTTCCTCTGCCATCAGAGSGAAATCATCCACATGATCTGTGACAGGACATCACTATAGCATTACAAGGTGGCCTAGAGAGCATGACTCTGTTTTCCCCTTGATTCTCCCAAGAAAAAGACTGGACAAAGTAGTTGTAGTACAATTCAAACATGTGCCAGCTTGACAAGAAAACATCCCAGCCTATGAGATTGGACAAGATTAAATGCACAAACATCTCCAAATAAAGTCACCCTGACTCATTGCTTCCATGGTTAAAAAGCAAGCTGTGTAGCTCTGCATGTGAAGAACAAACTGGCCTGCCACGCCAGATGACTTATAGTAAAGCCCCGACAGAACTGAGCATGAGTTCTGTGTATCCTGTGTTTAGCAAAGTTTGAGGGGGCGTGGGAGGGCCCCATTTGCACATGCATTGATCTGCTTGCAGAGGGACAGCTGACAGCCTGAACCCGGGCCAAGTGACATGAGATATCAGCATTGACTTTGTCCTACTGCACTGCTCCCAGCACAGGTTAGGAAGGAGTCAGCACACTGATCTTTGCAGCAGATTGGCGATTAGAGCAGTGCAGTAGAGCTCTCTGCAGCCAGAACACCTAAGGTTAAAAAGCTGAGGTTAACACCTAAGGTTAAAAAAGGCTGCTAATATCTGAGAGCAAGCAGGACAAAGTTTATTTCAGTTTTAAGAGTGTGGCTTGTGACTGTTATTGACATCAGACAYATAGACTGGGTAAGACACACAGCTATCAATATAATATATTGAATGCTCAGCAGGTCTTTGTCAAAGTTAATACTAATTCTGAATTCTCTGAAGTTCTCAGCAAACATAGCTGAGCAAAGAGCCAGGGCCCAGCATTGCTTGCTCTTGCTAGAGAAGACACTGGTGTCCTAAGTGAGCAGAAGGACATTGGTGGGACAGACATCTGCCTCTTTCATCTCTGATTTCTGTAGATGCCATGGAAGAGAGCAGGGCAAACTGTCCAGACACCACACATGCCCACATTCTGCCACCCCCTTTTCCTGTAAGAGGCAAACTGTAATTGGCCAAAGCAGAAAAGTGCCCAGTAATAGTGCTTTGCACTTGTACAAAAGTTCTCAGTGGCAAAAAGTTAATACCAATATATCCAGCTGAAGAGAACGTTCACACAGGCTTTATTCCTGCCATGACAGGCAGGATTTTGCTCCAGTTTGCTTAGTCATATGGRAGGAAAGGCCAGGTCTAAAAGTAAGATCAGAGCTCAGCTATCCTCCCTTCTGTAGTTTCGGTCTAATGATTGGGATGCACTGGTTGCCCTCTAGGTTTTAGAGGGGACAGAAGTAAAAAAGAAGAAAAAGAAGAGAGCGGGGGGGGGGGAAGCACTGAACTAATTATCATGCATTTATTCATGAAAGCCAAGATTAAAATAGTATATTAAAGGATTTGAATGCAAATAGCATTTGCTCCGTCCTGATTTCTCCTAACAGAGTGCAGCACTCTGGCGACACAGATAACCCCAAATGTTTCACAGCATAGGAGGGCCTGACAGACTAGGGGGAGAAAACCAACCAGCCTCTCACCAAGGCTTTAAAGAAGCTTAAAAAACTGCCACAGAACTAGGAAAGGAGGTCATTTTTTTGCTGCCATTACTATTGTTTTAGGAACATCTCCACACACGATACTTATCATGCCTTCTCTTGCTTAGAGGTGGACCCAGTCTGACACTGAATCCATTATCCTTAGTCCTGAGGTACGTGAAATTTGAACCCACTGTTCCTAGCCTGAGTCTGCCTCTGGTGTTCACAGCAATGCCGTCTGCYAAGCATCAAGCACTTGGCTAAGTGAACACAAATCATTTGTGTTTGTGCACATGCAGCAGGTATGGCAGGATGATTACTCTTCTAAGGAAGGTTATTTGCATCCTGGGTTTTGAGTTGGATGGGACAAAGTTAGTCTTGCACAACTAGACAAGACCTGAGATTTATTAAGCAGTAGAGATATACATCTCAAACCAGTCAGGGTGCAAATACTGCAATTATCCAGCTTTCTACAGCCTTTGTAGGCTATGCTGATGGCCACTCATTCACAAACTAGACTGCTCTTGTTGCCACATGCAAGACTTCTGCAGTAGCTGTTTGAATATAGCAGTTGCCCCATGATGTGCATTTGAGTGAAGCATCTGGAGCACAAGTTCAAAACTTCTTTGGGTGATCTCTTAGTGTGGAGAAGACAAAGTGTCCTTAACTGCGTCCCTCATGGGCATTTCTCTGTGAAGGACAGTGCCTCATCTCCTTATCAAGCTACCTGGTCTACTGGGAAAGCTGCTTCCTTGCAAGCTTACCCTCAGTTGGGTGCAGGTATAGTTTGGGCACAGCAAGTAGGCTTCTCTAGTTATTCCATGTTGGTTGCATCTCTGCTCTTCCTCCCCCACTTGCAGGTTATGACTTTGCCGCCGTACTGGAGTGGTTTGCAGAGCGAGTCGACCGCATCATTCTCCTCTTTGATGCTCACAAGCTGGACATCTCTGATGAATTCTCTGAGGTCATCAAGGCCCTGAAGAACCACGAGGACAAGATGAGAGTTGTTCTCAACAAGGCTGACCAGATAGAGACTCAGCAGCTGATGCGAGTGTACGGTGCCCTCATGTGGTCCCTGGGAAAGATCGTCAACACTCCCGAGGTCATCAGAGTCTACATTGGCTCCTTCTGGTCCCATCCGTTGCTCATTCCCGACAACCGCAAGTTGTTTGAGGCAGAGGAGCAGGACCTGTTCAGGGATATCCAGAGCCTGCCCCGCAATGCAGCCCTGAGGAAGCTGAATGATCTCATCAAGCGAGCACGGCTGGCCAAGGTAGGTGTTGGCATAGAACCCCCAAGCCTTCAATTTGGGCTGTCTGCAGCATGCAGCCTGTGGAGAAGTGGTTTTGGCCAGTTCAGCTTGCAGAGCTGGTGGATCCTACTGTTTTTCCATCCCATTTAACTGAGGCCCAGCATATTAGCCCTATGCTAATATAGGAAGAAAACACCTCCTTTGCTTGGTGTGTCAATCATGGCAGGCCAGAGTGAGGAAGGTAACTACAGATCAAAGCAGGAAGCACTTGAAGGGATCTGGAAAGCAGTTGCTCTCTGGTAGCAGCTTGAGAATTTGGACCAATTCAGTATATCAGAATCWTACACCAAGGGAATTAATAAGCTCTAGGTCTTTTGCTTTAAACTTTCTTAGCCAAGAGAGATACCTGGCTTAGATGGATGCAGAGAAGGTGGAGACTCACACAAATGATAAGTGAGCCTGCAATATCTGTAGCTATTTGAAATGAGCTGAATGAAGCCCATAAAAATACAGGAAGAAACCCCATATCTATTGAGAAAAGACATCAAAAGATGCCTCAAAAGCTTTCCATGGAAAGGTCTTCATTTCTAAGAGAGAATGCTTGATTCACCATTCAAAAAAAAACTAACCAGCCAGAATGTTGCATAAGGACTGGTGTTCCTAATAAAACGTTAAACAAAGTCTAGAGAGCTCCAAAACTGTATGTTTGGACTGGAAAGGGACTATTCCCTTGAAGGCCATGCCCAGTCAAAGGAAAGAAAACCASCACTCCCTCCAGAAAGTGCATATAAAGGTTACTGTCTGTATGCTCAGGACTACCCTTTGTTTTCACCTTGTCTCAGCATAGCCAGAGCACAGCTGAGCAGCATTTAGCATTGGAATAACAATCCATAGGTACAGGTGAGCTGAGCTTGCTCTTCAGGGTGGGACAAGATGGAGTTGAGTCCTAGGCACRGATATTCTGCTGAGAAGAATTTTCTAATGCGCTATTTAACACTTGTCTTCATTCAAWATCATTTAACTCCCTTCAGGTCCATGCCTACATCATCAGTTCCCTAAAGAAGGAAATGCCCTCAATGTTTGGGAAAGACAATAAAAAGAAAGAGCTTGTTAACAACTTGGGAGATATTTATGCCAGGATTGAACGGGAGCATCAGATCTCACCAGGAGACTTCCCTAATCTGAGAAAGATGCAGGTAAGCAGTGGCATCTTGGCAAACATCCAAGGAAAGGACATTAGAGTAACTGCAGGGAATACAACAGAGCCACACAGACATTGATTGTTGCCACCTGTGGGAAAAGCCTGCTGTGATGTTGAAATGTGCCTTGAAATATGTGCAGGCTATATTTGGGCATGAGCACTCCTTAAACACAGAGCTCATGTGAAGCACTAGAGCTGCCTTCGTTTCTCAAATCTTTGCCTGAATAGCACTTTACAGCAAATGATTTCTTCTATTTTTCTTTATTTTTAATTCCAGGTTCCATTTGCAGATTTTTCAGGCCTGAGAATACTGTTAGTTTATATTAAAAGGAAAGCTGTGTCCTGAAAAGGCTACAAAAATCACATTCCTCAAGAGCTGTATTTTTTGTCTTCTGTTTTCTCTCTTTGTTTCTAGAAAGGGAGAAAGGAAGGTGTGAAAACTTGAAGCCCCTTTTCTATTTTAAGCAGAGATGCAGGTTTTCTGTTCTGCAGACCTGAGACCTGGCCCAGTGTTCATGCAAGTCAAAAACTTCAAAGGACCTTGGATCAGAGCCTTGTATTGTATATTTAAACAGTGCTGGACGCTGCTGCATTGCTGCGTGGCTTCAGCCCAAGCAGAAACCTCTTCTGAGTTCTAGCTGTTGAGGTTGCTACTAGTTACCGATGGAAAACACAGCATCTGCCTGTTTTTTTTCTTTTCTTTTCTAAAATATATTTTCCTTAAGTTGTTGGGAAYGAGATCTGTGGAGTGTATCCAATAGGAGATCTCATTCACTGCTTGTTAAAATGTGTGTTTAAACATTTTAAAAAGTCCTGTACYAATGCAGCAGGAGTGAATAGTGTGGATTTAATGAGTAGAGGGTGAAAGATAAAGCTGTAGGTCATTTTGCAGCTAGAAGAGAGTTCTCTGCGGGCCCTACTCAAAGCACTTCTGCTTAGCTGTGAAAATTACAGAATCTGAGGCATGCTGTAAAGACATGTTCACCTCTTACAGACATGCTACTGTCTTCATGGCACCTGAAAGATGCACTGCACGGGGGTGAGAACAGTGATCTTCTGCCAGAGTGGCATCTCCTTCCCAGAGTGCAGAAGAGGGAGGGAATGTAGAGTACTGGCTGGAGGATGTAGCAAGAGTGACACAACCAGTTTGCCTTGAACAGTTTGGTCATTTTCTGTAGGACTTAAAAGTAAGAGCAAGGCCAGTCAGGGAGATCCCATCACGTGCTGAAAGCAGGCCTGTCAGGAAGGAATGCCAGGCTTCCCACTCTTCTGCAGTAGCAGGGTTTTTGAGCCAAGCAGCAGGCAGGCATCCCACTGTACACCATTACTGCACCGTGCACGGCCGTGTCGCTCACCTCTTGCTGTGTTGTCCCATTTTAAGGATCAGTTGCAAGCCCAGGATTTTAGCAAGTTCCAGCCTCTGAAGAGCAAGCTGCTGGAGACGGTGGAAGACATGCTGGCCAACGACATCGCCCAGCTCATGGTGCTCGTCCGCCAGGAAGAGTCACAGCGTCCCACCCAGATGGTGAAGGGAGGAGCCTTCGAGGGCACCTTGCACGGTCCCTTCGGCCACGGCTACGGAGAGGGCGCCGGAGAAGGGATCGATGAYGCCGAGTGGGTGGTGGCCAGGGACAAGCCCATGTATGACGAGATCTTCTACACACTCTCGCCTGTCGATGGTAAAATAACTGGTGCCAATGCCAAGAAGGAGATGGTAAGGTCTAAGCTGCCCAACACCGTACTGGGCAAGATATGGAAACTGGCTGACATCGACAAAGATGGCATGCTGGATGATGAGGAGTTTGCCTTGGCGAATCATCTCATTAAAGTCAAGTTGGAGGGTCATGAGCTGCCAAATGAGCTCCCTTCCCATCTCCTCCCTCCATCCAAAAGGAAAATAACAGAGTGAAAGGAAGGTTACAGGGGAGAGGGAAAGGGAAGGGGAAAATAAAAGATCTAGAAAAACATGTTTACTTAAATTATACCTTTAGATGTGAGATCACGTTTGGATTTATACCTACTTTGCTGTATGAAGAACAAAATCTAAAGCAGAACAAAAAAGTCCAATCCTCAAGATAATATGCAATTAACTCTTCCAGTGTACTGTCCCTGCTTTCTAATGTGTAGGCTGTAAATATGAAGGKAAAGAAAGGATGTTGCAAACTAGGAGACTCTGTTAAGCAGGGTAAAAGAAAACCTGAAGTGGGCTGCATTTTTTGAGAGTGGAGTAGGCACTAATAAAAATCTGCTAACTGCCAGTATCACTCCTGAGCTTTGGCTGCACCTTCTGCCTTTTAATGGGTCTTGCAAACTTCAGGAGACTGAGATCTTGATAGTGAAGAGAAACCAGAAGGTCTTCGAGCTATTGGCCAAACTAAAGAGCACTTCCTAATTAACATAAGCCCACAGTAAAATACTAAAGCCCAGAGTTAAGAATTTTAGGAACCTTGATTCACTGTTAGATGCAAATTTTATAAATGTTCCCCTGTCCTTAAAAAAAAAAATACATAAATAAAATCTGAAAGAGCTCTGAAGTGGGCAGCTGGAGTTCCTCATTGTTCACTATGGGACAGGCACTCAAAGTTCCCAATCACCTCTACCTCCCATTCATTTCCCCGGGGGAGATTTGTTCTGCAGGCGTGGCCAAGAGAACCAACCTCCAAGGGAAACAGAGGGAGGAGGCACTAGAGGCAGACATCAGGTGGGTTGGAAAGGAGGCACGCCGCTTCCAGGCTCACCCAGCATTTCACAAGCAGTGGGTAGTGTTTGCTCTTCGAACAGTGGTGGTGTCTGTTATTGCTGTGAAGTGACGTGTTTGCTCTCATCGCGCACAGTGGAAGCTGCAAGGCCCCATTCTTACTGTACAGATACAAACCCCACGCTGTCAGGGGGATCCACCACAAGGGCAGAACACACAGGGGCACTGGGCAGAGCTTGCTCTGCTACCCGTGCCTCTGCAAATCTAGCCGAGATGCCAGCCTTCACACACTCTCCTCACCACACAGTAACACTTGATCCCTTCCAGAACTTCTACCCCGAGCCAAGAGACCTTCACTTCTTTCATGCTCTATGACATTTTTGTTTTCAAGACCCAATTTTAGCAGAAGTTCCTCAATTTCCTATTTCATTGCCTAAACACACACATGCGCGCACACTCTTCTGGTTTTATTGTTGCTTTGGAGCAGTGTGTTGTTCCAATTCCTGTTGTCACTTTATATAAGCTGAGCTCCTACTGTGATGAAAAACCAAGTATAACTTATTTTATATCTCTTGTGTTCATATTATATAGAGAAATATATTCTGTGTATGTAGGATGTGCTTACCGCAGTACATTTATCACTTGTCTTAAAAATTAATGCATTAACCTTTTTTGTACCCTGGTCCTAAGACATTATTAAAAAAGAAAGGCCAGATCTGTCTATTTCTTTACATAGCAAAATGAAATGCAGCTGAAAAGAAAAAAAGCTTATTTCTAAGTGCAATAGAGGGAGGAGATTATCCCTATGCACATTCCCAAACGTGCATGTACAGATCAGCCCAGCTGGACTCGGGTGTGCACTGCTGAATGACTGGCTGACATCTGCAACATCATCTTTCTCTTTTGGCATTCTAATCACAACCTCCATACTTTCCAAAGCAAGTGGAATTGTGCCCACGATTCACCATGTTCAGCATAGGAGAGAGTTAACAACCAAATTTCAGTAGAAAAATATACTGAAGGAGTTTCTTCCTGCCAGTCAGAGATGAGAATGCTGCAAATTTATCGAGATCTGGAAAGGATGCAAAAAACCTTAAATCTTACTGACTCTAATTTTACTTCTGTCTTCATTGCCCTTTCTGCACATGTTCATTCCAGTGATAATTATCCCCACAGTGGGAGAGTGAGAAGCACCAAGTAAGACAGTGAGAGCAGTTAGGATAGTACTGGGGAAACACTTGGAAAGAGGGTGTGAACTGTAGTGCTTGGCAGAGTTTCCATGGAGCATCTGTACAGGATGAGAGAGGGGTGAGAGGAAATCAATCATAGGGTGGAGAGCAAAGGCAATAAATGCAAATTGAGGGARAAGTCAGCAAACTGTATGTCACTCCAGTTCAACTGCCCAGTAACCCCCAGTTTAACTGTGATTACAGTACACACATCTGCTAAGGCTGCCCAGGTCTTTCTGTGGAATTCACATCCATCAGACTCCAGTGGAGGCACGTGGTTGAGGCTGAACAGAGCACCCTAAATCAACCCTAGCTGTGTGTGGGCACAACTTTTTGATGGCCACTCCTACAGCACAGTGCTTGTGTCAGTCATGTCATGCTGAAACTTAGCTCCTTAAAAAGCAGAACGTTACTGGTTTTCTCAAAGGGGATGGGGGAAGGTGAAGTCTATTAGTCTTTTTAACCCTATACACCAGCAAGGTTCTCAGGTAGCCAAAAATTCCTTGTAACGTCAATCAAACAGCTCTCAGGGCACAGAGCCATTTGTGCTTGATTGTACACACAACTTCACGAACCAAACCACTGGCCTGTTGTTAAAACACATGTAGTAGATTAGTTATCAGTGCATGACTGCAGTTGTGCTTCAGACTAATCTCAAAAAAGGGCTCACTGTTACACAGGAAACAGATTTCCTGTGTTGCTGATAGCAGCAGTTACCCCCCACACCAGGGCTGGGGTATGCCAGCACGTTCCACAGCTCCTGCCTCTGCTCTGCACACCACGTGGAGGCTCCTGCTCCTTTCCTCCCTGTGCCAGCCTCTGCAGGATGTTCCAGCAGGATTCACCCAGAAGTGCCAGCGGGACAGCAGGACAAAGAGCTGTGCCAGCGCGGGTCAAGCGTGCGAGGCGCCGCCGCAGCGCTGCGGCGTGGGGGTTTTCTTTCAACACTCGCTCACAAACCACTTGGCACTGGGGGAGCGCAGCTTCCCCACTCGTGTTGGAGAGGAAAAAACAACACAAGCACTTCACTGACAAACACACGGTTACCTAACCCCGGATTGCAGCGGAGTTTACCAGCAGGGCAGGAGACAAAGCAACCCTGTTAGAGAGGGAACAGGACAGCTACCAGGGAGGCTGCGTTTCCAGAGAGGCAGGTCATGAATAGTCCTCTTTAGTCAGATAAATTTATCCAGCACGTTTCACTTTTGTTAGGCTCTTCAGGAAATTAAAAAAAAAAAAAACCCAAACAACAACCAAACAAAATCCCACTAAAACAAACACCAAAACCCCACATAAAACCTCAAGCCCCCTGAGGTTCTCCATACAAAAATACATGAAATCCTGTCTCTCCACTGTGGCCATTAGAAGGTGCATATATTTCTCCATCCTCTTCTCAGATAGCAGCTGCACATGCACACACACCCTTTTTTTTTTTTTTTAACTTTTCCCTTCAGAGTTATGACTCTGGGCAATCCCAGCCACCTGTATTGTTTCCCACATCTGTGAGAAGGATGTGCTTTCCTAAGCCCACCAGGACTCTGGGCGCTGCACGCAGCCCTCCAGCCGGTGCATGTTCTCGCCAGTTCACAGAGCCATGCTCCAAAGGCGGTTATCTGTGTCCAACAGTGCTTCCTTTTTCCAAGAGCAGCTCTCAATTACCGAACAAGGTTTCCCCGGGAGGTTACACAGAGGAACCGATTCATTTGCTCGTGTCTGTGGGTGGGGGATTTTATCATGTGGAAATACCACTATCACTCACTTCTCTGATCCTCTGCACATCCTCACACAGAAGGTCTTCCACAAGGTCAGAAGAACAAAAATGTCTTTTTCCCCCTCTAAGYAGGAACTGCATTTGGTCTTCCCTCTTTCTGGGAGGGATCTAGAGAAGAAAAATCTGTGCCTACATGCTATATGGACTACTATATGGGTTCCTTGAAAATTAAATTCTCTCTACTGTGGAACATGACAGACAGATTAGATCAACAGTGCTATACAACCATTTATTTGAAAGGAAGGATAATAATTGCACAACGTTCTCTGAATAAGGTTTCACAGGAGGTGTGTAGCTTAGCACAAGGCAATTACATCTGGGAGCTGGAATGTAGCCAACATGCTGAAGTTCACAGGGATTTTTAATCAAAGAGAAAAGGTTAGAATCAATTTTTCCATCATTAAGTTCCAACACAAACTTTATACAACAATGAAATTCACATTTAKGTCTGGAAACTGTTCTTTTAACTTGCTCTCCTTATTATGCCTTAATGCTTTGTCCATATGACAGCAGCTTTTGGTTAGCGAGCAAAAGTTACCGGGTGGTTGACCTTAGTTAGAGGCACAGTGTTCCTAAAAGCCCAGCTGGAACTGTGGACAATGTTTTCTAGAATTCACCTCAGATCACACTACACCTCTTACATCATTGATAGTTTCCACCTCTGCTGTTGTTTATCTCATGTTTCTTTTATTATAGAGAGAAGCTGTAGCTCCACGTTTAGGCTTTGGTAAATCAAGGGACATGATAGACCATTTAAGCTCTTCCTAGATGCAGAAGTCCTCAAGCCCTTCCAAGCCTGACAGATAGGTGGGAACACTCATGGAGAACAGCACTGAATTATTCCAGACAAGCAGTTTCACTAGCAATATCCAAGTTATTTTTGTGGAGTTTTCATAACATAGCATAGCATCTATTATTTTCTGGTCTTTCCCTTTCCTTCCTCATGCTTATGAGCCTTTCCCTCCTCTTCCCAGTCTGTCCAAGGGTGGGGGAAAAACAAGGCTTAGTTTGGAAACTCAACATGCTAAGAAGTTCAAGGCTAGTGCAGGCAAGTTGATCCCTGTGCAGCTTTCCAGCTCCTTCGGGCACTGTGGATAGAGTAACGAAGCCAGTATTCAAAGCAGGACTTTGAAACAATTCCCCTCTGCCTGAAGGGAGAGAAATCCCTGCTGAGTACAGCACACGTTCTCCACGGCATGCCCATTCCACTKATCCCTTCCCTGTCAAACACTGGACGAGTTGCTAGGTTTAAAATGGGCTCTTCTCCAGCTGCTTACGTGTCTTCCAAACAGCYGTCAGCCAGGCTTCCATTAACGTCTTCTGAGACGTGAACATGGGAGGTATTTATAGGCCTTGGATTATATTGCCCTCCTTGCCCGGGGCCTCGCGCAAACAAAGGGCGTGCGCGTGGAATTCCTCTCCGCACGCCGCGCAACAGCGCCGCGAGCAAATGCCAACCAACTAACAGCTCTCTCTAAACAGCTTTCGCCCACCACCCTACACATTTATTAGCAAGATCAGGATCACAGAAGCTCCTTATAAGGTGGTGGCAGCACGGAGGCCAGTAAGGGAGAACAGCTCCCAGGGAAAGCTCGCTGACCATTTTCTGACCTCCTTCAACCGTGAGTTTTCAAGGCAGAGTTTTGGCAGCTTTTTTCCCAAAGGCGGTGGAAAGGTATAAAAATGAAGAGTTTGCTGCCTGTCTGTCTACCATGTTTAAGCCATTCACAAAACAGGCTAGGAGGAATTACCTGCATCCTACCATCTTTAAAGCTTCCATGTCCCACAGCACAGGCATCTCCAGTTGTACCAGAACTTGCGCAGCTGGAACCCAAGCTGGCAGCTAACAGGTAGGTTAAATTTTCAGAACCAGAATTGCTCCCCAGTTAGGATATAAAGACCAAATCCCTCAGTAAAGAGTTCCTTCATATGCCCAGTTGGGAGATTTAATTCTTCTGCGTGCACAGAAAGGTCAGAAACAGCTTAAACTAACCATAACATCTAACTAGCACCCATCAGTCCAGTTCTAGCATGGAACAAGCCCTTGGCAAACTAGAGAACTCGCACCATTTGCCACCAAGGGAGATTAGTTCTCTAATTAATATCATCTTTGATGATTCATCATGCCAGAGGGATAAAAACAGACCAAYGATCATCTTCTCTGCCAAGAAATTACAGTTTGCAAACTAAACTGTGAAACGAACTGGTGGCATGTTTCCCAGGTCCCACCAGCAGCCACCAACATACAATAATAGCAAAGCACACCTAAAGCCCTTCTTCCTTCTCAGCTTCTCTTCCTTCTGAAATTAAGCAGCCTTGGAAGAGGAAAGCAGATGATCTAGTAGTTGCCAATTAGTGCTAGTCTAGAGCTTTATAGGCTGCTCAGGGGCAATAGATAATCCAGGGACTGGAAGAACAGTTAAAAAAGAAGTTTTACAGCCCAGAGATGTCTCACACGCACAGGAGCAAACAGATCTTTACAGAACAAGAGTTACGCAAGCAGTGAACCTCAACCCCAGGCCTCACAGGGAGCCTTAATCAGAAAACCCATGTGAGTCAAGTACTGGTGGTACATCGGGACCTGGTTTTTAAGCCCTAGTTCAAACCTGCTTCAGCCCGAGGCAGGCAGTGAGTGGCATACCCAGCAATCAGCTCTCCACACGTGTACTCTGCCTCACCAGCTGTAGCCATCAAGCACAGCAATGCTGTGCAACACAAGGGACTGAATGCCCCAAACATCCAGGCCCACAGCAACCAACCCGTAGTCCATGGATCACTGTCAGTCCCAAAGCTGTCTGTGCAACCATGTGACCTTTATTGTGGTGGGGTTTGGGGGGGTTGTTTTGGGTATTTTTTCCCCTGTAAACACTTCACAGGAATGGAGATTGATGAGGCAGTGAGGTTTGGCAGCAATACTTTCCTTTAAGCTCTGCTGATTGAATCGCTCCAGCCCTTTGCCTGCAGTACTTTCCCAGCCTTCAAAGCTGTGTTTCCCCATATCTGTGAGGAGACAGGACTCTGCCAAGCTTCAAGCACAGCACTTCAGCAGAACAGCACAGAGAAGAGACCACATGCTGCCTATGAAGTGACAAAGCTTAGGCTTGAACAGCTTTTTCCTCCCCCTCCATCCTCTACACAGCTGAGTCAAACCCCAGAAGCACCACATCATTTCAGACATGGTAGCAGCCAGGGTCAGAGTTTCACATCTCTCTTGAGAACCTGGAAGGAGCAGTCTTGGGCTTTGGCTGTAGTTTTTCTTAGACATTCCACTTCTCAAGGCCACTCTCTGTCCTTCCTCTCCCACAAGGGCTTTGGGGAAGTACAGATCTTCATCCAAACTGCACCGTGGGAAGGGGGAAGAAAAGTGCTTATGCTGACACCCCAAAGGCCTTCTGAGATGGGTGAGAGTGATGTTGCTTGTTCTGTAGCCTCTGGAAAAAGCCAGTCCATGTAAGGTCCCAGCAACACAGTAGAGGTGGCTTCCCAGCGCAGCCCTCAACAGAAGCTGCYGCAGGCACAAAGAGGGTCCCAGGGGTTGAGAGGTGGGACTGGGAAACATGGGAAACCTGCTAGAAGTTGGCCAAGGTGCCAYGTCCATAGAGCCAGGGCTGGCTGGAGCAACTAGAGCCTGTTGAAACCAGGCCGTGCCTCTATGGAGGGCCTGTCCAGCCCTCCTGGAGAATCTACTCTCCACACAGCAGGAAACATGGATGTCTCCTTCACAAGGGAGACAAATAAGCCCTGCAGAGTAGTGGATGTTAAACTGCTAACATGACAAACAAGGACACRTTGTCCTTTCTGTCTGCTTCTCCCCAGCCCTGGAGAGATCACTTGAGGTCACTAATGTTTCTGACGATCTGCTTCCGATGGGTCGCCTCGCTCATTTCGCTCCATTGCACAGAAATAAAGGCACACTGGCGGCCTTTCACCACTTCCTTTCAGGAGGACAGATGGGAACAAAAGCTGGCGCGGCTCTGCCGAGAGCCATGGGCCATCGTTACAGCCCGAGAGGCACGCGCCGGCTCCAGCCCTTTCCCTTGTCCCAGAAGGGAATTTACTCGTCCAGCTTCTCGCTGCAGGTGTGAATGTCAGAACCGCGAAAGGCCGCCAAAGCTCGGGCAATACAGGGCTGGTGGGCTCACCTTAGCCGCTGGGAGAACCCCTGGGAAAAGAGGATGTTCAGACCATCTTCCCACCTGGCTTCCCACCATCTCCAGAGCTGGTCAGAAGCAGCCCATTTTTCCTCCTCTAGCTAAGAAATGGTCTTTCAAGGACCCTACCGTGCCGGGTGAAGGTTTGCAATTCTGTCACCAAACATGTCAATGAGCTTACAGCATTAATTCTTCTCGAGGCACCTCAAGGCATCAGATGCAACCCCAGTGCTTGCCCCAAAGTCCTTCACTCGAGGGACAAAGGAGGCGAGCACCTCCTGGCCCCGCAAGAGGCTGCTGACTCCAGCAAGAGTGAGCAGCCAAGAGGCTGTTTCCAGAGAGACAGGCTGCTGTTATCAGCTCCCCAGAGATGAGTGTGCAAAATACCTGGCATATCATACCCCTTGGATCATTTGTATTCAATTGTATATCCAAGAGGGAAGGGGCGGGGGAAAAGAGGCTCTTGACTTTTGTCCAGGAAGAYGAGATAAGGTACAAGGAGAGGAAGAGTGATTTTTTACAGCCCCAGCAAATGGCTATTTACTTCCTAATGAAGTGCTAGTGCAAACACTGAATGTAGTCCAATGAGTAAAAAAGGCCACTGGTTACTGGGTTTCAGAGAAATGTTTTCCAATGCCCTATTAGAAAGATAAGTGCATATTAAAGGAGAAAAATGGGTTCACACACCAGTGTAGTTAATATGCTGTACCTCTGCGTATCGACAATCCTTGGCCAAAGACTTCAAGCAATCAAGGAACAACAACATTTCCCAGAASTGTGGGACACAGAGTGCTCTGGGTTTACGACCATCATTTAAAAACTGGAGGTGAAAAAACAAAAAAAGGTGGATCTTTGTATTTAAAAGATCTGTTTCAGAGAGGGATGTCAGCCCAAAAGCCAATATGCACAGCCAGGTTTCTAAGKGCATTCATTGTCTGTGATGAGATGGAAGGATGGAGATGATTCACCTCCTGATGGATGTTGGTTGCACAGGGACTCCTCCAGCCATGAGACAGCCCAAGGCATGCCAAGAAATGCATTGCTCCGAAGAAAAGCATCAGTGCCCAGACTTGCAAAGCCTRGTCACACCACGATGCATTTCTAAATGCAGGGCCAGAGCCCAGGAGCCCATGGAAATGTGCTCTGCATTGCTGGTTGTGCACAGCGAGCTTACCCAGGACACAGCTCCTCTGCACAGCCCTGCTGCCTTTAAGAATTTGGTCACGGGTTACACACCCAGAAATCACCTTTTCTCTTCATGGCCCAGAAGCCCAGCTTTCCAGACAAAAGTTTAATTCTTATTTTTAAGCAAAAGAGATTTGCCAGCACAAACTAAAAGATAAACAAGCACTTTAGTCAGCAATCAACGTGACAAACATGATAACCTGGCAGCAGCATTGCGCTTCCTTCTCCACATCATGCCTGCCCACTACAGCTTGGGGGACACAAGTAGCTCTGGTGCAAAGATCCCTGTTGTGCTGGGTGACTACAGGAGTGACAGCAATCCACAACACACTAAAACAGACACACTTGGGCACAAAAAGGCAAAACAAAAAGAAACACTGGGCAAGGAGCCAGCGCTGTTCAATACAAATACCTGGTAGATTTGAAATATAAGCTCCTCATCTTTCTACACAAAGTGCATGCACACAGACACACGCACACGCACACAGTTTTCAGATACATCTTACTACATTGAATAACAGAGTTTTCTTTATTTTTAGATCCAAAACCACTTTAGAGGAATGCTGTTTTTAAAGAAATTACTTCTGGACGTGAACAAGTGCTCTATGTTGGAGATGGACACACCAAAACTGGGACATGAAAGAGAACCAGACAACCCCCTCTGACAGGTTTTAATAGCTTTTAGATATATATGTATGATTTTACACAAAGGCACCGGAACACATTTGGAATTCAAGCACACAGAACTCCATAAGGCAATAATTTAGAAATTTCCCTGCCAAGAAGTTACGTATTATCCCAAGTCCCTCGATTAATTCTGCTGAATAACAGTCACTGAATACTAAGCCTGTGCATTTTTTGAAGACATAGGTTTGCTTTTTCCTGATCCAAATACAGAACAAAAACAGGATCATAATTTACCATAGAAGACAATGAAAATCTTATCGTTGTAAATATATGTAGTGAGATAATACAAATCCTGTTCCTTGGTATTTCCCCTCCACCCTCTATTCCTACCACTACTCCTTCCAGCTTTAGGGCCTCTCCCCTGCCTGTGTGGAAGATTGACGCCCATCTTAAAGCCATAAATTACACACAAACAGCTACTGAAAGTAGCAATGACCGTAGGGTAACACTTCCACAAAGCAATAGAGCTTCCTGGCAAGCTGATAAGAGTTTCCTGTTTTGAGTTTTGGGCTGGGTTTTTTTCCCTCTGATAAAAATTTGACTCTCAAAACATCTCAGAAAGGAAGGACTGACAGATTTTTTTTCCCCCCCCCTCCTCCCCTAAACATGTTGTGTTGCAAAATTTGTTCAGTTTTGCTGAATGTGAAACGGGGGCCAGGTTCAAGAAACCCAAGTGCACCAGCTGAGACAGCAGGTGAGAGAAGCACAGTCATTCACCACCGCAGGATGATGGATCGGCTTTGGCACACCWTTAGTCCTGCCCTCTGCTCTTGCCTCTCAAGTTCTGCATTTTGCACTCTGGCAACACTCACAGTTTCTATCTCAGGCAAAAAAGGGCAAAATCTCCAGGGACACGAGCTCTGCATGTACCCATCTTACTGTGGTGGCATGACCTCTGTCACCTCTGGGCACCTATGCACATCTGAGGAGAGTGACCAGATGGGCAGCTCATTCTGCTTATGGCCAACCTGTCCTATGTCACATGGGGGACCTTGGACACAGGTTTTTGTCTGAAACCCCAAAGTCACCAGCAAGGACTGCTGACACATTGTGTTGGTAGCAGCCTGTTTGCAGCAGCCCAAGGATTCTGATGGCCTCCATGGGAAGCCCACTCCACTCCTCACTTCAGTGCACCTCTTGGACCCACTGTTCCCAGCTACTGGGGTCAGACTGTACTCCTATACCTGGGCCAAAGAGACTGTATCAAATAAAGGAGTGCCTCTCTTTTACCCCTTCCCTGTAAGTGCTGCCCTTAGTCAGGAAGCCCCTTACCCAAGGGCCTTTTGGCAGAGGATTCACACACATACTCCTCCCAGTCCCAACCCAAAGGTGTTCACATGTACCTCTGTTTCACTGGCCCCACCTACTTCTCTTTTTCAGAGATAAGAGAAAAATCATTGCACAGGCTCCATCCAACATCAAATACGGATACACGCTATCCCGCCGGAACACCAGATTACCACACAGGAYTTTAACATTTAATCCCCAAAAATCACTTCTCATTGAAAGAGGAACAACCAGCTAGAAATTTAGTCCGCTCCARAAAGTGAAATAAAAATAACTTTAAATGCTCCATTTGTCCTCTGGTATGGAGCCCCTACCCTGGGATGGATGAAGGCAGGGTCAGAGCCTCCCTGGCTTCTCCAGCACAGGAGCAGCCTGGACAGTGATTGCRAAGGGGAATAACAGCAAGGTGCTGCTTTACAACACAAAACCCTTTGAGCATAAGCAAGATAATTTTACATGGTGAAGATCAAAACAGACTGCACCCCAYTAAGGAAGAGCAGCAGATCAGTGTCCTTTTCCAAATCAGACTGGGCACTGTTTCACCTCACTTCTCCTTTAAGCCAAATTTCACCACTTCATCTTACAGTAAATGGCAGAAGTGAGAAATACTTACACAACAGAGCAGAGATCACAGACCTGCATTTTTGGGGAGCTTTCAGACATTCACTTTCCACTGCATGCAAGCCACATGCAGTCATGCACATACAGGGCTGCCCAAAACAACATAATTGCTTGCCCATGTTAGCTAGCAAGGCTGGGAGGGGCTCTCCACATGTACCCGTGTCAGTGCATGAGAAAAAAAACAAATAATGCTGCAACATTAAATTTCAAGACATGCAACGGTCCAGGCCAGCCACAAACACAAACTTGTGTCCAGGAGCAGCAGCAGATGCCGCAACTCTTCCTTCTCCTAAAACCAAAAATCCACCTTCTAAAAATGACACAACAGCTGAGACAACCCAGGTAGCTCCCCCTAGCCCTAGACATTCAAGAGTATCCAAAATCATTATCAAATGCTTTCTCATCATTCAGCCTCCCTCTCCTTCCCCAGTTTTCCTACCTGTTCTCCAGAGGCTGTTCCCTCTAGACAACCCGGCTCTCAGCAGCAACACAACACTACCATGCTCTAGCCACCCTTTCAAACCTGCCTGTAATTTCACTAAGTAGGAGGAGACCTGCTCAGGTGAAAGAAAGTCTGCTCCCAAACTCCTGTGCACCTGGCAATCCAAAGCCCTGCTAAGCATCTGCAGGGGTCTGTCTAACTCAGGCTGCTCTGCTCAATATTTTCTGGGATTTCCTCTCCTGATGGGGGTTGAAAATGCCCTCAAGTGCTTATTCCAAGCAAACAACCTTTTATGTTTTGCAGCCAAAGGCTCAGAGTGAAGCTTTGCTGCAGCAAAAAAAAACGTAGATAGGAGAGAGATTGAACCTTTATACACACATATTCACATATACACACCTATATTCACACAGAAAAGATCAGTGTGGTCAGCCAAGAGATGTGCACCTCATGATTCATTTTACYCAGTGACTTTTCTGGATACAGTTTAATTGCCTTTTGGAAGCCAAACAAGAAGTCTTTTGGTCCAAGGTCCAACACAGAAAAATCTGAAATGAGCTGCCTGACAGAAATGCTGACAAGGTGCTATCAGGGCCACCTTCACAGTCCCTGTGGGACTTGTCCCAGTGCCACCCTGCCCACAGAGCTGCTAAAGCTGGTACAGGCCAGGGGAAAGCCCTGAGCGTGGCTGCAGCTGGCAAAGGCCTGAGATGTCGAAGAACAAAAGCGTGGCTGCAAATGGGCTGCATTTGTTGAACAAATCACAGTGGTAATGAGAATACACAGCCACAGCACTGTTTTGGCAGTCATTTTTTCAGTGTTGGACTGCAGGAAAGGAAGAGGTTTGGGGATTGTGGCTTGGGGTTTGTTTCATTACCACAGATCCCAGAGAACTTTGTAAAGCAATGCTCAAATCCAGACCAGATGTGCCAGTTCATCCCCTGTAGGACAGCAGACCCAAAGCTGGCAACTTGGGAAAGATAGACCCTCATGATGCACCAGTACATCATGTGGAACCACCTGGATGCAGAATTTTTGGTSAGAGAAAGGCCTGAGCTGGACATAGTTCAGGGCAGCTGAGAGGGCAGCCAGAAATTGAGGCCTTTGGCTCAGACATATGTTAAGGAGCCACATGAAGAAGATGCAAAGGAACCTCTCCCTGCTTGCCCAGGACACAAGCCTTGGCCACACCACTGATCCAAGGTGATTTATTTAAGCCACACTCATAGAGCTCACTGAGAGGAGAAAAGCCCCACAAGCCCCACAAGCCCCAAAAGCAAATCCCACTGAGGGCAGCTGGTGACAGCAGGCTTCTTCTTGTTCACCACTGGATTCTCAATCCAGGGAGTGGCAGGAGCCAGCCATCAGGGGAGAAGCTTGAGGTTTAATTTTAGCCTGAGCCCACCATGCATATATTTCCCTTTTATTTTTATTCTGAACTTCATGTAAAAATAGGATTTCCTGCTGCCCGATAAGGGATTCCTGTTTTTGCGGCAGGTCTGCCTCCTTGGGAAGCCGGTGCCTACRGGGTTATGGATGGGCGCTTCAAAGCACAGCAGCCCAGCTGAGGGGGCAGGCTGGACAACATTTGGGATTTACATTGTTCCTGCTCGCCTTAAGGGAAAAAAATAAAGCGGCTGTGCCCCCCTCCTTCGATGAATCACCACCAAGTTTAGCATTCCAGAACTCTGTTTTGGAAAATCTCTATTTGCCTGCATATTTTTAGTAGGGGGGGTTGGGTTTGCATCCTTCCCAGGTAGATTTTTGTCAGTTTGCCAGGCTCCAGGGAGGCGTATCCTGCTTTTTGAGCCCGGTCATCAACTGGAAGATAAATATAAGCACAGAACAGTCATTCCTCCCACCCTTCCCACTCCTCCATGACACAGCTCCCACACACCCCAGCACACGTGTGCCCACACTCCCCAACACAGTCCCTGGAGCTGCAGGAAAGAGCAGTGGGTTTGGATCTGCCTCGAGGGGCTGCTCCCCACCTCTGCCTGTGTTCTGCAGGATACAGGAGTGTCACAATTTCAGGACAAGCTGTTTTGAGCCTGCATGCCAACAATTTTCAGTCTCCTGTAATGCAAAGGCATCAGTCTTCTTAGCTATGTCTGCCCTGGGGGTACTCACACACCAGAAACTTATTCCAAAGCCACCAGGGTCACTAGGATCGTTTATGAAAGGAATAACACTGGCAAGGGCTCTGCTGCCCACCGGCTCTTATTTTCTCCTTGCCTGCTTTCCTCTGTGACCAGGGAAGAAGTCCCCAAGTGCTAAAAGGAGACGAGCCAAGAGGAACATGAAAAGGAATTCAAGCATTTGCTGGGTGCTGAGCAGAAGTTTCCCTCAACCCCCAGCAAGCCGTTCTTCCTGGCAAGCGAGCAAAAGGGAGTGAGAGTTTTCCTTGAAAAGAGGAAAAGTGAATATTTTTTTCCTTTTAAGAATAAATCTCGATGCTTTCACTGGAGCTGTGGATGTTGAAAATGTGGCTCTCGGGACTGAAGGCAGCTCTGGCTGCTGCCCATCGCTGAGACGCTCCTTAACGTTGCAGGGAGCTGTCAGAGAGGCGCAGGACGGAGAGGCTTCCCTCCTCCTCACACGGGTTTGGATCCAACAGGGCTGTTCCCGGGACTTGACCTCATCATGAGAAAAGACTCGGAAAGTCAGYCTGGGCAAGGACAGCATAAAGAAATGTCCCTTTAGGTCAGCCTGAGAAATACCACTGCTGCTWTTGCCCAGGGAGGGGGGCAAGGGCTGTCTTCAGCCACTGCCACTGGGGAAACTCGAGCCTTCGGAATGGAAGGATGTATTCTGCAACCGTGGGAAGCGTCATGCTGGCTCCTCCATGAAACAGGGAAAGAACAAGCTACAAGTCTGACCCACACACAGACATCTCAGCCCAGCTCCCAGGCTCACTGCCACGCCTTTGGCGGGCACACAGGGCTTAGTTGGCTTTCTAAAAACAACTTGTCCTGGTACAAAAGTTGAAATATTTGACTTACAGAAGACCAAGGGAACAGAAATGTTGCAGTACCGGAGAGCCACCACTGCATCTCTTTTATTAATCAATCGGAAAAGGAAATGTAACCTTCTAACAAGGCATTCACAGCTGTTTCTCTTGTGGCAGTGCTCTACAGCCTGCGAGTTTCCAGCCCGGCACCCCACAACGCGGTGATCCAAGGCAGGACTGTGCGTGCCAGGGACTGAGCTCTCTGAATTTATACCAGGAGTATTTATAGAGGCAGCTGGCACTGGCAGCTCTCCGGGGACACCAGCATGGTCTTGCGCAAAGGGGCTGCTGGAGGAGCAGTAAGGGAGTGGGAATGTGCTGGAACAACACCAAATCACCAGCCAAGGCTCTAAAAAAGCCTCAGGAGGATGCAAGATGCAAGGATGCCAGGTCTCAGGGGCATTTCAGTGCTCTGCTCCAGTTAAGCCCCATGGGCTGGGCCATCACTCCCACATCAATCCCAGCACTCAGGAGCTGGTGAAACTATTGCTTTAGAATCACAGAATCATCTATGTTGAAAAAGACYTCTAAGATCATCGAGTCCAMCAATTAATCTACTGCTGCCAAGGSCCCCATTAAACCATGTCCCTAAGTGTCACATCTACACAGCATGGATTCTAGAGCATCTTCCCACCTCTTCCCTGCTGGCCTGCCCTCCCTCAGAGGCTGAAGCAAGCAATGGATGCCTGCTTGAGGGTGTTTTTCCCAAGGGAGACACCTCTCTATCACTCATCTTTGTTTTCTTCATCTTCACCAGGAGAACCATCTGAGGATGTTCAACCAGGGTGCAACAGCCAGCTGGGGTCACAAGCTCCCAGAGGCAAAACTTGCTGCAAGGTCTTAGGCAARAGTTAGCACTGCTGCATCTGAAATCTGTTTCCAAAGAGCCCCCAAAACACAGTTTGTTCCCACGCATTCAGAGGAAATAGGTGTAGGGGAAGATGAAGGCTCATAGAGTCAGAGGGCTGCTGGGGTGAAAGAGTTGTTCACCCCTCCTGGGTTTTTCTTCAGGCACAGAGGTCTCTGGTCCTCCATTTCATGATTTTCCTGGCCTGTTAGCTCAGAGTTTCACTGCCTGCTTTTGAATTCAGCACTCRGGGCAGGTGGAGCACCAGAGCATGACTTTTGACAGCTGCAGCATTTTATGCCCTGCGCTATGAAGCAGAGCTGAAATCCTTTGGGCTTGTTCAGACCAAAACTGCCTTGACTCTCAGACCTGCTGATTCTCTAATTGTGGCCGTCAGTGAAATTATGGTGATTTGCTCGTGTGCAAATTTTTTCTTCTCAAGTGATTTTTCAGTGTTTCCAGGCCTTTTCATTCATAACATCTGAGTYTTGTTCTGCTGAAATGTGGTGCTGCAGGTGACAAGAAGCTGCTTACCTTGTCTCCAGCCTGCTTGGAAATATTTAAATCAAATGAACTTCAGCACAGGTGGGGAGACAAACACRATCCTGCTGAAATTAATATAAGGACAATTGTTTGAGAACAACCATTTGAAGGGGAAAAAAAATCRTATTTAAATCAATGCAATTTTACTTTATGGTGCTCTGCTGCAATTGCTGCACCCAAAAATGGAGGGGGCAGCACCAAGGGGGAGGTCATGCACCATTGTCAGCRTCTGGTCACCAAACTGATGTCCTTCAGGGAGCACCAGCAGTGGCCGGGAGGGTGGGAGGCAGGGAGGTGATGGAAGATTTTGTGATGAGACAACTCTTCTTGCCAACTGAGATGTACAGATGAAGATGTGGATAAACACGAGTGAGAGAAGCTCAGGGATCTTACATTCCCATCTCCCTGTATACCCCTGGATGGGTCCATCAAAGCCTGAGCTYGTGGAGAACAGCTCCCTTGACCTGTATCTGCCATGTGGATTCCTGTGAGAGGAGAGATGAGGGACTGCGTTTTTTCACAGAATGGAAATAGATGCAGAAATGCCCAGTTTACAGACAGTAATAGAAGTAAAATAATGGGAAGAGAAGGCAATTTTTGGCTGCATTTGCCAACTTTGAATGAAGGAGAAAAGCTGCTTCCCCTCTTGCTTCTTCCAAAAACTCTAGGGAAAAAAAAAATAGGAAGAGAAGTTTCTCTTTTCTTCACTTTTAGGTAAAAATAACCCTGAGGAAATAAAAAAAAAAAATATTCCGACCAATTATGACATCAAGAAAGAGGGTGTTGGACCCAGCTGGAGTTACAGACTGCAGTGGAGCTGCAACCTCCTGGCGCTTTCTCACAGCACCTACCCCAGGGTGAAACCAGCAGAGCCACCCCAGGAGCTGCCAAGGCTCTGTGAGCCAAGAGAATTCCTCTTCCCTGACCTGTTGCAGGGCCGTAGTGCCTCGAGTTCACATGTTCTTCCCTCTGCCTGACCTTTCCTTATGGGAAAAGCAGGTAGCGCTCTCTGCAAGTCAGTGATTTAAAAAATAAATTTGGAAGAAAACTGGTTTGGGGTAGTTTTCRTAACCTTCACGTTGTGACTGGCCATGATGGGCTGCCCAGTTCCTATGAAAACACCTCAGGTGTGTGTTTGGTTTGCAGGAGTGGRTCAGAATAGAGGAGATGAATGCGGAGCATCCCTCGGTTCCGTGCAGCTGGATGGTGGCAGGAGGCTCCCACATCCGTGAGACCCGGCCTCAGGACAAGGGGGACACAGTATGTGGTGCACCCCAAATGAATCCTGTGCTCACTTGTGCTCAGATAAGGCTCATGTTGGGACAGGGGACTCTGCCAGTCAGCTGGATGGGGCTGGACACTGATCCTCACTGGCTCAGCCCTGGTGTTGCTGCCCGTCCTGTTTGCAGCCACTAAACCCTGTTAGATGCAGGAAGGTGTGGGAGAGCCAGAACAGGTGGGGACACACAGCAYGACCAGCTGGGTGTCCCTGGGGGGTCGGGCACTCGATGCCCAGGTTAGGGATGGTGGGAGCTGAGCAGAGCCAGCCCAAAGCCCTGCAGTCAAACCCTGTCTTTCCCCCATGCAGTGCCATGCCAGGAGGGGCTGAGCTTCTGGGAAAAACACAGGAAAGCAGAATTTCGKTTTGTGGTTCACATCCCACGGACTCCAAAAACAGCTTGTTGGCYGGGAAGTCTGATGAGGCTACCTCCCAGTATCCACAGCCCCACATCCCAGTAGGAGAGAAGGAGGCAGCATCGTGGGGCTGGCACTGGGGACCAAGCTCKGCCCTTCCTGTGCATCTGGCCCCAGCCTAATGCCACCAACGGAGGAAAAAAMCAGGCATTTGTGCCCCTGCCGTGCCCTCTCCATCTGGACCACAGTGCCCAGGCCATCCCACACATCACAAAAGTGGCTTCTGGCAGCCAGGCCTGCCTGCAGCCAGGTCCATTTGTCCCACACCATCTCTCCCCAGGAGAAGTTGTAGATGTGTCATTTTCCTTTCACAGGACACAAGCGGCCTTATCCAAATATAAACAACCTGGGGAGTATTTGCCGGCTTATTGTCTGGACAAAAAAGTAAAACAAACAGACCCGAAACCCTTTTCCCCCTGCCACTTCTGGTATAGAGTCAGGGCCATAGGCTCCAGAGTTCCCAAAAACATCGCTCCTCAGAAATAGCATCCTGCTAAACCCRGTGTGGAGGTAGCCCCAGCGAGCCATGCTGCCACCTCCTCCACGGGTCGCTCAAAAACCAGTCAAGAGATCTCTGAATATTTAAAGAGTTGCTGTATGAATAATGGAAACAACCAGCAACCAAGAAAACATGATAGCCTGCAGCATTCCCTTGAGAGAGGCCAGGAACAGTGGGCAGATGTCTGGGTGCACCCTCAAACAAGCTCAGCTTTCAGGAGCAYCAGCAAAAGCCAGTCCCTGGGTCAAAAGCTGCCTCAGAATCCTTCCCCCCATGTCCAGCAACAGACATGTGAGAGCTTTTTTCACCTGACCAGGCAGTGGCACAAAAATGATGCAAAAAGGGGAAAATGCTGCTGTAAACAACGCAAAAGTGCTTCTCCCCCAAAAAACAGGGCAGGCACAGGGCGTGAAGCCTGGGGAAGCAGTTTCGCTCTGAGAGAGGTGAGGTTCAGGAAAGGAGGACCCATGGGAGACACAAGCCTAAATCCCATGAGATCCTATCTTGCTTTGCCCATCCTCCTCCCAGCCTACACCTCCCTTTCCCATCAGGGACTGCAGCAGGGAGATCAAAGTCTGGTTCCAGTGAGTGATATTTTACAACTGAAGTTTTGTTCCCACCATCCTGTTTTTCACCACCACCACCTCTTTTTCAGGAGATTCTGAGATGTTTCAGACCCAAATCTCCTCTGTGCTACCCCCAGCAATGCCACTGTGGCCACCCAAGAAAAAAACCTTGCATCTCTGTGAAGTTGGAGGTCAAGCAGAGTCTTTGTTCCCATGTCAGTGGGGTGGAGWAGAGGCTCCTGAGGGCTCTTTCAGGATCCCTCTCTTACTCGGGTCTCAAAGGGAAAAGCAGTTCAAAGAGAAGAGGTGTCTGCACGAAATAAAATTCACAGTAAAAATAAGTGAGAATGAAAAGGTGAAGGACTGGATTTCCCAAATTACCACATATGCATGAGCATTGCCTGGTTTGTCTGGGAGCATTTTGGGGTTCTCCCATGMAGTGCTACCAGAGGAAGAGAGGAAGGCCAGGAGGAGCTGGGAGGTGCTTGGGACACAAAGCAAGACTGAGATCTGGCTGGAGAAACGCTCAGCGGTAAAAGGTCCTGTGCTGTTCAGGTGGCACCACAAAGCTCCATGAGGTGATGCTGGGATGGAGGCAATGGCTGCTGGTCTCAGRGAAGGTGACAGGATGGAGGCGATGGGATGGATGGCTGCTGGTCCCATGGCAGGTGATGGGATGGAGGTGACAGCCACTAGTCCCATGAGCATCCTTCCCCTGCACACATAGATCCAAACACGTTATTTGTTTTCATGGGATTCCCAATGCTACTGCAGAGAGAGAATGGCTGTAAACCCCATTTTTTCTTTAAAGTTGAGGCTCATTGAGTTGCTTTCTCCCCCCTTCCAGGAAAATGCACTTATCCTTAAAAAAGCAGGGAGAGAGGGGTCCCATGAATGGGCACATGGCAGAGGCTGCATGGCTGCCTCGTCCTCCCTCCACCCCCGTTAGGTGCTCAGGCTGATGTGGGMCTGGCTGAGACAACGCAAAGTTTAACAGCTTATGTAGTAATTAAGCAAAGCCTCTCAATATAGCATCCCTAATTAGATGAATCCTCCCTAAATTACCAGTAGTTCATGGCACCCTGTAAAATCCTTGTGTAATAGCCCTAGAAAATGATGGCGCTCAGCCACACAGCTCGACGGCAATTGCAAAGCACTTCGGATGTTCACGAGCCTTTTCTAAAAAAAAAAAAAAAGAACTCTAAAATGTACATTTCCCCCAATGACTCTGCTCCGGGACGTATTAAAAGCAGCACCTTGACTCAGCCTGCCACATAAACATCCTGCTGCCCCCRGACAGCCCGCCACTGTCTTCCTCCCAGGATGAGGAGCTGAATAAGAAGTGACAATCACAGCTCCTGCCCGCGGGAAAACAGGAAGCRCCAGAGTTGTGCAGCCACTCCAAACATTGTCCTACCTGCTCCACTCCTTGGGTGCAATGGGAACTTGCTTTCCTTTCCTTTCCGCATTGCATAACTATTTCTGGTCCAGTGATGCTCGGTCCCAGGATGCTGCTGCGTGGGGCAGTCCCTGCGGCCTCTGGCTTCTCCCTGCCTGCCCAAAGCCAGCCTGGTGCTCTCTGTCCAGTGCACAAGGACAAATGTCCACCTTCCTAACCCACTTCTGACACTGGCARTGCTGAATGGAAGCACTGGAGGAGATGGAGATGTGCTCGGGGTACTGGGCAGATTGGCTCACCCACACCTGGCAGGAGCTAGATCAAAGAAAATCCCAAATCCTCTCCACCAGAAAGCAGCTGAGAATGGACACTATTGGCCAAATCTCCGAAATGACCATAAGACTGAAGGAGCTGATGTTTACAGACAGGCTCCAGTTCATGGACTAAAGGGCTAAACCTTGTCCCTGACACTCAGACAGTCCTGTGGGTGGGCAATGGGGGTTGTGCCCTAGTGCAAAGCAAGCTGGGCAGCCAAGGTTCTCCACAGGCACACAGAGAGGAATCCAGAGATGTGATGGAGAACAGGCCATTAGCAGCACCCCCAGTTTACCACTTCCACTCTTGACTTTTTGGGTCAACTTCAAGGAATCCTCCTCCACTCAGTGCAACGCATCCCCAGCCAGCAGCCTGGCAGGCCTGGCAGTCCTGCTCTCAGGACCATCCTTCCCAAAGACCAGAGACCTTCCACGTTAAATGATGCTCTGGGAGKGGAGCAGCTTGTTCCTCCTCCAACTGCTCCCATGTTTCTGCTGAGAGATGGGCCCAAATTTGTTGCAAAACATAGATGTTGTATGCAACTTTCCAAACAAGAAGAGGGATAAGAGGGTTTCCTCTCTGCTCTTCCTTTATTCGCAATGTAAAAACATCTCTCGCCAAATGAGGCAGTGTTTGCCATCACTCTGCAAAGTTCACATTCCCACAAGGCAGGCATGGGGAGGAACAAGGAACAAGGGGGGTGACCATCACACCAGTGCCCGCGGGTCATGGTCACACAAGACAATACTTTGCAAAATTTGGAAGTGGGAGGAATGCGGGAAGGCTGGAGAGGAGGATGTTTATTAACACAGAAGAATATCTCCAAAGGATTTGCATCCTATGGGGAGAAAAAGGGAGCCCGAGGCAATGCTGTTCAAGCTATTGGTGGGGAAAGATCTGGAAGTCCTTATTCAGGCACTCCTACTGCTGGTGTAAAGAAAAAGAGAATAGATTTTTCTCAGATTCATGGCAGTGAGGGTTTTCCTAAATAAGGGGAAGYGTCAGATGAATTCCCCAACTAATTCTCTTGTGTAATTGCCTTAAATAGCAGGATGTGAATGCATTTCCACACCTGACTCAGCCTCTGTGCCCAAAAAGGCTGCTGCCTCCCTACAAGTGTATAGCAGGAAGCCTTTCTGCTCAAGAACTGCAGTCTCAGCCTTGCTGGCTGTTTCTAGGTGGTGAACGGAAGGCAAGCAGGGAAAGCCCAGCAGTGAGTTTCAATGTGTCTACAGACATTTGAGAAAACTTTTCATCACCAAAAAAAAAAAAAAAAAAAAGTCCCAGGGGAAAAAACCAGTTAAAAAAAAATCATCATTTAAATGGCAGATACAAGCTAGAGGGAGGAGAGGTCCCCTGCTTCTCTCTTCCCCATACCTCCACAGCAGTCTCGGGCATATCTGGGAGGTGGCTCTGCGTCCAGAGGGTAATTCCAGCTGCTCAAGGCCCTCGTACCCCCTGGCCCRTTAGTGCTCCTGTCAATCAGGAGGAAGAGGGAGACCACCATATGGGATTCACACAGGCCTCTGGGAGGTGTTTGGATGCTCATGCCCACGAGGCCCCACAGGGCATCACTGATGCCTGGCCCTGCCACCCAGGGCGAGTTCACCCCCCAGTTAAGGAGCTCAACCAGTTATGCTCTGACAATGCCCCATGGCAGCCCAGCAGCTGAAGCGGCCAAGGCAAAGCAGCTGCTCCCCAAACCAGCCCCTGGCAGCTCAGGGGCAGTCTCCTCCTGTTTGCAGGTCACCAAGGCACAGCAAACCCTGTCCCCTCCTCTGAAGAGACCCTGATGTAACTTGGTAAATTCTGTTTCCTTGCAATGCAAAGCAGGGGGGGGTTTCCACCATTTCTTTCTGCCACTCAGACAGAGAATGTCTCTTTGCTTTCACTTTTGACTGTGAAATAAAAATCAGCTRCATTTCTGCCTACCCATTGCAGCTGCACTTCGGCTCGCTGGGGCTGTGGTTGGGACAGTCCCTGCTGAAATGTATTTTAGTGCAGGAAGGCACATGCTGTTGCCACCTGTTCAACCAASAGAGCTTGCAGAGCTCCCTCAGCCCTTTTATCTGTTAATCTCACTGCGGTCTCTTGATCCAAAGGACCTCCTGGCACTGGAGCCGGGTCTGCTGGCAGCTGGATGGGCTCTTCCTGCAGCCCCCGCAGGGCTCTGCTGCTCAGGTGTGTGGCCAGGCCGCAGGTGATGCTGCCCAAGWGCAGCTCTGGGAGCTGCTGAGCACCAGTTTGGTGCCACCAAGACCCACCAGGCTGGGAGGAGCGAGAGCAGCACTGCGGCTCGAAGGAAAACGTGTGTCTTCTGCTGGGAAGGGAAGCAAAGTGTGGCCTTTCACTCCTGGCCCGCACATCCCAACCTSCGGCTGTACCGGGCTTCTCCTGGATTTGGGGGGCAGGTTGCAGGGACATGTGCAGCAGGGTCCAGCCACACACACGGGGATCYCATGGCCTGGAGGAAACATATCCTCCTCCCTGTAAAAAGGCTTTAAAAGACACAAATGYGGCCGTGGCAGCTGTGAAGTTCATCCCCTAAGCCGCCGTGGGGAAACTSTGATGCAGCCCAAGTCCATCGCCTTCGCCAACGGTGGGCAGGGGTTCCTCGGGCGCAGAGCACCCTCTGCTGGGAAAGCCACGCTCGTCCAAACGAGAGCAAATGCATCTGTGGCTCAACACTGGGCTCCGTCAAGAGCTCCTGGGAGGTGGGTTTCCATCACACGGGRTGGCTCCTTGGGGAAGGGGAGGAGCAGCACGTCTGTCTGTCTGCCTGCATATGAGCACAGTCCATTTTTCTATAATGGAGCCTCTGCGCTGCCTGGTGTCTCTGGCTGCTCTCAAAAAACAAGCAGCAGTCACAGACTTTAAGCAGCCCCCACCAAAAAGGGCACAAGCAGCAGTTCAGCACTTCCAGTCCCTGGTTCGTCATGGACCTGCCACACGACACTGGATGTGCCCTGTCACGTCACCTCCCCTGCCACAGCTTCTACCCTAAAGGAACCCCCAGCACCACGGAGGCAGGACCCATGGCCCAGCGCTTGCTCTCTCAGATCCAGTCCCAGGACAGGCTGCTCCCCACAGCTGTGTTCCCCTGAGCAGTGCCTCACTGAGTGCCAAAGCCAGCGGAGAACAGGAAGTATCGGGGACGGGGGACATCTTGCCCCACTGGGCTCTGCAGGACTCTGCACAGGACTGGGGATACAGGGCTTGTTTCTCACAGGGACCACTGTCGTCTGGCATAGCCACATGCTGAGCATGGCACAGACATGGAATAAAAAGGYAGATTCTGCCTCAAAAGCTCACATTGTAAACGCTGCTCGCATTGTAAACCTTCTGTGCCTCAGGCCATTTCCCTGCCCCGAGCCGAGCTGCTGCCCAAACAGTACTTTAACCCAGCTCTGGGTGTGTTTGAATAAACACAGGAGGTTCCCCAACACTCTTTCTCCAGGTGCCAAGCTGCTCACCAGCACAGCATTCGGCACCCAGCACACCCCAGAAATGCGCTTCCTTCCCCGCCTCGTCCTCGCTGCTGCCCTGGGCATCACCGCCTTCCTGAGCTGGAGGCTGCTGCTCCAGACCCCAGCCCACAGCCAAGCAGGTAAGGTCTGGGCACCACGGGGGTTCTCTATGTGTGGCAGCAGTTCTGTGCCGTGGGGGAAGTGACCCGGAGCTTCTTCTGGARGCTCTTAGTGGGCAAATGCCTACAGGACAGAAAATACTCTTTGCACAGTGTGGAGAAAGCCCTTGCTGTGGGGCCCTGCAGCTTTATGTCCTTAACTGGGTCATTGTTCTCAGGTGTGGTGGGGAAAACAAGTGTCAGGCTGCTGAAAGTAACTCCCAAAACCTTTGCTAGGAAGGGTGAAATGCTGTTGGGAAGGCAGGAGGGAGCACGGGCAGGGACATTGGTCATTGCTGCATTTCGTTCCTGGAAAATGCAACTTTCCCCTCCAGGCCCCATCATTCCAGGGCAAAGTCACCACTAGATTTTGCAGACATTGTCATTCTGGGGCCAGGCGAGTCAAAGAGCAGCCCAGGATAGCTTCAGGCACCCCTGTGTTTCTTCCTGTGTTCCTGATGTCCTTTGCCTAATTTTAGGCAATGTGCTTCTCTGCCCTGTACAACAGCCTCCCCAAATATTTAATTTCCCAAGGACTAGGGAGAAACCATCAAACTGTCGCCCTAGGGCTGCCAAATGCCTGCACTGAGCAGATGAGGCAGATGTGCTGCTGCTAAAGAAAATAAACTAACAAGGCAGGCATCAATCTTCTGCACTCAACCCCACTCTGGCCTCTTCACATCAAAAATAAGAAGACAAAAAGAAAAAAGCAAAGCTGAAATTTGAGAAATTAAACTGACTCTCATAGAGTCTTTGTATTTGCTTTTGCCTTTTATGTTTGCTTTGTTGTCGTCTCACTTCTGTTTGCTTTTTGCTTTTTATTTGCTTTTGCCTTTTTACCTACAAGGGAAAAAATTTACATATGGGAGTGATGCAAGAAGTGAYGTCATTTGGATCCCAAAATCACCCCGAGCCATTAAGAATAATCCTTTACTTTCACATGTATTTGATAGCTGATGTTAACCAATTAACAGATGCAAAAGAGTTTGCAGGACATCATGTATTTGTAGCTACAAACCAATTTACTACTCCTCAGTCGCTCAGAATATTTCTGACCCTTTGGTAGATTCATCTCAGTTATGTTCAGTTGAAAGCAAGGAGGTAAAAGAAAAAATTAGGATTTGGAGGTATAAATCTGTGGTTGAGATCAGTCCTCAGACATGGTGATTTGGGGAAAGGGGGGTCTGAGTGTCCATAATCTCACATGTTCATGGGGACAGAAACCCATTTCCCAGCAAAGCCAAGATTTTTGCCAGGTAGGGCTGGTCTCCCCTTTTCTCCCCATCTTCTTTGTTCAGGCTATATCCTTTCCACACTGGAATAACTGGAAAAGAGGCGTCTACACCACCCTGTAGCTGGGGGTCTGAGGTCCACTGTGGTCTTTCCTCACCCCTGTCTTCAAATGGTGTTTCCCAGGTGCCCTGGCTCCCAAGGCAGAGGAAGGCTTCACTTTGACACTGGACACCTTCCTCCACGTGCAGCAGGTCAGGAAGCAGAGACTGAGAGCTTTCTGCAGCCGAGCAGGCAAAGTCACCACGCTGCCGAGCAGCCAGGACGAGAGAGCCTCCCTGCTCTCGAGTCTGAGGGTCAGCACCAAGCTGGACCTCCTCTACTGCCAAGTGCCTTCAACAGGGGTGGAGGAATGGCGGCAGCTTTTGGAGAAGCTGGAGGAGGAAAACGTGACGCTCCCAGTGCCGCTTCCCTACCGCCGGCAGCACACTAAGGAGACGCGGCTGAGCGCGTTCAACCAGACGGAGGTGAAGGCCATGCTGGGCTCTTACACCAAAGTGCTCTTTGTCAGGGACCCTTTCCACAGGCTGATCACCGCGTTCCTGCAGGGCGTGGGCATCAACCCCTCCTTCAGCAGCTTCGTCCAGGACGTCCTAAACAGCGGAGCGCACAACACCAGCGTGGCTTGGAAGCCCCTGGTCAGCCTCTGCCGGCCCTGCCTCGTCCAGTATGACTACGTGGTGATGTTTGGCTTCCTCAGGCAGGAGCTGGGCCACCTGCTGCGCCGGGCTGGGCTGCCCGTGCGCGGCCTCCTCCCCGAGCTCAGCGACTCCCAGGTGCAGTGGACCTACAGGTGGCTGTCGGAGCAGATGTTCAGCGAGCTGTCAGTCCAACAGAAGMAGCAGCTGTCTCGTTTCTACCGCTGGGACCTTGCTGCTTTCCCGTTTTCCAGCAGTTTCCTGTCAGACCGCACCAGCACCACGGAGACCTGGGATAAATAGCCCGCGTGGAGGAAAACTGTTTCGGAGAGCACTAATCCAAAGGCAAGTGCTTCGAGATCCTGACAGGCCTTTGCTTCCCAGCTGCACGCAGTGTGGTTTTCCATGTCACAGTCCAAACGGCACATCAGAGAGCCCAGACAGACCACTGCCAGGGATGGGGGATCAACGCGGTTGAATTGTGTTTAAACACGACAARAGCAGGCACTGGGGAAACTTGTGGCACTGGGACTTGGAAAACTGCATGAACTGAACCGTGATGGGATAAACYCAGCAGTTTGGGGTAGGGTGGGTTGGACCTGCTGCAAACCACAGCAGCACCACACATGCTCTGCCTGCACTGACATTTCCCGTTCTGGACTCCCTGTTGGAAATGGCTTCTTCATGACAAATTTCCCCACACAGATACAGAACATGCTCCCAAAGGAGAATGTCATCTGGAGGCTGAGATATGACACAGGGTGGCACACGCTCCCAGGGAACCACTGGTGATGTTCCCAACCTTTTCATGCTCAGGGAAGGTCAGGCCTGGCCCACCATTTGTGCGAACTGTTCCTGTTTCACAACCTCACATCTCCTATGCATTTAGGCTCAAGTGGGCACTGACGATGGGACACGATGCTTGCTCCGTTCACAAATTTTAAGTTTGGCTCCCCTCCTTCCAGGGCTCACTCCAGTGGGCCAAGGCCAGCTTTCAGCTCGGTGCACTAGCCCGGAGACAAGGATGTGTCAGTGTGGACCAGGTACCAGCCACACCATCAGCCAGATCAGCCTTCCGCTTTGTCTCAGCAGCTGGTGGGCCCTGTGGAAGTGGCTAGAAGCCTCAGGATGCATCACTGTGCTGCTGCTGTGGAAAACAGGATGCGGCTACTACAAGCCCCTGCTGGCAAAGAAGTGGGAGGACTGACTCTGCTTTCTTTCAGACTTGGCTGCCAGCGTGGCCCAGGCTTTCCAGCTGGCTCACTGCTTCATCCAGCTGGGCAAGACCAGAGCAACCACCCACCCTCTCCCAGCTTCGGTCACTGAGCTGATCTGACTCACAGCCTCTGGRAAGGGTCCATCTTTGTCAAACAAACATCAAGGATGAACTGAAGCTGTCTAGATTTCAAATCATGACAGGCTTTTACCATAGCATACTCGTTTCCAGAATATTTAGCAGCTTTATTTTGCAATGTTGTCACTTTCACGGAGAATTCCGCATACATTCATGGTACCAATTTGACAATGCTCATTAAAGAATGATAGTGAAAACTGTTGATTAGAACTGACCTAAAACAATTATCAAAACCTTGGCCTCTGTCTCTCACCGAGGGCCATGCAATTAATAGCATTCAGACATCAGATGAGCTGGGCTCCTTCCATGCTCTGAGAAACTCTCCCGCTGCAGTAATTACTATTTAAGTGCCATTATTGTGCGCAGTACTTTACAGTCTAGCAAGATGGCATAGTTCCTCTTCTGAGGACAGAGTTCTCAAAGAGAAGCAGCAAATTTCCAGTTATATGCCATTAAATTAGAGTCTTGCATCCATGCTCTATTTCACTGGAAAGTACTAGAAAAGGAACATTTTTCTCTTCGTAAGTAGTCTTCCCTCCAGTGACAGCGAGCTGAAACCCCAACAGGGTGAGATGTGTGTGAGGAGATGGGACACAGCCCCTGGCAGGGACAGTGCTGTGCACTCAGGCCAGGAGAGCTGCTCCCCGACAGCTTTGTAGTGCAGAGCATGCCTCAAGTCGGGGTTCTTCTCTTCCTGCCAGCCCTCCACAGCGGGTCCCACTCCCTTCCTAAGGTGCCTGGCACTTAGTTCCACAGGAACTTAGTTCCATGTTCAGACATTGAGATGTGACATGAAAACCTCAGCTTCATATTCCTCAGAGTCTCTGTCTCATCCACAGTACAGCCAGCTATTACAATGATCTCTCTGTAAATTCCTGTTAGCTTCCAAGCTTCCCTTTCCCCTTCACCCTCAAAACCAGTTTCTGTAATTACTCTACAACCCCAGTTTTATACCATTGCCCTCCCCAGATGTTTGATATAATTTACATTCAATTCCAGTGCACCCCAAAAGGGAGGTGTTTCCTCCCCCCATCAGCTGGGCAAGAATATCAAGAGGGCCCCAAGCTGGGGTGGGCTTCAGGGCAAGGGCTGGTGCCTGGGAAAGAGTGGCTCGCTGATGCTGCAGCAAAACTGGCTCCACAGGTCTGCTCTGAACAGCCTGCTCTGACCACTGCATGTACACGTAACTTGGCAAATACACTTCCAGTTAGCTCACAAAGCAAATAGCAAAACAGAGACTTGATGCATTTAATTTAAAAAAAAATTCACCTGACCAGGCAGTCACTGTGACTGTGTGAGACACTCACAAACCCATCCTGAAATGATGAAAAAGATGCTTCCATAACCAGGGGAATAAGGACCACCTACTCATCCTGCTGGTGACATCTCAACACATCCCAGGACCCTCACAGGCAGCAGGCCTCTGGTGAACACTGGCAGCTTTCCCCTGGGATGACACTGGAATCTCCTTAATATCCCACTGTGCCTGTGTCTCCCCATGCTCTGCATTAACATACATTACCTTTGTATTTCTTCTCGTCCTGGTCTGAATGAGCCTGTCCAGCAGTCCTATGAGGTGGATGTGATAGGAACAGAGCTGATACCAGTCTAGCTTACAGACTTTGTGTTTTGCATCCCTTCCTGGACACCCAAGAACGTGGATACACAGGCTCCAATAGCTGTTCTTGCACACAAGTTATCACATTTTCTTCTCTAAGAGGTTTTTTTTACATATTGCCAACTTTCAGGAGAACACAAGAATGTGTTCTTGTCCAGTACCTCATAGCTTAAGAAACACCAATATCGTATTTCAATTAATAAAACAATTACACAGCAAGCCCAACAGGCACAAAATACTTTCTGCAACTCACAAATTCTCTTCTTCTAGATGGTAGAACCATAATATTTTAAGTTGAGGAATAAATCTATACTTTTCCAAGCAGTATACCCTGGAGTGTTTACAAAATATTTCATATCAGCACACATTGCCCAGTCCTAAGATGCAGGCCAATTTAAAGAAGTATGTGAGCAAAATTTTATATAAGGAGTTACATCCTCTTGCACCATATTTTTTTGATGGCCCTACGAGTGCAAAAATAGAAAAAGCACGTTTTCATAAAGCTGTGGGCCAGAGAAACAGATAAAAGTTTGCAAATGATAAGCAGACACAGCAGACGGCTGACATCACCTAGAGATAACACAATGCTCCAGTGTTGAATCTGACAGTGACAAAACCCATCAAGAGGGATGCCCAGCACTAAAGCCAACATGAAAAATACATTCAAGCCAGATGACACCAGGTCGCCACATGGTCAGCACATTTTTTAGACAAGCAGTCCCTGTAGCAAAATGTAGCTGTTTTCTTACATTCAGCAAAACTAAGAGTTCTCTTGAAAAGAAGGCAAGGCCATGACAGCAAGGGCTGGACCCTAGAGGGCACCCAGAGCTAGCTGATCCCCAGCTGTGTCCATCCTCCTCATGCCCCTTGCTTAAGACTGGTATAAATTGCCTTGGGAACAATGATGAGCAAACTTCTCTGCTACTCCAAGGTCTCTGATGTCCTTTCCTATTTAAAGGATGGGGAAAGATGTGGAGGTGTGGGATGCGAAAAGTCTATGTCAAACAAAGCACCATCCTGCCAGAAGTCCTCTTGGTATATTTAGTTTTTATCTTTAATCAGAGAAGATGAGGATGCACTTGCACTGAGATCTCATTAAAGCCCCAGTACAGACAAAGCAATGGTCATTTAACTTGGGGTAAATCAGTTACTGGTCACATTTTAGCGTTTTCCTCTGAAACACTTCTGTTACACAGRTAAGACCATCTTCACTGGCTAACATCAAAAGTCCTGCTCATCCCTTTAGGATGTACCTGGCTTTGTGTGCAGAGGGGACACAGCAGGTCCAGCCCTCAGCAGCTCTTACACCTTCCCCCATCTCAGCCAGAGGACTTGTATGTCTGGGCTCAACACATTTAAGTCCTTCCTCCAGCATAGCATCACAAGGTGATACATCTTTTCCCCGTAGTAGGAAAAAAAAAGAAACAACCACTTTGCTATTTCACATTGGTTGGTAATAAGCATCCTTGMAGCAATTTTATAGGAAACCGGTAAGATTTTTCAATTACACTTGGATCACCTTCCACTTACTCTTCATTTGAATTTACATCACAGCTATAATCTGGCAGCAATTCCCTCTCCTAGAGAAAACAATGATTGGACAATTAAATGTGAAAGCTCTGTGAGTCAGTGGGTGAGCCACATGAACACAGATATTTTTTTCTCCATTATAGTCCTACTGCTTTGTGGTTCCTCTGTTGTAAGCTCAGTTTCAGCAGAGTTTGCTCCTCCGATTTTCCTGTTACACACGCACACACCATGGCTTAAAGGTCCCTGGCTCAGCAGAAGGGCACTGTAAAGGGAAAAAAATAACTGAGTTAGCAACAAATGAGGATCCTGGCTGGGGTTCAGCATGTCCCACCATACTCCTTTTGAGGTGTGTGACTTTGTGCTGGTGAAGATGTGAGCTCCTGTCCATCTTTCCAAACACAGAGATGCCTGCCTCATGGCACTTCTGTTAGAGGCTGTGCCTGGCTCTAGCTGAAGGCCTCATGGTCAACTCCTAGAGAGCCCTGTGACAACACTGTGACAGAGGAGGAGCCCATGAGGAGATGGTGACAGGGTTAACTCCTGCACTCCTTCAGATCAAGTCCACAGCCTCTAAGGAGACTCCTGTGGCCATGTCATTCAGGTGAAAGGAGTATTCGCAGAACAGTTTCCTCTCCCTCCCTTGCTGAACACCACTTAGTGGACACCACTAAATCACAGAGTGGCCCTCACAATATGTGATGATTCTCTGAGAGCTGATAGTCAGGAGCATCAGGACAAGCAGTCAGTGCCTTTGTTCTACAGACAACATTTGGAGAATGGAGGGATGGACTGAACTTCAATGAAACTGTGCAGCAGCCCTTCTTGCAATGGGAGCCCTAGCAATGCTGGGCTGTGGATTTGTCTCTCAGCTGGCTGCATGTTAAATGAAGGATTACACCCACGAAGCAGGAACTTACTTAAGCAGGAACACAGCCTCCCCATCCTGCCCTAATCCCAGCCCTGGACCACTGTGACTTCCAGGCACACTCCAGGTGGGGTAGGCTGGCCAGGGAGCAGCGTGTGAGATCAGAGGCTGTTACCATTTTGGTGAAGATGTCCACACAAGCATTGCGGATCCTCTCTGGGGTGGCAGGGCTGTCCAGCCTGAACGGTTCAGTCAGGCCAGAGTCCTTCCTCGCTGAGTAGATGGCATCTTTAATGGCATAAAACACTGAGGCAGACAGGAACAGAGGTGGCTCTCCCACAGCCTAGACAGAGCACAAGCAAGAGTGAGGCTTTGCCTTCCAGATGCAAACCTCAGTCTACTAGATGTGCTCAGTAAGGAAACATGAAGCTAAAACAGCCTCCAGTCTGCCAGGTGTGATCAGTAAGGAAAAACGGAGCTAAAACAACCCCCAGTCCATTTAAAGAGGAAACAGTAGGAAAACACATCTTTCTGACACAGCAAAGCCACTTCAGTTCTGTCTAATGGACCATCAGGGCAGCAATGTGCAGGGTGTTTCAGTTCTTCCTGACTAGAAAGGATAGTATACACATTTCCGACAAGAAACAGAAAAGCATCCTGACCTCAGGGTAAAGACAGCCTGATGAGGTGAACTATTTAGACACACAGAATCATTACTTTATCTCACTCAGCTTCACAGCATTACAGAGCAGTAAGAGGCCCACAGATCTCACAGGCGTACCTTGGATGAGTAAACTGCCTTGCTGTTGGGGCAGTCACGGAGAAGAGACACATAGAATTCTGTTGGGATGTCTCCAAATGCGGGGATTTTGTACATGCCAGGCCCTCGAGTGTACAAGTTCCCTTCGGGGGAGTAGCGCAGCTCCTCCATGGTGAAGAGCCCAATGCCTTGGACAAAGGCTCCTTCTATCTACAAACACATCCACACAAGGTTACATTTTGTTGTTGTTGTTGTTCTCCCCTGCACAAGAACAAACAGTGACGACATCCACCAGGGTGGGTTTTCAACCCTCCCCACCTGACTCAGATCCCGCTTTTTATCTCTAAACTCTTGTCCCTTCTGCTGGGTACAATCTTTGCACAATTCCTGTGTTCCCACATGGATGTGGCTGCGTTTCCCTGGCAGGTGATGCAATTTACAAATACATGCAAACGGATTTTCTGTAAAAGCAGGACAGGAATTTTCTGATGAAGCAACAGCGGGGGGGGAAAAAAAAAAATCAATGCTAAACCATTGATTTCTTCCCAGGCACATTAACACTGAATGAGTTGAACTTGCTGATAATTCAAAGAACAAGTAGACTAAAAGGACTAAAGATGAAATATCTGAAGACAAACTATTTTATGCTTTCTATTTCAGTAAAATGCTTTCCTAACTGCTGCATATTATCAAGTAACCAGCACAGACACCTGCAAACACACTCCCATATCCACTAAAGGCTTCTTTGCGTATTGTTTTCTACTGTAAATTTTATGAGAAAAAAAAATTATGAGAGAAGGATGTGCTTGAACAACCCTGCATGAAGCAGCTCTGCTCACTGTGCCCACTGGGATGTCTGACAGCCAGACCAGTCTAAAGATTTGGCACAAGCATTCATTAACCCAACCCTGTGTACTTGTGTTCCTGCACTCATGCAACATCCTTTCTCTCCTGTGCCCCCAGATCCTCTGCAGCAATTCATGGAAGGACACAGGAATTTAAGACCCTTTTGACAGGCTCTATTTAGCCCATCTCTCAACTCCCAAACCTGAACTGACAGGCTGTAAAGACAGAAAATCTCCTCCTCCCCTTCACCACTTCCAAAAAAAGTCTCTTTCAGAAAAACTGTTGCTTTCAAAGAAGTTTCCTTTTAGTTATAGCAAAGCTCTGTAACTCATGCTCTCCTGTAACCCCAAATCCTGCAGCAGTTTCATTGGAGTTACACCATATCAACATTTAGAGTTAGCCAGGGAGCTAAGATGGTTAGATAAGCATATGTATAACAATTAATCTCTTGGTCTGTCAAACAACCCTGTGTTTATTACCTTTATTTGCTGAGAGATATTGTGATTATTGCTGCACAAAACATTGAAGTAAGCTTGTCCCTGCCCAAGGACTTTGCAAGATAAGTGACTGGTCCAGCTTCCTGTTGAGAACTCTACACAGCAGCAGCTGGAGGACAGAATCTGCCACCCTAACTCTGTAGTCACAGGAGGATTTTCACTGAATTAAATGAACTTAATATTGACAGATAGGAGTATAAACATCGGGTGTGGGATTTAGTTTCACATTCTACTCTGTAGAAATTGATTCAGCTAGGGTTGGATAACTAGGTCGAGGTTATTCAACCATATTAGTATTATGATTCATTTTTAAGGCAAGGCAGATGCTGAAAAACATCAGTGGGGTGGGAACTGAATAGTATCCTGTAGTTTTAATATCCAAGGCAAAAAAAAAAAAAAACCAACCCTAACAGAATATTTCCCTGTGTAATTCTGTGCCTGGTTTAAAAGGCTGTGTTTGCAAAGGCACTGCCTGGAGAGGAATATTAAATAAAAAAGGCTGAGAGTAATGTGATCACTTTAACACGATGGAAATAGCCACACTATTTCACTTACCTGTCCTATATCTATGGCTGGGTTCAGACTGGTACCTACATCCATAACAATGTCTGTGCGAATGTTCTAAAAAACAGAAATAAAGGATAGATCAGCACAGATCACTGAAATTGGTACACCATGGTCTCACGTGAGGAGGAGTATCCAAACACTATCCCATGCTTGGACAGCGTTCAAAAATCTATCTCAGCTGAACTCTTCATACTGACTGATGATATTTTTCTCTTTTTTTTTTTTTTCCTTTCTTTCCAGAAGACTTCAGTGTTGTTTTTAATGATTAACTCAATTCCAGGATGTTTCTGTTCTTTTGTGCCAACACAGTGCTGCTGTCTCTTGCTTAAGCAAATCCAGTAACTTTTGTAATCATTCATTAAGCCCCAAATCCCCATAGGGTAGATAATTATTGTTTTATTACACTTTACGGATTGCTGCACTGCAGAACAGAGGAGTTAAGAAATTTGCTGAAGGTCACACCAGACCAATGACAGAGCCAGGAATAGGCTGACACCCAGTATTTGTTCTAACTCCCCATGAATGTTTCCTTCACCCAAACACAGAGAGCTGTTTCACTGCTGACCCCCTCACCTTGTGGTCACCTGTCAGGCAATCTATCTCAACCTCAGAGCAAGCAACTCCATAACTGAAGTAGGAGAACGGTTTCCCTTCGTTCTTCTCAAAGTCGTAGCCAACATCAGGAATTCTTGATACAAAGAAAAACAAAACCACATTTCACTCCATGAACAAAATGAATACAAGTACATTGCAACTTATCAAAATCCTTATCCACTTTCATTTCATTCCTTCTGCCAAGCCCATGCGGAAAGGAAAACTGTAAATAACTATAAAGAGAAATCTTCTAAAGCTGCTCTCTGTTCCAAAATCTGATTGAAACTATCAAACTATTTTAGCCATCTTTATTTTCCCATATATCTCAGGGCTTGTGGTGACTATTATAAACTCATTCTCACCAATCCAGTAGAAAACCTGCTTTTAGAGTGCAGTTGAACATTTCTTTGAGGCCATTAAATTTCAGAACATAGTCAAGCTGAAGCAGAAACTGTATTAAGCTAAGAACTGATTTTAAGCACAGTTCATGGCAAACTTTGTATCTGGCTATTTCTTAATCTGAAAACTGGTTTATTAAAATACTGACAAGTCACTTTGTTAAGAGAAAAAACACATTTCAGAGACGCAACAGAAATGAATTCACAGTGTATTTTAGTCCTAAATAGTTCCTTCTCAACACTGTGTTTATTTATTTATGTCAACTCCTCCGCCTTAAAGATGATGGATCTCTGCTTTCCTCCAGCACTAAAGCTGGATAAGAAGTGCCTCATTTCAGAACTACACAGGATCCAGCAAGAGTTTGAAGTGGGAGAACAAAGCTGGAAACACTGGTATCTGCTCATGCCACAACAGACATGATAACACTCCAGCCCATTGTCCTCAAGGACAACCCTTGCCCCCTCTTAGCCTGGATGGTGGTTCTAGTACAAAACTAAGTCACAAGGCTGACACAGAGCAGAGCCCCAGGCAAAGTTCTGATTTCATTTATGCCTCTTCAGACCAAGGTCAGCTGGAATGAAGTTAGATATACTCCAGATTTACTTGTCCTCAGAGCTGTGCTCCATCAGGAATCGATTCTCCCCAGCCTGACGATTGTTAACCTCAGTTTACCACTTCTAGGTAGCAAAGGGAATGCAGCCCTAATTTAGAGCAGTGACAGGGGCCTAGGGGATGTAAATCCTCCATGAATTTCCCTGGACGCAATCCATGCAATTGACTAAGTGCCTCTGCAGTGTGAATTTTCACTCACCTATAAAACCCTGTGGCCGACAGGCTGACACAGCTCTCGTAGGCGGTTTTGATCTGGCAAAGTGAACAAGAGTTTGAAAGCAGTAATTGTACAACCAGACCCTGCAAAACAACTGCACAAAAACGTTTCCAGGCGGCCTCAAGTRGAAAATGTCCAGTGACAGACAGCTGTCACACTACCCAGCTCCAGCACTGCCAAACATGATGATTGCAGCCGCTTCCCCAAATAGCCCCGTCAGCAGCTACCAAGGGCAGAACTTGAACCATTGGCAGAGGATAAAACTTGCTTTTGTTTGCTCATCTCTCAGCTACAGGTTAGACTTTTAGCCTCAGAGACAAAGGTTAAATTGATAGGTCATCTTCAGTGAGGGAAATTCTATCCTGACTTCCAAATCACAAAGTCAAAACTCATCCGATGAAGGGCAGAGCTTGGATCTGAAAATTACCCAAGAGCCTTACAGCCCACCAATCTCTTCTCATTGAGGGTACAGAGATTTTGCAGCCAAGGAGCACTACAGGGGCTGAATGGCAGCTCAAAAAAGAGTTGTCTTTGCCACAGAATGCCTTTATTAAAAAACAGGTTTCCTTCTGTCCAAGGCTATAGCCTGACTAGAAGGATACATGTAACCACTCAAAACTTTTATTTGACAAAGACTGTCATAGGCAGGCCCCAAAATTTTGAGAAATAACAGTATTAAAGTAATAACTGATGTTTTGGGGATGACCTCTTACAAGGTTCAATTACTTGGAAATCCATGCCAGGTTTCTATTCCACTGTCTTTACCCAAATGTATGCTAGCAAGATGCAGAAGGCCTGGAGGACACACCTGCACACATGGTTTGCCAATTAAAACAATCTCTGACAAYGTCCACATGTCTCATGACAGATACAAACAGCTTACCCATTTTTCCCAGGATCCTTTGGGATTAGACTGTTTGATTGGCTCAAGCCTTTTTAAAATAGTCTGACATGCGTTCTAGAAAAAAAGAGACAGAGAAGAAATATTTTAAGTTTTGAATAGTCAGCTTATAGTATTAAGAACCCCATAAGAGTTTTAAAGAACCTTCTATTTAAGTCAATATTGCCTTTAGGACCTTGGCATGTCATAAAAGGAACAAACGGATGTCTGGCTACATAGGAAGAAGCATTGACTGAAAAGGACTTTAAAGGAGACTGGCTGTGCTGATAGCAGAAAGGAATCTCAAATTCAGCACAGAACTTTCTGGACCATGACATAAAATATAAGAAGTCCACCCATTTATACATTAACTTTATCTGTACCAAGTCATAGCAGGATGGCTTAGCATATCTTACAAGATGATCCTTTAACACTGAAAAACAAAAAATTATTCCCAAAATTCAACCTATTCCAACAGGCTATGCAGAGATTAAAAACAGCCTGATAATTTTACTTTACAGGTTACACCTCCCTTTTTCTTTCAAACTGAGAATGACCAGTACTAAATCCCTCTTTAAAAAGAAAAGTCACATACCCTGCAAAATGTACATTGGTAACTCCCCCATCACAGACAGTCACAACCACACCATCACTACAGCAGAATGTTTGCTCTGAGCATATCAACACTTAGAGGTTGTGGGGCACAGCTCTCAAACCATTGACTATTAATACATGCAGCAAAATACATTTGTTATAGATAAGGCTGCATTAATTACTTAGAAGCTGGCTATTTAAATGGATGCTTTGCTCTGCTCATTTTGAGTAATCCCAAACACTCTATTTTTGGAACTACCAAAGGACTGAAGGAGAGTTTTGAACAACTTGAAAAAAATATAGTTATTCATAGAGTAGTTATAACAGGTAAATAAATGATGAGGGATCCTTAGACTGGAACTGCTTTTGATGGTTGTTTTCCTTAAGCAACAGATAAATACACATCATTTCATGCTCTGAAGCCCCCACTTGTAACCCCYTCCTTTAAATAACTCAGCTTCCATACATAGACAGCCATTCCATTGATGTCCGCACTGACTGAAGCRGCTGTCGGGGAGGTATTTGGGACAGTGTTCGTGCTGGTCTCACTGATGTAAATTTTGGAGGTGGGGACTCCCAGGGACCTGCTAGCAACCTGCAGAGCAAAGATAAACAGTTGGTAAGCAGTGCTTCTTATCCATGAAGTCAGTCATGGCTTACACTGCCAGGACCCACCTGCAACCTCTACCCTCTCCCACCATAAACTTCATTTTTCCTGCAGACTCAGTTGTTTCAGTGACTGAGAACTAACCAGAGCACTACATTTGCTTCACAGACTGAATGTGTGTGAGCACATACACTTTTGCCACAATGACATTCACTTCACTACTGTGAGACAAAATTCTTCTCTCAACAATTAAAAGAATCAGAGGATCAAGAGCCCTATGAAATCTCCCTTTCATTTTCCTTTCAAAGGAATGCTGCTCCCTTAGGCCTTTTTAACTACAAATGTATTATCATATGCAGATAAATACGTTTGCAATACCACTAATTTTTGTATAAAATGTATGTAAACTGTACCTTATGGGGTGAAATGAAATTGCCAGAGAAGATAAAGTGTAAGCATAACCTGCATTATCTACATAATAAGATTTAACATGAAGAAGAATATAATTTTCATACTCAATTGGGATAATACTCTGGCAATCTAGCACTGCTGCTGAAACAATGAAGAGGAATTAGTCATGATTTGCTACCCTCTGCATGCACACAGAGGAAGTGTTAAGCTGCCTGAGGCAATACTGTAGGGTKAGTGTAATTTTCCCAAAAAGATGTCTCATTCAGTTAAGTCCAAACTCATTATTACCTGGATCATTTTGGTGTGAAGTCCTTGACCCATCTCAGTCCCCCCATGTGTAAGTAACACAGAGCCATCTGTATAGACGTGGACCAGAGCTCCAGCCTACAAAAGGGAACATCAATCATCATAAATTAACTAGTGAAGTACTCAGCAGACTACAGAGAGAGCTCATTCAGAACCAGACTAAAGTTGTTCTTTGGTRTAACTGAAGCCACTAGTTTACACTTGAGGTGAGCTTGGTTTAGCCTCACCAACTCTCTAGAAGCTCCAATGGCATAACAAACCCCAGTCAGTATTTTCAGCTCAGAAAGCAGGTGAAGTAACCCAAACCTGCCCCTGTGAAACACAGATGCACCCTTCACCTGGACTTGCCAACACCACTGACAGGCCATCAAATCAGCTCAAACACAGGAGCAGTGTTTCTACTACTGAGGAAGAGGGAAGGCAGGAAAATTAACCCAACACAATACCATGAAAACACAGATACATTGTGGTGTCTTTTGGACAGTGTAAACTGGTAACTCTGGTGCTGCTCATTTTGGCTTGAAAAATGTGTGTTCTTTCTTAACTAATTTACTACTTCTCCAAGAAGCTCCAGTTTGGCACAAATGGAGGAGGGCCTGGGGGAGACAGCATAAATGCAGCTTCTCTAGTGAAAAGGTGAATGATATTTACAGACCTGGTTCAGAAACGGGACAGTGAAACTGATGCCAAATTTGGTAGGAATGATGCACATCCCTCTCTTCTTCCAGCGGTTCTGCCTGCAAGGAAAGAACATTATTCATATACCCATGAGTCTTTTATCAAAAATCAATACTGTGCTTCCCTCTGACTGTGTATCAAATAGAAATGCAATAGCTRACTGTGATATAGACTGAGTAAATCACTAATTTGTATTAAAGAAAGGCTTTCTTTATGGGTTCCAACAAGAAGAAACTCCAACTGAAGATGCTTCCCCCAAGCGTTATAGAAGCAGTTGTCTAGACTATTAACTATTCAGTTGTATATAAAAGGCAACTAAAAAAGACTGCAAGGCAGGGGAAAGCCTAAACAAACTGCCTTGATTGTCATGTGAAAATCCTAGCTGGACTTAATCCTAGCTCTCCTTTGCTACATTTCACTTACAAAATCATGCCACGCTAGGTCTGATTGCTGCCTTACTTATGCTCCCAGCTCACTGATAGCGTTTTCTTCAGACAGTGAGCACAAAAGGGGTTTGCAAAAAGAGAAATTTTTATAAGTGGCTCTGCAAATGTAAGATCTGATTTCACATCATTTGAGTTGCTAAGAGAACTTCAGAAGTTGGTAGGCAACAGGTGCACCCAGTAACAAGACAGCTCCAGAACACCCACTTGTTGAATTCTTCAATCAGTTTCTTCCTGGCATGGTAGCTAGAGCTTGACAAACATTCATCCCAGCATCGCCGCAGAGTAAATCCCTCCAGCTTTTGGTTAAAATGAGTTGTGTCTCCTTCATAATAGAGATTGAGCTTCCGCACCTTCCCAAAGAGACACAGAAAGGACAGGCCAAGCTTAATGCTTCAGGCAAGGATGGATCAGATCTGAAGTGTGTTGGTTCCTAACTTTACTCCTTTGCTTTTTCTACAGAACAAAACAATTAACAAACATATAACTGTTTAYGGGAAATCAGGAACTAAGACATTAAGGCTTAAGGGTATTTTCAGAGATTGGTACTTAAGCACATTGTCAGTAGATTAAGGTACCTAGTGCCTTTGGACTTTCTTTTTTTTAATATCTATCCTTAAAGCAGATGTTAAAAAATTGAGGCTACCAAAGAATTTAACTAAACAGAAGATAATCCATGTTATAATGTGTCTGTCACACAAAAAGTCTGAGATCCTTCTAAGAGCTTAGCAAAAATGAAGCAAAAGTTCTTATGCTTGAAAATCTTATGTGGTCGTGTCCAGTTCTCAGAGCTTGTTCAAAGGCATCCTGAAACGTGTMGGTGGGTCTGTACCTCCTCAGGTGGCAGGCCACACTTCCGAGCAAGGTCGCTCATCCAGCACTCAGCAATCATCATTCCCTGGGGCCCTCCAAAGCCACGGAAGGCTGTGTTGGAAGGCAAGTTGGTCTTGCAAATAATGCCCACGCTGCTGACATTGGGGATGTTGTAGGAGTTATCCAAATGTAACAGGGCTCTGTCCATAACCTGGTGAAGAGAAGGAATGGAGGTGGACACATTTTACATGAATCAGATGTCAGACTTCTCACTAGTGCCAAAACCAGACTGGAGGCTCTGAAGGTAATTTACAACAACCAGCACTTTCTCTTGCACCCTGCAGTTCTGCAGCCAACACAGCTGGACAAGCACTGAAGTGCAGCCAATGCTGCCTCCCACGTGCAATGGCTTGTCAAGAGGTGTCCTCCTGAAGGACAGGACAATAAGCACAGTTCTCTGTTGACACTTATGGCTCTGGGACAGATTGAGATTCAAAGTCCTATTTTGGCCCTGAGCTCATGCTGAGTCAAACTGTTACTAAATGCCATTACCTGTCTGGCAGAAACAGAGTTTTCTTTTYATTATATTGAGTAATCTGTTACAGGAAAAGAAGTCTTGCTGATACCAAGTGACTTAGCACTGGGCAATGGCAGTAAGGGCAACCATATGAAATAAAGACTTTCAATAGCTACATCTGAACTGCAAGATTTGAGATCTTTGTCCACTTATTGTCCACACTGGGAAAGGGAAGAGCTTCCTTCTGGCTTGTGTTCCCAGATTTCCCTTCCAGCAGCAGCAGAGAAGAGATTACACACATCCCAAACTTATTTCWATGTGGGGCAACTTCCAGTTCCGCGACTCAGACACAGTCAAAAAGACAATTTGCATAGATGTACGCTCAACCAGACCCTCAGCTTATGCAAAGACACTTGCCTGTCGTTCTGCTCTGCCCAGCACCAGCTACATTGCTACCATCAAATGTGGCTCCGGTAGAGAGCTCTTGCAGTTCTTTCCTATTGAAATGGATTCCTTTTTGCAGAAAATTATCAGAGACTCAGTGGACTGGAGAAAGTGAGCCAGGGTAAAACTGACTGATACTAGGCTATTGAGTTGGTCACTCACATGACAGAAAAGGAGAAGTTTTTTACTCATCAGTGCAAAACTTCTTGGAGAGAAACTCAGAATTCAGGGCCATTTTATGTTCTTAGTGCTTGTGAACCTGGTGTTAGCTTTAGCCATGATTAACAAGGTTGTTGATTTAGGCACTCTGCCCTGATCAGCCTTGACTGGGATGCTTCTTATTCCAAGGCACTATCTTTCCCCAAAGCTGGGGAACTGTCAGTCATCTTGCATTGTGCAACAGCTTTTCCATCACAGCCCTCTGTAATGCAAAGCAAACATTCTTGACCCCTTTGCTCAATCCAAGTGATTACAGCATCAATAAGAATTATGCGGCACATGCCAAGGCAGGTCAGCTGGCTCAGAGAGCATTTGTAGAAGTCCAAAATCCCTTCAAAGTCTGTTTCGAGTCATGTCAGAGAGCAGCAATGCTGTAGACAACAGTTCTCTGAAGTTAGAGCAAAAGGTTGCACAGAGAAACACCTTCTGCTTAATTAGCCATCAGAAAATTTTACTTACACCATGAGAGAGGTCTACGGAGTTGCCTCCATTGCTGTAGTATGACACCTCCAGACTCTTGACTTTCCCATTCTTCATGAAACCAACCTGTCAAGAGAGTCTCCTCAATAATCAGTTCTCTACAAAATGTTCTGCTTTGTGCTTCCCTCCAAAAACTGAAGGGATCTCATAGAGGAAGAAGGCTGACTGTCCCCGATGCAGCACAGGACAGGCACAGGCAGCAACTGAGGGAGCTCCCCACCAAAGGGTCCATGCATGAATCTTAATCTTGCTCCAGAGAACTCTTCAAAATTAAGTGCTGGCCACTTATAGCCACAATTCCCTTAACAGGTTTTTGCTCTCAAAAGCAGCAGCAGTTGGAGGGGATGGAAGCAAAAAGGAAATTAACAAAGCACATCACAGTGTAAAGGATGCTTTAAAGGAATGGGGGAGCCTCCAAGAGCAATGTGATTGTCAACAGGGGCAAAGTCTTGGCTGCAAAGAAGAGAGAATTATTTATGCTGAGGTCACGAGAAGGGAACCATCCAAGCCAAAATAACTTCTGCAGCACTTTAACAGGAAAAATGCTATGACCCATCTGACCTGACCCTTTTGCAGCAGGGGAGATCAGCAGCGAAATGACCGTAGCAGGAAGTTTTTCACCATATCTTACTACTCTCTGGTGTCTCAGGGGACAACACTGAGACAACATGCATTCTACTCCTGTGTGTGCATACCTTGTACCTCCCCAGGAAGGGGTGTCTCCCTCCACTTATCAGCATGTCCTCATCTCGGTCCAGCATGCACCTCACCGCACGCCCAGTTCTGTGAAAGAACATGTTTTTTTAGGCAAAGCCTGAAATGAACAATACCATTCCTGCAGAACAAGACTCTCCTCTTTGTCTTTCCAGAGTGGCAACGGAGAGTTAAGGGTAAACTGCTTGGTTTATGTATCTTCCTCTTAAGAAAATGGCAAGATTGAGTAAAAAAAAAAATAAACATCTCAGAAGTTGGGAGCTGTTTGTGAAAACTCTTGCAAAGAGTCTTGTATTAAAAAGAAGGGTAATTTCTTATAGAGACAGATGCTGATAGCTGAGCAATCACTGTTTTCCAGGCTATTTCTCAAGGCACTCTTTTGGCTTTGAAAGCAAGAATGCCATAGGAATTATATAATAATGCAAGGTAAAGTACTAACTAGCCTTCAATTTGACCTTGTTTTTTATTTGCTTATTTATTATCCAAGGAGGAAAACAAGGGGGAGAGCAGGAGTTGCTCTTTATTATCTAACAATTTTGCCTTCCCAGTGCCTTTCTTCAGGTTGTACAAATATCTAGGGAATGTCATAGATGTTATTTTGTAATCTCCACGATGTCAAACAGTGGTTTGGCTGGCAGAGATAAAGAGAAGAAAAGAATGCAAATGTATTACTGATTAATTAGAGAAAACAGGTGGTTTGCTCAGAACAGAAAAAAATACAGTCGATTTTAGAACAGAGCTTCATTTTGGCTATTCTCTTCCAAAAGTATTTTATCAAACTGCTGCGTTGCAAGATCCCTCTAGCACTGCCAGCAGGGTTCATCCTCCCCTAGGAGGGCAGTACTGGGAAGGGCAGGGTTACAGGCAGGGCACAAATGTCATCTCAGAGGCCATGTTCACTCACGACCACTGAAAACTTGCACAATTAACAATTTGTGAGCCCACATCAAAAGCCCAGAAACAAGAAGCACATTTCCAATCTACACTTCACAAATGGTTACAGTCCAGGTTCAATCCCTGAGCTTTTAGGGGTTTGAAAAGTGTGGGTTCCAAGGTCTGCCACTCTTCCTAGGGAAAAATCCAAAAAGAGAGTTTGCAGAAGAGCAGACTAACAATGGTGTAAGACTGGTGTAGTAGGGTTTTGAACAAGGAAGAGATTCTCATGCCTCTACTAAACAGAACAATAAACATGGCTAGTGCTGGATTTTGAAATGGTGTGGGGTGAATTGAGGGGAAGAGGCAAATAATTTGAGATACCAGAGTTTTCAGAGAGCACCAAAGGAATAGAAGAGTAAGGAGGTTTTTCCCCTTTCCTATTAAAAGCTGACATTCCTGCATAAACTTAAACCCTCTGAGCAGGTTCAATCTCTCCTACCAGCTAAGACCCTATTAAACAGCTCATTTGCGAAATCCCAAGCTTGCTATAAGTTGTACAGTAACAAGATATGAAGAGTATTGAAAATGCTCCAGTGCAAAGGTTGCTCCAGAAAGAGGCAGGCTGGGACAGTCTGAAGGAAAAAAAAGCACTGTTCCCCACACCCAAACTTACTTGAAGGCTGCAACAGCCACTACAGACGACAAAATAGTACTCCTAGTCTCTTTTCCTCCAAATCCTCCTCCCATTCTTTTCACTCGAACCACAACCCTATTTGAAGGCACTCCCAGTGCATTAGCAGCAAACTCCTAAAGAGAAACAGAACAGCAGAGCATGTAGGGAGCTGAGCTGGTGTCAAGAACTAGGTACCAACACACTGCCTTCCTGAAACCATTTCAACAGTGGATTTGATGCAACCGAAACTGAGAAACAAATGCCTTTTAGGCAGCAGGTTAATGAAACAGTACCTGTGTCTTCATTGGGTTTTGGGTCGACACAAAGAGTTCTATCTCACCATCTTCTCCCTTTGGCACAGCCAAAGTACAGTGAGTTTCCAGGTAGAAATGCTCCTGACCACCAAGGTACATCTCTCCTGGAAAATGGAAAGAAATGCCCCACAGACAGGGCATCCCTGGTGATATAAGGTGTCTCCCATCATGTGTTGTCTTCAATCTACTGCCTTTTGGACATGTTCTAACTGTCAGCTCTTTGCACTGCCCAGGTAGATACCAGATATCACTGGCTTTAAAACTGATACTTCTGGTTCAGTGTTTAAAAAAAAAAACAAAAATAAACTCAAAACAAAACAAACCAGAAAAAAACCCCACAACCACAAAAAAACACAATAAAAACTTCCAGACATTCTCCCTTTTCACTTTCTAGATATCTTCATTTCAAAACACAAGTGGCTGGCATTTCTAACGTAAGCCTGCACACTATGCCATTGCTCCAGCATCCCTTAAGATGCAGTATTTGGTGCCTTTCAAGACTGCCCCAATAAGGCCACTGAGATAAGGATAAAAATAAATCAAGTATAGTCTAGCTGAGTAGATAAAATACAGGGTTATAGACTTTGAAGCGGGAGAACAAAAATAGAAACCCAAAATGCCTTAAGATGATCTAACTGRGAATCAACTCTCTATCACTGCATGTGGCTCTTTCCCAGGACATCTTACCTGGCAGTGCTGAGGGTACAATTTCCAGTTGTGCTACACACTATTAAATGTCAGAATCAACCTCCTTTCCCAGTCATGGCCCTGATCTGCTCATTGTGTCCCATTTTCCTAAGATACAGTAGTACAGCTGATTAAAGGAAATTGGCTGTCTATAAGATTCAGACCAGACTATGTTTGGACAGGGAAAATCTCCTATATCAAAACATTTCAGGAAAACAATATCATTTTGTAGAATATTTGCTCAAACAAAATGTGTCCTTTCATTGGAAAAGAGTGTTTTCTGGGGGCACAGCTGGGTGCATCCAGGTCTGTTTGAAACAATAAATTCTTGCACAAGCTATTTGCATACCAGACTGAAACTTTATATGAAATTAATTTAGTCCTGAAAGCCTTACTTTCAGTTTCATGCCCATAAAAAGGAGGCTGATAGCTTGACTTCTTTTGCCACAAACTATCCTATTTTAAAAGAATTRTTAATGCTTATTCTCACCTTCCAAAATGTGATCAGATTCTTCAAATCCTTTCTTCACATCTCCCTTATTAATCCTCCTTATATCCTTAAAAAAGGATTGTTTCTCAATAGCTTCCTAGGAAACAGAATGACACAATGACATTTTTGTGTAAGCAGAGTGAAATCAAAGCTTCCTTTGACTGAAGAAGAAATATCCAAGATAAAAAGCACAAGAACTTATCAGACGCTAGCTATGGTAATAACCAAGAGACCTGACTAAAAGCAGAACAAAACAACTTTTGGCAACACAGCAATTTCACAACATACACCATAATTGGACAATCTTAAGTTGCTCCTTGTGACTCATTTCACATTGTGGACCCAAAACTTCGAGGTCTGTAGCCACCAGAGCTATAACTTACAACTTATATTAACTCTTGTCTGTGGCCCAGAAGGTGGGAGAAAGGAAAATAGGAAAAAAAAAACAACAAAAAGAAAGAGAAAAAAAGGAGAGAGAGAAAGAGAAAACTAAATCTCTCAGATAAGAACTGCAGAAATAGTTCACTCCTGAGCTAACAGACAATGATCTTTCTCGAGGAAGTTTTCCTTTTGCCAAGACTGAGGCTTTCCATAATCAAAAACCCCACGGAATGATCAAACAACAAAACCAAACGATCAGTACATTTTTGGCTCCACTCTCATGTTCCTCGGCTGAATAAACAACTAGAAGCCTCAGAAAAGGCAAAGTTCTCACATGTTGTTTGTGAATCCACAAATCATATGAACAACCCAAAATCTCTGTCCTCAGATGACAGTACCAATGCCTGTATGAGACACTGCACAGACTCTTTGTATTTGCATTAATACAATTCACATTACAAAATACAAGGTATGAAATATTGGCTATTAAAAAAAAATTTAATTAGAGTCCCATGATTCTAATTTCTGCAGTAAGAATGGCTTCATACATTTTCCTTTTCCTTTCTAGATATGAAAGCTGTATAGATATTATAATTTGCTTTTACTGTCTCTTAAGGAAATCTTGTCAACAAATTTTCTAGCTAAAAAAATAAAAAAGCATGAAATGATCACACACTGTTGACATGAATTCCTTCAGCTTTGAGAAAAGCCTCTTAAAGACTGTGTCCATACAGTTCACAGTGGGGAGTAAACTCCTGAAAATTAATTTCATCAGTTTAGAGACTAGAGAAGTGGTCTGCAGAAATCTCAGAGAAGCAGTGCAGTGACAGAGCTAGAGAAGGCATTTTCACACCTTATTATTGCTTGTTATAAATGAGAGAATGAAGAGTGAATGGATATCAATGAAGCCAGCAGGGTCATACCAGAGAGTATTAAAAGCAAGCCTCTGTGGGTAAGAATGTAACTCACAGTAAGTTTGTTCATTTGAACAAATTTGTGCTGAGCACAATATATCTACCCAAGTTTGGTTTATTTGTTTTAGCTTTAAATAGCACAGAACAAGTTAATGTACTCTAAATCAGCAGGGCATCAAAGATGTGCCTTCTTTATATTTAAATACACAAATTATTCTTTCTATCCATACCCTGTTGCACCCACAAAGACAAACAAAATGTGAGGTTAAGTAACCACATGTGTGAGCACAGAACTAGACATGAAGGGGTCCCAAGCCAGCTGCAGATGCAGAACTGAGCCATCTTACCTGAATTGTGACAATGGGTTTAAGCTCTTCATACTTAATCTTCACAGCTTTAGCTGCTCTTCTGGAATGTTCTTGTGTGTCTGCAAGGACTGCACCGATGATGTGACCAACACAAGTGACCTACAGGCAAGATTAGGACCCACCATCATTTGGTGTGTATGTATGCAGTAACTGAGAGGCTCATGATAATTCTCTTTATTTATTCCTTTTGTGTAGTTTTTCATGTTTGTTCAGAGCAGTCTATTTAAAATCAGCCCAGGGGAAATAATCTCAAGCAAATTGGGACAGCAACTGAGTGAGTGAGCCTGTCCCAGGGGGCTGCAGCTTAGAGAAGAACAGTGCAGATGGCACAGAGGAAAGGGGCATAGGGCAAAGGGACTCAGGCCTTGTTGAATTTGGCCCCAAGTTTTCTATTGACCCCAGCACAGCTAGAATTTATCTCTCTATAAGGTAGAGGACTTGACTGGGCAACAGGAGAAATGTTATCTCGTGAGCAGCATGATTGAAAAAGGCCATTTTTAACCACATACAACATCCTCAGCAAAGACAGTCTCATCATTAGCGATGCCGGTGATGTTACTGCCGGGAACATCCTTGGCGGAGACAAAACACACGAACCCAGGAACACTCTGAGCTTCAGATGCATCTACAGAACTAAGGAACGGAGAAGAGATAGTGGTGTTATTTCTCATTTTTAATTTGTGTCAGCGCTTATAAGATTCCAGTATACATTCAGGCCTGATTCCCTGAAGTCTGGCTATGCCACGTGAAAATCATGTGAGACCAAGGCAGAAAGGGCAACATATAAGATTAAAATCATTTGGGATCTGTATGATAATGTTAATCCTGACTGTGAGACTGATCACCAGTCTGCTTCTTTGGACTATATCATACATCTTTTCCCTAAGACATATCTGAATGTGATCCAATTGCCACGTGTACTAAAGATCATTTGATGACAAATTGGTGTTAGTGATACCACGCCTTCACTGTCTTCTCAGCTGCCATGATTCTATGAAGGCAAGATTCCTCCCTGTCTATGGATAAACATGACATTTTAGTGCAGACACATATCACCTTCCATGGGTGAGTCAGGGAGAAATTTTCGAGGATCCATCACAAGGAAGCTGCAGGAGGTTTAAGAGGATGCAAAAGAAATGATGCTTAAAAAGACTAAAAGCTTCATGAAAGGCTTTCTTTGGTAATCAGCAAAAGAGGTACCTAATCAAAATGTTTGTCAGCTTGAATCATATATAGATTTAAAACTCAGTGACAAAATAACTAAAAAAGGGCAATATAATTTAATTTTGATATGGAGAACTTAGTAAAAAATGTATTACGAAAGACTTTCAGGCTCCTTTTGCAATATTCTGTACATTGGCTATATAGTTGTCTTGCTTTACAGGGAAACACTTGTGAGTAGAAAAGCTGTGGCTTTGTTTTTGCTGACTGAATGATTTGTTGTCTTCTGTAAATTGGTGCAATTTTTTCAGCAACTTGTTTAGATTCCTGGATACAAACTGTGCCTGAAAGTAGCTGTTTATGCATCCCAGCGAGCCACAGACTTTTAAAAAAAGACGTTAAATGTATGAATGAACTTTCCCATGTGAACCCTTAGACAGCAGGAACTGAAGACAATGCTATTTTTCTTTGGAAAGTTCTCTTTCCTGTGTTTCTGCAGTAGTACCTCACAAACAATCCCCTGACAGTTTCCCTTAGTTACAAATCCAGAGGCAGATGATGTCTGATTTACACTTGGTGCTCAAAATCTGACTCAGATGAAGTGGAAGTTTTCAGAGTCAATATTTTGAYTGCCAAACTCATAGGTTGAGATACTTTTGTCCCCTGATTAAACATTCTACTTCCTCTACAAAATGTTACAGGCTCCCAGCTTGAAATACATGTACACAAGGTAAATGCAAGAGAATGTGTACAGCAACTTTTAGAAAAAACTGCATGTTGTGGTCACAGGCATGGATCTGATGCTTTCTCTTATCTCCCCATCAGCCCCGGTAGTAGTAACAACACTTAAGTGTCTGCAGTTCTCAACAATGACCACATTGCAACAACTAAAATTTAACTATGCTGACGGAGTAACTTCTTTCATAACCTGGGAATCAACTACTACATCTGTGCATCCATGACCATGACGCTGCCCATGCCACATTAGACCACTGTGGGAAACCTCAGGACAGGAAGCCTAACTAGGCAGGAAGCATTGSCTAAGGAATGAACAGCACATTGCAAGGCTATGGAGGATGACACGAGTCACCGTAACACGGGGTGTTCCACATCAAAGCAGCTGAGGGCAGATGAGGCCTGCAAAGCCACCATCATGGAAACACAATTAGGGTTTGTGGGGGCAGCCAGCCCTGCAATATGACAACATGAAAATTCATATGAGAATGGAGATGGCATTATCTGCCAGGATTGGATTTTATGAGTTGGTTAGTCACTATTGTTACAAAGTAGGTACCAGTCATGCCCTGGATGGACAAGATGCCTTCAGAGACAGCTGCACTTCCAAATACTGACCTGTCCACCTTGCTACAGCCAAGCACAAACAAGGCTACACCTCATAGCTGAAGCCAACTCACTGTTGTCCAGAGGGCTTGATCACAGCCCRTGCAGGGAAAACCCAGTGCACAGCTGACTCACCAGCAGGAGAGCTGGCAGAACCATATGTTACAACCTAACTTATCACGCAGATAAGAAAGAGAATCTTCAAGCTGCATGCTCTAGTTAGTGATTAAAATGACACACACTGTGGTGCTCTCCTGCTCCTTTTTAATCCCACGTGCTCAAGTATAAGAGATGGGAAATGCAAAAACTTTGCCTAGGGCTGAGGGCTTTTGTGCTTCAGCAAAGCCCAAAGTTTGGTGTTAATTCCCTCATATTCCCACTGACGCAGACTTGCAAGGCAGCTGTCACACACAGCTCGCCTCCGTGTAACAACGTGCTATGAACTGGAGTTCCCACCTAAGCAAAAGCCTTTCCCTCACCCACACCTTGACAGATGGATGTTTCCTAAGCCACCAGGCGCTGGATGCTTCCAACATCTGAAACTCAGAAGTGACACTTACAGGATCTTAGCGTGGGCTTTGGTGCTGGTCACCAGCGTTAGGTACAGCTCGTTCTCATAGTGAGGGATGTCATCGCAGTAAACAGCCTCTCCACTGGCCTGTTTGGCTGCTGAAACGTGCATCAGAGGCCGGCCCACCATATCTTCCACTGCCTGTCCCCTGGGCACTTCCTGCAGTAAAACACACGGCTGACTACTGCTGGCTTGGATTGAAGGGGATGGAAGCGCTGATGGGAGAGCAAAAGGCACTGTGAGAGATTCTAGTGAATGGGGAATGGGATGGGGGCTCAGTCCTGTGGGAAAGGAAAGTAAGCAAGATGCCACAGGATGTGGCTACACAGAGGGGAGAGGTAGGGAATGAAGTCAAAGGGATTGGGGTTTGAAATTGCTATGGAAGAGAAGGGTTTGATTTGACAGCCTGCATAGAAGGTTCAGGTCCTGAAACTGAATTCTACTCTCAAAGCTGAAGAGAACAGGTCACCAAGAGAGAAATAAGAAAGAAGATACATCCTGAATCTGAAGCCTGAGAGATGCAAAGAAAGGCAGGCTGTAACTGGGGAAAGCAGAAGGGGAATTTCAGTTTGGATATGGAGCTGGCTGCAGGAGGAAAAGTGATTTTTATGAAGCTGTACATGTCAGCAATAGTCTTGGGCAATGACAGGAATGAATAATATCCTAAAGTGAGGAAAGGACTGAGACCCAAGTACAAGCTTCACGTATGGCATTATATAAGTTTATATAATGACCATACTCAGGAGACAAGAAGATAAGAAACACAGTTTGAGCAACCCAGAAAAGCCTGGGTCTACATCATGCTGACACTGCTACTTACTTGGAAGAGCTGGGCATTTGCAGTGGGATCTTTGTGAAACAGCTCTGTAGCGCTGACGTAGTTTGAAGGGATGGGCTCACACAGATTTTTCTGCCAGAGACATAATAAAGAAAATCACCTTCTCTGCCAATTCCTTTCTCACATTCCCTAGTAGCCCAGGATATTTTCCATTCTCCATCTTCCAGTTAAGAAAATTCATATTCTACTGAGTTAAAGTCAAACAAGGCTCAGGCTCTGTGCAAAGAATAACCACAGACCCACAAGACTGGTTGTAATGCAGCAAATGTGAGAAGTCCGGGAATCATCCTATGAACCCACATAGCAACATCCTTCCACAAGGTGAGAGTGCCACGAGAAAGCAAGTGGGAAGATGCACAAGTCACTGTTATGCAGGTAAAGAGTAGAGTAGCTCTGGCAGCTATTGCAACATGGATTTTGTTATCAGGTGTGACTCTGCTGAAATCCGAACCCTCCGCTTTCCCACCAAGGCAGCMCAAAGAGGTTCTCCTTCCCCAAATCTGCCTTCCCGAGGAGCACTCACCATCCCACTCTTGCTCAGTTTCTGAAGGACTGTCAGGTAGAACTTGAAGAAGAAGCTGAGGGTTAGTGTGCGTCGGAAATCCACCATCCCACCAGGAGCAGAAGGAGACAGATCCATCTCACCCGACAGTAAGTGGCAGGCATCCTGCAGCAGCTTCTCATTCCAGTCTCTGCAAGAGTACAAAGGTGACACAGAGCCCTAGTTCAGCCTCAAATATCACCAGGGCAGACTAACTCTTCTGACAGAGAATCATAAAATATGCAGAGTTGGAAGGGACCCATCAGGATCATTGAGTCCAACTCCTGGCCCTGCACAGGACCATCTCTAAGAGTCACACCATGTGCCTGAGAGCATTGTCCAAACACTTCTTGAACTCTGTCAGGCTTGGTGCTGTGACCACTGCCCTGGGGAGCCTGTTCCAGTGCCCTACCACCCTCTGGGTGAAGAACATTTTTTAAATATCCAATCTAAATCTCCCCTGGCATAGCTTCATGCTGTTCCCAYAAGCTCTCAAGCAACCACTCTAAGTCCTATCTTTATAGCACAAGTGTGTGCTTTGCTGTTGTCTTGGGCTCATGCTGCTTTTCCTAAAGATGTAGCAAAGCTATTAAATGATAAAAGCACTGATTTTTCAGTCCAGTTTGAAATGAACAGTTTTGTAGGTCATGCACACATCCAGCTTCTGTCCACTTTGACAGATGGGTGAACTTGGCAAGGAAATGGCTCTCTGAATGAGAGAATGACATGGATCTTTGAAGGTAAGAAATACTGGAGGAAGAAAGGCATCACCCAAAACACACTGCAGCAGAAGAACAGCTATACTTCTTCCCCTTTCTCCTTTGGTGTACTTTTAGAGATGATTTAGGGTATTTAAACTGCTCCTGTAAAAATCAGCACAGTTCCATTAGACAGTCTTTTTATCACAGAAAAATTCCTACCTGCCAGTGAGTTCCTTGCAAGTTTTTAGGGCCAGGACAGTTGTAGGAGCCATTCCTCCATAGCTTAGTTTTATCTCCTCCACTCGGCTTGTGCCGTCTCGGAACAGCACTCTCATCCCACAGGTCACAATAGCGATGTCATCCTCACGGCGGGAAGCCTGCTTGAAAGCTGAGAAGTATTCACCCTAGAAGACAGGAAAATATTTCTTTATTCTCCACCTTGGCATGCTTTGGAGTATAACTATGGACAAGCTGTTAACCTATCTCTACAGGAACAAGCTATTCCAGGGAACAGTATCTGGTTGATTCATTGTGCAGGGCCAAGCAGGACATGTTTGTTCAGACAGGCTGTATATTTTCACATGATTCAATGATTAATTCTAATGTATTAGTTCAGTGGTTATTACCAAGCCTAAGACTGTGGGGGAAACAAGCTTTGACAGAGATCTKCTTGTACCTGTCACACTTTTTCTATATCTCTAGAGGAAGAAGCAAGACAGATTCTTTGTACATAAAAAAGATTACAGTTTCTCAGCAACTTTTCCTTCCTCCCAGGCTGCTAAGCTGGAAGTCTAATCAGCAAAATTCATATCCTAAACCTCTTCCCTTCAAAAGTCTTTGAACTCTGCAAGAACTGAAATCAATAATCACAAATGTCTCTCAGTTCTAGCATAGACCAGACTAAGTAATTAAAGACAATTTCAATCTGTTACTGCAAATACAATTCTCAGTTACTATCCTGGTCTCCACAGAGCGAGGAAATTCTTGTAAATGCACCAGCAACAACAGCTCRCAAAACTCAGCAGCTCTCCTATGAAGAGTGGCAGTAAATAAGAGATTTAACACTCCACCAGGACACACCATGTAACAGTGTCACCCTGGACTCACAGCATGGTCAGTCCTCTTGCCTGTACTGCAGGTTAGGACAAATTGCTGTTCAGGCACCCTGCAGACTAAGAGAGGAATTGGATCTGATGTCTTTGCACCACCCTTCTGGAGAGTTTTCTGACAAGTTTCTTCTCTAATAGCTTAGCCAAGTGACTCCACACAGCACAGCAGTTTGCTCCATTAATTACTTCTAATCTGAAGTGGACAGCAATACTTTCATTATTGTGTAGAACAATTTCTCTACTGTTGACAACGAGAACAGTTTCACAAGAGGCCCCTTTTGTGCATGAAGGACTTGTTACTGGAGATATAACTGAAGGGTGTGCTTCATTTCCTGAATTCAAGTAATTATTTGGCAGCCAGCAGATAATAGCAGAGGAGCATCAACAGCAACCTTCCAGTGAGGACATTCTGCCACTCTGCTTGTTAAAACAATTAGCTTTCAAAGAGAAGAAAAAGCAGCCTCTTCTCTTCCTGCATACTTATGAGATTTCCAATAACATGACTGCGACAAGCAGGCAATATTTACCTTCACTCCTCACAAGCCACCTTMATTTTCTTGGTTCAGAGTCCTGTGGGAGGAAAGGCACTCACAACTTTTCCTCACTAGGAGTGTAAGTCAGTTAACCATCACACCAGCTGCCCATGTCTGCCTGGGTCTCTTGGTAAACAACAGAGCGTGGTCCCTCTAAACTATCACAGTGAAAGTTTCTAGGTGTTAGTTATTCTCACAGGAAAYCAAGCAACCCTTACTCTTAAGGGTTGCGTATTAAGGACCTAGATTAGTGTTCCCTTTCACTTTCTGGACAAGATGCAAGACCAGAAAGGAGAACACTAAGAAATCCACAAGATCTAAGATTCATAGGCAACACACAACTTCTTTGGCTCATCGGCATGGAATAGAAAGATCAATAATGAATGAAGGTTGGAGGATATTAAATTAAAGGATGAAATAAGATTTCATATTACTTTCTGTCTCTTCAGCAAGGAAAAAATTGTGATACTGCGAGCCTATGACGGCAATACTGAGCAAACAGTAGGTTTAGATTGAYTTCCAAAGTTAGAAATAAATAGGCACTGGGTTGTCAGCTTTTTCTGTTTAAAATCAGTAAATATCTAGGTGGTGTACAATACTATTATCATAAAAGTTAAGTAACAGTGACAACTGTGATTTCCTTTTCTGGAGGCTGTCTATATTTTATCTTTAATCCAGTGAGCTGTTTTCTTTCCTATTACTGTCTTTGCTCAGCTGAGATCCCCTTACAAGTATAGATTCAAAAATCCTCGTTCCCTGAGTATCTTAAATATCTGACACACAAATTAACAGGAGAAAAAGGTGTTACCCCCTCTCCTTTAACAGCCTCTCTGTMATTAAGCTCAGACCCCCTGCAGTAACATTGACTTGTGTAAACTGATAAATTTCTTAATTTTTTCTGTCATTTGGCCAGTCTTACCCTTKGTATGACAAGTTACATCAATGCAATATGTAACATCCGTTTCAAACAAGGATAAACAAAAAAATTCTATCTAGTTGTGTGCCGACACAGYCCTGCTTCCATTCATGAGGAAATCACAGTAGCAGAAAGCTTTGCCTGCCACATGCCAGCGCCTTCAGACATGCCTGGAAGAACTTCAGTCTCCCTACTTGTGAGCAAAGATCAGCCAAGAAACCACAAAGTTGAGAGTTCAAAAGTTGTTTTAGTTTTTCAGATCAATGAGCTGCATATAACCCAGGGATGAAGCCTSTGCCCTGCTTGTAAACATTTGTTTGTTTTGTGAAATTGCCATGTGACTGTCATATGGATGGAAGAATAGGGTGCTTCCCTTCGGCAACCTCAAGCGTGTTTCTCATTTTGGCAAAAAGGGATGCTTCCTGCAATTATCACAAGTCCAAAGAAGGATCGCTCAGAAACAGACGAAAAACCACCATAAATAAATTAGTTTTGTTCCCTTCRTAGTTAAATAGAAAAACTAGAGAGGATAGACAAAGGATTTATTAGTTCTAGCAAAAAATACAATGACATTTCAAGTAAATCAGTGTTTTCCACTTCTATAGAAAATGTGTCACTATACTGCAAATCCTTTATGCTGCTACAGCAAAGAAGTTTTCATTGTTCTGTTCAAAGGACATTTTGCAGCCTCATTTGAAGTWGCAAGTCCACATTGCCAAAATGCCCTAATAGTCAGTCCTTGTGGTTTACATCTTGCAAGACAAGATTGCAGAAAYTGAACTTCCCTTTTATGCATTCAGACTCTTCCCCATTTCTTTTCCCATTTCAGCTCACAGAAATTAAGCAGGAACCTTGGGAACATTAACTTCACTCTACATCAGGAATTGCTAAAATCTTTTCTGTACTATTTTTCAAGCAGAACTTATACCCCTGGGAACATTACTGACATTTTTCATCATTACCAAATGCACTCAAAAAGTTTCAGACAATAAAGTGAAATTTCTCTTTCTTGCACTAGACAAAAATCTTGGGCTTACCATACCTTATCATAGAATCCTGCTCCCCTTGCTTGTCAAATATAGTGTGCTGATAAATCTTCTCCAAATAATTCACTTACTTCCTGGTCCATTTGGGACTAYATAAGCATTTGGAGGTCAGTCAGAAAAAAGGTGCCTCACTTTGAAAATAACACTCAAATAACAGCATTTTAGCTCCACAGATGGTGCAGTTTTTTCCTACAAGCTTACCTTCTTGCTGTAGGGTATTTCAACAGAGAGAAGTATTTCTTCAGGCTTAACTATTGTCTTTCTGTACCCAGTGAAAAACTTCTCATCCATCATGACAGTCCTTTTGCCCTCTGTGGAGCAAAGAGAGATTAATGGTGAATAAATGAAGAATGGCAACAGTATGTGTGAAAGAGACTTCAACCTACACAAATCACTCTTAGTATGGTATCTGTTTTCATTTTTCCACCCTGTTTCACAAAATCAGATTTACTTTGGTATATATGGAATCTATGACAGCTTCTGTCTACATCTGAAGTTTTCTTTGCACAGGAACTGATCAAAGAGAACTCCTTCCTTATCTAATTAAAGCTGAGCTTCCAGGTGAACCAGTTTCCAGCATTCCAATTAAATCCCCCTCTTTCTCCTCTCCATAGCCTGCACACAAACCAGCACAAGAGAAAGTGAATTCATGACCAGGCAGCCCACTTACTTCAAGGATCCTATTTAAAAAAAATTATTCCTAAGAACAAATAAAAACTGAAATGCTTGGCTGTCTTCATAGAAAAACAAAACAAGCTTCAGTCTTTATCTGAATAAACCAGAAGGATCAAAGTACGACAGTAACAGAAATTCTTTCAWGCCTATTATTTTTCATAAATACACATTTTCAACCAGCTCTTCACAGGGAYGTATCTGTAAGTACATAGGCAGTACCAGAGATTCAACCTGACACAGAAGTTCAAAACTCTTTAGGAAGCCAACCTTAGDCCCAGCTTTAGGACTTCAGCCTCAMAAAGGGTGAAACCACTGGAGACTCAGGCTAATAATGTTAACTTCCACTTTCAAGTTCTGGCCTGACCTAAGAATCCACGGCAGAGGACTGCTGACCATCCCACATGCCTCAGTGCCACAAGGCAATGTAATTAACTCACCTTTTGATACCAAAGTCAGTTTGCTTCCACTCGCCATTAACACAGGATTTAAGTCAGAAATTGGGCTTGCTGTCATTATGTTCCCACCAATAGCCTAGAGTGGAAATAAAGCATCAGACAAATATTAAAAATCTAAGCAAATTTAGGCCTTTAATTAAGTGGGCCTAAACCCCACAAAATCAGTTGCTGTCCCAGACAATATTAACATTTGCCTGAAAAAGATTTAGAACAGTGTTCTGTTAATGCATTAAMACTACCTTATGTTCAAACCTCATAYGCACAACAATGCCGAAATTCAATCRCTGTAGCTGCTATTAAGGGAAGATCCATGAAAATATAAAGTGTCTTTTCATAACAATCAGGAACCCAAGGTTTTTGGCTGCAATACGAATGTATGGCACAGTATCTTGTGGAAACAGAAGTTCATGTTTGGTAGGCTGGTTTAAGTGCTTGCTTGAAATTTTTTTCTTAGAGTGTATGGAGTTTGAACACACCTTCCCCTTTAAAACTAGAGGAAAATTTGCTAGATCTGATACATTAACACTATAACTGCCCTAGATGTCATGGCAATAATATACACACCTGCTTCTTCGAGGTTTGTCCAGCACACTAAATACCTTTTTTGTTAATTAGTCAAATCTCACTACAGTTTCTTCCACCTGGTGATAACATCAATGGAAGACCTGGACAACTGCCGTGTTTCCCTTGCTTGCTAGATGTGTGACATCAGTGCAGCACAGACACCAGCTGAGATCCCATCAGTTTCTGGGGTTGATTTTTGTGTGCTGGTTTCTTTGCTGAGGTTTGCAAACCTTCTCGTGTGAGAAGCACAGGGCACACCAACACTGCATGAGGCAGGCCAGCTCCTCAGACTGAGCTTTCAGCTACAGTCCCTGCTGCTCCTGAGCCACTTACAGCGACATTCCTGATCTGGGGCCCTGCAAACCACCGCAGCTGTTCCAGGACTGCCTGGAAGACCTCTGTTTTGTATGGAGGAAGGTCTGACACTGCTTTTCTCATCACCTCCTCTACTGATCTCAGGGTACAGGCAGCACCGATGGTGATCCCTGTAAACAAACAAAGGAGCAGAATTGTTGTTATCCAAAGTGTCAAGGTACAGGAGGATGGTTACAACTGTGTCTGCAAAGCTTAGATGTCACTGAGTTTAATTAGATCTTGAGTTACACTACACTATGTAGTATGTACTGCATGTAAACATCACATCCTCAGAACAAAATTCACCTTTAAACCACAGCTCATGCTGGTGCTCTCACATGACAGTAACCCACCACCCTTTTGCATCAGTGTATTATTAACAATATTGGCCTCCTATAGGTATTAGTTTGTCCCTTGAGAAGTGAACTCCAACTACTTTCCAGCTTCCACACTTTAAATATCCTACCAGATATTGGGCCACATGCACTACATTGTCCTAAGTACTTCTATGTGTAAGGTTGACCCATTTCCATCAAGAAGATATAGGCAATAGAATCATTAAGATTGGAAAAGACCTCCAAGATCATCAAGTCCAGCCTCTGACTGAACTCCACCACACCAGGTAAACCATAGCACCAAAAGCCACATCCAGTCATTTCTTGAACACTTCCAGAGATGGTGACTCCACCACCTCCATGGGCAGCCTGTTCCAATGCTAAACCATCCTTTCAGTGAAGTTCTTCCTAGTGTCCAACCTCAACCTCCCCAGGTGCACCTTGAAGCCATTTCCTCTCATCCTGTTASTTGTTACTGTGAGAAGTGACCAACCCCCAGCTTGCTACAACCTCCTTTCAGGTGGTTGTAGAGAGTGATAAGGTCACCCCTGAGCATCCTTTTYGCCAGGCTCAACAACCCCAGCTTGCTTTTTTTACATCACTTACTTGATTTCCTGCATGGGAAAGTTATAATGCATACAGAAAGCAATCTTTAATCTGGGGATCATACCCTTTTTATTCCATGGATTCCCCACTCACTTTGCAGACCTGCCTCTTTTTTGCTCACCTGTTTCAGTGTGCTGAACAGCATTCATTTCAGGGATCCATGCTGGTGCTATTATCACTGGATACAGCAAGTTCTTTAACCTCATCTCAATACCTTAAGGAAAAGTAAGTGTCCTTCAGTGACACACAGGTGACAGAGAGCCTAAGTTAGCTGTTTCCCAATGAAATGGCAGCAGGCCTATTAAAGAGTTAGTTCATCAGCCATCTGTTACACAGATTGTGTAAAGTCACAGACATACCAAACTAAAAGCTGTTTGCCACTAATATCAGAATTCTCATAGGGAAGTTTCAGAGACTCTTTTTTAGGCTTCCAGTAACCTTAAACACACTGTTTGGTACTTGTGTAACCTGGCCACTGCTGTACATAATCCTTCGGGAAAGAAAAATTAATACAATGAACATTACAATATTTAGGAATTATTTCATGAACCAATTGCTCAGGATAACAGAATTACTAAATATGACTGAACTCTCCTCCTCATCACTTATGTTTGTGGAAGTATATATTTGGTATGAGGAAAACACTTCGATTACAAGTCTTGAGACTTTGCTCACTGAAAAGTCCTTCAAAATGCAGGTTTCACAACTGAATTGATTTGATTATGGGGACATTTTATGCTGTGTCTCTCCTCTCTTCTCAAAATTCCACAAAATAGCACAAAGGCTCAGAGATCTAGATTAGCCTTTTTTTCACCCAACAGGCAAAGAATGGGGAAAAACATTCACTGTGATATTAATCTATCTGAGAAGAAAATCTGTTCCTACATACAACCTGAAAATTAAATAGTTTTTTAACAGCAATTACATGAAAGAGGTTTACATTTGCACTGTTCTCACAAAATACTGTGTGGAAAGGTTTCCAACTGCTTATAATGAGCATCAGCTCTTCCTCTTACCCACTTCTGTGTTCCCCACAACGAGTTTGGCATTGGGGTACTGGGATTTGAGAGCCACCAGTTCCTTGAGAGTTGTAGGCTGGATCCACATCACACGCTCGCCTTTGAAACACATCTGCTTCTGCTGTTTGTTACYCTGAGTCTGCAAGAGGGAATTCAGACAGAGCTCCGACCCTACATCAAGCCAAGAATCCCTGCTCACAGGCTGCCCATACCTGTGCCAGGCCATGCTCCATCTCAGCCGAGTTACTGGCAGGTGGCTGTGATATCCACACTGTTGTTGGCAGTTTGCCATTCCCCATCCTTCTGCCAGCAGTGACAAAAGTCTTTCTTGTGCTGACAAAAGTCCCCCCTTCCTGATACTGCCAGGTGCATCCTGCTGCCACATCTCCCTACCAAGATCTGTGCCAGCAAGCTCCATCTGACRAAGGTTCTGGCAGATACCTGTGGCTTCAGTGGCTTCAATGGGTTTTCCATTCTCATCTCAATCCAAAAATGTCAGCCTTTAGCACTGAAGAATTTTAATTACCTGGTAGGTCAGATTCTGATTCCCTTTTAAACTCCTTCATCCCGTGAGTGAAGAAAACATGAGATCAACCCTTGGGCAAGAGAACATCTTGGAGAAGAGACAGAGGAGCCCTATCTCAAGCTAAACATATCTTATGCTATGGTCTGTGAGAACCTACTCATGCAGTAGCTCATGACACATTTAGGCTTCGTACAGCAGCAGAATTACTGGTTGAATTTCAGTTGTTTGTTAAATGTGAAGGAAATGCGTCATGTGCTGGATTAGATTCCCGGCTGGAACACATTGCTTAGGGGAAAATATCCCCAAGAAAAGACAGGAACGAAACACAGAGAGAAACTAATTTCACCTAACTTTTAATGTCACTGTGAGCCAAGCAACTTCTGCTACARTGATTGGAAAGATGTTGATGCTTTTGCAAAGTCAACYAATTGAGACATACTCAGCTATATCCTGTAGCTCTTACTTCTCTTCCTACACTATAAAGGGACCACAGGGACATAAGCTCAGATATATCTATATTTGGTGTAAAARTTCACATCTGACCTAGTAAATGGACATTCAGATGTCAACAACTGTTCCACCCCTGGACAGGCAGTGACTGGGAAGGAAGGCAACCCAAGAGCAGAGACACGTATGTTGAGAACAAGAGAGGAAAGCCAGACAGCTGGAGCAGGCACCTGGAAGGCATGTTGTTTTTAAACCACCCTAGCTGAAACACCTTCTGTTTCAGGATCTATTCCCATGCATTTGCTTTTATTAGCAGCCATCTTTTGCCCTGCCACRCCCTCAGGACAGAGTCACTCAAACCCTGTGCAGAACAACGAAGGCAACAAATCACATACTATTTCTTTTTGAATGAATTTACCATTAACTCTGGTGGGAAGATTGGCTCCTGTGTGGGGTCCAATGGCTGGAACTCAGAAGAATTGAACAGGCTGGAGGATGTCATGGTCTATGACAGAGAAAATGCAAATGGCTAGTGACAGAGGAGAAAGTTCTCCACATACAGACATAACTCATTCCTCTTTCTAGTCAAATCCCTGGTACTATTTCATAGAGCAAAGAATGGTAAACACAGCAAAATAATTGCACCTGATTCAGCATTTAAGGTTCTTCGGTCAAATTTTTCTGATTCCACTGCATGTTTGGTCAGAAGCCTCAACCCTGAACACACTAATAGGGTTTTGTCAATCAAAAGTGACATCCCTTTGACATTGGCATGTTAAATTATGTCAAAGATACCTTCTCTGAGGTATGCTTTTCTGACCAAAAAATATAAATTAGTCTAAACTGCTTTGCATAAATATTGCTAAAATAAAAGCACTGGGCTTGGGCATACAACAAGTCAGAGCTAGGACTTTAAAGCATSAGAAATAGAGAAAAAACTAATAGTTGAGAGGCACCTTACCACACTGTCTTCTTTTCCATTCATGCAGCAGCCTGGACCATTGGCTTTTCCTCCACAGCAGGCCCCATTCTGAAGAAGGAACAAGCACAYTTCAGCTATTCTATACAAAGTCAGAACATTGTGATTTTTACAGAATWTATCAATCCCTGGATTTCAGAAATTTGCAGTACCATTTTTCATTAATAAACTACTTGAATGAAAGGACTCCAAGCAGTCTTAATTGTTGTAGTATTCCACACAACACTGGATGCTTCCTAACAAAGAATCCACAGAGATTCACTGGAATTTCCTGGCAATGAATTTAATTATATTCTCTGATTCCTAAATTAATTTTACCTTSTTTTCATTCCTTCATTTGTTTTGTACCTCAACTGGTACATACAATGTGAGTAACTTTTTCTCCTCTAGATACTCCAAAAGGTTCAAATTGTACACTTTTGSAACAGAGAGGAAATTACTTCATTCATTATTGGACTGCAAAGTTTGGGAAAGATCATACTGGGGGATTCAGATCTGTTTTCACAGAAAGATGTATCACTTCAATGTACCAGAAGCTGGTAACACACTGCTTACAGCTGACACCATGCTACTTCACAGAAGTGTTGCACCTTGCAGACTCACAAGGAACTCACTATGTCACTACTGTAAAACCTGTGTCCTCATGGCTATTCCTGCTAATCAGGACATACACAGGCACAGCATTTTCCAGGAGACAGACATTGAAAACAGCTCAGAGAGCTCTGAATACCTGCACTGCAGCAGAGCCAGAGAGGAGACTAATAGATCAAGCTCTAATACAATACTAAAAATTGTGGTTATGGGTTTTAGCATTCAGCTTACCATGCTATTTTCCCTCCCACTACGACAGCATCCAGTGCCATTGGCAACTCCGCCACAGCAATTCGTGTCCTGTGGGAACAAAAACTGTTCTGAGAAGAATGTGCAGATTCCAAGGAAATGAAGTAGTCTTGATTCCCTTTTGAGAGAAGTTGATCCCACATTAATTCTATCCAAAGCAGAAGTGGGAGATGGAAGGTGCCAAGCACGTAGGTGTTTCTCTTGCCAATGGAAGGCAATATCCTGCAGTGTCATGCTCACTCTACTGATAAACCTCTTGTTCTGGTTTGGAAMTATTCTGACCATTCAACCAGTATCTCTGCTCCAGCTGCAGCTGTCAGGAGATACCCAGAGAAGACTGAAAGGGACAAGCACATGCAATACAACACCAGTACTCTACTACCAGGCAGAACATCTCCCTCAGTTTTCAATCTGACTCCCGCTAGTTTTGTTTCTTGGAATGCACTTGTATCGGGAGAGGCAGCAAATAGCAGATGCTTGTCCACATTCCACCTGCCAATCACAGTTCTGTAGATCTTTAACAGAGGTCAACAGAAACCACTGTATGTGCTATGTAGAGCCCTTTGCTCTCCCTSGCATCTTTTTTCCAAGCTGACGTGCACTCAGTGCTTCCCTGTATGGAAGTCAGATTACCACAGTTGTGGAACTGTCTCCCAGACCTCCAAGATCATCTTCCTGCATGGAAACTTGTCTGCTCACAGCCCCTTTTWATGTAGGACTGACTGCATTTCACTCCATAAATTGCTTTGCATTTATTTGCCCTGAATTTCGTACCCCATTCTATTCTCCARTCTCTCAGGTTCATAAAGTCCTTCTGAAATTCCTCAAAGCCAATTCCTGCCTTCACTACCCAGATTAACTTGCTATCTGTTAACTTATTTTCTCATATCCCTACTCACACTCTTTTCTACTGCATTTAGAGATAGCTGCAGAAGTCTTGCTTCCCACCACRGGTCCCAAGAGTGATCTCCCTCCACTGCAAAAATACACCATTTTCTCCCACTTGCCATTTCCTGCCTTTTAACCAATCTTTCAYCCATACAGAGATCTTCCCTCTTACCCCATATGGCTGCCTTTAAAGGCCTTTGGTGAGACACTGTGGAAAGCCTGTTGGAAATCCAAGTAGGTTTTAAGAACTGGCTTTATCAACCATTTGTAACGGATCTCACTCCTGCTTGTATTCTCTTTTRTTGATGGCAATTCTGGGTAATACGATGAAATTAACAGGCATCATTCTAAATTCTTTCCTTTTGATAGCTAATACCAGTGTAGCCCCATAAGTGGCTGGTAATCTCTAAAGTACATAATGATCTACTCTTCTTCACAGCCTCCAGCAGTCTTTCAGGTACAAAGGGACTAGAGAAAATTTATGGCAAAGCTTCACAGCTCACCTAAACCTGCAGAACAATTCTGGGCAAGAGCTATAAAGCAGTGACTTCAACTTTTTTCCAGAGCTATTCCTGCTCTGCAGCTGTTTTTTCAAGAAAGTAAATCCCTCATCAGATTCCTCCACAGCACGTCCCTACCAGTGCACCATACCTTTACACTTTCTCCACATCAGGGATCAGCTACAGGCTGTATTATGCAGAGAGGGTGAGTTTTTCCGAGACTTACAGAAAAGAGTTAGAGAGTCTGATTTGTGATCCAAAAAGGGACCATCAAGTGGACCTAATTCWAGCGTCCCAGCAAGTGGGGTGAGTAAAGGATTTGGTCTTTCCGAATTACTAATGTATGAATCACATACAAAGAGGTCAAGAGTTGGAGCTATGTTGTTGTAGCATATGCATTTCCTTCCTCCCCATTTGAGCTCATGGTGTGTTTCAGTAACAGAGAGAAAGACAGACAGCCTTCCAGGTTTTTTAAAACATTATCTGAAGCCACTTACTTTAGCAAATGTCCTGTATCCTTCCAGAATGGGTCTGTAGCCTGTACACCGGCACAAGTTCCCTGCATTGGCAAAGAAAAAGGAATTAGTGTCATTTGGCTAAAAACTTCTCTTCTTTTAGAACATTTTATTGTTTCTCATAAAAACTTGTCAAATCTTGATATAGCTAATGAAAAAATTGGGAGGAGGAAAATTTCACTAGTAACCTTGCAACACCCTACCGTCCCTTTTTGTTCACATTTAAATTGAAAATCATTTAGAACAAATTCAATCTGTCTTATTCAGTATTCATTTATCTCAATTGTGCGAGTCTTATCAGTATACCAACTAGTCTGCCTCCTGAATTACACAGAGGTTGCTTTGTCCTCCATCATTATTCCTCTCGGAGCACTGCTGGAAGCACAGTAATGACTCTAACCTCAGCAACAGCAGCAGCCTCTCAAGGATTTACACATTTGGATTCTGCCCCACTCCATGAATGTATRTTGCTGTCTTGGTCCTTGACTTGAGATTGCCTAGCCCAGATGTTCTCCATCACCTCTGCAGGCTCTTGTGACAGCAATGAATAAACAAGGACACTCTTTTAAACTCCTCAGGGGCCGGCCACTTTTTGTTCTATCATTAAGCTTAGTGGGTTCCTAATCCAAGACTGAAGCCACTTGCCCCTGCTTATGAACAAGGAGATTCTGTGAGATCTTCCACATGCCATATTTGTTCACTTCATAGCACCTGGCCGRTCTCTGAGTGGAAAAGCTAGTTCTTAACCTCACAAGAATCAGCTGTTTTTAACAAAATACATTAAATAACGGTGTGCCTCCTTCCCACTTGGTGAAGCAGATGTAGTAAAAAGCAGAACAGGTTGCACCCCTGCAGGGCTGTGAGTATTACCTTGGAAAGCATCTTCAATGTCCTCCATGTGGGGCTCAGGGTTGTTCCGAAGCAATGTRTACATGGACATGACAATGCCTGGCGTGCAAAACCCGCACTGGGACCCATGACTTTTTGCTATTCTCTCCTGAAAGAAAGTAGAAACAACCATTAGCCCATAAAACAAAGGTGAGTTCACTGTTGTGCTTGTTTCTGCAACATCTCTGTTAAAAGCAAACCCCAGTCTCACCAGAGGAGCKAAGAGTATCATCAGATGTTCTCTGATGACATGGTCAATTAATCTGTGAGGCAGACTTCCAAGAAGAGAGAAGCCTGAAAAGTTTGCACCTAGGCTTTGAACTCAAAATGTGACTGAAGGCTACTAGCAGCCTCAAATGGAATCAGGACTTCTTCAGATTTACCATGCTAGAAAGGCTGGGGCTACCTGCCTAGACCTGAGTTTGAATTTCAAAGCTTAGCTGTCAGAATCTTCAGGCGAGGGGAGGGGGGAAGAAGACAAACAAACAAACAAAGGTCAGACTGGCTGCCACCCATTCATGCGCATCTAACTTATTTTTCACTTTGTCGTTTACTGCCTCAGACCTTGGCACAAGTCCTACCCACTGTGCCAACTGAGATGAAGCACAGTTTACCTAAAGGGAGCAGGGTCTCTGACAAAGCTGAGGCAAGGCTGCATTGTAACACCTTGCTAGAAGAGCAAGGCTGCACGTTCCTGTCACTCCGCCCCACCAAGAATATCTGGGGACTCCAGAAACATCGCTGAACCAAACCTGACTTCACTACTGCAGGAAAAGCTCCTAACTATGCAGGATAAGAAACCAAGGTGATTTGTGGAAGGCCACAGGAGAGCCAAAATCTATGTCAGATTTCCTAGCTCCAACATCAGCCTTCCCAGACCAGGATGTGGACCAAATACAGCCATGCAGCCCTAGAACAAAAGCATTTGCAATTCAGCCAGGATAGCACCAGTCAACTTGTTAAGGGCATAACAGAGCTGGAGCATTGTCCCAGAAGTTTGTTTCTGTCACTGAGCCCTTCCTGCAAGTACGCACAGCTCACGTGGAGAGCCAGCCTCTTGGCTTTAACATTGTGATGGAGATCCCAATGCTCTGTAGCAGGTTTAATTAACGTAAGAAAACATGGATAGAGGTTTTTAAAGTTACCAGTTATTAATAGCTTACCTGGGCTGGGTGCAGCCTGGATTTTGTGTTTCCTATGCCTTCAACAGTAGTTACAGCCACATGATGCAGGGCACAGACAGGGAAGAGACAAGCATTGGCAGTATGGTGGCTACAATACTGAATTAAGGTAATTTCATTTGGCAGTGCTGCTCAACAAAGGAAGAAGGGAACAGGAGCACTGAAGAGTACTCGGAAGCTATAGCAAAGGACACAATAGGAGAACTTAAATAGATGTGATACAAGTATTAGTTACAAGCCAAATCCTACAGCAGCTGGTCATCCAAAGTTCTCATCGACTTCTCTTGCAGTTTGAACTGGGCATACACCATAGGATTTCACCCAGAAATAACAACTTTAAACTTCCTTGTTGCATGTTAAGCTACAGAACCCATATAAGTAATTTATGGGGGCAGACTACAAATACCAAGACATTGTACAGCTGGACACTTGCCAAGTTATGTAAGAACCTGGAGTTTTCGGCCTTATACGTAGAAAACTGTTTCTAGATGGGGAAAAAGTCTAGGCTGAAGGTAAAAGAGAATAATGTTACCAAAACTCTTATACGAACTAGCTACTTTATCTCATTTCTATCAAGACAGAATAATGACCCTAAAGATAACCTATTCATGGCCATGCTCTTAAGCAGAACCACTCAGTTAGATGATCCAAGTTAAAGTATCTCCAAGCATTATTCCAAATATATGAAAGATTTCAGTGATTTCTATTCCCCACAGTAAAAATAAACTGAGGCCTGTCTCTCTGCCTCATCCTCTCTCTCCATTCCCCTTTTTGTTTGATTCCATTGCTTCGCCGTTCAATTAATTAAAGTGAGAACAGGAAGAAAGTTTGTCTCAGGAAATGATTCCTAAGTTTACAACACAAGTAGAGAAAAAGTTATTATCTGCTGTCATACAGAAACCACATTATTGCCATAATACAACAACAATATAGATTTTATCACAGTAATCATTCTTTGGATGACCACAGGCAAAGGTTACATTCGAATCAGTGCAGATATTGCAGGGCACAATGAAACAGTTCCCTATCAGCACTGTGAAATGCTTTAAGAAAAATATTTTCTTGTCTTAGCTTTCTGAGCTTATTTTCTGAAAGTGAAAAATTATGTTTTGGCAGAAACATTCATTATATAACTTTTTTTAAGAAACACTATTATGTCTGGTATGTCAAGAACCTGGATCTGTCCCCATTTTATTTTTCTGCTGCAGAGTTCAGATTGCAAAGGATACAGGATTTTCTTCCGAAAGGGATCATACTTGGATATCATAACAGTGCAAGCACCACATCCACCTTCTCCACAGCCTAGTTTGGTTCCACATAGGCCCACTGAGAGAACAGGAATTAAGGAAAACACAAAAAGCATTGGCAGAAACCTGATCAAGTTGTCTATCAAGGCTGAGCAACAGGTTCTTGCCGGAAACAAAGCATTAATTTTATCTGCTTAATAATTTAACATAAGCAAAGTTTCAAAAGTTGGCATGTAAGCATTGAGATCAACACCCAAAGCCCTCATAAGGAGACAGCCCACGCTCCAACAGACTCTTAGAAATAAACAAAAGAATATTCTGAACTTCAACAGTTCCCACTTTGCATTACTCAGAAAAGGAAATGACATAAGGGAGATAAAGCACTCGGTAATTGCTGAGCAGGAGCTGTTCAGGCACGCAGCCACATCCCTGAGCCACACAGCGACATCTCCTTCAGCACCTCTCACTGGTGGGGCTTGATTTCTCCCTACAGCTGGTGACTTCTACCACCCAGAAGGCTCCAGGCAGGGCAGTCACTCAGGGCTAGAAGTCACACAGCTTAGCACTGATGTAGGAGCAGCACTTGAACTACTCACAAACAGTATGCATCTCAAACGTCATGGTCTGGCCACCCCAGTTCTGAGGGCTTGCCAGTTGCTAGGGACAAACGCAGCCAAGCACACACCTCAGGAGCCTGGGTCCCATTAAACCATAGGAGGGACACACAGAGAGCCAGAGCTGGTGGAGGTGTACAGAACCACTGCATAGACATTTCTGTATGGACTGGCCCAAGCAGATTCCTCTGCAGACTGCAGAGCTCATGTCTGTGCTTTACAATCAGGTATTACATCAAATGCTCTGCAAAGGGATTTCAGGAGAGAATTCYTTGAGTCGCTTCTGCTTTGGGTTCCTTCACTCACTGGAAGGAAATGAGAAGCTATTATTTATTGCAAAGAAGATTAGCCAATGCTGAGAGACTTCTGGTGGTGAAGAAACCAGTTGATTTCATTGGCAATGGACAGATTGTGTTAAGATAATGAAACTAGGCCTGTGGAAAAGAGACAGGCGTTGTGATACAGGGCACTCAGATCATCCTCGAGTTCACTGCAAACATTATGGAACTGACTATTTTCAGAGAACCACAGAAATCATAGAATAATTTAGGTCAGAAAAGACCTTTAAGATCAGCAAGTCCAACCGTAAACCCAAYGCTGCCAAGTCCACCACTAAACCATGTCCTTAATGCCACATCTGCTTTTCATACAGTGCTTGAGCAGAAATACAGCTTTCCTATGCCATCCGATGTTTCTCTTGACAACAGTGCTAACCTGCCTCAATAAAACATGTTTCTCAAAGTATTTGTCTGACCCTAACCAGAATGCTCATGTAGAAGATCAGTAGGTTTTGAAGAGCTCAGATTATCTCTTTACAACACCATTTGAATTAGATATCAACAAGCTCAGACATCAAAGGTCTGGCAGTAAGACAGACACATGAGTCTTGCCACTTTTATTTCCTCTTGACCTTTATCCACCCAAGGCATATTCCAATAAATAGGGTTGTTGATAGTTTTCCTGGAAACCTCAAAGAGGGATGTGATTCATGTCCCTATACTTCCTTCAGATCCCRGCCAAATGAAACGTGGCAGCATGGTAGGATTACACCAACACAGTTGTGAACAGTTTGGCATACATACACACCCAGCTGGCCAGACAAAAACTCAGAAAACATGGAATGACACTACCTATGGAACCAGACCTGGTACAGCCAGCCTGGTCATCACAGTAATAGCTACCCAGCTCCTGAAGCTGCTCTGGCTCACGTGTTGACCAGTTTCAACCAGGAGTGAAACGTGACCGCTTGTATCTGCTCATGTAAACATTCCCATGGTACGTGGAGGGAACCGCTGCCTCTGAGCCTGCCTCCCTGGGACATCTGATAAACAACGCAGAATTACCAAGTTATGCGATATTAGCTAGCCAGTAACATCCAAATCATTGGACGATACAGCCAGGATCTCAAGTGGCTGTGATGGTCTGGCCAGCAAATTCTTTACAATTTGTGTGGAACAGACTTAAATTTCCTCCAATTTTATTGTCATTTCAAATTGCTTTCTTCCCATCATATTCTAATTCTGAGAAATTAGAAGTTTTTCCTTTAAAGTATTAATAAATCATTTAAAGTATATTATTTGAAATTTGTTATTGTTTAAGCTTGGAATACCAGCTGTAATGTTTACCAGCAAGAAATACCAGACAATGCAATGCACTCCCTCTTATACTCTGTGCAAAAGCTCTGCCCAGTACTCAAGTGATAGAACAGTAAACAATTATGAAATGCTGTAGGCATTTAAAGCCTTTTGCAGTTTCTTCTGACACTGGATACATTTTCTCCGTAGATAAATTAGCAGAGTTGTTTCTGGGTCCACATCTTTTTCCACCACCTGCAAGAAGGGAAAGATACTGTTAAACRCAGAATGTTTTACAACACAGATATGTTAGCTGGAAGGAGAAAGTTTAATCTTTCTGCAACTTCTTTTCCAAAGAAGAGAGCAAAATCACTGATTATTTCAGTAATGTTGGTCATGTACCCAGACACAATGTTTCCTTGAATTTATCATGTCAGAAGAAAGTATATGCATTACATACATCAGACTTTTTCAGTCATAGCACACTGAGGCAAATAAAAAAAAAAAAACCCTTCACCAAAAATGGCAAACAGAATTAGCAGCGAACAGAGAAAGAAGTTTGTTTTGTACTTAAATTTTGGGTTCCTGACATATCCCCAAATGGTGTTGCATCTTTACTGACCCTGAATAACTGAACCCTGTCCCTTCTTCTTACTATTGGAAGCGACAGAAAGTGAGCAGATAAACAGAATGACAGAAAGAGCATCAGTAATAGATTTTTGCAGAGAAAAAAAAAACCAACAGTGGAAACTGTAATGTGACAACACAGATGCTGCAGGATGGACAATCTGCAGCAAGATGCTGCAGCAAGAACCAATCCTCTTTGAAGTTCCTTTCTTCCCTTGTAACATTAAATCAATCTGTATTACATTAGTAGCCATCCTAAATGCAGGAATATGAAATTCCAAGCAAGGAGAAATTTTTGCTGCACATTTTGAGCCAGATCCATCCTATTAGTAAACAACATTACTAGCGGCTATCCATTAGACATAAAATAACCATTAGACATTTTACTTCAACTTCTGCCCAATGGTCAGAAACCAAAGTTTTGCCCTCACCTCCAAATGGCCACAGGGCTTGTCTTCCCCTTTTTCTGTTATTAATAAAGTGTCAAGAAACTTTTCCAAATTCATTRTGTGCCAGAACATAATTGTGTTCTTGGCTCTTTTTTTTTATGCAAGTCTTAAGTACAATAGTTACAGTTTATTTAAATTAATCACTCCCAGTTTGAAGGGCAAATTGAAAYAGGGGTCGCGTGCAAGTATTTTTTTTATTTTTTATTCTTTTTGYTGGTAAGAAACCTTCACAACCTCTGTATTGCTTCAGTTTTACACCTTTGACACAACAGGGTTATTCTAAAGAGATAAGCTTCATGCTTMCTGTTTGAGTTCAGCTTTGTAGAACTAACCGATAAAATCGCTGCTACAAAACACAACTGGTCACTGCTTGTACATCTCGTTCCTGCACCGGGGATGATCTGCAGGGAAACACAGCCCGTTCTAGTTTGGGAACGTCATATTGTAGATTATGCAGCACTCATTGCTGCTCTTCAGAGCAGAGTGCCCCTATTCCCTCACGTTCTGGATGCACGGAAAGGAATAAGAACATTCAGCGGGTAAGCTCATACATTCCTCTGCAACAGTCCAGCAAACAGACACGAGTAGATAATTCCAAAAGTCCCTGTGACTGCAAGTGGACAAATGGCCTTTCAGAGCAACTTCACAGGCAAAGAGCATTYCCCAGCAACCTCTGCTGTCACTGTCAGGCTGAGTTTCTTCCTCATGTCTGTGCCAATGGCCATTGCAAACCCTTCCAAAGCAGCTTCCATGATAGCCAGGCACAGAGAAAAAACTTCAGAACAGTTGAAGACTATTCTATGGTTACACCAAAGAAAAGGTCTCAAGAAGCYTGAAAGAATCCAAGAAGCATGCTGATATGTACTCAAACCAAGCAATTAAAAGTTTGGCCCAYGGGCTTCTTTTCAGGAAGAAAGAAAGAAAAGACAGGCCTAAGCCTTCATTTTTCACTTAATCACTCAGCTTCGTGCACTTTTAATGAATTACTTCAGCATGTGTGAAATCCAGATGTCAAATCTTTGCTCAACTTTATCAGAAAGTGTCTCCCACCACGTCCCAAACAATCCACACCCTTACTCTGTCCAAGCCAACAGCTCCAGACTGCTACTTCCATCACTTCAAACTACTCCGCTGTAGCTGTAGATCTGCAGTTCTGGCAGAGACTAGGGATCAGAGGGAGATAAGGGCTAAGACTCTGGAGGACATTCTGGATTAACACAAATCTCACACATCAGAGATCAAGGAGTCATTTCTTTTCAATTCAGATTCCTGGTAGGAGGATGCTTGTTGATAAGCCTCTCTTGTTGGGCACAAAGTAAGAATTTTTTGCTGTTCTTGCCTTTTGCTCATTGTCATCGATGTTGGTTTGCCCTCCAACGTATCACTTCTGCAGTGGTTTGCTGCAATCACCTGCTGTGATTTGTTCTTAAAATATTTTAAAACCCTGTGGGTGGGGATAACATGTCTTGTCTGATGCCCAGTACAATATGATTCACAGTTCAATATCACAATTCTTGTTCACCTCTCCCAGTGTCCTTGTGCAGAAAGAAACTGAATTCTATCCGTTGCCTTCAGTGGTTGTAGGATCAGACAACTTCGATACCACAGTTAAAGAAATATTTCCTTTTTGGTCAGTTACTGTTTTTTAGTAGTTGGTGGTTTGTTTATTTTGTGGGTTGTTTTTTTTTTAAATCAAATGTCACATTGCAGGTTTATCAGATTGACAGCYGTGTTTTGACAGATTCAAAACTGGATTTTACTGCATTTGGTAGCTTAATTATTAATCAAATGCAGAAAGAAACTTTGTTGAAAATGTTAGGATGGCACAGACAGTCAAATGACTCTCAACAAATTTGCTCTGTACTGCTGTGTTTGTACTACATGTCTATTTGTCTACTGATTCTAGGAATCTTAAACACTCAGCTCCACTTCCACAGGGAGCCTAGCTCAGCCCTACAGTTCTTCATGGTTTTAGGTACCACACAGAACAGGTTCTGCAGCAGTACTTTACACTTTTAGAGCCCATGGACTAGTCCAGAGAGGTGTTGAGCTGACTTCCCCATGATTTCATTTACAAAACTTTSATCTTAATAAATATTTATTTTCTGGCTTCTCTATCTGCTGTTCAATAACTCAGATAACTTTGCCTTTACAGCATAAGCCATCATATTAAAATTAGTATTCCTAGAAAGTTAAAGAAAGATTTTTCAATTTAAAAGAACAGTAGTTGAACAAGGCAAATAGAGGAACAGAAAGAAAAGCAGAAACTTTCCTAGTTTACCAAACACACGCTAAATTTTCCATCAGCTGGGGTCTATAAATTAGAAGTAGATGCTTTCCTTAAGGACAAGCTCCCATTCAATCACTAGTCCCTTAGTCACTCAATAAGCTGCAAGAAGAGAAAGGTTTTAACCAGACCACCACACAGCAAGTCAGACCAGTCACATATAAATGTCCCCTAGGACCTTAAAATCTGTGAATGTGTTATTCTTAAGACAGTGAGAGATTTCAAATTCATTTACTAGGAAAAAGCATTAGAACACAGAAGAACAAATTGAATATAACCACAAAATGTAAATCTGCTATTGGTCATGAGAACATTCTGTTCCACTTTAAAGTAGAACACTGAAWACTCATAATTCACAGTTTATGTAGAACCCAGAGTGTCTCAAAGCTCAAAAAATTCTGTATTTTAGCTGGTCCCATCGGCAATCAAATATCCACAGACTTTGGAAGAGGTCTAATGTGGCTTCCAACATAGACCCACTCAGCATTCAGAATAGAAATAGAAATATTTACTCCACCTGTTTGAACTAAAATTACATGCTACATATGCATGAGACAGACTTGTCAGCTGAGGAAAACAGAATTGCCACTATTAGCTTTAAACTGAGCAGGCTGATTTCCATTCTAGTCTAGGCAGACTATTAAGAGAACTTTGAGTTAGTTGTGTGCCAAGCTTTATGCCCAGTGAAGTAAACAGGTGCTTAAAATAAACAGTCCTGAATATTAAGTATGCTCAGCTGTTCCRAGGAGACTTTTTATTGACAACAGTGCAGACCAGGCTAGTGCAGGAGAGAAGAATTTGCTGCAATSCAAGTCCCTACCTTACAAACCACCTCTTATCACATGGTTTTGTACTGTGACAGAATATCAGCAGCCCATTAGCAATGTCAAGCTGTCATGAATTCACACAGCAGTAACYTTTCCCACTGGTCATGCTATCACATTCTTTGCCGTGAATCAACTGAACTATTTAGTCAGGGCCCCAGATGGATAGAGCCATATCCTAACTTAGAATCATAGAATATGCTGAGCTGGAAGGGACCCACTAAAATCATCAAAGTTCAACTCCTGGCCCTGCACAGAACACCCCAAGAATCACACCAGGTGCCTGAGAGCRTTGTCCAAACACTTCCTGAGTTCTGTCAGGCTTGGAGCTGCGACCACTCCCTAGGGAGCCTGTTCCAGTTCCCAACCACCCACTGGGTGAAGAACCTTTTCCTTATGTACAACCTAAACCTCCCCYGATGGAGCTTCACGATGTTTCCTCAGGTCCTGCCACTGGTCACCAGAGAGAAGAGATCAATGCCTGCCCCTCCACTTCCCCTCTTGCTGCCTGCTGTTCCAGCAGAATTGCCCAGGCACTTCCCACCACTCCTTCCATCACATAATCTCTCACGTGCAGAAATGTCCCAACAAACTTCACATTCATTGCCATACATCAGACTGCCCCATGAGTCCATTTCTCTCTCTCTTAAACCTGCATTTGGTGAGGCTGTAGCTTGAGCCACTTTGGCAGCACACCCAAAAAGAGAATAGGAAAAAAAATGCTACTGCAGGCTCTGAGCCTGTTTATGGAATAAACGTATTACTAAATCCCTTTCAAAAACCAAATGTCAGAATTACTTATTGAACATATGGATTATATATGGATGCTTACATTTGAGTTAAATTTTCCAGATCTGTTGTAATTACTGAAATTATTTCTAGTAGAAATGCCTGTATTAAGCAGTGCACACTTATTTAGAAGTAGTTACCTCAGAATTGTAGTGAATTATTGCCAACAAATCTAAAATGTAAAAGGAACATTATATAATTGTGTTACTCTTTGAATAATTCACAAGGTAAAGTCAAAGAAGAGAAAAAGCCACTTAGCAAAGCAATACGGAGTCTTCACAATTTAATATTTAAAAGTCATGGCATACGTGCTCATATTAGAAAACTTCAGAGGAGGAAAAAGATGACTAGAAAAATAAGTAATCACACCACAATCCAGGACAGAAAGCTGGACTCTTCCTTACCTTTTTACCATTCACAAAGAAAACAAGTTCATCCCCTGCCTTGTTTGGTGCCATCCTGCACACCTTCCAAAATTCACTCCAACAGGGCCACAGACCACCCTCGTGAGAGCAGCCCTACACCTCACAGCAAAGTGAGCACCAGCAATACCACCAGTAACGTGAGTCTGCCTCGAGAATGTTTGACTTTCTTGCTACATCAGCACCCTGTGAAACCCCATATTATATAAGAGGCAAYGAAGAGGCGTGCCAGCAGCGTTTGGTTGGTGCTTCTGCAGCCCTAATGACAGAAAAGGAGCTGGAACGAGCAGAGTGACTCACCCCCTTTTATATAGCAGTGGATCACAATTCAGCTGCGTTCCCTTTAGATTATCCTGCCAGGCTTGGGGCACTCGCAGTGTGCCACTGACACAGCCGCTAGCAAGGAATTCACAGGATTTTGCAATACAACGCAAACTTCAGGGGAGGGGGGGTTCTCCCAACTATGCCTCACCAAATATTGACAAGAAAAAGCTGCTTCCCTTGCTCCATGCACAGCCACCTGGAATTCACCACACAGAGGTCTCTAATGACAGCACCTGCTTATTTAAAAAATTCCTTGATACGTGCACATCTGCTGGGAGACTGACTGCAAGATTATTTCACTATTTCCTATTTTTCCTTATAGTTTTAAAGCTACAGTACCCTCCACCTGGGAGGCCATAATTTAAACAGCTACGTGTTTGTCCAGATAAAAGCAATTCTAGAGAACTGACACTGATCCAGCACCTCTTTTGAGGCGCTGGGCTAAGACCATAATGTTTCACTGGACTCATAAAGCATTTAGTCTTACCTTTTTTGGCTTAATCCTCCCATCCTGGTTCTGAGGTGCATGTTGCCAGTAAAATACAGAGGAAAACCAAGAATTTTTTGTCTTCCATTTCCTTGGTTGTRGTTTCTTCTGGCATCTCCATTACACAACCACACATTTCACATTAAGTCTTCCTCTTTTTTTTTTTTTCAAAGGTGTTGCAGAATCATCCACAGGTCCCTACATATGACATGCATTGGTTACACAAACAAGATATCTAAAAACCTAGCTCCAGTTTAAAATTCCACCACAAAACAGTACAGTTCCAAAGTCTCATGGAAGTYTCCTGGCACTGTACCTAATCCTGTGTGCCCTATTCTGATGCTTGTGAATTTGCTTTCCTTCTTCAGCCTCAATTAGGTTTTTTTTTATTATTTCTTTAAAATCTCTGGCAAAGCACTATATCAAAGTCTTCCTCCCAGGAACCTCTCTGAACAATTCACAAAACARCAAAACCTGATTAAATTACAATTTTCAGAAACAGTCTTTCCTTCARTATTATGGAAACATGTCACAGTGAGCAAAATACATACATTATTTTTACCAGCTTTTATCTTCTGTCTCATGTATTCTATTTCCCAGTCTATATCCTAGAAAAGCTGTTTTATAACAAACGTCAAACACTGGTTCAGCACTTCCTTACAGGCATTCAGTTGGCTGAAAGTACAACTCACAGCAAACTTGTGCTTAACACCAGCTGTCTTAATCTATGTTTGCAGTGAAGTTGTGCATAGCTGAACCTGTGCTGACACCTATTGTCTGGCACCTCCCACTTTGCAATATCAGAGTACTAGAAAAATGACACTTTTCTCCAAGTAATCTTCAGCTCTGTTGCTTTACATCTACGTGCAAAATTTATACAAGCACTATGCTCATGCAGCAAGCTTCAATCTCAAAATTAGTGTACACAAGGTTAGTACTCATTAATAGTTTTGTAATAATTTAAGTAGCAATTATTACTCATAACCACAAGTTACATGTTACAGCAATCCTAAAGCAACCAGCCATTACAGCGTTAACACCAAAATCAAACTTGTTTAGTTTCCTAATCTGCGTTTTCCAYAACGCGTGATGTAGTTCCTAGGTTTAAAGAACACTTGCAATCACGTAATCTCTTTTTCAAGGAAGCCTATATTCAAGTTTTTGCCTAGTCTTGTTAACCTTATAGCTAAAGTATCCCTTTCYGCTAAATCAGTAAACTGCACCTTATGATATTCCATTATAGGGTTTATTTTTGATCCATCAACATAMTATATATATATAATATAAAGATAAATACATCCATGATGATCTCTGTATGTAGATTACATGGTAATTTAAAACTTCAGACCYCATCTCAACAGAGTCACTGATCACAAAACACCAAATTCACTCATTCTCTCACCACCCTGATGGGATAGTCTATTATTATACCCATTTCAAAGGCAGAGAGCCAAGACACATAGAACAGGAACTTTCCTAGTGCTCTAAATAGCTCTGGAGCATGAGAGTTTGTGTCATTGAAATCTCTTGACCTTTTTTTGAAATCTCACCTGAAACAGAACAAAGGACTACCAGAACTCACAGAGAAGAAAGTGAAAGTTAAAAAAAAAAAAACCAAGACAAAAAACTCTTAACCCTCAGTATAGAACTCTCTTAAGTGAGCTAAAATGGAAAATTTTCCTCAATCAAATACAAATCAGTTATGAGACAAAGTATTCTGACTTACCAGTCAGATAAATTCTAGCAAGTTTCCTATTTCAGAAATCATCCTCATTCATAATGCTGAGATGGGAATGTCTTAGAAGCTCAAAATTCCTCAAAAACTCACTCAAGAGCTCAGAAAGGAGTTGATATTAGTCAAGAATACATACTAAAAAAAAGGAGCTAGCTGGCTTTTCTCATTGTGACTGGTTAATCCTGCAGACCTGGCTGTTACAATAATAATAATAATAATAATAATAATAATAATAATAATAATAATAATAATAATAATAATAATAATAATAATAATAATCATCTGTTCTGCAGATGATCACATGCATAGCTCAGTAAATACAGTGAAACTTATGGAAACACCATTCCTGCCCAAGGAGTTTACTGTCAGAGTTAGGTAAATGCATGAAAGTACAACAAGAAAACAATGCCAGAGGTAATAAAGGAGAAGATTTAGAACAAACAGAAGTGAGAAGGTTTGCTGCTCTGTTCTCATGTTCCTCTTCGAGGAAATAGGATAGAAGAAAGTACAAGCAGCTCTGAAGAGGATTTGTGAAGGGATTTATGAGGAGCAATTTGTAAAGCAAATACAAAAGAAAACAGAGCCCCAAGTCAGTGCTTTAACACAGTACCCCCTGGATCAAGCTTCCAGTGTTGGCACAGGCACTCTCTGTGCCTGCTCTGCCTCTGTCAGGAGCCACTGTAGCTAAGTCATTGTGGATAGCATCTTTCCCCTGAAGTGGAAAAAACCTGTTTGCTTTAGTTCCGGTGATCCYTCTTCTGTTGGCACTTGTATCCTTTGTGGAAGCACGCACTGAATGCTTTTCAGGGATCTCAAGAGGTCTCCACCTGCTCTTATCAGGATCAGCTCTGAGGGCATACCAGGTTAATTACAGCTGTACACACCATATCGTCTGAAAAATCCCTTTTTAGAGCCTCAACTMCTGGTGGTTGTGGTTTTTGTTCTGAGTGTTCTCCGTATGAGTTAAAAAAAATAAAATCCCACAGTACCGATTACAGATTGAGTGTGAAGGCAAAGTGTGTTGCCTGAGGATGTCTGTTCTTCTCCTTGGCATTGCCTATCAACCACTGCTGAAGACAGGTTCCTGAAAAAAGTGAACCTTTTATCTAACTGGATAGGGACATYCATGCGTTATTGTCAAAGTCTCCAAAAAGAGCTCAAAGAAACAAAACGTTTTTGGGATCCTAAGACAGATAGTAAACTTAATACTCTGCAATAATGAAAAAAAAAAAAMACMAAAAAAAMCCACCAAAAAMACCTCCACATAAAATTGCCATAGGATTATGAAAGTAAGGTACCGCACACTTTTTCAAAGGCATTTCTCGGAAATAAAAAAATAAATAAATAAATCATGTTAATGCACTTTCTTATGCGGTGTCTACATGCCTTTCCGGTTACAGACAGAGGTTTGAAAAAGATCATCATCACAAAGTAAACATAAATTGGATTTCCTCATCGAGGTTTGTGAGTGGATACTAACTCATTATTCRTGAATCACCAATCATTCAGTGTTCAGCTTCTAATTGTACAAATATTGTCTAATTGTATGGATTTATTTCATGAATTATGATCTCTTCRCCTGTTTTTGAAAATGGGTGGAGTTTAATTATAGTTGTTTTCTTAGTCCTACCACCTGGCTTCCTCTGAGAGCAAGAAATGAACAAAGTTAGCTAATTCAGCCTTCTGTTTAAGAGTCCTGTTTGTCACTATTCTTCACAAAAATTAGCAAAGCAAGAGTTTTTTCAATTCATTTCAYTTTTCTTTCACTACATGGTTCCAGTGGGCCAAACAAAGGATGTTTCAGATATCTGACCTAAAAAGCAACTTCTTTTCAAGCAGTTAAGTTGTTAATGTGTGTTCCTTGTCTTCAGCAGCACCAAACTTGACACCTATCAGTTGTCTTTCACCTGCTTCCAGGTAYCATGCAAGAGAAACTTCATACACCTGTCCCTGATAATCCAACTCAATAAAATCAGTAAGGTATTTTAATCTTTCGTCTTGGTCTTTCTTTCTCTTCATCTGTTGACATTTTAGGAGCATCTTTTGTATTTAGACATTATCTCTGTCCCAGAAGGAAGCAAGAGTCCGCTTGCAGAGACTGGCTGCTGTCCCTGGCACAGGTGGAAGCATTGTCTCCAGYGGGCGTTCCAAGGAGGAAAGGGGAGGGAAACAGCAGCAACAACCACATARGGCTCTTCATTTTTCTGAACAGCTGCTAAAGCACTGCTTCTCTGACATCTAATAATACCAAGATATTCCAAGATCCCTGCACAGGCTAGTAGGAGCTTCTGGGTCAGATTAAATAAGTGAAAACTAGTTCCCATACTATACCCACACAWGGCTAATTTTCCACTGCTTTTCTTCATGGGAGAGAGTCTCTACACAGAGGTCTGCCTTGTTTGTTTTGTTCTGCCCCTGTGAAGGTATGAATTCATTTTGTCWGTGAGATAGTTATATCTAGTTTTCTCTAGTCTATACACCGGATGCAGTCTAGCATGTGGCTCCTCGTCAATACTCCGGTACCAGCTATGTGAYGTAAATTTCTATTTCATACCCTGTCCTAAACCTGCCTGAGCATCTGCACAAGCCCTCTGGCTGCCCTGTGTATCTCACTGCTAATCCCTTTCTCATTTTAGAATGCAGTATTTTGATGTTGGCAGTTYGTTCAGAAGACAAGAAATCCTCCACAGCTGCTTCTGCTAACAAAAAAACCAAAAAGGCTTCCTGAATCAAACAAATATTTGACTGTTCTGTCTAGGAGGGATTTGTATACCAAAAGCTTGTGAGCATTCTCCAACTACGTAAATCTGGCTAAGAAAAAGACTGCTTCTCTCCACAGACCCTGCCTAAACAGAGACCTGCACAGATTAATACCTTGTATTATGATTTCCTTCTAGCTCCCAACTAGCACCTACCCTTAAGAGGACTTATCTAGACTGGACAAGTGTGGCAAGTCAGTCCCAYAGAGACTTTCAGAAGAACTTTGTTGTTAACACAATGCAGGAGAGCAGATGCCATCATCGGCACTGAAACAGCCTATTTGTCTCAAATTGCAGCCATCATGGTCAGCTTGTATCCCCCAGACTCTCTTGATTTCTCTTCAAAACAAATTCATTCTAAATAATTTTCCACCAAGCAATAGTAACAGACAATAAACACCAGGCAGGAAAGAAAAAGACGGTTCTGGCTCAAGAGCAGTTGCTATAAACCCAGCATGCATCATTTAAGGTGAAAATTAGRAAAGCCATAAACATTATAGCAGTAACATTGAAGAACACCCTTTCAAGAGAAACAGTGCATGAAAGAAAGATGAACTGCTTTAAAAATTAAAACTGAACAGCCTACAAACTGGATAATATCTTGCATATTGTACCTATTGGAGAAATTGAAACTTAAATTAGTTCAAGTCCTGTGTTTCCCCTCCAATCCCACCTAATGTCCACAAGACAGATTTTCTTAAATCATGTTCCTGATATCCTACAGTCTCAATCTGAAATAAAAGTGTATTTATAGTGCCAAATTTAGTTTATTAAGAATGGACAGGGAAGCAAGCTGACTGTACGTAGAAAGCCTATAACGATCTACATCTTAAATGTGTCTTTGAATCCCTAACTACTCAGAAGATATATTTTTAATTACCTGGATTATTTTCAAACAGAAGTACCTCATAGTCAGGCTCATTGTTTTCAGTGATAGGCATTATGCCCAAGGAACATTTAAAGGCACTGAACAGAAGTCTTATACCATCATTCCTGAAGCTTTCTAATTCATGAGGAATAAGTTACTTCCACTTTTCAAGGATTTAATTAGAAATCAGTTAAGAGACAGATTAATACATTTCTTCCATTGTGCTTCTTCAAATATTTGCATTATGAACTTGCAAGTCCCAAGTATTTCTGATCCTTTACCATGATTGCTCTTTGTACCGCCTGAYGAAAAAGATCACAAAGTTTTCATTTCCCTTCTGAATTGGAGTGGCTTCTTTTTTTAATAAAAATGGTTTCCCCCACTGTTTTTTTATATCTTATATTATTATATAGCTGAGAACAAAAAGTAGAGCTGATTGTTTTCATGGGTTGGCAGGAGGTTACTTTTCAGAATTCAAGCAGGCACTATGAGGTTTTGATATTTACTGACAAATTAATTACAGGCTGTTGCAATAAAATACCCAACATGAGTAATGAAGACACGTAACTAGAATACAGATATACCTGTATTTTCTGGAGAATGCTAATGATGTACCTTGATGTAAACATGATTAACAACCTTGTTAAATTAAGATAAGATGGGCCTTAACCAAACAACTTAGAATTTCTATATACACACACCTTTATCTTACTTTTTCACCATTTTTCTCAAGTATTTTTCTAAGTTGCTTTTCCCAGGACAAGTTAAGTGTGTCCTAATGGTTAACAAGGTTGGGACTGTAGAAATTGGTAACAGACTGCTAGTTGTTTCCTGCTCTGTTATCTCTGTTGATAGCAATACAGGAATGTCCAATCACACCTGTCTGCTTCTGCTGAGTAAACCTGTGATTTCTTTGCAATAGCTCTTCAGTGCTCCTTCCAGGAGACAAATCAGAGCTAGAAAAGCAACTCAAGTTAAGTGGTTAAAGGAGCCAAAATTATTCACTTTAATAAAGACAGCACMAAAAAAAAGCTTTATTCCTTTGAACAAAGTATAAGCTATTCCATATAAACAAAAACACAGTGGAGTGGAATTCTCCATCTCCCCTTGAAGACCATAATGGTTTCAATCCTGATTGGATTACATATACAAAAGCATTTCTGTCCCAGAGAAGCTGCAGCAGTGGTCCTATAACATTATTGGGTTTATCACCACAATAGAATACTTGAGATACAAGGGAGATATTTTAATTTCTGTGTCATAAAGCTTGTGATCTACAACAAAAGCTGCAGAAGAAAAAAAAATAGGCTAAGATAGCCCAGAGGAAAGACCTAGTTCTTTTCTTACTATTTTTATGGTGGTAATTACTGCAGCAGATAATAGCTTCTAGAAGGGACTAGTGTGAAGCCTGTAACATTCAGCCTCCTGCATATTCTATGTCTTACAGAATGTTAAGCACAAAGATGCAAACAGTAACCAGCACTGAGAGCTGAAATATCATAGGAAGAACCAACAGGATCCCAGCATCATCAACACTAAGGTATTGATACCAAATACCCAGATCCTAAGGAACTTCAATGGTCATCTGAAATACCTTCTTTTTTCCCCATTATCACATCCCATACCACAGCTGTGCACAGCAGAAGATCAGACCTTCATTTTAGTGAATTTATCTGTTGCACTGGTCAGCAAATATTTGCATGTGTTCATATATTTTACTTGTTTCAATTCAATCTCCTTAGTCCAGAAGGTTATTGCTGTCAGCCACTTTTACAGCGATGGTGAACAAAGATGAGGCACAAGGCCCCAAACTGTTATTCTCTGCTCTGCCACTTCCACTTCAGACAGAGCAACTACAGAGTAGGGGAAAAACCACCAACTAGCAGAAGGACCCGTAAGATCAAAGAGCAGCAGCCAGTTAGAGATGTGATGATTATTACTTTAGAAACAGCAAAAAGTGATGGTAGACAGGTTTTCACTAGATGCTGTTCCAGAAGCTATCTTTTATCCTCCAAAGGCAGGTTCCGTTTCTTATACTTGCCTCTTCCTTTACAAAATGCAGACCTTAACCAAGCTGGCCTTCAAACYCCCACTTTGATCCATCTATTGAAGTCATGTATTGAGTAGTCTCGACTTTTCGATGAATACAACCAATATTCGGTAAAAAAAGGGCATTTTTTTTTTACATCTACTTTTTATATTCTTTAAAGTGTACAAACCCATTATTATAAAAGGAACATTCTTAGCAAACCAGCCTTCTTACACATTACACTTCTCAATTCCATGTGGACAAAAAAGCTAGTTTCATCTTAGAAAATAAATTACTGCAGTACAAAAGTTGGACAACCTGACAAAACAGCAGGACAAACAGTGGTGACACTAAGGGTGAAATGCTCAAGAGTACTCAGTACTGAACTCCTTTCTCACTACACTCAGTGGGAGGGAAGTTAAATAAACATCAAATGCTTTCTGAATGATTCCACCTAGTGACAAACCACCCACTGTTTTCACCATGACTAGAATCTGAACCCAGAACCTGTACCCTGTTGACTGAAACATAACATGTACATATCATCACTTTGTTTACAGTTCCCAGGACTGACGCCCCAGAAAAAATGATGCAAAGCCAAAGTAAGATCAATTAAGCAAAAGTAAACACATTAGACTGTTTTTCCACAGTGACCTGAGAGGCACAAAACCAACATAAGCTTGAAGAACAACAAAATTACTACCAGTTTTCCTGGAAGAGTGCTTTGTTTTGCTTTCTGGAATAAGAAACAACAATAAAGTAGCTTATTCCACAAWGCATAATCCGGTGAATTTCCAAGGGCAGGAGAGTTTAGACAGTTCAAAGCATATTCTCTTATCACAACTCCAATATGTCCATTACATCTTATTTGGTTAAAGATTTCTAGTGAGTTCAGCCTCTCAACTTGAGTAATGCTTCAGTCTCCTAAGATATAAATGGAATTGTTCAATCTGTAGCTATTCACATCTTTCTTGTATCTCAGGAAAATCTATCTAGCAGAAGAGATTTTTTTTTTTTTTTTTTTTAAACAATGAAACAACTAATAAAAAATACATATAGATAAAATTAAGTACCCACCAGTTTGCAGGCACTATGGATGACCTCTTTGATTTTTTTTTTTCCCGTGCTTTGAGTTTCTTGGGTCTCTAAACCTGACCAGTGTTCATGCCAGGATTTCTTGTAAGATAAAAAACATCGTCATACCTGATCCCTTACCTACACTGACATCAGTGGAAGTATGGATTCAGAAAGGTGACGTGAAGTTCAGGATAAACAAAAGGGAAAAAAATTTAAGAACTTTCATGGTCAGGGTCTGCTGATTTGTGAAAAGCCTGACTCAGCAGCGGCTTAACAAAAAGCAGGCCCCTATTGGGTGAGGACAGGGAGAGGATCCCAGAGCTGGTCGGCTGGAGAGGTCAGCAGCAGGACTGTAGGGAAGGTCAAGGGCCTGGGGGACAGTGCCTGGTCCCTGTTCCCAGCAAGGGCAGGCAGGGATGGCCAGTGGGGCACATGCAGGGTACTTCTGCCTCGTCTGCTCTGGTCACTCCACAGGCCCCAGCAGGACACCAAGAGTAGGATATGGATTACCATCCACTGCCAGCACCTACTCTCAGCTAAAACTTGGTGGAAACCAGCTTAAATGCAGTGAACCTTCTCACAAGCTGACACTAAAAGAAGAAAGAGGATTTGCACAAAAAACCCAGACATCTCACTGCTTGTATAAATGAAAATGGTGAGCAAGGACAAGCACTCTATGGAGTCTTGGTGGCCCCTGCCTCTACTTGAGCCTGTGGCACATCATGTAGTGGCTGCTCTTTCCAACTTGAGATGGGCTCAACTATCTGGCCTGGGAGCACCTGCTCTTCCTAGAAGGGCCGTGAGACAGACATGTAGGTAAATAACCACCAAAAGCTGAAACAACCGGTGCTAGAGAAAGGAGTGGCTAAGGACAACCAGAGACGCTTTTAAAGGAAAGTAAAAAAAAAAGGAAACAAAAGGTGAGCAAAGAAAAATTATTTGATGGGGCAAATACAATAGATTCTTTTCTCTGGGGGGGGGGGGGAAATCACTAATTTTTTTCATCTATCAATTAAAAAGTCTTCTGGCCCTACCCAGCTGACAAGGCACAGCAGGATGGTTTCCTATTTAGTACAACTTCTCCTGCATTGCATAGGACACTTCAACAGCTGCCCTGACAAGCTATAAATAATTAACTTAATCCCTATTGTGCAAGAAACAGAGCAGAAGATTACAAAATMCATTTGTGCGATTGAGACATGTTACATTGGGACACCCAGAATACACCTCTGCAAGCTGATGGGCCTCGTCTACTTTTTATACATGAAATGGAAAACATGGGGAAAACAGATATATAGCATAAGGTAAATTTGATTTAAAATATTGAACTTCTACACTGGAAGAAAAACATTGTCTAAATTACTCATAGATATTCTGCCATACAGCATTACTAACATTGTTGAAGTTCAACAAAAAAGACAACACAACAGTAGTTATGTATTCTATTTACTCCATTTTAGAAGCTGGAAAGGATACAAAATCTGACTGCCTAGGATAAATGAATGATATAACCTTTTTTCCCCCTTCAGTTTATGTTCTGGCAAGAAGATGGCAGTTTTCCTGTAAGCTTTCTACTTAAAAAAATTTTTCACAAATCATTCCAGCAAATTGTTCCTGATGTATTGATAATGCAAACTTCTCCAAGTGCTCCCCACAACACAAAAAGTTTCCAAACAATTGTGACTAATTACAACTACAAAATCATAGAATTGTTTAAGTTGGAAAAGACTCCTAAGATCGAGTCCAGCTGTTAACCCAGCACTGCTAAGTCCACCACTAAACCATGTTCCTGAGTGCCACATCTACACATCTTTTAAATACCTTCAGGTGACTCAACCACATCCCTGGGCAATCTGTTCCAGGGCTTGACAACCCTTTCCAGGAAAAAAATTTTCATCTGATCTAAACCTCCCTGGTGCAACTTTAAGCCATTTCCTCCTGCTCTGTGTCAGGAAAAGAGGTCGACTCCCACCATGCTACAGCCTCCTTTGAGGCAGTCATAGAGAACAGTAAGGTCACCCCTGAGCCTCCTTTTCTCCAGGCTAAACACCCCCATCTCCCTTAGCTGCTCCTCATCAGATTTGCACTCCAGACCCTTCACCAGCTCCAATGCCCTTCTCTGGACACGCTCCAGCCCCTCAATGTCTTTCCTGTAGGGAGGGGCCCAGAACTGAGCACAGGATTTGAGGTGAGGCCTCACCAGTGCCAAATAATCCCTTCCCTGGTCCTGCTGGCCACACTCTTGCTGATACAAGCCAGGATGCTATTGGTCTTCTTGGCCACCCAGGCACACTGCCGGCTCATGTTCAGCCACTATCAATCAGCACCCACAAGTCTTTTTTCACCAGGCAGCTTTCCAGCCGTTCTGCCCCAGCCTGTAGTGATGCCTGGGTTTGTTGTGACCCGAATGYAGGACCTGCCACTGTGTTATTGAATCTACACAGCTGGCCTCAGCYCAGCAATCCAACCTGTCCAGATCCCTTTCTAGAGCCTTCCTATCCCCAGCAGACCAACGCTCCCACCCAGCTTGGTGTCATCTGCAAACTGACTGAGGTGCCCTTTCCTGTCCTCCAGATCATTGATAAAGATATCAAACAAGACTGGCCCTAGTGCCGAGCCCTGGGGAACAGCACTGGTGACTGCACACCTGCTGGATTTAACTCCTTTCACCAGCACTCTCTGGGCCCGGCCATCCTGACAGTTTTTTTACCCATCCACAGCTTTTCCCTCATCCACTAAGAGAGTCACCGTGTCATAGATTATGTGTGCTATCCAATCATTTGAATATCATCATGCAATTGAGAGTATTCATTTCCTTGCCTGGAGAAAGCAAGCTCTTGTCACTATTGCTTGTGAGACTTTATAACCCTCTTCACAGACTCACAATGAAAAATTCAAGACCAAATTTAGCTTTTTTTTTAGCCTTTCCATGTAAAGTATGTATCAAGATCACTGCATACACCAGAGTTATTAAACTGGTTATCTGATTATCCCATATCTCACACAGTATTTTAATTAAGAATCTTTGAAGTACAWAAGTCAGAGTTAGAATGTTGATCTGGTTGCCAAGTTATGGCAATGCTTTGGAAATCCCTTTCCTCAAGGAAAAAGAGAACTCAGTCCAGAGGACACCTACTTTAATGGGGCAAAAACCATTCTTGGAAAAGCACAGGCAGAAAACATTCTCTGAAAATATCTCAATGCTCTGATGAAGAAGTGCCAAGTGAATTATGATGTTAAAAGAGGTCTAATGCTTTTTTTCCAACTGAGATGTCAGAGAACACTTATTTGATGCCATATTCTGTATTTTAAGCCTTCTCTAAGGTAGCATGGCACTCAGCTTGGGCCAAGCAGTCCCACAAGAGGGAAACTGATTTTACTGTACCCTTGGAGGTAGTGCTCCGCTGAGTTGAATGCACCCAAGTTCAACAGGGGACTGTGTACAAATACATTCACGGAGTAAGCCAAGCTGGGGTCAAGTGGTCACACAGTCAGACATCTCATCTATGATTATGACAAAGTATTTTGAGTTTCACATCTAGCTCCACAGATCTTCCGGATGCAAGAAAGGAAAGCCTCAGATACCTGGATCTCAATGTTTCTTTTTCTTCATTCCTCATCTCCTTCAGCTTTTCGTCTCTCCCCTTCACAATAATTGTCTCAAGACCATGACTCTTACCCTTTCAGTTGAGTTTTTACTCAGAATCCACTTTGATTCATCCAGAACTATGACTTCAAAAGTTCCTTTGAAGTTTCTAAACAGAATAATCATATATAGGTTTTGACAGTGATTCCCCTGAAGAAATTTCTTGAATTGATCCCACTACAATATCTATCCCAAAACCTTGTGTATCTCCACTGAAAACCCGAATTGATTCAGGGCTTGTGCCCTGTGTTTCATACTCTTCAGACCATGTCTGAGTGCAGAAGCAATGCTGGAGTGCAGAATTTCACTCCACAGCAGATCACTGCTGCCTCAACTTCCAACCATGCTGCCAACAGAAGGTTGATTACCCCTCTGATATCGGTCATTTGTCTGGAAAGGTGATGACACATTTCCCGTCCTTATATTTGTCCCCTATTCAGTTGCTTACTCTGCAGCTTACTGACTCAAGGTTGGCTTACTGCTCCCCTCACACAGTCTTCCTGACATATTGCTTGAATGTCTTTCCCTCATTTAATTTCCTTCTCCTGGGCTGTGTCTCCTAAGGACCATGTTAAAAAGAGCAATATCTTCTATTAGATGTTTTCAAAATTCGTGCTCATTAAGGTGCTGTGGGGTTTTTTTGCTGGTGCATCTCACTGTTYGCTTTTTACCAACAAACATTTACTTTCCCTTTTGATCACTGCTGGGCATTCTTAAGGCAGTTTAACAGCAGCCAAAACATGCTCAGATAGGCTAAAAACATGGTGCAAGCACATGGGTTCAGGTCTATTGCAGCCATACAAAAAGCATATATTGTTTTTAAAAAAAGATTGACTCCAGAAGCAGACCCAAGTACTTAGACACCTAAGTATCAGTACAGGAGTAACCAGACACATACATCTAATATCTTATTCAGAYATCTGATTCTGCTGTTTTCCCTCACTCCTGCTCCTATGACACTGAGCTCTCTTCAGCAAATGTTTCGTGACTACATTCACTAGAATTAACTTCTATTTTACTATAGTCAGCTGGTTCCTATTTCATAAAGGAAATCAAACACTTTTTGAAATAAGAAGTGTCCCTAACACAAACAAGATTTTCACAGATTCTCTGCACTTTTTTCCTCAGCTGGTAACTTGAGGCCCAATAACTTCCTCGTTCCAAGTACAACCATTTGGTGCAAAGTGAACCTGTACCAGGTTACCTATTCAGCACTTCCCCATTGCCCATATTCTGATTAGCCCATTATTACTCGTGTTGTTCTTAGCCTTAAGCATGCAGAAAAATGTTTAAGCCCTCTGTTGTATCTGTGCTTTTAACCCCAATTAAAGTCTTTCTGTTGCCAGTATTTCTTCCCATAACAAGTTACAGCCCTCAGTCAGCTTCTCTCACACAGCTAAGCATTCCTCATCTAGGCTTCTATGCTCAGCTTAAAGGATTACCTGACCAATCCCAACCTAAATATCTGAGCCCTGTAGTATTTCCTAAGCAGCTTAGGAACCCAGGAAACTGGCCAAGAACAGAATCATCAGGATGAAGAATCCACAGGTATGTCCATCTGGTAGAGTAGCACCCCAGGCCTCATTAAATTTGGTCTGTTGAATCAAAGATGGGATTCATTACYGCTCTAGACTTCCTTGAGAGTGAAGGCAGAAGACCTCAATCCTTGGCTATGTAGTGCTCCTCTGCACCTCCCTTCTTATTTCTGACCTCAGAGTAGAGGAAGGAGACTTGGTTGCAGAAAAGACCATCATCTGCCAAGCAGGATGGTCAGTGTCCGGCTCCTTGGAGTGGACGAGTGGGTTCTCCTTGCAGCTGTGTTTGTGCATTCCAGGATCAAGCCAGGATCATTCCTCCAGCCTGAGTGTCCTGCAGGTGGAAACCATGTACCCCCACTTTTGCAATTCAGTCACCACCTACAGCAGCTGCAGCAACTGGCACATTTCACCTTGGGTGGTACCTCTTACCTGACACCCTTTAACAAAAGCATCAGAACTACATTCCCAACAAGTCAGGACCGAAGCCAAGGTGGAGAGCTCCACAGACAAAGAAGCACAAACAACAGCAGAGACAGCCTTGTTTTCCCCCTGGAGTGGTAGAAGGCAGACGGGCACCTGCAGTCCTCTCTCACCTGAGGAAGCCAGACGGTTTTTGCCAAAGAAATAATGGCTAACTTTGGTTTCCTTGTCACTCTAGATCTTCTTAGTAGTCAAAAGAAAGAAAGTCTACAGTTCAGAATAGTTTACTATTTTTCTATTTGCTAGAAGCAAGCAGCTTGATGACAACAAGCTTTCCAGGCATAAAACAGCAGCAAACCCTAAATAAGCTTCTTGCTTTTTACACAGATTTAGTTTCATGAACCCCGTGCCTGAGGTCACTGCTCTGCTAGACAGGTAACCCCAAAATGAAGCATCCATACCTGTTTGCCCAGCCTCTGTAACTTTTCCAATATGCATACTGTTCTTAAAGAAGAGAAATTCAGACCTAGCTGTGATTTCTCTAGCCCCAGACAATTTCTTCTAATAAAGCACATCTTTGCCAGTTACAGCTTCCCCTTCTGTCCCACCCCATGCCACAAGATGCATCAGTTAAACCAGTGCAGGGGGAATCCAAAGGCCACAGCAATATCTCCTTGATAGAATGCTTGGACACCTCCCTTCTGTGTGTCTCTAGCKGGCCAAAATTTATTCTGCCACACCCATTTCCATCTCCTCCAAATAGGGGCCCCATCCTGTTGAGGAGTGAGGCAGAACCTACAGCCCTCCACAACCACCACTGCAACGAATGCCTGTGAGGTATGTGGATTGCCGGGATGGCCCAAGTCCAGTACTGATGGAGAKCTTGAGCCTCAATGAACCACACTGGCCACCTGTCTGCTGGAAAGCAGGGGACTGGAGTGTCACCTCAACATCCACTGGAACAGAGTGAAAGATGCCACAAAGCTTTACTGGAGATGCAAGGAGAAATTAGCTTTCGGAAACAGCACATTTCTCCTTCGAAGTAAATTATGCAATCCCTATCTGGGAAACAGACGTGGCAGAGGAACTGTWAAGTCAGACGTGGGATCCTACACGTCACAGACCAATCCTTCAAAGAGTATACCAGAAACAAAGCAAAAAAGATTTCTTCTCTGACTCATTCGTATAATAGGATGTCTCAAATGACTCAATGGTACACKGTCAACTTTCTGGAAAGTTTATACAAGTATTCATAATTACCGACGGAACTGTTTATAAATTGGCAAACCAACAAAGACATCCCATTCACAACATAATCCTTTTGTATCCTCCTAGYGTGGATCTGAAATTAATAGCACATGAACAGTAAACTTAAAACCATCTTACTTCAACCCAATTTACTTATCAGGTACAGACCAAAAGTTACACCTTACAGATGAAAGATTAAGAAAGTTCCCGCCTGCTTCTGAGGCAGAGTGGGCAGGGAAGAAGAGTTTTCCAGGTCTACATATGCAGACATTTCCTCCAGACTCTCTTACCTGATCCTGCAACAGACCACAGAAGAAATCACTGATTATACTAGAGCTTTTCACTCTCCTTTTGCCTGCAAATTCCTCCTCTTTCCCAATAATTACCTTGTCTAGGTGTTACCCAAGATCATCTACTATTTTTGGTTACAGCTCTACCCTCCTACACATCAGTATGTCCACTTGCTCTGTCATTTTTAGAGCAGAACATGGCTGTTAACTTCAGAGCCCTCCTCAGAGGAGCACCTGGCATGCACAAACTTCAGGAAAAGCGTGTCCCCAGTGTCATCCTACCCTACATGCTTTCAAGACACAATGACCACCCTCCAAAAGTAAACAGGACCATCCAGGAAGAACTGTCCTGCACAGACAAATCCAGTCCACATATCAGTTCAAACACTCCCATCACATTTAAGGATCACTTTCCAGATRTGCTTACACCCCTTTTGAAGCTTTAATTTTTGACTATTAAAAGTCCATTCAATCAAAAATTGCAAAAGCTTGGTGTCTTTCACCAAGGAGCGAGCAGTTATGCAGATTGCTCCAGGGACTACCAATTGCACAAGCTTTGTAGAATATTATTTGTCATTTTATCTTGCCAAATTACTTGCATAATAGTGGTGCTGATTAAATTTCTCTTGCAGTTTGATTTGCCAGTGCTAACTTGCCTCTGGTTCAAACACAAAAMATAGAAAAAAAGTGAAAACTAAAGCATTTGTGAAAATCAGTATCTTGTMCTTAATTAAGCTGCTAATGTTTCTCTTTAAATTTTGGTATTTTACCAAGTCATCTAAGATAACTAGAGGCTTTACCTAAAGTTAAGCTTGCTATACTGCAGTTAAATCTTACCTTTTATTTCTCCAGTCTTTGGCAATTCTGCCCCTTGAAGTTTCTTTTAAACAGGGAACATGTCCAACTCGAAGTGATCTTCATTGATTTATGCCAATTAAGAATCTGAAAAGATTTGCTGCTGCCAGAAAGAGATGTGTACCTATTCTTACCACTGCTTCTAGATTTATACCAGTGATGGAGTTCTGTTTATTCAGTTTAATGCTGATAAAAATCAGCAAGATTATGCAATTAGCAAGATACTAGCTAAGATTTTGATTGAACTTCAACACTAAGAAGCTGTACATAAAGCTTTGTGGTTCTAGGTTGGACAATTAATGCAACCTTGGTCTTTGCAGTTAGGCTTAAAATTTATTCTCCCCATGGCTGTAAGAAGTCTGACACCCTAAAGTTTGTTAATCCTGGTAATGATGTAATCAATAAGACACTCATGTTTATTCTGGAATGAGTACCATGAGGATTTGTGCCTGAAGTGCAGCCTACAGATGACATTTGATTCCCTAGTTATAATCAAGACAATTACTAGTGGCGTCAAGCCAGTAATGACGATTTTACAGGTAACTGTGTCCATTCTATATCCAGCTCAGATAATGAAATATCCTACAAAGATGCGTTTACTCACTTGGTGAGACCACAGTACACAGAAGCAATTTAAACTAGTTCTGCTTTTTAGATTACAAATCCATMATTTGCAATAAATAATCGATGTTACACTTTAATAAGTCCCACAAGAGCACTCCGGACTACCTGACCAGCTTCCACTTGTGCTTCACCACAGTAGAAGCAAATGACTCCTGTGGCCTCCCACTGAGTGACACCTCAAAGCCCAKTGTCACTGTGAGGTGGTCATTTTTACAGACGTGTGTGTGCTTTCCCATCTCAATCACAGAAGAGCAAACAGCGACTGATTTAAGTAACCTGTTGTCTTGAGATGAGTACGTGAAGAATTATCATGACCTTGATCCAGCCTTGGTAGCAAACATCTAGATGACCTATCAGCTGCAGCTTGCAACACCTTTCCAGCCTCTTCCCCTCTTAGGGTGACTGGCACAACCTGAGCAGAGCCAATGCACTTTGGAACATGCACCAAGTATTCCATTCTTACCACAGCACACAACTGGCTTAAGGATTATTCATGACAGAAACACCTATGTCATTAATCCTCTTGGCAAATGGTAGAAATAGAATATGTCGAAACTAAAGCTTTTTAACCGCTCCCAAAAGCCAAGATTTTGTCCAAATGCAGTGAGAGTCTACGAAGCACATTCTGATGAAACACCAGTCACAGTTGCCTTACCTTATGCCTTCAGGGAAGAGCTTGTTAGGAAAATGTTATCACCTAGCCCCTCCCTAGTTTAGTATTCCTTACAACACTTAATTTAGTCATGTCTGGGGACATATGCATACATCCTCCTTTTTTGCAAAGCATTGTATGTGTTTCTCACATCAGTGATGAAGGGAAGGGAAAAAACACACAATGCCATTCAAAAGAGAGTGAAACTGATATCAAATATCTTCCCACTTCAGGTTACCTTTGATTGTTTCATGAAGGAAGAGTATTCCACCATGCAGAGTTTTTCAAACCTTCTAGTCACACCTTCTTGGAAGTTCAAGTGTCACACCTAGAATTTCCTAGACTCAGTCATCTATTTTTGAGAYAGGCACTCTGTGAAAAATTGTTTCTCATATACTTCTAAAGAGAATATCTATCATCCCATAGAAGCTGTGGGAAGTAGCATGTGYGAGTATTTGCCCTGGCTAAACACTGCATGAACTATCTCTTGAGCCATTTAATCTCCTGTCTCCAAAAGACACTTTGACTACCTTTCAAAAGCTATTTATCCAATTTTCTGTTCTACTCTTTGCTTCCTGTTTCCTTATTTTTGCAACATCAAAACATGTGCAAGCATATCTTCATCATTGCCACATTACAAATTTTCTTCACTAAGGTACTTAGCTCCCACAGCATTACTGGAAAAAGCACTTCCCTGCAGTCTGTCACCCATCCATGTTGATGATGCAGGTTGTGCTCTCTGCAAAGGCAACTACTTGCAGTATCCTGGCAATTTCCTTCCAAACCCAAGTTCTCCTAAATTCCAAGTTACTTGTCCCATGACTTAAGCATTCAGCTATGCCCAAGGCAAGGACATCTCTCTGATGCTCATCTGTGGCATGCAGCGACCATCTCTGGCCTATATCCACTGCAGAGCTAATGCTTTTTAGCCAGTGGAAATCAGCAGATCACATCCACAGAAAACTTTCCCGTTAAAAACTGCTTTGGGCATCTGGTACAGTAGRCCTGGTTTCCACCCCACATGTTGCTGCCCCAGTAGAGCCAAGCGATAGCATGCCCAGTTTCAGACTATACCAGAAACACAAGATCTTACCTTGGATTTACTCTACACTGATCACACCTCTTTCAGATTCTCTTGTTAGATATCCTAAAGAATGCATATGTAGAGTGCACAGACAATACTGTCCACTCACCCTAAAATGTTTTTGTTTTCCAACCTGTCCAGGTAGCACCTTTGCCCCTTATATCCAAGATCGAAGTTCTTAGGAATGTCCTAYAGTTCTTGGATACTCTGCTGTTTCAGGCACCTCTTTCCCCTCCAGTTTAGGAAGCTCAGGAAAGCCAGACCACAGAACTGCTAAGAACGTTGTGGGCTTGAGGCTGTTTCTCTGGGGGGAACCTGTGGTTTTGTTTGTTTTGGTTTTTAATTAAATCAATCAAGAAAGATTGTTCCTCATATTTCCCAACATTAGTTCAGCCCACTCACTACTTTTCCAGGTGGTTAAGTGCAGCTGCATCTCTAACTGTGAAATCTGATCAGATAATATGTAAGAATACCTGCAGTGATGGTGTAGAGCACTCATGACATGCAGCTCCTCAGACATGCCAGCATTTTTAGAAGACAATCAGTAGTAATAGGAGCCAGTCACTTTCACCTAGAAGGATGTAGAACCAAAGTTAAACTGAGCAGATTACCAAAAGACTTGGTAATTAACTTCCTCCAGGACCAGTCTATCAGTGGGATGTAGTTTGAAGCAATTATGTGTTGGAGATTTTTATAACTTCACAGCTKCATTTCCTAAACGCTCTGCTCTAGCAGCACATATATGGAACTTTGGGGATGAGTTTGTACTGTGTTACGTACACCAGCCTATCATAAAGGCATATCCTATAACTGCATTTGTACAGGCAGATGGAGTATGACATTAACATTAAAGTCACTAACTCATATTTTAATGAGCTTTGCAGAGCATCCACAGAAGTTATACCTGGGCAATATATCAGGCAGGTTTCCCCTAGCTGAACTTGACAAGCAAAGCTTAAAAAGTTCATCTGCCATTATAAAGCAGCACAGCTATCAAGGTGCCTCTGCACTCACTGCACAATCTGCTGCTTTACAATACTGTTAATTGCCCCAGACACCCTTCTACTCCAAAAGAAATAAAGAAAAATTTTTTACTRATGATCTTTGGAGGTTGCAGGCTGGGGCTTTCATTTTTCCTGGAAGCTTTGTGATTCAGATAATACAACTGCAGTTGCTCTCATTCTCAGAAGGAAACTAATAGACTCCCTTACTCTCAGCTTCTAAAGAGGACACCTACTTGCTAACCATTCCTCGATAGCAGTGATAAGCATATGCTGAATAAGAAAGGAAAAGTTACACCACAGGCAGATTAATTCAATAAAACCAGAAGCGCCTTTTGAAGACAGCARATTTTAACTATTAGCAAATCTCTCCTACTTGAGTATCTGCGTGGTCTGTTCTTTCAAATTTCATCTACTCACAAGTAGCCACCAGAGCTGCCCAACAGGCAGGAGGGGACCAGCAGTTTTGACCAAAGCCAGGGCTGCCAAACTTCTGGCAGTGCTCAGGCAGGTACTCCAAGCAACCAGGGCCAGGGGTGACCAGCCACAAAGGAAAAGGCTTTGCCCCTGCTTACAGGGGAAAATAAGGCACAGGTGTAGCAGCCCAGGACTGTTTGCTGAGGCCAAGCCAGGGCACCAGCCAACCTTGGAGTTACAGAGCACATCAGTATCCCCCCATCTGTCTTAGACCTCTTTGCATAGACTTAAGTACCTGAACTTAAGACCTCACTTATGGTAAGGTCACACCAAGCAGGCTGCCAGTGGGACAGAGAGCCCCTGAGCACAGGGAGGGCATGTACCACCTCATACTGCTCTGCCCCATCCCTCTGAAAGGCCAGGACACGAGACACCCGTCTCTTCAGACACAGGGCTGTGCCACGCAGGGAACACACAGAGCCCTCTGCCAGGGCCAGCTCCTRAACACTAGCCACAGCACCAGCTGGCAGGATTCCCAAGGAGGAGCCCACGGACACACCTCATCCCTGCAGCAGGGAGGCAGCTGAGACTGGGAGGAAGCCGGTTAGGAATCACTGGGCTGGTTCCCCAAGCAAGCACTGCCTCCAGCAGCCCCTCCGGAGCCCTGCTCCCAGGGCACTCCAGTGCAGGGGGGACAAAGGGCTGCAGAGCTCCAGGTGACACACACCCCAACTGCAGGGCTGTCACCCTCACCCCGCTCCCAGGAGGGACAGCCACAGGCCCTGGCCCCGCTTGCAGGTGGGCCACGCTGCCCAAAGTGCCACAGGCTGGCCTCCACCTAAAACAGCATGGGCCCAGCCCAGGGCAGGAGTGAGCACTGCGCTACTGGTGCACCAGTCGAAACGCACCACAGGGTCTGGCTTGCTTTTAAATGGAGAAAGCACATACACAGACATCAAAAACCTTCCCAGAAGAGGCAGGGCATTCCAGCCTGCTGGCAGCCGGCAGCTGTTTTGCCTACGACCAGCAGGAGGCTGTTGGCAAGCACTCAGGACCTGCTGGCCACAGCACTTCACCAGCCAAGCAGCTTCAGAGGCTGCCTGGCTGCTCACACCACCAGCAGCAGGGCCATCCCGACTGAGGTAACTTGCAGCTCTGCCCCATCACGGAGATGCCACAACTCTTCCCACCAAAACTTAAAGGTACCAAAGAAGACCCCAAGCAACCCTCCTCCTCCCTTTCCTTTGCACTTATTAACTATCCAGTTTATTACTAATGCAGCCCATCTGTGGCAGGGCCCACGTGGTGCCTCAGAGAACAACTGAAGATAAAAAGCCTTCTTTAGCCTCCTCCCTCCTTGTCATTCTCTGCTATTTTTTTTATTTTTAATGTTAATGCTTTGCCTCAGCTCTGATTCCTGCAGTTTGTCAGTCAGGAGCACACTTGCTTTGTCTGCTGTCCCTGTCAATGCTCCACAGCCCCACATCAAAGGATCAGCAAAAGCATCTCTGATCCTTTTTTACCTTCTCCTGGAGTCAGAGAAAATAAATGTTTATGCTAAGACTTGTGAAGACAGTCATAGCATGTGTTGGGAGGCAGGGAAGGGACAGACATTAAACCCCAACTGACCCATAAACCCCAAAGGCATTGAATGGGAGCCTTAGCCAAAGGAAAAGCTTTTCCCATGGCAGAAATTCGTCATTCCTCTGTTTTCCCGTATGAAATTTATCATTCCTCTCTTTTCCCATATGAAGGATCACACAGCTATGCCTTGCATTTAAACACACATGCTTCCAGGGCGTTATTTACTCTTCCACACCTGACAGCTCAGTTAATTTGGGAAGCACTGGTCTGACCCTACAAGCTGGGTAGACACTGCACTCCTGTCATAAACTGGGTGAGCAGGTTTAGGCAAAGCACAGAAATTCAAAGAGCCATCACTGCCACAGAGGTTATTTAGCCTCCCCTGCAGAAAGAAGAGAACCTGTGTAAACTGTCATTAAGATGGCGCATCATTGCAATGCATTATTCATATCACATCAATAAGTTCCAATAAATTCATAAGCTCCTCCGTTCTGTAAGTACATAGACCCAGCCCTAAATGCCTGAAATTTAAGTAGGCAAGACAGAAAAAGGGTATGAAAATGAGGTATAAGAAATTAAATTATTTTCCCAAGGTCACTCAAGAGGCCTGTGGCAAGCTGAAGAACAAAACCTGAGTCTGCATCTAGTTGTTAACCACAGTGGCCTTGTTCCCTCATCTCCCGTCAGTACATCTGAGATGCTTTTTGCCTCCTGCCCTCTTCCTCCTTAATGTTCTTTCTTTTCTGAGTTTTAATTCCTGGCCCACACCACATTTGGCAGACACTGGCTACACGTCGCACCCCTAGGAGCTGTTATATTATTATAGTTGTCCATTTTAATAATGGTTTGTGTCTCCGTCTTCCCTGTTTTGCCTTGTCATGTTCTCCACCTGGTGTTTGTGAATTGTTTTTACAGGCTGCAATCCTATTCCAGCCCAGGGCATGATTTACAGGTACTGGGAGCTGGATGAAGTAAGAACAATAGTGCTGCATCACGGATGTGACCTCATCAGCCACAACACAAAAAAATCTCCTTAAAAAGCCTGTAAAGTGAGTAATTTCAGAGTTTCCCAGACTTATTGCTAAAGAGTTGCTTTACTAGGCAGTAATAGGGGAATGAGCTGTATAATGGGAAACAAAAATTACTGTGTCCTCTCCAACCTTGGGGTAACCTTTAAACACTCTTTATGAATCACAGATACAGACAGCGCAGTTTTTATTAGTTGCGGTACTCCAGTGCTAAAATGCTACCAGGAAGTCAAGCAATGTACATATTTGATTGTGTCCAATGAAATATCTTTTGCTTTCTTCAGTGTGGCTACTACAAAGCTCGTGTCTTGGAAACATTCCTATTTACAAAATGATCATATTTGAATTTTTTTCCTAGCTATCAAACATCACTGGATGGGCCCTTCTGAGTAAGAGGGCAGTTTCTACACATCTAACTCATGAAAATTCCAGAGGAACTCTAAGATTCAGGGATTCTCTCCAATCCCTGAGTGAGCTGAGGACACCAGCCCACAAGGCACCCACACAGCCCCTTTGAGGACAGAAGGGATTTGTTAACACCAAGGCCTCAGTAACCTAGTTTATACCTTCACCATACTCTGGGACAAGGAAATGTTTTGCCACTAGGCAGACACCTCGAGCCTGAAATCAGGTTAACTGCAAACAAATGTGTTTGTAATGTACAAAAAAAGAAAAACCAACAGAAAATATATAGAGACAAATACTTATGAAAGGTGAATAAATTAAAGAAAAAAAAGGGTAACATATTTGCACCAAGGTTAAATTCTCAAAACACTCTTCCCTCGACACATCTGAACTGTTTTGAATCTTTTCCTTACACCCATACCGAATATTAATTAACATGTGAAGTGACCTTGAAAGATTAAATTCCCTTCTGTCTCTTATCTGTTTTTCTCAACAAGCCTTATATATTTYGTACTCCTAACAGAGATAGCCTTGGTAATTTCTAACTAACCAAGCAAGGGAGAGAACATATATTTTAATCAATAACAGTTAAAATCAGGACKCTCTGTAAGAGTGTGCATTTTGGTCCAAAGCCTCTTTGTCTCTAAACTATGCATTTGATATCCAATTGTCCATAAAGCACCTACATTATTGGCATATAAAGCAAAATTAAGTTATTAAGTTTGTAACTCGTTCTTTGTCAAGACTTGCCAGAAAAATAACTGACCCTTTTAGCATCTATACTTGAAAGATACAATACTATCAACAGAGTCATAGATCTTCATTATTTTAGGCAAATATTTCAGGCTCATGTTTCTGCAACACTGCAGTACTTTAATATGTCACATTGCAGCTTTTCCTAAAAGAAGAAAAAAGATGAGACACTGCTTATCATAAGGTGACAGGAAAGAGTTCTRCATATATCTAGTTCCATTAATTATCTTGATCTGTTAAAATATTGTGATTTTAATTTTCCTGGAATATCCTTTAGTTTCTCAGCGTATAACAAATTACRTCATAAAAGTCTAATTGAATTCAGGAAATTCATGCAGCTTTAGATTCCCTTTTACTTCAATTGTCTTCTATGCTGMAGTCAAAAACATCCTAACTTTTAGGAGTATTTTCAGTATTAGTTATGTYACCTACACCTCCCCCAATATGAGTGTGCAGAGGAGAGGTAAGTAGTTAGAATGACAGATGCTACCAAACTGATTCCAGAGCTTTGTGCTGTCCCAAGCTACAAAGTCATGGCATTATCAGGCAATGTGCAATGTAACAAAACGGAGGATTAAATTTACATCAGGCTCAGGCACATGCACCACTCAGCCTCATAACTATTTCTAATTCCTGTCAACASGGATGAATGAGTGAAAACACAGCAATATATGCCACAAGACCCCTGTAGTGAGAGATACTCCAGTAAGGGACAGACACCTCTGGCTACTGCAGGACAGTGGCGCTACTTCCTCGGTGTATTTTGCCTCAACTTCACAATAATATCACCATCTAACACAGACTACTTGTAAATAAGGCAATCTACAGGCAGRTCTTCATATTTGGCAATCCTGGGTGACAGGAAAAGGTTTCCTCTAGGTTAAGTAGCAAGGATTTACATAGTTACTTCACCAGGGTAATGAATGCATGCTCTGAGAGAGCTAGACATTTTTTTGCATAAGCAATGTTAACATAACTCCTTATTTTTAAACCTGTGCAGGGCAACTATCTCAGCTGCTTGTGCATTTGTCAACCAAAYCCACTGGGCTGTAATTTTCCATACTAATTTAAAAATAATTAGCCTAAGTATGCCATTATTTGGAAGTGATCGATCAAAAATATCCATCCATTTCCAAATTGCRACTAAAGATTTGTTTTGATATTAAAAAATTACAATGTTCTTCAGGGGGTGGGGGAGAGTTGTTTTTTATTTTTAGTAGAGGAAAGCTAAAGAAGCATTTCCTATGAAGAAGACAGTTTAAATTTGACCTGGACCTGGTTTTCCCCAGAAAATCCGCCTGTGTTTACACAAAATACAAAGCCTTCAAACAGCAGCAGTCTGTCCATCTTCAGTACAGTTGTTTAATGGCTTCATCTAATGGCTAGGATTTCCTCCTGATCGTGCATTCACACAGCTCCTCTGCCTGCTGAGGTTGTGCAACCTCACACAGAAACTACTCAGGCCTAAGTGTCACAGATCCTTTGTGATACTACGTTGTATGTCTATATGCTATCTTCATAAATTCACAGCCCCGACCTACATGTGGCAGAACTAGGCTTCCTGTGTTTTCCATGTGCTACCTCCCTCTTTGCAGCATCTCTGGGCCTGAGCGGTGCAAGGGCAAGGGAAAGCAAGGTGCAGCTTGTCTGTCCCTTCTGCTGATAGTCAGTATGGAGAAGGAATGAWTCTTACTCTACAGCAGGACCTGAATCAAGAACATGGGAAATAAGGTCTGGGAAGTAAATTGGGAGAAAGTGCCTGGGCAATGTAGTCTGGAATGAAGGTGGCAAAGACTCTTTGAGGTCCGTGGAGAATAATAGGAATCGGAGGGATAGCAAAGGACAAAGRGTAGGGAGGAATATAGGTCCAAGAGGGAGAGAGAGGAACAAACTGAGTAAGGATATCATGTCTGGAAACCACAGGGATGGAAGTTAATAGATAGGAAAATTAATGGATAAATCTATGTCCACAAAATATTCCCCTCCAAAGCCTGGGATGGCAAGCAAGACCTCATGGCTTTCTCACAGTCAGAGAGCACCAATGAAACCTACTTGAAAAGAGTCCTGACTCCTGATCTCTCAAAACCATTACAGCCTCTTCAGGGTAAGGACTCACCAACATCCTCAGGAACTCACTCTCTCTCTTCACCCTGACCGTGGTTTCAAACAGAGCAAATTTAAAAACAAGCTGAAAATATGAAAGGAACATTTTTCACATGGCAGAATCAGTCACCCCAAAGTGATTCCAAAATCTGCAGAAGAGCTCCACCAAAGCAGCCCAAAGCAAACAAAGGCACAGACTTATTTCAGCTGCCTTTAGCTAGTGAGACCAACAGGCTGGCTGACAAACTGCTCACACTAAAGATGTTGTTGCCACTCACTCAGGAGTCACAGCAAGTCACAGGGGTGTTTTTGCAGTGTCCCACTGTTCAAACGTGGGAGCATTTACCTGGGTCAGCCTCTGGTATCCAAACCTGGCAGTGCTTTAGGTGTTGCACGACCAACCAGCTCAGTAGGACTGTGTGGTTCACRTACTGCCAGTCGCTTTATTTACATAGAGAAACTCTGCTCGTTGCAGGGGGAAGTTTTAAGAAAGGACAAACACGGGATTATCACTCAGAAATTATTGGCTTCTTTCCCTGTGCTCAGAGCCATGCCCAAGGCCACCCACACAGCCATAGCTGGGGTTAGCTGGGGTTGCAGGCAGGAGTTCTTGGTTTCCAACCAAGCACTCAGTTTCTCGACCTCTCTGGCAGCTCTGCKGGATGTAGAGGCGATACTGGTGCAGATTTGCCCCAGCTGGCACCATGGGCATCCCCCAAGATGACTGACAGCAAGAGAAGCCCCCACATACTTTGATCCTTTCCTCTGATAATGACTAGATAATGAATCTTTGAGTGTCCATCCTGCCACAGACACGCTGGCAGAGACTTAGGGCAGTCCCGTGAAGGTCAGCAGGTTCCCCTAAAACTGYTCCTGCAGAAGAGGGTGCACTGCCGTGTGCAGTGTCTCACTTGCTCACCAGCCAGTGGGGGCCACAAGGAAAGCTTTGACATCTCAGATTAATAAGCAAAGTGAATGTTCTCCTCAGTCCCACAAGATGGCAGRAGACACTCAAAAATTCCCCCTTGGTCAGCTGGAAGAGCTTTTCAGCTTTTGTAGCTGTCTGACAACCTATGTGAGAAGTAAAATGAAAACGGTTTTTTTAATAACACTGGAGAAACCTGACAAACTCACATCAGTGAATGTTCATGGATCTCTTAGGAGTAGTGGGATGCTATGTCAGTGACTTGGCAGCATTGACAGACGTATTTCATGTGGGAATAATCTCCAGAATTTACTTTCTTGTAGTGAGAGAAAAAGACAAAAAAAAAAAAAGAGAGAGAGCGAGAATGAGCAAACTAAAAGTGGACAGAGGAAACGGCAACTGGCTTATATAAAGTTTTTATTTTTAATATCAGAGCTTTCAGACACTCTGCCTGCAGCATTCCTTGCATTACTCACAGCATGAAGACATGAGAAAGCCATGAAAACCCAGACAGTTTGTCAAGAAAGGTCAATTTTTATTCCCTTCAGTTTACTGCTGACTTCTCCCTGCTAAGCACTCTTTTTTCCCCCAAGGACCTAAATAAAAGCAAGTTCCTGCACCAGATCATATTCCATTCTTAGGAGGATAATCATCCCAAATGATCTGAAATTACTGAATTCAGTGCTAATTAATAGCCCTGTGAATGAGTCTGGTACGTTATGAAACAAATATAAAGAAAAGGACACTGAAAATGGAATAAAGTGTCTATAGTGGTACTTCCGATGCAGGAAGCACTGAAGATAATCTTTGTGTGATCAGCTTCAGAAGGGAGAATGAGGAAATATCCAAATTAATTCAATCACCCTGAAACCAGCTATCTCAATGAGTTTTCTTGTGACTACACAGAGTAACCATTCGAGGTCAAAATAGCCCGATGTGAGTGAGGGAGGAGATGGAGCCCCAGGCTGATGTGTTTCAGGGTGGATGAAGCTCTCTGCCTGCAGAGGGGCCAGGCAGGCAGCGTGATGGGCACATGGGTCCTGCAGGGCTGAGGCAGAGGTCSATCATCTCTTGTGACTCAGAGCTGCAAGCAAAGGTGCTACAAGATGGTAAAAAGAAAACGTTTACGTCCAGAGGGCAGTACCTGCCTGCCATTAAGTACACTATGGGCCTGAATCCCTGAACATGAAGTAAGAGGTCCTAAAATCACATTATCTATCCCCGATCTATCAAGTCTTCATGCCTTCTCCTCCAAGTAGTTTTACAGCGYTAAAGCCTCTGGCAGGCACTGTATATCACTTCATATGTTGCTTCAGTCTCCTAATATCAAGTATATTTTTTAACTATAAACACTTAAACAKTTATGGCATTTTTCCTGTGCCGCATCTGAAATATATATGTACTTTATTCCTCTGATCTCTGCTGTGCTAATTCAGCAGGTATATTTTTGTATCTGATTTGTACTACCTAGAATACATATTTTTTTTAGACTTTTCAGAAACAGTTAACACTGAGGCACTGATGGTCTTTGCTGTACTTACTCCACCTAGGACACAGTGTTGTCTTTATGTGACAGTTACTGTCTGTCCCCTTGTGGCCGGAAACCAGACAGAAAACCCAGCCTACAGATTTAACAGATCATTTGCCTTGAGTAAGAAGGAACAGCTTATTTCACTGAAGAAGGAAGCTCTTGCACAGATAATGGTCCCTAGAAAGCCTTAGAATTAACTATCATGGAAGTAATTTTAGTCTCCAGAATTCAGATTCCCTTTCTGAATATTCTGAAAACTGGTTGCATTCATATCTGAACTCTGGGTTCTGCTATTATCCATTTGCAAGCAAAATGGGGATCCAGGCCTGAGCTTCCGACAACTTTGGTGGTTGAATCACTACAGATGCATGAGCAAATTCAGAAATAACGATTCTGTTTCACAGATTCTCATTCATGGTGAAACACACACAATGTGGGCTACATGTGTGCAAAGCTTTGCACAAATGACAGTCACTACCCTTTATGCAGAGAACAGAATACAACTTTAGTTTCTGCCCCAAAGCCTTTTAAGCCTCAAGCTGAAATACCTATCAGTTTTTATCAGACAAGTGCAGTTAAGTCTTTTTTTCAGGTAGTTAACACTGTAAATTCAACTAACATTTTCCAAATTTTAAGTTGAGCTGCCATTACAGTGACAGATAGACTAAGCAGGAAGGTTTGAGGAGAATGAGTCCCTCCTCAGCAAAGTGAGAAGCACAGTGGACCATAAAACAGGACCCATGGGAGAAGACTTRTGCTGCTCTAGAAGAAAAGGAAAGCTGCCAAGAGCTGTGGAGCCAGAGTGAAATGAGTTGCAGAGTAGAGCACCAAGAAGAGAAACGAAGGGTCCTGGATGTGAGACTATGGAGAGGGCACAGATTTGTGGAGCTTTGATTTATAACCTGGAGCCACTTAGCAAACCTTCCTCTCTTCCTTTGTTTTCCTCCTTCTGTGCTTATAATTACCTCTGAGTAGAAAGACAGTTTTCAGCAGCGAGCCCATCTCCCGAGGTGGATGTACCACACATACCGAGGCTTCCCTCCCTCCCGATGCCTTTCCCGAAAACTGCTCCTGGCAGTCCCGCCACTAATCCTTCCCAGTGATAGGGTTTCATGAAGCAGCAAGCATACTCCTGGCAGGCAAACTGTTTGTGCATCTGGATGCAATAAGGAGCTAGACTCCAGCTGATGTGGTGGCTCAGCACGGCGAGCCACCAGGCGCGGGATGGTCAGTTTTTTCCTGCTGCCTGAGTTCGAATCGCAGCAGCGCATTGGAAGCGGGTCGTGGTGTGAGCCTCATGGTAAAAACAGCCAGGCCACGGCGAGGGAAGGGAAAGGAAGGTCACTGGGAGTCAAACGAACAGCTGCTTTCTGGCTAGAAGGATCTGAAGGGTGTGACCATCTCCCGCCAGTGGGAGTAGCCAAGGTTGCCCTCAACAAGAATGGAGCTAGCCAGGAAGCACCCCAGTCCCAGAGACTGAGAAACAAAGAATGAGGAAGGTGAGGAAGGGATCCCCCAGGGGTGGGGGAGAAAAGATGTGGGCCCAGCTGGCATTGCTAACAAGAAGGTCAGCACAGAGTCCTGTTGTTACTCCAGTGGAGTAACTGATATACTTCCTTGGAGGCTTTTAATTTCATCTTCGTCAGTGCAAGAGGACCCCAGCATTGCACTACCTGCATTGCTGCCACTTCCCTGAGGGTACTATTAACATAGGGGTGGCACTGGAGTAACACCAGCTCACCCAGCCAGCAGCATGTGCTCAGAGGGACAGTTCTGGGCAGGGTATACCTGGTCTCTGGCACTGCCGAGCAGCAGAAGATGGCAGGATTTTAGTAGGGAAGGAAGTTCCTTTGGGAATACTCTGAAATAAACTGTGTCTAAACAAACTAACATCAGCTTGCAGGATCCCAGCTGCAACTTTTGCCCTTCTTTCCAGGCCTGCACCAGTCCAAGGCATTTCCTCCTGACCTCACGTCTTCACTGCACACACACAGAGAAATAAAGGAGAGCAACAATGATCTTGCAGTTAAAAGTCATGCTGAAGAAGAGCAAGCTCTCTTTCCAAGTAGAATTGGCTCTGCAGAGCGCTGCAGATGTTTTTTTCTTAAAAAAAACCCCCACAGTAAAACCTTCATTTAAATGTTATTTAAGCAGATCTGACTCTTAAAATACATGCAAGAAACAGATGTGCAGAACAGAGAAGTGCCATTTTTATGGAGTGGTTCTTCAGTGTTTGAACCACTCTAGATTACATTTGGAGTGTAGGCTCCTCAGCTACACCATGTAATATTTATAATAGTTTACAGCACATGGCCAAATCTTTCTGCCAGTGAAGCCATGTGCCTCTTTATCAACCTCAGCCCAAGGTGCCAGTAAACCAAAATAAATGGGATATTAATACCTTGTTACCCTATGCTTTCCAGATATCCCACGCTTCACCCTACACTAGATCTCTCTCTCTCTGCTGTTGCTCAASTAAGGGGTTAGTTCCCCCTCACTTTTATGTCCTGAGATACAAGTTCAGGGAGCATAATTTGGTGTAAGTTGTTTATCAGGCAGAAGCAGAGTCTGTAACTTTGTGAAGTCCCTGAATCCCTCATGTTAGTGTTTTTCTCTGACACTCTGTCCCATATTAGGGCTTTGGGTAAGCTGACAGGAATGTAATTTCTATTTAAAGAYACACTGTCTGTTACTTTTATACTAAGTAATAAATACAGGATTTGAAGAACAAGCACTAGGAAAAAATGGTTGGACAGTTTATACGGTGAGTCACCTCTAATGGAACACTTACCATTACCATTAAAAAGAAAAAAGGAAAAAAGAAAAAAGAAAAAAAAMCCCTATTCTTATGCACTTCCTCATAATCTTCCCCAAAAAATTCCCTTGGCCTGAAATTTCCCATGTTTGGTGTCTGCCCAAATGTGAATATTTAGATTCCTGCCAATTGTTTTCAGTCAGTTTTCAATTACATGAGGATGAAAAATAGACATTCCTTCCTATTCCTAGGACCAGGGTTATATTTTCCCATAGCTGTGCTGAAGCAATCTGAACACTGGAACCTAAGTTCAGTTGTAAAAAGCTATCAGTAGGGTACAATGCCTTCTGTGAGTCTGGGGAATCCTTTTTAAGTTTTACAGCTGCATTTTTACCAAGGAAAAGACTGTTACACTTGCTCCTCCTTCCACATGTGTGCTGCACGTGTATTTCAGTTATAGATAATTACTTATTGTTGAAAGCAAATGTATCCCTCCTTAGCCCCTTACCCTTCCTGAACATGCTCTTTGATAAAAGACAAAACTGGAATCTGTTATCTCAATTTCTGCAGATGGCTTTCAAAAGTACTTAGGAGTGAGTAACAGTTTGACTCTTGGTGATTTTCAACCATCACTCATGTATCTCTTTAATGTCCTCCCACATATTCAAAATTCCCATTGAAGCTGGCACTAATGTTGAGGAATAAACCAGAAAGGACCCAGCAGAGTATTCAGGTTGCAGACAGTGTTGGGAATAGGCAGTGCACTAAAAGAAGCAGAAATTATATAGAAAATTCAACAACATTATGTTGGAAACCCAGCATATCATTTTTTGTGATTTCCTTACAGGCACAAAACCTACCTGCAGCTGAGCCATCACTTGTCTGAATTAACATTTGCTCTCTTTAAGCCTTGATTTAAAACAGTGACAGTGACCTCCCTTCATCCTGGCTAATACAATTACCTCTCCACTTCCCAACTTCCCAGCCAGTGAAGCACAACACTGCTCCTCAGAATTTATTAAATACTTAGTTCACCCAGCAGGAGCATTTGAGCACTCAAGTGCTACTCAGTGTGACTAAGCATGACAGATTCAGCATCCTGCCTGTAAACATGTTTTTCAAAATCTAAAGCCAAAGGTAAGCAGATCAATCCAATGAAAACATTTTGCTTATAATTCATAAGCCTTCCCTCATTGTTTATAACTCAAGACACTAGAGTTGTGGGAAATGACACAAAGTGGATATTAATTATTGACAGATAAAACAGATTCACTGCTTCTTATCAGTGCAAAAAGTAAATAAACCTAAGGGCAGCCTTCAAAACTTCCAGGTCCTTAGTCACAAATTCGTAAGTTATTACTTAGGAAATACTCCTGGTACCCCTCTTATGCTGAATAACACCTTTTTCTCCAGTTAGTCCCACTAATGTCAGTAATATCACTCCTATAGAAAAAGCCACAATCAGGTTAAAAATGCATGTCTTTTCAGAGAGATTTCTCCTAAGCATGTGCAGAGAAAAAGGAAAGTAAAGGCATCAGGATCCAACCTCAGAAATAAGGAGAGTGAGTTCTAGCAAGAATAAACTCCCAGAGAGGAAAGAAAAGAAAAATGAGAGAGTGCAAAAGGAATGAACAAAAGAGATAAAGCCAGGAGAGGAGAATTTATCTTACACAAACAGAATTTGTGTTGGCCCATCCGTCCATGACACAAGCACTAATGAGGCTGCCCATTCACAGAGGCCTCAGATAAACATACAGATGGCCCTTTAAACCACCACAATGGAGTATGTGTATTATGTGAGCCAGTGTTTTCACTTGGAGAGGGTGAAGAGGAAAAGACAGAGGGCTGGAGATGATGAAGATAACAGGCCGGGATTATTGGACTTTTCCTATGCCTCAGCCTTCATAAGTTCTTCTATGAAAATGCTCGTAAAGAGCTGGACTATAAAAATTCCAGACTTTACTGTTGGCATAATTGATCTCAGATATGTCACCACAGAAGGAGACAGAGGAGTATTCATGTAAGACATACAAATCTTGGAGAGGAACCAAGTGTAATATATAATCTTTCCTTCCCAGAAAACCATTCATGGTGGGTTTGGAATAGATTTAGGCTTTTAAAACCTGTTCTCCAACCTGCAACACATTTCAAACAAATGGTTTTCAGGATCACAATAAAGAACACTTGAGTTTGATAGTGTATTATTMATCTAGTTTTGAAATAAATAATTACATGAGTATACTTTCTTATTTTGCAGAAGGGGGACTGAAGAACTTCCTCTTTAAAACAGCCTTCAAAGGATCTAAAATATTACAAAAATCAGAGACCAAATTCACAGCTGGCACAAATGGGCACCTCCCAGTTTGAGTAGGTATTCTGGGGCTCATAAAAACATTTTTTTCTCTGGTTACAATTGTCTACCAATACTATATAATTATTGCAGTACCACGGCAAGAATTTTTAGAAGCCTTTTTTTTACTTAYAGATCATGTTGTATGCTTTTGTTTTTTAATATATTGTTGCATTGTTAGTTGCTGTTATTGGCATKTTACCCATGGGAGTGGCTGTGAAAACCTGGTTTGTGCTTCAAATAATTCTTTTCCTTTGCTGTTTCCTCACATCCCTCTTCACTTCCCTTCACAAATGCTGATCTTTGGTCTTCCTGACCCTTCATTTTCAACACCCTGTTGTCTCTCTTCTTCTTTCTCTAGGGAGTTCAAGTTCTTACCTTCACTTCAAAGCTGTTGCCRTGTCAGCAGTGACTATATGATACACCAAGAGCCACAATCAACATTAGGAGCCATCATACAGCATCAGACAGGCAGTCACTCCCCTTTTATGCCTCCTCTGCTATTGTTTTACACTGTCAGCATCTACCTTCTTAGTCATCAGGACATGTGGCCCAATCTGATTGCTCAGGGCTTGATCTGTGGTCTTTCGACTGAACATCAAGGAGAGACTCACACTGGGTTCAGCAGGCTGCAAATCAGACCCTGAGACACCACCAGAAATCTCCATCAGAGTAGTAGAAAATCAGCTAAGGAAAGCAAAATAAATTTTCCTGTRGAAATTAAACACTATTCCCAAGTTGCTTACATCTTAAGAGCATGAGGAGCAGGGAATTGCTTGTCTAAACTCTGTGTGTCTGCATATGTGAGTGAATGAGCAAGAGACATCCTGTTGGCCTTTTAGAGCCAGTTACATTTAGCTGCTTTGTGGCTGCTGCCAAATTTTTAGTAGCTGTGACTCATTGACCAACTAGCTGTCTTAACATCTTGCCTCATTGTCCTTTTCCCCTTATAAAGGTTTCCCCTCACCCCCATCTGAGATGTCAAGAACAGTGATTCCAGATGTAAGCAGAAAGTTTTCCGTCGCAGGACATCACAGGAGCTGCAGGCGTGCCCCGAATGAAGATTGCAAATGATGTGGGTGCTGTGAGACTGATGAACATCTTGAGAGCTGACAGATGACAGTGAGTACTCAAGGCAGTCTGCCTTGTTCTATGGCTTCCAGGTGAATGAAAGATGAGTTGGCAAGATGTTTTGAGATGTGCCTGTGCATAGCTCAGGAAGCAAGTCTGAGTTCTTTGTTAAACAGGCAGAAGTGTGTGGGATTTTGAAGGTACTGATGAATACAGAGGAAAAGGAAACAGAGGTACTCTGATGGAGAAATTTTATCAAATCACGTACGAGTTTTAAAGGAACAAAATCCAGTAGCTATTGGAATGGAACAACACACGGATGATTGCATTCCTCAAAAGAGCTCAATAAGAGACAACAGCCATCCCTCTCATTCGAGTCAGTATGTGCTACCACCTGAGCACAGACGTCAGGACACATGAACTCGGTGTTTGCAACGTGGTGACACTCTCAGCCGTGTGAGCTGACACCCCTCAGCTCTTGTGCAGAGACGTTCAACACTTGGCAGCACCAAGTTCTCTACCTAAGCATAGGAGGAGCCTGCCTGGAGAACCCATCCCTGAGAACGCACAGTGCCAGAGGGGCGGCAACGAAAAGACCCTGAGAGCAATTAAACCAGCAGCACTTAGAGCTGTGGATATTCAAGGAGTAGAACAGCAGTATTTAGTGCTGGGGATATTTAAGGCTTTTGAGCTCATCCGTCTCCATTTGACTCTCCCTAGGCAGGAAACAGCTAATTACCTTTCCATGGCAGGAGCAGTTCTGCTCCTCCAGGGCAGAGGAGAGAGAATTGGCCATAATTACAAGAGGAGTGCACAGAACACTCTCCGTGGTAGTGGAGGGACTGAGCTGCAGCCAGCATTTAAAGGCTGATTAGTATAACTGCTTGCAGTCAGTATTTACAGCCACTTCCCAATTGCCCTTACCCTGGGAAAAATGAGATGCTGTCAGCATAAAACTTAAGAAAAAGAACAATAGAGATCAAATTATGTTTTCTTTTGATATTAAATAAATCATAATTTAAACAATTACATTAACAATGAGGGGTTTTTTTCTAGCCCTCCAGTGGTCCTTTTGAATTTTCCCCACAGCCCATGGTTTGGAAAATCTGGTTTCAGAATGAGTGAACTGTACATGCATTCAATCATGGCTTGAATGAGTGTTAAAGGCATTGTTCCTAAAAGGAGCTGTGTGAATATTTTAAGTTATTGAGCAGGAGGGGAGGTAACAAAAACAACAGAAAAACTAAATTATTGTTATTTTGTCTCTTTAGACCTCAGTGCTGTCATACATGTGCCCTTTCCCCCGAAGAGGGGTTTATCTCCCTGATGGGCTCTTCTGGGGAGCTGTCTGAGCCAGCACAATTATTGTGTCAAACTCTTATCTCAGGGACCGAATAATGGAACCAGGCTTTGACTGACTGTCTCGTCTGATTTTTAATGAACTGTTGTTGCAATTAGCACCCACGTTCTTTTAGCTGGGTCTGGTGGAGGAGTRTGTTTAAAAAGCTCTCAGGGGGAAGAAGAGATTGGTAAGAAGCAGATGGATTTTAAAAAATAAAATCAATTGTAAACAAAGAATTTAAGGGGGCATGGGAACAGAGGGAGAGAAGGAAGGTTAGGAAAATTTTCCAAGAATAGAATTTGAAAGGAATAGAATTTGAAAGGAATAGAATTTACAAGAACATTTCAACGGTGTGCTATTTATGCAGATCTCAAAAGACTGATAAAAGTACAGTAAAACTCTGGACCTTTTCCTCTCGCTACGCTTTGGCTCGAGGTGGTCACAAAGACGGCAGCAGCCTTTGCTTAGAAGCAGCTCATTCGGGTCAAGAGTGAACAGGAGAGGGCAGCATCGCTTTAGACTTACGGTAAGAGCCGCCATGGAAGTGTTTGGGAAACTGCAAGTGGACAAACGGATCATTGTAGGTCACCAATGATTGATGAATGCAGTTTGCCGGCACGTACCTTTCTTGAAGAAATGTCTGCATGGGAAGTGGATGGAAGAAAAAGATGTTTTAAGTGTCGAGCAGAAAGCAGTGTCAATGTGGTATTTCAGCGGAGTTCGACTGCTGGGTTCAGAATGTAAGTGCAGCGTCAGGCAGCATACAGAGACCTTCGGCAGCTCGTTTAGCTACATTATCTCTCATCCAAAGATCATGAAACTCTTACAAGGTAAGAAAACCTATTTCGGAGATGCACAAATGGTACGCCAAAGGTGGTGAGTACCCTGCCAAGTGTGCCACATGGCATTAGGACAGCACCCGGATGGCCACGCTCCCCTGCCAACCATTGACCCACATCAAGCGCATCCATGGCACGAGTGCAGGGCACTATTTGGATGGCACGATGGATTTCTGGGATGTAATCAGCACACCACAATTGCTGATTCAGATTCAGATGAAGGATAAATGCTCCGCTCTAATGTATTCTTTCAAATCTGTTTTATAAATGAAAATAAAGCCAAATCAATCCCATAAATATATGAGAACATTTTAAGCCCTGGCAAAGGTACAGCAGCCTTGGTTATATCAGTGGAAACGCCAGTGTAGACTTTAGGACAAAATGTGGTCCACTAACTCTTATTTTTCTTCTATGACAGTACTTACTAGAGGCAGTTGTGGATTAATGAACAGGGCTGGGGTTCTCTCTGACATACAACTCTTTTAAGTTATGCAGTGTGCAAAATCATGTGGCAGAGAAATTCCCCCCCACATGAAAAACAGCTATGCCTATCAGTTGCCATCTTGGCTCTGCTTCCTTTCTGCCACTCTGTTCTGCCTCCTTCAATGAAGACAGAGTAATTCTCTTTACAATTGATGGATCTGCTGGTACATTACTGGATCAGCAGAGCCACACAGGTTTTGCTGTGCTGTATCCTCTTCAAATCAGGCTCACAATCCAGAGAGGAAGATGACTGTCATTTCAAAAGAGGGTAATGGTACGTTGGTTCCAAGGGAGTTATTTTGTTCAATCATTTTGCAATAGAGGTGAATCACAGGTGTATTTTTCATTTCATAGACAATGTTTTAATATCTCTGCTCTATTCATGGGGTATAGAGTGAGAAAACTGGGGTTTCATTTACTCAAGTCCATCATCCATGTAAATTAATTGTTTCACCTCGCTGTGGAAATTATCAATTAAATACCAATACTAAGAGAAGTAATATTGGAGATCACTGTGTGGGAATGATATAAATGAAAATACCAAATACACATAAACCTTCATAACCACCAACCAGCTGTTTGGACATGGACAGAATTCTAAAAATACAGGGATAACAACTGCCTGACCTTTTTATTGAAACACACATTTCAAGTCACTTTTTCTAATTGTAAAAGTATTTTTGAGCCACTGTTTTGTTACATGTAAAGTTCTACTAATTACACTTAGGATTTTTAGGGAAATGCTGAAATGGAAGTGCTTTTGCTTTGGCATTCTTAAAAATTTTATATTAAAAATAAGTATTTTTTATTATTTAATTTCAATAGCTGTGCTAATATAAATGAGTAACTATTACTGGCACTTTAGCATATAACTGAAGGATTGCATATGATTGTGAAGAACTGAAATACGCTATTTTAACACATTTTCGAAAAAACACATTTTCAATACTAAAGAGCCAGATGCTCTTTAGTACTGAATGAACCATCTTGACTTTCCTAGCCCAGTACATAGGAGTGGCACTTGATTTAAAAGCAAGTTTCCATCAGTAGTCACATCATGTAATGAAAACTAAAAATATTGTGAAAGAAACACTAAGCCTTGACATTTTCAAATAAAAGGGTGTCTAAAACAATGCCATTTTGGATTTTCTACTTAATGGTAATACTTTTGCTTTAAATATTCTGAATCAGAATGAAAAGTGTCAAATTTCCCAGAAAACAAAAGTTCCATGCCTTGACCAAGTAAAATTACCTAATGAGTGAGTAATCCATTTTCTCTCAGGCCCTCAGTTTTGTCAGCACTAAATTTACACACAATCATTTTTTAAAGAGATATGGGAGGAAATGCATAAATGCCAAGAATGTTTGTTCAGGGAAATGACATACCATCATTTTCCCAACATCTGGTTATTCATGAAGGGCTGACAAATCTTCTTTTGGACTCATTAAGAGTGAAGTTGTATGTTCTGAGGGGATCTGTGATAAAAGGAATTTTTTTACTGTAAGGAAGTTGGAGCCRAAGCTTCATACAGAGAGAGAAAAGAGACTGGAAGAAGGAGAGCTGCTTTTGTTGGTCTGTGGCTCAGGAGCATTACCCGTCTTTCCCTCCAGAACTCTATTTTTAGATGACCTCCAGTGCATTAGATCAAATGTATAAATTGGATGAGGTCAAACCGTCTCTGTCTGTGAATATGCAGCTCYCAGAGGTGTGCCGATGCCCGTGGAATTCAGCTGGCTGATATTAACCTGAATCTTGTCAAAATCAGACTATTACATCAGTCTTTCTATTAAACATGGGCCTAACAACCTTTCAACAATTTGAAACTAAATTCTCATTTCATTTAGGTTGATGTGGATGTAGACATGTCAGCAGAGGAGTTTTCTGTCATGTTGTCTTCCTTACTGTGTTAGCATCTAACTGCCATCTTAGGTCTTTGCAGGAAAAGGATTATTATCCCTGGAAACAGTATAAATCCCATGATTTTTATTTTTATAGCAGTTCAATTTTATTTTGACATGTATCATCAGAGAAGAATCTATATTGGAACATACTTCTGTAGCTATAGGCATGTGCCTATAAACATAAATAAACATGCATACATTTGATATTATAACACTTATTAATTCATTATCCAGGCAATACAATAACTTAGCACACTTCAGCAAGCCAAGTAAGTAAGCTCTCTTCTGCAAAACATGAAGTCTTTTTGCTCTGCAGAGCTCTAACTTGAACATCATGTGTCATTTGTTTAGCCCTCRTGCTGAGAAGGAAATTTCACCTCGAAACTGTGCGGCGTGACTCGCAGCCCCGAGTTCTGCAAGATTTATGTGAGGCTGCTGGTGGTGTTGTGTCACTTGGTAATGTAGGACTGTGTCTGTGTAGGGAATACCATGCAGTGTGGAGGCGAGCTAAGGAATTAAATGGGATGGGATTTGCATTAGAGCTTCACCAGAGTTAATCAGCTTAGTCCCTGAAATCTGGCTGCAACTTGCTGTATGGCTTCCTGCTCTGGTCAACAGAAACGCTAAGATACAACATATARGAATGCCTTGAAGAAACACAAGAGGAAAGGAAGCAATTATTCCAGTTCAGCTAGATAACTGCCTAAGGGATCAACTGCCCATCTAAAAAGTGTATTGGTATTCTCAGCCTCATGACATGGATTCTGCAATGGAGAAAACCCACATATAGAATGAGGTCAAAAGTTAGCTGTGAGTGTATTGTCTGGGCTTTAAATTTAACCTTCCCTCATGTCCAAACCCAGATGACTGAAGCATTCTGCTAGCACTTTGTTGCTTGTGATTACATATATTTTAAAATATGTGGAAAGCTCTGTGGCTCCTTCTTTTCCAATGGAACTGGGGATTCAGTTCAGCAAGTATACAGGGTAATGGATACAGAGATCAGCAGTTGCTTCTTGCAGCCTATTAATTTTACTGAGTGTACCTCATTATTTATCCTGTATGCATCAAAAAGAACACCCAGCTTAGACTGAAATGTGTCTGGATTCACATTCATACAGAGATGAGAGTTGCCAGACTGGACTAGCCCAGTGTCAGTCCACATAGTCCAACAATCTGTCTTTGATAATAACTAGCACCAGATACCATAAAGGAAAAAAGCCTCTATCCAGCAATAACCCCAGTCATTAAAGTGTTTTACCCCAATCAGAGAGAAGTTGGTGCCCAAAGCATGAGGTCTTTTCCAAACATTTGCTAATCCGGCTGGAACATTATCAGTGTAAATGTCTGATTCTTTCCAGATCTTGCTCGCCTGTCCAGAGAAATGGTGTGGAATAAAAGAGCAGTTGGATGAAGGAGAAGAAAGAAATTTCCAAAATGTGGGATATAAACAAAGAAGGTTTGGGACAGAATGAAAAATAAACAGAGAGAGTGTCTGGAGGGGAGGAGGGAATGAAAGAAAAATTCTGTCCTTTAAAAATAACAGGATTCCTTTACAGCTCCCAAACCAGTGAGGCTTACCTTAGAGGGAATCGTTTATGACTCATACCCTGTTTTGAAAGTCCAGCAGAGATCAGCAAGATGTCAAACCAAAATTCAGCTATCTCTGCGAATGTGCTGATCAAAGTTCTGCCCAAGACAGAGCAGGAGGCACTGTGGATTATGTTGACTCAGTGAAGTCAGAGGTGACCATAGAGGATCCACAATCCTAGATCCCCCAGTCCTGCAAAATATGACAGTACAAGGGCTTAACATAAAAAAGGACTGGGATTTTATCTGCTGTGTAGCTCAAGAGGGTGGAAGGAAAATCTCACTTCACTGATAGCATAAGAGTTGAAGGCTACAATTGCACCAACGGTAGTAAGAATTCAGGACTGGCAAGATTTGCTCTTTCAAAGAACTAATACAGAAAAACGTCTCAGCCTCTTGCCCATGAAAGCTGATAGATAAAGCGTTAGGATAATATGCTCTAAATATGGTTTCCAGATCACTCCCATGTGAACATCCTGCTTTGGGAGACACGAATAACAACAACTTGCTCAGGGATGCAGTGCACAAGGCGAGATGGAAGGGGACATATAAAAATCCAAAGAGTTTGCAGAATGAAGCAAGATTGAACTCTCAGAGCCATAACCTGAAATACAACAGAGAAACTCACTTTCTACAGTTCTAATATTGAGAGATCTTGCAAATGTGGACTGCACATGTGATAAATAGCCCTGCTTCCAGATCTCCTTAAAAAGTTTAAAGGCATAACTAATGACATTGTTAAAGATGATTTCTGTGCTGATACATGTTAGTGCCGACATTTTCCATTTATTATTTAAGATTGTTTTGCAATTGTAGAAACAGTCAGTGAGTGCATTTTGAAACTCTGATGGGAATTGGACAGTCACAAACTTCTTGTCACCTGGCAAAGTCAGTTAAAATGTTACAAGCAATTATTTTAATCATGTTGAAGATTAATCATACTTTAAAACATCGGTTCTGAAAATAAATTCTAAATGTTAATACTGATAAATTACTGTTGCAAATGGATCATTATGCAGAGGAAATATTTAGTTTAATTGGAGTTGTTCCCCAGCCACTCTACATACATTATATAGGGCAAGAAGCTGAAACCAATTTCTGTCCTTTTGAAGAAAAATACTACAGTTCCATGCTGGTTTTAGCCTCTACTGTAAAGGGAACAAGGGAAATCAGACTGTCTTGCTTGGATGTCCATTTTTAATCCAGCAGAYAATTTCAACCAAACCAGACAGGGCATTCACAGACACTAAGCTGTGGCAAAGCTGGTCAAAATAAAGACTTTACTAGGGCTCTCTCATCACGAAAAGAGACATTTCATGGGATAACACAGAATCTACAGGAGACTGAGAACTGGTCTGTATGGCACACGGCCTCTTAATGCAGGAGGCAGGACATTAGGAGCATCTTTATGCAACTGCTTCCTTGAAAGAGAAAGACATCATCCAAAGCTAAGAAAACGCACCTGTTAAGTAATTTTACTCTTTCCTTCCCTTGCACTGCTTTGGCACTGGCTCTATACAAYGGTAAAGTAGCTGCAAATGCAGGAAAAATGCTGGTATGAACTCTTTCTCCAACAAAACTCTTTGGGGAAGTCCTGTGCTATGTTGACAGTGAAGATRGGTATGGAAAAAGAAAAGCTATGTAAAGCTAACATACAACTGGAACATTCTAGAAAGATCTATTATTGACAGATAGTTCTTGCTGGAAGCACAATATAAAGTGAATATAACACTCTGAAAGGCAGACTTGAGATGTGTTTCACATTGGTTTGAAACTTTTTTTTGTGAGACCTTAAGCATTCTCAGCACTGGTGTTGTTTGGGCCAGAGGGCCCCCAGACCACTTTGATGAGCCCAAAGCACTGTGCAGGGGCTTGCCTCTCTGCTCTGCCCTGTGACCCCTCTGTGTTTAGACACACACCTGAATCTCTACATTTCTTCAGGAGTTCCCAGCAAGCCAGATGCAAAGACACTCCAGAGCAGCCTTGTCCAAAGGGTACACTTGTGCTGCACAGCAGCATTAGTCATGGATGGAGGCAGCAGCCTGTCGGGTAACAACTCTAATACAGTCTCTGAAAGTCAGCTTCTTTAGAGAAGACAGGGAGTCTTAAAAAAATTCCTCTTCTTACCTTCCACAGAAAAAGCATTAAGGGAGCTAGCTTTCAAATGCCAGGATCTCCTGGAAGCGCTGTTCATTTGTACAGAGGTCCTAATTTCCTTACTAATGCCAGGGCTGCTCTTATGCTTCCTGGTGTTGCACACAGCACAATTCCTGTGCCTCTAAGAGATGGAACTGTCTTCTTGCAGTACACTGACCCCTCACCTTTCCCTGCCACCTGGATGGCCAACGTGATGGGGCAGTGCTACTTGCCCTGACTGTTTCTTTGATGGGGAAGATTTTGTGCCAGAAAACTGGCTAAAAGTAGGAACTGTTTCTAGCCAGCCAGCCACATAACCCTGACAGTGAGAACGGAGCTGGATTACATTCAAGACCATGCATGGAGTCCAGGGTTCTGTGTCCCAAACCTGATGACATGGACTAAGAACTTGAACTATTTCAGGCTACCACATGACCCTGACATGTTAACAACTTGGGCTGTTACTGAGCTGGGTTAGATTCAAACCCATGGGCGAAGGTAAAAGGTTTTGTGTTCCGTTACTGGCGCCAAATGTTCTGTTTTCTTACTTGGCTTCTTTCATGTCGCTGTTTTTCAAAGCAGTTAGAAAGCACCCGTTAGCACTTCACTCTGTATAAGTAATGTAATAAAGAGGCAAGTGATGTGGGAGGAGGGAGATGGTGGGCAGGAATCATTATCCAAATTAGGTGTTAAGCTTTGGCTTCTGCCCCTACCTTTGGTGAGGGTTACAAGGATTAGTGGAGAGAGGGAAAGGAACTTCTGTTTCTAGAGCATGACTATGAAAATAGACACACTGGTAACTATGAACAAAATGGAAAAAGTAAATACAGTCCATGAAGTAACACCATCGGGAAAACAAATGTTCTCAAAGAAAAATTTCAGAAAGTGCATAATTCTCTGCAGCATGAGGCACTGAGAGCCAAGGTCTGTTTTTTTGGAAAAGTTCCTTTGCATCTGGATCCCCATCAGACTTGGAAGAAGGAGAAGTCTAGGCAGGCTGTGGTTTGGAGCGCRCCGGCGCTCTCATTGCAGATTGTTCCATCTTCTTTGAAATAACAGTAGAAGTTTCATGTCTGACATAGAGAAGCTCCCCTCCTCTGTCTCACCTGAGATGTTTTTTGCCACAGTCCAGACACTGAGGCACAGATAGAAAAAAAAAGCAGATGCTGGATATTGGTCCCAACAGGAGACTCCAATCACATATGCTACTTCTTGCTGTAGCACCAGGCATTGCTCACCTCAAGCCCTGCTTTTGCACTTCACGTGTGAGAAAGAGCTTGACATAGATAGCAGCAGTAACTGGAAAACAAGAACAGTGTATACTAGCTCAACTYAATCCCTGAGAAGAAAATATTGTGGTATATTGTGATGACCTCATGTTCCAAACAATGACACAACAGCTGTTAGTTATGTCTGACCATTGCACTGTGTAGCATCCACCTAAGAATGGCAATGGCAGTGTGGAGTATTTATACGTATGACATTAAAGAGCATCTCCCGTTCTCTGATCCATCTTAACTCACGTGCTGATAATGCTGCCTTACTGTTTGGAACATCTGCAAAATTCCACAGTCAAAAAGCCATTGACAAACTGCATCTATCTTATGTGAATAAAGAATTTAAGTAAGTTATTCTTGTCGCTTTTCCTCCTCTGTGGAGAAGTCTGCATGAACTGAAGTCATGAGGCTCTTTTTGGCACTGTCAGGAATAATCYCTGAATGTAGTGAAAAGGTACTACAAAACAAAATAAGTTTTTTTCAGTTGTAAATTCCTGACAACACCATTGCCAACAGAGTGCAGAACAATTTTTGTGTTTAGGAAGTGATACATAATTTAAAAGTCATACTCTTTGGGATTACAGGGGAAAAAATCTTCAATTTATTGCCTTCCAGATTCTAAATATTTCTTCAGTCTGGTGATAAACCAAACACTTTTATGCATTTGTTGACATGTCCAGTGCATTTGGCAATGTGCAAAATCCTTGTTATTTGGGTCAGACAAGTGTCCTCAAAAACAAGGCAACCCAGCAGGCCTTCCAAGCCAGGCTGTGCCAGACTCTGTTTGCCCTGGTTCGGTGGAAGTGACTGTTAACCTACAGCAAGCCCTGTTCTGCACCAGGGCTGTGGCCTCTGCAGGGAGCTGGGTTGCCTGGCTCAGCCTCCTCATTCTCTTCCTGACTGCTCAAGGTCAGATCCAGGAATCCACTGCCCTCCACATGGGGCATGCCAAGAGGCAGCACTCTTCAGCAGCTCCCTATCGCTGCCTCTTGGCCCTGGCCCCAGAACTGGCTGATACTCATTTGGCAATACCCTCTTATTTCATGCCTCCCTGCTAGAAGTCACAGTGGAGAAACAAAAAAACAAATGTGCCATAARGGCAAAACCTCTCTCTTCCCAAAATATAGGTCTGTGCATAAGAAGAGCCTCTGGTGCMACTGTATGAGCCTACTGCATGAATTGACTTAATGAACTGCTCTCATTTACTGCACATGAGAGATTCATCTCCCCCTCTTCCCTCCAGGTACAGACTATCATAAACAAAAAGCAGGATTTAGATCCTTGGTCCCCTCCCACCAAGCCCTACCCTCCTTCCCTGCTCCATTCTCTCTAAGTTGTTTCTTTGTGTCACTGGTAGCCTGAAATTAGAAGCTGCTGTCTCATTTGGCTGGTAATTGTACGTCCTTTAGAGAGGAATCTCATTTTATAAAAGTTCAAAACTGCAGAAAAGTTTATCCTGGTTAGCAAGTTTGTTATCTTCAACACTCTGACTAAAGGCAACTGAAAATGAATCTGGCACATATCTATGATGGAGACTCATATATATGATGGAAACTCTCCATAGGCTTGAAAGAGGCTTGAAAGCTGGTTTTACAAAGCATTTCCTAGGCAATACATGAATACACCCTTTCTTTTAAAGGTAGCAGGTGGGATCCAAGGAGCAGATACGTTTACAGATGCAAAGACAGAAGATGATAACTTTTAAGATCACAGACATGGAGATACAATTCTCAAAAACTGGTGTTTGAATCAACTGTTTTATCTCTCCAATGTAACCTTATGTTCCACATTGTCCTCGTTCATTTGGGTAAAAGTATTTCTTTGAGTGACAAACCTGTAAATCCGCTTAATAGCTCTGAGATTTATATTTCTCATCTTTTTCTTGCTTTATCATGTATGTCGCTGTACCAGCTCACTTGGATGAGTAACTGGCTCATTTTAGGTGTGTGCATTGCAAGATCCTAAATGTACTTTTGAAGCTGCACTTAAGCAACAGCACACTACGGAGATACGAGGTGCAACCTGGGGAACAGCAGCTGTCAAAAACATCCAAACCAAACCAGCTCAGCCCATTTTCCTTTGTGACAAAGACGTAGATGTTGAAATACATTCCTATTTACATCAAGTATTTATCACATACCTGAATGCCTCAGTTTGCAGCATACATAAGCAGCATTCAGCACACGTGATTTCTCTCACCACCACTTTGGTACCGGCAGTCAGGCAAACCCTGACATACAAAAACTGTTCCTTTTCCTCTCCAACACTACGCAGCTGCTCCATTTATGCAATTTGCTCTATGGTATTTTTCATCCCAATGGCAAGTGCCTCTGATTTCCTCCAGAAGCAAGACACAGCCTTAACACCTCACAGATGCGCACACTACGGGGGAAGCAAAGGAGTGTGGGAATTGACAGGTGAGGATGGTGGGAGAACAGGAGCACGAAGCACCCTTAGCATTCTGCCTGCTGTGACACCTGGAACACTCCCACCAAACCCGGGTGGGCCTGCCCAACACAGCCCACCGAGCACAGGAAGGACAATGTCCTGTGCCACAGTGCCAACATGCCCTATTCCAACAGAGGAAGCACTGTGGGATGGGCCGAGCAGTCCCTGCTGTATTCCTGATAGGGACGTACTAAGGAAGCGGATGGGGTGAAATCTTGTCCTAATTATGTTAACAGGAGTATTGTAATTGTCTTCAGTGGAGCTAGGCTTTTTCTGCACGGAACCTGCCAGAAAATCCCAGTACCCATTTGTATTTTCCTATTTCAGGATGAAAATTAGGTACAGCACATATTTCACTCACTGGTGTACAGCTGTCACCGTGGAAACCCTGTTCAATAGAGTGTGAAAACTTTTACAGGACTGGCTGGGTTCATAAAGTGTTGAACACCACTTTTCCCCCATTAATTTTATTACAGGTACTATCATTCAGAAATTAGGCAACCTACGTGTGTACAAATAGCTGTAATTATACACACAGCTGCTGCGCATGTCTTCTAAAACAAATCCTGTAGTGTATTTTTCAATTAAATTCCACTCTTCAAACATACCATGATGATATAACAAGAACTTCTGTATTTTTCCAAGTGTATACTAATTATGTTTTCCATTGCAACATTCTAGGAGTAGATACTGCTCCATTTTGCAAATGGGGAAACCAGGGTACACAGGAGTCACAGATCTTGTCAAAACCATGCAGCCAAGTCCTGGCAGATTGAGGAATGGAATCCATGAGTCCTGACTCTTTAGTTCCCCCGCTCTGATCACCAGACAACACTCCCTTCCTCTGAAATAGGCTATTTTGATTGAAAACAGATGGTGTACATTTTTGGCACAGTGTTTTTTAACTATATTAAAATGCTCTGAATGAATATGTGCTTATATCATACCTATGTATGTATACATGTATATACATGCACACTACATCTATGCATACAGAAATAGGTATGAGTTAAGGACATATTAATTTACATATATCGTATGCAAATGTAATGGATATGCTGAAAGATACTTAAGTGCAGCTGGACAGCTGACATACCTAAACACATAAGCTGTATTCTTCAGTGATATTGTAATTACACACTATGTATTCTCTCTCTCTAAGCAACAGACTTCATGCTCTTGATGGAGTGTCCGCTTTGATGTAATTAATGTATTCATGTTTTTTATCATTTGATGAGAAATTTTAGTGTTGTTTCTGTAAGGGATGAATCACATCCTTTTTCATTAGGTCTAGGACCAACCTCCATCCTAGCTAAACAATGCATTTAGTGGGCACTGCCTGCATTTGTAGCATTGTGGGTTTTTCCTCCAACTGAGTTGTTATGTCTTAAATATCATGCTTATCTTTTGGATTTGCTCTTTCTGTCATAGTATTGGCCCTTGAATTAAGTCTTCTCTAAACAGTTTGTTTCCAGTTAAGAACTCGCAAATCTTGGATTTGTTGACTGTCAGGATTAAGATTTTCCCACACATCATACCCCAGAGGAGCTGACAAGGGCCAGTTTTTAATTACCCAACTCCTTGCCTGCTCACCTGCAGTCTTGGGTCAGGTAAAGATGGTCTGCCATATCGGCTGGCAAACAGCTCAGGAGATTTTTCCATGGTTGGAATTCACCAGAATGGGCTTGTATCGCTTGCTCTCCTGTGCATTCCCAGTAAAGATGTGAGGGTGGGCCTTGAAAGCTACTCACACAGGGGATACATCCTAGTTACAACTCTTTCCACAAACGCCTTTTCCACAACCTCTCCACATTGACTGTATTTCCATTTCTTTAATTGGTCAACTGGATTTYCCCCTTCACTTACTGCAAAAGAGGTATGGAAATAAGCCTTCAAATCCACAGTCATGCAGGGGGAGCTGAAAACAGCTCATTCCCCATGGGTGCTAATCCTTTGCGTGTTGGCCCCAGTCACCTCACACCTTTTATGCACAGAAAGTGAGTCAAAATTGGGGGTGAGATTAGAATTTGGGAATTCTATCCTTGCAGAAAGGGGACCCAAGCAAAAATAGTTATTTTGGTCTGTACTAATTCCTTCTGGACCGACCYGTGAACGTGTAACATTGAATGTAAAATATTGCTGATACTGCTCTTCTTTCTTTTTTAGTTCTAAATCTGCACAACTCAGGAATCAGGAAATGCCTGCAGAAAGGTTTTGAGGAGGTCACAGAAGCAGAAGTATGCTACAGTGCTGCTTTATCTATGGATAAACAAAATATGGCCACTTATTATAAAGAAAATAGAGCTTAATCTCCTTCAGGACTGTAGGTTAAAATCCACAAAAAGTGGTGTTTTCTGGTTTCACACTCATTGCTGTAATGTGGTACTAAAATCTCCACAACTGTGTTTACAACATCAGGTAGCAGTAGTTAATGAGGAGAGTACCTTATCTCAGCTCTTATCTTGCACAGGATGGATTAGCACGCTTATATTTTCCTCTCTGTTTGTTATGCTACAAAACTAATATTCTGGCACAATCCATTCTTAGTAAAGATTTTTTATGCTAATTTCCTCCGTATCAAAAGATACAGTAAATATATGTACTCAGATAGCTCTCTTGCAATTCAATACACTAAGCTATTTTGCTCTAACTTTGCAAAATGTAATATAAATTTCCAAGTAGAAAAAGTGTTAAAAGGAAAGTCTGTTCTCGCAAACTATTATGTGGTAACCAGGCCTCTCTCATATCAATAAAAAGCTCTCCACAGTGACACCCTTGCCCTTTCTCTAGCCATTTTCTGCCAGGTAGGAATCAGAGAAATGCAAAACAGCCTTAAAAGCTCCATATCTGATCAGAGGAAACACGCCCAGTGCAGGTCAGGCACAGACTGACAAAGACTTTGTTCCATTTCCCTTTTAATAAGCCATTGCAACGGGGGCTGAGTTAATTTTTCAGGCTGCTGTATGGCATGAAGGCAASAGCCTGAGCAAAATCTGCTGGATTCACATCCTACAGCAGGCCAGTGCTGCCAGGATGATGAGGCTGCTTGAAGGCAGCACAGCTTGAGCTGCTCTGGAATGCTGGTTCCATGCAGTGCTGGATCTTCTTCCATTCGTTTTGGTGGGATTCAGACTACTCTCTTGCCATTTGAAATGCAAGTGGGCTCTCTGTTAATAAGCTGCCTGATGTTTTTTCAGGAATGCTGAACAGAGTCCAGAAACTAAAGAAGTCATAAGGAGAAAGTAACATGCAATGTATATCCAATGTAGAAGCCTGCTTTCTCCACAGCGCTTTTCCTCTTCCATGTTCTGAAGTTTTTTCATGTTCCCTCATTATCTCCCTATCTTTACCAGTCAGAATAGATACCCTATGATAAACATGTGCAGGAAACTAAGCCCCAGAAAACTCCATGATTAGCCTGAGACCACTTGGTGAACTGGCTGGAGATGGGAAGACTGCCCAGCTCTCTCAGTAATCCACCCTTGGCCCCAGTTCAGCAGAGCACTTAGGTACTTGTTTAACTTAAGCAAGATACAGTGCTTTAACTGTGAATCACAGACCTTTTTACTATTATCACTTTTACTGCAGAGAGAAGGAATTAGGTCTTAGSAAAGGTCTTGAAGCAAACAGGAGCAATAAATTGAATATCCTGCAGCTCTGCACCCTGGGTCTGCCAGTGTTCCTGACCAGAGGGAGGATGCGGTTCAGAGACCACGGCCCAGCTCATCACTTCCTCCTGCAGGAGACAGCAGTAAGATTAGTGACTGTAGGATTGATGCTGTGCAGGGCTGTGCTAGCCATAGCTGGAAGCTAATTATACATCCACTAGCCACCTTCCTCATTATTTGGTCAAGGAAGAAAATTTTCAGTTTGTTGGAAAAGCCAAAGGAACAGCTAATAACTGCTGATGGTTTTTTTTGAGAACACGCAACTATGGCTACTACTCTTCATTGTAAAAATACAAATCTTTATAACATCTTCAAAAATCTTTTTTCATTACTGATTTCCATTGGAAATTTGGAAACCCAATTTTCACAACCTCCAAAATGAAATCCTGCGCTTCAGGAGGAAGCCAAGAAATTGATGGCAGCAAATGCTGGAGTCCAGGTGATGAATGTAGCTGGACCTTGCTTCCTCCTGATGCACCACACGTGGAAATTGTTGGTGTTCTGAGCAAACTGGGGAAGAAAAGGTTTTGAGATATAGCTGTATTATGATTAATGTTTCTATGCCATTACTCGACTAAAGTTTTAGAAACATTCCATTTTATTTAATGATTTTAATTCACCTACAGTGTGTTTTGGCATAGCTTAGGATGTTAAGGGGAGGCAGAAACATCTCTGTGGTTAAAGCTGAAGCTAGCTTCTGTTATAGCACCCTGTTTCCATCCCTTCGTCATAACTTTGACTTGGAAAGCTGCTGGAGTCTGAAGCTTGCCAGGTGTATTTTAGTCACTTTTGCAAAAACTGAGGAAAATCAGCCAAATTACTTTCAAGTTACGAGTTGCTAAAACTTACTCTGATTGGAAATATTTACTTTTAATTAGTACTTTTAGTCCTTGTCTTCAGTTTGATTGATTGAGTTGAATTAATGCAGTCCATAGCAACACTCCTGCCTTAAGAAAATTTCACTTAAACTTGTCCTTGAACGACTGTGACTGTAGAGCAGTGTCCTGTTCCTGATCTGTGTGTGCCCCACTGGGAGAAGTTATTGCCCATGACACAACCTCTGATGCTTGTCTTTGCCCATATGCTGGAGACTGTCCCTCCTTTTGATGTCTAGGGAGGTGTAAGCAAGCCCCAACTTATTTCAGCCGAGGTGAACTGTGTTACCTGAAACAAAGTGATTCATTACTAACCTTGCCGTCGTGCCCGGATGCAGGTAGGGAGCACTCATGGCAGCAGATCTGCTCTCACTTCTCTAAGGGAGGTTCCCTTCACTGAGGGAGCACTATTAACAAAAGGAAGCTGTACTACTGGCTAGCACCTCCTCCCACAAGTACAATTATTCCCAGTGCTATCCACACACGAGGATCCAAGCCAGTGTTATGTTCACACTTTTTGATTAAACTAGTACAAATATTTGTCTTTCTCTACCTCAAAAACCACTTGTAATCACACTTCTAACCTTTCCATATAATTAAATCTCTTAATTTGTGCACTGACAGTTTACAAAGAAAAATGGTTGACATTGTGCAAAGATATAAACCACTCTTATTTTTCATAAAACTGAGTTCAAACAGTTTTGTTTGTTTCAGAAGGAATTATGAGTTCACTTATGTTCTTGCTGAGATCAAGGAGGCTTTTTTTGGCATTGGCTTGAGTGGGATCATAACTGAACACTACACAACATTTATAAATGGTTAGATTAGATGCTAGGAAGAAATTCTTCACTATGAGAGTGGTGAGGCACTGGCACAGGTTGCCCAGAGCTGTGGATGCCTCATCCCTGRAAGTGTTCAAGGTCAGRTTGGATGGGGCTTTGAGCAATGTAGTGGAAGGTGTACCTGCCCACGGCARGGAGGTTGGAACAAGATGATGTTTCAAGTCCCTTCCACCCCGAACCATTCTATGATTTCAATATTTTCTTCTCTTTGGGAGGTGACCTGAAGTTACCTGCTGAGTGGCAAGACATCTTTACTTGCAACAAATGCTTTCCACAAGTCTCTCAAATTTTACAGAGCACTTCATTTTTTCTGTTAGTTTTYGCCACGGAAGGAATCCATCTGCAAAATGTAGTACTGGCAAATAACAAACATGCTGGTTTCTAGTCATTGTTACCTGTGCCACTGCCGTCACCTACCTAAAATGTGATGACTGGTAGCAAATTTAATCCACGAAGACAGAGATGGGGCTTGCTTCCTCTCCATCCAAATAAAATTTAGCCAACAAACTCAAAATGCCAACTGTTGATCAGTTTATGATTTCACATATTATGATTTCCACAGTATTATGATTTCAATCTGCAAATCATGATGGAAATGTCCCTTTACATTAAGTGTCCTGTCTCTGATTAAAACAGACTTCTGCCTGAATTGCACCTGTTGTCATTGTCTGTATCTATGTACACAATGAAATAAGTATTTCAGACCTTTAATGCTATTTTTGCAATTCTTATGTTAAAAATAAGTAACATAAAATAGAGGCACTGCTGTTTTTTCGATGTATCAATATTCTTCGACTAAAATTCAAATAAGCTAAAATAGTACTTTAAAACAACAACTGAATTGGTCAGACCAATCTGAAAGCTCTACAGCCTTGGAAAAATCGAGATCAGTGTGTGATCTCTTTGTAATGAGCCGGGCACTCTGAGCCCTTCTCTGACGTAAAGTTAATCCAGCTCCATCTACCCTGGGTTCACATTCCAAATTATGCTTCTTTCTGGGCTTGTTTTCATTTAAGTACAGAATTTGCTRGCTTTTACAAATAAGCATTTTTCCCCCCTCCCTCTTCACAAGCTCCCCTCCCTCTCTGTTGCCAAACACCCTGTCCTTGACTTCCCCTTTCTAAATCACTCTTCCTTCCCATATGATTTCCAAATTAATCACCATGTTCCCTCCCTCTCTCATCTATCCCAATTTTCCCGACTTCATCCTGTTTCCTTGCCCAATCAAAGATCTTAGTCATGAGTTTCCTCATTCCTCACCCCTTCCATCAATGTTACTTATGTGACAGCAGCAGCTCATGGCAATTTCTTTTTAAAAATCACTTTTACAGTGAGATCCTCACTGAATTAATCTCTGAGTACACTCTTTTAATCAAAAAAAGAGTCCATAATACAGTACTTGGTGTTCACCAGAAGAAGAGATACTCGTTCTAGACGAACAGACATTGAAAGCCTTGATTATGATCAGTAGAAACTATGAGCCATTGCAAAGAGAGTAGATTTAGAAGCAGCTCTCATGCTGACTTTTTGCTATTTCAAGTTAAGCAACACTAGTTTTGTATAGACATCAGACAAATAATGTAAATGTATCCAATTTCCTTTCAAATCAATGGATTATCTTGCTGTGCTTTGTGTGGCCATGGCAAAAATTTGCATCCATCCAGTTTCACAAATAAGTATATGGTCTTCCTCAGAACTCTAAAGTTTGAAAAGCCACTTGACCTGAGGAAGAGTTCTACCTCATTAATAAACTTAATTTAATGGAGTGAATTATCTTAAGGAGAGTTCAACTTTTGAAGGTGGCATAACACAGGTAACAGATTCTGGACACAGTGGAAGAAAACATCAGCATAGATAGAGAAATCCACAGAAAAGAACTGGACTATGGAGGGACTGAAGGCTTGAAAAGTTGCAGACATTACAGACTACAAAAATGAGAGAAAATAAAATAACAGTCTTAGATTTATGTTCCTGAAGAAAGGAAAATAAAAAAGAATCTCAGTCTGCTACACTGACATTAATTAAGGTTTACAGCATTCCTAAGAGCTTTGGCAGACTTGGCCCCACTTTAACAGGAAGAAAACAACATATTGAGAGATGAAACAGCATTGTCAGAGTGCAAACACGGGGTCCTATTTGGAGGTCAGCATGAGACGTGACTTTGGTCAGTTCCTAGTCTGCATCATAAAAGCAGGATTCAAATTATAGCAATTTCATGCAGTTATAAATGTAATTCCATTACTTCCTCTCCTCTTCTTTAATCACACAGGCTATCTTGTTTCTGCTCAGAGCACAGCACCCGTGGACACTTCAGCAGGGTCAAACCTGCTTCATTCTTCACAGAAAATTGTATGCTGGTGGTGGCCACATTCTCATTAGTTTTAAATGAAGACTAAAAACAGGGGAATGAGGCCAATACAGAACCAGTATAGTGAGATCAGCATGATGCAATTTCTCTCTGAGGTAAAATTATTCAGTTCAGCCATTCACAGAAAATCGTTAAGACATAAATAAGACTCCAAAGACCAATAAAAGAAGCATGAGGGAAGAGAAAGATAATTCCATATTTACAATGCCTATATATGCATACACATTTATGATCATTGTTTTGGGATTAGATAAATAATAAGCATCAATTTTGCCAGGTACCATTAAGTGCTTGTAGTTGAACTTGACTGTAGACCTCATAGGAGAAATAGGTCTTGGCAAGGTAGTTACAGAGGGAAAGAATAGTAGATTTACAAGTCTTTAAAAACATTAAAGCACGTTACTAAATGCATTATTATAGGTACTGAGACTAATTAGGTTCTGCAATAGCCATCAGTTTCAGTGAAGAGATCTCTCTGTTCGCTAGGGTTAAGCTTGCCGCTGCAGCAAGATTTATGTGAAACTGCAGTGGAACAGATTATAGAACAAGTGTTGCTCGATGCACACATGCTGGTCTTCAGTGTCCTCCTAGGGTGCAACCACTGTGTGCTCCATCTGCAGCTACCTGCAATCTCTTCCAACAACCTAAGTTATTACTATAGTTCAGGCAACAGCTGTAGGACCCCTTTTCAAATGGTACCATCCCATGTCTATATACACATTCTCTACATTGGGTGCCAGCACTGTTTTTGCATAGAGTACTACAAAATTTTCCTTAGGAGATGAACTGCTGTATCAGTAAAAAAATATGTGTCTACAAAGTGAAGTTTTGGAGAACAGAAAAGCCTGGATGCAAAATTTTGTCAACACATAAATGCCACTCTTGAGTACTTGTCCCTAAGCACGTAGTAGATCCACCCCTCACAAGCATCATTCACCTGCCAGGGAGCATGTGAGGTACTTCCCAACTTTAGAAATGGTTGGCACGCCAAAAACACCTATCTGCAATACTTCACCCAAAACAGCAAACCTCTGTCCCTGGAGAGAAAAGGCTGTTTACTCTATTATACCAACAATAACTATTTCAACACTCAACATACATGTTGTTAATACACAAACTACATTGTTTCAAAGGTATCGTCCTCATTCCCCACTATTCCCTGTGTTGCTATCAGCTTGCTTAATTTATTGTGAGATATAAATTCCTTATTATCATTAGTTTTGTTTTAGGTACTGTAAACATTTGTAAAGCTAAGCAATAAGATGAAAATATTATTGTGATATTATTAAAACAAGAACAGGGTGAAAGAAACACACAATAATTATGAAAGATACTGGAGTATGTTTGCACAATGGGTGTATTTTTAGGACATGGTGTCTTAGTGACAGAATGCACAAGAGAGAAGGAATTTCTGAGTGTTACACCAAATTATTTTGTTGGTTTTCTAAATATTCTGGACTAAAGTCTTCCTTATAAAGCAGAGAAAATACTTTTCCATCCCACGGGTGTACTGTGAGAATTACTCATCTGGTACATAGACAATTCCCAGCAAATAAAAACGCCACTAGTCATTGTTGGTGTTACCTGTTCCTTGCAGCTTCTGTGGCACAGCTTACAGCCCACTGGGTGTATCACCAGTTGTTGTGGGGATGCCTATATATTTCTGGACAGGCTATTAAACAAGGAGAGAACAAATAATTCCTGCGTTTTTTGTGTTCAAATGCAGCTTACATGGTTTTATTCATAGCCTCACTCAAGCTGAAAAAAACGCTGAAAACTGGCTTGATGTCCAACTTCTGTCAAGTGATGCTGGCAGAAACAAAGGTTCAGCTTTAAAACCAGAATTATAGGGAAGGTGACTGCTTTTGCTGGGTATCCTTCCTTGTTTGCAAACACTTGGTCCGCAATTAAAACAAGGGAAAACTATAATTGGCTGAGGAAAACACAGCAGCCTAAGTAAATAAGTAAAATATCCACACCCATCATATCTCTGGCATTGGTTCTTCACTTCTCTACCAAGCAGTGCCAAAGTCCAAGGAGCTAACATCCCTTTAACTCTTAGTCTTCTCCATTTTCCCTCTGCAACCCTATTAATGGTTAATCTGTGTTCAGGATGAACTTGGATGACGTGTCTCCAACCCGTATAGGAAGTGCTATCTGATCTGGTCCACCTACCCCTGCAAGGGCAATTTATTTTTATTGCTGTCATCAGGCGTCCCCCACCCCCAGCTTCAACCCCAATTTCTACAAGTTCAGTGGACAGCCAGCAGGAAATGCCTTACTCTCACTGTAGAACTGCCTGTGTGCCACAACTTTGGAGCAGGCTCCTACCACAGAGGGACTGTTGTGACTGTAGTAGACAAGGACCAGGAGCACTCCAGATACTGGCACAGGGCTCTTATCATGCCAAAGGTGTACCCCAGCATGGGAAGGAAACCCTTTCCTTGTTCCTGTCCTCTCAGTTTAATCCTATCTTCTACCCATCACAAGCTCACTTACACTTGTAGAAGTTTCTAACATTTCTTGGAGGGTTTTTGCATATAAAGCTTTTTCAATTAAATCCTCTGCACAGTTCTTCATTCGCCAAGAGTTGGCAGGAGTGTTTTTTTCCTTGGAAAGGCTGTTGACCAAGCTGGTAGATCCCTTTCCAGGCTCTCAACAGCAAGCAGACTCTTCCCAGCCCCACATCCAGTCTGCTCCGCCGTTTTGTATGCACAGGGTGGGAGTCACTGTCCTCTCTAGCTTCCCCCCAGTGACTTTATATACAGCTGAGGGACTTTGAGCACACACACGGGACCTTAATTTAATCGTATTGTGTATTTCATCTTCATTGTTATGTAAACTGTTAATGTTTTATATCAGCTGGCAAAAAGGCCAGTTTAAAAAAAAAAAGTGTTATTTAGATTCTTGTTACGGCAAAACCTGGTTGAGGGTCTTCTGTTAGTTACTGAACTGAGGAAGTAGATGCCTGAGCCATTTCCTCCCCTGGAGCTCCAGCAAACGCAGGTCTTGGTGGGCTATAGGAGAATGCTGAACTTCACCCAGGGTCGCTGACCTTTGAGGGCTGTGCAGCCTTCCTCCCGTTTCTCCTGACTTCTGAGGAAGGACAAACTCAAGTTATGGGTTGACTTGGAGATGACATTCAATCCCCTGAGCACCACAAGGCATCCCTGATACCTTTGGCAGGAGAGCTGCCAGTGGGCAGCTCCCATTTTCCACCCCACAGGTGGCCCCGTTCTCTGATGCCTGCAAAAAGATCAATGCAAACTCCTCTGATGAAGTGCTTCTGCAGTCGAGTCTAAACTGCTTTAAAATAAAACATTTTGATCAGCAAGAAAATCCTTCAGCTTTCTTAAACAACGTGGGCTTGAAATGCCCGCGAGACGAGCTCATGTCCCCGGCGTGTGCTGGGGTGGCACGGTGGGCTCCTCCAAGGGAGGCACTCGGCAAGCGGGGACAAAAGCGCCACGARCCGACGCATTTTCTGTCACGTTTTTAAGCCCCCTCAGTGTGAGGCGGCCGCGGTCCGCGCTCGCACCTGGAGCTCGGCGGATCCCCTTGGAAGAGCAGGCAGGCTGCCCGCCCTCCTAACCAGGCCGGGATTTTTMATCCAAGGCCTTACTGCCGGGGAAGCGGCTGAGCAGAACGGGGGCGGGGAACGGCAGCTGCTCCTCCTCGGCTCTGGGCAAAGTCCGCAGGGATCCCCGGCCGGGCGGGTGGGTCCGCCTGGGATAGCCCAGCCTGGGCGGCCGCAGCCCGCGGGACGCTGCGCCGCGGCCTCCCCTCTCCCGCCCTCTCTCCCTGCCGTATCCCTGGGTCCGCCCGTATCCCTGCATTCCCTGCTGCAGCATCCCCTCCTCCCCTCAATCCCATCAGTAGCGGCGGCCCCGGGCTCGGCTCCCCGCGCTGCGGCGGCGCTCGGCGGCGGCTCCCCCCCGCCGCGGCCGCCATGTTGGGCTGCTKCGCGCTCGGCGGCGGCGGCGGCGGCTGCCGCGTGTGACCGCGGGAGGGAAGGAGGGAGGGAGGGAAGGAAGGAGAGAGGGAGGGAGCGGCGGGGGAGAGGAGGGCGCGGAAGCGGAGGGAGGGAGCGAGTCGGGGAAGGAGGGCGCCGCCGCTACCCCTCCCCGCCGCCCCGCGCACGCACACACACACACACACACCCGCACACGCACCGCCCGAGGATGCCCTTTGCCCGGGGGGGCGAAGCCGGGACACTATCGCGCCGCCGGGACTGAAGCCGCAGCCGTCGTCGGGGCCTCCCGGCCCGCAGCGTGCGGCCGGAGCGGGGACCCCGGCGCTTTCCCTCCGCCCCAGGACGCGCACCGGGAGGAGGAGGAGGAGGGCGCCGTCTCCGCAGCAGCAGCAGGAGCCGCCGCAGCCATGGGAAGGATTTGACAGGGCTCGGAGCGCTTTTGCCGGTGTGTCGGGGCGCGCGTCCCGCCCGCCGCCCCTTGGCGCAGCGGAGGAGAAGGGGGCGACGATGAAGACTTTAGTTTTTTTGAATCACTGAAAAGCCTTAAAAGGAGACTCGGTAAGGAGGAGGAGGAGGAGGAGGAAGGGAAAGGCTGCCCGGGGCAGGACGTGGCTGCGCCCTGAGGAGGGGGGGCTGCGCCCCACCCCGCGGTGGCCGCGGAGGCGCTGCCGGGGCCGGGGGAAGCGGCTGGGGGGCGGCGGGGCTGCGCGGCCCCTCATCCCTCCCTCCCTCCCCGCCGGTGTGCGCCCTCATTTCTGCTGCCTTTCGCTTATATAAATACGTAAATACATCTGTTTTTCCCTTCCCATCCGTCCTGGGAAGCGGAACCGGAGGGGCTGTTAGCCCGTGGTGCTGCGGCGGGGCTCYTCGCAGGATCGCGCTGCATGATCTGCATTGGGAATGAAGGAGAAGACCTTCTTAAATATATAAGTGCGTGTGCCTGTGCACGCACGGTGAAATCAGTGTCAGGCAGTCTCGGTTGAATTTGAGTGCAATTATTATTATTAAAGCATCAGGAATGCCCATGTATATTTTTTCCCCGCTTCTTACTTAGTCTATTAATTTTTTTTTAGGATAACTATTTTCTTGTCTTAAAAGTCATGCCTGCGCAAATACCCACGCTCTATGTGTGTGTCTGAAACTCCAAGGGTTTAGTTTCAGGCTGGGAACACCGAGGTGGGCTGACAATTAAAGACCGCCGCAGTTTGACACTTGTTATAAATACTGTTGACTTCTTTTTAAACGACAAAACCCTCAAAAGTTTTTTTTTTTTTTTATTGTTTTTCTGACAAAGTAATAATAATCATTAAAAAAGAAACCCCAATGCAAACTGAAACAACCATGTCTGGAGAAGTGCGTTTGAAGCAGTTGGAGCAGTTTATTTTGGATGGGCCAACACAGACTAATGGGCAATGCTTCAGTGTGGAAACCTTGCTGGATATACTTATCTGCCTTTATGATGAATGTAATAATTCCCCTCTGAGAAGAGAGAAGAACATCCTTGAGTATCTGGAGTGGGGTAAGTTTGAATGTGTTTATTTTGTGTACATCCGTCCATGTTCCTGTCTGCTTTGTATAATGTCTCTGTTATTTATGTGTAAGAGGGGATTGTTTATAACTCAGTGTTTTACTGGGAAGTGTTATCAGTTTTACTGTATTTAAACGTGGTGGTGCTAAAAAGAAATCTGTATTGCTTATTTGTCCTTGAGGTATGCATGTAAAACATACTTTATATTTTTTCTTTTTTGACATGGATCAGACTCTTGAAGCATACTTGGTTGCCTTCAGGCCCAGCTGTTGAGTTTTGTATCCTAAAGTTGCTGGGAATTTAGAATGGTAAGGGGTAAATTCTCTGATGCCTGGAAAAAGACCAATGCACAAYCCTCTGATTTGCTTCTGCAGTTGAGTCTATACTACTTTAAAATAAAACGTGTTGACCAACAGGAAAATCTTTCAGCTCTCTTAAACATTAAAGGTTTGAAACGTCTGTGAAAATGGAGATGACATTCTCTAATATGAAATCATTGCTGACTTAATAGATTGGGTTTGTTATCAGGAAAATCAAAGTTGAAAGGCAGAATGAAATTGTGTGTCTCCAGCACACTTTCGATTTTCTTTATTTATTTTGTGGGAGATGAGGTATTAGTAGATTTTTAAAGGAAAGCAGGTGAATGATAGTATTCCAGCTCTTCTTAGGTTGTCACAGAACTGGTTGAATCTATTTTTTTCTTTTTAATTCTTTTTCTTGCTTCTCCTAAACTCGGATGTAAAGCAGAAGATGCAGTCTGACATAAGAACCTTTATGAGAATGGTTACTGTATCTGACCTTCAAACTTCAAAGTCATGCTGCACTTCTGTATTTGCATACAGAACCATTTACCACATTTGCTTTGTAATAAATACATCAGCAGGCTTCCTTTATTAAAAAAAGCATATTTTTGAAACACGTAACAGACATTTGATTAATTAGCTGGTTGAGCTCTTCAAAATGAAGTCGCTGAGGAAAGACATTGTTTTGATAACTGATCTAACAACTTGAGGCTGATATGTGTGTGTTTTATTTTCCTGCTCCTCTCTGTAGTCAYACTGACATCTAAAGGACATCTGACTCAGTAATTAAGTTTCTTGTAGTGTTCATATTGCACTGGTTTTTGTTTTCTTATTATCTGGAGGAACAGGCTATAATTAATGCATTCTAGCTAAGGAGGAAATAGTAATTAAAAGTACTTCTGAAGAATCTTCTCTCTAAAACTGTCACTGGCGTACAGAAGCTGTGAAAGACTGGGAAAAAATGATGGCTCCAAGGGTATTTTCTATGCAGAAACTTAGTGTAGTCTGCAGTGGATCTAGCCAGCTGATATCCTGTAAATAGTGGAAATAATAATAACCAAGTTAAGCATATCTAGATGATCAGAGTAACAGTGTGTTCAGGACCRTTGTGTTGGGTGCTGGTCTGTTCAATGGTGGTTGTTTGGTGGGTAAATGCATCATTGCAAGGCTCTGACAGTACCTGAAGATTTCTGTAATAAGCTTTCCAGTCTGCTGATGGAAATAATACACTGTTTTGGAAAGGCTGGAATAAGGTTTCTTGCTGGCCTATTTTTCCTGCTATTTTTCCACTCTCATGCTCCAGCTGTGCCTTAGCAGGACTTTTAAGCTTCAGAGAAGACCAGTTCCTCCCATTTCCAGGGCTGAGTTGCTATAGTCCTCTGTCTGCTCCAGCTCTGCTCTCCAGACTTGTACCGTGGGAGCTTTTCCAGGAGGGTTCGTGAGGTGACATGGAAGAGCCAACAGTTGCCAGTACCTGCCAGTGGAAGTGTCTGTGTGAATGATGCCTTTATCCTGSAAACACTCACAGGAGTGTCTCCTCTGAGGGCCAGTGCTCCTAGTGAAACTAGTGGTCTCTGGCAATCCTGTTGGGATCAGGGGCTTGGCAGAATCAGGCTCTTGGAGAGGTCGGGTACCCTCCAGGGCTCAGGTGCAGTGAAGTTACTCAGGGTACCCTGTTCTTTGATACAATCGTGACCTCTCATATCTCTCTCCCCAGAAGGGGAAACAGTGCAAGTGGTTGATTAGAAAGAGGTTATATGTGGTTTTAAAGTCYGAGATGTGCTGAGTAGTGGCAGAAGTGGAAGGCTGGCAGCCAGAAATTGTGGACTCTGCCCCCACCTCTCTAAATGGCTCAATGTTGAAGTGCTTTCAGCTCAGTTTTTTTCAGCTTCTCTATTTGAACAGTAGGAAAAATAACACCAGTTTTACACCGGAGAGTTCTGAAAGCTGCTGTAGGTGAAGTGCTCTTGGTTTTGAATGTGCCACATAAAATAGTGYGTATTAATTCATTTTTCCCATCAGTGAAATAAAACTTGGTTGGTGCCTGGTATATCTACTGGTGGATGTCAGTTGGATGCTGGCATTCTGTGGGTTTCTGCCAAGCATCTGCAGATTTCCTCTATTACTATGGAGAGTGCAATCTGAATGTATTGGAACTGGTCAGGGAGTGGTATGAACTGGTATGTTTGTGGGTTTACAAAAGGCAAAGTACAAATTTACTCCTGAGAACCGATTGTCATCTTAAACTGCCTTTTTTTTTTTTTACTGAATTATTCTTTCTAGATGTAAATGAGGTTTATTTATATAGTCTGTTACTTTTAAGAGAAGCCTAATAAATAGCTGTTCAATGATCGCAGGCTCCTGTTGAGCAGCAAATTATTTTTTCTTGCTTTTCAGCAGTGCAGTTTTGAGGTACTACTGTTTGGTTTTGTGGGGAGTTTGAGGTGAGGTTGCGTTTGTGGATGTGTATTTTTGTACAAACTGTTCTAGGTCTGAGATGTTAYATGTTGTAATTCATGTAAGACTGAAGCACAATCTGATTTTTTGGGGGAAAGGTTTAGGAGGTATTCTAGCATGGAAAAGCTAATGTCTTAATGACAGCCATGTGACTGCTGCTATATTTAGGGGAACTAAGAAGCTTCATGTTCTAGTACTTAGATCTTTTAGGACTATTTTATGAACTTGTTATCTAGAACTATAAGTTATTAAAAAATGAAGCAGGGTGAGAGAGTTGAGACCTGAACTAGTTGTTCATATTTTGCTTTTATGTTGCAAGTTTAACTCAGAAACTGGAGAAAGTAAGGTGTCTACAATGTGAGATTAAGTTTTAAAATTCTTTAGGTTTTCAGTCTTTTTTTTGGTGCTTGAAATGACATTAGACTGATAAGAAGTGTCAGGTTATTTATTTTGTGATTCAGAATCTGCTTTGCTTCTAAAATCCTTTCTTTGACTTCAAGTGAAAACGTAATTGCATCCCCTGTTTTTGTACAGTATTAGTTCTGTGACTTGCAAATAAGATTTGATTTTGTTGTTTATTTTATGTAGGTGTCTTATATGCTAAGACACAAGAAACAGGGCACATGAGGGTAACCTGAGGGTTAAATCAGGGCACATTTTGAGATAACAGGAAGAAAATGGAACATTTAGATTTGGCTTGTTCTATGTATTTGGTGCTAGTTTTTGTTTTTATCACTATTGATAGTTGTATTTGTGATTTAGAAAAGGGCTTGTCTAATTATAGCAACTGGAGCTTTCCAGAAAAAGCGGTTGAGAACTCCAAGCACTTTGTCTTGTCTTTTCTACTTGTGTGTGAGTTGCCACACTGACGCAAGGGTGCAAGGGAGGTAATGAAGGCTGATAAGGTGAACTTGAAAGAGAAATATAGTGATAAAAAGAAGCTTTTGGAGATACGTTTGTTCTGGGAAAGCTTCCTTTGCAATGGCTCCAGTTTGAATTGGTTTTAAAAAGAAACCAGAAAAACGTTATTTAGGATGTATTGAAAGAATAGTAGAATAAACCTCAAAAAGTGTGGAGATTAAAGGGAGGGAAGATGGAGGGCACCATACCTTGGTGAGGTGAGTTTTCTGATTAAATCTRTGCTCTTGTTGGAAAAATGTAAACTGTCCTTTAGTAAAATTTTTGTTTGGTTGGTTTTGTTTAGTTCGTTGTTGTTGGTTTTGTTTGGTTTGGGTTTTTTGTTTGGTTTTTGTTTTTTTTCCTACCAAGGAAAGCTTTGGAAGATGGATTAAATTGTTCTCATTTCATCTCCACTAGAACTGAAATATGTGGTGTTTATGCAGTGCTGATATGGTCATACACTAGACTGTCATCATTGGTCTCGTAGTTCTGTTATTCAGATATGCAGCATCTGTTCGGGATATTGAAAATGGTTCTATCTCCATACAACCAGTTTTCCAAGACAAAGTTGTGGAGAGGTTGTCCGTCTGTGTTTTCTCTCATGTTTTTTCTTAAGAAAAAATGGTATGGACCTTTATGAGCTAGGTTTGGTTTTGAGTATTAGTAACAAAAGAAAACAAAATCTTGTCTCTAGACTTCTGCACCTCTTCTTTGTTATTCATCTCTTCGTAGGTCCTGAACAAAATCACAGGCATTTTCAGCTATGAGTTGCTTATATTCTGTTTTTAAAACAGACTGTTAAAAAAYGATCCTTCATTTAGGTACTGTTTTTAGCAGACAGTAGAAAAGACTTAGCACTCAACCTCTTTAAGTTTTGTTGTTTTGTTTTTTCTAAAGTAGACTTTGGTGCTCCGTACTTTTCAACTGTAGTACTATCTAGAAATACTCTTTTTAAAATTACATTTTAGTTACCAACTTTACATTTTAGTTACCAACTTTTTTTTGTTCTAGTCATAAAAATGGGGATACCTCTTGATCTGACATAAGCAAAACCAGTTATTCAGTTCTTTCTGGGAAAGAATGAGCATCCTGCTTCTCAAGGCCATTTAATGTGCTTAAGCATATGCCTAATTTTAAATGTGAATTGTTTCATTGCTTGCAGCTGGGCTGTATGAACTGATGGGGATCCCTCAGTGTAGAAGACATTGTGGCATTCTTGACACATAAATTTCTGACAATGTTTACAGTAACACTTTACTGCTTATTTTATGTAATCTGTTGTTTCTGTTACACAGCTGCAGCCAACAACTAAATGCTTTTTATTGATTAGGGTGAAAGAAGAAGGTTCTTCAGTGCTCTCAAATAGAAACGACCTTCATATCTCCATGTTCCAGAATATTGTGTAAACAGCTTTTGTAGAGATGCAGTTCTAAAGCAAATTACTTGTAAAAGAAGGAAAAAGTAATTGCAGGAAACTATGTAGGAGAACGGTTGACTGTGTAGGCTTTACTGTTAGGTAGCTCTGTTTTTAACCTCTGTACCTTTTAAATTGTGATCCTTCCCCCATTTATTTCASTTTTGATTCTTGTCTTGAACACAGGAAACTAATTACTGTAAGTTTATCAACAGTTCTGATGTGATCAAATGAGCTGTGAGACCATCCAGTTAATTCTACTTGTTTTGCATTAGTTTCCAGTAGAGTGAGGCACTAACCCGTTGTAACGTGTTTGTTTCCTAACACATTTACATTACACCAAGTTATTTTAAAAACTCCTTAATTTTAAGTAGAAGTAAGTTTAAAGTGTGTTCTTCCTGGCTGTTTTTGCTTTTTTGGGCAGTTTGGAGGTACTCTGAGGCTGCCTATTTTGGGGCATATTTGGGGTATGTGTCTTCAGGTTGACTGACTTCTGTCAGTAATGTCCTGTTTGTTGCAAAGGAGTACGGCTTGCTTAGATAGAAAACTAACTAATACTTAGTTTCCAGGAATTTTAGAAATGCCTTTATTCTGTACAGAAATTCCTCGCATGCTTTGGTCTAATGGGGACAAATGGAGAAATACAATTATATGAGTTAGTCTGCTCAGTGGGCATTATAAACCTCATGACAACACAATAAATTCCCTGTTACTAGGACATTTCATGTTTAAGGGTTAATCCAATAGTTTTTTTTTTTTATGGTATGATCATAACTGTAAAATGTACTGCTGAAGGTGTGTTTGGATTTTTAACCTCTGTGTAGGATATGATGTGCGTGTGTGTACCTAATTAAGCTCCTTCCTTGTCTTTTGGCCCTTCTCTCCTGAACTTTGCTGATGTATTTTTTCATAACCTGCATCATACTTTTTTATCACCGTTAACGAAGATAAGGATATTGTGCCCCAAGAGCAATGAGCTTATTTGGCCCAATATAGTTTAATACTTTGTTTTATATATATATATATATATATATTCTTTTTTTACAAAGGTTGGGAGAAATTCCCTTTCTTTTTGAAGCTCTACCTTACACCCATAGATCAGTGTTTGAATCCTGAATAGCAGCAGCAAATAACAGTAATTTCACTACTGAGTCATACCTGTGGCTGGGGAGACCAGTGTTGTTTTGAAATTTTACTGTGAATAAATTGCAAATACAGGATTTCCAGATAGAAAGTGGGTGCAGGCTATTATCCTGGAAATCATTTTCCTGTATTATTTTCTGAAAGTGAACACTGTAATAAATTATCCTGGATATGCCTTTGAAAAATATTAACCCATTCATAGCATCCCTAATTGCTTTTATGCTGTAAAAAATTTACCATCTCCATTTGTGCAGAAAACTTCCAGAAGTAATTAGATCCTGTTGCCAAGCTCTAAAACCTGACTAAAAAAGGTACAGTGGATAGCCGAGGCAGAATTGAAAGAAAAGGCCAGTTTCTAGGCTCTGTAAGTTTTATCTTTTGGCAAAGCAGGCATTTCTTCCATAAGCATTTGTACTTTTTTAATTTGATTTTCTTTTTCTGGCTGAACAACTGGAATATTTTGTTCTACTCTGGTCTAACTTACCTCAACACGTTATTTTTCTAAAATCCTCATTAAGCTTGGGAATGCCACTAATGTGAACCAAAATCTTTAAAAAATGCAAGTGATTTAGGTCAGTCATGTGCAATCTTTTGTTAATGACAAGATTTTTATTTCGAATAGTTTAAACATGACATTAGGCTTCATAATAACTGCAAAAATCTTCTATTCAGACGGGTCAGTTTGCTTTATTTCTAGTAATACAGCCTAATTAGGTTTACTAGCGGTCACCATGGATAAAATCCACGAGGTATAGCCAGACTCCTGTGACTTTGCGTTTCATAATTCTTCCTTATCCGTATTCAGACTTCCAGTTTGATTTAAATTAGTTTTGTTACACCATATTGCAGATTTCTTTTGTTCTTAGGGATCAGCTTCTTAGTGCACCTTCTCTCTGTAATTTTTTGGGAAGTTTTTCATGTGGAGCTTGTAGATGTTATGAACTGCAGTATTTTTGTAGGCCATTTTGAGGAAAACAAAATATTTTGTTCAGCAGTTTAGTGGAAATGTGCAGTAATTCTTTTTTGTAGAAAGACAAAGTGAGTTTAGTGTGGCATTCCAAATGGGAGGGGAAGAAGCACTTGTAGATGTTAATAACAGTAATTACATTTTCTTCAAATGTTGTGGGATTAGAACAGCAACGCTTCGTTGGTCTTTTGTTCAGTTTCTTTTCAGTCTCGGGGTTCTAGGCTTGGAGCAGGATGGGTGCTCATGTCTTAGCTCGCGAGTGTGGAAGTACTTCATCCTCAGAGTGGATGGTACATGAGCAGTTTTTCTCTGTAAAGTAATTTTTAAATTATTATTATTTATTTCATATTTTTAAGCATTCCCTCTTACTGTTGTCCTTATTTTRTCTTTTTAATCTCAAATTTCTGTCTTGTTTTGGATTTATGTGACAGTCCTGCTGATGAGGTGTCTTCACCTGTGGCAAAGGAGCCACAAGTCTCCCATTTCTGAGTCCTCCCTCCTTTCCTTTTTCTGTGGTTTTTCATAGACAATGTTATTCCAAAGCAATTTATATTCTAAACTGAGATCTCCTGCCCTTCTTACTTGCTTCCATTCTGTTGCTTTTCATCCCTTCTAAATCTCAGTTTGTGTTTCTAATATGGTGTGGGCATCCATGTGTCAGTCTGGTCTTCCTGTGGCCRGAATCTGGGTTTCTGGATTTGGATTGGTTTTTTTCTTTGTTTCTCCCTAGTCATCCCCAAGTTTTGATGATTTTGTTGGCCAGATTCATAATACAAAGATTGTGTGTGGGGAATGGTAACAAAAAGTTGTCATCTGTGTGAAAAATACACACAGGTCTTACCCACAGGTGCATCCATACAGTGTTTCCTGTAAACACCATGGACATTTCTTATTAGGTCAATTGATTTACTATCATYATTGATTTTGCCTTGTTAGATCTTGTAGAACTGGAGCCTTGGGCTGTTTGCTCTGGCTATGAGTAAGAAGTTGTGATCTGTTTTACTCCTCTAGTCTAAATAAGATGAGACTTAAGTGAGAGTATAGCTTTATGATTTTAATACCTGAAACTAAAATAAAGAAGTGATGGAAGGGCGGCAGTGACTTTTGTCTGCCAAGTGATATAAGAAAATGTCATTCCTGCTGTGGGGACACCACAGTCCCAAGGTATTTCCTGCTCTTGCTCGTTAAAGTTCTTTCACCTTTACCATGCTGCCTTTTGTAAATAAAGCACTGTGTTGTCTGAATGTTTTGCAGGACACATAGTAACAAGAGGAGGAGGAGGAAATAGAAGTCTTTGTTTTGATTTCAACTCACTGGTTTTATCTTGGGTAGGAGCTGACTTGGTGGTGTCTTAAGCTTGCCGAAATCCACTGATCTTTGTTTTGCTGGTGCTTGCGTGGGCAGAGTGACACAATCCAGTTGAAAACCAACCCTGCAAAAGCATGTTGAAATCTGTCAATATGGTTCTGTGAAGATATCGTACTGGTGTTTGTATAAAAGAAAGGGTCTGGGACTGTGACAGCCCAGACTTCAATGCCTTCACCTACTGCAGTTCCTGTGCTCCATGCTGGTTGCCTCTCACATTCCGTCTAGCATACAAGGGAGCTACAATTTGGAAACAAATTTTTATGCCACCAGCTTCTTCTGATAGATATTTGGTGTAGAAATTCAGTGAGCCTTATTTTTTCCATGACAGTTTCCAAAACTTTTTTTTTTTGCAATGAGAAAATTTCCAGCTGTGAAGAGAGATCTTCAAAGTAACCGTCTGATTTTGATGATGGTAAACCCTTGCAAAAAGACAGTGTTGGTGTATTTGTGTGTTCTGTGGTATTTGACATAGTATCACTCAGTGTCTTTGCACAGTTCTCCTTGTATAATTTGTAACCGAAAGACAAGGATTCTTATATTAAAACACATGGAMTAGTTTTGTTACATTCTCCCAACTTCTAGAAAACACATGATGTACTATTTTATGATTATTTAAAAAGATCCTTTCATAATTTTGGTAGGGACTGACACAAGAGAGACTTGTTTTCTCTCTAAACTGATATAGAGGAAATTGTAGAAGCTGCTTCCTATGCAAACAGATATTTGCAGAGAAAACCAGTATCATTTTGCTGTTGTGTCATTCCACCTCCAGTATTGACTATTTTCACCTTCACAGCTGGCAGCCACTTCTGGATAACAAAAGATGTATTTCTAAGTTTCTGCATCTTTATGAAAGTCATAATTTAACTCTTGAAATTAAATTAGGCCAGTGGGTTTTTCTGGATCTAAGTAGGCTGGCTGAAAAATACGTTCTCTATAGTCTTGTGTGTTACTRATTTTTCTGAAAATAAGGAATGACTTAACGTCTCCACTGATGATAGTCCATACTCTGAAAATGCAAAGTCTATTTAGAGTTAAGGTTACCAAGAGAAAATGGTATGCAATGTGTATTACCACAGCTGGTGTGTGTTATTTTGTTAACTTGGTATTTCTTGGTTAACGTGATCCTTGAGTAACACTTTGACTTCAGAGAAGATGGTCTGGGAGCCAGTTGCTTCTGGTGGCGAAGCTTCTTAGCTACCTCAGTGACTATCTGTACAGATACACTGTGGACAACATGCTGCAGGAGTTCATGGTAACACCTGAAAAGTCTGTTGCTGGGTGATTCGGCAGAGATGTCGTCTGATCTTATCAGTAGTAGCCTAGAGCTTAAACTTTCTGGGGGAGAAAAGAGTGTGCAGCAGGGGCAAGGAGTTGCTGATTTGCTGTCTAGCTGCACTCTTCTTGAATTTTTTACATTCTTTTTCTCCAAAGCTAAGATAATTTAATGGAATTCATATTATTTACTGACAATACTACATTCACTTTGTGATCCTTGGCACTACCAATAGGAGGGAATAGCTTCCAAGAAATTCTTGACATTAGTACTTAAAAATTTGCTTTAACTTCACCATTAAGTTTTCTTGATAAGGAAGCAAACCAGTCTAGGTCATGTAGTTTGTGTTGTCAGTAAATGTATTTAACCATATGCATGATCATAGCTATAATTACAAAAGCTTCTTAAACAGCCCAAAATCTACAGATACGTTGCTGCCCATTGACTGGTTCTAAAGCCTCAGTACATTCAGCTCTTAACTAGGCTGAATTTGTAGCATTAAAATCTTTTGTTGACATCAAGCTGTCATGATTATTCAAAACTTGTAAAATTTTGTTGCATGTGACCTGGTGATTTTTTTTCTCCATCTACCTTTATTAGGAAGTAGAATGTTCATTGATAATTCTTAGTGATGACTGGTTGTGATCAGCAAAATGAAGTTCTATATTTTAAAACCTAGGCATTAAGCATATGTTATTCTGTCTCTAAAAGAAAGTTTCTCGTCTTTTGTCTTTCACTTCCATCTTTTGGGCATTTCCTTCTATTTTTTGTTTCGGGGTTTGTTTTTTTTTTCTTTTCCAGTTTAAGGAAATTATTTTCCCTAATATGTCGCAGTCAGATCCGATTGGATCAAATTAATTCATGTGTTTGGGGCAAGTATTTTGTTCAGTAGTTTTGATGTTATCCCCCTGCTTCTAAGGCAATAAAGAAAACTTTGTGACTGATAGGTTTTCAGGGCACTTTTGCTAATGTTAGGCYATCATTTGTTAGTGCTTTTACTTTAGATTTTCAGTTTCTCTCGGACACACCTTCTCCAGCTCTGTGTTCCCTGTCCCCAGCATGTGAAATCACACGCTCTTACAGTGACAGGGTGCAAAGGTCATTCTTAGCATGGTTCCAGCATCAGGGGTGYAAAACCATCTCCTGTAGGAAGCGTCAGAGGAAATTTGCAGGAGATGGAAGATGGTAAATGAAGTAATTTTGGCAAAGCTACAAGGATTTCTTCTTGATATGCAGATCATTGTTTTCAATAACACCCCCACCACCATCCGCCTAAAAGCTTGTGGCGAAATTTTCATTACCTTCAAGAGAAGCCGGGCCAAGCATGTCAAGCTGCACGTTTGAGTTAAGCTTAATAACTCATCACAGGGGCTTGGGGTCCTTTGTGTGTGCGTGTGTGTGTAAAACACGATGCAGAAGGGCTGCGTTGCTGCTACCTGATGTCCTTTCTTAGAGTATTCCAATAAATAGAAATAGTTGAAGTCTGTAAATGTGCTGCTTGCTGACATTTTCAGACTCACARTTTCCATGTAAGCCTCGACAAATAAACTCAGATTCTCTTCTTTCTCTTTGCCTTAGTGTCTGTTGCATACCGTATTTTTCTGTGTGTGGCACTTAAAGACCTAGGTGCTATTTTCCCTGCTGCCTTTTTCTCTTTGAGAGAAAAACAGCTTCTCCACTGAAAGGCCATTTCCCAGGTGGTGTGTCAAGATTTTAGAAAGTTTAGACATCTGAATGGGGATGGATTCATCACGTGGTAAGCATTGACTTAACGGCTATGAGCCAAAATTGTGATGTCTGTATGGTAGGAAGAGGAAAGCATGTCTAAGCCTAATTCTGCTCTCATTTAATGGAGATAAGCACGATGTTAATTCACTGATACTCTCATGATATTAAAGCAGTTCATGTTTGCTGCTGAACTTCTAGAAGAAAGCCAAGACATTTGAGGGCATTAACTAGTTAAGTATTTAAAACTAGACTTCAATTACTGTAGCTTTTTCTAGATGTCAAGAGAGAATATTTTCTTTATCTTGCTTTATTTTTTTTATAGTATACTTTTAAAATGAGTGCTTGTTTCCAGACTGKGAGAGTTGTAAATATACTATTTTTTTTCTTTCAGTTACTTTCCTGGTGAGAAAGTAATTTACAGTAATATTGGGTACTTGCATGTATTGCTTTGAAAACCTGTTTGAGAAAACTRTGTGGTTATTAGCATCTTAAATGTCTCTGCAAAGAAGTGGAGGCAGAGCTGTGATTTGTGAAGGCCATTTAAAAATTCAGTGGAAAAGAAGTTTCTAGGATCCAGGTTTATTTGTGTTCCTTCCAATTTAATTTTTTTTTCTTCAGAGTTTTTTTKAAATGTTTGCTGTGGAAATTCCTGAAGGTGTGGGTGGCTTGTAACTTCTGTGTGTTTAAGTGCTTTATTTATTTGCTTAAATTTCTAGCGTACTGTTTGGGTACCTTTTCTAATCTTATTTCTGTGATCTTGTTGCTGTGATGTCCTCTTKCCTCCCTCTCCTGTAACTAGCATTGTACAACTTGAAGCAGTGGCAATTGTTTCATTTCTCAGAAGGGAAGTGCTCTTTTCTGCAGTGGTCAGGTGAATGCTTGCCAGAATTGTGTTTTGAGAACTGTTTATGTGTGTTGAACTTGGACCTCCATAAAAATTAATCTTCTTTTAACTCATATACTGGTTTGTACCTCACCTTTTCAAAATCTTTCTTGCAGCTCCATGATATGCATGCTGCTGGCATTTCTGAGAAATTTTCCTAGAGTGTCTAAATATCTTACATAAATTGTAAYGTGTACATTTAAATCTTGTCCCATACTTTATTTATGGAATAGGTCTGCACTGTCATCTGCTGCGTGTTGGGGTTTAGCTTGAGGGGCCTTTGAGGAAGACTGATGTTTGTGGTATTGAAGCAAGTAACTGTTAGAATGCAAAATTCACATCATTGCTACACTAGGAACTTTTCCCATGAAACTTTGTATGCGTTCAGGAACTCAAATACCATATCAACAAAGATAACCAGAAACTCTTGATTATAATCTCCAGCTAATGCTGGAAATTACCTCCTGGAAATTGTATCTGCACAGGTATTGCTCAAAAAAGTTTTAACTAAAGGCTGAGACAAATTCTCTTAAAACCTTGTATTTAGTCAGCACTTAAGGTAAAAAASACTGTATAGGGGCAGTTTCATGTCTGGTCGCTTCTGTGGATCAGGAAATTCCCCCTTCCTACCCCTCCTTTTTTTCTGCCTAGTGCTCCTGAGTATCTGCTTCCTGCCTGTTCCCACTGGCACTCTGAATGGCCCTGTGAGGAATTGATTTTAAAGCAACTGTGCTAAGTAAAACTCAACTTTCCGTCAGGAATTGATACTCTACATTTTTAGTTAACTTCTTTTTGGTGTGTACTATTCAAGAACTTCTGAGCACATTCTGTAGTGTGGCCAGAGGTTGATTAATGGTCAGTCTGTTTTTACAGCAACTTAGCCATGACATACCAGAGGAGAAATGCTGAATTTTTCTTTCTTATATAGTACTGCAAAAGAAAAATTCAGGAACTATTCCTCAGCTATTACTCTGCAGATAGAAACTATATCTGAGGCACAGTGTAATTTATGTAGAACAGAACGCTTTGCATCAGAACTTATTTATGGGGCAGTTTATTTAATAAGGATATTTCGTTGTGATTTTGCTGCCTTGTTATAATTCGCAATTACTTTGTGTTTTGTTTGTGCAGAAGCATTCTGTACAAATTACTGTAATTTGTCTTTTTACTCTGCCAGGCTCAAATGGCAAAAGTTCTGGAAGTGTCCCAAGGTAGTTATTTATGATATACCAGGAACAGAGGAATCACAGCTGTCATTGAGTCTCTCAGAGTTCTTCAGAGAAAGTATGGCAAGGGTTGGAGTTTACCTTCCGTGGCCTTCTGCCGTAGCCAGCTCTTGTACGTACTTTCTGGAGGAGAGGAAGGAATAGCTATTCCTCTGCTCTACTGTTGCACTTTTAATATTCATAAAACAACAGTGATTTAGGGTACTGATTCATGGTGTGGTACAGTAGGACTTTAGAAACTTCCCTTCTTTCTTTTACAGTCAGGTGTGGCAGGTCACTGATGAATTGGGGCTCTGACGTGGTAGGCTTACTAAAATGAGTTTGTTTTCTTACTAGTCTATGGAGAGTGGAATTTGGGGTTTTAGTCCAGTCTTGACTTCATTAGCACATGGATAGAAAAGAGGTACTTTTAATGAATTCTTTGAGTGTTTAAAGTGAGCTGTTTTGAAAAAAAATACTGACAAAATATTAGACTTAAGCCTGATCACTTGACATGTGAAATAATGGGCAGTCATTCACACCTGTGTAAAATTAAAGACAGAACAGTAGTGGGTTTTAATTTTTTGTTTTGTTTTGTTTWGCTTATTTGTATGGAACAGTCACATCTAAATGAAGTGCAAGCTAGTGCAAAACCAGATCCTACATCAGTATTTGTTCTGGAAAGCTGCGATAGCTCATTTGTGGTTTTCCTGCTTGTAAATAATGTAGTGATCCCACCTCCTGCTGCATGTTTTTATTCTTTATATGATTCTGCTGATGAATGTCTCTGCTTCTCTGAACTATAGAGCAAGTTACTCACTGATTTCTTGAGTTAAATCCCAAACTGCACGGAAGGATTTAATGTTCTCCTGGAGGTTCTTGAGTCCTTTCCCCCATCTCTTCCCAATTCCATGTAACAGAGGAAGCTTTCTTTTATGTAGGTTGGTATGGTAAGTCACTTCCATTTTGTGATCTCAGTACTGTAGTAGGTGAGCTGTGGATTAAATGGAGAGTAATTCCTTTACTCATCCCTTTGAATGCTTCTTCCCTCTTGCTTGTGCCTTTAAGTGATAGCTGTGACTGAATGGCCGCACACAAAAATCTCTTAGACTTGTTAGCACAGTCAACATCTTTGTTTTAAGGTACTTTTCTGCACCAAGCATGATAATAATTTTCCTGTGGGTTGGTTTAATTCCTCAAAAATGTTACTGCAGATGGTTGCACTGGAAAAGAAGAGGCATGTTTCTTTCTTGTGATTTCATTAACTGCATACGGTGCATAATTTGGGGGCTTATTAGCTGAGAAGAGTAGTTAGGATTCAAAACTTGAACTGATGCATTATTTTTTTTAATGTTGTTTACAGTGTTGGGAGAAAGACAAACACAAGAAAAGTCAATGTGATTATTTTTCTTTTCTTCTTTCAAGCCTGGTGGCTCAGGAAGGAAACTTTACTGTGAAAAGAGAAGTTGATYCATTGCCATTGCAGTGGTGCTGCAGAGCAGTGACCTTCTGGTTGTGTTCAGGGCACTGCCCTCTGCTCAGCTCCTGCACAGGCGCAGAACAAATAAATGGTGGTTCAGAACTGCCTTCCCACTTTTGCTGAGTGTTCTGACTCATCCTTAAACCTTGCCATTTTGTTCCTGAACTAACCATGAACCCTAAAGCCTCTGCCCTCCCCTGAGATATCTTGCTCTTGAGTGGTTTCAAATTGATGATAGGACAGGTAGGACCAAATCTTGCTTATCTAATTCTCAGAATTATTCCAAATGTGTTGTACATTCAGTATGAGTTGAACAGTGTGCAAGGATTGTCTTTGACCTGCTTGGCCTGGGATACTCTTTCTCCTGAATTTGAGGAGTTTGTGTCATATGTGAAAGTTGTCCCCACTGCCCAGCAGATGTCTTGATCTCAGGCAGTCTCTGTTAAGATCAGAAGCCAGTCCTGCCTGTCATTTGGAAATACAGTGTCTAAGTAATGACTGTGTCACTGCTTTTTTGTTTTATATCAGCTGAGGTTTTGAATCCTTCCACACTCACTGGATGTTGAGCATTTTTTGTGCTGTTTCAGAGATAAAGATTTACAGTGCAGCTCCACAGTTTGACATCTGCCCGCCTGCAGGCAGTGGACTGGTTGTTGGGTGAAATATGTCTGCAGTTGCAGCAAAACTAACTTAAGGAGTGAAGATGATGTATTGTGTAACTGTACCTTGTTGAGTGGACAGGAGATTTTTATTCATCTCTTCCCAGAAATGCAACACCAGATTCTAAAGGCATAAGAAGGGAGCAAGGAATGGCCGTGTTGATGTTATGAAGAAATTTACATTATTTTCTTTCTGCATCTATGAAGCAATTTGGCTGCATAAACGCTTGAGCTAATTCTGGGTTTGCTTGAAAGATTAAGGAATTCCTTCTAGTCCGAAAGAGAGGATGTGTGAGTATCATTTATAGCTTTAGCCAAAATAGCCCGTGTTGTACTCTGTTCTCAAATGGGAAGGTAATATGCATTCCAGATTGCAATGGGGAGTCTTTCTGGGAATTGCTTTGCAGGTTAATGGTGTTCCTTTCTATACTTTTCTCTACTTCTGGGCACTTAAGTGTAGGTAGGACATGAAGCATCAAAATTCAGGAAGAAGGAGCTGCAGGCAGCTGGTCTCTGCAGATCCATGGTGCATTTTAGGCATGCTGCAGGGAAGAGTGGGAGAAACGTTCATTGCTCCTTCCAGGGGCTCTGCCAGGTGTCAGGCCTGGCAGCATCCACTGCACAGGATGGGCACAAATGCTTTAGGATCAATTTGAAAGTAGTTTTTGTGTAGATGTATCCTGAATGTCATGTAACTGGGTTTCATGTGAAAGCTTTGACTTTATTTAAGTGGTTTAAGTGAATGACTTCAGAATACAGTAAAAATTTCTGAAAATACCTTTGTTGCTGGTATGTATGTATGATATACATACTGAAATAATTAAAATGGTATGAACACAAACTGATAGAATTAACTGTAGATGTGCATMATATCTTCATCTGTAGCTGTATGATGGTGATGCTTTCCCTGCCTGTTCCCCTCATCACCTGTTTTGCATATTCCGTAGGACTGTAGGGCTCTCGAAACTCATTCAGATTTTGTTGGCGACTAAGCTGTCAAAGTAAGCAGTTAGGTAGTGGATGAATTTGTAGTTTGCTGGAAAGTAAAATGTTGTGGGTTGTTTTTTTTTACAAGAGAATTGAATGATGCTGTGGAGAATTTTATATTCTCTTGCTGGCTGCTGCAGAGGGTTGGCTTTTTTTCATGTAATGCTGGATATCAACCATGTATTTTGTATGTAGCCAGTACTGTGAATTCATCACCATATGGATCAGTCAGTTGACTTCCTGTGGTTTGATGTGAAGAGATATTGAGAACTCTCAGCTGTCACTGAAATCAGTTGGAGCTCTGTTTTAAAACTGTAAAGCTCTATATAATGCTATGTGGTCTATGAAGTTCATATACGAAATTCTAAAATTATCGGCTAATATTGGATGACTTACTTTTCCACTTAATTTATTGTGTCCCAATTCCTGTTCTCATAAAGGCAGTATGATCATTGCTCTTCAGGGGTTATTTTGAAACATAGTGTATTTAGGGTCTTGCCATAGAGTACATTTAACAGTTTTTGTGAGAAGTCACAAGTCTTTTTGCACAATAAATGAGATGGACTGTTTTCAGGAACCACCTGAATATATTTTATCTGAGTATTAGACTGTCATCATTTGTCTGTTTGTGCCCTCTAGTTTGTCACCAGCCCAGACTTTAATCTTCTTCAGCATTGATGTCTTAGCCCATTCTTGTTGTTTTAGTTTTTTTTGTCTTTGACACACGTTTGTCCAGTGCCAGTTTCATTCCAGTGAATTGTCTTTAAGTTTTGTTTTTAACAGAATACTCTGTAAATTGCACATGACAAGGCATGTATATTTACTTCATTTATTGTTGCAGCGGTAGTTGATCAGGATAGCCAGTTTTTCTGAAAGTAGCTGATGTCATTTTTGAAGACAACTTCTGTTTTGGAAGAGATGAGTAAAATTTTTCTGAATTAAAATGAAGTGTGATGAAGCTAMTGGTAGATGTGGAAAGGGAAAAAATCTATATAAAAGGAGTGGTGACAAGTTGCATTTGGCTTAGTTTCAGTGTCACTATGGTTTGTAGGAAGCTAAGGAGGGGGCGTGCTGTGCTTAAAATAAGATCGTCTGTGTTAAAGAAGTAAGTGCACTTTAGAGCACATGTTCAGAATTCCTGTAGATTCAGTGAGAGTGTGTAAATGTATTTAAAGGCGTCCAGAGAGGGATCCTGTCTGCCTGAATTAGAGGCTTTCTGGCATGTGCTTTCTCAGCCTTTAGGAGAGCACAGTTCAGCTTCTACAGAGTGCATCTGTCAAGTTCGCCTTAGCAAAGGTTTGMGGTTGATGCTGTTGTAGCTTTGAACACCCAAAGGTGACTATAAAGCCRTAGTTCAAAGTATTTTTTTCCCTTGTTCATTTGAGGGAGAGGTGATTGCAGGGAAGCTACAGCTGCACCATGTTTCAGTCTTTAAATGTACCTCAGCCAGGAGGGAAGGAAGCCAGTGTTTCAGTTCCAGCCCCAGCCACTTGTGGCTAGACCACAACATCCAAGCTCAGAGATAAAGGACATTCTGTATCGCTTCTGCTTCACCATTTTTGGGAAAAGAGCACTATGTTTTCTTTCTCCTGTGGTAGGCTTTGTAGTAAGAACATACTTTTCCAAACCTTAAATTAAGAAGTAGCGTAACATCAATTGTCTTTCCAAAATCCTAAGTATTGCTTTTTATACATTCCTCTTTTAAAATCTCACTGCTACAGAACAAAAACAAAGCCAGCTGCTTTTCAGTTAATCACAAGAATATTTAAAGGTGCACGCCTGYCATTGTGCTTTGCATCTGGTATAGGAAAAACTTTCCTTTTGACAGAGATGTGGGCATTTTGAGCGCTTCTTGTCTGTCTTGGTGGGTGCACTTCTAGCCCTGGTACATTTGGTCATAGAGTGCAGGATGGAGAAAGAAAGTGTTTGACAGAGGTGACAGAGAGAATACCTTCAATAACAGCCAAATCCTTAATCCTTACATCCACTCTTTGGAGAAAGAAAACGAACAGGATACAGGGTATGCCTTAAGCAGTGTTCCCGTGTCACTCTTCATCAGCACTTTGTCCTATTTAAAGTTTTCCTTGCCCCTGGTGATTCATTACTGTTGTCTTATTCAGACCCTAAGCTTGGAAGCTTGTACACGTCGCACCTTGCACTAGATTTGAGATCTCTGGGTAAAATCTTTCTTTTCAGCATACTTAAAAAAGATAGTGCATTAATGCTGGTGTTGGATAGTCAGTCTATGAAGTTCCTGGCAGTCTGTCTGTATTCAGTGTGGAGGTAGTGCTGTACTTGAAGATTCAGGTGGTAATGGTGCAATTATACAGGCAGCAAAAAGGTGACTGAACTTGGCTAATTTGTGCAGAGTGATGCAAATCATATAGCAGATCTAGGTAGGGAAACTCAAGACATGTTTTATGGGCAAATTAATGGGATTTTTGTGATTATATTTTCTGACTAGTTTCTTAGAAATAGTCTGGAACTTGGAAAAGCAGTACTTTGGTTCAGTCAGCCAGTAGATTTGCAGAGTATGGGGAAATTGTCTACAGAACCTTCTTAATGGTGGTCTTTGAAAGAGTGAATTTTCAGGGGGCGGGTTTGCCGTAGCAAGGTTACCTAAAAGGGAAAGGAATTGGCACAGCCTTGTATTTTATTTCTGCAGTGTTTTGTGGCAGGATCAGTCCTCATGTTTGAGTCTAATCAGGTTCCTGATAATTACTGTCTCTGTTCTTCAGTTGCAAGCAGTTGATACATGCTTCTCAGGATTAATGGGTTTTGGAGAATTTATGTAAAATGTAATGTGTAGTATTGAAAGCCATAAACTAAGAATTTAATCTGAATCTCTGTCATACCTTCCTCTGTTGATAGCCTTGGAGGTACAAAGGATCCTTAGAACTACTGAATTTGTGGAGTTTCCAGTGAGTAATGCTCAGAGAAACAGTGGGAAAGGCCAGGTCATGGCCTCTGTACCCCATGTCCRTGGGGGAGTTAACAATATGCATATGGAAGGACTAAGCCTGTATTGTGCATCAGAGCTGTTTAATTTATTTTAACCTGCACAAAACTCGCCTTTTAATCAGAGGTTTATATGAAGTGTTGTGCATTGCTGCTGCCTCCTTAGTTCTGTGGGAAGGACCTAACCTACAAATACAACCATGCTTACCACTTCGAGTGAAGGTATTTACACTATCTATATTTTGGTTATGGAGTTTGGGTTATTTTCTGGCTATGAGCCCATTTCTGGTGAAAATGTGGGAAATGGAGCAGGGACAGAATCCAAAAGGAATCTGAAATGGTTCAAATGTCTTGGCATGTCTTTTAGACGATAGTCTGTCTCATGTTCAGGTGTATTCAGATCAAGTCAGTGTTTGTAACTGTTGTGAACTTCTTAACTGATTTTTGTTTGTGGAGAAACAGTAAAGCTTGTACTGAAAAGAATCCTTTTCAGTTGAATGTTTCTGTTCTTAAGAACAAAAGCAAAATCTTCCTGATCATATTTTTACTGTTATCAAAGAGCTGTCTGAGATAYTAATCTACTTTTTGACTTCTCCTGAAGTAAGCACAGGAGAAAAAAGGGCAAATTGCAGCCTATCTTCACTGTTGATCTCGTGCAGTAGTAACAAAGTGAGGCAGTAATTGTGTCCATGTTGCTATTTTATAAACAAAATATTGTTTTAAGGAGCACCTGTGAAATTTGATTATTTCAAACTCTGAAGAAATGAAGTTTTTCTAAAATAAAGAAAATGTCAATTGCCATGTGGTAGAGGAGAGCTGGTGTGGCATTTTTTGATGCAATTTATTCCAGCTCTTGTCTACATACAAAAGGCAGTTACTTTACTAAACTKGTACAAAACTTCTGAGTTTCACAAATACTGAGTCATTGCCTGATTCATAATATTTACAAGAAGTTAGTCTGTGTGCTCAGATATGACTATAGTATCATGCAGTTTGTTAATTAAATTGAACATTTTTTAATAGTTTGCAAGATAAATTTCTGTTTTCTAGCTGCTCTAACAAAAGACAAGTGGCTTTTCTGTTAGGTGTAGCCACTTTGTAATGAAACAGTTGAACAAATTTATTTTCTAATAGTTTTTATGTAGAAATCTTTTGGGCATTTACAGATAGATGGATAGTTGTGTGAGAACAAAGTGTGGTCCAATATAAAAATAAAGTGCTTAAATGTGAAAAATAAATGTTATGTGGTAAGACTTTATGTAGTAATTGCTGCTGATCTGCTGTTCATGTAGGTAAAATGGGATTTTCAGACTTTTCAAATACAGAATTACATTTAAGACAGACAGCTGGGTTTTCTTGTATGTTTTCGTGTTTCATTATTTCTGAAGGATTGCAATCAAAAATTTTGTAAAGAATTTTTGTGAATTAAAATCTGGATCATTTATGAATATGTTTTAGATTTGGAAATTGAATTGTGGGTAAAAAGCTGGAGGAGGATGTTGGAATGATAAAAAATATATATTATTTTTAGTTCAGAAAAGCCATTCCATAGTGGTGAAATGTGACTCCAAATACTCCATGTTTCCTTTTCAAGAAGGCATGGCCATGCTTAATTTGGTTTCTGAAGTTATTCTTGCATTGCAGATGGGGTGCTGGAGGCACAGCTTTCCATAAACAGATTGCAGCCAAGTGGAATTTGATGGTGGGGGTCCAGATAGGAAGTAATTAAATGTTTGAGATTTCATTTACTTGGGTTCATTTTAGTGCATGGCTTTGGTTTTGGAGGCCTGGCCCACAGCATCAATAGATAATATCGAATGAATGGCTGTTTCCAAAGAGAGAAAAGAGTGTTTTGGTGGTGGTGTGATGCTTGATGAGCCTAATGTAAAGGAAACTGACTGCTTGCCCACTGACCTTATTTGCTAAATCAAAGCTAATGCTAATACACGGTCAATAAAGACACCAAATGGCTGGGCTTGCTTTCACAAATCCTGTTTGCATATTGTGATGGATGCATATTTTTACATTTGATGGATGCATATTTTTACATTGCAGTATGGCAAAACCTTTATTTCAACTTTCTTGTATTTATTATATATATTAGAACAGGCCCACGGATGTTTCCTCTCTTGGCTGCAGGGCAATCCCTGCTCTGGTGCCTGCAGCACCTCTTCTGTTCCTCCTTCCCTGCTCCAGGTGTTAGCAGGGCTGTTTCTCTCACTTTTTTTTCCCTTCTTTTCTCTCGGTCTTTGTTTATTTTGCCCTTCTTTTGCACACTTCCCCTCAGGTGCCACCACCATCGTGGCTGAAGGGCCGGGCAGTGCCCCCTCTCCCAACCCCTCCACACAGGCACCACATGGGCTCCTTAATAGGTGAAAATGGTAAGGAGTGGCCCAGAATCAGGGTTAAACTTGGTCTTGTTACGTTGGATTAATGATCCCTTCATAAATTTATAATTAGGCAAGTAGAAGAGTGTCGGTCAAGATGACTAGACCTGAAATTACCTGGTGTTAAATTATCTGCATTCCCTACAGCCCTGTTTTCTGTCGCTCAGTGCAGCAAAACTAGAACTGTAATTGGATGTAGAATTGTAACAAAAATTTATCTTATTAATTCAAACAAATGAAAGGTTCCCCCCCCCACCCCTATGATGCTTTTCTGTTCTAGCTGAAAGTTACTTACCTATTGTAGAATCAACTTTGAACCTTCAGGTCTTAGGTCATTACATATTAAGATTAAAGTTTATCATTGTTGCTTTCAGCCTGGTGAAGTGAGAGTTTGAAAGTTAATTTTTAGGGCTATGAATAGGTTTCCCTTTGCCACACTGAGCTGAAATCTGTACGGTACAAAGGTTTAGTGTTGAGTCCAGGCTGTTGTGTCCTTCTGTCCACTTCTCCAAGGAGGTAAACAGCAGATATTTGGGTGGGGTTTAACCAGGGTTGGTAGTCGCCAGACACTGTCCCTTCTTCACCTACGCGTTCGAGCAATCTGCCACTGTCACCTCCATTTTTGCAGCCGCAGGGCTGTCCTGGAGACGAGGCTTCCCCAGCTACTGATGCTTGGATCAGTTTGTTATATCCTGTTACACTCTCAAATGCATCTGTCTGGTTCCTGCTGGTGGCAGAGCCGGTGTCTGGAGGGCTGCTTTGCTATGCATTGGATTTGTGTCAAGCAGTACAACTGCTAGTCTTGAGAGGTGTCTTTTGTCTAACCCAAGCAGCACCTGATTATTTGTGAATCGGGGCAGTCATTAGTACAGAGCCATTTTCATCCTCTGTGTTCCTTTATGGGTATCCTGCTGGTAAACAAACAACTGCAGAGGAAATATTAAGTCAACCATACTACCTTTAAGACCGTTTCCATGTTTGTCAGACTTCTTTCCCCGACTGTTACCCAGACATAAATAGTTTTTCTAATCTAGTATTTACAGACATAACTTAAAATTTAGCATGGTATGTATGGATTTTTCATTAGCTTTCTATTTTTCAGGCCTGTGAGGGAACTTTTCATGTGACCAGTTTGAGACCAAAGAATAGTTGTGATAGGTGTTAAGTAACTACTAGACCATTTCCTGTTTTTCTGTGTAGTATGTCAGCTGTATTTAAACCCCTTCAGGGACGATTTTTGGCATGTGAACTCTRTTGCTGGTTTGCCCACAAATTAGTCAAAATTAGCTTGCAGTGGCTGTGGTAGAAGTCAGTCTTTTTTCATTGGGAGTAAAGTACATAGACTATAAAACAACAACAACCACAAAATCCTCCTTCCCTCCTTCTGCTCAATAATTGAGTTTTAAACTTTATCGAGGAAGTGCTGAAAATGGATGTGAAAACCTTCTAGATTTGTATGCTAGTTAGTGATGTTCTCTTTATGATGGTTGCAAAATTTATATGCTCAGAAAGCTGGACTTACCTTTCTACCACTGATCTTAAGAGATAAAGAAGTATTCTGAAATTGTGAATTATAAGAAAAGATTTGCTGTATTTACTGGAATCATTGTTTTGAAATACAAATTAGCACTTGCTCTGACAACTACTGTGTTCATGAAAACCCTGCTGAGGAATAGCCTGCAGAACAATTTCTTCTGGTACAGTTGTTTTTAAGCAATCCCTGTCAACACTAGGCATCGAAAATGTGTGAGCTATGCCGTGGTCTGAAACAGCTGTCAAGTGTAGTTTCTGGCACAGAGCCATCTTTAGATATTCTTGTATCCTGTTAACATAGAAAATGAAGAGATTGTTTTCTTCAAATTGGTTGGATTTGTGGTCAGAGGGAAGAAGAAGAAAAGGTCCCAAGTTATAAATTAAAAGAAATTGGTTCAAGAAAGGTGTAAATGAGCATCAATCAGTGGCTGCCTTTATTCACATCATGAAGTGCTTTCCTGAGAGTAAGGATGTACTTAACCATATGCTTTCCTGAATCTGGGTCAAAGCTCCTACTGCTCTTTGAATTTGGGCTAAGATAAGCTCTGCAGTTGTGATCATCGCAATGTTTATAGCAATTATCCAGAAAATATATTAAAAATAAAGAAATTCCAGATGCTTTTCCTTTTTAATGATCCAAAAGGACAAAGTAAACAGCAGTAAATTTGAGGTTTGATCGAAATAGGAAAACAGCTAGTAGAGAATTCAGGAAGAAGCAGGTTTTGGAGGGGAATAGAAAGGGAATTTGTTCCAAGGCACTGGCATGTCTTTCTCTACATACACACAGTCTTATCCAAAGTGAAAGCTGTGTTCTAATTAGCAGAATTCAATTTACAAAACTGATTTTTCATGGTAACTAGATGATGTCCTGCAGAGACGTGAGTTGATAAGGGAACACAATAGTTCAGATATGTATATGGACTGCTCTCAAGGACTTACTTGAGTTTAGCCGGACAGTTACAGTACACTCCAGTAGAGGATGTGAAGTCTGTCATGCATTCTTTACTTAAACGATATAAAAGAATCTTTACCAGTAGGTAAATTATATTTAATTCTGGTCATTATGGGGATTTTGCTCATCCTTTTCATTTCCCTTAAATTACAGAAATTAGAAGTGGCAAAAGTCTATTAGGATTAGGTCATCCAGTCCATTTCCTTGCCAATGAGGGATTTTCAGCAGTTTTTTTTGCCTTTTGTTTTCTGAAGTTCCTTATTGTATCCTAACCTAATTAAGGTTATTGCCAAAGGGAAGCTGGGTAAGGGCTTCTTTTGGAGCCTGTTAAGGAGTTTTAGTGAATCAGAGCACTGTAACATTACACCAGATCAATGTTATCTAGTCTCGGTTTAGATAAAATATATTCTGTTAGATGTTTCATGTTCTTCAAAAGAATGTTAAAGACAATGCTACAGATTAGGTATAAGTATTGTCATTACATAGTTAGCATAAATAAATTTCTGACCAGAAATGATGTTTACATGTTATCTTTGCTGAACCCTTTACCTGTAGTCAGTACCTGTCAGTTGAAAACCACACGTATCTGTACTCATAGGTTTTCTCTGGGTGATAACTAATACAACAAAACAGAAACAAATCTCAAGGTAGTTTCCATACTAAGGAAAAAAAAGGAAAGTGCATAGACAACACATATGTCATGTTGAAATTGAGTGGGGATTTTTAAATACAGTTGGAAGTGTTGTCTTGTACGGAATGCATCTGGTACGGGCTTTAACTCTCTATTCCAGGTAATGAGCTGTGAAATTGAATGGGACTGTTTAGGCTGATTTACTGGGTGATTTGCAGAGGCAGAACTATTTTTAACTCTTTATTTACTGTAAGCAAAACAGCTTATTTGCTGTTTATTTCAAGGGTCTTGTTTCTAAATSTCTGTAAATAGTATGAGTTCAATAGTAGGAATATTGTTGCAAAAATTATAGTGCTGATGTTTATTTGAGTGACTAGAAGTGTGTGTTTTATGGAAAAGTGGAAGGAGTCAATCCAAGGACATTTCTACTAGAGGTTTGTTTATTGATTTTTGTTAAAATTGGATTTTAGTAACACAACAATTTTTGTATCCCAGTATGTAAATGCTACCCTTATGTTGTGTTTAAGATACTTTCAGCTACTCAGGATGTCTTCAGCTTGGTCTTTTCAGATACCTGTTTGCAGCCCCATGTAGGTTGTATACATGTGATTACTGGGAAATATTTCTATATTCTGGTTTCTCCCCTTCTTCCTCCAACCTCTTGTATTTGTATTATAGCTTATGTGATAATTCAGGACAGGGCAAAGATATCTGCAGTGTATCGGTCTTGATTTCTCTTTAGTTTAAAATCTCGGGTTTCATAACTATTCAGTGAAGCCACTAAAGTGCATATTCTTGTGGCTAATTCATGTATGCTGCTAATCTGACCAGCTAGTATTTCTTTACTATTTGTATAGATCAAATCAGATCTTCAGGTTGCAAGTGTATGAATTATGTAACTTCTATATATTCTAAGTATGTTCATCAAATCACAGAAACTGAAAGATGCCTGATGTTACACCTCATGGCCTGCAAAAGTCACTTGTGGCAGAAGTAAAGCACAGCTGCTGTGTTAACACATAGTCATTGCTCATCTGCAATTGTTCTTCTAATCTCTGCGGTTTTTCGCTTTCACTAAACTTAAGCGTTCTTTGTAGAAACTCGTGGATTATTTGTGGCCTATGATATCACTGAGACTTGCTGAATTTTTTTAATACTGGTTGACAGATGAGTAAGTTCCTCTTGGTTTCCTCCTTCTTTATCATAGGAAGTCACATTAAATTGATTATGTGACTGAAGAGTAACGATACAACCACAGGAAATCCTGTGGCTGAAACCAGTTTTGTTCTCTGCTTGCTTTTGGTAATAGCGTTGTATTTGCAGAATATTGTCTTTGATTTAGGACTGACTTGTACTTTGACTTTTAAAAGGTGATGCTTTTTGCAATGCATGAACAAAATGGCTAACTTTTTTTTTGACCTGAGGCATCTTTTGTAAGAAAGATTAAGGATAAATAGTAGTATTGCTGATGAGAATTTGTAGGTGAAAATTTGGCAATGTAGGTCACTTCAAACAAAGTGATAGTTAATAGTGTCAAATGCAAACCCAACAAAGGAAAAATAAATACAGCATGTGCATGCTACATTTGGAGGCTTTAGAAAGGTAAGAGGTGCATGGAGGCACGTAGGATTTCTGGCTCGTTGTTCCATGAGCTGGAGCAGTGAGCTGGTTCAGCTACACAAGCCCTCATGCTTGTAGAAAGTAAGGATGTGTCAGGAGAGTGAAATCATCCTGAGAACACAGCACATTTAAATTGATTTAAAGAAGTCCACACTCTCATTCTTGATCAAGAGTAGTTTATATCTTGTCTTGAAGCCCTTACTTTTAAGATATAGCAATATGTAAGTTTCTCATTAATTTTTGGTTGAGACCTGCTTTTCTGTGACTTTTAGGTACAGTAATAACACTGTTGGGTGTCAGTATCTTTATAAATTTTTTTTTGATTAATGCAACAATGAGTCTTCAGTTACAATGCAGATTTTCCCCCCATCCCCCTTTCCATTTGAAAGTACTTCAAAGGCGTTTGTTAGCATGCTAAGTAAAACTAGGGAAAAACATTTCATCAGAATGCATTTGCTTTCTTGCTTGCACATGCAGTTACTGTTAGGCCTTGGTTAATTTCTAAATTTGGGGAATAAATGTATCCCTGACATAAAAGGGCAGAGGAAGCATAAAATGTTTCAAGAATATTTCTCCTGGCCTAGCGGAGAGTGTGTGTGGTATTATCCTGACCTGATGGGCATTATGAACRGGGATTACTGTGGCAAACAGAAGGCAAGCTGCTAGTATTTCCAGACTGAGGCACGCTTTAATGACAGGAGGGGAGGGTGGCTGGAAAACCACCAGGAAGAAGGGACAGGAAATGCTGAGGTGAGCACCCACAAAGTGTTGATATCCTTGAAGTCCTTAACTCCCGTGCTCTGGACAGTGACTATCCGATACTGCTTGTGTCTGTGGCTCACTGGATGTGTACAGCGTTGGAGCTGCGCCTCCTGAGCCTGCCTGGGAAGCCTTGCTTTTGTGTCACTGTCCTGGGTCAGGACCTGGTGCAGGGATTGATCCCTTGAGTGAGATGTGGATAGCTGCCCCAGTGTTCCTCAGTGTTGGTTGTTAGAATACACCTCCAAAGCCCCCTCAGGGCCTTGTATATCCTGGGAACTTGTATGGAAACTTGAAAAAAGAGGGGAAGGAGGCAGCATCAGCAGGGACAAATTGGGATAGCAATACTAGGCGTGGAAGTTCGGGGGAAGTTGATTTAAGAGGAGTTCCGGTTTCTTTTTTATTTAAATTCTGTTCCTGTAATTCTTTCTCTCTTTATTAGAGACCAGTACATACAGTGTCTTTTGGAATGAGTAGCTGTAGAATTGAGAAAAAGTAGTAGTTGAAAGATGATTGAAAATGACTTTGCAGAATCTGGACTGAATTCACTTCATTTCCTTCCCAKCTTAAAGCATGAAGAGCATTCTGTGATGTAATAATTGTTGTTGTCATCAGTAATAAATTTGGGGAAGAAGCATGCTGTTTGCAAAGGGATTTATGATGACTGGTTCGGAAGTCTGGGCCAGAGGTGGGAATGTGGGTGGCTGTGCTAACCTGCTTGGGTCATCAGAGTGTGTCTATGAAATTTATCTGGATGAGTAGTCTAGATTTGGGTTTTTTGGGAAAATTTCCGCTTTGAATTTTCACAGCGAAGAGAAATGATGTTTTTTGATATCTCACTTGATCTATGTTTTTATACAGTCTTCTGTGCAAAATCTAAAGGTTGGGAAGGGGAAAAGTGCAAAAATTTGTTTGATTCTGTGTATTTCTAGGTGACAAAATAGCTAAATCCTGTCATTCAGCATAGTTTAAAGCTTTGGAGAGTTAGCTGCTCTTTTTTGTAAAGTACTTCAGAGAAGTTTCAAGACTATCATAATTTAATCATAAAATATACTGTGTGGTCATATGAGCAGTTAAATGTAATCCAGCAGAAAAAAACCAAACAAAAACCACCTTGACCRTAGTGACCTTTAAAGGAGACCACTGAGCATGAACCTTGTGAGACTTGAGAATGGATGAAACTGAGCTGGTTTATGTCAGCTGGAGATGTGCCTCAGTATTTAAACTGGAGCAATTTATTGTTCTGTTTCTTCTCATGCACACAGAAGCAATAATACTGTACAAGTGTGGGAGGGTGCGAACACCCAAAGTCCAGAGCAGTACCTCTTCTCCCAATCTCTTCCTTTCCTCTACCCTTCAGGGTTATTTAAGGATTTACTAATTAGTGAGAAAAAATGTTAAATAAGAACACTTTCTTGCAATCGATACCATCCTTTTGAAATGGCCTCATTAGCTATTTTGTCACCTAGAACAGCAAGAATTACTATCTACACTGTATTTCTCAAGCCTTTTAATTGCCGTGACCCACTCCAAAATTTTACAGCATTAAAAACCCATAGCAGCATAAAAAAATGTGAAGTTGTGCAATTCTTTTCTTCACATGTATATCAGAAATAAAGATATTACTAAAATTGGATTAGGTCAAAACACTTGATTTGTATTCAAAGAGGAAACGTCTTTTTTCTCATAGCAGTTGCAGGTTGAGTGGAAGTGGATGAAAGGAGTAAAAGCAAAGCTCTGGTGGAAGGAAGAGAAATCATTCCTTGGCAGGACAGAGTGTCTATCTGTAGCAATTCTGCAGAAGATGTTCATAAACTGTAGATGTGGGCGTGGAGAGCAGGCAGAGCAAACAGTGAACAGTTCCTGACTATACATGGGATGAGACTTGAGCTAAATTCCTAAACGAGATTAGCAAATTGGTTCCAATATACTATGTGAGGGAGTGTTTTGAAGATTGTATCCAAACAATCCGAAAATAACAGTTTATTCACATATATGCTGTGAATTGTGAGGAGTTGTGAGGAAAAGAGCATAAACAGGAGGTACCTAAAATCATGAAAAACTTTATGCAGCACTCTTYAGGATAAAATGTTTTAAGAGTATTTAGTACAGTAGAATATTTTGGATCAAGAGACTGAAGGCATGTTGACTTCATATATTAAAAAAGCTGTTAAATGCACCTTTGTGGTTTTCAGTTCATAGTGTGATCTTCATACTGCCTTGAGTGGGCTGAAGACCTGCAATAGCTCTGTAGCTTTAAAGCAAGCTTTTACTCTTTGCTTTTAAGCGAAACTTTATCCTAAACTCAAATGAAGTGAGTGTTGCATTTGTGCAGTAGTGAAAGATGAAAGAAAAGTTCTTTTTCAAGTGAAGTTTGAGAAATTGCTTTTGGCTTTGATTATTCATGCATGTACTATAGAACCTTAACTCACCTGACCAAGTTGAAGTAGTACAGGCACCTGAGTGTGAAAATAATGAGAAAGCAACTAGCTTTGGACTCTATTCTGTGGAAAGTGTGACTTCAGCTGATTTACCAGCATCAGCTAAGGCTCCAGGATCTTAATTTCCAGAGGAAGCATTTTCTATTTATATTACCTAAAGAAGCAGAGTATGTGAGATTACTTGGAATCCAGCAATATTAAACACTATTTAGTGGTGTTAATGTTTTAATACTTTTTAAAAAAAATTTTTTTTTTAGTTTTTCCAAATTAAGTGTCTTGGAAAATAAATACTGAAAATCAGATTCACCAACTAAGTGAAGGACATGTTCATGTTGGAAACATTCTTTCGAACTGGTGTAAAGCTGTAGGTAGTGCCAGGACTTGTGCAGTAAAGTTGTACCTAATTATGCAACACACAGCTCTTAATGAGATCACGTGACTAAGGACCTGCAGAATCTGTAGGCTGTATTTATTTTAATTCATTGAATTCAATTACTCATATAATTGTATGGAAATATAGGTATATTCATACATATATGTATGTATGTGTAGGTGTGTATATAGACATGTATATGTACACACAGATAAATATATATATATTTGGGTATTAAAAAAAAACCATCTACGTGCTTTAGTACTTTGGTCTTGGTTAAAATTTTAAGACACAGTTCCACAAATTTCTGATACCATCCCCAAACTTAGTTCCCAGCAAGAATTAAGATTTTTCTGTGCTCACTACATGGAAAAATCGAATAATTCTCTCTATGATTTAGCTGTTGAGTATGTTGTGCATATTACTTTTTTTTTAATCTTATTTTCATGTTTTTGATGGCTGATATAAAAGGCCACTGGAAAATGTGCAAAGACTGACTTCAGAAAGCTTTTAAAATCAGGCTGTTACTAAACTCAGAGTAATGTTTTATTGAAAAAAATGACATTATCACATCAAGCTGTGATGTTCCAGGTGCTTATGGTATTTTGTCTTCTACATTTTTGCGTATGTATAAAAATGGTTGATCAAGCATTTTAACTGTGAAGTCAATTCCTTTTTAGTTTACAATATTGATACTGTAATAGATATTTTAATGCCTGAATTCTAGAAACGAATACATAAAGTTGATATAGTATATAGTAGAAAAACAGATAAGTATTAAAGAAGTTTTTACACAGATGCACATACTTGACAGAAATTATATCAAATTATTTTAATACCAGTATAAAATGGAGTTTGTATTTTATGTTCAGTGCTCTGTGCACATCAAGTAAGAAGAAAAAGCTGTCAGAGGGAAGGGGGGGCATTAGAAAGAAAACATGTGTAGTGTACACATAATTTTTTCTTTGTGAACTGCTGAGAAACTTTTAATTTAAAAGAAGTGTCACTGCTTGAAATAATATATTGATATAAGTATCTACACTGCTCAGAATATATTATTTGAATCTGTTATTTTAGAACATTCTAGAGTATTTGGCCATTTAAAATTTTTAAGTTTTAAGATTTGGTATGGCATTTTTCTTTACTAAGTTATCAAAGATATTAACTACATAGAAGGTTAAAAGAGCAGTATTTGTGAACTGTTGGCAAATCTACCTAATGTTACCTTGTTTTGTCTCCAGTACTGAAGTCTATTTGAGATAACAGAATTTTGAGGCTTTTCAGCTGTTACATGTTTGAACATTTTTTGTTCCATAAAAATAATTTGCTTCCAAGTCCTTTGTGTAGGGAGATATTCAGGAAACCAAGCCTCTTTCCTCCAGGAATATTTGGTTTTGTTTGCTTGTGTCAGTCTATTTTGCAAATGTGCTATCACACAGACTTCATACTTGCTTTTGCTCTAATGCAGSTTGTCAACTCTCCTTATAAATGTCCTAGTCTCACATGAGATGTGTTGGATATTTGCAGAGGGAGTGAAGGATTGTTTTTCGTTGTTTGCAGTCACCGGCTGAATCAGAGTTTAAAATACAAGGTGAAGGCGGTTGGAGGGTGTGCGGTTTTTTGTCTCCTAGGAGAAGCTCTAGGCTGTTGTGCTTGACAGTAATGTGAAGGTCACCCAGCACTTCCGAAAATGTAATGTTGTGCTGCTCCAGTCCTTGATTCTGCCAGTGCAACTACATTCATATGTGGGTTCCTATTAAAGTACTGTGATAGCCAGCAGAAAGGCAAAGGTAGCGTAAGTCATCCTGCTGGTTGTTCTGTGAGGTAGTTTGTCCCATTGGCATCGCTGAGGTATGGAGTTTAGAGGTCAGGAGAACAGCCTTGGGAAGCATGGCAAGGGGCAGGCAAAATCTTCTCTTCTGGTTCTTGTGTAGCACTGCCACTCTGGCAGTGACTGTGCCAGGGAATGCTTCCTCTGTGTTTAATAGCTTTGTGCCATTTTTTATTAGCATTAGCCTCCTCCCGCCCGTCCTTTTTCTCTGTTTCGTGGGAAAGGTACTGCGTTTTAGGAAGGAAACTGTTAACTCGTCATTCTTGCACTTTGGCCTTTTATTTGACATTAGTATTGTTTTGGTTTGTACTATATTAGTGTTACTTAATTTGTGCTTTATGTAATCTGTGAGAAGTTCAGTTGTTTACTGATACTGGGGCTATTTAGTTACGTAAAACATAGTAATAGCAAGAGGGCAGTGTTCAGGTAAAACATGACTTTCCAAGCCTACCTCAAATTTTATTTAAAGTTGTGAGGCCTTGCTTGATGTATGACTAAGAACAGAGAAGATTTTTTTAAAAAGTAAAATCTCAAGACTGTTGGTATAGCTATAAAATCTTTAGGGCCGAGCTCTGTATGAACTTGTGTAGCCCATTCAGGGATAATTGGATTTCATAATCAGATACTTGTTTGGAACATGGATATGTACTTTACACTGACTTAAAAATGAAGGCACTGATCACATAATACTCAGAGTAGGATCTAGTTGCTGAACTTAATCTCTTTCTTGTCTAGACTATACAAAACCGATGTTAGTTGAGTTTCTAATGGAAACAATTTTCATGAGCATTTGGTGCCCTTGTTGGAGAACTGAAAATCCAGCTGTGGGCATATTCAAACTCTAATATGTGGACACAGATTAAGGTCCTCGTTGACATTAGAACAAAGTCATGCCATTCACAAAGCTATTTGTTAAAAGTTTATTTAGACATTTTGAAGATACAGCAACATGGTTGGAGTAATTCAACATATTTTGCATGAAATTATGTTGTTAAATTGTAACTGGGCAGCAAAGCTTCTGCACCTGTAGTAAATAAGTTGTTATCATGACCCTTTTTAGCTTTACAGCTAAGAATGAAAGCTGGGAGATGGTTAAAAAGAGCTGTTCAACAATAAACAAGAAGAATGTGTCGAGTCTTACAGGAGCTGTCACAGGAGTGAAACTACTTTCCTCTCTGAAATCTGTTTCACTGTTGATCCAATGGCTGGTGTTTGGAGCCTTTGAAGAGTAATGCCCATTATGGTCCGCAGGAGCAGCATTCATCTCTACTTTTAACACCAGCTGACCGTTTCTTAAAAGACTGCAGCTGTTATTTACTCAGAGCCATTAGCTAATTTGATTTTTTTTTTGTCTGCTGCAGAGATAATGAATCATTTTTGCTTCTTACTGGGTGCTATGCATACATAAATTATAATTTCAAATGTTAAATTACTCTGAGGCCTTTTAAGCAGTACGTTGTTGCAGTACTAAGTGTAACGGAAATGAGGTACCAAATGTAATGTGCTTAATTCTGATTTCCTTTAGTAATAATTATGCTTTGTCTCGGTTTGTTAAAATCATATTTGTGAAGCAAGAAAATGATACGGCGACTGTGCACACCTTGTGTCGCTTGAAGGTCATTTAGGCATCCTGACAGCAACAGTGAGAGGTGTGTTACAGAGCAAATTGCAGTAGGGGAGGTTTCAGCACAGGAATCAATGCAAATGCTGAATTACGAGATTCTGTAGCGGTGATCTTTTCAGATAGCTTGGAACAGCTCTCACATAGAGCTTTACTAGTCCTGGCAAAGGAATATTGGCAGATCAGTGCAAAGCTGGATCTCTTGAGCTGGATTCCCTGTGTTGTGCAGCTTTTATTTGTTCATGTATCTTCATTAGCATAAAAGCTAACGAAGCTAATCAGTATTCAAAGAGGAAATTGTAAAGGRAAATGGATACTAGACACAAAGAAAGCACGGGATATTTTGGTTAATACAGGTGATGTTTAAATTGTAATTGAGCATTAATGTCCACATGTATCTGGAAGGGGCGTATTTCTGAACATGCTTATTTCAAATGTTCTGGTTTAATTTTTAGGACAAAAATGTATGTACTAGTTTATTACAAYGTAACTATAGTATTTTTCTGGTATCAGTTACTGTGGATAGGCTGTAGACAGTTTAAACAAAATTGTGGTTTCATTATTTTGGTTTCCTGACCTCTTTCGTTTTTGTTGRGGGTTTTTTGTTATCATTTTGACCACTTCAGAAAGAATCTCTGTTATCAGCTTCCATAGGAGAATCAGCTCTGGAGACATTGCCCTAAGTACTTAYGCTGTTGTGAGGAGTGGCATTGTTTTTCTGCTGTGCTACAGTTGTTATCAATATGCATTAACGAAGCATTGTGAGGTTAAAGTATTGAATGAGTGTGGGGGAAAGCTGTGGTGCTTTGCAAAGCCATGCATTTTAACAGGGGCATTATAKTTAATAAATAGTAAAGTAATGACAGTAAATTGAATGTCTGATTTAGTGTTTTTAAAAAGATTTATTTATAGGGGTAATATAAACAGTATTTGGTATCCTTTAATACTAGTTTTCTACCTTTTGGACTTAAAAATAATTTCCACTGGCGCTGCAGACTTCTGTACAGAACATTTAAGTTTGTGATATCCATGTGTTTTTCAGTTACTCGTGAACTTTTGCAGGCCCCAAAGTGCCCACAATCCAGAGGCCAAAGACTAGTGTTTTAGAAGACTTGTCTGACCAGCAGATGGAAGCAAGAAGGGAAGARAATTTGTGTATCTCTTGTCTCTCCTTCAAGAATTTTTGTTCATGACTAAAATAAAASTAGATTGAAGAATGTTTGTAAGAGCAATCCCCAGCTCTGTTTCTGAGTACTCGGAGCAGTCTGTAGATAGGAGTAAAGTGCTGAGGATTGAATTTTTGCCCTTTGTTTTGACTCAAATAACTGGACTTACTGTGTAGTTGGAAATACTTTTCACATATTGCTATTCCTTAGCTTGTGGTCTTGGATAGTATTCTTTTGTATGTTCACAGACAGGGATGACATTCTTATGACTACTCTGGAGCCTGTGTTACTGGGTATTTTTTATTTGTAGATGTTTTTAAGTCCCTTGACAGAATGCTGGCAAACRTAAAGTGACAACATTTTTGAAGTTCAAAGAAATACTCCCGACTGAAATCCCCAAATTTTAACACAACTGCTTTGTGTGTATGCTCTCTGATAGCAGTTCACATGTGTGCTTAGCACAAGCTTAGCATAGTCAAATGGAATATCTGCATCTTGAGTATAGAATCTGATTGCAGGGCTTTGAGTGGCAGAAAGATYCTCTCATGCTCATTGGTGGTCAGGACAACTACATCATTATAGTTTCTTTGCTGTTAATGTTTTTTATGGTAATTCATTTGCTAGTGCTTCATTAAGCATTTTCTTCAGAGTGTAGGAAGTACATTTAACAAGCCCAGTACCCAGCAGTGGGTGAATGTACCTGATCAGTCTGTAGGTTTTGTTCACATGAGTAAGTATCCCAGAGGAAAGTTTTGCCAGGAAATATTCCGCCTTCCAGCTGTAATTGAATGGGCTTGAACAACAAGCTGAGACAGCTGGGTCCTGTTTTGGTCTTGATTTGTAGGGACCCAAGGGATTGGGAGAGTGGGAAAGAAATCCTGTGCCAGTTGAGTGAGTTCAAATGAGGAAAAGAGAGCTTTGCTCCCTCGACTGCTCTGCATTTCAACTATTAATACAGCAATAAAGCCTATTCAAAAAGAGTTCTGTGTTCTTTGTGTTTTTTTTGAAAGAAGGCTTGTGTGCTTAGCTATTGTGTCTTTTTTGAAATTTAATGTCTTATCACATGAGGCAGAATTTTCCAGGTCAACCACCCAACTTTAATCATGAGATCTTGTAGACTGYAGGAAGGAAGCTGAGAAGTCCTCACAATAACCAAGGAATAACATCCTATTGGAAGTGTTCTTTCACGGGGTCATTCATATTATAATTAAGAAACCCCAGGAAACAAGTAGTTAAAGCAACTTTTTGAGCAGTTTAAGTCCTTGATGTATCTGTATTTAAAATGAGTTTTCTGTGTCATGAGGTGTAACAGGAGGTTTTCCCCATTGCTTTTAAATGTTGCTCGGTTCTGAACTGAGCAAATATACTATACTATACTATACACTTCTGATCACTATAGGAAGGTCAAATTGCTGTTTTCAGTGAGAACACTAAATCAAATTTTTGCAGGTTACATTGCAAACATTAACTGCTTAGTTAAACTTTGCATTTGCATCAGGTTGACCTGTTGTTGRCAACGGTAAAYAGCTATTGCTCCTGACCAARTCAGGCTGCTTTAACAAATGGGTGTTTAAATTAGTTTGTTCAAACCTAGCTAATATGATTGTCAAATGAAAATATGATGAGGGTAGAAGTGGGGCAAAATGAAGCTATTTTTGCTCAGAGATCAATTGTGTATATTAAGTGAGAGTGAAGAGTATGCAGAGATTTGTGAAAGAGCTGCCTATTTTCAAAAATGGCTCCAAAGTCGGAAGAGGTCATAGAATCACAGAATGGTTTGGGTTATAATGGACCTTAAAGATCATGTTGTTCCAACCCCACTGCCGTGGGCACCTTTCACTAGACCAGATTTCTCAGAGCCGCATCCAACCTGACTGTCAGAAGAAAATAGTGTGTCTGTGCCACAGTGTAAAGCAGAGGGTCCTGTGCTACCAGATTCATCCTAGCAGAGCATCTTTACTAATATTAATGGAGGAACAGCTCTGTGCTGTGGTGGCTTGATGACTTCTGCTACTACGTTTTAAGTGGGTATTACTGCATCATTGTCTGCAGTATACACAGGCCCTGAGTTTAGACACGCAGCCAGAGAAAGCTAAATCCTCTTATTTGTATGCTGAATTGAATACCCGGTGTATACAGACAGCTAAATGTAGGCTATTAAGTTGAATTTCTCGGAGCTGCTGGCTTTTCTTACATGATTGGGTGCCCCCGTGGCTAGGGCTGGTCTGATGCTGTAGGTCAGAAGTCCAAATACAGGTGGCTCTGGTTTGTACACCGCTATAGTGATTTCATGGCAGGTATCCTCTAAAGGTACRTAGAGCAAAAATAGATGTTCTGGCTCATCAGTGTAGTGCATCTTAATAGCCAGCTGATCTTGATGCTTTTCATTAAATAGTCAGTAGTTTGGTTTATTTACCAAACCTGATGGTGTCTCCATGTGTCTCAGTGATGTGTTCTCATCTGGTTATTTGGATGTGTAGAGCTGTGAAAAACTTCCCCACAAGTAGCTGTGTTCTTGCAGGTATGAGTTGTAAGCTATCTTAGACTGATAACTTCTTAGCTAAGGAGTGTTTTTCGAGTTTTGTCTCATGTAATATTTAATGTGCTCACAAATTATTATTTATGTGGGTATTGCAACTGTTATGAAGTGTGGGTTTGTTGTCATCAACTTCCCTTAGGCCAAAAAAGGTTATTCTAGAGAAGAGTATGCAGCGTTTCTTCCAAATAAAATTTCACTTGATGGCAGCTAATTTTATAGAAAGAAGTAAAAAAAAATGGGGTATGAGCTTCTTCTGAAGTGGTATCAAAGTTCTGCTRTTTTTATTTAAGAGTGACACCGGGCATAAAATCTGATGGTCTTTTTGCTGCCTGCAGATCAAGAAAAGTATATTATTTGTATTATGTTTAAATTTTTCCCATGGACAGAATAGCAGAATTTAATAGACAGACAAAGCCATGTGTTTTCACATTGTYGTAGAAGAATAGTTAACTCCTTAGTGGAGGCTTATTCTTTTATTTTTTTCTGGACCCAAGTTACTCTGCGGTGCTGCTTACAGGCAGTACTGGGAAAAGCTGGTTTACATTATGTATAAGTGTTCTTTTAGGGGCAATCTCACTGTTGTCATGTTTGGTTTGAAACTTAGATAGAGAAAGGGGAGACTGGTGCTTTGAAGGTGATTTTTTTCAGAATATTTTACATTGGAGGTGACACTTGCTTTATTTCAGCCTTTGAAGCAAAGGAGCTCCATAGTGTCAGGGTTGTAGCTCGGGAGAGCTCTCTGGGAGAAATTTTTTTCTGAGGTAAAAGGTCTATATCATATGAATTTGTATATTTTAGCTTTATTTTCTTTTGAGATTAGAGGAGATTAATTTTTTAAAAAGGCAATTAAAAATAAAGTGTTTCATCTCTACTTTTTGGTGACTTTTGTTTATAACCAGTACTAAAAGCATTTGTATTTCTCTAGTGTACTAACAGCAGTGCTAGCACTTTTTTTATATTTGTACAATATGCAAAATTGTGTATCTCTTAATAACAACATGTAATAAAAATAAATGGATATCTAATTTTCTTTTATGTTGTTAAAACTTAATTGATACTTGATTATTTCTTTTAATTCTCTTGTATGATCCCTGCAATGAGTTACAGATTAAAACATCATGCAAAGAACCCAGATTAATGAAGATGTAAGTAAATAAAATCCTAATTGATAGATTGACTCTCCCRGATGTTTGGTAATATGCTTAAAGAGCCATAAAGCATAGTTGGTATATGTTTTATTTGAGACTGATTTTAGACTAGTGACTTCTTAAATGCATATCATTATAATAAATAGTGATGTGACAAGTGGCTTTTATTTAATTATTTGTCTTAAGAAGAAAATACTGCTATTTTAGAAGCTGAGCTAGAAGCAAGGAAAGTGGTTATCACCTTTTTTAACATAACAGAATGTGAAAGCTAGTTTACTGTTAGTGCACAATGATATAAATAGCAGCAGCAGCAGCCCTGTGGGGGGCTGGAGGGCAGGAGAACACTGCGGTCACAGATTTGCCACCTTGGTTGCTATCCAGCCTAGTTATGTTTGCTGTCAGGTACTTTTGGACTTTTAAATAGAAAATAAGGTGACTTTGAAAAGGAGAGAATAGCAGAAGCGACTGACTAAAAGGATAGAAGGTGGCAAAAAGAAATTGAATCTTCTTTTACATGGCTTTCCTRTTTCCTCTGGGAGGAAATATGGTCAATCATGTCAATAACAGTCCCCTATTATTATTGATTAAATAACAGCTGGCTTGTTTYTATGGTGTCTTTAACTATTTAGTTTTCAAAAATAGAGTGAAATGTTCTTGCCTCAGGAATGAAAGGACATGTTTATACTGGTGTATGTGTTGTATCAGAAAATTTCAAGAAGAAATCCTGCTTTTTACATAATGAGCTTAACAAGACCTCATGCATYTTGTCAGAAATGGACCATTTTTTGCAATGGAAAAAAGTTTTTTCTTCCCATTTATTGTATCTTTGGGTTTTACCTTGTGATTTTGTGCCAGTGAATAATTCAGTAGGGTGAATATACTGTTTATTTCAGGAAAATAATATAACTATATTGTTACTCAACTATATATATATATGTAAAAATCTCTACCCCAAATGAGGCAGAAATAGTTAAGATTTCCCTTACAACACAGGTTTGCTCTTTGGTGTCATAAGGTCATTCTAAAATGCAAAGCATCCAGAGCTTTTTGTTAAAATTGTTCTTTTACCAATTTGCTGAACTGTTTTGATCCATTCATATATTCTAGTGTGTTATTTTCGTAAGTCAAAATGTGATTTTGAAATGACAGTTCAAAATTTGTGTACAGGCTGTGCTTAACTATGTGCATGGGGTTCTGCTGAGAATATCAGGTGAGAACTGAATGTTGGCTGCCACCCTGCTTTCAGCTTCTGAAAAATTCAGGCCTGTTATCTTGACAACAAATTTGTGTGACTGAGCACGCGTGTATATATATGGCATTTGAAGTACTTCACTAATAAAATTGGCCAGGAAATAATTCTTTTCCGCATGTCTAAATTGATAAAGGACTCTTTGCAGTTTTGTACAAGTACAAAATATTTGTTTCTTGAGTCAGTGAGAGAAATTACTATTCATGGGGCAAAAATTTGTTTACTTTGTCAYGTGTACTTCAGGACTTGTGGGATGGGAAACAAAGCAAGACTTCCTTTTCCTGGAGGCACAGAAGCAGGATTCAGGGGAGATTTTTATCTACTGCCTATATTTCATAAGGAAGAACTGGGGAAAGAGCTAAACAAACCACCATAAAAACCTGCATGCCTCCAGTAAGCCATGGTGATGTTTCCTTCTCTCTGCCTGACTTCAGGTAGTGGGAAAAATGGCTGATCATGCCCATAATATGTGGAAATGCCCTCAGAGGCATTCTGGTGATGTCAGTCAGGAATCCTCCCTTAAATATCTTTTGCACTTTCTTAAAACCTCCAACGAGGGAAGATAGAGTTTAGTTCATTAAAATAAATTAAAAAACCCCAAAACCCAAACCAACAGAAGATACAAAAAAACACCCCAAAAACGTTTTACTGTCTCTGAGAAGAGGCTCCGCATAAGGATATTTTCACAGTATTTCTTCCGTGATGTACTTTAAGTTCAGATAGTGAGTAGAATATATGAAATTTCAGGCATGAAGAAGGTGGTTCTTTTTCCTTTGACGGCTTTTATGTRTGCAGCTTCATAAATTCTTCATAGCCACCACATAGAGGGATATGATTTTCTCTGTACACTAAGTTGGTTTAGGTTAATTTACTAGTTAGTATTCTCTAATGTACTGCTCAGTTTTTGGAATGAAGTAAAATTTATTGAGTAATTAGGAAATTCTTGTATATGGTATCTGGGCAATTATATTTACATTTTCTTTAAATCTGTAATCTTTGGTATTTAAATCAATCGCATTTTCAGAAATAGTTCAGAATCTTTGAAGAAAATATCTGAATTATAGACTCATTTTCAATCTAGAAAAGATGACACTAAGTAGATACTAAGTAGATATCAAAATTATTTCTTTCAGATACAGGAAGCTTGCTTGCAGTTGTACAGCATTCAAACTTGGCCATGTCCATGGTTGTTTCACAGCCCAAGGGATGTAATCTGAGTTATTTGTCTTCTGTTCCTCTAAAAGTTGGGACATAGCAYGAGGGCCTCAGCTGTTCTTTGGATCCCCCTATTTTGTTATCTTTGTAACCTTCTGCTTACATTTCAAATTTGCAGTTAAACCTATAGTTAAAAAACCCCACCAAACGGTAAAATCTGATGTTTTTATATCAGTTCATGTCTGCTGTAGCTCTGTAGCAGGTGARGCATACTTCCCACCTTGCGTGGAAACACAGGGATGGTGTCTGCTAAAGAGAACAAGCAGTTGTAACGCAGGGGACAGAAGAATTTTTTCATGTTTTATCAGCACGCCAGGGCTGCTATTGTCTGCTGAGTTTGGGGCCAGGYGTTGAAATACGTTTGTTGGATGTTGGTTTTCTTTGGTTTCTTCTGATGGTGCTCTCATATCTGCAAAGAGCCTGGGCCACAAGAATTTGGATGTGTCTGAGGAAAACTTACACTTCCTTCGCTCCCCAGACCACAGTACAGGCTGAGGGGGAGAAGTCTATTCGGAGTGCTTCAAAATTGCCTCCTCTGTGCATGGGTTCARCTGGGGTCTTAAAAAGCAGAGGACCTCCTTGAATGCTGCCCTCATCCTTAGGTCTGCTCAGACATCTGTTGTTTTGTTGTGGGGTTTTTTTTAAATCTAATCATTACTTTTCTAGCAGAGGATTCTCTAACTTACGTATAAATATCTTCATCTGGCTGTGTAATTGTATTAAGATACAAAGGAATTTTAGGCTATGAGAGGAAGGAACCTTTTGGAAGAAGGTTTTAGGTTTTTTTCTTATTTAAAAAATATCCATATACTCTTTAAAGGATGTGGAACTTCCATTTTATGGTTCCTGCAGCCAAGGGTGCCCTTGAGCTTCACATTCCCCATCAGCCCCTCCTTGTTGGTGAGAACAAGGCCTTGGTTGCTGGCTGGGGTTAAGCCACAGCACGAGCATACCACGTCTTCCTGGCTCCTCTATAACTTGGAGAATGAAGTTTTATCATCAGTGCTTTCCAGGATCCTCCTGGATTGCTTATGCTCTGCTGTGTTGTCCCTCCAACAGGTATCAGGGGAGTTTCAAGCTATTCCCCCCATCTCCCATAGAGAAGAGATGCTGCTGTTCAAGAAGTTATCTAAATTTGGATTTTTTTTTCTCCCTTTGTGATCCTTTTGGTTGAGATTTGTTTGGAGGCAATCAATTGATCGAAGAAACTTGATGTTACCTACAGGTATGCCCTTCCTGTGGAATATATATATATATACACACACACATGCACACGTGGCGGGAGTGCACACACACACACACATATATATAAATAAATTCTTTTGATAGCTCTGTTAACACGGACTATTCTCTATTATCTATGGACAGTCAGATGAGCTGTCGACTTGGTTGCAACTTCCTTCACTTACCTACATCATAATTTCCTTGTCACTGTCCCTTCCTTTTGAGTGCAGCAGCCTGTTTGCTTACTGTGATTCAGCTCACTCTAAGCAAATTTCAGCCCACCCACTATTCTTCACCATACACAGTTGGAAGTTAATAGGTTGACTTTCAGCTGGAGAGTGTACATTTTTTAGTCCCCTGGTGATTCAGACTGGTAATGTCAATAACTTGTTGACATCCTKCGGTGGCACTCATCTGTCAAGCTTGAATTCTGCCATTGTGCTTTCAGGCTTCAGGACAGACATATTCAGGAGGTGGGTGTGGATGTGGAATTTAGATTTTACAAAAATGAAAATTCCTTTTTTTTTTTTTTGTCCATCTTAGATCTTCTGGAGCTGTGCACATTCTCTGTGTGTTCTTGAATAGAATATCTAATGAGTCAGAAATTACTTTCCCTACTTACTCAAGCCTTTGGGAGTAAATTTCATTAGGCCTTGCTGACTGAAGTGTATCTAATGTATTTTCTTGGTTTTTATTAGTATCAGCAGAGATATTTGTGATTTGGTTGAGCCCAAAAAAGCTGAAATGCATTCGTCTGTAGGAATGTCACTCAGATCAGGCACTCAGGTCAGTGCACTGGGGGAAAACTGCCCTGCACTTATTTCAGACAGCAAGTACTTGTCAGTCCATAACTTTGACAAATATTGAATTCACATTTCTTCTAAAATGTACTAAAATAACTGTAAATGGGGAAAGCACTCCAGCATGAGTAGCTCTTAACAGATGGAGCCTGGGCAAGCTCTAGTGCCAACTGGTAAGAGTGAGGAGAAGCTGAAGCAAGTGTTGTCTGTTCTAATGACTGGCAACCCAAGTTACTGACAGTCACAGTTTCCCCAGTTCAAGTTGAATTCTTGAGATCCAGAAGAATTTTAAGATAAAGGCATCCATTTATCCTGAGGTTTGTAAAGAACTCCTTTAACACGATATCGATAAAAAGTTTGTTTCTGCAGAGAACTTTATACTTTACTGTGACTTATGTTGGTGCTACCATCTTTGAGCATGAATTAGGTTAAATCAAGTGCTAGTATTTGGTTAAAACAAATGCACTTTCCATTCTTTCTCACACAGAGAAGTAGTTGATTTAAATGAACTGTTGTGTTGAGCTAGAGATTCTGTTGACACTTGAAATAGTACTGAGCGGTTCATTATTTGAAATTTATAAAGGAGTAAGGAGTAAGACGTATTTATCTCTGCAGTGAATGTTGGTCCTTTGTAGATTGATACATAGAGGGGAGGCACTGTACTGTGGTTTATCCAGAAAAATGCAGGGAGGAGACAAAAAAATCCCAACTAGGGAAAACTCACAATGACATGCAGTATCTGACTCCAGCAGAAAGAATCTTTTGCAAGGGTTGTGGAAGTCATCTGAGAAGGCTTGGTTTTGGATGAGTTTTGATATTGAAGATCCCAACAACTTCATTGTAAGTTAGGTGGGTAAGTTGATCTTTGATGAAAAGATGCAAGAGATGTACGTGGAAGTACTCAGAAAAAAACTATAGGAAAGTAGTTTTGTTTTAAATTTAGCTCCAAGTAACTTCATAGAAACAAGACATGAAAAAGTAGTAATTGTTAACATACACAACTAAGCTCACTCACTCTGATCTGTGATTATCTTATATATAAAGTTCAAATTATGTTATAAGAAGGCGAGGCCTTTGTAGTTAAATGTATATAAATACCTGTTCTATTAAATCAGGAAACAATTACAATTAAAAGCAAGAAATTAAATTTATTGAACATTTCTGATGATATGTCTTATTAAGATGCTCCCTATCATTGTAGTTTTGTCTGCCCCTCTGTAAATTCAGTAAAAATTGAAGTACAAGCAGAATGAGGAGTGAGAAGGTTGAGGGGTTTGTTTATATTCATTACTCCCATTTTATGGGCTTGGACATCTTTCTAGTATACAAGGGAATACTTGATTCTCATTCTCTGAAGTGTTGTTTCTTTTCCTTTCTCTTGTAATGAGCCGTTGTGTACACAAATTTCACAACTCTGTCTTCTGTCTGAAGTTGGCAGTTTGCATCGGAGTTCGCAGTTATGCAGTCACAGGTGTCCTGTTGATTTCAGTAGAAGTCAAATGTTTGCATTCTTCTAAGGATTTGGGCCCAAGATGGGTTGAAATCCCACTGCAGTCATTTCTGAAATGAAGGTGTATTAAATTATTTTCCTAGGAGAAATACTCTGTGGATGTCAGGTTTCTAGAGAAAGATTTCTCAGCTTTATGAAGTGAGATCTCACTTTCCTGTGAATCATCTTTTCCGTATTTGTATATCAGAAGAAATCAGAGAAGTCGTTACCCCTGGACTTGCCCAAACTTTTTGCAAAATATTTGTGTGTTTATCTATTTGCTAAAAGACCTGGAGGGAATACTCAGTTCTCACACAGTTGTATCTACTGGTTACACTAAGAGTCTGGGCACAGACTCTTGTTTAAAAAAACCCTAGAAAATAGGAAAAGAACAAATTACGAAAGAAGTATTAGTATGAGCAGAAGTGAGTAATAAAACTTGGTTTCCTGTTAGTGGTGCCCTGTGATTGACTGGAGTCCCTGAGTTAAAGGTTTTGTCACAATTACAGCACTTGTGTGGGGAGATGTCTTCTCCCATCCCTGTGGCTGGTTCCCAGGGTGTTGCCTGGGGATTAAGGAAGTAAGGCAGTGTGCTGTTGTAGGCTGTGTGGGATTAGGAGTCTCTCCTGCCACCCACCTACCTTTGCAGAACCTGCAAAAAGTGACTTGTCTTTGAAACATCTCCCTCTTGGTTGTATCTGATTCATGTCGGGTGGTGGGTGGAAGGCATGAGAACACCTGGGTGCAGACACGTGTGCTGCGACTGCAAGAGTGTTGCTTCTTTCCAGTCTGTGTCACCTTCCTGACAGCAACTCRTGTATATTTATGTCTACAGGGTTTTGGTGGTGGTGACGATGCTTAGTCAAAATTACTAATTTAGTTATAAACCCATATCTGTCTGAGAGCGGTTGTAAATCTAGAGGATGAAACCCAAATGTTTGTGAATACTGCCTCTGTTACAGGTCTTTGGATGGACTGCGTTCTGCCCCTCTGGTTTGTTTGCTTTTTATGGACTAGGTACACAATGGCTATTGTAAACACCAGCCTTCCRTTTGCTGCCAGATGTAAATTTTTTAATTTATATGCCTTCATTATTTGAAAAAAACAAGAAAATAATCTCAAAATACCTTATTGTATGAAAGAGTCCTTTCCATTTCAACAGCTAGATAAGCAGCCCATTTCCTCTGAATGAATATTGCTAAAGTAGCTTACAGTAGTTAATATATCCGGACCGAATTCAGGTTTTCCAGGTGTGTGTTTTTTACTGTACAGATGGTTTTCGAATGMATTTTGAGATAAATTGAGACTATTCAAACAATCAGTTGCATATTACGTTTTTATGATAAATACAGGAAGATTTTGGGTGGAAAGAAGTATTAGTATAGAGTAGAAAGTTGGCAATGTATAGATAGGTATGGAAAGGCATCAATTATGGGTGAGTTCAGTCAGTTGTTGGGGGAAGTGATTTTGGAATTCTTGCATGCATTGCATTTGAATGCTAATTTTCCCCTTATGTTTGACATTAGTTTCATAAATCAGTTTTATTTACTAAGATATAACTAGAGAATTTGAAAAAGAGCAACTTAACGGCTTTTTTGTTGTTGTTGATGAGCAATGTTGTGAAACCAAGCTGAAACTAATAGGAATGTTTTGTGGTAAATTCTGAGTAAATACAGACTAACGATCTAAAAATAGGTGTTAATGACGGCAGGAGTTGCCACACTTTCCGAAGGATTTGAGATCAGGGGAAAAACCCGACCAATATTCAGACTGTGGGAAGGGAAATGTTACAGTTCTCATGTTTTTTGTAATAGGTAGGGAGTGCACTGTGTTACTATGAAAATGATTTAGCTTTGACCTGGGACTTGACCCACTTGCCAGAAAGAGTTTAAAAGTAATAAGCTCTGTTTGTTAACTGTATGGATGGATGCACTCATGACCCATATATTCAAATATAACTAATTTCACATGCTTATTTGATGCTTCATTATAATTAAACTTCAGTTTTAGTGGAAGTATCCAGATTGATAATATTTAAAAATTATAAGCACTAACTGAAATTTGTGTATGTTACTTTCTTCTGAAGTGTGGTTGTTTTATTCAGGGAACTAAATTACTCTCTGGTGAAAACTGCTGCTTTTTTTCAGAAATTAATGAATTTGTGTTCCGTGCTGTTCTGAAAATGTATCCAACTTCCTTATTATCCCATTACTTATCTCAAACTTGTTTGTGTGTGCTATGTCTTGCCGAGGCTTTTCCTTTCAAGTTTCTAGCAAACAAGAGTTTTGAGATAAAACTTGGGTAGAAGCATTCAAAGAATTTTCAGAACTCAGTGAATATTTTATGTATTTAGTATCATATCTTGCAAAACATTCCTTCTCCAGTGTATCAGATGCATATAAGACCATCTCTCCTGTCTGTACTTGAGGAAGAAAGCTTACAACAATTTTGAAAATATGTCTAGAATTCAAAGATGAAAGAGTTTGTATTGATCCTAATTGTTCTCTTTGATTAGTTTATAGTCTGAAACTGAAACAGTCAATCTTTAACAGAAAAATTGTTAATTTCACTGGCTGTCTCCTCTTTCGGTCTTAAGTTGATAAATAAAACCAAATAATTGTAACTTCTTATAAAATTACTGTATTGTCATAGAAAAATTACCTTTTATCAACATAGCAAAAAGCAAATCTTCCATCTATGTAGTGTATCACAGCAGGCTTACAGCAGTACAGCTTTGTATTACTGTAGGGACTAAGACTCAGACATGACTCTTAATTTAGGCTGAGCCTTGCAAATACGTGCATGTAAGAATTCATGGTTTTGAGGCCTCTGTTATGTCTGACTTGTCRTTGACAGGGATACTAAAATAAGTGATGTGCTCAGTAGCAGAAAAGTCAGTTCAGATCTGCCATTAATGAATCCCTTCACTTGATTCATTAGGAACTCTGAAGGTTCAATTGGAAACAATATGCCCTGAAAGGATGGTGTGAAAACATTTCATGTGTAGGTAATAGAAGCATAAGGGTGCTTAAAAACAGAACCAAAATACTGAATAAAAAATAAGTGCAAGATTCTTTTTGGTTTTGTAACTAATTAGATCTGTCAGTCTGGGGTCCAGAATTATTCTTTACTGCATCCTTGGTGTTACTAAGAAGGTGTGCATCAAAGCAAAAAAGAATCTCTGACACCTGTACGTGCGCTTACAGACGAATGTGGTTTGTGTAGGAACTTACTGCTTACAGAAAATGTTTGCTATAGAGTGGCTACAGGTGTTAAGAAATATATTTGTCTTCAAAATGAAAATTCTGTTAAAGTTTGATTGATATTAATGGCGGTGATTGATCTTTATGGCGATGATTGATCTTTTTTGCAGTAGTAATAGGTTTTAGTGATTCAGCTGCATTGAAGATAAAATGATTAAAATTGCCGTGAGGTGAAGTGCGGTCAGAATAAAAATATCTTAATCAGCATTATTTTGCAGTTATCACTTAATCAGGAAGAAAGTGAAGATGATTGTAGTTGAGAGATAGAGTGCCGGATCTGGTGCACAGTTTAGATACTTAAGCTTTATGATATGGTCTTTATTCTCAAGTGGGCCAAATCAAGTTTATTRTAGGCAATTTACATCGTAATGGTACTGAACTTTCAAACGATTAATTATTTTTTTATTTTAATTGCATTAGTTTTAAGGGAACTCTCAGAGTGCTGAAGTTCCAGGATCTTTGGAGACCTTTAAGGAGTGTGGTTAGTGTAATAAAGAGCTGCTGTTGACGTCATAATTCCCTGAAATGTCACAAAAGTAAGAACAGTTCTTGAAACATGACTTAATTTTGAATTGCAGTCTTTTTATCATTGTGTCAATGCAAAAGAACCGGACAGTAATGTACATGTTTGATTGCATTACCCAGCTTGAAATAAAAGGAGCAAGAAAATGAGTAGTTTGCAGATCTTACAGTACAAATAAAATAGGGTGATGGCATTAGAATGGTGTGAGGTATGTGTGAAGTTGGAGCTTAAGCTGTGGAGGTGGAACAGTTTCTGTGAACATAGGAAAGGTGTTTCTTCTTCTTTTGTGACTGGGAACTTGAAATTTTAATAAAAAGCAGTCGTGGAGATGAGTCTTGCTTTAACCTGGGCAAAATTCCTTCTCACAATGCTAAGTTCCTACTCACTGTAGTTTTTAATATTTCCATTTGGCATACATTATATTGAAGTTATTTTTGCTTTTTTGAATGTTGAACTTTATTTTAATGTTTGAACTTCAGTTTAATGTTATGAATGCCGGACTTCATATAACATCTTTGATTTCAACTGTTGTCCTTAAGGGCAGAAGGAGGAGTGTAATTGGGTACATTTGTCCACGTTCTCCAGCTCTGCTTGGACCTTTTGAGCTCTGTTGCAATGCAAATATAAACAAGTGCCAGTGAAACCTGTGGTAATGCTTATGAGCAGGTTTATGCAATGCTTTTAAAGAGGAAACAAGGTATACTGTTCGTGTTCATACCGTGGGCACCTGCCAGCAGCATCCTGAAGAATTTGCCTGCTGCTGGAGCTTGGTTGCATTGCTGGCTGCCTTCTGAGGCCCTTGCGGCTTGGTGGGAAGCGTCTGCAGGGATGTGCACAGAATTTGGGGGTAAAAGTGCCATAGCGGAGGAGTGAGAGACAGGACTCAAATGATTTGTGTGCTGTGTGAGACTTGACAGGTGTACATTTTGACGAGTTCTAAGTGTAAGTGTATGCTAAGAATCTATGGCTGCACAAACGAGTCATTTTAGAGAAGGAAAGTTTGTGGAGAGTCTGCTCACTCCCCTTCTCACAAGGATTAGAGCATATCCTTTAACTAATTAAAAGAGATTTAAAGTGCTTTCAGTTTTACAGTGCTTTTACAGCCTTTTTCCTCATCAAAACCAAAAATTAGTAATGTTAGTTGCTCATGTAAGACGTAATGAAACTCTCAGTATCAGCAAAAAAAATCAAATGTCTGACCTCAGTATATTTGCTTTCCAGATAACTTCCTTTAAATTAAAATTCTGATTTTGGCTGATGTTGTGTRTCTCAAGTCCTTGTGCTGGTCCATGCAGGGAGCAACAACCTGCAGCACTGGTCCTTCAGTGAGTGAGGATCATGTACTAGATGCTGTGGACCAAATGCTGTGGTTCCGTGGACCAAAGTTGCTGGCTTTCTTCTGGTAAAACACTTCCATGCCAGCACAGCATGCAACAGAATTTCGAGAGACGATTGGTTTCTATTTTTTAATTGAGGGGATTATTTGAATTATAAATGAAATATAGATTGAACTATTTTTKAATTAGGGGTGCAAAAACATGAATGCAGAACAAGGAAATTAATGATGCCTCCACAACTACTTTGAGAGAGTACATATTTCAGGCCTCTRCATTGATCACAACAATAGCTGATCTTTAGAGTGGAGTGCTGTTAATTGACACATTCTTTTTCCCTTTTTCTTTGCTTCCCCCCCCCTTTCTCATATAAGTGTGGTTGCATACTCTGTTTATTGCACAATATTTGATTTTTTCTGTKATATTCATCAACACATAGTGTTCCACAAACAGCTCTTTTTCAAGAATCTACTCAGATTAGGTGTTATGTCTGCTTTACATAATAAAAAGTAATGCTTTGAAGAACTAAGAATTTTACTTAAAGTATTCATTTTTGATGCCTGGTTTATTTTGATTTTTCAGATCATTTAGTAATTCTAAACACAGTTCTGATTGGTTTTATTTACAGCTTAAAYGTCCAGCATTTTTTTGGCAGTCAAATACCAGCATATTGAGTTACGTGTCAGGTATTGAGGAATGCGAAGTTAAAGCTTGACTGTCGGAAGTGTGATTTTAATTGACTTATTTCCAGCTCTGTGACAGCATGGGGGATGGAGTCCAAGCACCATTCTGCTTTATAAGCATAAGACCACCTTCTTCCTTCTCCTTTGTTAGCCTTTCAGGATTTCTAAATATCGCAGAAGTTTCTTCCTGTCTGCTCTTGATTTTCTCCCAGAGCATTTCCACCCTCTTTAATAGGTGGAACAGGAGTCTTGTAGCACAGTCAGTTAAATCTTGCTTCAGAATTCCAATCCACAGCAGGATGAATTAAAGTTCAATATTTCACTTTGCTGCTGCTATAATAATATTTAAACATAGGGTGGTTTACTGAAATTCTTGGGACGAGAAAGAATGGTAATATAAAAGAGTAATGGCCAGATCTTGATGTGGTATGGAAGTGTTGTCCAGATCTGCAGTGGCTGTTTCATGAACACAGGGATTACTTTTCATCTGAGTCTGAGGAAGGAAAAAACAGAACTACTCTCACATGTTTGGGAAAGATACTTTATTTTTCTCTCTGATTTTAAAGTTCCTGTTGAAGAATATTTTGTGGTAGCTGTAGCCAAAGATGTCTGGATGGTCTCTACTTGACCTTSATATGAACACAGTGGGATCCAGAATACTGTGTCTGTCTATACCATAGTACAGGAATTTGTGGACATGCTTCTCATTCTTGGAAAATGCCAGCTTCTTAACTTGTATTTAGGGATGTTGGCACTTCACTTTTCACCAGGGAAAACATGTTAAAAATGTTCTGAGGGAGTGAAAACTGAATCTTAACTGTTAAAACTGAGAAGGGTTTTTTACAAAAATGTTTTTTACATTGCCTTAACTAATGTTCTGTGGTTCAGCTGCTATCGCTGTTGACTACAGTGTTTCACCCCAATTTCCTCCAGAGAGTTGGCAGAAACTGCAACAAAGACTTCCTGGCTGTTCTGCCAGCCTTAGGTGGGTGGAGAGGAGAGATTTCTTTTCCGTCTCCTCTCAAATTATGCTTTAAGCAGCTCTGCCTTGCTGATTGTTAATTGCTTCCCCTTTGTTTTGAGAAATACTGTTTATTCTGGGAGTAGTTTTCTCTCACACCTTCTTTCTGGAGTTTTTTGAAACCTTCAGTTATGGTCTGTCTAAACTCAAAAATGCTATTTACACATTCCATAATCACAGCTGATAGAAGCCAGTGGAAAATAAATACTTTAGGTTTGGACTGAGCTTGTAAGGTAGGAACTTGTTAAGTTCCTTTCAGGAATTTAGCAGAAATTTCAAAACTGCAGAATGCTTTTAAAAAACAGAGCTGTCAATATATTTTTCTGCTTTGGGTTTGCGGTGGGGTTTTTTTGGTTAGTTAGTTGGCTTTTTGGATTTTTTTTTTCCCCGAGGACAGCACTGGAAAGAATTAGAGAGCTTTCTGATATTCAGTTAAGTGACAGTCTCTTAGATTATGTGGTTTTTCTCATTTGCATGAGGAAGCCCTGTGTGTGTTTTAATAAATATTTTTATCTGGTGAAGGAAAGGGGGTTTTGTCTTGAAATGGCAACCAAGTAGTTTCCTGTGGTGGTGGTTTTCTTTTCTAATCTGTTTAATTCATAATGAACTTTCACCATTGCTGTTGACAATTCTGGTGGTACCGCTTTGAATTTCTATACCTTTGGCTTGACATGGCATTTTACTTTGAACAGTGCAGTGGGCAGAAGGCTGGGTTTGCTGTGGGATACCTGGGTCACTAGGGAAGCATGTTTTATAATTCCTTTGGGAAGTAAGATATGGGTATCTTACTGTGACCTGTCAGTCAGGAATACAGTCTTCCATCTGAGCCAGCCTGTTTATCCAAAAGCAACTATAGCATCAGTGAGACACCAGGAGGAATTCCTAAACATGGTCCTGTAATGTTTTGTTTTCTATTTAAATCAGTCGTGGGGTCACATTCCCAATTGGTGCTCCAAGTCTGCAGCACTTTCTTTAACAGTCAGCATGATCTTCATCTCACTTGGATTCAATTTCACCCCATGCCTGCAGCCCCCCCTGGTTCCCTGCAGTGCTGTGCTAGGGAGGGAAGGTGGTACTAGCAGGTGAGAGAGAGGGAAGGAGCTCACCACTGGCTCCTCTTCSCTGCCAGCAGGTTAGCCTGGAAAAATCTGAATTCCAGGGCTAGCCCTGCCCAAACTCTGCAGACAGAAAGTTGGAGCTGGAGGGAGAGTGGGCAAGGCAGGAGCACGAGACTAACTCTACAAATAAAGCATCCRGTACTGCTGGTTTATTATTTTGATGTCATTTGGTATAATTGTGATACTAAACTGCATTGGGCTGTCAACCATGTTGCCGCCATCCCTGTGTCAGCCCTTCAGGAGGTGGACTTCTATCTCCAAGAGTTTAAAARATAACCCCCTTAGTATTAAATATGCTGTAAGCAATGCTAGTAATTGCTTCCGCACTGGAAATATGATAAACAGACTGTTGAAGCTCAATGTCACTGCTGCAGAGCTCATTGTATTGCCTCGTTTCTGCTGGATGGTTGTTGTAATTATAATAAAATCCTCCCTTTCCAGGCCGGGGGGTAGAACATATGTTCCTCTGCATGCCTGGCTTGGCAGCGAGAGTCCTCCTGACTGGTTTGCTATATGTTTAACATGTTACTTCTGATGGAGTTCCTGGTTAAATTTCAACTGGAAAAAAATCAAAATTTTTAACACTTGTAGTATTCACCTTTTACTGAATTTTATTGTTTGAATGCATTATAAGCATAAGTGGAATGAATGGCTAAAGCATAAAATGTGGGGAAAGACCCACAGAGACTTAAGTAAATTGAAGGAAGAGTCATGACAGGCTCACCTTGTTTGGAAAAGCTTACTACATCAGGACATTGGTTACCCTGAGGGCAAATTGGGAGATTGTTTTTTCTTGCCATGTGTAATTGGTTGAATAAGTGCAAGGAATCTTGCCAAGAGGGTGGTGGCGCAGTTTTCCCAGGCGGGGTGAGATCGGAAGTATTGGCCAGGTGGAGTGGCCAAGTGTTTTCATAGAACAGTTTTTGTAGGTCAAGTCTTATCTCTCCATCTCCTCCATGGAAATTTATAACAGATTATTTTTCATAGTGGCCTCCTCCATGAGTATGACTTGCCAACATGTGGCCATGGAGAATATACTGGCAAATTTGAAAGTTTTATATAATGAACTTCCTTGCTTGCTGAGCGGAAAACCAACAGGAGGAGGCAGTGGACAGGCTGCCCACATTTACCCCTCAGCTGGAGGAGGAAGAGTTCTCTTTGCCACAGCAAACTGCTGCTCCCTAATCTGTATCACACATGGCTAGCAACCTTGAAAAGGCATGTGTGTGTGGAAAAAATCAGCTATGCCTCTGTGTATTTTTGTAGGCTGAGTGAAGCACCAAAGGAAATGCCCGTACTGCCTTCTGCTCTCGAAAACCTTCAAAGAAAGTGCATTGCTCTRGTATCAACCATGAAGGAAACCGCAGCTGCTGCTGAAAAAGAGGGTGTTGTTTTCTGTCAGCTTCGTGCTGATGCTGTTTAGGGAGATGGGGCTGCGGATGAGGGCTGTGTACCTGTTTAAAGCTGCTTTTCAGGCACCCCTTGGAGCACGCTGTATTTTGAAAAGCATTCCCTGGACCGACGGTTTGCTCTCTCTGTAACGGCTTGTACGCCACTGCCAAAGTGGTTGCAAAAGGTCTGCCTGTTAACCTCCTAGTCTGGAAAGCTGGATGGATGAAATGCTGTCTGAAGATCGGCCTTCCCAGACCCTAGGCCAGGCCAAGTTTTCTGTATTTAACATTGCTGTTGCCACAAGAGCAGCAGATGTTTGCACAGCAGACAAACAACGTTGATGATAAAGCAAATTGACCTTTTTTGGAACAAGCTATTTGGAGCACATTCCTAAGGCAATTCTTCCCCTTTTTTTTCCTTTTTTTTTTTTTTTTTCTCCTAGGGTTGTATCTTTCTTCCTTAAACTGCTTGGCTCTACATTGACATCTCTGCTAGAGCTGATAGAAAAATTACAGAGGAGGTTTTACAAACTTTTCCACTAGTGCTGATACTACAAATCATTTAACCTACTCCAAACCTATTTTTGTCATCTTTATTTTACTGAAGGAGTTATAGTGATGTTTATTTTTCCAGTGTCCCTATGGGAACCCTGGAAGATTTCAGAATGTAATAATTAAAGAATGACAGGCCTTTCCTTGCAATATAAAGTGAGGAAGAGCTTTGTGGTTTAAACAGCTATGCTGTTGCTTGTTAGCAAGAAATTTTGCCTTGTACTCTAGCCAGGCCTATAATGGTCAAAAAATGTTGAAGTTGAGAACTACATGTTTGTTTTCAATCAGTTGTTTTTCAAGTTAAAAGGCTCTAATGSCTTGTTTTAATTTGTTCAGTAGTATTTGTCGGTAGTATTAATATTTGTATTCAATCACTTAGTATAGCACAGCTGAGGCTGTCCAAGTTAGACAGTACGTTTTCTTATCACTTTTTCTATTGCAAGACCTTTCTTTTAAGTGATAAAAGATTTAATTGAAAGTTTGGGGGATCTCTGTGAACTGGAGTAATATACTTCTGTATAAATTACATTTTAGAAGTATTTAAAATGTGATGTTAAACCTGCATTTTAATTTTATAACTCAATATTTTGAATAAAGTTATTATAAATGTAAAGTAAAAATATCACTAAAGTGAATATCTCTGTGTTGTATGGCTGCATCTTTACTATTTGGACCTAAACCCTGGGGTTTTTAGTCATAAGCTGAAGTTCCTGTAGTTACAACAGATGTAATTCCTGGTAGAGAATTGATTCCTGGTATCTGAGAAGTTTTAGAAAAAATAGACTTTGGAACTACTGAGATTTTTAAAGGGTTTTGTCCTTTGTAGCACTAATGTTAGTAGAGCTTTGCTGTAAACCTAAGTCCCTGCATTTTAATGTCGTTATTGTTCAGATGTGGTTTACAAAGCTACTTTAAGGACTAGGAGGAAAAAATTGTCTGCGTTTTTTTTAGGTATTAAAACTACAGGTAGCTTGTGTCTTGACTCAGTTTATAAAATTGCTTTTCTGAATAGGAGGCAGTAGGCTTTTGGACCAGGATGCATGTTAATATTCAAATTCTAAATTAAATGACAGGGGTTTTTAGCAGGATTATTTCATAACATTAAAAAGAGAAAATACTGAACTCTAGGAGAACCCAAATCAGGTTTCTTACGTGTGTCTAGATATATATAACTTGGTTGTAACTTAGGGTCATTTGCATTTGAAGCTTTTCAAAACCATTTCTCCCCATTTCTATTTAGAAATGCTGTTCTGAACAGATTGTTCTGCAGTGTGATGTCTTTTACAGCTTCTCACTGCAGATAAAGCTACACTAATTCAGTCTCTGTACAGACAGAAGTGGACATAGATGGGCCCCTGTACCCTGAAAGCATAAACTAATAAGGTTTTTATGGGCCTTGTAAAACAGTGACTTTAAAATGTGCATTTTTGGTTTTTTTGCGATTCAAGAATGTGATGGTCAGTGCCTTGTCTGTTACAAAGATACTGTCCGGGTTTCACAGATGTGAAACTAGGTGAAGTATCTCAAGTTGCTTGTTTGGGATCATTGAGATAGACTGCCTTTGAGCTAGAAATCGAACTTCATATTTCTGAGATTCCTCTCCTGATTATACAGCCTTCTATTTACTGAAGTTTCTGTTTCAGTAACAGAATTTCATTTGTGTAAAGCATTAAACATACTTTTAAAACAATTTCATAAAGAACTCTTTTTCCTGCTAAATTACTCAAAGTTTTTACCAGGGGTTCTGCTATGTAGGTTTTGATGTAGAGTTATCAGTAACTTGGATGTTTTGCGTGCATGCAGAGAGCATGTATTAATGAACCAGGACTGGTTAGTTGTAGTGCTAAATGGGGCTGAAAGAGTGAAATAGTCATCCTGAGACTCTTTCACTGCAAAGAATGCTGGGGTCACCTGTCTGGAATACAATACATTATTTTGCTCATTGCTTTCAAAGATGTTATAAAAGAGGGGGAAAAGAAGAGGGAAATGAAGCTTAGCTAATATAATACATTCAGTTTTTTCACTGAATGTGTTAATAATGTCCTGAGTACAACTGTTCTTCCTTCCAAAAGCCAAGAATTGACTATTAAGTGTTCCCTATGTTGAAGCAGTAGCAAAAATATTGCATAATACATTGTCTAGGCCAATACTGCGCTTCCACTTACCGTTCATCACCATTTTAATTTTTGATTGAATACCATATTGTTTTTCTGATTGGCAAATAAATTAATATTGTCCAAAGTGAGCTCATCGCATTAGAGTTTGCTTTTGCAACCGGAGTTATATGGCACAGATGCAGTGAATGTCTGTGAACTCAAAAGTCTGTGGAAGAACATAGTCAGCTTGACTCCATTTTTTTTTTTAAATTAAAAAAAGGCAGAAGCAAGCTCATTTCATAAACCTTTTTCTCACAGCGGTTTTGACTTAGCTCTTACTGGTCATTATTTCTAGCTTTAAACTCCATTATATTCCAATAGGGAATATATCAGCAAAACAATGCATTGTTTTTAGGTCTCTGATTGCATCTATTTTATGTTCCTGCTACCTTGCTTTTTGATTTTTGTGTGGGTTGCTTTTTTGGTTTTTTTTTCTAATGATTGTTTTTTTCCTTTGTTTCAGCCAAACCTTTTACATCTAAAGTGAAACAGATGCGACTACATAAAGAAGATTTTGAGATCCTGAAGGTGATTGGTCGAGGAGCCTTTGGGGAGGTACGTGTGTGAAGGAGGTGGAAGAGGTTGAGTAATACTCTTGCAAATCTGCAGCACTGAGGAGAGACAGTTAATAATAATACACTGATGTACAGGTTTTTGCATTATTTAGCCTGAATAGTTATAGGCCCACCTAATGTTTGATACAAGTACATCTTGATTAATACATTCTTTGACAGCTCCTTCCAAGTCTTGTAAATTTTGAGAGAAGGCAAGCTCACATGGATTAAACGACCATGTTTTGACTGTCTGATGATAAATCATTTGCTTGACTAATTCTTTCCAGTCAGGAGGTGGAGGCCAGTGAGTTACTGATGGTATAAAGATCTAATAATTGCTAATCTTCCTAATAACTATATAGTCTGAAAGTAGTTTTTAGCAGCTTAAATAGCGAAATATTGATACTGACATTCTAAGAACATAGAGAAATCTCTCTTTTCCTGTAATTTAGTTTCCTGTTTTAATGAATGTTTGAATATTTTTCCCATGTTCCTTTTAAAGACTTTAGCAGATATTAGTTTTCTTTTTCAGTAGTCACCTACTGCTGTCAAACTACACAATTTTTTGCTGCTTTTGATTAAGCCATCTCTTATTTGAAGTTGTCAGACAGGTCTGTTGATCATTTGGTTGAGGAAACTTTAATTAATAAGTGTTAGCTTTCTGCCCCTTTTTCTTAATTCTGTTGGGTGCATGAGCTTTGTTTTTCATGCAGGATGCTGTTTATAGGAAGAGCAAACTAATGTACAACAATGCCTTGTGTTTTTCATAGTCAGATATAGTGCAGATGTGGATAGTGTGTAAAGCTTCTGCAGAAGTTACTCCATACTGCCTGAAAATACATGTGAACTGAAACCCAAAGAGTAAGATTTTCTGATCAGTGTCTTCCTTGCCTTTAGAAATGGAAGTTCTCTTCGGTAGGAGAGCATTTCTGAAGGCTCTGGCACATGACAGAGAAGAGTTGTTTTCAGGYTCACTTGCATGTTTGTATTGTGTGTGAAAATCAGTCTTTACTAGTCTGTCATTATGGAAGAGTAGGCTCCTATAGGTAGTATGTAAGGAATAGGAGTTTTTACTGTAGTGTGTGTCACTACGTATTCTGATGCCTATGTGCAAATATAAGTATTGGGCAGCTGTGAAAATAACAAAAAAAAGGAGTAGTATTTATTTAGCTACTTTATCACTATTGGTTTTACTCCATCTGGAGTAAAGCTTCTTTATAAAGGAGTCTGATGGCTGAAGTTACTCATGGATAATTTATCTTTAGTCTAAACCTCTGTCACAGAGAATGTTGCAATCTCCATTTTGATGTAAACACTTCTGCTTAAAAGATTAGCCTTGGTCAGTGCTACCATAGGAGTTGCAGCTGAGTTCATGTACAGAGTGTGTTAAATGTAAGTAAAATTGCTGATGTTGGTGCTTTCTTGTCAGAAGGATCATACAYGAAACCTGCTTTATATTGTGTTTTTAAGAGAAGTCATTTTTGTCTGCTAAATCAGCATCAAACTCCACAGCAGCTAAACCACAAAGGAACTGTGGTTCTTTCTCAGGAAGTTCTTTGTGGTGAATCATCCCGTGAACAGTGAGAATGTAACTTTCCCCATCTTCTTCTGGGGACGGTCTGTGTAATTGGTTAGTTCTCCTCTTCTARGAACAGTGTTTCTTTCTAATCCTTATCTGAGGAAGATAGCATGACTCTACTTAATTGTCAAAATCTTCAGTAGGGGGAAAACTGAAGTTCTTTCAGTGAAGATGTTTGGGTTTTTTTGTTCTTAAAGTAGGACTTAATAAATATTTGGAAGGATATATGTCTTGCTAGATCAGTGAAGACAAATTTCAAGCCCTACAAAGAGATTTGTCTAAGAAAACAAATTTTGTATGAAATTTTCCTTTAAAATAACCAGTAAATATTTAAGCAAGATCGAAAAAAGGACCACAAAATTTTACTGCTACTTAAACCACCAAAACCTATATTAATATTAAATTGCAAAATACTTGTGTTTACTGAGACAGATTAAGAAATCTGAAAGAATGTATTTTCTTTCCAGCAAACTATAAATGAGACCAAGGTTGCTCTAGGTTACTGGGAGGGGTGATTTTTGTCTCCTGAATCAACATAATTCTGAAATTCTGTAGACTACAAAGTTAGTGCAAGTTTTCTTTGGCACAGTCTCAGACTTGTTCTTATTTTGATTTTACACTACTCAATTTCTTCAATTTGCATAGTCAAGAAATATTTCCCTTTTTGTTTTTACAAGTTTAATGTAGACAAAAAGTAGCTTAAACTAGTTACTGCTTATAACTGTAAGAGGTCGTTGTTCCTAGTTTTGTTTTTCCCCTTACCCTTTTTTCTGCTTTCTGAGAAGGCTTCCTTTTTGTCAAATTATTCACATGCCCATTCCCTTTGCATGCATACATTTACTTATTTACAATTTTATGTAAGAGTGCTGTCTTTAGAAAACACAGATGTTTTGCTTGGGGGAGGAGCAGGATTATCATGGTAAAATTAATAATGTGGGCTTCAAGTGTTTCATTGTGCTGGCATTGAGCAGCACGGTTTGAAAAACAACTCAAAACAAGAAGACTGTAAACTTGGGAGTTGAAGAACGCTGCTAGGAAAGGTGAAGCAACTGGGCAACACCTCGTAGTGATGTCCCTCAGAGTCTAAAAGTGCAGCTTAGTGGAAGTTCTATCTAATACCAAAATTTTCAGTTGATCCTATTACAGCTTAAAAAAAAAATTCAGTGCATACTTAGCGTTAGTAAATACTATGTTCTTATGTTGGTGGTACTTTGAAGATGATGAATTTTGTACCTTGAGAAYGAGCAAGTTGCTCCTAAGCTTTGTCATACAGTTAAGAACAGTACCATTCTTTCCTGTCTGCTTGTTCTTTCTGGACAAGAAAACCCATGCTGAATCTTTTTTTCTACTGTTATTTTTCTTCTTTTTCTTTTTCTTTCAATTATAATAGCTTCTGTTCTAGCTTTTTTTCCGTGTAAGGCTATTGCTTTTTAAGCAAAGGAAAAGTGCAGACAAATACCATAGAGACAAGTAGCCAAGCTTGGAGCAGAAGGTGTCTGACAGCATGCCAAACTATACTGCTGTTTGTGGGAAATATGGAAAATGGTTGGAAGAATGGGAAAAAAACCTTCATATCTGACTAAACCAAGATGTTTACATCAGCACATACCAATAATTTTTTTTCTGGGTTGCTCACAGGAAAATATAGATTAAAAAAAAATCCCAACCTTTTAAAAGTCTAATTTTAAGAAGTTCCAGTAGCAAGACACTTCAGGATCACTAGGATGGGAATGATTACCCTTTCTTCTGTCTTGACAGCTTCACTGGAGAAGGGAAAAGATCAAAACAGCACTCTGTGTGTATTTGTGCCGTTGTGTAGGTAGTAAATACCTCCGTGTATATGTAAACATTGCCTGGGTTTTAGTTGTGATTCAGAATCTTTTTTGTTACAATTAGAAACTACATCAGACTGTTCATTGTTGAAGTGTCAGGTTTTACTTTCACAGCCTTGGAATAAGCATTTTAGAATTTACTTTCATAAAGCACTGAGACACCCCCAAAAAGATGCTGTGATTGCAGAAAGATGATGATGTCTGTGATCTTTTGTGTGCGTGGTGGTTATTGATATGGAATAACAGCAATGGCTTTCACAGACTAAAAGCTTCTGACTGATTGTAAACACAGCTGGTAAACACGAGTCTATTTTGGTTCTTTAGTCACTCTTCAATGCTGTTACCCATTTGCAGAAGGTACCAAGCCCTTGTTCATGCCACAGAAGGCCTGTGTTCCAAATCTTCACCAAAGGCAGTGCTGTAGCTCTTGCAGTTGTGTCCAAGTGAATTCTGAATAGGAGACTGCAAATTTAGGCAGCTGTGCAGTTACTGTTTGTCTTTCAATAACCAAGTCCTTTGCAGAATAACAGCTTTGCACTGAGCATGCTACAGGCAAGAAATTAAATCCCTGTATTGGCCTTGAAATACATGTATTGTCTTATGCCTCTGGCTGCCTCTACTACAGTGGTTAATGGTGGGGAAAAACTTACTTTTCATGCTGGGCAGCAGCAGCTGCTCAGCTCTAGAAGCAACCTTGTAATTTTTCCCTGCAACAGTCCCCAAACCCTTAAAGGTTCCTGGAGGAGAATGGCATTGTAGCTTCATACCACAGGCTGCATCACTGGGGGTGTCCCTGTCATCCAAGTTATGTAGACTACAGTTTGAACACTGACTAGATGCAATGTAAAGGTTTTCTACTCCTGCCATTTCTCATTAGAAATTGATACAGATCATGGCTTACCAGAGTTTCCAACTAGATTTAACCAGTAAAGTAAAAAGAGAATCAAGATCAAATCTACACTGTAGGTTATGTATCACTGCAGAGGATTCATCTTTCTCTCCTAAAGAAAATTGTGATGCTCAGTCTTGGAGTACTGTGCACAACAGAGCACATTCTTTATGAATTAAAATYATTACAGGCTAAAGTAATAATCCATTTTTGCATTTCAAATCTGAAAGTTCCTAGAGAGATCCCAGATCTCAACTTGAACCTCATGTGTGAAGTAACCTTTAAAAATGTCAGTCCATAAACTAGTTTAAACAAGTAAATATAGTACCGTTCTGTCTTAYCTCCTTTTATTGTCTCCCCACCACTCCCACCCCCTGCAACCCCAGACGGCAGCAGTGTCAAGAGCAGGGCTGATAATGCACATATGGGAAGTGACAGCTGCTTGGTCTGTGAATCTGTAGCTAGGCAAGAGCTGCACTGTGAGRTACCTTTTGGTTTAGACATCAGGGTATTGGCAGTCCTTCAACCTGCGCTTTTGCCTCRTTCATGAAGCTGTTGCAGCTGATGACACATTTGAAGATGGTTGAAAGAGGTTTGCATGACACTTTCTTCAAACTGTCTGMTCCTGTATTTTCTTTTCTGTTATCGCTGTCTTCACACATAGCTGGTTTACTGATTAYGAAAGAGGTGAAAGGAATGTAGGATTCAACCTTCGTATTTTTTTGTCACTGGCCTGCAGGATGAAGATGATGATAATCTCTGTGACAGCATGTTGGTTTGTAACCAGATGCACACAGAAATAAACTTTTATCTGCTTAAGCATTAAGATCTATTTGAAAGAGAAGAGGCAGAACAGGACAGTTGGAGAATGGTTGTTAAAATGTATTGATTGTTGAACTTTTTTATAGTTGGGATGAGGGTGCTGGTCTAGTTCTGATCAGCAGCTCTGAGTTYGTGGCAGATTCATACCCATTTTGGTTAAGACACCGAGCTTTCCATACCCAGGAAAGCCTGAACTGTGAAAACATGTTTGTGTAAACTTCTTCCCTCCCTCTTTCCTAAAAATATTCTATGTTAGCTTATATTATAGCTAAACAAAACTAATATTCTCAGAAAAGGACTGTGTCAGTGAACTTGGTGAATTTATTATTACAGAGGCCTGTGGTATCTAATGTTTCAGAAGCTATGAGGGGAGGACGGGCAGCTGGGCAGGCTTGTGTTTATTAAGTTTTACTTTTCTAGAAATAGTGGATTTCACTGTTTCCCTACAGACAACAGACATGATAAAGAGCTCATTGAACTTCAAGTGGAAAAATGTTACGTCCTATTATCTTTGAAGAAAATCTAGTGCATTATTTGAAATGAGAGTGGAAGTTGTTTTATGGCAAATCTACAGTTTGATTTGTGTTTAAAATAAAAAATACGTTGTTTGTCTTGATTTAGAATCCGTTACACTGTTACCTTTTCTTGATGGCTTTATAGTTTAAATTAGTGTGTAGGACTGAAGTCCAGGAACATAAAGCATAGAGCCAGAGATGGCTTCCGAACAGTATGATAAAGCAAGAAGTGTGATGGTCAGAAATGCCGTTTTTCATTGATGGACACCTAGAAAAAATTATACATGGGGAAAGTGTGATACTTAACAAAAGCTCGCAATACACTTGGAATTTTCCTGTACTGTTGTGATGTTTCTTTCTTGATGGTGTGGTATTGTGTCAATAGTAAAAATGGGTCCAGAACACCCAGGAAAAAAAGGTCCAAAATGGCAAGGTTACATAAAAATGAAAACAATATGCATTTTTGTGTTGTAACTTATTTATCTTTCATTTCTCTTTTCCAGGTTGCAGTAGTAAAACTGAAAAATGCAGATAAGGTTTTTGCCATGAAGATACTTAACAAGTGGGAGATGCTGAAGAGAGCTGAAGTAAGATTACAGTAATTTATTCCGTGATTGTACACCTTCTTACTCTGCTGAAATGTCACTTCTCTGTCCACAAGGCTCTGTGTGTATTAGAGGGATGGAGAAGATGCTTCACTCTTTCCTGACAGTATAAAGATTAATATTAAATAAACTTAAAGCAGTTCTTCAGAAGGATTAAAATGGCCTGGAATCTTGACTTATGTGGGGCTGGATGTTTTTGACATTATGTCTTTTCTGTAATTGCCCAAAAGTTACCGACTACGCAAGCGATCTTTTAATGGAATTGTTCCGGTTGGGAATGTAGACTTTAGCAGGTATTTTCCATGGTGGAAGGTAGTTACTGAGCTATAAAAAGGTAATTGCTGAACTATAACTCACCAAGCCTATTAGTTTATCAGTAGTTAGAACTTAGTCATGGCCCAATTAATAGATTGAAAAATCAGAAAGATGAAAGTTTCAAATTAATTTGAGTGCCTGTTTCCTAAAATTGTTCATCTGCAAAAATTTGTGATAAAAAGCTCCTCATTAAAGCTGGAGTCTATTCTGTGTCTGAGAAAGGTGAAATAGCTCTTTCACCAGCCTTGCTTTTGCCTTAGCTGCCTACTTTCATTATATTACTCTGCTCTTCATAAAGTCCTTGATATAGTTCCCTGGATTCCTTTGAAAAGAAAGTTATAAAATGCAGTCTGCACCCGAACACTTGTGTATTAATTTTAGATGGAGCATGTATCTAACTCTCTAATTTGCTTTGAAATTCTTCATCTGTGCATACTAAAAACAGACTCATAAATATATAGTTTTGAGACCTCAACTTTACTGCTCTYGGGCTGCCTTGCTGTTCAGTTGCTTCCAAGTTTATTCTGATTTCCGCATTTATGTTTTAATTACATCTTGGTAGGAAATGAGATCAATGGGAAACCATCACACTTTTTAAAAAAACTGTATTCAAATTAAAGCCAATTTCTGMTGTGTGCACATCCTGTCTCTTTTAATGAAAATGTTATCACATTAAGAAGTATAAATGGCTTGCAGATTGAAGTTAGATGTACACAATGTGTTTCCTTTTTATCCAGAAATTATTCAGATACTGAGCAATCTGGCATTAGTCTTGATACAAAGAGTTATTTCTCTCAAAGACAAATGTCATTACTGTAAGTTTTATTATTTCAGTGAAAAAGAAAAGACCAGAAAAAAAGTTCCACTCTATTTTTAAATGTACYCTTTTAAAGTGAGTTTGAAAACTGTTTCTTTTCATTAAAATACAGTTATAAATAGGTTTGAAAAATTTTTCTCTATGCAAGGTATTAAAAATACTCTTCCCATGGGTCCAGCTGAATTTCTGAAAGTCTGAACCGTTAGCCTAAAAGGAATTACAGTTATGTTTTTCCATGTATTTGTAACCCATGGGTATATAGTGGAAAAAGAACCATCTGGAGTGAAAATGCATTACAAAGCATGACCTTCAACAACTGTAACCTGTCATTTTTAAATGTTCATGAATGCACGTGTTACTGCTGACGGGGAAAATGACCYGTGTTGGCTGTGTTAGCAATGTGCTGCACTAACACTGAGATACACTACACAAGAAAATTGTGCAGTCCCAAAACACAAGATAAGCCTGTAGATAGATCTATATGTTCATATACCTCTCTATCAACAATGTGGGAAGCAGGAGTCATTTGTAAAGGCAAGATGGGAATATGTGTTCAAAAGAGGCTTGAGAATGCCAGATTAAGGTTGATGACTGCAAGCCCTGAGAGCAATTGTCTGCAAAAACTTTGTTACRGTGAAATCACACTGGTTGCGAAGTTGGTGTTCTCTCCTGTATTATACAGAGCATAAATTTTCCAAATACTTGTCCCTGTTGAAAACTCAGAGACGGGATGTAGAACTGGGAACATTACTGATACAAGGAGYACCTGGAAGTGTGTGACATCTTGCTGTTACCCTCCCAAACCTGTTACCCTGAGCGTTGACAGTCACTTAAGAGTTACATCAGTGCCACGCTGGTGCCAGATGAGGCTCAGGAGAGACCAGGACAAATACTGTGCAACATGAAAGCAGTCAGCACTCCCAGGAGGTGCTGATTCTGAACTGTGAGGACATGAGGACCAAATAGCCAAGCAGGTCAAATTCTTTGCTGCTGGAAAGCCACGATAACAGTAGAGATGCAGCCATAGCACTGAGTTGGCTTTGCTGTGGCAGAGGGTTGGATCAGATGACCTCTGGAGGTCTCTGCCAACAATTCAAGGAGACTGCCTAGGGGAGATGAAGTGTAATGCTGGAATAATGGAAGCTAAAAAAAGGCTTCATTTTAAAAAAAGCCTAATTGAGAGATGTTACGGTAATTARAGTAACTACTGCTACCATCTCTTGTAATTGTTGTTGGATTTTTTTTTACCACTTCAACTCTGGCTGTTGCTGTCTCAGCTGTGATCTACTGTGGTAATAGCTGTTGCTGTCAGCTCTAGGCGTGCTGCCCAGAGGTGGGTGTCTAGAGTGCTCAAGGAATGCACGGTCTTTTGTCAAATCGTGGCAAAAACAAGTGGAGTTATATAAACTCTCTAGTAACTAATCCTATGAATTCTGTCATAACAWGTAGAGAAACTACCTGTTATTATCCTTGTGGAGACAAGAGTTCATAGTTAACTCTGTCTGAAATACGTCAAGAGTTTACAAACAAGGAAGGAAAAACATCAAGCTGAAGCATCGAACAGCTTTTCTTCCTTCTGAAGATGATCCGTGCTCATTCTCCTACCCAAGTCTATTTTTCATTCAATAACCTTTAAAGGTATTGGTTTAAAGTGTGTGTTGCTGTTTTCTCTAATTTCACTGATTTATCTCATGCATTGTGCAATGATTAAAGTATGTCATCTTTCTTTTTCCTGGTCTGCATTGTTCTTGCTCACTATTCACCAAAAAAAAGACTTGTGATGGTTTATTTGCTTCGAGGAGGGAGTTATTTTCTGCCCTGTTCTTGCTGCATGTATTCTTGTGCATAGCTCAATCTCAAATGATATTTYGATTTTCATTCTTCATTCTCCAAATCTCACAGCCAGCAAAAGCCATGCCAGAGTTCTGGTATTTTCCTATTGGATTTGGAAATCAAACTGAAAAAGTAAAAAGCAAAGGCTTGAATTTCCTTTAAAATTAGCTGTGTCGAAGATAGAAGACACAGAGCAGGGTTCAAATTGATGAAACATCTTTGTGAAGAGCAGAGCGTGCTGGAAGAGAATGTGGTCTGTGTTTTTCTCAAACTCTCCATCTGCCTTCTAAATAGAGCTCATACAATATTATTCTTTTGCACTATCTTTTGGATCTTTTTTTCTGAATAAAATTGTGTGTTGGCTTTGTTATTTGGTGCTTTTTGTTTTCTTTTGATATTCACTTCAGAACTCACTGCCTTCAMAATATTTATAGCCTTTCTTTGCTGTAGTTTCTTTTTGGCTTTTCGTATGTTTGGTCATTTTTGTCTGTCATTCTGCAAAGTTGTTTTTGCTGAGGTATTTTTTTTGCTTCTCAGGGCAAGTTGCAAGACCATCGTTGAATTAAATGGCTTGCTGCTTTGCACTTGGTKGTTTTCTTCACATTTTATCTTCTTTTGTTTCGTACAAACCTGGGTTCTACAATTAAAATGTTTCTTGGCAGTTCTTGTTCCTCCTCTGTTCCACTTGATAGGAAGGCACCTCCTGCCTCCTGTTTTTCTTTCCAGTACATTGAGGAGAAACCTCTTGGGATGTCTGATCAACAGCTTATATCTAGCAAGAGCAATATTCAATTCTGCCTGCTTTTCCTGAGCAATGGGTGTGGAGAAAACCCCAGCTGGTTAATGATTATCAAGCAATGACTACATGAAGTTATTGGCAGCTACTTTCAAATGAAAAGAACCTTGCTTATGTGAAAACTCAAGTGTAAAACTAGGCTAACAGCATGAATAGATAAAACAATGACACAAGACTCCAGATTCTAGCTCTCTAGCTCCTATTGCAGTTACAATTATGTAACGCCATTCTTGATTATTTTTCTTAATCATACATTGCGGTACTGTCATTATTGATACTTCAAAATGTTGACATTTTAGACAATGAGAAGCAGCAGCTTATTTATCCCTTTGCCTCACTTAACTGTATAGAGAAATACAACTGTTTAAAGTTGAAGGAGGTGGGCTCTTCTCATATCTGGGGTTTTTTTTGTAGGTTTTGTCATGTTTGGATAGTGTAATAAATGACTTTTTAAATGAGAGGCAGTTTTGATTTTTTTCGTCCAAATATAATGTCAAAATGTATTCAACTTGCTGAATGTTTTTCGTTATATATTTTGCTTAAAGCCTYTAATTATTTTTCTCCCCTTCAGACAGCCTGTTTTCGAGAAGAGAGAGATGTGTTAGTGAATGGGGATAACCAGTGGATCACAACATTACATTATGCATTCCAGGATGAAAACTATTTAGTGAGTGTTGCWTTTATGTATATATGGGTGAAAATGCAGATTCTTAGGTGTGGTTTGAGACAGAAAAATAGTTTTTTTATTTGTTAATTTTGTGTTCTGGACCATACAGACCATATGAGGATCTGTGATTTTGTGCATAAGATTCTGAAGGGAGGAGACTGGTCAGAAACTTTGAAAGTTTTGCTATGAATACCTCAGGAATGCAGCTTTGTTTTCTAAACCACTTTGCATTTGTTGATAAACCTTGGTCTATCTGCATATTCTTTCTTATCATTTGTCATTCCAAGTTAATTGGATTCATAAAAATAAAAGTGCACATACTAACATAGATTTTCTATTTTACTTTAAATTTTTATGATTAACAGTGCTGATTACTGTTTTACAGAGAGAAATAGGGAGTAGCCCTGTTTTGAAACAACTTACTATTTTGAGGACTTAAACCCACTAAGCTGTCACAAAACAATAAAATGTTATTGCAGCATGGAAGAATGCCACTAAATGCTCATAAATAAGAGTTGGAAGCTGTAGTTGTAGATTAAAGTGTCTCTAATGTTATTTAGTTTTCGAGTATTTTGAAAGACTTGCAAAAAGAAGCTAATAYGAGGAAAAAGAGCCAATTTTCTATAAAATTTTTTCCACTTAAAAATGTTTTGTGATACTGTTTTGGCAATATTTATGCCTGAAGAAGTAAACAACTACRTATTGATGGCTTTTGATWATTTGGGTTTTATTGCCCTGTGCTGTGGATTCTCTATCATTAGCAATTCTAATAATTTCTKAAAAATCTACTACACAGCCACAGTCATTTTTTCCTCCCAGTCTGTCGAATAAATGAAGTGCTATCCATGGAACTTTCGCAGGCTTGCAGTGTTTTGTGCACTCTGTTCAGAGTCATCTGTCAGCTCAGATACTTGGMGATCCATGGATTTTGGTAGATTTGTATAGAAACTGGGCTCTGCATTTGTGGGTCTAACTGTTGACTTAAATACCTCCCAGCCAGCTTCATGCTTTGCTAATGTGGACAGTAAAAATAATCTCATGTATTGTCTAATTCTGATCTTACYGTTGACAACATTTCAAAGAAAATATTGTATATTCCACAACAGCCTGCTAGAATTTGTTTTATTCTTGCCAGTTTCCTTGTTTTCACTAAGCACAGAGCAGGTTCTGTTCGTCATCTTTGATAGCCTGCTGGGGAAAAYATCAGTATTACTGGGGGTTTGTGTCATCACTAGTTCTCTATATGCTTTTTATTAAAATCATGTGTAACACAAGTGGCCTTTAAAAAAAAACATCTCTGTAGATTGAGCAGTAGATGTGGTTGAACAGTGGATGTTGTTTGGACCTCAACAGAGTGGAGAACTGGACAGAGAGAAATCCCATGAAGTTCAGCAAAGGGAAATGCRGTGTCCTGCATCTGGKGGGGAATAAAACAMACCCAGTACATGYTGGGGTCTCAGTGGTTGGAAAGCAGCTTTGCTTGAGGTGCTGGTGGATAACAAGTTTRACTGTGAGCCAGCAACGCACCCTCRCAGCAAAATAGGCCAAGAGTATTCTGGGCTGCAAGGAAGTGTTGCCAGCAGGTCAGGGGAGGTCCTTCCTCTCTGCTCAGCCCTGCCCCAGCTGCACCTGGAGTACTSTGTCCAGTTCTGAGCTCCCCAGTGCAAGAGAGAGATGGAACTACTGGAGCGAGTCCATTGCGAGGCCAGAGAGATGACTGAGACACTGGAGCATCCTTCACCTGAGGAGAGTGGGATTCTTCAGGACAAATAAATGGAGGATTGGGAGGGGGGGTTATCATCTATGTGTATAAATATCCAGTATGAGGGAATGAAGACAAGGGAGCCAGATTACTCTCAGTGGTGCCCGGTGAGAGGACAGGAGCCAGTGGACACAAACTGAAATACATGGAGTTTCATCAGAACACAAGAAACCCGTTCTTAATTGTGAGATACTCAAAACCTAGCTGGATACAGTCATCATCAGGCTTTTTTAGCTGACCCTACTTGGGCAGATGAGGTTGGAGTAGACAATCTCAAGAGATCTCATCCATGAAATGAATCTGTGATTTAGGATTAAATGCTCATGTTAAACTTCCACTAGTTAGTAGAATTTAATGTTCTTAAATGTATGCTTTTCTTTCTCTTGGAAGGGTGATGCTACAGTACAGTACAGTATTTGATATTTGGATGGATCTGGGTGATTGTGTACATTTAGAAACTATGTTTAAAGCTTTGAAAAACCTCCTTAAGGACATGGATATTTGACACTGGATAGGATGCTATGAATTGATGGAATTTTGTAATTTAAAATTTAGTTTTTAAATTTAGCTGCCATTGGTATGCATATGTTTACCTTCATTTGCACWGCTTAATACCTTGAGTTTCAGTTTAAGTGTTGGCTTATTTGAGGAGTTGAAGGCTTCATTGTTGTTAGGCCTACTGTATTGCTCTTGCAAAGTAGGAGGTGCAGAATCCCGAGTTTTAAGAGTCAAAATTCCATTATTTTGGTATATCCAGTACCTGAGCTGCACAGATTTTAAAAGTGCTGAAGAATGAGCGCAGAGATCCCACATCAGTTAGGAGAATCTTAAGGGTTTTTTTTCAATGTGCTTTCAAAGCAGTAAGTTCAGCTCTTGGAGATATCTGTAAAATGCATCAGTTAATAACCAATATCTGAAGTTCCAAAGGCCTAATGCCTTTTCCAAAACTGCAAAACACAAGAAACTAATACTATCAATCTTGTTCCAGAAGGAGCGTAGGAGCACCACTGAATAGAGGATATTTATCTTCTGTAAGGATTGTGAGCATAATTTAAGAAGTTTATCATTCCTGTCACAAAGCAACAGATGAAAATTTAACTGTCAATATATTTAAAATCTTGTGGAAATGCGTTTTGTGCTTTCTTCATGCACTTGGAATCAGTGAAGATGCCCACATTATTCTGTATCGAATTGTTAAAATCTTTGTTCATCACATTTATTGTTATGAAAAGTATGAGGGAAAAGAAACGGGTGTAAGATTTCTGCCTGTTCCTAATCTTCATTATAGCTGGTATAATTTTGCAGATTTTTTTCCACACACTTTAGTGTCTTTTTCTTAAAATGAGAAAGGCGAACAGACTAGGGGACCTAATATAAATAGTCCCTCTAAGTTGCTTTATCAAATTTGCRTTAGTACATCTTTAATATTTTTTTATTATTTGTGGTCTTGTTAAAAGTCACTGCTTCAAATGCAGATAGGTTGCCCTCCTGGAAACAGATTGGAGTTCTAAGCAAAAGCTTTCAGATACTCTGTACTTTGGTAGAAATTTATTCTCAGGGACATGATTTGATTCTTGGGGCTGTCCTGTGCAGGGCAAGGAGCTGAACTTTGGTCCTTTTGGTTCCCTTCCAACTCAGGATATTCTATGATTCTAGTTAATCTGTCCACAGTGATGTTTAGAAGTAATGTCTTAGCAGTGCATGTTAAATTAGAATGCTTATAATTAGTTTGTTAGCTATAATTAGTTTGATTTTTTTTTCTTCCCCCATTTGCCTTTCCAGGTGCTGTTTCATAATTAAAACAAACGAAGCTTAGCTAAAAATATATTAATCCTGAGTTTCACACTTCTCTTAAGTTTCACTTTTTCCAGTCATATTGACTGTGTTGCTAAAAGAAGTGGCATTTCATTCTGTAAATACAGTAAAATGCAGAAAGGCTCTGATTTCTTTAACATCTTTGTGCCCATTTAATGGCTAGCAAGTTTTATCTTTCATTAATACATCAGAAATCAATATTTTTCTCCATCCTTTCAATTAGAGAAGGTGACACAYTGTATTTTATGTTGCCAGGTCCTGTATCATGCCAGTAGTGTCTGGAATTATACTGTGGGCCACTGGAAGTCTCTCAGACTTTCCCTTAATCTGAATAGCCTGAAAACTTTGCTCTCCAAAGTTGTTTCTTTAATGGGAAAAGAAGATGGTAGGAAAAAAGGGAAGGGAAAGCCTGGGAAATTGGGGCAACGTAAATGAGATTACAAATTAACACAGTTTCATTTTTATAGGTCTGAGCTTTAATCCTTTACTCCTTTTGCATTCTAGCAAAGGGTATTGTTTTCATAAGAGAATCCAGAGTACCTAATATTTCGTGTTTGGTGATGGGTCTGTGGATGAAGTTGATACTGTTTTGTCATGAGGCTTACTGTATTTGGGGAGGTATAAATATGAAAAATATTCAAGTAGGCGTAATATTAAAATGCAGCTGAACTCACTAGTGTTTTCAGAACATCTGAACATCTTGGGKTTTTTTTTAATGTCCATAATAGTTTTTGCAGTGAATTAATTTTTATGCTAAATTAATATTTAGTCTTTGATTCACTCAATAAATTGTGATCCCCCCCCCTCTGTTTTCTTATCATTCCCACTCCATAGTACCTGGTTATGGATTACTATGTTGGAGGAGACCTGCTTACATTGCTTAGCAAGTTTGAAGACAGACTACCTGAAGATATGGCTCGTTTTTATTTGGCTGAAATGGTGATAGCCATTGATTCAGTTCATCAGTTGCATTATGTTCACAGGTAAGTAATTTGATCTCCAATTCCTGTTGGAGTTATGGAGAGTTACTTGATGGAGTGAAAATAGTTCTTGTTAAAGAGTTTAAGCTCGTAACAAGTACTTGCTGTGATAGTAAACACGACAGAACCAGCCTGCCTACATGTTGTGGTTATTGGAAAAATTGCTAAACTTGTACCATATCATCAGTGACATGAATGAATATCTGAATGCATCTCATGAACCTTGCACACTGGTGTGTTTGAAAGTTAATGATCCATAATTTATAGAGGCAAAACTGGAAACCCGTTTGTGAAATATGATCAGCTTTGGGCAGGTTTATCGAAAGGTCAAATTCTGTTCCTTCATTAATCTGTTCAATCTCTACTGAAGCCAAAAACACACCACTGTCTGCTTTGAATTTTTTTTCAGCATTTCCTTTTGGACTTCAGGAAATTATCTTTAAAATAAAGTGAGGGCAGCTAAATGAACGGAAGTACTTAAATTGTGGTACTTACCATTACCTTGAGAGAGATATATATATATACACAAAAATACTGCACTCAAAGGCAAATATTAAGTCATTCATATCTAGCTGTTCTGGAGACCATGACTGATTTTTCCACAGAACTAGCATCATCTTTTCTTTGGTGTATCATTCTATACTGAATTCCTCTGCACACAAGAATTACTGTGGAAAAGATTACCTTACAAGAGGCAGAATCTTCAAATGCACTCAACAGATGTACTTTATGACAGAAGTCAAGAGGAGAACTCCCAGTTTTTTAGGCTGAATCATTAAGTTGGCAGAATGAGCTCGTTTGGTACATCCATCTATCACCCTTAATTAGAGTCTGTACTAACCATGCCTTCTTTTACTGTTCCCACTTGGCTGCTTCACTGCAGAAAAGGTGGGGATTTTTGTAGTTCGGTTTTTTTTTTTGGTCCAAAAGGTGTATTGTGGTTGGTTTTGGTGTGTTACTGGGTTGTGTTTTGTTTCCTTTGAGATTCTGGCTTCTTATGAAAGAGCTGTAGCTAGAAGTGCTTTAAAGTGGGGTGGTGCTAAACTGCARATTGCTCCTCTGGAATATTTGTAAGTCTGCTAGTTTTGCTGAAGAACTGTGTCTACCTGCTAAAGAGAGCTTTGTGTGATAATGTCCTAAACAGAGTACCTATTTAGGTATTACCTAAACAGAGTACTTTCCTTGAGTATTGAAGATTTCAACTGTGTTATTTCTGCCTTTTTTTTTTTTTTTYCCCCAGGACTTGATATGAAAGGTTTTTGCATTCAGGTTAATTTGGATCTAACTCTCAAAATATGTTTGTGGGTAAATTGGTGAGATGCTGTGTACTGTTGCCAGGTCTTTTACCCAGTGAATGTGCATAGGAGTAGTAACTCACTCCAGAACAACAGATTCCTACCTTTTCCTCCAAACAGATCAAAACCTTTGTAATTCAGCACTGTTAGCACGTAATGTGCAACAGATGTGATGTTTCCATCCTCAAACAGTAGTGTCCCCGAGATGAAATAGGTGTTGGTGTAAAATTTGGGGTGAAAATTAAATAGCATTGCAGTTGAAAACAATGTGCTAATTATTATTATCTATTCATATTAATTTTTAAGAAAAAAAAAAGCCCCTATACGTTCTCAGTCCTTTGTTGTTTGATTTGTGGCTTTGCCAGAGAGCTTCACATGTTCATAAAGTTCTAAATGCCACTTTGGCATTTTATCGTGAGTGCTGCAGTAATACGATGCCTGTTTATAAAGGCATGTYTGGCAAGATTAAAAATGTAAAGAGCACTTGAGTATATGTTAAATGATCAGCCTTTGAAATGAGACCTGTGCCACTGTTAGTTTTATTAAGATGCTTGCAACGGGTAAAGCAAAAGAAAGGAAAAGAAAACACATCATCTAAATGCCACTAATGCTCTTTTCCTGAAAGTTTAACCATGGTGGCCACATCCTTTTTTGGGAGTGCCTTGCACACAGCAAAGGACATAGGAGAAGAAGAAGGAAATAGCACTAAAAGCTGGATTAATGCAGCAGCTGCGGTACTGATATTTCAGATGAATAGCCAGTATGCATCAGGATTTGATCTGAGTTGTTGCTACTGAACTAGAAACTCCGCTTTAGGCATGTTTTGGTCAAGGTTCCATTCACACAGTAAGATAGCATATTGCTTTGTTTTGTTTCCTTTTAGTGCCCCAGTTCTTTCAGGATAGATTTTCGTGTTAACCATACATAGTGTTGTACTTCAGTGAGAATTTTCTGGTTTTCTTGGAATGTTTTTGTACCTTTTAAAAATTGCATTTCTGTTTTTATTGTAAATGTGTCACTCCTCTTGTGCCTTTTTTGTCAATTAATTTTGTTTGGGAGTGATGCTGATTGCAGTGGCTGTTTGTGTGCCAACCACTCCAATGCAAATGCAAGACACTTTTCTTTCCTAAAGTACATTGGCCAAGGTTCTGAAATGTCAAATAGAAACAAACTCAGCATTACTTAAATTACCATATCKCGAGTTTTGGTGTTACAAATTTGGATGCCATTTCTGCACTAGCATTACGGGATTACAGGATGAATTTATAATGGGAAGGAGATCAAAATCTAGGTATTAATAAAATTGTGCAGATAAATCACATGGTGTTTTTGAGACTATCTCCTGATCCCTAATGAAATAAGAAAAAGAGAAGTTGCTAGCTGAAAATAACGTCAATGCTACCGTTTTTTAGGGTATTCTTAATGTTTTCTCAGGTTTTATCCACTTTTTAGTTTTGACAAATACGTGATCTAGTATTTTTGAGATAACATCTATCAGAACATAAAACTTGGATAATGTTTCATTTCTGTGAACAAATCGTGTGGTATTTTATCTGATAGCTAAATGGTTGCTCAGAATGTAAACAAAAAGGTCTTTTCTTTAATATATATCTTAGCTTTTGCCATTGTTATGCATGCACCAGCTCTGGCGTTACCAAATGATGCTGACAACTCCAAGGCTGACTTTAGAAAGGAAACTTCAGCTAAGTTAAACATATGTTCAGGTGTTCACAATGAGAAAGAAAGTACATATTTGTGTATCTCATAAATGCACAACTTTCTTGGGAGTTCATGTAAAGCTTATACCTRCCTCTCATGCCATAAATTACAAATTTGTGCTAATGAAGTGATGCTTCCTTGTAGGCCAAGGTTAAATATTGTCTTGTGCCAGTTTTCTGCAAACTGTAGTATCATAGAGAGTAAGATTTTCCATTTATTAGGAATCAATATTGTCTTTTATTTTTATATATTTTTAGCACCTTTCTTTTGTTGGGTTTTTTCCCCTCTGAAAAATGTCTCTACATGCATTAATATTAATTTCAGTTTCAAGGTTGTGTCGTTACTTAATTCCTCATGGCATATGTTAAAGACTTATATTTACATGCATTATCAAATATCCAGATGTGTACTGCAGTAAAACTCGTACCAGTTAAGATAGATAGCTACACTTCATGCATGTTGTTTCACCTCAAACACATAAAAATTGTTTTTCCTTCACCTTCTTAATGATTTTATTGGTGAAGCAGGTTTTCTCTGTTATATGTGAAGCAGAAATTCTTGGTTTGGTCTAAATCCTTTTAAGTAAAGAGAAACTTGAGTAGGCCTGGCTGCCATGGAAAGAAATTTCCCCTGAGGATTGCAGAAGATGCCCTCTGAACAGGTACAGTGAGTGAGCTACTGGTGGCTTTGCACACCCCTGCACTGTCTGTGCCACTGCCTTTTGTGCTGGCTTCTGAGATGGCCCCTTAGTAAGAGTGCATCTAAGTCTGTCCTAAATTTAATTTGGGACGTTCCAGCTTCTTGAATAGTACAGAATTATAAATGTTAATGTGCTTAAGTCATTTTCATCTTGAGTTTCTTTCCTCCACCTATTTATTCTGTGCAGGGTTGCACAGTGATTTAGGGCAGAGCCAATTTGCAGCTAGGGAGTGTTCAACATTTAGGCTCATGATCCTCTAGACCACTGCAAAAATAGTCATTTAAAATAGTTTTCATATATTGGCACACACCCACATTAAACAGTCATCTTTTTCTATTGAATGGTAAAACAATCCTTACTTCTTACTAAGAAAATACTTTGGACAGATTATGAAACACCTGTGTTAATTATTATTTTTGTTGGTTAAGTTTATGGGAGGATAGTTAAGACTATGGGAAAAACTCTTTAAGTTACATACATTTCAGGTGTTGTCTTTTGCATGTGAAAAGATGGGCATGCAAGGGATAAACACGCCCACTTCTAGAAAGTGTGTGAGATTACAGTTAGCTCCATCAGTGTGTTTCTGGATTCCTGGCTGCTGCTGTCTTTTGGTCAGAAGGATTTTAGCATTCTAAACCATCAGATACSTTTTTTTTTTCTTTCCCTTTTCTCTATCAGCTTCTGAAATTTAAGCTGAGCTTCASTGGAACATTTGAATTTTTAAAATGTAGAGCAGCGTAATTCTCAGAGGAAGTGACATCCTTTCTGAGAAATATTGAACATAAGGGAATAAATCCATTAGAGACTTAAAAGAACTGTCTATTCCCTATCAAGCCAGCCTCTTTGCTTTTAGCAAGAAGGTACTATTTGTCCTCAGTAGAAATCATCTTAGGGACTTCCCTGAAATATTTACTGTTGTTAGCAGGCAGTTGAAATCCGGGATTCTTTGTAGGATGCATTTCACTTTGAACTATAAGTTTCAGTGCCAGCGTATCCATTTTTGACTTGCTGAATAAGTGGTTTTCTGTCTTCTGGGTGTATCCCATCTTTCCTGATCATTACTTTGCTTAAGTGGAAAATTTAGGGGTGGAAGGCCCATGTAGGGAGTTAGCCGCATTGCGCGGTGTGTCTGAGTTGAGTTGGCACAAGGATGAGCCAAGTGCTCTGGCCTTTGGTAAAGTGAGCCCTCATTGTGGGTTTGAAAGAAAGCAGCATCGTATTTTAAGTGTTTACCAAACTTTGCAACAGACATAATGTTGAATACACACATGAAGATGTCCTTACAAAATGCTGAGAGTGAAGGAAACAGGGCTAGAAAAATAAGGAAAAAATAACATAACATTCTTTTGATAGTTACTGAAAATGTATTGCTTTGAAATGTGGCATGGTTTAGTTTTACATGGAATCTGCAGGACAGAAAGTTATTTTAGTGAGTGTTTGGTAAGCCAGTGCTTCCTTACAAGGTATTCTGTGACAGGGGTAGGAGAGCTCTGTGAGTCTGGGCTCTGTGTTTCTGCTCCATTTTTCCACTGAGGAAGGGCTGGATACAAAGGTTATCTGGGCTTTCATTGTGCCCTGTGAGCCTGTATGGTACAAAGGCTGGCAGCTGCTCTCATACTGTGCCCTCGGGGTGGCACCTGACGTGCAGAGAGGACTGGATGAGGTTAATGCTGTTTGACTACAATTCATTGGTAGGATTTCCAAAGGAGCCTGCCATGACCTAGAAGTATTTTGAAATAAAAGGCCYCTGGGTGCTCGGAGTGCCAAGAGCTAGTGGATGACACTGGCTGTATATCATGGAGAAGGCAAATGGTTTCTTGGAGTGTCTAGTGGGAGTGTTAATTTGAGTGAAAGCTGTGTAATGGGTGACTGAGCTGGTGTAGACCTATAYATGTATATTCTGTGTTATTCAAGCAGAAGGGGTTTAGAAACCCTAAAACCATTGCCTTAAGCCATAGTAGCCTTGAGTAGTCCTTTCAGCAGAGATGCCTTTACAAATGTATCAACCTTTTTTCTYCCATTGTTCCTCTCTTCCTGAGACCCAAGCTCCAGACATCCCTTCTGCTCTGCTGAAGCAAAGGTTTGTGGCACTGTGCGGGGMACTAAACAAGGACACCAGGCCAAGTGAGAAATAACTTTACATTTTAACTAACCTGGATCAGTTCTCCAATCTGGTGAATAGTAGGAAGTCACTTSAAGTTGGTCTTCCCAATAAATTCCATATTCATCACATTGTGCCTGGTTTTCCCCTATATCCCTTGAGTGGTACTTGGGATATGGCGATGTGATTTTAARGAAAAAAGGATGTGATAAACAGCTGGAGATGGAGTATTTGAAATGCAGCTTAGCCATTATATCCTCAGCAATAAAACCTTCCCCTATCATGTGTGATACCTCCTAAAAAAGGAGGTTGTTGATTATTGTCAGTTGAGGAAGGTCAGCAACACAGTGAGTGCACCCCTCCCTTCTCCTTGGTGAGTCCTCACCTGTCGTTTAGCTGGTACTACTACACCTTTACTAGAAAGGAGACTCATAGGAAAAGGAGGAGTGTGTAGATGAAGACTTTTTATTTTTCATGTCGATTTGTGCATCTTTTGGGTGCGATTGCTTGAAAGGCARATAGATGTGAGCACCCTGCCAGATGGTATGTAATCCCCTTTAGGTAGGAGTTGGATGTGGTTGTCGTAAAACAGAAGTGTTTAAAACCTCCCAGAAGTGAAAATGAAAGAGATAGACAAGAAATAAAGTTTGATTGAAAAGGGTCCTTTTTAACCCRTAAGGGGAAGATTATTAATGCCAAAAGCTTTCTTTGGAAAAACCCATGGTCTTCCCTTTTAAGTAATAATGTTTATAGCAACACTCAGTGGATGCTAAATGTGATGAAACTTTCCAAGAGCTCCTGCTGCCTCTGGCATAAAGATTGCTTTGACTTCTTCGGTGTTTGCAGAAAAAAAAGTCCATGTTCGAACAGTCGTAGCTCCAACATGAGATCTGTTTCAATGTCTTATGAAGTTGGAGGTGTTTATGGAATTTAATATCTTCTTCTGAAGACAAAACAWTCCCATTTTCAAGCTGTTTTTATGTGAGTTAAACTATAATTTTACACTCATTCTTTTCTGATTATTTCAAACCTGGAAATACTTCCTCCCATTACTTTCTTTGAGATCCAAAATCAACATAAGCAAAGTAAGACAAAAACATTTTCCTTATTTCTGAATTTTTGTCCCAGTGACTGTGGTTCTGAGGGTGTAATTAGCTGTTTGTTTCGTGGCCAAGATAGGGTTGGTAATTAACTTTCAGTGATTTTGTTCTTGTTTATTAAGTTCAGAATGATGCAGGCAGAAATGAGGATGGCAGTTGTGTGATAGAGTCTTCATTATTCTCGAGTTTTTTGTTGTATGAAAACTGCCTCGTGGTTTGTCTTCTACAGACCTTCCATTTCATTATCTCTTGGTGAACACAGTATTTATGTCATAACTACCTTCTTTCATAGTCTCTCCAATTTTCATTTATTAATACCGTATGTCTTCCTCGAGTTCCTCCTTAAAACGCCTCTATTTTATTTATGTGCTCTTTTCTGCCTTTTTAGTATTTGAAATACAATTGAGTTTATATTATTAGATTACATGAGATTAGAAGCTGCACAGGACATATTCGTTATCGTTATCTGACTTTGAGTGTCATGTAGATTTTTCATTGCATAAATAAGCAATAATAACTTGGCTTTAGAGTCAGATATTCCTGCAGTGTTCGTATAAAACTGTAACATTGCGATGCTTGAGTATATTACAAAAAGTGTTTTAAAATTTTGTCCTTTACCTGGTTTCTTGCTAGAGCATTCTTCCCAGTGAATATTTGGTGGATTTGGAGTGAAAATGTCTTCAGTACCTGAACTTTCAGATCTGACAAGTAGAAATTTGATGTTTGAATTTCTGAGTTGAATGGCTGTTGCCTCAACCACTAAATGTARTACTTCCTTTATTCACAATAAATTAAGATAACCTTGCAAGATATCTTATTATAATAAGATATCAGTGCAAGAATCTATTCCTGAAAGGGCAGTTCAGGAAGTATCAGTCCAAATAACCTTGTCTGCATTGAAGCTGTTCTCCAGTAAGCATTTCCCTCTTGCATTTCCAGCAGAGCTGTTGTTGTATTGCTAGAAGAGCCTACCTTGTGTTTCTTTTTAATTACAGCAAAATATTGCTGGCTTTTAACTTACTAAATGAGAAAGAATAGGTCACTTTAACATCCTGGAAATTAGAATACTGCTTACCAAGCAGATGCTTGCATAAGGTCAGGCTTGGTTCAGTTGTAGAAGGTTTCGTGGTTGGGGTTGGGGAAGCACGACCTTGCGGAGCTTTATCTGAAAAGTTGTATTAAAATCTTTATTGACTCAGGTGCTGTGATGTTTATGCTGTTCAGTTTTTCTTTATTAGCTATTGGGGGGCAGCCTTTAGCATTTCCTTGTGCAGCAGGAAGCAGTGATATTACTGCCACTGTAGCTCGGTGATTCTTAATCAGATACAGTGTGTGAAGCCCTGGAAAAGGGCATTAGAAAGGTAAAAAGAGAAAACACTGGCTACAGGAGAAGGGAAAAAAGGGAGGAGGGGCTAAAATCTGATCTAACACTAGTGAAGTTATGTCTTCCTCATATAGGAAATTGCACTTCTAGCACAGAAGGCAATTTACTTTTGTGCAAGTACAGCTCCTTTAGGGTTCTGCTTAAGTCTAAGAGCTGAAAATTCAAGCTCTAAGTTCCTTTCCAAGATATTTTTTAAAATATATATTTGCTTTATTTTTAAGTAGGCATTGTGCCTTGTGCTTTATGTCAAAAGAGAAGAGTTTTTTACATATGCAGTTTGAATACAAAGGCTTTTCCAATAACTCTTTATTCTTAATAAGTGTAATTTTAGTGTGTTTGAGCAAACAGTATACACTCTTCATTTTTCTTATCGTTACTAAATTTCTGAGATGTTTTTCTGCCAAATTACTAGAGATACTAGGATGCATTTAGACCAAATGGCATTTCTTCCCTTTTAGCCTCTGGCTACAGTTCCTTTCTTAGTCTGTTGCTGTCAGGACTTTTATGCCAATGTYACAGTGCTTATTATATTTGGATCATGCCTGTCAATATGGTTTGTTTGTTTTCTAACAACAACAAAAGCAAAAAACACATACTGAACTATTTATGTCACATGTCTGTTGCTGCATGACATAGTAGAAAAACTGTGGACATATGCTTCAAGCTTGGTCTGGCTTATTCCTGCGTGTTTCCTTGCCTTCTGGTTGGAATAAAGATTGTGCTTCATGCTGAACCTGACCAAACACATTCTGAATGTCTTATGGGATGAGAGACTTTAGGATACATTTTTATTCTTTTCCTTGATTACTGTTTTGTAAGAATTAATGTATTGTTTTCATATTCTTTCCCTCAAATTATTGTCTTTTTCCTGTGATTTAAATATGATAGGGGCGTATCTATTAATTGAGCTATTGTTTTTTCGTAAGAGTTGCTTTAAAAAAATTTAAAATATTCCTTGYTAAAAGGATGAAAGTGTGGTTTTGATCTCTAGGGGAGTGATCTTCTAAAAAAAGCATATTCTTACAATCCTACTCAGATGCCAGAGATATCATAAGCTAATTTAAAGCTAATTTTGCATATAAATATTTTGGTATGTTATGTTTATACAAGCACACTTCATTTTTGATATTCTTCTTTGTCTATATGCTGGAGTATTTTTTATGAACAAAAGATAAATTGTTACCAGAACTGCTTCCATCCTGATTAATCTGGTACACCAAAATTTTAGTACAGCCTGCAGCTGCATGCTGAGCATGTAAAGGACTGGCTCAGGGACTGAAAAGAGGTGACTTTATGTTGTGCCACAAGGACACAGTGATAAGTAGAAGCAATGAGAGCTTTATAAAGCTTTGCAAAACCAAACAAGCAAGAGCTGGAAGTTGTCTGATAGTAATTCTTGACAATTAAGTGGTGAGTAAGGTCAACTGGGCATCCCATTGAGGTGTTTTGGAGTTTTACACTCTCTGGGAATTTGAAGATAGCTTATCATATCTTCATTTAATGTATGAAGTAAGTGGAGTACAGGTGTAGTGAAAAATAAACACAGTGTGTAATTTTATATGGTGGACGTATTTTCATTTTTATGGTAGAGCAAAAGAGCTATGGAGTTTGAGTCCAGGTTAATTTTGTCTCTGACACTGTGGTGTAATAACAGCTGAGCTACAGCTGAGAGTAAGTGGAACTCTTGGATTATGAATAGTTCCATAAAGGCAAGTAGGTTTGGGGACTACAATAAATAGGGCAAAATAGGAAATCCACGTGTCCTGTATTTCAAGGACTGGTTTTTATAATAGGGCAGTGTTGCAAAATAGAAGAACTGGAAAATGTAACCTTAGAGTTAGACTCACACATAAATAAAATTTTGTAGTGATGAAAAAGAACTAAATTTCTGTACCACAGTGACTACTTGGTTTTGGTTTCTTTCATACTGTTGGASCTACAGTTACATTTTGGCACGTTTGGTAGCCTGATGGGAGTTTCTTGATGTGTAAGYTAAAAGTTTAGGTATTTCTTTTGCAGATCACAATTTTTGAAGTAATGTTTCATGCCAGTTTTGAGTATGGTCATCCTTCAAGTTATTGTTTAATCTTAAAGTTGTCAGACAACTTTATAAAACTTTAATGGCAAGGATTGTAAATATTATATGAGATGACGTTTTGGACAGAACTTGTGTTCTAGCTGCAGTAGTTCTCACTCTGCTAGAATATTTCTCCCAGTGAAACCAAGAGCCATGGTTCCATCACACCGAAAAGGTACAGATATAATACAATGATTTGGTATAGTCAGTTCCTTCTCTGTCACTTACAGTTGATAAGCTCTTAGTGTATAAGAGAAGTTTCTGCTGTTACGCTCAACAGGAAGGTATTTATATTTTACACTGTTAAGCGTAATCTGATTTCTGTTATTATAGTCTTCAGTTTAGTCATTTCTGTACGTGTGATATTCCAGTCTTCCCTGCTGTTACTGCTGCTTTTCAGCTTTGTGATACCTACATGTTTTGTGAGTGTGCATTTATTTTTGTGSCGAGTTTTAAAAYTAAAATGTTAGATGAGTTTCAAAACTGATCTCGGAGGATCAGCACTAATAATCTCTCTCTGATTTTATTACTTGTTTTAGCACTATGCATTGTCATCTGTCTTTTAGCCAGTTTCTTACCAATACCTTTGCTAGTGCTGTCATTTGTTCTTTCAGTGACACTTTCTCTCATGTGAGAAAAATTAAAAATATTTCGATTTGGAATTGTGTCTCAATCCATAATACTGCGACAAAAATTAACTGATCCTGATGAATTGTGCACAGAAATTAATTCAGATTTAGCTCCAAGTGTTTGCATGGTATAATGCGGTATTCCTCATAATCATTCTGAGTATTGGGCAATATGTCTAAGGAAGTGAAAGTTGTTTAGTGGTAGTGTAGTCTGCATGTTTTCTGCCTGATTAATTTCAACAGCTCCAAATAACATTCTCTTCCTACTCATCTGTGTCGGAAAGCTGGTATTCCTTTTAAGAATGTAAAATCAAAAAAAGGTAGGAAATTTAAGTAACAAAAGTATGACTTACAGCGACTGCACTTGTCAGCGGACTCGAAAAGAAATTACTGTCAAATCACAACTCTTATGTAAACATTGAGTCAGTTTTGAGTCAGCCTTTGCTTACCTTGTTTCTTTAAAACCAGAGTTTCTGGAAAATATTTGTCTGAGATTCTGTATTACTAATGCCATGGTTGCTTTTGACAGTCAGATGCTCAAGAGAGTTGTGAATGCTGAAATGTAAAACATCGTCATTGCCAATAGAATATTCTAAGTGGGATTAACTTGTCTCTCACCAAAAACTCAGAACTGAGTTCTGAYGATGTCATGGACAAGTAATGCAGCATTTGTGTGTTGTAGCATCTGATTCCAAACCAGACCTTTGCATCTCTTCTCACGATTTTAATTCCGATTAAAGAAAACTGATTTTTAATAAATAGTGATGTTTGACCTTAACAGTCTATGATAAATTAAAAGAAAAAAAGTCTGTCAACAAGAATTATGCCAGCTTCRTTAGAAACACAAGCAAACATAGAAGCTGGTGAGTGCAGTTTCCCTGGGGAGATAGAAGTTCCATTATCCCATTCTGCTTGTTCTGTCATTTTCCACCTTTTTCTAWGAATGTACCTACACCAAAAAGTTTATGTCCTGTAATTTTAAAATTATGTAGTAACTTTGTACTCTGACAGTAACTATATGAATGCAAACCAGATTGCTGATTTCCCTACTTACSTTTTGAATGTGTTGCCTTTTTATGTTCCCGCCTGCCAAAATTCTGCCTGTCTCAATGCATTTGTGTTGCTCAATGCTCTTCCTCCCTCCCAGTGTACACTAACTTGGATGTGTGTATCTTGGAGCATCTTGGTAAAACTAACGTGAAACTGCTAACAATGTGGAGCATTTTTGAGGATATCATGGAAAAAAAAGGAAAATGTAAATTTTYACTTTAACATTAAGTGTGTATCTTCATGTTGCAGATACTGATTTCTGTGGATTAGAARGTGTTGTGTAACGTTTTGGCTGTGCTTGTGTGATTCAGATCAATAAGCATTTCACAAACATCTTTTGTCTCTATTATTGCCTCCCTGTTCCCTAGTACCAGATCAGTGCAGTGTAATGTGTATAGAATACTATTAGCAGCATCAAAAGAATCTTCTAATCCCTCTGTTCTAGAAAGAGTGATGAAATAAAGTTGTTCTGAAACTATCAGGAAATTCCTTTTACCACATGAAAACAGAACATCTTGAACTGGATTGAAGTAGTTTCTGGTATCCTGTTAGAAATTTTGACACAACCTGATGTAGTTCTTGGGTTGTTATGATTGAAATTTTCTGTAAGTGGTCTGCTTGAACACATTGCAACAGTTACTGAAAAGTGAATGTACATTTAAGGTAAAAATGCAGCTCTTGCRTGAAATAGTTGAGATACACATGCTTGTCTGGGATTCTTACTACAGGCTTCGACTTAATTTGTGTTTTATGATAATGAGAATTCTTGGCTGAAAGTGTCTGATGGTGTGATACKGGTTTGTACAACATTGAAATAGCACAAGTAATAATCTTACTGAGATTTGTAATTACATTAGCGTAATATATTAAGTAGAAGAACTCTGAATGCCTTCTCTGCTGTGTGTTACTTTTTTAGTACATTTCTACTCTAATAGATCATCTTCTACCAAGATTTTATTTAAGTGAACATTTACGACATTGAGATCTCAGCTCTGGGTTTTTAATTGTTATATTAAAAAAAATACAAGGCAGGCAGTAGCTTACCACTGTTATATAGTTCTTTATACTCCTCAGTTCCAGGTCCATGAGAAGAAAGAAGATAATTTACGCAGAAATTTTAAGTAATTTTTTTGTTTATTAAAGGARCTAGCATTGAGTTGTCTAGCAGTTTGACAGGGTGTTGGGCTGTCTTACCTCGACTGTGCTTTTGCCAAGAAGAGTTGGACCAGATGATCATTGTGGTCCTTTCCAACATGGTATTCTATGTTTCTATGATSTATTTAGAACAGATAATCTCAAGCTGAGTACTGAAAAGGTGATAAAAATTGCTTTCTGATGTTTCAACRCAGAATGGGCAGTTATCTTTGAATCTGTGGGAAATAAGTGTTAGGCATGTGGGTAGCTTTGCTTACTTAGGAAGCATTGTTTTCCCATAATACTTTGGTAATTGTGTTGATAATGTCAAGACATGTGGAAAAACATCTCCATTTTTTAAAATAAACACCCTGCTGAGAAGCCATTTTGCTGGTGGTGAGTTCAGAAAAGGCTCTCCTGGTTGGAGCTGAGGTGCAGGCACCACTTAGGGATGATCTATCTTTGATTTCACACTTCTGAGTAAAGTTGAGTAAAACTTTTCCTTTGTTTTTTTTTACTCAGACTTTTCGTGAAGCAGATCAGCTATAACACGTGTCCAAACAAAGTTTTTTATTAACTCTGCGTATGTATCATGTTAATAAATCATTTATAGATGCAACAGGTCTACTTCCTAGTTAAGGTTCAAAATTGCTGTTCCCTGCTTTAAAATTTCTGCTTTCCATTTGGTTTCCAGAGAGAAAAGCAGTGCCTGAGTCTCAGCCAGACAAGAATGRTTAATACACACATTGAGTCAATAAGTTCAAATATCCATTAATTCTCTAAAAATTAATGTCAAAACTAGCTAAARCTGCTCATTATTCAAGTTGTGAAATGTACCTTCCGTAACATTACGTATAGCCAAAGACTTACTGTCAGACTCCYTGTTAACCATGAGGTGCACAGGAGCCAACTAATTCTACTTAAACAGGCAAGCAACAATGAGATTAACTGTAGGTTAAGTGACTCAAAATAGCAGCTTTGATCCTCCAAGTGACCAGCAATTTAAATGGAGGAGAATAGACAGAAAACAAGCATGGGGGTAAGGGAAACAAAGAGGAGGAAGATAGGAGTGACTTCTGAGGGCTTGAGGRGTGCTGTGTATGTTGTACTTTTGAATATTCTTAAAAGTTGTTCGTTCTAAGATAGTATTCTCTGACTAAATTGTGAATTCAGCCACAGCTTTCACTCAGTAGCTGCAGTTCTTCATTTGACTCTATCTTTAATACAGCACATGGAATTGATGCACACCAAATCAGTAATACCTTTAATAAAAGAATAACCATTGCTATGAAGTGCATGGTTTCCTACTATATGTTTTCTCATTGTAACTTGATATGAAATCTATTGTTGTATTCAGTGATAGGACCTAAAAATGAAAAAGCTGGAATTACTTTCTGTAGTTTTCTCTGAGATGCAGACTTGTGGTTTACCTGGGTGCTTCAGCAGCAAGCTTGACTCTTGCCTGAGTACAAGCTTTTACCACTCTCCCCTTCAGCTGTCTGCACAAGATGCTGCTTTTAAGCATTTTAAAGACTAAAAAATTGTCTCTCTGACAAACTCCTCCTTGCTGCAGTTAATGGCTTTTGTATGAACATCAAATGTGAAAAAGCATAATAGAAAAAAATAAATTGGTTGTTAATAAATCATCAACAGGCAGGCTAGGAATTTGAAGCACATCTTCACATCCTGCTGTTCACTGTTTTCTGTTCTGTCCCTTCTGCTTCCATTCATGTTTATGCTCTACAGGAAAGAAGGGTCAAGGAGCTGGTCTTTCAGAGGAGAAAAAATTCCCAGACTGTATTAGCATCTTGCTTGGTATCCCATGGTCAGATGAAGGATCATAGCCTCAGTCACTTAGAGAATTCTCACTCAAGTTCTCTCAATCTGAAAAATAGATAGGGTAGAAGAACCCCTGAGTGCAWGGAGTTAAAATGAAAATCCAAATCCTCATTTTATAGGCCAGAAATATGTTACTTTGAATGTAATTATAGTGTCAAAAAGGAAAGCATCCTACTGTCCCAAAATAGCAAAATAAGAGAAAAAACRTCTTTTAAGAAGTAGTAAAACTGTTTTTCAGCTGGTCACAGGAGACTTCTGGAGAGTCTCCTAATCCACCTGGCGGTCCCCCCGGACATGGTCGGAAACAAACCTTTACAATTTCACATGGAATTAGCTTAACACAACTGAAAATGCCAAATGATACTGTAAAATATATCTTCTTTTACCAGTCAGGGTWTCTGGCAGAAATGACTCCTAGCCAGGCTCCCGTGCGTTCAGGTTTGGGGAAGGCCTGTTGTGTTGTGACGCGCCCGGCGTGGCCGCTGCGGTGCAGTGCACTGGGCTGCCTTCCCACCACGACTCCAAAGCTGAGCAATGAGGCACAATGCTTACTTTTCACACTTTAAAAAATTGTTTTGGAGTCCTGAGTGATACAGTAAGGAAAAAAATCACATCATGACAGAGATAGGAAGATTTTTATGTTTCTTCTTTTCTGCTTTCATCATCAGTTCGGAGCCATTTATGGCCCTCTTTGGCTCCTTCCACTGGTGGTTTCTTCCACCCTGAGTGCTGTCCTCCCTGTGGAGGACTTGGTTGAGAATTTCGTGAGGGGTTCATGATGTGATTTCTCACCTGACTATGGAATAGCACACAGGAAATGATGCAGTCCTGTTGCTTTTTTCTTTTCAGTATACAGCCTTGCGTGTATACACTCCTGTAAGGCACCCACTCTTTTTCTTGCTGCCTCCAGCAAGGCTTTGATTCAGTCTGTACCAGCATTGGTCAGGTTGGTGGTTGACATGGAATGAATTATAACATGAAATAATCTAAATTTCCAGTGAAATACAAATTTTCTTCCTTCCTTGGTGCTCTTACTCTCCTTTTTTCTCTACCTAAAAACAGTCACTTTGCATTTCTTGTGTTCAATGGCAGTATCTTTGCTGTATTTAACAACCTGTGAATAGGATTTCTTCAACACAGTTATTAATTAATTTATTTTTTTTCAAAGAACCAAGAGGTAATAAATATGACGCCATATTTGCAATACAGTAACAAACATGCTCAAGCTGAGGGGAAGCAAGAGAGATTATCCTAAATTTAGTTTTATTATTTCAGGAGTAGTAGGTTCTTTGCTCTTCACAGTTCTACTTTTTACTTACTCACTAGGAAGGAACCTTCTTTCCTATTAGCATTTAACCTCTATACTGTTAATTTAGGGCACAGTTAAGTAGAAGGCAGATTTGGAAAAGCTATGCTTTTGTCTGCTGTTCTTAGCTAACCTCTTCCTCCCACCTCCCTTTTTTCTTTTGGATAGGGTTAGATATTCTTAACAGCACTGACTTCCATTAAAAAAAGAGGGATCCCAGGTATCTGTGTAACTGCTGAATAAACCTTTATTGGGTGAAGGAGGAAGAAAGCAAAGGTTATGTGCAGCACATTAAAATGGCTGTATGGAAGTGTTGTTTTCAGAAACACTCTTCTTCTGCTGGGCAGTCTTCAAAAAATATGTGAAATCTAAAGCCCTGCTAGCCTGGGAGAAGAGCAGTAAAACGTATAGGATATAGCAGTGCTTCTTCACAAATTGCAAGATCTGTGGCAAGTATTTGATGTATATATTTGCTCGCTTGGGATGGCATTGGTTTTCTTCTCCTTGTAAACTATTTTTTTTTTTTAGCCTCTAGGGTTTACTTGTAGCTTTGCATCTTATCTTTGTTCTGTTTCCCACATAACTCAGGAACAACAAACAATTCAGTTAAATTTTTGTAATGTCCTCCCTATTCCTGAATRTTTTCATGTGTTTAAAGTATGTTCTACATTCTTCTGTGTTTCCCCCTCTGCCTTTAATACATTTTTTATAGTTTTTTATTGCTGATCAAATAAGTGCATGGGAAAGGGATAAGATCAACTTCATATTAAGACTGTATATCCTTCTGTTGAAAAAATGAAAAGCGTCAAGTGATCTCAGAACTCATTTCTGTACAGACCTCCTTTTCCCTCACCTCCCATAATTCTCAGTGTATTTATATCTGTGTATTTATTCCCGGAGGAAGATAGAAAAGGACTAAGGAAGAGTTGCCGTGGGATGCAGTATGGACCCAGCAGGTTAGTTTGTTTCTTCATCAGTCCCAGAAATTTTCTAGTGATTTGCAACTAATAGCTTGCTTAATCTCAGGGCATTTATAAATATCCCTGACGATTAAAAAACATGCAGGTGTGAACTGTACAGATATACATACAAAGACATATGTAAGACTGTATATTGAGAATTTGTTAGGTTGTCCAGACAGCTTCTGTGTGAACATTCTTCTGTGGATTGCTTTCATAGTATCATCAGTAGATTTAAAAAAAATGAATATGTAAAATGGTTTTTTGACCATTGTTATCAAAACAAGTTCAGGTCCTCAGCTTATGTTGTCTGATTTACTCTCAGAATTATTCAATGCCATGAGCTGTTTCAAAGACTGTGTATGGCTGTAGTGAAATGCAGGGAGCAGAGATTGCATGTCTAAAATGAGAATCAAAAGAAAAGAAAACATTTATCTGCCTAGAAATGTGTGTTAAGGTTTTTTAGCATAGGTAGTAATTTACAGTGCAACAGCTGGGCATATTCTGGATTCCTCGTTAGCATCTTCTTTCAGGATTTCTTTGACAGATGGCACTCACAGATGGACATAACATTCTTAAGGAGCTTACTCTTTCTACTCCCTTACCCACCAGTAACTCATGATACTATTAGAAATCTAAAAGCTTTGACATGAATTAGCCTTACTTAGCAGACTTTAATTTTTTTAATCTTTAGAATATGCTGCGGGGTAGTAGTGCTTGTAGAGTTCTTAATCTGTTTACTTAAGTTCTTAGAAGCCAAAATGGAATTCCAATAAAGTTGACATGGCAAAACATGGCAAATATACTGTCATTTTATAGCTTTCTAGATTGTCAGGATAATATTTTTTATTCTTATCTTTTGGAGGAAAAATATAGAATGATACAAAAGAGTACAGTTTGACAACCCAGAAACAGCTCTGTCAACTGAAGTTCACAGAGTTCAAGCAATTTGCTTGGTATTCCATTGTAACTACATTGAAATCTTAAGTGAATAAACTTAATATTTGAACTTGGCTGCTCAGTGAAGCTTATTTCTACCACCATCAGCTCAAATTAGTTTTAAGTATTTTAAAGTATCATCTAGAAGAGTGCCTCAAAAAAAGGGAAAACTGTACTCAAGATACTTGAATGCCCTTCTGTGTTAGTTACTTGTTTATCATGTACTTGGTGTCATTTCTCAATATTCATGCAACTCTGGGCTTGAACTTGAAGGCCATTACTCTCTCCAGTGTTGACTCAAACGGCCGTTTTCCCTGATGAATGTTGTTGGTGTGGAGTTTCTCTTGAGGAATGTGAAACTATAAGCAGAATGATCAGATCCAAAAAAAGCATTGTGACAGCTGGGCAGGTTAGAGAGGCGAAAATAGTGAGCGCCCTCAGCCAGGTCCTCTGCTGCGTGTATTTGTAGCTTATTAGAAAAGTAGAACACCAGATGGAGATAGAAACATGAACTCAGGTTTTTTTGTTTCGTTTTCCAAGTGCTGTGTAAGTAAAAGGTGTCCAACTCTTCCTTCACAAATAGTACACAGCCCACCACGGCACAACTTCTGGTTCACGGCCTATTTTTAATTTTGGTTTTTTTACTTCAGGGGCCCTCTGGTGTATGCTGCTTGCTAGGTGAGCAATCCACTCCCTGCCATCCCATTTTTCCCAGGTGCTCCTTCATTTCAGGTTGCTGTATTTTCAGTGTAGGCACAGTTAGTTAGTCAAATAAGGATATAGTTTAAACACCTATTTTGAATCCTTCTGCCTGCAAGTAGTTGGGTTCTAAAGAACCATCTATAAGCAAAGAGTCCTAATGTAAATCACTTTCTTTTGCATATATTAAAGTGCTCTGTTCTAGGGAATGTGTATTCCTGAGAATATTCTTTCATAACAATGAAAAAGCATGCATATACTTACTGCAAATTTACAAAACAATTTAGCTCATGAAAGCATGGTGAGAAAAGTAATCCATGCACTGGAATAAGTAGTCCAGGCCAGGATAGTGCCTAGTTTGTATCTTCAGCAAATTCCTTATATATTTCACGACCAAAAATCTTCGTGTAAACCTTGCTTTGCTGCCGGCTGTTTTAAATATATATGCACACGTATGCGTGTGCTGAAGCCATTCTTATGGGGAGACAAGTCTCTGATGGCCAAGACTTTTTACACAGACAAAACGTGTGTGACAGAGCAGTGGTGTGGGGAGCTGCTCATGGAGTGGTATCTGATGGCTTGAGGCCCAATCTTGCCAGCATTATCRTAACAGTGTAAGCAATGTCAGACTAAACCTTGATTGCTGAGCATTTGGGGATAAATAGGGGCTTTTCTGTTAGTCAGGCATTACATCAGGGAAAGGAAGTTTTCAATTTTAACAAATTTGGTAAGCCTGACTGTTACAAAATGTCCAGATACAGTCAAGACAGTTTTGTGGTTTTACCTGTCAGATTCCTGTAGAGTTGAGAGAGGGAGGGATGTTGCCAATTTTTGTTTTATGAACTGCAATTCCCAGTGCAAAAATAGGCATGTTATTAATGCTAAGGCTAAAGACACTTTCTGTCTTGAGCCACAAGAACTCAGAAGTATGTAGGCTGCTACAACTGAACCTTGTAGTACCTTGGTGTTACTGCATTTCAGAATTAGATTTGAGGACCTTTGATACAGTATAACCAGAATGTTATTATTGAAATAAAATTGAAAAGGCAGCTTTAGTCAAAATTCGTTGAGGTTGAAAGGGACGTTTTGAGGTCAGCTAATCCAACCGTCCTGCTCAGAGAGGGTCACTGAGAGCAGATTCCCAAGTGCCATGTCCCATTGGATTTTGGAGTAGTCCTTTCAGGTTAACCATAATTCTGGATTGACTGTGATCAATGAATGGTAGAGTATCTCCAGAGCTTTATAGTATTGTGCTGTAGTTATGTTACAACTTGTCTTRTTTCATGTAAGAATATTTATCTCATTTCCCAAGCGTTGCCTCCTTGATTTGTACGAATTGCATTCAGTTAGGAGCAGCTTTTACTAATTTCCTATGTTCATGTTCAAACTTTTCAACCTAAATACTTGGTTTTTAAGTTGTTTTTTGTTTCTGAAAAAGAAATAGTTAAATGTTCCAGTTTGTTTCTCCCATCTTTTGTTTGCACATCTTTCAGAACTTTAGTGCTTGTGCCTCAAATATTTTGCAGCAGGACAGACCATAGTAAATAGCTATTTGAAACTATTAAAATTACCCGGAAAACCCCACAGTACAAGACTCTCATATTTTCATGCATGAATTTTTACTCAATAATACTATTCTGTTCAAGATCAGTACATTATTAAACATTCAAATATTCAATACTTTATGTGTGCCCAATTTTATATTTGAGTCCTTAGAAGTTTTTTTTGTGTCTAATACCAGTAACTTAGCTACAAGTCAACCCTGAGGAAAGTTACAAACTTCTATATTCTTGATCCACTGTGAGAGGCCAGTTAACTTGGTTTGGGTTTTTTTTTTTTTAATTTGTTTTTTACAGTTCCTTTGTCAAACTATTCCAATTAACTTCCATTTTTTTATTTGTACTTTTGTGGGTTTCAGAATGCATTGGGTATCAGACTTTCTCTTACATGCTTGATTGTTTGACATAAGGAATTGTCTTTCTGATAATGTCTACCACTCTTCTATTCTTATTTCATTGGTGTTTAAAATCACATCTGCAAATCAGCCTTGTAAGGTGCTAAATTTACAGTGGTTATCAAATAGCACAGTGTGTTCCTGGTTTTAGTCTCTAAAGCTGACAAGACAATAGAAATAATCCCTAGACATCACAAGTGACTTTGCCCTGACATCTCTTTAAAGTGCTGCATGAGGGGCCTAACCTGCATGTGAGGGTTTTTTCCATAGATATCTGGTTCTGTCAGTTGATTAGCATTTTAGATGAAGACAGTAGCTATGGGGAATATGTAGCTGCCAAGCACTTATCCAAAAGAATTTTTCAAATCACCCCTTTTACTTATCTTGTTAAAAGAAGAGGGGAAAAAATGGACATAAGCAGCTTTTAAAAATAATTATTCTTGGTTTGCAACTGTTAAYGTGTTTGAGATATCCATTACTTGAAAACAAATACATATGCACAAAGCCCACAGGGAGACATTTTTCTAGGGTAAATTAATTCTGGGACATTATAATATGATGTGGTGGAGCATATATTTATAAGCCAGTGACTACACTCAGTTCAAGTGTTCAGGAATGAATATGAGTGCCTGAACAAACTCAAGATGTATATGTGTTGGCTGATGTACTCATTCCCTGTTGTTTGTTATTGTTTCCTTTATTAGCATTTGAAATTCACAAAGAACATTGGATACCATAAGGTAAATACTGTGTTGTGTCCAGAATACTTGTCTGAGTGGCAGAAATTAAAGACTGTAGAGAAAAGGACTGGGAGAGGACTTGGAGAGGTCAGCTGGTACTTTTCTTGGGCTGCAAGGCAAGATCAAACTGTAGCTAAACCAGTCTTGACAGATGTTTGTCTAACTGGTTTGAAAAAAAAGTGATGGAGATGGTGAAATTTCCTGAAGCAATTTGTTCCGGTGTCCTATTGTCATTATTATGGAAGTGTTTTCTAATGTCTCATCTGAGTATCTTTCATTGGTGCTTAAATTCATGACTTTTTGTGTTACTCACTTTCAATGTGCGTGAGAATTCAACTTAAGTCTTTTTTGCCTTATATACTTCAAGTCTGTGGTACAAATTTTTTGGAGTAAAAGAGGAATGAAATTACCTTATTTTTAGTGAAAACAGCAATTATTTCTCTCAGTCTGGATTAGGGATTAAAAAAAAGTACACTTTGACTTTTGACTACACTTGAAAGTATAGTCTGAACCTAAGTAAATTTGGAATCAGTACCTGATTCTGTATGTGCTGTAGCAAATGTACTGCATGTAATACATGGAACCTTGAATCTTGTTGTGTTTTTCATTTAGTTTTGTGATATTATTAAGAATAAAACTTTGATAGGATGTGTGACAATATATATGTAAAATTGTCCCCACTGATCAATAAATAATGACTATATCACAGTTCTAGAACCTTTATTGTCTCGGTTTGGTTGATGTTTCCAAGTAATTGATGAGAGTCTGTCCACTGAATATGATGAGATGTAGAGGAATCTCCTGCTACTTAGAGTAGAGAAGATTCTTCTAGCAGAGGTAGATTACTGGGTGTTCCTGGAACAGGACATACATAATTTATTACCAAGAGTTAAAGAGAAAACGAGGGAGTTTTACAGTATTAAGCTACTGTTTAAGAAAAATAATTATAAACTAAGGTTGATTATAGCATTTAATTTTTCCATGTAGTTGCTCTTCTTGTTAAGGTTTAAATTCTGAAGTGTTCAGTCTTTGGCTATTCCTGTTGACTTCAAGGCTATATGCAAGGCTACTGCATCTTTTTTGGTTGTAAGCTTTAGTTTGTCAGCTTTACATAAAGCAGGTTTTGTTTAGTATACAAACATGCTGCAATAGCTTGGGTGCTATATAAATAATAAGGCTAAGATCAAAGTTACTTAAATGATTTTGGTTTCAATCAAAATATGCACTTTTTGGATTTCACCCAAAGATGAAGGAGTGTCTGCTCAGGAGAAGGCACAGTAGAGTCTTGATAAGAGGCACGGTTAATGAGGTACAACATATTCCAGTTTTCTCATGCTGCTATCTTGTGCAGCCTATCTTATTGGGATTACTAAAGAATAACTGCCGACTGTCCAAATCTAATTTGGCTCAGTGCACATTGGTCTCTCTGCCAGATGGAGCCTATTTCTACTTTTGCTCATCAGAATTCAGATAAACCGTAGCTGGCAGAATATGGCAACGTTGACTTTGACGTAACGCAGTCCACTGTAATGGAAAATAGAAATAACCTGCTGGACATCAATGTCCATACGTTTGACTGTGAAAAAAGGCATCATTTGACGAGTATTCTTGGTGGGAGTTCACCAGTTGTTTCACTCTGCCTATCTAAAGCAAGCTGTCAGTAGAGCATCACTGAATACGTTAATAAAAGCTTCACAGGCACCAAATTTTCTCATTTCATCGGAGTGCTGCCAAAACCAAATGTCTTCATTTTTGATCATGGATGTAGCATTTCTTTGTAAGAGAGGTGTATGGAAGAAAAGTCTGCCTGAAACGACAGAAGGGAGTGAAATAAAGAGTTTGCCAAACTTCTGTCCTGACTAAGGATAATCCCGTGTTCTGAAGGAATTTTGGATAAAAAGTCCAGGCGTTCTGGCAGTAAGGACTTGCTTACGGTTTTTTTTAAGTAGGTAACTTGGCAAAGGATAACATTTCTTGTTTTAAGAGTGAATAATTATAATCATTGATGTCTGCTTTTAACCTTTTGATTTATACTTTTGGGGAATGCTCTTGTGTGTGCAATGGGAAAATAATGTGCTGTGAAATCCTCAATTAGTAATAAGTCATCTGTGCCAGTAATCAGTTTCTTTGTGCCAGTAGTTACACCTGAAACTAATTCATTTTTCTCAAGTGCTGGTGTTTTAGTTTGCATTGGTAACATTAAAAATTACTGTTCATGTGAAGTTTTCACTGAAAAATAATTTAAGCTGTTCACTTTTTTCTTCACTATTCAAGGATAGCATGTCTTAGGGCATGTGACCTGTTTAGGAAAATTAATTGATCTCCATGCTTTTCTAATGTTAACATTAGAAATAAAAATTTGTTCTCCAAATTATCCCTTTCCTATCTAGTGGGCTCAACTAAACTGGTAGCTCAGCTATCAGCTTGCTCCTTTGATTTCTGACAGGTCCATTTCTTTATTCAGGCTCAGCTCACATTGTGGTTATTGAATTTAGATGGTGCAAATCCCTTTAATGTCATTTCAGTTCTGCTGGTTTTTGAAGAGCTCAGCTGTGTGTGCAAGGACAGTCCATCAGCATATGAAATGTTAATTCCAAGGAGAACATATTGAGAGGTTGGACATATTGAGAGGTTCCCACTTGTACCGTCTGGCCACTTCTGCTGATTTTGCGGAGAAGGACTCGCCTTTTTCTCCATTTCTGTCTGATCATTTCTGTTTTGAAAAAAAACCAAAACCAACCAAAAACCAGATGAATAACTAAAACAAGTAAATTTTGCGTCATAACTGTACAGTTACCAAGAAGAGGCATCCTTACAGGTCACAAGATCTTTAATGCCACTAGAGCTTTTATCACATAAACTTAGAGGATGTAAGCCTGTGAGTTGATCCATTGGCACAATCTTTGATAGTGTCTGACATGACTGCTGCTCAATCATTCTGATGCAGTTCTTGAAATAAATGTCTCTCTATTTTTGATGCATCTTCCTTTCTGTTTGTTTGGTCCCCTCTCCCGTGAAGCTGCCCTTGAAACAAAATTAACTTAAGATTCTTCTGGAATCTGCTGCTTCCTGTTCTGTAGGCTTGAGGAACTTTGTGTGGTCTTGCAAATAATGGAATAACATTGATCCAAAGAATGACATTGATGAACCTCAGGAACCCGTATGCTTTGAAACCATAAGAAGATCAGATAATTCAACTTGTAAGGGACTTAGGGGGGTTTTCTAGTCCAAATTTCAATATGCAAGACCCCACGATTCCTTAAGTTTCTGTTAGGATCCAGGAAAAAATTACATTCACATGTATTAAAAATTCTTTTTTAGTTTATTTTACAGCTGGAATGTGCTATGGATTTAGCATGTCTCAGAGGGAATACTTTTTCTTGAGTCTTACTGAACAAATGAAATTCTACTCTGGCTCATTAACCGAGAAAYCAAAATAAATGGCAATAATCCAGGTATCTGCTGTAGTCCTATTTCAGAATGCTGTTTATATTAACACAGTTAGTATGTAAAATGTTTGGGTTTTAATTACAGCTTAAGAAAGTAAAACAGTTTTAAAGAAAGGTGGGTGAAGTCATCTGGGTAAACATGCCAGTCTCAAGAACAGCTCCCCAAATTAAGTCCAAGAAGCATGATAAGAAAGTATTCATTAAAGATTTTTCAGTCTTTTTTCATAAGCCTTCACATTCATTTTCTGTGCAAGTGAAGTATTCAGTATTACTGTTTACTCCTGTTGCATTCTCCTGAAGAACAGCAGCAAAGCTGTGCAGTGCTGATTTTCTCCTACAGTCAAGGCCAGTAAACCTCAGAAAACTAGAAGTTGCCCCTGAGCGCTGTGTTGGAGTCAGAGTTTAAATGGATATATGTGTTTCTAGAGAAGTTTATTTGGTCCAGATTTCTAGTTCCTTTGGCGCTGTTAAATCACTTATTGGGGAAAAAAAAGTTTCTTTGAGTATGCTGTGTTCCCTTAATTCACTGTGGAACATATATTTGAAAAATTTGTGCTGGCTCGGTTTGTGCCAGGTCCAGCTCTGGCAACCTGCACCCCTTGCACATGGACCCTCTCATAGAGGCTGCTCTCAGAGTAGGGCTGAACTGTCTGGGACTTGGTCGGACTCAGGGTCTCCAGAGGGCACAGCGGTGTCAGAGCAATTGCCCCAGTTCACTACTTGTTCCCTCTATAAATCTGGCTCATAAAACACCTTTCAAATGCTTATACTTCTTGAAAGTGAATCATTATTTCATATTTCAAGTGAGCAGACCTTTTTCTTTTATTACAGTGAACTAATTACAGAGTTAGTAGAGTATTTGGGCTTCACAGCCCTCTAGTCAGATGATATTAGTTGCTTGACTGAACACCAGTGTTCTTGTTGAGTGATGTTTAAATGGGCTGCCCACAATCACCTAGTACCTCTTATCTACGGAGATTCAGCCCAGTGGTCCGTTCACTAAGCCATATAACTTTTCATTATTTGCTCATTACTTTTGCCAGATTTTAGCTACTTGGTCTGGAATTTCCCTTGCTTGGTATTTGCCTGAAGCAGTAAGTGTTCCTCTTTCCAGAAACAAGATCAAGAAACATGGATTGCTTTTCCTATATAGATTTTAAATTAATAAAATAATTCTTACAAACCCGGTGAAAAAGTCTTCTGCTCTGGGTTAGCAAGACAGATTCAGGTGAGAATCCTCCTTGAGTCATGGATATATAATCTCTTCTGCCCCCCACCTAGATATTTTCAGGTTATAATTTTCCCCTCCATTTCCCAGTTGTTATGAATTCCAGACAATCGTATGCAGAGCTTGATCCCTAAATACTTTTCAGTTTTCTTCTGTTGTAGCTTTGCRCTGTTTCAGAGTTGTAAGATTGAAGCAATTTGGGGAGATGCTGGTAAATAGACACTAGAGAGTAGAGACTCTTTTTTACTGATAGTTCTCTTCCTTTTGGTGCCAAAGAATATTCCTATTCAAATTGGACAGGAATTGGACGTGAGGAAAGAGGATAGCTGTCCTGGATCACAGGAATAGGAAGCCAGTGGGAATGGGACTGTGAGTAAATAGTGACTGCTGAGAACTGAGAAGGGAGAAAAAATGAATTAGTTAAATGTGTACAGGCAGGGAGATGAGGCCTTGGGAGTGAAGAAGCTGAGAGAGAAAGAAGGAAATAAAAGGGGAGGAAATTCGGAGTTGATAGGCTGTACAGGATTGGACGTCTTAGCTTTTTTGCTGAGTCTAGGAGGAATAGGAATAAAAACGCAGCTGAGATGGAAGTAGAAGGAACCAGTCCATGCGGTGAAGAAAGTGGGATAAGCTGCGGAAGGTGGAGTGAATATGAAGAGAGAACACAATATTCTCTTCAGAACAGAAGACAGGTCAGTTCTGGTCACTAAAGGAGAGTAAAAAAAATGTCATTCAAAACTAAAACGTGGAACAAACCTCATAATTCTAATGCAATCTAACAACCGCAGGCTCAGTAGAGATGCAGGGTTTAAGACATTATTTTTTCCCGTAATCACCACCTTCACACTCTTCAGTTACACTGGCAATAATTGCTCTCATTCCTTGTTCCCCTCTGGGGCTCATAATTYTCTTTCTCTTTGCTTATAGCCTACTCTGCTCTGCAGGTGCCAGCGATTCTTGTCTTTCAAACTGTCTTTTATTAATGTAGTTCAGAATTCAGAACAGTTGTTCATAACTCATAGCTTCTGTTAAAAGAGCTGAAAAGAATTTGTATTTATAAAGTTGGTCTCTTCTTTTTTCCTTAACTGTAAAAATTGTTCTTATGAAGTTATTACTGAGACTTACAAATGACACTTTGCAAGAAATCTTTGTTCTTCCAAGTGCATTCAACGTGTGCAGGTTTGGTTGTCCACAGTATTGACAACACAGTGAGATTTTTCATGTTTTCTGCTTTTTTGTGAGATTGGATGGGAGAGGTTGGGATGATGATGATGATGATTATTAATGTTATTATTATTTCTCTTGGGAATATATTAAAAGATAGAACATGGATAAATGGAGCCTCAAGGGTGACTCATGTTTTTGTTTAGATTGAACTAGGTCCAGCTTCTAGGAGGAACTGGATTTTAGGTGCATGTTTTTGCAAAGTGTTTTAAACTGGAGTTATAATTCCAGCAGTCTCAATGGCATGTGTTTGTTTTTATTTAGAGGCATGTTTAAGGAATGTTTTTGGTGGGTGAATGCAAAACAAACAAAACAATCTCAATCTGGAGGCTGCAATTCTTTGGCATATTCAGTGTCAGCAAAAATGAAGTGGAAGAATGGTCTTAAGAGAAAGGACTCGGTTATTTTTTCTAAATTATTTTGTAAAGAATTGTCTTTATGCTTAGTTGTGAGGTCTCAAAGTATGATTTCTTAAGTAGTGTTTGCTTTCTACTTTGTAAATATTTCTGCGTATTTGAAAGGTGCCTAAAATTTGTTTTCAGCACAGGCCACTGCCTACTYGTCTTTGAGTAACAAATTCAGGATGTATTTTTCTTCCAAACAACAAACTGTTAAYATATTTATTGTCACTGAGTGTGTGACACCATGAGACCTTTATGCCATAGCTTCTATAATGTTGTTCAAGGTGTGGTTCTAAATTTTTTTCCTTTATGAATTATCAGTAAGCATTGTTTATAACTCGATTTCTACTTGGAAAAAAGAACAAGCAACAAACAAAACCAAACCACCAAAACCCAAACACCAAACCCTTGCTCTCAGATGGAATGTGAACATCTTAGCTTGTGAATATTTTGAGATTTGTCTGCAAAGCAATCAATAACATTCATAAGTTGCTTGAGGAATGAAGCCAAGTCAGGACTTCACTTGTTCTTTGTTTATTTTAGGGGATGTGTTCTTATATCTTAAAAAGTTCAATGAGAAAATATTCATAATAATTTATTCATACAGTTATAACTTATCTTTTGAAGWTCATAGATAAGGATAGAGTAAGAATCTAACATTGTCATATATTTTAAAAATGTGGCTTAATGGATATTTCTAATACCTATACTTTAATGAAAAGAAATTTCTGCATTTCAACCTGGTTTGTAAGTTGAATGATAAATGTCCCTCTGGTAACTAAGAGAGTGTAGATGCTTTCATCCTGTTCAGCTGCACAGTGGGGATATATACTTTACCTGTATTTCAGTATACTCAGGTAAAACCTGGAACAAAAAAAGGTCAAATTTACAATTTATTATGTTGCCTGCTTAGAAGGATATTTCCATCTGTATCATGACCTGAATGAGACAGGTGGAGTTTGGCCCAGCAGAGCTGCAGTGAAGTGTACAGTGGTCACTTCAGCAGAAGTATGACAGATGTACATAGTGAACAGAGATGTACATGAAAGAAGAATGCTGATGAAAGACAGTAAATTTTAAAATGTGTTAATTATTTCAGGATTTCATTGACCTTTGTTCTATTGTAAAATCTAGAGGTTATTTTCCAGCTCCAGTATAAGCATCTTCCACTTGAGAGCACTTCACTAAAATCCTTCAGATGATTTAAAAGTTTTATGTACAAAAATTCAGAGCAAATAAGATTCTTCTATCTACCCATGAGACATGAGAGGAATTTAACTACACAATTCTGCCTAAAATTAAGAAGCATTGTATGATTTGATTGATCCTACAGCCTCCTGTCATGAAATATCCCTAGTGCAAATTTCACCATATCACGAGTGACTGTCTTCTTTCTACTGATATGTTGCTGGTTTTTAATGAAAAGACTGTTGCAGAGTTAATCCTTGGACTATATCTCATGCAATACATTTTTGTAATTCTGAAATTTGTTTTATTTGCAGGGATATTAAACCTGACAACATCTTGATGGATATGAATGGACATATTCGATTAGCAGATTTTGGTTCTTGTCTGAAACTGATGGAAGATGGAACGGTAAATTAGAAAGAATGATACATTCCTAAGTACCTCTTCTTCCTTACTTTGATAGCCATTAAAATGTGTGGTAATAAAGGGAAAAGGTTCCTTATGTCAAATGAAATGGAACTGTAAATGGTATTGGTGTATAACTAACCTTGTTGAAAATATGACTGCACACTGCTTGGATTTACAGTATATTAAAAACTTCTTAGATGCATGCAGTCAGCTCATGAACAAATAAAGAGAAGCTGTGCTGTCAATACCAAGTAGGTGTTTATGAAGTATGAATCTCTCAGTTTTAAGCTCTGACTCTAATCTTTGTTGAAAAGGTAAGGTCTAGTATGAGCAGGATGAGATACTGAAATATGTTGATGTTCTACCAGTACATTTAAATTTGCATAGTATATAGTAAGTGTGGGTAGAATATATGTCCAGTATGTTTAATCATCTGCCAGAGAGTTACAAAGTATTTGACTTAATCTATGTGATTATCTAATCTATAATTRCTTAGTGGCTCTAAGCCTAACAATTGACAGTTTTGTTCTTTCTCTGTTTTTAAATATTGATAATAGTTTAGCAGAAGTATATTATTGGGATGCCTATTGATGTAGTGCCTTGGATGCTCTTTATAAATTTAGAAACCTTTGTTTGTGTTTAGTAGTTTTTGTTATAACCAGAACGCTAGTCTTAATGTATATATACAGGCACAGCACCACAAACAAGAGTGTCTGTAACAATTGAAGTTGATTTTAATCCTGAAAATGTAACTTCTCCAGGTCCAATCTTCAGTGGCAGTTGGAACACCAGACTACATCTCTCCAGAAATCTTGCAGGCCATGGAAGATGGAAAAGGGAAGTATGGGCCCGAGTGTGACTGGTGGTCCCTAGGCGTTTGCATGTATGAAATGCTTTATGGAGAAACGCCCTTTTATGCTGAGTCCTTGGTGGAGACCTATGGGAAAATAATGAACCACAAAGTTAGTGCACTTTCTGTCTGTCTCTAAGCTAATTTTTAATAGTGGGGTAACTTGAACTCTTACTTAAAAATAAGTTTTTATGTACTAATTCTGTTAATGTTCATAAATGTAGAACAAAAAAAATGTTTCCATGTAGCAAGTTTATGGTTAGGGATTGCAGATGGTTTTGCTTTGGGATAAAGCAGTACAAAACTAAAAATCTGTGTTTGGAAACGTGGCTGTTAATTTACTCTGTGGAGTCAGTCTTGGCTACATTGCATCAATCCTGTTGTGTTTCTTTCTTCTGGTGAATCTGTTCATTGGCTTATGCAGAAGATTCTCAAACGTTCTTCCACATGGAGGTAGCTGTAGAATTCAACAGTGTAAGAGAAATTTAAATAAAGAATTAAAACCAGGAGAGAAAAATATTTTAGTAGTTTCTATCCATAGCTTTTCCTTGAAACCTTACTGCATGTATTTCAGAACTGGAGTATTTGCACGTTTCTTTTTTTACATAATGATTTTCACTAAGAAGGGTAATTTTTCCAACTTTTTCTTGGTAATAAACTATTTCCTCTTATTTTAATCTTTAAGGAGAGATTTCAGTTTCCTGCTCAAGTGACAGATGTCTCTGAAAGTGCAAAGGACCTCATCCGAAGGCTCATTTGTAGCAGAGAGCATCGACTTGGACAGAATGGAATAGAAGACTTTAAGAACCATCCATTTTTTGCTGGGATTGACTGGGACAACATTAGAAACTGTGAGGCACCTTACATCCCAGAAGTCAGCAGCCCTACTGATACATCAAACTTTGATGTGGATGATGATTGCTTAAAAAACTCTGTAAGTATTCAATTAACATTTTGACAAATCAGCTTTTGTAGTATACTTCGTAACAAAATGGATGTAAAAGGCAGTTTCTTTCACTGTGTTCTGCATAAATAACATTTAGGTGCTGCTTTGAAKAACTGTGAGGGTTAATACTTTCATAGTTTGGAGGTTGGTCCTCCAAACACACTTGTGTAAGGATAACTTTTGTAAGTTGATTATAGCTTTAYGTGTCTTTAATATACATTGGTTGCAGGATCAAGTTCTTAGTGTCCATGCCTTAAAAAGAATAATACCTTTATATATAGATAGTCTGCAAGACAGTATTTCTAGCAGACCATTGTTGAGACTTCTACTAAGTTTGCATAATGCATTTTATTGTATTTTATTGCYCTACTCTAATTGCTCATATCACCGTTGGATTCCATTCAGTTCATTTCCATTAAACTTTTTCCAGCTTTTTTTCTGACTTGACTTGAGTTTTGGGAAATGTAGTAGAAATGATACAGCCGTTTCTTAAGGAACAAGAAAGAAACTATTTTTACCTTTGCTTAAAATGCTTGGCAACTATTGATTGTAACAGACTTACTGTTTCTGTGCTTTTGAAAAGGAGCTTTGACAGACAATAGATATCTTAGCATTGGAAAAATGCCTTGTGTTCTCTCCTTGGAAATACCTTTTGTGTGTGTGTGTGTGTGTGTGTGTCTGTTGAAAGATGCAGAACCTGCTGTTTACATGTGAGGTAAAACATTTTCACCATTTTTGCTTTTGTTTTCTGAACTGCGTGTGCATCTCAGTTTCCCTGAGTTTCCTGGGCCTGCAGATAAGAGATAGGCAACATGAATTGATGTAGGCAGGGTGATCATTCTTTGCATTCSTTTTCCTCCAGCTGCACAGTAAAACATGGAAACCTCTTTGACTAAAACATTTTGTGGGTGTTGGTCTCTTCGCCCAAGTAGCAAGCCACAAGACAAGAGGAAGTGGCCTTGAGTTGTGCCGGGGAAGGTTTAGTTTGGATATTGGGAAAAATTTCTTCTCCAAAACGGTTGCCCAGGGAAGTGGTGGAGTCGATTATCCCTGGAAGTATTTGAAGGACATGTAGATGTAGTGCTTAGGAAAGTGGTTTAGTGGTGGACCCGGCAGTGCTGGGTTAATGGCTAGACTCTGATCTTGAAGGCCTTTTCCAATCTAAACAATTCTATGATCTTTGATTAAATCTCAGAGTAGGCAAATTAAGCAAAACAGTGTAGCTGCATAGGATGACTTGCCTTTTTTTCATTTTTTTCCCTCAGTTTTTCCTCACTTGCATCTGATATTGCCATCTCCCTTCATAACTGAAGTATTTTTATCTTAAAACTTTTTTATATGGTCTTTAGATACCTGTTTGCATATTCTTTTGTCCAGGAGCAGCTGTGACGATTGAGTGGCTGGAGTGGATGCTGTATATAGCAGGTCTTTGTGAAGCTGAAATTCCTTTTGGAGGTTTTTCACACATTTTAGTGTTGYACAGTCCACCACTCCTTTTTAGAGCCCAGTCTCCCAACTAAGACTCTCAAAATGTGCCTGTGCAGTGTGAATGGTGTACCATTGTGAACAAACAGGGAGCTGCAGGTGAAGAAAAAATGCTCCTCTGCTGAGTTACTGGACTCTCAGACCAGAAAACTGAGTCCAGTTCTTAATTGCTTTATATATTTGGGGGTGAAAAGCAATGCCCCTGAACTGTTAGAGTTGAATACCAGTTTCTAGGGCTTCTTTTTCAGTTTCCTAATTTGAAACATCTGAAGGTTTTGTTCTGTTTCAATATAAGGATGTTATGTTCTTGCCATTTCTTTTCACACGTAGTATCTCAGACCTGCTGAAAAAACCTAGCCTAAGGCATTGCATGACCGAGAATATTTTACATTTTTGCTTTGACTGGTGGACATTGTATTTTGTATTGCTTTGCCTCAAATTCCTTGGAGGTATTTTCTCCTCCATATTTCATCCATATCTTTTGAGGAAGTTCCACATACTTGCACTACTATTATAGAAGTCAGCACCATAGATAAGCCCATGAGACTTTTTTTTAAATTCTTGGCAAGATTTGAATTGCATAGAGCAAATGAGGAAAACCCAATGCTGAAGATAAAAGAGAGTGTTGAAAAGCCATGATTGTTATTCTTCCTGAACTTTGAATGAGMCTGTGGTCCCATGGAAAAATTATATACATAATAATGAAATTTAAAAAGTATGTTGAATGTGCACACAAGCACAAAGGACAAAATTATGCTGTTCAGGCAGCCTAAGTTGTGCTGTGTTTTAACTTTTAACTTTTCAGTTTAGTAGCCTTATTGAGAGGCATTATAGGCTTAGATTCTAGTTATAATTTTCCCAGCATGGTTGTACAGTTAAATTCACACAGGTAGGAGGAGATGCATATCTTGATTTCTGCAAAACAAACAAATTCTTTTGCAGAATCATACATTATTATCAATAGATACGATATTTTAGGACAGTTACCTGTGTGGAAAATTGTCATGTGGGCTGTTAAAATCATGCAATTATGTATTTGGTATTTTTAAAGTTATCTGTAAAGACAGTTTTGAAACTTGAATATACGAAAGGTGAAAACAAAATGTAAAGGAGAAGTAAAATTTTACTTTTGCTAACCGTAGTCTGTAATAATTGATATTTTTATTATGAATTAGTGGAAAGTTAAGGCTTTGTAATTTGGTCTTGTCCTTAGTTTCCAAAATGGCCAACAGTGTAGACTGAATGTACTTACACAATCTAACAATATCATTAGTGTTGTTTGGGAACTCTTTGATAATGTGTAGATTTTTGTCAGCTAAGAGGATAAGGTTGTGATGTAATATAGCTGATGCCACACTGGAAAGGTAATTTCAGATTTCTTTTGAATACAGTCTTACTCCTTGTCCTTTCCTGCTGAATTTTACATGAAAAAAGTGTACAACTGGTTCCTTTCTTCTTTTTCGTTTGGGTTTAGAGAAGAATCATTTTGTACCTTTTCTAGCAATTTAGAATCTTTTGTCACTTTCAGTGTGATAATTCTCTTCTTAGGGTTTTTTTTTTGGTGACTTTTTTGACCATCTCTAGTATAGCTACATAAACCTTGCATCTTAGGGTTAAACAGGAAGCTTTTAACAGAACATTGAAGAATATTAGAACTTAAAATGGTTCAAGTAAAATAACAACAGGGTTACTTTGGCCTGAGGAGAAACTCAAAGATTTGTCTTGGTTTGTAGTTCTTTGTCTGGTAAGGCAAAGGAGCAAGGAAAGAAGAAATGGTCAAAGCAGTAATGGGATTAGAACACTCTGTTGTATTACCTCTTCCTAGTAAATGCCTGACCATTGTTCTGTACAAATAGAGATGGCCCACTCAGAAGTGAGTTGGTAATTCCACAGGCAGGAAGCCCTGTTGACTGAATAGCAGAGAGGAGTAGAGGAGGGAATAAAAGGTGTTGCTGTTTGTACTAAGAGCTTCTTGGAAAAAAGAAGGAAGAAACTGGCGTTTAATATGTGTAATATTCTGCTTTCCTTCAACAATAGCCTGTTTAATTAGAAAAGTATATTTATGTCAGCATGCTCTGTTTTTGTATGTGTTAAATGCTGTTATAAATAGATTTAGTTGATGCTGTTTCATGTTCAGGTTGTAGATAAGGATGACAGTGAATATAGTTAACATGATACTGTCACTAGCACTTCTTATATGCTTAAACTGGAAAAATCTTCCTTTTAAGTCCCATAGGATACTACTTACTCTACTGTCCTATTATTTTTCTAGGAAACAATGCCTCCACCATCGCACACTGCATTTTCTGGCCATCATTTGCCATTTGTGGGTTTCACATATACAAGTAGCTGGTAAGTACTTCCAAAATTGTCCATAGGCTAGTTATACAGTATTTTAACTGTCTGTCTCTGAAACCCACTGAACAGATACCAAAGAATGTGGTTTATTGAGGAAGTAACTAGGCCATAATCTAAAATGTTGTCTGTCCAAAAGAGTGAGCTCTCTCCAGATAAAATTTACATGAATGTGTGGGTCAGCACCTGTGTTCAGGGGAGTTTTGTGGAGAAAGGTCATCAGACAATGTATGAAGTTAAGTGCATATGACAAAGTTAAGACTAGATGTGTGGACCCAGACAGAATTTAGTTTATTAGATATTAAAACCGGTTTTATTTCTAGTCCTTTGACGCACTTGTAAGTCTGAACAGAAACTTAAAAAATTGCTTATATTGATATTTGGTACTAATGTAGTATTTATTACATTAATTTCTATTGCTAAATTAAACAGTAACAAGGAAGTCCCTGCATGCTCCTTGCTGTTTATGGAAATAAATAAATAAAGAATGTTTACAACCATAGAAAAACCAGGCCTATGTTTCTGCTGGGAATGTGACTATGTCCTAGAATGTCCTAGACTTCAAAAGGACTATTTGCATAAGTAGCAGCATGTGTACATGAGTAGCCACAGCATTTCTGACATGTCCATGTCGTAGTTGTTATGGGATAATTTCACGCTATTTGTTGTGATTGTTGTCTTTAAGGCATTTGTGATACTTGATTAACTATTTTGAAATGAACTCTTATTGTAATTTTACTGTCTAGGTTGTTGCTTTTTGCAATTTGCCTAACACAGACTTTCCATAACGATTTTTAATCAGGAGTTCATGCACTTCTACGTAACAAAAAATGTTTTGAGGAGATCAGGCATGCTACATAAAAATGAGTTCAATTTTAGTGAGCACATACCAACTTTGATGTTATAATAAATGGCATAGTAATTAACAACTTAAACAAACYGTTTATTGGTTGATGTTTTCATAGCACTATTTTAAACACAGCCTGTTGTAAAATCCATTACTATTTATTTTTTTCCCCCAGCGTGCTTTCAGACCGCAGCTGTCTAAGACTGACTGCTGGACCACCCTCCATGGATCTTGATGCCAGCATTCAAAGAACTTTGGAGGATAGTTTAGCAACAGAAGCTTATGAGAGGAGAATAAGACGTCTAGAACAGGAAAAGCTTGAACTTAGTAGAAAACTGCAAGGTATAGTCATTAAAAGAAAATCATTCAGTCACTTTTTAAACTTAGATTAGTTTGCAGCTTTGCAAGGCACTGTTTATACTGTGGAAAAAAGTAAATATACCTTGTGGAGTGCTTTCTAGCAGAAAAGAATTCATTATTTTGTTGACAAATTAAAATTCTGTTACTCTTTATGCCTGAAATACACCATGTATGCAACTTCTTTTAACATGCTAACTTTGTTCTCACTGTGCCTTGGTTACTAAGGCATAAACATTTCATTCTTAAAACTTCTGAGAATTTAGTTTGTCCAGCTGACAGTTACTGAAAGATTGACACTTGATAGTCGGAAATTACGAACTGTTGAATGCTCAGTGCAGGGTCTTTTGGCACGACTTGATTTATCAGTAGTATCTCTGATCTCCTCAGATGTTAGATATGTAATTTGCCCCTCTCTCTTTCATCTTTTTCTAGAATCCACCCAGACAGTCCAGGCTCTGCAATATTCCACAGTGGACGGCCCAATAACAGCAAGCAAAGATTTAGAAATYAAAAGTTTGAAAGAAGAAATTGAAAAGTTGAAGAAACAGGTAACAGGTATGTTTTAAATACTAATGTAAAAACTGTAACAGGAAACAGTATTTTGCAAGTTTTTTTTTTTCCTCCTAATTTAATGTTAGTTTTCATTTTCTTTCTAAAAGAGTWCTCCACTCTATTTTTACTTTCCATTTTATCCTTCGCTCTTCATTGGTAGCTCAACATTTTCTCCAAATTCAGCTTAATATTCTGTAGTTCCAGTTGCAAGGGAGTAGGAAGATTTCAATGACTTCTGCAATTATTATTAGTGCTAAAGTTGTACTACTTTTAAATTGTGGTGTTGCTCATTTACATGGATGTACATCAGAGTCTACTTGAGAATCAGTGAAATGCGTAGTAGTTTGCCTTTTTTTTTTTTTTTTCTTTTTGCACCTTCCTCTTGCAGCGTATCCTGCCAGGGCAGATGGAGCAGTTGTTTGGTTATTTTTGGCAGTGAGTAAACATGAGGGTGAAGACTTGGCCTGTCAGTTTTAATAGGCTTAAAAGCATTTGATGGAATTATAGAATGGTTCGGGTTGGAAGGGACCTCAAAGACCATCTAGTTCCAACCCCCCTTGGAGACCTTCCACCAGACCAGGTTGCTGAAAGCCCCATCCAACCTGGCCTTAAACTCTTCCAGAGCATGCACAACTTCTCTGGGCAAGCTGTACCAGTGCCACACCACCATAATAGTGAAGAATTTCTTCCTAATACCTAATTTAAATTTGCCCTCTTTCAGTTTGAAGCCGTTCCACTTTGTCCAATCACTTCATGCACTTGTAAAAAGTCCCTCTCTGATTCTGTTACAATTCAATCATCAATGGATATTTTTCAATATTTCATCTTCAAAAAAAAGAAAGAAAGGAAGTACAGTAAGATATTTTTTTATTTAGGAAAATTAACAAGAGACTGTTAGGTATCAGGTCTAGAACCATAGGAACAAGGAGAAAAATCCATTAATCTTGTCGATCCAAATAGGAAAATATCTGCATTTTGTGTAAGAGAAAAATCAGACACAAGTAGTGATAGATATGCACATATAATAGAGAGCTCTCTTACCTGAGGCGAGGGAAAAAGAAACAGCCAGAAAGGCTGGAGGAAACTACAAAAAAAATTTGTTCTGATTTGTATTTGTGACAAGACTTCATTCAGTTCCTGAAAGTGTCAGGAATGCCACCAGCGACACCCACAGAAAGAATAACTTGATCTTAACCTCCAGACATTTTAGTTGGTGTGTTTAGACTCTGCAGCTGCGTTCTGGGGCAGGAACAGCTATGTGTGAACTGCAGACGGAAGCATACAGATTATATCCTGTTAAAATTGTGTAGTCTGAAAAAAGGCTGTTAGAGATACACAGTTGGACAGCTGCTCTGGCGTGATGCAGCAGTTTTGTATTGTACCATAGGCATTATTTTTGGATGTGAACATGGCTTAACTAGCTCAGGGAGGATCACTCTGGTTTGAGTGATGCCATGTTGGCACTGTGTCAGGACAAAGGTTTTTGTGAAATTTCTCTCGGGCTGAATGTCCATCCACTTGCTGCTATAAGGAGGAAAAAGACAATGATCAGAAACCCCYTGCATTGCAACAATCCTTAGCTCTGTTTTTGGCTCTTTGGGAGCACTGGAAAGCAACATTTCCTTTCAGCTTTAAATTATATTTTATTCTTTACTATTGAACTGCAACTTAGATTTTAGTTCATTGCTGAAAGTATCACTCACTTCCTTTGGTAATGAAAAAAAATAGAAAGGTGTGGAAACATTCCCCAACAAAACTGCTGTCCCTTTCAAACTGAAAAGAAGTCAAAGTCTGGTGAAGGTGGTTAATAATGAGAAGATTTTCCCAAAGTAAATTTTCTACTTCACACCACATACATATTTGTATATTTATTCCTAGATACAATGTGTCCTTGTGGAGTTTGGTTTGGAAGTGAATAATGGGATCAAATGAGGAAGATATAGAGTTGTCTAATCCATCCCCAGTCACCACACAACTTTGCCAGCATATACTTGAATGCTTTATCTGATCCAGCCATTTGTTAGAAAACATTCATTTGTGTGCCTTGAGCTGTAACTARTACAAGTCAATTTGATAAAATTGGGAAAAGAGAATGTTCTATTTTACTTGATTTTAAGGGGGTTTTGAGATAGATTTTAAACCTGAATTAATGACAGAATACAGAAGCAAACCAAATGATGGCCATGTCTGAATGCTTCCAAATGTAGGGGAGCTACTTCTAGGTTTTCTGGATAGCCTTTAGAAGATCTAATTTTTCAACTCTAGATCTGATGAACTTTAGGAAGGTACAGTTCAGTTGCAGAGCTGAACTTTATGGTTTGGGCTCATCTCTTGGGCAACTAAATGTAATGTAATAACATATTACAGTGAGTGTTTGCATATATTACCTAAAATGTTAGTTACAAGTAGGGTGATTAGATGGAAAAGTACCATTTACAACACATAGGTCACAAGTAGCTTTTGGTTATATTCTTTAACCTGTTTTACTGCCTCTTCTGAAGCTGTAAGAGTAAACACCTGCTTAGAAAGGTAATAAACCATGAACTTGAAATTGTGTCAAATTCAGGAGTGTCACCAGGGGGGCTTAGAAAAATACATTTTTCTTGTCTATCTGGTTTTCCAGGAAATGACAAGCTAGCATATGCTTTCAATTTTTGGGGTCAAAGTTATAATTTTTGTTCGCTAAGTTACATAGGAGAAAACTTTGAGGAATCTTTAATATTGCCAAATATGTAAAGGGCAGCAATGGAAGAAGAAAACAGAGCTGTGGAACAAAGTAGTTCATGCACAGAAGAGAGATTTATCTTGGCTCAGCGGAGCCATATATAAACTTTCTTTTCACTGGTGACTTCAGAGTAGACTACATAAGGGAGGCAGTTAATAATTTCTGGCTTTGAGCTACGTCTCTTATTTAAGTGCATTCTTTTAAATTTTTAAGCAAGAGCCAGTGGATTAAAACAATAGTGAATATTTTTCTGGCTATAAGCTAACGATATTAATTTGCTTATAAAGTTCTTGTGTTTCAGAAATTAACCCTCTTAAACATGTATGTGTTTTTATATTTGATTTCCCCAAGAGCCATTCTCTTAGGGTTACATTCATGAAAATGTAGTTAAAGGCTCTTATTAAGAATATAGATGGGTTCCTGTTCTTTGGGTAAATACGTACAGTCTGAAGAGCTGCCACAACTGAARTAAAAGGCAGAATGTCCAGTGATTTCATAGAACTTGGAATTAACTTACCTTCGTATATATCTTGCTTTAAAGTCTTGTTTGTAAGGAAGGACTAGGAGGGAAAAAACGCCCACTCACTAAAAGTTTTCAGTTGTTGTATTTTATAGATTTCCGTTTTTCTTTCAGCATTTGAGAGTATTTATATGATATTATTTAGCTGTGGCATAGAAATATATTGTCATTGTGTAACTGACTGTTGGTGAGAAACTGACTGCAATAGTTTTCCTTTATTTATAGTGGTAATAAAGCAGATCACATAAAAACAAGTGGTTTTCACACTAGAAATAAGTAAAATCAGCTGAAGTTAATTTTAAGTGTATCGACAGGAGAACACTTGCCAGCTCTTGAGTGACCCATTACTTTTACTGTTTCTTTCCGGGGGAAATTGTGAGAAGGAGGGAGACTGTTTATAATTACAGTGTAATAAAAGATGTATTATATATTACATCACAGCACATAAAAGTCAAATGTATAAGTCGTGGTAAAGCATACATTACAGAATTATGTATAGAGCATGGTTATTATAATGCGAAAAGACAAGTTGTTATCATTTTTATGTTGTTTTTCAGCAAGCTGTGACCTTTCATTCTGTTCCCTTAAAAGCAGATAATGGCAGCTGAAACAACCTGCTGCCTATTCTAAAGCAGATAAGGATTGCATTATTTTGTGATTCAATGGAAACCAGAAAATATGTTGAAGAGACTTCAGGCAGCTAAGCTATGCTATTTTAGAATTACGATTTTTCCCTTAGAATATTTAGAATTCTTCTGCTTTTTCTAGAATCTGGTCATCTAGAACAGCAACTTGAGGAGGCCAGCACTGCAAGGCGGGAATTGGATGATGCTTCCAGACAAATAAAGGCTTTTGAGAAGCAAGTCAAAACGCTCAAGCAAGAGAGGGAAGATCTTAATAAGGTAAAAGCATTTTGTCAGCAACTCTTCTAAACCCTAAAGACTGTTTTATTTTTGCTCATTTTGCTTGTAATAACTTTCAATTGTAAAACTAATGAGCAGATAACAAATGTGTAGCATGACCTACTTTGCTTTCTGCCTTGTTTTTTGGAAGACAAGGACATTATTTAACACATTGTCTGTTTGGCTGCTGGGTGGTCCTAAGTGATTGCTTCCAGATAGTGAACAACTCCATGATCCAGATTGCATGGTGGCTGCAAGAAAGATTTTATAGCTTCACATTAAGGTGATAATGGTAGGGGTTAGAAGATAAGGTAGAGAAAATCTATTCCAGACAATTTAATTTAATCTGAAGTATGGGTGAGACTTTAACAGTGAAAAAATCTGAAGAATATGGTATTAAGGCTGTGGCACAGAAGTGTTTCCAGAAGGGAAATGTGAAAAATTGCCCAAATATGGAGATTGAAAGTAATTTGAAATAACTACAGTTAAAGAATACTGGATTTTATTTCTTCTTCTCTATCTCCCCAATCYCTCATTTTCTTATTTATAACATACTGTCTTTTGCAGCTCTTTTTTATATTCGTGATTAGATCAACCTGTAATCAGGTGTGAAATACATAAAYCTGTTTTTCATCATTATTATATTGGCCCAGTATTTTAGAGTCCACACTAAAGTTGATGTGCCAGCTGTGTTTAACACTGTTTCTTTTGACCCTTGAGGCTCTTAAAATTTTGAAAGCTCCCATTTTGTCCAGGAAAGACCATCTCTCTTCTAAATCAACTCGTAGTGATTAGGACCTCTTTTTAACAACCCTAGAAATGTTTTTAGATTTATATGGGTGTCAACAGTGCCAAATGTTAATTATTCCTGTTGATGATTTTTTATCCTGAAATTTGCTTTTCCTTGCTGTTTTGTTCTGCTCTGGTTTGGCTGAGCATCACTGAACTATTTAAACTGTTGTGGTCCTTCTTTGGTAGTGTGGTAGCACAAATCTAGGGTGCAGCAAGCTTTGTGAAGGTATTGTAGTGTGGAGTTATCACAGCACTAGCAGTGTTATTTCATGCTGGTTCTTTTAAAAGAATAGTTATCATATATTGCTGTTAATCACTGCAGTGTTTTGTTGCCTGAAACTTTCTGTAATATTCGATATTAAGGTACATTTAATGGAAATCATATTAGCCATTGCAGGCCAGTTTTAAAAAGTTTCTTGAGTAAAAATTTTCATACAGCAGAGTTTTCTGTCCAGTGCAAAAACTTTTTTAAAAACATTTAGCACTGGAGATTTTTTGTAATTTATTTAAGTGATCTTGGAGAAAACTATGCTAATGACGATTTTGCATTAAGAAAGCAAGTTATTTTTATATTGTAATGCAAGTGCTTGAAACCCATTGTGTTTACTTATAATAACGGAGTAAATTCCCACTTGGTTAACGTTTATGCAGTTTTACTAACTTTAGTACAGTAAAACATGCCTCTTTCCTTATCTGTAGAGGCATGCAATCTGTATTGTAGATGCGTTCATGAAATAAAAAAGAATATGTAGTTTCTGTTTACTCTGGAGAAGGTGTTAGATGCGCATCCAAAGACTGAATTGGCCTTGTAGCTTTCTAGGTTTATTACTTAATTCTTTTTTTAAACTGTAGGAACTGGCAGAGTCTAGTGACAGATTAAAATCCCAAGCCAAAGAGCTGAAAGATGCACACAGCCAGCGGAAATTGGCAATGCAGGAGTTCTCAGAGATGAACGAGCGGCTGACAGACTTGCACTCTCAAAAACAAAAGCTTGCCCGCCAGCTCCGAGATAAGGAGGAAGAAATGGAAGTGGTGATGCAAAAAGTAGAAAGTTTAAGGCAAGAGTTACGCAGAACAGAGAGACTTAAAAAAGAAGTAAGTGGTGAGAAGACTGTTTAGACTCTGTGAAATAAGTTATATGTAAGGTTTTCTGACTAAGTAATTTTTTTTCTTATTTGTAAATCTTTAACTTTTTGATTGTTGTTTCAACAGWACCAGTTTTGTTTTCTAAGAATTTGAAGTGTTGAGTTTAGTGCTGAAGATTCTTCTCTTATATTGAAAACCATCAATAGATTCGGGGGAAAAAAAAAGTAGAATCCTATCTATTAAAAACGTATGTATTTTTGTAGCTCGAAGTCCAAGCTGAAGCTGCAGCTGCTGAGGCATCCAAAGACAGGAAATTGCGAGAGAGGAGTGAACAGTACTCTAAGCAGTTGGAAAGCGAAGTAGAAGGGCTAAAGGTTAGTCTGTTTTGATATTAACACCTGCAAACTTACTAGTCAACTAGGACTTGGATCTGTTTGATTGCTTTCAGATGTAGGACAAAAGGGTTTTGTCAGTTCGTCACTTGGGTTGGTGCTGAATGTTAACACAGGCATGACTTGCATTATTACCCAGAAAAATGAACATTTGCCTAATGCACTATTTCTTAATGCTTGACAATTTCTTACATTGCTTCCGTCAATACTTTGTTTAACTTTACCTGTTAAAAGCTTTTTTTTTAGCATAGGGTGGTTGAATATTTGAAGATAAACCTGCATCTAGGCAGATCTCTGTATAGGTGTCGTGTCTGCTGTGTTGTTCCTCATGTTTCCTGCACAGTAGATGTCAACTGATGTAACCATAAAGGAACAGTTTTAGCATCTTCTGCCACTCAGCCAGAAGATGAGGCATTTTTGCCCAAGAACAGCATTGAGCATGAAGACTTCATTTATACTGATGAGATTACTCACACGTGTATGTGATTTTGCAAGAAGGAATTTAAGGCAGCCAAGAATGTTAACTGTTATTTTATTCTGTGATTTAGCGTTTTATGCAGTGCTCTGAGGAAATCAGGCTTTCTCAAAAATTGAATGAGAAAGTTTTTAATTTACRTGTGAGGATTGCTGTTCATTTACAAAGTCCTGTTCCAAATGTTTCATTCAGYAGGGTAATTCTAAACGTTTTTGGGCAAAATGTGAGATTAGGTCTATTCTGATCTTAATTTACATGAACATCGAAGGGTTTTTTTCACTAGAATTCTCTGGGACATTTGTCAGCCTTGTTATGGCACAGAAAATTTGGTGGTTTTTTGCAAACATTCTTTTGTTTGTCCTTCCTTTGCTTRAAGAAAACAAGGAAATCCATTTGATCCAAAGTTTGGATTTATAAAGTTTCTACTGCTGTGAATTCAGATTGTTAGCTAAAAATTAACATGTGGTTCTGCTTCCATGAATGTTCCCCATCAGCAGAGTTTGTATGACAGTTTGAGGCAAGAAGAATTTATGGGAGATCTATTGACAATAAATGATATGCTGATTKATAACAACAGGGCAAGTTTATCAGAAAAGGGGATTTCAGCTTTCTTAATAATATTTTACAGTTCAGTAAGCACGCTTTGGATCACATGTGCTTGTTGTGATACTGCACTGTCCATTCAGTAAAAGCTCTACATGGCTYCTTAGTTAAGTTCAGGGAGCTCTCATAGACAAAAGTAAGTATTTAAAGAAGAAAGGAAGGTTTCTCCAAATGAGGAGAATAAAAAAGTCCATAAAGGAAGACAGGTTAAATGTAAACAGGATGTTGCAGGCTAAATTGAGAGAATTTAGGGAGGACTTTGCAGAGGATGCTCAGAGTGATTGTGGAAAGTTCTTTAAATCCAAAGTAGAAAGACACCTCAGGAAACTCACTGGGCTGCTTGGGGAATAAAAAGGCAACCTCTGAGCCAATAGGGCTGTGGCAGAAACACTCCACAAGTCTTTGGTGCGTCAGACTTGACTGCTGCAGCAGAGGAGATTGCCACACAGTGTTCTTTGCMGGAGGCTGCTCAGGTGAACTGGATGGGTCTGAGGATGATGTGCAGGAAACAGTAGAGCTGGCAGGTGAGTCAGATGTGAAGTCACCTGAGGGAGTTCTGAAGGACCTTAAATGAATAGAGAGCTGCTGGCCATGATGTGAACCGTCTTATTGCAGGCAGCCCACTGTGCGACTGTAACTCTCATACTCTCATCCTGGGAGGTGTGGAGGACTGGGTGTAACTTCCTTAGGAAAAGGGTAGAGGCTGTGGTAAAGAATAAGGTCAGAGCTCATGGATGAAGCAGAGCCTATTGGGAAGAAGGCAGTGTGCCTTCTGTCCAGCCAAGTCCTGCAACACTTGACCTTCTGGGGTTCTGTGAAGTTGTCAGTGAAGTGTGTGGACAAAGGAGATCCTGTGGATGTCATGTATTCAGATTTTCTGTAAAATCAAGCTCAGTATTAGTCAGCAGYGTGCCCTGTTAGCCTAGAGAGGTGCATGAAACAGCAGCTGTCAATGTGCCAGAAGATGCATTATGTCTCAGTTGCACCATTTGTCCATTTGAAACAGGCATGTATGAAAACATCTATTTGGAATATGTGCTTACATCAATACAAAATATATTCTCTGTTTACTGTATCTCTCTAGCCATTGTTCAATACCATTCAGCTTTCTCTTCTGCTGCGCCATCTCTCTTACGATCACAGTAGTATCTTTTCATTGTGGTAAAAAATGTGCACTGCCACTAAAATATTTTATGTATCTGACAGATGATGTTGCAAAGCCTAAACTTCTTCTGTGCTTCATTACCATGTACATGTGAGCGATTCTGTATATTGGGCAGTAACAAATGAGTTCTGTAGTTAATGGCCTGTGCATGAAAGAGGTTCYTGCGCTTGCTTTTTTGTTTTGTAAATCTTTTCTTCCTCTGAACCATCTCCTGTTAGGATGGCATCTTCCTTCTCRAGTTTACCATTCTGCATCCTAAGGGCGGGATTTTACTCTTAGATCAAAACAGATGGTTGTTTTGATGAGCTAGAGAAAACAGTGCAGTAGCAGCACATCTCTGGCTCATACATTTAGGGAGTTTTGCAGTTTTTTGCTGACACTAACAGCAAGGCCCAGCTTTCTCACAGAATTTGTCATGGTAGAAATTCAGCTCATTGGAATGTTCTACAATGACATTTAGCTCTTAAAGCCTGTTCATACATCAGCAAAAGAAAATTACCCAAAACCATGTCCAATTAAGGGCGACTGAGTAGTTTTTAGTATCTCATGGTAAGAATAGAGGTATAATTAACAAAGTATCTTCGATGCTCTGAGAGGTGTGACGTAGTCACCGTAAGGAATTAGTTTTTCTAGTTACCTGCACTTCCTCAAAACACAGTGTTTTTATGAAGTTATTTTCTTTCCCGAGACTACCTTTAATTACATCTTTAAAAAAATAGAAGAAATTCCAAACCAAGTGGTCCATATGTTTACATTAGAAAGTTATTTCCATACGTGGATTTCAGTGCATGTCATGCCACTATCTCATTTTGAACCTGATCTTGCTCCTCCTCTATGTTATGGCAGGACATTGAGTTTAGTGAGTGCAGCATTTGGTGCAAATGTGTATGTATCCTGAAGCAGTGTGTAAGGACTATTGAAATGCCAGAAGACCTCACTAAGAGAGCTATGAAACTGCGAAAAGTGAAGTAATTACTCTTATTGTTTAAAGCTCTTTTTTCCTGTTAATCCACTATGATATAAATGGTCAGTTTAAGTAAAACAGGTCAGGCTTCCCTCCTGACTGATACAATCCATATAGTGTTTCTGTAGCTAGATTTTAGCCTTCATTTAAGCCTCTGCTTGTCTTAGTATAGCTTTYCTACAAATTATTTGTCCTTCAGAATATCCTAACTGTATACCATAATTCTTACTCTGCATTTCTTCTGAAAGTCACTTGAGCTTGTTGCTGTCAACTGTGTGAGTGGAAGCATAAAAATCTTTAATCGTGGTCACTTTCTGACTTCACGTAAGGGGAGTCAGAATGTGTCCAGAGACGTTTAAAGTGATCATCAAATTTTCAATGGCTTGAAAACTATTATTGCATTTAATAACAAAATGATAGAGTGCCATTCAGATTTATGCTCTAACAAATTTTGCAAAAAATTGAGATAGATGTGTTTGACTCAAGTCTCTAATGGGATATTTTCTAAACATAGATTTATGAATACTGAGTTGTTTTTAAGCATAATTTTCAGCATTCTTGAGTGTTAATTTGGGACTGTTTATTTTAGCAAAAACAGGTTGGTCGCTCACCTGGGGTAAGCAGTATAGAACACCAGCAAGAGATCACTAAATTAAAGGCAGACCTGGAAAAGAAGAGTGTTTTCTATGAAGAGGAACTATCAAAACGTGAAATGATGCATGCTAATGAAATAAAAAGTCTGAAGAAAGAACTGCGGGATGCAGAGAGCCAGCAGCTTGCCCTCAAGAAGGAGATCATGGTTTTGAAAGACAAGTTAGAGAAAACCAGGAGAGAAAAGTGAGTRTTGTATGAAATTTACCTTTTTTTAACCTTTTGAAGTCTCCTGGTATTGTTCCAAACACACTGTCACTTCCTCAACTGTAGTGCAGATGTACGCATTTTGGCTGAGCTGATGCCAGGGTTGAAAACAGTCACCTTTAAAAACAGAAAAAAACAAAGAATCCACATCCTTGTACTGAAACAGTTAATTTTGCACCAGAACCGTTTTATTGGCTGACCGTTCCAAGGTATGTAACTTGAGTTACAGACTTGCAGCTCRGGGTAAGCTGACCCCTGAAGCTTATGTTGCACTTTAAAATAGTTTTTCGACATTTTTGTTTTATTTGGTATTTTCATCTTTTGATGCAAAACTAATGTGTTAGAGATCAAGTATTGTTTACATTTCTGCCAGCACAGGAAYGGTCACTTAATGTGAGCTGAGGCTAATCCATGCTGGGTTCCATCCAGTGTTAACATCAGTCAGCAGACTACTGTGGGCGTAAGCTGCTTTATCTCTTCTGACATGGTAATTTGTCAGACCTGCTTTTTTCTCTCCCACATGGTGGAACTTATAACTGGCCTTGAGATCGTTCCTTGAGGCATTCATCAATAAAAACAAGTTTTTCTGTTGGATAGTGTAGTAGTGGAAATAAGTTATAAATTGAATGTGTTCACGTTCATTCATAAAAAATTCAGAATGCTTTATAGACACTAACACAGATAAGTCTTTTTGCTGCTGTAGCAAGATGGCATATGAGAGAAGCCATGGAGAAGTCCCTGCTGAAAGCTTAGCCACAATATAGCAAGTCCTTAAATATGAGTAGTAAATGAAATACTGATTCCTTTAAAGAAAGTTTATGCAAATAGAAGTGGAAGCACTGTTTCTCTGGTAGATTGTGTTCAACAGGGAACACAGATCATAAAATGCAGTGGATGAAGTGTTTCTTCAGTTCATAGGCTGGACATACTAAGAACACAGGAGTTTGCTGCTTTGCTCTATATTGAGAGGTAAAACTTGCATCAACAGCGTGTTTTCATTGTAACACAACTTAATGGTCTTGCTGACCAATGAGTTACAAATGCACAAAAGSCTATTCTGCCTTGTAAAATAGAAAGGTGATGGTGTGACACTCTTTTAAGTCCAGCAGTGTGTCAGAAGGAGGAATATTCCATAAAGAATCATTAAAACTTCTTTCTGCAGGCTAAACCGTTTATAAAGATCATACCTCCAAGCTGTGACCAGACCAAAAACTCCTCCTTTCCCAATTCTAATGTTGTACAGCTGCAGATATTCTAACTACATGTCAGTCTAGTAAAATAACAGATGTTGATGTGCCTCGTGCTAGCTAGTTCATAAACCTTCTTTAAGTCTGGTTTCTTTCTATAAATAAAAAAGAACTGGATGCAAATCTAAAATGGGTGCTGACATAACCATGTGTTTCTGTATGTATTTCAAGTGTTTGTGCAAGTGAACATTTTAAAGCTTGAACAGAAATGTGTCACATATTTGGTATCCAGCACTTGGCTCTTCATGGGAAGGGCTGCAGCAGCATGTTAAGTCRGGTGTCCAAGCACATGATGAGTGATTGATGGCCTGATCTTATCTTTGTTTTGTTGAACAAATCTGCAAAATCTCATGCAAGCATTAGGACTCCACAGAAACGCAGAAGTCCACTGTTCAAGTTATGCTGTGGATTGACTTCTGCAATTTAGAAGGGAAGATTGAGTATGAGGAATGCAGGAATTGCTGTTGCTACTCAATATTTAGTGGTTTTCCTTAAAAGAACATGAATTTTTTGTTTCTGCTTACACATATTGTTTTTAGCTTTTGTAGTCAGGCATGAAAAGCTTTTTGTGAGTCTTCCAGTACAGAGGTGTTCAATGTAAGCATTGGAAAGGAAGCACCTGGAGGTTTTGTGCTGAAATAAGTGGAATTATTTCAACAATGGGCTTGGAGTGGGCGTGGTGTTGAAGGGTGCTTATACAGCTTGGCAAAAATATTTTAGTGGTCTAAAAATAGTCTTCAGTGCATATTAAAAAAGATCTGGGTAAGAGGATGCGGTTGTATTACTTCATAAGGCCTATAGGTGAGTGAATGACATAGGTTATTCTAAGCAAGGATCAATGAGAGCTTTGACAAAATCTGTATGTAGATTTTTGTGTAACTTGCATATTGGTGGTTTCTGTTTTGTTTTTTTTAAATAGATACTTTTCTTTGTTTCCTTCAATTTTAAGCTTTCTGACTTCTGTTATTTCAACAGCATAAGTCTTCAAGGGAGAGAARTTACCTTCCTGTGCAAAATGATTGCCTTTTGCTAAAGTCTCATAAACTGCATGCTATTAAAGTTGGAAGCATAGGAACACAATATCAGAGTAGTGATCTGTGTGGCACGAGATTCYATTTCTTAGAACTGTCATTATGAAATATTTCAGAAGAAGGTGCAAGAAACTGTGTAAAATAAATCACATTTGTAGAAGCTTCTTTCAGACCCATCATTTCATGATGGATTTATAAAGTGGAGAGCTTTATAAAACAGCATTTGCTGGTTTTAAATTGTGTGATATAAAGAAGCCTGGGGGCTGGTGTTTGTTTCAGGTCTACTTTTCTTGGTTTCAAAGCAGTAAGATAAAATATTTCGCCACTTTGTACAGATGCAATAAAGAGCTGGAGTGACAAAGTGATACCATAAAGCAGTATTTCACATTGCTTGCATGTGGTTTGCTGCAGTTTTACTGATGAAAAGAAATCTGGATCATGTATGATTTCTTAACTTGAAGAGCGGATACCTAGCTAAATGTTAGATGAGAGAAGAAGTTTGATGGGAGAGGAGGATGCCAGGCTTCAAAGCAAAGGCATTATTTTGATCTTGCTGGCTGTCCAGGGTACGCCTATGGAGTCTGTCACAGTTCTGTAGTTTGCTGAGTTGCTGTTCGGGTGTGATGGATTATACACACATTCTCCTCTGTTTCAAATTTATCTTCATTTCTGTATTACACTAGAGCAATCTGATTTACTGGGGTAATGACAATCACCAGTTGAATTAAGAATGTGAAATACAGAAAACTACAGATATGTTGGGCTCTTTCACTAATCCAAAGCTTCCTTAATCCACCACCATTTATGGCTGCTTTGAGCAGCAAAGCCTTAAAGGAATAAATTTAAGACAAATACAGAATAAAAAAATCCTAAACAAAACCATGAAAGCTAAGTAAAAGAAATTCATTAAAAATCAGTTTGGTCTCCTGTCTGACAAATTAGCTTTGAATCTATGCCTTGAAAACAGAAGCAGGACCTGTTACTAATTCCTATGACAGCTAATGTTTTAATCTCTTCCTGCCTTTTCCCTAAACTGCTCATCCTATGCATGGAATCTGTTGATATAGAAAAGGAGTGGTGGTGAATTTCAAACYTGGTGTTTAAACAGTAAGATAGTATGTAACTTTACTAGGATGAAGTGTTATGTTTCAAAGGATGCCTAGCAACAGAGAATTTCACCATGAGTCTAACACGCTGTACTAGATTTCAAAGAGTGGTTGAAGCACTAAATGAATTTCAAATTAAGAGTAGGAAATTCAAACCAGCATTGCTCTTAACTGGCTTCACTGTAACCACTGACATTTCTCATCTTTTAAGGGTGTTCTCTCAATTTGGCAAAGCGGCAGTAGTTCTGCATCTCAGAAAAAGAGGCAAGAATGTAATTTGTCTTTGCACTGTGTAAAATTCTGATTAGTATGTAGAAAAAAATTGCAATGCTCAAGACAAAGTTTCCCCATGATTTTATTTTTACAGAGTTAACCTTTAATGCTGGGCACTTTTTCAAGTGTTTTCAGAGTGGACAGTGGTATTTGCTGGGTGGATATTTACAGTATCTGTTGCATTTATAGTATAGTTTCATCAACCTATTGATGAACTTTGTGCCAGTGACCTGAATAATAGGTGAAAAGGTGAATACAGGATGCAAAGGTAGTGAGTCTGAAAACAGTAGATACAAGATGAAAGTTACACATCTAAAATAATCGTGTGCACCACTTGAAGGAAATTCCATGGGTTTTTTGGCAAACAGAGGACCTGCAGCTTCGTTTGTTTTCAAGTTCTCATATTCATTGTGCAAGATCAAAGTTGATATTAAGAGGGTTCTCCTTTACTGAATGACATCCATGGGAGAAGAGAAGGTTTGTGGGAAACAGCTACTGTGAAACTTTCTCAGAAAGAATGGTCCAAACTTACTGTAGAATCTGGTGGCATTAGGAGTGTATAATTTATCCATTCACTTTTTTTCTGATAGTAAGTATATGGTACCTGAATTGAGAGTTCAAATGTGTCTTCTGACTGTTCTAAATTGCCCAAAGACTAGCCCGTATAAGCTTTTCTCATCAGAGACCCAGCCCCAAGTGCTCTAGTTTAGCTTCTGTGTGCTCTGGTTTCATATGTGGTCATTTTTGTCAGTCATTCTGTGTGAAACTTGGAATTATAGAAATGTGTGTGTTAAAATAATGTTCCTGTGAGCTGAGAATTTACCCTGAGCATTTTAGAATATCGACACACACTTTGTTCTGCAAGATTACAGCTGCTCAATGTTGGAAGGATCTGAAGACCAAAAGTTGTGTAAGTGGGTTGATGGTGGAGCTCTCTTAATTCTGTGCTGAAGGTCTTTGTATGGTCTAACTCTCAAATTCAACATGCTGTCTTGTAATCCTACRATGGTGGTATATTAAACTGCTTAGTTTTAATGGGCTGTGCTATTATCAGTGCAGTACTTCCCTTCAGCATGTGTGTGCGTTGATCTCTTCGTGTTTAAGTGAATAATGGGGTGAGTTAGAATAGAAAACTTTCTAATTCTGCTTCACTTTATTTCTTAGCCAAAGTGAAAGAGAGGAATTTGAAACAGAGTTCAAACAAAAGTATGAACGAGAAAAGATTCTGCTGACAGAGGAAAACAAAAAACTTACAAATGAACTTGATAAGGTAAGTGCTGATTAGCTGAGTCCTGAATTTACAGCTATTGTATGCTATGTACAAATTGGACAATATGGAGCTGCATTGGTTATTATTAACTCTTAACTGAAAGCAGAAATTGATGTTACACAAAAAATTGGTGATTAATATTTGATTTGAATAGAGTATATACATGCATCTGAACTTGAGAAGGCATGTGCATATTTATGCATATATGAGTATTTATGTGTGGGAATGGCATTAGATGGTCTTACATTTTGGTAAGATTAATTCTAGACAACACTGTAAGCCAACAAAAAAGGATTATTTCATTGAATGACCCAGATATAAAAATACATAGTTAATGATGTGATTACTTAGAGTATATCTGCAGGTCAATCGTTGTGAAATACCAGGGCCCCTCCTACCCTTTGAGATTAAGTGTTTCTTTGAGATATTAAAAAAATACAAATGATAAGGCATATTAACTGAAGTGTGTTGAGCAAGTAATAATTATGATTCGTGCATTTGGATTGTCTCTTTATTGTTCATTTTGACAGGTTTATTCAAGTTCATTGTGGATTATCCAAGTCTTGCTAAACTTGTCTATTCTTCTTGTAGTGAATTAGATTTTCTAAAAATATGATGAAAGTACAATGTTCTTCAAAGTAAACATGTTTGCATGTCTGTGCTCAAATTAAAGTATATTTTCATACCAGTATAAGAMACATAATATATATGCCTGTATGTAGGCTTAGTCCAAGAAAACTAAGAGCCTCATCACTTTGATAGTTTTTCTGCTCTCCCTCTCTCTCTCCCCCTATTAGCTTTGTATTATTCTTGTCAAATGACATAAAATAAGTAGGCATATTTAAATTATAAGCCCATTTAAATGATAAATAGGGTGTGGAGTTACTCGTATTTGGAGTAAAAAGCAAAATAGATTTAAAATTAGCCTTTTTTWAATCATTTTGAATTGTTAATATATTTCAGTACTAAAAGAAGCCTTTCACCTGAGATTCATTCTCCTAAGCAGGCCTTCCTATGAAGTCTGTCTGGTCTCTGATTCCAATTTGACTTTCTGAATAATTATTTAACATAATGAAGGTTTAGTTCCCATTACCAGCTCGGGTTAGCTGTGGCTTTTGTCTTGCAGAATGTGCCTGTATGAATGGCAGCTATTTGAATGCGAAAGGTTAATTGCTAGGTATAACATATTGTGCTTAGAGATGTGCATTTAATTTCAATTTCCCTGTCTACAAGTAAGTAAAATGAAAAATAGGAAAATGTGAGACACCTGGAGAATCTCAGGACTGTCTCATGCCTGTATCTGTTCAGCCTCTCTTTCTCCATGGTTACTAAACAAGGGAGAGGTTCGGCAGTCTTATCTGAGCAATAGCAATTTTTATGCCTTTGCTTTGCTCTTTCAGTGTAGCTTTTTCTATACAGAACATTCCACACCTATATGGTGCAAAGCAGAAACCTTTTAAGAGTTGTAGATGTATTTGGAGACTAATTCTCAGAAAACTTATTGATTTGGTAGAGTAAAAATGTAGTTCAAGTCCTTAAAAGTGGCTTTTCAATACAGCTAAGGTCATACGTAAGAAGATATTCTAGCTTCCGTTGTTGCATGGTGGTTATTGTGATGGCCAGTACCAATTTCTAAAGCAGATGCACAGTGTGGGAGAGGGGAACATGTGGTTTGGAGTCTGCACGGAGATGGAGTCACAGCAGTTTATACTTTTAACAAATTGTTTAAATTCTCCTTCAGCTCACCACCATGTTTGAGAGACTGAGTATGAATAATCGGCAGCTGGAGGAAGAGATGAGAGATCTGGCTGATAAGAAGGAGTCCGTGGCTCACTGGGAGGCCCAAATCACTGAGATCATCCAGTGGTGAGTGCTCTGCTCTCATGTCATTATAGAATCCCCTCAGTGTGCTCTGGGGCTATTGCTGAGTTTTTGTCTTTGCACATGGCACTTGGAAGTGTTCAGGTGAAACCTCACACCCATCTGGGATTCTGCTGGGGTTTTGGCTGAGATTTTAATAATATACAAATCCAGAAAATTGTGTTCCTGCTTAAGAGTGAAAGTGTCTCACCAAATACAGCTTTTCAAAGTGGAGAAGAATCATGGCCGTTGGGTGTGGCTTGTGGCTGTGGAAGAATGCTGAAAGGGATCATGTGCTGAGCTCACGCCTCCAAGAGGGAACAAGCCTGGGAAAAGCAGTGGCTTAGAGTGTTTGTGTCTCGGCATTAATTTCCTTCATCTGCTTGGCATGTGGCAGAATGAAACAAATACAGTGCAACTTTTATGTGATTTTTTACAAGGAGGTATTTGAGACTACCGCAAAGCCAGTCAAGTGATGTTTCTAATGGTACTTTTGCTAAATAGTGATGTTAGCTTTTTAAAGTCTTCCGTCCAGTTCTAATAAATTAAGGAGGAAAAAAAAAAAGAGTTGAMACTATTATTAGAAAAAGATTGTGTATTCTAGGGTTTTCATCTATCTTTATTTTTCCTCTCCATGCCTGCTTATCTCCCCTCACCTTTAATGGTCCCTTGCAGTGTTTCACATCTACAAAACCAGTTTGCATTGACTTTTTTTACAGATGATCCACTTCTGGGAAGAGTTCATTATCATATACTAGTATTTTTCTGTTACTACTTGGTTATTCCCTCCCCCTCTTTTTTCCATCTCATGTTAGTGAAAAAGTCTAATTTGTTGTGTTCAGGCAAAAATGGAAAATATTGTTTTAGAGAAACCTAGTTTGTTATTGTTGTAAGGTTAATATAATTTTGTTGTCCAGATATAGAGAAGTTTGGCTTTTGAATATTGCCATGTGAGTACATAACAAGAAAGAAGGGCCATCCTCTGGGCTCGCAATGTGTTTGAAACAGTGTTTGTTACATAGAATTATGTAATGCTGACCTGTGTTATGAAGTCCATTATGTCTCAAGGCATTGTATTTGTAGCAGAAGTTAAAATATTTAAAGGGTCCTCTTTGTGCATATTCCTTTTAAATCTTGTCTCCCATAACTGTAATTGTAGTGGATGGCCTGAGTCACAGAAATTAAAAAAAATACTTAAAAGTTGTTTAAATTAACAYTTAATTTCTGGCCAATTGCAAATGTTTATTCAGAAAAAAATCAAGATAACAAGTGAGACAAGTCTACTATTTCACATTCCTTTTTGAGTTAAGGTAATGCTTGTCTGTTGTAATGCACCAAGGTAATCAAACCAAATTTTTCAGCTTTACATGTGAAAACACTGATAAAACTCAGCAGTTACAGAAAAAGACAAACCAGAATTATGGATTGTTTTACTTAACGTGATGTAAAAATGTACCAACAGCCATTAAGAATGTGCCTTCTCCTTTACTTTTATGAGAGTGTTTAATATTTTAAGATGTATTACTGATGTGGTTCAGGCATACGATAAAGCATTTTTCGTGTTRGGGATGTCACCTGTAGCAGGGTAAAAAGGGTTTGGGCTGGAGTTTTTTGTTATCTCTAAAGATACATAATGAGAAAAGATCAGGAACATGCAAGACTAACTTTCTGAATGACAGAAACCATTTTACTGATCCCTTATGATAATATAGTGTCTTCTAAAAAGCACAGAATTAAAAATTAAAGAATTATGTGAAAAGAAAAAAATAGGAGTACCGAGGGCAAACATTAAGGGAATGTAAAAAGTCTGGCTTGGTTCCAGTTTTTCATCACTAAACACATCTCAATTTTCTCTCCATACTTTTCTCTGCTTATGTTAAATTTTTTTCAGCTATGTGAGGCCTTATCTGAGGTCACATTTTTTCCTTGTTATGTTTAGATTTTTCCATGTGTTACCCAGATAATCTCGTCATGTCTATCTGCTGTTCTTAGAAATCAGCACTGCATACTGAAACTAGGCCCTTCTCCGGGGAACATGGGGTGCTGTGTGAAGTATTTTAGCATCTAGTATAATGATAAACATTTTGAAAGAAAAAAAAAAAGCCTAATTTTGAAGAGAACTAGTTTTCTTTAATCAGTCCTAAGCCTGTGTTTTCCTCAGAAGAACATGCATTTTAAATCCATACCTGTCCACATCTTCATTATGACAGCAGATTGCCTTGGAGGTAGCAAAGTAGAGGAGAGCTTGTGGGCTTCCTCTTCAAAATGAACAGATTTTTCACACAATATTACATTAAAATATGTATTTCGGGTGCATTCTTTCCGCCTCCTAAAAACTGCCATGTTCTTTTTGTACCATAATTCAGGAAGGATAAGGAGGCACTAGATGGAATTAGTTACTGGGTTTGTAAACAGTTTGCTCAGCTGTCAGGTAGTTCAAGGGATTTGTTCTAGCCCTGTTTTGAGTAACACAAGCCCAAGGAGTTGCTTACTTCCTTTAAGTGCTTTGCCACTTAATGGATACCTCTCAAGAAATCTGTTTGAATTCACACTTTGGGTGGTTAAGATTTGTCACTTTCTTCATGATTCCTGAGGCTGTTCTAAATGGCTATTTCAGTGTTTATGACTTGTGAGTAATTTTAATGGCCTATCACGTTCCCTTTAGCCTTACCCTGCTTTCTTACTCTGCTTTGTTGCATCTTTTTTAGGGATAATGTACGAAAAACTTTTAATCTTGCTGTTGTTATCTCAAGATACCATAAACAAGGCAATATTTTAACATAAACACTTGAATCAAACCTTCGTTGCAAATTCTGTTGTGGATGCACCATACTCATGGCTCATTCAGCCTTAATGGAGCTATTATATTGATGAGTTTATATTAGCCAAATCACTCATCATTCCTTGACTAGAGTAAGAAATATTGAGGCTTTTATAGTCAGCTATAAATTTTCCTGTGGGAGATGGGAGAGAGATTAATTGTGCTGGAGGTTAACGCAATCACTTAAAAAAGGAATATTTTAAATAGCCATGGTACTGCATTTCTGCGCTGTGCAGAAAGGAGGTCACTGGAAATCTTGGTTGTGATTCCCAGAGTACTTGGCAAGAATCTTAACTTATTAGTCTCTCTGGGAGGGATTAATGTAACCTAGTTGTAGAAGTCCTAAGGTGGACAACTAAATAAATCTCATGACTAGTACGCTAGAAGTCTGTTTTTCTCACAACTGATTGAGAAGGAAGCCTAGACAACTAGTTCAGATGGATAATTCTGTGTTGTTGAGTCTGTTTATGTGGATGAGCTAAATCCTGCCTGTTTTACCTGTAAAATGAATGTTAAGCTTAGGTTCCACTGGCCAGAAGCTCTGACTGTTGTTTACCAGAAGATTCAGTTAATATTTTACTTGTCAGCCAGATTTTATGGTTTTTTTTGTACTATGGTTGATTCTAGCTGAATTATTGRTTCAACTGGAAAAAAAAACAAGGCAAAATCACAAACAAAAAAATACAAACTACCCCCTCCCAACACTTCTGAACTAAATCAAACCTAAAAAAGCCCCAAAATTTAGGTTGGGGTCCTTTTGGGGATTTTTGGTTGTTTTAAAATCTGTTTGCTCTTGGAAAAAGAGCACACACAAATTCTGAAGAAAATGTAGCAGAAATTCTATGCAAGTTGAACTGTTAAGAAACTTGCATAAAGTAAAAGTCTGAGATATGCTCTGTTTGAGGGAAGAATAATCAGAAGTTAATTATCTCTAAAATAGAAATTTTGGAGGGCAGGGTGAAATATCAGGACTTGGGAGCAGAAGGAAGTGTTAAAGAATTTTAGAGAAGTATTTTGTAAAAACGGATTTTGTTGGAGAGAGCAGGGGAAAAATTAAAAATGAAGTTGGAGACTTTGAGCATACTGGTACGAAGACAGAAATTTAAAAGCATTGAGAGACTGGAGGAGTCGTGACTCTCAGATTTCCTTGGGGTTTTTAAATCAGGTAAGGTGGAGCTTGGTCTAAGACCCCAGGGCTTTAAGACCACTCCTGTTGAGCAAAAATCTCTAGTCCTCTGGATCTGTTTTGTATTGTAAAGAATCCCAGCTGGAGACCCAAAGAGTCTGACTTTCCAAGCATCCTGACAAATAACATACTTGATAGCAGCCAGTAGTTGTTTGAAGGTTGTCATGATGTTGGCTCCAACCAAAAAGTTAAATTTAATTTTACAGGAATTTGTACTATATTGCTGTTTTGGGTTCTTTATATTAATGAACTAAGCATGCAAGGGCAATTATGTATGAAAACAGAACAGTTAATCTAAATCTCCAGTAAAGAAAGAAGTGATTGGGTAGAACCTGAAGAACTTCTCTTCCTTAGGTCTCTTGCTGTGCTTGTCAGGGCCCTCTGTCAGAATGAGGACAAGGAGAGCAACATTAGTAAGAGTTACTTTACCATTCTTGCTCTTTTTTCCTTTATTTTTTTAAGCCAACCAAATGGAACAATCCCAGCAAAACAGTAACAAATAAAAAAGCTCAATGGCCCTTGAGTCCACGTAATGTTGAATCACTGTATGTCATTATTGAGAGAATTTTGCCATCTAGTGGACAACAAAACCACCTCAGCTCCAAATTGTACTTCTTTTATTTGCTGTCTTCCAGMGCCTGAGGAGTTCCCTTGAGCTCAGTGCAGATATTTGTAAAAATTTGCTTTGTATTTTCATTTTCTAGATTTTTACACGTCTGTGGAACACTTCTGTGGGGTTTTTGCATGTGCATCTTTTCACCATTTAGAGCCTAAAGGTTCTTCATGCCATAAACTAGATAACTGAAGTGTTTTCTCACCTTCCATAAGGAAGGATCTGTATGGCATCATAAAAATGAACCTAGAAATTAGACATTTCAAGTTTTTCAGCTTCATTTAGAAAAGTTAAAAAGTAGGGCACCGGTTTAATTTTATTTTTAATATGGCATTGTCCCTTTTTTTCTGCAAAGATTTTATGTGTCATTAAAAGTAGAGAAAATCAAATGCTGATTCCTAAATCTCTTTCTCTCCACGTACATCAAGAACATTTGATGATCCTCACATTCTTTTTATTCCTGCTTACACTTTTTTTTTCTTTTTACAGTGTATTTAATTATGCACCCACCACCTCCAAAGAGCATCTTAAGCTACTTCTCACATCTTTTGCCCACTCTTGTAGCCCAAGTGGTTTGTGTAGGCCCAGATTATGTGTATCTGGTTGTCAAAATGTGTCATCCAGAACCTTAAGGGAAAAGAAGTTGTGCTGCTTCCATCGAGTTCTGATACACCTTGGGAAAAGTAGTGACTCATTAATATAAAAACTCTAACTGACTCYAATAGTCAGGACATGTGAGTGTTTCCTACATTCCTTCCCACCTCTTGATCTAAATTATAAGCAGGAGACAAAGAAGAGAAAGCCCAATAAATGCTTACTTCRTCATGTTGGGTGTGAGACTTGTGCAAAATGGTCGCTAATTTYGCCTTTGCCTCCTCTGTCTTCCTTACATAAACCTTATACTGCACACCCAAAAGTCACCCCAACCTGCAGATAYTTAGCCCGTGGCTTTCACACTGTGATCTTGCCCTAAGGCCATGATGGAAAAGCTCTTCTGTTCCTCCCTTGCCCATGACAGTGCAGCATATGCGCTCTCTGTCTCTCTTGCCTCCTGGCGACTATCTATAAATCCGTGTTGAAACTTTTATTTTTATAATTAACAGTAAACTTGCAAGTAGCACCATTTCCATATTCAGTGTGTATATCAACCATAGTATCAACCAGAAAAACTTACATTGCTTTCTAGGCATGGAGGGAGAAACACTTCGTTCTGGAAGGTCACTACAAGTCAAAATCAACCATCTCTCATCTCCAGTCCAACGTACTTAGGACTACAGTTACTAAGAAAAGACCAGGAAGCAAGGAAAAGTTAATTCCCATGAAATAGAAAAACTGTTTTCCCACTTTCCTRTATTTTATTTAAAGCTGTTTGAGGTTCATTACTTAGAGCACATCCTAAACATTCAAGTGTTTGGTGTTGATGGACTCAACTGTGATGAAGCTGTGGTATTACCCTGCTGGTCTCTGAGGCAGCTCAGGGACTTGGATATGTCCTGGTGTTGCAGAACTGAGATTGCCCTTCTCTGGGCAAAATGAACATGTTCAAAGCCAGGCATGTGAGGAAATGGGATGGGAGGGGTGATGCTGGGGTTTTTTCTGTTTGTTTGTTTTAGATTTTTCATAAGTTACTCAGTTTCARTGAGTTAATTTTTTTAGCAACTTTCTTTTCTATGTTAACACCTGAGGCGAAGTGAAGAAAGAACCTTCTGTTGTGATTAATCACAGAAAGTTGTTGTTCTCTCTTTGTAACTGATGATCAAAGAATCTGAGAAACAGGCATGTCTCCTCCTTGTTGTCTTTACACCCAGAAAACATGTCTGGGTAGAAAACAAGCTCRGTGGATGAGAGAGCCTCTTCTGGCTTATGCTGTTTAATAACATTAGAAGTAGACTCTCCCTATTTAATTAGCATTTCTTGAAGTAACATGACTGTTTGATATAACTGCTAGTTCTCATAGTCAATTGGTACAGTAAAGTCAACCACTGGTTCCAATATTATCTGGGCAATCGAATTGTTAATTATTGGTTGTGAATTTTGCCTTAATTTGCTTCCTAAGAGTAGGTTGAATGCTGAAAGATTTCTTTCCCAGTCTCAGTTTCAGGTAGCTGACACTTATACTGAGACATGTATTACTTATTTGGATATATAGTTCTTCAATTTTTATTCATTGTCTTAGTGATGCACATTGTTTAATGGAACTCCACAGAGCAGCAAAGAATCAGTTCTGTGTGGTTTTCTGTTTGGGTTTTTGTTGTTTGCTTCCTTACGTTTTATGGGTTTGGTTTTTTTGTATTTTGTATTTATCTGTTTCTGGTTGCTAGCTTGTTGAAGGGACTTTTGTTTTTTCTTTAGATTCTTTGGTTAAAACCCCATTTTTCTTATGTAATTGTTTAGGGTAAGTGATGAAAAAGATGCTCGAGGTTATCTTCAAGCCTTGGCCTCTAAAATGACGGAAGAGCTGGAAGCCCTGAGGAACTCCAGTTTGGGTGCAAGAGCTACAGTAAGGCTTTACTTCCATATGTCAGAGGGGTTTTTTGTTTGAAAAAACACGGATTTGATAGTTTCAGCTGCAGTAATAATCTGTCTGTAGAGATTAACTTCTCTTAATCAGAAGTTAAGCTGCCCTAGAGCTTTCTTTCTGAATAACTGAGTAGCAAATTTATTGTTTCTCAATTCATTAAACACCAATATCTTTATAATGTGATTTTATCTATGATATTGTTCAGGTAGCTACTTTATAATCATATGTGAATTTGTTGAAAGAAATCACGTGTTGATTCATGAAAACCTTTAAGTCTTTCACTTGTGAAATGTGAATGTCCTTCATAGCTGTCATCTGAATTGAAGCACATCAAAACCAGACTTCACAAAATCTCTTTGCTTTTGAGATCAGCATAAAACATTTGTCTTGCCTATTTAATTACTTGAGTTCAAAAATACTACTACTGCTAACATTACTCTTAATTTTAGATTACTTTGGAATTAATGAACCCTTATTTTAAGAACATGGTAGACTGAGAAATGTATTTGTTGAAGTTAGTTACAGTCCTCATTTTTGGCTTTTTTTTCTCTTACTGTTTCTACTCCCTTTTTTTATTCTTTGCTAGGACATGCCCTGGAAGATGCGACGCTTTGCGAAGCTGGATATGTCTGCAAGGCTGGAGCTCCAGTCTGCTCTTGATGCTGAAATCCGAGCCAAACAGGCTATTCAAGATGAGTTGAACAAAGTCAAAGCTTCCTGTATTTCTACAGAGTGGTAAGACTGAATTGTTCTGATGCAAATTTACTTCGATACCTCCCAGGAAATGTCACCAAATCATTATTTTAACTACCTTGTCTGTCAAAATTTGATCATGAATGATGTGCCAGTTTCCTACTCCCAAATATGAAAAAAATATCGTCTCTCTCTTCATTGTTTGAGCAGCTGAACACTTACTGTGGAAAGCTGAAATCTTGAAGACTTTCAGAGGCGACACTTTCTCTTTAATAATAAAATCTGTCCTAGTTGTGATAACAAGTCCAAAYGCATAGTTTGGGTTTGTATCAGAACATACTCTTTTCCATTCTGCCGATAGCTGCATTGAGTTACCTGACTAAAATCAATTCTTGCATACTGATTTGCACAGCAATAGGTAATAATGGTTATGGACTAGTACGAATTCTTTTATTGCTTCCTCAGACCTCTCTCTCTCTCTCTACTAGCTCACCACCCTCACAACAGAATTTATTCTGAGTTGAGTGAATGCCTGAAATGGGTTGGTAGGAAGTCATTCCATTCCTTTTGTCCAGCTTCAACCTAGTTCAGGGCACCGGTGGGTTTTGCAGCTTTAGGAAAGCAGTTGGGCAGAGCAGAGATGCAAGCATGTCACTTGTAAAATGGGAACACCTGGTCCACCTACCTTGCATGTTTTTCAGGCCAGATAACATGATGATAAGGCAGCATTGGAGATCTTGTAAGAGCAGGAGAACCAGTGTTTGTTTTGACAGGCAAGAACAAGAAGTGTGCTCAAAATGCAGAGTAGTGTTACCTGTCATCTGTGAATCAGAAAGCACTGAAAAAACTAACTGTAAAGGAACTGAGAAAAAAAATAGTTCAGCTTAATCTATTAGTATCATAGGCACTTAATTAACAGACAAATTTTAAAAACCCAGGATTTTTTTAAACATAAAAGTACATATGGTCTTTTCTTCCTCTTTAACAGGGTACAGGCTCACACAATTACTTAGAAATTAGAAACATGAGCCTACTTAATGGATAAATGCGCACAATTAATTGTTTTTTTCTGAAAACTAAACAGGTTCCAATAGATTCATTCTGGCATTTGAAGACATCATGAAGCTTGCTGGGCATTAATTTTGAAATAGCATGCAAAGATGCAAAGACTTCTGTCATGGGTACTCAATACTTACATACATGTTTTGTGTTCTTTTGAAGTAAATTGCAAGAATCTGAGAAGAAGAACATGGAGCTTTTGGCAGACRTCGAAAGGCTGAAAAAGGAGACAGAAGAGCTTAGATCAGAAAAGGGTATGGCAACTGATATCCAAGTAAATAGTGTGTCACGTTTGTGGGTACATCTTATCAATCAAGTGTCACCTTGCAACTAAAATGTGATACCAACGTGTGAGCACAACACTTGCATGTTAAGATGTACCCACAGCAGTTGCATTTGCACTTCTGGTACTTGTGATACACCTCAGTTTTGTTGATACCTTGAACCAGTGTTAYTTGAGCTGGAACTGCATTGTTTTTATTTAGGCTGTGTCTGGCGATTTACTGCCAGGAAACTGTTAGAAGTAYAGATGCATTTCTAACCTTTTCTCCTTTATGATTGGGGAAGGTATTTAGACTTCAATACTCATCATAGTGTTGTTCACCTATGAGTGTTTTGGGCTTGTCCACACAGAGAGCAAACAACTGCAGAGGAGTTCATAGCATTTGTTTGTTTCTGGGATGACTTCATTGATAGGCTTTGTAGCCACACAGTGAGCAGCAGTGTGGCCATGAGTGGTTTGCTGTGGTATTAAGGGTATGTTCTGGAATTACTGTTGCATGTGTCCAACACTATTTTGCATTGTTGCTGGGAGAAGAGACTTTTTTGGTAACTCTGCAATGAAAAAAAATTCATTAAGAGATGATTAATGATTTGGCTGATTGTTTGCAGTTTCTGTAGTAGCTCTAATATTTGTATCTTATGAGTCACAAGGGAAGAAGTATTTTTCAGGCCAAATGGAATTACCTAATTTTCTGTAGAGAACTATTTGAACTCCAGAATTTCAATACCCTGGCAACAATCGCTGCGTAGGGTTGTCCAGTATTGTTCAGCTTTTCCAACCTAATGGCGTGTCAGTCAATAAAGTATTAAAGTTAACATTCATCTCCTGTATATAGGTCTCCCAGTGCTGGTTGACTGGTAAAAATAATTCAACCTATACAGAACATTAAAAAATGGTGCCAATTAGCAAATAAGACTTAGGGAATTGACACTTGTTTGTCTTGATGCTTAGCGCTGATACCAGGATTATGATTCTTCCAAGTGATGGACAGAAGCTCTTGATTAGCATCTCTCAGGAGACAAAAATACTTTGTCATGTTTAGCTTTCATTTATATGTTCTTGAACTGTCTTAAATGTTATGCATGGTTACTTGACTTCTGAAATCTTCCTTTGTGTTAAATAATGTTATTAAATTTATAATTAATATTTTACCCTGTATTTTTTGCAGTGTTTAAAACCTTATTGTTTTGGTGAGATAGAGATAAAAATTTACTCTTTTCTTAAAACAAACAAGCAAAGAAAGTACTGTTCAAGGAAAAGTTAGTCATGTTTCTTAACAGAATTAAATTAGTAATATTCTACTGCAATTATTAAAATAGTTGGATAGAAATACACCTTAATCTAAATCCTTATTATCTTTGGACTTGGTTTTCTCTTACAAGAAGAAATATATTGCTGTTTGAGTCACGAACTGCATAGAGGATTCAAATGTAGTCAGTGTACAGCAGTAGAAAGTCACAGTGTACAGTGTGTGGAAATTGATTTCTAGGAAGGGATTATTTGGATTAGCACCTGAATCCTTCACTGTTTATATTCCAGAAATTTAGACAGGTGGGGAAAAAGATTGCTAAAAATATTCCATAAAGCAGCTGGTAATTGAAAATTGTTTTTAGTATTTTAATGTGAGTTCAGTGTATTTATATTTTAAAGAGGAAGGGGTTATTTGTAACTTCATTCACTGTGGGTTATATTTAAAGCAAACAGGGTGATATGGCTAATTAGAGCAAGAAACTGACATTTTTTAAAAGAAGTAACTTTTAATAGCAGCATTCTTTTGGGATGCACACAGTTCTTCAGGCTCTGGTCATAATAATATGTGTGTGTATATAATGTATTTATAGCATTCAGGAAAATAGAGTTCGCACACATCTGTGAACTGTAAACACCCACACAGCATCTTGAATTAGAAAAGAATCAAAAAAAAATCATTCGAAGCAAGTTAAAATAACAGCTGAGGCATGCCAGCCTCTGCAGCTCCAGGGGATGCAGCGTTCCTTCTCTGCTCACTGGCTGAACGTCACTTAGATGATGTAGTGTGACAGGGACATTTGAAGCTTCAGGATTGTATTTCTGCTGGGCATTCAGCAGTGAGAGGTGGCAGACATGTATGGGTCAAGGAATCTATCTTATTTGGAAACACRGTGTTTTTGTTGGCTCCAGCTGCCCTGTCACAGTGGCATATCCCACGTGTGACTAGAGCAGGGATGGCACCTGCTGCAGTAGTGTGTGGTGCAGGTGGACAGAAGCACATTAGAAACCTGTGCCTTCTGCGTAAAACACGTACATAAAGTGTGTTTTCACATTGGATTCACACCACAGACATCCTAGCTTGGAAAAGGTTAATTAAACATGCGCTTGTCCGTTAAAAAAAATCTCTTACTCTGGAAAATAAACCAAACGTGAAGCCTATTTGAAAAAATGTGAGTGTTGCAGGTGGACACTCAAACTCTGATTCAGCAAGGCAAAGGTCCTCCATGAAAAGGTCATTTTTCTGTAGCTTAAAAACCTGCTGCTGTTTTCTAGGTGTAAAGCACCAAGACTCACAGAATTCTTTCTTGGCATTTTTGAATGCGCCTACCTCTGCTCTGGATCAATTTGAAGTAAGTGTTCTGCTATTCTAACTCTGTCAGTCAGTGGAACTGCTGTTGTGTGCAGGTTACGTGCATATTTGCTGAGAGTTTGCTACTGTATTTTAATTGTATTGCTCCAATAATATTTGTGTCTAATAATATGTGAGAATTGTTTGTCATTTACAGTGCTGGCTGTCTTCTCTTGAATGCTATAATCACAGTGAATTCTCTCTCAAACCTTGAATGCGGAAATATGCCTGATTTTGTAGTAAACAGGAAAAACATAGTTGTTCAAATGGCTTTTCGTTCTATTCAGAAAAATGCTAAGTAATGCAGGTAGTGGTTTGGTAAAAATGAGAGGAAATACGTAAATCGTCCTTGATTGTATCCCATGAAGTTGTTGGTACTGTTTATTAGGTTGTTTCATCATCTGTTCGTTTTACAGAGACCTGCAAAATCCAGATAATTGCTGTTCATTTCCTCTCCACAGATCCTATTATTTAAAAAATGGCTCTCTTGAACACCTTTGTCACTTCTAGACAAAAGACCAGTTTAGGTAGAAAGCCTGGAAGGAAAAAATTGAAATAATACTATACATTTATTATCTTCTTATTTTAATCAACAGTAAGCAAAGTATAATTTTTCTTTTGAAAGTGCAGCTGAGGTGAAACATTGGTCAAACTGAATTCAGAGGGGACAAGGCACCACCTTTGCAGTTGCACATTAATCTAAAGTTTACCCATTTTTTTTCCTGATGCATGTACAAGGTCATCACATTTAGCTATGAAAGAGCATAATCCCTGCTGTTACTGATGTCCCAAAATTTACTTTCTTGTCATTATATATTCACTAATTCATTGTTCTCTCTTGAAGTCCTCACAATTAACACCATTTTAAAATTTTCTTTTTAATCATTTATYTTATAAGTTACTTTCAGTATAGGAATCTTGTTGGAGTACAGGAATATTATTTTATTGAGTGAATGCTGGAAAAACACAGGTCTCTTTACAGATAGTATATTGATTAATTGTCTATGTAAGGCAATTAATGAAAACATACTGAGGTAACTGTTACTGCCACTAGTTATTTACAGTTCTTTATTTTTGCACTTTTATTTATATTGGACAGTTTTCTTCATCCATCTCTCTTTCTCTCTCTCTCTCTTTTTTTTACTGCTGTTTTCATTAAAATAGGATTCCTTTTCCTCCTCTTCATCCTCATTGATTGATTTTATGGATGACGTAAGTCTGACTTTCAACCCAGTAAATCCTTCAATAACACATCAGTTGATTGATTTGGAATATTCAGGCATTAATGCAGTAAACTTAAAAAATCTGCAAGTGCAGTGGGGAACAAATTATTTCCATAATAGCACACTTACAGCTATTTTTATAGATAGGTGTTCTATTTTAAAGTAAATGCTTTTCTTTAGGTGCAGGTGAAGAATTCTTAATTGCAAACAGTTTTTCTGATGGGGAAAAGCTGCTTTTAGGCCTTTTCCATTGATATGGCCTGTAGAAAATGGTTCCAAAATCACCAGCACATTTATATATTTAATTATTTTGCTTCATATTATTCCTTTATCATTAGTTGTTTCCAAAAATTTTCTAATCACTTCCGTTAAAATGTTTTCCTTGCATACGGCAATTTCTGTTTGCTCAAATAAAATACTCTCACTTTTTTAGCCTATATTGTGAGAAGTAATTTTCATTATAACTGAACTTATTACTTTTTATTGCCATTTGAGGTGCAGGTTTTCTGTCAGGACAGTGTTTAAATATTTCCACTAGTTAATTGCATACTATGGGAATTGAGTTAAAAGCTGAAAATTGACTGCATTATATTTCTTCCAAACTAAAGTAGTAGGCACATTAAATTAATTAGCAGTAAGGTTTTTGGAATCCAAGTGTATAGAGCCCCATCCATTACAGCTCTGTAGGTATATTGTGAGTRTGTGTACGTCTGTCTGTGCTTGTATACATGTTTATAACATGCACACATATTTATACATATGTCTTTAACACTGTAATCCTACTGCATTGAAATGTGATACAGTTAATTTTCTTTGAGAAATGTCTGCTGTGAAGGGTGTAGCAAAGAGGATAAGGTATATGGGCCTATTGTGCTGCTTTCATTTCATTTCACGTTCTCTGAAAGAATGCCTTTCTTCTCTGTAAATCAGGTATATACCCAGACAAAATGTGAAGGTACATCTGTGGTGTTATAGTAGAACTCATTGCCTGTATTTTTGTATGGTATATGGGAAACCTCTGGCTTGCTGATATTTTTGGAATTTTCTTACATGAAAAAAAATGAGGGTACAGTTTCCTGTCGTGTAAATCCACAATAAATGAATAATATTTACATTCTTTATCTGTATTTAAGAAATGTTCTATGGTACCTGAGTATTAGGAACACTTAGTTTCTCTCAGCARGTTCTTTTATAGAAATTTATATTTWAAAATATCTGAAAGACTCCTTAAAACCTATTAAAAGAGAAGTAAAGTACATATGAGGCAGTTGCTGATAATGTTCTATTTTGCAGAGGGAAGCTTAGGACAAGAATATTTTCCTGGTTGCTGTCCAGTTAGTTTTGAAGGACTTCAGTGCTTTATTCWGTATTTATTGTTGGTTGATAGGGATTTTTTTAAAGCAGGCAGCATTTTTTTCCACAAGCATTTTGACAAAATCACTTTTTTTTTCCTCTATGCAAGTGAGTAATTTTCAACTGTTGACATACGTCCTTTAATAGCAATTCTTCTTGATTGGTCCACCCAGATCAAATCTTTGCGGATACCCACCTTTTAGTCTTGGGTAAAATTTCAGGTATTAATGTGTGTATTCTTGTATGTAGATCACTTGCTGCACATGGAGTCAAGCTTCCCCTGTTACATCTTCAATTTGAGTCCAACAGGAGTGGTTTTTCTCAGTTGCATTGGGCAGAAGTACATTTGTGGACTGTACTGGCCAGGGGCTAATGGCTCTAACACCAAGGCAGCATTCTCTCTCATCTCACAAAGCTGCAGTAGGAGAAGAGCTGACTGCTCACAGATGGGAAGAGCACCTTGCAGAGAAATACAAGACATTCTGTCTTTGATAGAAAGAGAGATAAAGCTGATACCTGCATTAGTAGATGAAAAGTGGTATCATTCAGTTGTGCTCAAAGTCAGTTCTGTATCTTTGATTTATTGAACAATCACTTGATTCATTCACAGCATAATATATAGTCTCTGAATTATCTAAATGAATGGCTGTTTATGATTTAGCTCATTGAGTTGGTGTAGCATCAATATATTAGATGGACTTAAATTAAAATAAGGGTATTAAAACTCCCTGTCCACTGAATGTGACCTCCATTCCCTTCCCAGTGTCTCTTTTTGGCAGTGGTTACATTGAAGGGCAGCATTTCTTGCAGCATCTCCTGAAGAATTAATCTCTTCTCAGTCAAACCTGAGAAGTGTRTGGATTCTTTTATTAAGACCAAGGAAGAATTAGGAGTCCTCAAGTCAGACTCATGCAGTGCTGCAGTGTTGCACGAGGTTCAGGAAAGCCTCTCTTGTAATCAAGAACCCCAAGCAAATATTTCTCATGGCCTGTATTGTTTCTTCAGACTCTGTGCTTCATTAAGGAAGGACAGAGAGCATGTAGAATAATGTGCAGATGCAGTTGCAAGGCATTCCTTGCAAAGTCTCTGAAGTCTGTTCAGCATACAGATGTGCACACAGCACTGGGTTTCCTAGGCTGGGTATGTCTTGTATGTCTGCCATCCAAATAACATAACTATTTATAGCACTCTCTGCATGACTGGAATTAATTCTAATTTTTCCAATGAGGAAAACAGTAGTTTTGCAATTTGTACTGGAGAGAAATAAAAATAGATGTCCTGCTGCCTCTGTAGCCTGCAGATGCTGAGCARGAAGTGGTAGCTCACTACTCAGATGAGAAGCAGTCGCTGTTGATTCCAGCTGTCCTGCCTTGACAAGATCCTGGGTCAGGTTGGCAGAACTGGTGCCTAAATCCTCGTAGCTGTGACAGCCCACGCATTCAGAAACAATCCTTGGACCTCCTCTGCGTGTGAGGCGGGGAGCAAGGAGAGTAGGAATGGRTTTGCAGTCCCTGGTTTCTGATTTTGGTGGGGAGGAAGATCACCCCCAGTGACATTAATAGACCAGATCCTTGCTGCTGTTTCTCCTGTATGTTGCAGGCTGTCTCTCAGTAACRTTGTCTAGGTGTTAAGTCTCCTGTCTTCACTAGAAGTGTCTGACAGTGGAAGTGTTGGGTTTTGTTTCTTTGCCAGGTGGATCTTTGTGTATCTCACTAGCTACGAGAGGCAATCAACTTGTTTTATTCAAGGATGAATTTGTGATTATTTAATAACAATAAAATGCAATCGCATTTTCCCTTGACAAAATTATTCTTCCCACATGCTCAAAAAACCTATTTTTTCCCCTGTTGCTAACACATTACAAATTCAAAATAGATTTCTTAAGTCCTCCTGCAGTCTGTCCTCACATGCAGTCCCCATGGGCTTTGGTTAGACTAAACAAATCTGAACTTTGTAAGTAGCCACAGAATAAATGATGTTCTGAATTCTTATTATTGATCAGAATAAGCCATAGTAGTGTGTGGTGAAAGCCTTGACTTCAGTTGCACATTCATAATTAGGTTTGGAGTAAATCTGGTTCATAATGATATTTTAAATTGGACATATTGTGCCTCCAGTAGATTACTTCATCTTGTTCAGAGCACAGAGAGGCTAACTGCAAATTAATAGTGCAGTGTAGTCTGCAGTTTCACTGCTATTGTCCACTGTAAGTCTATGGACTTGAAATAGCTGTTCCTTTTTTTTTAACATTTCTTCCCTCCTGTTGCCCCAGAATATCTTGTTTTTAAAATACTTGTAACAATGAACATGCTTGTGTGTGTCTAAACACTACCTCTGGAGATACAGAGTGAGGAATTCTGAGGTGATGTATGTGTCACTGTTTGGTTTTGTAACATATTCTCCTCCTTTCTTTGTTAAAGCGCTCTCCTTCCTGTATTCCAGCTAACAAAGGCAGACGTGTAAGAGGCTGTCTTACTCTATGTGGCCCTTTATTTTTTGCCTGTTGTGTCCATGCCTATGTTTAATGTATGGATTGTGTATTTACCTCACTGCATGTCTTGTGCTGCTGCTGCTGCTGTTTGCTGCTGCTGCTGCTGTGCTTTTTGTTGTTTTACAGCTGTGGGCTCAAAGCTTTTGGAATATTTCATTTGGCAATCCCATGAGCATAATGTCACAGTGACTGGAGAAGATGCTTTGGGTCCTTTCTCATTTCAGTGTGAAAGTTCTATCTGGAAGCTGATGGGGCAGATGCAGGTTAGAAAGATGAGCAGACATCAAATGAGGGCCTGCTTGTTTCCTTGCCCTTAGCAGAGGGCATGTGTTAAGTCATGGGAATTGCCTACAGAGGGTCAAAGTTTGGCAGTTGGGAGACACATCAATGAGCAAATGATAGAAAATATCACAGTATAAAGATAAATAACTGTGGAGTGGGGAATTGAGTAAATGGAGTATCAAGAAGGGTAGGAAAAATTCGTACAAAGGAAACAGAGATGGATGTGTTGTAGCTGGGTAAGCTGGAAAAGTCTGTGGTGTTTCAAAAATCAAGGTGGGATTTTGAACATGTGTTTACATGTGTTATCAAAGTTCTGTCAGACTGAATTTCTACCAGGTATGGTATGTCCATTTCTCATACTGCCTCTTTTGTTTCTTTTATACAGGTATGATGGTAGGGATAAGTAAGCATACAAAGCATGTATGTTGAATATTCAATAAATAAGCAGTAATGCCCAACAGCTCTAATRATGTCCTTACCCATGCAATTCAAAGCACACTGCTCAGTCTGTTAGGCAAGCTTATAGTAACTGTTTGTTTTTGGTGGTGGTGCCTCCAGTTCAGAAGTTCTCTCTCCTCCAGATGTGTTTATACACTGGCCAGCTTTGGCTCAGACGTGCACATGTAGACAACTATGCACAGTCCTGTGGAAGACAGCAGGGCTGTTACAATTTGGTAGGAAATAGTGAAATCTGCTTTGGGTAATCCCATGGATTGGTTTAAAACCAATTTGAATGGTGTCAACACGGTCTTTGTAAGCTGTTGACCGTACCTGAGTCAGGTTGCTCTTGTACTTACTTCTTCTCACAGAAGCAAGGAACCTGACATCACTGCAGCAATACAGCTTAAGGCYCTGGTTTCTTCACTAAAGGTGGTGGTTAAATTCCCTTCTGTAATGGTGGATCAGGTTCTGTGTGTTTTGTGGGCTTTTTATGTTCATAAGTAAAGTAAAAGTACATTTGTTACTGTTTCAGCACTTGTCTTCAACCACAAAGGCTTTGTAGCACATTCCAGAAAAGTTCCATCACTGATATCAGCCTTCTACTACATTTTTTCATAGACACCATGGAAATTGTTGGTATGCAGATGCTACTTTGAAAGGGAAAGCCCTTGGAGTGTCTGGAAACATTTATGAAATGGTAGATTAGATCTCTGAGTTGAACTTGTAGGAGAAAAGGAGTGTCTCTTGCTTGCTATGAAAAAATTTGCCTGTAGTTACTCATTGGACTTATTTTTTAGTAACCTTTTTAAGGAGGAGGTAGAATTGTTGAAGGCTAAACAGTCTTTGAGTGGACTCCAAGTTATCACATGTTCCGACTGGATTAAAAAGAAGTTTAAAATGATTGAAATATGTTACGTGTTTGGGGATTTACTGCTTAAGGCATCAGTGTTTCTAATACTGGGTAAAGCTTTTAATTATTATTTGCTTCTGATAAATCTGAGCACAAAATGTTTGCTTTACTGCTACTTTTTGCCACAATGCTTGAAACACATGATCTCTGTGTAGTAAACAGGTGTATCCCAGTGTGAGAATTTCCCACTTTCATTTCTGAAATACTTGCAGGCATGTTAATATGCCTAAGTTGATTAAACTGATAAGCATTCTCCACCAGATAATTTTTTTTTTAAGGCTGTGGTAAAACTAGAAGCCACTAAACTTAAATCACTGCGATTTAAAAAAAAAAAAAAAAGTAAAAAAATAAAACCAGCAACTGCACCTGTTCGCTACCGTGGCTGAGTTTCTGGAGAACAGGATTGTGTGTGCACGTATGAAATTGGCTTGGCAATATATTTGATTCCCAAAAAACAGTAAAGTTTGTGGAATTCTTAGTATTGCCAGTGGCAAATGAGATCGGAAACACTAGAATGTTCAAATGCTTTCTGTAAACATGGCTGCATATTTTAGTTTGTCTGCAAGCTAGCCAAATCCTTGGCAATGGAGGACCGATGATAGCATTGCTCCAGGAAATTGAGGCATGCCATAAAGCCTTCTGCAGGCATCCAGCTTTTAGCTTTATTATTAGTGGAAAAAAGCATTTTCACCTGTTTTTTTAAAATGTATAATTTTACATACAAAACTTGGTGAAGACGTCTTGGTTTCAGGGAAGAATCCCGCCTTCTCTGATTTTTTCAATTGCACTAACAAAAGATGATTTGTTACCCAAGATACCTGTGTGTACCTATGTGCCTTGTTCAGTGTAGCTCTGTGTTGGGCTTAGTTTCATTTTCTGTATCAAGGAGTAGGAAAATACTCGCTGAGGAAACTGTATTCCTGGTAAGGATGTTTTTCTAGTTCAAGTGGGGTACAGAACCCCCTCAATTCTCTGTGAATATAATTAACACTACCCTCAGGAAATATGTTGTTTGCTCTGCCTTTTCTCCTTGTTTTCTCCTGAATATGTTTGCAGTAATTTACATAGGCTATGTGGGAATTCACTTCTAACAAATCTCTAATACCAGTGGACAAAACCCAGCAGCATTTAGAAAATATTCACCCTTTAAAAATGCTGAATTACAAGTCTCTTCCAGTGTTTATCAGGTCCCTGAASTAGCAGCTCTTATGCATGTGCTCACCTCTCAGCAGAAGCCTTGGCGTGTTTACATGCAATAATTTTCATTGTATTTTTGTGCTTTTAATTAGGAAGTTGCTTAAAACTGAATTTTTATCCTCTCAGTTCTCTCTTAGGAATTCTACTGCTCCCATATCTTATTTTGGTAAGAGTTGAGAATTCTTTTTTAATGATGTCTTTTATTTCTTTGGTTGTTGTTTTTCTTTTTTTCTCTTGAATTGTTCCCCTAGATTGATTCAGTTGAGAATTTTACATTGTCTAATACTCCATCACGGGATGAAGATAGCAAATCTCACCTCCATTCAAGATCAAGGTCTCCTTCTACAGCTAGTGAGATTGAACCAATTGAGGTACTTCAGTGCTGGAAGATCTTTTGTCTTTTTGGTTTTGGGAGTAGCAGTTTCATTGTATAAAAATTACTATTGCAAATCTTTCATTTAGGATGAAGTTCATTCTTCTGCAGCAAGACTGTGTAGGACCTTGTAATAACCTTCTGCACTAGTGGTGAACTGTATTTTGGGGAATGTYGCATTTCCTTTCACATATGGTTAATTGAATAGGGATGGGAACTGTGTTGAATCAGTAATTAGTTATAGTCTCTCTTCATAAGATCTCCTCAGTCATGAATATTCAAGAAAATTTGGCATAATGTTATAATGTAGTTTGTAAAAATACACTTTAAAGTCCTGCTGAAAGTCTTGTTATTACTAAATGTTAGCCAGACTCTGAAACTATAATAATTTATCCCCTTCCCCTTTTAAAAAAATTAACTCTGTGGTTATTTTACATTAGAAAATACCCAATCAAATGTTTAAGATAATGTGAAGTTGTTTTTGATATTTAGGAGACAAATCTTGCACGTCAGTTTGCTGAGAAACAGAACGTGGATTTTTGAGTCCTTTCCTGCATTAATCAGTTTGGTTTCATGGGGATCCTGGGGGCTGGGGTGGGTGGGACAACATAGTTTTTTTCTTTTATTCAGGCTGTTTTTGATGGTGTGTGCTTGATGTCTGATTGATCCTTTGGGGATTGTGTTCAGGTTACAGATCATCCTCCCCGTTCAATTCACACACCAACCATGAGGACAGCGTATATTGGATCGGGWCTCTCTGCACCAAAGGTATCCTGTCAAGCATTCACACCTTTTATGTAGCAAGGGACACTTGTCACTGCTGGGCAACAGCTTCAGGAGGAGTGTTTATCACACTGATCTTACCAGGACTGCCTAGAAGGGATGTTTATATGCAAGCTGCTTGCTTTCTAGAATTCAAAACCCTTCATTCTTACATTATGGTGTGTGACAAGTTGCACTAGAAGTTCCGCTGGAGCAGTACACAAGCATTTATTTCATTGTAGGAAAAACAGTAGTTTGGGCATTAAAAAGAGATAAATGAGCCAAAATGTGGAGAAAAGAAAGAGACCTCCTAGGAATAGAGTGTTTTCTGGCATGTGTCTCACCAACCTGCCTCTACCCTTGGCAAACAATAAGGTCTCAGATTAGCACATCTGTGTGCTAATTAGATGGTTATTTTTGAGAAGAGGCAAAGAGTAACCCTAGAAATGAAACCATAGATTTGCATTTTTATAAGCAGTGTTGAGTGAGCACTACAGCCAACACTGCAGCACTGGTCTGGGTGAAGGATTTCCAATTTTTCTGTCTTTTGGATTTTTGCTTGCATAAATACTGATTTTACATTGGTTGTTGTAATCGTTTTGCTGTTGGCCAAATAAGCCAGTCAGTGTATGATAATTTCCAGTGAGTTAKGTATCCCAGTGGATTATGTATATTCAAGCAAATTAAGAATAAATACAGGCTATTAAAGGAAAAATTTTGCTATATAAGTTTTGAAAGTGACCGAATGGCTTAGGAGTCTTCTGTATATTTAAAAAAATGACAGTTTTTTGTGCAACTAATAATGAAGTAAGTAAGCCTTTCTAATAGATCTGTTTCTCTGCTTTGATAAATTGCAAAGTAGCAGAAGTATCATTTGTGTAAAGGAAAGCTAAAAAGTTTAAGCAGACAATGTTCTGTTGGCAGCATCTTAGTAGATAAATTAAAAAAATACTGTAAGTGCACTTGGAATCATGTGGAACAGATTTTACTGTGCACATAATTTAATTTTTGCAAACGTTTTGATCAGTAAGGAATTTATTTTTATAATTTATATGTCCCCTAAAGAACCTCCTTCTTGAATGCATCAGTTTTTAAAGCTAAGTGTTGTTTCCATGCAAGTTTCAAAACAGGACATCCATCTGTAGAGAGAAAGCTTCCACTGTAACAGTAAAGCTGTCGTTAAATATGGGTAAGTTTGAGCCCTTAGCTGTGATATCATATGCTGTGAAAAACAGGAAAGTGAGTAAAATTTTAATATACCTGCTSTTCAGAGTAGTCTGCAGAATTGTCTGATTTCAGATCACGTGCAWGATCAGATGTTTTTGGACAGTCTTTGCATTCACCCTATGCTTTGGCCTTTCTTCCCAGTAGTTGCTTCACTGGGAGTTTTTATAGAAAAGCAAAGCAGCTTCCTGGACTTTATATACGGCCATCTATGAATCATACTGCCACATCACATAGGCATTTGGCCTTTATATAGCAGCATCAGCACGGCCATCCTTGAGGAGAGAGAGAATTAAACCACTTACTCATGTAGTCTGTGTTCCCAAGGAATAACAGGAAGATAAACCCTTTCAAAATCAACTTCATCTATCAACTTCAGCTCTTGCTTTTAAATTGAGTGTTCTGAAATTGCCTCTGGTGGACACCATAAAAGGGAACTCTGTCAGGCTTTCTGGCATAAAATTTAGGATTTTGAAAAAGTGTGCTATTTTTCTTGGAACTCCTTACGGAGGAGCACTGAATTTGCAGCTTAGAAAATACTGTTGTGGGTTGACCTGGGCTGACAGTCAGGTGCCCACCAGGCACATACTTACACATGTTCGACTTCTAGAGTCTAATGGAATCTTTTTGGCAGCTTTCCTATCTGCAGTGGAAGCAAACTCATGTTCTGAGACAAGGTCCAGAGGTCCAGTTTCTATGGCTTTGTTTACAGAGGATGCTTTCAATTATCAACAACGAGCACTGATAAGGAAATTTTTTCAGCCCATGTGTTAGAAGCTCAGATCTCATTCCAGTGAACACAAATAAGCTACTTTTTTAAATGCACCTATGCACTTTTATGCCTGTGAAAAAAATAACTGTTCGTATGAAGTGTTACAGGTGTTAACATCCTTGTCTGCTCTTTTGACAGCCTAAAGCCCACCAGTTTGTAGTGAAATCGTTTAACACCCCAACGAAATGCAATCAGTGCACATCCCTGATGGTTGGTCTGATTCGACAGGGCTGTACTTGTGAAGGTAAGCACTTGGGAGAGCACAAAAAGGTGTGAACTGAAGTTCTTAAGGTGCAAGTGGCACAGTAAACGTTGTAGTGTGGGAAGGCATGAGTTTTCTRCTTGTATTTTGAATAACAGTGTATTCTCATGCTTCAGTCTTTTAACAGTAGAAGCCAAACACTCTGAATACCTTACGTAACAGATTGCCTGGTTGTCTGGGGACACTCTTATTCCAGTTGGTGGTAGAAGAGTTTATTTCAGTTTACTTAAAACAGAAATAAGGGGCCACAGTCAGTGGTCAAGTATACTGGCAGCAGCTTTGCTTTATGTTGCAGGGCAAAATTTAAGATATCTATTCTGATTTATTCCAGAAAGAAGCAAAATTGGTACTGAGTGGCAGTTACTCTGTTTGTATGTACACAGAATGACACTCATTATTTAGAAGATGTGACAGTTTTTGGGTTGCTAGTACAGTTGGGCCCAGGGGAAATCATAGAGATTATTTTAGGCTCTTTCTTACCTGGATGAAACCAGATGTATCTATAAACTATCTGAAAAAGATAAAATCAGAATTTAGAGCAGATAGAAGCATGAACTGCTGCTGTGTGCAGACTTTTATTTCTGTCTGTAGCAAAGTTCCATGAGATTATTCAGATGTTGGTCAAAAAAAAGAGAGSGGATTTCTGTGTATATCTCATCATCATTATCATAACTTTTGCACTGCACAAGAAATAACCATCAAATCTTTTTGTTTCTTCTCCTCACAAGTATGTGGATTCTCTTGCCACGTGACCTGTGCAGACAAGGCTCCTGCAGTGTGTCCAATCCCTCCTGAACAGACTAAGGGACCTTTGGGAATAGATCCACAGAAAGGCATAGGAACAGCTTATGAAGGACATGTCCGAGTAAGTATGAGGTAGCTGCATTTGGGACACTTAAATTAAATTCATTGTTTTCCAGAGCTGGAATTAATTGGGATATTGGGGGGATAGATTCAATTATACCTTAGGGTGGCTGTTAGGAAACTAAGACTTACATTTTCACAAAGCAGTTCTTAGCATTGTCAAGAGTAATCCTCTATCTCTGTCAGCTGGTATGCTTGGGTTGGTCTTGAATAGTCCCATCTTTAGAGATCAGATCATCTTCTGGGGCCTGTGGGGTTTTGAATCTTTCTGCTCATACTGTCTATGGTCATTGGTGTGAATAATTGTACATAAATATTAAGAGAATTACTTGACATAGTTTTGGCCATATTCCTGTAACCAACCAGAGATGGGTTTCTTATTCTATATTTAACACATCTCTGAATGAGTTTGTGAAATAAGAAGAAAGAATCTGTGATGCTATTAATTTATTAGATAATATATTGTCTATGTTTGTTGATTTTACTGCTCCTGTGCTGTTACTTATGTTGCTTAACGTTATCACTGAATGAAAGCTTTTCAGCCCACACGAGCAAATTGATTTTTGTGCTGTTTGATTTTTTTGATTGCATCTAAACTTACAGAGAGTTGACCAGAATTTATTTTTCTAAAGGTACCAAAGCCAGCTGGAGTAAAGAAAGGTTGGCAGAGAGCGCTGGCAGTGATCTGTGATTTTAAACTCTTCCTGTATGATGTAGCAGAAGGAAAAGCATCTCAGCCCAGCGTGGTAGTGAGTCAGGTCATAGACATGAGGTAAGCTGTTTGCTGCTGAGTGGGAGCTTTGCAGAGGCCCTGGGAGGTTTTGTTCTGCTTTTCCTTTTTGTCAAATCAGTAAGCTAGCTCCAGAGCTTTTATGGAACCCTGTAATCCATGTTGAAAGCCTGGAAAAGGCTTTATTTTTTCTGGAAAAAAAATAAAATAGCAGTTAGCACTTATTTAAAGTTAGCCTAAGCTACAGTTGTTTGTTCATATGTGGATGTTTAAACTTCTGTTAATACGTCATATGCAAAGAACATCTGTTCAGCTGCGTAGAAGATACAGAATTAATAAAAAATTAAAAATAACATCATTTTGGAGTTGAATAGTGTTTCAAAAGATAAAACTTCCTTATAGGATAAAACTATTACAGTCTTTGGTTCTGAAGGGCTGAATAGTTTGTTCCCCCTGTCTCCAGTATTACTGAAATACTAGCAACCTCTCTGAAGGCTGGGAACATTTAACATAGAGACTAAGTAAAGCTCATCTCTGATCTGGGTTAGTTCATCCAGGAAGTCTCAAACAGCTGTAAGTTACAGCTTTCTAGTGAGTTTGGATTTTTRTGAAAGAGTTGGAGGTGTGTTTTCATACCACTTATTTTTTAATTTATACAGACAAAATACAGATATATAATATCTGAACAGATTTATCTCCATCAGCATTTACCAGGAATTAATTATGCAGCATTGCATTTGTGAATTCCATCTGCAGATACAGAGGACAGGATAATTTTAAAAATTAGATCTCAGTCCTGACTTGTTATGTCCTTCACAAAACAAGSCTATTGAAAAAGTATAAACCAAACATACAGATTTTGCTCATTAACTCTTTTCCAATTATGTTTACGGTCTCCATAAGGGATGAAGAATTCTCGGTGAGTTCTGTCTTGGCCTCAGATGTCATCCATGCAAACCGAAAGGATATCCCCTGTATCTTTAGGGTAAGTATTACATCTTGACCCTGCTAACCCAGACGTACAGGGTTTCACAGGGTCATGTGTGGTGTGCATTCACTGACAGCTTGCCAGTATTTTATTTCCGTGGCAAGCTCTAGCTATGTGGTATCCATGGCAGCAGCAGCAGTGCATAGGGATCTGGACATATATCATATTCATGGTAAAAATAGCATTGGTACATTTAGACAAGCTCTCTTCTCCACTTCATGTTGGTTGTGTTTTTTAATCTTCACAATAAGATGTATTTTTCTCTATTTCCTCTTAGTCATTTGAAATTCTTCTGTTCATCATGACCTTCTACATTTTCATTTCCTCAAGTTGCCCTCTGCTTCTGAATTTAACTGATTGGGTTATTGCTGAAGTGTTTATTTTATATACTTTTTTTTAATATATGCGTTGGATATCTGGAAACTCCTTTTCATCAGGTAGTCAGTATAGAAATTTAGTGTAAAATGGTCACCAAAATTTATGTCTAGTATCTGGTATCAGGATTTTGCCATCATTGACTTATTCTAATATTCTTACATTTACTAGATATTCTATTAAACCTTTGACCTCAGTGATATCTCCTTGGTGTCTTATCAATTCCCCTATCATTTCTTTACTCTGCCTTTGTATTTTACTCCTTGTTTTTCCAGTTCTTAGACTGTTCATCACTCTGTGTGCTGAAGGGAGATAAAACCTACAAAAGGGGCTTTCAGTTTTATCTGTAATAGCTGTATCAAATGCATGAAAAGGATCACAGAGTATTCTTTCTATAAAAACCATTCCTATTGCATTAAATTACTAATGAAATCTATAGCTCTTAAAAGTACAGAATGCTTTATAAGAAATGCTTTTTGTTATAAAATTGCTGTAAGAAACAATTGACTACCTTATTTAGAGCAGACATTTGTGAATTATAAAATAAATACAAGTGCATTTAAAATAAAGTCAACATTTTTTCTGTTCTTTGAGTTATTCACATCTTCAGGTTTTTCTGCTGTGGGTTCTTGATTAAGATAGCAGTGTTTTCTATTAACTGAAGATAAATTTTTGCTTCCTTAATTCAGGCAGCTAATTAAAAGGGCACTTACAGGCATCTGATACYCTTGTGAAAATGATCATGAGGAAATTATTTATCACTTACGACTTAAAATATGTATTTTAATTTTTTTGCAGGTTACAGCCTCCCAGCTCTCTGCATCCAGTAACAAGTGTTCAATCCTGATTCTAGCAGACGGTGAGAATGAAAAAAGCAAGTGGGTGGGCGTGCTGAATGAGTTGCATAGGATCTTGAAGAAGAACAAACTCAAAGACCGCTCAGTCTATGTTCCCAAAGAAGCTTATGACAGCACCTTGCCCCTCATCAAAACAACACAGTCAGCAGCAATCATAGGTATGAAATGAGTAAGGAGAAAGCTCTAAGAAAAATGGGTATGCTAAAAGCACGATTTTTTAGAAAAAAAATCGTTAAATGGTGTTATCTACTGAATAGAGTAACATGTAGTGGTTTTATCCCATATGGAAATGTATATGGGCCTAAGAAAAAAGTGCAATTCACTACCCWGTACTTTTGTCAGATCTTTTAAGAGTATTCCCTCTATTCACCATATTCATAATTATGAATAATTTTGACTGAGAATTGGACATTCCAATTTTGCTTTCTGTAAACATAATTCCCTAACTGGGCAAAATTAGCACTATAGAATAGATGTAAATCACTGACTTTACAAAATCTGCTTGTGGGACCACAGAGAAGATGTAAGATCAGAGAATTAATTTAGTCATTTTAAATACTACTGCATAAAATATGTTAAACTCTGATTATTTAAACTGTTTCAAAGCTGATATTAGATTAAAGTTCTCTGAATGGTTTGTTAAAAATTGTGTTTCTTACTGTTACTTTAACTAACAGGAGAAATGGGAAAAGACTTATTTTTTCACAAATTTGAAAGATTGGGAAGTTGCCAGTTTTTTTAATACATTAATATATTAGGTTTGGGTTTATATACAATTGTTTCAATATATTAAAAAACTCTCTCTGTTAATGAGAATTATCACTATTGTTGAAGTGATTTCTAAAGTACTTCCGCAGAAAAATAACCTTTTTTTTCTTAATGTCATAGACCATGAAAGAATAGCTCTGGGGAATGAAGAAGGGCTATTTGTTGTGCATGTCACCAAAGACGGTAAGAAATTAGGAACTGGTAATAATTTCTTTATTACTAAATAATCAGAAAAGTGGTTTTTAAACCCTTTTTCTTAATCAATATCCTCTGGTTTCATTTTTCTTGGTTTATCTTATTAGCTGGACAGCTCCATGAGAAATCAGAGGGTGTTCTGTGTGCTTGCTGGTTTGGGTATCCTTTCCAATAACACAAATCCAGCATTTGGAATGCACTTAGAAGGTTTTTTACCCTGTTTGAAGCAGGGTCAGTACTGCATTCAGTCGAGGTTGCTCAGGACTTTGTCCAGTTGGGTCTTCAAAATCCCCAAGGACAGAGGTTCCATGAACACTGGAATAATACCGTGGTTGTTACTCCATCAGGTCTGCTCCTCCTGTTTCTGATGAGGAAAAGCCAAAGATCTATCCAGAATTGCCAACATCTGGTATTATTAAAATACAAATTTTGATTTTGTACTTTTTAGTATTGCAGGGAAGCAGTAAAGGGGATTTCTTGGGTTTCTTTCCTAGTTCATCTTTATGAAAACATATGTTACAATCAATTCACAGTTCAACATAATTTACTTGCATTTGTGGGGATCTTTGTGTTTGTTTTTTTTCAGAGATTATCCGTGTTGGTGACAATAAGAAGGTTCATCAGATTGAGCTTATCCCGAGTGAACAGCTCATTGCAGTAATCTCAGGACGGAACCGTCACGTGCGGCTTTTCCCCATGGCGGCCCTGGATGGAAGGGAGACTGAGTTTTACAAGCTGGCAGAGACAAAAGGCTGCCAGTCGATAGTTTCTGGACACGTGCGCCACGGAGCTCTCACCTGCCTGTGTGTAGCTATGAAAAGGCAGGTCCTCTGTTATGAACTAAATCAGAGTAAGACACGCCACAAAAAGATCAAGGAGATCCAGGTCCAGGGGAACGTCCAGTGGATGTCGATCTTCAGCGACCGTCTCTGCGTGGGCTACCAGTCAGGTTTCTTAAAATACCCCCTCCATGGAGAGGGCAGCCCGTACAGCCTGCTGCATCCAGACGACCACACGCTATCATTTATCTCACAGCAGCCAACCGATGCCATCTGTGCAGTCGAAATCTCAAATAAAGAATACCTGCTGTGTTTTAGCAGCGTCGGGGTTTACGTCGACTGCCAGGGCCGAAGATCGAGACAACAAGAGCTGATGTGGCCCGCAACTCCATCTTCCTGCTGTAAGTTGTGCTCTCTGTGTGTCAGGGTATTTGCTGCTGTCCACTGAAGTGATCTCTGTTGTATTGATGTCCACAGGAAGGGAGGTTCAGGGCTAATCACCTGACAGGTAAATGAATGCTCTCGGCTCCTGTCACCATTTTTAATCTGCCCAGATTTATGCTAGTTTTGACAGCTCTGGCGCTGACCTGTACTGCTGGAACACAAAGAGGAATCATGAGTCAGATTTCTAACTCTAAAACAGCCAAAAGCTTCAGGTTCTACTGAGGCTAACGGAAACTTTATGTATTTGCTACCACCAGYGGTGGACTGTTGTTATTTAAAGTCTTGGAATGCGATTATACTTTGGCTCAGCATTGTGGTTCCAGCTTTCTTCATGCTGAGAGTAATCAGGATCTGGTAGTTTAACTTGCTTTTCTCTACTGGTTTTCTCTACTRCCTTTTCTCTACTTTTTCTCTACTTTTCTCTCTTTTTCCTACTTACTGGTCTGTTTTTTCTTTTCTTTCTCTATTTGTTCGTTCTTTCTTCCTTAGAAGTTTTTGTCAACCTTGTCATTCATCTCCTCTCTGCTTTTTAAAAAGSTCACTTTTTACATTTCCCTGCTGTCTCTCTCTTCCCTTCCAAAAAACATGGCATAGCAGGCAGTATAGAAAATACATTTCATAACCTTAAGGAAAAATACCATAATTCTTCGAGATTTTCATTTCCACCAAGGTCTGTTAAACGTTTATTGCATGTTATTTYGAAGTTGGGGCTTTATCTCTGTGACAGTTTGAGAAAAAAGCAACCTGAATGGTTGCTTGGAAAGACGTTTTTAATGTCTTTCTGAATGCAGATAAAGATTAGCCAAATCTGCACTCAGAGTAGTGAATGAGCCCAGTTTTATGTTGATTTTCAGAATAGTCTGCCTTCTTACCTCATTCTGGGAGCAGTCCAGTCACTCTGTGGAGGAGAGGAATATTTCACCTTGTTTGAGTGAAGGCCCTTCTGAATATGGAAAGAGCAGCTTTTACAGGGTGTTTGTCACTTCTGATTTTCAAGCAGTTTTAAGCAATTGATTATTACAGTGGACTCAGACCATGAATTAATCAAAACAAAGGATTTTGATAGATTGAAAAATGGGTATTTTTCACATGTAATTCATCTATATTGATCATTACTCTTTGTGAATGTTTTTTGATTGCCTTAAATGAAGTGACTTGATGTTATTCCAGTTCAGAGTGGATGTGTATTATATAGCAAAAGCTGTTACATTTAAACACAACTTGGATGCTCTTGTTAGTCTTGGCAGACCATGGCAGTCTTGTTGCCGACATGGAAATACTGAATTCTCCTTTAGAAGTAAGTGGTCCCAGTAAAAYAAATTTCATCCTGGGAAAATGTGCCAGATAAGTAGCACAAGAATTCTCTTTACAATCCAGAAAATAAGAAGAGAGAATTAAAGCTAAGGAAACATGACTTTTATGACTGTGTCATGGTGCTTAGTTCCAACTGATGCTTGTTTAGTCCAAAGACTCAGAGCCCAGTTCATTCAAATGGCAGTTATTAAATAGAGCAGTGTATTTTCCTGCCACATCATTTACAAAATGTGAGCTCTTATTCAAAATAGGGCTTTTAGGAGAAAACAAACCTTGAAGCAGATCAGTATTTGGCAGAGTAAACAGTAATCTCTTATAAAATTCAGAAAGTAGCTAGGTTTTCAGTAAAGTTAAAAGAAAAGTCATGGAGGTTCTAAGTTTTTAGGTCGTGCTAGTTTTCCTTCAGAATAAATTTCTTGGTCGTTTTTGAGTTAGCACACATTTTTCAAAGGTTGTTGTTGGATTGTGGATTGTTGCTTTTTTTGTTTTAATAAATATGGTTAAAGTATAAGAAATTGTCTATTTTGGGCCATGTCTAAAAGCACCTGACACTGTACATCATCATTCCCTCCCAGGTTACAATGCACCATACCTCTCTGTGTACAGTGAAAATGCAATTGATATCTTCGACGTGAACTCCATGGAGTGGATTCAAACTATCCCTCTCAAAAAGGTAATTTCCCATCTCAGTATCAGCCAAGGAATATGTCCAGACTCAATACTGCTTTGGAAGCCATCATTAAAACTGCTTGTGTAAACATAATTGAACTAAAAAAGCTACTGCAAAGAAACTTGTGCTTTTTTGTTTGAAACAGAAGATACAAAATGTGTTTTTCATGTGGTTGCTCTGTTTTAGATGAATGGTCAGCCTGGAGCATATGACTATGTTAGATTTACTGATTTTATTGTAATAATGAGAGCACTTTCTTGGTATTGATTGCATATGGCTTCATTGGGACTGATTGCATCTGTGTTATTGCCAGAGGATAGTGGCTGTTAGATTTTTTGAAGGCCTGTTTAATTATCATATCTCCTGCTGCTTGAGAATATTGTAGACAGACAGRGTTAGAACATTTTGTTTCAACCAGTAGAAATACCAAAAACAGGATGATGTCAGGTTTGGATCTCTTATCAAAAGGAGGACGTTTCTGAAAACTGACACTTCCTTGGTATTTGGAAGGTGTTTGCTCAGCTGTATTTGGAAAAAAAGAAGAAAAGTCATTTTTTTCCCTGTGGCTTAGACTGAGTTCAGCTTTGTATCAGGTCAACATAATTCCTTTACTGGAATTCCAGGGGCATACAACTGCAGGACATTGTCCCTGTGGTCTTGTGTTGGTCATTGAGTCTCTCTGCATATCAATTTCCCAGATGTCAGATGCAGACCAGGATATTCTGGCAGTGCTGTGAGGATACGTAATGCAAAGATCAAGGTGCTCAGCTAGTAACCATCTTCAGGAGAGAGAAAAAAATCTGGATTTTTATGGGAAAGTTCTTTCTGGTGTCCAAACTTTGAGTTATTAAGCAGTTGGAGCATTTTTTTCCTACTCAGTAGAATGTGATTTAGTACTTTGATTGATATTTGGCACAAGACTTCCCTTTTAATGGATGAAGCTACTTTCAACAAACAAAATTACTACACTTAGGAGTCTCAAAAATGGCCATGTATTATGAAGAGCCTGTTTCTAACACAATTTACAGGCTCAGAGTGTGGAATGCTTCTTTTGTTTTTAAGCAGGAAATCACAAATACCAGTAGGTTTTAGCAGTCTGTATGTGCTCTTACCAAGTTGCAGAGCGTAATTGTGACATGGTACTAACACAAAATAAAAGCCCAGCTTATTGCTTGGTAAATCTAGTAGAAAAAATAGAATTGATGTATGAAGTAGACTTCTAACAGAACTATTTATTTAAATTCTTTGAGGAATGGTGTTTATCTCTTAAGGCTATGTCTTACAGTGGAATATTACGTAACCCCCTCTGTACTCATTCTCAAAAAAAAAGTTTGAAATTGTTTTTAACTCTTCTTTGTGGCTCTAATGACTTGGAATTACTCTTGACAGTATTACAAGGACTGTTCTTCCATGTTTCAGGTACGACCCTTGAATACAGAAGGATCACTAAACCTTTTAGGCCTGGAAACAGTTAGATTAATATATTTCAAAAACAAAATGGCAGGTAAGTAAAGAGAAGCCAGTTTTCATCATGCAAATTTTTGTTTAGAAAAAGTGTTTTTCTTTGCCTGCATGTGTGCTCTGCAGAAGGGGATCTCTCAAACATATGTGTGCTTGTTAAATTGGGAAAAAGCCCAAGTTTATAGATTCCACAGTGATTGCCATGATGTCTGCTACTCTGAACTTTTATTTTSCTTTTGAATATTTAGTGGAGACTTGAATGAAGACTGGAACTAGAAAACAGARTGACTAGGCGCTCCCTCCAAATGTGGGATCACCTGCCAGAGTTCTGCCGAAGAAAGCCTGCACCATTAAAGACTTTAATAGTCTTTTTGGCAGCACTAAATTAAAATTATTACTATATGKAACCTAAACAAATGTTTCCCAAGCATTTTAAAGTAATATAATCTTATGTGTTCATAACTTATTATTAGGCCACCTATGACTGTATGCCGCAGTTTTAGCTTCAAAAATCTATTTTTGTTACGAATCTTTCTGACTTTTTTTCCAAGCCCATTTCATAAGYGTGCTACTGAGGAATTTCCTTAAGCTTTTGTTTAACCTCTTAGGTGAAGAGGGGACATGCTCTCTTTTAACAACCAAAAGCTGTAAGTTTTTGTTAACAACTTTCTGAAAACAGTGGAAATAAACACTCTAGAATAATATACTGCTGCTGGCAGTGTTTCAGTGTTTATTTAAATTGCTAGCAAATTAGCAGAAGAGGAATGACAGTGGAAGAGAGGAACAATATGCTGGAAGTATGTATAAAGAATTTTGAAGTCTAATAAAGACTGAGCATTAAAGGTAGAGTTGATCTTAAGGAACGAAGAGATTTGAGTTCCATGCAAAAACTGTTTTGTCAGTGAGCGGTAGGTGTTGGGCATGTTCAAACTTATTAAGTGTCACTTTAGCTTCCAGATATGTAAAACAAGACAGAGCAGTTGCAACATTCACTTAAAGTAACACAGCTCTTGTGTGATTATCGCTGTTTTCTTTTTTGTGTCTTTAWTAAAGATCCCTTGGCCAGATGTACACGTGTGGAAAAAAACTTCCCTTTTCCCACAGTAGCACTAAAATACATTGGTGTTCAAACACTGCAAAATAAGTAGTCTCTTTGGAGCAAGGGATGAATGAAAGAGAACCTTGCATTGAGTTTCCAGACAATTGGCAGAACAAGAACTTTTCTTTAATTTTCAGTGAGAGCTGCCAAGGAAATTTTGAGACAAGACTGAGGTTCCCTTCCTGCCCACCTAAATGTGTATTTCAAAGAATGAATCAGTGGTGTTTTGAGAGCACAGGTGTGGCAGCTTGTGTGTGAAGAAGGGTTAAGTCTGTAGCTGTATAACACAGTAGTAGACAGTGGCCAAGGAAACCCATAAACCAAACCCATAAACCAAAGAACGTTTGTTCAGGTTAGATGGGAAGTGGATAGTGTCCAACACTAGCAAGGGCAGAGGGAGAAAAACGTGTTGGAATTCAAATTCCATGAATACCTAATGAATTGTCCTGCTGGATCACCRTGTTTGTGTTGGTTTCAGAGGGGGATGAACTGGTGGTGCCTGAGACATCAGACAACAGCCGGAAGCAGATGGTTCGGAACATCAACAACAAGCGGCGCTATTCCTTCCGGGTGCCAGAGGAGGAGAGGATGCAGCAGAGGAGGTCGGTATTCCACCTGTACTTGTCTTCTGTCCATGCCTGTAAGCCCTGAAGGACGGTGACTGATGCCAGGGTCGTACTCCTTGTGTGGCTTTCTGGAATGCCCCTTCAGGTGGTTTTTGTCTCTTCACTGCCGCGTTAATCCTCAGTGTTTAATTTCTGTTAATACCAGTTTGGATATGGATATGGATATGGATATGGATATGGATATGGATATGGATATGGATATGGATATGGATATGGATATGGATATGCACTGGATGCACAATTAGTTCAGATTAATTATGTGAAATGGCTGTAATTTGGAATGCATGTCTCCACATACTGTATGCAGGTGCATAGGTGTGCACATATACTGTGTATATATAAAGWTCTCTAATAAACACTGTGCAAAAGGAGATTGCATTGCTAACTATGCATATGGGTTAATTACTTTGAGACTCTGGTTCTGCTTTTCTCTCTGAAGGAGATTCTACTCTCAGCAGTACTCCAAGGTATCTGCTTCTTTGATTTATAGATTTAACTACATAAAGTTTCTATTAAGCTCTCAAAACTCGCCTCTTCAGAGGACATAGGACTTCAGAGTGTATTTCTGATAGGAGTTTTTAGCAGGTTACAAACACTTTCCTGAATGACAAGAAAAATAGGTCTGCACTACTCGCAGTGCTTGCAGAGGATGTTATTGACCACTTACTGTCACTCCCTAAAAAAGACCTGCTACTGTGTTAAGCCACACTCCAAGAACTGAGTATTTCACTTTTCTAGTTTCCAACGTCTTCCACCAATGGATGGCTCCCAGCTTGTCTTTCTTTTTGGCTCTAAGGAAAGTAACAACTCTATGCAGTGGAGATAAAAATCCATTTCTTGTCGTTGCCTTTTCTGGGTTGATTGATGTTTGGTCTCTTAAAATTTTATTTATTCTGAGTTCTGAAATGCATCCATGCCATTTTGAAGAGCTTTTAATTCTGACCACAGACTGAGAAAGGTACTGCAATATTATTTTAATTCTATTTTCATATTTTATACTTCATTTTCATCTCCACTTTGTAATGCATTACAATARGTTTTTTACTTACTTTACTATTTTCGGCTTTTACTCATCTTACAGAGCTTTTTATCAGCTGTTAGCCTGCAAGCAGCATTCTTTTATCCTAGCCCCTTGCCCTCTCTTCAAGCTGGAAGCTTCTCCAGGCCAGTACTGACAGCAGGGGGTTATCACTGTTAACATGGTTAGAGTCCTAGAATCATGGAATTGTTTAGGTTGGAAAAAACCAGCTAATTTCCATTTTAAAATAGCTGATAATCAAAGCTGTACCTGTTTTCTAAATGCCCATCCTCACCTCGAAGGAAATATCTAAACAAAGTATTTTCTTTTCCAGGGAGATGCTACGTGATCCAGAAATGAGAAATAAGTTAATTTCTAACCCAACTAATTTTAACCACATAGCACATATGGGTCCAGGAGATGGTATACAGATTCTCAAAGACCTTCCAATGGTAAGTACAAAAGGACATGTGAGAGTGACTGACTGCTGCAGAGGCTGCAAATAAGCGAGAGAAAAACAAGTACAGTTTCAATGTATAATCAGAGTGTTGGTGTATTTCATGTCAGGAACAGTGSAACAAGGGAAATGGAGCTAAAAATGCTCTGCTGTGTGCAACAAAGTTTAAGCAAGGAGGATGACACTTAAGCACTGAGTGGAGGAGGAGGAGGAGAGTGCCTAATGCCTCTGGAGTTTTAAGACAGGTTGGCCTCGCAGTGTTGATGATAATTTTTATGACCCAAATGAAGGCGCAAAATTAAGAGGATTTGGGCCTGTGTTTTTTGTGGGTATGGAAAGCAAAATTCCTTTCTCCATGAACTGTAGTTCAATTCCTTTTTTCTTCTCCCATCTTTAGCACCAGCTTAGCCTATCTCTTCACAGCCTGTTTGCCTGTAGCAGTTTAATAGTGTGTTGTGCCCAAATTTCTTTCCATGCTGAATATGCTRTTTTTCCAAATTAAGCAGTCCCAATGAAACAGAACTTCTTGCATGAAAACGAACCTTTTAAGTTGAAAAATGGAAAGAGAAAACATGTAATAGCACATGCACATGTTCATTTCCGTAAAATCTTATGCTGGAAATACTCACTTGGAAGTTACTGAAATTTTTGATGAGCTAAAGACCAATTAATACTTTGTTCATAAAGGAGTACCATACTGCTTGCTGCAAGCTACCTTGAGCATTTGTTTGTGTGCGTGTATTGTTTTCTAAACTCATCCTCAGTGACACAGATGTGATTCAGAAGATGCTAATTAGCTCTACAAGAAAGATGAGATGTTAGGATATCAGACGGATGAAGTGAGTACCAGCATAAGACACAGGCATTAGCACACAGCTGCTGTCTAAAATGATCATTGTTACTACTTTGAGTTTGTGCAGAAAGCAGGAAGTAGATGCTGAAGTTGGGATTTTCTGATGCTGGAAAGTGCAAACAAAACAACAATAAGACTGGAAAATAAAGTGAAGCATGCAGTTGAACTAGTTTAGGAGTTTAGGAGCATTATCTCTGGTCTTTGGATACTCATTTTACCTCACTTTTGCAGCAAATGCTACTTTTATGTTACACTTGAATGTAAAGTCTTCACATTGATTTACTTTAAATCTCATATTAAACACACTCTGAGAAACCTCTCACTAACAAATATATTCAGTGTAATGAGAAGAAAACCAGTATTGTATGTGTGTCTTTTCATAAATGAATAAATAATGAAGGAACTCTATAGAAAACACAGGACAAATCCAAGAGAAGTTTGCATAGTGTTTATCTTACCTGGATACAAGATTGCATATGTCTCATGTTTGACAAAGAATGATAATTTGCTTCAGGGCAGGATGTAGATCAGGACCTTTCTTCACTTCTCCGTTTCTGGCAGTTCCTTTAAATGTTTCTGGTTCTTCTCAAGCAGTGAAAATAATCTCCCACCTGTAAAGATAGAGCAAAAGTCATCCTGAGTCACACCATCAGTAGTTGAAAGTTCGCGGCAATTAAAAGCTGCAAAGACTCTCAATCAAGCCCCAAATCTGGCAAGTGTAAAACAAGGAATGATTCTATCTATAGAAGGGGACTTTTTAGATCATTTCTTCAGCTATGTCATCTCCAAATGGCTTTTAGCTTAATTAATTCCAATTTCACTAGCTTTGTATTAGCTCAAAGGTCCTATCTTAAGTTAGGACTGGTACTGTGCTATTACCAATCAATATGATGTTGTGAAAAAAATTCATGAGTCACTTTCCACACTTAAAAGTCATGAGAAGACATTAGAAAATGTGTACGATATGCAGTTGATTCCTGCACTTGCTTCACTGCTGGAGTTTCTTTTTTTAAAGTTACTATTAAAGCCTCCTTTTTGCAAGTAAGTATCAATCTTAATGCTGGGAGATGTCACTGCGGACAAAGCGAATTTGTTATGTATTTTCCCATCAGTTCCTTGCAATGTCATGTTGTATTTGTATTCCTAACTTAACGGGTACAGAACTGCATCAAGCACGGGACTTGAAAGTGTGTCAATTTGAAAATGTAACTTGAAATTAGGAAATAAATGTTCTGTCAAGAGCTACTTCAGTCCAGGCAGCTTTTTCTTTTCCAACAGCTTCCTGGAAGGTATTTGCCTGGACTGAGTTGTCATTTAGTCCCTTCCAGACTATGTACTTTGTTTCTCAGGCAAAAAAATAGAAGAAAAGGAGTTGTGTGTGCATTTGAGGTTATGTATTGAGTCTAATGTTTTATTGGAAAGATAAATTGAGAATCAGAAGAAAGGATGGAAACAGAGGATGTTTCCTGGAAAATCAGTCAACAAGGTAAAGAATAATCATCCAGCCCTGTGCACAGTGCATGTGTGGTGGTTCCTTCTCCAGGATGTGGAATTATTTCACTAGTTTCATACCTTATTCTAAAAAGGTGAAAAGCTGGGGGGTTTTGTGTGCTGCTTAGCATGGGTCATGATTTTGCATCTAGAACACCTTCTTGGTATTTTTTAATAGATTAGCATGGTTCAGAAGAGAAGGTATGTATTTTTAACAAACTATGGGAAAGATTGCAGCATTTTACTTTGGGCAYGCCTGCTTTTGTTTATGGAAGCGGATGCTAAAATACATTTTTGCATTTAAAGAGGGCTGTGGCTGGTGGGAGCGAGCAGTGCAAGTCTGACAGTTGTCTCAAATTCTCTTCAGCTATTTTAGGCGGTACAGCTTCTTTTTTTATGGGATACTGGAATGCACAAAGTGTATGAAAGAGTGGAGTGGCCTTTTTTACTTGCAGTTTCTTCAGGCTTATGTGAGCACTTTCAAGTTTGGCTGGATCTACCARCAGAAACTTTTCACCCAGCATGAGCTTTCACTGGAGTCAGTATGTGGGAAAAAGGGTCCTTAGAAACAAATAGGTTTTAATGGAGAATAGGTATTTTTATCTCTGTGTTGAATGAGATTGTCACAAGCTAAATAGCCAGCTCAGCCCAGCTTTTATCTAGCACACGTGGGTGAACTTCATAAAGCAAATGACAATTTATATRTGTCCATTTATATTTATTTATTAAAATATACATATTCACTTAATAGATGCAATGTGAATCTGAACAAAACCTACCTCTGCAGACCCACTGCCTTTTTCAAGGGAAATGCCAAGAATTAAGTGAAGCACAGAGTTAGAACTGGTAGTGATRGCCCTTGGTGGATGGGCAGGAGGGGACCTGCACTTGTGCTGCCCTAAGCCGTGGCCTGATGGGTGCAGAGCCTGGTTGCTCTTTGTCCACCACTATTTTAATGATATCTGTTATAAGGCCAGCTTTAGAGAGTTCAATTTGTGTTGTAACCAGAATAAGTGGAGTGTTTTAAACTCTTTTGCACTATTTGATGTGTTGTATCAGGTGCCTACATACGTGCACATATCTCCCTGTGTGTTTTCCCTGGCTGGTGCAACCACACAAGGGGGAAAGATGCCTTCTCTGTGTGTTGTTTTCCAGGTCTTGGTGTGCACCAGACATATTGATGTATTTGTGGGAAGTTGCAGTCAATTAACCTAGTCCCATGTCGTTCTCTCTATGAACAGATACCCTTGACTTCAGTATAGCCCTGTGTTTGGGCAGAATCATTCCCAAGGCTCAGACAGAAATCAGATTTAGGGGTTTTCAGGCAACTGTAAATTTGCATCCTTCTTTTCTTCATGGTGAGCACTCACGGTCTGACTTTGACACCCAAGTTTGTGGGCTGCAGCACAACAGAAACCAAAAGTTCTTGTTTCCTATCAGCAGAGTAATCAGTACATATTTGTGTTTTATTGGTGTGGATCTGGGTCATTGTCTTGTTTTGTACAATTTAGAATCGTTCCTGTTAGTATATCCCCRAACTTATTTGTTTACATGTTTTTCTTCCCTAGCAGCCTGTCACCAATTAACCTGGCCGTACAGTCTGGCCTCCCTTCTGCCCTCTTGTCCCTTGAAGCCACTTTATCGTGGATGCTCCTTTGTAGTGAAGATCTGAAATCTGGAACTGCACTTACTGCAGCACAGACCACCTCTCTGTGTACATCAGATGTACAGGATTGATTTTGCTTTCATATTCTGCATGCCTAAGTATTTTTATATCCAAAAGCTGGTCTGCCATTATATTTGAACATTATGCTTCAGTTTGACCTCATTATACGTGAGCCATTCTACTTCATTCTAGATGATGTGTGAAGCTTTGCTTGTTTCAATTGAGAAACTTCTAGAGTAAATGAATACTTATCTATATTTGGTATTCTTTAAAGAAAATGGGAACTCCATGCATGCATCTGATGGTGGAGTCCATGGAGAAAGTTCCATGGAGTATCATTTTTAAAATGTTGCCATATCGTGGCTTTCTCACATTCATGAATGCTGGCTAAATATTTTCATGGTCTGCAGCTGGCCTACCCTTTGCTTTTTAGCTTGTGATTTTAGACACTGCCATATCTCCCTTATTGGCTTTTAGGAAGGTAGCTGGCTTTGCTGCCAGTTYTCTGTTGTGAGCAGATAACTCGGCAAAGTCTGCTGTCCTGGACCACTTTGGAATGGTGGCTTCTTGTACTGATACTTAGATGCTGCTAAAGTCACTAATAACAATTTAATGTATATTACGTCTTATATGCCATAATGTGGTAATTGATGTTTTGTTTAACAGGCAAAGCCTCATAATAACCGTGTGTTTAAAAAAAAAAAAAGTTGGATTTTACCAGCTGAAATGAAGAGAACAGTAACAATAATGTTTGATATAATATGTATTGGGATGTGACTTAATGTTCTTCCAGACTTTAATACGTTCCACATACAAAAAGTAGTGCCTTAGGTTTAGTGGAGGGGTAAGCTATATTTTTACCATATTTTATATTTTAAGTCCTAACATTTCTGATGTTATTCAGAAATATCTGTTTTAAAGAGATGAAATCAGTGGGATGAGGACTTTMGAAGTTAGAAATAAGAAAAGGTGTTCTGATTTGCTGGTGTCCATGGGAAACCACTGAACCCAGTGCAGGCYGACCTGCTGAGCTTGTACAGATGGCACAGGGAGGGAGACTGAGCCTTGAAATGCTCTTCCATTAAATCTGATTTTAGATGACTKTAAATTACAAGAGCACTTCTGTCAGCACATTCCATAGAGATGAATTAGAAACTGTTCCTGTTTAATTTGCAGGGTTATTTCTCCCCTCTCCTTCTTTATGGCACACTTTGGGAGCACACTGTTCAGTTGACCTATTAAAAACATTTGAATTTCCCAGTATTTTCACACTTTATGTGCTAAGGAAGGGCCTAATCCTGTGTGGCTCAGGGACAGCAGTGCCAGGTTCCCTCAGCGCTGTCAGGATTAAGGGAACGTGCAGCAGGACATGGGCCTTGTGTCACCTGTCTGCAGAGAGAGAATTGTCCCAGTGACCTGACACTAACCCCTTCACCTTCCCACACAGCCTGTGTCCCCACCYTGTCAAAACACTGTTCCCTGCTGWTGGAAATACTCTGTGTTTGTTGTACGGGTGATAATTTTAATGGAATCGCTAAAATGCATGAATAACAGAAGGAAGTCTCTTAACGATCTCTAACTGCTGTGTATTCTCATCTTTTCTTCTCCCCACACCATCTCACCTGTGTTCACCTTCCTTTGTTTGTGTTATGTCTATTTTAGATTGTAAGCTCCTCAAGGCAGGGAACTGATGCTTCTCAACTGTCTGTAAAGCACCTTTTACAACTGTGGTGCTCTTTGAAATATCAAAAAATAATAAATATTAGAATCGATTCCCAATGAGTTAAAAGTTTTATTTGTTTCTAATGTTTTAGCAACAGCAAGGGCGGCAGGCCCGTCAGGAAGGTGCTCAGAGGACTGGGGTGGCAGTGTCAGACCCTGCGTGCTGATGGCCAGCAGGGTTTGCTGTCTGCTTTGACTGCTCTTGTAGAACTGCTGGTGCCGGTGTGACCTGTACAACCATCCTTCATTGCTTTCTCTCTCTGTTGTCTTTGATAGCAGCGCTCCCCTTATCAATTCCCTCATCATCACTCCCGTCTGATCTCCTCTCCGAGCAACTTTGAGCACATCTACCACATGACTGTTAATTCAGCTGAAAAATTCCTCTCTTACGATTCCATAAACCCTGCATTTTCCCCGCCTCCACGCTCTGTCCTCGGTACTCCAGACTTTGTGACTCTGAGGGTATGAACGGCTGAGTCAGGTGTTCACTCGACTAACACTGTGTGGTTTTCCTTTTGCCTGGCTATTAACATGGGAGAAAACCCCTTGTAAGCTGTTCCTTCACCCCTTCACTTTCTTTTGTCCCACACAATTTACTTTCTGCTCTCAGCTGTGGTCTTCCCACAGCTCTCACATGCCAAGAAACAGACACTTCATGGCCTTTGAAAAAAGAAGTTTGTAACAACTGAGCTGAAYCTTTTGCCACAGGAAAAACATTTTTAATCACCAGGAAAACTGTGGGAATTTTAAATGATAAGTTCTCTGTTCCACAGTGTTCAACCTCCAGCAGTCAGTAGCAGGGTGCTGCGTATCAGGTTGAATTAGGAAAAGGTTCTGGATCTGTCTGTGTTGGACCAAACTTTCAGACTGTTTATGATGAATTCATGTGGAATGTGAGAATTTGTGCACAGTGCTGTACACTGATGGAGAGAGGCAGACACAGGTAGTGCCTCAGGCAGTTTCTAGGTTAAAGTAAATAAGTGAAATTAAAACATGGAGAAATAAGATAAAAATCAAAGATGATGGCAGCTCGCTGATGTAGATCCTCTTAACCCTGGTAGTTGTAGGCAGAGGCTGAGGTGGGATATGGCTCTGTAGGCATCCTTCCAGTTGCAGTGTAAATTGGAGGGATGGAAGTGATCTTTTCTTTTTTCTTGTATTGTGCATCCTGGTCTGACTGCATGGGGGCTGCTGTGTCCCCATACAATCCAAAGTGAAGCAGTGTACTGTGCTGTGGCCTGCAGTTCTGCTTGGACAGGCTCACAGATAAATCAGGAATAATCTGTAGGTAGATGTATGTGGTGCTGTTGTTTGCTCAGGGTTTGTGTGGGTCCAGGCCATGTTCATTGCTGTGATGGGAACTTGCTCTTGGTTTCTGTGGCCTTTGGACACCCCTCAGACACGCATGGCAAACCTTCACTGCCAGACTGCTTTGAGTGCCTCTGGGCTGCTCTGCTGGATCCCTGTTGCTGGGAAGGTTTTGGAAACATACCTGCATCCAACACTAGACAGAATTTAAGAATGCAGGAGAAAAATAAATCTCTTCCATATGGCTCCAAAACCAATTTGCACAGCTAAGCTTTGGTTACGTGCATGGTYGTGTGTCACTGCTGTGAAGTCCCAGCTGTCACACCATTAATATTCAGAAATTAAGTTGCAGTGTTTTGGAAAACRTGATGACAGGTCTGCATCCATCCTGGCTTTTCTGGTAGGAGAGGTGCAGATGCACGAGGGGAATGCTCTGTTGAAATGCAAAAAAAAAAAAAAACCAAGCAGTGTTAGGTTGACTTGAAAGCTGTTTCTCTTCTAGAGGGTCATTCTAGGGTCACTGAAGCTGTATTTCAGTTCTGGTTTTAACAGGGTTATTTTAACCCAACTGTACTATAAAATTCTCTGTTTTTAATATGCAGTGATGTATCACCGGACTGTGACCCTCCCTCTACCTTACCTTTCTCATGTGAGTAGTCTCCCTGGGATCAGTAAGGAATGACCCCTGGTGCTTCAGACAATAACTCAGTTTTTTCTTTAGGAACATCTTTCATCCTAATGTTGCAGCCTACTGGTATAAATTGGAGGAAGAAAAAGTGAAGTGGGCAACCTGGAGTGTCAAGATCCAGCCCTTGTTACCTACTTAGAGCACTAGAGGTTTAGTCTTGTACAAAGGAAAGCATTTGTCTGGTTTGTGGCTTGAGGGTAGAGGTGCTGTAAGCTGTATGGAAAGCAAGGCTGTGAGTTTGGTTTCATGTCTGTCCATCCTCCCTTTGTGTTCGGAGATTTTAGAGTAAGGATACCATGGTCCCAGGTAGGATCGGATATTGGAACCAGAACAGCATGGAATCCATAGGGGAGGTGAAAAATGACCCATTAAAGTAGGCTTTTAGATTCTGTCATATTATTTCATGGAAGAATTAAAAGCTGAGGTTTGTAGTGTGATGAACAGAACACTACTTTAAAACAAAAAGAACCCCCCAAACAAGAACAAGCAGCACAATGGACAGAGGAACAGAGGCAGAGCAGGTCCTGTCGGTGCTGTACCTGTCCAGTCAGACCCTGTCACTCGCCCAGTGCCAGAGAAGGTACCCAGGGAGCAGTTGGAAGGGGAGCAGAGGCTCTGTAATGCTGGCAGTGATTGCACCTGCATAATCCACTGCTCCATTCTCCAAATGGAATGGGATGCACCAAACTAATCTGGGTCTCTCACCCTATCTCAAAGTGATTCACTTGGCTCAGCAGCAGCTTCTCTGCTGCTGCTTTTTCCCCCCTCTTCTCTCACCTTTCTCCATTTGGTTCAGCAGTGGGGATGAATTCTCCTGCTAGGATTTGAATTGTTGCTCGAAATGAGGGGTTTTTGTCTCTCTAAGTAAAGCAAGCTCAGGTTTCCTTTTGTTTTCTGTGTTTTTAACTTGCTGCATTGTGCTGCTTTATAACTACTGCTAATAACTGCCGTTTATTTTCCTTTGAATCCCCTTCCTGCATCATGTGCATACCACTTCCAGGAGGTTTGGTCCAAGATGCCAGCGTCTCTGGCATGTGCTTATTTTATTTTTAGAACAAAGAACRATAAAAGATTTGCTTTGTGGAGAGACTTTTTTACGAGGAATTACATGGACGTTGCGAACTGAGGTCATGAAAAATAATCATCTTTAGAACACACTATTAAAACAAATTAGTCTTTTTTGTGCTCCCACCCATTCCCTCCTTCCCTTGGTGCCTGTATGTTGTCTGCTCAGTCAYTGTGGAGGAGGTTAATCACCTTATCATTAAACATAATCGTTCTCTTTACGAGATGAACCACTGTAGGTTTATACCAGCCTTGCAGTCCCACTGCACTAACCCCAGTGCACACGCTCGCATGGTGCTGCACTTGGCTTTCCTTTCTTTCTCAAAACACAGCAGGAACTTATTCCTCAGCCYCTCAGTTCCTTTGTGTATCGTCAAGGAAGCGAGCCTCCATGGTTTAGGTACAGACAGRATGCTCATACATCTCAGTTAGTTATTCCATAGTGAAGAAGCAGGAACTCAGTATTTTGTACTACAAAGTAGGCTGGTTGTTCACATTTAAAAACAAGAAAAGAAGGGGGGGGGAAGGGAAGCAAGAGACAGCAATATAATCACACAAATAATTTAAGAGACTTTTTTAAGCCTTGAGGTATGAATCTTTAYAGTGCAGCAGTGGAAGAAGGGAGTATTAAGCAGGGCTTTTTCATKGTTAAGGTCTCTGGTTCTCTTTTGCTGGTGTTTGCGAGAGATCTGGGAACACAGGAGGGATTTTAATTCTTATTTGCTGCATGTTAAAAATCAGCCATTTCTGGCACCCTGGGAGAATGAAAAGCCAAGGGTTGACTGTAAGATCAAAGGGGTTTGTCAGAGCAGTGATTCTAAGGATCATTCTAAGATTGGATTTGGCAGCAGGTTGGTAAAAATTACCTGATAAAGTCTGAACTGTATAAAATCTGTTCCTTACAAAGCCTCTATTTAATTAGCCATTTTAAAATACAGATAGAGACATGGGTAGTACCTGGGGGTCTCTGAGAATACCCTTGTGGGGGTCTAATCTTTGTTCTGGTCTGAAATTTTCATAACACCTTAGTTTAAAGAAGCATTGCAATTGTAACTATTGTTTCATGTGTGGCTACTTCACCTCAGAGTGAGGATGGGGAAATAATTAAATACAAATAGGAAGAAATTAACAATTATTGYGGGGGGGGGCTGTAAAGGGGAAAGAAAGTCATGCTGCAGCTCTTTTCACATTGTGCATCTATGAAGGTTCCCTGAACCTAACTCCAGTTAATGGTATTGACTTAATAGTGCAAATCATGCTCAGGGCCGGATGAGGTCTCACATGTAGCCAGAGCTGAAATGATACACATGGGCAAGTCCCTCTGGGCTAAGAAGCCAGCTCAAATACAGAGAGGGGGCTAAATAATTGAGAAGTCTTCTCCCCTAAGGTTCAGCTGCAAGTTAACAGAAGCAGAAATAAAATCTCTCAGAACTTACTTCAAAATACTTTTCCTTTTTTATAAAGACACCTTACATTTAAGGAACCACCATATCAAACTGGGGAAATTGTGGTCTATCTCTTCCCTCAGTAAAGGACCACTTCAGTTCACTGGCTTATTAATTTAGAAAAATCACACTGGAACTCTCAGGATGCAAAACAGGAGCAATAATCAAAATACATAGAAAAACAGTGGCATGTGCTTTCTGAGCAGGCTGAAAACAGGAGGCTGCTTTTCACTTYGGCTCAGCTGGTGTAGGTTTGGAGGGATGCTGTTAACACCTTTGGAATTTCATAAATAATTGATTTACAGATTGATCCACTCTCTGTTCATAACTCTGCAAGCATTAGGATTAACGTGGTTTTTGTATAAAGTTACACAATCATGGCACAAATGATGGCATCAAAGAGAAGTTTTAATAAGATCCTTGGAAGCTTGTGTACAGAAGGAAGGCATTATGCAACATAACTTGAGTATATCTACAGCAGCTTAATTAGGCTTGCAAACCCTCCTTTCAAGGAAATTCTCGAATTATTAGATGTATTCTTTCAGTTGCCTGCATATGTCCATGTAATTCAGCACTTCACTGCCGCGTTGTATGTGCTGCCAGTCTCTGCACTAAACTGCAGAATATTATTTTGCAAATTTTGCTGACTTGCTGCCCAGATACTCAGCTCTGGTAAGGTCGGGGGTTTAACGTGTTTTGGGCCCTTACTCCACAGAATGCAAGGTTGAGCCAGCAGTCAGTAAGTAAGGGTGTCGTGTGTGTCTGCATTTCAGAACCTTCGGCCCCAGGAGAGCCGGACCGTGTTCAGCGGCTCCGTCAGCATCCCATCGATCACGAAATCCCGCACGGAGCCGGGACGGTCCATGAGCGCAAGCAGCGGCTTAGCAGCACGTAAGCAAACAGCTGTGTTGCTTTGGGGTCTGTGCACGAGTGTTTCAGGGGCAGGGCTGCCTGCAGTTGCTTCTATCCATGCTGCATAAGGATTTTCCAAAGTGATGGCTGACTGCATTCCTGCTGAGGGCCAGCAGAGTATTTTAGTCCTGCTTTCAAAGGAGCACGGGAACAAGCAGGTAGTCTTTTCAGAGTCCCATATTTGTAACTTGTCAATTTTTTAAATTGATGTTATTATTAAAATTACGTTCTTAGCCTCAGGACTACTTCGCTTCTGCTCAAGCATTTTAAATCAGTGGCTAGTTGTTCACGAGCTGCATGGTTAATTGATTAATTTTGTTGCTGTGTGTAGCTCTTGATGCCTCTCTTGCTACTAGTGCAAAGGTAAAGCAATAGAGAACTGGCTGCTGCAATGGAAGAGTGGCACAGCATTGGAAATGCCATTCCTAGTGCCGCCATGCTGCCTTTGTGTGCCAGAGTCAGCACAGTGACGTGGGCTGAGACCAGACAAGGGACTAGGCAATAGTGTGGAAATAGAAGCAAAGCTGATGTCCCAACTTGCCTACGTTTTTTCCTTTCCCATGGCACACACCACGTTTGCTGCATGTTTCCAGCTGCTTGCAGAAAGCGAGTTGTATGTCTGCTGGTAAAACCCACCCGCTCCCTGGGAAAGAGGCCTCTGGAATTAAGCAGCACAGCTGTTTCTACAACTGCCGCCTTTGTCAGGAACGTGGTGACTGTGTGTGTGCTGGGTAAAGAGTTCTAATGCTGACGTGCCAAGGGAGGCACTGGAGAATCCACAGGAAAAACTGCAGCAGACAAGATAAAAGCCCACATAGCCTGCAAGCCATGAGCTGAGCACTTTGGGACACAGTGGAGAAAAGCAGAACTAACCAGAGAAACAGCTAAACAAATTCCTGGTGTGTTGGGTGGGCTGTGACACAGTTTCATTCCTCTGTCGTAGGATCGTCTGCACAGAACGGCAGCGCTTTGCGAAGGGAATTCTCGGGAGGGAGCTACGGAGCAAAGCGCCAGCCCATGGCGTCGCCCTCAGACGGGTCCCTGTCCTCGGGAGGCCTGGACCAAGGCAGCGATGCACCAACAAGGGACTACGAGCGGGAGGTGAGTGACAGCACAAAGAGGAGGAACCTTAAGGGTGGTGATAAGGATGAGGAAGTTCAATCCTGTCATGGGTTTGGCTACAAGTCTGGGAGTCGCTGACAATGGAGAGATGGATTTCCTGTATTTCAAGCTACAAAAGGCTTTGGTCAAACTGTGTCGACTCTGGTCCTGGTATTTAACATGCAGAAAAAGCTCTCTGCACTCCTTACCTGGAGGTACATGGCTAGCAAGGCTCCCCAAAATACTGTCCCAGTAGAGTAACAGATAGTGACGTACCACAGTTTGAAGTGGTGATATTCCTTCTGAGCTTCATTTGCAAAGATTCATAAGCTATCTTAGCAACCATTTCACAGGAGACATTTTGTACTCAGAAGTTAACAAGGTAATTTAAGAATTATAATTTCATTTAGAGCAGGAACTGGATTTAATAATTTCGGTTCTGTGCAGTCAGGAGTATCATTATGATAGGACTGAAATCCTGCCCAGTGCTAAACTCAGTCCCTTCAACCAAGAATGTTTTACATAGGAGGGTTCAATCTGAAGCTGGCTAGCAAAACTTCCCCAGCCCATTTTGTTACCAAGGAGTGTGAAAATTAGAGATCACACAGGCTTTTCGTGGTGCTGGATATATCCTGCCAGTTGAAGCTGGAAGGCAACTGTCAGCCCAGATTTAGGCTCAGAGTTGCATTCTACTGTACTCTGCAAGATCCATCCAGAGTAACTGGATGGGATGCTTTGAATTGATATCCTGGGGTTGACATAGAAGAGGGAGCTGTGGTGAAGCCGCAAAGATTTCTCATTTTAGTGCAAGAGCATCTTGATCATAGTCTGTGAAAAGGTGGGAGCTGTTGTAGCTTCACAGGCAGCCTGAAGCTGCAGTCTGCTGACCAAGCAGCCCTTGGCAACACACAGACTGCCATTATCCCACTGGTGCTGTGTACTTACATCAGCATCACTTACGCCTGCTGGAATCAAAATCCGCAGAGGCCTGTGAATCCAGTCACTGTTGCTCGGACACWCTCAGTCACACTCAGACTTGCTATCCTGTTACTTACTGGTGTTCTTGTGTGTCTTTGGGCTGCAGGACTCTGACTCTCCAAGACACTCTACGGCATCGAACAGCTCCAACCTCAGCAGCCCTCCCAGCCCGGTTTCTCCTCACAAGACCAAGAGCCTCTCCCTAGAGAGCTCTGACCACGTGAGTTGGGACTCATGAACTGCTTCAGCATTCAGATTTGACATCACATCAGCTTGCTGTCCCCATGGCTGTCCCCTTCACTTGCTCCAGTTCTCACCTTCATCCTCCTAACCCTCCCCATTCCCTGTCTGAAAACGATCTGGGAGCGGGGTACAGAGGAAGGTAAAAGCTGGTTGTCTTCAGCACCGTTCGGCACTGCCTCACCCTCCCTTCCCCAGATCTGACAGCAGCAAATGAGCAAAGCTAGGGTGTTGGTAAATATCAGATGCTGTAGATTTGTATTAGTATTGGTTTCATTTTTGTGGTTACAGCTGCTTCATTTTTAAAGACATATTTATCCTACTCCCACTTCCCAAAAGGTAGCATAAGTAGAGCAGACCAGTGTCAACAAGAGAAAATTCAGAGGGATTTTGTTTTCATACAATAGCTCATTGTACTGTACAAAAGTAGCACAGAGACCCCTTCCCCTCCATGGGGAATGATCAGTATGTCAGAGGCACATAAAAGCTTTCAGCCACCACGTTTGAATGTCAATCTGATTGTCGCCAGCAAATCCTTATTGATTAAAATGATGCATATTTTACTACAGTACAGAGTTTAAATAAATACGCAGATGTTAGAGTAAAATACGTATGTATATATTCAAAGAAAAAAGCATTGTGTATGCAGCAGAAGATGGATGCTTATTTAAGAGAGCCTTTAATTTAAGATTTGTGTTGTCCCTGTTTTCATGCTCGGTAATATACAGACTCGGAGGCCTGGCCTAAAACCTCCCGCAGGACAGAGGCTCCGTGTGCTTTCACAACACTTCTCTACTTCCGGCCGTAGCATAACTGAAGCTGTAATTCCTACTTTCGTGGTAGTCCCCATCCTTTGCAAAAGTGACAACAATTGGAAGCAAGCCCCTGTCCCAACAGCCACGGGTGCCAGTCAGCCCGGCGGCTGCCCTGGTTCCATGCGTGCTACCTGTGAGCTGGAGCCTTACAGCAGCTACGGGAGAGGTCCTTCAGGCAGCAAGGGAGTTCAGTGCAGCTGGATTCAGCAGGAAGACTGTTCCCTGGGTCAGCCTTTGAGCAGGTTTAGCTCGGAACGGAGCAGTCTTCCACTTCTCCTTGACCATCCCTAACCAGAAAACTCTTCCTGTCATTACCAAATACTGGTTGCTAATACACATCAGCCAAACGAGTGCCCTTAGCCCAGAGCTGGCCCTGGCTGGCTTTGCTGTCACTGTAGCAACGAAGAACCTTGAAGACTGACCTCACACTGTTCACACTGTGGTAGTCAAAGATGCCTAGTGACCCACAACTGCTGTGCTGGCAAGGTTGGTTTTCCTCTCCCCCCTACCCGTGCTGTGGGTTTGTGCAATTTGCACTTGTTTCTATGTGCTCACCTGCTGTTCCAGAAGCAGGGCAGTTTGGAGGGCAGGAAGTATCRCAGTGGAAGACAGAGCCCGCTGAAGTCGCAAAAGTAAATAAAAAGCTGAAGTGGTCACCCAGCCAACAGAATAAAACGAAAAACTGATACACAAATACATGGTAAGAGGAAGATGTCTCTTCTCTTTAGTTAGCAAGGCAGATGTGTTTTTCATTTGGGATGAGCCTCTCTTCTCAGTAATATTGTTGCTGACTTCATATGACCATACTCAAACACATAAGGGCTTTTTGTATTTACAATGTTGGGTTTTGTGGGTTTTGGAAACTTGTTATGGCTCCTATTAAACCATTCTGTGTTCTTGCAGTCAGCAGTTATGTAGAATTTCACCCACACAGAGATGTTTGGAGTTTTGCAGTTTCTGTCTTCCCTAATAGAAGTTATAGGTAAGTTCAAACCACGTACAGTAATTTCCAGGGATGATCTGAGTGTGACATAGGGAAGAAGACCCTAGATCATCTAATCCGTTTAATCATGCTGGGTCTCTAGGTAAGATTTCTCTTTCAGTCTGAATCAAGAGGCTTATCCAAGTTTAAGCTCATTCAATGTTATTTTCGGACAGGAATTCAAGAACTTATTATAGAAACCATCATATCAAAAGCCTGTCTCTCTCCTGTTTCGGTATTTCAGAGTAGCAAGCTGGTTGTGTTGTTTGTTTTCACTTCAAACCTACAACTTTTGCAAGCCTGGCATTTAAAATGAAAAGCTTTAGCAAACAGCAAAGCATCTGAAAGTAATTCCTCCCAGAAAAGTTTATGTATTTCTGAGGGACAGATAGGCAGGGCATTATTGGCATTATTGAAATTCCACATCAGCTTCTTTTTAAAGGCTGCATATTGCTTCAAGTATAGCCACTGCTTTTTCCCCACAATTCCCTTGTTTTGGTGAAGCATGTCCACACACTTTTCAAAGCCTTTGCAGACTAGTTTTGTATTTACTGTATGTTGTATTTAAACAATAATCTTATGTTGATGTTGAGAGAAGGCATTTAAACAGCAGTCATTGAAAACAGAGCAGCCTGCATGGCAGTTCCCTGAGAGAGGGTCACAGGATCTTTTTTCATGGACTTTTTTTTTTGCAGTTGTGCTAAAGCTCTGTCTGAAAATGGAACCCAAAGAGCCACGAAACAGCAATTAAATTGAGTAAACCCCTGTGTTTACTCCATTCTGGTGCCTGCAATCTATTGATATCAACTCCTGGCATTTTCAGGCAGAGCCTAGGTCAGCTGTGTTACAACACTAAGCTCAGAGGATGAGAGCTCCACAGGCCTACACTGTTTGTACACTACAATGTCTAAGCCTCAGCAGTCTCCTCTAGGATTTATTTAATCATTAGCTTGGTCCTGTGCATTTTTATATCTGTCTGTTCACAAGAGAAACAGCAACTGTTCTCTCAGTTGAAAAGCAAATGACCACATCACTTATTTGAAAAGAGAAAAATTGTCCTAGGACTTAAATAGTTTTATGTATTTGGGGACCATTTGGTTACAGACTCGATTTGAAACCACACTCATCTCTTTTGTTGGTATGCATACTGCAGCTGAGCTTTTTAAAGACTCATTGGGCTAGGAAAAGTAACTTGGTCATTTGAACTGTAAGACTCTTGACTGGTATCTCCAAGGCAGTTGTCTCCTGAGGTTTGATGTTTGCTCCTTTGCACTGTAGCACTGCTTCAGCTTCACAGGTCGAGGGCTATGTTTTGTTCCGGGAGCTTAAAGTCTCCCACTGAATTCCTGACTGTAGCACATGTTCTCTGTACACAAGATATGGATCTAGCTGATATTTTTTTCCTTTTGGCTGAGACTGAAGGTGTTTGTTTGCATTTTTGACAGTGCTTAAACAGATGGGTTGTTGGGTTTTTGCCTTTTTTTTTCCTCTTTTGATGGCAACAAGGATCTGAACAGATTCAGGCAGCTACTAAGGATTCCAGGTTATAGAATGGAATAGGTTTGGTAAATAGTTTTCCCCTGCACGTGTGCACACACAGGTATGTGGCTTCCTCCCACATTTCATAAACCCAAAAGCAGGGTTACAGTACTCTCTTCTCTCTTGCCTTTGGCCTGTAAAAGACAGCTGGGGTGGTTTCAAAAAAACATTCCTGAGGCTGTGGTGAAGTAGTTGCTTCTTTTCCCCTCCATTAGTTGCTGTGGCTTTTTACGAATGTGCATTTTGCCCATTTAAATGAGTTTCAGAACTGAGTCAGGAATGTTATCTCTTTGATTTGATTCTGATAGAGTTCAACCCAGGTGTGTTATTCGCAGGTATAGGGCAGAGGGAAGTTAAGGGTCTTGTCATACCAAAAGAGTCCAAAAAGCATAGTTTATTTATAGAAATGTAGTTTAACTGCACCTAACTGGTTCACAGCATGTGTCAGCCTTCCAAAACAGAACAGTTGGATTATTAACAAACAGATTCTGGCCCCATGTTGTCTTGCATGGCCAGACCTTGAATGACAGGACAAACATGCTCTTGGGTGGAGAAAAGGTTTCTTTTTCATTTTATGAATGCTGTTTAATTTTAAATGAATGCATTAAGGGTAAAACTTATTGCAGTGCAAGTACCCACAGCTCCTGAGCCTTAGTCTGAGAATCAAAGTGGCACATAGCAACTCCTGCTGTGGGTTCTTTTGTTAATACGAGTCCGTTCCATGGAGGAAATGGACAACTTTCTGCACTAACACAAAGTGCACCCTTCTGTGCACTTTGTGTTCACACTTTATTTGATAAACACCCCCAGAAGCTGCTCTGCTGCAGGCTTTCCAGTCTGAATTCCAACTCCTTTCATTCCAGCCGCAGCTCAGTACAACCTATTTACATTCTGTATTTAGAAAGTCACATCTACAGGGAAGAAATCCACAAACAAACCAGTGTTGCTATACCTGCCTTTTTATGTATGACAGTTTCATATCATTTATTTTTAAAATGTTTTTTAGGTTTTTCATTGTAATATTATTGTACAGTTTTGCATGGCATAGATGTAATCACTTTTTTGTTTTAGAGTATAAAAGCTGACAAGTGTGCGTGTGGGGGAAAGATTCTGCTTTTTGCCTCTTCTCACTCTTTTGTTTAATGCCCTCAATGTTGTAGGGGACATTGTAAGAGATTCTCTGCTACAGAACAATGATGTAGATTCTTTTGCACAGAAATATTTAAGGTGGAAAAGTCAACAATGTAAAAATGACTTACCACCAATATTTTATGTTGGTAACACACTTAATATTAACCTACTTTGATGTACTGCAATAAAACAGGGAACTGTTAGAAATGCAGATGTTCTGTCTCTTTTTTCCACCTCCCCATGTTAGGCTTTGAGGAGGAAATTCAGAGGGGAATGATGGTGCTCTTGAAGATAAAACCAGCGTGTTGTAACACATCTGCACAAGCGTACAGTGGGGAGAAAAGGAGTATGTGAGACAATCAATTCAGCTTTAACAGCTTCCAGAAAAAATAACCAAACCTTTTTTGAAAATACAAAGTCATGTCACTGTCCACTTTGCTATGTTGAACTACAGTTTTCCTGACCTTTTCCTTAGGTGAGCTGTTCTGTGATGACCTAAGAAATAGGTAGTTATATATTTGTAGTCAGTGTTTCTGATKTTCCTCCTCCATTTGTAGTTACACATCAAATGGTTCAGCTGTCCTAGTGTTAGAGGCTGGATTGTTACTTCTGAGCTACCACCATCAAATTGACTTTCATACACTTTTAAATACATCTCAAAATACCTGTGAAGTCTTGCGTGTGCCCTGACCCTTTCCTATCATCCACCAGTTCCTCACAAGTCAGCCTGGAATTTTCTCCATACTGGGGCGTGTTGGTACATCTTCCTCTTCATTCATCACCCTGTTGGTAGCATGTTGGAAATGGCCGTGTTGTGCTAAACGAGGTTTAGATTAGATATTAGAAAAAGTTTCTTCACAGGAAGGCATGGCAAGTATGGGAACAGGCTGCCCAGGGAAGGGGTGGAGTCACCATCCCTGGAAGTGTTCAAAGAATGTGTGGACATGGCACATAAGGACATGGTTTGGTGGTGAACATGGTCGTGGTGGTGCTAAGACTGATGATCTTAGCCCAGAATCCCAAAGGTTGGAAAAGATGTCTAAGTCCCACCTTTGATACCTGCTTCAGTCAGCCCTTGGAGCAGGAATACAGGACTGTGCTGTTACTCATCCCATAGTGCCAGCAGTGCCAGCCCCAGCAGCAAGTCCCTCCAGGAACAGTGCCCCTGATTCCAACTTCGTGAGTGACCTAGGCTGCCTTACTCCTGTCCCTCTCATTCAGTCAAAATTATTACTTTCTCAGCCCTTCACTCCTGTTTATGTGGACTTAAGCCCATGGGCTCATTGCATTTAGGCAGCTGCTGTAGCTCTTGGAACGACCGTGGCTCCTGTGCTCTGGCTTTCCAGTCAGTGCTTTTTTTCTGATTTCCCGGGGGTCCAGTAGCACAGCAAAGCTGCAAAGGTCTTGGGAAATGGGCCTTGTAGGGTAAGGGATTTGGGCATTAGAAAAGCAGGTGAACTCCATGTTCAGCTCCTGTTCAGCTCCTCAGCATTCATTTTTTGTTTTGATGCAGCAGCCAGGTTGATGAAAGAAAGTAGGAAAATCACTGCTACCCCATCGAGCCTGAATCTTGATTCTTTAGAATGGAAAATCACTGTCAGCAGAGAAGCAGCTTAACCTCCAGCTTGCCCAATGGATCCAAGAAATGTTTTCACAAGAGATTTTTCTAGAACATAGAAGCTTCCTGCAGCAGAGAAACATTCACATCCTCAACCTACAAGTGTAGCTCAAGCAAATGCAGTAGCTGGCACAGAGCCGTAATCAACTGTTCCTGCTCACTGTAAAATGTCACAACATCACTGACTTGAAGCCAGAGCAGAGTTTCCAGCTCACGTTTTCTGCACGGCTGTTACTCTGACATGCAATTCCTCCTGTCACAAATCCCTCTGGACAAAGCTACAGCCATTATTAATGCTTTTAGAGCATACACAAAAGGCCAGGAGAATTAGGGACTGAGAGCTCTAATTAGCTCTCCTAATAAAGCAACATCTTAGCTTCTGCTGGTTGCTGCCCTCTAAGCAAATGCAAAACAACTCCACTGTTCAGCTTCATGTTATTCTTAAACACACATTCTTGGGAAGGGAAGTGTTTGCCAAGAGTTGAACACTCTTGCCCCAGCATGGTATACACAAGATGCGTGCTCAGTGAGTAAGTGCTTACTGGGAAAGTGAACTGTAATGCTCTGACTTACTTTGCTGCTTTTCCAAGTTCTCTGAACATGCTGCCCCTGAATCTTCAGTTTCAGAAATTCTGCTCTGAAGCTCACCTAATCTAATTCCCTTGTCAGCTTTTTATACTTCGCTTTTTAAACTTTAACATGAGCATTTAACATCTCAAACAGCTGTTTTTACAGCTGCAAGGTTTAGATCCAAAGGGGAAAAACTAAACAATGTCTATCAGAACTCAAACCAACAAGGAAAGTTGCTCTAAATTTGTACACTGATAAACTGCTTGATGCAAAACTATTATTTCACTGAACAGCAGAGTTAACTCTTCTCAAAAGGTGAAGAATAATCTGACCAGTATTTTGAGTTAAACTGCAGTGCATCTTGTTCAACAAAGTCTTAAATGAAATGGCTGATATGTTTATGACTTTGGAATAAAGATAATACACTGACCTGTTTCCCCATTTCTCAGAGGTCCTTCCTGAGAGAGACCATTTATTCACTTACCTGTTCTTTGTCTCGGGAAGTGTCAGCTGTCAGAATTTCATACATACTGAAGCTGCTGCTTCTGCTCAACTGCTGTTTACCCCAGAGCACAGGACATGGCTCACCTGAGTGTTCATTACCCCACCAGAAGATGACAGACCCACAGGCAGCAGGCCCACCGCACAAGCACTTTTTTATTGACATCAGGAAGTTGTACAGGTACAGGCTTTGTAAAAAAACCTACAGAAGTAAATTTCCTAGCTTGACTCCAAGAGTTTAAAACTGTGCGTCTGGTTTGACCTGTGTGACATTTCAGCTGGAGCTGGAGATGCTCATAAGAGACAGGACATGTTCCTCTGCCTTGCTGCACGTTCTGCCTTACAGGGAAACACAGACAGATGAGGGTCTGAGGCAGGAGTCCAGCAAGCAGTTGGTGTCAGAGTTGCAGCTTCTCTAACTCGCCCTCAGGAAAGCTGATACCTACCAGACAGTGCAGAATCCCACTATTTGTGCTCAGATATAGCTCTGCTGATTACATGTTTGACTCCCAGAACTGAGATGGGTTGTGAGAGTGTGTATGTGTGTGTGTGTTTAAAAGAGACTGGCACTCAATTCTTGGACTTTTAAAATATTTCCTATGTTTAGCTTGCAAGCCAAAAAGAGGCAGAAAGCATAAAACTTCATCCTACTTACACACACGCCCCTTGCATTAAATCAGTGTCAGTACAATCCAGGAGGGTTCTCAGACTGCCACCACTTGACTTACAAAAATGGGGGGGGAGGTGCTGGATGTGTCTGTGGTAGGGAACACCTTGGTATTTCATTCTATAATTCACAGTATGAAAACTACTTGAATTCCACCTCACCTTGAAAGAGGGAAGGTTTTTAAAAAACAATCTGTGGAGAATTACAAATAGGTTTCAATATTAAATTCCCCTCTTGTCCTCCTTCCCCTACTCATTATAAAACCCTCTCAATATGCAGCCACCATCACAATGTTAAAAATGCATTCAAGGTAGTCAGCTGGTGCCTTGAAGCAGCACAGAAGCACTCAAGGAGAGTTTCCTGCAAGCTGCGGGCTGTACTGGCAGTCCAGGTAAGACAGGCAGAGCAGGAAAGAGCAGCTTTGTCCTCATGGAATGCACACTTGGCTTCCAGGGCACAGCTGCTGCATCTCAAGAGGATGGAGAGCTGGGGTGCAATGCAGGGGAGGCTTCGAACGCTCTCTGCCAGGCTCAGCTGAACTGGGCCCTCAGAAAAAGACAAGTTCATTCTTACTACTCCTCTGGCTTCTTGCCCCTACTGCTCCAGTATTTGCTATATGCCTCTTGGAACATGTTTTTGCAGGGAATTTTGGCCTTCAGTTTAGTGCAGATCAGGAAGGAGCCCCCCATCTTCCGATGAAGGGAGTAGGTCTCCTCTGGCGGGGGGATGAGCCGATGCTTCAGCATGACTGGGATCAAACCATGGATCTTCTCTGTGGTGCTTTGGTTGCCAAAATCAAAAGGTTCCTCAGATGCAAAAGCCTCTCCCAGGATGAGGACAGCATTTAAGTGGGCATCTTCCATTTCCTGCCCAAAAGGAAAGAGGCATAAATAACATCACTAGCCACATTAACCACCAGGGAGGAAAAGAAATGCTAACAGCAGCAGCAGGAAAAATACCTAGCCCTGGCCATGACAAAGGGAACCTCCAGTCCCCAGCAAGACTGATGAACATTTAGTTAATACAGTTTTGAGCAACTAAACCCTCCAGAAGACCCAGTTTTGAGCAACTAAACCTTCCAGAAGACCATCTTCCCAGTAATGAAAGTTCAGGAATTGTCATCACCTGCAGGGTCTTGCAGGGGAAGAGAAGGAAGGACAGTGGTTTTGGGTCTAGCTGTATCTGCATTCCTCTTCCTGCTCCCAAAAGGAAGTGAGAACAAAAGCCAAAACCTTTTTCACCCTCCTTCCTCACCCTCACCAACCAACAGGGCTTTTCTACGGACATTGGCATCAAGAAATCTGGGGAAGTTCACAGACCCACAGCAACGTCATCTGTGGCCAGCAAAGATCAGACCCTTCTGCTCCATACCTTGATTTCATAGCCAGTGAGGAATTTCATTTCAATGGACTTCTTCAGTACTCTCTCTCTGTCCATATCAGCAGCTGCCTTGATTACCTGAGTAGGAGAAATACTTTCAGGAGGGCAAGGAGATGACTGAAGAATGTTTTGAGCATAGGACTACTCCACAGGCCACAGGAGCACATGTTAACAACACCTGCCTGCTCTCCTCTTTGCCTCTGCCCTTTCTTCAGGAGCCTGCATGTTGGCCAGGTTAAGACATGGCAAAAAGATACAGCTCTTCCCAACAGGACTACACATAGCTCAGAGAATGTAAGGGACAGCAAAAAAGCTTCACAAATAGTCAGCCCCTTCCCCAGTGAAATAGAAGAGGCAACTGTGAGCAGCTTGAGGTGGCAGCTGCTGGCCCTGGCAGCTCCATTACCATGTGCAGAACATGATCACAAAGTAAACACATCTGTCTTCACATTATCTGTGAGCAAGCTAGAAATCTCAGGAAGAGGCAGGGAACAGACCAAGGAATTCCTGCACACACTCATATAAAAATCACAGAATTCTGAGTGCTCCAACACTCCCTGCTGCCCCAGCCCCCCAGTAAGCAACACTGCAGTTCCCATTTGTGAACATCCCAACTCGGAGAGCCAGCAGCTTGCAGCAGATGTGCAGACAGCCATGGTAAGGGATGGAACAGTAAAAGAGATCCACACTCTCCTCCAGCCCTGCTTCCCTTCACACCCAAAGCGTATTGGAGTACAAAGAGATAACAGCTAAGAGATAAGAGTATTTGCAAAATCAAGTGCAGCACTCTAGGACACAGTGCAAGTTCTCACCTCTATGTAGACATCTGTGAACTTCTCATCAAAGCCTCGTGTTGCTCCAAAGTCCAGCAGGGCCACCTGGAAATGGACAAACCCCTTGTATTACAGTCAACTGTTTTGGTAGAACTCAATCTTAAGAATGCTCCCGATGTCTTCAGGAAGCTCAGCTGGCTTTCCCAGCGCTTTCCTCTGCATCTTGACTCTCCCCACTCCTTTATTCCCTGGCTGCAGCCCCAACAGCTGCACCAGTACCCGGCTGAGGAGGAACGGCCAATGCTCAGTGCCCTCACTGCCACACCTGCTCTGCTGACACCTCCACTCAGGCTTCATGTGCAGGGACAGAGCAGCAGCGAACCTCTTCCCAGCACTTTCCAACCCAGACCTCAGGAATAAACAAGCAATTCCATCTGCCCAACAACGCACAAACAAGCAGCCAAACCAACAAGCAAGACATCTGCAATTGCTACCCTTATCTTCAGCACAAGAGCATTCAATTAAAGGGTCCTGGGCTCAAGTGTGTCCAGGTAGAACACTGCCAGCTGCAACTTCCCACTGACCACCTTGAAAACAGACCCTGAGGCTAAGGAAGCAGCTGCGACTGGATCTAAGGCCAGGGTTACAGCAGCCCTGCTTTCCTACCCAGACCACGCGAGGGCGAGTGGCAAAGGACAGATATCCCTGTCCTACCTGCCCATGCCTCAAGGACAGGAATCTCAGTAAGGGTTCATTAAACTCTAGGATGTTTAATGAGCTTTCACCAGCTTTTGATTATTATCAGGCAATAATCAAAAGTCTGTGAAAACCAGCACCTGTAGAGGCAGAACAGTGGCTGCTCAGGCTTACCTTGTGCAGCTGTGGATCATAGAAGAAGTTTGACCAGTTTGGGTCAGTCTGCATGTACCTGAACTCAAACAGCTCCCGCAGACACAGGACCAGGATGTTGTGACAGATCTTGAAAAACAGGGAGAGACAAGAAACAAGTCAGGAGAACAGCAAGCCCTACTCACACATGTCACTTACAGCAGGCATCAGCAAACAGGGAACACATCACCACACCAGCAGGGACCCTCTGCTCTTTGCTGCAGAATTCCTGTGGAGATGAAGGAGCACCTCTCAGCAACTCCCAGCCCACACTTGCCATGGGACATCCTCAGGAGACAGCACAGATGTTCCAGTGCTTGTCCACCTGCGTTTTGGTCCTGCCTTTTAACTTCCCAGCACTGACTACGCACTTGGTGGGTGCAAGAATGGGAATCTTGCATGACACGCAGACACACCATGTACTCCTCCTGTGGGCTCAGCACTGACCCAGCTTGAGGGAGGAGCAGCAGAGCTACATCTCGGGACTGGCAGGCACAGAGAAACAAGAGCAGCAGTCCCTGAAGAACCCCCTACTGAATTACATACTCCAGCAGAGCTTTCCTATGAGGATTGCTAAGCTGGAGCCTGTTCAGCAGAACTGCCAGCCTCACTCTGCCCCTCTCCAGCTTCTGCAAAGCTGAGTGAAACATCATATCCAAGGTGGATGGAGAAGGGCACCAAATGCAATCCAGACCTGCTACAGGACACTTCCATTTGGGGCAGAAGGCAGAGGATCAGGCAGGCCAGTTGCTTATAGGAAAGAAGGGCTGCTCCTGCAGCAAAACCCCACCTCACAGCCTTTAAAAATCAGCCCTGCTGATAGAGCAGCTCATCAGAGGGGAAAGTCCCTAAGAACAGGCAGCCAGCTCTGGCAAAGCTTCAAATCTAATGTGACACTGAGATCTGTTTATCTAGAGGAGTACTCTGCCCTCTTCCCCAGTGACCTGCTAACAGCTAACAGCTCACATCAAGAAGCACACACACAAAAATCCAAATACCAGGACAGTTATTTCTGCTACTAGAACAGCTGCTTGTCCCACCACAGCGCTCCAATCCCTGGCTATATTCAGCACCAACGCCCACCCATCCCCACATCCCTGTTCTTGTTTACTGACAGGTACTTTTCCAGCAGCCCTGTGCAGTACAGGTCAGTCCTGCAGGAGATGACACCCAAAAGCTTGCACTGAGATGATTCTGCAATCCTGCCCAGAAAAGCAGCTGCAKAAGACCCCCTTTTCCCTTGCTGACAATCCCTCCCAAACTTAAGGTCATCAGAAATGGCATCACACAGCTGGGCTACCTCCCCTTCAGATGCCCTTGCCATTCACCCCCTCCAACCCCTCCCTGCTGAATGCTGGTGCCTGCAAGGCCCACACCAGCCTGGAGAGAGTCCAGTGTCACTGCCACCTTCCCTAAGTAAGTCTTCGTAGAGGCTCCAGACAGTCCCTGACTGCAGCCTTGCTCTGCCCTGCTCAGGGTGTGCTGTGCCACGAGGCATCCCCTGGTCTGGCAGTCACAGGCAGGCCAAGCAGCTCTGAGTGAGGGCAGAAGCACAACCTCCCCCCACTTTACCTCATTTCGGATCTCCTGGCTCAGCCCTTCAGCTTGATCCAAGGGGAAGCCAGACACCAGCTCTGTGGTCAGCACGTGCTTGCTGCACAGCTCATCTATTACTCTGGGGACGTAAAAGAACGGGTGGTCTTTCAGCAGCTCCCTAGGGATGGAGAAAGGAGAGGAAAAGGTTGGGAGCAGCCCTGAGGGCAGACAGACCCATCAGCAACACCTCACACAGCCCTTCACCAGCCTCTCCCCACACCCTGACTGGGATTGCCAGGATATGTTTTCCTCAGCAATTACAGTAAGGATTAAGTCAGCAGAAACCCTGCCAGTGATTTACAGCTGCTGCCAGCTCCTGAGGTCACATCTCCTGCCAGAGCAGTGACATTAGGAAGGCTCCAGGCCGGTGCATCAAGGGCTACTGGGCTCTTCTGCTCACTCCTCTTGGCTTCGGAGCCAAACAACACACATGGAAGAAAGGGCTTTGCCAAGGGGAGCAGTGCCACAGGGGCAGTTCTGCAGTGGGACAGGAAGGGCATCCAGCTTCCTTCAGCTCTCCACCATCCAGCCACCGTGTAAAAACAATCCAGACCCCAGTGCTATGGCAAGCCAAGGGAGCAGGCAGCACTGGTGAGGGTAACTATTGTAAGAGCTGAACTGAAAACCTCCTAGGCTGAAGGACAGGAGAAGTTCACTACAGGCTGACATAAGAGCACACAGAACAGCACTGCAACCCAGCCTCAGGAGTTAATGCAGCACCTTCACATGTGGCACAACAGGGAGGAGAGAGGATATGCAATCACATCTCAGCTGACTGGAGACATGCCCAGCTGAGACAAGGTGGTAATTCAAGGGGACAGCTCAGGCCACAAACACACACCTGGCCCCTGTGCCACATGGCAGGCCATGGCAGTCATCTCCCCAACATCCCTGAAGTTAAGCAACCTCTCCTGCATTTCACACAAACACAGACAGAAGGGGCTGAAAGAATTGGTATGAACATACTGGAATTTCCTTGCACAGGCAGCTTCTCTCAGGTAGTCACACTCCAGGGCCAGCTCTCTGCTCACAACTTCAATCAAGTGCTCAGGGAACAAACCTGAAGGTCAAACAGCAGAGAAGAAAGCAGGCTTAGAAAAAGAGACCCCCTCAGGCTAAGCTTTCCAGAGCTGCAGCTGAGGAGCAGCCTGCTATCCAGCCAACTCTGACCTGAAGAGTACAGGAGGCCCCAGAGAGCCAAGGTGTATTTCCAACTAGATGCAGGTTCTGCAGGAAACCCAGGCCAGGCTACACAGCTGCTTCTAAGTCAAGGTACATCCACACCACTGTTGTACGCAGCAGAGCTCCATTCTCTCCCAGCTCCCACCCCACAGCCCAGGCTGTCTGTTCCTGCTATTGGCATGGCTGTGCAGGGACACACACCAAAGACAAGCACCCAAACACTGGGCAAAAGCAGCAAAAAAAGGCTCCAAACCATATCTGCCTCCAACTGGGAGCAGGCACTGCCAGGTAGAAACAGTCAGCATGACTAATAGAGTAAACTGCAGCAGCAGCACGTAGCCAGGGCCTGAGCTGCCAAGGCCAGTCTTCTTAGTCTTGAAGTTGGAAAACCAATCTACTCCTTGGGCCAGACACAGCTGGGGCTGCAGCAGCCTCTGCAGGGTCCTGACCAACCACCACAGAGAACAGCCCCAGATTTTGTGAGAACCCAGCCTGATTTTAAAGCGTTATATGTACACCAGGGTTTACAGCTGCTGCAGGCAGGTATTTGGAAAAAGGAGTAGTAAGTCCTGCATTTGGGAAAAAGGACTTATCCGTGTGCTGGGACAGGGAGCAAGTTCTGACAGTTCTCCACAACTCTGATTGGAAAGAACAAAGAACAACTGGGAAGAGCATAGAATGGCAGGCACGAAGGGCTACATGGAAAAATGAAGGAGTTCTGCCAGATATACCAGAAAATAACAGGGACAAAGCAAGACTACCTAACCAGAACACTGCCCAAACTCCAAGCCTAGAAAGCCATCAAAAGTGAGTATTTCCAGGCACTTTGCCAAGAATCCCTATGGGTCTGTTGCTATAGAGGGCACATAGAGACAAGTACAGGTTACTGTGGCAGGTGTGTGCATATGCATGGCCAGAAGAAACACAGCTGCAGTTCCCACCGCACCRAGTGGGCACTGGAGCAGGCAGGTGCCCAGCAAGGGCAGCAGCACTTCTGCAGCAGGAGAGGGGAACAGAGCATGGCTCCCCAAGCTGGGCCTGCACCCTCTGCCCACACCCACTACCTCTCCTGCTTTCTGTAGGAAATCTGCTCCTGGGCAGACTTAGTATTAAGTCCTTTTCCTATTTCCTTGAGGCTGTTTCCTCCCTCCAGTCTATGGTGGGACACATGCAATGAGCTGCTTGAAAGGGGTTGGCAGAACTCAATTTGTACCAGTGGGAACTACCAGGGTCTCTGTCTCTTTACCTTCAGGGAGAATATTGCTCATGCTCAGGACAGCCATCAGGTTGTTGACATCACTGTTGATGCTCTGGGCGACTCCAGGGTACTGTGGGACAGAATGGGAGAAGGCAGTGTTGAGATTAGATGACCTGGTTGTACAGGCCTCCATAAAAACACCTTCCAGCTCAGCATCCACTGTCCCCACCTCACAGCCACCTACAGCCTGGCACTGAGCCAAGACATTCCTGAGCCACACATCCCTCTATAAGCTTATTCAAAGCCCAGCATCTAAACCAGGGGACAGACAGACAGACAAAGACGCAGCTCCTTGCAATCGGAATGGCTTGTTCAGATCCTCTGACAGGAATTCTCCCAACACATGATGGGTTCTCAGACAGGCAAATTCCACAACAGCCATGGCAGTTGGTCATTTCCCTCCCACAGCTGAAAGCACACACCCTTGGTAGCCCCGGAGTGTGTCATTCCCAGCAGTAGGGCAAGTGGTGAGGCCCCAGCCCAGTCCCGGCAAAGGTGCCTCCTCCTGTTCCCGCCTTGTCTGTCAAGAAGGGAACAAGCCTGCACTGCTGAGAAGAATGTGTGCTGATGCCAGAGGGTTCAGTTTCTGCTGCTATTACCTTGGCCTAACTTCAGAGAACACTTGGGACACAAATGGCTTGAGAAGACACCACAACCCATTCATACTATTTCTAAAGTCTCCCCACTTGACAAAAAAACACCAATCAGATGACCAGCTTTGACTGGAATACTGCTCAGTCAGTAAGGGACCTCACTCCTTTGGACTACAAACCATGCTGTACAAGGAGCTTTAGCTCTAGAACTTAGTTTTGTTGAAAAGAGCCACCTGAGGTTGCTGACAACAAGGGGCATGGTTGCTGACACCCAGAAAAGGGGCCTGGGGTACATGAACATCCCAGAAAGGGGACTGACCTATGGAGCAGGTGGGACCCTCCCATACAGCCCTAAAAGTACAAGCAGTCCCTCAGCACCATTATCCCATGCTGCAGTGACATACCTATGGGATGTATCCTGCTCATCTGGACTCAGACACTGGCTCAAGCTGCAAACCTTTCCTGTCTTTCCCAATCTGCTTGCACTTGGTAAGGCATCAGTAGACCCATATTTCACTTGTATTAAAATGTTTCTCATTTTTCTAGCAGTACACAGGCAGCTCCGCTGCCCTTCTATGGGCACAAATAAGACAAGGCTGGTCTGTAAAGCCCACCTGGATTTTCATGGCAACTTCTTTCCCATTTTTCAAGCGTGCCAGGTGAACCTGACCAATTGAAGCAGCAGCAAAGGGGCGTTCTTCAAAAGACTCCAGTTTATCCCTCCAATTGGGGCCGAGATCGTTGTTCAGAGTTTTCTACAAATAAAAAGAAAGGATCAGGGTATGGGAAGCAAAGATTTAACTTTCACTGTTGGAAATCATGTTCCTCTAAGGTGACTCATGCAGCCTACAGCAGTTCTGAGAACCTATGCCCTGCTTTCTAGATCATCCTCTCTGCCTTGTCATTGCACACCACAGCAAGGAGTGGTGCAGCCAGCAGTGCTGCCCCAGCACTGAACAGATGCTGATCAGATCTCTGTGAGGCTCTGGCCTAAAGGACAAAAATCTTGAACACAAACACTGCTGCCCTGGCAATACAAACATCCCCTTTTTGGTGCCACTTGCTATCTTCCAGAAAATGAGCAAGGAGTTCGCTATTTCTCCTCTTTCATCATGCTGCCAAGCTGAACAGAAGCAATCCAGTCAGGACTCTCTTTAAGGCAATATTGACAATTAAACATCACAGCCTGCTTTAACAGCTTTTTTGGTATCCTGCCAGACTGCCGTATTTAAGTTCTAGCTCTGCTTTGTGTCTTTCAGAAGATAAGTAGTGCTGGCAGTTCCTTTTGCATCACCCTTTACATATTAATTTACAGAGAACGTGTACACTGGGGAAAGCAAACTTAGTTTGCTTCATTCTGACTCTTCTTGATGGCAAGTTAACCAAAATGGTAAGGACAAAGCTGCCGTTAATTTTCCAGCAGACTAAGGCTTGTAAGTCTGTTTCTAAAATGGGATGTAGACATGACAGTAGCTTAACACCCAGGAGAAAGAGAAGAGGAAACAGAAGAGGAGGCTACACTCAACAAGATCCTATAACCATATTTGTGTGCAACATCCATCAATATTAATCACAAGACATGAAAAACTCCCTCATTTTTCCCCTTTATCTAGAGCCGAACTTCCATTTTTTTCAGAGAACAGACAGCACATAATTGAGAGGAGGAATCATATGTAACCCACAACTGAAAATATGCAACATTACTGAAAGAATACTCTCTAAAATCCCCATCCACCTCCCGTACTAGGGTATGTCACTGGTGACATTTAGTCTGTCAATGTCCCTTCTCCCCTGATAAGCAGTCAGGAATATTCCTCACCATCATCTGCTTTATTGGCATGAAGTCAGCACTCTGACGCACACGCTCAAAAATCCTCTGGAGATGGGGGTTGATGAAGGCATCGTCTGCCAAGGGAAAAGCACATGGCAGTCAGTGCAGGCATTGCATCCTTCAACACACAAAGAAATCTGCACCTGCATTCAGACAAGTCAGGCTGTCCTGCCCCCAGGCACACCCCAGTGAAGGTTCTGGAAGTAGTTCTTTTGGTGTGATGGTTGACAGGTTGCACAAACCCAAGAGCAGAGTGTTCTGCCTCTGTCACACACCAGCCCGTCTTCTGGCTGGCAGCAGTACAACATCCAGGTCTAGGAGAGGCCACTGCTTGAGGGAAACACAGGTCACAGAAGAGACCCTCTGGAGAGCCATCCCAATGGCCCAAGGTTCCCAATGAGGTTGAATCCAGTTCATTTTAAGGGGCAGCAGCTTCTCTAGAAAGCTGGGCCATGGTAAAACACCACTTACGCAAGTATTGAACTCTTGGAGAAATCAGGATTCAGCATCTGCTACTGTAAACAACTGCCCAAATGCAGAGCAACTACAAGTGGGCAGAAGAGAACAGCGCTGAGCCAAACATTTTAAGTGAGAATGATTTAGCAAGCAAATATTTGCACTCATAAGGAAGAGGAAGGATTGGGGCATCTTGAAAGATGAGTTCTCTGCTTGAGCAAAGGCTTCTACAACAGCTCAGAGAAAAAAACTACTGGTTCTGGCAAACTTTTCATTTCATAAATGATTATGGAGGAATTAGATTTGTCTGCTGCTCTCCCAACACTGGACAAGTCCAGGCTACTGGTCTTGATCCTGAGAATGCAACCTGCACATGTGACTGAGACATTCAAATGAAAAAAAAATCTATCATTCCTCTCCATTTACAGATGAACCACCATAAGTCTATCCCAGGAAACAAGAAACAGTAACCTTAAGAGGACTGTCCTGGGAAGAAGGGTGGAAAGCAATGGAGAGAAAAAGATAAATAATGCAGAGACATGACATTAACACTCAGCATTGTTTAGAAATTCCCACCGAGGCCATAGCAGCATTTAAAAGTACTAACAAAGCCCCACTGGGGACCTAATAGGAGTTTTTAAGAGGAGCTCCCATTCCATCACTGCAAGTTGGAGATGAGCAGGCTTTGCAGGAACAGTGAGTAGAACTCCTGTTGTGAGGTTACAAACCCGCAAGAAGGTGAGACACGGCATTTGCGTGTGCATTGCAAACACTGAAACAGACGCCTGCTCTGTCACTGATGGTGTATCACTGCCAAGCCTCTGAACGCTCCAGAAGCTATCCTCAGGGGTATGTGAAGGTATTAACCACCATGCTGCAATGTGTAACCTGCACGCCCCAGGGTGACTGGGGAGAAAGAGAATGGACCTCACCAAGAGCAACTCCTGCTCCCAGAAGCCATTTGTGTCAAGGCATCAGGGTCTGCCACAGGCATTTAAGATCAACTTCTGTTATTTTCCTTATTGCTGACATCCAAAAGCCTCTCAAGGGATTTCAACCTCTGGTCTGAGAGGGTGTCCGTAACTGGGGTGCTTGACCACCCCCACGCTGTTCATGAGCACGACGTCAAATAGCCAAGAAACCTGCAAGTCCAGGCTGACTGTACAGAAACTCAGCAGCAACGTCAAAAATCCGTCGTGCTGCGGAAGCAGCTCTGCCAAAGCCAGGCTTACAACACGCTGATGAATAAGGTTTTACGTCTTTGTGGTGAACTGATGAGGCCTTAATGGAACGAAACTCAAAGCAAGAGCCAAGGCAGGGCACTCTCAGCTGGCAAATGCAGCTGCCTTTCCAACATCTCCCAGAGCACATGCACCAGGACAAGATGACTGGGGGCCCTTGGCATCTTTTCTGTGCGTGACCTTTAGGAATGTGGGTCCCTAACAAATCCACTGACTCCCACATCAGGGAGACACAGCAGACATCAGGGGTTTTAAGGATACTGCTTTGTGACTGGGAGCCCCTGCAGTCAATTAGCACCCAGACCTGTTCATAGAAGCAGTGAATTCAAACTCACCAGGCCACAGAGAAGCCCATGAAGTGGCAGCAACTGCATGAAACCCTCCTGGTCCAAACAGCCAGCCCAAGAGACAGATACTCTGCATTGTTGATGGTGTCTGATTTATTTCACCACAGCTGTCCCTCTGCAAGGTCACCATGGGCCTGTGTTCTTGCCAGGCACAGCAGTGTCCCCACACTTGTAACAAGAGTCCAAATGAGGGCTGGGGTACAACCACTGAGGTTGCTGAAGGCCTGTTCTTGACACCAAAGTGAAATCAATCAGCAAGTATTTGACACTCCTGCCAAAGCACAGTAACATTAGGAGACAGCAGGCAAGAAAAAAAATCCAGAGCATTTCTGCTCCTCAGAGCCAGCCTTTCACAGATACTCCCTCTGCACTCACATCGAAGCCTAGGGCAGCTGTGATCTGGCTTGGGCACACATCAGGCACAACTCGGTAGCGTCCCAAGAATCTGAAATTAATCCCACCTATGGCAGATGAGTTTAACTGCAGAGCTGATTTCCAGGCATGGCTTACTCAGCCCACATGCCAGAGGCACTGGAAAGCAAGGAGCACACCAATTSCTCCTAGATCTGCACTGTGAGCCATCAGTGGCACCTGGAAGTTTCTAAAGGGTAGAAAACAGCATGTGGGTGGCAGCCTTTGACACAGCAGCTGATGCCTCCCACCTGGCTTTGTTCATGTGGCCATCAGCCTGGCACACACCTAAACCAACTGGTCAGCAAATGAAATGCCAGTCAGGGCTCTCTGGGACAGTGAGCTGATCTTGCCTTGTTGGCAAGCCCAAGTAATTTAATACACTACTAGATCCAGCCTCATCAGTAAACACCTACAAAAATTTGAGTAGAAGCACAAGCCAAGCAAACCAAGTACTTCAACCACTCAGACACTTACTCAGTTTCAGTGACATATTGAAAGCTATTTCCAGACAAGCCTTACAGCTATTTCTGGGTGGTTCTTTCCTTCCCTATCAGGCTGGGCAGGAAGGCAAATTGGAAAGATCCAGATAAGGTCTGAATTGAGCACACGTGCCATCTCCCAGGAGTAACCTAACAGTTCAGAGCAGACACTGATGTCACTCACACCTTCACCTGTGGTCACTGGCTTCAGAGCCCGATGGGAGAAGTACCAGTTTGAAGTCTTCTCAAGATGAAAACAAGTGTTTTATACCTGATAAGATTATCAGCTGTACTGGCCTTTCCAGTAAAGCTTCAGTGCCCACAGAGAATGTGAACCACAAACAGGTTGCTATAATGGAAGAGCACTGTAGATATAACCTTATCCACTTTTGGTGAGCAAAGAACAGGATCACATTCTTGTTGTCCCCTCCTTCTTTCTAGCAGGACTCCTGCAAGTGAAGTGTGATACAGCTCTGCTTCTCAACAAGTGCTTGTAACACAGATACTAACATTCACAGACAGTGTCACCCTATTGTCAACCAATTTCAGTTATACACAGTAGGAACATTAGGAAAGTAGTGGTATATGGTACATGCATCTAGGTACGTCATACTGGGATTAGATGGAACTTAAACATATCCATCACTGCTCTCACAGGAGAAAGCCATTTGTCCAGTGTCTCCACATTCACTTGACACTGCCTGGCCCAAGACAGCTGATCCTGTGTCCCACCTGGCAGCACTCAGGAGGACAGCTGAGGACCTGTGCCACCACTTACCTTGAATGCTTAACATCTGTCCCAGCTTCAGTGCTGCTCCCCGGACCTTGCACAAGGTCCTCACGATCCTTTCTGCATTGGCCTCCGACAGGAACGGGCTAGAATCCATCACTGCTTTCTTCCCTGAGGGCAAGGAGAGAGAGCAGGAATGAAGAACGCCCTTATCTTGGCAAGCCCACTCCACTGTGTTAGCCCACATGCAGTGGGAGATTTGCCCTTCCCTAGGGAAATCAAACTAGGACTGCGCTGAGTGCCTTCACTGCGACCCAGGGGCACGGACTGAAGTTGTGCATGTGCCTTGTGACAACTTGTGACAATTGTTGGCTTGAGGGCCAGGAGCAGCAAGTCACAGCCTCCAGGAACATCTGTGCTACTCTGCAAACCGTCTGGGATCCTGGGCAGACGTTGAACTCACTGTACCAGGCAGCTCAGCCCAAAACACTGTGTAAAGGTGTCCCACTCCTGCTGTGGCCTGCGGCACAGCCTCAGTAGGGGTGAGGCACAGCAAGGGGGAATCCTCACAAGCCTTGGTGGCATGCTGGCACAAACCAGCAACAGGCTGGCACCTCTTAGGGTGGAAGCTTGCACAGAACAAGGCCCACAATATACCTACTCAAACACACACATTCCTGTCCTCAAGAATGGGTAAAGCCTGATGTCTTTCAGGCTCAGAGTGGTCACTGCAGCCATCTACACACCACTGCCACAGTTCAAAGTATGCAACATGGGGCTTATGTGGCATAAGAAACATTTCCCCTCCACTTTTTAAACTTTTTTTTTTTATTAAGGGAGAGGGGAAGGAGACCCTGATTCTATTTTGTGGTCCCTTTGGGAGAAGCAACCCAGAACTACTTTCCAGGGTAATGCCCAGTAGAGCAGGGACAGAAAGGGCAGGCAGACACACGTGCTGGGGCTGCAGATCAGCTCCTGCTGACAGAGAGCCAAGCAGGAGGAAGGTTAGGCCTTGCAGCCAGGCTGCAGAGCCCACAGCTAATATGCTGATCTTGCAGTTACATCATTTTTTTAATACTTCAGAGGAACAGAGAACAGCTGAAGCCCCCATAAACAATAAGCAGGGCTCAAAAAGGCACAGCAGGTGAAAACAACCCTGAAGATCTTGGGCAGATGGAAATTACTGGTGTGTCGTATACTGACTAGAGAAGCCAGAGATGCTCTCCATCTCCAGGTAGCTCTCAGGAAGGTACACAGAGGGAGCTTAGACTGGCCAGGGAACAGGAGAAATAACAAAGAGCCAGACTGAAGTAGCTGCTGTCTAAACTCTGGTAGTTCACACAACTTGGTACCACCTTCTCAAGGTGCCAAACATGTTCCTGATCTGACAGACAGACACCCTTCAGTGCCTGCAAGCAGCTGGATTGCTTACAGACCATCCCTGCAGAGCGATTCCACTGAACTCCCCACTAGCAGTGCACAGAGGTGCCAAGCCCTGCCCTTCATCCCCCCTCTCTTTCCTTCACCTGTTTTGTGGGATAGCAGCAAGATGGTACTGCATGTGAGAGATCTCTCTCTACAAAATGCTGTTGTAAGTCAAGAATGTACATGAAAAGGAAAGAGAGGAATAAAAACACCAGGAGTACACAGAACAACTAACCTGCTCTTGAGAGCAAGACAGAGAAAAGCAGTAGGGGGCCAAAATTCACCATTTGCAACACACAGAGCAATCCTCAGAGCACATTTTGCTCTGGATCGTGGATGTAAGAAGCCTGAGAGACTGAACACACAGAGCTGACCAGGGCAGAAGGATCTGGCTTTGCCCACTTGAAAAGCTCTCAACTGTCCTGTCAGGAAAACTGTGTCCTTAGCAATGATGAGGCAAATCCCTCTATGAGATGACACACAGGACCTAGGGAAAGTACTGAATCAAAGCCATACCTTCCTTCACACCACTGCACACAAAAACATCCTCCTGTGAGTAAGCAGCAGAATAAAGGAGTTAGTTAATAATTAACATCACCTCCAGAAGCCAGTGAACCCTGACAATTTTAAAAGAGTCTTATCAGAAAAAGAACCAATCTAAGGCCCAAATCCTCTTCTCCTGGGACACTTCTCATTGAAGTCAAGCCTCCAGGGGCAATATCTGATCATCAGGCAGCCCAACAGCACATGAGCAGCTCTTGCTTATGCACTTTGCTACAAGTGGGCATGCAGAAGAAGGTGACCTGGAAGCAAGAATGAAAAACAGGACTATGTAAATGGCAAGCAGAGAGAAAACAGACACAGGCTTCCAAGGCTGTCTGGAAAGAAAGTGGAGATAAAACCCACCCCAAGTTCATGAAGAAATATGCCAATTTTCAGTAGGTTAACATTTTTTTCAAAAGATAGCTGGCACCTTTTGATGCCTCAAATGATTTCCTCCCCATCATCAGATCACAAAGCTGGTTTCACCTATTTCATCAGGGAAAGAAAAAAAGGCAAAAATAGAAGCCACATACAAGCTGTGGCAACAAAGACACCTCAGAAATGAAGGCTCCTGCAGCCACAGTGCCTGTAGCTTGTCAGTTCTTCCACAGCAGAGGCAGCAGGCAGACACCCTCACAAGTGCTTGACCCACTTTTTTTTCCTTTCCAAATTCAGAGTCAGCATGAACCCTTCCAAACCTGTGTGCAACTCACAGCTGCATCACTTCTTTTCCACCTTCTTTGCCACTGTCAAATGGAGAACTAGCAACTGGACTTCGTGCATATTTTAGTACCATCTGCCCCAGAAACTTTGGGGCAAGGCAATACTCAAGAACATAGCCTAAGCACTTGGGACTTACAACCCAAGGATATTGCATTATTCTTTTTCATACAAAAATCAGTCTATGTTCAACCCCAGGCCAAGTGCCAGCCCATCAGGGCTCTGTCTGGCCTGGCATTTGTGCAGTGCCTGAAGAACTGCCTGGGACAGGTCATTAATAAGTTACAAAGTTGACCTTGAACCCAGAGTCTCTACTTGTAACAGCAGCTGTTTATCTGGGCGCTCTCATTTTAATTCCTGGAAATTAATTCTACTTTCCCATTCCCACCCTGTGTGGGTCTTACACTGTAAATACACACTCTGGATACTGAGGCTGCCATCAAGGTCACCAGTCATAGAGATTATTGTTAATTAGCTACATCAGCCTACCAGGAAAATTCAAACTGGAAATCAAGTAAGCCATTCTCTTTTTAACAAAATAAGATGAGCCAAACTACTAAAAGATGGCAGCATTAGGGCTTTATGCCCTTAAAAAAAAAAAACATACACACACACAAAAACCCCAAAGAAACCTACTCACAAGAATTTGGCAGTGGAAAGAATTTATGTCCAGGACATCAGGCTTGGATGGAAAAAGGAAGAAATTCACAAACTCTTGCACCAGACTTTTTTTATTCTAGGATAAGTCCCTGAAGAAGTGAATTCTTTATGGAAGCAGAGACAATCCAAAGTGGAGAGAGAGGGGCCCTATGGCTACTAAACAAGGATGATGAAATTGAGCAGGAAAAGACAGATCAGCACTACTGCAGTTGCTAGAGAAAATGCAGGAGAGTAGGAATTTGCAGTCCCTCTGATACTAGCAATGGAAAGGAGAAGTACAAACTGTGCTACCAGGATCATGTGCAGCTCAGGAGTGTCTGGCTTAGGGGTTGGGACTGAAGGACCAGTGTTTCTAACTCCATTTTAAAGGTGTAGAGACACTTTAGTTTGTACTGACTAGGCAAGAGGAGGGCAACCAAGAGAAAGCTCTTCCTCGTTACTCCTGGATGCCAGTGAGTGTGAAATTCTTAGGCATGCCTTTGGGCATACTCACATCTCACTTGTTTAAGTCTGGAGTGCCAAGAAGTTACCATTAATATTGCTACAGTGGGGAGAGAAATTATATCCTCTACCAGCTTCCCGGGAACATGACAATATGTCATTCTCAACAGAGACAGGTCTTAGCCCGAACTTACAGTGCTGGCAGCCACAAAACTTGGGCACAAACGCCTCAAGCTGAAATCAGGAAAGGGGTGCAGAGATATTTTTAAAGAGATGTAGAAGTACTTATGTCAAGAGACTTGCCCCTAGAACAGCTAAGTCTGGTACTGTCAGAAGAACGGTAAGAAAATGGAACCTTGGACTCACACTGTGTCTGTATCCTCTGCTGTGCATTTCTGCAGGAGCAGAGCCCATGGTGAGAGTTCTCATTCATGGAGCCTTACCCACCACTCTCAAATACAGTGGAAAAAACACAGCCAAGGACACTAGCTAGAGGCTGTAGCTGAGTCACCTGGAGACCTTCCTGTGTCCTTGGCCTCAGAAGCTCCAGAAGAGTATGAAGGCAGAAGGTCTTTCACTTTTGCCTCGCCTCCATACTTGCTGCTCTTGGCCCATTCTCAGTCCCACTGCTGCCATCATTCTCCTTTACAGAGCAACCACTGCACCAAGATCTTATCTAAGCAGACTTGACAGCAACAGGGGAAGCAACAATGAAAGACAAACAAACAGCTAAAAATAAAAGCCAGGCCATTTTCTAATTCCCCTGCGTAGCACTGAAGTTGGCAGTTCTCATTGCCTTATTCTTTAATCAAGGTTTGTTCAAGAAAATCACTCTTCCCGAAGCAGGACTCAAGGCTGTAGAGCAGGCTTCTGGCACCAAGTTAGAGTTACATAGGAAAATAATAGGTTCCCCAGCAAGAAGAAAAAGGTTTAAAGGTGCAACTGATTTATTGCAAGGATACAGTCTTTGTTGCCCTCTAAATAAAAAAAAAAGTAAAAATAATCCTTCTCATGCTGTAAGAGAGAAACAAAGCTCATGTTATTCCCTCCAGCTTCATAGCTCTGCAAGCTCATATTTTCATTTGGGGTGTGCCCAATTAGAAAATACTCTGGCAAGCAGAGAAATACCAACAGTTGTGCAATTCCACCTCTGTTAAAAGCAATACAAATCATCAGCTTCTAACAGGTATCAACAACCTGTCAAACATCCCAAGTGCTGAAAGCAAAAAGCCTTCAAAGATTCTCTACAGGATGGGCACTGTTTGCCTGAATGCATGTTTTTAAATCAAAGTAAAGAAATCCACCCATCCTCAAACACCTCAGGTCTTGGAGAGAAACAGGAACTCTTTGCCAAAGATCCTTTTTCTCTGCTGGGTTGCTCTGCATTGCCTTGCTCTTAATACTGGCATCTTGGTATTCCAAGTACAAGTAGAGTCCTGGCTCGTACACAACCCCCGCCTCCCACCCCAGGGGATGTGTTTCATATCCTAAAGTGTTGTYTTATGGTTTGGGATTTTCTTTTGGTTGGGATTTTTTTGTTCAGTTGCTTAGGTTTTTTAGTGGTTTTCCCCCCTCCAAATTTCTTCAGTTTTCAGCCACTCCAGTGCCTCCTGAAACAGAGGTTCACACTGTTTCAGTCTCCATCCTTCTTCCACCCGCAAAGATGACCAGGGTGAAGACAGAAACTGGCTTTGTAGTAGAATACTACCAGCCACAGAGTAAAATTAGAAGGACTCTGCAGTTGTCATTATCTCAAAGTAATGCTGCCAAACTGGGAACAATTTGACTTCATTTTTACTTCCAACTGCAAGTACTTAAACCTTTCATCAGCTTCCTCCAGCCACTGGAAGTAACCTAAACACACAACCCTACCAGCCAAACCAGAGAGATCAGCTGAAGACCAAACAGCCTGCAGTAACTGTTACAGAGACCTTGACATTTTGCACTATCCCACCAAAGCTTTTCCTGGATAACAAACAAGTGAATGGAACCATAAGCTTGAGAATAATCTCATGTTTTCTACAGAAGAACAGCATGTATTTTCTATGCCCTAAACCATTCACCCCTCCACACACCACCATATTTTACCAACACATATGCTTAGAAGAAAGTCACCATGACATGATCAGATAGAACTTGGGAACGTTTTACCTCCAATTTCGAACAAGCTGGGAAGAAAAGAGGATCAGATTCATTTGCACGGCACAGCCTTTTGACATGTTATGAGAGTCCTTTAGAAGGCAGCAAAATACAGATATTGGAAATAGATAATTGCCGTTTAACAGGAACATAAAGTGTTTTACGTCTCTTAAAAGAGAGCAGCCATCCTGCAAGTCCCTCCTAGGCAGGACATCCTTAAATTTCAAACAGACTGCAACCACTAACAAAATTTTCAGACATACAGGCTCATCTATAGTTTCTGTTCTGATAGAAATACATGGTTTCACTGAACAGTTCAAAAAGAATTGTTAAGTAATGACAATCCAAGAATGGGTACAGGGATAGTATTCAACCTCAGGGTTGGCTGTGGGAAAGTAAAGCTGTACAAACTGCTGGTACAAACTCATTCTCTTGCATATACCTCTGACCTCTGTCTACATAGTGAGGCTGTGGTGTACTGAGATGGGAGAAGAACCAGGAGATGATGGATTATATCAAAAATAAAAGAACTCCCTATATCCCCCTGTTATTCTGTCTTCAGCCTTCAAAAGAATACAAATCTTGCAAATGCAAGTAAACTGTGTTGGGGATAAAATAAAGGGGAGGAGAAAAAGAAAACAAGACAGACACTGAAAGGGCTTACCACTGCGTTCCTCAGGTCTAAGGCTCTTCTTTGCCACTTCTGCCAATGCCCCAATGCCAAGACCAACAGCTAGTCCTTTAAAATAAGGAGAAAAAGACTCAGATCAGAATGAAAAAACCTACCAAGCCACATAGAGAGGCATTTCTTGTAATTAACTATAAGCCACATGTTCAAATGCACAGCAGCTCAATTAGAACATCCTGGCTTTTGCAATGGAGTCATCTTCACTTGACACTGAATTTCTCCTGTACTTCTTCAGCCCAGCATGCCAGCCAGGAATCATAGGCTGGGCCAGTCTGGGACATCTGGCTTTTATAAAGCATGTCCCAAGTGTTACTCAGAGCTCTGTGCTCTGGCTGACGTCCTGCTGTAGACTCAAAGCATGGTGTTTAAAAGAAGCAAAGGGAAAAAAAAAAAAAGCCAAAACTCTCACAAACATGATTCTCAAAGTACAATTCTCAGGAAAGAACAGAACCCCTCCCACTCCTCACCATGCCACCACAGCAGGGGGAAGCCAAACCATATTTAGATTAAGCCACTGCCAGTAGATTCTAAAGTTCTGCAACCCTACTGTCTAAGCACTTAGGTTTATTTGTGCTCATTGACTGTGATGAACAGTAACATGTTTTTCCCCGAGGCTCACCTTATACTAGCAGTGTTGTAACCTGCAATTCCAAGGAGCTGGTCTGGGGAATAGTCCCACACGGCAACAGTAAGACCAGGAGACAAAACACCAGCACTCCACATGCACTATCACCGTGGCAAGCAGTGAATTCCAGGGTGTTGTTTCACTGCCACGGGTTAAGCTACAACTACAAAAGCAGTGTTATCTGCCGCTACCAACCAGAGCAAAGCCACCGAACATTAAATGAGGCACAGATCTAATCATGCAGCAATCCATACTACCAAAGGTCTCACTGCCTTCCCAATATCAAAATATTTATTTTTCTGGATAATAAATGACATGGGCAACCAGAACAGATGGTGCTCCTTCCCATCTCCTCAGCAGTGGTGCATCGTGCCATGCCACGCTCCCACACTGCTGACAGTAGTGGGTGCGCCTGTTTTCCAAGCGCCCCAAGCCCTCCTTGGGGCACTACTGGAAAACTTCCCAGGTAAAACAACCAGGGAACACAGCACAACGAAGGAAGAAGAGCTGTCCAGCACATGGCATTCTGCACGTGTGCAGGAGGAACCACATGCACAAGTTTTGTGGATTCAAATGAGGAAGCCTTGGGCACGAACAGGGTGACCCTCATCCTGCACTGAGTTTTTTCTCTCTCCCATCAGGCAATTACAGCCCCACCTCTCTTGACACAATTTCAAGCTTGCACAGTTTGTCTGCTTCAGAAACAGCTCCATGTTCAATCTTACAGACTACGTGCATTGGGCCAGAGAATCCTACACAAGGTGAAGCACAGGAGGCATCAGTGACATTACAAGGCCTTGGCAAGGACTGCTCCCAGGGGTGCTCCCATGCCATTTAACTGTCAGACAACCTTCCATTCTCCATTCCACACACGTTTAAGAGCATGTGGCACAACACAGAAACTGACATTCAGAAAAAATGTAACTTTCACAGGAAGCTACAATTTTAAAATTATAGTACTTAAGATTAAAAAGCCTTGAAATAATGGTTTGTGTTGGGGTTTTTTTTTTGGTTGGTTGGTTTGGTGGGGTTTTTTATGAGGTGGTTTTTTGTTTGGGGTTTGGTTTCTTTGTTTGTTTTTTTTTAAAGTTCTCAATTTTTGCTGCAAGTTTTCCTATGGAGCTTTAGCACTGAAATGACAAGTTGAAGCCTAAGGAAATCTGCTGTTAGTAGCTAACTTGTGCAGACCCTTCAATTGTGCCAAATCATGCATCACCAGTGAGCAAGTCTCTTGAGAGATTTTATTAGCTAAACAAAGAGAGAAAAATACCCCTAGGCTTCACAGAAAACAAGCAAAAAGACTTCTCAAACACAGCATAAACAACACCTATTAAAATGCTGATATATGGTCATTTCCAATCAGATTGCACATGCAAGACTAACTTGGAGCAGGCAGTACCAAGAGTCAGCCAGGAAACCAATAAGGACAGATCTCATCAACAAGATGTGATTTTCCAGACTAAATACCACTCACAGAACATTTCTGTTGGCCTTGATCCCACTTTCACCACCTCCAAAACAATGCTCCCCATCATCAATCAGCTTGGTTATTATCAGAGCTAGACTGAACTGTCCAGCAGTAATTGACTTCAAATTAAAAACATCACATAGTCTTCTAAAGGCTCTGTGTTCTATGTCTAAAATTAAAAACTATGAGATTTACTGCCCAGACATAAAATAAAACATACCTGAAGTTTCTCATCTCTCTTCATCATTAGGACACAAAGCACTTCAAAGGTAAGTGAAAGACCAGGAACCAGGTTCTACTTTGTCTTCCAGAATAAAGCTGGAGAGGTTATAGCTTGTTCAAAAGCAGCTTGGGTTTACATCAGTGTGGGCAAGATCAGACTACGAATGAATGTGTTTTGCACTTTCCTCCTCATGGATGTACACAGCTGAGCATCTGAACTAATATTGTAGACTACACTAGAAAAAGAGCTTCTTTTACAATATGTGCCCTTACAGTCTCCTCACTGCTCCACTCCGTCCAATTTCCAAGGAAATGAACTCCAATCACCAGTCAACAACTGTTTCAAATAAACTAAAGCCAGGCAAAAACAAGTGCATGGTTAAATAGCTGCTAAGCTTTAAAGACCTGAAGTTTAAACAAAGGTTTCAAGCATCTTCAAACTATAATCTCAGTGTTCGCTGCTTCTTAGCAGTCAAGCTTGCAAACAAGGAGGACATAGGGGTGGATGTCTGGGGTTATGGTGTTTGCTTTCCCAAGTAACCACTACAGATGCTGAGGTCCTGCTTCCCAGGAAGTAGCTGGACATCTGCCTGCCATTAGGGAGTAGTGAATGAACTCTTCTTGCTGCTTTCTTGCACATGGAGCTTTCTTTGCTTCCCCTCTTAAAATGGCTTTATCTCAACTCCCAAATTTTCTCCTTTTTGCTCTTCCTATTCCTTCCTGCAGTGGGAGGAAATGAGTAAGCAGCTACATGGGGCTTAGCTGCTGCTGTTCACCTGTTACCAGGAACAGGTCATCCCTCCAAAGAATCTGCAGTGCTACAAAAGCACTCTCCTCCTCTGGGCCATTAGTCTACTGACCTTGCACAGGTCACTCCTCATGTCCTTCATTTTCCTCATCTGCAAGATGTGTATTTCCTCCAAGATTAATCATTTTGGGACACTTTTCAGCATTGCTCAACAGCCATGGTTCAGCACCTTGAAAAATAATATCCCTAAACACCTGTACAAAGTCACTCCTGCATTTTGCACTTTATGCGGAGAGATTATTTCAGCCTTGGAAAATGCCASTTGGTTCATACCAGCAGAGTGACTCTTCAGATATTTTCCAGGCATCCCCAGAGTCTGGTACACTTCAAACCAAGCCCATCAAGAGCTTGGATCTGATCTGGAACCAGTTTTGTTCAGGATGAATCCTCTTGCTCAGCAACTGACACAACAACACAAACAGGAGCTGAATGAGCTGTTATCACTGTGCTCAGGCAGCCAAGCACAAGGGTGGGCGAGACCCTCCCCTGGAAGGGCCTGGGCCCTGGTTTTGGTCATGTAAAACACCACAATCACCGCACAGCACACACTGCAAGCTCCTCAGCTGGACAGGGCATAGAAAAGCATAATGAAAGGCTCATGTGTCAAGATAAGGATACTCAGCAACCAGCAGCACAGGCAAAACAGACTTGTCTTTGAGAAATTAATTTATTACCAATCAAATCTGAGTAGGATAGTGAGGAATTAATACTAAATCATAAAAGACATTTCTCCCATCCGTCCCTTCTTCCTAGGTTTAACTTTACTGCTGTATTTTCTACCTTCCTGCCCTTCCCAGCAAAACAGGAGGGGGATGGGGTTAGTCAGTTCACCACAGGTTGTTTCTGCCACTCCTTCCTCCTCGGGAAGAGGACTCCTCACACTCTTCCCCTGCTCCAGCCTGGGGTCCCTCTCACAGGAGACAGTTCTCCACAGACTTCTCCAACATGAGTACTTTCCACAGGCTGCAGTTCTTCACAAGTTGCCCCAGCCTGAACCCCTTCCACACAGTTCAGTCCTTCAGGAACAGCCTGCTTCAGAGTGAGTCTCCCATTGGGTCACAAGTCCTGCCAGCAAACCTGCTCCAATGTGGGCTTCTCTGTCCACAGGTCCTGTCAGGAGCCTGCTCCAGCACAGGCTTCCCCCAGGGCCACAGCTTTCTTCAAGCATTCACCTCTTCCACCTGTGGGCTCCTCCACGAGCTGCAGGTGGATCTCTGCTCCATTGGAGACCTCCATGGGCTGCAGGGGCACAGCTGCCTCACCATGCTCTGCACCACAGGCTGCCAGGGAATCTCAGCTCCAGCATCTGGAGCACCTTCTTCCCCTCCTCCTCCACTGACCTTGGTGTCTGCAGGGCTGTTTCTCTCACTCCTCTCTCCAGCTGTAATTGTGCAGTGTTTTTCCCCCTTCTTAACTCTGTTATCCAGAGGAGCTGCCMCCATCGCTGATGGCCTTGGCTTGGAGCTGTCTGTCAGACATGGGGAAAGCTTCTGGCAGCTTCTCACAGAAGCCACCCTGCAGCCAAAACCTTGACAAGCAAACCCAATACACTCACTCATCACTCCCATGACAATCTGAATACTGCAGCTGTCAGGACTGTATATACTTCACTAACATACCTCAACAGACTAGGTTTTTTTCTTTTTTTGTTTTCAAAGTTGTTAAAATCACATTAAATCTAGACTTCATCACAAGCTTCCTCAACTTTCTTTATTGCAAAAGGATCTTATTATATCACTAAAATAATAAACTTAGAAACTAAGAATATGATTAAGGGAGGCAGGAACAGCTTAGAAAAGTCAAATAAGGCAAGGAAGGGAGAATGGAAATAAAGAAAAGATCAAGAACTGTATACATGGAGCTGATGACCCATCAGGCTACAAAACAAGCATGGAGCAAAAAAACTGCAGAAAAATCTGTTTTGTCAATTACAATCCTGGGAAGAAAAAATAAATAAAAATCAAGGACACTATTTAGTACTATAAATACACCTAGCAGCAGTCACTCCAGCTGCTGCAAGAAGCATACAAAAATATATATAAAGGACAAAGAAGTTCAGTAGAGGATCTTGTGCTGATCACAGAGCAATATTAGCTCAGTATTACACGCAAGTTTTGGAAAATATGATCTTCAGTCTTTCCAGTAAAATGTTCTTTGCTCCCAGAAGACGTGGGAAGCCAAGCAAACGCAGCAAAGTATTTTTGCCTCCTATTACTAATTTGACCATCACCCACCAGAGCATCCTGATATCATGGCTGAGACAAAGATGAACACTCCCTATAACACTGGAGGGGACAGAAGAAAACATGCAAAGACAGGAGGAGGAATGATTCAAATGTGAATGGGATCATGCCAGTAGTATGGGAACTCAGCTATCAAACCCCAGGAATAGTTACATGAACTCTGTTTCTGACCTACTCAACATCCTTCCATCTTCTCCAAACCTAAAATTTTATTGTTCTAATATGGAAATAATTGAGAAAACTGAGTTTTATCAAAAAAAGAGTGGGTTTTAACAAAAAAAAAATTTATCAAAAGCTAGTTTGACTGGTGTGGAGACTGTAGAAGAATCCACCTCAASCACTTTATTTCCCAGACTGATTTCTTGGGGTCTTCAAATGAGGATGGCACCTCAAAGCACACAAGAAAGATCCTGAACAAAAAGCTTATTTGCTTTAAGCTACTATCCCTCACAGATATGGAGGAGCCTCTTGCCCTTAAATGTTTTCAAGGCAATATAAAGAGGCAGCTGGTAGAGCAGGAAATATTCACGCCCCCAATTCTGCCCTTCCCTGTTTAATTCTGATCATTTCACTGTCCTAGGAAGCAAGGGCAGAGCTGGGTCACTAATATTCCGCAGGTTAACAGTGATATTTCCTGCAATATTTCCCCATCCTCCCCCATCCAACCTGCCCTTGAACACTTCTAGGGATGGGACATCCACAGCTTCTCTAGGCAACCTGTGCCAGAGCCTCACCACCCTCTGAATAAAGAGCTTCTTCTTAACAACTAATCTAAGCCTGCCCTCTGTCAGTTTAAAGCCATTATCCCTTGTCCTGTTACCACAGGCCCTTGTAAATAGTCCTAAAATATTACCAAAGGATATCTCAAACTAAAATAAACTACCTATAGACCACATCTGTTGTTTGCTAAGCCACTATACTGACAGTACTATTTCTCTTTGCTATCGCAAGTTAAAATTCAGAGGGAAAGATAAGCAACGAATGCTAACAAGAGACTGCAGAGCCCAGAGAATCTGAACACCATTTCTGCAACACAATATTCCCCCAAAAGCACTCTGAAAGCAAGCACTCTGTCTTGCCAGCCATTTTAATCATATAAAGCAGACAACTGTAGAAGAGCAAGACCAAAAAAAATAAATGACACACAGAGATATGTCTGGAGATGCTGCTTATAAACAATCTCTTTCTTACTCTCCCTTGGTGGTTTTGGTTTGATGGGGCTATTTGTTTTTGTTTTTACCTTGAGGTTAGGAGAAGACAGGTTATACTTCCCCTAGAAGCATGAGTCAGCCTTCCCTCACACAACAGCCTGGGGTGCCAAAAGCTGGAACATAAAGCAACAGCACTGGAACCCAAAGTTCACAGAAAATTTCATCATCTGCCACTTCACATCCACCAGCTGTCAGCAAGCAGCAACAGATGAACTCAGAAGATGACAGCTAAAAGTGCCATGACACCTTCCATAAAATTCAAGGCTAGATTAGAATGGAGACCTGTATGCTACTAGAGCTTAAGAATATAATCAAGTGAGTTTTAAAGTGATGCCTTGTTACTCCAAAAAGCAGATCATGAACACTGCTTCCCCTTAAGGAATACTAAGCATGCTGTAAAACCAGAGTGTCTGCAACAGACTACAGGGTTAAAGAGATCTGACAAGCAWGAAAAACTTATGTTATCACAAAACTCACTTGCTGTTTATTCCCACAAGTGAATAAAGCCCCAACTCCTCCTAGTATGCTTATTACTCTGACAAAAGGACACACAGAGAAAGCATAATTGTTTTTTCATATAATAGTTGATTTGAATTACCTTTGACAGGTTATTTTTCTTTCTTCTGGGATCTGTAACACAAGGATGTCTACTTTGTACATGTGCTTCTCTATCAAATTTTGTGGAAGAGAATCACAAGATCCACAAGAGACTGTTCACAATCTAGATAGGCTACTGTCATTCCAAACACTACTGTCACAAAAAAACCCAGCCACAGCAACAGACAGACTCCTCATCTAATGATTACCTAAGTAACACTAGCTGTGTTCATCTCTCCACCTGCAATACTGTGATCCCTTTTTCTCAGGAACATGTTAAGTCCTTTGATGGCTTTGGATACATGACATTAAATAAGCATCATCTCTCAATATTATTTGAGATATTTAGCTGCTTTTTGACATACTAAGTCCCATTCTGCATGTAAAATTCATGTAGGTTTCAGCTAGCTTGATCTTACAAGCTCAGAATTTACATCCTTCCTGGGAGAAAACGGTTTACAAGCAATGGCTTAATAAATCAAACCTTGACTAGTATCGTCTCCCCGCGCTCGAAAAGGAATACCAAAAGGATATGTCTTATGTTTAAAACATATTCACAGACATAGCAAGGGTAAGGTTGGGAAAAGGTTACTTAAAATAACAGCTGCTCCAGCTGCCTCTGCTTGAGAGTAACAGCACACTGTAAGGACTAGGAGGAGAGTTTCCTCAATAAAGTGAAGTCAGGTTATTTGTACAGGCTGGGGAACAACCTGCACCTCACTCTCATTAAATCAGGACAGCCCACACGGCATGTGTCACCATGAAGACGTGCAGCTCTACTATGCACCCCAAAATCATCTGCCCCACACTCTCCAGAGCAATGAAAAAGTCCAAATCAAGCTCTGAGCTAACCAGCTGTTTGTGGGAAAGCACTTTCCTGTTAGCAAGCTGAACCACCAAATGGAACCACCCAGTGCTTCAGAGTAGGAACGCTGCCACAGCCAGCCACCTCCACCAGCACGTGCAGTGGCAAACGTGGGAGTGCAAACTGACCTCCGAAGTTGGCGAGTCGGCCGATCCTGGTGACGGGAACCTTTCTCGCCCGGGCCCGCTCACTGAGCTGCAGCAGACAGACAGGGAAAACAAAACAAGAAATCCACAAATTAACTGCGCACATGGTCAGACACCTGCAAAGTCAGAGCACAACCCAGAGCACTTGAACAACTCCGTGCTACAGAAAGCTTTCCTTCAGCGCTGAGCCTTATATCTGTTGGGAGATTTCCAAGTGAACATGGTGCAGAACAGACACACCATGAACCGAAACGCTGAGCAGAGGACAAGAGGGTGGGAGAGACAAAAGAGCTGACAACCATGTTTGGAAACTCCATTTTCACTTTCAACTCAGCAGCCCCTGTATTTTGACCTTGGAGAAGCTGCGCAATGCTAACCCACGCGTGGAAGTAGAACTCGTGGAAGGTCATCAGATTCACAGTGTTGGAGACAGTTCCTCCACGCACAATAGCTGGAGCATCCAATTTCATCAAAGTAATATCCTGAGTGAGTGAACCCACAGTAGCATCCGATACTGGATGTGGGGAAGGAGGCACAAGGTCAGAGCAGATGGCAAGTATCTGCACTGTGAGTTCTGCTGTGGATTCTGCACTCTCACACAAGGGCAAGAAGCACTAAAGCAACAATTGAGAGCTTTGCTACTCTCCAATTTACTTATGCTCAGGGCAACATTCCCTCCACTTTATAGGACTGCAAGACATTGCACAGGAAACCACAGCCTCCACTGTTAGGTCCAGTTCTAACCCTATGTACACTTTTTAAACGTCCTCTCACATCAGATTATCTGACACAGAGGGGGCAAGTGTGAAAAGAGAGCCTGAAAAGCTATTGACAGAACAAATAGCACAGATGTCAGAGTTAATGAGCACTGACACTCCCCTATTTTGCCTCCACAAAAGGGAATAGCGGAAGAGGAAGAAATGAGACAAACACAGGAGAATCTAAGTAAGGACAATCCAGTATAGAAACCACAGTACTGAGAATCCTTAATTAAAACAACATACCATCTGTTTGTAGGGTTTCTGCTCTGAACCTGTTTTGGCCTGTCTGGCTTTATCAATATCTTCAGCTGTTAATCCACCAACAGAAGAATGGTCTTGGTGAAAAGCCCTATTTTGTCCAAAGGCAGCAGCAAAAGGATTTCCAGGGTCTCTAATGCCTCCAAATAACCTTGCATCCATTTTGGGAGGGAAAGGCTTCTGACCCATGCCAGAATCTCCAGTCTCATCAACATTTCTAAAAGGTCCATTCGTTGTGTAGGAGTAAGCAGGGCCCTCAGCGCTGTGTTCGTGAGGCTTGCCAGGGGCAGTGGAGAAGTCCATTGGAGCATCTGATGGCTCTCGGGCTGAGAAGTCATAGTCTTTCCCAAAATCCTCACCAAGATCAGTAAAGTTCTCCTGCTGTTTGCCTAGTTCCTGCAAACAATAATAGAAATACTTTCAGAAAAGAACTTTAAACCTGCTCCCTACCCACCTGTGGTCCTCAGAGATGAGCATGCACCTAGGTGTCACGTCTCCACAGTAAGGAATTTGTAGAGACTCTGGCACTGCAGACATTCACAGTAAGAGACAAGAAAGAAAGGAAGAGACACTGAGGATGCCTGGAGTCCCTGGCAATCTTTTAACTTCACTGATGGGATAAATTCATTAACAGCTTCTCAAATATGCCTAACTGGAGATGCCTTGTTCTTATATACACTGCCAGAAAGGGTCACTAAATGTGGAGTTCACTAGAAGCAATGCACTGCTCAGAAACAACAGGTGATGGGAGCTGCAATATCATATAAGATGTACTTAGGAAGAATAACAAAAAGCTACACCTCATAACGTTCAGTTTTCCCTCCTCCCATCCTGTCCTCAGTCACACAACATCAGCCTTTCCAAGCTCAAAGCCACCTGAAGCAATACCAGATACATATTTACAGGCAGAGTAAGCTCAGCCTTCCATGGCCATGACACTACCAACTGCAAAACATATTCCATTATTCAACCACTAAACTATGGCAGGGCTTGTTGTCATCCCAAAATAAACAAAATTCCGTGCCTGGAGCAAGGATAGCAGCATCAGGCATAGCAACACTCCAGGCAAGCTTCTCCTGACAGTCTTCTCTCTTCTGTCCTGACCTGTAAAAGCTGCCCCACTAAGTCCAGATATTTCACACCACTTTTCAATATATAAATAAATAAATAAAAGTCAGCAACAGAGCATTACAGAGCATTATTTCCTGTTCACTTATTCCTTGACATATTCTAGTTACCTATCTCAGCAGTGGCAATACCATGAAATAACTGATGACTATTACAGGCAATCAAGAAGATTTTAAATCCTGCTGTGGTCAGGCAAGCAGGCAGCATATTTCAGGCTCTTTCCTAAACACTAATTAAATTTCCCTTCCTTAGGGAAAAAGACATCATGGTCTTTCCTGTTATTCAGCAGGTCTCATGCTATTCTGAACCTCAACATCACAGTGGGGGAGGAGAAGTGTTTACAGATGCGGACTGTGGCCCACAATACTGACCAATGATTTCAAGCAAGAACTCCTTACTTCCATACTTAAATTTTTAGAAGCATGCCAGACAGCTAAAACCCTATCACTTAATATAAAAGCTTTCCTCTCTTCAAAACAAAATGCTGTACCTTTAGATTTCTTACTGAGCCTTGCTTTGGCAGCAGCTTCTCTTGCAATTCATTTACAGAACGCAGGGCAAGTGTTCTGCAGTTGTGCTCACTGGGCCTCTCTTATGCACAGAAACATGCACAAAAATAGGAGAACATCTCTCTCTCTTCTTGGGTGCAAAAGGAGGACAATGACAAGACAAAGCACTATCCCCATAAACAAACACACCACTTAGTTGTACTGCAAGCTTAAATGGAACCAAGAAAACACAGGCCCAGATTCTAGGACTGAAGCTACAGATTGTCATGACAGTCTAAGCTCATTGCATTAAAAAAAAAAAATCAAAACTTCATTCATTACTTTCTGCTTCAAAAACGATGATCTGAGCTACCCACTACCAAATGATGATAAAGGAGAGAAGTTCTGCAGACAAGCCTCATATTTTCAAGAGATGGCAGCACAGCAAATGTGAAGCTTTCATAAATCTATCCCCATCTCTGGTGACAAAAGCTGCTGTCTGGCTTTCCTTATGTTCCTTATTTGAAAAACAGTTCCGAAAATCCAGCCTAGGCTGTAAGTGATGAACATGCAAACACCTGACCCTGAGCCACTGTGAAAAATATCACATGCACCAATTCTGCCAAGAAAGGAAGCAGCACTGAGATAAATCCAATGCTCTTAAAAGAGCTGCTTCATTTAATCAAGGAGAGGTAAATCAATACCTGAAGTTTAAAGGAGACTCTAAACAACAAAGCTGCTGACCAATCTTAGCAAGAGCTTGATCTTTGACAAGATGAGGTGAATAGAACACTTTTCACATTCAGCATGTCTTAAACACTCAGTAATGGAAACAGAAACACTCTGCAGTAACATTCCCACCCCATTCCTGTCCAAGCACCTACGGCACACCACAGCTTCCAGAGAATTCCCAGAGCATTGCAACATCATTATTATTATTATCATTATTATTATTAATCCAGCACTTCGGAACTAGGTTTTCATTCAAGATGTGAATTCCCAGACACTCACACAACAAAAGCAAAAAAAGCGTCTGGAAGAAAAGCAAAATATCAGACTAGACTGTGCACAAAGAGCTTTGCTTACCTGCACTTTGCCCAAGGCAGAACTGAACTGTTCCTCAGCAGTGGCCTGGAGAGTCTTTGCAATGGTGACTGCATCTCCCCCGAGTAGCACCTGCCGAAGCTGTCCTGCTTGGGTTTCCAGGATTGCTTTACTGAGCTTTGTCAAGCCCCTCATGACCATGATGGCATCACCTGCCATGACTGATGTCTTTCAGTGCTGAAAGATAAAAAGGGAGAGGGGGTAGTGTGGCAAGATGTCAAGGAACAAGTTTGCAGCAGGTTTCACGTCATCTAAGAGCTGGTAGCACATCCCCAGGAAATCTCTTTCCACTTTGGCAAGCAGCCACCATGGGAACTTGTCAGCAGCCCAGATAGCACCCAGGCCAGCCTGAGTGATAGCTAATTAGCTGACCCTACCAGGAAAACCTCTCCTTAGGGCTGTTCATGAGTTAGGGTAACTTTCCAGGACTCCACACAAGTATCCAAGTTACCATTGACCAGGGTAAGCAAAGATAGGTAAATGTCACTAAACACTGCAAAGATTGTCTTGATTCCTTCCAGATGTTAAAAGAGGATTAAAAGCATTAGCATTTGACCTTTAATTATTATGAGGCCCTGGAACATGCTCTCAGGGCCTGATATCACTGATGAAGTTCACTGTCACATTCCATTCCTGCCCTGGAGCTGTGCCTGCTCATTTTACATAGCTGAATTTCTTTACTCCCACACCAATGATTAAGCTTTATCTGTCCTGCAAAGGTAATTTGCTCCTCCCCCAATTTGTAGCTCACTCTGCTACTTTTACTTGGAAACTTAAGCATGCTTAGAACACCCAACTACCACAGCACTTGCCAAGTGCTGCACTACAGGGCTGAATTTTGGAGTCAGTGCCCCTTCCTTTTCAAGGGGCTCCATCTCAGATTCATAACAGTCTGTGCAATTTCAGTGTCTTCAAATACAAACTGGACACTGTAGGATGCACAACAGAGTGTGTCTGAGTAATTTCCATCAACTCCTTTTGCTCAGCCTAGAACCAAGCTCAGGCTCAGGCCAGCTCTCCTACAGCACTGTGGTTCATGTAGAAGAAAACGAGAAGTGCCTGGGGTGCAAAACCATTTTGCAAGGAAGACTTTCACCTGCTTATTTCAGTCATCTTCTACATCTTTAAAGCACAGACAGGGTCACAGTTCCACGACTGGCTCAGTTGTACATGTTCTCATCTTTACTGACAAGACGACAGACTGGAACGAGATGCTGACTAAGGTCCAGCCTTGCCCACACAGCATTCTAAGGACATATATTTAAGTTATTTCCCAAGTAGGTACACAGGTATCACTTCATTTGTAGAAGATAACCTGTCAACATGCACATATGCACAACTATAAGTGTTAATACACTGACATGGTACAGGTGGTCCTGAGTCAACAGCACACTTGGCATTACACCCAGCTGCAGACCACCAGCAACTGGATCCAGTTACCTTCTCAGGAAACACAAGCCCTGTCTCAAATGTGTCTGCTATATCAGTCATGTAGGAGGGGAATGGACTGCTAAAGCTAAATTTCTGTCTAAGTACACAATTTTGCTGCAATCACACAGGAGATGCATGGATTACTACAGCTGAACTTCAGAGAGACACTTTTAAGCAAATGCAGGATAAAGCCCAGTTACTAGGATATTTGTTCAACCACTGTTTATCAGTGATGAAAATCAGGAACAAGCACTGCAGCCAGGAATTGTTACACTTACATGTTTTAAGTACGCTGCCAGAAGGACAGCCAAGTGCTTACAATGCATCTGGACATAATGGGTTAGCTGTAAAAATAAAAATCAACCCCACCTAGGTCATTATTCTGTGGTTTTCATTACAAGACCTAGCCATATGCTCCAGACCTCTAAGAAGTGTTACTCCTGCATCTCTCCAGAGTTTAATCACTATGGTTTGTTTTAACATTGTGTAACGCACTTTTAAACTCAAAAGTTGCCTGTCAGGTAAGGAAATGTACTCTGTCAACAGGAAGTGTTTTTCTACCCTTACATCTTCACACTGGAAATTTCCACATGGATCTCACTCAAAGCATTTATTTGCAGGCTGTCCCTGCAATTCAGAGCCAGGCAAAGAAACCAGCCAACAACCCAGTACTGTCCCAGATGAAATGAGACCATTCAAAGGTTGCCACTACTAAGAAATAAGTGCTTTTGTGGTCGCAAGTATTAGCAGCAAGGAAAGCTTGAGTGCAAAAAGTTCATTTCCTCCATCCCGAGAAGGGCAACAAAAGGTAAAGCAATAGAGATCACTGTAAGCTTGGACAACACACAAAAACCCTCCACTTTTAACATGTATTCGTACTAACCAACAGTATTAAAACCATATCCTCCTTTCACCCAAAACCAGCCAAAGACCTTGACATGAAGTGAGTTATAATATGCTAAATGGCGTTTTTTGAAAGAAATAAATCTCCAGCAAAATTTCAGGGAAGCTAATGTGACCACAAATAGAAAACATACATTGCACAATACTTATTCAACCCTCCACTGCTAAATATATCAACAAACAAAGAGGACCTATTGCCCTGTACAGATTTGGCTACAAGACACTGCACTGGGCACATTCTTATCAATATCCTCCTGACTTGCATGTTATCAGCCCCTTTTCTCTGCACAGCAGCTATAACCACTGAGGGACCAGGCAAGTGATTTGTTAGCTCAGAAGCATCAGCAACAGGCTCCTATGCAGTGCTGCCACAGGACAGGCTATTCAAAATAAAATATATGCTAATCAAGAAGGTAAAAGACTACATGCAAAAAATAACCAAGAATTAGGAAAATTACCCTTTTTTCTTCAATGAAAAAGCAATAAGCACAAGCCAAGAACAAGAGACACACAAACTGAGACAGAGGAAGCACGCACTTCTGGGAAGGCTGGTACTGTACCCAACAACTACACTTGTGTTAATACCCAGCAGAAGCAGCAGGCAAAGCATTTTTTTCCCCCAAGTCAAGTTCTATTCATACCCTACTAAATCAATAAATACAGTATAAGTAAGCTCCATCAGAAAGATTTAGGGAGTGGTTCCAAACGGAATTAGCACAAGTGTACAAAGTCTATATCACACTTGACTTGCTCCCTGAGGATTCTTTATCTAGCACTGGCGAAGTAGGGCACTGTTGGCACAGAGCATGGACAAGTCAGCCATGTCTACACAAGCTGTCAGAGTGCCTCTAACCTGGACTGAAGAGGACTGACAAGTGTCGATCGTGAGCCATTTTCCAAAAACAGGCAGGGTCACAGTTTCGGCTTTGTAAGCTTCTCCCAGTTGAATGAACCCCTGGGAAACACCCACACCTTCCAGCACGAGGAGGCTCAAGCCAAGCCATCCTCGGGCACCAGGTAAAGTCCACATGGCAGGCAGAGGGGCTTGTACAGGTTAGATGCCACCTGATTTAGAGCCTTGTTGTAACAGCAAAACTGAACTAATGCCTGGGATGCTCCTGTGTGCAACAACCATCTGCCTCACAAGCCAACATCCTCTATAGTGACTGACTGCCACGCATTTCTTCCCTTCTTCAACATTCCAGATTATTGACCTGAAGATTTAAGCAAATGTAGTGAGACACTCAGCATATCAGAGGCCAATAACAGAAACCAAGAGCCTCACCACACGCTACAGATGAAATCATATATTTATCCTGCTTTAAAAGCACATCCCTCCTTTCATTCCTTTTCTTTTCCATGTGCTCCTACAGACACAGACCTGCTTCTGACTCCACAAGTTTTTTTCCAGATGCTTGTACAGTCAAATGTCTTACTCAGATATACATATGCACATGCATATACACACATATGTATAGGACAGACCAAATTTAACCACAAGAAGACTTCTAATCATACAGAAAAATAGCAAGAACATTTCTGAAAGTTTTCTGTGCATGACAACATAGCCTCTTTCAGTTTATGGGAACTACTTGTACCATCAACAGGTTCCTAAACAACCAAACTGTTGAATAATTTAAAAAACGAAACAAGAAACAAAACAACATAACACAAAATAACCAACCAAAAAAAGAACCCACCAAAAAACCCAAACAAAACCACAGCAGTTTTACAGTAGCACATATTCCCCCTCTCAGGTCTGTAGTTTTAGCTGCCTTTTATATCTTCAACTTTTTTATTAAATAAATGAAACAAAAATGAATAGTATTAGGCTGGACAGCTAGTAAGGCAGATAGTTAACTACCACATTTCAGGAAGAGGAAAGAGCCTGTATATCTTCTCCCTCCCCATTATCCTTTTTTACAATCACTGTTATCTTAGTTGTATCTAAACAAGGACTAAAACCCTGGCTTCAGTGTTATAACCACCCACACCATCACAGCAAGTGTGGCAAGAGTATACTGAAATAAAAATAATAAACACCACAAACAAGATGCAGAAGGCCAGGTACTCAGCACACTGTTCCATGGCCATAAACCAACAGTAGATAAGTTGGTTTATGTAATAAGTATTATTCATTAAGCTACTCTGTAACTGTTCTTTTACAGATTTTTTCCATTTCTTTTTATGTTTGTTGCCATACCAACCGTTTCATGTGATCCTTTCATTCATGGCCTTTTTCAGTTCCATCACACACCACCCCACCAGTTCCTTTGACACCAGATTTCCAGGTCCTTGCCTAGACGTATTTTCATTAGCTGGATTCCTTGGGTTGCAGCTGACCCAAATTTTAACCATGCAGGGCACAAACCCAGCATTTTGAAAGGAAGAAGTTGCCATCATCCTTTAAATTGAACTGAAAACCTACCTTACTTCCCCCTCCCCATAATTCCTATACATTGCAGCTCCAAAAGAAATGTCTTTAAAGATGTGACCTGTAACAGAACTAAGGACCCATATATTTGATCTTGCCCCATGGCTTGCACTCAAGCCCCCTCAAGCTGAATTCATGAAGTCTCTGAAAGCTGCTTTAAAACCACCCTTGCACAAAGCAGTTTGCCAGTGCCATTTAAAACAAACACCTCTGAAGGGCAGGCGGAACTGGTTTGCTCCCTAATCGCTACAATAGCAGTACACACTCTGATAAAATTGGGCTGCTTGGCAGACAAATGCACTTTCCACCAAAACTCAGAAGGCTTAGCACTCATTTTTGGTAGAATGACAGCTAGTTTAAAACCCAATTTTCCCCATAAATGGCTTGATACACAACATAAGAGTGAAAAGAATGCTTGGACAGTTTAAAAGTAAGCACAGTCTGCTTTATTTTAGGCACAGATACATCCGTGCAAAGTGAATGCTCTGGACCAACAGCTCTGTTTACTTCTTTCTGGACAATGCCTGGGGACGTGCAAAAGCACAGTCACAGCCCACATACCTCAAATTAACACAGTATCTTTCTACCCTGGGCATGGATCTAGGAATAATTCACCCACAATCAAGATCCTAGTGAGAGAGGCATTACAAGCCTCATTACAGGTCACTTCTGATACGCCTTGACACAATATATTAATAATTCCTGTCCTGGGCACAAGTTGTTTCCTATTACACTGAGGTAGATCCAACTCAGTTGCTGGGATTTTAAGGCTGCCACTTGCTCACTTTTCCCCACGAATCCGGTGTCTGTCTGCTCCTGAGAATTAAGTCTTTGCAGTTTGGGGACCAAAATAAAAAAAATCCATTTATCTCGTTTGCAAGGCAAAAGGGTTTGGGCCATTAGGACGATATCTCAATCTGGAGTTGTATTTACACCCAACACACAATCTTTGTAACCTCTCTTACCAAAAGGAAAGGGAGAAGGAATAAGAGGACAAGAAAAAAAAGGGGGTTCTTTTCTGTTCATACAGTGGGCCATGCTGAAAAGTGCACTGCACCCTCTACATAGCTCAAAAGCTTCAAGTGTAACTTTAATCACATGAACAATTCTGATAAATTCTGGATTAATGTTACTTCCCATGCATGTAGATGRTTCACTCAGCAACAGGGACAATAGTACAATTAAAATCAAAATGGAGCATGACCTCAAAGCACACAGACTAATATGAGATTCTGGCAGATGAGTATTTGAAGCATGTACTTAAGAAACAAAACTACTACAAGGTGAAAACTTTGTGTGCTTTATGGCAAGTTTACACAAAAGCACAGTTCACTAGTTCCAAGTCACCCCATCAATGGTAACATACAGCATTACTTTAGAAGACAAATCCCACACATCCCTATGGAACAACTCTATCCAGCAGTATTTATAAAAYGGTTACACTAAAGCTCTCCACTGATCAAATCCAAACACTGAGCTTCAAACAAAATCTGAACATTGCAAACCTTCCCTAGGTTTGCAGGGCAGCTCTACTCTCTCAGAGTCACTTCACCAGTTAGAGSAGAAGAGACCACCAAAGCTCAGCTCCCTCTGATGCACGTCCCTGCCTGACGCACAGCTCTGCAGAAGAAACAACAGAGCTCTCCACTGGTCTTGTGCTCTGAACTAGAATATAAAGTATAAATGAGGGAGGTTATCAATCTGCAGCTAATTTTTTTTTGCATGCACTGTTATGTTGCAATTGTTTTTATTGGAAGGTTTGACTTTCCGAAAGCAAGTCCAGTTTAGGAATTGGAAACCGATAAAGTGCTATGCCTCACAAACAAGTGCAGATTCCTTTAGACTCAAATACACCACCACTTTAAGCAAACTTCTTGAGAAAAAGAGCAGCTCTTCCTCTTGCATTTAAAYCACGTCACACTTCACTTATAACTCTCAAAAAGCTAAGGAAAGGGGACTGATACCACAGTTCTCTACTTCAGAGGGAAGAGAACAAGTGATCTACCCAAAGTTCCACCACATCAGGGATGGGGTTGGGACAGAATTCCAGTGCTCTCCAGAGTACACTGATCCTTACAGCACACAGCCTATCCCTAAGTGTCCTCTAAATACCCACCTTTATAGAGCAAAGAGAAACAAGGATTTAGAGCTGGTTTGCTGACCACCTTAATGATATATTGCCAACAGCCATCATTAAATGCCACACCAGCAATGGCTTCTAGTCAGAACCTTTCTAAAAACAAAACACAACCTGTAACTGTGCTGTACATCTCTTCTTCCTCAGGTGTAAGAAGGTATTTTGCTTATTACCCTTTGTGTACACCAGAGCAGACCCTTGCACACTATGCCCTGAGTCCCTGTGCTGAGCATAACCCTCCTGTCATCACCCTGAGCAGCAGTCAAACACCACAGCCACTGATCCCACTATTGATCCTGCAGGCATTCATGTCTACATAGATCCCATGGCTTCCAACCTTGCCCTGGGAACTAGGATTAGGTTCCAATTTAGCAACTTACAACACATCCTAGTCTATTCACAGCCTCTAGTCTATGCCAGAGCCTTGGCTGTGGGAGATTTCTTTCTTAATGGCTGTGCCAAAACCTCCCTGTAAAAAGTGGAAAAATAGGATGCAAGAAGAGGACCACAGGCAAAAAAAACTACCTCAAGAAGACACAAATTGATCTCCGTGCTGAAGGRGAACACGGTCTATCAGAACCTACAGCTCCTGCATGACAGGTCTGCCACAGACAGGTTATTTCTGTCAGCTCCTACTCCTCACACACAGGTACTTTTGACACTAGGGTAAGAGTATTGAGCTCTATATTTCTCATTACTTACAACTAAACCTAATCTGCAAGCTCTTACACCTGATACAGAATCTGTAATCTACAATTGTTTATGCTGTGTATGTATAGGCTTTATACACTCTACATAACAAGCATATTGCCCTTCCAAACTAGAGAAACCAGAGCTTTTTGCAACTTATACAGGTGCCTTTGAAAATCCCAAAACTCCCAGTGAATTCTGAAAGGCCATGCTCCACAAAGCTCTGCTATGCACTGTGAAATTGTAGGCTTAGTGATTTCAGAAGGGTTCTCTAAAGGAAACACTTGATCCACTYGCAGTTTACTGCCCAATCATTCTCCCTTCCATCTCTTCCCCAATCCCGACTCCTCTCTTGATGAGCACTTTGACCATATCAAATCACAATGAGGACTTGATCTTTCCAAATGGCACAATCCAGACAGCAGGAGAGCTGTGACATTTCAGCACACTCCCTCAAGCCCTTTTATAGTTCATTTGTTCATCAGATCCAGAAAAAAGCAAGGTATGCAAATGATTTTTAAAAGGAGGCATGAATACCAATGAAAGGGACCACATAAAGATCTAATCTACACAGAAAACCAGGACAAACTGCAGAGGCAAAACAAACACAGTAAGAAATTTGTAAGTGGAAGTTGTCACCTGCACAATGCAAAATAGCTCTAGGATCATACAGACCACAGATCATCAGATCATCTTTCCTGGTATCTCTACATACAGAATCTGCACAGTCTTGAAGAAAAAGACAGTCTTATGCAGTTTCCAGGAAAAAAAAAAACTATTTTTTAAACTCTGTATATGCATGCAGACTTGTTTAAGCAGACATATGAACTTGTAAAGTTTCTAAAAGCCAGCTCCACAGACTGACAGCTAAGTTTTGCAGAGCAAGTAATGTCATTTTCAATGCTGCAAGAAGCACGTGGAACATTTCAGACACTGAATAGCTGGGAATTGAACATGCTTCATTTAGCTCTATACCTCTACTGACTGACAAAATACAAAAGCCATTAAAATAAAGTGCAGAAACATAATTGTGCAAAGAAAGGGCAAAACTTGTGTATCCTGTTATTTCTTGGTCTTTGTCACCAGCTCAGATTGATTTAATTTTGCCATCTACTGTAAGGGGGGAAGGCGAAGTGAGAACAAAAAGAAGCAGCATCTCAAAAACTGACACGCTAAAGATAAAAAATTGAATACAAAGACAGGAATGTGCCTATAAAATGAGCTTTCAGTGCTGAGTGGGAAAGTAGACAGTGATTGAACCTACGCCCTCAAACTCCTGTGCTTCACTGCCAGCTTGCATTTTAKCTTCACACGCAAATAACTTATTTTCTTCTTCAGGTCCTGAAGGAAAGCAGACACTCAGAGCACAGGGTAGCACTTTACTCACTTTTATAAAACAAGCTGAAAGAGAAGCTGTTTTTCTCCTAAAGCTGCTCTGCTCCAGAATATACAGCTCCATAAGACAAAAAGCCTCCTCTTCCAGACTTCTTCCTCTAGCAGTTTTAGAGGGAGAAAACCAGAAGACCTAYATCACACTGGAGACATGATTCCTAAATACTGCTTCAGACTCACTACCTCCACCCCAAGCTGGACTGTTCACCCATCAGTACAGACAGATTTAAGGAAAAAGAAAAATGCTTATTCATGCATCAAGTCAAGTCCTGAGATGCATTTGGCAAGCCAYCTGGATCAAGCAATTTATACCACACACACTGACACACAAGATGACAGAGCATGAGACACGTACCATCCTTGTTAAAACCAAAAAGAAAAAACACACAATCTTTACCTACAAAAAAACCCTCCATAAGCAATCAACTAGTTTAACATTAAAAATTAAGAAGCAGGAATTCAGCTGCTGTCCCTTGTCCCTCCCAGCTTCCAGAAAAATAATACAGCCTGCTAAAGAGAGTATGAAACAACAGACCACCGCTTGCCTGTAAAAGGCCTACTGGAGGCCTAGAAGCCAAAAAAAGTTCTGTTCTTGCTGCACTGAGCTATTATTAACTTGTGTTAACTATCACAAAYGAATGAACCAGAGCTGCGCTGCACAGCACAGAATTCCCCTGGGCAGGAATGAAACAAGGTGTTCCACACTGAGATGGAAAACGCGTGAGGCAATTCTCCCCATCTGGCCTTGTCTTCTACTGATCTCCCTGCTTCAGTATTAAAAGGGAGACACTCTCAAAGCACAGCAGGTCACCCATTTTTTTTTCCCAACTCGAGTAAGATTGGAAAATATAAAACTGTTTATTCTAAGCATATCTTATTCAAGGTTACCAAGGTCATCACTGGCTAAGAGCAATGAAAAAAGCACTTACAAAATACAAAAATAAGTCTCCTCCTGGTCTAAGAGCAAGAAGATTCTTGCTTACTCTTGTGAGCTGCAGTTCACATGAACTCCTTCTGGTAACATGTAGAAGTTCTTATTAGATGCCAGAGAATGGCAAAATCACTAATATTCTCTTAAATACCAACCTGCATTCAGCCTGTAAAATGGAACAATTTCTCAATTCCTTCTGAAGTCTTCTATTGAGCTACTATTGACTCGGGCCMCTATCCTTCCGCACCCAGTGCTAAGAATTATTATGCATATGCTCAGTGAATACACCCCTTGTTCAGCAAAGCAATCTAACGTAAAGACAAACTCAGAAAAAAATTCAGAAATTTTTAGGTTAATTCTTTTGAAGAAAACAATACTTTCAGTTATTGAAAGAAAAGCTTTAATTTCTTTTCACATTTTTCTTTGCCTAAACACAAAGTAAAAAAAAAAAACAACTTCATCTTTATTAAGAGTAGCTTTATAACTTCCTTATTTTTCATAATGCTGACCACGAAGTTTATATTTTCATTGCACAGGGGGAATAGAGAGAAATTCCCCACCTACAGTCCTAGTGGGTGGARCATAACCGTGTTGGGCTATCAGAAACAGTGTTATTTCTTAAGATACAGTCCTGCAGAAATTAGGATGGTCACTAACCATGAAAACAACATTATACAAGCCAAACTTTTATACTTGTAGTTATTTTTAGGTAGCTTGATTGGTGTCTGTTTAAAACTAAGTATCTCCCCATCAATTCTTGTTCACTTTGTTACAAAGACTTTACAAGCGCGTTTGCCTGTAAAAAGTAAGATTATTTCCTGAGGCACTTTACCAGAGCCAGGGGGCTCACAAGCGGTTTCTTTACCCTCATTTCAGCCACAAGCAAAGCTCAAAACAGAGCCAACAGCTTTATTCTACATCCCTCTCCAACCAGACGCACGGATCGGTCCCAGCGACGGAGARGAGTGAGGCTCCAAGCCGCAGCAGCCTGAAAAGCAGCACAGCACCAGGTTCTGCGTTCTCTCCCGTGATGTCCTTGGGCAAGGCGCATTCCTTACGGAGCGGAACGCCGGATTCCACCCTTTCCCCTGGGCACCCTTCGGCTGCGCTCCCCGCTCAGCCCGCGCACCTGCCCGGCTGCGCTGAGGCGCCAGCCCCGCTCTCAGCCCGGCGCTGCCGAGCGCCGAGCTCCCCGCGCGCAGGAGGCGGGACCCGGCCGGCCCCGCTCTCACCCCGACGAGACACGCTGCGGCGGCCAAGGGCACGGGAAGGCCGCGGCACCGGGGGCCTCCCGCCCGGGCGCAGCGCCGCTGCCCCGCCGCCGCCATGGCCCGCCGGACCCCGCACACGTCCCCCCGCCGCRGACCGCGCCCCGGGCCGGCGACCCCCGGGCCGAGGCGCCGCGCCGGGCACGTGCGTCCTCCCCGCGGCGGTGCCGGTGCCGCTGCCGCCACCGCCATCAGCCGCATCCCTTCCCGCACCGCACCACCGCACCGGACGAACTCCCACTGCCGGGGCATTACCGCCACGGGGGGTACCACCACTACCGAAGGTACCACCACTACCGGGTGCTCCGCTGCCCCCATCCCTCCGGCGGCCCGGCCCAGCCCCTCCGCCGCCGCTTCCCCTACCCCGACCTGGCACAGCCCAGCGGCCACCGCCTCGCCCGGCCCCTCTCCGCTCCGCTGCTCTGGGCKCCCGCCGCCCGGGCCCGCACTCCTGTTTACCGCCGCCGCCCCCGGCCGCGGCCCGGCCGCGCGCCCCGCCCCCGCCGCGCGCCCATTGGCGCAGCCCGTGCCCCCCGCGCCTCGGCCAATGGGCGGCGGGCTCGGGCGGGGCTCCGGCCCGCGCGGGGCGGGCCCGGCGCGGCGCGCGCGGCGGCTGCAGGGGGACGTGAGGCCCGTGAGGTCCGTGCGGCGGCGGGCGGGGGGAGCGCGGGCCGCGGGGCGAGGCGTGAGGAGCGTGTGCTGCGAGCGGGGCGGCGGCGGCCCCGGCACCGCCGTCTGTCGGCGCTGGGCCGGCTGCCCCCGGGCTGGGCTCCTGCGGCGAACGGGGGCCGGCCCGGCGGCGGTGACAGAGGTGGCGGTGTCTCGTCGCGGTGCCGGCTGGCGCGGCGGGGGAGGGTGGTCCCGCGGCGGGAAAGGACGGGGTGGGCAGCCTCGCACCCCGCGCCTGAGGTGCGCTCRGGGGGGCCGGAGTGTCGCTGCTCGGGCGATCCCACAGCCCCGTTAATGTGCATGAGGAGATGGGCACGAGTCCCGCGCCCGGCAGGCTCCGGGGAAATGCCAAGCGAAGTAACCATCTCCCATTTCGTGGCGCTTCATGTCCGGGAAACCTTTTTTCGTGGTGTGTGGTTTTTCAAAGCATCGGTTCACGCAGGCATTGGGAATTATTCATGTTGTTGGGAAATGCTCGTATACACATTGGAAACAAATCGAGTGCGTTGTTCCCTACAGGTCGATCCCAGGGATGTGGCGTCTCACAGAGGCTGCAAGGGGCTCCCAGCRACAGCCAGCTCTGTGCTTGTCTGGATGCTCTGGTAAGCGCCTGCCTCTGTCAGCAACTTTCCCGTCTGAAAAATAACAATACATTCTTTATGGTGCATTTGCCACATGGCTGCATCCGTGCAGAAGTACATTCGGATGAGGTTTGRAGATTAAATCATTCATTCCTTCCTAAACCAAACGGGATTCATAATTCTTCTCTAGTTGTAGTGTAGCTTGCAGGAGTGACCAACAAACAGCCCCGAGCTTTAATTTCAGCATTGTCAATTGCTTGCTTTGGCCAACCTTTTAAGCTAACTAGCAGCTTAAAATTGAGCACTTAAATCCACACCAAAGGACCTGTATCTCAGTTAGCAGGAGCTGCGGATGCTGTGGATTTGTGAAGAAGGAAACTGGATAAGTGGTCTGCTGTAAGTGTGTAGAGGGGTTTAACTCTACAGAACCTGTGAATATCACCGTCGACTTGCTAGTGCCAAACTTGCCCTCCTCTGTAGATGGAGACAATTATTATCTCCAGCTGCTCAGATCAAAGATTGTTTGGCTGGTATTTATGATCATACTAAATATTGTTCAAGTGTTACACATATTCTGTCGTGTTTTTTTTTWAAAATAAAAATATTTGCTTCTCACCCGAGCCCCACTCAGCTTCCCAGGAGGAGGACTCTGCAAGGCATTGAACAGACAGCTACAAATAAATTTGGCAAAACTCATCACCCAGACATTATTCAAGGAGAAACAAGCCGCAGTCAGGACTAGACAGGCTAGATTTGAAGTTGAAAGGTGAAAAAAGAAACAGTTCTCTGGGGAAGGCACACTATTGAATTAAATGCTCTACACATAGGCTGTGTAGACACAGTATACCTGAAATGGAAAGGCCAAACGGGACACTTTGCTGTTTGATAAGGGGATGGATATTCAATGTGTAGACAATGCAAAAACATGACTGCAATAAGATRCCAGCCTAGAAAACTTTTGTCAAAAGAATGCCTAATTTTCTTAATTTCAATACTCACACCTCTGGAAATTCACACTAATTAATTGTTCTGTGCGTGGTTAATTTCATACTATTTTCTCTGAAGGAAAGATCATACGTGCCCTCATGTGGAAAGAGATAAGTTTCAGRTGTCTTTTCTAATGACACCCTTTTATCTATTCCTGTACTGAATTTGGATGTCAGTGCTCAGTTTCTGTGTAACATCACTCTGCTTGCGTCAGCTCGGCATTAATTGTGAAATATGTCTTACTCACCTGTGCTGAGCATGGAGAACTRGAGGCTTTCTACATAAGCAGGCTGTCGTAGTTTGAGATGGAGGCAGAACAAGCACAGGATGAAGCTCTCCCCATCTTTCAAAGGCAGGCCTGGCTGGTTCCCTTTATTCACACGTGGTAAACCATTGGGTATTTCTGCCGCCGCTGTTCAATTTGCATCACACCTTCTCTGGCCAGGCTTTCTGCGGCCCTAAAAGACCCATTGAACTTGAGCTCAGGGCCACCTCTTTCTATACTTAAAGAAGAGAGAAGTGTCTGTATTCCCAGCCAATCTGGAGTGCAAAGAGGTAGGACTGAAAGCTGGACTGAAGCTGCTGGGAAAAAATAGTGTATGTCCCTCTTTGTTACGTTTTAGTTCTTGAAGGGAATAGGGACAGGACACCCAAGACTCAATGCAGAGGCTAAATTTTGTGGTGATGGTTGCCTAACTTTGTCCACAATCCTGAATAAAAAGTTGAACACAATGTATGTGAAACGCTGGGAGAGCTGTTCCATGGCAGATCTCCCTGTAAACCGGAGAAAAATGGTAACTGAGAAAAAATATTGTCAATATTTGGGATTGGTTTAATGCTACCAATTATGAGATTGACAGCCCTCCTGAAAAAAAGAAGAGGCGGAGTGTTGTACTTGAAAAATAGACCAGKGAGTCATCCTTTTCTTCAGGAAGGGTATCAGTGGTTTATGTAACAGCCTCATTGTGGGTTGTTCCTGTGGGCTTTGGGGTGTTCAAATTCAGGTTCCCTCTCTGCTTGTGAAGACTTTCAGCACCCCACCCTCACACTGGGACCCTAATCATTATGCATGCTCTTGTCTTCTGTCTCCAGCCTTACTCTTCTTATTTAATGGTAAAGCTCAGCAAGAGGAAGTGAGAATGGAGCACTCCTCCAATCCCATCCAAATCCCAGACAAATACGCAGTCTGAACTTGTGTGAACTGTGCCTTGTTCAGAGGCAGGAGACATGGACGTGAATCCTGCGGGGATCAGCTGCATTCTGTTTTTGTGCCCTCCACCAAAGCAGTGCAGGTAAAACAGCAGTGACACCTGCTTCATCTGGGCACTGAATCTGTGCAGGGTTTGTGTAGGAACTGATCTGCTAAATGGGCTATGCAAACACTTAACACATAAAGCSCTTCCAAGCAGGGTGGAGAGAAGAAGCCTTTTCCCTCCGAAGAGGCCCTTTTTTACAAGGGCCTGTAGTGACAGGACAAGGGGGAATGGATTCAAACCAGAAGAGAGTAGGTTTAGGATAGATGTTAGGAAGAAATTCTTTACTGTGAGGGTGGTGAGGTACTGGAACAGGTTGTGCAGAGAAGCTGGGGATGCCCATCCCTGGAAGTGTCCAAGGCCAGGTCGGATGGAGCCCTGAGCAACCTGGTCTGGAGGAAGGTGTCCCTGTCCATGGCAGGGGGTTGGAACTAGACAAACTTTAAGGTCCCTTCCAACGCAAACTGTTCTATGATTCTATGAAACTTCTTTGTAAATACCGTACATCAGTGTCTAAATCTCATGTAATTTTTGTGCTCTATACCTGCACTCTTTTGCAGGTTTGTGCATTGCAGATCTGAATTTTCAGAGCAAGACAAAGCAGTCCTGTGAAAAAGCCAAGTTCTTAGACTTTGAGGAGTCTCTTGATGAYGTATAAGAACAAGAAGTGAACATTATTAATAAATCAGCTAAAACACATCTTTGGCAACACATCTTTGGCAGTACAGCTGTCATTTACTTCTTGTGGCTTGTTCAGTAGTGTTCTATTCAGTCAAATTTCAACATACTCACTGCCTTATCTAGAAACATTCCTGTGAGCRTTTCTAGCAAGAAACTTAAAACTGTGAGGAGTATATAAATCAATCTTTTATTAAATTATAATAAAAGCATGATAAATTTGATTATAGTAATTTAAAGTATTATAAAGCTATAAATACTATAATGATCTATCTATCCTCATATATAAATATAAGGAAAATTGTAAGAAATTTAAATTATAACTAATAATTATAATTTAACTAATGTGGGAGTCACACTCCTCCAGAGCCTTCTCCCTACTACTGTTAAAATGCTTTGTTCAAGATTATTTGATTCTCCAAATACCCTAATTTTTCAAGTCAGTGAGAGGTCAGTACCTTACCCCAGGTCAGTGGGAAAGCTTGATGTAGCAGCTGGAAGTCCTGAATCCACAGCAGATGCTTTAGCTGTGCCATCCTATCTCCACCTCATATTGCTTGTTGATATTTTTTAATGAAGGGCTTAATGGTGCAATTTCATGAGGTGCATAAACAGCTCTGCTCCAAGGCTGGGGTAGGAGCAGCAAGAAGGGCCCTGGGAAGGGTGAGCCCAGGGCTCTCTGGCTGTGACTTCCAGCAGAGTCCCTTGCCAGCCTTCGTGTGGGATTGCCTTCCTCCTCCTGTTCACTGTTAGTTCTGAGAGGAGTCTGTTTGCTCCCCAGCTGTCAGCTCACCATTTACTGAGTGCCAGGGAACACCCAAATAAACCTCAGCCAGTGCTGGTGCTGACTGAAGAACCTGGTGAAAGTTGGCTTCCTTAAAGCCATGTATAAAGTGGGATGAGTTCCCAGAGGAAGAGGAATGAGCCACAATGGCTAAACTTCTACAAACAAAAAAGTTTGAGAACCAGAGCCTGGAAGGATCTTTGGGCCCTGCAGTAAGAAGGGCTCCTTTGCAACAGAAAATTAGTAGGCAGACTACTAACCTGCAGAAAAAAAGTTAATAGAGCCTCAATTAAGCAGTGGTTGGTCATGTAATTAGGTTGACAAGCATCCAGGCTGTTCACAGAACACTCAGAAATTCTCTTGCATAGGACAGGCCCAAGCTGTTTCTCCAACCACAATATATATGGTTGAACTCGATGAACTTGGAAGTCTTTTCCAACCTTAATGATTCTAGGAATCTCTAATGTACGTCACCATCCTTCTCTCATGTTCCTACAGCTAACCACAAAGCAAAAGCTGCTCTGGAAGTGTTTCCCTCAGTCCTTCTAGCCACTGCTGAGGCTCAGAATAGCTATGTCTGGAGGGATTTTGCCTTGTGTTCACTCATCTTCTTTAGAGGGTAATTTCTTCAGGGCAGATGGAATGTCTTCTCTGACTACGTAGATTTATGGTGTTCCATCAACATAATAATATAGGGATGATGAAGTGGAACAACTCAAGGGGAAGTCACTGGACAGGTGGCTTGGTTTTAGTAGTTAGCTTGTAGGTATTTCAAAACTTTGGCAGGTTTAGTGACGCTGTTTGTACCATATGTTATTTATATGGCTTTATGGCCAAGAATGAGAGCAACAGCTCTCAGACAGAAATGGGATCTCTCTGACTCAGTCGGTGGTAGATGCATATCCAGTATCATCATAGGATCCAAATGATGAGCTATTTTTTGTAATGCTTAGTACTGCTCTGATTTCTGAACTGTGTATTTTCATCCCAAAGCACTCAGGCATGCATTGCACTTGTCCTTCCTTTTTCTCCGTCCACTCACTGCAAGGGGACAGAGACAAGATGCCATTTGAGTTAGCACTTTATTTTTAAGATGATTTAGTGCTGTCAGAAGGAGGTGGTGTAGCAGTTCTCAAGATGAATATTTTCTGTCCAGGAAGAAGACACAAAGAGGTGCAGGGAGCAGGACAGGTATTTCATAGAATCATAGAATATCATGAGTTGGAAGGGACCCACAAGCATCATTGAGTCCAACTCCTGGGCCTGCACAGGACACCCCAAGAATCACACCATGTGCCTGAAAGCATTGACAAACATCTCTTGGACTTTGTCAGGCTTGATGCTGTGACCACTGCCCTGAGGAGCCTATTCTAGTGCCCAACCACCCTCTGCCTCAAGCATGTTTTCCTAATATCCAACCTAAACTTCACCTGACACAACTTTAGGCCATTCCCTCGAGTCCTATCACTGGTCACCAGAGAGAAATTTCACGATTCCCACCCCTATTTTCCTTCTGGAGCTTTCTCTGAGTAGCCTTGCTTTGCACAGCTGGGAGAGGGCAGGGAATGCCAGTGGGGCTGCTGGAGGGCTCTGAGACCCCTGGCTGGGAGGAGGTGAGCAGAGGTGTCTGTCAAGTTCTGTGGAGAAGAGGGGACTGCTAAAGTGCCGTCTTGTCCCCTAATTGTAAAAAAAGGAGGGGAAAGAAGACAGAAAAACCTACCCTTTGCCCCCTATGTTTTGCCTTGCCTCTCCGTGCCCCTGCTCATGCCTCCCTCTTTTCCATGTGACCCAGGGAGGAGCCACTTCGGGGAAGGAAGGATGAAGGGTGTCAAACCACTGAGGTGATTTCATTATCTCCATGGGTCCACAGGGAAGAGCCTCAGATGCCCTTTGGTAGCATTTTTAGCAAAGCTTAGGACCCAATCATTTCTTTTCTCCCGCTATTATCTATCCCAAACAGGCTGCAGTGGCTCTGGACAGGGTTTTTGTGGCCCGTGCTTTATAGCTGCAGGGCATTGACCGTACAGGACTGAACTCTTAACAGGAGGTGAGTGCAGGCCCACCAGTGCTGGAGTTATCTCTAAAAGATAACAGTTCTGCTTTTCGGGCATTTTAAATGGTGCTCCTGGATTTCTCTTCTCTAGGATGTGAGGCACATCACAGCCTCATTATTATTCACCAGGGTTTGCCCCTGCCCTGCACCCTCACACGCATGCTCAGCGTGCTGGATAACATGATTTTCTCTCCAGCCTAGGAGAAAGAGGGGTGACAATTATGTTCTCACAACTGGAAATTTCCATATAGGTACATGGATGTTTTTTCTCTTTAGGTGATGAAAGAAAACAAAAGTAGGTGTTACTGTCTAGGTGAGGTGGGAACAAGCCACAACAAGCATAAGCTACACCACGTTCCTCAGTGACAGGAGACTGCCAGAAAAGGCTGTGCAGCACACCATGGATACACCACCACACCAGGCGTGGCCGTGCCTCACGCCACCCACCTCTCCTCCAAACTTCACCACGTGGGTGCCAAGTGGGTGCTTTGGAAAATTGGAGACGAGCCCGTGGGGGTGGAGTACATTAAGAGAAGGACAGTGCCAGGTGAAGAGTCTGCAGATACAAGCACTAAATGGAAGAAAGGGATACCAGAACTTGTCTTTGGATAGTGTGTGGGACAGTGCGGGGCAAGGACAGGCACCTTTGCCCCTACCACCTTAGCAACTAATGTACTGAAACATTCACAATATTACACTTGCTTGTTCAAATTGTGTTGCACAACAGTGCTTTTTATGGGTGTCGAGCAAAACCATTTTGGATGAGATGAAGAGATGAAGAGTGCAGCAGTCTGATTAGCAGCTGTGTGCCTCAAGAATATGGCATTTCTGTTTCTCTGTTGGACTCAGTTAAACATTATTCAGTCTGTAATTCTTCTTTGTCTGGGCTAGACAGATCAGTTGCTTTTGCTCATTGTAAATTGCTTTTGCTTGCATAGTTTGGTGAGTGTTTTGCTCTCTCCCCTTGGCACCTGATTGTTTACATGTACCTGAGTCGATCTAGCATGGACAAGGTGRAAAGGCTCAGTTCTCTGTAGCTTCCAGCCGGGATTCACTTTACAGATGATAACTAGCAAAGCCATTCACCCCCTGGGCAAACATGGCAAATCAATTTTGAAGCTAGGCAAACAGAAGCAAGTCCTTTGCCTGTAGTTAGCCACTCTGAAAAGCCTTTTGCCAACGACAGAAGGGTTATCTGGAACACTTTGGGCAGTTGTTCTAAACAGGAAGGCAGGCTGGAGCCAGAGAACGTGGGAGAAACAGGGTTATTTCTGAGCAATTTACTGGAATTAGGAGTTAACACCAGTCATCATGGCTCTGCTGGTTAATGGTAAAGTGTGCTGCCAAACTGAGCCATTGCCCCAGCTTTTGGCATGGCCTTGCCATGTCTAACAGAGCTGGAGAGCAAGGAGCCACCTTGCCCTAGCCTGGAATCATCCCCAAGACACCCTGTTTTCTTTCACTTCCCTGAAAGCCAGTACTTGTTCTGACTTCTGGCACCTTGCCTCGCTGTTCCAAAACACAGCAAGGTGTGGGATGGAGACATGGAAAGCTGCAGGGTGTTTCTGAGTGCCTGTGTGGCAAATAGACAAACTCATAACCTCTATCCACTTGCCAGACGATGATTCACACACAGTCATGACAATTTACTTCTAGCAGTTAGTTTACAGGGATGTTGTGGCTTCAAAAACCAAAAGCCAAAACCAGCATGGGAAAGCAGGATTGTTGCTACCTTTGGATGCTGACTGACCCTTTTCCTGCTTTGCTGTGGCTATCAGTGCAATTCCCAAGGTCATTTGAGGAACTGCATGATCTGACCTCTGGTATCTACATCTGTGTCTGCATACCTGGACAGAGAGAGACCAAGTGGTGGCAGAACATCCTGACTGACACGTACGCGAGTGCCACTAAGAGGGAGACGCCAGCAATTAACGAGCCTCTGGAAGGAATGACTGATTGAGAGATGCTCCAGACATCCAGGTTAAGCCCTTCATTTGACCCTGAGCAAATTATTCAACTCCTATCTGTAAAACAGGGCTAATGGCATTCTTCTGCTCTGTCATGTTCCTGATGCCCAAAGAAGTTTTGGAAAGCCTCAGTGGAATCACAGAAGAGTAATTTCAATGTGCTCTGTAGCTGTGCACAGGGAAAAGGGCTTGCCTTCAGGCACAGCAGTGCTGAGAACCAGCACTGCAGGTTCACTCTCTCAGCAGCTCCCAGACACTTCCGAGATTTCTAGCCTGGAGGAGCCCAAGGYGTGAGCACAAAGATGACCCTGTCCTTCAGCAGTCCCACCAGATATAGTATCTAATGATGGAGCCTGGACGGTGACTACACCCTGCACCATCCACTCTACGCACTTCAGCAACTGTGGCTTCAGTTTAGCCAATGGCCTGCTTTCCCAGGATAGGAAATGTGGTTCCTTTCCTGAAATACAGATTTTTTTCACTGTTCTGCTCTGCAGCAGCATTCCTATTTCATGACAGCATTAGGTGCATGTGCACACCAAAGTAGCAGAGGTGTCTTAACTTTTTACATGCCATGTGCCTTTGTCCCCTGCTAGCCCTCATTTTCCTGTCCCATTTAAGTCCTCAAAGCTATAGCTGCACAGCCATAACAAACCTGCTCAGAGAAGCCAGCACCCCACTCCTCTTTTGTAAACCTAACCCATGCCTCTGGGGTGTTTTGGTTTTTCAAGCCTTCTATTCTTCCCTAGGCTGAGCTGCCACAGCTCAGAGCCTCTATAGGCAAACACATTTGCTGGAATTCTATTCCCCATTGCTTTTCTGCACAACCTGGAATTTGAACTGGCAGCATGATGAGTTGTCTGAAATCATTTGGTGCATTTGCCACTTCATTCTTGCTTGCCCACCCCAATCACAGAGGGACAGAAATCAGGGGTGGTTTTTTCCTTATTAAAGAAAAAAATTGATTTCTAGTTTTTTCCTTATTAAAGAAGAAATTAGTTTTCATGCCTCTTGAAACTTTAACAGAACATTCGGGAAGACTACTAGGACAATAGTTGGAGAACAAAAATAGCTCAAATTTGAACTTCCCAGAATATCACAAAGGCTGTATTTGGTACGGGCTTAAAGAGAGGGCATGTCTTTTCTGGCATGATGAAGGGATGGCATTCCTGTTTCGAACAGTTCTGTTAATGCTACTGGCATTTTATTGCTACTAAATATCTGTTGGTACACAGGATAGGTAGCTTTTAAAATAATCCTGAATGCCTACCTTCAGCTCCAGGGATCTTGCTTGTCTTAGACCAGTTTTGAAGCATATTCTTTCATAAACAGAGGCAGCTCTGTGAAGTCAGGGAGAATTGTAACTGCTAATATTTAGCTTTGTAAAGACTGAAGATCGCATGGCATAAGTTTAAAAGGTTGCATCAGTTTTCCACACTTGCTCTCACTTTTTACATTGTTCCTGGTCTGCTTAAATGCAAGTTAGCTGTGGAGTTACTCATATTTTATACAGGGTGAGCAAGGTCTCCTTGAAATCATAGAAACCAATGACAGAGGAGAAAATAGGCCTAATGCTTTTCCTACTCCACCCCCTTCTGCAAGGCGAGTTCAGGAGTGCCAGGTTTCCTGGCATTTATTTCTGCACAGACCTAATCCCGAGTTGGCCTTGGGAGCTGTCACTTACCTCAGGCTGCATTTGATAGGGCTTGAACAGTTCCCAGTTTTGGAAAACATCCATTCCAGCTACTTGGCCTTGTACCTGTCTCAGGTTTCTATATCAAGGAGTTTAGCCAGTTCCACTTCAAAGTCTCTGCTTATTTATATCTTTCTAATACTGAGCCACAAATAGTGCTGAGCACTGACACCTCCCAAATTGTGCTCTTGGGCACCTGTCAAATGCGTTGCACGAAGAAGATAACAGTTCACATTTACTTAACTCCTTCAGTGCTCAGGGCAAATGTCTTGAATTTAGAGTGGCAAAAGATGGGTAATAGCAAACCTGCAGCAAAGGAATATGTAAAAAAAAAAAATTAGTGACTTGTGTGATGGTGTTTGATGCCCTGATCTGATGTGGACAGATCTTCCTTGTGTAACCAAGCTTAAACCCAGCATGGTTATATGGTTTTCCAGTACCCGAAGGGAGGCCACAAGAAAGAGGGAAAGGTAGTTTTTTTTACAAGGGCATGTAGAGATAGGACACGGGGGAATGGCTTCAAACTGACAGTAAGTTTAGATTAAATATTGGGAAGAAATTCTTACTGTAAGGGTGCTGAGGCACTGGCACAGGTTGCCCAGAGAAGTTGTGGATGCCTGTCCCTGGAAGTGTTCAAGGCCAGGCTGGATAGAGCAACCTGGTCTAGTGGAAGGTGTCCCTATGACAGGGAGTATTTCTGGCAAAGATACCACATTTCTGCAGGTTGCTTTGTTACAAAACAAATGAGTTCAAGAAAATTAGATACCCCCTGGTCCTCCTGAGGACAGAGACAACAGAGAATCATAGAATGGTTTGGGTTGGAGGGGACCTTAAAGATCATCTAGTTTCAAACCCCCTGACATGGACAGGGACACCTTCCATTAAGACCACATTGCTCAAAGCCCGTCCAGCATGATTTAGCTCGTCCCTAGATTTCCCAGTGCCAAGACCTGGAATGACAGCTGCATGCTCTTTTTCCCCCCAGATTAGCAGAAGCTACTGGAACAGAACAGGAGACCAGAAGTGAAAAAAAGAATGACAAATCAGTAAGTATAATTATTCCTTTCCTTCTTGAAGATGCTCAGAAGAAATTTTTATTTATCTAATAAATGGAATTTAGTGATGTGTGGAGGAGCCCCTGACTTATGCTTGGGGCTTAGAAGAGTGAAACTAGGACTGGATGCTTTATTAAAAAAAAAGGGAGAGGGAACCCAAACAAAATGGGAGTGTGCAATTTAATAGCAGCCTCTCACCCAGGGCTGCAGCGTTGAACATGGCATCACACTGAAACCAGCAGGTTTTAAATGCATTCGGGTACAGCATGAGCTCATTCTCACTGAAAGTCTCCCCTGTGCTGGGCCAAAACTGCAGCCATGGGGTGTGGGGTGCCTGCTTTTTTCCTGCCACGAAGGAGACTCCAGGGCCTTCAGCCTCTGAAAAACAAGGGACACACGGCAGAGTACTTTAAAATGGCTGGTACTTCTCCACACAGACCTACTGCCCTCGCGTGGCTGCCAAGGAGCATCTCTAACACAGAAATGGAGATCAGGGGCTGAGGGAAGCAATAAAGAAAAGTAACTATATATTCAATTTCAACCAAAACCCAGTTTGCAAGGAAGAGGAAAGTAAACACAGTGTGATTAACTGGAAGTACCTGTGAAAGCACAAACAAAGAGCCTGAAGTCAGGTTTTATAAATGAGACCATGAGTATCAAATGAAAGCTGTGTGCTTCCGCAGGGACTATTCTGTTTCTGGTTATTTTGTTATTACTGTGCTGCTTCTTGTGCACCCTCTGAGGGCAGAGCTCATCTCCAGTCTTTGACACACAGCAGACACTTAAAACAACGCCAGACCTCCCACCAATGAAAAGTTTCACTGAGGGTTGCATTAGGCAGGCTTACCACTACATTGTTGTTCACGGACTTGGCTTCAGTGTTAGATCTTGAAGACTGATGTATGCCCAAGCTACACTTGAGACTACATGCAATGAAACACTCATTTTAGACTGGAGATGAGGAGTGAGTATGACCAGGATCATGCAGGAAAATGCCAACACATGGCACCTCCTATAGGACTTCAGACTGTTGAGTGACACCAGCATCAAGAAGGGTGTCACCCCAGCCTACCTGGCAGCTGTGCTCTTTCAGGGATGCACATCAGTGGGAACAGTAGGGTTTCTTCAGAGAATGCAGCAAGTTGAAACCCGTGAATGAACACCTTAGGCAGACAAATGCTTTGCTGATTCAAGTTGCCAGGTCACTGAGTCAGTATCTCAGGGAGTAGCAAACTATGGAGTAGAGTAAATCCTGCCCTCTCCATCTCACATCTTAGGCCATGCTGCACAAGGTTAACATCACAAACAAAACTTCACTTTACGCACAGGTGAAAGTGTCCAAAGAGATGAGCAATCACTCCACGTAATTTTAAAATTTGCGTGTCTGTGTGCATATGCACACACAAACACATATATATTTGTAGTAAATACATATGAACTTTTACACAATTATAACCGCTCCAGTATATACATGATATACTCCTATCACTCACAAGGACAGTACATTCTGTTGCACTGACAGAATCTCTTGCTCAGTTACCTTTTAAATTACAATTTTTGTAAGTTCTGCAGAATTGCTCAATGGAAGGCCAATCTTTGGCAAACAGATATCTGCAGAAAACCAGTGGTAATCCTTCAATATTTGAAGGTTCCCCTACCAGTTTTCTTCAAGTATCAACTCTGCTTTCGTAGAAATGGTTTCTAACAATATGCTACAACCCTGATAAACCAAGCAGGATTTTTCTTTCAGTATATACAAATAATTCACATCCTCTCTACACCATGCAATGCAAAAAGTAAAATCCTGTTTGCCAGTGATTCTACTCTGATTTGGCCCCRTAACTATTTCACTGAAGAAGAACAAACACAAACAAACAAATAGAAAAAGCAACTCTCACATAAACCTTAAAAATCAGCAAACAAAGCTCTACTGATTTACGTTTCCAAAGGAAATACCTTTTAGTAATAGTTAACTCTGTCTGCAGCTGTTAAGTCCAAACATTGCAAATGTGAGAAATGAGGAYGGAAAACTCACAAAGAGCAACAATTACTTACTTGTCCAGACTGAGACACACACACATACACACCTCATAAAAACCCTTACGCACTTTTTAAAAATTAGTCTGAATCACCTGTGTGATGTCCTTGTTAAATATCAAAGCAGATGAGCTTGAACAGGTCTGTTGGAAAAAGCACTACATTAAAAGTGTGTAACTCAAAGCCTTAGCTAAAAAATATTTTCAGAAATGAAATTCTCTCTGTCAATGACAGAAAAATTTGCGTTTTTCACAAAATCTTGCATAATGTTACATTTACTGACATTGATCAGCTGTCAAAGAAAACTGAGTTTGTTTAAGTAACAGACACAAGAAAATAAAAAATAATCCCAGAACTTGGCTATTACTGAAAAACTGACTCTAAGAGTAGAAATTATTTCCAAAGGTGGAGAAAACACAAAGGTTCAGTCACACCTATATATTTTTTACTGACATCAAGCACTGTGATTTTTTTAATGAACTCATTTGAGGGTGTGTAGCTATTCCTAGAAGTAATGTAACAGCAGATTAAAGTTTGCACCCCAATATTTTGTTACAAACTATGACTGGATATTTCCAAAAGAGTCCCTTCGACAGTAAATAGCTATTTTAAAATTTGTAATTAAAAAAATAATCTTTAAACAGTACAAAAACCTAGGTAAACCAAGTCTCAATCAGTGTAATGGAGGACCTCTTCATAAAGGGAAAGTAAATCCTCCTTTGGAGTAGTTACAACAATGCACAGAAATGAGACCAAAAACACACACAGTAAGTTACAGGTCGGATTTACTGGAGTTGTTCAGTCATTTCCACCTTAGGGTCATTTCAGGATTGAAGTATGGACCCAGAAAAATATTTCTTAAAAAATAAAATGCCGGGAGGAGAGAGCAGTATCTGTTTTTGCACGYTGAGGATCTGAGGCGCTGGAAGGGGCAGCCCTGCCTTCATCAGCTGCTTGCTGCAGTGGGGGATGTGCTCAGAGCCAGAAGCCTGATGTTTAAACATCTCACGACTGACATCCTGTCTAGATCCCTCATGGCTCACTATGTCTAACTAAGGTCAGAATAAACAGGCCTTTGGGGCAATTTCAAGAGATGCGTGCACAGCAGCCAACGTAGGAAGCCCAGCCTCACTTCTCTAATGCACTGCTCTGTTCATGCATGCTGCCTGCTGTGCTTTTCCAATCACTTGCACCTCGTGTTTGCACAACACTTCAAACGTGTGAAGACTTAGAAATTCCAGAGTATGGTTTAAGTTGACTGCAATTCCAGGGCTAAAACACCTTCTGGAAGATCAGACCCCTCAGCTCTCCAGTGTTCCATGCCACGTACAGCTTTCGGTACTCACAACAGCCACTGTGCACATCAAATAAAAGAAAAGTAACATTCTGACATCAGCAAGGAGCCAGGCTTTTCACCAAGAGTCTTGTGAAAAATCTCAGTTCAACACGTAACTATTAGATTTTTAGTACACAGCATGTCACAGAATTAGTGTTTTCCTTACAAATATATGGCACTAAGTGTAAAAACTTTATGACCTATTCCAAACAGTGTACCATACTTCACAGCAAAGCTTGAAAAAGAATCCTCCAACTCCCACTTCTTCTAAATATACAGCTGGTGGGAGGCCAGGGTGTCCATGAACGGTCGCACAAGGTTGTCTGTGGAGAAGTAGAAAATCAAGCCAAAGGTGATGGAGATGGGAAGAGCAGGCAGTGCTTTCTTAAAAACAGCCAGTAGTAAAAGTGTCAAGCATAAACCCTGTCAGACAGAATAAAAAACACGAGGAGATAGTAAGGCAACCAGAAACATCTCTGTCACTAACACATACAGAAAATTATCAATATGCACTGTACAGCACTGAAGCCTGCCTGAGCTACCAGCAGCACAATGTGTATTTGGTCATAGCTTCATCCTCCATACAAGTTGGCCAGGYTCTTCCTCAGCAATCTTGAGCACAGTTCTCTTCTGAGAAAGTGGTATAAACAGCTAATGCTGAGGTACAGCTGACCCTGAGAGGTTAACTTCTTTACAGATTATTTTACTCTTTGTTCTATGCCATTATGAATGAATCTAACACACAAAAGCACTTCAATCCTGGTGAACTGCACAGATAGGAGTTTCACTGAAGGACTCTAATGCAGGATGTATTTATAACATATTCCCAGTTTACAAGGTGCCTCAGGGTAAAAAAAGAGAAAAACTAAAAAATCCCCAATCAAATCAGATATCTAATGCTGTTCTTTTGGCTGGATTGCTTATTATGATGGGTGAAGTCTGGTTTTATCAGGATAGCAGGCCAAGATCTGCTTTTTGGAGCATGTGAGGAGGCTGTTGTATACTCTGRGTAGATGGTATGGCTAAGTGCCTTTAGATATTCGTTCCTTCTCTCGAGCCCTTTTTAATTCCTCCATGATGACAAAACTTTAGAGACACTAAGCTCCAAAAATATCCACTACCTAAAGATCAGCAGACAAGATTTTTTTCTTTTTTTTTTTTTTTTAAATCAGTGTTTCTAGACTGCAGATTTGTTTACAATCCACCTGACCTGTAGTTCTGTTCTTACTCTCTCAGGGACCATATCTGGCCTACACCTGCTCTTTAAATCACATCTCCCTTTTAAGATGTGCTTACTGCTGGGAAACTGGAGGGACATTTTTGGGAACCATAAAGCCACATAGCAGCAAGATTATGAAACTGCAAAAGGAGGCAGACAAGTTTTAACAGCACCATAAAAGACACAGAATGGGGCATTTGGCCTCATGGACAGACAATCAAGAGCATTTGTGAAAAATGAAGGGACCCTGTGCTGGACTGCAGGATATGGAGCTAGGTGATCCTAYGGGTTTCTCTGACCTGTGGGGTTGGAAAGGTACACTCAATAGACTTCACTGAAGGTAGCTCATTTCTAGTTCTCATACTTTTTGATCCACAATCTTCACAAGTGAGAAAGTCACTTGCACTGTGACTTGGGTTCCAAGTGGGGAAATGGAGGCTCAAGAAGGACACAATAATTGATTTTCTTTTACATTCTAAAAATCCTGCTGTTGCCTTTCTGGTTAGTTTCCATGAGGATGTTGAGGTAAACAGCAAGTGCATAGTAATTATTTTCCACCTAGCTGGAAGCTTGACAGTGTGTGTTCATTAGACCTGGCAGAACCGACTCCTTTAGCAGCTACAGTATGTTAGTCATCTGCTCTTACTGATAATTTCCATGGATTTAAGTCTCCTTCCTTCTCATTTTTTCCAGCTCAAATACTAGAATAAGATAGGTCTTCATCCTCTTATCTAGCAGCTCCCCTTAGCATAAGGGAGTTAACCTTTTCAACTACACTTGCTAATCAGTGTGGAGTTCCTAATATTGACTCTTGTGGCTGAAGCAAACACAGACGCAGTTCCCTGGGGCTGTTTCACCCCCACCATCTCCACACTTGGCTCTGCTCTGAACACTCTGTATCATTCTGCTTCAGTGGCTGTTTAAAGCCTGTCTTTAGAGACAGAGTACTCCTAAATATCTTGCATGTTACCTGTACTGATTTAGCAGTGCTCAGCTGCTGGTATTTCTGGCAACACTTCTGTGCTAAACAGGGTGTAACAGAGCTTTTAAAAGCTGCTCACTTACTATGAGAATGGCTACAAAGCAGGCCAGTGTAGTATTCCAGTCTCCACTAGCTGTGGCAGCTGCTTTCCCAACAAGCACGCTGTAAAATATGAAGTCTCCAAGGCCCAGCTTCACACCCCCTGAAAAAAGTGGAAAAAGAAAACAAGTGTTAATTCTGAGATTCCTGTTTTGCTTCCTCCCAAACAAATTCTTGTCCCTTGGGGAGTAGATGAAGGTTCCTAGTCTTGGCTGCCAACCTGGACTCACACATTCCCAAGGAGGCCGAGACTTCCAGCCTCCCCTCCTGCTAATTGTTTTTGTTCAGCCTCATTCTCTGAGGTGCTTCCCTGGGCTGCTTTACAGATGTACCAGCAGAGGAAGCATGAGGACGGAAAGGGACAGGAGGCCAGGGGAAGAAATAACTGTTTAAATTGTACACACAGTCAACAGATATCACTGGAACCACAATCCCAGAACARATTCTGCAGCAGCAAGAGGTAACACAGTCAGACTCAAGATCTTCATTGCTTAACCAAGTCACAGCTCTTCAAATTAACTGTGATTAAACCAAACTAGGTAACAGAGCATGAACCACAAAGAGTAAAAATGTCAGGTTCTGACTACACTGAAAACAAGGTATAAAGCTTCCCTTACTTTCCTCCTCCTCGAGCTCCTCTAAAGAAGAGATGGGGCGGGTTGGAACAGGACTCCTCGTCTCTGACATCTGAGACTCTGCGTGTGAAGGGCTCCTCAGGTGTTCTCTCCCATCCTCAGCTTGGTTCCACAAAAACAGGCCAAGAGTGGATTAAAAAAAAAAAAGAAGCACAAGAGGTAGCTACGTTTATAACATGTTTTAGTGGACGAAATTCACACTCCTGTGGAGCTGCCCTGCAGTGGGTAAGCCCTTTGTTTTTTGGAGGTGTGACCATCAGGACCAGTTGAAGCAGAGACATTTAGTGGCCTTGAGGGAAACACGTGTGCCATTATTTGGAACAGTCGGAAGGGTGCACGTTCACAGCTCCTCTGGCAGCCACCCAGGAGTTCAATGGCTTCAACAAGGGAGCACGTACACAGACCTAACAATGCTCTGCACAGGCCACAATGACAAGTAAAACCAACTACAGTTAATATGCATTCCCACAGTGTTATACCTTTGGGGTGGACGTGCTCAGGTACTCCCTAGCCACTCATGACAAAAATGGGTGACTAAGAGGACTGCCATTTATGAGAAAAGTCCTGAGTCACATTGACACTGGAGCTGACTGTTCACAGGTAGAAAACAGACACATTTCATTGTCCACAGATTTAACTTTTTCCCCCCCTCTGTTAAAGCACATCTGACAGAGCCTTTGGCAGTACTTTTGGAAGCAGCCAGTCTGTGATATATGATTCTATCTGACAGTTCCTATTTTTCAGAAGTTCATACAAACTCTTCAGTCCACGTCAGTCTGACAGGTTGCTGCTGCTGCAAATGCAAGCAGACTGTGATCTGGGGCACACAGAGCTTCCACAGAGGCATTCTGTACCCCTCAGCATGTAGCTTGTGCCTGCTCTGTGCCCAGTTTCACAGCAGGATTGTGTAGTTCTTAGTATGTCAGCTGTTTCATCCTGAAATAATCAGCATCTTCAGTTATCAAACCTTTGCACACATTTATTGCTTTAACAGTAAAAGGTACTGTCATCTCTGAAGGGCAACAGAACTAGATGGGAAATCCCATCCCAAAACCACATGTAAGATTTTATTCAATCACCTTAAAAACTGCAGTTTAATTTGCATCTCAAGAAGATAAAAGCAAAGACACCCAAATTACTGCAAAACAAGCTACAATGTAAACTTGGATCACAACAGCTACTGGTGGGTAGCTGCCTTAACACAAGGCTTTACCCAAGGGTAAAGACATTTATTTTCTTTGGCAGGGTGAGCCATATTGCACTTGTAGAGAGGAAAAAGCACCTCTGCTCCATGGCAGTGGTCTGAATGCAACACACTTAAGTTCACCAGCTCATCAGTATTATATTTAGGAGCCTATCTTGTAATTTACCATCCCCAGCTAGGAAAAATATACCCCCCGCACTTTCAGCTTTGACTTCAGTACACCAAAGATGTCTGTTGAACAAAGACTTCTGCTTGATTTGTTGTTTGATTGGGGTTTTTTAAATATAAGTGTCCTGAATATGGGAGCTTCCTACATTGTCTGGTCATCTTTGCTGCCAGTCCTAACAGCAGGTTTCTGAACATCACCGAGTTCTGCAATTAACAACACTGAAAAAAAAATGCATCTGTCAGGATTCAGGGGCTTAGGTTTACTTTCAGTCTCAAATATATTCATTATTGCTGTGGGACAGTGCTCTGTATAGAAGAGAGACATGCAAACAAACCTGCATCCCATGTCTGCTGACTTGGCCCTCTTGCTGCTGTGTCTGGCTTTGCCATTCCAACTGTCCACATCATAGCAGCTGGAAGAAAGAAAATTGCTGAGTAAAACACTGGTCACCATAGCTGAGGAAATAAGTATTTAGCTGTCCCTAAAAATACAAATCCTTAAGCCTGTAAATGCTTTTAAAACATTCTTAGTTGGTTTCCCTAGCCACTTAGAAGGCAAGGTGGGAGAAAACCAAGGCAGTGCATCCATTCAATTTTTAAGAAAGTCCCAGAACACAAATAGCTAAGAATCAGTATAGCCTTCTCTGTGGACTAAAGAAAGCAAAATTCCTGAACTAGAGTACTCATCTCTGTTTTCTTCCTGGCTTCTGGCTCTTCTCTTCAAAGAAAACAATTTCCCAGGAAATGATGGCAATACAAAAGGTAGCCAGAGGTTTATTAACACAGCCCACTTGTGTTCTGCTAAAGGTACAGCACACAAGTGAGGGATTACAGGAGTTGTCAAAGTGCAAGTTTTCTCTCTGCCTGTTTTGGTTCCATCCTATCAAAACATTGCCTATTTCTGTTTTGGTTCCAACAGCAACTGATGTTTGGGGGTTTATTTTTGGGATGGATCCCTAAATTAAAAAGGAATACAAACCATTCCGAAATCAGTGGAAGGGAACTCAAATCAGCTTTTCATTTAAGTGTGCTTCAGTCTCCCTGTTTTTATAGAAGCTAAGCTAAACAAAATAAGCCAAGGTAAACAGTGCCTGCTTTTCCACTACAAGCTCAGCCAAGGTGATGTTTTTGCATCTAGAGGGAGCCACAGAATGTGGTCTTGCAATGGAGACACTGACATTCTGCACAAGAACTTTTTGTTCAGTATTTATTATTTGCTGAACTGCATTCTCCTGTAGGGAAACTCTTGCTTGTTAACTAAAGCATGTGTGAGAMTTCATCTAGATTGTCTCAGGTCAGTATAACAGAATCTCCTGCAAAAGGGAGGGCAGCTGAGGCCAACCAAGACTCTGCTTGGGACGCATAAAAGCATTTATGTAACATTAAACGCTTGGAAAAAAAATCAGTCAGCTTAGCACCAAATGTCTGGAAATAAACCTTCATCTTTAAAAGTGATGTAATAAAAAAGTCACTGAGGTCCCTGAAGCACTTGAGTCCAGGTCCCATGAGTGTTGAGTCTCCTGCCTTCCAAGAATCTTAATCTTAAGCACGGAGATACCTTTGTGGATAAGGACACCAGACACCATGGTAGTTAAACAGCCCAAGAAAGCCAGGGAAGAGACAACTGATCCTGTTTGCAGAGCAATACTTGAATAGAGCCCTTTGCAAAGTGAGAAGCCAAACAATGAACAATAAAGCAAACATGTTCTGAGCACTGCCATCCGTACAGTACAGGATGCAAGAGGGGCTGCAGGAGGCGTAGAGGCTCATCACATGTTTAAAGTGTGTCTGTAAAGCACACACACAAGGAATAGATGTATTGAGTGAGTATCACCTAATCACAGAACTTTGCAAACACTACTGCCCACCTCACACAGGTCTTTGTATGCAGAAGAAAAGAGGCCTATTCTACACTATTTTCATGAAAGGATAAATCTGCTTCTGAACATTCAGCTTCACAAGGTAAATATTGGCTCCCTTTGGCTAATTAGAGTTAGCACCAGTGTAACTGATAAACAGTGTTCCAGAGCATAAATGTGCATCAATCTTAAGGTAAGAAAGTTGCTAAGATAGTGCTCTTTGGTTTGACACAGAAATAGTTTAATAGAGCTTAATCTGGCTAAAAACATTAACATTCTAATCTTACTCACAGGAATATATTAATGCAGGGAAAATGGGCTCATTTCTCTCCTGTGCAGTTTCTACCAGCATTCTCAGTGGCCCCTTGGGACAGAGAACAGCCATCAGATCTGCAAAAAGAAAAGGACCAATCTCATCTCAAACTATTACACATATTTTACAATCTTTATCTTTAAAAATCCATTCTCCCCTCAAATTTACATCTATCCATATAAACGGGATGATTTCCTGAATGGCACTTTCCACCACTTTGCATAACTCTAGCTGTTCTAGTCCCTGAAAGTGTTGTTCACTTAAAATACCATCTCCAAGCCTTAATGTAATAATAAGAGTTTTCATTGTGCTAATCCTATAAAAAGCCCCTTGGGAATACCACATTATTTCTTCGAAAGCAGATGGCAGCATTTCAGCGAGATGTTAAATTTAATTAGAGGAGGAGTGGGGGTGCGTTGCTCACATTCCACAATCCATCGCTACCTACACTGGTTCTGTGTTTCACATGAATGAAGGCCTTTGGTCCAGTACCTCTTTGCCTATCCTCTCTCCTCCATCAGATCTCCTCCCCAATCTGAATGTTGCCTCCCAGATCCCTCTTGTTCTGCAGGTTCTCTTGAAACTTATAACTCATACCAAAATCCATGATCTCTCGATAACAGTGAACAAAACCTGCAAGACTATCAGGTTGCTACTGATAAAAATCCAACCACCCCTACCACTCAGTTAGGTGAGGTTCAGTCCTTCCCTGACTTGGTGATCCACTTTGAAAGACCTGGTAGGAGTGCACTACCTACACAAATAAGTTAGCAAGAGACAAGGCAGGGAGTCCATTTAATTGCCCATCKGCCTCTTTCTAAAGCTGTTAGCACCATAAAGTTGTTTTTTTGAAGGACATACACAGTCCTGAGACTGCCTCAAAGTAACCTCTCCAGGAGCCACACCTTGAGTCACAACGCAGACTTACCATAGATGGAGATTGCACCTAGAATGACCCATGCTGACCACTCAGGTAGATATTTAATGAACACCAATGCCATTAGAGCACTGATCATAATGAGATAAGCTTGCTGGAGCTGCAATGGACCTTTCCAGTGGATGCAAATCATTCCAACAGCTCCAAAATTCCAGATGACTATAAATAGAGTGGGGTAATCCATGGCCACATTGTATGTCTTCAATACTTCACTGGAACACAACGAGAAAATTTAGCTAAGCAATAAAAGTGACATGCAAAGCACCCTACTAGCTGTAGTTAAACAAGCAAGCCCGCAACTACACCAGGAGGAAGCAGAATAGGGCAACTCTCATCATGAAAGGGGAACTTGCCCTTTGGCCAATCGCTGCTCTGAGCCCTCTGTTCCTCCTGCAGGAGATGGATGTGCTGTGTGTGCAGAGCAGCACCACACTGCCTTAGTCCTGAGTTCAACAGCGATTCCAAGRGTTTGAGCAGGCAGAATTTCAAGTCTTAACTGAACAGAGGCCTATGGCTACATGACTGTCTACAGCAAAGAAGTCACTTAAGTGTCATCTCACTAGGTGCAATATGCTCACAGTTAAAAATGAAAGGTTTATCAAGCGTCACCCACAAGTTAAAACTTGCCTTCCACGTGAGCTGGGAGCTAAGGGAATGAGCTTGAAACAATGTTGTCTAAGAAAAAGGCAGGACAAATGAGAGAAGCAACTCAGCACATCAAGTTGCTTTCCACTTGCTTGCCAGAGTATAATCCAGGGCCTCTGTACCACAAGGTTCAGCCTGTTCATTTCATGCTCACAGTGTCACTTCCCAGCAATTTTTGTAGAGTAGGCACTATAAAATCAGACATTGACTATTAAACACCTCATTTTCCACTTTTTAAAAAAGAAAGCTATCTGATTCTAACAATCCTTAAATGTCCATTTGGGGAAGGGGAGACAGTCCTTTCCTTTTTCAAGTTGGGGATTTTCTGCAAGGAGGTGAAGGAGCACTGGACGGTGAGGTTACCTGCACCATTCCCACTTACCCAAGATATATGTATGTAAAGAGGAAGAGCAGCATCAAAGAGGACAGGATCAGCCAGCCATGGATGAACTACCAAGGGCAAAAAGAGACAGTGATTTTAGAGGCTGTTACCTCTGCACAGGTCACACTGCAGCCTGACAATCTCCTTCTGCACTCCTCCTCCAGTGTCCAAAKACCCTGCTTTCCCCACGGTCAGTGAGGAGGAAGGGACAGCCAGTTCCTCCCAGTTCTCCCAAACTCTTTCATTTCATATTCTGTCTCTTAGTGTTTTAATTGGTTTGGGTTTTTTTCAGTCTCATTCCTATGTATTTTCATGGGTATCTATACTGGCTCCTAGCTCAGACAGGTGAGCACATTCTCTGCTTGGTAGGGAAGAAGAGGGGTTTGCCCAAGGCTGTGAAATAAATCCATCTTTGGGACAAGTTTAAAAAGCAGGAATGGCCAGAGCTCAAATGCTGGGCTGGTCCTACATATAACAACTCCCTGGGCACCACAGAACCTGGATATGCCTTTCCCTCCAAACCCTCTGCTCTTCCACCAGGGCTTCCATATCCCACAAAGCTTACCTGAAACATCTTAAGAGAAAGCATTCACAGGAAATGGTACAACTTAGTCCATAAGTACAAACAGCAAAAACTTTTGGATGAGGTGGATAAAACTCAGACCTGACTAACACAAAGCATCAGACCTTGTTTTTAAGAGCCTGCCATTAGTGACAAAATAACAGCAAAGCCTATTCAGAGCCACAGCTCCACCGCCACTGACAAAGGCTCCTGCAGAGTATGATTCCTGCTGTGCCCAAGGTGAGGACTAGCCAGTGCAGTGCCTGTATCTCTCAGTGGTATGCAAGGCCCATCTGATCTCAGGCTCACAGCACAGAGGTGGAAAAGGCTCTGCCATGAATGCTTTACCTTGTAGCAGCGATATTTATAGAGCAGGACTAGGAACACAGTCATTACAATGATGACACTGATCATTATGAGGGTGTTCAATACTGAGTTCAAGAGACGCTGGCCCACAGATGGGGTGTCCTCACTGAAAGGGGTGTAGATCCTGCAGGATAAAGCAAAAGCCATATAAAGTATATACGTTCTCTTCTAAACAACTGCCCCAGATAAAACCAGACCTCTCTCTGTGTGGGAAAGAAAGGGAGGTAGGCCTGCCAAGGACAGCAAACATGAGATGTAGCCTCTGAAGGGGCTGGGCTCAAGTTAATTATCAACTAAAGATTAGTGGTCTCTGTCAAAAGCACATTCCTACAGCGAAGCTGTGGCTGGCAGAGCTCTACACAAAAAGACCTAGGGTATAAATGACTTTATTTTAGTAACTGCTCTCCAGGCCATGAATTTTTATGGCATGCTCTGGAACCTCTCCCTGATAATTATAAGGGTACATCCCAGATGCTGTTCTGAAATGGGGGACACCCTTTCTTTCCACACGTGGTAGGAGAGTCTTGAACTCTTTTATCCCTTCTGACCACCCTGCACCCCTCCCCCCATTTTTTTTCCTTTGATTCAGTTCAAGAGACCACAGTCCCTGTTTCTTCCCCCAATGTGTGAAGCACAGTTAGAGCCCCAGGAGACAGGCCCCAGGAGTCAGGCACTGTCAGCAAGAGCTGGATGGAATTACGTATCCACACCATGAGTCCTTAGGAACCAGAAATATCACCAGGAAATGAGACACTCATCCAAATGAACATGCTATTCCCTGATTGCTGCCAGCTAATGAGTGAACAGCCTAGGAGTTCAGCCTGGGCCTTTTATGCTGCAGAATGAAGCAGCTTCATTATTATGCTGCTCACAGGCTTCACTGAGGGCACCCTAAATGACAGTGCTAACAAATCAGCGTAATGCAGGTATGGAGAAAACTTACACAGGTGAACGTAGCATACTTTAGAAAGCTCTCTGTACGTTTCTACAGCCACCTTTACCTGTGTAAAGGTTCCCCCAGCCTGCCAAGGAAGGACTCTGCATGCACAGAGCGTGTGTGTGGAGCTGGGGGTCCCACATACTCAGGCTGTTTGCAGACCCCACTTACAGCTGCCCGTTTTTCTCCGTATAGAAGCGCACTGACTTTATGGTGGCGACGACAACAATCATACAAAGGGTGACAGGCACAAAGAGCATGATTACATGCTTTGCTCCATATTTCAGAGTCAGTTCCTCCTCTTCGTTTTCCAGGGTGCTTTCTCTCACTGGAACACCTGAGCCAGACATTTCTCCACCGGCAATATTGTTTGGGCCACGGCTGCTACCTGCTCGCCTCTTCTGAAAAGAAATATTAGCAAATATGTAAGATGGTTTTTTTGTGTTCAAATCTTTATTTTATCGTATCTCATGAGGCTGCTGTAGGCCACCACAGCATAGCAGCTGTGTCCTAATAGAAAGTACCAGCTGAACAATACAATTAGAAATTCCATTGCAAACAGGTTGCAATGGAGTTGTTAAACCAAAACCACAAATATCTAAGAACCTCTTCAAGTGCAAATACACAGATGGACACATGAACATGAAGATGCCCAGAACGGGGTAGAAGAAATGTCATCTGAGGTGGCATAAGCTTGATATGTTCCTCCCCTCCCAGCAATGCTGTGCTTGCTTTATCCTGCTGCTTTGCTGGCAGCTGGACTAGATTCTGTTCTAACATTAGCTGCATCTGACCAGAGCGGACAAAGGATGTCTGGCCAAACAAGAAGGCTAAAAAGGATATCCTGCAAGAGTCGTATGTGCTCAGGTCCTGATTAAAAGCCTGTATCTTTACCAAAAGGAAGGAAAAGGGAGGAGTATATATGGAAATAAAAATGGGGAAAAAGTCATAGTGGAGGAAATGGCAACAGGCAGTGCTGCTGTTGGCTGAGAGTGACACCAGGGAAACAACACTGCCCAAGGCCAATCCTAGAAGCCAGTCTGGTAGTAGGGATTGAGGGGTAGCAGGACCACATCTGTCTTCACACTCCGTGTCCGCAATCCCCACGATGGACGCACACCTACCCTGTGTGCCTGTGCTTCCCCTGCTTCCGAGGCTTGTAGGCCATCCTGGTAGGAGGGCACTGGAGGGCTCTCTGCAGACATCAGGGATGTTCTCTCATTGCAGGGCTCCTCCTCGCTGTCCGAGTTGTTCATGAACGTGATCATCGCCGCTCTCCACGAGAGCACTCAGGAGGGCACAGCCCAGCACTACTCAGGGCTACAGGGACAAGCAGAGCAGAAGAAAAAAGAACAGTGAACACCACACTGCAAACAGCTGAAAGCCTGAAGAGGAGGCACGACTTCAGCAGGGAGGCTCCAGCACACCATGTAACTCCATCTTCTCTCAAGAGCAGATTTATCTTGCTCTCACCCCAGGCATGGCAATCCATTCAGTTAAAGTCGCTGGGACTTCTGCAGGCAGGGAGATCAGCAAAATGCAGCACTGAAGAAACTCAGTACTTTTTCTTTACCACAGCTTTCACAGTTGCTCCCTCTATTCTCCCTCTCCCATCACCTTGTGTTTCACAAAGGAGGCTTCTCAGCACTCACTGTTTGTCTGGCATGGGGCAAAACTTCGCCTCAAATACTGGCTGCCTGTCAGCAAGCTCAGAGAGCTCAGCTCTTACACAACACTCCCGCGAGCATCAGCACGGAGCAGAAGTTTCTTAGTAACCTGGAGCCTCAGCTTTACATAAGCCACTACTCAGGAGTTACATGCTGCCTTCCTTGTTATGACTGTTTATTAACAAGGTAAGTTTTACTAGCAGTGCTTCTCTTTGCCCATGGACAGGAGAGGTTTGTGTAGCAAGGGAAAGACCTGTCTCCTTAAGGAGCCACTTCTGGGTTTTTCCTTATATTGTCTTGTGAGTAGGCAAAACTACTTGGATGGGGGAGAAAGTGGGGGCTAGAAAAGGTTGGCCTCTTTTCACCTACTGCTGTGCAGAAAAGCAGGCAAAGCAGTGACAGTGCAGAAAGGAAAGGAACAGCTCTCCTTTCTAGACAGCAGAGGGAGAAGGTACACTGCCCTGGATATTGCAGAACAGCCTTAAAATCAGGATTTCAGGAAGTTTTAAATGCAAGTGATAGGAAAATTCTTTTTAGCATTTATTAAGTCAGCTAAACAAAGCAACTGGAGTAATTAACCACTTTCTGATACTCAACCACTTGTCTATAAGCAAAACCATACCTCTAATGCATTGTAAGCAGTTACATCTACCAGAACACCTCTCCTCTACAGAACTTTACCCAAGCTCCTGTGTCTCAGGAAATAAAGGAGGAAGCTGAAGAAGCCACGTGACTTGGACGTAGTCTCTTAAATCTGAATCATGCATTCAAAGCCCAACCAGCACACCCTGCTGTCCTGAGACGTCAGAGTGGATACTTTGAAGATCTGTGAGATATTCTTGCTCCTCACTAAAGAAACTGAAATTCACTTTGGAGGAAGGAAAGAGGGAAGAGTGGGAGATCCCCCTTTCTGTCACAGCCTCCTCAGCACATCTGCACCTTCAAGAAATTTTAGATCAGCTCAATCTACCCAAGTGAAACATTTTTCAGTCATCTGCTCCTCCCCTGCCTTCTCTTGCTTTTTCATATCATTTTGTTCCTCTTTTGGTGATAATAGTGGTACAGTTATGGGAAACAAAAGCAGGGCTAGCCCTCACACCATGTCTGTCAGCTTCATAGTAATCCCGTGTTCTTACTGAGTGAGCTGCTTAACACTTGTGTGCTTATTTCTTACAGACAGCAAAAATCTCCTCCCTGAGTGCTTAACACACTCTTCTGACTGAGCACAGGAATGCTCACAATTCACACCTGGGATACTGGACTCTGGTTCAGTTCTAGGATTTAGTTCTTTAAAGAAGTTGGGTATATAAGGTCATTCAATCATGACATACTTCTGGATAACGAACAGGATAAGTTACGCATGCCATGGGATCTGTGACCTATGGAATTTAAATAACTCTCAAAACCTTCTGTCCATGTCAGAGACCAGGGAGGAAATAAATACAGATTTACTCTCTGATAGTTTGGGACCAATATTTGGGTTTTAACCACCCGATGAAAATACTAAAGAACTTTTTCTCACATTATTTAAGAAATCATTTCTGCTACATAAAAAGAACAATTCTACAGAGGATTTAAAAGGGGCAGCCAATTACCCTACTTTCAACACCCTAGTTATGCCCACTGGAGGAGTTAAACCAATTGCAAAACCACTGTGCCAATTACTAACCTTCACAATTACATGGAAAAAAATAAACTCCCGTTGAAATACAGCCAGTTTTAAGGACATTTTCTCCTTTGCTCCCCCAACAAGGATACGGACAGGCAAAGATGCAGTGGTCAGCAAGAAGATTCAGACCTGAAGACTTCACTGTCCCTTGTTTACGCAGCCATGGTTTCAGTGATGGTTGGCACAAACATCCCAATGAATCCAAGATTTTACAGGAACTCCTGTGGCAGACACCATAGCCACAGCTACTTTAGATTGACCTAAACTGTCCTGCCAAAGGGCTTGTCCCACCATTCTCCATCTCCCRCCCCAAGTGCTCCTCAGCTGCGTAGTGCTTTTGAAAAGCCAGTAAGGCACCTGTTTCCCTTTGCTGTCACWGAGCCAGGTCCCAGCAGGGCTGGCTCTGAGAGCGGCTATGGGAGCAGCTCCAGTGGCAGTGCCCACACCACAGAAAGGGAGCACTGTGCTTCCCCTTCCAGTAGGGTCGAGCCTTAAGGTGACAAGCCCTCTGCGCCCCCATAGACAAGCAGCCCACCCTCACCTCAGGTCTGGAACACCCATGGCTCTGTGGCTGTTATCTAAGCAGGGTCCTTGGATATATGGTTTACAGAGGCAGAACACTGGCCCTCCCCCTCCAGCCCACCAGAGGCCCAGCAGGGATTTTGTCTAATGCCACTATTTATTCATCAGAGGTGCACTTTGAACCAAGGCTGTGCTGGCTGCCAGAGAGAGCTGTGGTTTAAGCAGTCTGTCCTCCAGGGGAGGAAGGACCAGCCTGGTCACTCCCACACAGATACCCAACACGACAGCCCCGTTTGGGCTGAGCAGAGGGAAAGAAGGCCTCTGCCCTGGGGCTTGCTTGACAAACAAAGAGGTACAGAGCACCAGGCAACTAAGACAGGGGTTCCACAAAGCTACACTGTTTTCTGGTATCATTCCACTACTTAAACTAAGGAAAAGGGCCTTGTGGAGATCTGCCTGCCAAAGAATGCTGCATACACCATAATGGAAAACACGGGAGCCTTCTTTCCTAGTTGTGCACATTGACTGTTTTTCTGCTCTGAAGAAGGGGGAAGGACAGGTCAGGAATGGAAAACATGGAACACTGAGACAAATGTAAGCTGTATCTGTATTCACAAAAAGCTTTAGAGCATGGTCTGCCAAATACATTAAACAATGTCCCARTCCATCATCAAACTGATGCATTAAGTTGTATAAGGCAAGGTTCTCCTCTCTGCCTCTCAAACCGCCAGGTCCCATTCAAAAAATCATAGTGTTTAAGAGCCAAAAGACCCAACTCTCAAAACCGTATGGCAGAATTGAAAGCGGACAAAAACTAGGTCAGTAGTAAGTGCTTCTTATAACAGAGTAGCCAAGGTGGGAATACAGTTACTCCTGCTTTACAACAGTCTTGTGAAGCCTAAAGGAAAGCAGGAGTCACCCATTCTCTTTCTAGATGTCCTTCATGCAAGAGACTTCTTTCCCCAGCTGCAATAAATCAGCTTTATGGATTTTGATTAAACTGGGCCAGTTCACTAAGATCTAGCCTCAGTTTGCCTTTTATTTTCATGCTGCAAACAATAAATCCTTTGCTTTGCATTTCATCCATCACAAATAATACCACTACAATATACAGCACAGAACAGCTGCCAGAATATTTAATTATCCACTCGAGAGTTAAAATTCCTGCTTATACATATTGTTCTCTTTGATGGCAATTAGATGAAGAGAATTGTTTTTTCTTTGCTATATTTAGATCAAGAGAAAGCTTTGGGATGATACTGACAGCCTGATGTTCTCCTAAGTTTTGGCTGCAGCAACCATTGCTGTTGGTAAATATGAAGAGAAGGAAATAAACTTTTAAGAAATCCTAAGTGGTGCAACCAAAATGAGGAAAGATTTCCAGGTTCCTGCCAATTAATAAAGTCAGAACAGGCAYGCTGTTAAAATGGCAGAGGACTTGGAACACATCTCAGTGTGCAAATACCATTCACCTTCAGCCCCAGGGCACAAAAATAACAAAACACAAGATGCTATGGGAAGTTGTAAAGACTTGTAGCTTTCTTTCTCCRTTTTGGCTGAACTAGCACTGCTTGCTTCTGTCCCACAAGAAAGGCACAACACGTAGCCCCAAAGGGCAATTCTGCTGGCAGAGCTGAAATCAGACCCTACCCAAGAGGGTCAGAAGTGCCAACACTGAGCCCAAATACTCTATCAGCCAACTCCCTGTCACAGCATAATGGCACCACAGCCCTGCAGAACTACTTACACCAGTAAAACCTCAAAGCCTGGGACACACTTCACAGATGGGAACAGCTACTCGTGTTTGTCCCAGTACTGCTGAGGACATCGGAGCCAGCAAGGGCTGGAGGTGACACTTTGGGGACACCCAAGGACACCTGTGTTGGGCTGAGTTCCTGTGTCCTACCCGAGTGGCTGCTTTCCCCTGGGGCCCCCTACGGGCTGCTGGCAGCACACAGGTTCACACTGGGACTGGGTCTGCTTCCCTGTTCATCCAAGAGCATGGACAGCCCGGCCGGAGGCAGAGACAGCAAACACCTACATTAAAGGAAAGGGTGAGGGGAAGAAAAAGACACCCCCCGCCCCTTGCCAGCCAGAGATTTTGCAGGAGGCCAGAGGAGACCCTGCTCCCATGCAGATGTTCTTGCTCCCGAGCTGCCCTTTTTAACGCTCAAGAATCTCTCTGCCGCTGAAGGTGTGCCGGAGGCACTTCCAAATGAAATCCSGGATGGCAGGAATGCCGCCACCGCCCAGGAGAAATAGGTATACATATATTTTACGCACATATATACACATGTAAATACATAATTTTTTATATTTATATACTACGCACCTATATAAGAACACATATATSTACGTATATACACACACACGGATACATGCGGCTCCGGGAGCGCGGCGACCCCGAAACCCCGCGCGAACGGGGGCCGTTGGGCAGGCCCGTCCCGCCCCATCCATAGCCCGGTCGAACATCGCAATCCCTGTCCCTGTCTCGCATCCAGGTCCCGCGCCCCCGCCGGCCCCGCTGTTTACCTGCTCCCGGCACGGCACGCGCCCCCCGCCGCTCCCATTGGCTCCCGCCCCACCGGCGGCCGGGGACGGACGGCGCGCGTGCCCATTGGTCGCAACAGTTGTCGCTCACCTTGTGACCCCGCCTACAAGCCACTCTCCTCCAATAAGAGAGAAGAACATGAAGAGAGTCGGCCAATAGGAACGCGGCTGTCCCCGCCCTCCCGCTGCGCGGTGATAGCCTGTGAGGTGGCGGCGCCGCCATAGTGGGGCGGGTGCGGGCGGTGACYGGGTCTCGGGTCACACGGCGGCGTAGGATGGCTGGAGTTGGAAGGGACGTTAAAGGTCGTCCAGTTCCAACTCCCTGCCGTGGGCAGGGACACCTTCCACTAAACCAGGTTGCTCAGAGCCCTGTCGAGCATGTCCTTGAACACTTCCAGGGATGGGGCGTCCACAGCTTCTCTGGGCAACCCGTGCCAGTGCTTCACCACCCTCACAGTAAAGAACTTCCTCCTAATATCTAATTTAAACCTACTCTCTTAAAGTCTGAATCCATTCCTTCTTGTCCTGTCACTACATGCTSTTGTAAAATGTCCATTTCTGTCTTTCTTGTAGACTCCCTTCAAGTGCTGCAAGGCTTAAATGCTTATCAATGCCTCTCTTCAGTAAATTAAAAGATATGCAAGCGTGCAGATCCTGGTGGAAATAAAGGGGATTATAATAAGGGGGAAGCGTGGAGAAGTAAATGGAGAAACCAGAGGAAATGACCAAAGAATAGTTCYGCTGGGGTTGTGTCTGACCCCTGTTCAGTTTATAGATTAGAGGGGTGAAAGGAAAATTACAATTTCACCCTATTTGCAATGGGTGTGGGGAGTTTGTATTTTCAGAGTGTAAGCGTTTTTGTTTAAAATTTTTTAAAAAATAGCATGATGGTAAGCAAGATAATCCTGTAGATAGATGAAATTGTTCTTCAGTCGGCACACAAACCACTCCTGCCTCTGTTCCCATTSCTTTTATCAAGCAGCAAAGTGAAATTAAGATTCTGGCAGCTGTGAGCAGTCTTGCTCATCATCTGTGGGGGCAGAGACATGAACYGGAGTCATGGCAATTTCCCTCTGCTGCTGTTGTCGTTTAAGGAAGAACCTCAGGCACAGACACACAGAATATTTACAGCAGAGACTCACACTCCTGTTTGCTCCCTGCCACCCATGATYGTCTTGCATACAAAAGGAATGAAGGGTAAAATGGTAATGAAGGAGACATGAGGTATGATACGTGAGCTGCCCTGCTATATATCACGACAAAATGGAATCTTTTGCAGATTCCAAGTCTAAGTTGACCATTACATTTTTTTYCCCTGAATTTCCTGCACAATATCAGTGACAAGTGGTACACCTTCCTTGTACCTGTAATCCTTATTTTGAGCACACAGGAATAAGTTACATGTCAAATTCTTTAGAGCCCCAGAGAGCTGCCTATCCCGGCTGGCCTTTGCCAAGGTCTAGGAAAGTCAGTCTGGGGAAATAGCTGAACTCTGTGCTCGGCTGTGTTCTTCCCTAGCCAAGAGCTCTTTGCTATCAGAGCTCTTTCTAACAGGTTTCCCTCAAAGGCTGTGTCTACCTTTGGTCTTTGTGCTGAGCTGTTGAGTTCCTTTTCACTAAACACTTGATCCAGCTGGAGTTTTTTTAATGGGAATTTTTCTGATGCTTTGAATCCTTCACACAGTTTATGCTGAGCTGCTTTGTTAAGTTTAATATTAGCAGAAGGAACCATTTTGGTTGCACTCAGGTTTTCCGCAACTGACAATCATTTTGCGCCCCTTTAGTTTTACATGGAGCATATGTATTTGGGATAATAGTAAAAATATTTATCTGTTTTAAAACATTTTACAACTTCAAAGCCAAAGCATTGACAGTCTGAACTTTGCTCTTCACCTCACTGGCAGCTGTCAGTCCAGCTGAGCCTGCCATAGATCTGTGCAGGAGATAGGGAAATTGTTCTTAAGGCTCCTACTTCTAGGGGCTGAAGGGATGGGAACTGGTTTTACAAGCCCAGTTGCCCTTCATCAGCAGCTTTAGRAGCTAAACTTGCAGCTTTTTGTATCTCTTAAAAGAGCTGCTCTGCTGTGTGAAGGGCTTGGGAAGAAGATTCCATTAACTACACAGGTGTCTATTCAGGTCTCTGGCTGAAATTTAGAGACAATCTGGCAAAGGGTTTTAAGGAAAATTGCATGTACTGCAACCTTCATGGAAGCACAAGAACAGGTGGCACTGGGGCCACGGGTGTGTGAAACTCAGCTGTCTTTCTGAGAATGCACATCCTGCCTGCCTCCTTTGTAGCTTTCAGAGGAAAAAATCTGTCTTAGCTCGGTGTTTCTCTTCTGTACCCTAAAGTGGGTAATAGGAAGACAAAGAGTTGTTTTGGTCTCTCCATCGATGAGTGTTACTTCCTTGCAGCTCTCAGTCAGAATGCCCCTTCACATGTTTTTTCCTAGCTGCATCACATGGGAAGCATCTGACCTGAGAGCAAGTTAACAGGCTTTTTGAGCAAAGCCTCACKCTGTATCATATGGACATCAAAAACATTTCTGCTGTTTTTCTTTTTTTCTTAACAGATCTGTGCAATCACTTCCTTGAAGGATCTCTCACAGATAATGTAAAGCGTGCCCATTCCTAGGGAAGCCACGTGCCCAGCTGCATCACGGCTTCATGACTTGGGAGGTCAGTGTCTCTCGCCAGGCTGGTGGTTGTTCTGAAGTACACAGGGACGTTCTCTGGGATTGCCCTCCTGTGCTCCGTTTTGGCACTGAGACGTTTATGGTAGGAAATCTCAGGGAGTGTTTGGTCATAAACTGTTGCAACCCTCCAAAGATATCCAAGGAATTGTGACTGTTTTATTTCAGGAGAGGTAAATAATACCCGGAAATAGGACTACCGACACAAATCCAAACAGAGATGCTCCCTTGGCTTTCGAATGGAAACAGACGTGACGCCATCTGTCAAAATAACATTAAAGCCTCTCGCACAGAAGATACGAATAGGGTCAGGCCCAGCACATCTGAGTTTTGTGCTGGAATAGACAGTACTTTCCAGGAGCCTTGCTCAGTTTGTTCCACTCTGTAGGTCTGCAGTCCCTCAAGGAAAGGTCATTCCTGAATACCAAAGCAAACATTTTTCTTATAACTGAACGAGATCTGCTCATTCATGAGAGAACTTAGCAAGCAGCTGGGGCTCATGACGGAGTGCCACCTGGGGGCAGGAATCCTACATTGGTATCACACTTGGATGTGGATTCTTAAAGAGTGTTCCCACATTGGTGTATCCCTGATGCCTCAGATCCAACCAGACAGTTCAGAGTTAAGCTCCAGTACGGAAAAGTGTGGTATATCCTTCTGTCTAAAMCAGAGCTAAGTACAGACCAAAGTCCGCCAGACTGCAAACTATGGATCTGACCCTTGGAAGCACACCTCCACTGAAAGGGGATACTAATGAGTTGTGTCATGAATGTTCATTCAGTACATGTCCCCTGTGGTGTTGCACAGACCCGAGATCATCTCGTGGCCCATTCCTTCCAGGTCTACAGCATCACAGAAGCTGTGTAGGTGGCTTCTTTCTAATGGAAGTAGAAATGAACTAAATACGAGACCGTCTCAAAACAGACAAGGCCAAGGTGGTGGGAAGGGAACGGGAATTAAATCTGGCGAAGTGTGCGGTCACAGAGCAGTCAGTGATGCATCCAAATCAACGGCATGCCACTGAAGTCTTGCTTTTAAGCACAGGTCCTTGGCAGTGCCATCAAGCAGGAGCAGGACTGCCCCAGTGGGAGTGCCCTGTGCCTGCCTGGGAGCAGAGCTCCTGCTGCCAGGGTGCCCTCTGGGCCACTGTCCTCAGATAGCTTCTCCTGCCTCCTTAGATACAAGTTTTGTACAGTTTTCCTAAAGAATCAAATTTCCCTTTAGGAGACAAATGCACCAGCCTGAAGAGCAGTATTATGCCTTTAAGGTTGTTGGTATCTCTTTGGCTTTTCAGATCTTGGGACGAATCCGTCAGGCAGTCCCAGACGCCAAGCAATTAGCAGACCTCTTCATGTGACTTGGAAAACTGTGAGTTAACACTGCTCTGCTCTGTTTGAAGTCAGTGACAAATCAACAGTGACTCTAACTGAAATGAGGTCAGTCCTGCGAAGAAGGAAAGTAAGTGTCTAACATCTTTTTAAAATGCACATGACAAGCTAAAAAAAAAGACAGAGAATAAAAGTTCTTCATAAGGTTCGTCATAACTGCACACATGAACTGTAGAATTAAATTGGGCCTGTTGGTGGCCATGGTGAGGGGGACATGAGTAAGCAATGTGAGTTATACATTCATATTCAAACAAATCCTTCCCGGTTTCATCCGAAGGAGATTCCTCCTCCCCAAACTGCGAAGGAGCGTCTCGCTGTGCCCACTAGGGGACAGAGCTCTGCCGCGTACATCGCTCTCCTCGGGAGCGGCATGAGCTCCAGCCCCGGGACGCTCTGGGATAAGCCTTTGAGGGGATTTTTAGCGTAATCACATCCCTGCGAAATACATTCTCTGCTCGTATAGCTCTCTCTGGAGAATGTATCTGTTAAATGACTCATGTTGCGAAACTCCTGACACTACCAGAACAACTGATTTGAAGCCACATTATTTGCTGAATTCCATCTCTCTGGTCAGGACTCACATTCAGCCCAGCTTGTCTCCCCTGGCACAGTTGTATCATGAGCAGTGTACCCACTGCTAGAGCTACAACTGTAGCAGCAATGGCAAGAAAACTGAGAGAATGTAGGCAAAAATGTATTTTTCACTCCCCTAAGGGGCAAGGGCAAAAGCATTGTATTTTGACTTTTGTTTAAAAAAAGGTGCAAGGTTTAGTGCTTTATGTTTCTGAATTCACTTATGTACTCATGTTAAGCAGCAGTTTTCCAGAGTCCATTGTCATAGCTCTGCAAGTTTTTCTGCACAGAAGCACTTAGAATAGTTTATCTTAGTAACTTCTAAAGTAAATTAGAGAAGTTTGTTTTAAACTCTTTACCCTTCAGCAGGAGTGGCAATTCCTAAAATAGCTTTTACTGGCATTTAATTTATTTAACTTTGCATTAACACCATTTAATCAAGCCTTAAATTAGGTTTTGAATGAACTTAGTTAAACTGGATCAAGCTAGTTTGATTCTCAATTATGCAGTAACAGAAGAGTTTATTACATATTAAGATAAATAGGAGAATTTATACAGGGATTTTCTACTGATCAAATAAAGCAGGTTAAAGGCAAATCTACAGTTAAACCACAGTTAAACTGTGGCTTTTCAAAACCATGAGGCTTTCTTTTTCCTCTTGTACAATGAAACTGTAAGTTGAAGAAAAAACCAAAGTATTTCTTTTCTATATCAAAGACATTCAAGCATTAATCTCAAATTAAGGAAATAACAGTAACTAGTACACCTCATCATTTTCTTTATAACTTCCCTCCCCTTTTTCACATCTGACAAGCATCAATTGCTTCAAGAAGAATTTCAGAAGTTAATTATTTTAAAATTCTGCAAGGTATTGCACTTTGCTGATGAATAATACTTCTCATCTGTAACTTTTTGTAAGCACAGTTAAGCACACCTTTATTTCCATTCCATTGCCATATTTCATCCAAGTCACCTTGGTGTTCCCATACATCTCACGAATGTTTTCCCATAACATTAATGCAGGTTTCCAGGGCACCAAAACTTTTCAGGCAGTATGAGAGACACTCATCCKTGGTCAAAAACTGTCTTCATGAAACACAGTCATACTGCAGCTCTCACAAACAGGCTGAGTTGACTGTTGGGGGTGGATAAACTCTATTRTTTGTTCATATCTGAATTTGTCTCCTAAAGCCTGTGTAGAGCCTGGAGATCATTTCAGCCAGGGTTGGGTTGAAGTACAGCTGCTATTTAACAGCTCACAAACTGACATAAAATAGTCAAGGAGAGAGAAATGAAAGAGAACATCACAGATATTGACATTGTCAAGGTGAAGTTAGCCTGTCAAAAAGTCATTATTCAACAGAGAATTACAGAGATGAGTACACTGCAAAAAAATAAAATAACAAACATTCATTTGAATGCAAGCTACAGGTTTTCCAAAATGTCTGTGGTATCTGCGGAGGTGTATTGGCTTTTTCCCAAATCCACATCAGGAACTGGATATTGTACAAACAGAAGCAGTGTGGGCTTAATATATGGAAGGTGGGAAAACAGCAGACAGGAGAATGCACTGTGTAAGAATGCAAAGTGAACACCTGAGCAGAGGGAGGTGTGGCCCCAGAATTTGGATCAGTGCTCAGTGATGCAGTCTGAATTTCCAACTGCAAAGTAGCCGTGAGAAAATCTAGACCTGCGTCAGGCAGTCAGCTTGGTTTCCTCTTGCTTCAGTCAGGAGCTTTTCCATGCTTGAAATCCTTGCTAAAAGAATGCCACCACTCTGTGGACACGTTGCCTGACAGTCACCAAGCAGCTCAACTCCAGCATCTGTGCTGTCACTGAAGCAGCGTAAAACTCAGCAAGACAGAGGGTAGGTGTAGTGCTGTCAGAAGAGCTGCAATAGCCATATCCAAAAGAAAAAATTACAGTCCTTCATGGCATGTAGGGAAGATGCACTTTCCTCATCTACCCTATGAAGTCAGATGAGTTTACTCATACAAATGTCAGGAAAAAGCAAATGCAACTCCACAGGTACCTCCATGTTATTTGTGGACAGCTTGTATTCCAATGTGAATACAAAAGCTGTGATAAGTAACATCCAAATCAGATACATTATTTTAAAAGAAGATTCTTTCACTATAATTTAGAAAAGGAAACATTAATGGTGGTGACTTTCTGTATGAGCTAGAGTAGCATGTAAGAGACCAACATTTCCCGTCTACTCATCTCAAATGCTGAATCTGAGACACTTTGGACCTCGTTTTTATATTTTTTATGTGCTGAGCAGACAATATTCCACACTTGTGCAAGTCATGAAGTTCATGAAAGTCGTGGCTTTCATTAAGGAAACCAGACTGGTTTCCTTTTAGACGTGCAGAWATTGAGACACCCAAAATCACTGGCCAGTTTTTAAAATGTTGGTCTTGACCTTTCCCTGTCTTGATTTTCCCATCTGCATGGGAAAGATGATCATCCTCCCAAGTGAAAAGTGCTGCCAGGCAGCCCCTCCAGGGAGGGGGTAGCAAAGTGCTATGTTGTTCGTGGAGATGAGCAATGCCCACTGTACTGCACACAATGCCAACACTTAGATCATCTCTCACCCACCTCTGCTTTCCTCCCTAATCTGTTTATTGCAACATGTATACAGGAGGTTCCATAACAACAGGAGAGTCATTTAATTCTTCCACCCAGCGCAGCTATTTTAGAAGCCCGTTAAAACATTTCACCTCCTAAAGTAATTTCTTGTCTCAGACAGCCGCTGTGACACTTCTTATAAACTCAACACCTACTCTGCTTATTCAGGGAAGATTCCTTGTGAGTGCTAAATCAAGTCTAGACATCAGATCCTGAGCTGCAGTAAAAACACCCAATGCCACAGCAGATGCACTTGGCAGGTGATGACAGAGGAGTGCTCCTAGACCTTGAAAAGATGAACTTGTTCCCACTACAGAGGTTCTATCTGAACACAGAACCTCTGTTGGATTCTAATCCCAGTGCTAAGATAATGTGCCTAATGGCCTCTGAAGAGCTACCTTGTGCACATCAAGGGAATCAGCACTTCTGAGAGCCTTTGGCYGCCAGAACCAGAGTAGCTTTGCTGCAGAAAGGAAGTGGAAGTGGGAGATTTGAGCAGGAAGGAGAGAAGAGCTTGGGCACTGATTTAGAATACTCATAGTCCAGGCTGGCTTCCCAATTCCTGCACAGACTAACTAAATATTCATAGAGATAAGAACCTTTCTGAGGTGTGACTTAGAGAGTAAACTCTTGGACAGAGAGACTCTTGCATGTTATATACACATGCTTTTCACTTATGTTTATGAGATTCTGACTCATAAGGTAATTTGAATAAATTTTGAGTTGGGTGGCTGAGCCAAATAATTCAGAGTTGGGCTGAAATCAGTTTGAACTCATCCATAGTAGAGATATATGGATTTTATTTGCATTCACAAGAAAAACTGTAAAATGTTGCTCTGGTTTATGGAACATACTTTATTCAACACAAAATGAAATCTTTCCTTCTTATAGTGAAAAAAAAAGTTAAATAGTAGATTAACATTATAAAATAGCTGACGGTAGTGGCCACCTCACAAGCACTCATGTAGGCAGTGTAAAACCCACATCTGAAAGGATGTGACCCACATCTCTCATTTCTCACAGAAGCATCTTCTCAAAGCTGTTCTACATCCACCAGATTTAGTCAAAGGGAGGAACTCTGTCTAATGTTGTGATCTATTTTGATCTTGTTGGAAAGCCAATAAATTTCTGACCTGCTGAAATAGTTCCTTCCTATGTTAACAACATTAACGTGATTTTTGGTTCAGTCAAACTATACTGCAAAGTTGATGGACAGTTAATTATTTTAAACGTGCTGAAAGAGGTCACTTCTCATCATTACTCTTTGTGATTTATTTGAATTATTCAATGGAGTCCTATAAACAGGATATAATCTTCTATTGAAATCTATAGAGTGGGAAAAGCATACAAAAGATACCTGTCTCCTGTGTACTTTTATAGAAGGACTTATAGTGATGGGAGCCTTTTTGCTGTAAAATAGTTCCTGTGAAGTCTGAAATAAGGATAAGTTGACTCATGCAAGAAAAATTGAATCATAAAGAATAGCTACTTAAACATACACAGCAAYGAACCCACACACCTTCATTAGTGTCTGCAAATTGTAAAATTTACTCTAAACACCACCAGAATTGACCAATCCCCACCAATGGAGAAAGAACAGCTAAAAAGAGAAAGAAAGAATGGCAGATGGGATAAAGAATTGATAATACAAAACCTTCTAACTCTTCTGCCTTCAAAACGAAGACTTTTTTGGAGTTCTGCAGTCCAGTTTATGCCAGATGYCCTGAGAAAATGCATCACATTTTTGAATACGGATCACGGTGCAACATAGAATTCKAAACAAATACTTGCAGGGTTGCATTGCCCATCTCATCCCAGAAAACAATGCATCTTTCTTCATCTTTTCCTAATGTTCTTCTGTGTTTCTTTGTTCTTTTGTCATCCTAATTCAGGTTCTGTCCTGCCAGATGCTGAGCTCACTGTAGTGCTTGTGCTGCCAAGTGCTGAGTGCCCTTGAAGTCATTGTTCACAGGGTCTCTGTTTTCCTTGGTTTCCCAAGGTTTCCTGATGGCCAGCAATGTTATATGGTGATAAACAATAGTATGAGCTGTTCTTCAGAAGGAGAGAGAGAAAGAGGAGGGAGAGAAGGAAGGAAGAAAGAAAAGAAGGAAAGAAGGGAGAAAGGAAGAAGAAGGGTGAGGGGGAACAAAGCGAGGGAAGGAATGGAAAGGGAATTAATGGCTTCCTGAACAGTACTTGTTCTGGCGAATCCCAGGGGCGCTGATCCATGCCAGTGTTGAGCATTCAGCAGTCACCAAGCACTGAACCATAATGTGTCATTTCCAGTGTGCCATAAAAGCATATCCACTCACAATGGAGACAAGAAGGAGTGTGTGACTCCTGCAGAGCAGCTGTGCAGCTTTGCCAGCTGCAATGCTGTCATTACACCCAGATGTAATGTAGGATGGACAGGAGAACCCCAAACCTGTTCCTTGCAGCCCCTCTCCCTTAGTCTGACCTGAGGGGAGGAAGAGGCACTGACTCACCAGSATCTACAAGTGATACATTTTATGGGAATGGCCTTTGCTGCTGGTGCAGCTACTGGATTAGCCATGAGCTGCCCTTTTTCTGGGTTTTGCTGAGCACACCACTAGTGCCTGGGGCCTTTGGCTTCCTTGGGCTGGAGCAAACCAGTTCATCTCCCTGTAAGCAGCCCCTCGGAGTATAGAGACTGGAGAGACAGGACAAGACAACTAGAAAAAGGTTATCATTGTGTGGTGAAGTACCAGATGGAGTTGGACACTAAGTTTTCTGCGGAGTTGTGGTGATAAGAGATCATTCTCCTTCACAGAAACTGTTCCTACCATAGGCTGCATATCTGGACTTCTCCTCAGGCAGCCTTCCTTCAAATCTAGGTCTGGTGAGATGCAGCGGGAGCTGTGGTTTTTACACCATTTACAGGTTCATGGCAGGTGGTGTAATCTCTCTTGAAATAGGGGTTGTGATACAGGAGTAACTAAAAAATGCAGAGGAGACAAGTTAGTTGTCATCATTTCCAAACCAAGAAAGACAAGGCTGTGATAACTAAACATTTGATTAAAAAAAAGACAAAGGTGGATATTAAAAAGGCTCCTTAGGGAGCCTTTACATCTCAAGTTCAGGCTCTTAAAATATAGTTCCGTTAAGTTATAACCCTCCCTGTGTTTTTGTCATTTGGGAGCAGAGAAGTGTAGAATTTTCCAAAGCATCAAAATTGATGTAGAAACACAAATATCAATTGTTTTCAGCCACTTCAATGTGGAATGACTTTGTATGTACTAATATGATGCTAACGTATCTTGTCAGCATTCAGCAGATGCTACAAGAAAATTTAAATTTTTGGTACAGCAAGATACAGATCAAGTGCAAAAAAAGCACAATATGATGACACTATATTTCCATTTCCTGGGCTCAAAGTAATCAGAAATAACCAAAACCTATTTTTTCAGTACTTCTGCTGCTGAGAAATACTGTGTCAAGATTTGCTGAGAACAACCAGAGAGAAAAAATCAGGACACTCACTCCCATCCTCATCTCCTACCTTGTAAAGGCTTAATGTATATGTACCTACATCTGTCCTACCAGACATCCCAAGAGTTATTTCATGCGCAGAGGAACTGATTTACCTTGCCAAAAGCAGAACCTGCTGCTGTCACTGCTTGAAGTTTGTCAGGTGAGGCAGATACTGGAGAATCCCCTTCCATTTTGCTGAATCCATGAAGATTAAGCTGACAAATGAACATTTGCACAGACTCCGTTTCAAATATTTGCAGAAGTCCTCTCCTTCCCAGCACTTTATTTTTGAAGAATTCTTCAGCAACCACTATGCAGTTTCCAGCGTCACTCCACCAAATTGACTGGAACCAAACGCTCCCAACAAATTTCCAGAGTTTCTTCAGGGAAAAGGGGGATGAAAAGCTTTGCCAGCGCTCTSCTCAAAAAAAATTAGCACCTCTGCTCGTGGCCTCGGGTTGATCTGGCAAAACTCAATGAGCTTTTTTTTCTAGTAGAGGTGCAAAGGGAGCAGCAGCAGCAGCTTTTCTATCACATACTGGAGGGAAAGGAGAAGTAGAGACTGCCAACTCAACTGCCTTGTCTGGAACAGAAACTCAAGATGTTTCTGAGCAAGAAGGCTCCATTTTCAATCTGTTTTCTTGATTTGACTAAAATTTCCAGCTGTGGCCCTTTACCTGACCAGCCAGGCTTTGTCCTTCTAGATAAGATGCAGGAAGAAGAGCAATGGTGCCGCTGCCTGAGCAGCTCAGCTGATAGTTCTCAAATGTCACCACAACACCCATGCTCACACCACAGCGTGGCCTCTGTCTTTTGACAAAATGAAGCAGGCGCAGAAGAAGTTGCTAAATCACAGTGGTTGCTTTTCATCTCTAAAGCTGCAGATGTTTTGAGTGAAGGGTCAGGAAGTAAATAAAACTGTGTTTGCATTTCTTAAGTCCTGAAAGGTCAGTGCTGCATGCAATTGACTCTGGGAGTTGGTCTCCCAGGAGGAAGAGGGTAGGTGTTAGGAATAGCAATGCCTCAAACTTGAACTTTTTCAGCTGGGCACCTTTCACCCATGCAGGAATGTTTGTACACTTTTTGTTCTGGTGGTGAAGCTCCTGCTTCACTGCCTGGGCAAAGAGCTTTGAGCAGCAGAGCTGGGACTGCAGCCACCACCTGACTGCTGTGCTTGTGCGGCTTCTTCTCTTCTGGGCATGGCTTCCCCTTCTCCATGTGGCACCCTGACTGGCACCTTCTGGCCTCCTTTTTACCTGTGGATTCTCCAGCTAAGCAGTAATGCTGAAGAAAACAGAAATCTATTTCCTGTGTCTCACCATGTCTTCTGTAGAATAACCTGTGCTCTGTGGTTTCATTAGCACTGCTTCAGGTACTGAGGTGATGCTCTCAGCTTTCAGCAGCACCTCAGTGGCTGCTCCATAGGATTAACTGTAAGTAAAAGGTTGTTTAAGTACATTTTCAAAATGAAATAAACAGGAGCTACTCATTCCAGCCCTTTCTTGGGTTGACTTTTTTTAATTTGGTTTTTACCCTTGGGAACCCAACCAGCAAAAGCAATGATCCTCTACTGAGGTTTTAAATTCAACCCTCTCTGCAGGACTGGGTTGTTTTCCAGTAAAGGCAAAATTTGATGGAGTGCCTGTAGGAGTCAGTGATTCCTTTCCCTTCAGCATTTGGATCTGACTCTGGGAGTTTTATGAAACACTAACAGCAGTGTGAGGACAATGAACGTGAGCCCAAGAAGTACTGGAATACAGGCAGAGCTAATAAAAGCTGGGAGCTTGGGCAGAGCGAGAAGGGTCTCCTTGAGCTGCCTGAGCACCATGGAAGGCCTGGCCCATACAGACACACAGAGCAAATCATCTGGACTTTGCTATTCACCTGCAGGGAGAAGATATGATGGAAAACAAAGGCTGTCAATGCACGTTCAGAAACTGTGGCAGGGCCAAGCTGAGGCAAGGCTGCTGCAGACAAACAACAAGAGCTCAGACAGTAATTGTGTCAAAGAACAGCCACTCATAGGACAAGTAACGTACCCTGTGTGTTGGTTTGCTGAAGTTCATCATGCAAATGTAACCATGTGAAAACAGGAATGAGGAAAAAGGCTTTAGCTATTTTTAGCTATTTAGCTCTGTCCGTCTCTCTAAATGCAAGAGCCAAGGCCATCCATGCAGCCCCAGGGTGGTCCTGGCTTGGGCTTTTGGGCGAGAAAGCCCTTATTGCTTTCTCTGCTGCTGCTTGCTTGCTCTGTGTTGAATATCACTGTTCCTACTGTTGCSCTCTGTTTTATGCCATAGGCAGGACTGGCCTCACCACTGCCAAATGCTCAGAGCTCTTCCATCTGTAGCTGCAGAGTTACCTATTCATTCATCCTGTTTACACTGCATCGGCTTGCTAAAAAAACGGCTGTCCAGTACGCTTACCTTAAGTGTGGGTGGAAAAAATGATACSTACCCAGTGGAAACTGATTTGAATTCAGCAGATTATTTAGCACCTTGTATGTAAATCCTTGCTTTTGGTCTTTGAATAGTACAAGTGAAAATAGGAAATGTGGAAAAAAGTACTTCCTCAGAAACAGGAGGGATTTTGAACTGAATTTTGGAAGAGAGAACTTGGTAAGTTTCTGTCCCAGAGACAGCTGAATTTCTAGTTTAAATGTAATATATAAGACCTGATTCACAGCCTATTTGAATCAGTAGGTTTTTTTCTTTGGACRTAACAGGGTAACAGGTTAATACACAGGTATAATTTGTGTTTCCTGCTACAGTTGTTAGCCGTTTGGGGATTTTTCATGGATTATCTAAATGTCAGAGAAAGAGCCAAAACTTCTTTCAGGTGTGATGTAATCCATTTTATGTGAGTCTTCCYAGAGACTGATCTGGTTTATTATTCTGGAATTATGATGATTATTTGAAATGTAAGCAAAATTAATTAAAGGCTTTCAAACCCTGCTGATACTCAGAATTGCTGCAATAATTTTGCATTTATTGATGAAAAAGCTCCCATAATTTTAAATGCTTAAGCATATTAGCATAAAATATTTGACTGTAATCTCATCCTTCTGTAATGATTTGGAAAACTGTGTGCTGTAATAGCTATTCCGGATCCATTTGCCYGCAATATAGCTAATGTCTCAATTAAACTAAATCAACCAAAACTCATCAACATTTATGCTCACAAGTGTGTTATGAGCACTTTGAAATGTCTGAAAATTAAAATGAAAAATAAACCATCAGRGTTATTCCAAAACCCACCCATCAAGACTGCCTTGCTAAAGACAGCATTTATCATCAAGAACAGGTTAGACCAGGTGTGGGTTTTTTTAAACCAGTGCTTTGTTTGAGACAGAACTTGACAAAACCCCCAAGCTTTTAGAGAATGCAAGGCCCCACCTTCCTCTTTTACAACTGTACCAGGTAAATGGCTCCAATTTACCCCAAACTTGATGAAAAAAACCCTCTGAGAATCATTTCAGCATTAAGAGTGGGACAGCATAGTTTTGATGGAGAAAAAGATGAGTGTCATTAATCAGGTTTTTTAACAGAAAATGAAGTGCARTATTGCCTTCAGGCGTTATCTATCTCTGGTAAACATGGAAGATGACATCTRTTGAACAACTGCCAGGCAAATTTCATCAACAGCAAATTGTCCTACACTCTTCCTGCAAAGATCATCATCCTTTTTCTGGCCAAAAGCTGATACACATTTTTCCATGTACATGCAATTGAAATGTGTGTTCATATTGACAGCTTGCATCTGAGGAACTCCAACCTCCTTCCATCCATCCTCCATCTGAAACAAAAATCTATTTGTCCGATCACCTTAGGACATTGAAACGGCCCCAGCACTACTTTTCCTCAGAGGGAAAAGGGATGAACCCYTCAGGGCTGTAAGGACTCCCCTGATCCTTGCAGTATATTTTTCTTGGATGCATTGCAACTGTAGGTACTACTAAGAGTCTTGCCATGGAAGTAAATTTTTCCATCAGAGAGCAAACAAGCTGGGAAATATGGGAAAACAGAGGCAAGGAGTGTTACATTTCTGTGGAGAGGCTCAGCTGGCCACCAGCCAGCAAAGCCATCTCTGCAGCTGTTTAGTTAAAAAAAAAAAAGAGAGAGAAATGTAATATTTGATGACAATCTAATGTCAAAGTCCATGACATCACCTGCCTCCAGCTGCTGATTAATCATGTGAAAGAAATTAGTTTGGACATGAGAGAGTGTGAATCTAACTACTGGGACAAATAACTGTGTTCAGAAAGGAAGGAGGAGGAAAGAACTTACTATACGTTTCTCCTCGAGCAGAACTGTCCATCAGTTTGATGGACAGGAGATGAGAAAATGGCATGGGAAGGAACATTAAACCACTGCCAATTTAGAAGTTTCAGTGAGGCTGAGCAGTGAAAGAGTCACTGCTGTGTGTCTCAAGAACTTTGGGAAGGCTTCCTGGGGCACTTACCRCTTCTAGTAACAGGGGCATTTTGTCTCTCATTCTCCTTATCTCGACTTTCAGAAGGGTTCCTAGGAGTTCACAGAACTTGTGTATACTTGTCACTTTCCATCCAGGTTGATTTTTCTGGGASAGGATGGGAATGTGACAGTGCAGGTACTTCAGGGCTTTCAAGCTAGGAGTTGGGAAGTGTAAGAGGCCATGTAAAAATCTCTGCAGGTGAGATCACTGTTTAGGCAGTAAATCTGATGGCTGGCCTTTTGTTAGTTTTTAGAGTTCATCTCCTCCTCTCTGGTAGTCTAAAGCGTGCAAAGGAAAGCCTGCTGCAGCAAAATGGAAGTTGATTTGTAGAAGACCAGAGTTTTACCTGTTACTCTGAAGTCCCTTCCGGTRTGCCTCCAGCAACTATAATGGGATGACACCCATGGGAGAACTGGGCCCAGCTTGCTGAGYAGTAGAGTGATGATGAACTCCATGCTCTGGTTCATCACTGATGCACTACTTTCTTCATTGCTAAGGCAGCCTCCAACCGTCTTTCTTGGAGGTTTCAAGTCTGAGTACACTCATGTGATGTTTCCTCCAAAACCAGGGCTCTGCCTAACTCGACAGGCTCACATCGGATCTGTTCCTGCAAATAATCCAAATTTCCATTTGCCTGACTTCAAAGTGTGTTCCATTCACTGCAATAAATCTCAGCCTGCTCCATTTTCCTCCTCGTCTCTTTTTGAAACAATTGGAATGGTAGATCATTCCCTGATGACCAGTGTTGCTGGTGACGCAAATGGCACCTCACTGGATCCTGTAAGTATTGTTCTGCCATATCCATCATCTTCACAAGGAAGAAGAGATGTTAGGCAAACTGTCTCTTAATGAAAGATAYGGCTGTAAAAAAGGAAAATATTTCATTGTGTCAACATTTTGTTCCTTTTAAGAAATGTCACATATGTAAAACAGAAGGAAACAAAGTGGTTGAAGTTCTTTTGTTGGTTTTTGTTGGTTTGTTTGTTTTTAACGTAAAACACTTGCAATTCAGTCCAAAAATGGTCTTGAGAAGATTTAAAGAAATTTGCTTGTGTAGCTAAGGAATGAAGTGAGTGTCTCTGCCAACAAATGATGGGTGTTTCCAGGATACTRTGTCTCCTATCAGAAAGGGTTATTCCAAGGCATTTCTCTGGCAGCTTTTATTAATCTCCCTCTCTCTGAGCCAGAAGACAGGAAGATGTCAGACATCTGTGCTCTTACACTGTTCCCATTTTCCTATTCAGGACAAGGCTGTCCTCAGCCAGTGGGAGAGAACGTAAAGGAACTGGCAAACCTCAAACATTTTGTCAAAGGGAGACACATTCATAAAGTTCATCCTTAGTGCGCTGTCCGGGTGCTCTCTTCCTGCTCCACTTAAAACAGCCCTGAAGAAAAACAGTTTCAGTCTGTTCCCAGTGGAGAGAAGACCACGATGGCTGCCAGCTTTTCCAGTGGGAGAATCTGGTTCAGACAACAAGGGCTACAGGCTCTATAGGTGTGCCCAGAAAGGAGGAGAGCAAAGGAYGGAAGAGGAGTGAAGAAYAAGTGGGAAGTAAACACAGGGTTTCTGCTGAGGACATGCAGGCCCCGCATCTCTCCTCTTCTGTACTTACTTTTGCATCTCATTAAATTACTTAGGCAAATATGTGTATTCTCCTGGGAAAAAGAGAGCAGCCAGCTGGAACTCTGTGGTATCAGTCCCCATCCAGCAGGAAGTGGGGAGAAAATACATAACATTTAGGAACCATTAATGCTGCAGTCTAGCTCATCAGCTCCCATTCAGCAAGATAGGAAATGGATGGTTAATATCTCCTCTCTGGGCCAGTTCTTCATCTTCCCCAGCTGCAGTGTGTTTGTAGAGTCCTAATTTCAAGCAGCCAGACAGTGAAATATCTTTCACCTTTTCCAAAAGAAAAGAAGGATGGGAACCCCTTCCTTTAAGCACAGAGAGTTGTGAAGAGTGGCAAACTTCATGGCGGTATGAGGGACCATCCCAGCTCTTGATATCTGTCTTCTTACTCTGGCACCTGAACATGGTTTTAAATTCTTCAATTTAATTACACAGAGGTGAAAACTCCAGCTCTAGTGTTGCCTGGTGTTAGAGAACTCATGGCAGTAGAGTGGAAAATGCCAATGCCTTGAAACTCTGTAGTCTGTAGTGGTGACTTAAAAATCTTAGACAAGTGCCCTCTCAGAGATAAATAATCTGCTGGTCTAGAAGAAACCTGGAAATACCTGAAGGAGGAGGAAGGGCAGCACAAGAGGGAGGCTTGTCCCGGCCATACCAGCCAGAGGAGGTGGGAGCACAGGAAAGGAAACTATGCTGGATTGCTCAATTTGCTGATCAAATCCAGAACTGGGGAGGCAGCTCAGAGAGCAGTTCACAGCTCCAGGAGTCGATGTCTCCACCGTGCTCCAGAGCTGAGGCAAGGGGCAGCAGGGAGATAAGGCTCTGACTAGTGTTAGTTGGAACTGCAGAAGCTGCTCTTGGTGCTATTAAAGTGCCCCCTTATCATGCCTGGGCATACTTGTATGTATGTATGTATAGAAACTTGTGACAGTTCTGAAAATATCCTGCTCTTTTCATGAGGGCTTTACTTACCTCTAGCTGTTCAGAGGAAAAGCATGATCCAGAGTGTGGATCTCCATCTGTCTGGGAAAGATGTTCTTGCTTGAAACATATTTATGTGCAAGGACTGGTGTTTTCCAGTGCCTGCTATAACACAGCTGCTTTTCAGGGTCAGGGTCTGCTGACCTTTGCGATTTGTTGCATAGCAATGAACAGTGCTACATACAGAAAACAGCATGGATAATACTCTGCTGTCTGGCAACATCATTTAGGAATATTTTCATAACTCTATTGCTTTAGATATTCAAAATTATGAAGAATCGACCTAGACCTGCCAGTTTATTAAACTGTGCTGCCCTCATTCAAAGCTCAGCTTTTTTCCTTTCACAGGCATAGGAACAAAGGTAAACATCTGTCCATCATAGCAATATTATGGGAAATCCTTAAAATATATTATTATACCACAAGCAAAAATAGATTCTTGGAGAAAACCAAAATGCTTTCTTTTAAATTAAATGGCTACAGCTCAGTATGAACTTTAAAACTGTTAACCATGTCTTCTTCAGTGCCCTCTCCCAGTTTTTCAAAACACAGATATCACTCATTGCAGAGTGGAAACTTGGACAGCATTTCTGATTCCATGCTCATATCATCCCTAAAAGGTGCAGTGGAATCTCACAGCCCCTTTGTGTACTACTGATTCCAAAAAAGTCTATGTGACACACTGCTCTCTTGGAAAACAGCTTGTCTTTTTCCTGCTGTGACCATAGCTATCTCAAATAAATGCAAAGCTGCTCAATTATGGCTGTGTGGTCACAGTCWAGTGAAGCAACTGTGGCCCATGAATAGGAAAAACTTCTTCAGACAAYGAAGCAGTATTTGAGTTCTAATTGTTTTATCCCTTCAACCACAGACCTGGGTACAACTTTGAATAGCCTCAAGCTCCAATGGGAAAGGATTCCCCTTTACAGTTTTAGTTTTACTGAACCTCAGTAAAATTCAACAGTACGTATTTGATGTGCTCCTGGTGCTTGTAGTTCGGTCTGTGCAAAAAAAAGGAAATATTTGTGCTGAATCATGGGTTACTTCCCAAACATGCACATATGTTTATATTCTTATTATCTGCAAATAGCAACCGTGGGCCAAAGTACCAATGTAAAGCCCTGCTGCAGCACAGAGGGCCACAGCTGTGGCCCACACCAACTGCAAAGCTTGGCTCTACCCTGACACCAGGAAAAAACAGGAAGGGTGGCACTGAAACTGCTGCCATATCCAGACGTAAAACCAGGCATTCACTTCAGACCTTCACATCTTCATCCTGGGGAGTTTACTAGCTGAAGGAAAGGTAAAGGTACCACTGCCATATATGCATTGCATCAAGATGAAATATAACATCTTGTGCTTCTTCTAGGGTTCCTAAACATTCTTGCCTATGGTGTGTGTATATAACTCCTTGTTCGAGTAATGCACTATGCATAACATTTTCCATACATACATCTTAATCTCTTGAGCTCTGTAACAGTTCTCCAAAGTCCTGCTGCAAATCCTGAAGCCTGGGAGGCAAGCTGATGTTCTCAGCTCAGCACTAAAGCTCTGCACATGTGTGCTGTGCATGGATGCGTGGCATGTATGTATCCCTTCTTCCAAGGACCCCAGGTGTATATTAGCCTTCAGGCAGGTCACAGCCACGAACACCCCAGGAGTCACAGGACATCTTAGTCTGTCCTGCCAGTTCCGCAGGTGGGCAATAACCTCATTGYTCGGGTCCACGGCACAGCAGGGGCAGAGCCAGGAACAGATCGCCAAGATCTTTGGCTGCCTTTCCTGGCTGTGCCAAGCCGTAGGTCTTGGTGCAGCACAGGGCGAGGTGCAGCCAGGAATGCATGGAGGAGGCTCCCAGGGAACAAAACTGGTTCCTTTGTGCTCTGGGTGGACGTACAAGCTCAGGCAGACATAGGAGCAGTACATGGACTGCCCTAAATCACACTGACTTGCTACAGGTGTCTTTGCAGAGCTCTGTGTTCTTGCTCCCTGAACAGGAGCTGGCACAGAGAATATTAACCAGTCACTGCTTGATTCTGCCATTATATGTGTTCCTGTGGGATAGCGGGAAGGCAGCAAATGACTAGATAATCCAGCTCAGAGGTTGCTGAGAGCTGGAAAAACCAGCTTTTTTTCTGACCTTTTTTACTGCTGAAGGAAGGCAAAAGGGTTGGTGCAAGATAAGCATCCAGAGCCCTTTTCTCAGGCCTCCATTTCCCCTTCCAGCCCAGACAGGGCAGACGTGTGCCATGCCTGTGACAGCCACCTGCCTGAACAGAGACAATTCTCAGCACATAATTCAGTGTTGTGTTTTCGCTTGTGTCTTCTGTGGCTCTTCTTCTTGTAAAATATTAGCCAGATTTATTCCCTGTCATGCTGGTATAAACACAAATTCAATCTGTTAACTGTAGAATTACTCTGTATTTATCCATTTATTTCTGTATTTTACATAAATCTAAGATTCAACTCACTGGTGAGGAAATGCTGTCAAATACTGACTTCCACTGCAAGGATGCTCATCGTCCTTCTGATGCTGGATGGGATGAACAGTGACAGTTTGGACAACTCATCTTTGAAACACAGGGAAGGCTGTCTTTTCCAACCAGTCCAAAACATGACAGGGAGTAATAATTTAAAAAATGAATCTTATAGCAAAGGAATAATGGAAGGAGGAGGGTACTTGAGGATTGTACCTGATCTTTGATTAAATTGTTATGATTTTTTCTGTTTTCTTTTTACAGTTGGTTTGATGCTAAGTAGATTGTGGTCCATTCTGTCCTGTTCTAGCTTTATAATGCAGCTCACATCGTATTAATTCCGTGCCTTCMAGGCTTTAAGTGATTACAACAAACAGTATCTACCACGCAACTGTTGTCCCCTCTCCCTGGAAAGAGGTATTTCTGCAGTACAGGATCTTGTTTCAGTATGGTGTTTGGATTTGGTTTTTTTGCCTGTTACTGTGGTTTGGATTGAGGAAGAGGTTCTTCTTCAGTTCAGTACCTGTGGACCAGGACCTCAACTCCGGAGGAAGAGGGTGTATAAAATAGCAAAGGACAGTTCTACCTGTGCTTGAGAGGGTCACCAGCACTGTACCAGTCTGCCAGGGCTCCCCTGGCCTTGGAGCGCTGTGCCTGGGAGCAGGCGTGGACAACAGTCGAAGCAAAACGTTAGCTAGGGTGACAGCAGAGCCTGAAAGGAGTAAAAGAGCCTTGGCTGTACTGTCCACTTTTGCTATTCAGCATTTGCTTCCTGTGCAGCTGATCTCCCCTCCTGCCCAAACAGCCCTCTCGTGTGGCTCCAGTGTGGCACAGGGGCTCCTGCTCTCCCTGATAGCCAAACCTCCTGTTCCTCTCACTTGATCACACATGGCAGGGCTGTCCCATCACTCCCACAAAAAGCCACCTCTCCTCAGTGACCAGCAGCACCAGGCCCAGGGGCACCACTGCCATAGCCCAGCTGAGCCACCCATGCTGCTCAGTGAGCACATTTGGGACAACTATTTTTAAATGAAACGATAATGAACGTGTCTCCCTTCAAGTCCACAGAGGTGCTGGGAGGCCATTGACTTTGACAGCTGTGGTATTTCTTTCCCTGAACGCCTATAGCCAGTGTGTCAGTGGGAGATGTTACACAGGACAGCTCCAGGCCCTTCTCTAAGTGTCTGTCCTCGCTTTATTTCAGACTAAATATATTCTGCAGTGGATATATGCCCTTCCTAAGTGGAAGATCCTGTTCATTTTAATGGCTCCACTCCCTTGAATAAGGACAAGTTGTCCACACAAAAGTTGGGTGGATCAACTCTTTGCCCTAACCCAGCCAGTTTCAGTATCCTCAAGCAGTGTAACGATTTTGTTTGGAAGCAGGAAGTATAAATTCAAATGACGAACACAGCTTAAGGAGAAGCAAGCTCTTTTAAGACCCAACATTGGAGTTTTACTTGAAGAATGTACACTGAGATTGCAAGAGACTCGGAGTGGAACGATCTTTTTGTTCTCTTTGTACGGCGCCTAAGGCAACACTGCCAAAGCCACAGAGAAGGCTCCTCAGCAACATCAAGTAACTGCAGCAGTGCACTAGCACATCGGTCTGTCTCTGTGAAAGAAACTTTTCTCCTTTCTTGCTTCCATCCTTGTCCCTGGATTGGACTAGCAACCTGTTTCAGTTCGTGTTTTCCATTTAAGCTGACCTCAAACACTTGGTTTCCACTTGATTGGAAACAAGTGTGCTGAAAGCTGTTTGCTCTTTCTTCGCTATACAATGTGGACTGCTGCCTGGCTCCAGCCTGGAAACAATTATTTCCCTCCTGTACCTACTGGTTCTGAACAGTCAAAGACTTATCCCTAGATTTTCTTTTCCTCTTTGCACTTTTATTAGCCACTTCCTTTATAAAGAAAAGCTTGTCATTGTATATAATGACCACAGAACAGCTCTAGCTCTGTTACTTGACAAAATTGCTGCCATGTTTTAAGACCAGGACTCCCTTAGGGAGTTTTGTATCTCTAAATGTGCTGCAGGGAATTCGCCACTCCTTTGTCATGTTCTGATAGGATGAATATCTGATGGTGCTTGAATTTGTGGGACTGTAAGAAAGGGCTTTAAGCACACATTGTGGTTACAGTGGCGTAAATATTCTTAAACAACCCCAGAGAATGGTTAAAACATCCACACACAGATGTGCAGTAGTGCTTGCAAGTATATGCAGATGCTACCAGCATAGTATAGTGCAGCTGTTTTAAAAAAGAACATACCTGTTTATCTGCGTGTATTCCTGGATTTATTCTTTGTTTCAAATGTTCCTACTTTTTGACATGTGTACGCAGACACAAGGGAACATGAGCAACAGATGACCAGAATCTGCCGATATTTGCACACAGGGGTCAGCTTATGCCATGAATAGTGCCATTATACTCAGCAGGGTCACTTTTCTGAGAGAGATTGATCTCATACTTTATTTCACAAAGACTAATTCCTGACTAAGCACAGACGCTGAGGAAACGAATTGGAGTGGAAAGAGTCTATAAATTTCTTTTCCTGCACTGAATTCAAAATAGCGTTTCTCTTACTGGAAAAACAAACATAAGCTCATTTTGGGTGTCTCTGCCTGCCTACCTGTCTCTGCCTACCTTCTGCCAATTCAGAGACCTCTCTGCTCCCATTTATGCTCTAGAGGTTATGTCTTAATTACAAAAACGCTGATCTGCTGTGACATCAATTTCCCTCTTTAGGGGAAATTCCTAGCTGTGAAATCCTAGCAGAGGCAAATTGCTGTTCTTTTTTCTTTCCTTTTTTTTTTCCTTTGGCCAGTCCAGACCAACCCCAAAACTGCCATCTGGGTTTGACCTTGACTACTGCTTTGAGAGTGAATCGGACAGCCTACTCTCCTAAAGTGCTGACGTACAGACAACTATTTCCAATGAGTTATCTTGACACAGAGCTCATGCTGTATCACAGCCAAGAGCTGCTTTTCCTGCCAAGCAGGACCCAAGCCTGGGGGCTGCAGGAGCTGAGAAAGTGCTGTGTCCCTCCATGAATCAAAAAGGATGGACAGTGTCCTGAACGAGTAAGCTGCAGCCCTGCCAAAATCTGGGGCAACACCATAGCAAGTGAATGTGCTAGCAGCCCTCTAGGGAGATGTGGGGGTCATCTTCCTTCCACGACATGTGCTCACCCAAAGCCACGCAACCTGGCAGGGAGGGCTTGGAGCCAACCTTGAGCTCATGTGAATGACCAACGTGCCGAGGAGCAGCAGGAGTGAGCCGTGGTGCTGGGGAAGGGGGATGCCGGGGGAAATGCCTGAGTTAGTCGGTGCCTTCGAGCCGAGTGCGTAGGGAGGTGGGTGGCCTTTAGCTCCGCGTTCCTAGCGCTGCCGGCACCACCCTTTGCCTTGACCGCTGTGCCCAGGGGAGGGATAGAGCGGCCAGCAGCGCCGGGAGGCCGGGATGCGGAGGCGAGCGGGGGATGCCCCCCCGCGCGGGCGGTGCCGGGGCTGACCGGGGGCTGTGCCGGGCCCCGCCGCGGGACCCGAACCGCACGCCGCGGCCGCGGGTGGAAAATGCCTCGTGTGTCTTTAACCCACAGCGGCCGAAGCACGGCGGCGGTGGGTTTTTTGTTTTTTTCTTAGTTAACAATGGAAACTTTTTTTTTCAGTATTTCCCTCCAGCCAGAGCCGACAGAGAGAAAAAAAAAAAGAAACTTGTTCCGCTGAGTTCAGACAAGCTCACAACTTCCTTCCTGCTCTGCTACCCCCTCCCTCCGCTCTCCTCCTCCTCGCCGCTCCTCTCCCTCTCCTCCTCCTCCTCCTCCTCCTGGTCTCTCCGCCTTTCCAGCCGCACCGGGAGCGGGCGCGGGGCCGCGGCGCGGACCTGCCCGGAGCGCGGAGCCGCCCGCGCAGCCTCGGCCGCCGGAGCGCGGAGGGGCAGAGCCCGGCGCGGCCGCCCCCCCGCGGGGCGAGGAGCGGCGCTCGGACCCGCGCAGGGAGCGGGACTCCCGGCAGCCCCGCGGCGATGGTTTCGGCAGCGCCCCGCGGCCGCCGGCGGGCGCTGCCGGGCGGCGCGCACTGAGGGCGGCCGCGGATCCCCACCCCAGGTAAGCGGCGCCGGGGGGGGGTCGCGGCCGCCCCGACGCCGGGGAATCCCCGGCAGCCGCACCGGGGGCGGTGGGGGAGCCAGCCGGGCCCCGCGGGGAGGAAGGGGCGAGCTGGGGGCGGGCAAAGGGCAAAGCGCTGCCCCGGGGCCGAGCGGGCTGTCCCGTACCCGAAGTCTGGCCGAGCACCTTGTGCCGGTGCTCGCTTTCGTAGCCGAGCCGGAGTGCTGGGAGCGTTGCGATGCCGGGAATCCCTGCAAAGAGTGGCTGCCCGCGCTGCCTGGGCTCTGTTGAGCCTCACACTGCCTCTGAGCAGTGCCTGGAGGGATGGGGAGCCCTTTGGTCACACGTTCAGCTGGGACTGCGCTTAGACCTGTGGGCATTTACCTGGCGGGAGCCTCACAGGAGGACGCACAGGGGTACCGCTGACAGCATCATGCACAAGTGGTTCCAAAGGCATGTACATCCATAGCCAGAATTAGCATGCTGTGTGTAAACAAGTCCGTACACTCATGTGCGCAGTGTGTTTGTGCAGATCTCATGGGTTCCCATGCATGCCCAGCATGGGATGGGGACTGCAGCTCCAGTGGCACATGGAGCAAAGAGACGTGACAGAAGGCACACTGAAGTGCACAGGGGCACAGAGTGCCACCTACAAAAGCAGAGCCTCCCTCACACACGTGCACACTCACACACTCGCCAGAACAAACAGCACTGCACACTCCTGCGTGTGGGGTCTGGGCTGTGGCTTGGAGGCAGTTGCAGTGGTCGATGTCTCAGAAGGCAGATGTGCACAGTGCAGGCACATTTAGCCAGGGTGTGCATGAAGATCTGCAAAGCTGCGTTGTTGCACATTGTAAATTAGGGGAGTAGCGGAGACCTGGCCCTATACCATACAAAACTGTGCAAACAGGGAGTCCTCCTGTGCATCATAGAACAGAAATCCATTCCTGAGACTTGATCTTGCTATAGGTGACAGACTGGAAGGTGATGAATTTAAGCTGTTTGGAGTTTTTACCTTCCTTTATAAAATGTCAAGTTTGGGGGCAAGCACTTGAAAGCTGCCAGCTTTCAGTTCACACCAGTTGACCGTAACTCCCTTATTCTGTTGCTGGAGTGGCTGCTGGCTGTGTGTCCTCTCAGACACTGCTGGTGCAGCTGCATCAACAGGCAACCTGGAAAGGGGGCAGGGAAGAGGGGAAACAGCCCCAAACCTGACTTCCCCTTCACTCAGATCCTTCTGATGACCAGGCTGGGCCATGYCCCCAGGGGTGGCACGTTGGGGATGCATTCAGGTGGGAGGGGCATACAGGAAGGCAAGAGTCCGGCAGCTGTGTGCCCAGCTGGGTGTTGAGCTAAGGGAGGGCGCAGAACTACTCTCACTGCTTCTCTGTCCTCAGCTGTCCCGTTTTATGGAGCTGCGGGCCAGGGCCAGCCCAGCTCCCCTTTTGCCTCCTGGCGATGCTGCTGGTCCCGTCGTGGAGAGACCCTCGGGAGCCCTGCGGAGCCTGAGCGGCGAGGCGGCAGTGGCGACGGCCCCCCTGTGCTCCCCGGCTGACTACTATGGCCGTGTACTGCTATGCGCTCAATAGCTTGGTGATGATGAATAGCAACAGCGAGGTGACAAGCGGCAGGAGCAAGACGCCGCCTCCTCCCGGACAAGTGCTGCCCGGGGGTCCGGAGACACCCGGCAGCTGCCGCTCGCTCCCTGTCTTCAGCCCGGCCCCGGTGCCGCCCCGCTCCCCGCGCTGTGGCCCCACTTTCCTCTTTCCACCGCTTGAGGAGCCCCTGCGGCAGCCAGGCAGCCCCGGGGGGCGGCGGGGCAGCCGAGGCGAAGAGGGACAGCCAGGACCCCCTATGGCACGGCAGCTTCAACGGGAGCTGCACAATGTCCAGGTGAACCAGAAAGTGGGACTCTTCGAGGCACACATCCAGGCACACAGCTCTGCTGCCCAGCCACCGCGAAGCCCCCGGCCAGCCCGGCCCCGTCCGGCTAGCCCCACGGTGCCGGTGGTGGGACTGGGAACTGGACCCCGGCCGCGAGCCCATGGCGAGAGTGAGGCCCCTGACGCAGGTGGGGTGCAGGTTTGTCTGAGCACTGCAGAGCCCTCCAGGGGGCCGATGGTGGTCCCAGCTGTGGAGCTGGCAGAGAGCAGCAGCCCCCTGGAGCAGTCAGGGCCTGCACCACGGCAAGAGGAGGTGGTGGTGGCCCCCACAGGACTTAAGGGCCAGCACCCAGCCGTCGGYGGAAACATCCCTGCCGTCATCGTCACGGATGTGGGGGGCCTGGAGGAGGAGGCGGGCACCATGCCCCCCGGCAGCCTGCCCGTCCGGAAGCTCTCATCATCCTCAGCGTCTTCCACTGGCTTCTCCTCATCCTGGGAGGAGTCTGAGGAGGACATCTCCAGTGACCCTGAGCGCACCCTGGACCAGACCCCGGCCTTCCTGCAGACTCTGGACCAGCAGAAGCCCCGAGTGGTGAGTCTTGCACCAGCTCAGGGGAGGTGGGGCAAGGGCTGGCGGCATCCCCGCTCTGAGGCACAGCTGCAGCGGGAGGGCAGAGGTCTGGTGCAGCAGAGGTCTGGTGCAGCAGAGGTCTGCGGAGAAACTTTCCATTTGCTCAGTGGTGCTTGCTTTCCCTCACATGAAAAGCTTTAAGACGTGGAAGAGGGGTTTCTAGTCAGAAAATCCTTGCAGGACAAAGTAGTGGTACCTGTTTCATTGTGCAAAGTCCTTACAGAGCTTCCCTGGTGCTGCAAAGCTGCYTGCCATCATGCTTAAAATGCATCCTTTCGTCCAGCAGCCTTCTTCTGACGTGGTTATGAGCCTCAGTTTTTCCTCAGCACAGCTTCCCTGGGTGCTGGAGGTTTCCCATGATTTACATGAGCCTGAGGGAGAATTTATTTCCTCCCTGGAGTTGAAACTGTGTGGGCCAACTGTCTGTTCAGGTTTACACTGATGCCCATCACCATAGTGTCTCTGTGTCTTTCACACAGAAGCAAAATTCTCTAGAATTTCTGGTAATTCCCCTTTTGGATAAAACTTGTTTGTGGGGAATCTGATAGTTTAGGTAAGCATATTTTTATTAGGTGTTTATATTAAGTTCATTTGTTTCAGGATCTTTGTTGTGGAGCTGGTTGTGAAGCTTCAGGCGGGAGAAAGCATCAGAGTTATACTACCCTTAGAGCAGAAAGGTCTCCTCAGAGATGAGAGYTCTGAGGCGTTCTCCAAAGGCATGAGACAGTCACGGGATTTGTTGTGTCACTAGGGGAGTTCATTCCATATCTGAGTGCATCACACAGAGCGTGCTTTGCTCTGAGCTGTCACGCCATTTATCCAGAGGGCTTTGAACCACTTTAACCCAGTGCAGGGCATCCATCACGCGGTTCTCCAACCAGCACTTGGTCTCTCCCGTGATCCAGCTCTGAGACATTACACTGATTTGAGCCCAGCACTGGAGACTTCCACTGACAAACCCTGAAACATGCAGTGCGACTCAGTGGCGCCTTAATTTAAAGAGTTTGATAAAGGTCCATCAACTTTTAGTGATGTGCTTCGCTATGTTTAACTTCCCCTAGACACACAGTAGTGAAACTCTTGCTAAACTCAATGACATAGGGAAAACTGGTGCAGGGAAACATCTAAGTGAAGGCATCAACCTTGGAAGAATTGAGACTGTGGTTTGTAAAACACTCAGCAGGCTGAAATAAGTACCTTTCTTTTGTAATTTTTTTGTTCCAAGAATCTGGGCTCAGTTCAGCTCAGGATGGAGCAGCAGTTGAGTAAAAGCACAGTTAATGAAGTTACGAGTCTGTGGTTCATTGTGTTTGCAGACAGTTTTGTATTTTGGGGCTCTCAACTGATGAATCAGCTCATTCCCTTTGGGAGCTGCTACAATCCTTCTGCTGATTAAACTCTGCTGGTTTTATGTGCATGAGCTGTAGTAATCTCTGCTCCATTCTCTATGCTAGTTCCTAGTGCCAGATCCCACTGAATAGCTGCTGAAAACAGTTCATTGATGGGCAAAAGCATGCCTGATGCTCCTGTGGAAAGCTTCCTGGAGCCTCGAGCTGACTCTGCACAACCTCCCGTGGCCTCCAGTGAGCTCAGCCAGGCTGGTGGCTCTGCAGTGAACAGGCAAGGCTCATTTGTATTGCCGAAAGGCCTGGGTGAGAGTGAGCTCAGATCAGGTCTAGGATCAGAGTAACTGCTGGGCTCCATGGGACTACTCGAGCTAAACGAGATGAAGATATGGTCCAAAATATGTCAGGCAGCCTGAGGAGGTGCACTTGACTTTGTGTTTCGGTGCTGGAGTCTCGGCAGGAGCAGCAAGGCTGATTTCCAGTGATACTTTCCGCTGGGCTCCACAGGTCCCATGCAGGGCTGATCACTGACTTTGGCAGGTTATAGTCAACTTCTCAGCAGGATCGTGTGCAATGCCCGGTACTTCAGAGTTGATTCATATAAATAACACCCAACTTTGTGTACTGGTTGACAGTATCTTGTAAATCCATAATGACAGCAGAAGGCAGCTACTGAAGCAGTGTCAGGTTGCACACTCATTTGTTTTCATGAACTCACTGTTTCCTTTTAACAATGCACAYGGTCTGGAAATGAGTTGTGTAATGAGGGAGAATGTGTGAGAAGCTCTCTCCACAACTCGTGCTTTTAGTCAAATCATGAGAGACCTCAGTTGATAGAAACCAACATGGTGCCTCTGTGCTGAGTAGATAAATGCTGGGCAGGCAGAGAGYCCTGCCTGTCTGCACTGGGTGCTGCTGGCACAGGGGAGGCTCTTGTACCTGGGGGAGAGGTAATGATGAGCAACAGGTAAGCAGTTCTTGCTGCAGATATGGTCTGTGCTGCACATCTCACATAGCATGTTTACAGATTTGATAAACAGCAGGCCTGCTCCTGCCCTTCCTTTTTGGAGGCTGTCTGGCTTAGCAAATCTGTTAGGGATGTCCGGCTGTCTATTGTAGTTCCTCCTGACATCCCAGGGAAACGGGCAGATCGCTCCGGCTGGCATGGACTCATCCTCCATTTGTACTGCAGGTAGGAAACTTTGTGTTCAGGCCTGAAAATTGGCCAGTAAGAAAATGACGTTGCCAGGTGGAAAGGAGGGAGGTATTGTGGCCACGTTTTTGGACACTGTGACCCGGAGCAGCTCTGTGACTGAAACGGGCGCTGCCTCTGTTAATTGAAACAGTTTGCTCAGTGCTCTCCCTGTCCCTGGAGTGCTCTGGTGCTCAGTGGGCTGCGCAGTGCCAGGGAGCAGTGACCCTGCTGGGATGGGTGCAGCCTCGTGAAGTGCAGTGACAGTAAGAGCAACGTGACGTTTTGCTGTTGTCTAATTGCAAATCCACTTAAGGTCTGAGTAAACTTCCACGTTAGGGCTTTTGCAGCTGTGGCTTTCCCCGGGCTGTGGGCTGCTGCCGGAGAAACCCCACGCTTGTTTATTGATGCTTGCAAGGTTTCAAAGACACTCGARCGATTACGCTTCTTGGGCTGTGTGGGAGGGACGGGCTGTCCAGGCGGTGTGTTGGGATGGGGACGCTGTGGTTTGGAAATGCCGCAGGGGAGCACTCTCTGCACASCCCCTGTGACCAACGCGGGCACTTTGGGGAAGGAACTGGTGCCTTTGCTCATCTACCACCTGAGCCAGGAGGATGCAGTGACTGGTGGAAGGCACCTATCTCCATCACAGTGTGTYTCATGCTGAGGGGGAGGATTTCTCCCCTCCTGGCTGATCACACAGGTTGGGTGTGTAGGGGAATGAAAAGGTGCTCGTTTGTCGCAGGTTCTGAGTGGCACAGGTAGCCCAAGATGGCAGCTCGGTTCCTGGGGGCATTCCACACTCTAAATAAGACACATTCTAGCTGCGACTCCCACTGACTTCTTGACTGGAAAAACACCAGTGTGTGAGTTTTGCTGTTCCTGGGGAGCTCTGTTGGCACTTTCCAAAGGAGAGCTGATAACCAGGGTGTACTCTGCAGCAGGAGGCTTGTCCCACTCTTGGAAACTGGCTGTGCACCTTAACCAAAAGATATTCCAATGCTGGTCGTTAGTGAGTCCTTGTCGTTGACCTAAATTCCTTAGTTTGTCAACTCCTTGGCAACTAGAGACAAGTGGGGGGAAAGGCAGAAATTGTGCAAGCAAGCACGTACTACAGAAAAATGACATGTCAGGCAGGGAAAAGAAGCCCCTTCCTGGAAAAACAGTGCAAGACACGGCAGTGTTCCTCTTCCTGGCTTTCCCACAGCCGCTGTGGAAACACAAGGATGTACAACAGAATAGTAGTCAAAGGCCTTGGTACATTGTGAAATTTCTGCTCCTTTCAGCAGGCCAAGTAGATTGCTCAGAATAAGAGACTTCCATTAACCTGTGTGAAATGGCAAGAACTTTTGGAAAAAGCTAATGGCAGTGCTGATGACAGGCATTCTTTTAATTGATTTATTTGTTTGACTCACAATTGCTGTTAATGCAGTTCTGAAAGGAGCCAAGTTTAGATAGGGTTAGTGTCAGCCAAGGGCCTCTGGGACCCTTGCTTCTTTCTCTTTGAGATGTTCCAAGGCATAAGCTGACAGCAGGAGTCCTGATTTGTTCCTATAAAAATCAATCAAATTAAAAATGCTTTCATTCCCTTTCCAAGCTGTCGCTGTGATCAGGAAGTCTCTGTGTAACAGAAACCATGACCACATGGCTATGGTGATACATGCAAGCCCTGTGAATATATATCTTTATGCCAACTGTGTTTATGTGTTTTACTCCTTACTCCCACTGTGTTTGTCTTAAAAGCTCCTAAGCTTATGAGCTTGTGAGTGGTATCTCTGATTTAGTATCAATATAATGTCTAACATATTAGGGCCCTGCTGGCTTGCTCAGAGGAGCAACTGTTCTTTTAGTAATGCACATCATTGACCAGGGAAGGTGCTTAGCACATCTGGCAAGCTGCCAAAGGATGGAGTCTTCCTGCTGTGGAAAGACTAGGGGGAAGCGGGGAATGAGGTGGACACCTCTATGTTTCTGCTTTCAGAACACCACGCTCAGCAGACCTGAGTGCACAGCATGTTTTGCCTGCTGGGATGAGATGAGGACACTGCGGTGCTCAGCAGGACTGGGCAGAGCTTCAGGCTCTTTGTGGATCGAGGCTGTGCACTCCAGGGACTTCACAAAGCATCACTATTCAGTAGCTTATCCTCTACCTACTCACATGACCTTGTCAGGGAATAAGCAGCTTTTTTATGGGCTCCCACCCACAGAGGCTAAGTGAAGATGCTGCCATAACCCAATGAGAGACATATGGTTCTACTTCAAGTCTGTTTTCATCTGCGCTTTTAAGCTCATTGGGAAGGGTTTCTTCTCTGCGCACATTCTCCATGATTGACAGGGCAGGAATTACATGGCACATAGCAGATCCTTTTCATAGAGGGACTTACTTGCTAGCACAGCTGCTGTCGCTTGCATATTTTGCTTCTCAAAAAATGTCACACTGAAAGCATCCATTAAAATGGCAAAATAAAAAAMCCCCCATGTTCCTGAGGTGCAGGAAGAACAAACATTAGGCCCATCATCCTTAGGGTCCCCAGCTCTGGAAACAACCAGATTTTCACCTCTTCTGGTGGGAATTGCAGCATGTCCGGAGCTTGGCTGGATGGATCCTTTGGGTGTAAAGCTGAATGTCGGCAGAGTGAATTTCGCAGATCAGCGGAAACTTCAGAGTTTTATCTTTACATTTTTAGAGGTTTGCAATGACAAAACCCAAACTGTAGCCAGCACCTGTCTCATGTTTTCCACGTTATTTCTATAATGTGTTAGGACAGATTTGCGTGTGAAGAAAATGTTAGTGCGTTACTGGCTCTCACATGCCATGTGAAGGCTAAAAGCCACTGCTGAGCTAATGTTTTCTTTACATGTAATTCTGTTCTAGCTCCCTAGAGAAATAGTGGCATCTATGTATGACATTAAATGTCACTTTAGCTAAGATTAGTCTTCTGTAATGGTTAGAGATTATTTTGTTTATACCAGTAGGTAAATTTGTGYAGTAAATTAGACCTGCTTTCTTCCAATGAAGCCCAGCCAAGCTTTCTAAGAAAGATATGCTAATGTTTAASAGTGAAAACTAAATGTTAACATTTTCAAATCACTGAGTAACTTCGAAGCCTGATCCCTATTCTTAAATGTGACTTTTTGGGGAACATGGGCTTCCACACTTGCTGGGTCACTTGAAATGGCCCTTTTATGGCATTCATCTTACTTAGCCTTCCTGAATGTCTCTGCGGGRTAAGTCTTCTCCTAAGGTATCTTTTTTCTCTGTTACTCTAGTGGGATCTTGACGACTAGCCCAAGAGTGTGCTTTAAGACAGAGGGATCTGTTTCTAAAGTACTCATTAATGTCTTCTATAAAATTCATTGGAATTTCATTCTTATTCCTACCCATAAAAACCCAGGTCATGCATAGCCTGCACAATGGCTCCAAGTAGTTCAGGAAGCTGCTCCAGTCTGAGGTCTACCAGCCTCAAAAGCAAGTGCCTATGATTTGGCTTTTTAATCAGTGTTTAGGCAACAAAATCTTATTTGCTCCATAACAGGGATGATCACCCAGCAGTGCCTTTCAGCATGAGCTGGCGTGAGTATGTTCAAGAAGCTTGGGGTCTCTGGCTGCAAGTTTCAGTCTGGGTGTGTGCACTGTGAATGTGCTGAGAACTGGTGGTAGCCTGGTGCAGCTCCTTCTTTCCCAGGCACAGTGGCAGTTCACCACCCCAGAGACTCTGTCATGGCTGTGTGCCTGTCGAGATCCTCACTGCTGCAGTGAGGGTTGCATTTACAGAGTGGTGTCTGACCTTAATTTCTCAGAGACAGGCAATATTGGAGTCAGAAGCTACTGCAGGCTACTAAGACCCATGTTAACCTTTTCTCTCTCATGATATTTATTTCAATCTTTTCATACATTTCAGCCATGAAAAGAAAGAAGTGATTTTTTTTTATAGTAAAGAAAGTTCATTAATGACGTGGGAAAAGGGACAGCCTAGTAGAAGGAATTCAGTTCTTCCCTTCGGATATAAGATTTATTGCTGGTCAAAACACAAGGGTTGCTTTTGGAAGAACTAGGGGATAAAACAACAAGTGCTTAGCACTTACAATTGCTTCTTGTGAGCAATACAGTGTATTATCTGATCAGTGCTACACAACAGGAACTTCAATAGCTTTCTGCACTGTTGTGGTTTTAAGTAATAGTAAAGCATCCCTCATCTCTGTGAAAGACGTAGATGTGCTCTGGAGGGACACGCCAACAGACATTTTAACGAGTTTGATTCAAAGGACAGAATCAGGTTGTCTCTTCCCTGTTTGCTTCTCACACTCGATTTGCAGAGAGGTTGGCACCTGGAGTTGCTGTGGTGTGGACCTCACCGAGTTGATGTGAGTTTTGTCCCAGCTTTCATCCTTGACTTTAAGTTCTGTACTTGGGATCTTAGACAGTAGGGTTCCTGTACTATGCGAAGCAGAGGGAGGTCTCATGGGGCCTGCAGTCTTCACTGTCACAAAACTCCCTTCAGCCTGATTGAAGACCAGTGTGTCAACACCAGGAGTAACCAGCACAACATTTTGGTAGGATGGCTATGGCAGGGAGCTGGCACAACTCTTTCCTCTCACCCCATCAGCATTTGCAGAAGAGGTTGTTTAGCAAGGGCTAAGCAATGGCAGCACCTACCTTCAGCATCACCTCCTTCTCCTCCCCCATCGCTTCCTGTCCCTTTGCCCTTGCTTGGGCAATTCATCTGCAGCAAGATAGAATCAAAGAACCCTCTTCCTTTGCTAAACAATTCGCTCCTTTTGTTAGGGTCAGATAAAATGCTGATAAAAGCTGTTGTAGCTCCGCTGAAGCCAGCAGGAGCATGCTGCAGGTTTGGTCCTTGATCGTTTTTCGCCTTGCTCGCTCCTGCATGTATCCAGTTACATCTTGTGGTAAATCCAACTTTAAGCTGAATTAATGAACCAGAGATGCAGTCCCTCTGGGAGGTTTGCCCGTTCATAGGTACAGTGCTTCAGAGCCTTTGGGGACAGGAGGTTTATAAATGGAAAGATCTGCAGGGTGGCGTTTTGGAAAGTGCATTTTAGGGTTGRGTGTCTTTCATTTCTTGCTAAACAATCTCCGATCCCTGCCACTCGGGAAAAAGGCAGGAGCCAAAGCTGGCCTTCAGCTCACYGCTGAGCCTTGTTGGTTGCAAACCTTGTTTTGGGAAGGCGTAGGAATAGCTTTTATCCCATGGAGCCGAATGCRTTCAGAACATTTTTGTTAAATGGGTACTTAAGTACAAGCACAGGTGTACCCCTCGAAAGAGAGGAGACYAGGGCTCCAGGAAGGGGTGGGAGTGAGGGGGAGGTGAGCAGGCTCCTTCTCACCATGTGGACCATAGGAATTGCTCTGCTGGCAGCTGCAAGCTCTATTAGTTATCCAGGGGTATCCTCCCACTGCAAGCAAGGTACGGAGCCGCCAGTTGGAGAATTAGCAACGTGTCCAAATGTAATATGGTTGCTATTATGGGTAGTATATATTTAACGCTCTGCAGGGACCATTTAAACCTGCATCTGCAGGAAGGGGAAAAAAGTCAGGTTTGCTTTCTTGGCAGAGTGCAGATCAGAGAGTCCAATCTGTAATCTCTCTTGGTATGTTTTATGTGGGTGGGTTTTGTTAAGTTACAGGCAAAGTTATTGCACCCCTAGGCTACTCACATTAAATGTTTCTCCAATTTTAGCAACATTCTTTCCAGGCTCAGCTACATTTGTTTTTGTCTTCTCTATGGCAATCGATGAGCTCAGTCTGAAATGTATAACTCCACGGGATCTCCTGTTATATGTTTCTTCCACAGCTGTGGCTGAATTGGGGCAGGATAATCCAATGACTTGTTGTAATGCCTAATGCTTTCTTTGATACATTCCAGATTAATGGAGTCAGCAAAGTTTACATATCCAAAGTAATAAATTTAAACAATAATAATGGCAAATCCCAAACCGTGATTATATCTTGAAAATGTTGGGCTTTTTTTTCSTCCTATCTTCTCTGGTCTGGCTAAAGTCTGTTTTTAGGAAACTGAACAGGACAGATAAAAGATGATGAGACAAACAACTTAATCCCTTAATAATGTCAAGTGGAAAATCCAACAACAGATTGGCAAGAAACTCTAATAACAACTGCAAAGTGACCCTTACTGAGGACTAAAGGACTAGTTTAAAAGGCTGAACTTGGGATGTAATTAGAGATAAGCCTGAATCAGTGCCCATAGGCTCAAATATTTCTTTGAACTCTGAAATTGAGCCAAATTCCTTTTTTTTATCCGTGCCTGTATAGCATCAGCTTAGCTCCATTGAGGCCAGTTCAGCATCACCTTGTACCTCGTACTGCCCTGGGTACCAACACAAAGTGACCATGAGAGGCCCCAGGGTGGTATTCCCACCTCTGGGTGCTGCTGCAGATGGAGTGTGGCATAACAGCAAGTGTACACAGCCCGGGTAGGTGCTTGTCATAGCAGCAGGAGAAGGGATGGGCACTGCCTCCCAGTGAGAGGAGAAGAGATGGGCATTGCCACTCTGGCCTCTGAGTTCCAGCACCTCATCCTGCTCTTGCCGAGAACTGGCACACAGCTGCACCCCTGRGCAGCAACCCTGAGTAGGCTTGGGCTGCCATTAATAGATACACCTTGGAAGCAAGGCACATGGTCACAGGAGTAGGAGGCACTTGGAATTGTAATTGGCAAGCAGCTTCAGAAAGAGCATGTTCATTATTCTCTCTCTCCTTGGAGCCATATTTACTTAGAGCTGACAGCCCTTCACCCCGGGTTTGTGGGAGGAATGTCTTACTGGGGTGGAAACCAAGCTGCCAGAAAGGAAACAAAGGAAAGAGATTTTAGAACCATGGCTTATCTCTATCCACCTGAATTACTGTTGTATTTTAAGAGAATATGTGTAAAATAATTGTTTGAAAAAACCTTGACAAGTGTACTCTCCCAGCTCCATTGTTTTAACCTTCTCCTAGGAATTTGTGTATAAAATGTTCTCAATTCAGTTTATCTCTGCTTGACAAATCCTGTGTTTCCCTTCCGTACTTTTAGCAGGGTGGGAACTAACCTTGATCTTTCTGCAAAGCGAAYGGAATTGCCTTGCTGGATGTCACATTCCCACCTTCACACACAAACAGTGCAGTGCGTGTCACAGTTTTTGAGCAAGATGTACCATCACTGACAAAAAAATTGCGTAAAGTTCRTACACTCGAGATGAGCTTTTGGAAAAGCAGCTCCAAACTGAACCAGATTCTCTCAGAGGAGGGAGCAACTGGTGTTGTCTGGCCCCCATTGAAGCCACCTTGCATAGCAGGTTAAAACAAATGGTCTGAAGCCAGGACTGTAGCTCAACTCCTCCATTAGCAGCCTCCCATCTATGTCTCATCTCGAGGAGAAAAAACTTGGCCTCTCTCCTCAGGTCTCTGTTTTCTCATGTCAGCCTGTGTTGCTGGAATGGCTTTTCTGAGCCAAGGAGAGCAGCACAGGAGTCCAGGTGGTCACAAGTGACCGAAATGTTGACCAGATGCTGGGCTCGTAAATGAGAGGGAAATGCAGAGGTAGCATGATGCTACCTAGTCTGTTATTGTCTTCCCTGTATTGTACATCCCAACTAGCTCTGGTATTTGGTTTTTGAGCATTTGAGCGGCTCAGAAGGCGGTTCCAGATTCCAGGTTTGTTCCTTGTGGATGGGAACCCTTCCCAGAAGRGAGAAAGCTCAGAGGAGCCTGTTTAATATAGGCTGATCTCATGCTTGAGCATACGCAGGAGTTGACCTTTCAGCGCTGAAATAAGAAGTGATGGGAATAGAATAAATCACAGACTTGAAAGAAAAGCCAAGGAGCTTAGACATGCACCTCAGGAGAAGGAGTCAAGGTAGGGAGGCTGAGAGCCACAGAAGGGCCAAATGACAGATTCAGAAAGCAATCTTTCAGCAATGAGTTTGGTGGTTCTTTGCAGAGCAAAGGCTATGGAGATGTGAAATTGGGTTGTAAGGTGATGAGCACGGAAGGTGAATTTTAGGTAGGTGGGTAGGCTGGAAAGACTGTTAGAGATGCTATCCTGAAAAAATCTGCAAGAGATCCAGGTTTTCCACTTGTTAAAGTTTCAGGGTAGGAGCAAAACACTCACCAATGAGAGCAGTAACATTTACACTTGCACTGCAAAGGCATAAATTGTTCTATGAATCGCCAGGCTGCGAAGAATCAAACCTCTGCATTGCATTGCCAGCCTCGGAGCTGTCGTGTCTTGATTGAATCCAAAGCTAAAATTTCTGTAAACTTTATAGGAGACTGCTCCAAGCCCCTGTGGTACACCCACTTAACCTTCAGGGGCCTGGCTTTGAATGCGAGATTTTTCCACGAGAACCAAAACTCTAAGCACTCGCCTCATATCCAGAAGCTGCAGCCTGATGAGGAACTCCCTCTGCGTGGTGGCCTCTGTCARAGCCCGACTCCGGGTTCAGTCTCAAGGGAGGGTGGCTCAGAGCTTTTTCAAAGCCCATCACTGCCCGGAGGGATGCTGAGGTTTGCCCTCCTGGCCCGCTCTTCCTCTGGATCCCCCGTGCTGTGTCCCCGAGGCAGTCAGACCCTCAGACCCGTCCAGACAAACCCTGGCAGGGAAGGAGATTGTAGGAGCTGCCTGGATCTGGAAGAACAGCTTTTTGGCAGAGAACAAATTTTCCAGCAAATGTCAGGGGAGAGGGGGAGTCAAAATGATTCACAAATTCAGACACATTTTCTGAATAGTTCTGGCCTAGAAAAAAATACAGAGGTGGGGGAAGAGGGATGGATGTTAAAAATAGCAATGCGTGTCATTCTGACACTTTCAGAATGAACTGTTTCATTTTGGGAATGGTYTGTTTATGTTTTGCAAGCATTTGAAATGTAGATTTGATTCAAAATGGTATTTTTTGCTTAAAAGTTGACCTCACCACTAAAACACACTGAAAGAAGAGAAAAGGTTTTTTAGGACTTACATAACCTGAAATGAAACACCTCCTTTGCTTTGGCTCCAGATGAGACATTACAGAATTTTCCTTTCACAGCCCCACGATTTTAGCCATGTCCGGACCAACCTGAACATCTCGTGTCCCCTAGTTTTTTGATTGAGTGCTGATGTTAAAAAATACATCCAGCTTCCATGATGGCCAACCCTTAAGTCTAACGCCATGGAGCAAGTACTTTAGTTTAATCTGAGGTCAACCACACATTGCTGTGATTCAGACTGAAACCTGTGGTATCAAATGAATAAGAGCTGTAGGTTTTGTAGATAACTTCGCATCCCCAGAAGATGCAATGTCGAACCTCAATTAGAAAAATAACCCAAACTCCTGAGGCCCTGAAATCTGATCTAGAAATCTTCAGAGAAGCCGGAATTTGCAGACAGCTGAATGACAGACTTTCACTCCCCCGACACTCACACTGGTCTCATTCAACTGATTCATTAAAGGAAAATGAGCAAATAGCTGGTAATTGCTTTGCTGTAGCCAAAACGTGCTGCAGAGTTTCCCCGGGCAGAGGGGAAGGAACACACGTGTTTGCTGTACGATGAGCCACAGTTGAGTTTGCTGTTCCCTGCTGTGCTTTCTGCCAGGCTGAGACACATTGTGCCATTTCCTTATCCCCTGGTGACTGAGTGGAGCCTCYTTTGCTGAAATTTACGTTGGCTGTCTCCTGAGCCCACCTCTGTGCCTTGGGAGGGTTCGGGCACAAAAGAGGGAGAAAAAAGATGCTGCAGTGTGGAATGGCAAAATTTTTAACATCAGCTCCTTTAGGGCAGGGGCCATAGGAAAGACCCTTTCCCTGAAATAGGCAGGTTTGTAAGCATTTTTCTGACCTGCTGTAATTTTAGTGTTACTGAAAGGTGGATCTCATGGTGTGGACAGGATGTTTTTATGATAGAGGAGAGGAGCTGGCAGTGATCAAGTATCAGAGCAGGCTGTCGCTCCCTGCTGGGATGGCTCTGATACTTTCTGTGGTGGCTCTGGGTCCCCCAGCAGTGGAGCGGGCAGGGATTAATGCCTGCAGCAGGACCAGGAATCAAGGCCACTGTGTGTGTATCAGCTATGCAGTTTCCTCAACCAACTCAAGCTCTCCCAAAAACCGGTGAGGATTGCCTTAAAAACCACCAAATGTTTCAGGTTTTTTGGAAGTGCTGGGMTTGTTTGATTGTTTTCCTGGTTTCTATGCCTTTAAGTCACACTTGGGACAGTTTTTCAATCTGTCTTCTGCAAGCCAGAAGGCTAGAAATGTACATTTTTTTAAAAACGAAAACTTGGAGTCTCAGCCACCTGACTGCACGAGCCAGGGGCTGTGAGAACAAGGCAGAGCTCACACCGAAACTGCAGAAGTGGGCAAAGGGACTGTTGAAAGAGCTGCTTCTCTGGGTCGAGAATGGGGCTGAATGGAAAGAGAGGCCAGGAGGGCAGAGCATGTAAGCCGATTCAGCTTTCCCGGAACAATCGGAGAACGCCAGCTCTCCCTCCCTGCCCCAGCTGAAACAAAAAGCCCATACACAACCAAAGCAAAATCTGCCTTCCTGTTTGTACGCGTGTCGTGAGGCCTGGGAGAGCAGGTGGCGTTTGACTCTTGCATCCCCACCAGAATTCAAAGCCCTCTCCCAGCTGAATCTGGAGATAGGGGTGCAAATAGAGACACAGGAGGTCACTGAAGAGCAAGGACCATATGAATTGCACAAGAGGGCTCATACTCTTTCCCTGTCGATAGTTTACATAAAACACAATTTGAAAACTAATCACTTTTCCTACAGGTAGAGGTGATTCACTGATCTTTGACACAAGCAGCTGCCAGGAGATGGGAGTACAGCTTTGGCTATGTTAAAGTGAGGAGGCAGCAACTTTCCAACTGAGCAACTGCATTTGGACAACGATCTGTGGAAGGTTATATACATCTTTCAACAAGGAATCTTAGGCTGCGATAGTCTTCAGATAATAGCAAGGAGGGTTGTTGAACCATCCCAAACCACCTTGTCATTGAATGGTGCAGAGGTGCTGTGTGAAGTGATGCCAAGCGTTCTCTAGCAGCTCTAATGGTATTTGGATTTCAATTTACTCTCATCAGATACGCTGACACGTTCCCCAGTTTGCCTCTTGAATTAAGATGCTGCAGTATTCATTTTTCCCCTTTCCAGCTGATAGATACGTGTCTTTGCTCCCCCACAGGGAGGAAGGCAAGTATATTCTTCTTTTTAGCATGCCCTTAAAAGCTAGTACATGTTTAAAGGGAATTAATCCTCAAAGCAAAGGCATGGGCATTGGGTGTGTCCCATTCCAGCTGGTGGGATGTTCCCAGGTGCTCCATCTGCAGGGTTCACTTCAGTGAAATCACACCAGGAGGGCAGTTTAGAAGGCTGCATACAACATGCAGATGGTCTTCTGGAGAACAGTTGTCTTTGGAAAACTAGCTAGAACCACTGATGGCGTAACAAACGAGAGCTAGAATATTTCCAGGATATAAAATTGAGGGAGGAAAGTGGCTTTACTGGCTATTGTCAGAAAACAGAGGTTTGCGTAACAGCAACATTTTCCATATACTGCGCAATTAAGTTCCTTGCTTGGGAATTACATTGCAAGTCAGTTTTAGACAGCGTGGCCAGCTGTAACATAGCACACATTGCAACACACATACTGAATGTTATTACTTGGTGTCAGTGTTTATTGAAGCTAGTGGGGATTTGAGAAACAAGCTTTGGCGCAGGAAACACTAACAATGTGATGGCACTTAATGTCTCAGTAAGCGTAAGAACTTTGGGGAATAAATTCTCCTAAGATAGAATACTTTGGAAAATACCTGCTAATCCCTTTAAACCCCTAACACACATTAATTTTTGTACTGGGTACTGATAAGCCACAGATTTCACCACTAATCTAAAAAGTATCCTGTGGTTTTTGGAAAAGCAGGGGAGACTCCAGGTGTAGGATGAGTGGCTGATTTTGCAGTGGCAGCTCCAGCTGATCTCTCTGGAGAGAGTTTATTTGCTGCTGTCTGCTGGTCCCTTGCTGTCTTCTTTTGCTACTGCAGGAACCAGGGTCAGCAAAACTTCTTGAACTACACTTCCCTGTCACCCTTATGGAGAAGAATCAGCACTCTACCTCGCACTGCATTTTAGTTGCAGGACTGAAATCGGATTGGGCCAAAGSAATTCTGTTGTAGCTCTGTTGAGTCTGGTGGGCTTGCATAATGGATAAATTTGATCCAGAGTAAGAATAACATGAAACACAGATGGCTGGGTTAAGTGCATTGTTTGTATAAATGGCTAGACCATGGAGAGCTGCCTGCATTGCAAAATCCCCCTCCCATCTGGCTCCTTCAAGGSATATGAAATCACAGCAAGGGGATACACAAGGACTTGAGTTTCCCCTGTGCCCAGAGCTCAGGACCTGTTGGCAGCGGTGCATGGGCTCAGCTCAGCAGCTGTGCTGAACTGGCATCCCAGGGAGCAGGACAGGTCGGATTGCCGTGCCCTCTGATGGCAGTAATGTTATAAATACATTTTTGGAACAAAAATAGGAACCATCCACCAGAGCTATTTCTGATGAGCTCAAAATAAAGTTAGATTTTGGGTTGTTTTTCCTCTGTTTCTTAGCAGGGCTGCTGAGCTCTCCAGCAGAACAGGAAGTAGGCTGAGGAGCTGTTTGACTAACCAGAGTCGTCAGATCAATGGAAAAAGTGGTTTGAGTACACTCTGTGAATGTGCAGTCAACAATTTTGAAATTACTGCAGTTTCTCTTCCTAGGTCAGGGCTATTGTTCACGCCAAGGGGACTTAAGTCTACCAGTGCTGTTTCTGTAAGCAAACAGAACATTCCTTTTTGATGATGTACATCATGTGCACCCTGGGGTGAAGCAGAAAGCTTTCCCTTGGTGTCCTTGGATCAGATTCCAGATGAGTTAAGAGATAATTTGATCAGGATCCTACGTAATTTTGAAATGCCTACCACGCCATTTGGAAGAAAAATAAACTTGCTTTTACTGGGAGTTGGGCATGGAAGGGTCAGAGTAGGTGAGGAGCGAGGGAGAGGATAAGAGACAACATTTTGCTATCAAGGAGGAAGGTGTACAGTTGTCAGTCTTAGAACTGAGGCTGATCCTACATTTTAGTGACACTTGCAGCTTCTTTCATGTTTTGTGAGCTCATCTGAGAATTGAATGCACGCCAAATTAATCTTTCAAGGGAAATGGAGCTGGGTTGAAAATACCTCCAACACAGATAATTCAAAGGAAGTGCAACTTTTAAAAATCATGTGAAATGCCTCTAAGAATCTACCTGTTTTTTCCTGTTTTCTTTTTTCCTTTTTCCTCCCCTTAGTCCTACATTTCACCTCTATACTCTCCCATCATGTCACTTTTTTTCCCCTTTAGTTGATCTCACAGTGGCATATGAAGGGTTTTTGGTCCCATCACGTGCTCCAGTTGGAACTGGAGCACGATTCCCTTCTGACACCATTTTCTCCAGGATTCTGTCAAGTTTAGCTGCAGACGCTCCCTGGTCTTTCACTGATTGTCTTTTCAGCTGTCGTCTGCTCGCGATGCTCACGCTGCAGCCGGGCCTCAAAGGCCCGTGAGAGCTGCAGAGTGGAGGCGATGCCGTGAGTGTGGGGAGCCGGGGGCTGCGCGGGGAGTGCCTGCGGCGAGCGGGATGGGGCGGCCGTGGGGCGGGAGCGGCGCGGCGTGGGAGAGCACGGCCAGGAGAGAGAGATAAGACGGACAGGAAGGGGAAAGGCAGGTGGAAAAGGGAAATGACCGTGGAGGCCAGGAAGACTAAAGAGAATACAAGGGAAGCTATGAAGCCATCTGGGAATCTGCTCTAGCCACATGTAAATCATACGCGTCCTTGTGGCTTCCCACTCCGTGCAGAGCAAAGCGCCGGGAGGAGGCCGGGCAGAGCCGGGATGGCGGCRTGGAGCTGTGTGGGGTGAGCCCGTGTGGGTGCGTGGGGGATGCGGGGGCCGACCCGGTGCAGGTGTGGGGACAGCCCCGGGGGCACGGTGGTGGGGAGTACGGGGGTGAGGGGAAGCGAGTGGGTGCTCCAAGGCGGGGTGCAGGGGCAGCAGAGCTGTGGTAGAGCCGTGTCCTGTGAGGATGAGGGCAGAGGTTGATGGGGTTGCTTTTACTGGGAGTTGTGTCCGACTGTGTCGGGTTCCAGGTGATGGCAGAAGAGTGAGAGGAGAGGCGGGTGCTAAGGGGGTGGAGGCAGAATGGGAAGTTCGGGAGAAATGGAGTGTGAAAGCTGATCAGGAGATGGAAAAGGAGGAAAGCGGAGGGAAAAATTATGTGAAAAGTTGCATGTGGTGGAAAAAGCATCATGCAAGGCTGACATAGAAAGGCAGAGGGAAGAGAGGAGAGCTTGGGTAAGAAGACTTTAGAAGTACTTAATGATGGATGACTGGGGTGGGATTTGTGGCAAATAGCTAGATCCAAGCCAGCCTCCCTTTGTGGGGAGAAACAGGCCCCTGCAGAACACACTGTATGTGACCTGCCTGCACAGCACGAGAGGAGCTGAGACTGAGCAGCCCTGTGACTGTAAAAGGACTTAACTAGCATAGATGCAGTCATCTACAGTGAACATGTCTAAAAATAGGTGAGGTGAATTTCAGTCCCAAGGACAAAATGTTACAGTAAATGAATACAAACAATCTCATGTTGTGTAGCCGGGTGTGTTCGTGTCTCCTCTGTGCATGTGCACGCTGGAGGTGTGTGCCCAGGTGCAGGGCTTGTGCACATCAGGTGCACATGTGGACACCAGCACGAACCTGGTTGCAATGCTCATGTCTCACATCTTCTGTGCAAAAGTCCTCTGCACCTCAAACACTGAAAAATTGAGCTGTGATGCTGAAGCAGGCTGTAGTTCCTCAAGTGTCTGCAGTTTGTATTGTGAATCATTCCTAAGAGCATCAAGGGAGAGCAGGGAGATGTGCTGCAGTTTCAGGGAGTGCTGCTGCTGACCCCATCACTCTCCACTTCACTGTGGAAGGGGCTCCAGGGTTAATCCAGCCCCTTGCCTGGTTTTATCTCAGCTCTCCTGGCTGCCTCTGCCAGGGGTGCGGGAATTACTTTGCTTTAACTCGCACCAGGAGGCACCAGCATGACAGGGAAGAAAGGACCCCATCCCCAATGGTGCCATTTGCCCCATGCCACCTTGTCAGCTGTCCTGAAGGAGAGACAATTTCTTTCCCCCAGTGAGAGAACTGGTTAGAAAAGAATAACCACATCTCTGCGGGGACACCCATGGGATATGCCCAGAGAAACCCAGGCAGATGCAGTTATTTAATGGGATCCCTCATTCAAGGACTAGGTTGGCGTGGATAGTCTGAGCAGGACATGGATCTGGAGCCTGTCTGTATTGGAGACGTCCTCTGGCTGCCCTGGCCAGGTCCCTGCAGCCCTGCTCTCCTTCCTTGTACCAGTCCCTGCACTCGTCCTCATCTCCAAAACCAGGTCTGCAGGTCCCACGGCTCATCTTTAAAACTCTCTGAGCAATTAACATGCACAGGCATGTCCTTGGCAGAAAATGCCCCCAAAGGGTGGGCAGCAAGAGGATGGCACATTTTGACAGAGTAGCTCGTGGTTATTTGTAGGAAAAGCTGGGAATGTCTCTGCACTAAGAAGTGGCAGTGTGCTCATGGAGTGAGTTCTCCGGTACAATCTGAGCTTGTTTAATAGTCTTCACTGTGGAAGAGAACAGAGTTTTGGTCTAGTGAGAGTGATGTTGGGCAAATGCTTTTAGTGCTCGGGTCTGATTAGTCGTAACTGAACTCCTCTTTCACTTATTCCTTTGCTGGAGGCTGCTCATTCTCATGCTGTGCATTTCCTCTGCCTGGAAAAGCACTTAGAGCAGCTTGGATCCCCAGGTCACATATTCTCAATATTGATGCCCCCTGAGTGGTTTTCCAGGGAAGCTCTTAATCTTACAAGTCAAGAAAGATGCATATTTGTTAGAACCAGTACTAGCAAGGTGCAGAGTTCATTCTTAGGCAGCAGGTGGGTTAGAAAGTCTGATTTTTTTGCAGTTAATTTTGTAAGAGCTCCCATCCCCCTTCTCCCTGCTTTCATTTGCTTCTGTGTCCTGGGGTCTCAGAAGACAAAGGTTTCTAAGGGCCAGTGTGTGCCTTGAGATCATTTGCTGGCAATGCCCACAGGAGCAACACATTCCTATTCCCACATTCATGTTAGCTGCTCCAACATGTTGTCTCACCCCAATAATCACCCCAATAATGCTTTAAACCTGTTCAGAGGGGATCAGTAGAAACCCAATAAGCCAGTTCCCACTTACTGTAATAGTTTCCAGATTATTTTGTTTAGAAGCCTGTGGGAAACATTACTTCGTGCTGCCTTCTGTCAGCTCTCAGGCTGAAAGTGAGAAGGTCTTGGTGAAGAAAACCGAGTCAGGAGATACACCAAGTTTATATATGGGATTATTTAGCCTGCAAACTAATGGGTTTCAAGTGAAATATCCAAGATCATTGCGAAAACTCTTCCATTATTTCGTTCCTTTCTATTTACCCTGTCTGGTAAATTGACATACACTTTGCATGATGAAATTGCAAGGATGTGCATACAGACTTGGAGAAAGAATTAGTGGACTCTGCAGAGCCACCCTGGGGAACTCCCTGCTGTGGGATGCTCCGAGCCCACCTGCGCCAAGGAGAGAAGGGGCTGGAGGAGCACATCAGCCACCTGCTTTCAGCTTTGCAGGCTGAGATAGGCAACCATGCGTGGATAAAGCACGTGTGGAAGGAACAGGTCGGGATTTCTGTTCTGCTGCCTGTATGGCTCATGGGCTGGGACTGTCTGTGATGGAGAGGGGGCTGCAGAGGCACTGCCTGGCCCATGGCAAAGGCCCACAGCTTTCTGTGATGGTGAAAAGCTGTAATCCAAACGAGAGGGCAGCTCCTTGTGTGGCTTCATCTTCTTGTGAAACAGGGGCACAGCTGAGAGCAAACCTACAGAATGGCCCTTGCTCTGATCTGGGCTGTGCAGGCTCTGCTGCCCTCACAGCTGGAACTCCGAGTAACATTTGCCCGGTTTTCTGTTAAATGAGCACCTGAGACAGTGACAGCCTTAGGTTTTGTAACTCCTTAGACCTAGCATCACAAATGATGAGCCCCAGGTGCATCACACAGACTAGCACTAGCCCCATGACATCCAGAAGGGTGCATTTTTTCCCCAAAGCTGGTGTGAGCTCCCAGCATATGTCATGCAAAGCTTGCAGTGATCCCAAGTGGCTGCTCCTTGGAGGGTGCTATCAGCAGGACATCTCTGAGCATCTTGTGCTGATGGACTTGGTAGGCAACGTCTTCCCCTAGTGTGAAGTCTCCAAGCTGTCTTAGCTTCAGCCCAGCTCTCACATTTACACTAGCTGAGGATCTGGCTGCCACCTCAAAGGGTTACACAAATAACACACAGTTTGAGCTCTGTTTGAAAGCCCCACCCTTTTCCTGCGGTTTTAGTCTGAGGGGTAGTGCTGCTTGAGATGCTTTATTGTAACAAAAAATGAAGAGAAATGTGGAAAAACAAGGCAGTAGGATACTTGTTTTAAGGTATGCAGCTGAGTTTTTTGTCTAGGGAGGGGGAGAAGGTACCCTTTCTTCAGTAGGTGGTTTTAGATTATCTTTGTTTTAAGCAAGGAATGAAGTGTTTAGGACCTCGCCAGGTTTCTGTATACTACATAAGCATCTCTTAGAGACTGAACAGCACTGGTCTTCAGGTGGTTTGTGTATGGCTGCATGTTGCCCTCTCAGCACAAGGATTTCAATCCTGCTCTGTGTCAGGAGGGAAACTGCTGGAGTGTCACCAATGGACCCAGAGGCTGCTATGGAGTCTTTATGAAATTCAGTTGGACCTCGCTGCCAGGAAAGTCTCAGGACTGGAAGAAGAATGTTGTTTGGGATCGGTCTGAGGCACATCATCAGGGCTTTCAGGCAGTACTAGTCCATCATATTCCCTCATATGGGAGCTGTGCAGTTGGGGTGCTTGAGCTGTGCCCCAGCTTCCCATCCACAGGCCTGTGTGCTTCATGTGGCTGGCCTGGAAAAAGCAGGATTTGCAGGTACAGCCGAGTGTTTGGGATGTGTTGGTGCAGGAGACATTTTGAAGGAAGAAACTGATGCACTGACACTAGAACAGGGAGCTGATGGGCTGGAGAGAGCAGCCAGCTTGCAGCCCCAARGTGTCTTGGGTCCAACATGCATCATTATTTACCAGGGGAATGCTTTACTGGGACTGCACCACCTGCTTTCAGTGACTTCTGTGTTCACTGTTGATCCTTGTTTCTGTGGATTTGTGTAGTCCAGGCAGCCCTGTTGGATGCTGCTATGTATTGTGTTCCGTTAGGCTACATGGCCGTGCGGGAAGGGAAGCTCTCTCAGTTCTTGGGCTCTCCTCTGCCTCTCCTCGATTCAGGCAAGTGGTTGTCTTTTGCTTCCTTGGTCCAGCAAAACACGTTCCTGCAGGTGGGCTCTCACCCTTCTGGCTGACAGTCTTGGAGTTTCGGTCTGTGCCAGAATTTCCGCAGAAATTCCCCACTCCTCCTGCACTGGATTTTTCTCCTCCAAGTGGTGGGACTGGCTCTTTTCAGCATCCCATCAGGCTGGGAGCTCTGCCAGCTCCCAGCCGGGCTCTGCTGCCCGCACACAGACAGCGCAGGACAGTAGAGGTTGTCTCCGATGTTTGCTGCTGGGACAGGCACTCCCAGGCTCTGCTCTGCAGAGAAGCAGCATATCTAATCCTGCAGAAGTTTCATCCCTTTCGATGGGGGCTCTGTACAACTCCTTTCAGTGATTAGCTCTGTGAATGTTAATAATCCATAATTTGGTTAGTGCTGGGTCTTCTTTTTGAAGGACCACCTCCCAAARTAACTGCTGAAGGGGCAGACAGGAGAAGTTGGACAGAAAAGCAGCTGTTACAGGGGTGCATGATCACAAAGACGTSCACGGCCCCACACTCAGGGGAGTCCTTAACCTCTCATGAAAGAAGACAGAAGCAGTATGTTTCCTTCTTYTGGTGGCAGCTTGCCAAGGTGCGCAGGTTAGCACCGATAAAAACATCTCTCTCTTCTACCCTCAAACTGGGGCATACGGGTTTCCTCTTCAGGTTTGCACTTCTCTTGCAGCCCCTTTCAGCTGGCCTGAGGTGCAGTAATGTGCAGGTGGAAGAGCCCTTGGAAGGCTGATTGTRAGTGACTCGAGGAGGAGCAGGAGCATGGTGCACACACCCAGGGACACACAGCCAGAACCCAGAGCCCTCACTTTCTGTTGCAGAAGAAGAGCAGTGTTTCTCAGCATGGTGTTGCTTCTGCCACACGGCTCCTTAGTGTGCCTCAGCCACAGGGATGGCAGGAATAACCTACCAGCACGTATGGCACACGTTCCACAGCACACGTGCACACACAGCACATCTGCACRTGCAGTGGCCACTGTCACTGCCAGTGCTTGGACCTTCAGAGCTAAAGATGTGAACTTTTTGTCTGGGATGAAGAATGTGATTTGAGGAAGGGTTTACGTGTCCTCTGTGCTGTGGTGCAGGGTGTGRATGGGGACAGGAGCTCTTGCATCTGAGCGACCAGAAGTGACATCCTCCCCTCTCAGCTCCTGCTCTGGGGTGTGAGGGCTTCCACCCATGCATTGACAAGTGCCTGAGTCGTATTTACACAATGTGGTAACTCCAAAACTTCTTTCAGTTTTCACTCCATTCTTACTGGAAAGCAAAACTCTCACTGAAATTTAAGTGGAGTTTTTTTTTAAAAAAAAAAGACTGTTAAAAAGAAGTCCTTCATGATTTTGTTCAATGTGAAGGTTGCTTTTACTTTTAGTTTCACAGAAATCACGAACATCCCTAGTTGTTTTAATAGCTGAGGTCAGAATAGAAACATACTGTTTATGGGGCAGGGGGAATGAGAAAGAACTGGTGAATCTTTAAACCCACAGCACCTCTGTGACTCTCACCAACAAAACCTGTCACAAAGAGCCTGCTCATTAGTATGGGTGGGCACGAGCAGCCTTGCAGAGGCATGAGTGGCATTTCTTACAAACCCCGGAGCGAGGCAGCGTGTCCCGCACCGTCACTTCATTTCAGACCGGTGCACACTTCTGCTTCATGTSTCACTGCAGCCTGGGGGAGGCTGGCATGCTAGGAGCACAGGGATGCTCCATTCCAGGGACCTCTCTGGGGAAGCTTAGGTTGTTAGGCAGGGACCTACAGTACCTCCTTTAGCAAGGGACATCCTACACTGTGAGCATCCGCCCTCGGGTTTCTCTGTTATCAGCAAGAAATCTCCACCTAGGATTTGGGGACACTTTGTTCCCAAAGCTGGCATTACAACCCGATGAGGTTTTCATTGGGCAGCTGGGTAGGAGTAGCCAGGTGTCTACAAATRTGCTGTGCATTGAAGGCAGCATGGGATGGGAACAGCTTCATCCTTTGGAGGATATGGCAGGTCTGAATTTCCGTAGCCTTCTCCCTGTGCTGTCGTCCGTGTTCCTGTGGCAGCTCCAGCAGTAGTTGCGGCAGCCTCGCTGTGACCTTTGGGCCCTGCTGGGGAAGCAAGGGATACAGCCGGGACACAGCTCTGTGTCCTTGCTGGTGGGAGGCTGGGGACAGGAGCAGCCAGGCAGCAGCTGTGCTGGAGTTGGGGCTGTGCTGAGAAGAGCTACAGTGTGAGTCTAATCTGGCCCAGCTTCATCTGCTGCGCTGTCACCAGAAGGGATGGACATGCCAGCCTCCCAGTGCCCCTACTCCATCATGATGCCAAAGGAAAGGAAACTGCTCCAGGGACAGATGTGTAAGTCTTGGCTGCTGAGTGTGGTTGCTGCTACCAGGGACCCAGCATTGCTTCCCTGGATTTGGATTTTTTCCTGAGCATTGTACTAATTCTTGTTGCACTTTGCCCTTCTCTATTTTTCCTTAATTACTCTCATTACCCTCTTTTCCTGGCAAGTCAATGCCATTAAATCCAGGCATCAAATCCAGAGGGACACTGGCAGCAATGATTTTCTGGGCWGGCCCCTGAGGGCTCTGCAACCTCCTTGTGAAACTCCTGTCCTTTGATGGAAATGATTTGGCTGCTTTTGTCAATCACTTCTGCCTGCAGGCATCAGCAGTGACTTGCCTCTCTCGTGATTTAGACAATTTCTTTGCCTCTGAAATGCAGAAGGTTTTATTAGAAGTTGCACATTTATACTATAAGGTCTTGGTGGTAATATGTCATCTTTTCATCTCTTTTATTGTACAGGATGTACCACAAATAGGCCCTGATTCCTGTTTACTTCRAACATTATCTCAACATTGGTACACAGGCTTTCCTGATTATTTCTCCTCCTCTGCCATAGGCCTTCCAGATTTTAAAATATTTTTTATTTTTACACCACACAAGTCAAAAGTTAGATTTTATAATCAATATGGTAAGGAAAACTGAAATACAAACCTTTCCAATAGAAAAAAAGCTGTACACAATTTTTTTGCCCAGATAAGTGAGGAGGTGTGTATGGCCCCACAATGACTGCAAGCACTGGAGAAGCTGTCCTGCTTTTTGGGAGCCCCTGAGGAGGAGGAGAGATTGGGGTGCGATGAAAGTAGAGCTTTCCAGCAACTTCTGCCAGGTGATTTGGGCCTTTCTGTACTTTTGTTGAAGTGACACCCACCAGGCTTTTAGCCCTTGTTTTTCKGAGCACATTTGTGGCTGTGCCTGGGACAGGCATGGGAGCCCTTTGTTAGGAGTTGTGGGGTGCAGCCCCCCAGCTGGGGACAGCAAATGCTCTCTWGCTTGCAGGGCTCACAGCTCTGTGGGAATAATCCTGTTTTATAATAATTCCTCTGTGGGAATGTCACAGGCATCCTTGACAGCATCCCTGTTGGGCAGTCAAAGAGCTCTCCATTTTAGAAATGAGGAAGGCTTGGCAGAGGGGTCAGCCTTTCCTTAAGCACCCACTTACTTGGATACCTCTGGTTTGTAACCCATTTTGAGACTGGCAAGGCTGAAGAGCAGCTCTTTTGATTCAGACAGTGCTTCATGCTCATAAAYGCTGCCTGAAGGGTCTTGGCCGTCCACACTCCAGTGACCCTCAGGGAAAAACTCTGGCTTCAGTGAGCATATCCAGTGCCTGCTGGAGCATAGAGCACCATTCAGAGCTCCCCTTTCCTCACTCCTCAGCCCTTAGAGTCACACGGCAGTCTCCCAGGCACACATGGCCCTCTGTCAGGCAGCCTTTAACATGACTCTGTAACTCTTTTTTGTTCTCTGTCTTATTTATGGCTGTAAAGTATGTTTTTTCCAGTCTAACAGAAAACAAGTCGATGTAGAAAACAATATGCGATTCAGTTTGCAGTGGTGCATCTGACTTACAGGAACTGGCTGCTTCGTACAGTACATGCTGTGAAATAGCAGGTCTGCCTTGGCACTGACTGGACAAACAGAGGTGACTAAGCAAKCCAATTGATTTATGGCAGTAGCCTTGCTTAGGAGATCCGGGAAACCTCTGGGAAAACTGTCTCTAGCTTAAGGAATCGCCACGTGCGAATTATAAAGACTCCCGGGCGCAGCAGAGACCTGTCGTCAGAGCCTGAGGAGCGAAACATGAGGCAGGAGAGCACTTAGTGTTTTGGGCACTGCTTCTCCCAGAGCTCTCCGCATCTCGGGCTGCCAGCGGGTGAGCGGAAGAGCCTTTCCCGCGGGATTGTGATGCAGGGGTGCCCGCGGCGAGCCAGCGATGATGGACTGCTGTGGGAATTCGTGTCACAGGTGGAGTTGTTGGGGCAGAGAGGGAGGAGTGAGGGGTGCTTGGAAAGTCTGAGGCACGGCTGATTCTCTGTGGCAGAGAGATGGGAACGGGGAGGTTCAGGTGGATAGAGTGCCTGAGTGCTGCATAGCAGGGTGATGGGGGAGGACAGAGGGCTGGTTTCAGGGGTGTCAAGTGCCTTCATTCTCTGGAAATGAGAGGGACTTGAGGATGCTCATTCCTGTGGCAAAGCAGTGCTTTGTGTCAGACAAATTGTGGGCCACTGGCTATCGGCAGGTGCAAAGAATGTTTTCATACATTAGGAGGCAAAAGTCATTTACTTGATTTGACTKAATCTCATGATAAAAGGCCTTCCATCACAACAGGGAATATTTGTGCAGTGTCTGAAAGTGAGATGTGGTGTCTCTGTGGACTGCTGTTAGACCTTAGATTTGGGTTTCTTTTTTGCCTAACCCATTTGCATCCTCCGAAGGGTGTCCCACGGGCTCACCACTTCACAACTTAGGTTTTACTGACTTGAGCTACAGAGGGATTTTTTGTTCCCAAGGATAGCCGAGATTCACTGAACCAATGTTGTAAGAAGCTGTTTTGGCAGTGAGAGGCTCTTTGGGGTTAAGTGGTGGGGAAGAAGCTCAGTACAAAAGAAGTGGCTGTCTGAGAGCATTCACTCAGCAGAGCAGTGCTCAGCTCTGCAGCCCAGCAGGCAAGAGCTACTCTGCTTTCCCTATTCCTCACATCCCACCAGTGCTAGCCCTTTTCCCTCATCCCTCACCACTGTGTTGGAGCACACAGGCCGTTTGTTGCTGTGCTTTCCTGGTACCTTGCGCTGCCTGTTCGGCATGCCATGGCCACCCCCACAAGTGCTGGCAGTGACGAGGGAAATTCGCCTCTTCTCAGTCACCRCTCTCACCTTCCGAGCGCTCGGTGCGGGGCAGCCTGTCAGAAACATCCCGACACGTTTCACAAGCTGATGGCACTGCTCACTGGGAAGGGCTGTGTTCTCCCTGCCCACCCCTCCGCTCTGGCGGGGACAGAGCCTGTGGAACTGCATCCCAAAGGGATGGAGAAACGAACGTCCCACGTCATCGGGGAGATCTGGGGTTGACGAACACTGAGTGCAATCATTTCTTCAGAAGTCACAGGGAAACAAAGGGATTAGTGCTTGCCACATTTGCTAGGAAAACATGAGTGACTTGCTGGGAGGGACGGGATATCTCCCAGCTGGCATAGCCTGTGAAATGGAGGGGCTGTTTCTGGAGATGTAGCTCTCTGTCCTGTTGCACAAGGGGCCTCAGCTTTGATGGGCATGTCTGGAGAGAAATGATGCAGAAAGAATGAATCAAGCGAGAACTGAAAAGTTCACTGCTTGGACTTAAAAGTGTGAGTGTGTGGGGTGTGAAATACCGGATTTACTGGTGGAGGAGAGTGGAGAGCAAAAGGCAGATGCTGTGCCTGTTGATCCGGGCACAGGTGCTGTGATATGTAAAGCACCTTTGGATCACTCATGGAGCGGAGGAGGAAGGAGTTTGGCAGCATACCATGGAAATTACTGCCTCTCTCTGAGAGGAATTGATTAATGAGATCAGGTAGGGACAAGGTTTACCTGATTAAAATGACTTTGTAACGCCTTCCCTGTTTCTCATGGGGCACCACCCAGAAACACAGGTCAAAAATCCGCCTCTGGGTCGCGTTGGATGAGYGGCCCTGTTGCACATCCCCACCCCTTAGGTCCAGGGTCTCTGTGCCAGCTGTAGCAGTTGTCTCAGCCTTGAAGGAATCMTGTGGGTGGGCTGCTCTGCCAGAGCAAAATGGGGCAGAGGGAGGTGGCAGGGATCAGCAGGCACCTGGCAGATCAAGATTGCCTCCTTCTACATGGGCTGCAGCACTTGTGGCTGGCTCAGAGTCATATCCATGTGCCCTCCCCTACACCTAATGCCTGGGATGGAGGTTTGGGTTTCTGTAGGTCCTTGCAGCCTTATTTGTGTCCCACAGCCCAGAAAGGATCGGTGGACATTTGATGAGTTTAGGAATCTACACAGTGCCATCGTAACACCATGAAGGCACTGTGTAGATTCCTAAACTTCTGAAGCTACTAACTGTGTGTAGTGAACTGTGGAGAGAAGTACTTGTGTGCATCCGAAAAACCTGATGCAAAGGCTTTAATGCTCATGTGTTACTCTTCTCAAGGATGACAATTCRTCAGTATGTAAACTCACAGTATCTTATCAAAAAATCTAAGACAAACCTCAAGGAAGCTGCGCAATAGGGGAAACTCATCAGGTGGGAACGGCATTARAGAGCTGCTGATCTGGAAAGCTGTAACTTTCTTTCCTGTGCGTTTGTCTGCTGATATCTCAGTTGCCAACCCAACCACTTTCCTTGAAAATATTCTTTATTGCCAGACCCTGGGTGCTTCAAGCCTGCATTCAACTGGCTGGGTGGCATTGAGGCACTGGGAGTGGGGAGACAAGCACTTTCCCAGCAAGCCAGTGACTTGCTCATGACCGATTTGAGGGTGGGTTGTTTTGCATTGCTTTTTTAAAGTAGTGGTAGAGTTGAATCAGTCTAGGGGTAGACTTTTTACCTACTGCTTATGTTTTGGAAAAATGTCATTTGTGTGAAACTCCAGTCTCAAACTAGAGCTGTTAAGGTGCTGGGGCCTCTGCCTTTCCTGTTCTTCTTCTCTGTGTCTGTTGAAAGAAACCTAATTTAATATGGTTGCCCTGTAGTTTAGAAATGTGGTTATGCTAAATGGCTGTCTGCTAGATTGCTCTTGTGAGGTTTCCTCTAGATCCCATAGAAATAGCAGATGTTCATGCTCAACATTGCAAAGATAAGCTTAAAGTTCAAATGGAGCTTTGCATCAGACTGGAAGGATGAAGCCAAATCTTGTCATTTCCTTGTCAGAGCTTTATGTTTGATAGTACATCTTGATGATGTGTGGCGTGGATATGCAATTCATCACCACCTGGCTTTTCATGCAGCTGTAGCAAAAATGCATGTTCTCATATTTCCCTGTTTGCCATCTGCAAGTGGAAAAAGTATGTCCCAGGACAAGGAAACAAACATGCTTTTTCAGACTCAGGCACTCAAAATACGTGCTTTAGATGGTGGCAGTCCTGGGATGTGGAAGATATGGGCTCACTTTCTTGTACTGTAGCATTTTGGTTCCTAGGAAGCCCTTTGCAAGTGAATCAGAGCTAGTGACCTCATTTTCAGTAAATTACAAGGCAAGGTTATTGCTTATTTTTCTGCAGAGATGTCTGATTAAGCCACAGAGTAAATAATAGGAACAAATATTTCAGAAGGACCTTTCCCTTGAGGTTTGTTCCCACTGAGTAAGTCCCTGTTACATGTACAAACAGTGCCACTTCAGTAACTGCAAGAGTCAACAGGGATGAGCGGAAATCGCGACACRTCGAGCTGATTCCTCCTTTCCCTTAGCTGGGTCATCACCATGGCTTTCAGTTTCCATCATGCTCCAGTATGAATGTGGGCAGATAGCACAGCCTGGCCTTGAATTCGAAAGTGGTGATGGGTCATGGTAGTCCAACCCAGTCCCATGTCAAGAAACTCTTCACGGCTCTGTCCTGCAAAAGCTTTGGCTCTACATCATCTCTTCAGGATGAGCTCTAAGGTGAGCCGTGTGCTCCAGTGAGGCTGCCTGTCCCACAGCAACCCCATGCTCTGGGCACCAGCGCCAGGGCAGCAGGGCTCCTGCCCTCCTCCTGCCTCTCAGTCTCACTGATGCAAAGGAGTTTCTGCTCAGCCCCAATCAGGGACATCTTGCTGGTCCTGAAAAGTCGCTTTCTTCCACAGGGAGAGGGGCCATTGCCCTTCAAGTGATATGATTACTCTGYGGGTCTGGCAGCACTTCAGCCTGGGAGCTCCGAGTCTCTGAGCACGAGGTGGGAATGCTTGGCATGAAGGAGCAGTTTGATAGCCCTGAGCTGTGCTGATCCGCCTTTCCCGGTCACTGAGAGCAAGCGCTGACCCACTGAGCGACCTGCTCTGTTCTCTGCTGCCAAAATCGGCTGGAGGGGTCAGAAAAGAACAGCTTGCCTGCTGGACCTGGGGAAAGTACCTGGGGTGAGGATCCTGCCCATCTGCCGGGAATGGGCTGCATGCCGAGAGCRCAGCACAACTGGAAACTGTCATCCCAGCTGTGCAGCCCTGACAGCTCGTTTCCGTAGGGAGCAAGCCGTTGAGTGGGAAGGCTGGAATTGGCTGTCACTGGCTCCCACCAGGCAACCATGGCGTATTGCAACACGAGGTAGGGGACWCCAGCTGAGGCAACAACCCCCAGATCCACGGGAAGTGGGATTACTAACAGTTTTCCAGCCAAACGCCTCCGTGTCTATGCTTTTACTGGGAACAAGACAGGGGCAGAGCTTTTTGCCTGTGGATGGGCAGCCCCGATATAGGGGCTGGAAATGTCTCGTTGAGCAGGGAGAGGATCACAAGATGTTGGATCCTGCCTGCTGTCAGTAGCCCACGCTGAAGGCACCTTTGCAGCTGGCAGCAGAGATTGTGCTTTAAGAGAAGCTGAGCTGCCACAGATCTGCTCACCTGGCTAGTTTGCCTTGCTTTTTCCCCACAAGTCGGTTTGAGGTTACTAAGGCAATGTCCTCCATCAGAAAGCATCCAGAAAAGCCCACCAAAGAAGGGAGGTAAGAGAAGGGGCACAAGTGGGGATGCAGTAATAATGGCATCAATGGAAATTATTTTTCAGAGAGCAAAATGCAGGCTCGGGACAGCACCATCCCTGCAGACYGCCGAGTCAACACCTCGTGCTGCTCTTGAACCTCCTAGCCTGCCTTCCTCTCTGGGAAGGGGAARGGGCACAGTCTGCATTCGCTATCTTCTTCAAGGGCTTCACATGAAATTCCCAGTGTTTCAGAGTTTGTAAAGCTCTGTGCAGGGTGAGGAAGTCCAGGGAAAGCACAATAGCTGCTGGGGTAGCCTGGCACGAGTTCAGAGGTAGCAGGTCTTCTGACTGATTGGTGCTGGGCTCAGAGCTGCCTCTAAAAGTTGCTGGAAAATACTTTCAACTAATAACACTTTTTTTTCCTGTTTTCCCGAAGTTCACATTCTTTTTCTCTGGCATTTTGGCTGACAGTTGAATGGATTTATTGCTCTAATAGCAGAAAATGACCATCAGCAAATCCCTATGTTTTTGCTGCCTCTAGGGCAAACTGCTCATAGTTTCTCCATACTCCAGATCACAGATATTTTGCAGGGTAGTTTTCCAGCCTCTGTTCACAGGCTGGCTGGGGCAGCCGGGCTCCTCCAGCTGCAGAATTCCTGTACCTGCATTTCAGTGCCCTGCCGAGGATGCCTTTTGTGCACTGGGAGAACACATGGCAGCAATTCAGGAGGAGGCTTTGGGGGCTGTAGGAAGTTGGGGCCAGAGCCAGGACACAGATCTGGCTCAAACAGTCTTAGTGACAGTGTGTCCTCCCTGATACATGRTGTGTGGCAGGGGAATCCACTCCAGCCAAGGGTCAGATTTGGCCTTTGTGTGGAAGGACAGGATGTTTCTGGTGCAATTCCACGCACTGGTGGAAGTGCATTTCCAGGGCAGAGCTTTGTCTTGTATCAAGTTTTGTACATCCACATGCCGCCAGCAGCTCGAGCCATTTTGGATATACATGCTGGATGCAGCTGCTCTCATGTGACTTCCTGGGCTAAACTTTGTTACAAGGGAAAAAGCAAAGTCTTTGTTTACCCGTCTCAATGGAAAAGTTTAGTTCTGGCCTGTCTTGCCAAGGAAGGAAGGAGTGTGCCAGAGTGATAGTACAGCAATTTGTGGCTGCTGGTGGACCAGGGATGGAGCTGGCTGCCAGGCACACCATCAGCATCACACCCTGGCTGTGTAGGGCTGCCCTGGGGCATGGGGCTCCAGGATACAGTGAGCATCTGGCTCTTCCTTGGCTCTCTCCATTGCAAGAGATGGCCACACTGAGGTGCTGGTCAAGTCTCTCTTGTCCATCCAGCAGAAAATGAGGAGGGGAAGAAGCAAGCACTGTGCCTGTAGGATAGGAATGGGTCAGGGAGGAAAATATCTTTGGCCATGTATGCACAGATGAGATAGCATAGTGCATGGTGAGACCATGCTTGGTTTTGAAATGCCATCTTAATTTGAGTAATCACAGCTCTGGTATCAATCAGATACCATGGTGTGCAGCTCTCAGCTTTCTCAAAGCATGCAGCAAATGCATGCAGCACCCACTGTCTGCAGCTACCCAAAGAGCAAAGCTCCGACCCTGAGCTCTAGGGTATACTTCCAGTTCAGGCTTTATATTCTATGTCTTTCTATCCTCCTTCCCCTTATTCAGGTATTGATGGCTCCTGAGCATGGGATGCTCAGCTGACATGGGATGCTTGTCTGACATGGGATGCTTGGCTGGCATGGCTGCTCTCTCACAGGGCTGAAAGGCACAAGTTGCCCCTATGGCTTTCGGTTACATGGGTTGAAACTATCACTGGGTTAAATTACAGCCAGGCAATGCTCCTGGGTGCTTTAAAAGTTGCAGACTTTAAAGTTGGCTCCGGAGAGCGGCTCAAACAAGGGTCTGCAAAGGGAGGTTCATCCAGGGTGAATTTACCACGTGCCTTCAATTCATGATCTGCTCTCTTGTGCCCAGCAGGGCAGGGTGGTTCCCCCAAATCACAGCCTTCCCGTCATGGCCCAAGTGCAGCACAGGAGTGGCGAAGGCCCCACACCACCAGAACGGGATCTCCAGTGCACAAAGGGCAGGCTTGTCTGAAGAGAGGGTGGGTTTTTTCATATTTTCCAATGAGACCAGGAGACTTAACAAGACTCAGGACTGACTCACAAAATCCAGCTCTTGAGACCAGTCTCTTGGAGTGGATAATTTTTTATATTGTCCTCTTCCTGGTCATGTCCTCTTCAGGAAGCYGTGGTGCTGTGGAACGCAGGATGGTGCCCCACGTGTGCATTACCTGTCCCCCTGCATGTAAAGCTTTCCGCTTGAAACCGAGAGCCCACGCGGTGAGCTCTGCTGCCAGTCCCAAATCCCAGCACTGATTGCTGTGCAGCTGAAACATGGTTGCAGCTCCCATCCTGATTTTGTCCAGATGCTCAGTTCTATGAGTGTTTCTGCTCCTTTCCTTTGGAGCTGCTTAAACTCAAATTAACAAGCTTTTAATGGGACCTGCATCTTCCAAAGGAGTCTCTGTTAGCTGCTTGCCATGGCTAAAACTTTCCAAATGCTTTCAATGACCCTTTTTTTAACTACCTCTCTCTACATGAAACAAAAATCTCCTCTTCCACCCTCCCCTAATTTAGCCACTCTCTGGGATGTGCTAGTCACTGACTTGAGAATACTTTGTTCTTGTCTGGCACATCAGCAGGTGTCACAAATAGTCACTTCATCAACACGTGTTTTGTTAATATCTCAAACACCCCGTGGCTACTAATACTACTAAAAATACCTTAGCTCATTAACAAGACACTGTTTCCAGCATATAAACTTTTCCATTCCAGAACGACTGACTGTAATGCCCTAAAAAGCTTACAGTTGTTTGTAATCTAAGTAAAATAGGACACCTTCCATCTATCTTCCATGACCTCCCGTGACTGCATGAGAGGGATAGACCTGTGCTGCTGTTTCCATAGCCATGTGTTAGCCAAGATGAAATACTTCTATTTATTAATTTTTGATTCTTCCTCTGCATCCACAGTACCACTACCTGGGTGACGCCACTAACAGCTTTAGGTCCTGTGAGATTTTTACATTTGCTGTCATGAGCTGGAGCATGGGTGTTGAGGATTCCTGCCTTCCCCTCCTGCAGGGGTGAGCAGGCTGAGGCGAGGGGCCAGGCAGTCACTCCCTGGGCACACCAGCTTTGCATAGGCAATTACATTTGTGATTAGGAACAGAGAAGATTTAGCCACAATATTTGCATAGCTCCTGTGCAGAGCTCTGAAAGTGCTGGTGTACAGTACCGAACCCTGGGGTGGCAATCGTGCCCTTGGCCCAGGGCCCAGGTGCAGGAAGAGTGCTGGCAGCAGTTTTCTTGGACATCTCAAAGATGTCAGCTCAGGAGAAATGGATCCTTCTGCCTGATGGTGTTCTTGGGACGTGTCCCTAGTTAGCTGTGCATCCTAGGCATGTAGTACTGGTGTACACTGGTGAGGAGGTGTGAGCCTCCCCCCCTTGATGAGGCTGTCACTGTGACTCAAATGTCTTGTGGTGGCCAGGGTTTGAAACGCTTTGTCTGCTCTAAGAGGAAGCACGTGAAACATTTTCAGTGGTTCCTGAAGCTGTAGCATCAGGAATGCCACATTCTCGTCAGTAGCTTCCAAACTTGTTTTTCATGCAGTGTGTCTTGGTGTTTGCACAGGTGAAGGAACAGTGAATCCAAATTGGTTTTATGCAAAAAACGCAAATACCTCTTTTATTAGTAGATTGCCGTGTGACAGGGATAGTACATTTGCAAAGCAGTACAGGGCATTTTCTGCAAATCTCTCCTCCTCATTCCATGTAAGGCCAGGGATCCTGTAAGGACAGTTACGTCCCTGAGAGGCTCTGGCAGCTGTAGGCTATTGCACAGAGTTGTGACTTTGCAGTAAGAAATAAGGTCTTGTTCTCCACGGGCCAAACAGTGGCTCCAAACAGTGCTAGCAGCCAGGCGGTGGAGCTCAGCGAGGTCACCAAAATCAACTAGCTCCAAACTGAAATACTGAAAGGTAACTTGTGATTTCTAGTTGATCTTGGTGCCCTTGGTTCTGAGACTGTGAAGATCTCAGTGCTTTTCTGTAAAGACATGGACTTGTTTTTCGTATAGAAAATCTACAAGGGAGATATGGGGAGCTTCTAGCACTCACCCCATAGCTGAGACTGCCTTTCTGTAGCTTTCTTCCATTCCTAATGAACAACAGGAGCAATTCAAGAGCTGGGGTTTAGCAATTCAATGCATGGGGTTTATTTACTTTTTTTTTCCCTTCAGGAAGGGGAGGTTTCCCAAGCCACGATTCAGTACCACTGAACTAATACTTTAGTTTTACACCTGTCTGCTGGTCCCTGACTCTGAGAATGTGATTGCCATGCTGTAAGCCAGCACACTGATAAGGGGTGTGGTTTTTTGATAGCAGCTGCAGTCTCCCTGTACTTGCACAGTGCCCTGAAGTAGTGGGGGAATTAACCCTGCAGGGCAGGACATCCCTGCATGGAATGCCAAGATTGCTGCTTCTGCCCACACCAGGGAAGGACAAATGAGGTTGTGAACACAGCACAAGAGCTGAACCGAAGAGGAAACACTGACCCTAAAATGTTAATCCTGAATTGTCGTGATGAAATTGCACCATATGTAAAACTGTCTAACAGTTAGCTGGACTTCTCGCAAGCATCCTCCATCCTCCAAAATGTTTGAGTTGTACTTGAAATATGTATGTCCATAAATGGCTTGATGTTCCTCAGTTGCCCATCTCTGAGGCCCTCAGGTGGTTGAAAACCTCTTCAGTTGCTGTGTCCGGTGGTATTTAATAGCTCACAAGCCTGGCCTGCAGCTTTAAGCTGTGTGGGAGGTAGATAAGCTGTGACCAGAGATGTCACGTAGCACTGGCTTTCTGCAGAAGCCAGGCAGGCTGCTGCCCTGAGGTGCTGATTGAAGGACCGTCCCTGTGGTTGTTAGCAGCCAGCAGTGGGAGAGGAGTCTCAGTGCTGGGGGTGGGTTAAAATCAGTCCATGAACGTCTGGAGAGACCTGACCCCGAGAGCCACCAGAACATGGAGCTGGGAGAGACTGTGTGTGTGGCAAGCAGCTGCTCTTGGATGGGGTCTTGCGGCTGGTTAGGTTGTGCTGCTGCTTTCCATCCATGCTGCAAGGCAGAGGCCTGCCCCAAGCATGAGCAGGGCTTGATCAGCCCCCTTAAATTGCACTGGGGATGATGGCACTGGAGTGGGGTGGGCATCCCTGTGGGTGGACCCAGTGAAGGGACTGGCAGCAGTGCCTGTGCGAGTACAGCCACATTGCCCTGGTCCCAGCATGCCCAGGTACCTGTGTGACACCCTGGAGTGAGGATTGCGTCAGCGTATCCTCCCCCAGGAATCACTGCTGTGCTCCCCAGGGAAAGCCACCAGGAATTTTTGGTTCTCCACCCACACCTCACTCTGCCTGGAACCTTGACTTTTCTATACCCTCACTCTGAGAGGTGTAGTAGTAGGTGTGCCCTTCTTTCAAGCCAGATCTGAAAACGTGCACTCATTTGTTCCGTACGAGGCAGATTTCTGGCTCCGTTGTGCACTCTTTCTTTTAAACGAGGTGTAAGTGGTGCACAACATGCCTTGCAGAGTCTTGCCATCTCGCTGATCTCTCACTCAGGAAAGCTACCTCCTGCTCTGCAAGCTGCAACACCGTGTAATGGAAAAATGTAGAAGTGGGGCCCGGCTGTGCGTCAGCGGGTGCCTTGGCAACCTCCGCCTGCGCTCCGCTCGGTGATAGGCGCGCAGGGCTGTCCATCTCCACCGGGGATGAAGTGCGGCATTAAGCATCCCCCCCTCCCTTACGAGGGAGAAGAAGGAAGTACCAGGGCTTGCTGGTGTTGCTGGAGCTTGCTTGGTGCTAACAAAGCAGTAATTTATGAGTACTGCGAAGAATTTCTTCGTTCTTCAAAGCAGGACAGAGGCATCTGGCACTCGGCCACTGTGTTTGTATCAGTACAGGAAAAACGCTGAATTTCTTCAAAGCTGCCACAGCGTTTCCTATTTTTAGGTTAACAATGCCTGTTTTGCTGTACAGCATCAAATGTCAACAAAGAATGAAGATCTATTTATGTTGCTTTATTGTAAAGCTGAAGGAACAGGAAGCTGTGAGCCATCTGGGTGCCTTCTGAGCCCTCCAAAAACCCCATCCTGAGTCAGTTGTAAAGTGCACTGGGTTACTGCCATGCCAGCATGTTTGCTTTTTGATGGGAGAAGAAATGATGGGAGTTTTRGGGATTGTCTCCCTGACCTCGGACCATTCGAGGTACTGTGCATGGGAGAGAAACCAAATGCTCAGCTCTAGATCATGCTTGAGATCAGAGACACTTTATTTCTTGCTGCTGTTTGAACTCTCCCTTTTGAGGCAGCCTCAGCACCAGTGTGCACCTTGGTGTTGGTGCCTGCATTTCGCAGTCAAAAGGCTCACTGGAGGAAGGGCTGTCTGTGCTCCTGAGGATGAGAGGAGTCAGGAAGGGCACCGGCTGTCCTGTGTTCTACAACACTGTTGGAGAAAGCCGGTTTGGACAAAAGTTTCTAACCTTAAGGACTCTTTTAATACAGGAGCTATGGTTGCTGGCTTAGTAAAATCAACCCCAAAGGAAGTGCTACTCTGACATTGGCATTTCTGAGTTGGAGAATGGAGGGCATCCAAGCTGGATGTGTGGTTTAGGTGGTAAGGTGCTCCTTGCCTTGCTGCTGGAGCATGAGCAGTGTGTTCCAACACTGCAAGTGATTTTACTGTGAGGGCAGGTACCAAATGCCTGTAGAGGGGCATGAAGCAGATCTCAGCTCCAGAGGATGCTTGGCACCTTGGCTTGCTGAAGCAGCTCATCGAGCTGTCGCTGAGCGAGAGGAAGCGGCAACGCCTGCCCTGTCTCTCCTGCACTCTGCAAACACTCTCCTGGGTGTCTGCAGCAGCCACTGAGCTGTGGGGTGAAGTCCTGGCCACTCACTGCTCACACCCCCAGCCTCCTCCACTAGCTGCTTATTTGGGAAGGAACCTCCTTTTTCTCTTTTTATTTTGATTTGGAAAAGTAAAAATAGAAAAAGCCTGTCAGAGACAAAGTGACTAAGTGCTTCATGTGCTACTGAAGTAAATGAACAGCAAAATGTCTGAGAGGAGAAGATGACTAAGTTTTTTTCCTCCTCTTCTGCTTCCTTCACCTTCTAAGAGTAGCTAAACATAGTTGCCTGCAGCAGGAGGACTTCAGCAGCCGGCTGCTGCCCACAGAGGCAGCCTCAGAGATCGTGGGCTTGTGCCTTGGTGGAAAACCCAGACATTCAGAGGACTGGGCGTCTTCCTTATATTCATTTCTCTTCTCCCTTGCTCTTCCCTCAAGACAAAATATATTTAGAAACGCTAGGACACAATGAGCTAAACTCTGCCTTTGCTACACCCATGTTTATAATGGGTTCATTGTATTGCCTCTGCAAGTGCCCTCACGATGATATGGCTCGATATAACTACCCTTCATCTTTGTCTCCTTTTTTGGACCAGAAAATTCTCGAGAATCCTCTTCAACCATAACAGTGCTGTTCCAAGAAAGGCTATCTGGGTTTTAATATGAAACCCATGATCTCTACCTCTTTAAAGGATGTCACACTGTGTCATTCCACTCGTCTTAAAATAGCCTCTTTCAAGAGAAATATTTAGTTTAGAAACAATTCCCCTTTTTTAAAATAAGCAATCAGCTGTCTGGATCTGTCTTTATAAATTATGAACCCAAATTGCCTGGGTCACCCTTAGGTGATGCTGTTTGTGGTCGGCGTGTTGTCAGCATTGCTGTAGTACTTAGACCCTATCTTCCCACATCCGGGACTCCCACGTGGGACTTGCCAACTCTGCTATTGCCCCGGCTGAGCAGTGTTTCCCCCCAAAACCACAGCMCATTCCCGTTTGTGGCTGTGCCAGCATCAGCCCCCAGGGCTACCCAAGTGAGCCAACTTGGCGGGGGCAGGGTGTCTCTCCCCAAGCATCCCCTCCCTGTTGCACACCCAGGAATTCAACACACAGCCATTGCAGAGGTGATTTTCCATTATTAATGCTCAAAAGAAAGTTCCATTTTCCTGTTTCAGACGAGCATTTCCCTTTTGAGTTAGAGAAACCTTTTCCTCCCCAGCACCCTGTGTAAGGCTGTAAACATGCACCAAAGCAGCAAATTTTTTTGTTGGCCCCTGCATTCCTCTTTYGACCAAAAACCCGGCATTGCCCCGGCTGGCACCTCTGCAGCATGGCACAGGAGCTCACAGGAGACTGAGGCCATTTATATAGGAGCAACATGGTTTTTCCTAAATTTCTTAGGAGTTAACAGCTGAAATCCTCTTTTTCTTCCCCCGCCCCACCCCTGCGTGTCAGCACACGGTTGGGTTGGAAAATCCAACCCCGCATGCCGCACCAGGATGTAGGATTGGGTAACCCTGTCTGTGTCTCCGAGGATCTCGTTCCTTTCCCTAAGGGCTCAGGGGAGTGCCGGGGTGCAGCAGCACTCGCTGGCTCTGCGCACAAGCTTCAAAGGCAGCCCAGAAGCAGCGGTGTAGGAAGAAACCTCCTTGCCCGATGCCGTGACGGCTTCTCCCAGCACCGCGCTGGCCTTCCACCGGCACAGGGCTGCCCAGGCAGCTCCTCGGATGCTCTCGCAGCAGGCAGGCGTGGCAGGATATTGGCTTTGGTGGCAGAGGTAGGTACCTGGCCCTGCAGAAGTTGAGCTGCGTGGCTAAAGCTGACATTTTTCGATGACTCATAACTGAAATGCTTAGGGGGTGCATGTAGGGCTCTGACTCTGAAAATTAAACTAAGGATAAAATTACTGCTGGTTCTGTGTGAGGTGTGCTTGCTGTCAAACCTTCTGCTGCAGTGGGCCAGGGGGGCAGCTGAGGTGTGCTGTTAATATGAATTTTTCCCTGTGTCTTGGTCTCCAGGGTCCCACATGGCACAGTGGCTGTGCACAGCCGGTGCTCTGGCTCTACCGGGCTGGTGCCACCCCCTCTCCTCGCCAGGCTGGGTGAGCCTGCTCCTGGGTGCGGCGGTGACGAGCACCCTGCCTGGCAGAGCATGAGTGCAGCAGGGTCTGGATCTGTATGGACAGGGAACGGGATAATCTGGCTGAAATCGCTGGGGATACAGTCCCTGTTCTCATTCTGACGCTGCTGTGTGCAGAATTGGGAATGAGCAGCCGAGCATGTGAGATGGTCCRTGTTTGAAGCCCTATAATTGGCTTGGTCTTGCCGTGCTCCTGGGAGCCTCTGGCTCCAGCACAGCCTCTGGTTGATGTGTCCAGTGAGGAAGGAGTCCCCGCAAGCAGCTCCTTCTAAAGTGCATGGTTTGTGCTTCCCATACCCAGTCAGGGCAGTGTGGCTGGTAAGCTGGTGGAGGAGAAAGTCTCAGGGCACCCACAAGGTGGGCTTGGAAGCAAACCATGGTGAACGAGCTTATGTCTGTCTCATTCTGGTGGAGAGAAGCCTCATGTGTGCCCACAAGCCGTGGTGCCAGGAGTAATGGAGAACTGGAAAAGCTGACCTGCACTGCCCTTACCTGCAGCACATGGGGAGACTGGTCTGTGGGTGCACGACGCCTGTATCGAATCTCTCTTTGCCTTCAGCTCTAGGCCACTTTTTGTAGTAGCCCTTAGTGCTCTTTTGAGACCAAAACCTCTGAGATGCTGTGCTAAATCTTCTGGGAAGGTGCTTTGGGCACTGTGTGGTGCATATACAGCAGGTCTGCAGCTGCGAGGAAGATGCTGAATGGGATGTGCCTGTGGCTTCCTGGCTGCTTGCAATGCCCCTCTTTGGACAAAGAGGTTTCCCAAAGCCATCATCTTTCTAATGCTCCTTCTGTAAGGATCTGAAACCAAGGGAGATCAAGCTACATTTCCACTCTTGGAGAAGCTTCTCCTGGTTGCTGATTATATTTAGGAGCTGCCTGGGAAAAGGAGACCATCTCATGGCGATGTGTTGGAAGTGCTGGGGAGCCATGGCCAAGGCAGGGTGGTGCTCCCAGAAGCTCCTGTGCAAGCAGAAACTCCTCCAGCCACTTAGCAGAGGATTTTGCGGTCCCAGCTCCAAAGCAGGAGAGACAATAAAACTCCTAAATAGTACTTTAAATCACCAAAGTGCTATCCAAACATGAGGGACTCCAAACACGAATGAAAGTGCTAAACTGATTTAAAGGGGAATTAAAAGGTCGTGGCTGTTGAACATTTAGCTTTAGAGTTTAGTCATGTTTATGAAACTTACAACTGCTCTTCTAAATCAGCTTTTTACACTTCATATACCCAGTAAATGTGGGTATGTTCAGCGCTAATGACTAATTTAAAAAATTTTCTATTCTAAACAAATTACCGCAGCCATAGCCTGGCCCTTTCTTTTCTCCCCTTCCCACTCTGCCTTCCCACTTCACTGAAGGTACTCAAAACACATCCCAACATTTCACTTGGAAATGCTCATGGGAAAGAGATGCATTTCTCACACACATACTCCACAAAGTGAAGTTCAGTTATGGTCAAACAGCAAAAGATTAGGGATCTAACACCATTAGCGGGCAGAGCGAAGGAGCAGCGATGGAAATGTTTTCGGTGTCCAAGACCAGTGTGAAGTTCTGGGGGTTTCAACAACAGCAAAGCTCAAGTCTAGAAGCCAGGCCTTTCTCATCCAGCTTCTCCTGCAGACTGCTTCACTAACATTGTATGACTTGGCTTGGTTACCTTGCTTGTGTCTCGTCAGTGTTTATGGGCATTTTGCTCCTGAGGTGTTACATTTACAGCATCCGTATCAGTGCCCCCCATGCCGTGCCAGAGGAAATACTTCAGATGGCTACAGCACCGCTGGAAGTCAGTGGCAGCCCTGTCTGGCCTGTGTCCACCCTGCGTGCTTATGTCAGATTGACTGGATGAGTGATGTAGCGTCATCACACCGTAGCGTGTGCCTGCTGTGAGCCTCGTGGCGGGAGGAAATCCCTGTCCACCCCCCTTCTTTGGGGACACAGCTCTGGGCATTTCAGCTCATGTCATGGCCCCTGTCAGAGAGCAGACTAGTCTCCTGGTCTCAGAGAGCATGTGGGAGGTAGCAGCAGTTCAGGATTCACAGTGGCAGGGTTGGGAAGCCTGTGGGGATCCTTCCCCACCAGCAGCATGAGAGTGAGAAGTGCTAAAGCCAGCACAGGCTCATGAGCCCACGTCCCCAGCGTGTGCTGTGCTGCTACAGGAGCTGATGAGCAGAAACGATGTTTGGAACCAGAAAGATGGTGGTGAATACTCTGGAACTGGGAAARGGATCAAACACAAGTCTCCAGACGGAAACAGAGCAGTTTCCATCAAAGCCGATGACAAGTTCCCTGATAGAGGAATACAGGGTCAGATCTTTGGACAGCACATCCCATTTCTCAGCTGGACGGCTGATCTGGCTGCCTGCAGCTCTGTGCACCAGCGTGTTGAACAAATGAGCTGCAGGGTCCCAGGACTCTTCTCACAATCAGTTCACCAAGGCCCACGTTTGGCTACCAGCAAGGATCTTTATAGTCTATTGGCTTTTAAAGGCTAGCTGCTTTCTGAGGGAGAAGCACTTTACAGCTTAAGTAGCAGCCCACCAAAAGTGATTAGCTGTTTCTGAATTATTCACTTACCTTTTCCAACCTGAAAATGGCTTAACAAACCTTATTAGTGTGTACTTAATGAGTAACAAATACGTTTGCAGCGATCTGGATCAGTTCCCACTCAGGAAAGTAGACTGAATGTGTCTAATGCTGGCAATTAATAATTCAGCTGGCTTTATGGGAGGGTCAGTTCTGGCTGAGCTGCACTAGGAGGTGTTCAGCTTTGCTGCAGTAAAGGCTCTCCACCAGGAAGAAATGCCTCATGGAGACAGCAGTAGCTTTGAGGCTCAACTACTCTGAGCTCCAATGCAGGCTTTGCCTTCACTCTCACTTAGGCTTTTTCATCTGCTTTCCTTCTGTCCCAAACTGGACAGAGAGGTCTAACACCACCTCTCCTCTCTGTAGCCATTTCCTCTGAGCATGGTGTTGACGTGGCTCCTGCTCTGCTGCTCCACTCTGCTTATGCTTTGGGGGTGAGGAGGTCCCAAATGTCCTTCCAGGCGATGAGTGACTCCTGTACTCCCAGCTCCCACAGCCACTCTGTTTCCTTCCATTGTCACATGGGAGGTCAAGCTGAAGGACTTGCTACTCACTCCTCTGCCTCTGCTGTTTCTAATTCTCCTTGCCTCCATCACAAGCAGGAAGAGGGAGCCTGCAACAAGCTCCTGTTTTTTTCCAATACACTGGAATATTTTTTCCATGATCTGAGCAGATGTTCCTGGCTTTCACGCGTTTTTACTGAGGCTGCTCTATCCCGCATGCTGATCTCTTGCAGGCAGCAGAGAAGCAGTAGCTTTATCTCTATGACCCTCTGCCCCAGATCTTTGGTCTTGGTGGGACAACTCCTTGATCCTACTGGAGAAAAGGACATTCCTCACAAAGCCAGAGAGGAGTGGCTTCTCTCTTGTGAGAATCAAAATCCTTCCTTCAAAACAATACTGTTTTGAAAAACAAAGTGTGTGAAGTAAAAGAACCCACGTGTTAGAATTTTTTCTCTCTCTAAATGAGAGAAAGAGGCCTTGGAAAGTAGCAGAAGCTGCTACACCCCAACAGAAGTTACTACACCCCAACAGAAGCTACTACTCCCAGCCATCAAAATAATTTATCTAACAGGGCTTGGGGGTTTGCCCTAGAATTTCTGGGCACTCAGAAGTGCCTTTCAGTCATCAAACTGTATTTCCTTGTATTAACTTCAGTCAAGTCTGATGTGGGGCCTCACTTTATCTTTGTTCAACAACATCTGTGGGACGTGAGACTGGCATTGCCTCTGTCAAATTTTGGGGAGCTGCCGGAACTTTTGTATTATGCCTTTTGTGACTAAATCAAGAAATGCCCACTGATCCAAAGGCCCCCCCTTCCGTTGTCAGCTGCTCCTCTGGCCAAAAGAAGGCTATTTAGCTGTTGTGCAGGACAGAAGCAAACGCATCAGCAAGGATGAGAGGAGTTTGTGTAGGAGGAAGACGATGTAAAATACGGGCTATCACTTGTTGCCAACATCAGGTCAGTAGTCAGAGCCTGGTGTGTGCTATAGTGGTCACTGGACTCTTTCTGTTCCTGCCAGGATGGAGGCGGCCGTTCCAGGGGCTGAGAGGTGGCAAAGCCAAGCACAGCATAACGCCAGCTCTGCACCATCACATCACATCACATCACATCACATCACATCACATCACATCACAGGTTTTTGATCCAGAATCCTGCATTTTGGTCACCCACATGCCAGGAGGTGCCAGGAGGAGGCATTCCGTGGTACCTGTCAGCTCTGCCCTGTTGCCCTCTGCGCCCAGCATCCAGCACAATGAACAAAGCTGGCCTCCCCGCCATGGCTAGAGTGACAAGGTTTTTCCCAGTCAAGGGAAACAATCATCACTAGGGAAACCTTAACTACTTTTTAAAGAGCAAAACAAAACACATTCATTCTTTTAAACATGGAAAACTAAATGGCCTCTTTTTCCTTGGCTGCATGTGCATGGCCGTGGAGCAGGCTGGCACGGAGTGAACTCTGTGGGCAAACGCTCCCCGCACTCATTTAGTTATTAAAGAAGAGGGCTCTGTGGTGCAAAGTCTGCCCTTCTGGGCTCTTGCTGCCTTTCTTTTTTAAACCAGAAAGGCTGTGGATATGAGGAGTCATTTGCCGACCGTCCTACTTGTGAGTGAAACATCTTGGAGCCTGAGGGAGCCCCTGGCACCACAGCACCACGGCTTCATGTCTCTTCTTGGAAGAGCTGGAAGTGAAGCCCCCAGAAGCAGGGCTTTCTCCAAAGGGAATGGATAGCCAGGCTGTCACTTATGCAAGTCCCCGGGCTGCAGCAGCCCCACTGAAACCAGGGGAAGCAGTGGTGACTCTACTGTCTCCTCATAGGTTTCCTCCATTTCTTCTGATCCTAGGATATTTCAGGATTTTCCTGGGAGAAAGGAGCTGAAGTTCTTTTCACAATTGGGAAAATCATTAAGTTAATGCTGCTCCCACTCTTTTCCATCCCCTGCCCCAGCTGTGTAATCTTGCCTCTAACCATGCATGCTCTAGTTAATAAAAAGCACTGAAATACAGGTCCAACTCCTGTTATTTCCAGGAACGTTTGGTCCCATAAAACCATAGGAAACCATAATTTCAGCAAATTAAATCAGTTACTGCCTATCTCTCTGGCTGAATGCATGGAAAGGGAAGAGCACCCTGCTGGCTCCATGCGTGGGGAATAACACCAGTCAAATTCCACCAGCGTCCATGTTGGGAAAGGGAGGCGACAGGCGGTCCAAGAAAGGCACGTCTCCTTTGAGCAGACATTAAAGGAATGTCATAAGCAATAGGGAAAATGTACAGCGAGCACTGAGCTCATCAGTCAGTTTTTGTTTAATCTAATTAAACACAATATATCCTCTGACCTTCTGGGCTGGCACTGAATTCTCCTATGTTGTTCTTTCCACACGAAGCTCTATTGACAGATGGGGAAAGCCTAGAGTTTGCTTTAAGCTTCAGATAAGTAAAGTTAAACATACAGCAGATAAAATTGTTTTCCCAGCACTCCTCTCCCACTGACCAATTATGGGTGCTCACTGGAAGGGATTAACTCCCCTGGCCTGTATCCCACCCCTGCCTGGTGCTCTGCGCTCTGAGCAACAGCTGTAAGAGACAGAGGCAGAGTGCTGAAGAAACCCTGAAAAGTTCATTTTTAGAGTTCGTTCTACAGTTGCTGAGCTTCATTTCCATGTGGCAGACTCTTAGGGAAAATGGTGCCGCTCCTTGCTAAATATATTTCCAGAGTCACTAAATGATTTACTTAACAGCTAATCAGTTGGCATTTGCTGATGCTGAAACAAGTTTTAAATAAAAAGTGTCAAATGGCATCAGACACCTCGTGCGTATTCCCTGCTTATGCAGCTCCCATGCTCTTGCTGTGTGTGCGAGAGTACAATCGGTCAGCGCAGCTTCCCGAGATTTCTGGGAGGTAAAGCAACCACAGAGCTGGATTTGGGGGAGAGCCGAGTGCCAGGGTACCACATCAGGTGCAGGCTTTGATCATGCAAAAGGGTTGAAGTGTGCTCACCTTTCAGAGTGAGAACCTGTGGGTTCCTTTCGTTGCAGGCAAACGAGAAGAGCACATATATGCCCTTCACCAGCATCACTTGGTAATGCCACCTGCAGAGCTGTTTTTTTCCAGTATGGTGAAAAATCCTTTAGTCTGAGTCTGGGGAGTTATCACACGTAACGCCTCCATGAACATAGAGCTGTGCCTGTGCTCCTGGATGTGTGAGCAAATAACTCCTTGCAATGTAAACCAAAAGTTACAGACGAGCCCGGAGGCGATGACCTTATGGTTCCCAACAGGCCGTGTTAAAGAAGCTTTCTTTACTGTAAATAGCCTTAATACTCCCTTTGTCTACTAATAGCACCAGGCAGGGCAGGAGGCAGCAGAGGGGCTGTTTCCTGCATGTGGTTGTGGAGTCAGACTGGAGTGGTGTGAACCTCATGGTTCTGGTTTTCCATGGCCAGCTGCAGAGCCTGACATGAGGGTTGGCGTGACCGGGATCCCAAATCATTGGCTTTGAGATCTATGAATGCACATTGGTGTCTGAATAAGCAGAGACCTCTTGCCATCCCCAGAGGCTGGGCAGGACCCTGCAGTTGGTTAACAGCCACCTAACATCTCTCTTGGAGCTCTAGGGAAAGTACAAGGGCTGACTTTTTGGAGCAACTCTTTACCTAGGGAGAATTTTGCTATCTTCAGGCAAAGCGGGTAGCAGGATCACTGGCAGTGTTGACCAGCGTTGCTCCTCCACGGTCCAGCTTCCATCTCTCCTCCACAGCCTGTTGGCAGCCCCAGAGAGGAGATGGAGTCATGCATCTGCTGGTTTAGTAGGGAAGCTGTCCCTTGCAAAACGCACAGCCTTTTGGGCACTCCCACTACAGAACAACATCCTTTTGATGAAGCAAACTTTCCCTCATTACACTGGGAGAGCACTCAGGTGTAAAACAAAAATCCAATGGCTCYTGAAGGAATTGGAGAGAGGACAGTCCCTCCTCTCCCCTGTAAGTGTCCAGGGGCTGCCCCTGCAAAGCCGGAGGGAAGGGGCTGTGTGAAGCCGGATTGTGGGTGACCCCTGCAGCAGTGACAATGGGCCTTGCAGTTGATTTCCAGCAAGTTGGGAGTGGCTTGAAATGGATGAAGCTGCCTCAAGCTTCGCCATTAAAAAAGTCATTACACATGTCCTTAAACCGTGGGTTGGAAATGCCTGGCCAAAGGTGTGCCTGAAACCGGGTGAGGCTTGGGTGAAAACGTTTCCCTCTGGCGTAAAGGGGTGAGGATGTTCCTCATGTGTTCCTCGTGTGGCTGTGCTGAGTGACTGGCTCTCTGTCTCGTTTAGCTCAGCAGAAGGGCTGTTGTTGTGTTTTGCGTCTCCAGGGGACTTCAGGGTCATTACCTTGCACTAGGAGCAATGCTGGAACTAGGAAAGTTCGCTCCTGGGAAAGCCCTGGCAGGGGGCTTGCCCTGCTTTAGGGGCTGCTCGCCTTCATTCTGCCTGTACTGTGAAGTATCTCAAGGCTTTAGCTGTAAAGCTCTAACCACCAAAAACCAAAATCTTGGCTTGGTAAGGCACATTGCCTTGGCATGTTTCCTGTGACTGAGTGACTTATGTTGCTGTGCCGCAAGTGGGGGAAGGACTCCTTGTTTTAGAGGAGATGGGTCACACTCGTTTAGAGTCTAAACTCCCCCGGAGACTTTTTCTTCCCCCTTTTTTTCATGACATCAGGCAGGACTTGATGTTACTATTTTAAAAACAAAAGGAGGGGACACCCCCCCGCTTCCCCTCCGCTCTCTGCCAAAAAGAGAACAAAGAACAGCTAAAGCGCACAAGTTCTGGCACTCTGAGTGGAAATAAAAACATTCATCCTCATGTCAGGTAGGGAACTGCCCGACCCCCCTGCCAAGGCAAGCAAGCTGGGCGGCAGAGCGAGCCCACGGCGCGGAGGAGCCCGGGCGAAGGGGATGCCCGGTGTCACCCGGCTCTTGAGCAGCTCCTGCCAAACTCCTGCCCTGCTGTACCAGTGCCAGGGTGCGCCGGGACGCTCCCAGCCACGGGCAGCCTTCCAGGGAAGGGCTACCCTGCTCCTCCCAAGCTGCGAGGTGGGGAATGACCTTTCTTCTTCCCCTCTCCCACTCCTCTCCTGCCCACCACTGGGGCAGCCCCTGCATCTCCCTGCTCCCCAGCGGGCTGGTGCATAGAGCAGGGATAACCTGGTGTAATTTCCACACTTTAGACACTAACATCTTTGTTTGGCTTCTTGCTCGCCATTTAAACATGTCAGCAGTTCCCAGCACGGATTCCTGTGCCGTGAGTTCACCCCCAGCAAGCATCCAAACTGCAAGTCGGGGCTGCTGGCTCTTCCCCGCCTGTCTGTGAAGCATTACTGGAACAGGGGCCAGTTCTCCAAACACGAGGAAGAGATTACTTGGGCTTTCTGGAAGGCTCCCTCCCATGCCTTCAGAGCGGAGCAAATGAGGATAATTTATCTGTGGGCTTCCAGCTGAACCCAGAAGCTCGGAGCAGCCAGGACTACACTGTCTGTTTGTCCCAGCTCCTGCAAGAAGGCATTTTTCCATTGTTCCCGTTGTATATCATTCACATAATTTGTTTGTCCCATCACCTTCTGGGGCCAAGATAAGAGGTCATCCCCTGCCTTTTACTGGCGCTGTGTTCCCTAGAACAATCCAGGGAAAAACTCGCAGGAAAGAGCCTTTGAAGGAGGCTTTTGAACATCCGATGCAGCCTTCGTTACAGTCGTGTAGATGGTTTCGAGCGGTCTATCTGGTGAGAAACACGACATGTCAGCAGAGAATTGTTCTCAGAACTGTAGTTACGGATGGGCCAGAGCGGGCGGATCAGCGCACGTGGGTTGCCAGCTTAATGGACACAGCAGCTGCCTTTCAGGGGGAACAAGAGCCAGGCAGGGAGCCTCTGTGTGCTTGTGCTCTTGTTCCCCGCAGGAGCTGGAGCTCAGTTCTGTGGCTGGATGGCAATCCTGGGTTCCCTTCCCCGCTCCATCTGCTGTGATCTAATGCGGTGCTCAGGGATGGGTTAATGTCCCTGCTGCTCCCGCACAAGGCAGTGCGGATGGCTGGGCGCTCTGCAGCAGGAGCAGCCAACTGGAACAACACTGTAACACCATCCACTTTAGTGAAGTTACTCGTGATTTTTGAATGTAGAGTCGAGGCCCAGTGGCTCTGGCTTGGCACAGTGCAATGGGAAAAGAGCAGATTCTCTGTTTGCTTCCATCCTGCGCTGGCTCCGGTGCCTCTTTCCCCGTCCAAAACAGCTGCGTGCTGCCTCAAGTGACTTTACAGACAATAAAAGCTTAAAATGCTGCATTTACCTTCATTATTTTTTTCCCCCTTAGAGCAAATCATGGCGGAAGATCAAGAATATGGTGCACTGGTCCCCGTTTGTGATGTCTTTCAAGAAGAAGTACCCTTGGATCCAGCTAGCGGGACATGCAGGTACAGAGCATGGGGAGGGACAGAGTGGTGGAAAGGCTCTTTGTTAGCTCAGGTGAATGGGCTTTGTTGGCCTGAATTGCTTTAGGCTGCTGCGTAAGTGTCACAGCTTGCAGGTCCCACATCTCTAGCCCAGGAGAGTGACTCACCTAAATGCTAGGGAGGGTGGTGTGAAGGTGCTCTGGGCTTTCAGGCTCCCAGGGCCAGCAGGTGTCATTGCTGCTTTTTCCTCAGGCAGCAGAAAGCTGGGTCCTTTGGGTGAGACCCAAGCCCACCTCCTGATCCACTGCAAAGCAGGTGATGCTGCCCAGCACAAGGGGGCCCCACACATGAGCATAGAGACAAAGATGTGAACCTACCGTGGGGCACACAGAGGATGTGAAGCAAATGTGTTGGGTGCTGCAGGAAAGGTCTCTGACCTGTTTAAAGTGTGACAGTGCTGGTCATAAACCTCTGGCAACCTGAGCTCTAAAGTCCCTGCCTGTGGGGACTCTTTAGGGTGCAGGTGTAAATGGAGATGTTCCCAAGGTGTTGTGCTGCCCTTCTTGTTTTTAGAAGGCGCAGCATCATCCCCTTGCCATCCAAAGCAAGTGCCACGTTTTCCCTTGTCACCCTCAGGCAGTTTCAAGGCGGCGGCCAACGGCAGGATACTGAAGAAGCACTGTGAATCAGAGCAGCGCTGCCTCGACCGCCTCATGAACGATGTCCTGAAGCCCTACGTCCCTGCCTACCACGGAGATGTGGTCAAGGATGGGGAGAGATACAACCAGATGGAAGATCTGCTGGCTGAGTTTGACTGCCCCTGTGTTATGGACTGCAAAATGGGGGTCAGGTGAGTGGCTTTGGGGATGTTTTCTGAGTTTTAAGATGGGATACTCAAAAATAAATGCGTCTCCTTGGTAAAACTGCCTGAAACACACAGTTAACACCATGCTCACATGTCCTCAGGAAAAGCTAAGCCAACAGTGTGAGGAGAGAGCCATGGGGAAGCTTGGGTGTGGAAAGGACACACCAGGATCCTTCCCTCTTTGCTTGTTGACTGTCCTGCATGCTGGGAAAGCAGCTTGGTGTGGCAGAGGGAACAGCACTCTGGGTACACCAGAACAGCAGAGTAGCTTTTAGGAGGTCCTCTCTGCCACGTGAAGACACAGCCAAGGGATGGGGTGTAGGAGATCCTGCTGAGGGTGCCAGAGGGGTGTAATGAAGTGCTTGAAAGGCACAACTTCAGTGAATGAGAAACTTTCCCTGTGCTCAGCCTTTGCTCCTATGCGCACTGGAGGGACGAAATGCGTGTGCTAAGTAGGTTAGTGCCTTTCATGCAAAGCTCTTGAAATGTTTCCTAACAGATGAGCAACATTACCCGTGTCCTCCTTGAGAACCATCTCCAGATCCGCCAGGATCCCAGGCTGCAGCCACTTGGCCAGCAGCAGTTTTTGAGCGAGCCATGCCACAGCTGACAAGGGTGTCCCAGAGCAGATGTGAGCAGGGCGAGTGACCCCAGGTGGCTGCCAGTTCTGGAGCAGCCTCAGGCCACCCCTGGCCCTGGGTGTGCTGCAGGCTGGCAGCAGGGCGGGTTGAGACCCCCCTCGCTGGCGAGGGCGCAGCCCAGACATGGTGGAGACGCTTGCGCTGCTGGAAAAGCTGATGGTTTCTGTGGGAGGGAGGAATCTTTTTTTCCCCTCCTGAATCCCGATGTGAAACTCGAACTGGCGTGTCGGGCTGTCGGCAGGGAAGAGGCGGGGAATTCTTTCCATCGGAGGGGTGGAGAGAAGGGCTGGGGGCCCGGCGCAGCCATGTGGCCCCGGCTGGCACACACATGCAGCTGTGGGAAGGAAACGGGACCCGCTCTGCACCCAGAGACAGCAGCCACCACAAGGGGACCTGCTGCACGTGCTGCCCAGGTGCTCCTGTGGCCGTCTCTGGGAGGAAAAAAGCCTCCCATGCACATGTTGGGTGATTTGTGCGCCTGGGATTTTGGAGCTCGGGGATTTTGGGGCAAATGTGCTGGGCATCGTCATCCTTAAATAAGATGGTGCTGTGGGAGGAGCTGGTGAGAGAGGGTGAATGGAGTTAATGCTGTGGAATGGGGCATCCCCATGGCCGAGCAAATAATCAAAACCTCAGGGCTATTAAACCTGTCCTCTGAGCCAGCAGCTTGCTGCCAGGCAGATACAGGTTTGTTTTTTTCCTGCCAACCTGGCTTTGGGATGTGACAGCCTACTCCAGTTGCTCCTAAACAAAACTTTGTCTTTCTTAAGCCCTGGTGATGGCACAAGCCTGAGGCAGTGGGGAGGACCAAGCCACAGACATAGATGATTTGTCATTGTCATCAGAAGGAAATCTAGCTTCCTGAGCAGTGTGAGCAGCACTTCTAGATGCTGCTTCTTTATTCTGCTGTTTTATTCCATCTGCCCCAAAATCATGGGTTTGGTGATCTCAGGCAAAGACTTTCATTGCTTTTACCTGCAGTATTTTTCAAAGGGGCTAATGCCCTGGGGACATCTGCCCTAAGTAAAGGCACCAGTTTGCCTATGGGACATACAGGAACAGTATCCCCCACAGTCTGCCCAACACCTTCTCCTTGTGTTTTGCTTGGTTCTGGAAGCGAACCACACACTCAGTGGTGGGCAGAGGGCACTGTCCCTCTTCAGAGCTGAGCATGGCTGGTGGGAGGTGTAGAATAGTGACAGATAGGGTCATTCCTGTGTTGTTTTGCTGGGACATCTCACTCAACTTGGTGGATTGTTTGAGGAGAGCCTGGGCACTTGCCAGGCTGAGCCAGGGCAGATTTGGAAGCTGCACGAAGAATTCCATAGTGGTTTATTATTTCTGCAGGAAGTATTACTTTGTGGATGTTGGTTTTCTGCATGCCAGAGGGCAGAACTTTTCCACCAGTGTGCTCTGACACAGAGGGGTGCTCCTCTGAAGAATGCATAAACTCAAGGTCTTTGCATACTCCTCTGCACCTTCCATCCTCCTTCCCCCATACCCCCATCCCAGCTGCACCCCATGGTCCTGGGGTGGTGGTAGGCACCTGGCCAAGGCTGCATCYCTTCCTCTGCTTCATCTTGTAGAGAAAGCTTTTGCTAGATAGTCCACTTGAAGCAGACCTATACTGGACAAAATCATCACCATCAGTGGAACAGCCCTGTGTGAAAACACCCATTTTGGAGCTGGTGATGCACAGCCCTCATGGTGCACAGAGTGAGGGGATGGAAAAGCACAGGAGAGGCACAGGAGCAGCTTTGGCCCACATTGGCCAACCCTCAGAGGGAGCTGCATCTAATGCTGAAGGCTGGGACACAGTAACCTCTTGCCTTCAATTCAGCTGGGTCTCAGGGCATGTGCACAGTTTCCTGGGCACATCTTGAAAGCCTCGTTTAACTTGGAGAGCCAAGGCACTGCTCAGGTTTCCTGAACATTGGGTGACAGCCCCCCAAGACAAGGGTGGCAGCAGCAAGGCCATGAGCACCTGTGAGAAGCAACTGCCCGTGTTATTGCCAAACTGGTTGCAGTTCCTTGATGGACTGAAAAAATACCAGGTGTTGATGATGGAGTGATAGTTAAATCAGGATCAATTCAGCTGCAATGAGGCTTGCTCCATTATTCTCTATGCTGCACTATGCCTTAGAGATCAGCTATCCTGGATAAGCCTGATTTCTGGAGCAAGGGCTGTCTGTGGGTGTATGGCACCTCATGTGGTGGCCCTGCTAATACTGCCCCCTCACTCTGTGCAGAACGTACTTGGAGGAGGAGCTGATAAAGGCCCGGAAGAAGCCAAGCCTGAGGAAGGACATGTACCAGAAGATGATTGAGGTGGACCCCGAAGCCCCCACCGAGGAGGAGAACGTGCTGCGGGCAGTGACCAAGCCCCGCTACATGCAGTGGAGGGAGACCATCAGCTCCACCGCCACGCTGGGCTTCAGGATCGAGGGGATAAAGGTGAGTCTGGCCAGCTGTGCGGAGCAGGGGATCAGCTGCTGGGAGTGCTCGGGAACCAAACTCACAGAGGTACACACACAGCAGGCTGGTGGTGAGACCCTGTCACATCTGGACATCCCCAGCCCCTGCAGCCAAACCACCATCCAGGCACCTCACCCAGGGCTGTGCTGCACTTCTGAGAGCACAGCTGAGCTCAGGGCATCCCTGCAAAAGGACAGTTTTAGCCATAATCTCATTACATCAGCTGCTTGGTTGATTTCCCTCACTGCAAAATACCAAGTGCCATCCTCCACCTTGAAGATTCAAATTAGTTGTTTGCTTTCAATACTGCTCTGCTACTGGGCTGAGCTATTAATCCAAATCCCAGCTTGAACGTGTGCCGATCTGCGGTTGGAGCTGTGAGCTTAGCCCCAGTCAGTAAGGAGGATGTGTTTACATGCCTGTCCAGGAAAATGCAGCAGCTGAGCCCTGTGAAATGGGGCAAACACACAGAGCAGAACTTTCTGTCAGCACCTGCAGGTACGTGTAACCTGCTGACTGCTCTTGTTTAGAGCAGTGCTCACATTTCTGGAGACACCTGCTGGGATGATTTTGTGTCCCCAGTAGATGAGCCAGCCCAGGAGACTTTCTCCTGGTGAGCAGATTTGCAGCAACAGAGGTGTCTGGGATGGCATTTGAACAGAGTTAAGAGTCTGTAACCACAGAGCAGTTGTATCAGTGATACTGCTTGCATGAACATTAGCAATGGCATTTGCCTTTTGATAGCCAGCCAGTGAATTAAAGGTAGTATCACACTTGAGGCAAAGGTTTCATCGCATGCCTGGGCATGGTGTTGGCTTGGCAGCCAAGAGGAGCTCAGTCAAGTTGTGTTTGCAAAAATTCAGGCTTGGTGGGCTGCTGAGGGCCCAGGCAGTAGCTCAGGGCAGCCACTTGCTCGTAGTGGAAATGGTGGCTCAATTTCTACATGTGTCTTGGTTGGAGGAGTTTCTTTCTCTTGATCACAGATCATTTTTCTCCTCTCTGACTTGGGCAGGATTCTATTCTCCCAGGGTGCCCATCTGGGTCTCTGTGGCCTTAACCTCCTGCACCGCTCCTGCCTGGAGATAGCAGTGTCAAAGTGATAGAATTAAAACAAGTGAAGCTGTTCCCTGATAAAGCCCTCACACCAGATTTTGTAGACTTTCCTGGTAGTGTTCCCCTTCRCATTACTAGCAAACAAATGCAGATTTGCAAAGGAGGTCACCAGGAGTGGGTCACTCAGAGCTGCTGCTTCTAATACTGCAAAACTCCGGTGGGAAGGTACATGTTGCACCTTCTTCATTCAGCTGTCCCATGGCCAGCAAGGGACAGTGCATTTATCTCTGACTCAACCACTCTCAGAAACCCCAGGAGCAGGTCTTGGGTTGAGCCCCTTTAAGAGTTTCCTGGCAAGGAATGTGAGGCACCCCTGCCCATCCCATGCCTCTGCCTGGGATGCTGCTGGTCATGGTCCCCAACAGCTTTCTGCAGTGCCTACAGTGGGTCAGGGCACTTGCCTGCTCGTGCAGCTCTTCCCTGATTTCTCCAGGTCTCCCAAAGACCCTTTCCTACTGTGGYTGCCCGTAAGCACACTGTGAGCTGCTCCAGCTCAGAACAACCCCTTGCCTAGTTCCCATTGCTGCTGTTTTGCTGGTGCTCATTATAAAACTGAGGCTGTATAAAAAAGGAGTGTACCAGTTGGGACCAAAGCTCCCATGCACTGTTTCTTCTCCCTGCTTTCTTGGTGTAATCAGAAATATCTGTCTATTTATAGTCCAACATGATGTGTCCTTGGCCTCCAGCAGTGCTTCTCAGTCTGTGATCTGAGGATGTTTAGGGGGCTTTACCACAACAGCAGGTCATATGTGAAGCACTTGAATTTAAAAAATGTGAAAAAGAAAAACCCCAAATGATAATCCCAGGGAGGCCAAAAACACTGTGTATGGAAATAAAAGCCATAAAGGAGTGGTGAGATTTGCACCTCTGTTTAGCCAACTGTAAATGAATTGCTGGCMGATCTGAGCAGTGGATTTTTTTCAAAGAGGTGAAGCAGCTCTTTAATTGAAAAATGTTGAGAAGTGCTGGCCTCCAGCAGTATTCCTGCTGCTGCTGCTAGGGGGCTGACTAATTTGATCAAGGCTCTAATTACTGTAATTCTCCTTAAATCCCTCAGCTTCTGGGTTATTTTCCCCTAAGCTAAAGCATTAGCAGTTCACGCTGTTTCACGGCTGGCTTTTTTTCCAACAGGGCTGGTCATGCTGTGCTGTATCCCTGTTGTTCACCCTGTTTCTGGGGTTCAGTTTCTGCATTAGGGAATGTGCCTTCAGTGCCCTGGCTGTCTCCCTGTGTTTTATTTCCTGCTGTGGATGCTTCCCTGAGAAGAGCAGCAGTAAAGCTTCTGCTCGTGGCTGAAGGCTGGTAGAGGGGAGTAGCATGAAGTGCAAGGGAAGGACAGGATTTGACCCTGGGCATGTGGCCTGGAAGGAGGAGGAGAGGAGCACTGGTAGCCTTTTGGATAGCACAGGCAGTTAAGGTGAACAGGCAGCTCAGGGTTGGGCATGAGGATGAAGACCCTTTCCTGGCTGAGCTCTCCCTTTCCCAGGTGGCCTTGAGGATYCGGTTCTTCCTCTTTAAAATGGAAATTTTCCTCTGCGAAAGGAGATAATGACATTCATCTAACTTTCTGGAATAGCTTGAACCTGTTGGAAACAGTAGCTATTAATAAAATTTCCATGCTGAAAGTAATACAAGTGATCCCTGGTGGCCCAGTTGAAACTTGCTGGAGCTCATTGCAAGAAGTGATGCTCCTGAGCCACTGCTGCTCTGGTCTGAGCATCACTGACCATTGCCTGCAGCGAGGCCACAGTGGGATGGTATTCCCCAGGGCTGGAATGTTCGCAGGGTCCCAAAACCAGACTGGAAGGCCTCCACCTAATTTTGACAAGACAGGCAGCTCACAAGCCCCATCCAAGGCCAGACACAGTGCTGGAGGGAGATCTGGCTGACTCTGCCCCAGTGACGCCAGCACGAACTGGAATCGCTGGTGAGGCGGAGGCTGTGATAGTCCTTATCAGCCCCCCTCACATTTCTTCTGTGTGGAAGGCAGTCCCCTTGGGGCTCAGACACCTGTGAATGTCGTGGCAGCTGTCAGCCTCATGGCAGCAACCTCTGGCTGGGCAAGGAAACCGCGGGAGGCGGGTAATGCTGGGAGCAGCGCTACGGATAGGCTGCTTGGCTTTCCTGAAGCTGAGATTGCCTTATCTGAAAGGCCATCTGTGATTTTCATTTATTTTTAGGAGCACTTGGAAGTCCATCTCCTTTCTTGGATGCTTTGTGGAAAATTGTGCTCTTTACACGCGAAATTAGTGCTGTGGCCCTTTTCCAGATTGATATTGATCATCCCCCTGGGAGAGGGTGGGTTGATTTCTGAGCTGCCACGTCAGGGCTCACGTGAGGGACGTATAGCAGCGAAGTGCCCTTTCCCTGTACATTGTGCACGTGCCACCAGAGCATCCTCGGTGAGGACACAGCCAGAGGCAGAGATCCCAGCTCTGCTTGGTCCATTGGCAGCAGGGAGTCTCCAGAGAAAAGATTATCCCTGGTCCCTGCCAAGGGGCAGGGGCTGACACACTCTGCCAGCCCTTAGCGTCACTTTTATACCCTGTGGCAGCACAGTGGTCAGACTGGGTCCAGAGTGTTTTGAAGCTGGGTGCATTGGTTGCAATCAGTGCAAACAAAGCTTTTCCTGGAATTTTTCTTTTTATATGTTGCTTGTTACCACCTTTGTTAACGCTTGCACAAAACACAAGCCGGAAGCAGAAATGCGCTGTGTGATGCATCCCAAACTGCACATCAGKTGTTGGTTTGGGGCCGGACTCACCTTGCCCAGCTCTCCACACCCTGGGCACCCGACCTTCCCCCAGGCTGGACTGGCTACTGTGCCCACAGCCAGCCCTCTGCCCAGGGGGATGCACACTGCCCTATGCTGGGGCACTTTCCTGGATGGGTCTCAAACCTCCAGGGCAGGTGATTTCATTGTGCCTTCTTCCTCCTTCAGCCTTTGCTCTACTGCTTCATCCTTCATCTTCCCCGGTCCACAGGATGTCTCTTTGGCCCCTGTCCCTTCGCTCTATTGTGTGCAAACAAGCTGTCCAGAGCAGTGGGATGGAGCTCTGCAGTGGAGCTGTGAGCACAAGCATGTGTGGTTTAAAATAGCCCCTATATCCAGGAAGCGAGATCTGCCTGCCTGTCCCACAGCCCCTCTGGACAATGAAAAAAGTTGATGTAAAAATCAAAGCCCCAGAAGGACCAGGGAAATGGGGAGAGACCTAGAAAACTGCCCAGAGGTTTGGAGAGGAGCCTCTGGGTCAGGGTTGAGTGTTGTCCCTGCAGTGGACAAGCCATGCCATCCCCTTGGAAGTCAAGGACAGATGTGTCTCTGGGGAATAGGTGAAGGAGAGCACAAGGCTGCRTCTTGGTGCCAGGCTGCTGCCCTTGAGGGTTTGTGATCCATGGACTGTCAAAGGACTAGTGAGGCCACAGCCATGAGGCTTGTTGCCTTCATCTCCCTGCTGCACTGGTCCATGGAGGATTTCTCATGGCGGGGTTTTGTGCCTGCTCCTGAGATGTCTCCATCAACACTTTGTCCCATCATGACCACGCTCTGCTGTCTTCCCCAAGCCAGCAAGGTGGTCCAAGGCTGGTGTCAGTGCCATGCTCAGCCACAGCAGCAATGGGAAGCCATTTGGGCACACAACACTAGAAACAGGTAGTCTCTAGCCTCTGTTGGCAGGAAGCACCAGGTCCATGAAAGGGAGTTTGTCCACATGGCCAGTGCCTTTGGCAAGTGTGTGATAGTGTAAAGTTCCATTTGCAGTAGAGGTCAATGCACTGGGGTGGTGGAATAACTTGGGATGTGCAAAGCAGAGAGCTGCTGCCTCTGCTTACTCCTGCTCCACAGACAGGTCCTTCAGCTGCCAGAAAGGCTGGTTGCATCCTACTCAGCAATAGGCATGGCTGCTGAAACACTAGTCCTGCCACAATTTCCTCCCCCACATTCTGCTCACCACTCTCCCTTCTTTTCAAGAAAGAGGATGGCACTGTGAACCGGGACTTCAAGAAGACACGGACAAAGGAACAAGTCATGGAGGCCTTCAGCGAGTTCACCAGAGGAAACAGGAACGTTTTGGTGAGTGGTGGATCTGGGTGGGGACTGCCGGGAGGGGCATCTCCTGTGGAGCCTGGCCTCAGCTCATCAGCTCCCTGCCCTGCAGGGCTGAAGCTTGAGTAATATCTCTTAAAAAAGCCTGAGAAATGTCAAAGAGAAACACAAACACCATCCTGGTGCAGGGTGAGGGGAAAGCAGTGAAGAGCTGAGAGGGGACACAGTGGCTGTAGCAGCACTTCTTGACCCGAGTCGGAATCTGCTGAGGATGGTCCAGGGTTGGCTCCCAGAACCCACTGAGGAGTCAAGGCCATGCTCTGTCCCTCATCCCTGGGCTGGTGGCTGCCTCTGAGCCAGCTCTGTACCCCAGTGTGCACTGGTGGGGGCTCCCACCCTGGCAGAGCAGGCTGCCTGCACTTGGTCTGCAGGAGGGTGGCCCTGTGCCAGGCACACTTCACATGGGCAAGCCACAGTCAGCATTTTCCAAGCTTCTCTATGTTGCCAGGAGAATAAGAGATGTAGCTGTAAACAGTTTACACCGACTGTGTCAAATAACCTATTTGACAAAGCTCTCCCATTTTAAGCTGTGCTGTATAAAGTCTCCAAATGTAAGGCTTCAGCTGGAGTGGCCCTTGTCACTGCCTCCTTCAAACTGGCACGTTTGCTTTCATGAGAGTTACCCGGGGTTATTCCTGGATCTGAGGATGAAGCTGCCTGACTGCATTTTATCCTCAAAGAGATTGGAGCACACTCACACCATCACACTCTGGATGGAGCTCCTTGGCCAGAGCATTTTAATACAGCAACCCCTGCCTGTCCCCTTGCAGTTCTATTATAGTGTCCAGATACCTGCTGTGTGTGTGTGTTCCTATGCTTAATTCTTCTGTCTAAACCCCAAAATCAGTGGGGCTGCCTGAGAATGTTTAGTGCCTCCCAGCAATTTGCAGGGATGCTCAGACAGGCTCATAGGTCTTGGCCTGTGTGCTGGCCATTGTGAGAGCCCTTCCACCTATGGGACCAGCTTTGCAGAAGTGCTGAAAACAGAGTTGAGGAAGTGTCTCATGATGTGTGACTGACTGAGTGCTAAAATGACAGATGAACTGAAGAGTTGACCTATCAAAAGAGTGCAGGGGAGAGGAAAAAGTAGCACCTAATGAATTAGGTGTTCCCACTGTGGATGCCGCAGGGAGACTCTGCAGAAAGCACCAGCTCAGTAAAAGCAAATGCTTTCACTTAAGTTTTGAAAGCCACAGGAGCTGACAGGATGCTATAGAAGCCAAAAGGATAAGTGGAGATAAGTGAATCACAAAAAAGAGGAGAAGCTCTCTGATGGGGGAAGGTCTGTAGGAAGGATGATGGGTGCAGGCTGTCTGAGGAACACCCTCAGCATCTCTCCATGCAAACATGGTATCATGGAGAGGATGCTGGGAAGGGAGGTGACTTTCCTGTCTGCCCCAATGCTGTGGGTTTTATGTAGGTTTCTTGCGACACTGATGGCTTGGGTTTGGGTTTTTTTTTGTAATTGCAGAACAGTTACCTGAACCGGTTGAAGGGTATCCGTGCTACCCTGGAGACATCCCCGTTCTTCAAGTGCCATGAGGTAATTCTTGTGTTTGGGGAGATCTGCCTGGAAATGCAAACTGTTTAATCTCAGCTTGTCCTAGGAGAAAAGTCAAAGTCAGAGGCTATAAATACCTATAATTTTGAATTTGTTCTTATGTCCATATTTTCGTATGTTTATCTAATACTTATGTGCAAATATAGATGATAACAAACCATGTTTATGCATCTGACATGGGCTCAAATCTACCGAAAATCAATGTTCATACAGGTTAAAGCTCTCTAGGACGAACTCAGGCTGTTTATGGGCTTATATGACAGGGAAAATTCCCTAGTGTAAAAGCACAGGGGTTTTCTCAGGAGAAATGTCTTTTTGAATGCATGTCAGGTATCCTTTGGCTGCCAGTTGCTCCGCGTGATCAAACATGGCTTCAACACAGCCATAAATTGCAGATATCCCAAACCTGCCTTTCCTGAGATGGTTGGGGCACCACAGTACAAACTCTTGGAAGCACTTTCCTACAGAAATGAGTGTCCACGCTACCAATGTTTTCTACAGTGAAAATTCAGTTCTGATGGGAAAACAAGGAGGGAACACTACCTTTTTTGGCCATTTCAGGCCTGAAATGCTGCACAATTTAATGAAATAATTTTGCTGTTGCATCTACTTAACAAAACATGAGAGTGTGTGTTCTTGTCAAGTGTTGTGTAGGGACAAAAAAGCCTCCTAGGAACCTTTGACTCACACGGCTCAGAAGCCACAGCTCCAAGAGCCCACTGTCCCTTATCCAGAGCCACATGAGCCGCCTCAGCCCTGAGGCCACACACGGAGGGTCCTGCCAGGAGCCAGAGGCAGATGGGGCTGTGCCTCCTGGTGGCAGTGCCTGGAAGGGAAGTGTCAGAACTGAGGGTTTCAGGTCAGTTCAACACAGGAAACAAAATTCTCCCTGAAACCAAGTGCCAGGGTTTCATTTGAATACACTGAAACAAAGCAGCCTTTCAAGGAGGTTTTGAAAGGAGTTTCCACTCCTTAAAAATTAAAAAGCAGCAGCTTTGACTTTCCATTCCACTTCAAGATGAATCTCAGCAGAAGGTCTGCCAAGCTCTGTGTCCCTCCATGGGGCCCTTGCTGAACAGGGTTCCTCCAAGGAGCTGCAGGAGAATTTGGCAGCCCAGGACAGGCAAACGAAGAACGTCAGCAAAAGGCTTTTCCTTAAAATTAGAATGCTATGTCCTGGCCAAGAAAGGACTATAAGGGGTTAGCTGGAGGGGAGCTAAAGATAAGCATTTCTCGGAAATAATACGTATCTCTGGACCTTGGATGTCTTCCCAGTGCACTGGAGGAAAAAGTCTCCTGAAAAATGTAAATTCATAACAGCTTTTGCAAACAGTACGTGCATCCTGTTCAAAACCCTTGCGTGAAGGCAAACCTGAAGCTAAGCCCTGCTGATAGCATGGACTTGGGAGTCCCCAATAAATTTAGTGCTACCGTTTCAGAGGGCTGACACCAGCTGGATTCTCCTCCATGTACCTGCACGTCATGAGGGGCACTTGTGCCTCTCAGTGCATGGCATCACCTCTGCTACAGCCCTTGCACTCTGGTCACCAGGGTCCCTATTTGTGACACAAGGGCAAGCAAGTTCATAATCCACCAAATCACGCACATCAGAGAGACTTTGGGAATAGTTTTCATTTGGGACAGCTCTAAAGTAAGCCCGTTGGTGCTTTTCTGTAGAAGCCCCTCCTAAAATCTGACTGGAAGAATATATTCAGCATTCCCTGAGCACTGGGAAGCCACAGCAGAGCTGCTGCTGGGTGTCAGCCTGGCTGGGACTGTGAGCTGGGATGGGTCAGGCTGCTGGCCTGCTGAGCATCTCTGCTCCTTGCATGGTGACCAGTGGGCTCATGGGGTCTCATCCCACTCCAATAGGCCTTGAGACTTCTGTTGTCAGAGAATAATGCACCTGTGGGCTTCYCCAGGCTTGCCCAGGCCACTACTTGCTGCAGGATTTTCCCAAAGGCTGATCAGGACATGGAAGAGCTCTTTAAAGCAGGTGCTGCAGCTGAGTGAACTCATGGAAAAGGAAATTCACGAGCATGCAGCTCTGTACCTTGCATCCCCAGAGTGCTGTGAAAGCCAGGAGGATATTCTGGGGGCAATCTGGGTGTAATTGGGTGGTGTTTCAGGCAGGACACAGCACGTTGCAAGTAACTTGTACTTGGAGTGTCCCCATCCCCTGCAGTGGTCTCTGCAGGGTTGGTGAGTGTGAAGAGCACAAGCTGATCACAAAGAACCAGCCTTGAAAAAAAAAGCCATCTGAAGGCTGAGACAATTCATCTCATTCCTTTCTAGGGGACCTTGGCTCAGTTTCCAAAATGACATCTTTATCTTTCATGCCCTTGTTTTCCTGATCCTCTCCTTCTGCCAAGACCTGGGATTTGTATGAGTAAATCAGCTTGTCCAAATGCCCAATTTGCATGTGCAAACACAACCAGCAGCACCCAGAGCTTGCTTTTGCTCATGCRAAATTGCAGCAGCATCTCTTGTAAATGCAGCCTGAGATAAGGTGTCTAGAAAGCCCCAAATGGCTGAGAATGGGCAACAGGAACACCTCTAATTGGTCTCACCTCTCCGCAGGTAATTGGGAGCTCTCTCCTCTTCATTCACGACAAGCAGGAACAAGCCAAAGTCTGGATGATTGACTTTGGGAAAACCACCCCGCTGCCGGAGGGACAAGTTCTCCAGCACAACGTGCCCTGGGTGGAAGGGAACAGAGAGGACGGCTACCTCTGGGGGCTGGACAACCTCATCCAGATCCTGACAGAGTTGTCCCAGAGCAAAGACCTGCATTAAAGCCGYGCGTCCGACTCTGCCACTACCCCCAACCTGCCCCCGACTGACTCTTCTGAACTGCACTACAAGACACTTTCCAGCCCTCGCCCTCCCCATTTGAAAGCTATAATCTCCCTATTTAATGTGTTTTTGTTGTGGTTTTTTTAGGTTGTCTTGGTTGTTTTCTTCCCCCTTTCCTTGTAAATAGAGAGCTAACCTGCCAGAACAAAAGCTGAACTTGAAACCTTGGCTTTGCAGAGTCAGTGGGAGCAGKCAGCCGGGAGCAGCCCAGAGGGGTTGCTCGGGCAAGCGCATGCTTCGCCTATCGCACTTTTGTCTCTTGCTCAGCCTGATTTTAAGAGGGCTGGCGGAGGAAGGAGCCTCTTCCTGCATTGGGATTGTCCTGAAAACACTCAGTGGCCGTGCCCAGGACACTCCGGCAGCCAGGACACGTGAGCAAGGTGTGGAGATGGTGAAGGACAGTGGGGTGGGAGCCCTTTAGTTGGCTTTGCCAGCACCTTTCAGCCTAGGGAACTGGCTGTGCCAAGTCCTTCAGAGATGCTGGAAGGGCAGATTTGGGGTTTAATTTGTGTTCAAGACATCCCATAGAGGTYGCTCAGTTATTTTTGAGAGGTGCTGGAGGGTGAGGGTTTCCCTCCTGCTGCAGAGTTGAGTAGTCAGGAACAGGTTATGACCAGGTGCTTCCCACCCACATCCCCCATGCTGGGTGTCCTGGTGAGTAAAACTTTGGGGTCCTCTCTAGACCCCCAGCTCCCCTGCTAGAAGCTGCTTCCAGCCTGCCTTAGCTGGGGTCTCCAACCCTTCTTAGCTGCAAAAAATAGCTTACAAAGGACTACTATGAGACCTAAAGTAGCCATCCAGGTTGATCAGTCTTTTTTGTCAGCAGCTGAGCACATGTGTAGGCATAGTGCCACCGATGCCCACACCTAGCCCAGGGCAACCCTCCTGCCTGGAGCATCTCTGGAATTTTTATCTGCATCAGGTGAAGGGTTACAGCAGCAAAGCATCTCCCAGGTTAGTCACCTTTGGCAAAGCAGAGTTGGGGTCAGGCATCCCCGTGYGTTCCCCTTTTTTCCGCAGAGCCGGCTGCCTGTGGCTGCACTGCTTCCCAGCCTGCTCGGGCTGTGCGACGGCCTCCACACTCCCACTCCTGCGAAAACACCCAGTTCCCTATTTAGGGTGGAGGCTATTTTTCAACTTCCTGGAACATTTGAACCAAGCGGCAGCAGGGCTGGCGCGCTGAAGGTCATCCATGGGGAGGCCGGCAGGGAGGGGAGGCTGTGGCAGGACAGGACCCCTCGTGTCGAGGACAGAAGGAGTGTGCAGCACAGGAGGTGGTGCAGGAGCTTGGCAGCCACGAATCCCTCACCTGCTCCATCCGTCCCCAAACCCACTGTCCCATCTGGCTCCCCAGGAGCAGGGCTCGAGCCCCTCTGCCATAGTTTGGTGGCCGCAGCACCCTTGATGGGGGACATCTCCCAGCAGCAATAAGGAGGAGGAGGAGTTGGCCACCTGCAGCCGTCTGCAGCCAAGCCTCTTTCCCAAGGACTGAGGTTTCCTAAGGTTTTTCTCGGTTCATGTCTCACCAGACAGGTGTCTCTAGCTCATCKGATGCCATTGTAAATGGTTGCACTGTTTTAGCTCCTTGCCAGGCTTTCTAGAATAGCCCATGTGGAAGTGCCTTATAGACTTGCCTCTGTTCCATTAATGTCATGGAAAAGGTTGGGGTTTTTTTAAGTTATATTTATTTTCATCCCATTTTAATTGCACAAAACACTAAAATTTAATGCATGGATTCCCTTTTATTTTTTTTTTAAACTGTGTTTTTAGCTTTTAAACCATGCCTTTTCCATCTTTGGAGGAAGGGTGTGAACAGATACGCATAGCTGTGTACCACTTACCGCTGTACTTTAGCTTCCAGCTGCTCTTAGACATGTACGCTATTTTTTAAGCCTGTTTATAAACCAGATTCCTTGCTTCGTGGCTTCGGAAGAAGCAGATTGTTGCTCTCAGATGTCTTATGCCTTCCTGGAGGCTGGAATGGTTGCTGTGAGGGACTTTCCCTGCTCCCACCACACCTCTTGGTCATTGGGTAATACAGAAAAAAATCCAAACCGGTCTGGAACGCCAACGCACAGTGCCTGTAAAAAAGTCCTGTAACATTGCAAATAAAGGCATATGGGAAGCATTGCCCTGGTGTGCAGTCCGTGTCTGCCCTGTGCAGCTTGTGGCCTCAGAACAGCCTTTCGTGTCCATGACTGGGGGGGAATCAGGCTCCAGCAGTGCTGCATAAAAGCAAGAGTAGGGAACGACCCTGCGCTGGGAACAGATCCTGATAAACAGGAACTGGCTCTGCAGGGAGCAGGGCAGGGTGAGAGCAGAGTTGGGGCTGTGAGGGGCCCAGGCTCGGTGGGAGCTAACCCCCAGAGAGGCCTGAATTTCTCCATCCCCCTTCTGCAGGGAAGCCACTGAAGGCAGCTACACACCAGGGATTTTTTTGGAATGTTTTTGTCTCCCACTGAGCGGTTTCTGAGCGCTGGCCTGTGATTTCTGTACTGGAGAATACCAAAGCACCCAGGAGAATCAGAGCTGCCTGGCACAGCCAAACACTCCCCCTGCCCCTCTCCCTCTCAGCTGCACTGTGGGCAGGGCTAGAGGGAGCACTGTGGACCAAAGGCCACCAAAAAAACCCAGACTGTTTCTGCACTGAAGGAGGAATCAGGTTGTGGAGCCTGAAGGCAGCTCCATTTTCTCCTGGTTGGTTGTGCAAGCCCAGGGCAGCAGGAGCAGTCCTGGCACGGACATGGCTGAGGAGGAGCGGGTGGGCTGCCCCATGGGAAGGCCAGACTTAGTGCCTGGACCACCGGGAGCAGCCCAGCCCGGGGACCAGTCCTGGCTCACCATGGGTCCTCTGGTGAGCCAGAGGAGAAACTGCAGGAGAAACACAGCATGGAATTTGCTTGCAGAAACCTCTTGGTCGGAGGTAGAGCTGGCAGGACRCTGGATAGGAGGCTGCTGTCCATGCACCAGTGGACTCTCCTGGGCTGTGGGAAAGCAAACACATTTCCTATCTGGCTCACGAGGGTGCTCCAGCACAGCTGACAGCCCCTGTTTTACTTATAGGTCCAGTTTTGGGGGGCCACTGAGAGTCTCTTCTGGTACGTGACTCCTCTTCCTACCTTTAGAGGAAAACAAAAGCCACCAAAACTTAGCCAGCTGCACCCTGAAATGCAAAATCAGAGGGTAAAGAGTCCTGTTCTGCAAAAACCTTTCTTGAGAGTTAAGGAAACACTGCGACATTGTGGCAGAGAGGGAAAGGGAGTGAGTCAGGGAAAGAAACCCCTTGTGAGTGCTGGTGTCTGCTGACCCTAAGGTTTATGCACAGGTTTGGGAAGGGCCAGGCCCCCGTTGGCTCACGCCACAGCAAGAGCCTGGCTTGTCCCCTCACCTGGCTTTATTGCTCCCCCACAGCAAAGCCCAGAGCTCCCTGCCACCTTATGGATTAATAAACTAAATGGTTCCTAAACTCAGTATAAAGAAGAGAGGCCAGCACTTGTATTAATGCAACAAAGAAAACTTTGGACATTGCTGAGGCCTCTACTCTTACGGAAGGGAGCCTCCCAGCACCTCCAGCAGTGCTGGGGGGTGTAAGGCAGCCTGCCCAGGCTGTAGGTAGGGAGGGCAGAGCTCCTTTGCTTCATCTTTATCTTATTAGGTACTGCTTGCCAGAATGAGCCTCCCATAAATCAGGGGGTGCTGGGGGCCAGCTGGGAGTTCCAGCCTCCAAAAACGCAGGACTTTGCTGTGGTGGTTGATAGGGGTCAAACCATGTGCTCTGCTTTGTTTACAACACAAAACTGGTGGGATCTGGGGGGTCTCTGAGAAGCCCCTCAGGAGGGGCTTTGCCCCTGCCATGGACAATGCAGAGCAGCCCCCAGCYTGGAGCTTGGAAGTTGGCAACAGCCCCTTTGGGTTTCAGCCAGGGCCCCCCCCATGTCCTCCTGCCCCGTTCGGCCAGGAGGAAGCGGGAGCGAGGGGCTTGCCGGCGTGGGAAAGCCTTTGCAGAGCTTTGGGGGCACCATGGCAGGGATGACAGCATGGCCAAACAGCATCTGAGTGTGGAGAGTGCTTATCAGCCTGGGGATGCCTTTCCCGTYAGCCGCTCTGCCATGGGGATGTGCCTGACACCTCCAGAGCCCTGCTGGTTGGAGATGCTTGGGGAGGATGCTGCCGGGGCACCCTCCAGGCTTCGGTGGGACGGGCTCGTGTTTGGATTCAGCCTCCACACGGGCTGTGCTCGGGCCGCTGCTTTCCTCCGTACCTTAAAAAACGAGACCCGACCCCCCCGGCCGCCCACCCCCTGCCCCGCGTGGGCTGGAACCGGGCTCCCGGTGCCGGGCCGGGCTCCCGGCGCTTCCCGCGAGGGCCGGGAGATGGCGATGTGCCCTCGGGCTGCGGAGAGGGAGCGCTTCCCGGCGGGAAGGGTGTCCGCCTCCCCGCGCTGCCCGGGGTGCTCTCTGYGGCCCTGCTGCTCCCCGGCGCTGCTGCTTTGAGGCTTTCCCTCCACTCCCGGCAATTTTGGGGCTTGGCCTTCCCAGTAGGAGCTGGGGGAGTCGTTAAAATGAATAAACCCCCTCCCCACCAGCGGCTCCGTCCCGGACCYAGCCAGAGCAGGGCGGGGAGTGAAGGGTTCATGCTGCCCGCATCTCCCCCTCCCTGCACCGTTCTAGCGYTGGATCCCTCCGGCAGCTCCATGCACTCTCAGAGAGCCCCTGTCCCCTGGGGGACAGGTTTCCCACTCACACTCTCGTTTGAGTCTGGATTTTGTTCACTTCCCTGGCGTTAAAAAAATACAAAATTTGTTCTTCGTTATTGTGAAGTGTAAAAACTAAACATTTAGAAACCCCTGGGAAATGGGAGAAGCGGGCAGGGCCCCGCTGTAGCGTCAGCTGGTCCAGTTGTTCTTTTTCCATGTAGTTTGAAGTCCATGGAAGTGGTCACACTGCTTCTGCAGCAGAGTACGATGCCCACCCACCCTGGGGTCCCAGGGATGACCCGCTACAGCCAGGCCCACACTTCACCCACCCCACAGTGGGGCTGCAGACACAGCTCTGCCATGTCCCGCGCTCCAGTGCCTGACCCACCACGAGTGATGCCTCCAGCAAGGAAGGATTTATGTGGGGATTTACTGCTCTGGGAGGTACCCCAGGGGCTGCTGGTGCTTTAGTACTGGCAGGTATTCTCTTCCCATCCTTAAGGGAGCCGTCTTGGTAGTTCCTGCTGCTCTCCAGGATAAAACTGTGCTTCCACCCCGGAGCAGCCAGAGAGCACAGGAGAGCTCCTGCTGCTGCCACCTAGAAGAGAAAGCTCATAGAGGAGGCTCCTGAGTGACTCACACCTGGAACAGCTCTGGAGGAAACWGGAAAATTTTTGGGCCCCACCAGCTCATCCCACTGCCTGCTTGGGGCTGGTGTTTTCTGTTTGCTGGGACTTTGTGCCTCCTGCCATTTGTTTGGTGTGTATTAATAATGTCAGACCTGCAAGACCTGGGGCCAGCTCCCCTCTCTCCCCATTGCCTCTTGCCAGGGTGTTCAAACACACCTTCCCTAATGTAGAAATCTTAGACTTGAAACCACCAGGACAAAGGAGCAGAAAGGGAAATAGAGGCACAAAATTATTTACTCAAACAGCTGACCAGAGCCAGGAAACAAAAGCAAATACTTTAATTTCTAGTGACTGACCTCCTGTCAGAAGGGGCTTTTGCTCCCAGTTTATATGCTGCTTTACCTTGCAGGAACCCCAGGACTTCTGCAGGGACATACACACAGAGGGATCCACTTCTCTTACAGGAGTGGGATTTGGCTCGGAGAAGGGAATGTGATAAGAAAAAGCAACAGGAGTCTGTAGTAGCAAGATAGAGATGCTACAGATGTATTTCCCCCTTTGTAAAAGATCTGCGGCTAAAAAACATTTCCCACTGGCAGTATGGTTTCTTTTTCTAGTGCTAAATTCGTGCTTGATTACTTTTTATGTCTCCCAAACAGCGAGGGGAGATGGCAGGACCCGTGGGTGGGCTCTGCGGGGTGCCACGTGCTTCCTCCCACCACTCATCATCCCCAAGCAGGCGCTTCAAACATGTCCTGATGCGACTGCCACGTTTTGCACGTGCCCAGCTGCTTTTCCCACGGGACATGGCTTTGCAGGAAGGCTCACAGTCCCTCTGGTTTACAGGGGGATCATTTAGGATCAGAAGGGATGTCTCTTGAGCACTTTTAGTGCCAGCATGGTCCAACTCACGGCACTGCTGCCCAGGGGAGCACCCGCAGGGCAGGTTGGTGCTGTCCTATCCTTTGTACCCTTTGTATCCTTTGGCCACAGGTGGCACACAGGCAGTGACAGCGGCTGCTTTGGTGGGACAGGCAGTGACAGTGGCCGCTGTGATGGGCAGAGGCTCCAGCAGGGCAGGTTGCAGCATTCTGAGCCTGCCAGGGCACTCACACAATGTCTCTGCAGGGACAGCGGTCCCYGATGGCTCCTGTGCTGCCCAGGCTGCTCAACAGCACATGGGCCTCTGAATCAACAGAACTTAAGTCTGGAATTTGGCATTCATCTGGCTGGCCTGGAACCAAAACCCATCCCTTAAAAACCCACAACCTCCCTTCACCCCACTGGCAGTGCRATGCTTCATGTACCCTAGACATAAGCGTACACTCCTGCCAGCCTTGCAGCTCACATCCTCTTCCACAGGGCTGCAGCTTTCCTGTGGAAACGAGCTCTGAAATAGCCTGTAATTGTAATATTACTTTCTAGGATCGGGTGCTACCTTCTCATAGCTGCATTTGGCTCTGGATTTGTATTTGGACTGCATGACTTTGAGATCTCAAGATAGCACGTGTACCCCTTGCAATAACCCTCCTTTGCACGGGCATTATTTTTTTTAAATGGTTGCCCAGGCCGGTTGGAACAGAATACAATTGAAATCATGCTTTTCTAAATGTGGATCTCTAAATGATCCAATACCCAGGTGGTGTATTTCCATGTCTCTGCACGGCCACCAGTGAGAGCTGCTGGCGGGCAGGCCCTGGCTCCCTGCTCGGATGAGCTGCAAGCCAGGACTGGCCGAAGCCCTCCTGCACGAGATGCTTTTGCCCCACTGGTGTGACAGCAGCTGACAGCCCGAGCTCTCCYGGATGCAAAGCACACCTAGTTACACTGATTGCTCTGGGTCATGCAGAAAGGGGCAGCTGCTCCCCATTGGCACGGGAGTGGTGTTGGTGCCGTGGCTGCAGCCCTCTGTGGCTCCCAGCAAGGGCTGCTACAGGGCTGGATGTATCCCAGAGGTGTATGGCAGCCCTGAGAAGGTGAGTTGGTTTGGGGAGGCTTCAAATGTAAAGGGAGGGAATTGTCCCCGTCGTGTGGTTTTTCCTGGAAAGGGAGTTTCCTTGGGCCCACTATTGCTGTGCTGCACCAAGGAGGTGCACAGAGGAGTGTCAGCAAGGGCTGTGCTCTGAGGGCACCTGGGCTGGTTCTGCTCTTGTGTTGGGCAGTGAGCCAGTTTGCCCCTGAAGTCAGGGTGAGGTGTGGGTGGTGGCCGTGTGCATCCCCTGGTGTGGAGGAGGTGTGTGGGCAGGGGGGTGCCCAGGAATGTGGTGTGAGGCTTTGACTGTGCCCCCTCTGGCTGGAGGGCAGGAGCAGCTCAGGTCTGGAGGGCACTGGAGAAGGGCAGAGCAGGGCTGTGTTGGGCATTTCCAGTTCCTCAGAAGCTTGAGATTTGCTGGCTGCTGTCTCCTGGCAAGGGCCAGCATGTTGTGGGGTAAGTGCCCCAGGAACCCACTGATCACCCCATTCCCTGGGTTTCTGGGTGATGGTGCTGTTTGGCTGCAGAACAGGGATTTGGGTGTCTGCTGCACCTGGATTTCTGCAGGGACAAGGCCTGAGAAACAGGTGGAGATGATTGTTCCTTCAGGTGAGGGAGAGACCTGTTCTCCCGGTGGTGCTGGGATGAGGACAAGGCATGGAGGTTTTCCCCGTGTCTCATCTGTCTTCACCAAGCTCCAGGTTTTGACTTTTTCCTTTTGCGTGGTTGATTGCTAATTTTCCTCCTCCCCTTCTGAAATGGTTCCATTAGCAGGGTGTTAAAGAAATCTCTTTTGAGATAATTATCCCAGATCTCTCTAGTGGGTTTGCCACGTGATGGTGTGTGTGCATATGGTACTATTAATAGTACCATAATACTATAGATCAGTTTTCATCCCAAAGTGCTTCACATGCTGAGGGCTGAACCCTAAATAGAAACATATGGCAAGTGACAGGGAGCTTCTGCCTCACCTCCCAGACCCCTCAAAGCCATGGGGTGTGGGAAGAGCCTTCTTGCTGGTCTTGCACCAAATCTGAGTTTGGCCCCCCGATCCAGTTGGGATCTCCCGTGTGTTTCCCCACCCACGGTGGCTATGGGGAGGGAGCAGAGCAGTGGCACTTTGGGGCAGTGCACGTCGCAGGAGGAGCAGGGAGCACCAAGTGTGGATGGTTGGGATGTGCAGATGTGTTCTGACAAGCTGCTGGCCCTTGCAGCAGAGCTGCCTTTCCTGGGAAGGCTCTGCTACCTGCTGAGCTCTGCTCTGCTCAGGTGTGTGTGGCCAAGCTCCTGACAGCACGTGGGCTGTTCTCTCATGGGGAGCAGGGATAATGTGCCTGGAGTGGTATTGAAGTGTTAAAACTGCAAACAAGACCCAGTTGAGAAGGATGGCTGGGAGGCATGTGCACAGGGGAACACAGGGTGGCTTCTCCCCCCTCCCTTGTCTCCATTCCAGAGGTGCAAGTGAGGCTCCTCACCAGCCCTCTGCTCCTCTGGAAGGTTCTGGTTGTGAATTCCTGAAGGAAGCCATGCTCTGGCTGCTGCCTCCTCTCCTTGGGTGATGTGGGTGTGGGCTGGTGTCTGCTGGGTGCTTTCCACCACCCCACTGGTGGGAGGAGGAGGAGAAGGACCCATTTGGAGTCAGGGAGGATGGGGTTTCTCCAGGCTACATAAAGAGACTCTGCATTTCATTCCAGCTGTCCAGCAATAGAATATATTTAACTTTAAAAAAAAAATATCCACAGTATCAAAACACAAGAAGTCACAATCCAATACTTGGTGATATGAACAGGCATACAAATGGTCCTCTGCAACCCCTCACTTTGGGCTCCAGTATGAAGATGAAAGGTGGGCTCACCAGTGGGGTGCAAATGGCACAGGTGGGCAGGCCCCTGCTCCCCACTTCCTAGGGTGGAAAAATCTGATGTACCCATGCATGGCCCAAACCAAGGAGAACACGGACTCGAGCCAGCAATCTCCCTTCCTGTCTCTAGAGCAGCGCCTGTGTCTCTGCGGGGTCGGTGAAGGAAGGGTGTGGGTCAGGGTGGGATCACTTGCTGGGTGTTTGGGGCAGCACTGCCACCACCCTCAGACAGTGCTGGCAGAGGGAGCCCCTGTTTTGATCCCAAGCCAAAACGTGCCGTTCCTTTTCACCTGCCTGCTGACAGCATCCTTAGAGCTGGAAGATGGATTGAGCTACTCTGGTCTTGCCACTCCTAGAGCCTAAGTGAAGCCTTCACTTCCCACTGCACCATTCCAGCAGTGGGGACAGGGCATTGTCACTTCCCTCTGGCCAGTGGGTGGGTGCAAGAGAAGCAGGACTTGAATTTTAGCCTGGCTTAGTTATTTACACAGGAGACAAAAGGAGGAAGGATGACTTTAGGGTGGCATGGGCTCTGGTGGGATTCCCTGTAATGAGCCCTGGTTCAGCTGGTGCCACTGTGGCCTGGGGTTTTCCAGCATGCTGCTCCCACAGGAGGATGGAAATGCTGAGTGCCAGTTTGGGAAATAAATTGCAGCACTGCTTCAAGGTGCTTCCTTTGTGTGAGTGTGAAGCAAAGTCAGCTCAAAAACACAGGGCTGTGTTGCCACACGGTGGTTAGCCAGTGTGTGGGAGAAGACGTTGCTTTTTCCTGGGAGGAATGTCAGATCTAGCCAAGCTTATGTGTCTCCTTGTACCTGGCCTTTAGATGTCAATGAACTCTTGGTGGTATCTTGCAGTGGATGCAGTTTGGGCTGGGCAGCAATAAAATGCACCCTGGCTGGAGTGTGTGCATGTGTGTGAACTGCAGGGTCGGCCCAGAACAAGCGGGAGGCAAAGCAGGGGTGGAATAAAACAGCCTCCTGAAGAATACTGGGACCATGACTCTCCAGCTTCCTGTCCACAGACCTTGGCACAATACTCACGGCAAGACTATGACAGGGGGCAATTTCCAGCAGAAGTAAAAGGTCTTTAATAAAATGTGTGGCAGTTGACGCACATAGGGAGGAACATGCAGCTTTGTGTCTTGGGAAGCACGGGACGGGGCACAGATGGAGTCAGCTCTCACATCTAACACTCCTGACCCCACGGCTGTGTGTGCTGCAGCTGCTCCCAGCACAGAGCCCCACTGACCTTCCCGCTGCAATTGCCACGGCTGAGAGCAAGGCCAAGCCCCTGCAGCAAGTACAGCCAATCAGGAAAAGGGCTGGGAGGGTGGGGAGTCACCTGCCATAGCACCTTTTCCCTGGTAAATATGGATTTGGCAACACCAACGAACTTGGGAAAAATGTTACTGTGCTCTGCGTTACAATGGTTGGGCTGACCCAGAATGAAGCTGGTTTTCAACTGGCTACACGTTTGGGTTGGTTCCTACCTGGAATTGCTTTCCGATGGGTAGTAGATCAGTTGTTCAGCCTGGCTGGGTTCAAGTACCAAGAAACTATTTCATTTAAAGCCCTTTTTTTTTTTTTTTTTTTTTTTTTGAGAAACCTGGTTTTCACAATCAGGAAAGAGCAGCAGAAGGTTCTGTGTTGCTGGCAGATGGGGGTGAAGCAACTGCGTTTATTCTTCGATACCCACTATCACTCTTTAGCTGTAAAACTTGCATGTCAAACATCTACATGGATAAAGCAGGTGATGGTACCGGGGTAGCTGGGTGCCATGCACTTGGGACCAGATGAAGGGGTCGGGGCCGTGCCCTCTGGCTGTGCCGGCGAGGAGGCAGGGCTGGTTGGCAGCGGCGGTCACGGCACAGCTCCCGCAAGTGGGACGGGAGTTATCCAGCCCCGGGGGAGGTGGAGGTGTTCTCCCCTCTGCAACGCTTCGGAAAAGAGCTGTGAAAGCGCTGGGCGGTTAATTTTACCCTAAAGAGAAAGAAAATTATTGTTGATGGGGGAAAGCACCGAACTGCCGCTCGTCCCTGTGTTTTCAGAGCGTGGCTCTTCCCGTCGGTGCCTGAATTGTGGGCACCACGCACCTCCCGCCAGCTGCTGCCAGCTGCCCGCAAAGCTCTGGCCTCTCACTAGAGGAGGAAAAACAAGTCACAGTGGAGGGTTTGATACTAAAGATGGCATGAGCAGGACCCCCCTGTGAGCACTAAGGCTCTCCCCTCCAGCTTCCCCAGCCCTGCCCTGGCTCAGCCTCTGAGCTCACTGCAGCTCCCCAGTACTTGCCAGGGGTAGACCTGATGCCAAGGAGAGGGGCTCGTCATTGCCTGAGAGCAGGCTGCTGCTCACACCTGGGCTGGGGGGAGCTTGGAAGGGCTAGTTTTAATCAGGACTATTGGAAAAAGCAGAGGTTTTTATCATTGGTGTTACTGCCACAGGGCGGCTCTGGGGAAAATGCAATTTGATGCTTGCTGCCTGGTAGCAAGGCCAATCTACAAGGTGGCTCTGTCCTAAAGCAGAGAGTGGGAATCTGTCTGCTTCTAATTAAAATCAATTAAGCAAATCACCACAATAGGCAGAAATAAGGCTTTTTGTCCTGGGTGTCATTTGACAGATTTCAGAGCCTTTGAAGCGGTGCATTGAGTGTCTTCTTGGCTTCACCAATTTGATAAAAAAGGTCAAAGATAAGAAAAAATTTTATAGAGCAAAACCTGAAACTGAATTATAAATCCCACAGCTCTTCTGTGCAGTGCTGCACTGCGGTACCAAACTCCCTCATGCAATAACTGCAGACAGCACACAGACCTAACCAGAGCTCTCGGAGACCTGCAGCCATCCCAGGGAGGGCAGCATTTCCATACAAGTCCTTTCCCAAACAAGCCAATTCTCCCATCCTCACTGCAGCACAGAGACAGACAGCACCAAATGTGGCCTGAAAGGTCAGCAAAACCCTGGTGATGCTGATGAGGAGCTAATTCTGCCCCTTTTTGTTCTCRGGGGACCGTACGTACAGGTGCTGAGTGTCTGGGATGGGGCATCTGCTGATGATCTGACATCTGATGCCACAGGAGACATGACTTTTGGCAGCTTAAGCCCAGTGGAAATGTCAGCTTGTTTAATCCTCCCTAGACTGAGGCTTCCTTTGCTGCCTGTCACGTTTAAATCCACCTTCTAAAAGTGAACCCAACTTCACAGGCACCAGAAGAAGTTGTTCTGAAGCCATGCCTGGCTGCTCCTGTTTCAGAGCTTCTGCACCCAAAGGCTTTGCCTGGTTTATCCATGACCTGTTATCCATGTCTGCAGGGGCTCCTGCACACCCATCCTGACACCATAGCACATCTAACTCGATGCTTAGGCAGCGTTTGGTGTTTGCACTTGACCCAGCCGTTCTGTTTGGGCAAATTGAGGGGGAACCACTGCTCTTTGTCGTTGTGCTCACTGCAGCTGAGCGGGTGAGTCGTTTGGGTGGCTTCAGGGCTGGTTACAGATCTCAAAAAAAGTTCTCACTGATGACAGCAGCAGCTTGTGACGGTGTTTTCCAGATGTGCTACAGATTCCCCATTTGCTACTGGTTAGGATCCTATTTACCCCTTGTTTTCCCAGGTGGGAAATGAAGGAGCAGAGCTGGTCTGTCGCACAGTAAATGCTGAAGCTCAGTTCTGTACCATCTGTACAGTCCAGAAAGCCACAGAGCTGCAGATGCCACAGCACAGGTCACTGAGCAGCCACTCCCTGAACTGTTCCCTTTGGCAGAAATGGACAAAGACACTTGAAATTGTTGAATGCTGTGAGCAGAAATCCTTTTGGCCATGGCAGTGGTAGTCTTGAGGAGCTCACCCCTTGGCCTTAACGCAGATCCCAGGTGGCCCTTGGGTTTCTCCAGCTGCTGCTCTCCTCCAAGCCTCTCCCTGGCAAAGCAAGGGAACCCTGCCTCGCTGCAGCCCAGCATCACGGCAGGGTAACTGTGCTGCTCTTCCTCTTGAGCACTTCCAGCCCTGGCTTAACCAGAAGCACTGACCAGTGCTTGCCTTCCAAGGAAACCTTTGCTTCTCTGCTGCCTGTGCTGTGTGGCTTGTGTCGCTCTACAAATTGATGTCTTTTCATTTCTCTTCCTCTAAAATGACAAATGTGAAGCTTTCCTGTCTGCACCATGCCATGGATCTTTGCTTTCTAGGGAGCAGCCCAAAAAGTTGAGCTCAGCATCCCTGTTTGGATACAGGGTAGTTACTAAATACCTGTTTCTATCTGTCCAGCGTGGCAGTTTGAGCCATGGCTTAGGGTGTGAGGCAAGAGAAATGCAGCCGGAGTTATTCCTGAGGTTCTGCCATGGGTTTGTTTTGGAGACCCGTAATTTTTCCTTTCTGCACACTGCTGTTTCTCAGCTATGCCACAGGGACAGCCACCTGTCTATCACTTACACATTCAGGGGGTTACTGTTAATATTTGGCCAGAACCTTTGAAATGTTGCTTTAAACTTCATCTGAACGCTCTTCCACAAATCCATTTCATGTTGATATGTTTCTTCTCTCACTAATCAAGTGCCAAAGAGCCAATTTAAACACATCTCCTGTAGACTGTAGGATGTGTGCTCAGACGGGCTTGTGCAGCTTTGCAGACACTTAGCTGAGTGTGTTGGCTCAGACAGGCCATGCTCCCACACCAGGCAATACTTGTGCATGCACAAAGGGAACGTATGCAAAATACACTGCCCTAGCTGAAGTCTGACTTGGTAAAACATATAACAAATTGTTTGTGTTACAGATTTGCATCCTTATTTATATATATGTCTTCCAATTAAGGCTGTTGAGATCGGAGGAAGTGCTTGAGCCAGCATCTTCACAGCGAAGGCTGATGCTCCCAAGGCTCCTAACTCTGCCCCTTTCTCCTGTTCAGGCAGCCCAAAGCTCTTTATAGTGCACAGTCATGGAAGGGTAGGCTGAAAAAAGTCTGTTGTCCGTTCTGATGCCTGCACTGGATAAACGTGCAGAGTTTAACGTGCAGGAGGGGTCCTGTCCCACCACGAGTTAGTTGGGACTGTGGGTGGTGCTTTATCATTAGCCCTGGAGAAGGACCTCCTGAGCCGGGAGAGCAAAGAGGAACTGGTGCCTGCTTTCCACAGGCTGTGGGCTCACAGGGAAGTGTGGGCATTGGGCAGGTAGGAAACTCTCCGGGGAAAAAGGTCTTGCGTTAAAGCCAGCTGGTGTCTGGCCATCAGGAGAGCACCTGGGGCTGTGGGGAGGCTAAGCCATAGGTTTACACAAAACACCAAAGGAGCTTCCTACCCCAGCAGCTCTCTGGGGGATCACCGACAGGCACCCTGCCCAGCACAGGGCTCTCCTCCACCCTTGGTGGGCAGCTGCTGTTTGACACCCCAGCTCTTTGCTACAGGAGGTATTTTAGCTGACAGGATCTGCTCTGCATGAAAAACAAAAACCTGTGTTAAAGGCAAGCCATCATACCAGGAGAGGCTGGGCACTTGTAGGACAGTGAGGKTTGCTGCCATCCCTTGCTCACTGTCTGCCTCCTGGCAGGAGCAATGGGCTGGCAGTGGGTCTCAGCTCTGCCATGCTCGGGTGCCTCCCAGTTTTGGCAGCGGGTTTGTGTGAAGCTCCTGTGGCTGGAAGGAAAGACCCTCCCTGGGCACAAGCAGCAGCCTGGCTTTGCCCTCTTTCAGAAGGGCTTCTCCTGCCATCTCTTTGGAGTGGGAAAGCAGCCAGGTGCTGACACCAAGCTGAGCTCCTCTCGCCCTGCTGGGATGAGAGGGGTCGCTCCAGCTGGATGGCCAATGCAACTCTGCACATCACGTGTTCAAACCGTGGAAACACAGCCCTACCCTGCTGGGCCATGGGCCTTCCCACCACGACAGCTCCCGAGCACCTGGTTAGCACCAGGTCACGACACTGGAGCTTTGGGCACTTACCTGGGGAAGCGGAGCTGGGACGCTGCTTCAGCCAGGAGCACACGGTGTGCTCCAAGGGGATCCRTTTCCAAAGCATGGAGACGCTGCCAACACGTCCCTCTCAGGGGGAGGAAAAGCCTCGTTCTTTGGCTCCCCCAGTATTGTTTTACGTAAGAGGCTTTTGGCAGCACGAGGCTGCACCCAGTGCCCTAGAGGTGAGGCGCTGTGGGGCACCGGTCCCGTGCTTGTGAAGCGTCCCCTGGGCTGGTGGCTGCTCTGGTCCTCGCATGGTGGCAGCGGATGGAAGCAGGGGACGGCCCCAGTCACTTCAGCGCTACAATACGATTTACAGCAAGCACGTTTCTCAAGACTTCTGCGGGGATGGAGCTTCAGTGAACATCACACATACACAGGCAGSAGAGGAGGCTGGGCTGAACCCTCCACTACTGCAAAGCAGTCAAGGATGGAATCTCRGGGTGGGAAAAGAGTGCCACTGGTTTGCTTTTACATCCTGTACATGTATCTACGAATAGCTCCTTGGCATGTGATGTTCACAGCCAGTTTCCTTGAACAGTGAGCGTAAAAAGGAGGCAAGAAGTCTTCAGCAACCTTCCCCCCGGAGGAGACAGAAAGCGGCATCTCCCACTCCYTTGGTTCAGCTGCCTGCCCAGGTGCCACCTTCGCCAAGGGTGTTTCCATGTCCTGGCACCTTCCTCCTCCTCCTCCTCGTGGGCCGCCCACCGCGTGCTGGCCGGGACCAGTCCTACCCCAGGCCGTGCTTGCCTCATCTCCGCTGCTCAGGGGGTCAGTGCAAGTCTGCGCCGGCCGCTCTGCATCTCCGCTCCGCTGGACGGGCAGGGGCACGGGGGCAAACACGGGAGACAAAACAAAGGGGAGAAGAAGAGAGACAAAGGGTAATGAAAAGGTCCGTGGCCCACAAGCTGCCAAAGGAAATCTCTCGCCGTGTTCCTCTGACCACACTTGTCCCAGCCACTACAGCTGCTGTGGGATCCCCTGCTCCTTGTAGCCTGTGGGGAGGGAGGGGAAGGGAACACGATTAGAGTTAATTCCTAACGAGGGCCCTCSGTGAGGCTCAAGCAAGCCACGAGCCTGTTCTACCAGGAGTGGCAAAAACCACGTGGGAAAACAGGGGGCCGTATCCCCTCTCACAGCCAGGCTGTCCTGGGCAGGCTCAGCCCAGCGAGCCACCCTGCCCTGCGTTAGCCAACGCCTGCCTGGTGCAGCCACCTTCCTGGGCACAGCCACGTGGATGCTGGCAGCCAGCCCTGCTGCTGTGGCACCTGCCTGCCACCGTCTGCCTGGAGTGATTGTAAAGGCACAGCAGGGACCAGTGGTCACCAGTTCCAGTACAGCCCAATAACCTAAAGCTTTCGTGGAGAGTGTTTTTCTGCAGTGTAGGGCAAATGGAAGCCCTTGGATCCTGCTCCAGAGACACGGCTGTTCCCAAGCGCTGACCCGGCAGGTTGTGCGTCTGACCCACATCTCTACTTCTGGTCTGTGTCTGAACCTCGTCCTTCCAGAGCACTGCCAGGTTGGAGGAGGCTGGTTTCCTCTATCCAGCTTTTTGTTCCCATGCTGGCTTTTGCTAACAGAGCTCTCCAGCAGCAACCAATTTGCACTGCAGTTTGCACAGGTGAACAAACACCTCTGGGAGGAGAAGGAGAAYGCCTTTAATCATAGGCTGACATGTCAGAGTTCAAACACAGACYTCGGGATGCCTCTAATGATATCCTCACTGCCTTGTTCTGCACTTGCTTTGCTCCAGCCCAGCAGAATTACAGGTGCTTTTGTTAGGGCACAGCAGCCATCCCGTGGGCCTGGAGGAAACCGAGCTTTTCAGCAGCAAAACCAGATGCCCRGATCCCTGTTTCTTCAATCCCTTTCCTCTTCCTGTGGCCACGAGGTTTGATGCACCTCCCAGCCGAGGCAGCAAAGTTCTTGGGGTCTCTGCTGTTTTGCAGCCACATGGATGTTGCAGGGGCTCAGGCAGCCTGTCCTGCTGCTTGTCACAGCTCCTCGGGGTCCTGAGGCCCCAGATTATTTACTGTCTTATACACACTGGTTGAGGGGAGGCTGCAAATCCCATAGGGGACAGCTCCTTCCCCCTGGGGGGCTAGGGCAGGGAAGGGCAATAGGAGAGCACCCACAGCTCCTGTGCTGACACAGGATAATGAGAAAAATACTGGATTTTTTAATGTTTTCCTAGGCAGTTGCAATGACTGCACCAGAAGATGCACCAGAAGATTTACCCACTTTCCTTTCAAGAGAAGCTGGGATTGTTATTCTGATGGTATCAATGCAAAAGATCTCCTTATTAAAGAAGCAAACTGTCCTTACTTGCACTGCCTGCCACAGTGAAGCTCTTTCAACTAAAAAACTTTTAAAAATCTGGAGGGTTTTTTTTCTTATCTTAAATAACATAAGTAGCCTGTCATWTTTGTATTTTGAATTTCAAAGAAGTCTGAAAATTCGTATCTCAGAAGAATGCTTAACTTTTCAAACACTTTTCCATTGATGCTTTTTAGTATTTCTGTCCAACCCTTATGTTAGGCTTTTTWAAGTCCCTTAGAAAGACTGAACACAAAATACCAGCAGGTGCCAGAACCCCCATCCTTAAGGGACTTTTTGCTGAACTAAGAATTGACTCCAGCAAATGAACTTCGCTGTACTTTGGAAAAAATCCACGCATTCACCCAGGCTCTGCAGTCTGGATCTCCTGCTGTTAAACGAGCACAAGGGACAGATTAATGACACTTAACTGCATTGCTCTCTATTGTGTGCAGCTGAACAGAAAGACTCTCATCTCTTTCAAACAGCTTTTTCTAGGGGGCAAAATGATGACTTCACACGCATTTATATTCTAAGTGTGAGTCAGCTCTGAAGGCAAGGTGAGCTGGTTGGAAACCTGTAATTTGGACTTGTCTATAGCATTTGTTTAATTTGTTTAGGGAGCAGAGTTAAAAAAAAAAAAACAACCAACCAACCCCAAGGTCCAGAAAGTTGGGGSCTGCCATAAATCTTTAGCTAAAGTAAGCAGTAACTTGCTTGTACAGCCATTTATTGTACAGCCTTTTATTGAGATTTAAGAAAATTCAGATTAAGAAATCCTTTCAGTCCTGCTRTCAGTTCTGAAGCTGGCTGGAAGGCAGCTACAGTGGCCGACCCTGTGTCTCTCTTCACCTGACCAAAGTAGGCCAAAAAATGACCTGTCCTATGCTAAACTTATTTATTACAATACTTCAGACCTAACTTACCAAATAGTTTACATGTGAAAATAGTAATTGCATTTCTTGCGTAGGAATAGCTCTTCTGTACGAAGCAGCTTTAGTTTGTACACCTGCAATAAAACTGAGGTGCAGTTCTGTTCAACAGGCAGCTCTGGGATCAGCATTAAGTGGGTCTGTGCACAAAGTCACTGATTTAATCMAGTTTGCTTGAAATTGCACTTCTTCTGGAAACCACTGCATGTAAGACTGAGGCAAACAGAACCCAGTCTGTGCTCAGGCTGCTCTTCTGGGACTGGGTTCATGTAGASGGTGGCTTCAGGATGCTCTCAAGGCCGGAACGGGTTCCTGCTCTGCTCCAAGAGCACCCTTGGGGCAGCCTGAGGGGCGTTTCAGTGCTGTGTGAGGATTTTCAACATCCCTGGGGCTGTGCAGCCACAGGACAGACACAGAGACAGGTGGACACACATGTAAAGGCACGTGGCTGGGCTTGGACTGGGAGCGGGCAGCACCGGCCAAAGCGAATTCCAGATGTCCTGCCCTGGCCGACGCTCGCTGCTCTCCAGGGGGAGTCGCCTCGGGGTGTGAGGAGGAGGAGGAGGAGGAGGAGGAAGAACAGAAACAAACTTACCTTGTGAGACTTTGATGGTGAACAAAAGGAGGCAAAGGAACATGAAAGAAAGAGAGAGGGAGAAATGTAACTGTAGACGATATATCTGAAACACATGGAGAACCAGAAGAGAATGAACAAATTGAGGCTGCAGTGTAAACAGAGAACAGCTGCTCTGCCATCAGACATTCACACCAGGGCTAAACRTTACTTAAAGTCCCTGCACTTGAAGTCGATAATTTAATTTGGGACTCTTGTTTAAAGATGATGGGGGAATCCTCATCTGCTTTTCCAGCCTCGAGCCGGATGGGCTGGATGGACTAACACCTCTGAGCAATGATCCCACAAACGCTTTCCTCCRTGACATTGGAATTTCATGGGTTTGACTGAAGGGGAACCACAGAAGGAAGGCAGCAAACAGGACATCACGGTGTACCAAAGGGCTCATGGCATGCCATCCACAGTCCTAGAGCTGGGAACACTATACCTGAAGGCTTTTGGGCAGTTTTCCTGCTGAGTTTGCTTGTGCCTGCAGGTAACTCGCAACCCCAGCATGCCTCAGCCCATCTGGGTGCTGCAAACCCTTGGTGCTGTTTACCATTCCTACAACATTTTAAGAACTTGCCCCACCACAGCATTTGGTAGGAAACTGCAAAAAAGAGTATTTTAACTACTTTCCTTGAGCGTAGTTTRAGGGACAGCTCTTTTTAGATTTTTTACAAAAAACCATAATAGGTCTAAGCAGGCAATTTGTCCTCAGAATTTCCTTCATCTCATGAAGGGTTACCAGCTGTTTTGGGCCTTCTGCTCCCCTTTCCTTCCCAGGGCAGCCGTGTTACCTGCCCTAGGTGGGGCCCTGCAGAGCAGAGAAGCTCGGTGATCTTTCCAGAGTCCCTTGGAGCCTGAGTGTACAGCAACTGTGCCATCATCTGCTGCTGCTTCTGGCAGGGCCTGAGCAGTGTGATTAGCAAGGGAGTGACAAGCGGGCAGCATGATTACAGGTGAGTTCTCACTGCTGGCTGGCAGTCAGCCCTGGGAGTCAGCTGAAATGCCCACCCAGGGACACCGAGWGCGATGGTGCAGCCGAGCACGTCGTTCATTCGCAGGCCAAAAGCTGAGGGGGGGCTTCCTTCAGAAACCAGGCTTGACTTCTTGGCTGCATTCAGCAGAGGTGAAACAATGCCTGGACAAACAGTCCCTGGCTTGTGTCCCCTGTGCCACGTCAGTGTGACATTGCTGTATTATTTCTCTGGCATTTCTGTCAAGAAATGGCACACAACCTTTTATAATGGGCTCTGAGCAGGTAGGGACTTCCTGGAAAGGCCATTCCGCTGTGTTCATTCCACTCAATGTGGCTAATGAAGATGTGTGCTGCGTGGGCTGGGGACAAGGTGTGCCTTTGGCAGGGGGAGCTGTGCCTGGAAAGCCTTGGGAGGCTTGTTTTCCAGTTGGCCTTGGCCAGCTAATTAGCTCTGGTTTGCCTCAGCTCTGTGCACCGTCCCCRCAGACATGAGGGGTTCGAGGAGAGCACAGAGCAGGAGCACTGCCCAGCCATTTTTTGGCAAAAGAATTAAGAGCTTCCTTGTAATTCTACCTTTGCCTTCAGACAGCAGCTACAGCRGAGGACAGTTCCCAAAGCCATATGGCTGCTTAAGGAAGATGTCTGTGGTGTCCAATGGGGCCAGCTGGCAGTTCATTTAAATTAGCAGAGAAAATATCCYGTGCTATGGTGCTGCCAAAAGTAATCAAGTGTGACGGCGAAACTGCATTCAATTTATCTTCCTTCCAGGATATTATCCAGCTAAAGGGCACCTTAGAGGAGATGAGGGTTGGACTGGACCCCCCAGGTCAGTCGGTTTTTTGCCGTGTCCCACCTTTCTCCTGACAGACATGGGTCTACCCACTCTTGGAGTCTTCCGAGAACAGAGAGAGCAGATCCTGCCATGCCATCTCTGCAGCATTTTGACCTTACTGGAAGGCAAATGTCTCCTAATTTCCACACAGACCTTTCCTGCTGTTATTTAATCCTGTCTTAAGCTGAACTGCTGCCCTCTCACATTTACTAGTCTGCTGAACACCTTCATCATCAACACGCCTACTGTCTTATGGTCCTCTGGACTCTCTCCAGGTTTACCACTTGAAGCACAGCCTTCAAAGTTGGCCACAAGCCTCACCACAGCCTTATGCGTGCACARAAAGGTGATGGGATCAGTGAATGCCCTACAAGCTCCGCTCCCACCTGCCTGTGTGGTGTTTGTTCCCGCTCCAGCAATGTTCCCCTGTGCCGCTTGTGACTCACTGCAGCCACCACGTCCTTCCCTGAAAAACAAGCTGTTCCTAGCGGGTATTCATGCAGTCRATTACTTCTTCTGTAGAGTCTTGGGCTTGTCCCTACCGAGTAGCACCTACTGTTTCCAGACCATTTCTTCAATTTGCTTGGATCTGGGCAGTGCCCTCGCTGTGCCTGCCGTCCTCGCAGCCAGCGCTGGTGTGCGGCTGCTGACCCTCCTCTCCAGTCTGCCTTCAATCCATCTCCAAGMCACAAACAAAAATACTGAGCAGAGCTGGATTCAGGAGGGACCTTTTGACACACCTCTCGTTATATCTTTCCAGGTCAGGAAAATCCATTTAGAGGACAGTTCTCAAGCCCATTTCCACGCAGGCCACGTCCCCCTGGCTTGCTGGTAGGAACACTGTGTGAGACGGGGTCAGCATCTGAAGGTGAGGAGGGATGGCTGACTGCTGCCACCTCACACAAAATTAATTCCTCTGCCACCAAAGAGAATCAAGMCAGTATGAGACAGCTTGTTCTGGACAAACCCACGTTGACTTTGTGGGGGTGTTTTTTATTTTCTAAATGCATGCGAGTCACTTACTTGATTGCTTCTTCCAGGAATTGAAGTATACCTGACTGGCCTATAATTCTTCTCCTCTTTCCCTCATTAAGGACAGTATGACATTATCCCTGGAGCACGCTCCCCCTTTCCATGCCTGGGAATTAGCACTAGAAGATGAAAAGCTGCAACAAGCCCCCTTTTCAAAAAGCTTGTGGATGTGGCACRTGGGGGCATGGTTCAGTGGTGAACATGAGTTGGACTCAATGATCTTGGAGGTCTTTTCCCACCTTAGTGATTCTGTGATTCTATGGTTCTAACTCTCTACCAGCTAACAGAGAGGCAGGCCCTGAGCCAGGGAGCGAGGTGCTCGTCCCTCAGGGAAAGCCTGAGTGGAGTCCCTGAGCCTCGGCTGCTTCCCACCCTTCTCCTCACTGCTGGTCCCCACCAGCTTAGACACCACCCACTGTGTCCTGCCTCTAGCCCATCCAAATAGCATGGCACCCTCACAGGGGCACATGGAATTGACCATTTCAAGGCAAGGGGACTAGAGGTGGGCAGTATTTTCATATTCTTGTAACTATTTCCCATCTGCATGCAGATTCAATTTGCAATGGTGTACGATTTCTGTACAGTGCAACAAATTGTCTGCACGCCAAGCCAAAGCAAACTGTTTCCTGGCAGTGTTCTTAAATGAAATGTCTTATTGCATTTGAAACATGGTTTCTTTCTTAAGTTATTATTTTTCTTTAACATGATAACAAGAACCACTTTGGGTCTGACAGGCCTGTTTGATCCAGCTAAGAGCAACCCATCACTTTGTTCTTTGCTTCGATGGAAATTGAGTTTTTTCTTCTATTCTCCATCAACCAAGAGCTGCTTTATTTAGCCATTGCTTTCCCTGCATGGCAAGTAAACTTAAAAGCAGCTGTTTAATGAGATGGCAAGAAACTGCCAAGGGCTGCAACTTGTCAGATGCTGCTGGTGAACATAAGATACCTGGACTCCTCTTACCATTCTCTACCACCACCAGAGGGATGAAATACTGCTGCTGTGCTCGGGGACCTCTTGACCTGAGCATTCCCACCACATGCTGCTCACCCACCCCCTGCCCCCCAGACTGGTGGGGTCCTGCCAGATGTCAGAAATGGTGTTCAGGAGACACTTCCAAGCTSTATTGTTTTCCCCAAAAATGACACTGGAAAACCACTAAGACCCTCCTAAGTGCCAACCCCTCTACTGGGAGAACAGGAGCAAAGCAAGTCACAGTTTCAGTGSTAGTTCTTTATAGGGACAGATGCTCTCCTGACTCTCCCCACAACTCCAGCATGAGGTTCTGCTGGACAGTGAACTGCACTTGGGGGCTGCCCCGCAGAGGAAGAGCAGAAGACTTTATGGTTATGGACACATAATTATGGGATTACACACAAATCTGGCAGATTCTTAAAGACACATCACAGATGTACACCAATTCACAGTTTAGCCTCAGAAATAACCTRCTCTGCAGGCACATCTGGAAGGAAACATGGTAGGTACTGCCTTCATCCCAAGGAAAGCCTTTTGCCTTGCATATGTTCAAGTTTTTAATGCCCATCGTTTGCTCGGCGTGGGGATTGCCTTAACCCAGCCTGCAAACTGAAGCTGGCTCAGAAATTAGCAGGTGGTTTGGTGAGAGGGTTTAACCCCTGCATTTGGCAGCTGAAAATGTGCACTGGTCTCCTGCCATTTTTTTTTTTTTTTTTCAATTTCATCCGTTTCATCTTTAGGCAGGTTCCTGGCAACCTCCTGAGATCCTCTCTCCCCCTCTGTCATGCAGCCACAGATGTCATCAGCAGAGATGACAAAGTGGAGCCTCTTCAAAACGAAAGGCAAAAGATGTTAAGATGGTCTCCGGGAGAAGGGCTTGCTTTGGGAACTGCCTGTCCCGTCAGCCTGAAAGATGTGAGACCTGTTTGGTCCCTCTGGAAAGGGAGCAGGGTCTTGCAGATGCCATCAGCAYCCTGAGCTCTGTGTTGCTTCTGGCTTTGGAGGTGAGATGAGGCTGTCACTTCAATCCTCTGTGATATGATACAGGAGATAAGATAGAAATTTTGCACCAGTGAAAGCCTTTAGCAGATAAAAGTTACAGAGCCTGTATTCTGGATTGGTAACATGTACTAACTGGGTGATTTAAATTATGTACATTTAAAAAAGGATTCCTCTTTCCCTTGACTAACGTTTTAGAGGCTTCTCAATGGGAAATCATTCTAGGAGCAGCTAAACACGTCTGCTCAGCCTAAGAACTTGGTGTGAAACATGAAAAAACAAAAATTGGGTAAATATATCCTGGGGAGGGTCCAGGAGAGTCCCCAGGGCCTTTCTGGGGACAACTGGCCCTGGGAGCAGAACCGGCCTCGCAGAAAGGTCTCACTGACCACAGATTTGCAGCCAGGGTCACAAGGGAGAAAGGGCTTTCTTGTTCAAACAGATGTGACAGGGCAGAAGGGGCTCCTGACAGCAGAGTTCATAGTGCTGGGGGCCTCCCCCTTCCCGGACATTTCATTTCATAAAGGGAAAAGGAAGTTCCTGACCCCCGTGGTGGGATGGGAGGCTCTCCCAGATGCGTCACAGGGCCCATTCCTACTGCCTCCTAGCAATTTCTCTGCCTCCTGCGTTTCTCACGGACTCGCCGAGCCCATCCTGTGGCTCGTCCTCCCTACAGCGCAGTCCTGTGGCCTGCAGGGACACTAGCTGGGACCCGGTAACACGGCCACGGGGCGGGGGTTGAAGTCAGCAGGGCGAGTGCACTGTACTTACTTGCAAGAATGACCATGTCCATGCCCCAAAATATGCTCATGATCCAGCCAACCATCACGATGGCCGTCAGGATCTGGATGAGAGCGGCGGCGATGTTCAGCCAGAAGACACAGCACATGTGCCTGTCGGGCAGGTCGGTGCGGGCTCCGCAGAGCACGGTGAAGGCGGACACGAACGTCCCTGCGGAGAGAGCAGCGGCACAGCGCCCGGTGAGAGCCGCGGCTGCCTGACACATCCCTCCCCGTACACGATCCCTCCTCGCAGCATCCCACTCCTCCTGCTCCCACTGCAGCGCCGGAAAGGTGGCAGCACCCTACAGGAGGACGAATGGAGGCACGCTGCTGGCTCCCACTGAATTGCACCGATACGAACGCTTGAAGACCAGGGTGGAAAAAGCACTCCCTGGGGTTTGGCTCCTTCCCCCCCACCCAACTTAGGCACTACAGGGGAGTGCTGTGTGTCTGTGCGAATACCAGTCCACCTTTGCTCGGCCTGGTGGCACTCTCTCGGGGAGAAACACTTCCCACACAGCAGCTCTAAAAGGGAAAACTGAACCCAGAGTTACAGCACGACTGGCTCTAGAAATCTGTACGGGTCTGGCAGTCTGTCACCATTCACAAACACTGCTCCAGAAGGAGCACGCGTGAGAAATGGGTGCTAACGTGGCACTGCATTTTTGCACGGTGCTTTCCCCAGTCACAAGCTGCTGCCCGAGGGCATGTTTCAACTAAGCAGGAGTAGCTAAAGTGCTGGAGCCCAGGGAACTGGTGTGGCAGCCCTTGGCTCTGCTTGAGACCAACTTACAGATCTCGCAACCACACTTCATACGTCCTAAAACGTTTCAGATGAAGGATCTTGTTGATGTATGAAAGTTAAAGCTGGGGGAAAAAAACCCTACGTCACAGCAGCCTTTCACAAAGATTCTTCCCAAATTTGTGCCATTGGACAAGCCTTGTTTTTGACTTGCAGCTGATGTGCTGTGCTCGTGGCTGGCTGAAACTCACAGCTCTGGGGAGCCTTGTCTGTCCCACACCCACCCTGCAGAAATACACAGCATTGGTAAAGAGCGGAAGACACTGTTCCTGGATCCCATAAAGTACGAGGTCTTGGCCAGAAGGTTCAAGCACCTCATCCAAGTATGTGTTTCAACACCTTCTAGCATTATGAATTGTCTTTGGGTTTTTCTAGAACAAAGAAACATTGCTAAGGTAAGTACAAAGGTGCAGTGTTGTTTGTAATGGATAATACAGTTGTGTGAAATGTTTTCTTTCCTCAATATCTTGAATTAAAATGATGGTTTCTATAAAAACTGCCTTCGTCCTCTCAAAGGATGGAAGCCTGCAAACGGCCTGAAAGATGTGAATGAATGAGCACATCTTCAATGCACACAAGTGCCTTGTTCATCTCAGGGGGAGGTGGGAGTCCCTTGGTTTGACTGAACATGGGGAAGAAACACTCCACTTATACCCTTCTAGTAAAGCTCATCAGACCAAGAGAGCAGAACCATCTGGTTAGAAGCAAAATACCATTTTGTCCTGTACTGCCAGGGTGGTGAAAAAGATAAATCTCTTTCATTGCTGCCCCTTCTTCAATGGGTGTCAAGGACAACAGGCAGTTGAGATGCCAAAATGCTGGGGAAGGCTGGCTATAGCCTATTTTTAATCCTGCCATCCTCTGCAAGCTTCAATTCCAGCGTCTTCCTAACACTCCAGCAGCTCCTAAAACCATGCTCATCTTCCTGCCGCTGGCTGGATCTGATTTYGTACTCCCACCCTCTCCCTTTGGCGCATGCCAAAGCTGGGCACGGAGCAGGCATGGAGTGGAGGGGAGGGGGGGAGCGCTGCTGGGGTCGAGGGAGGCAGCCAGGGAGAAGGGCAGCATCTTCTCCTGCTTGAGAAATCACCCCTGGGCTTCCTCCTCTGGCTTTCACAGGCAGTTTCATCCCCTTATCCACCAAAACAAAAGGGTCTGCAGAGGAAAGGGGAAGTCATTATAATCCCAAAGGATGTTGTGTAAGTCTCCCCATTGCTGTCTTTTGCTCTGTGACTTTGTCTTCCATGTCCCTTGTGTCCTCCATGTGGGATTATGTGACATCTCTGCCCTGCTTCACCCACCTTTTTTTTTTCCTTTATAGTTTTTTCAAAGCAGAAGGAAGCCTGGAATATTTCCCCCATGCTTCCTGAAAGTGTTGTCTTCAAAATTACACCACAGCACTCTCTGAGATTAAATATGGATTGAGGCAAGATCAGAGACTGGGTGTTTATGTTTTCCCATCAGGATGCAAAATCTTGCCAAATGGAAATGCCTGTCTCTTTTTCAAATGAAAATCTTCCCCTCTTGCCTTACCTTTAACTCTTCCAAGATGTGTTACAAAGAAAGTTCGTAAATGAGCAATAATTCTTAACCAACAGCTTCAAATCGTTCCAGTGAAGCTTTCAAGATATTTACATCATTAGAGCGAGGTGCTGAACCAGCCAATTAATCCCCTAAATGCCACAGTGACTAAGCTAAAGGCTAGTCCCATTCTGAAAGGAATAAAGCTAACAAAGCAGTTGTGTCCCCCTCCGGACTGGGAATTGATACAGAAACTGGGATTAAAATCTCATGATCCTTGGCTTCTGATTCCTCTTCAGGCCACTTTCCTACTCACGGGAGCCAATTCATTTTTCCAATGCCAGTGCATTTTCTTTATTAATTATGATTAGGCAATCTTTGGGATCTTGCTGGCATTTTTGAATACGAGACTTGAGCCATGCCAGCAGGCGTAACAAGATGGAAGCATTTTTCCTCTAGTCCCACATACGCTTGAAAACGTGGAGCAGGAGTAGGAGTGTTACATGCATTTGCCAAAGTAGTTACACGTTGCCGAATAGGGAAGTATTTGCATCTGGAAATGGAGAGGTGGGGAGGAGGAGGAGGAGAAGGAAGGCAAGCAAGCTGAATCTGCTGATATCCCCTGGCTGCCTCACAGCTGGGGCACCGAACCACTTCCCTTCCTGACCAGAGACATTCAGACGCTTGAATCCCTCCAGCCTGCAAATCCTAAACCTGGTGTCCCAACTGGAGTGATGCTGACCAAATAAACCAGCAGTCCAAAAAGGTCTCAGGCTGTGGGTGCAACCAGCAAGCACAAGCCACTAACCTCACAGGCAGATATAAACTGAAAGCCCACACAGTTAYGCCAGTTTAACATAAGTAAATTATAGTAAGCATTTCTTTCTATCTTCCCGATGAAAAACACCCAAACTGCAGTAAAATCTGGGATTATTCTAAATCATGAATTAATACAGCCTCTTTGGAGGCAGAGGGGAGATGGTGAATATGTCCTATGGTACTTAATGAGTCTGGTCAGGCCCACTGTAAGCACCTGGCTGAGCTGTACAGCCCCCATCATCCTGCACCCAGAGCCAGCAAGTACCAGGGGCAGAGGGATGGGTGGGAGCTGAGCATGGCTCTTCTGGAGCAGCTGGGAGGCAGAGGGTGAAGGCACCATGTGCAGAGAGGCTGCGAGGGATGTGACACTCTTTGTACACGTCTCACTCGGGGCAGTGTCAGCCAGCTGGGGCACACACATGGTGCTGGGCTAGAAAAAGAGCCCCTGGGAGCCTCTGCTGGCTTTGGCTGTCAGCAGAATTGGGGTATTTTTAGATTACACCAGTAAATATAGAAAGCTTCTTGTTTCCAACAGTTTAACCCATTGAACACGAAGGGGATGTGTTATCTGCAGAAAAACCCTGCAAGGGGCAAAGGAGGGGGGTTTGCCCTTTCTCTCCTCTCTGGTCCATTGCCATGGAGGATAAAGTGCCCTCTCTGGTGTATGCTGGTACCTGGCAGCCAGGGCCTTCCCAACAGCATCACCTGCTGGTTCCTGGCCTCACAGAGGACACCAAAATAGTGTGGCAGGACTAGTTGGGGTTTTTTCCTCTTAGAGCAAAAACTCACACTCTGGAGAGGGCTCCCCTGGTTTCCTATTGTTTGAGTCACTCATCCAGGGTGAGGTCAAGACCACGGCCTGTCCTGAACAGTCTCCTCTGTGTCACCTCAGTGCAGCAGGGACTGTATTATGGAACACCTTAAGCTGCATGAGAGAAGTTTTTCTCTCCTGTTTTTACAAGAAAGCCTATCCTGGCTTAGTCAAACATGGAGCTTGGTACATTGAGGACCTGGCTGTGAGCAAACTTCTGACAGCACCTTCCCAGAAACATCAGAAGTGGGAGCCTGCTTGGAGCCAGAGGGAGATGAGACACTGATGACCATAGTGTAAGTGCAAGTAATTTTAACATGCAGACAACTTATTAGCGGGCTTCSCACTGACTGCCACATATCCGAAACTTCCCAAAAGAAAGCATCTCTGCTGCAAGCAAATCACATCTGATGAGCTGGCACAGGTGGAGGAACAGCAGAAACCCAAATTACTGCAATCAGGGGCAGCATGTGGAGATGATGGTGGTGATTCTATGAGGATGATCCCTACCCTACAAAAGCCTGGAGCCAGGGAGGGGATGAAAAATACTCCTTCCTCTTCCTGAAAGCCTGGAGATCCTTTAAGACATTCCCCCATAGTGCTGGAAGTAAATAAAGCAGTACTATGGTGCCTTCTTTCCCACTTCCCGAGGGGAAAAACAGGGCTACATCACGACTCGGGAGTTGGAGGAAAGCTGCAGGAGGCACAGGGCTGCAGGCAAGTACAGGCAAAGATGGGAACCAAATTTGTGGTGTCTGTGGGAGCGAGGCTGTTGGATCGTCACTGGGAGACGTAGTTAATGAGTGTGTGTTTTGTGGGGATGAGCTGTACCTGTGGATCTGTATTGTGTGGGGACACGTCTGCTGTGTCTCTGAATTTTCTTGAGTAAAATGATTATTAGCTGTCATTAAACAGTGTTGGCAGGCATGTGAGGCAGATGTTGTGGATGTGCTGAAAATTCATGAGATGTGCTGGTTCTTGCTTGTGTGAGTCAGAAAAAGCTGTGCAAGAATGGTAATGAGGACTGCACTTATTTCCTCAGTAAAACAGTGAATATGGTATCTATTGGTCAAGACATCCTTAGTTCCCAAGTGTCATGAACTTGTTTTTATACTCTAGTTAGAGCTGTAAAAAGTTGTTCCAGGGGTGGAGGCTTCTCGTCCTTGGCATCAATCCAAATGCCAACTGTAGCCCTCTGGGTTATGATGAGGGAAAGAGCACTACTAAAACTTGCCTAAGGAAGGGTCTGCTGATGCTGAGCACCGTTCCCCTCTGCCTAGGTGRGTAGAGCTGTGCTGTGGAAAGGGCACTATTAACAAGGTGATACAATGAGGTTGCTAAGCATTAATGCCCAGGATGATGATCTGCTGCAGTTTCCTAAAGCAGACAATTGTTTGTGTTATTGCTTGAGAAAACAGAGGGAAAGTAAAAGCCCCTGGAAATGTTCTGGCCGGTGTGAATCTTCACCAGTGTCCCTAGTCTCCACCTGGCTGGAACTCACTGAGGCTTGGGCTGCATGAGAGAGAACTTGCCAGTGCAGGTATCTCACCTAAACCCCCTGAGAAAAGAGTGTTTTCTTTCCAAGCTTATTGCAGCTCTCTGACCAGAAAAGGCTAGTTCAGAAAAACATTTGAGGTATCTCTGTGTCATCAACTGAGGCTGTTTCAGCTTGTGAGTGTCAGGGTCTCTAATATGCCTCTTCTTCCCATGGCTTCCTCAGAGGGGGCAATCAGTGAATCTCTCTGGTTTGCAGCAAAAGTTGAGTGTGGAGGCTGCAGGGTGCCCTCCCGAGGGAGCTGACCTTCACTGAGTACCTGGGCTTGGCTCTGTGGCCAGACATGCTCCTTTGCCAGGAGGAAASGATTTGCCAGGAAAAAATTCCCACCCAGCTTCCTCAGAGGCACTCAAAGCAAGCAATGGAAGACACCAAACCACCTGCCATTCATAGGAATAGATGAAAACAAGTCCACAGGGTGAGAGCTGCACTCCTGGAGCAGAGCATCCAGCTGGACAGTCTGTGGCCTTCTCCCACTGTGCAGCTTGGGAGCACTGAGGAACTCGTGGTGCTGCTGCTGCCATGGGCTGGGGCAGTGCTTAGTGCAGGCTGTGGAGGCTGTCACTTATACTGCCTAGTGGGTGCTGGACTTGTTTCTCTTGACAAGTTGATGGTTGGACTTGGTGATCTTAAAGGTCTTTTCCACCCTTAACGATTCTGTGACACTATGAAAGATAAAGAACGTAGAGATGGCAGGGCTGCAGCACCAGCAAGGCGTAGGTGTCCCCACAAGAAAACATGCAACTTGTCAGGGGCATCTCCTACATCCTTCCACTTGTAGCTTATTTCAGACATGGAAGTAAGGACTGAGTGCAATTATCTGGTTTTGTTTTTTTTTTCTAGAAATAAGTGTGTTACAGACCAACATCTTAAAAGCTCAGGTTTTAGCTTGATTAGGTTAAAGCTTAATTAAAAGCCATGGGCAAGCTTTTTTCCACTTTGCAGAATCAATACTGAAGTGTGCCCCTGCCCAACACAGTGCAAGGGGACTGGAGTAGGAAGGGAGTTCTAGCAATCTGAGGGGTAAGAAGAGCAGCAGGAGCAGTGGACAGCTCAGGAAACAGGTTTTCTTGGTCCCTCTTAGAAGCAGAAACCTGAATCCCACAGATGGATATCTGCCAGGAGGGGACATAGATGACGTGCAGACACCTTGGTGGCAAAGCCATCGCCTGCCAATGCCAGGTCTCGTGGCCAGCTGTGTGGGCAGGACTCAGGCAGGAACAGCAGGAGCCGAAGGGTAGGAGAGGGAGAGGAGAAAGGGAAGGAGGAGAGAGTGGAGGCAGCAAACGTGACAGAACCTAGATGTTGCCATGGAGAGTAGCTCATGAATTTTTCCTCTGTGGCCTGCTATTAAAAATGTTTTGTTTAGCTTCTGCCAGCACATTGTTTTTGTTTTCCCCTTCCATATCCGAAGGACATCCAGAGGGAATTCTGGCTCCCTCCGATCCCTTTGGCCTCGGTATGGGCAAAAATACACAGTCACTTGACAAGTGAGAGCTGGCACCTGCAATCCTTGTCTGCACAGGGTTTGTTCCAACTCCCAAGCCTCCAGAAGGCGGGCTGTGTATAGGATTAGCTCTCTGGTTTCCCTGTGTACATGAGGAATGACCAGCGTGTCCCAGAGTATTCTATGCCCAGGACTGATCCCAGCTGTCCCAGCACTGAGCTCTGCATCTGTTTGTTAGTAGGTTTGTGTCATGTGGTCAGAACAGACCTGACAGTGTTCACGGAGCATCCACAGAAGACAGCCCACGTGCAAGTAAGGCAGCAGTGCCTTTGCATCAAAAATGAGATTTTTTCCTCATATTTAATGCTTTAGAAAAAGTTAACTCTTCTAAAAATGCGGAGTTTTGTAACAAAAAACTTCAAAACGACTGCAACAAACTTTCACAGACTTCCAAGGCTAAAAATACGCAGCAAAATCTTAAATTACATGGAGGGGGGGCTGCATGGAGGTGAAGCGACTTACTAAAGCTTTAATTATACACGGACCCATCAACATTATTTTTACTCTGCAGCACTGCAATGTTTTGAACACTTAAAAGCAGCCACCCATAAATAGTGAGATTGAAGTACAGCTTGTTCCACTGCCAGACATTCCACAATCCTTGGGTGAAGTTTTCCAGTCCAGTCCTATGGTTTAATTCTGTTGACCCGATGCAACAAATTAAGGGTGTGGCTGAAGTGTTTGAGACTGGAGAATTTCTCCTGAACAGCAAATGCAAGGCCCTACTGCATAATCCATGGTAGTGGAGCAGACCTCAGAATTCTGCCAGGTCTTGCTGAATTATCTTTGCAAGTTGTACCTGCCTGATTCCCTGATTTTTTTTTTTTTTTTTTTTTTTTCTCTTGGATAAATGATGTGGTCCCAGAACCTCCACTGACGTTTTGCATCATGCTTTACAATAGCATGAACCACTGCAGAGAACATGTGACTTCCCAGAAGTCAGGGGAAATACTGCTACGTGGACAAGACGACACAGGAAATGGGAAAGTTGTAACAAATAATACCCACCACCTACAGTCAGAGAAAATTAATCGCTGAAGCCCATCAAAGCATATCAGAAGTATCATTTCTTGTCATATTCCAAGATATCATGCCACCAGGGGAAATCCTTTGCTGCTTACCTCAGTAAAGGTACKGAAGTACGCAGCTGATGCTCAGGTCAGCTCTCTGAACACAACAGCTGCTCGCTCCCAGCTTCTTCCTGACATAATGCTGGCACTTCACTAACAGGAATCTTCCTTCCCAACCTCTTCTGGCTCCTGGTTGAGTCACTTGAGTATTCCTGCCTGTCCAAGTCGTGCTGTAGCTGTTCAGTACACCTGCCCAGCTGACTGTGGTGCTACGGAGGGATGCTTCTCTGGGTGTAAAGAAGTCATCCTCTGGGCACAGCAAGCAGTTTGGCAGCCTGAACTCTGCACAGACTGTGGCTGGCTTCTTGCCTGGCCTGGCTAAAGCTGATGTGGCTCCCCACTAGGTACTGTGCAGCGTGCCAGGCAGATGTTTGCTGTGAAGTGGATGACAGCCCATCTGCACATTACAGACAGGGAATGAAGAGCCAGGGAGGCTGAATGACATGTCACCGGTTCTGCTGCTAGCCAGGGGCACTGCTGTGAAAACAACCGAGGCCCTGCAGCCTCGCTGCTGCTCAACGCTTGCTTTTTTTCTTTGCTAATGGAATGGAGGGAGGATTTTAATTAATTTGCATCCTTTTTAAGTATGCCAGCATTCAGAGAAATAATGCAATTGGCTTCCAATTATAACAAACATAAGGGAGAACAAAAGGCACGAGCACTGTTTACAGCACAGGGCACTTTGCTCAAAGCTCATCTGACCTAAGTGGACTCATTCCTGCTGCTCTGTAATTTTATCAGCAACTTAAAAGCTCTGTTTCATGGAATCAGCTCTACTGCTGGTTTCTCTCTGCCGTCTCCTGCCATGCAGAACTTTCTGTATTTATGCTGCCTACTGTTAAACCAGGTGCTTATCCCACCTTGTGTTCCCTTCTCCTCCTGCTGGCTGCCAGGAACAGCAGCTCGGGTGCTCTGCTGTGGCCCTCTCCTAGTTCCAGGCTGCTCTGCACCCACCTACTGCAGGAGCTTGGGACCCAAGTCAGAGGGGAACCAAGAAGCCAGAAATAATTGTCCACTGGACTATCTCTAAGACTACGATCCTATTCTCAAGCACCTCCAGAAATGAGTTTTCTGTTTTCATGATGTACATCCGGAAACAAACCTCAAGCCATTCTGTTTTATGCTGTTGATACTGAAATAATTTGAATGTGGCTTTTCACACAAGCTTGAAAAATCTGGAAGCTTCAACAGCAGAATGTCTGGGCAGAGTCCCTCTTTTCAGAGAGGCCATGAAACCTTCTGCAAGGAAAGCTTTGTGATACCTCCAGGTTCTAAAGGCTGCTGGAAGCAAAAGCTGTGTAACAGTGGAAAAATAATGAGGAAAAGGCTATGGATTTTTAAGAGCTTTCACAAAGGCTCCTGCCAATTATACAGCGAGGAACTGAAGTTTATTCTTAATTGTCTGCACCAGGAAAGCCCTTTCTTGTCAGGCACAGAGCAGGAGGAAGCTATGCGTGACCCTCCAGCTCCCACACCAGTTTAAGGGCTCTGAATGGCTTTACTGGATGAAGCCACATCAAATGCTCACTTGTCTTCCTGCCTCTGCCCTCGCACAGGTTAATTAAGTGCCATTAGCGCCCATGTCGGGGCGCTCTAATTGAGCAGAAGGGAAGCAGCAGGCCAGGGGCAGCGCAGGGCTCTCTCCCTCCAGATCATTTTCCCGAATGATCCAGCCCAGCAGCCACAGCTCCAGGCGAGGTCTGCAGCTGCTCTGCCTCCTCTGTCTCTCTCATCAATGCCTTGCCACGAATTTAGCCCTTTGAAGCTCCCTAACAGCACTTGCAGTGCTCATGGAAGGATAGATTAACTACTTCCAAGATTCACTGAGCAGTGATTCTGAGCTTGCTGCAATACCCTGGAGCCCTTAACTGTGAAGACAAATCATGTTAATTAGGGACTACCAAGACACAAGACAGAATTAATCTTGTTAGAAAGTTAGATGGGGATGCAGAGCAATTAGAGGTTGTTCTACAGAACAAGGCAGCTGAAATGGCAGCATAATAAATTGCAGCCTCCAAAATCACCCCAAAGAACAAGCTATCTTTTAAGGATTATAGGAATGTAAAACAAAACTGTGACATAAATGTTCAGAGACATGCAGGAGACTAACAAAAATACCTTTTTTTTTTTTTTAAACCCAGAAAACTCAGGGCATGCATTTCATGAGCTGCAATGTCTCAAGCAGGGACTCAAAGGGGACATGAGAGACTTGCACTCTGTAGCTGAGTGGTGTGGTGCTGTACTCAGGAGTCTGGAATATGATTTGTGAGACCAGAACTCAGTCCTGGATTTACAGCTGCTTGCTAAGTAATTCTGAAGCTGTAACTTTCTTCTTATAATGCCAAACTAACATTATTAAGGTGTTAATTTAGATAGTCTGTCACAGGAAATTTACTGTCTAGCCTGATGGGGTTATATCCCTGTTGTTCTGTTCAGTGCTACCATTAGTCAAATAGCAACCAGGTCTTGCTTTTAAAGGGCAGTTTTCATAAAACCACTATTCTTACACGAAAGGTAAAGCACCTTACCTTTTAAAGCCACTGCAAAGTTGCTGTTTTGCTCATGTACACGGCATCTGAAATATGTGGGAGATGGGGCTTTAACTCTTAAGTTTGGCGTTGGTACCTTCAGGTGATTCAGACAGGTGATTACAAACGAAAATCTCATCTCATGACCGTTCACTTGACTGAGAATGTAAAGATGTTTTATCCTACCCAGCAAAACTATAGGGAACATTTTCAACCATACATGCAGCTTTTGCATTCCTTTTAACTGGAACTTCCCACATTAACCTCCCTGACAGATCTAAACATGATTGATTCTGCAGGAGAGCAGTGTGGGATGAGGAGGACAAGGATCCACACAGAGCTGGGCTGCAACAACCCACGGCCTCTTTGGTGAGGACAATGGGTGCTGTAATCCTAGAGATGTAGCACAAAGCCAGAGTGAGCCTCCCCACGTGACCAGTCTTCTTCCAGTGGAGAAGATCTGGGGTCTTCCAGAGCCYTTATGGCTCTCCATGGAAAGGTCCCAGGCAGTCCAGCAAAAGCAAGTCTCTTTTGGCAGCAGAGAAATGAGCTGAGGTACCTCCTGCCTGACATCACCCCAGCCCAGGCTCCATAAATAGTGCAGGCTGGAGTGACCCCTGGCTTCACAGATTCTGTGAATATGAGCACCAGCCAAGACAAATGAATCCAGCTCAGAACAGTTTTCTAAAAGGAAGACTTTGTATCAGAATGGAGAAAACGTGGATACTATGGAGGCTAATGCAGGTGTCAGCATCAGCAGGTATCCTGTGATGATGTGGATGAGGCCCTGAGCAACCAGCTCTGCTTTAACCCACCTGCAGAAAGGACTAAGTGATCTCCACAAGCCTCTTCCTAGAGAGGACTCTCCATACCATAGAATAGTCCCAGCTATTCTATAGTATTTCAGTAACTTGAACTCCCCCATGCAAGGCTTAGCTGATCTCTTGATTTCTTTTCTCAGAGCCATGTCCTTCTGCCACCACATGTCTGACGGCTCTTGAATACAGGGCTCTTCATGATTTTTTTCAATTTATTTTTCAAGAGCTGTTCTGTTTCTAAAATGTCAGGTGCAATTACTCTCACAGCAATCAGAAAACACGCTTGTTGAGTTGCTGATCACACCAGAACAGGTGAGCTTCAAATCACTCCTCTGAGCAGTGCATGCTCCTATCAAACAGCTCAGCCAGCCTCTCAGGGGAGATGCTTTTGTTCTGAAGGGAAATACTGCTTTATACAGAAACGTGGTCTTTCTTTAAAAGAAATATTTACTTGGATAAAATCATCATCATTTCTGCAGGGACTAGTGCTCTTCTGTCTGAGAGCAAAGCTGAAGGAAATGCCACAGCTTAGCTGAGCAGGTCACATAGATGAATACTGGGTCACGTTCAGGTGCCAGGTTTTCCACAGTTAATGCTCCTTGGCCATGTGAGAAATGTCCAGCAGGGCCTGCAGAGGCACCGCCCTGTAGATGTGCTTGTGAGATTTTATATGTAGTATTTTCATCTGAATTCCCCCTCCTCCCATCACCAGGAGTTCTTGTGTTCCCAGGTTGCACGAAATAGCACTTGATTTACATACATTTCTGTTAAAAGACAGATTTTTCCTTTACCAAATACTTTCCAATATCTGCCAACCAGGTCAGCACTAGATAAAAAATGCATGTGTATTTTTTTGTAGCTATCACAAAGGACTGAGCTCCCAGCATCGCAACAGACCACATAATGATTTTGAGTGAAATATGAAAAGTAACATCTCTAGTGTCCAATGACTCAAGGACACCATTTTTCAGAGGTTAAAGGAGATTTATATGGAGTGAGGTGTACCAAGAGGAACCGGAAATTATCATAGTTTCATCCTGCCTGGTTTTTTTTCTAATTCTGATGTTGAATAGGTTGGGGACAATAATAACATGGTTCAACACTCACACACAGGAGTGCTGGAAGCACTTTTCTCACTGTCAGAAGGTGCAGCTGAGGTTCAGACTTTTAAATGTCCTCTCCTGCCTTGCTGAGAAGTCACACTGGGGGCAGCAGACCAACCATAACACCTGGCACTGACATTGCAACGCAAGGCTTCACAACCTACACAAAGATGTTGTTTGTCTGCTTCTGTAGGTCCTCCAATCTGACTAACTGGAGTCCACTAGGGTCAGTTTTTCATGGTGTTTTCTGAACAAGGCTGGTTTTTGGGGAGTAGCAGTCCTGCAGAGAAAAGGGAATTTGCATTTGCTACTTGTATGGCAACCAAGGCCAGGACCTTCAAGTGGTAGGCAGTGTACACAACCCAGGAGTCTCTCTCTGTGCCAAAGAGCTCTGTCTGCAGTTCTTGAATATCCCCAAAGCTACTCCTCCCATATTTTCTTGGGAACTGCTGTTGTGTACTGTGCCTCTCAGGAGCAGCTCAAAAATCTTCACAACCTCCCACTCACCAAGGACTGCCTTTTGCACCTTGCATGGCTCTCCCAGTCCAGGACTCTGGAGCAAGCAGGAGGAAAAGCAGAGGACTGCATTTCCTTGGAAAAAAGTGGGCATAAAAGGAAAACACTTATTTCAAGAAGGCCAGGCACAACTGAGGGACCATCCATCTAACCTTTATTCATTCCTCTGTTGTTTTACTTTTCCTTCTGCCAAAAAATACATCTATATTGGAGCCAGATTCATCTCTGACATAAATCCACCGACTGCCAGAGTTACACTGGGGATTAATTTGGCTCATCAGGTCTAACCTGATCTTGGCAGCAATTCTGAAGTGCAAACTGCAGAAAGACAGTACTTTGAAATAATAGTAACAAGCCATGGCAAACAGTACATGCCTGCTGCTCGGTATGAGGTTGACAAATCAAATTCAAACATGAACAGGGTTAACATGAAGAACATGGATACACACTTAAGCAGAATTACAAATGGTAGGAAATTGATTTTATATGCATACATGCACTTTCCTAACTTTTTAGCAAGTCTGTTGAGCTGTGCAAGGACCAGGCTCTGCTCCATACAGCAGATGGTGTTGCTCTCCTTGCTCCCAAGCTGAGCAGGACCACGGTGCCTGATGATCCTGGGGGTTCTTTAGGCTTGCCTTGTGCCCAGAAAAAGGTCTCTTGCAAGTCTCCTRCCTCAGCGAAGTGGTGTCAGTCACGCAGCTCCACTTGTCTCTCCAGCTACCCTAACCAACTTCCTTCCTCCCTCGCTTTGTCTTGGAAATGTTGCAACGCTACCTCAATTTCCCTTCTTTCACAAATGAGGTTTCTGTCCTCTCTGCTGAAGTAGTTCTCACCAAGGTCTGCAAAGAGTCTGGATGAGTGTCAGGACCTGTGCTCGGTCTGCAGCATTTTTGGCTCCTAGCTCTGGCCTACACTTAGGGGCTCTCTGCTCTTTGACATCTTGCCATCTGCCTCACTTCTGCCTCCTACCATGTCCTGAGCATCTCTCCCTCTTTGTTACCATCTTTCTCTTCCTGTTTCACAGAGGCACAGACTGAGCCTCTGCAATTCCCTTCCCCCTGTTTTCTGCTCCTTCCATAGTGTGCCCTCTTTAAACTTCATCTGCACACAAACCTTCATGTGCCATCTCCATTTCTGTGCCAGTGACTCCAACTCCTGCATCTCTTTAGGACACTTCTCCCACATCCTGCCTACTCCTTCTGGTATCTCTGCTTGGACATCCTCTCTTAATGAAGATGGCAAAGTCAAACTCCATTTCTTTGCACAGTGAGTGTTTCTTACTGATGACACCACCAACCACGTTTCCATCAATCTGGCTCTAGATAGAAAAGGAGGATAATTATGTATTTAATTCCTCCTTCTCCCATATACTCAGATCACTCYAACTACTCTTTCTTTCCCTGATAAAGTTCAATGGTTTTTCCTTGTATTCACCAGTCACTATAGCCTACTCTCCAGTCAGAGCTCCCCTKCACATGCCACATCAAATGCTTTTTTCTCTAACTTTACTTTTGGAGCTGGTGAACACCTGTTATTGTTTTCATTTACAGACACTGCAACAAAAACCCCCTACCCTGAATTACAGATTTGTTCTACTTCCTGTGTGGCACAAGATAACTTGCTGTAACAATTAATTTCTGTAGTTAACAAATGTCCCAATCCATTAAAGGCTAAATCAAATCCCAAATGTCCCAATCCATTAAAGACTAAACAAATGTCCCAATCCATTTAAAGGCTAAATCAGTTAAACCATCGTTGTGTCATTTTATTTTTCAGTTATTCAAGACTAATCAACAGGTCAGATGCTTTTCTTGCACACGTAGGTAACTGCAGTTCTAACTGCCAAAAAGACAGGCAGCAATACTTTCTCTTGCCCAAAATTCCRTAAGTACTGCTTCTTCCCACACCCCTCCTCAAAGCATGGGCTGCTGTGTGCTCTGAAAGCACGGACCATTGATGCACTCCTATACACCTCAATGTTCTCCTCCTACTTAGGAATTCCTTACTCTTCTATGCTAATCCCTACAGGTGTCTGAAGTGTATTTCTACAGTCATTATAGCTTCCTACACTCGAGCATTAAATTACCCCACGTTTCTAGCTAAAATAATTCATTTTTCTTTTAATTTTAGTGATTAAAACGTAGCATTTTTTCTTCCCTCACATTTTATAGAACAAGATTTCTAGTACAGTATTGTACAAAAGCAACAATCTGACACATTAGAGCTATTCTGCCATCTTTTATTGTGCCTGCAATGAAAAAAAATAAGCATGTATTTTTAGCTGACTGCTACACAGAACAATCCGATAGCAGAAGCCTGTTATTGTCATTCAAAGGAACATTTGTTTAACCAGATGCACTCATGAAAAATTATCTTAAATTTTCCAATTAGTATTTTGTAGAGAAAAATGTCTGTTCCATGCAAAATCCAAAGGCATCAGTGCATTAAGACCACATCACAGAGCAGCTGCATCTTATTCCTTTTCTTGGAGACGGGTTGGAACAGCACCACTGCCACTCTGGGACATCAGAGTCATCCAGACTAGGGTAATTAAGACAGTAAAATACTCTAGGCAGAAGGGTTTTCTGTAGGATCTCACATCCTTAATGACTACACTGTGCTCTACCAACAGAACCACTGTCCTGTGGCAGCTCCTTGCAGGGAAAAGCAACAGCAAACTGGCACACAGGACAGCAGGGGAGGAGGGAAGTTTAAGTTCGAGATGCATAGATTGAACTCCTCAATGAGAAGTTCCTAAAGGTTGTTCAGACCACTTTAGTTCTCACCCAGAAAATGCTCCTCCTGTAGAAAAGGGATTTCAGCACACAGTAAAAGCACCGGGTGCTTGTGTCTGGGCAAAACCGGGGTCATGGGTGGGCCTGGGGTGTAGGTGGAGCAAACCAGCCTAAATGTGTGATTCATGAAGGGTCACTAAGCAAAGGGAGCTCAAGGCTGCAGTGCTCCCCTGGCAGTTCCTACCGTGTTCCCCGGAAGACACCGGAGGCAGCCCCAGGACTCTGTAGAAATCTTTGCATTCACCTTTGTAATTTGCTCTGTACTCTTGTCAACTGCTGCATCTGACATAAAGCAAGGCCAGATTTGGGGTGAGAAGAGGATTGATTGGATAGAGTAAAAATTGTGATGAATTCCCCTCAGTACTAATTGAACTGCTYGAAATACACACAGCAGAAAGGTCAGTCAAAGACTACAACAATACAGGGATGCAATTACCACTCGTGGGGCAGGAAGTCCCTGAATCACAGAATACCTTGAGGGAGAAAGGAGCATCTGGAGAAGGTGCTGGTGCATTTGCTGACATGCTGGCTGGCTGTACACAGCAGAGCCTCTCTGGTGCTGAGGGCAATTTCAGTCTCATCACTGATGAGTGACAAATCATACAAGGCAGGCACATTCTGCACCATCTATGGGATCCATGTGAAATATCACATCTCTCGATCTGGGATTAAGGCAATACAACTCTATTGGAAAAAATGCTTTTTATTTTCCAGTCAGTGAAAATTAACAGCTGAGCCAAACTGCTCAGCAGGGAGAGAACACAAACATAATTCTTATCCTTCTCAAATGTCTAGCCTTAAACTATTTATAATCCTTCAATTTTTTTTTAACATATGCAAGTAACTGCATCTATTTTTTCGCTTATTTTGTTTTGAACATACTCTCTTCTCTCCTAATGTCCATACTGATCAAGAGCAGCCCTTCATCTAGTTCTCTTTATTTTAGCATCTCGTAAGTAGTAATGGCACCCCAGTGCRTGTCTATATAATTATGTATGCCAGTGTTCTCTTCCTGCTGTTGAAGGACAATAGAAGGAAGGCAGAGAAGCTAGAGCATGGACTTTTGAACACACCTAGGCACCAAATTCCCTCTGAAATCAAGGAATTCCAGGCTAAGTCATGCCTTAGACAGTAGCGAAAGAGCTGTCAGGCTACTTGATCAAATCCTGGCTTTCCTAGTTAAGGCTCACTGCCCTTCATGGCTTTTGGCTATAATGAAAGTGGAATCTATGGATTAGGATTATGCATATGGATCAGAAAATAAGTATGTTACATTAGAGTGCTCATCTGAAATGTCTTTCCTGTGCTGTCATAATTTATATTCCTTCCTGTTTAAGCAATGCTAATGATATTTTCTGAGGTTTTTTATGACTTGAGGAAAGCAGAACTGATCCAATAGTGTACTATCAAGTGTTTATGCTGTGCAGCCATGTAACAGCTTAACAGGCTGAAGAGGAACAGTGGCCAGGCAATTAATCTCTTCTTAATGTGGCTTACAAACCTGTACTGGAGTCAACAGAAGGGAACATGCATCTGTGTCACAGCAGATTCAGTGCAAAGTCTTTCCAAAGCGCTCCTAAGCTTAATCTTGCCTTTAACCGTGGCTTTGCACTGAGTTATTCGTAGGTGGTTTCCTCTGCTCTCTCTGGATGTGAGGTGCTGTCATCTCCAGCTAAGATCAAGGGACAGATACTGTTTGTAGAATTGCTACAATCAAATTTCTGATGGAGATGTCACAGAAGTCAGAAGAGTGAGAAGGGAAACCTTTCTACGTTAGTCACCACAACCAGAGAATTCTGCCAGGCATCATCCTGGCTGACTGGGGCAAAGTGAGGAGAGGCAGTAGCCAATTCTCAGGAGTCACCTGAGTTCACTGTCAGCCCTACTGGTAAATACAGCAGCTCTCAATGCTACTGATACAGGGCATGCAAGGAACCCTATCCTGTCTTCTATGCCTTAGATAATTCATAAAGGAAAGAAACATTGTGAACATCCAGCACATCCCTCAAGGAAGGGATCTAAATATCACCACGAGCAGTGCAGTGAGAACACGTGCTCAAGGTGTTCCACGTGCTCAAGGTGTTCCACAGCCACCAAAGCCATCGAGATTTTTAGGCTGTGCTAAGGAGGGCTGCTACGGAATTTCTGCTATCTATGCAATCAGTGACATGCTGCAGTGAGCTGACCTTGGCTGGCTGCCAGACACCCACCCAGCCACTTTCTCACTCCCCTTCCCCTCCATAGGGCAGAGGGGAAAAATAAGATCAAAAAAGTTTGTGGGTCAAGATAAAGAACAGCAGGATCACTTACCAATTACTGCCAAAGGCGAACCAGACTGGACTGGGGAAAAATCAATTTATTGCCAATTAAAGTAAGTTTGGATAGTGAGAAACAAAACATGACCCTCACTCCTTATTTTCCCTCCACCCCCAGGTTCAACTTCACCCTTTCATTCCTGATTCTTCTACCTCTGCCACACTCTGAACAGTGCAGGATGAATGGGGAATAACAGGAGATTTGTGGTCAGTTCACAGTGGTTCCTCTCTGCCACTCCTTCCTCTTGATGCTTTTCCCCTGGTCTGGTGCCAGTTGTTCCATGGGTTGCAGTCCTTCAGGATAAATCTGCCCTAGCATCCGTTGTCCACAARCTGCAGTTCCTGTCAGGAGTACCTGTTCCAGCATGAGCTCTCCCTGCACATCTCTGTTGGATATTCCCACAGATGTGTCCCTCTCCCTCCCTGCTGTGCTCAGCTGCCCAAACCTTGCTATAAACACTCAACATGCTTTGGAAAAGAGCTACCAGAGAGCTGCATTCTGTAATGATGGGAATTACAGAAATTATAGGTTTTTATGTTGAGGATTCATGAAAGAGAGGAGGTCTAAGCTTCAAAAATGCACAAATTCCGTGAGACACAGCTGATGTGTATGCATTAGGAGACAGCGTGGAGGTCAGAACTACTCCAGTTCTTGTGAGGCCAARATGAGATCCAGAAAGATGTGTGGGCAATGCCTCATGTATTTTGAAACTATTTCAGCAAATGCCTCGTTTCGCAAACCAGATAATGGGTAGCTTTCATCTGACCTAACTTCAGATATCTGCAAGGGAGGTGTCTTGATCTGAGCCACTTAAACTTTGCAGGCAAAAAAAAAATAAAAATAAAAAGAGATGGAGGCCCCCAGAGGGTGTGATTCACTTAACCTACTTTAAAGAGATGAGTCACATGCTGGTAGTACCTAATTCCTCCCCACACACTACAATGGCAACCAACTCGGACGCACAGATTACATGAATCACATCTAATATGTCCAATAAAAAGAACATCTGCCATTAATCCATTTTGACTAAATAATACTAATAAAAAGTATCTCCCACTGTATCAGTCAGCTAATCAACTCCTTTAGGAGGAGCTTTTCCTACAGGCCAGTTATCACATTTAGCTCTGTTCACTACAGATCTTCCTCTGGAACTTCTGGCACTGACAGTGTGAGGTCCAACAGAGCAAGGACTTTGTCCTGCAGGACTCCTGTGCCCTCAGTGTAGAATACAGCCATGTTACTATGGACACAGGAGGATGACAGGGCCTAAACTGTGGTTCATGGTAATGCCAATGCACCTATTTTTAAATAATATTTTTACCGTTTGTCCCTATTGATAAAGAGAAGCAAAGATGGGTTCTTTATTCTTATCATTACAGTTTATCAAAATGACCTTGCCGTTGCCTGAAGGCTTTGCAATGCTGATGAAATGGTCCTGCAACAGCAGGAAGACACCTAAATTTGATGTTTCTAGCTCTTTTCATATTGCTTTTCTTCTTGAGGGTATCTTTTTCCAACATGACAGTGTTTGCAGGGCTCAGATGAGCCCTGTTGCTAAGAAACAAGTCCCAACTGTGTCTTGAAAACTCTGCCTTTAAACATACAACTCAAGGAAATGTTTTTCTTTTCATTACACTGTATTGTGTGTTTTTATTAGGCTTTCTTTTAACTTGGATCTGACTCTCGAGGTCACATTTCTATCACAACCTTCTGGGATAGGACTTCTTCTTCTTCCATAGTCTGTACAGTGCCATGGTCAGTAGTTGCACAAATAATGTATTTTAAAATAGTATTATTTAAAGGTCACAGCAAGGCCCCATTTTGCRCACAACTGTGGTGCAAACAAGCAGGAATGGAGAGCCTACTTACTGCAAATATTGGTTAATACTAAACTACAAAGCACAGTATAAATCAGTGTTCTTTCAAATGGCAAGGCTGGGCTGCACCTGTGCTTGCTTGGCTTTGGGTTTTGGTGGGGGTTTTCTTTTTTGCCATATAACAACTGAAACATGTTACAAGTCCCTCATATGTGTACCTGATAGTGTGTGGCTTTCCCAGGCATAAAGCAGATCATAGAAACATGTGAGGGAGTAACCAGCACATCCAAACTAAAAACTGCCTTGTCCACACTGCCTATTTACTGTGTTTTCATTGATGCATGGCACAGACAACACCTTGCTCGAACACAAAGTCCAAGAGTGATGGAAGTAATTCATTAATAACAGTTTTCTTGGGAGAGATTAATGGAAACTACAGTATGGTTACATTACTTGAGGCACGGAATTACAAGAAGTCCATGTAGATTCTCTCGCCAGTTCTGCCACCAACTTCCCGGACCATCTTCAGCTGGTTATTTCCCCTGAATTCTCCACTCAGACTGCAAATAGCCAAAGTGAGTGACTTAACTCTTCCTTCGTATCATAACATTCCCTTCTGTATCATAATAGGACTTGAGTATGGTCTGCACTTCACACTGCTACTGAAATAATAATGACGTGTGGATGTGGCACCTAGGGACATTGTTTATGGGTGGCAGTGCTGGGTTAATGGTTGGACTTGGTGATCTTAAAGGTCTGTTCCAGCCTAAACGATGCTATGATTCTATGAAAACCCCGCTTGACTACCTACTTGGCGCTCGTCACACCAGTAAATAGTGGAGTTCTCTGGAAAGACTTAAATCACAGTCACTGGAATACGTTATGTCATWTAGGTATCATTCCTTCTACAAAATGTACTAAAGAACATTTACTAGTGTGTGATGAGGAGTCATAAATATTTAAAACAAACCCACATTTGTAAGGGAGAAAGCAGCTTAAGTTTTATGATGCAGCATAAACCAGATTTTTAGCTTTGGCTGCTGGCTAATTCGGGAAATACAATTCTCAGTGAGTGTACTGCTTGCTACTGCAACTTGGGAAGAGTCTTCTCTGGTTTAAAGGGCAATGTAGGAGCTCAGCTCTGCAACTCTTCTTTACAGTAAATAATACTTACAGGAGCAACCTCAAGGGGCCTGCTCAATGTTACAAGAAGCAAGAGAGCTGASACAAAATAGTTCTAGAGGCTCAACACCACACTGCTCTGCACGTTGTGGATTCTCAGTTCTGACAAGGGAGTTAAGCTTGAAATGGGAACTTTCTGTACCTGGTTTGCACTGGTTCAAATGATGGGGTGGTGTTCCAAGCAGTGTGACCTGGTATCTGTGGAGTAACTCGAAAGGGGATGCCCTCTCTGTCCACTTCTGCCTTGGCACACGGAGGAAATGAGCACTGAAAGGACATCTGGTGGATTGAAAGCACTGATGTGAGACCAGAACATAGACACACACATATTGTACCACAAATACCACATTTTAGTTAATACACAGAAGGAAAATCTTTTATTCCTTGTGTCAGTAATACTAAGGGTGGACTGTTACCATTTATTCATCGCAGCCTCGGTAAAAGAAGGATTCCCTGTGTAATTGCTGAGCAAGAGTGGTTCCTGGGCCTGAACTCCATTCCAAGCTCCACCACAGGTTTCTTCTCGGTATCAGCTGCATACAGCCCAAGGAGGCAGATCCTACTTTTAACTGCACTGCCCTGAATCTTCCACCCAAAGCGGAAATACTGAGGCTTAGCTCTGATGGAAAGAAGCATTTGCTCGTTGGCACCGCTGCGCGTAAGGTGTTAGCTGGATCAAGATGGGCTGGTGCCACGGACTGGCTGAGCCCAGAGTCCTCCCCATTCTGCTCTCCACACCCATGGCTCGGTTCCAGCTCTGCTCTGCACCTGTGCGCACCTCTGCAGTGTGGGTGTAAAAGGACACGGGCCTTTCGTGGCAATATAGGATGGAAGGGCTTGGCTCTCAAGGCACAAAAACCAGCTCACCATGTACAGCTGACCAAGAAAGCAAGAACCAAGTTAGATCACCTCAGGGAGCCGACTCCAAAGGGGTGCCAGGAGGATCCATTTCCACATTGGTTTTGTGGGATGTGGGGGGAGCAGGGGACTGAGTGAAATGAGCACTCAGAATGTACAAGTCAATGTATAAAATTACATTCTTACCTTTAAAAGAGAAAACAAGAAACTGTTTTTATACTCTCAACTGCCAATGATTGTAGTCCCTGTGCTCTTTTCCTCTTTTACACRAGACAAGAAACCATCCCACCAGCTCTCCGCAGCCACAATGAAATTTCAGGAGGAGGAAAAAAAATATCTCGTGATGCTGAGTCTAAAATATTGTGTTTAAAAAAGTTTAGTTCTTGTTTTGTAAAAACCTTGCTAAGCCTTCTCTGGCAGTAATCAGTTTGTCAGGTCCAGAGCTAAAGAAGAAAGAAATGCAACAAGAACAATTATCAGCCTTGCACTACAGACAGGGAGATTTGGCAATGCTTGCACAATTAAACAGATCAAGAGATGTAATTTAATGGCCCAATCCAGAGAATCCACACTCGTAACTACATGGAAACCAATGTTCCAACTCTTTCAAYGGATTACTCAGCAAATGAGTTTGGAAATGGGTCTGATTTGTTGCAATCATTTCACAAAGACAGAAGGAAAGTAGGGAGAACCATACCGATCCCTCAGCCAGAGAGGGAATTTCCTCTGGCTACACCTCACAATGTCTCAATTTTTGACCATTCCTTTCTCACAATCCTAAATCCTTTGTGAACCCCTCCCACCAAGACAGCAATTCCGGAGTGTGTTGCAGGGCAATGAGAGTTGYGTGTCCTTAGAGCTGCTTTGTCTGTGTAGATCCAAAAAGCTCCAGCTGCATGTTTAGCCAGAATTCAGTCTTCCCATTCTTAGAACTAATTTCCAGTGGAAACAAAACTTAAAGCTTCCTGACTCCAAAACAGTGTTTGCAAGAAGACATGAAAAAAAAGTCTAATTTACAGRGAATATAAATATATATACCTTGATCCAAGAGTTCATTTTATCTTAGTACAAAGAACTTGTCCTGACCAGTATCAGTGAGAAGTCTGACTCTTTGGGCCATAGTGATTTCTGTGATGCCAAGTTGCCATCTCCTTTCCCCACACGGCATAGCAAATACAATGTTGGATAGTCACATCCAAAATATCATGTTTATGGAAATCAMATTGTCATGGCAACAGAAGAGGTCTTGCAAGTATTTTAAAAATAGCAAATTAACAAAACCAATTTATGGATTTTAGATTTCATTCTTTCATGAATGTACTTTAAAAGATCCAACAAATGGTTTTCTACCTACAGAAGGCTTTCCTTTAATGCCATGATCTCACCTCACCATATTGGTATATGTAATAGGCGTGCATGCCAATAAATACATATTTCAAACTTTAACCAGCAAAACTATTTCAGCTGGACAGTGCCATACTAATGTGATCATTTAGCTGATTTCAGATAAAATATTTTCATAAAAACATTATGATTGATCCTTTRTGAAATTACTGAACTTTTTAACATAATGAACTTCTAACAATGGCTCATTGACAATCTATTTGTCTTCAGTAAACCTCAGTTCTTCAAAGGCTTATTAAAAATGTACAAACACTTATTTAAAACAACATTCTTATTTYGTTCGATTGAATTTTTTCCCCAACACAATCCCAAGATTAATTTGACCATTTAGCCCTTTTGCATTCTTCACATACTTACTTTTGTTTTAACTGAAACAAAATTATTACCCACACTCTCAGAGCATTTTTAAGTTTTGTGAGGATATTCACCAATGCTTGTGGGAAACTGAGAGTTCAGCCCAGATAAACGACAACCTGGTGAGATGCTGGATCATGATCTGTCATGTTTAAATTCATGTTCCCAAGGATGGCAGCCTTGGTCCTCTGCACAATTCCTTGTGTAAGCGTTATTACTGAAGCTGGAAATGTAGTACAGGATGAACCCCTGCAGAGAATGCGATTATGTTTCCAAGAGTTCATCTATTGATTATATTAATTCTTTCCTCTAACAAGATTTGACCATGATCCACTCCAGGCATATCCTTTGGGTATGTTTATACTGGAATTTTTAATTGAAGCTAGTGTATTGCCCATCAGTTTTCATCAACCACCTCATTTATATTTACTATGTTTCATGATCATGTGCGCAAAGACATGGGTGTCCACGGTTTTGTCTAATCCGGCAGAGCTGTAAATTAGTTAGCGATGTATCCTCTTTTTTAAATTTAAAAGCCAGTAGAATATTGCATCCTTCAGTGCTGAAAAATCATGAGTCAGATTCTCCAAAACTGAGAATTAAAAAAAAAAAGGCAATTGATTCTTTCTTCCCACAACCTCCTTTTTTTTTTTTTCTTTTGAGACAGGATCATTATCTTCAAATCCTGCTCCAAAGCCATAAGAGTTACATTTTTTTCTTTTCCTGAAAGCAGAGATTCTCATCTAATCAAGAGCCTCAGGGGACAGGGTTCTAAGGAAACACCAAATATTGTGTGAGTCAGGGTTGCATTGCTAGGCCTTCTGAGGGGCCRAAATGTAGTTAGAGAGAAATTGTTTGGTCTGTAACTCCTTTGGAATGGAAAATGAGCTTTGAACTGCCTTTATTACAAGGCCTACATTGCTGAAGGAAGGAGSGTTGAGAGCAGCTTCTAAGTGTTAAGATGGAGAGAGAACAAACTGTGGAAATGAGTATTTTAGATCAAATATTCAAGTTCTGTCCACTTATCTTTTCCTTGATTCTACACAGAATGAAACCTAAGTTYATAACATCAGAAATCAACAAGTGAAATATAACTAGGTAGAATTGCATGTGATTTTTCTCAGGTTCCTACAGTATTTTCCTTTTGGGCCTCCCTAGATAACATAAATGCTCAAAAACCCTGGGAAGGGGAAGAGGGATGAACTTCTTCCCTTAATGACAAAACTCCTAACCTTCAGCAGAACCAGGGAAACTCAGGTTTCACATTCCTGCAGTCTCTAAGGCAAGCTCAGCCACACAAGCTTTTCTTTCTCCTGTGAGGCTGGGCCCATGTGGTGCCATGTCCTGGGTCTGACTGGTGTTCACTGATGTCTGAGGTTGCTGTGTGATGCTGTGACGAGCTCTCTGCTAAGCAACTCTGCTGCCACACCAGCTTCCTCAGCTGCTGGAGCTGTGACTTCCAGCAGAACTTGTGTAAGGCACAGGCTYTGTTTTCAATTGCCAGTAACGTTTGCCAGATGCCAGAACTTTTACACTCGTAAAATCCCAAGTACTGGGCATAGGTACAACACTCTAAACTGGTTTACCTGCTTTCAGATATGGTCTGGAGAGAATGTCCTGTGAGCAGCAGCTGAGAACTCGGGGTTTGTGTAGTTTGGAGAAAAGGAGGCTGAGGGGCGACCTCTTTGCTCTCTAGAGCTTCCTCAGGAGAGGCAGGGGAGAGGGAGATGCTGATCTCTTCTCCCTGGGATCTTATAGGATGCATGGGACTGGTTCAAAGCTGTACCRGGGGGGCTCAGACTGGACATGAGGAAGCATTTCTTTACCAAAAGGTTGGTCAAATACCAGAACAAATGACCTCCTTCCTAGAGAGGAGGTCAATGCCCTAAGCCTGTCAGGGTTTAAAAGCCATTTGGACAATGCCCTTAACAACATGCTTTAACTTGGTCAGCCCTGAATTTGTCAGACAGCTGGACAAGATAATCACTGCGGGTCCCTTCCAACCGAAATAGTTTATTCTGTTTTATCTTTGACCAGCATCTTTGCACAGTGCTACAACCAAGTCTGTACCCATGCACAGTGGTGCTGCAACTGTGTAACTTTAAAGTTGGAAAGTTCTAAAATGAAGACAAGTCCGAAGACAGGAGAGAGAATGTTGTATGTCAGATTGACTTTATCTTACAGAACACAAGAAAAGAAAGCTCTTTTCATTTTCTCCTTTCCAGGTTACCTCTGAATAGAAGTTTTCATAGATCAGTTGCAAACTCCAGTCCCTTTTACAAACTTCAGGRCTATTTTAGAACCTGTTTACCGTCCAATCATTTGTTCCTCCACAAAATTCAAAACTGGATACAGATTCTAAAATTCACCTTTGGGCCAGCCACTGCCACCTGTGGATGTGTTTGTCCCGCACAGTTTGATGGGTAAGGAAGAGCCTGAGGAATCTGGTTGCTGCTTCCCGCTCCTCCCCTGATGATCCTGAACAGCTACAGAAACTCTCACTGTTCTTTTCACGGTGGAGACATTAAATGGCAGCAAAACGCTGCAGGCAATGGTGCTTTATCAGACTTTGTAAATCTCTCCAACACCCACTGATTCAGAGCAGGAGAAAATTCACTTCCTTCCCGCAATCCAGACTAGGAAAAATTCACCTGTCAAAAGCACTCTCCTCATCCAAGTTACTTTTATCTTCAAATCCTTTCACTCATTTTCTCTCCTGCTGCAAGAAGTTCCAGTTCTTTTGCCTTCTCACTGAATCTCTGCAAATGTACTTTTCTCCTGCTGGACTTGATTCTCTATTTTTCTGCACGTCACACCCTTCGTCTGGAACAGCTTTGTGAACACCTTAAAATTCAGCTGGTTTACTTGGCCATTTAACAGCTCCTCTCTGCTGTCTGCTCCCACTTTCACTCTTAATCTTCAAGTACATCTGTCCAAACTGCATTAAATGACAAACAAGATTACAAGATGCTGAGCAAACCCTGTCCCCTTGTGTGTTCATTAAGTAATGAATATCTCCACAGAGCTGCTTCAACAACAGCAGTGAACAGAAACGGCCCTGGCCATTTCTTTTGTCTTCTATTTCGGTGGAAACAGAAGGCATGAGGGAGGCAGAGAAACTTGTTTGCATTTTGGCTGGTCTGGCACTGACAGCAATTCAAAGGCTGCAGCACTGGGCTAGTGCACAGCTTGACAGCAAAATGAACCAAAGTCGTTTCAAATGTGAGCGGAGCCCAACAGCTGACTTTTACCAACCGTAACAAGTGAAGAGCAAAAACTAACCAAAGGACAGAAACAGGACTAAATATTTGGACTGTGACTTGAAGCTGTGGTCAGGAATAAGGCACTGGAGTGCTTTTGCTGTGTGTGCCCACAACTGTATCTGCAAAGCAGGGGTCACAAGAGGAGGAGTGTGACAGCATGTACACGTGACCATCCTGGCTAAGCAGATAAACTCAAGCCAGGCACCCAGTGGTATAGACAGGAAAGGGAGGAAGAAGAATATATTAAGTATTCAGGCAAGTATGGGCAAAGCAGAAAGCACCTTTCTGCCTAAAACACAGCAAGGCATGCCATTCGACAGTGGACTAAAACTAAGGGGCCACATCAGGTCCCTCAGCAGACATAACACCTTTCTTTTCTTTTTTTCTGATCAGATACACTGGCTGGAGTTGTCTCAACCAAGGAGCTACAAACTTGAAATACTTTGGCATCTATTCAGATCACAAATTATCTGTGAGCCTCTTTTGAGTTTTCCAAGATTGTTTGTCACACTAGATGGTCCAGACACTTCATGGCACAAAAACATTCCAGACTACCCTGCGCTGGTAAGATTGTAGAATGACTGTTCCATACCATCAGCCAAGTAAGTTACATAAGACACTTAGATTTCTCACTTAAATCTCTGCCATAAAAATTAAAGAGGAAGTTAATAGCCTTCCACATTCTGAAAAGACAAAGACCTGCAGGTGCAGAAACCTGAGATTCAGCTGTTCTTGTGCCCAASTCTACCTCACTATGAGGATCATCTAGAGCTGATACTACTGCTACCAGAAATGGAGCAGTAATCTGGATACRCACATTTTATCCCAGGTCTCATTTCCCACCTTGCACAAGCACGAGAACAAATCACCATAAAGAACTTCTTGACCTTTTCAGCGGAAAATACAAAACCTGACAGAGTGAAGTCTACTGGCAATAGCTTTGCTTTGTTTAATTATGCTCCCGTGAACAAATAGGTTGTTTCTGCAGACTACCAGCAGTCTATACATCACAGGCTGAAAGGCAACATTAGCTAAAAAACTGCAGCAGTAAAGTTCACACACACAAATTCATACRAACACTTGAGAAAACCTTTGTTTTCCACAAATGAGCTTGTAAATCGCACAGATTCATTGGTTTGCATGTCTATAAGAAAAAAAACAATAAAAAGGATCATAAATACCAAAGGGAGTTTGAGATTTTAATACACAGATGTCTGAAAGTTCAAATTTCTTTTTTGCAGTGTTTGTCCTAATGTAGGTAAGAAAATGTGKTTTTTCTTTGAAATTCTATGTTTCAATAATGAAGGCAATGGATGTTTGCTCGAGGCATCTATTTACCATTCCAACCACAAAAATAAAATGGGTATTGGTAATTTCATGCAGATCTTATCCCTTCAGCTCTCTCGGATGTTGTGTTCTGTACCTCTATTCAGCTCTTTGGAGAGCTCATTCTGCTGAAGAGAGCCATGGTTTCTAATGAGAAGATGCCTGGCTTCTGTAAATCGAATATTAAAGCCACATTCACACAGCTGAAGGTACAGTGTTTGAACTGTATCAAGAATGAATAAACAGATGGCACAAGACTCGTGATACAGAGCTGACACACCCTGGAACAGGAGAGCTGCACTGGGGAACTGTGGAAGGAAAAAGTTCAGTGGGCTGGGAATCACCCCTTCCTTCTGTAGCCGCTGTGAGAGGCTGTCACTCCTGACCTCCACGGGCTATTTCATGGCACATGGGTGGCTGCCCTCCTACCCTACACTAACATAATTTTATGCTACGTGTTTCAATTACTCCCTGCATAAAAATAGCATACATACATGCATAATGCAGGCTGTGATCCAAAAGTCCACCCCCTTTCTGACAGGAGGGATTAATCTTGGAGAATACCTCAGACTTTCAGATAATTCCACTCGCTTCTCACATTTTCCTCAAGTTCTCCCCCTTCGTTTACCCCCTCCCACACACGTGATGCCGAGAGAAGGAAGAGCAGAGAGGAAGGAGGGCAAGATTCCCATGTATCAGCTTAGGGAATGACAAGGAGCCAGATCTTCTCCCACGCTGACTGGCACACGGCAGCTCCAAGAGAACACAGTCTGCCAGCTAAAGGGCACGGCCAGCCCCTCTCTCATTTGCCATCTGCAGCGCGCACGGGCTGGAGGTGCACACTGCTCAATCCTGTGGGAACGGGAAACGGGATACGCCACTATCTCTGCCGACAGCATCCTCTTCCATTCTCCAGAGCTCACCACTGCACGACTCGGCCCTGCTGCCTCAGAGGATGCTCCAGAAGCCCAAAGCCAAACCAGAGGTTGCGGTGCCTGTGGCACAGCCGGAGCGCTGGTGGCCAAGGCACAATGGCTTTTGCACAGCGCCTGCTGACTCCTCCCTCTTGTTCCTCTCGTACTATCTGCTTTTTTTATGAGMCTGAGCTCGGGACACCTTCATTACAGCTCAGCCCTACAGCCCCATCAGACACAGATGAGAAAGACTGCATTGGACTGTGGAAAACTGATCCAAAACATCTCCAAGTGGTTGTGCCTATTGCAGTGAATGGAAGGAACATGTAATTTTAACTCTATTCTGCAAAACAGATTACAAGTAGATGGGCTAATCAAGCTCTTTTCATTGTATTTCATCTGAACTTTAAGTTTGGGCAAGGCAAAAGTTTACATATCCCCTGGGCATGAAAAAATTTCTATGAATTACATCTTTTGTAACATGTATGGAAGGAGTAGTTAAAATCCAGTTTACAATGCATCTTGAAACCTGCAGTTCTGGGTTACTACATAAAACTCTGAAAATTAACCACCAGAAAAAAAATAAACTGACTGTAAACAAAGAGGAAGTGTTACTTCTCCTGTCCAAACAGAGTACTACTGCAAAACATAAATAGCATAAAGGAAAAAATATACTGGATATTTAAAATTCCCAGATTTCACCCTCACAGGTGACTTCTGTAACATAGGAAAGATAATTTAACTAAAAAAAGTAGAGGCKTTCAGATGCTGAGAGACTGCCTGAAGATTTGGTAGCCTGCATCAGAGTGCAATTTCTATTTGTGTGTGGCACTGGGCACTAATGGCAACCTCAAATGCACCAGTCTCCAAGCAGTGGAAAACTTGATTTGCCCAATGCTGCCCATTTGTTGTCTACTCTGGTGGATTCTGACCCTTCTTTGCAATTGCATTGCAGAGTCTGCACATGAATGACAACTACATGCAAAACAGACGAGGGATGAATTTAGGGACTGAGAAATAGAGGACTTCCATTAACACCTAAACACAGTCACACTCTCCAACTAAGCAGGCAGAAATTTATAGCAAGCCTGTGAAACACCATTTTAACGTGTTATAAATCCGGACTACAGGAATTGACGGGAATTTTGCCATTTACTTCACAGGGAACAGGCTCACATCCTTTCTGAGAGTATTTCACACCACTCCACATCTTATCTATTTTACAAGTGTTGCTSGGCTCATCGAGATGGCTGAAGTGCAACAATGACACAAAATCTCTTTTTACCTTGAATATTCCTGCCAGTAGATTTGTTTTCCTCCTGTTTCCCCTTGTGTGTGGGCTGTGTGATACATGACAGGATACGGCTGAGATTGTAAATAGCTGCATTCTAGTCAGGTGTATTATCTCAGAGTAAGTTTTCTCTCAAGATGCACACGATATTAGCAGCTTCATTAAGAGAATAGTTGATTTATGTACGAACTAAGTGCCGTGCTTTGCATACAGAGCTTGGGATGCATCTCCAAAACACTGCATTTCACCAGTCTGTGGGGATGCCACATGGAAGGATTTCTTTTGGGTTGTAGTTTGTTTGTTTTGCTACTTTTGCAACAGGGTACCAGAAGAAACAGTGGTACAGCCAGCCAGATCGTACTGCTGAAATCAGCGCATCAAACGGAAAACAAGTTTTAAAAAAATCTCAGCCTGTTAAAAAAAAAAAAAACCAAAACAGAATTAAAACCATTTTGTGCTGGTCCAGCCAATCAGTGGTTACACAATCACCATGGCTGCATAGTCCAGACTCAAGTCTCAAGCTTTCAAGCCAGCATGGACTGGGAGCCCTAAACACCCAGCTTTAGGAAGGAAGGGCTATCTGCTGTCCTTCTTGAGGCACCTTCTGCRTGAGGGAAGGCTCAACACTGGCTACAGCACCTGGCACAACCCCTCCAGCAGACCTGCAGCAGCAGCCAGAGAAGAACCCTGGGCAGATGACCATACTCCAAGCCACTTCCACCATAAGGATGGCTTACAGGGGATCTACCCTAGTGGGATGAAGGAAGAACACTGAGGGTTTTCTAGTGTGCTGTGGAAGGCAGCACAGCGTGAAGCGTCASATCATTCCAATGAGGAAAAGGGCATGGAAAGTCAGGCTTTTTTCCTTTACATCTACAGTGAAGGTAGTGTCTTCTACACCAACAGAAAACAACATTCACTTTGAAAACTCTGGGTTTGAACTTCTCTATCTGAACACGGTGTGAAACCTAAAACCCCATGAAACCTTACGCCTCCACAGTTTCTCCTTGATTCATCACTCCAGGTTCTTCAGGTGGCTGCACACAAGGGATGTGCAAACACCACACCCGAGCACAATGCACTGCATCTGGAAGCACACATACCAGTCCTTCCACAGGAAAACTCAGAGGTATTTCAAAAGGCGCAAGTTTTCCTCTGGAATACATCCACAGGTTCAGAGCAAGCACACTGGAATAGCACAGGCTTGTGCATATTGCACACGCTATACCACTCACGCTTAGGTAATACTTTAACCAGGAGAACTTTAAGAATATCAGATTTGTTAAAGAATTAAGCCACCTGAAACACATGAAACAATTAAAGGCAGGGCCGTAGCTCCTTAAGAGCAGGGCTAGGTGGAGGATACTCCCATATCACAAGGAAGGCTTCCGCAGTAGCCACGGTAGCAGAAATAGCAGCCAGAAACGGACTATGAGAGACTCGAGGTATGGATTAACGAGTTACGGATTATTTTGTTTGAGTTTTTGTTTTTTAATGTTTGCATTGCTTTCAGCTAGAATATTTGTATTTAGCCTTGTGTTTCAAGTAGTGTTCAAACTCCAGGCTCCTGTTGCAGTAAGTGGTTCCTAATTAAAGAGGAGGAAAGAGAAATATAGAAAGGATGCAGCCCCAGCTTAGGGATGTGTTAATTGAGCTCACGAGAGACTTCATATTGAGAAACTGTGCATCTCCAGTTTCTCTGGACACTAGTTCCAACATTTTCCAGGGGTCTCCCTAGAAAACCCGGGAAGGTGGGCTTTGAAAGCTCGCCTTAGCTAGCGAGTGATGCGGTCACTGTGAGCCTTGGTCCCCTCGCTAAAATCACGGTTCGCGAGAGCCCGAACAGCCGCAGCCCTTCCAAACCTCACGAACCCCGCCTGGTGAGAACGGAGGGCTCGGAAGGCGCGGGGGATGCTCAGCTCCCGAGGCCGGAGACCGGCGCTGCCCGGCAGAGCGGCGGAGGGGGATCGGGCGGGTGCCCCAGCCCCGTCTCAGGGAAACACGACCCTCGCCCGCTCCGCCCCGGTGGGGCGCGGGCGCTGCCCCGGGGGCCCCGCAGGGCTGCCCCGGCCCCCGACGCGAAACTTCCCGCCGGGGCGGAGGGGCTCGCTGCCTGCCTCCCTTCTTCCATCCCTCCATCCCTTCCCACGGTGCCGTCGGGGAAAGTTGGCGCCGCGGCGGGGTCCGGCAGCGCGGGCGGCCCCGCGGGGGCGAAGCAGCGGCAGGTGGGGAGAGGGACCCCGCGCCCCGGCCGCTCTCTCTCCGTCCCTCCCGCAGCATCCTTACCCAGCCCCGGCACGAAGGTGTTGAGGAAGAGGCAGATGACGGCCACGGGGAACGGCATGTAGGGGATGGCGGCGCGCAGGGGGCCCTTCTTCTCCCGGACCTGCACCACCACCCCGCTGGACGGGGCCGTGCCGCCCCGGCTGGGCTCCGCGGCCGCCGCGCTCTCGCCGTCTTTGGGCGAGGGCTCCATGGCCGGCGCGGCGCTGCCCCGGCGGGATCGCAGCTCCCGCCGCCGAGCGCGCTCCCGCCGCCAGGCGCGGCCCCGCCTGCGCGCCCCCCGCGCGGACCCTCCCCGCCCTCCGCCCGCCCCTCTTGGGGCTGGAGCCCGGCTGGATACCGGAGCGCTTCCCGAGCCTCGCCTCTTCCCGAGCCGCGGGCGCCCGGAGGCGTGCGCCCCTCGCCGGGCTGCGCCTCGCCCCGTCCCGCGCGGGCACCGAGGAGAGAGGGCCAGGGCTTGTGCCGTTCCCCCTCTGGAATGGGAAAAAGACAACTCCATATGAGGGAGCGCAGAAGCTGGAAAATCATGCCCCGTGCGCCCTTAAAAATAGAAGGTGTAAGAAAAGGCGTAAACTAAACCCACTCGGTTATTGTTTGAAAATCCCTGCGGTAAGGAGGAAAAGGGAGGAGAACCACAAGAATTGGAAGGGAAAGAAAAATGTATCCCTGGAGAGCTGATCGCAGCTTGGGACAGTGTGAAAATGTGTCTTCATTCCTCGGTGCCAAGAGACGAAACATGCCTTGGTAGGGCTGGTAATTATTGGTCAGCACACAATTCAGCGGGTGAAATGGGAACAGAACTTGAACGTATTTAGGTAAAAAAAAAGGGCAATAATTGTCACTGCAGATTGGGTTCAGCAGAGGAAACGGGAAAAATATTAAAGGCATTAATCCTGATATAAAATGTAAGTGTGACACACATATAGGATCTTTGCATGAGAGAGGGGGTAGTCTGTGTCTTACTGCACGTTTTGAAGCTGTGTTTTTGCCGAGGAATTCCTGCTAGGAATTTAGATTCCAAGAGAAACCTTAAACGACTTTATTTATGCTACTTGAGTGCCACCTGACAAATACGTGATTCGACAGTTTAATATGTTAGAGTACAAATTAGCACGATGAAAACGACAGAAGTGCAGAATCTTCTTCCTAGGTTACTGTATTTTATTTTTCTACTAGCTGGGCTCAGAACCACAAAAACATAGACATCCCATGTCAAATCTCTCATCTTTAGCAACAGGGTTTTTTTGCTTATCTTCTTTGCTATCTTATTATCTACTTATTGTCTTTGCTTGTCTTGTCTTTCTCCTTATCCAAAAATTCTTCTTACTTTTTTGATTAAGCACGAAGTTTAGGCAATATGTTTCTGGGACATATTGACCAACTTTTTTTTTTGTTTTTTTAATGGTGACATTTATTTCTGTCAAAGTAGTTCATGACATTGCCTAGACACAAAGCTATTGGAAAGCTGCACCTTTCTCCTGGAAAGATCTGGTGTAACTGATATGGACTTTGTCTTTCTCTGCTGGTTGATCAAACCACAGTCAGATGAGAAATCCTTATGGTATGAATATGGACTAATTAGAGCCTGTACAAAGCTGAATCTGAGTTGGAACACTATCAATGATTCGCAGTGACATAATTCTCCATAGTTCTGGAAGTTATGTGTGGGTGAGCCTACAGTAACAGCAAGCAAAAGGCCATTGTGAGAGTAGCCCAAACAGAAAATCAAAGACTAAGATTAATTAAAACAATATTTTGTCAGAAGTACTTAATAACAAGTTGGCTTTTATGGAACACTTCCTTGGAATACCTCAAAGCGTTTGACAAATGTGAGTTAATTCATTTACTTCTATAAGATTAGCTGGCAATATGTAAGGCTTCCTCTGCCCGCTATTAAAATTCAACCACTTCTAGACTGAACAGCGTCATTAATTTTGGGCTGCCGGTGCTCGTGGAAGTTCTCAGGCGCCTGAGGCAGAAGTTACGACCGCCTCCGAGCGTATTAAGGATACCGTGGTGTAACAAGTTGTGACATTTCCGAGCTTTCCTAAACAAGCGAATTGGCGGCAACATTCCTCAGCTGAGACTGCTCCCGGCTCGCCGGGTGGAGCGTGACAGCCATGCAAAGCATCTCGTGCTGAGCACCCCTGTGCTGCCTGCTCCGCTGCGGCTGAGGAGACGGGAGTCTGTGTGCTGGGGAGCCTCAGTGAGGAAAGGCAGGGTTCGTGAAAAGGTGTGCTGAGACCTAGGTAAAAAAGTGTGGCCCAGGACTCTAATTTTTTTATGAAAATAAGGTTATCACTTAGCAGTGACATTTGCGTACTAAGAATACTCCGATTTCTTCAGATTTGATCTTTAAAATGTTCATTTCGCTTCTCAGCGTGAAAACAGCTCACAGAACTGCTATTTGGCTGCCGTTGAGACAAAAAAATGGTTTAAAAAATAAACCAACAAGCAAACCAAACCTGAATTCAAAGTGGTGTTTCACACCACAGAACTCGCTGGGCACACCAGTGTGGCACCAGTACATTGACACAGGGGGCTGGGGACACATCCTCCTCCAGACTGCTCCCTGGAGAAATGCTGCAGGAAGCAAGCACTGTAAAGCTGAACGCAAATAGAGCTGCTGTGCMAAGGGCAGGCACAAAGAAAGCTAAGCTACCTTAATCTCCTGGATATATGGTGAAAGAGTCAGTGGTGTTGGCCCAGGTGGCAACAAGACTGCAGATGGCTGGGCCTTCCACACTCTTGTAGCCCTTAAAACCAGAGGGATCTGGCCTCTGACTTCCCCTAGCCTTGCAAAGAGTACCTGTAGTTGTCTGTTCCTTGACAAGCAAGCGTGGACAGAGAACCTTTGTGTGAAACAGCCTTGTCTCAAGAGCTGACGACCCCTAAGCTGGACCTTCTGGTTGACAGTGGTGGTCTTATTGCAAAGGCTTTGTGGTGAGTTACGCTGCCTGTGGATGTTGCTGTGGGAAGTGGAGRCTGGAGCTTGGATCAGCATCYTGAGAGTTTCATATGCATCGGGCCYGAGGGACCCCMGTGTGTGGCTCGTGGCCACCRAACACCCAGTCAGAGGAGGCTAATCTCCTAGCTGAGAGCAGRAGAAGGGATTTGTTAGGGTCAGTAGCTGACTTTCAAGGAGATGTCATAGGAGATTTTATAATGGGAGTTTTTCCCTTTGTTTTCCACAGTGGATCAAGAAGCTGTATTCCAAATATTTTGCAGGCATGGACATCTTGAGTTGTACACTAAAGGGTGAGGGAAGTGTTGTAAGGCCAAAAGGAACTTAAGATCAGCTAGTTGTATTAGTTTGCCCTGCAGCTGTAGAATGACCTTTTCTTCTTTCCCTGCTTGTCCTAGTACTTGAGTTGTTCTTACGCAGTCAATGGAGAATTAGAGATCCTGCAAAAGGAAGGGATGTTGCTTCTCTGTTACAGTGCTCTGAGGGCTGGGAACACTGCAGTTTGCCTCTGACTTTGGAAAGGGGGGAGAAAACCCCTGTAAACTGAGTGAATGCCAATGATATCCCTACAGCAACCAGGGGTTCATCTGTTTTAAATACACCCCACTCCTGAGCTTGGGTTCTTTCCAAAGCAGTCTTGAGTGTCTTACAAGTATGTTAAGAGATACAAAAATAGATGCAAGCGCAAATCATTGGAAGTGTTATTAACAAAGACAATCAGGAGCCAAGCAGAGGTACTGCTCACTAACAATCCCTGAGGGACAGGAGGAGCCCTGCAGTCTGCACTTCAGAACATCAGTGTAAATCCAGCATGGCTCCACACACTGTGACTGAAAGCAGAGTTGGGCTCAAGGAGCACAGTTTTCTCCTAACAGAAAAGATCAATTAATTCCATTCATGTGCAGGAGATTAGAGTTAGGTCTGCCACTAGAAAACTCTTTGTATCAGCTGAAATTGGTGCTGGCAGGGCCCTGTCTCTTCACAGAGACAAATGTACCTCTGTGCAGAGGAATTACTTATTTAAGTAGCACTTGTGGAACATGTCAGAACAGAGTCTTGGGACTGTCATGACACTGAGACCTCATAAATTGTTTTCATCTGACAAATGTCAGACTGTCACATGAGGCTGGGTTTGTGACTCAGTGARCTTTTCCTAGTGCAAAATGAGAGCCACGCTTATTGCTGATACAGTACATGGGTATATCCTGCACACACAAGACTTCAGGCTAGTTTTAAAAAAAAAAGTTTCTTTGCGTCCAGTTTGGTGGAAATCCTGCACTGATTCCACTGGGAACAATAGTAGCCTCATATTTATTAATTCATTTTCTGTTATATGAGTTTGTCAAAACAACAGGAAATCTTAGTTTCCATAAATTTCTATTAGCTTAAGACTTGTAATGGTGACATTTGCAGCTGTGTCCTGCTATGTCTTGGAAATATGTGATGCTACCAAGATCACCAAGAAATGCTTAGGACTCCAGGACAAATCTGTTTCCCTGGTTCCTGCCTTCCTTTCCAGGCTTCACTTAAAGCACCTCTTCATCTTTGAAGCTTAATGCATAGTGCATAATGAATTGCAGTAATTTCTGGGAAACACGAGGACCTCGTCACAACAATCTTTGTGTTTTAATGCGTGCAGCTGGCTTTCTTTCTTCCCAACTCAGTGTTCCTGCAGTTGTTCTTCCTCCAAACAGCTTTGGACTGTTGCATGTTGACCCCATGTGTCTGTGCCAGGCTCTGTAACATGCCCTAAGCTCACCCAATGTGAACTGTGTAGCTCAGAGAGAGAGAAAATCCACGGGAAATAAATTCTCCCAATAGAGAAACCRGGAGAAGATAGGAAAATCTGTCCTTATCATAACAATGACAAGATARGTGAGGAAAGAGGGCAGGCACTAGAGAAACACAGCAGACATCCTGAGGAGGCCCAAAACATTTCTGCAAGCTCAAATATTTTCCTTCCCCCCYTCTCCCCCCCATATTGAGCTATTCATGCTTGCTCTGAAAGTAGAGCAGATACCCCAGTCTCTAGTTTCTGTCTTCCTGCATTCCAGGTTTTCCAAGAAACRTGAGATATGAATGAAAATCTGGAGCTCAATCTATTGATTGTTGCATTGCAGCTTTGGATTTGGGTCTGTCTCCAGTTCAGACGTGGGTTGCCGCATTAGAGTAGCAGGGCTGAAGCTTAATGTCAGTCTTCATCTGTCCAAATTATTTGGCAACACCTCTAGAAGGATCTCTAGAGACTGAGAGATTTATTCTGGAATTTACCTGTGACTGTTACAGGTTAACAAAGATATTAACCTGCACTGAAACCTTCAATAGTGTCAGGCAGCTGCATCATGTAAGATAAAGAAAGCAACCTGACCAGAATCAATTTCTACCCTGCTTGTCCACTAACACTAATTGCTTGTCAAATGGAAGTCCTTTGCTCTGAATCGTATCCTGCTGGTAGTTTTCTGCCACTGAAATCATGTTCTTTGGCTTAGTCTTTCTTTTGTTCTTCCCTGTCATTGAGTCTTTTGGGCGGGAATGGACACGAATGACAAAATTCAAAGGCGTATCTTCACCATAATCTGTAAAGGAGAGAAAAGGAGGTCCTTGCTCTATTAATCCCATGTATTTTTTTCCTCAGTTCTTTTCCGTCATTGAAACAAATATACTTATAGAAAACATCAGGACAGCTATTAACACCAGCARCTGCCAGTGTCACAGGTGGTGATCTTGTGGCACTGGCCATTTGTTTTGCTGCTGATTATTTTTTAACAGTCTTGAATGTTTCTACCCCCATTTGAGCTTATGGAGATTCTCTTTAACTCTCGAAAAGTTCCTTTTTCTTCTTTTTCTTGATGTAACCTCTTTTACAGCACCTTTCTCTCTAAACCTTTCTACCTTGCAACCTGGCATAACACTGTTACTGATTGAGCATTCCTGTGCACTTCCATCATGTTCTTTGATCTGAGCAGTCCTCCCCAGCATGAACTAATTATTGATGACAGGCATTATGTGATGCTCCTGAGCATTCACTTTTTGTGAGTGTGGGCAGTGCAGTGTTTTTAGGTGTTAACTCTTGYGACATTTAGTATTCTGCATTATTCAGTCCTCTCGTACCGCAGTTCAGTGAAACAGTCACTGTGCTTGAAAATGCCCAAGGCCTTCTGGTTTAAACTGTTTGTGTTTTCCAAGTTTATTCCTACACCTCACAAAATACAGTCTCCTTTTTTTCCCCCTCTTTTTTACCGAGGGGAATCTCCTTGTCAAACCCAGTGTCTCCACATGCTGTTCCATTTTTCTTTTTCAGCCTTGTCCTGTAGTCTCTGGTACCAGTCTTACCCAAACACTGCCAAATTCCTGCTGTCTGCCAAGATGACACCCTGTTCCTTTTGCCATTCAAGAACTTTTAACCTCACCCAAAATATCCAGTTTCCCTCACACAGCTATGCAAGTTCTCTGTTGCAGCTGGTGGAGAGRCAGATTCTTCAGTCTCCTAGGAATGATCAAGCCTGCTTAAGTTGAGCATTTGTTTCTATGGTTAAGCTTAGGGGGAACCTGTAGGGAAAATTAGGTATTTTCATCCATTTGGTATCCTTTCTGCTTTTCCTTTTTTGGAGGACAAGCATCTTCATGAAAAGTAGAACCAAGCATCCGTGTGTTTGATTTCCTGAGTGAGTATATTTTAGCAGAGACTATTGTTTAAAAGCTGAATACTGTTACCACCATGCTCTGATCATAGCTCCTCTGAGGGACACAGGAAGGATTCAAAAGCCTAGAGTAAATCACAGCAGAACTGCAGGTGAGAGAGAGATACCAGAATTCAGAGAGGAGCACTAATGAGCAGCAGCAGGCAACTAAAATTATGTGACAGGGAAATAACTTGTCTATGTAGTGAAGTACCTCTTCAATTTAGGTGCCTGAAAGATCAAACAGTCCTGGAARGTAAGTGGGTATGGATTACTGGGTGGACTTAGTGGCTTTAGGATGTCAGAGTTACAAATGAACGTAGTGTTTGGACAGATGAGATTCCCTTCTTTTTACACTTTGATTGGCCCCCTCAAGATCATTCTTGGACATGTTTTGTAATTTGAGTGTGAGATGATATGGGAGCCTTTTGCACACTGTCTGCTTCTCTCAGGTTAAGTCTGAGGGAGGCAAATTATGTTCTGTGGCTTGAGAACCACAGCAGTCTATCAGGTAAACTACTGCAAAGCCGTCACACTCTGCCTTAAAGGAAATTGCTCCTTAGATCAAATTTTTTACCTCTTTATGTAGGACTTTTTACTTCTCAATAAAAGCTAGTTCAGACAGGATTAAATGTTATGTATTGCAAGACAGCCTTTTCAGAAAGCTGTGAAAGAGAAAAGCATATGCTGCTCTCCTTTCCTGGGATTTGCTTGAATCGTGATGCTGACAGAGGCTGGTTTGCCAGCATACATAAATTTTGATCCTGGAGAAAGGTACCCATCTCTTTGACAGCTGTGAGGAATCAAATTTACCAACACAGGAACAGTGGAAATGAGTTCTCTTCCTCACACTGTTCTACCCACTATCTGGAGGGAGCAGTATTAAAAATTAGTTAAAGGTCCAGAAGCGTGAGTCATTCAGTCTTTGTTTCTCTGCTGCAGTTGCCCATAGCTTTGTAGGCTCAGTTGGAYGGAAATCAGCAACTACTGTGACGTAGGTCACATTGGATGAGGTGTAAGCCATAAGCACTGCTGGATAGCTCAGGGATTTCCAGCGGGATGGGGAGTGTTACGCGTGGAATATAAGAAGTTTTATATTCTCTTAAGCACGGCTGCCTGGGCTCTGGTCCATGTTGAGGGTTTTGTCCAGCCCTTTGTGGACAGCAGTAGGTCTCTGGTCTGTTCCAAGGTGGAGATATCCTCACCAGGAGGTTAATAGTTTCAAGCAGACTTGCTGAGAAGAGATGAAGGGTTTTGCCCGAGGAATGCTTTCTTGATATCACTGATGGTCTGTGAAATGTAAGAATTTGGGGTTTTTTTATGATATGACCCAGTGGACTTCAAGCTTTCCAGTGAGGGTGGGACTCAGTGAGCAGGCATCCTGTGATCCATGGGGCAGGCCTTTTGTTTTGTTCCAGAGGGAGAAGTTTTAGATATGCACAAGTATTCATTGCAACACGAACTTTCTCTGCTGCCAATTCTTTCTCTCTCTTATGAGCAAGTAGGGGACTTAATTTTCTGAGACTGTACTCACCCATTTTGCAAAYGCTGCACTGACATACAACAGATTGTAGCAATGTTCTATGGCTATTAGGAATTAAAATAGGATAAAAATGGTATTTTTAAGCTTGTTCAGCAAAAGAAGAAATTGCAAAGCTTTACTTGAAGCTTAATGCGCCCAACTAATGTTGGCAAGAGTGAATGTAAAAGTGAAGGTTGTCATAATCAGGAAGGCAATAATGACAGAAGCTGCTGCTTAGGCAATGGGAGCTGACATGAGCAGCATGCAGAGGGACTGAAAGTCCTGTTGTAAGTGGACTCAAGCAAGGACAGGTGGGAAGGGATGTTGGATCATTTGTTTTAGCAATTCATCCAGCTGTAAGACTTCTCGTGCTATCAGTGCGCCATCAGTCTAAACCACTGCCTGCTAAGCTATATTTATTTTCTTCCTGAGATCCATCTACTTCTATTTTATTTCTCCTGCCAGAGCTGGAAGATTACTTTAAATTGCTTTTTGGCATGGAAAAACACCTGCATAAATTCCTTTTAATCTAGAATGGGATTAATGTTGCATTTGCTGATCTTGTGAATTACTCTTGCCCACGGGAAGCTTATASCTGGTGCATTGATTTAAAGAGATGAGTCAGGTGCAGTGGGGACTGGGCAAGAAGTATTCCCTAAACCCTGAAAGGGRTGTTTACAATGGAGATGATGACATTTCTGGATTTCCCAGGCAAAAACGGGTAGCAGCTAGATAGATGCTGGATAGAGGTCTATGGTGAGCTCAGGGAARGATGAGCACAACTGCTTTTGGGTTTCAAAGGCTGTGGGAGAGAGGACAGCCTGCGGTTGTCTACCCTTGAATAAAACTGCCTAATTTAATCTGAACCACTTTTTTCAGGGAGATTGCAGTTGTCAGTGGCACCTTCTGCCCCAAAGTGATTTTCTGTGCTAAAGGAGGCCTGAGGGGCTACAATGAGGAAATATGCACTGGGCTCTGTGTCACAAATTAGCTGGCAAAAGTCTCACTGCAGCCTATGATTCTCCTGGGCTCTACAGGAATGCTGGCTGAGCCATCTGGAATACTTATAATGACATGGTTGTAGGGAATTGTCCAGCCATGTCACCAGAGACTGAGAGATTCAGTTCCATGATCTCACCCTAAGCATCCCAGTGCTTTATCTGCAAGAACAGTGCACATTCCTCCTATGAAACCCTTACTCTGGTTACTTGGGAGACTTTGCCTCTGTGTGCTTCTGTGTTGAACAGACATCTATTAGTTTAGAACAGAAATCGATTAGATTTCTCTGCATTTAAAAGAGCATTTCTAATGTCCAATTAAACAGGAAAATCCACGCTCAACAGATTGGTTAAGTATGATTCTCCATTTAGTCATTATTGTTAATGAAGCCATAACTTCCTGAGTCGTTCCTGTGTGTCCTTAATTAACACCTCTGTTCTGTATCCACCCCCTCACTGTGGAAGTGAAGCTCTGGGATTTTTCCTGGTTTTTGGATCCCTCACAGACCTCAATRTGCACCAGCACCTCCCCAGCCCACYAGGTCCTGTTCACTTCTGGTCTCTGGTTGTTTTTTAATGCTCTTGTCCCAAAGACAGTGTCCACATCCTTCTTAATCAACAACACAAATTGCTGTGGACAGCAGCTTTCCCCAAAGGTGTGTGCTGCCTTTTGAGACAGACACCTTGCAAGGTTGGAGCTTTTCCCTGAGAGAAGCTGTATTGTCTTAAGTTTTATCTTCCTCTGCCATATTCAGCATGGCCTTTTACGGAGCTCAGGCAGGGCTTCTTTCACGCAGTTTTCCATGTGAAAGTGGCAGGGTGAAGCATGATGGACCTCACCTCCTTAGATTCATATGTTGCTCTATTTTTTCATATTTTGGGGTTTGKTTTTTTTGTTTCTTTTTAGTTAATTGCTTGATTTTTCTGAGACAGATCCCATCTGGCCCTGATGTTTTGTCAGCCTTGTGACATTCTAAAAAATTTTATAACTATTTCTGGCATTATCTCAATTTCTGACTATTTCTGCTTTCTTCCTGAAAATGTATGGCTGTTCTTGGCATCTTCTCCACATTCCCCGTTCCTTATAAACATTGCACAGAAAAACTTTTTTTATCCATGTCTGCTTCTTCTGTGTCTAATTTACCTTTCTACTGTGCTGAGGAGCTGTCCCCTCAAACATGCCATGTTCTCCAGCTGTCTGTAGTTCTTCCTTGTCAGAGGGAGCGTTTGTGCAGTAGCTCTGTCAGCCTCCACTTGCTGCTTTGCTCATCAGCTTCCCGTACACTTCTGGTTTTTGTCCCTCATTATAGGTTTCTGCTCACCTCAGGTAGTCTACTTGGGATTTTGATCTCAAATTGCCTTCCAGCACATAGAAGGGGAATACTTGTGATTCTAAACTACACAGTAGGCTGCAGAAGCCAGGTAATATTCCAGCTGAAACCTATTGGAGCTAGTTCTTTTCCTTTCCAAACCAGATTGACTTAATACTAGAAATGCTTCAAATCACTTTCAAATTATGTAAATGTGGAAAACATGCTTTCATGGGAAGATCAACAGAAGATTTGATCACTTTGTATAAATATCTATATAAAGAGATGCGATCTGAGTGTGGGTAAGGCTTTTCAGCTTTCTTGACCAAGGCACAACCAGATGGCTACCTTGCCTTTCTTAGGGTGACCTGTTTGATGTCCTTCTCTCTTGCCTATGAATGGAAAGTTAAACTTGTAAAGATGGAACTTTATTTTGCTCCCTTTATTAATCAACAGCATTCCCATGGGTACTTCTGAAGTTGTTTGCTGCTGTACCCCAAGCTCTACTCTCTCTGTAAAATGAATCTTTGGCAAGTTTGTAACCTTGAATCTTTTTTTTGAGATATTGAGATAGTCTTCTCTGTCTCCATAATCTATTGTCCACGTGCTTCCTGTTCAGCAGGGAAGCTTTCCAACCTAAACTATTTCTGTGCACATGCAAATGTATCATGACATCACCCACTTGCATATTTCCATGGCTTTGGTGTGATGGTTGAACTCCCTCTGTGCATGCTCACCAAGAATCCCAGTTTAATGGAGAACTAAAAATCCAGCAAGCTGCAGCTGGTGTGCCTGAAAGATACAGGCAGCAAACAGGCCTTGCAATTGTGAGCTGCTATGAGTCTGCAAAAGTCTGCCACTATTGTCAGGGACAGAAGTGATTTGATAACTCTGTCAGCCTAGCAACATGACAATACTTTGGAAGAGTTTTAAAAACTTCCCCCATATTTTTCCCTTGTCAATGGATTTGTTATTATTTGGTGTTTGCTAGCCTTTGTATAGGCTCAGGGAGAGACTCCTGCCAGAAATACTGTCAGAGTAAACTCCCCTGCTTTGTGGGGAAAAACAAAAYGCAGTCTGAACACTGAAATAAAGTCATAATTGGTGACATTTGGACAGACTTTATGCAGTAGAGCAAAAATCTATCCAGTCCAGAGCTCTGCCAGTTGCTGTGACCTCTAATGGTCCACTTTTGGCTTTGCTTTCCAAGGGTGTTTTCATGAACCTGTCTTGGTCTCCATGTGCCTTTTACATCTTGGCAAGATCTCTGACCTCTTCTGGCCTTAGTGGTTTCTCCCAAGAGTAGTTTACATCTGCTGTCTCTGCTAATTCCCTAATGACCTGCTGTCTACTGTAGTATCATATTTTAGGACTTTCTCAGTAGTGCTGGTCAGTGGGAGAAAACATCCCATAAAACCCATATGAATCTGTTGGATACCAAGGTTGCATCAAGTAGGGCTGGAGAGTAGCAACAGGAGGAATGTTGGGATTTGTAGGGGAAATTCAGTGGGTAGGATTTCTCTCTCTCACTTAGTCTCTTAGCAACAGCAGGCCCAACGGGTATGCCACTGCTTGCTGGGGGTGTGCACTCCCCTCTGTCAGATTAGAAGAGCAGAAAAACTTTAGCACAGAGGAGATGGGGAAATGAGGGGAGGAAGAGTCAGTAAGAGCATGAACCATATCACCCTGGGGGAGAAATGATGAAAGGCAGCCTACTTGATACACAACCACCAATGAAGAGGTTATTCTTTTAGGAGCAATGGGATGCCAGTGACAAAGAGGTGTCTTAGGCTTTCCCAAAGCATGTGTGCAGCCTTGGGCATCATTTACAGCCCTTCCTGTTAATGATCCCCACCGGGGCTTTGGGCATGGGTAGGTATCATTAATTAATGTCTGAGCTGGGCAGCTCACCTGCTGTCTTTGCCTGACCCCAGAAACATTGCCTGGCTCACCTGTGCCTTGCCTGCAGAACAGTAGTGTGGCCCTAAGACCTCCTCCTCAGTCCATCCTGCCACCGTATCACAGTGYGGGGGGAGACTGCAAGACCAGAGGCAGATGCTGAACTTCGGTGCGTCTGCCACTCAGGTGCCTGAGCCCCAAGCCTTTCCTTTGCATGACAAACCCTTGCAGAGCTGGTTTCTCAGGGTCTCTCCCAACGTACGTCTCGGGCCTGGAGAGTTTAGCATGCAGCACTGTCCCTGGAAGCTGYGTGCTGCAGCTGAATCTGTGATCCTCTGCGCTGTGCTCCCTGTRGCGCTGATCACGGTAATGCCAATGTGCATATTGGAACACAACGATGAATCACACATGGTAAGTCGTTTCCCACATTATTGCTCTTCTGAAATATGGTGTATGTTTGCTATCTAGCAGGTAGGCTGTGTTTTTTCATTTATGTAAATAGTGGGCTTTTTGTATACAAAATACACTTAAGTCTCAGTCATAGTGGRAAAGGAGAGGTGAAGAATGGGACATGAATACCATTCTCCTGTGTCCTGCTTAACCTTCTTCTTCCTACTGAAAAAAGTCAATGCACTTTTTTGTTCTGGAACAGTGCCATTTGCTTCTTTCCTCCTGGAGAGGCATTATGTTAAAGCCATTATGAAACATTATAGGTGGTGGTGGCAGCATAATGGCAGCTCCCAAAGACCCTCTTTTTCATAGTTGCCAGATCGACTTGCAGTGCCTTCAGAATGGCAGTATTATTTCTTCTTTACCTTTATTACTTTCCTCCTTTTTTTTTTCTAATGCCACATTAACTCATGAAACAGAAGAGGAAAAAGCATTCTCATTTTTACTTCAAACCTTCTCTTCGCAGCTGGTAGTGGCATTGGGAATGACAACATGAAGAGTATTCCATAAGTCAAAGTTGTAAWCTTGACTGTTTGTCTTGGCACTGGCTGTTCTGGTTGGACATCAGCTTCTCTGCAAACACAGACCCTGAATTTTCCTCAAAACTTATCCAGATCCAGTTCTGAGCACTTTGATATATCTCACACCACAAATCTGTTCAACATGTTGACATTTACTTAGGACTGCAGAAGGTGTATCTGCCTCCACTCTCCTTCCAAAATATCCCTGAAAYAGAAGTTTTTAAGGTGACTGGTATTATATTGTAAGGGGAAGTTCTTCATTACTGGCAGCAGATGTTCTGAGAGACTGTCTTCCATATCTGATTTCTTTTCAGAGAGAGAATTATGCATGTCCAGCATATCTGCAACTACCACTGATTCTAGATGTAGGTGAGGGTGCACTGAATTGTGAAGATGCCTGATCCTGGGCACCTCTAATTTAGACTGTCCTATGGTTGGCTGCAGAGTGTGTTCCTACATATATTGATCTGTGTAATAGCTACAGGTGGTAAGTCTCTGGTAGTTCTCCTTACRCTGTAAGCCACTGTAATATCTGTCCCAATATTGGACTTAGATTGTCCTGTGTTCAGTTGCTGCCATATCTGACTGTGCTGTGAATCAGGCAGTGGGAGATGGCAAACACAGAGCTGGTGCCACTTTCCCATCAGGTGTTAATAGGAGAAATTAACRAAAATGAATGTACTGAAAAGGAGAGAAGGGATGCATGTGTATGAACCTTCAGAAGAAAAGCTTGGGATGATATCGCTTAATCTGTGATCAGTAGTGATCTGTGTGTGGTAGGAAGCTGATGTGTCAAAGGACATACTGGAAAAACCTGGTGAAGAAACTAAAAATCAAACTGTATTTGTCAAAAAAGTCTGAAAGCATGTAGTAAACTGGCAGGCCTACTAGGACTCCACAAGCTTCTTTAATAAAATCAGTAACCTCTTTTAAAAAGCAACCAGTTTGATTCCYATACTGAAAGGTGCTAGGTGGGATACCGACAGCCTTTTGTCAGGCTGGGCTTTCCTCCAGAGAGCAGGAAAATCTGTTTAAATGCTAACTAAAAGTAATTCTGTAAGAGGCCTAAAAGAAAATAAGAGTTCAAAATCAGCAAGACACTTTAAAAAGAGATTAAAGTCCTGTAGTGTATATAAATTGGTGCTTCTTCAAACTACATAAGTGAGAAATTTGGCTCCCTAGTCCTGGCATTGGTCTTCTAAGCTTGAAAAATTGAGGGCTTACTCTGGAAAACATTGAGTCGAAGGAGTATAGAAGCTCMCCATTACTTTTGAAGCATGACTGTGCCATAAGGTTCACTTTGAAATCCCTGAGTCTGTGTTGCAGCCGAGAATGTGACCCACAGACTCATCCTCTCCCTGAGAAACGTGTTCTGTCTCTCACATCAGCCAAGCAAAAGAAAATCCACAAATAGTGCTGAGCTGACAGTTCTGCTGGTAGTGCCAGAGACAGGACAGAATCCAGCTCATTCCCCTGTGCTTGYTGCTTCATTAGTAAAGATAAGATTTACAAAAGCACGTAGAACAGATAAACTGAGCAAGAATCCCTTCTGTAAACTCAGAATTCTGACTTGCTTTTTAAGGCGTTTCCAGCAAACTCTGTTTCCAGAGTTCAGGGGAGATGCTGTCAAAACATTCCATGTTTATTGTACTCCTTGGGCGGTGTTGAGAAGGTAAGGCCAGTGCTTTCCACAGTGTTGTCATGGGCAAAGAGGAACTGCAGCATCATAACTGAATCTCTCAGTGAGGCTGATCTCAGGGAGGATGAAAACTGACTTGCAGCTGATATTTGTCTCAAGTTGGAAAATATCTTTTAATTTCTATTCAGCATGTATAAAGTCCAGTTCCAGAATCTGTACTCAGCCAGGAATACCTGGGCAGTAAAAAGGAGGTTCACTGTAAGGAACACAAAGGTCTCTGTGGCAAGACTTCTGTGTGTTGACCMACCTCTGACTGAGCAATGCTGCATCACTGTCAGGGGCTTGGTTGTCTCACTGGAATGCTCTGAAACAATTGAAGGCTTTTGCCCACTGTCACGCTAAATCAGGGTCGAGCTTGAATTGGAACTCCAGATCACAACTATGTGCACCTAAAAGCCAAATCCAAATGTGAACTCTGCGTCCAGRAACCTCTTCTAGGACAGTTTAATGAATTTAATGATATAAAGTGAACTTCACGGGGTAACAGTTCAAGAGTGTATTTCTTCAACAGCACAGGTGGTGGAGTCACTGTYCCTGGAGGCCTTTAAGAAAAAGACTCAGTGCCATGAYGTTGTTGGCCAGGTTGTGTTTGGTCATAGGCTGGACTTGATCKCAGAGATTTTTCCAACCCAGCTGATTCTGTGAAATGCCCTTCACCTTGGCCTTGCATCTATGTCAGAAGCCAAGAGGTCTCATTCTAACAAATGCAAGCAGTTCTCTGCACACCAGGTACCTCTTCGTTTACGTCAGTGCACAAGCTATGCTGTCTCTGCCACACTCCTGAGTTTTATTTACTGCTCTAGTCTTGCTCTTCTATAAGAGAAGATTTTCAAAGTTCCACCTTTTCTAAATGACCAACTGAAGCATTTGAATTTCATTCTCTTTCAAATTCAACAACTCCACTTGACCCTCTAAAGTACAGATAGCGAAGCAGTGTTTAAACTAAATGCCATTTCTAAGCAAACACCCACGAAGTTATTAGGCATTTGCTCAACAGAGTACATCCAAGTTACATTAAAAGGACCAAGCTGAGACCCATCTGCTTTTTAAATATTAATTGGCTCAGTCCTCAAAACCAAAAGTGATAAGAATATTTTTTTTWAAAAAATAGGCGTTTGTGATTGTCTTCTGAGAGATTGTACAAGAGAAGATTATTTTATCTTTCTAGCAGTACTTGGCATGACCCACAGCTGTTCCTAACGTGACTGCCTGGCTAGGAGAATGTGTTTTTACAGGTACTTTAAAGTACAGTTAGTAGTAATGCAGAGAGGATTATGCTTGCTTTTGCAGGATCAGGTTTGCTCTCCTAATGGAAGGGAAAACTCTGCTCAAAACCTCATCTSAATAAACTTGGGAAATGATGTGGCTTTTTGTGGGGAGGACCTTATACACAAGCTGAATAAAACTTCAAAAATGGTCAGTGTTTTTAAASCAAGGAAGAAATTGAACAGCTTCAAAATTAAAATTGCCTTGTGACACTTTCATATTAACAAGAATTGTTTTGAAAATGTGTGACAATGGTTCGTTTTTAACATTATCAACTGGGTTTTCATTTTAAAAATTGTCATTATTAGCTTTAATTTTGGAGTAGAAAATCAAATGCTCTTCTACAAGTATCTTTACAAAAGCCAAGCTAYGACCCTGTTAAAAGCTTTACATTTTGTTTTTCACCAGTGAACTCTACTGAACAGTCCTGAGGAAAATGCTTGAGGAGTATCTGTGCTTAGGTGAAAAGAGCAGAGCTGAATTCAATAATTTGGTACCTGTGTCTGTGTTAAGGAAAAAAAACCGTGCACTACTATAAAATGATAAATTTTACTTGGACAATGCAATGTTATTCTCTTTGGAGCTAATCAYGGTTTTGCTATTACTGCAGTCAATGCAGTATTTCAGCTATTTTCTTTTTAAGAGGTGATAGCCCTGTGACAGGGATGTGCAACAACTTTTCAGAGGCAAAAGAAAGGTCCAATACTTTGGACTAAATATGTTTTTCTTTAACAACCTTCCMTTTTGGATGAACCTGGCCAACACAGGAAAGATGGGTCCATGTCACTGAAACGTGTCCAAGTTGTAAGACATCAAACGTAAGGAGACGTTTCAATTGAAGGCCGTGCAACCCAGTTCTCCTTAAAGGATCTGTATACACAAACACAGACAAATTTGCCATTTACCCCTCAGATAAGGTGTTCTCTGAGCAATCCCAGCACACAGCTCCAGCAGCTCACTCGGTGAGCTCAAGTGTGGATTTCTCACCCGTTGATCTAAGCCCGAGGGACCAGCAGCCATTGAATCGTTCACTGCAAGAAAGGTGATTCAGTAATGCATTTTCAGCTGAAAGGGCAGAGAATTGGTGCATTGCATGGAGCTGAGTGCCAAGGTTTTGACACCCAATCGCTGCTGTGACCTTTCAAAGCAAACTTCCTTCCCTCCACGTTCTTGGTGTCGACATAGGGTGATCCATTTGGTATCACAGCCACCAGTGGGAGTTCAGTGACCCACGGCCTTGGTGTTCACTTCTATCAAGTATCTGTACTGAAGCTGTAGTACTTAATTTATAACAATGTTGTCCCACCTGCTTATGAAATTAATGAACCCAGAGATGAGAGGGAGGACGTATTTTTACTATTYCTGATAGTGGACAGCCTACTGTTTGCTTTGTATTATCCTGTGCTATGACCCGTCACATTCCCAAGCAGGTAATCCTTAGTCTATTCTGGACTTGGGTAGTTGTCCTGGTGAGGTACCTGTCATTAGTTACTTTCTTTCAAAGGAATAACGAGGATGGATGTTGGATGTTTTTCCTCACAAAAGTAACAAAAAAATCCACAAAAACCTTCCAAAACATGTCATAAAGATTAAAGCTACTGTCTTCAACTGGCAGCTTTTAATCATACAGGATTGTTCTAGGGAAAAAAAAGTCTACCAATAATGTTCAGCCATTGTAGACCTGGTTCTCTGTGGTTTGATACCCTCGTGGAGTTCTCAGATAAAGACAAACTATCCAAGTTCCCAATAAGCCTGTACAATCCAAGGAAAGCAGCTGACCAGGCTGTTCTCCAAACCCTTCACAGAGTTTGGCAGGAATTGTTCTTCTGGTGGCTCTTTATTGCAAGATCAGTTTACCTTTTCTTGTGGTTTTAATATCAAAAACTGGAAGAGAATCAGACAATTTAGAAGCAATAGCTGATGAAGGAGCTAGTAAATAGCATGCCTCTGAGTATTTTTGCTTTTATTGATTATTATTTTCATTACAAAACCAGAAGTATGTATGAGGACTTTTAAGGATGGAGATAATGGATATTAAACTGATGTTTTTGTCAGCAGTAAATTAAAAATTTTACTGCTTTTTGTAGCTGCCAGTTTGTCATACTTTACACAGGAACATCAGAAAGGCCACACTTGCTCAGAGTAAAGGTCCATCTGGCTCAGCATCCTGTCCCTGGGTAGTGGCCAAGAAATTATGCCTCGGGGTGAGTAAGAGAACACAGAAAATCAATAGTGATTCTTCAGGATATGTCTCCAGCCATGAGCTGCCAGTGACTCGTGAACTTCCAGTCTTTCTGTCTCAGTGCATTTTCCAAGACTAAGAGAATCCTCTTTTGTATCTGAGGGAAAGAAGAGACTAGTGTTTGTGCATCCTGAGATGCGTCTGGTGTCAGTGATGCCCACGGGGTGCTCAGAGGAGAGGGGCTGTTTGGTTTCCCAGCCAGTCTGTGTAACTCAAAGACAGCAGTGGTTGCCATTCATTCTCCACCTTACCTCTCTCTGCAGTTTACGACTTATCTCTTCCTGGTCATATATGAGCTGCCTCTCTGTTCAGAAACAGGATACATTGCCAATTTTTTCCTATTCTTTCCTCACCATCCCTTGGCTCTCCTCTGTTATTTATTCTCTCATCAGGCACAGATGAGCCATTTCTCCACTGCACACACCTCTAGGTTGGCTGTAATACGTGACAAGGGAGGATAAAGCCAGCTGCCCTCACAGTATTTCCAGAAAGAACAGGAGCAGGTTCCCCAGGGACGTCTGCACAGGCCTGCTGATCTCCCCAAGGCTGGAAGACTGAAGCTGGGAACCTTGTCCACCTATGAAATTAGTCCAGGGAAAAGTATCTGTGTTTATGAGCAGACCTCCCAGCACAGAGTTTGCCTGTAAACCCTTTGCCTGCATAAGGTCTGTGCTGAAGTCTGAGCCAGCTTGATCCAGGACGCTGCTTCCAGCAAGATTAGAGGCAATCAAAACCTTGTAGGTGAGACAAGCAAACGCTCAATCAAATATGAAGTAACTCATCTGGAAGACATATCCTGTTGTGTAGTTTTAAATTAACAGCCTTTTCTTTCAATTTGCTGTAGACAGCAGGCTGGTGCAGCTCTGAATGCAGACCCCTGTATGAGCTAAGATTTGCAGGTGCAATGTCTTTCTAAAGTGAAATTGGAACGTTTGAAAAGTTGACGCAGCTTACAGATGGAGCAAAGGAATGCGTAACTGGAGTGAAAGAATGCATCCAGCAGAAAAATTCTCATCTGTGGTGTTAATAGGTTGTTAGAATGGGAATAATTTATTAGAGAGCTTTCCCTGTTAGCGCCTTGTCATGGGCATAATTAAAGGGGTGTAACACACACCAGTGGGGGCCCTAGAACAATCTGCTGTGTGGCTCGTGCTTGATCCAAATGGCTGTAATGCTCTCCGTGGTGTCAGCAGGACATGGGGATTCAGGCAGGTTGAAACGGAATGTGCCTTTCCAAGGAGGGACTTGGATGTACCCGTGCCAAAGCAATGCGTGGGCAGTGCTGGTGTTGAATCTTGCCTTCCCCACGCGGGTGAGCACTCCCTCAGGGGAGAGGGATGCTGTCCATAGACATCTGCTAAGAACTGGGCTGAGATCCTCCAGCCTTTCCATATCAACTGCTGAACAGATGGTGAGCCACCATCCCTGTTATTTCACATTCCAGACTCTGAGAGAGATGTGAGCTGGCAATTTCTTTTTCTCAGCTTGGGACAAACAGATCTTTAGAAGTCAAAACATTATTATTATCCTATTAATTTCTMGGGAACTGTTAAGATTTGGGTGCCTTGTTCTAAGTACATAGACAGGATAGAAGCTAGTAAAAATGCTTTGTCCCAAACRGTTTAAGCAAGTATGGATCTAATTGTGGCATAAACCTGTGAGATATTTCTAAMCTTCCTTTGTGCCRGTCCCAAGACCACATTTTGCTGAAAGAGGTATTACTTGGGTGTGATCAGGTGGATGAAAAGTTACTGTCCTTGCTCCCAGCTTCTTCTGGCAGTAACTGTTGATTATACACTCCTGATTTTTGTAGTGGCCTGCTGAGAGTGCCTTACCTGTACTCATTTTATATCATGTTGGAACACAGTATGTGTGTGCATGCAGATGGTTACTGTTTGYAGTGCAATGGGGGTCTCTGGTTCAGGCTCCATAACTTTTTAAGCTCCTTTAGTGTGATATCAAGGATTCACCTGATGATACCATTCAAGTCAGATGARTATAAAAGTAAATAAAAAAAAACTTGGAGAACAATTTATAGTGCCAAAGCTGAGCTGCGAAGCTAAAACCACAAGCATTGTCTCTGTTAGACAGCATGGCAACAGAAGTTACAAGAAACCATTCTTACATAACAAAGTAATTATGTTTTCTCAGTCTCACAAGTTTTTGAAAACACAGGCTTTCTCAGGTTTTTTGCTGGTAACACTTTGAGGCTCTTCAGGGAAAGTATGATAAATAAGCAGTCACTATTCCAAGCATGTTTTTGATCACCAATTTTTACAGAAGAAATATCTTACATTTTACATCTATGCTGATAAGCTGTCACACCCGAAAAAAGGTCACAGAGTTGCCATTGAGAGAAGTAGCAAGTCAATAAGGGAAGATCCCTTATGGAATCAGAAAGAAAAACAAACAAAAAACCCCCCACTCTACCTATGGAAGGAAGCAAGAAGCCTGGGTTAACTTTCATGGTTAGGAAGAGAACTAAGTAATGAAGCTGTCAAGAGTTTCTACAAACCATTTTTTATCCTAATCTTCCTGAACTATTAAATTACATGAGCTGCAGGCTCCCCAGACAAAACTGTACCCTACATACAAATTAAAAATAAATTATAAATGGATCTGTACAGGAAAATGTAATTCTTCCCATCAAAGCAGTGAATGGACTGGGCAGAACATCTCTCTCAGGGCTTACAGAAACACTTAGAGAAGGCTAACATTTGTTGCTCTAAAAGTAATAACAAGTAATATTTGTGGCTGAATTATGCATTAATCTTTGCAAAGCAACAAAGGCAACTACGAGTATTTAATAATGTGGGAAAATAAAGATGATTCTTAAATCCAGATTCCAGTTGCAAAAGGGTGTTGTCTGGGGGTTTTTGAGATCCAGACATGAAATTGCACATGTTGTAATTTGGCAGCTCAAGCACATCTCTCTGATAAGAGCAAAGGCCCCAAGGACTCAGCCCAGTTTCAGAATGCATCAAGTCTTTAAACCCTGGGAATGCCAGGAGCATATGCAGAGAGCCCAAGCACTGGGTGTATCAGCACCCGTCTGTATTCCTGAAGGCACATTCTCCTGGTCTTAATTCCTTCTCAGAGGAGGGGAAGGAGCTCAGAGTGTTGTGTAGTGCTTAGCTGTAACCAGAACTCACACTCCTTTGGGTCCAGATTCAGAGGTATCTCAAGCACCTGCAGCTCCTTTCCACATTCTCTAGAAACTCCGGGAGACTGCAGGATGGTCTGCATCTGCAGGATGCAGCATTTGGTTTTCTTGTAATAGTGATTATTCCCAAGTGCCTGGAAGAAATAAAACCTGTAGGTTTGTTGTTGCTGCAGGCAGACAAAAGGACAAAATTTCTGAACCCAAATGAAATTGCTGGCAGGATTTTCTAAGATAAAGTACAGCCTGTGAAAAACACCTCTATACATAGTTTTGTTCTTTATGGGGTAATAATTCTGAGCTCTTTAATGACCATGGATGGTAATTCATCCCTCTGAACGTATTTTGAATTGTAGTAACTATAATAACTCTCAGCAAAGAACCCCAACCACCTAGCTGAACTCCTGCTGTAGAAATGACTCAGGGGCAAGAGTGATGATTCAGAAGGTGAAATACTACTTCACGTGGCATGTGGCTGTTCCCCTAAGGTTTCCATCCAAGGATCGACTTTGTTTAGTTTATGAGATCTGACAAGACCTCACAGCCCTTGCTCCTGGACTGTAATACAAAGCACTGCACTAACTCAGAGGTGTCAGATCTGCCACCTGGGATAAAATACACAGGTACCGTGCAAATTTCATATTAAGCTCTCAGCCTTTTCAGTGGGAACAATTTAAATAGGCAAAGGGAGAATAAATTAAAGTTACATATTGAAAATGCTGCTGAATATAGTCTAGGAAAAATAATGTTAGCAAATAGCAATGTTAGTACTATGTGAAGGTCTATTAAAATAATCAGATTTACACATACCTCACATTTATCCTCGAAGCACCTCGTAAACATTAGTTAACCCCTTGTGCTATAGAAGCATAGCATCTATTCCTCTGTTTTATGGAGCTATGTCAGACTTCCAAAGAAGAGATCATACGTTTAGAAAGCAGCAGAGAACTGGCTGTGACCCTGGAGTCTTGGTGACCTTTGTTCGCCTGGAAAAGGTTAGGACTCCTTTGTTACTCGATTTACTCAAGTAGAGAATACAGATAGAAAAGTCCCTATCAGAGCAGCTCTGCAGCAAGGTGGGCTGCACACAAGCAGCTGAACTGTGGTTCTTATCCACCACAGAGAATGAACAGGCATTGCTGGGGAAATTCCTCTTTTCCAAGAAAAGAAGGAGCCCCGCAGTTCTGGGCTGCTGTTTGCAGGTTGCTGCAGGCTCCAGCTCCGTGCCCATCCCGGTGTCACCTTGCAGCGTAACCCCCTGGGAGGCTACGGCTGTTCCCTGCCTGTGAAAGTGTCCCCGAAATGAGTGACGTGTCTGTGATGGCTGGATGAGAAGCCTGGCAGTACCTGGGGCAGGTTGGCTGCTTCTGCTGAAGAACTTGCTGTGGAGATGCTGCATTATTTTTTTTTCAGACCCTAGAACATAGCCTCATCAYGTTAGGAAATATCCATGAACAAGTAGCCTCTTAATATTACCAAAAAAAAAGATCATCGGGTACATCAGGTAAAAGGGCATAATTTCATGATTAGGGCTAAGCACATAAGGCSTGTAGGGAGATGGACTTAAAAGAGCATCATTAAAGACCTGTACAAGTAACTGGATATTTCAGCTGTGAAGGTGCTTGGAGGCAGCTGAGTCCAATTCCTGGCTAAGGTAGTTGAGTAGGGAGAGAAGGAAAGGTAGGAACATGTGCATGGCACATCAGGGTGCAGTTTCCCATCAATGATCTGACAGCTGCCAGGTAGCGAAGAGAATGTTCTTCCCTCAACCCCTGCTTGGTCCTGTGGTTTTCCTTTTACCAGCTGTGGCATTTATTTGGCCACAGAGAAATTAAGTTCAGGTAGCAAAGCTGGCAGAGACCCCAGCCCCACAGAAGAGAAGGAGCAGATTTTCACTGGCTCAGCTTTGGGACCTGTTGCAGTGGCAACAGGCTGGGAAAAGGAATGGAGCAAGGGCAGCTCTGAGCTGAGACCAATTGTGAGAGAGTCTTGTGATTTCAGGTCCCCTTGGCATTCTCTTTGGATTTTAATTATTTGCTTTTGGAGGTTTTTTTCTTAATTTCTTTCTCCAATCAAAAATACTTTATATGACTCGTGTTGTCAAACACTTTGCTTTAACAGAAGTGAATGCCAGGTCCTGTGAATAACTACTGACTTACCTGCAAAGGCCTTTTACCTCCCCTAGCAACTCTCTGGTTAAAGAGAGCCGTGCTGGAAAAATGCTTTGAAAATTCGTTTTCRGGAGATGAAAGTCTGATGGAAACATGCAGCTCTTCAATGAATGTCCTTTTGTTATGCTGAGATTGCCTACAGCAATGCTAGCAGAAAACCTTCAACTACGTTTGTAGGGTAGGAACAATTTAATTGCAATAATAACAAGGTGATTCTCAAAGAATAAGTCATGCCTGCAGCAAGCCATTCCTTAAGTGTAGATCATTGTTGCAGTGACATCTCCAAACAATTACTCATTACAGGAGAAGTCAGTTAGCATGGACTGTGGAGCTCAGTGACCCAGCAGTGGGAATGTGCTGGGAACAGTTTTCTTTTTATATTTCCTACCCTGACCTTTTCCCAGGACTGGGGGAGTAAAGATGCCATGGAAGCTGAGATTATTTGCATGAGGTTATCACAACCAAAATGGCCTTTCCCGAATGAGCTGGATAATTCTTGGGGAAAGGGGAGAACCTAATTAAATAACTGTTATGTGTGACTGGGAATGGGACTTGAGTTCTCTTGCTTGACAGATTGCCAGCTTGGAGCAGCAGTCACTGCAACCCTTCATCTTGGGATGGCCTTGGCAAAGTGACTCTGAGCCTCTAGAGTCAGCATAATGACAAGCTGGGAAAAGAAAATGGAGACCTTCCATAAATATGGAAATGTTCACCCTCTTCATAGGTGCTCTGTGGGAAAGTGAAATAAGGCATTCATTTACTTTCTTTTAAACTGGATGTATAATTAAAATAAATAATGCAAACTGCACTTGAATGCAATGGTAACATATTTCTGGAAAGAGTTATTAACTTCTGGAAAGAATAGGTGAAAGCTGTACAAATCAGGAAATATTTCATTATGTAGTTTGGTGTAGCTATACAGTTGGTTTCTTACTAAGGAAAACTTCACCTTCTACATAAGCCTAGCTTTTTCTTCCTGCCTATTATTGATTGATWGATTGATTTTATTAAATTCTTTATTATTTGTGTGTGTGAATATTCTCCTAGTATGGTTCTTGGTCAGCAGGTGGTTTGTCAGCTCTGAATTTCATAGGGGCCAGAATTSATAGGACATGATTGTTCAAGGGCAGAATCATAGAATTGTAAATGTTGGAAAAGACCTCTGTGATCATCAAGTCCAACTGTTAACCCAGCACCACCACCACCACCACGTTCATCACCAAACCATTTTCTCAAGTGCCATAGCCACACCTTTTTTTAACACTTYCAAGGATGGTGACTCCACCACTTCTCTACGTAGTCTGTTTCAATGCTTTCTGTGAAGAATTTTTTCTAAATATCCAATCTAAGCCTCCCCTGGCACAATTTGAGGCCATGTCCTCCCATCCTGTCACTTGTTACCTGGGAGACCAACCCCCACCTGAATACACCCTCCTTTCAGGTACTTGTAGAGAGTGATAAGGTCTCCCCTGAGCCTCCTTTTSTCCAGGCTAAACAACCCCAGCTCCCTCAGTCACCCCTCTTAARACTTGTGCTCCTTCACCAGCTTTGTTGCACCTTCTCTGGACATGCTCCAGAATCTCAATGTCTTTCTTGTAGTGAGGGGTCCAAAGCTGAACCCAATATTCTAGGTGTGGCCTCGCCAGTGCTGAATACAGGGGTAATTCTGTTCCATTTGTGTTGATCATGGAATTCACGTTATTTGGGCTGTGTCTGATTCACTTGGATGAGTTAATTTAAAACCTATTGTGCCTGTGCAAGCATATACCAAGAATTTAATTTTCTTACCAAGAAAATTTCTTAATTTTCTTCTTCTTCACACCAAGAAGTGAATGAAGAATGAATGAACAAAGCCAAAGTAATTCGCATTTCATTCAAGCAAATACCCAGGTAGTATAATTGAGCAAATGACTAAACTAAGCATATATCTGGGGACTAATAATCATAGATTCTTCTCCTACTCTGCCAGGTGCTTAGAGCACTATATATACTCTGAATAACCAACAGGGACATGTATTACATGTACTGAAATTAAATAGAGTTGCAATCATGCTGCTTCCATCAGCTGCTGCAGCTGCAGCTTATTTACAAGAAGGGAGGAAATGTTTGGAAGCTATTTCCTTTCCTCCTGGAACTGAGAGGACCAGCTCTTTCTAAAACACTGAAATAGATCAGCCAGTTCGAATAAACCAAAGCAGGCCTGAAATTCTGTATTTGGATTCACATCTGACCCTGACCTTGGACCTGGCTTGGTTAAGCAAGCCAGTGTAAAGTCATTGACTCTCACTGACTTGGGGAGGAGTGGAGTTCAATGCTGAGCTATTACAGTAGAATGCAGAATGGATCCTGCCATTTTCTTTCCTTAYAGTGATGAGCAGATTTTTCTTTTTTTTCTTTTTCTTCTTTTTTTTCTTTGTTTTTTTGCAGATCAGAGTACTACTTTGCCATGACTTTAACCTGGTGGGAATCAGAATGCAAAGAGCTRCTTGTCTCTCTACACTCTGGTTCTTTGGGGGCCCTTGGAATGGATAACAGCACTGTCTGCCCTCACTGAGAAGCTGTGAGGATAAGGGAATTAGAAGTCATGAAGGGACTAAGTTAATTGGCGACAGACAGTTGTCTGAGACAGATATCAAAATATACCTTCCTTTTCTCTCATCTCTCCTACTTACGTGAAGCATTTGAAAGATCTTTATTATTCTCCCTATTACACTGGAATATAATCTATGTCAGTAGAAAGTGACAGAAAAGCCACCACAGCAACAGGCTGCCGAAAGAAAGATTGATTTTTTTTTTTTGTGTGTTTTATTTTGCGAGAAATACCAAGACTTTCTCACATTTATTCCTGCTGATTTCCTTCTATGTTGAATCCAATGCTTKTTCACTCAAGTATTAGTTTGTTAGACACTCTTCAGTTAAGCAGTTATCCAGAAAGGTATCAGGTTAATTTACTGCCCTGAAGATATTCATCCTCATGGATAAATCCTCATGCTAAATCAAAGATGGAGTCTGTCACTGTACAGCAGAGGCTTGTGCCTGCCCAGTCTTTTGAAAGATGAGGCATCTAAAACTGCACCTCAAATCTCATGCTTTATTTTTCTCGAACTTTGTAAAGACCCTGTGTCTAATAAGACAAAATGTTCTGCCTTGACAAGCCTGTCACCTGCAGCATTTGGCTGAGCTCTGTCACTGTGAGCTAGGGTACTCTGACTTGGCCAGAAGATAGTGTTGCCTCCCAGACACACGGATTTAATCTTCAGTCTCATTTCATTTTGTGATTGTTTCTTGCTGCTCTGTGCTATTGTTTTGGTAATTCAAAAGGAAATGTTTTCATCAAGTGTCCAAAGTGTGACCAAATGCTCCTGGTTTTTTGTGGTTTGGTTTGTTTTGGGGGGGTTTTTTTGGTGGTGGTTTTTTTTCTTTCAATTCAAACTTCATTCTTCTCCTCTTTTGCAAGACCATAGGTGAAGATACGCAATGGCTCAGATTCATTCCCAGTTACTTCACTGGGACTGTGCCTGCTAATCGAATGTGGGTCTTTCTTTACCTATTGCAATTCCTTCTGCTTTTTTTTTTTTTTCACACACACATACACACACCCCCTCCCATCCTCTCCATTTCTCTGCACCTCTATTCACATCTGATTCATTTCTGTGTTTTATGGCTGYTCCTGGTGTAGTCCTTGGGACCCAAGAGCAGTTGGAGGATTTGGGACTGAAGAAGGCTGGATGAAAGCACTTCCCTCAACACAGCTGTGTTTTGTCACACCCACATCAGTGACATGAGAGGGCACTATAAAAACACTAAACTGGAGCTAGACTGAAAAACCTGACACTTTTGAGATTGTCAAAGCTCAGCTGCCTGGGAATACTTTAGTAGCTGCTGTGAGGTTCGCAGGAAGTCTTGAGTCCAGCGAGCACGTAAAATTCAGCGCAGAAATGATTTGTGCAGCCCTCAGTCCATGTGCCTGCCCTCTCAAGGAGGGACACGTCAGCCTTTGCCGAGCTTTGAGGCCTCTTCAGTCCCTCAGAGTGGCACAAATGTGCCACCTGGTCCCTTCCACAGAGACAAGGGAGTAGGTGAATGAGCTCTCAGGTTTAATCTGGGCCATGAGCTTCAATGGGAATCAACATTAATTAAAGAAGACTCATTCGTGTTTAGGATGAAGCACATGCTRGTTAATTTGCAGGATGAATCACTCCAGGGGCAGACTGGCATTTCCCCTTCTCTGTTGGCACGGGTGGAGACCACCTACATGTTTGTAACTTCCAGCTCCCTCCTGCTGTGTGATGGCACAAAAGGGCAGGTTTGTCACTCTCCAGGGACCAACCATATGAAACTGTTTTATTTGCTCAGTCATTTGCAGAGAGTGTGGGGACCAGAGCTGATTTGTGCCTGGGAAAGCCAGCTGGTATTGGATGGCTGCTTGAACAATTAGGAGAGTGCTGTTCCTGCTGTCTCCGGGGGAATAATCCATCAAAGACAGCAAACATCTTTTCACCCACCGCAAATGACCATCCTCACAGGCAAGGAGCTAGGAAAACTTTCCCAGGTCACYGCAAAAGAAGTCAGGGCCAGTGCGAGGAGCTACAACAAACCTCAAATACTGATTCTCCAGGGGAGCACAAGAGTGGAGGGGAGAGAAATCCAAACCTCAAAGGGCTTCTCCTTTGCCTTGTGATAGGTTAGGAAATGCTAACCTTGATTACAGAATTAGTCTAAAATCCCTGTGTTCAGAAACCTTTCAATTAGCAGTTYTCCAACTTTTCCAGTGGGATGCCACCTTTCAGCCTCAGACCTCAGCAAAGACAGTTCTGGGCCCGTTTTCCCCWTGCTCACTTCTGCCCCTTGGGCTCAGGTTTAATGTTATGCTCTCCATGCCGCTGCCATGGAAGGTTGGTCTCAACAGGGAGGAGAGAGAGGGAAGAGATGTGAACAGGAGCTGAATTCCCTGAGGTTGCTTCAGCCCTGGTGGGGCTCCATAAACCCCTCTCACACCTGTGAAGGGCAATGCCTAAGTGGGTAAGTTTGGTGTCCCTCCAGGAAAAAGAGCAGCTGGCAGCTGTGAGAGAAGCCCTGTGGAGAGCAAAGATTTGTCACTGTCTGCTGACAAAGTGGGGGAAAATAACTTACTAGGGCAGCTCTTTTCAGGTGGAGGGAAGTTTGAGGCATTTTGTCAGCTAGTGAAGGGAAATAGGCACATTTACAAAGCTTCAGCCTGAGGCTGCACTGTAAGGGACCCTAAAAAAGAAGGAGAGTGAGGATTGTGTTTGTTGTTTTGGTTTTGTCTGTTGTTGACTTTTTTTAATGGTCTTTTTTAATTACAAAATCTCTGATAAAAGTCACATGAACTCTTCCTTATCAGATTCACATGGATACCTGGGTGGATCTGAGGCAGGGGACCAGCACTTGGACTACAGCAAGTGGCTGTGATGGCTTTCAGAAGGTACYACAGCTGCTAAGGGAGCAAGCATTGAAGGTGCCTCAGGAGTGGAGCTGGGGCTGGGGCTAGGACAGCCAGGGCTGAACAGATAGCTCTTGGTGGAGGTGTCCTGTTTTAAGAAATATGCACTAAATTGCTTCCCTGGTGGCGGTAAAGGGGGCCATCCTGGGGTAGAACAACAGTCAGGACTGGTGGCCATCCTGGGGTAGAACAACAGTCAGGACTGGTGGAAACTGCAAGAAAAAGTGAGTGAGGTGTAGAGAGGCAGGCAGAGCAAAAAATTCATCTCGTAAAAGCAGGAGGACTAGGATTAAGAAGGCTGTCTGCTGTCTTCTGTCCGTCTTTCCCACTGCCTCACCCAGTACCCACCTGTTTTAGACCCTCAGCCTGAGCTTCCTAATATGGCAGGGCTCATTATCTGAGCACCGAGCCGAAATGTCACTGCTCTCCTGTAGAGAGTGAAGGGTAACACTGTTCAAATTTTTCCCCCTGCAGTGCTGGAACCCTCACCCCATCAGAGCCTTCCAGGAGGGCTTCAGGTGCAAGTTCAGGTCTATTCAGTGAACAAACTTTTCCCCTTCCTGCAGAGATTGAAGCTTAATGACTACAGCCTAAACACAGACTGGCCTAGAGCTGCTTTCCATGCTGCTGGCTTTGGCCAGGAGCACAACAGCTCTGTATTATTTATTGTATGTAAACTCTGTGGCCCCACTAGCCTGGCAGGGGAAAGAAAATAAAATCCAAGTGCAGACACAGCAGGGAAGCAAGGCCTGCTGATAGAACTGATAGAATTGAGCACAGGCAATGCATTTGAAGGTACTTCAGGGCTTACTTCTGATCCAGTGGATAGTTTGGAACAGAATACGTAATGTCCAGTGGCCTAACCTTGGCTTCTTATCAAGGAGAGATTGATTACTGTAGGAGTAATCAATCTAATTACCGTAGGTGGTGAGCCATGGGCATTTGAGAGTTCCCGCATGTTGGACTTCATGTCAACTTTCAGCCAGTTCTAATCAGAATCTGATTTAAGGTGCAAGATTTTTTTTTTAAGGCTGTTCCTGGTACRTCTCAAGTTTTATTTGACCTTTAAGTGTCCTTTTCCAAGTTACAYGTTCCTTTGGGCATTTTCCTACCAGCCCAAACACAAGAGGTCTCGCCAGCTGGACAAAAGTGTCAGGATATTTTCTAGATGCCTGACTTGCAGCCTCCCCTGTTTTGTAGTAAAGGCAACTTTCCCTTTTATGCTCTCTACAACAGATGGATAAATTAGGCTTGCTTTTGCCCATTTGCTGGCAACCACACTGCAAGATCTCAAGCACTTGATATTAACTGAATTATCAAACCAGATTCCTGTGCAGTGTAAACCAATATGCTAAGGAAGAGTGTGCCTAATAGTCAAGCATTTTCTAGATTACTCTTCCATTTACAAAAAGAAAGCAATTGCTAAAAAGAAAAAAAAACCCCAGATTTCATCTTGCTGTGCAAGATGTGCATTTCAACAGCTGCAGGTTTCTCAGAAGGCTTTTCAGAGTTAATCAGCAAAAGGGCAGGCAAAATCTGGGCCAGGAGGTTTTCCTGGCAGATTTTCAAAGTCCATTAATAACAGCTCAATTGGTGGCAGGGTGGGGGAGCAGACGAGATGTGGGGGTAAAGGCAGAAGCGCTGAGCTGCTGGAAGGAGTGCTGAGCTGCGCTGCACTGTGATGGCTGAGAAGAGTCCAGTTCCCAGGCTGGCAAGACCACAGCACCAATGCGTGGCACAAAGCACTGAGCAGCCACTGGAAAGGGACAGCGTTTCGTTGTACGCATTTCTGTTCCTCACCGTGGAACCGGGGCCTGTGACATGTGTCCAGCCCCAGRGATGGCAGCAGGGAGCTGCCCCAGGAGCCACTCTCTTGCCCAGGATTGCTGCCTCGTTTCCCTGGCTTCYCACTTCGAATTAGCATGGGCTGTGAGGCTTGTCTGCATCATTTGTATGTTCACTTGGCTGCCCCCTRGAGAAACAGACCTTGGCTTCTCTCACCACACCTGGCTGGGGGGTCAGTAGGTACCTGTGCCTGCTGGGGACAGCTGCTGAGTTGTACTTGGGAGAGGTAATCGTGACCTTTAACAGCACAGATATGTTTGGAAATGGCACGGAGAGAAGCTCCTCTGTATCCCTGTGTCCTGGCACGACAGGCGTGTGCTGGGACCAGCCCCCYTGCCTTGCCGCACCCACTCCCTTCAGTCGGCTGCCCTGGCTCACCAGCCACTCTCCTGCCAGGAGCCTGTCACACACAGTCATGWGGTCTGTGCTTCGCTCTTGCACTGCACTTTGTGTTCTCAGAGGAAAATGGGAAGACTTTTTGGTGCCAGAGTACACACGTGCACTCCRGATGTCACTCCAGCCTGACTTCTTTTCTCTTCCATGAGTCAGGAAGCCTTCCCTCTGTGGTTAGCAGGGTACCTAYGTGCCTGTGTTCCATCCTTCACTACCTCTCCTCTGCTCTGTGCTGTTGGCAGGGGCTAGGAGGATGTTTTCCTAATTTTGCAGCACCAAAGTACGAGGAGCAGATTGGCTAAGCCTGTTCTGAGCCTGCTTCCTTCCCTCACAGCGTATTTGGCACAGGGGATGAGGTGCTGGAAGCTTGGTCTCTTGCTGGACTAATGTTGGGGCCAGACCCTGGCATAAGGTTGGTGCTTGCTGCAGCTCCACAGCTGAGTCCGCAGGGTGGGCTCAGCCCCATGGCTCACACCGAGGCACAGCATGAGAGCAGGCAGAGTTCCACGAATCTGGTCCTGGGGATGTGTTTGTTAGGGTGAGAGCCCTCCTTTCCCACCCACACCACTGCCCCCAGGGCATATGGGCATAAACCAGCTGTACTGCAGCAGCTCAGGTGAGCAAGCAGAATTTTGAGGCACCCTGAGCTGGTCCCACATGGACAAAGTTGCTCTCAGGGGTAAGCTGAGCCTTTCAGCTGACAAGATGAGGAGCCTAGTGATATTAGTCTTCACCTGAAATACTTCAGCTGGATGTCTTGGATGGGATGAATCTGCACAGAGAGCCTTACACCAAGCATGTGTTCTCCAAAGCATCTTTCCCTGGCCACTTTTCCATGGTGGGTCCTCAAGCACCCTGCAAGTGCTTGGTTTGCCCTGCCCAGAGCATCCCTGTTCACAACATTTATCTGGCCCTGCAGCATTCACTCTGGCTGCTGTTTGAGAAGTGTGTCCTCCAGCTTGTACAAGCCCTCCCTGGGCATGGTACCAGTATTCCTGGTGGGCTAGCATGGAGACAGGGGGTAAAATGAGCACCAAATTGCACAGTACTATAGCTAAAGTGCACTTCACAAGGCTTGTAGGGGATGAATTTCCTAGAGAAATAATGTGTACCTCTCTGGACAGTGAGGAGTGAGCATCTGCAGATTTACAACCTGTAGCATCCCTAAACAGCAGCTGTGCATCCTGATGGACTAAGCAGGGAGTAGAGCAGGCTGCAGAAAAGTGTCCAGGCTCAGGTGATCTGAGACAGGGTGGAGGGTCTGGATGCCTGTTAGGGTATTTCTTTCATTCTTATGGTTGTCCAATGAACAAGAGAAATAAAATACATTTTTGTGGTTCCACAGTTAGTCTAGATGATATTATGTGTCATGCCTGTCAGATTCAGGCAGTTTGTTAAAATTAGAGATGATAGATTTACGGCCCAGAAGGGATTGCTACAGCATGCAGCAAACCAGACTTGCATCTCTCATCTCAGCATTTACTGGTCCTCTTCTACTCTTTCGGTGTTCTCCCCTCTAGGGACAAGGCTTTCAGGCACAGCTCTAACATAAACAAAGAGGAGCAGGAGCCCCAAGGCTACTGTTTTGTGCAGACTTGGCCACTGTGACAACAACAATCCCTGGGGCTGTTCCCTTCTGGCCCAGAGAGCTGCCTCAGCACCTTCCCTTCTCTCCATGTCTGTGGCTCAGGACAGGAAAACAAATATTTGAAGGTTTGAGAGGAAAATTAGGACAGAGAGAGAGATCTTCACTGTTCTATCAAAGAAGATAATGGCTCACAACTCTGACCTCTAGCACCAAGGATTTTTCTAGAGTGTCAAACTAGGATCAGAACATCATYCCTATAGCCCATTTCTAGCATACTTTATTCCTTCTTGAACAGAACTTGGTTTTCCTCACTTCCCCTGGCCAAATGTGTATCTTGCTATCTCATCTCCCATTGCAACAGCCCTTTCCAGGCTTTTCTGCTTTACTTTGCACTCAAATTGCTGTTAGTTTGTAATTGCAGTCCTAGCACTTGACATGGCTCTTGTCCAGGGTGAAATGAGGTCTCAGGCAGTAGCTGTGGTGTTCAAAGTGGACATGCTGTCACGTAAGTGTAGCTCCTTTCCAGGCTACACAGCCCCCAATTACTGTGTCTACTTTTTTTTTAAGCAACGTTTCTACCATAATTCCATGGGKTAAGAAACTGATTAAAATGTACCAAACGGTATCATCTTTAGTGCTTTGAAAAATCCCTGCAGTTGGTGGGTGGCTGTGGGGGAGGGAGTGATTGATGCAAAATGTCCCCTCTCCCCAAGAGATCTTTCTCCCCCACACCCATAATCCTACTACTTCGTACTTATATAATGCTGCCATCTCCTATAGCACATATGCAATTGATTTGTCACCAGGAGGATGCTCAGCCAGGAGCTGRAGCAAGGGACAGAGAGTTGGGGGGTTCCTGACTTTTGTCACGGGCATGCAGTGGGTTCTTGGCTTCAGTTTCCCTCTCTGCAAAGGAGATCCTATTGATTTTTGCCCTGCTCAGCTGATGTGAGATGAAGTATATGTTGACAGAAATGTTTTGAGATCCTTTGATGGAATGTGTTAATTTATTAATGGAATCTTCTCTCATCATCACATTTCTTTCAATTAACTAACGAAAGTCCTCTGTGAGGGTTTAATGTGCTGTTCAGCAAGCAAAACAAACCCCCTGACCCACAGACAGCTCTCCTGGCTGTGRGGAGAGAGGCAATGCTGGAGTCCTAAAGAGTGGCAGGAGTGGAGCTCTGCTGGTGCTGCACACTGCCAGGCTGCACTGGGGCTCGGTAGCCCGCAGCACGTGGGATGGGCTGGGAAAGGGTATTTTTAGAAGGAATTAGGCAATATGGACAAAACGAGTCTCAGCCGAGGGGAAACACTGAGGGATGCTTAATGTGTACGTGCGTGAKGCATGTGTGTTATTTTAGGAGAAAGCTCATCTGCCTGTCCCCTAAAGCACGTGCTCTTAAGCTCTGTCAGCCCCCATCTGAATTGGGAGAGTTTTATTCAGTCCCAAACACCACAGATGTGCCCGTACTCTGGGCTCAAGGGAGCTAAGGGAGCTGGTCAGCCCAAACACGTTCATGAAAAGTTTTGCATCTATGTCACAGCAGTGGGAGCGTTAAATTCCTGGCACCACTGCCATGTGTCTGGGATATGACCAGATAAGGAAAGGCTGCTACCCTGCCAGAGTCTGGAAGGGGCAGTAGGGGAGGGAGAGAGTGTGAGCAGTCACTGTGCAACAAGTCAGGAATGGGGAGGCAGAGTTAATTTTTGCCTGCTGTACAGTTTTAATATTTAAATCTTTGTATTTTTGTACGTTAAATCTGGAGAAGCAGTCCTTGAGGCAGGAGCAGGGGTTTTTTGTGTTCCTGCAGCGCTCAGGTCAGGCAGCTGCTGTATTTAACTAGTAGCAACAAGTATCATTAGGTTTAACTGGTGATCAGTATGTCATTTCAACTAATGGGAGTTTACCAGCCAAGAGTGTATTGGATTTATTGGCAACAACGCAAGGAATAGGAATATTTCAAGAACCCTTATAATAAGCAGACACTGCTGCTAGGCCAGGCCTATCTTCATGGTGTAGAAGAGGGATGTGCCTACCACACTGGAGCTCAGTGTTTGCATAGGGTCAGAGGGGAGCCTTTGGTCCCTGGCTCCCAAACCCCTTCTGCTACTGCTCAGCAAACTCACTTGTAAGCTTGCTGACTTCCTCCTTGAATTATTAGGGTTTCTGACTTTGAAATACATGCTGTTTGTCTGCCCTGTGAAGTTGAGCCCATCACCGTTAGACACACGCTGTCTCTACATCTTTGGCCAGCTTTTTAGCAGAAATTCCTCCCCAGCAAGGCTCCCTGCTTTGTCAGAGCCACTCCTCCTCCAGTCCTGCACACGAGGCATGCACTGCATGTGGTCCTCATGGTGGGATGTCTGGGAGGGCATCAGGAGCAGCTACAGCTGGTCACAGCCACAGCACTGAGAACGCATCCTTTTCTCGAAAAGTTCCAACACGCAGKTCCAGTGAGTGGTGTGCAGCAGTGTGCCACATCATCACATCCAGACTGAGCTGCAGTGAGTCTGGTTTCTTTATGTCTTTAGGTTCATCAACAGCAGCCTTTTTAATTCCTTTCCCTCATCCCCTACAGAACCTTGGATCTGGTCTTTATTTATAAGACAGTCTCTCTTAAAATGGCTCCTTTTTGTTGCCTAAAACACGAGCACTCRGCTGGAACTTGCACTGGATAGAAGGTAAGGAATTCCTTTCTTGGTTAATGTAGCATTCTAAAGTTTCTTTCTTTTCCCCTAAAGCTTTACTCTCTAGTTAGATTTTGGGTTGTGATGATACCAAATTTACAGATACACCTGGCAGAAACAGTGAAAACAAGAAAACACCAGATTGGGGGATAAAACTAAAAGTGTAGCATGAAAAAAAAAGGTTTTAAAAAAGGATTTAAAAAAGAAAGAATTATAGTTCAATTATTGTTCCTTATTGGTCTTCTGGAGCTTTTGCTCTTTGCTAGGTCCCACTAAGCACTTTCCATGTATCTTTGGGAACTAGCACAAGATGGGGGAAACAACTCCCAGCCCTTGCTTCATGCAGAGAATCCAGAGTCAGTTACACCTTRCTGCCTACTATCCTGTGCTTCTGAGAGGCAGCAAAACAAAATTAGATCTAATTAGCGGTGTCTGGGCCTGGTATGTTTTGTGTCTCTTTGGCCAGCAAATTGGAACAGTCAAGGATGGCTTAGGAGTAACTTCAGAAACAGGATTCAGTACTAAAACACAGCACTTTCACTTTCTGCACAGTTCCATCATCCTGAGTAGCAGAAACCAGCTTTTTCAAAGGCTTCCTGCTAACGTTGAATGATTGAAAATCACATCCTCCTAACATTTCTAACCTCCTATCCCAAAAATACAGTGACCTTTTGATTTTAGATTAGAAATGGAGGTATTGTTTAGAGAATTAACAGTCTTACCCTCTAAAATCAAAAAACTTTCACATATTTATTAAACTTTATTATAACCAAAATGTTTCCCCCCAAAATGGCAGTCATTGGTTTGTCACAGTCTTTTTCCCTTTCCAGTGGAGAACACCCAGCCCAGAGAGATCACTGGCTAGCTGGACTTCTCAGCATGTGGGACTTRCTGCTCTTCTTCGTTAGCAGATGTCAACAAGCCATCAGCCTGTCATTTTTGTGGCTTTAGATCCCCAGGCTTGCACACCAAAGGAACCAGAAGGTTCCCACCTAACAAGAAGTAACATTTTGTTCACTGGAACCCAGTGTTAGAACCGTGGAGTGGTTTGGGTCGGAAGGGACCTTGAAGATCATCTCGTTCCGACCCCCTGCCACAGGCAGGGACACCTCCCACTACACCAGGGTTGCTCAGTGCTCCATCCAACGTGGCCTAATAGCCAGAGACCCGTCCTGAAATCGGAAAATACGCAGAGCTGCAAAGAAGAAATCMCAGGCACGAGGTCGGTGGTTGCCACTGCAGTCACACGTTCAGAGCTTGTAGCTCACCTGCGCCTGGGCCGTGGGGCCCACGAGCCGCGTCACGTGTTGGAGGAAATCCCGAGCGGGGACGAGGCAGCGGCACGTCTGCTGAAGTCATGCTAAAGCAGTATTTTTAACGTGGCTTGAGAGAACTGCCAGCTCCTCTGCTGCTGAAAATGGGGCTGTTTTTAGCGGTTAGCTGTATTCAAGTGTTCCTCTCACGATTTGCATTTGCGCAAGGCAGTAAATGGTTTAGTAGAGTACCAGAAAGGATCAGATATTCCCCTAGATAAAAGCAGTGTGAAAAATGTTAACGCAGGTGGAAATCTTCACACTTCGCAGTAGCAATGGCCCCGAGGCAGGGTTGGGAAGGGATATAACCTTGGGGCTTCCTGTTAACATTTGTGTGCCCCCATTCAGAGAAAAACTTCATCTATGTGGCCTGGTTCTTTGCATTACTATAGCTTCTTTCAGCTCACAAGCTCAGACCTTTCCCTGAATAACAGGGAGGTGGACAAGATAATCAGTAGGTGAGTGGGATCTGTTCCCATCTGGCAAGCTCTTGCTGTTGAAGGTAGTCCTCGATAAAATCCATTTGAGTTTCCTGGCATGTGGCAGTCTGTGCCTTCCTATAAACTGTATTGTGTTGTTAATAATAACCATAATAATGGTTAATAATAATGTTTCTTAAACAGGTCTTGCATCAGCCATCAGGCTGCCATGGGGTGGCAGGAGATGGCTGTGATCAGRAGATTACATGGACTGCCATGGAATAAGAACACTGCTTCAGACGGCTGTGATTCCGCAAGTACTGGAATTGCTTTTGCGCACAGCATATGCTCGCACTTTAGGTCTGCAGTCGAGGAGTTTAAGCAGAGACACAAAATTAAACAAGTGTTCAACAGRTTTGTTATAATTTTAAGCCCTCTGTTTGTTTCAGAGGGCCTGGCATTCAGTATTGCAAAGCAAGTTTAATGACTCTTGCTTGATCTGTAAAGCTGGGGAATTATTCAGCTGGGGAAAAATGCAAAACATTGATTGCATGCAATTGGCAGATTTCCCTGACCTCTGGACAGGAGCAGGCCACAGGCTTGCCAGATTCAGTGTTTCTGTGAGTGGAGCAGGAGAATGCTGGAAGTAGTGGGTGCTGGAGGCAACTCTCCCATCACTCAGAGCCCTTCAGGAAGGACTGGGTGGGAAAAGCTCTTTTCAGTCATAAAATCACCTGTGCAATAGGACATCAGAGCTACACCAAGACAAATCCTTTCTTCTGTGTGGCAGGGAAGGGAGGCATAGGCTGCCTTTTATTTCTCTTGAAGAGAATCTCTGTGAGTCAAGATTTCCTTTGCAAGCCAATATGGAAACTTTAATGCTTGACATTAAATATTCTTTTTAAAGCCGTACTGAACAGAAAAAAAAGTCAATTAGAGCCTCTTGCAAAGGAAATAAAAAAATATATTCGTTAAAGTAGTGACATTTCCTTTTGATAGAAAGCTGGTGTTTCCAAGAGTCTGAGATAAAGGCTAATAGGCAGGCTAATCAAAGAACACAGGAACAAGCCCTTATGCAATACCTCTCCCGTCTGTTCAGTACAAATCCATTTGATCTTTACCATTAAGCAATGGAATTTAGCTTCATACCACAAAAAAAGAATCTCTTGGAGTACATGAGAAGAATTGCATCGAGGCCACAAGCTTTCTGTCTGGGCTCATAGGCACTTTTCTCCACAATTAAGTTGTGTTGAGATGTGGAGCTTGTCTTGACCTACTGTAAAACTAGTCACTAGCCATAAATATAGGTCTCAGATCTTGAGGAGATGTCAGAACTTAAGGAGGCACTAGAGCCTGAGCCYCAAACTCAAATTTGTCTCTAGGATGTGGGGAAAGTGCTATTCTGCAGCCCAGCTCTGGATCTTGCATTGTCCTTCACAATTCTCCTTCTCTTTTCTCTGTGTTTCTATTCTGTTCCTTTTCTACCTTCCTCCTAGTTATCCTTTTTCTTATCTGCTGTTTTTCTGTAGCATCATACTCTTCCACTATTTCATATTGCCAAACTAAAACACCTATTTCTAAAAGTCAGAGGTGACCATTTCTTACTCCAAAAAGCACTGCATCTAACGTAAGAGGCATGCTGTATTAGAACTCAGTTTTGTGGACAGGATTCACTAGATGGAGAAGTAGGATCTCTTGTTTTGGTGCCACCAGTGGTGCTTTGATTACGCACAGACCACCACAGGCATCCATAGGTAGAGCATCAGGGGCAGGGGTCTGGCTCAAAAGGGCAGAAACACACTTTCTCCAAATGTGGGGATTTCATTGTAGGTTCTTGAAAGCTTAGAGTTCTGCTGCTTGCAAAGCAAGATGAAGAAGTGGCCTTCAATGGGCTTTCCTCCTCACCCAAGAATGAGATGTCCAAACAAGCCTTTGGAAACCTCTGGAATTGTGTCAGGCAGTCCAGTTCCTTCAGTGGAAAAAAAATACCCAGTGGAATTTTTTTTTCTAATCTTCTTAGAGGACACACTAATTGGCCTCAATCAAGAGTAAAGAATCTGATGTTTCATCCTCTGGCACTGCATGTTCCTTGTTTGAAAGGGGACGAGCTGGTGTTTGTGTCTTTCCCTGTGAAGAAGGAAAGCTAGAGCGGGATTTGAAGCCYGGTGTGAAAGTAGGTTCTGCTGAGAAAGTCACTGGAAGTCAGAAAGCCATCCACAAGGGCTGAGGGTCCACCAGGGAGGGAACTGAAGGGAAATGGTTGCAATTTCAGCCTCTCTTCACAAAGCCACCATGCCACCTCTCTGCCTGTGCTTTCTGCTTTTAGCTATAAAGAGGGAGGGGGTGAAGCACTTTGCACAAATCTTTGTCAGACTCCACCACAATGTGCATTCTGAGCTTGAAAATCGAGGCATCCACCCCTGCTTGCATTCACTGAACTTGCTGGACATTTTGCCATGTACATTAGTGTGAAGAGGATCTCATACTGGTTCTCTTTCTTAAAAACTGATATTGCAAAATGATGGACAGCCTCAAATTCCATTAAGCTCAATGCATGTGCTCAGCTACGGGCAGGATTTGGTCTCTAGGCTTATATGTAGTTTATGTCTCTTTCTCCTTGGTGGCATTTCAAATGCCATATTACCTCATCAGTTCTTCACCAGGAGCACAAGAATTACTGCTCTATTAAAGAAAATGTGGAAATTACTACTTTTTTCCCATGTGCTGCTAACAGGCTTCATAACAGAGTCACAGGCTGGGGTGAATGGAAAGGGACCACTGCTGGCCTCTGCTCCAATCTAGTCCATGAACAGCAGGATGCTCAGGGCCTCATTCAGCTGAATTTTGAATTATCTCCAGGGATGGAGATCCCACAGCCTCCCTGGACACCCGTTCCTTGCTTCATCACGCTCAGGAWAATCCTTTTTTCCTCCTATCAGAACCACAACCTCTTTTCTGTTTCAAATCTGTTGCCTTTCATCCTTCTGCTGTACACCTCTCCAAAGGGTCTGGCTCCATCTTCTGTGAACACTCCTAATTAACAGAGTTTGTGTCACATAAGAAAAAAGAGATGGGCAGAGTTGCAGAATGCATATCCAGACTGAGACTTCAGATGTTTCGACTCCAGGGGAGGTAGTCTGAGCTACTGGCTTAGATGATTGTTTCACTGAGGAACAAAAATGTACAAAAATCATGTTTGATCTGAGAATCAAACATTGCTCAGAGCCTTGCACAGATCAAGGAATTCAGACCAGATTTGTCACTAGGAAGAGCCAAAGGGAAACTCCTCTCCAAACAAGTTTCCAAATCAATTGTCCAATTTTCTTTTGAAAGAGCCTGAAAGTGCCCCAACTTTGGGCTGGTCATGTCTGAGATGGCCCTTTGTCCTTCCAGGTGGATTTGATATGTGATGTTAAGTGCTGATCCCCTCAGGAATGCAGATCCCCTTTAAAACTGGCAGGTGGGATGAGTCAAAGYCAAAGCCAGAGTCAGAGGCTGCAATTCTGTCACCGTGCTCAGACTTCAAGGGCAGCTCTGAATCTGGCTGCCTGCATTGGTCACCTGATGGCAGTGGCAGCAATGTGGGATCATGAGAGTAACACCTGTGAAACAGGAAACCTTAAGGAACTGTAAGTAAGAGGTCTCTTGGGGACTGTGCTCTCAAGTATCTGAAGAGCTGTAGGAAGTCTCTTCTGCTGAAGCTCACACGTTTGGGTGCTTAGAGCCACCTTGATAGATAGTGTGTAATGCACAGTTAGGAAGGAAATATGTGTTGGGTGCCAGGTTTCAGGACCCAGCAGATGTGTTAAGTGTGTGTTTGACTCTAGACAGGCATAGAAGACATGAGCACTTGAGTGAGTTTGGAATCATTGCTACATCAGGAGTAGGGTGTGCCTGTTTCAGCAGCTGGGCCAGGAAGCTCTGACCTCTGAGGCGTCAGGAGGCCAAAAATAGAGATGCAGTGTGAAAGCTACATCATATGAAAGCTGGCAGAAACCAAAGTGCTGCTATACATTTATTTTAACTTTTTTTCTTCTTTACTTTGTCCTGAGAAGCATACAGTGTCATACCCTGGCCTATTTTGATTCCTGGGGATGTGAATAGAAATATGACTCACGACAACTAATTAAGACTAGTTGCAGAACGATTAAGCTAAACATTATTTTCCTTTGGGAGAACCACGAGTGTTTCATGCCTTAGATAATTGATTTCCATATGCTTTCTCTTGGCTAGGAAATGCAAGTTCCCTGCTACACATTCCCTGCTGGTTTTGGTCACTGAATTCTTGATGTTTGAAAAGGAGATAATGAAAGTTACCATATCCCATTTATTCCAGGAGACTCTCAGTTCAGTGGGGAGTCTGAGCATTTCTTGCCATCAGCAGTAACAATAATGGGTCTCAATGAGCAGCCACTGAGATAGGCATGCACAGGACAACAAATTAGCAACTGCACATGCAGCCTTGGAAGAAGGAAGACCACAGGACTCCAGGATCTCTCCCAGAGGTCATTGATTTGTCGGTCCTTTAACGAAATGGATGCTTACTGGTCCCTGCAGTTAGCTGACACTGTAAAGGAGGATGAAGCTTTCCAAAAGAGGTTTGTGAAATGTGACTGAAGACCGTGGGATCAGCAGAGGAGACGTGACCCAAGGAGGCTGAGAATAGCAACGAGGCCTCTGCCAAAGCTGACCCTGAGGCAGGTGGGAATAACTCCCTCATTCCAACAGAGCAAAAGCAGGGATGAGGCAAAGTACGTGTAGACAAGGCCTGGTGAGCAAACTTGGAGCCTTCTGCTTTGAGAAATGCCAAAGGTGGTTTCTGTGCAGCAGCAGCCGCTGCCAGCATGTCAAGGCAGGCAAGAGCTGCTTGTCCTCTGCATCACCCTCTACAGCCCTGGACCGTAGCCAGCAGGGAAGTCAGGGACATGTAAGCTCCCCGTAGGTAACTGAAAGTTGATTGTATCTAAAATTATCTGCCAGCAGCTGAAGGTGTGCCAAGCCGTCCCCAAGCAGGTCCCTGGTCTCAGGTGTCTCACAGGTGGGATGTTCCACCTCCCAGCACTGATGGCACAGCAGCTCTGGCTGCCTGCAACCTCGGCAAAGAGGTGCATCCCCTCCTACCCCCGCCCAAGAGGTCAGTGTGCCCAGAAATGAGATGTATTAGTGGCAATACTGGCCTTGTAGTGCCCTCGTGCAGTTTTTCTCTGGGTGAAGAGAGGACTCCGGTTTCCAGCACTGCTAATCCTCTGTAAAGTTCACTTGGTAGCTGGAGAGGTTGCTGCAGCTTTGCTGGAAACAAACATCTTCCTCTGAAGTGTGTTGCCTTTGGCTGGGCTGATGTGTTTATCAAGCAGTCACTTTCGTCATTGCTTGCTTTATTTTATGCCACATATTATCAGTGCCCTGTGTGCTTTGGCTCTGTGGTGTCCTTTATGTATAGTTTGTCCACAAACAGTGCAAATGAAGTTAACCTGATTGTAGCTGGTTTGCTCTAATTAGAGCAACACTGCAGTGTGGGTCCTCAGTGTTGACATTGTTCTCCAGGATCAGGAGAGCAGACAACAAGAGGATTCCTGGGTTCTGCTGCCAGCCGTCCCTCTCTGTGCCATCCATTGTGTAAGCAGGATCCTTAGAATTAGAAACCTTAATAAATGCAAGCCCCCTGGATTAGGCATTGAATATTTTACATCATTGTATTTGTGAATACATCAGATGCCCTTGAAAAGTGTATTTTTATTAAGACAAAGAAACCAATTATCTTTTAATCAGGATATCCCCTAACAGTTACTTAGTCTACAAAGGAAGACTAAGATTCCCTATCAAGAATACACAATTTAAAAGAAGACTGCCAAGATAAAATCCACACTTAGAGATATTTATTGTCATTAAGTTGTGTGATTGTAATAGTCAGAGCTGAAAAATACTTCAGAAAGCAAACTTTATTAGATAAATGGCCAGTGCTCCTCATTATGGCATTTACAAGCAGTTCAGAGTTTCCTGAGAGCAGCAGATTACAAAGGAGCTACACTGACTTTTTAGCAAGTTATGACCCAGGCAGAAGTATTTAGCTCTTCTAAATAGTGTACCCATTCCTGAGCTCTTAGCTAAACCGAAGGCTCTACAGGCAAGATCTTGCAGATTTTTGGCAACTGAGGAAAAAGGGCATTCAGAGTTTCTGGGACCAGACACGTTTCTGTCTGAAAGCACAGTGAGAATGAGAGAGAGCCTGTAAGGAGAGTGATGAGGGCAGGTCTGTCCAGGGTAACAGGAAACCTCCTCATCAAGAGCAAGGGAGATGAATTACGGCCTAGTGTAGCCTCCACTGTCACCACTCATTTGTGGCACCTAATGAATTGCTGGAATCAGTCACATAATGGATGCTCAAAGACCAGAAAAAACATCCTGCCGCTCACCTGGGGAGAACGGCAGAGCACCTGAACAAATGCACCAGGCCTTTGCCTGACAAGAGGACCCACTGTGGGTAAAAGCAAAGCAAAGGCTGGCTTCAGCTGGGCTGGGAAAGCAAGGTCTCAGCTGTCTGTGTCCATCAAAATCAGGTGGGATTTAGATTTTGGATAAATTATGGGGACTAGCTGAGTCAGTAATTTGATGTATTTCAATTCCCTGTGCAGTCTCACTGCTCTTGAACAGAATGCTGTAAGAAATCCCCATTTCAAAGGTGGGGCTCTTCTGTTTTGCTTCATTTTCAAGGACCCAAACTGGGAGCCATATGCAGACTCTCCAGATGGTATTTTGTGCTGCCCAATATGTATTTTGGCAGCTGTTCTGGGCCAGAGGATACCCARACTGCTGGCACAGGTAGGGCAGGTATCTGCCCCCCTAGGAGTGCAGTCAGCTGCCCTGGGGTGCCGTAGTCAGAGATCACAGCTTGGCTTCRAGCCTGTGTGGAGACAACATGTATTTGGGATTAGAGCTTCAGATGGGGAAGCTGCCATCCTTAATTAAACTCCTCCATAAGGCTATAGCTCGGGATTGGCACGCGCAGATCTCTGAGCGCAAACTTTCCAACTCTCTCTCCTGGTTTCTGCTCTTGAAAGTTTTCAGTGCTGCAGCTGGTGCTTCCTTCCTTTGGCAGCAGAGCTTTTTACAAGTGGCATCCACACAAGCAGGATTCCTAACAGCCCCACTGCACCACAAAGGGAAAAGATGGTGCTTGGGAACTCGGGGGGGGGGTACAAGCTTATGGGTAGCATCCACACAAAAAAGGTAGTTAGGTAGCCTCAGAAGGAGTTTGCCATCATTCTTCATGAACTCTGCCCAAGGCTGACTGAATGGCTGTGGGATTAGCTCAGGATTTGGGAGATTCTGCCTTTTCCTTGGGTGTAATTTGTTATTTTTGTTGGCAGGTAGCAGAAATCAAGAATGGACCACAGCTGCCTGTTCAGCAAGTGGTCACCTGTCTCCAACTCACTGGGCTGAGCATTTCAAAGGAAGGACCCATGGTGAGACTGAGGATCATCTCTTCCCCATGTTATGTCTCCTCRTGGTCATCATAAATTAGGTATGGGCTCAATCTCCAAAGCTCACTGTTTTATGTCCCTTTTAACATTTGCAGTTAGGAGAACTCTAAACAATTCCTTTCAGCATTACTTTGCCACACCATCTGCCTTTGGCTGTAGGCTCTGGCTTAATTAACCTGCCATGAGAACAAATTTCCTTTCACCCTTTTTTAATTTCCCACTCTCTAATTTCATCACAGTCATTTGTGTCTCGGTTGCCACATGGGGGCAGTTAAACAGGGATAACGGCCTAGTCTTTCCTATATGGGGAAAATGTCAGAGTGAATAACCTCAGAGCCTGGCAAAGACCAGGTACTAACTATGGCGAGTACTGTGGCTGCACTCCGTTCTGCCACTGGCTTTGGAATGTGATCTTCCCCAGCCTCGGGATGTGTAAGTCACACTACAGAATTTACTGAGAGAAAGCTACTCAGTCACGTTCCTGGGCAGTCTGAAATGCTGTTTTTCCTCTATCAACCCCTCCTTCCTTGCCTCTTCCTGCATCTATTTTCCTGGGCATCTGGAAAGCCAAAAACCCAGGTTTACTTAAGGGAGCTYTCTAAAGAACAGAGGGACCATCAGAGCTGCTTCACACAGAGCTCTATGCTGGTCTGTAATGCAAAATCGTTTAGGAAGACTGAAAAGGAGGCCAGCCCTGGGCACCAAAACTTCACCTCTGCCCTGCAGGAATGCTCTAAATTCAGCTAAAGAGATTGCATATGTTAATTATCATCCAGGAGAGAGGAGGCACGGGAAGTGGCTATTGAACTACTCAAAGCATTTTTTAGAACCCCCAGACAGGACGATAAGCCCTCTGATTCATTCCACGGAAAGAAAAGACAATATGACGCTCAGTTGGATGTGGGGTGCCAGATCTCACATCCCTTTCCCACTGGTGTAGTCTCACTGATGTCAGTGGGATGATCACTTCCATAAGCAAGAAGGCGCAGCCGAGCCACAGCAGTTGTTGCCTGTAGCCTGTTGCCTGGATGCAAACAGGGTCATCCCAGCCACACTGAGTACATGCAGTGGCATGAAAAAAGTGGGTCATCAATATAGACAGGATAACCTAGSACTGAAAGGGGTTTTGTTACAAAACTCTCAAGCTGTCTGATATTAAAGGCCAAATAATACAAAGTCTCCTTGCAGCAACAAATCTAGGCTTAAGCAAGAACAGTTCTGACTCCCCTACAGGCTGTGAGTGATCATGTTCCCTATATATGTCCAACATTTTCTCACCCTTTAAGAGATGCTTAGCAGGGTGGAAGTCTTGTAGGGAGACATCTCAAGCATGTGTCAGAAATGGAGCCCAAAGCAACATAGTCTGGAAGATTTAGTGCGCAGGGTACTGTCAGCACAATCTGAGGGGAAGCATTTGGTCCTGTGACACTGAAGAGATGTTTTATATCTTCTTGGTACCAGGAGTTTGACCTACTTCCCTCTGCCTTTCAGAGGAATCTAATGCAAAATGGCCCAGAAAAGAAAATGTAATTCTTTGTGGTGCCCTGAAGTCACAAACCAGGCATCTGAATTGAGTTTCACATCCTGAGACACTCAAATCTATCAGAACTGAGGTTTCTTGGGCCGTTCTTTTCTTCTTTACTCTTTTTTGTGGGGTTTGCCTCTGGAGATCAGAAATTGCTGGGGCATCCTAGAGGTGAGATTGCAGAAACAGAGGCCTTAAGAAAAATACCAAATATCCTGACATTTATGATGAAGCCTGCAAATCAGACCCTTTGATTTTACTCCCTTCCTCACCTGCACTCCTGGCTGCAGCATAGCAAGCTATGGGAGCCCATGGGCATGTGTTTTCCTGTGTTGGTTTTCCTGGAAATCATAACATTGTAAGCACCAGCAGCCAGTTTGGCATCTCAGTGTCTGTATATGGAGATAAACAAAATATCTCTAAGGATAGCCATGAGTTCTGCTCTGGTAACAGAGAGAAAAACCAARCCAGTGGTCCCACATGTTGGTGCAGCACTTGTCATCCAACAGGATCCCAAAAGTCAGCAGTCCACTGAAACGGGAATATTGTCAGAAAGGGATGTAGACAGCCTGTGTGGGATCATAAAAATCTTTCCCTCTTTAAGTGCCCTTGCTCCTGCTGCATGCAGGCTCTGGTAAAACCTAGCAGCCAAACACAGGGGCTCTTGAAATACTGGATTTACTTAAAGGGATGGTTCCCCAGGAAAGTGGCCTTGCAGATGCCACTTCTCTCAGGTGCTGCCAAAGCATTCCCTGTTTTGTAACAAAACTTGGTATCCTCAAAGTGTTAGCACTGCCTCACTGGTCCCCCGCTGCCCTGGGAGAGGGGAAAGGATGTGGTGTGATTCACATGTCACACTTGGGAAGACAGAGCAAGGCAGCTCTGTTGAGATCCATAGATTTATGAAAGAGACTAATGTGATTTAGCAACTCTTGATACCACAACTCAGGATGACACCTTGCCTACAGAGGAAATTACATTGCAATAAGAAGAATCATAACAATGTAATTCCTTCTGTGTAGACATTCCTGTTTCAAAGCAAGACACTGGTTATAGCCATACAAACTCCTGTGGAATTCTCAAATTAAGGCTGCAAATGTAAAGTGCCCAGAACTTTGAGCCTGATCCTTTCAAGCAGTGTCCGAGCTCATTTGTACAGAATAACCACCTGCACCTTTCAACAAAGAAAATCCACTAAACCCCCATTCTGAACAGTATTAATGTAGTATGCATTCACAACTAAACAAAAAAGGTTAAGCTTGGAACAGCCGTTTGTTACTGTCACTTTCTTTGCTTGTTTTCATGTTTCCATGCCTGTGAATGTCTGCGTATGGCTCTTCATGACGTCTTACAGATCCCCTGCCAGTCTCCAGGCTGCMGGTTGTGGAGCAGCGCTTTGGTGTTTGGACAGGGCTGCCTTTCCTAGGAGTGAAAATGGCCCCGGCCGGAGGAAACGCTAACAAGCAGCCGTTTCTCTTTTGCTCAAACACTAGAAATAAATAACATATAAACAAAAGAGTTTTTTCAGAGAAACTGGACAAATTCTTGGAAGAAAAATTCCCCCCAGGATGATGGCATGCAGGAAATCCCTGAGCCACAAATCTCGGGAGGCTGGGAAATATTTGGGAGATCAAGTAGTGCTTGTTTGGCCTTTTTTATGTCAACTCCTGGCAGAGGCAGGATCAGGGTTAAACAGGCCATTGACTTGACTCAGGATGACTCTTGCGAGTCAACCCTTAATTGTTTGTAATTTGCTTTCCTCTCGGACGTCCTTGGATGGAGCAGGATGGCAGCAGTTTGGTTGAAATGGGTGAATGCCACTCCACACCTCTCTGCTGGTTGCCTCCCGACCAAGCAAAGCCCCTGGAAAACATGCCAGGTAGTGTGTGGGGCAACCAACTCCAACTCCCGGTCAGGCCATCCCGATGAACTCTCCTGGGGCTGCCACTTTTCCCCAGGGTGGGATCAAATGTGCTGATCTGCCTCTGAACCACCGTTTGGGTCAAGAGCTCCTGGMAGAAGCAATTAGCAAGAGCAAAGGTTCCGCTGTATGGAGCACCTGGGTGYCCGAATGTGTGTTCGCAGCACCATCTAGTGCTTCACAAGGATTTCTTTTCCTCCTTCCCCAAATCCGCAGTGATGTACYCAGGACCCATCCCTTCCTCCCGGGTACAGCGCTATCCGCAGGCTGTTGCGGGGCTCGCTGCGAAGGCAAATGCTGCGCTGGTGCAYAGCAGACGTGTGACAGCCTCCGGGAGATGGGCAGCACAAGATTAGAGGCGCGTCAGCATCTCAGGTTTGCTGAGAGGCCGGTGTGCAGCTCTGAGTGACACCTGCGGGCTGCCTCAGGCCCACCCGGGGCTGCACATCCTGCCTTAGTTGAACCCTGTTTTCAGAATTTCTATAAAATTAATGACAAGTACTTGGCAAGGGTTTGGAGTAACTTCAGTGCTCTCTTCTTCCTTTGTCCACTGAAGCTGCAGAGCCAATGCCCTCCGCTGAGACTAGAGGATAATTACCTCCTGTGAGGGAGAAAAATATGCGGATTTAATTTATCGAATCGCTCTTCTTTGATTTTGTCAGCAGCCCCACTGTTATTCCCAGGGGCTGGAGGAAACAGAATTACAGAATCACAGAAKTGTGAGGTGTGGAACAGACCTCTGGAGATCATCCAGTCCAACSCCCCTGCTAAGGCAGAGTCACCTGGAGCAGGTGACACARGAACRTGTCCGGGTGGGGTTTAAATGTCTCCAGGGARGGAGACTCCCTGACATCCCTGGGCAGCTGTTCCAGTGCTCTGCCACCCTCACGTAAAGAAGTTCTCCCTCAYGTTAGGGTGGAACTTCTTGTGTTTYAGTTTATGGCCATTGCTCCTTGTCCTGTCGCTGGGCACCACCGGAACGCCTGCGTGAGAGTGGCATCACGCGGCCAGTATTTGTCTGCGGGAGAGCTGCTGAGCTCGGGTTCTGTCAAGACCGGGAGCGTGCTCTGTGCGGGGTGCGGGACAGAGATGCGGAGGGTCGCGGCGGAACCCAAACCCGCGTCCCGACGGGGGCAGCGCGGCCCCGCACCACGTGACGCRCCGCCGCGCCCGCCTCCCATTGATAGACTGTAGGAACTGCCAGGCGCGCCCAATCGATGCCCGAGCGGCAGATCCGGCCGGCCGCCGAGGCGGGGGTGTGCGCTCGGCGCTCGGCTGGCGCGGCCGCGGGCGGGGGCGCGGCGGGCGCGCGGCGCGGGGCGGGGGCGCGGCGGCGGGAGCGGCGGCGATGGCGGAGCCGGCGGAGAAGCTGTTCCGGGCCGAGTACGCCAAGAGCGGCCGCGCCTCCTGCAAGAAATGCGGCGAGAGCATCGCCAAGGACTCGCTGCGCCTGGCGCTCATGGTGCAGGTACCGCGTGGCGGGGCCGCCGCGGGCGGGGGGCGGGCTGGGCTGACCGCTCCGCTGCGCTCGGCACCGCCGGCGGCGGGGCCAGCCCGGGGCTCCGCTCCCTGCGCCCGCCGCTGCGCTCCAGGGCCGCTCGGCCGCGCTTCTCGCTGCCGCGGGGGCGAGCGCAGCCTATTTTTAGCAGAGGCGCCTTCGCTCGCTGCCATGCCCGCCGCAGCGCCGGTGCTGGGACAGCCCTGCCCGCAGCGCTCCCCGGGGCGGGGGGGAGCCGCTCCCCCCCAGGCTGCAGCGGCGGCTGGAGGCCAAGCGGTGCAAAGTTCAGCGCTCGGTGCCGGCGGGTGGCCCGGGGGCGCGCACAGAGGCGCTTTGTTGTCGTGCGGAGGCTGAGGCGGGCTCCGCGGCTCGGCTTTCCCGTGCTTCGGGAAGCGTCTGTCACTCGCAGCGCGCGGTGTCGGGGCCCGGGAATCCCCGCTCGTCGGGCGCTTTGCATGCGAGACAGAGGAACTGCGGCCCGAAGGATGTGGGAGGTCTGGGGCAGCCCCGCGGGCCGCAGGATGAGCGGCCGGGCCGGGGTGGTCTCGCAGGGCTGGCTGGCACATGGCGGGCGTGGAACAACTGAACCGCAATTGGCGAACGGGCCGCGAAGGCACGGGCTGCTTTCCGCCGCCGTCACGCTATTATTTGCCTTTTGAGGGAGAGACTGCTCGGCTTCTCTTTGGAATGAAGCCCGGTGCTGTGTTGGGGGGCTGGGAGCCGTGCATGGACCCGGCGTCCCTCYCTGCTGCGGGAGGATGCGGAGGGAATCGCTTCTCCGCAGGGAGGGCACACGCCGCTCTCCTGGGAGGGGGGTACCTGATCCCTCCCGGCTCCAGCAGGGGAGGTGGGAGGGGGCACCTGCAGCGTTCTGGGGGCGGGCTGAGTTTGGGGGTGTTGCTGTGGAAGGTAAGCAAAGGCATACGTGGGTATCCATGGAAGGCGAGCAAGGACGTGGCGTGCGAACGCCAGGGTAAAACCTGCGGATGGATGGGTGCTGTGGCTCCCGGCCGCCCAAGGAGCCGGTTCTGGAGGACGCACCTCGCTGTGCTCGTGGGAAAGGCTCCCCTTACAAGGGGGGCAGGAAGGGCCCGGTCCCCCCTCGCCCGGGCTGCGGGGCCTGGCCCCCGCGGGGGCTGCCGGGCGGGGCTGGCAGGKCTGCCGGGCTTGGAGGCAAAGCTGCTTCCCCGGAGGGGAAATACCTGCCTCTGCCTTTGTTCCCCAGAGCCTTCTTCCCTTGGGAAAGATGTGGGACCGTGCGGTGCCAAGCTGCAGCGTTTGCTCGCACGTGTTCCTGCTGCCTTTGCCTTTTGTCTCCYCGGCTGCCCTGAGCCGCTCGTGAAGCTGCTCCTCCTCCCCTGCTTCGGCGGCTGCTGCTCGGTTTCCTCACGTTTTTTATCCCTTCCTGTCTTGCCCAGCAGTTGAAGCTGATGTGAGGCGCTTTGTCCTTCCGCAGCATGGGGACCAGGCGTTCCGTGTTGTGCCTATGTTCTGGTTCTCTAGGGTTTGGTTTATGGAGTGAGCTCTTGGGGACAGCTGGAGAGGGACAGCGGGGACCGTGACATTCCTCACAGAGCCGCTGCCTTTTATTGCCGCCCACCTCCCCACAACTGCCGGTCTTACACCAAAGACTTGTATTTTTATTTCTTTTCCCCACAACCTCTTTAATTTGCTTGCTCTTTTCTCTCCCCACTGCCAGTTTTTGTACGAGCAGAGCACACCCTGCTGCTGAGCATCCCCCTGTAAGCTCCTGAATTTGACCAGAGCASGACGGCTCCTTGCTTTTTCCTGGGGAAATCCCCTGCAGAGCAGCCTCTGTGCTGACATTACTGCACCGAGCTCTTCTGCAAATTGTGCAGAAGAAATTAAGGGGAGGCCCAGACCAAATCCTTAGCTGTGTCTGCTGTAACCCCCCTTTTGTTTTGCTTCCTCAAGTGAAGAGCTCTGAATGACAGTGGGATGTTTGGTGCTTGGCACAGGGCAGGCACCCAGGCCCTGCCAGGACCAGCACAGCTTTGCCTTTTGCTTCCAGCTGGAACTGAGTGGTTTCTGTTATCTGAATGTGCAATATGAAAGTGAATTGGTTTCTTTTTTTTCTTAGTTTGTTTAGGAAACTATGGTCTAGAGATAGGTGAGCTGAGAGAAGTTGTGTAAACAAGGCCTAGCTTGCCTGGAGGTTTCATTTCCCACACAGAGAGAACTCATGGAGCCTAAAACTCTGCGTAGAGGAGATTACTCACTGCTTGCATGGTTCCTTTTAAGATTTAGCCAGCTCTGCCCTTTTTGATATGCCTCAGTGCCTTGTGCCCCCAAAGCCTTTGTGTTGGGAACAGAGCCCTGAGGAGTCCTCCAGAACTCTAGACCCAAGCCCAGAGGTGTCCAAGTTTCAGTGCCAAAGTTACATATGACTTCCAGACGTGTTGAGAGCAACTGTAGGGTGACTGCTGTGGTGCTGTGAGGGTAACTGGGTAATCCAAATCCTGGCTTGTGGGAAGGGTCCATCTGGAAACAAAAATGTCCTCTTACAGTCTGGGTTGATGGTTGGTTGTAGTTTGGGCTCCCAGCTCTCCTGGTTCTGTGCTGTGGTCTTCGAAGCCCTTTCCTTTTCCTTCCTGCTCATGCACGAAACTCTGCTGTTGTTTTTGGCTCAGAGGTCTCCCTCCTGTTTAGTGAGTGACATGTGGAAGGCTTTCCTAGGTCGTTAATTCTGTATCATCAGTAATAACAATTATACAGCACTGAGCAGTTGTTTGTGTGCATTATTTGGAGCCAAACCACTGTATGGTTATTTTGCCTGGTGGGTAACTGGAGTGATGCCAGGCTGGTACTTCCTGTGTCTGAGTTGTAAGCAAGGGGAGCACTTGCAAAACAAGTGCTTGGTGTGGGGCAGGGCACTCTGGAGCTGCATTTCAGGGAGGACTTGGGTGATGCTTCTGTCGTGATCGCAGAATCATGGAATGGTTTGGTCTGGAAGGGATCCTGAAGATCATCTGGTTCCAATCCCCTGCCGTGGGCAGGGATGCCACCCGCTAGATCAGGTTTCTCAAAGCCCCATCCAACCTGGCCTTGAACACTTCCAGGGATGAAGCATCCACAACTTCTCTGGGCAACCTTTCCTGGTGCCTCACCACCCTCACGGTAAAGAATTTCCTCCTYATATCTAATCAAAACCTCCGCTTTCAGTTGAAAGCCGATCCCTCTTGTCCTGTCGCTACAAGCCCTTGTGAAAAATCTCTCTCCAGCCTTCTTGTATGCCTACTTCAGGTACTGGAAAGTGCTATAAGGTCTCCCTGGAGCCTTTCTGTTCTCCAGGCTGAACAAGCCAAACTCTCACAGCCTTCATAGGAGAGGCTCTCCAGCCCTTTGATAATCTTTGTGGCCTGCTCTTGACCTCTGATGCAGAGCTTTAATTGGGCTCTGGTGTTTCCCTTGAGTTTTGTCTCTGCCTCCTGCAGCCCACCCAGGAGTTTCTTCAGGCCGTAGTCCTTGGAGCTGCCCTTCCTATCTTGTGCCTGATGTGGGTTCCCCAGGACGTGGACAGTTTGCTTGAGAAGTGGCTCTCAGAGGGGCTGTGGTGTTGCACTTGGAGATCCTGTGGAGTGAGGCCAGCAGTCTTTTGTGCTGCACAGTCTCACAGGGGCTGGTGCAGCCATGCTGAGGCTATGACCTTTTTTTTTTCTTCAGTAAAACAGATGGGCTGAGCAGCAGGGTGATGAACTGGTTAAGCTAGCTAAATGCTGCTTCCACGTCTATCGCCTTTGGGACATCTCTCCAGCAGCTTGTCTGTCTTATTAGATTTTCTTCTTAGACTTTGTCCTAAATAGTATCCATCTCTTCATTTAAAGAAAAATAGAAAAGAAAAAGAAATTCTGTTTACCCAGATACTCCTTTTTATCTTGAGTTTTCTTTTGGTGGGGTATTTTTTCTTAATTCTGCCTGAATTGCTTAATCATGGCCTAATGTGCTTTTTTCCTAGTCGCCCATGTTTGATGGCAAAGTCCCTCACTGGCACCACTACAGCTGCTTCTGGAAGCGGGCTCGGATCGTGTCCCACACAGACATTGATGGCTTCCCTGAGCTTCGGTGGGAAGATCAGGAGAAAATCAAGAAAGCCATCGAAACTGGAGGCCCTGGAGGAGGTAGGCAGAGGCCTCATGGTGTTTGGAGATTCAGCTGAAACTGTGCTCTCTTTTGTCATGCTGTTATTACGGTGATTTGATGTCTATGTCCCTTCAGCAAGTGATATCAGAAGAATTTTTGAGTTATCTCCACTCTCTGGGGTTAGGATGCTGGTAGGATCATCCAGCATGTTAAATCAGTGAGGGGAAAACTCAAGTCAGTTGCCAGATGTATTGAAAAGTATTTCTTGTCATCGTGATTGATGTATTTTGTTGTCAGTTCTTTAATATTAACAGATGCTGTTGTAGAACATTGTTTTAATGGTACCTTCACTGCAGTGCATGGTTGTGGTGGCTCTTTGGTGCTTTTGGACGTGGACTGCTTGTCTTGCTCTGTATTCAAATTCTTGACAAATGAATGGTTGGAACACAAGAGGTTTGTTAATCCAGACTGCTAACAATCTGGGACAGAGAATAAGAAAATATGGGAATGCATATTAAAGGTGAACTCTGTATTTGCTTTGTTCTCCAGGAAAAGGAGGGGAACAGGAAGGAGGTGGCAAGGCTGAGAAGAGCCTAAATGACTTTGCTGCTGAATATGCCAAGTCTAACAGAAGTACTTGCAAAGGCTGTGAGCAGAAAATAGAAAAGGTAAAAAAGTTCTCCATCTCTTGCCTTTTCTCCCACCAGTTTTAATTGAAACAGTGGCTTTTATAATTGCTTCCTGTCTGTACTGCATATGGAAAGCACTTGCAGAGCTGCATTTCTGTGCCTGAGGAGCAGCTGCGTCCTGGACAGCTGACAGTAAAGGCACCCCTCAGGCTTGGTAGCTTGGGCTTCAAGCCTGCTGATCCCTCCTTTCACTTGGGTCTTAGAGCAGGCTAGAACACTGCTCACCAGCATTTCTGTGGCAAGAGAGCCACCACTGACTGCAGCTTTTCCTGCTTGTTGCTGCACTGCAAACCAACTACTTGTTGGACATCTGAAAAGTAATTTGCTGTAAGACAAGGTAAGATTATATTAGCATTGATGTTTGAGTGATAGGGACATAAAGTTTTAGAGTTGCCTTTATGGGGTTTGCTCATGTGAGTTTTGCTCGTTAAGGCTTACTGGGGGTTGGTATAAAGACAACAGGATTACCTGGTTTGAGTGAGTTTTGAGCAGAAAACTACCTAAAAAGGTGAGGTTTTTAACCTAGAAAGAGTATTGAAGAAAGAAGAGGAACTATAGTGAAAGGGCTTGAACAAAAGTTGCAGACTTCGATAGAGGAACTGTTACTATTTTTACAGGTGTTTGTGAAGCATGGTATTGGTAACTTTTTAACATCCTGCTCCTTCCAGAATGGCCTAACAGTTGCTCTTGTGTCACTTTAATGTATCTCAGGGCCAGATCCGGATTTCCAAGAAGATGGTGCATCCTGAAAAGCCACAGCTCGGAATGATAGATAACTGGTACCACCCGGACTGCTTTGTGAGCCGCCGAGCAGAGCTGGGCTTCCTCCCGGCGTATGGGGCCTCCCAGCTCCTGGGCTTCAGCATCTTGAAAGCTGAAGATAAAGAAACTCTGAAGAAGCAGCTCCCAGCTACCAAGAGTGAAGGGTAGGTGGTTAGTGCAAGAAATCACATTGTCTAGAGGAGCCATTGCCTTTAAATACGTCTGTGATAAATGTTGTGGGACGTCGTTGTCTCTGCTGAAAGAATATTGAAAGAATATTGGTCGTAGGAGGATTTGGTCCTTCCTGTGACCTTAGGCAGATGACAACAGACATTCTCTGTCCCTGGGAATGTGCAGTCCGGTTGCTCCTTGTGAGTGCCTTGAGGAAATGCAGAGGCCTGCAGCCGTGGAGGGCTGATGCACGGCTTTCAACCGTAAAATAATGCCTGCGTAGTACAAATGGATACTGGGCTCTGCATCTCTTTGTGTGATCCTGTTATCAGGGATGGTTTCTCTGCTCAAACCACTTGTTAGAGAATTGATTTGACATCTCTTATCTATGAGCTGCTGATCTGTGATAGTCACTGAATCTGATAATGGTGTTTATTGGCGTGTAGTGCTTACACTTGGATGCTTTTGTTTGCTGAATCTTTTATGGTGTGTCTGAAATTTCATTGCCTTGCATTGAGATTTTCAGCACAGGCTCTTGACAGAACTTGTACTGACAGAGAAGCGTTTCCAGGTGACTTGCTAGCTTTGGTGAATCTTTCTTTGTTAATGAAGGCTTTTGTTACTTGTTCTTGAAATGACTTTGCCTAGAGTCATGCTTCATAACCAGTGTTGCATTGTCCCCATGGAGGAAGGAACATAAGGTGTTTCTGGATCCTACAGATAAGAAAGATCTTGTCATTGGAATACATTGGGCTTCTCTGTGTAGGGTTTAGACTGCATTGAGCTTCGCTTTTGCAAGATTGACCATGAAGATGTCCAGTGAGGCTGATGTCTGTCCTGAGAAGCCACGGCCATGTCAAATCTGTGCAGCCTTTGTCAGCAGTGGTCCTCCAGATGTGCAGCTGATGTGTGTGGTGTGCACTCCAGAGCTGCGCGTGTGCGTGAATGCCATTCCCGGCCAGAGGGAACGTTGGAGCCTGCATGAACCGACCTGTGTAAGGGCAAGAGGCTGCAGCTTCCGTGCTTTATTCCTGCGTGGCAAGCTGCTGCCTCAGAAGCATTTGRCAGTGGTGTGGGTGCTGTGGGGAGGGTCCTGCAGCCTCACAGRATGGGGGCTTTGGCCAGAGCCCTGTCAGGTTCTGTGCTGTTCACCTCACTCAGCTGAACTGGCAGAGACCAAGAGAAGCTGTATGCCTCTGTTGGGCAGTCTGCTGTCTTTCCACACAGGGATTTTACCTCTGTGTGTATTGCAGCGTGTAAGCAAAATTTTAATGCAGTATTTTAATGCACTTGAAGCTTTTCAAGTAGTCCTTTGCTTTTTGTGCCGAGGTGCAAATTCTGCTTTGTCCTAGAACASTGTGTGAGTTTAGTAGGGTTATTTGTAGTTTTCTCCCCTGTCCTCAGCAAAGCTCTAGAGATTTGACTGTATAAGTGCTTCTTTTGTCTGTCCTGACTCTGCTTTTCTGGGCCACTTCTGGGATGCTATGCAGAATATGAAGGCTTTGTAAAGACAGGCCACAAAGTAGTTTGCCAAGTCACTATGTAAATAAAAGCCTAGAGTTGCAGTGGAAAAAGGCTTACACTGGTGATGTAGAGTAATGTGAACCAGGACCTCACGCCAGAAAAGCAGCAGGATATCTCGTCTTTCCTGCTTTCTAAGCACTGCCTGAACAAGCCCCTCAACTATGAAGGTGCTGACTGGCTCTTATGCTCCACTACCTTCTGCTGTTTGGGCTCTGTGCTTGAGCCAAGGGTGGTAAGGGTCAGTTGGAAAAATGGTTGTCTGTCAAACAAATTGAATGAGTGAGAGTGTAAATAAACAGCATGAGTGGAGAGGTGTGGTGTGCTATCTGGTGGTTTTGCTGCCAAGAAAGCACAGAAGTTATGGAGAAGCCAAAAGAAGAACACTCCAGAAACATTTTGAATGAGGTGCAGTTACCTCTGATAATTGACCTTGTGCATTTGATCAGATAACAGAAACTAACAGCAGAAATTACAGCATCTTGCAGAAATGTTAGAGTATCTGTTGCAAGTGAGATTCCCAAAATGATCTTTAAAGATGTTTCTAATTGTGCTGTGTTCAAATTATATCTTGACTCAGGAGTCTGTGCAATTCAAATGTGACACATCCAAATTTATGTGCTGCTTCTGCATGTCCGGTCCATACTCTGAGGAGAATCTCAGATTTTGGGACTGCCTTGTCAGCCCTTTGTGTAAGGGTGRCATTGTGATGTGCCTATTCTAGATGAGAGAGGTGAGGTGCTAAGCAGCGAAGAATTCTTCCTACTAAGAATAAGTTGGAAAATCCTTTCCTTTTGAAGGGCAAATGTGGGAAGATTTCCTGCAAGGATCCTGGTTCCTTTCCTCAGCCAGCTCTAGGTGAGACACACAACCCTCACCTACAGGCTGTCCTGCCTAAGCAGCAGCATTTTGCAGGCATGGGGAAGGAGAATCTTGTGTCCTTGCCTGCAGCTTCTCCTTGGAAAGAGTGTTCTTATACTGGTGTAGGAAATGCAGCAGCAGCTTGTGAGCGCCCTTTGACAGTATTTCTTTGGCAGTGTGTGTTTTGCCCTCCTGCTCTGAGCTGTAATTCTTCCTGTGTTTTCTGCCTCACTTGTTTGGGTAGAACTGCTGCCCAGGACAGGAGCAAAGTATCATTCTGGAGATGTAATGCAGCACTGGATTAGCTGCAGAGGTTGCCTGAGGCAAATGCTAAGTGCTCAGGTCACCGACAGTCTGGCAGTGGTTTACAGGGAGGAGGTGAAAAGGGGAGTTCTTGTTTCTCCCTTCGTGGGCTGCTTGCTTTATCCAGGGTTGCTGTGACTGTTCCTTCCACCTCTTCATTGTAGGGGGGTGAACATGAAAAAGAGAGTAGAAGGGCCAGGCTAGAGTGGGACAGTTCACCTCCCTCTTCATCTGCTCTGAAGTTGGAATAAATCTTGTGTGTCCTCTGTGAAGGTGAAAAATGGTTTGCATTGCCTGGGAAGTACCAGTCCTTCCAAGCAAGCTGTTGGGCTGTACCTGTCAGATGTGGGGCACTGTCCCTTCCCCAGCAGGAGAAAAGGGTGTACACAGTAGCACCAGCTGCTGTGAGCAGCACACAGCATTTGGGCTCAAAGGTGGAAGATCCTTGTGTGTGTCTTCTTAATGTCTGTTCTACTCATGGTTCTAAAATATGCTGGTTTGGGAAGATGCAAGATGAATTCAACTTTGCCATTCCCTTCTCCAGGCGATATGAAATGATTAGTCTTTGCTTTAGCTTTGGCCATAGCCAGGCACAAAAGAGAAGGTGGTAATCAATAGCTTAATGCCTCTCTGCGGTTGGGATAATCCCTCCCACTCCGTGGTTTGTTCCAGTGACTGGAACAGGTACAGTAATCACTCTGTCTGGGAGAGCAACTGCTGTCCCCTTGACTGTGAGGAGAAGCTGCCAAAAGTGTGAGGCGCTGCTGGAATTTGGACCCTTTCCCTGGGTCACAGGGCCTCTCAGCAGAGTGATTGCCTTGCAGCGGCTGGTGTGCTGGATTTGCTCCTTTTGGAGACCTGGAGACAAGTTGCATTATAGGAGTGAGTGCTGGCTTGCTAGAGGCAGCCTGACCATCAGCAGACGCTGCAGATATACAGGGTTGGACACCTCTCCTAAGCACTTACATCATTAAACCCCTGGTTTGGGAAGGTGCAGCAGAGCACTTTGTACTCAGGCTGATATGTTTTTCACAGCTTATGTTGTGTGCCCCTGAAAGTCTTGCAAAGTGCTCTGGTCAGAGGTGTGCTATTGTGGCCACTGCAAATAAAATGAGCACTTGGCCCAATTTTAGGGTCAGGACAGTTACTAGAACATACAGGTCTCAGGCAGGAGTCTCTGGGAGAAGAGTACCTTCTGACATCCTCCTGCAGCTTCATAGCTGTCATGCAGAGTTAGTCTTAAAGGGAGCAAAGTACTAGAAAGAGAACTGTTTAAAATGGTAAGTAGGAGAGCAATCAAGAATGTCAACTTTATGGCTTAGCCATCAGCCACAACTTTTAAAGTTAAGACAGATGCTTTCTTAAAAAGAAACCTGGCTGATGTTTCATAAGAGAAGGCAGCTCTGTCAAAATGGAGTGTGAGATCCAAGCTGTGTTCATGCTCTGCCTCGAGTTGCAGGCCCATCCTGCCTCAGCTGGGCCAAAATTTCACTTGGTATCCTTATGAGGAGAGCATATGCTCCAGGGAGGCAAAAGGGATGACATGACTCTGGAAATGTAAATTGTGTAAATGATCTTCCTCTGAGGTATTGTCATTCTAAAATCTGTCAAAATCCCCCAGTTTTCATTTGTCTTCGCTTTTCCAGTCTTTAACTTCTCCCTGCAGCTCGAAGACCCCAGCAATAAATTGCCACACGCAGGACTCACAACTGTGCGTCACAAAACTGCTGTGGGTGTGGGAGCACTTTCCAGATAGAAACTTCCACCTGCTTGACTTCAGAGGCCTGACTTAATTCCAGTCTGAAGAGAAACTAGATGGGAAGTGTATCTGGTTTCCCAGTGTGTTAGCTTACTAAAGTTACCATGTTTGCTGTCCTTTATTTCAGCATGGACTAAAAGCTGATCAAGCTTTTGATTCAGCTGAMAGACACTGTGGTCTTTTAACCTGTATTGCTACACCTCCTCAAGTTTGGAGCGCTGTTCAGTGATCCTTAGGTATGCATTTGGTGTAACAGATACAGTATAGATGAATATGCCTGAAAATGTTGCAGTCTTTCCCATGCTCTTCTGCCAGACCATACAGTTACCCCGTGGAAAAGCTCTAAGTGTTCCTGACCTGGTAGAGGCAGCTCACGTTGCTGAGCCAAGTGCATGTCTATAATCTAGCACCGAGGAATTTGAAAAATGGGTTTGCCTGCCAAAACTCAGGATATTCAAGCCTCTGCAGATACCAGCAGTCAGTAATCTGAGCTCTGGTAGCTGCTGGACAGGCATTTCAATAACTTTCTTTCATGTGTGTGTGGTTTTGTTTTGTTTTTCTCTGTTAGAAAGAGAAAAGGAGAAGAGGTAGATGGAAATGTGACTGTGAAAAAGAAGGCGAAAAAAGAAAAAGAGAAAGAATCAAAGCAGGAAAAACAGCTGAAGGTGAGTTTTAGCTGATCACATCCTAAGACCTGCTTTGCTGGAGGAGTGCGGTGTCAGGCACTAACTGAAGAGCTGTAGCATCTAGAGAAGGCAGTACCTTGTACCCAGACAGAGCAGTTGCAGCACAGACAGTCCTTGTGTCCTGGCACAGGAGATGCCCTGTCACTAAGGCTTTGCTGGAGGCAATTCACCCTGCCCCTTTCTCTCGAAAGACAGGAAGGATATTCTCTAGGATTTGTGCTTATTGGATTTAAATAGATTAGGTTAAATGCCTTTTTTCTGAGAGGCTGGTTCTGTGGCCCTTCCTGTATCGTCTGGCTGTGGTGGCTGAAGCTTGGAGCCTGAGCACTGTTGCAGAAGAGCTTGGAAAACAATAAATAGCTCACTGTAAAAATTAAACAGAGATAAAGTGCACTACTAGATTAATGAAAAATCATATCTTTTTCACCCTCTGGGGAGATGTGTTCAGTTCTTGGGTACAAATTGTGATAGATCACAGCTTTCTACCTTTCACTTTCTAGAATATCGTGGGAAGAATTCCCAGTAGAGCTTCAGGAATTTTGTATTTATTGGAAGTTCCCAGGAAAAAAACCTAACAAGCTGCTTTTGCTGCAGTTGGAGTCTTAATGGAGATTTAAAGAAATGGCTTTGCATAAAAGTTTTCTTTTTTGTTGTGTGGCAGCGCCTTAATTTTCAAAAAACCTCAGCTGTGACATTTTAAGGTTTTGCTGCTGCAGTGCAGATGTTTAGGACAGATCGAAGCACTTTGAGGACCAGGGTTAATTTTGGGTTCACTTTTTTTAACAGCATTTCATCAAACATGATCGTTAACAGTGAAAATTAAACCATTTAACCCAGTCAACCACTTATTCCAGGGTAGGCTGCATTTTTGACTGTAGCCAGTGGACAACATTCAGAAACTATCTGAGATATTTTAGGATGCTTTTTTGCCTCCCAACCCTTTCAAGTTTTGTAGAAAGGCCCAAAAGAATGTGCATGCTCCTCTGCACTGCTGCAGGTGACTGATCTGATAGAAATCCTCTAATGCTTAGTTGTCTTAAAAAGTGACAATCAGATTTYCTGATTTTTGTTTTGATGCAAGGCTCAAGTGCAGCTACATCCCCACTGTTGGCAGTGTCAACTAGGTAGGTGATATTTGCAAAGAATGTTGAGAGCTTTCTAAGTAAAGGCACTGAAATTTGAAGAATGTGACTTTAAAGATTGTTCTGGGTGTTTGGTAGAATGTGTGACTCTCCCATTTGGTAAAGTTACTTGTTCTTGGAGCTGTTAATCTCACAACCTGTGTTTAAGATAACATGGACTTGCTAAAACCTTGTCCACATGCTGCAGTTTTAGGAGTGTTCTTAGCTACTTGTAATCGATTGCTTTTTAAGCTGCTGGTTTTGTCAACAGGAGCAGACAGAACTGATCTGGGGCATCAAGGACGAGCTGAGGAAGGTCTGCTCCACTAATGACCTGAAAGAGCTGCTGATTGCCAACAAACAGGAGGTCCCCTCAGGGGAGAATGCTGTGAGTTGGGTGTAGTTACTCTGCGTGTGTGCTGGGTCTTTGGATTGGTAGCTGAAAGCTGACCTGACCCAATACTGCTGCAAGGTCCACGAGTCTGAAGCATGTTCCAAATGTAACACTTAAGAAAGAAATTTGGTGCAAAGCCCAGTCCTTCTGTCCCAGGACACTGGTGGTGCTGTTAGACTTGCTTGTGAAGGGTGGTGTGGTGGTGAGTGATGCTGAATGCAGTGCCTTAGTTGTGGTGATGTGCCTTTATTCTGCTATGCTCAGTGTGGTCCATATTGTTTTTTGGTGCTGGCTCTTCGTGAGCAGGTTAGTTAAGGCACTTCACATTGCCTCCCCCAAATGTTGAATTATGCAAAACAAAGCAAAAAACGTACCAGCTCTTTCCTGGTTTCTTTTCTAAGAACAGTTAGTTTCAGTCTCTGTAACTTGTGAAAGTCTGCTCTCTTTCAGAGCCACATACTGCTTTAAGTATTTGTATTTATCAAGACTCTTTCTAAGGAGTGTAGGTTGGAGTGTGGGAAGTGTCTAGACTCAAAATGGTCATGGAATACTCTCTAGGCAGGAAAACGTGGACTTGTTTGAGCCTACATTCCCACCTACCTACTCATGTGCTCAGATGCAGTAGCTTGTCTCTTCCTTGGCTGTTCTGGCACGGCAGCCTGGTCAGGTGCTATGTGGTAGGTATGTTCTCCTGAACCATAAAATTATAGAATGGGTTGGATTGGAAGGGACTCCAAACATCGTCTTGTTCCAACACCCCTGCCATAGGCAGGGAGTGCTAGCCCCTAGATCAGATTGCTCAAAGCCCCATCCAACCCAGTCTTGAACACTTCCAGGGATGGAGCATCCACAACTTCTCTGGGCAACCTGTTCCAGTGCCTCACCACCCTCAGAGTGAAGAATTTCTTCCTAATATCCAGTCTAAACCTACCTTCTTTCATTTTAAAGCCATTGTCCTGTCACTACATGGCCTTGCAAAAAGTGCCCCACCAGCTCTCTGGTAGACCCTGTTTAGGTTCTGGAAGGTCCTATAAGGTCTCTGTGGAGCCTTCTTTTCTCCAAGCTGCACAATCCCAGATCTCTCAGCCTGTCTTCATAGGAGAGGTGCTCCAACCCTCTGATCATTTTTGTGGCCCTCCTCTGGCCTCGCTTCTGCAGGTCCATGTCCTTGTTCTGGTGGGAGCCCCAGATCTGGATGCAGCCCTCCAGGAGGGGTCTCATGAGAGCAGAGTGGAGGGGGAGAATCACCTCCCTCTTCCTGGATGGGAGATACTGAGCCAGAAGTGTGAGCAGATACGATGTGACTGGAGAAAGCTTGTGTCATGCCTCTGAGGCGTCATATATCAATCAGTGCGGGTGAGAGGCTTGGTTTATGTTTGGGGTATGTGTGACATGCACTGGAAACGTCTCCGCCCGCGTGCTGACAGCCTGGAAGTTGTGTTCCTGTGCAGCCCAGGGTAACACAGTGCTTGGGCTTCCAGCCTCCTCCTCCCATGACCTGTTTTGTGTTCTTTGTTGCTTTAGATCTTGGACCGAGTAGCAGATGGGATGGCATTTGGAGCTCTGCTTCCCTGCGAGGAGTGCAAGGGGCAGTTTGTGTTCAAGAGTGACGCTTATTACTGTTCAGGGGATATCACTGCCTGGACCAAGTGCGTTGCTAAAACGCAGACTCCCAGCAGGAAAGACTGGGTAATCCCAAAGGTGGGTGTTTACTGCATATTTGATATTCTGGAGCACGTTTTTTAACTGATTGAACAAGCAGCAGTCAGTGCTGGATGCCAGAGAGCAGAATGTGCTGCAGTGCTGAGCAGCTGTGACAGCAGGGAAGTCCTGTCACCGCCATGTCCCTCCAGGAGCAGGCAGCTAATGCATAAATAAATCGTATTTTTTTCAGTAACACTAAATTGAAAGAGATGTTGCTGATTTGATTTGAAACTCATCATTTACCCTCTTCTAGCTTTGTTTTTCCCAGTCAGTAAAGTGAGGTTTTGTCCACCTTAGTGTCAATGTCTTGAAAATCCTTTCCAAGACCTGCAGTAAATGCCAGCAGGTGGCCAGTGCTCAATTTATCCTTTAAATCTTACAATAATATTTGTTGGGTTTAAACTCTTCTTATGCTTCCATCCCACAGGAGTTTCGGGAAATTCCTTACCTGAAGAAATTTAAATGTAAGAAGCAGGACAGGGTGTTCCCTCCAGACGCTGCAACTGTGAAGTCAGCACCTCCTCCCTCTGCATCTGCTCCTTTGTCAGAGACTGTGTCTGCACCTAGAGGTGAGTGTCTGGCTGGGCATGGATCAGCGGAGTTCAGGATGATGTTCAGGCTGCCATTCTCAGCCTGCAAACCCTAATCAGTCCCGCTCTCCTGGTAAAAAACAGTGTCTCGTGCTTCATCTTCGTAGCACAGGTAGTCCCTGATACGTTGGGTTGCCTGAGGTTGTGGACTTGAGGTCCTGGTTGTTTACTCACAAATCATTTTGAATGTTGATGTTGATGGTGAGGAAATGATGTGTATGCAGCGAATCGGAAACTTAAAGGCTGATGTTGCAAGTTGTGTCTCAAAGGAGACATACTACAAAATGCCTTCTTGCTTGGTTTCTTGGGGGACATCCAGGGACCTCCATAGTGCCAGATATTCCACATCATTTTAGGTTTTAAGGGCCAGAGGGTTTTTTGGGGTTTKGTTTTGTTTTGTTTCTAAATCACCATTGAGATTTGGCTTTACCAATCACTGACTCCCCTTATGCATCATAAATGTGCTGTCTCCAACCCACAAACTGGCAAAAGGTTGGATTTAAGAAACTCTGTGTAGGTTGCTGGAATGAGTTGCATGCTTTGGTGATACAGCCTGTCCTTTAAGAACTATGACTTCTTTCTTATTCAGCCTTTCTAGCTCTGGCCATAGTTTTGGGAGCAGGGCATTGCTGTTAGTTCGTGAAAAGAGTGGGAGTAATTCTACACAGTTAACTTTAGCCAGATCATGTTATTTTAGCTATGACAACAAAGTAACCCAGGTCTTGTTTCTGATTAGCAAATTGATTCCAGCCCCAGAGTCCTCTGAAACTAAACTCGAAAGGTTGACCAGATTTAAAGCCAGGTTGCTTTGTTTGCTAACAACCAAACTAATCTGAGTTGAGGGGAGAAGAGGAAACACAACCCTCGGCTGGTCAATCACAGTTGATAGCGTTTATCTTTAGCAGTGCAAATATGCTCTTAGACACTTGCCATGTCCTGGACCAGTCTGAATTGCAATGTTAACATGATGTGATGGAGCCTCAGATGGTTACCAGTTTGCTCCTGATTTGTTGCTGGGTTTGCTTGATATAGCCTAGTACTGTCTGTAAGATCAAGACTGGAATATAYTGTAATGTAGGAACACTGTTGCTTGAGAGATAATTCTCTCTGCAGCCCTTCAAAAAAAGATTTCCTTTTGAAAATGCAGGAGCTTTCATGTGACAGTTTCTCCCATGCTATCCAGGCATCAAAAGAAAAGGGAAGCAGAGCACAGTCCCTAGTAGCACAGTGCTGAAGCAGACTGATTCTTTTTCTTTTTACTTAACAAAACAAACCAAGAAAAGGGCAAATAATATGCCTGTATACCATTTCCTTGTCTTCCATCCCTTTTATTTGTTGGCAGCTGCTGAGCTTTGTGGCCTTTCCTTTGGGAAAGGGAACTCCCTCCTGTGTGCTTAGCACAGGTCGGACCTGCTTGTCCCCTTGTCTCCCTGACAACTGAGCTGGTTGTACGGAGAGGGGCTGATGCTGTCCCTTTGCCCTTGTTATTTGTCATGGTGACTCTGTGCCTGTTGCTAAYGTGTCATTTCCAAACCACTAGACAAACCACTGACCAACATGAAGATCCTGGTTGTCGGGAAGCTGTCAAAGAACAAGGAGGAGGTGAAGAGCATTGTCGAGGACCTGGGAGGAAAGATGACGACGACAGCCAACAAGGCCACCCTGTGCATCAGCACCCAGAGTGAGCAGCCGTGCCTCGGTTACTGGTGGCACTGGTAACAGAGCTGAGCAGATTACAGAGGACACGCGTCCTCAGAGCTGTCTGGGATCAGTGTTTGGATTAGGGGGAGTGTTTTGTGTGCACACATGGCCTTAGTGTGCTTGGAAAAGTAAAGACAGATGTGTGCTGTTTGAGTTTTGCTTACCTAGCAAGTTAACCCTGCAGGCTGTGCCTTGAGGCTCTCTCGGGTCAGTGGCAGCTGGGGTTTGTGTGCAGACCACCCTCGTTGGGATGAGGGATGCTGGGGACTGTGTCCATGCTTGTCTTGGAGAATCTCCAGAGCTGACTGCGGGTGCCTGAGGGCACTTGTTTGCTCTGCTGCCAGCTTAGAGTCTGCTCTTGCTCTGTGTTGGAGTCATGGTGCAAACTGACTGCTGAGGTGGGAGATCTGCTCCCATCCATCGGGAAGTCCAGCTCCACTTGAACCCCAGGAAGGGGAGGGCTGGAGCAGCCAGGTAAAACAGGAGTGTTCCTGCTCTAGCCCCAGCTTCAGCTTTGAGCTGAGGGGGCACTTCGCTCTCCAGAGAACATGGTGAATCCAAAATGTAGTGGAACTGTTTCCACAAAGTGTCACAGAGCCCTGAATTGTGGCCAGAGGGAGAGGCTGAGGTCTAAAACCTCACTGATGCGGTTTTTTTCTCCCTTTCCTCCCCTGCCTCTGCAGAGGATGTGGAGAAAATGAGCAAGAAGATGGAAGAAGTGAAGGAGGCCAAAGTCCGTGTGGTGTCGGAGGTGTTTCTTCAGGATGTGAAATCCTCTAGCAAGGACTTCCAGGAGCTTGTGTCTCTCCATGCGCTCTCCCCGTGGGGTGCAGAGGTGAAGATGGAGCACGAGGAAATGGCTGTGGATGGGAAGGGCAGCAAGCCCCCGAGCACAAAGAGTGCTGGGAAGGTCAAAGAGGAACAAGGTGAGGAACAAAGCGGTTGTTTCTCCACAGGCCTGTTCAATGCTGTGCTTGGACAAAGCAGACCTGAGTACGGTCTGTCCTTGCCCTTTTCTTGAATTTTCTGCCCTCTTTCTTGTGAGAAGTTTATATAATGGACCTCAGGGCAGGACTAGCTTTAAGTAAACATGAAACTGTCTCCTGAGCTGGCTCTTGTTTCCCCTACTTGAGTCTGCCCAGGCTCCCTGACATCAGTCCAGTCTCTTCCTCATAACACATCAGCTTCTCTGCCATTTTGGGTCACTGTTGCAGCTCCAAGGAGGTCCTAGGGCACCAAAATGACAGACACTACCATGATCCCCAAGGGGTGTTGGCAAGTGAGAAAATACTGGGGTCCAGAGCACTGAGTTTCTATGCTACTTGACTTAGAACATATTTTTTTAACAGAGGAGGAAAAATATCCAACATGGGTGGCATTGCTCAGCAATGCCATAGAGAGCTTGCATTATTAACACTGGACAGTGAACAACATCCATCAGATCTGCTTGCTTCTCTTCAGAACCCATTCTCCATGTCCTCCAAGTGGAGGTTTCTGTCACACAATTGGGTATGTTACTGCCTGACTGTCTCACAGCAGTAGCATCTCCAGGGAATCTGTACACCCCCCCACACCCTGTGAGGTTTTTAAATCCCACTTTCACATTTGTGGTTGTGTTTATCTGCAGTGAAGGTGAAAAAATGATATGGTCCACCCCTTGGGGCCTGAAGGAAAGAGATAGAATCTGGGAGATACAATTGTTTTGTGTACTTGGTGGAGTGGTGGCTGTGATTTGGCTGCAAAAGCTAGGTATGAAAAAGCCATTGAAGTCATTGTGCTCGTATACTGGGAATCTGATTCACCTTAGGGTGATAATTATGCAAACTAAGAATTTTAATGTTGATTCGAGTCAGACTGTTGCTCACCTAGGAAAAAAATTAACTGTCTTTCACTGCAGGACCTAGCAAGTCTGAAAAGAAAATGAAGCTAACAGTTAAGGGTGGAGCAGCAGTAGATCCTGATTCTGGTGAGTGATAACAGTGCCTGCACCACCCACAGTCCCCAGGATGTGTGGTGGTTTGCAAAACACTTTTTCCGTGGAAGGATGAGAGTTCCATAAAGGAACATGAATTTTTAAACCTTTTTTATTGCTATCAAAGGAAGCATATTGATTGACATCCGAGGCTGGATATTCCAGGATTTTCTAGTGCAGCTTTCAGAAGGACCGCTTAAACTAAGGCATGCACCTTGTTCAGCCTCAGGAGTGTCTGTCAGTGGAGCGAATAAAGGCCGAGCCAGCAGGGGCCTGGCAGGAGCATCTGCCCCTGAACTCTTCGTGAAGCAGCTGATGCTGCTCTCCAAACCTGTGGTGCATGGATGTTGTTCTGACAATTCATGCTGCATCCAAGGCCAGCCTTTTGGTTTTCAATCCATTTGCTGATGTGACACCTGCAGAGCTGCGTCTCTCCTGAGAATTCCTTCAGCTGGTCACRCAGTGTTAGATCCTAGATTTCAGATCATCCTCTGTGAAAGGTTACCAGTTTTTTTCTTCTAGTTAGGATTGATGTTCTCTCCAGTTTATCTAAGGGTGTGTGCTCACAATTTATTTAAAGGAAAACATGCTCCAAGTAGTTTTGAATGAGCATGCAGTCACTGTTTCTGCGATATTTTTGTTAAATCACACTGCTGCAGGAAACATTTGGATGAGTGCAAATGCAGGAAGGAGAGCTAAAACAGTAACCTTCTGTGTGTTCTAATTTGTTTCTTCTGTTCAGGTTTGGAGGATTCTGCTCATGTCTTTGAAAAAGGTGGGAAAATTTTCAGTGCAACTCTGGGACTAGTAGATATTGTGAAAGGAACAAATTCCTATTATAAACTGCAGCTGCTAGAGGATGACAGAGAGAACAGGTGAGTTTAGTTTTCCCTTGAAATACTTTTGTTAACTTTTTTCTAATAAAGGCTGGATTTTTGACACTCCAAAAGCCAAGTATGAGTAAAATGTCTTTGGGGAGATACAGATTGGTATAGTTAGTTGAAAAAAAAACCACCACAACCCAAGTGAAAAAAACAACCAAACCAAAACTAAAAGAACTCTTCCAAACCTACCAAGCAAGCCACCCATGGAGAAATCTCTCCTCTGCATGGAGACATTCTTTGTGGTGTTGACAAAACCTGAGTTGTTTTTTTTCCCTCGTATTCTCCAACTTAATTTTGTCTTCTAATTGCAGAGCTGTAGCCTTGGGAAACAAAACCAGATTTTGGCTGTTCTACCACAGTGTGTGCCCTGAAACATAAAAAAATGCTCTGAAGTAGTCAGGAACTGATCATGTTTTTAGCTTTCCAGTCTCATTGGGTGCATGGCAGAGCTGCCCAGTGGTTGCATTGCTGATTAGATAAAGAAATTGAGAGGGTTCTTTAAAATGAAACTTCCCCTGCCAAACACATAAGTGACACAGAAATCCAGGGTAACAACAACCCTAGTTCAGCTCCAGATTTATTGCACTTTATCATGTCTGTAATAAGCTTTTGTTGCTGCCCCTTGTGTGTGAGGTTGTATCAATTCTGTGATTCAGTACATGGAGGGATTTCAATGACTGCATTTCATACATGACATATTGGAAAGGCTGATTGATTATATCCCCGTAAATACTATGGAAGCTCACCCAAGGTAGTGTCAGGAGTGCAAACAAATACTTGATTTACTTTCTGGTTTCTCTAAAATACTGAACTCCGGAGCCTGAGGCTTAAAGATGCCTTGTCTTTGTTTTTCAAATATATGACGCCAATAGTCTGAAGATTTGTATTTGCAAAACATTAAGACTGAAGAGGTGTTAGCCTCCCTTTCCCAGCTGTGCACCCGTTTATCCTCAGGGCTGTTGTTCTGCTGTTTTAACACTGGGCGTTTTTCACGCCAGTTCTTGGACATGTGGTGATTCCTCTGTTGATTTCCTACAATCACTGAGAGAGAGTGTCTTCCATAAAATTAATGGTATGGAAATGGCTGATAGCACCAGAGCATGTGATGTCTGTCCTTTTGTCCCATTCCATTCCTCCAGATACTGGGTGTTCAGATCCTGGGGCCGTGTGGGCACTGTAATCGGCAGTAATAAGCTGGAGCAGATGCCCTCAAAAGAAGATGCCATTGAACACTTCCTGAATTTGTATGAAGAGAAAACTGGCAATTCTTGGCATTCAAAGAACTTCACTAAATATCCCAAAAAATTCTACCCACTGGAAATAGATTATGGACAGGTAACTCTGAAATGCCCATGTCCCAGGGGGAGCATTGCTGAGATTGCTTGCTGTAGCTGTTTTGTTGGGTGCTTGCTCTTGGATCACTTACATTTAACAAACCAGAGGAATGAAGTGCAGCTATTGCATCTTCTCTGTGCTGCAGGGGAGAGCTGTAGGTCAAGGAGTACCATCCATTAAAATAGTTGGGAAACTAAGGAGTTTTCTGTTATCAAGTCTGATGTCCCTTCAGTGCTCGTTGCTGTTTACTCTGTAATTTCAAGGATGTTAATTTGAACCTAATTCATCAGTCAATTCACATACATCCTGTCTGAAAACTCGATTTTTTTCAAAAATTTAAAATAGATACTTCTTATCTGTCTTCTGCCTCCAAAATCCCAAATGCTGAAGCAACTCCTATGCAGCATTCTGCTTAGAGCACATATTGAGCAGTCTGAGAAAGAGAAATTATTCACTGCCAGTAAGATTTGGCTATTTAGACAGCTAAGCTAAATAAGAATTCTCTTCCTTTTTTCCAGTGGGGGTTTGTGTGTTTATTTAAAGGCATACCTGTAAACTGAACTATTTTCAGACTAAATAGTTGAATGCTGTTAATAGCTATAAAGTTGCCAGAGAACATATTCTCAAGACGTTGTGTTTTTCCGTGACCAAATTAATGGATGTCATCTTTCAGTGCAGAGCACTCAAAGCTTGGCTTTAATTCTGGAAATTTGAATATTGCAGTGGCAAAGTATCTGTTTCAGTGTAATGTACAGTGTTACTCAAAGCACCTGGCTGATGATTTATTCCTGTAATGCTCTCTCCATGAAGGCATCAAGATGGTATTATGGCTAATTGATGATYCCTGTACCATCTATGACAGTTTTTATTACAAAAACTTCATGAAACTAGTTATTACATCTATTCTGTCATAAAAGCAGCAAAGTAAAGCGTCTTTTTTTCATATCAAAGTCTGTGCAGCAGAAAGCTTGCAGAAAAAGTAATTAATACTGTTGCTTGAGGTGAAGCAGAGATGCAAAGGGTTCCTATTCCTTTAATTCTACTTTCTACTTAGATTTTACAGTGCCGTCTCTTGAAATAACATCTGCCAAATTACTGAATAGGTGGTTTCTTAAGCCCACTTTGTTCCAGAATGTCAGAGCAATGTCCCACGCTCCTCGTGAACTTCAGGCTAGTCATAGTATGCATACACTAAATTGGTTTTGAGTTGTTGCCATGGTAGCCAGCCTGTTACTTTTATCCTTTGTGATTTTGCTAATTCTGATACTATTTTTGCCTCCCAGGATGAAGAAGCTGTCAGGAAACTGACAGTAGGTGCTGGGACAAAATCAAAACTTGCTAAGCCAATCCAAGATCTGATTAAGATGATCTTTGATGTGGAGAGCATGAAGAAAGCGATGGTGGAATTTGAGGTGACTACCCACATTCATGTTTCTCTCTTCTAACCTTCCATCATGCTTGCACAGACAGAAGCAAGTTCTTTGCACTCCAGGGTGCATCATACTTCCCAAAAGTCAGTGTGAGTTTTAGATCTGCCTGAGAATAAAGGCAGGAGTCCGACTGGAATTTGCCAAGCCCTGGAAGTAGTAACTTAGTTATATAGTACATACCGTCCTTAAAACGTGGGYGTGTTCTTTGTCTATCAATGTCTTCAGTTCAACAAGCCTGAGGAAGCTGGCTGCCAGTCCTGGGATCAGTAATCATTCTGTCTTTGTGGTTTTTTCCAGTCACACATGCGTGGTGACTGCTGCTTGCTGAATGCTCTTAAGTATTAACACAGATAACCAATTTGCTGGTGATGTGAAGCTGGAGACACTCTGTTTTTTTATAAGTGGTGGACCACATTTGGGGCCTGGGAACTGCAGGAATACTGCTGATTTAGGTAGCAAATGAGATGCAGCTCAGACTTCAGAAGCGCTGCCAGTTGATACATACACTAATGGAAGTGACTTCTCAAAGTCCAGATTCTCTTCTGAACAGGGCCAGACTTGAGATTGTTTTTGTTGTATTTCTCATTTGTTCTAATAATACTCTATTTTCATCCATCCTTCTTTCCTCCCTGCTAGTTGATCCATCTCTATACTTGTTGATCCATCCTTCTAGCAAGCTTTCAGAGAGTGGCTTGGTAGCATGATCTGTCTCTCCTTGCACAGAACTGGTTTTACTGGTGTTCAGAGACCCTGCTGTTTGTTTTAATGCAGCAATTCAAACTGGATTACTTCTAAATAACAAATTTCGATTTTCTTCAGCCACCTTCATTATCCTACCCTAAGACTTCATATTTAAGCAGCTGCTCTTTGCTTTCTATCATTATTTGGTGTATCTACCTTTCAGAACAGGCTTTGCACCATTTTCTACAGCTTATCTGAAAGCTTTCAGACGGCTTACCCAACATTTGGTAGTATCTTGGGTTAATTGTGTTCCCCTGTATCTTCAGTGGTGCTTTACATCAAAGTCTTGTAATGTATTAATTCTTTGTAACTGTAACTGACTAAAGACTCTGAACTGATCATCATCTCATGTCATTTGGTTTTGTAGAACTCTGTTGAAACCATATTAATTCACACCATCTGCAGGTCTATAGCAGAACTGAGGCTCCAGATGGGCCAGTCTCCCTATTAGGTTTATCTTCCTATTCAGCACTGATGCTGCTGAACAGCTGTTTTCTGTTAGAGGAAATAATATTTTTCCTAGTTAGAGGTTTCTATGTGTCCTCCAGAAGTGGCTGCTTAGTTCCTTTAATCAGCCTGATCTTGAGTATTTTGTTCCATCCAGGCACTCTTGCTCTGCCAAAACTGCAGCAAATTCTTAGTCTTTCCGTTGCATGACAGTGGATTTATCTGATGCATTTATCTTCCTGCTTCTAACTTAGCTTTCAAGAATTTCACCTCACCAAGCATACAGGAGTTCATTACAATTATCTATGTCATTGCCTCACATGAAATGGCCTGTTAGAGGGTTGAGTCTATTCTAGTGCTGTGTCCTCCCTTGCCTGGGTAGAAGGCAAATATTTCCCTTGCCTCTCATGACAGTCTTGGTGCACTGTGATGTGGGGCTCATTCTTCATGTTACCCTCAGTGCACCTGGTGGTAATTTCAGTGCTGTTGTTTTAGGCCCAAGCCCTTGGCTRCTCTACTCTTTTGGCACATCTAATGATGAAGCTTTGGATGCAGTTTAGCTTTATGACACAGCTTAGCCCTGCAGGGCTCTGTCTGCCTTCCATGAGTCATAGGAGACACAAACTCCAGCCCTCTGGCTGTTTGTGGGCTCTGTTGGAGTTGTACTCCTAAATCACATGATTGGGGGATGTTTTATAGGTGTTAGTGTATTAGTACTTATATGTGGTAGCTTATACATTTATATAACTTACAGTTAGAATAGGTGTCTGCAGCTGTTCTGCATGTCCGAGTTAAGTGGCCCATTTTATTTTTACATGTCCTGCATGTTTTTTTCAGCTGATAATACAAATTGGTACAGGTGGTACGCAGCAAGAGAGTATTGGCCCTAAAAGTTCGGGAGCTACAAATCGATTGCAGATCATTTTTCATTAGATGATTAATCTTGGCTTTATGCCTCTCATGTCCCCAAGACATGATCAGTTTTGAAGCCTGTCTTCCCTATTGCAGCCCATCTTGACTTTTTTGGTATCTGACTTTATCTGACAGCTTAGCTGTCACTAAAGGTGAAAGTTCTCCTTTGCCCAGTACAGGGTGGAAATCTCCTTGCAAAATCACTTCAGGGCTTTCACCCCAGTCCCTGTGGCTTGGAAGAGCCTTCTGAGTTCAGCTTGCAGAGAAGATTTGCATATAGGTGGGTTTCCTAGCTCCATAGTGGATAAATAATGTGGAACTTAGCCAGACAGTGTATGATATTCATGGTTTCATAGGATCTTCTGTCCATGAGCTAAATCTTAAATCCATCAGCTTCAGTAAAAACTAGTTTGACTTGCAGAGTGTATGGTGAGTACTGTCAAGAGTCTAGAGGGTATATGTAGGATTTTTCTRAATGACTCCATTGAGTTTGATTCTTCTTGAACATTTTTGCATTCAGATGGTCCATAACAGTGTAAGGAGTTCCAGTATTCTCCCAAGATCCATCAATACGTGAAGAAAACCAACATCTAAATTAAATCAGTGAATAAACCGAGACATTGCTTTTAACTTAGTTGAGGGCTTTTGGTTCATTTTTCATGCATGAATATGAAGTACCTTACCATCTCTTTGCATTTGACCCTTGATAATAGTTTGGTAAAGTTGGAAGAGGGTGTTTTGGTTGTACCTGGAGACAGAGATGATCTTATGAACAAGAATTACTTCATTCAGTTTGCTTCTTTGCCAGCCTGAAGTGTATGGTTACTCAAGCGATTGAGGAATGCCTCTGACACCAGGTTAATACTAAACTTCATGCCAGGCACTTAATACCCTATTTTTGTGTTGCCCTAGCATGTGTGCTTAGCTCTCTATTGCAGTATTCCTTTGCTTATAGGATGTCTTCTCAATGGTGTGTCCTTCTGACACAATTCCTCAATCCGCAGAGTCTAAAATGTTTCCATTCTTTGTGTGGTCAGTACTACAAGCATGGAGAGATTAGTTCCCTAGAAACCAGAGAGGAAATGCTGCAGTGTTTTAAATATAGTGAAATTTGCTTTTAATCACTTATATCTTTATCAGATTGACTTGCAGAAGATGCCATTGGGAAAACTGAGCAAGCGGCAGATCCAGAGCGCATACTCCATCCTGAATGAGGTTCAGCAGGTGAGCATGAAAGAGATATTAGAGCAAAAAGGGAATTCAGAAGTTGTTCTGGGCTCAGAGTGGGGTGAATGCTGAGCTGTGCATATAAAGATCTGTGCTTTCTCTCTCTCTCTGGAGAAGAGGATGTGGCTTCCACRGGTAATCAGTTAGTTCTCTTCACTGTTGCACCAGTGTGGGCAATACTCGTGTCTTTCACATTTTTGTAGCACAAACTTTAGGCTGAGCCAGACTTAAATGGCAGTTTAGCAAATGGAGCTGGTGCCTTTATCTAGTAGTGAGCGGGTGTTTCCACCCCGGAGTATTCTGTTAGAGGATGAGCATAAAGGTTGACAGAGGAAAGTGTCTGGTTTGATAACGTTGCTGTATTTACACATCATGATCTGAACCATTCCAGAATCACTACATAGTATTGCTTGTACAGATTGCAAAAAAGTACCAGCATAACCTTTTTTTTTTCTTTTTTTTTTGTCATGGGCTCCCTGGCAAAGCATAGATACAAGAAGTTTTACTTCAGTTGTTAGAATAGACCAGAACCTTGACAAGGATATGCACCACTTATATATCCAGAAGACTTTATTTTGCCCTCCAGAAACATAATCCCCATTAGATTTTTCTCATACACAATTCTGTGTATTTCTGTGATAATACTGTGACTTGCTACATGCAAGACAATTAAATAGTCAGCTCTTTTTAGTCCTGTGAGAGTTTTAGCATGAGCACTATTTGTATAGCTGTTTCTGTGTCAGTCCTCAAGTATCTTGTGTATATTTATTGCTATGGAGACTCAGTCTTACTCAGTMATTTTCTTTGGTGCTTGTTGTCTTGTCTAGGCAGTTTCTGACAGTGGTTCAGAATCACAGATTTTGGACCTCTCCAACCGCTTCTATACTCTGATTCCTCATGACTTTGGGATGAAGAAGCCACCTCTCCTAAATAACTTGGAATACATTCAGGTATTGGCTGGAAACCAGTTGTTTGCAGGCAACAGATGTGATATCAGACATCTAACACAGAGAATTTGTGAGGTTTTAACAATTACTTAACCTCATAAAAGCATGAGGTTAAAGTGAGCATTAAAACCTCACAAACAAAAAGATATTCTGAAGAAAAACAAGTTTAACGTCATGAAAGCATGAGGTTAAACTTGTTTTTCTTCAGAATATCTTTTTATTTGTTTATGTGCATATATCTGTGTAAATAATATGCATAATTTATTAGAAGGTAGATGTTGTGTGTATATATGTGGATATACTTAAATATATTTAAGTATGTATATATTTAAAGACTGTTGTTGTGTTGTTAGATGGCACCATGTGGCCAGTTATTGTCATACACTTTTATAATCTGGGGTATCCCAGACTTAGGCTGAACGTGTCAAAGGTCTGAGTAACATAACCTATTTAAATTCTTCAGGCTAAAGTGCAGATGTTGGACAACTTGCTTGATATTGAGGTTGCTTACAGCCTTCTCAGAGGTGGAAATGAAGATGGAGATAAAGACCCAATTGACATCAACTATGAAAAACTTCGAACTGATATTAAGGTAAAGGAAATAAAAGGAAATTAAATGAGTGACTGTGGATATAAGCTGATGTCCTGTTTGGACTATAACGAATCACCTAAAGTGTAACGGGACAGATGTGTTGGCACTGAGATGGTTAAGGGACTGGAGCATGTGTTGTTCAAGAAGGTGCAGAGAGAGCTGGAACTTTTTGACCTGGAGAAAAGAAGGCTTCAGGGATATTGTATCAATGTCTAGGAACAACTGATGGGTAAAGGGAGGAAAGAAGACAAAGGCAAACTCTCCTCAGTGGTTTCCAGTGACAAGAGACAATGGGCACAAACTGGAATACATGAATTTGTATTTAAACAAAAGAAAAAGCTTTTGTTGTTGATGGTGTTTGGTTTGGGGCTTTCTATTTGTTTACTCTGATGGTGGCCAAACACTGGAAAAGGTTGCTCAGAGAGGCCGTGAAGGCTCCATTCTTGGAGGTGTTGAAAGCCCGACTGRACTCAGCCCTTGGTAACCTCCTCCAGCTGACCCTGCTTCGAGTAGTGGAGTTGAAAATCATCTCAATTTCCAGCAGTGTCTTCCTGTCTCAGACATTCTGTGACTAAGTGCTGTCTGTATATCCGTACATCTTCTCTAGCTAGGAATATATTTCCACCTAAATGGTAAAGGAGGCTTAAACTGGGCAGTTGCAAGTGGAAGGTGGATGTTGTTACAAGAAGGTTGCTATTTTATATGCTAAGGGAACTTCTCATTCGCCTCTTTGCAGGTTGTTGACAAAGATTCCGAAGAAGCCAAGATTATCAAACAATACGTGAAGAACACTCATGCTGCTACGCACAATGCATATGACCTCAAAGTCGTGGATGTAAGCTGGGCAGCACTGGGGTTTAACTTGGGGAAGATGGACTCTTCTAAGTTGACCTACTTGTTTGCAGTTGCCCTATGCTTTTGAGTAGCTTACCCGGTTTCCTTTGTTGGAGGGATGATTTGATAGAACGTTTTCTTCTAATTAGAATAGCAAAAGTCTAGGCAAAGATGAGTCTAAGCTTAATGAGGTGTTTCTGCTTTTGTGTTTTTATTTTCATTTAATTTGCCTCAAAGGGGAGGTGGAGGAGTAATCATCTGAAATTGAGCCTTAGTTCATTGAATGCTTTTCAGAAAAATAGAGCCTCATGAAAATGCAGGAGAAAAGGTGGAGAAGTAATCAATAATGAGTACTGTGTGATTGACACTACCTCTCTTTTGCTAGCGTGACACAGCAAATTACAAATGCTAAACCCCATCGAGATCAATTTTCCTAGCAGATCAGTGTACATTGCAGATTGGATGATTTTTTTTTCTCCCCTCCGATGAGTTTCATGAAGGTAATGGTTTATTTGCTTGGTTGTTCTTTTTCTCACATCCTTTTCTGAACTGAAGATCTTCAGGATTGAGCGTGAAGGGGAGAGCCAGCGTTACAAGCCATTCAAGCAGCTCCACAACCGCCAGCTGCTGTGGCACGGCTCCCGCACCACCAACTTCGCCGGGATCCTCTCGCAGGGGCTGCGGATAGCCCCGCCTGAAGCTCCTGTGGTAGGTTAAACAGCCCCTCTGGCTGCTTACATCCCTGTGCCCAGAGATGCCCACAGCTGGGGAGAACCTAAATAAGGGAATTCCTGTGTGGGGAGGGTCCTGTGTTACCTGTCAGCATTCAGACAATTGTGTCCCTCGAGGTGGGTTGCTGACTCGTGGCCACAAGAGCTTGAGTTGCAGCTTCGCTCTCCTGGGAGCTCAGCCAGGTAGATTCAATGCTGCCTTTGTGTTACTCACCCAGGTTGTTTTTTTTTTTTTYCCCTGCTTGCAGACTGGCTACATGTTTGGGAAGGGCATCTATTTTGCAGACATGGTATCCAAGAGTGCTAACTACTGTCACACATCTCAAGCTGATCCCATAGGTTTAGTACTACTGGGAGAAGTTGCCCTTGGAAATATGTAAGTAACTTAGGAAGAGTATTTGCCAAATGTGCTTAATATATCCTTGTAGAATGTGATGCTGAAATTGCAAGCCTTCTCTTCAGTGTGAAGAAAGAGCACGTGGTTTTTCTTTAGAAACAAGGTTTGTTTTTTCTTAAAATGAGAGCTATTTGGTGGGGCAAAAAAAAAGTTATTGTTGCAGGTATAGCTAGAAGCTTGTACAAAATACCAACATCACTAAAATTAGTAACTAAGAGAAGGAAGGCTGTTGAGTTCCAGAAGACTAGAATCTAGATTAACTTTATAGTAACTCACCATAAAGTGAAGCCGGAAAATTTTGTGATTTTTTTTCATCAAGATAGTTTAAGATGAATGTAAAATACTATTGTGTGTTCTTTGTGCTGTCCAGGTATGAGCTAAAGAATGCTTCTCACATCACAAAATTGCCCAAGGGAAAACACAGTGTCAAAGGTAAGCATTAGTAGTTGTCATTGGTAACCTGTAATTGATGGCAAACTTGGTTGTGGCATTCTGCTTGGCAAAGAGAACTGAAGTAATTTCTTAGCTGTACTTCCTTTAAAAAGTTGCATAATGCTGCCCTTTAGTTGCATCGGGATATGTGTATGTGGTGTTTTAAGATGGAAGTCACTGCACTCGGAGTGTTAAGACTGAAGGTGCCTGAAGTTCAGGAGGAAACTTTCATTTGCTATTACACAGGAGAAAATACAAAGTGCATTCTCCAACTTCTTACTCTCTTTCATCGTAACAATACTGTGTATTTTAGAAGAAAGATGAATAGATAGAAGAATAATTGTTTAGCTTTCAAAGTGGCTTAGAAGCTTGGACAGAAGGAAAAAGCTAAGAACAATAGTTCAGATGGAATAACAGTTCTCATTACACTTCTGTCTGCAGAAAGTATCAATATATTGCACTGAAAAAGAAGATGAGAGAAAAGATTTAGCTCTCTAATTCAAGCAAAAGAAATGGTAATCATGACTGTCTTCTGTACCAAGATGGGAGAATGACGAACAGTAACTTCACTAATGAGTGGCTTTTATTAAACTATTCATTTTGAGAGGCTTAAAAAATCGGTTGCCTAAAATAGAATAAAATGTGATTTAGCACCTTTTTCAATACATACTACTCATGTTCTTATGGATGTCAAATCAGATTTATATTGAAAATTTTAAAGAGAATAAGAATTGATTTGTTATACTTGTCTGAAAATGCTGCAATATGTATGTTTTCATTAATGGAGCTAGTATATGGGAGCTACAAATCTGTTCTGGTTTAGCTTTGATCATACAGATTAGACAATTAACAGTTGAAAGTCTAAAATTCTCACTTTAAATGTAGCAGAGTACAACTGCCATAAATATGGTGATGCTGGATTGAATAAACAGACTGTATTCTTGGTGTTCTTTTGAAGATACTTCTACACTTGATTTAAAGTATATGTGAAGTAGTATGTGGCCGAGTCATTTTCTTTTTGTGCAAAGTCTGTGTTTACCTTCTAGATTTGTAACTAATGTTATTTTCCCTTTCCAGGCTTGGGCAAAACCGCACCTGATCCCACAGCCACTACGACCCTTGGTGGTGTAGAGGTTCCCTTAGGGAATGGGATCTCAACAGGGATTAATGATACCTGTCTTCTGTATAATGAGTATCCTTTGCTGTTGCGTTGGCTGCATTCGGTGTTTGGGTGTTGCTGCCTTTGCAGGACCTCGCTAAGGCTGGTCAGGAGTTTTGCCGCACTGTGTTCTGTTGCTTTTAGATCTGCTCTGGAGAGTATTTGCAGACAATCTTCTGCAAGGGGGATGATTTTACAGTTGCACTTAAATTGCCATTCTGCAAAAAAGGGAAACAATACACGTAGCAATAGCTGATCCCCAACAGGACTCAATACCAAAGTTGTTGGAGCAGCCAGGCAAGATTGCCCAGTAGTGTCTTGCCCTGAGATTTGCCAGGACCAGGAGAGGGGAATGCACCTGTGGTTTCCCATCACTCCAGTCTGGTTTCTTCCTCATGGTGCTGTGGCTGGCCAGCTTGGCCAGGAGGAGGTGGCGAAGCCAGCTCTATGCTCTTGTGCTCTCTCAACACATCTTTTGTGTTCCCCAGACCTTTGCCAGTATTGAGGTAAGCCTCAAATGCCCATCAAGAGGTGTAGCCATTAAGTCTCTTTCTAGGCAGAAGTGCCTCCAAATCGGTGTGTGCTTGACAAGAGGTCATAAGAATAAAAGTGGTGTCTAAGGTCCCAGCTCACTCTTCACTGCCACTGAAGCAGGTAACCCAGTAATACAATCTCTGGGTTTGTAGAAACTGTCTTCGGTCTTGGTGAGCTGTTTTCCTCCTACTAGCAGTCTTGGCAACACAACTCATGGCAATACTTGAGTTTTCTTAAATATMGCATCTGTCAGTTGATAAACTATAATACATTTAATATTAACTAGTTGAGGTAATGTGATGTGTATTCATTTTGTTTTACGCTTAGGGATTAGAGGTAAGTTTGAGGTCTCTAAAGCATTGCAAAACAAGTAGCTGAGCTGGGACTGTCTCTGGAAAAATAAGAATGTACAAGCACTGCCAACCATTGTAGAGCTCTCCTCTGTAATTCCAGTTCGGGTTTTTTAGTGGGGAAATTAAGAGGACATTAATGGCTTTGTGCTGGAAGGTGGGAATAGAGCTGCAATTATAATTGTAAATGCTGGGTCTGTAACTGCAGATCTCATCTAGGCTATGTGGCTCCACTGCTTAGACAGTGAGAGAGATGTGTGTCACTGACAAAAATAATTTTCAAGAGCTACAACCCCGTGTCTAAGTAGGTTCACCTGCCTGTCACTCATGATTCCTGCTGCACAATTCTCCACATGACTTAATTGCTTGTTCCTAACTATTGTATAAAACATTTTCAGATTCAAGGAAAAGTCAAATTTTAAGTTTTGTGATTTGAGTTCTTAGGTCTCATTAATCACACAGGCATCTGTATGGTAACAAGTTCAAAGGTGAAGTTTGACTGTGTTTTGAGGCTTTTCTGTGTTACTAATACCTGTAATTGTTCCTTAATGTTCTTCCCAGATATATTGTGTATGACGTTGCTCAGGTAAATCTGAAGTACCTGTTGAAACTGAAATTCAACTATAAGACATCACTCTGGTGAACAGTATTTAGAAGCCCTGTTAGAGTTATACTGTAGTTACACTATAGCGTTGACTTCTGACATGCTTATGCGTTGACTTCTCTTACCAAGATATCAAGAGCTAAAATGCAGAAGAGATTACTAAATCCTATTTAGTACAACACTTAGTGAAAGTTTTATATAAAAGTGTGGCAATACATGGACCTGAATTCTGACGAGAACGAGTACCTGGTTTTGTTTTATACCACTTCTAATTCTGGTGCTTTAAGTGTTTCTTTTAATTGACCAAACTGACAAAAGAAGAAAAAAAGAAATTAAGCTGGTGTTCTTAGCCAAACAGAGCTGGGCAAGAGCAGGAGAAGGAACTTGAGGATGTTTGTGATACTTGCTCTGTTAAGGTTCCCCCTTGTTCAAGATACTCTTTTTCAGTTTTCACTTGAATAAACAATAAATGTGCATTTATTTTGAGGTAAAAAAAAATAAAAGCTAATTTCATACTAACAGCTTTATGTTTCAAAACTTCGAAATTGTTTTGGCTTTGAGTCATAATTTAAATGTATTTGGTAGAATGTTCTTAAAAATTATATCTCTCTCGAAGATCGAATGCCAAATATTGAAATCTGTAGTCATGTTTCAGGAAGTCTTGGTGAAATTAAAGACTTCGTCTGTCAACAGTTGATGTGGTAAACATGGAAAATGAGCTTGTGGCTGTTTGAATTTAGTATTAGCCCCAATAAACCTCCTTTAAGTACCTACCTTCAACATGATGTAAGTTGGTTGTTGTAGACTCACGTCCTAACAAAGCTGTAAGTTGAGTTTGGGCTCAAGCTTCATTCATCAAGACCTGGAGTGAGGTCTGTTGCTACACTGGGGGTAGTCTTGAAATCCCTGTCTCGAAACAGCAATACAGGCTTATAATTTCAATGTTTCATGATGTTTGTTGCTTCTCACTTTCAGTTAGTCATTGAGCAATATGGGAGCACTTAACCATAGAACATCAGATCTTTCTCCTCAAAAATTACTGATTTCCCTGAAGCATTAGGGAAAGTTAGGGCTAATTCCCAGGAAGGGGACAGTTCAAGCTCATTCTGATGGTTGTGGGTTCAGTCTTTAGTAATCTGTCTGGAAACAGCAGATCTGTTTCCTAAAATGTTGTCATTTCCCAGGGCCTTTTGAAAAACGAGTTCAAAGCCAGAGTGGTTGCTAATGGTGCAGGTCTTTCCAGGACCACTGAAGGAGAGGAGGATGAGGACTGATAGATGGAAAACAAAGCTGCTGTCAGGGAGAGAAGGCATGTGGAAGGACTGGGTAATTTGTATGGCTTGAGGACAGCTCAACAGAAAAGACTGAGGTTGGTGATAATGGATTTTGAGAGGAAGTGAGGAGAGTGGCCTGTCTTCTGGCTCTTCTGTAGCTTAACCAGGGGGTAATCATTGTTTTGCTTCTAAAAAAACCTTTTGGTCAGCCACTTAAGTATGATCTTGTCAGCCTCTGGAAGAGAACATGAGAACTCGTTCAGTTGAGTTATGAGGTAGATGATTATTTTTCTCCCTCAAAAAAAAGCAGTTTACAGTTCAGTTTGGGACCAGGAGTTGAAGGCRGCTGCTTTTGATGCTTCATTACCCGTACTTAGAGGTGGCTCAAAGTTCCCTTTTGCTCCAGCCCAAGCAGCACAAGGAGTGCTTTGTGCTGCGTACACAGTGCTCAGTTATAATTGCAGCACAAGCAAGTATATCCCAGGCTGTCCCTAACCTCACAAATACGGCAGGAAAAGATACAGGACATTTTGAAGAGGCAGCAGGTGCCCTTTGGGGATGGTAGGAGAGCCCTGTGACTGTCCTGCAGTGAAATGTGATGTGAATTCAGGCGCTGCTTCTGCTGCCAGCTTGTCCGACCACAGCGCGGATCTGCTCTCCAGGAAGCAGGCGCTGGTGCTGCCGGACCCGGCGGATGGACAGCCTGTCCCTGGGGCCGGGCTGGGAAGAGCAGCGCGGTGACAACCACTGGAGGCACTGCTTTTGGAGTACGTGCACAGAGCAGAGCTGGATGAACAGGTAGTCCCATTTCTGTCAGAAGCACTTGAAAGGAATGAGTTGTCAAGACATTAGGTCCCACGACATCTTCTGCTTTTTTCAGGGGAGGCATGTTGAGGAATGGCTTCTGATCTAAATGTTAAACTACCAAAAGCAGCAATTTATAAATATTTAACCACTTTGTCTTTATTTAGCGTGGCTGCAGGCTCTGTTGTACAACGGCCCACAAACATTAAGATAGTCCATGCAATTCATATGAATTCAGTTAATTGAAGGAAGTCAGTCTAGCCTTACTGATTGGCAGTCAGTGTAAATTCTTTGTGACTTGCCTGAGTTCATGCAGGAAAGAAGTGGCTGGGGAAAAAAAAATAGAGCACAAGTCACTCAACCTGGTACTTATAACATTCTGCCCCTGCTCCCCTTCAGTTTCTAATCAGAGGAAAGGTGGGGGGGAAAACCCAAACACTTTCTATATGAAAAAAACCTCTGGTCACATCAAACTTTCTCAATACCATAAATAATTGTACTCCTGTTCTTAAATGAGGCCTGCAGCGTTTGTAACTACTGAGGTCTCTGCTTCAGGTTGCATTCTGGAAGACTGTTACCGACCTTACTCTGTGAATTCTGGGGACATAATGACATAATTGTCTGCTGAAGTGTTACTGTTGCCAATTTATATCCCACTTAGTGTTTTGCTTAAATTGCCCTGATATATGTGTTGAGGCCCCTAACTTAGTCCATTATACTCACGCTCCTGTTATGCCCATAAAAATAGTTTTCACTGTTGTGGAGTACATGCATCTGAACAAGAGCTTGTGTGTGCTTTGACTTTCGAATTAATGCCATTAAGCTTCTCCAGAAATGGTCATTTTGGAGATGAAGTGGCACCCATSAGAAGAAATGCAGCTGTAGGTCCCAGCCAAGATGAGTTGCTGTGATGACTTTCATTTGTTCTGGTGTGAAGGTAGCATGCAGGCCTGTGGGCATTGCAGGTCACTTCACAGAAAGTGAGATACACAGGCACAGGCAAGGTGAGAAGAAGGAATGGCTTCCCACCAACTCAAAGGGGAAACTACTGCTTCCCCCGCCCCCTCATTACAAAGTCTAATTTCATGATGTGATTAATGCAGCAGGACTCAGACTTCACAAGAAGGTGCTTCAGTGACTAAAGAGCACACTCTTCTGCCAGCTGTCTGTGCTTTTCTTCCTACTGCCAGGGCCTGCCTGGGGAGATGAGAAAATGACACGGTAGCTGTCTCCCGTTCCCTGGACGCAGCGCTACCTGCTCTGTGCTGACAGGACGCTGAATGCATTTTAGTAGGTGCTGTAACCCATGTCTTAATATCATCTGCACCAATTGAGGAGAAATGGAAGCATGGAAGTGCTTTCCGCAGCATCTCGGTGCACACCATTAGGAGCAGTTGCCTAACATGACCCTGGTGAAAGCRAATGGCAGCAGTGCAGCCAGTTTAGAGACCTCCCTCCAGCTGTGCAAAGCAGGTGAGTCAGCAGCACCTAATGGCAGGTTGTTGGCGGTGAGCACAGATGCTTCCAGTCACCCTGCCTGTCTGTCAGAAGAGTTGTGTCATTTCCACACCTCCCAAGTGCAAACCGCAGGTTTGCCAAGATGGTAAAGGGTTGCAGTGAAAATGCTGTGTGTTTGTGTGCACACTGACAAATGGCCCTGGCTGGGGCTTTGTCAAACAGGGTCGTGTTTGTGCGACGTGGAAACAGCGAGCACAGGACAAATGAGAAACCAGGACACACAGATACTGCAGCATTCATTAAAGGCCAAGATGTAAAAGGTCCTTTATTCAGGAATCATAATACAGTCTTGATTGTTACCCTTTATGCACAGTGAATGGAAATGGCTTCTGTTAAATATTTTCCAAATGCAGCTGTTGGAATGAAATGAAGGAATAATCCTCATCATCATTCTGTTGGGAGCTGAATTCTACCTTCACACCTGTTAATTTGTAAGATGATTGGCAGGAGGTGTTTGGGGAGGGGGCAAATCTCTCTTACCTTTTGCATCTAGTTTTATGACCGCCTACAAAGATTCACTGAAAGGCATTGAGGTTTTGTGATTCCTTTTTCCTCTTTCCTCTCCCTTCTAGAAATTCACACTCTTGAGGACTGTTGCAAAACGTGATTATGTTGTAGAAAACGTTTTCATGCCTCCCCTGCAAACCCTTTGCTCAGGGAACTCTGTAGCATCAGGGTGGCTCTGGGCAGTACTTCTTCCAGTGCAGCCAGACCTGGTGACAAGGTTTACAAAGCACAGCAGTGAAAATTTCACTGGTGATCGGTGTCTTCTGTCAGCTGTGGAAGTCTTGGTGTCGCCAGTCTTAGCCGAGCATTAACAAACAACCYTTGGAACAAGGGGAGCATAGCTGAAATAGAGAGAAATATTGGTGCCATTAACACATTGTTTAACTGAGCCTGGAAGGTCTGGGCCATGTCAGGCCTTTTGGGTGGTAGAGGTGTTTTATTAAAAATTGTGCAGGGTTTAATGTGTCGGTGTTTTTTTGGTGTTTGAAATAGCACAGATCACTATTTAGTTGCTTTTTGTTATTAGTTTCTTTCGTTTCATGCCTGCAGTGCTTTGCATCTGTCTACTGTAGCAGCTCTCTTTGGAGCTGTGTAGCATGGAAAGCTCGGTGCATGAAGTACCTTAGGCCATTGGGGGCTAAGGGAAGGGAAGGCTGTTTCAACCACCTTTCAGAATGACCTGAAAAAGGGGCTGGAAATGCAAGGCTTTGTCTTTTCTTTTTTCTTTTTTTTTTAAGCTCTGTTACAATGTACATAGAAACCCCTGAGGGGGAATTTCTAAAGCATTTTACTCAAGTTTGTTTCTTCGTTTAGAGACTGGCTTTTTTTCCCCTTGAGCACAAGGGCAGCATTGATTTTATGTATTTATGTATTTTAAATGGTTTAATAACATGACCTATATCCTGCCCCTCTCAACCTGCCAGAGTGCCTAGTCATTTGAGTTCATTAGCAAATTAAGAACACAAATTAAAACTCTCCTCTGTGTCCCAAGATACACGTTGTCTATATTTTGTAGAATCTTTGGTTTCACCTAGGTGCTTTCAAAGAGTTGCAAACAACCAAGTATTTTGCATTACACCATTGTGCTCTTGGCAATATGTTTAAGACGTGACACAGACTTAGCCTTGACTAAGATATACTGTTTATTTATTTTGAAGCTCAATTTGCATTTTCATATATATATATATGTAAAAGGAATTTTGGTTGGTATAAGTAGCAGTAGGTATTGTTGTCAAAGCCAAACACACATAAAGAGTCTGGTCCATGAGCATTTAAGGTGCTTGTGGTTCATGATGGTATCTCCATGTTTATATTTCTTGGTGCAGAAGCTTTAAAATTCACTCTGGTGCAGAGATGGAAGGAGGCTACACACAAAAAAAAAAAAATTGCTGCTGTGAAGAAAGCTTTCAGGGGTGAGATGGTAGAGGGYAGGCCAAGGCAAGGAGCTTGTTAGGCAACAGCCACCCACTGGCAGGGGTTTGTTGGCTCTCCCTGAGGACAAGTGAGACCTTGACCTTTAGGCCTTGGGCTCGGTGAGCATTTGAGCTGCCTCTCAGGAAGAGTGCCACGGACTGTGACAGCGGGGCCAGGGCTGGCTGTGCTGGGCTTGTCGTTGTCCCTTACTCCTCTTGGAGTCTCACCTTTGTGGTTGTTTATGAAAAGCGAAGACAAGGAAAATAGGCACAGTTTAGCTAAAAGTTATTACTTAATGAAGGAGGATGGATATAACACAGGGACTCTTTAAAGACACGAAAGCAGAGACAAGTAAAATAGGCACACTTATACAGTTATAGGCAAAGTTATTACTCGGTGAAGGAGGACAGGATAATATAATGGGATTGTTTAAAGACTTGAAGCTAGCATGGCTACTTTGGGGTGACTTTTTGTGGTAGTCAGCACCTCCGCCCTCTTCACCCTCCATTCCAAACTGCCAGTTGCCAATTCCTCCTCATCCCTCATCATAAGGAGGACATGGAACTGTTCAAGCAAGTCCAGAGGAGGGCCATGGAGTTGATTAGAGAACTGGAGCACCTCCYCTATGAGGACAGGCTGAGAAAGCTGGGGCTGTTCAGTGTGAAGAGAAGGTTGTGGGGGGACCTCATAGCAACATTCCAGTACCTGACGGGGGACTACAGGGAAGCCAGACAGGGACTCTTTGTCAGGAACCGTAGTAACAGGACAAGGAGTAATGGGTACAAACTGAAAGAGGGGAAATTTAGGTTAGATATTAGGAAGAAATTCTTCACTGTGAAGGTGGTGAGACACTGGAACAGCTTGCCCAGGGAGGTTGTGGATGCCCCAAGCCTGGAGGTGCTCAAAGCCAGGTTGGATGGGGCTTTGAGCAACTCTGTCTAGCGGAAGGTCTCTCTGCCCATGGCAGGGGCTTGGAACTAGATGGGTCTTTAAGGTCCATTCTAACTCCTTAACTATGGTTGTGTGGTCCCGCCAGGCTCCGGGCGGCCGCGGAGGGGAGCGCAGGGCTCCTGTGCCAGGCACTGTGTCCTTTTCCTCCGTCCCGGGCCCCGTTCCTATCCTCCGTAGGCCGCCCCGGGAGCAGCGCGCGTGTCCCGCCGCGCGTCCCCTCACGGCCCGCGGGACGAGGCCCCGCCCCTCGCGCGCGCCCGCCGCGCGCCCGGCCCCGTCTCCTCCCCCAGAATGCCCCGCGCCAGGCAGCCTTTGAAAAAGCGGCGCGGCTCGTTCAAGATGGCGGAGCTGGATCAGCTGCCTGACGAGAGTGAGTAGGGACCGGTGCCCCCGCTCCCGCCGCCCCCTCGTCCCGGCGGGACACCCGCGCCGCGCCCCGCCGCCCGCCCGCCGCCCTGCCTCGCTCCCTCCCTCCCGCCGCGGGCGCTGTGCGGGGCCGGAGCCCGAGCCTCCTCCCTGGCAACCGRGCCGGCCCGGCCCCCCCCACCCCCCCGCCGCCGCCGCCCCTCCCGGGCGAGGCCCCGGCCCGGGCGGCGGGCGGGGAGCTCCGTCCCGAGGGTGCGACCCCCGCTGCCCTCGGGGGTGCCAGGGCTGGGTCCCCCGCCCCGCCCGGGCGGCACCTGCCGAGCGGGCGGGGCGGGAAGCGGGAGCCGGGCGGGGCGCAGTGACAGCCCGCCCTGCCCGCGGGGGTCGGGGCAGTGCGGGGGAAGGAGCGTCCTGTCCGGGGAAGGGGTGAGCTGCCTGGCGCCCCGGACCCGGCTGTCGCCCACGGGGGCAAGGAGGGCTCGTGTATTCATAGCCCGTGCTGTGCACGGTGCGAGCAGCTCCGCAGGGCTGGGGGTCAGGGCGTGCACACACTGTGTCCAGGGGGCACTGATAAATGCGCGGGGAAGAGCTCAGAGACCCTGTGTGGTGTGTCAGCAGCTGAAAGCTGGCTGTATAGGAAGACGGTATGTAAATATGTGTTTTCATGCACACAGACCTGTATATCTGCATCTCGAGTGCTGTGTCCAGTTCTGGGCCCCTCACTTCTAGAAGGTCACTGAGGTGCTGGAGCGTGTCCCGAGAAGGGCAGCAGAGCTGTTGGTGGGGCTGGAGCACAAGTCTGATGAGGAGCAGCTGAGGGAGGTGGAGGTGTTTAGCCTGGAAAAGAGGAGGCTCAGGGATGACCTTATCACTCTCTACAGCTCCCTGAAAGAAGGGTATAGCCAGGTGGGGGGTTGGCCTCTTCTCCCAGGCAACCAGTGAACAGGGCAAGAGAACATAAGCTGCGGCAGGGGAGGTTTAGGTTGAATGTTGGGAGGAATTTCATAATAGAAAGGGTGATTGGACACTAGAATGGACTGCCCAGGGAGGTGATGGAGTCACTGTCCCTGGAGGTGTTTAAGGAAAGACTGGACGTGACACTTAGTGCTGTGGTGTAGTTGGCATGATGGTGTTTGGTCAAATACTGGACTCTCTGGTCTCAGAGGTCTTTTTTAACCTCAGTGATTATGTGATCTCCGTAGGATTTGTGTGGGTGTTGTTTTCAATGAGCACAAAGATTAGATAAAAACTTAGTGTAGGTAAAAACCACACGTGTTTCTGTATATGTGGATTCATGCGTGAAATACTTCAGTGTTACAGAAGAGGAAATTATTCAATGTAAAATCTGTGTATCTTGATATGTCCTCTTACAAGAAGTAAACTCATGTCAAGTTAAAACTAGGCCATTTACTAGTTTCAATAAATGTGCACAGAATGGAGTAGACATCTTTTGGTGACACTGTTTTGTGCAAGTTCTTCAACATACCAACTCTTTCCATGTCCAAAGATTCTCAGAGAGAGGTGACTCGGAGTGGAAATCCTGCTTCTGGTTACTTAGTGTGGGTCTTTGTTACAGCTCCAACAACTGCCGGGAGAAAAATTGGTTACTATGCCCACATGGCTGGTGTCACTGTGTTAACTGAAGAGATTTATGAAGGAGCATCATAAATCAAGGATAGAGCTGACACTCTCAACTTGGTGCAGCTCAGTCGTGAACGCTGTGCTGCATTTAGAGTCTGATTAATATAAGTCATGGACCAATGGGCATGACTGTAATTAATAATTAGCAGTGGTTTACTGCTTATTAAATGAACTTTACTTGTTCACTAGAATGGGCAATGTTTAAGTTACTGTTCTTCCCTTTGCCTTGCCCAGTTTCCAGGGAAGGCACTGTGTGTTTCGAGAAGTTTATGTAAAGTACGAAAAATAACTTTGTTTTCTGTCACCTTTATATTGCTTACAGTGACATCAGGAAGATTTGACATGTGTGTCACTTCACCTGTGGCAGATACTGTAGTAGAGTGTGTGACTCAGTTTCTCTTAGGATTGGGCTGTGCTGGAGATCCTTCCCAGCAGTGTCGGTGTTAGGGTCTCTGCTTGGCAGGTGAAGCGGACAGTGTGGTTATTTGTGAAGGCAATGAGCTTCTGCTGTGCTGACCTTGACCTTAAGGTTTGTGTTTACCTAAGTTTGGTGCAAGAAGGGGGTGTTTTCCATCAGATAGGGAGCTTCATGTTTCTGTAGTTGCTGAACTGCTAGAACTGTGAAGGTTTCCAAGAGTGTTTGCCTTGTGCTTCCATTTCTATTCTATCCAGTTTTGGTGATCTGGATGTTTTCAAGTTACACTAGTTATTGACACACATAGTTCTTTCATTTCCAGTCCTATGCTTATAATGAGGATGTAAACTTAGTCCTGACTGATTTAACACTTAACTTCATGCAGCTCTCAGTCTGCAGCTTAATGTATGAAGGATAAGAACAGTAAGCATTGCAAAATTTGGTTTGGAATATTCCTTATGGTATAAAAATAAGTTCCTGAAAGAGTTAGAATAGTTCGTGACTAAGAGACTTTATGTATCACCCCTGTGAATATTCTCCAACATAGTTTATAGTAAAGTAGTAGACCATAACTGAGTTTTCACATAAAAAGAATTATAGGTAAGGGCACTGTACTGGGTGACAAGAAGACTGACATTTTGCTGTATGGTAAGAGCCATACAGTTTTACTTTCAGATTGGATATCTGATGAAGTGGAATTTGTCCCAGAGTATTCTGATAGCACCCACTTGCCCTCTGACAGGTTCTGTAATGCAGCTGGGCGGTGACTATTCCTTAACCCAGGAGTCAGATGGATGTAGTGCACATGGTTGTCATGATATCTGCTGAAGTTACTATTGTTCTGTTCTTCTCTAAAGGTGGTATTCTGTCCATATAAAACAGTAAGAGGGTTCACACTGACAGCCTGAAAAATGAAGATGGCAGTGTGCAAGTTTACATTCATTTCTTGTAGTTGGAGGCCTTTCCTGTGCTGTCAGGGGAGGGGGATATAGTAACCAGGGATGCAGGTGAAGAAAGAACACATCTGTGGCAAATCCTCTAGCGGAAAAAGTCCAGAATATTGAAGGTCCCAGTTGCCGAAGTACTTCAAATACTAATAATTTGGTTTATATTTTGAAGACAAAATTTGTTGCTGCAGACTGTTGGGTTGGTGCCCAAGGAGTGACTAATTTTAGTCAATGCATTTTTTTCCCTCCTTCTTATCTCCTGGTAACTTTGCAGTGGAGGTAAATGGTGGGCAGCCTTACTGCTGCAGACCAGATGGCTTTTTCTGTCTGTCTCAGAAGAGGGAAACAGTGGATTGTACTGGAGCATACATAATGCTGCCCTGTCTCTTGCTCCTGGTAATAGCAATCTCGTTTGTGGGCTGTGTGGTTCTAAAGCTCAGGCTGTGAAGCTGAGGTGAGGCTCTGACATGAAATGAACTTTCTGCTGAGGTGAGGCTCTGATAAAACAGGAAGCACGTGCAGATGTGACTAAAGATTGTCCTGGTCCTGGTGGAGGCAGAGCTCTGCAGAGAACAGCACAGGCAAAGCTGTGTCTTGGTGTGTCCTCCATGGTCTGAGGGAAGAGGATGCTGGAAGCTGCTCTGTAAAAGTGAGAGTGAGGTGCCATTTTGGACAGGAGGATGCTTGGGTAACGTGGTGATCATGGGCACGGGGCTGCTGCCAGCAGTGAAGCACCAGAGTGTGGTGTTTGTAGGCAAACACCAGCAAGGGGCAGGTGAATCAGAGAAGGAAGGCAGACTGTAGAGGTGATGGGTGTCAGGGTTCAACTTTTACAGTACCAATTCTAAAAACAGTATTTTGTCAAATGCCGTGTATTGGTAGACATCATTGGTACTGTTTCCAGGGGCTTGTGTTTGAGGACAGGCAGAAGGGAAGGGAGATAAGGATCTTTCTGCATGGCCTTTTAGGCTGCAGCATAAGGGCAGCACTTCAAGCAGAAATTGTTGTCTTTAGCCCCAGCACAACCTTTTTCTGTGGTTCATGGGTGCTCTGCTCTGCTGCTTTCCTAGATAGCTGCAGGGGGGATGTGGCGCGCCTCTTGCCACTTCCCTTTTCCAGACCCAAGGGGCCATGAGCCTCGCACTGCTGTGCTCTGGATGTTTGAGGCAGAAGATCAGCAGAACTTGTGTGAGGTTACAGCATTTGGGAGAAGGCTCAAGGTTATTTTTGTGGCTGCTACACGGTACTCACGACTAATAATTTTTGGGATTATTTGTGCTGCCTATCTTTAAAATGGTGCGTTACCATGGCATCAGTGTATTGTCCGTTATGAGAACACAGTCTTTCAAAAAGAGGGCTTTGGTATTGTCTATGTAAGTCCTGTAGAAGGATTCATGTGACTGGAAAACTTATTTCCATATAGTTGTTACAGTAGGGTTTGGTAAAATGCATGTCAGTTTATTAGTGGGCTCATAACATGAGGGAAATACTGACTGATGCTTGAAGTGAAAAGTTAGTATTCATTTATTTATTTATTTGCCTCTTCAATGAGCCCAAAGTTTGGGGGGAGCTTTAAAAGCTCCCCAAAGCTGCTTTTCCCTCTGACGTGTGTTTTTTRCTTTCAGAGTTTTTCTGAATAAGCTATCCTTGCAGTGGCCAATCATTTAAGCAGCTTCCTCTGCTGAAACAACTTGTGCCATGCTTATGTAGATGAATGATCTCTTGGAGGATTAATGACTCAGTCTATAATAAAGGCTCATGTTTTTCCCTTCTTCTCCGTGAGTTTCCTCTGTCACACCGTTTTTAGCACTGGCAATGTAGATTAATTACATAGGTTTTTGAGGTAGTCATGCAACCAATGTTAAAGTAACTGCTCACCTGTGCAAATTTAGAAAAAATAGTGTAATGATCTGGAGAGAAAAGGCTTTACATCATGTAATTGCTGATCTGGATCCTAGAATTTTCTGTATTGATTTAGATATGCCCCTTTGTGCCCATACATTAATGAAATCAGTAGCTATAGAACATCCCTGTGGTTACTTGTGACATTTATTTTCAAAATTAGCGACTGTTAGAAATTCCTTATTAAAAAATCTGAACACACTTTCACAAACATAATATGCTTGTGTGTGTTCCTGTTTAGATTTTAGGTCAGCGGTTGAGAAGCCATATTTAAACTGCTTTACTACTTCTTAGTGCTGGGAATGTACATCACGACATCCACATTCAGCTGCCTGTGCTGAATTGTGGTCAAACTCTTCCTCTTCTGTTCATTTACAGTGCTCTCAAATGAGAGGATGCAATAGATGCTTGGTCTTAAACTTAATTTTTGAAAAGGGTAAAAGCTTTTGCACTCTTCTCCCATGTCTCAAAGCCTATCTCCACATCAGAAATACTTTTTGAAGGGGTCATGTGGCTTCTAGAGCAGATAGAGGAGGGTTTTTAAAATCTTCTTTATTTAGCAACGCTCTGTACATCCTCCCCTGTGCTGGGAGTGGGATGTTGAGCATAGAGGAAGGATTCCTGGTGACTGTGGACTTGGAGGGAGCAGCAGTTCAGGACTGGAGGAGCTGTCCATCCACAGGGACTCACGCTGGCCCCTGCTGTAGCCCATGGATTTCTAGCCAGCCAAGCCACCCTTATCATGCCAGGCTTGGTAGACCTGGGGTTATTTTAATGTTGGCGGCTTTTTTTCAGTTTGATTTTATACGGACTTCCTGAAAATCACTTCTTGSAAGCCAGTACAAAATACATAAATACACTTATTCCTGACTCTTAGTTACTGATGAGCTTCCTGTTATGATACTATTTAATTCCTCATGATCTAGAATGTGGTTATTTTTATTGCACATCTGTGGTGCACATATTTTATGGAATCATTGGGGAGGGGTTTCGGAGCCGGGAAAGGCCATTATAATCATCTTAGATTCTTCATTAAGCGTGGTGGTATACTTACGTTTGGAATTTCTCTGCATCACTTCCGTGCCTCCTTTTTAGCTATAGTTTTCGCTTTGAAAATGTATGTGAACTTTGTTTAAGATTTAGAATTATAGGGAGTTTAACATGCTTTTTCTTGGTATAGTTACGTAAAATCTGTTAAACTTGGCATTCATTGCTAACCTGAAGTTATCCAATGTAATTTTTCACAAAATAGGTCTAGTTATGCCTTTCCTTGTTAAAGAAAAGGCTGTGGAGCTCTATTTACCCATCTGAATTATCTTCCTTTGTAGATACCTATGATTGGTGCAGATCTTGACCTTCTCTGGGAAGAACAAGATCGGAGTGTCTTAACTTTCTTGCAATAAGACATGTTTTTGGACCTTGAAATTTATCTCCTAGGTCTCTTCTGAATCTTCTCCTAGTTTTTCAGACTTAGTCAAGTTTGAACACTGTTCAGGTGATTAATTTACTAATAACATATGCGGAGCAATACTTAGTGGGACACTAAGACAGTTTGCACTGGAATAGTGTGCCAGCGTAGCCTACTGAAATAAGGCCGCCTAATTCCTGAGCCACTGGTGTGCTGAGCTGTCTGTACTTCCTCCCTAGGTTGAGGGKTTTTTTACTCTCAGTATTCGGAAAGTAACCTCCAAGATCCTCTGAACCTGGAGGGGCTGGAAGTAGATTTTGGTTGTAGTACCCTATATGATTCATAGGCCTTATTTCTTCCTTTCCACCCATTTGTTTTTTAAGTGTTTCTGGAAATGAAATCTGTGTCATTGTCATAATAGGTATTTACATTCAAGTGTGTGTGTATATTCTACTTTAATCTCTGTTTATAATTAAAATGAAGGTTAAAAAGACTGCCTGTGATTATATATTTGTTATTCAGAGCACGAGTATACAAGATTACTGGCATTTAGTATGAGGCTGGTATATTATAAATCTAATCATTATTTTAACTAAAGTTTTGGATAGTTTTAATAAACTTAACCTGTCCTGCATCGCTTTGCAATTTTTATAGTTTCTGAAATGCTTCTATCTGTATTAAATGTTGATTGTTTTTTATTGTAAAACATTTTTTGCTTAGATCCTGATCCTAGTTTCTGGTTTTGTGGCCCTGTTTTTGGGTAGTATCTACAGTACTGCCAAACTAAATGGGAAAAGTAGGGAGATGTACCATATTCCTTGAAGTTTGGTGTTGCAAGTAGCCWCTAAAATCAATATAGAAGATTTTGATGAGAAAAGCCATGTTGTGTCATATTGTTGCCTTTGAGGTAAAATTAAACTTATGGACATCTCCACTGTCATTTGGTATCCTACATGGTATTCTAAAGCTTTAAGCTACAGAAGTGTTGGTTAGTTAGTTTTCTGCACTTTGTTACAGTAAAATAGTTTAGTTTAACTTTTGTACTTCCATAGATCAGGAATTTCTTATTTGGGCRCTTGTATTCCTAAATAAAGATGCCCTGGTTACATTAATTGCAGGTCAAGCGAAAACAAATGAGCAGCCCTATTCTAGCAGGCGTCTATGACAGATTAACTATCCCATGTGGAAAACTCCTTGGCAACTGATGCTGTTTTGGAATGGTAATCTTATAAAGCCRGGAAGTAACACAGTAACCTTCTGCTGGCCCATCATCACCCTCCCAGGTGAAGCATCCCATGGTTAGCAAAGCATCTCAGGCACTTCAGCTGTGAGATTGACACCATCCCCAGATAAAGTTTTGCTGCCTCTTGCTAAGGGTTTCTTTTCCATTGTTAATACTCACCCTGGCCTGGATTGATGGAACTTGATTCACAGGAGCAGGATAGTGAGAAAAAGAGGAAAACGATTGTATGTTCAGATGAAGTGCCTGAGATCTTTCCAAGTAGTGGTCCATTCTGGAAAGGCAGCATCTCCTCCATGTGACAATCCTGATGACCCTGCTCCTGCCTCTCCATCCCCAATGACATGTACCTTCCTCATGTTCTTAAACTGCATGTATTTATCTCTACACACCCTTCCCACCATCCCTTATGTAAATTTGGGGTACACAGTAGTTCTTCACTGTTCTTAATGTTACAACTCAGAGCTGTTCATTCTTGATTGGTAGCAGACTACTTGTGTATTTATACAAGCACAATGTAATGGATTGGATTTTTAGCATAAAATTAAAAAGAAATTATGATACCTTTAATATACAGCTTAGTTTCAAGAGCTGAATTCCCTGTGAATCAGATCATCATAGAAGCCTATTCCTGTACCAGTCACTGGTAGGTCTCCAACCCAACAAGGGTGATAAATCAGAAAAGAAATGTGCAAGAGGGGTGACAATGTAGCCCAGGTGTGTCACCTTGGTTTTGACATGTAATCCCATATGTGGTAGCTGTTGTAGATTTGAAAGGCTTGGGAGATACTGGGGTGAATGTCTTCTAAATCTCCAGTGAGTCAAAGCTTGTTCTGTTTCGTATCTTAAACTCTTTTTTTCATCTTTTGGTAAAAAAGAAATAGAAACTTTCTCTCCTTTTACTTTCTTTTTTTAATTGAATGTTTCTGAGTTTTTTTAACACATGGCATAGTAAGATGGCAACAAACAAAATACTGTGATGAAAACATAAGGGATTAGGGGTTGGGTTTTGCTGTTACTGTACCTGTATTCTCTTCAATGGCCCAGCCCACTCCAAAATGCTCAGTTCCCTAGAAAGAGACAAGATTCTTTTGGCTCTGTGATACTGCCAGGAATGTATTGTCTTAGAGGCAAGTATCTCTGGCACTGTGAGGTTAGTGAGGTAAGGAGCTTGATAAAGGGCAGTCTCAAGAAAAGGAATTTCTGGACCTTTGGAGCCAGAAGATTCTTGGAGCAGCAGTTTCAAAGAGAAGCTGAAGGAGGCAGTGCAAAAAGTGAGAGGGAAAAGTGGTTGCTGCACTGGAACATAGCTGGAAAGATAAAATTGATTTGAGAGCAAAGCATGAATCTGGGGAGGCAYTGTTGTGCAGAAATATCTTCCCCTGTGCTAATACAGGTGCTTCAAACAGCTCATTCTTAGAGAGACAATTGAAAATTCCAGACCATGAGGGCCCAGAGTAGACAAGGCTCAGTTTTGTTTTTCCTGGCCCAGGAGCACTGCAGAAGTTCTACAGATGCAGTGGAAGGGGAGCAGTGAAATTTCGATGTATTTATTACATCATTTGAACAGTTTGAGCAAAGTAAGAATCCCGTTTGCATTTATGAGATCTGAATCTGCTGCTTTTCTGAATAAAGAGGTACCACCAGGGGGCAACTAGCTATCCACCTTCCTCCTTTTGAGCATAAGCTACTTGTTTCTTGGAAATTTTGGGCACTGAGAAATTTTGAACTGGTAAAAATCATTCAAAAAGAGAAAGAAGAAGTGTTCATTAGTTTCCTTGTCAGTTGTTAAATATATTTGCAGTTACATGAAACAAGCAGCCATGTGGAAGAATGTATTTTGGACATTAAGCTTGTTCAGAATTTGCTATGATAAACATAAGTGTTTAACACCTAAAGTTGTTTTGCGGATGTGAAAGTAAAGGAAAAAAACAAAACGTGAATATGCTTTCAAAATTCATTGGTAATAAACATATAATGCTATTCTTAGTGCCACCGAGGGTGCACTGGGTTTGCTCCTTCAGCTGTGAAAGATTTAAATATTAAATTCCACTTTCTGCCTGAGAATTAATTAAGAATGAGTAGACTCTGCATAGGTCATATGGTTTGAAATAGCTTGTGATTTATGTGAACTTTTTTATATATTGCAGGTTCTTCAGCAAAAGCACTTGTGAGCTTGAAAGGTAAGAAATTAATATGTTATTTACTTGTACCCAATCTGACTTTCAGGTGTACTTAGTTTCTGGCTTCAGGAAGTTCAAGAAAATAATGGGGGTTTTTGTTGAAATATGATTGGGTTTGTTGTAGGTGTTTGTTAGTTCGATAGACTAATAATCCTTGGCAGTTGAAACTACATATGTTGTGGTGTATTTAGACACTGCTCTTCTGGGTGAAATTCCTGAAATGTGTTTTTTCTTCATAAGTACTGCCTAGGCATCAAGTTTGATGAGAAGATTGGGGTAATCTTTCATCTCTAGAGAATGAGATACGGGAAGGATTTTTATCAAGACCTGTACATGTGACAAAATTTACATTAGGAAGGCATTTCACAATTTCATTGTGTTCTCTGTCAGCAAGTTGTGGGCTAAATCACAAACCTGCTGCTTATATTTTTTCTTCGAAACTGTCTTCATGAACATTCACACAAATTTTGAATACTTCTGATTTGCTCAATAATAAGAACTTCTTTATGTATTACAAGGCTTCTGTTACACAAGGAGGGAGACATGGTCTGTTGAATATATTGTGACTAATACAGATTTGTTGCAACAAAATTTGATTTACTTGTTGGTGTGCACCCACTTCATGATTTTCTAGAACCAGAAAAAGTCTATGTCTTGTAGAGCTTTACCTTGTCCAAGTTGCAGTTACAGCCACAGTACAAATGTTTAGATGTGTGTCAACCTGACAGTGGAAGTAACTGATTCCAACAAAAGAAGTTTCACGAAACCTAAACATTGTCACAAGTAAAAAAATGTTGTTTCTGTTTCTCCTTGTACTTAAAACCTTCAATTTTTTAAATTAACGTTCAGATACATTTAATAAAAATATTGAAATCTAAAATCCATTTGTTATTGAATTTAAAGATGTTGCAAGTAAAAAAAAAATTAGTAGTTGATCATGTTATACTTGTTTTTGGATAGTAGTTATGTTAAAACGTACACATACGTATATTAATGATGTACTTTCTCCACAACAGAGGGAAGTCTATCCAGTTCGTGGAATGAAAAGTATAATTCTCTGCAGAAAACACACATTTGGAAAAGCAAGAATGCTGGTTCTGCAGTGGAAATGGTAAGAAATAATAAAAAGCTTCAGGATTAGTAAAATACCATAGAGTGAATCAAATGTAAGGATCACAAAATTTGACTGAGATTTATAGTTTTATAATGTCTGAATGTTAAACTATGTCCTTCACAAGCACTCTGCACAGTTTGAATATGAGATGAAAACATATTTTATAAATGAATAATCAAATTAAATTGCTGACCTAGTTCAAGATAGGTCATTATAGTTTTCTCTCTGTTTTTTGTAAAGCAAGTTCTGTGTGAAGTATTTGTACTCTATCTACCACATTGAGCTTAGGAATCACCAATGCTGATCAACTATTTTTGTATCTCATGAAATATCTCACTTCTAATTATGGCTGAGARCTAATGCATAGAGCAAAGGAAGGGAAAATGTCATAGTGCGCTTCCATCATTGTGCCTTCTGGGGGGCAGATTTCAATAAAAGTAATGTCAGTGAAATGTGTGGTATTCTGAGCAGTCTTATGGGAGGCCTTATATCAAAGAACAACCTTGGGGTGGGGATATGAAATGAGCCTGCAGCTTCCAGTGGTATCTCTGGTGTTTGGGTTGACCATTTCCCTCTTAAGATTTGTTTTTTTTAACTGTTTGTTTCTTGTTTTGTGGTCATCTCCCTGGTATTTATTTGGGTAGGATTCATACAGATACATATATACACACACACGTTGCTATGTGTTCATGGTAGAGAACATAAGGTGTACAAAATGCAGTTCCAGACAGAGACCAGGACTTTGTAAAGCCCCTTAGTTCCTGCAGTTCACGTGACAGTTTTCAGCTGCTTCCCAGGAATGCCCATCATCCCACAGAAACAAGCCTTACTGATAAATTAGAAGATCACAATGTGCTAAAGAACCAAAGTGGCTGTAACGTCAGTATAGGAACTTTGTCAATCTTTAGGTACAGTGGCTCTAGGTATTAAAAATATGAAGTCAAACTTTAAGTGTAACTCAGTATTCTGCAGAAAGCTGGGGAAAGATCAGGGCATAGTCTGACATGTTAGCAGTGACCCACATTGCTGAGATGTGATGGAGTAGTTAGAGTTCCCTGAAAGCTGAAAGTTTTTCAGATATGTAGTACTGTTGGTTAAAAATCTTTCCAACAATGCCTGACCTATTTAGCTACCATGGATGATACCTCTTTGTGACGCTCTTGTGTGAGGTACAGACAGTCCAGAGTGATGAAACGCTCTTCTCATTTTGGATAGTTCCGTGGAATACAATTTGGCAGTTTCTGTTGAGGGTTGTAAAACTGTTGTTTGCTTGGTCTAGATCATATGGCTTGGTTACCTTGTCAATATAGAGTTCCTCTGTCCAGTGTGTATCTTTCCTGGTTTGTAACAGCTACAAGGAATGGATGTTTTCTTCTGTGTGCTGAGTGTGCTTAGATGTCTATCGCATACAGAGCACTACTGTTACTGAAACACACTTGTGTAGTTCTATTTATAAAATACATATAATTTAGAGTAGGAGACATTTCCTGGGAAAGCCCTGTGTTCTGATGGCATGGAACAGACAGATTTTTAGCTACCACTAATTAATTCAATAGAGAATATCTCATTTCAAGCAGTTAACTAGCCAGAAATGTATTAAATGTCTTCTTAAATGTAAGTGCTTGTTAGTGAAGTTTTATTTCACTTTGTAGGCTTTTTTTTGTCTCTGACGCCTATGAAGGGCTTATATTTGTCATTGGTATTCTGCACATTGTGGGTGTTGCAGATTTCATACCTGTGTCAATTTGTGACACTTTCACCATCTGTGCTGAAAGAAGTCAAATCTGCATTTGTTCTGCCTTTGCTCATCACCTTTGTAAAAAGTTTGAAGTACAAGGAATGCCCCAGGATGCAGTCATGGGGTTCTGCAAAGGAGCCCCATTTCAATTGTGGCTGGATCCTGTGCTGGGCCACAAAGTCTTCTTGGAAGGAAAAGGAAAAGCTCCTTCCCCTCAGCACTAACAGCCAGTCATAGGTTCCTCTTTTGTCCTCATTGAAAGCAGGAGGTTTTTTTCATAGGGTCAGATGTTGAGGAATAGCYAAATGAATTTTCTTCATGACACATTTGCAGTATGCTTTCTTGTTTTCAGTCAGCCTTCAAATTCTTTCTGAGCTGTAACAGCACTCAAGTAAATTTCGGTTAGCATAAATTCTAAATTCTTTTTTCTGAGATTGTCACATAACTTATTCAAGATTTCGTTTTTTCAGGCTTGAGCTTCTTAGCATTTTGCTATGAAAGTACTTTCAATGAGTTAAAAAAAAACCAACAAACCCACATCACTTTGTCAGACTCAGTAGAAATTCTTGCAAAAAATTATATGTAGCTGAGAACATACAAAACAACTACAGTGTTTGAATAAACCTTTTTTTTTACCCAAAATTCAAAACAAACTGTTTAACAGATGTACTACTTATAACCAAATCAAGCTAAGATACACAAGTGTTTAGACACCTAACTCTAATGGAAACAAGTGGGAGTTAGGCTCTGAATACTTTCATGAAAGTGGGCCAGCAGGATAGTAATGGTTATAGTTAGCATTGGAAAAGCCTGGAATCTTGGACTCCTTCCTCTCTCAGTCCTTAGCTCTCTAAGTGCTAGGAAGCACTATTTATTGTGTACCCTGTGCCTTACAACCAACCGGGGACAAGAGAAGAGCCATTTCATTTCTCTCACTGTGAATTCTATGCGTGAACAGAGAAATCAGATTTTTTGTTTGTAATTCATGCTTAATTTTGTTTCATACAGCCCTTCAGAAATTCGAAGCGGAGTCGGCTCTTCTGCGAAGAAGAAGACAGACAAGTAAACACAAGGTCACCCAAAAGAAATCAGAAGGTTGCGATGGTTCCGCAGGTACCTACATGTATGGAGATATTTTTACCCAAAGGGGGAGCAAGCCTTTCTGTTTTAGTTGAAAATTAGAATATATTTGCTTTTGAAGTTGCATTTTTGGTTTATGAATGTTCTTGTGAGAAAAGCTGTTGCTAGGAGTAAGCCACAATTCAAAACAGATGAATATTTTTCTTCCTTACAACTGGCTTCCTCAGTTTGTTTTAGGGACTACCTGTTTGTGATCCTGGACATAAAGAGCTAGAAAGGATTCCAGACTAATTGCCCATCATGCTCCTGCAAACAGTCATATCCTGTAGTTGGCATACATTTATTCAGCTTCAGTTTAAAACTGCATAAGTTTCTTGCACTGATTACATCGTTCAGAAGGCTGCTATAGAACTTACTGTGTCCCAGCAGTTAGGGACTTGCTCTAGATTCGTAGCCTACATGTGTTTATGGCCACATTTACCTTCTTGATCCTGTAATGCTAAAGTCCTCCAGTTCAAAGAGCTTGTTTTTCTATCCTCCGCTTGATTGTCTACTCCTTGATACAGCATGAAAGAGCAGCTGTAATTTGTCAACCTTTATTTGCTATGCTAGAAAGGGCAATATCTCTTACTCTCAGTGAATTGGCTCTGTAATACTTTTGTCATGTACATCACTTCTCTGTACCATCACCTTATGAGCCTGAATTTACCTCATTGAAAAGCAGTGTTTGAATACTGGTCTTGCCTTCTGAGCTGTGCTSTGCAGTGTCTAATGGGGAAGGCTTGGCACTCGCCATTTTGCTGGGTCCATTTTGCCAGAGATGAGGTCCATGACATTTCACTACCATGATTTCTTAAGAGTAGTAAGACTTGGATAATGTTCTAAGCCCAGCTGGTTTGTGGTCAGATGTCTGATTCAGGACTCCAATGGTTGCTGATTGATAGATAAATATTTGTGAGGGACTGCAGCTGCCAGAATTCTCAGATCTTGCTGTCTCACTAGGCTTTGTTTCCTGGAGTTCCAGTGGGAGAAAGGGGACCTGTATGTAGTGCAGCAAGAGCCAGCAAGGTGCCTACCTTGTGCTTTATCCTATTATTGCTGCTACTAAAGTCCAAACTACTTTTGAGTGTTTGGGAACGATAACAACTGAGGATGGCATGGGGACCCAGTTAAACTAATAGTCTCAAAAAGCTGTTATTTGTTGCAGAAAAGTTTGTCTTTCTGTCAGTTAAGACAGCCATCTTTGGAACAAAATTACAGAATTATTTTTCTGTGGTCTTGTTTTAGCACAGGTCTAGGTACTATGCAAGCAATCTAAGGTAGTGTCTTTTATGCCATTTATCAAATAGCTTTGAAATGTAGTTAAAACTTGATTGCTTCTGTCCATGCTAGTTTGTCTTGCAGTTTTCTAAAAGGCAGACACTGCACTCAAATTTTGGCTGTGTTACCTTCATCCTCAGCTTAAGAAGAGTGAGCAAGAGTAGAAGCTGCAGTGCAAATAAGGCAGGTGCTGTCGCTGGCATCTGAGCTGCAACATCAATTATGCTCACCTGAGACAGTCAGTAGGGCCTCAGAGTTTTGAAGTCTGTGTGTATTTTAGTGCCATGCAATAGTTACCAATAATGTAGTTTTCAGTGCTGAAAAATGTTTCTGCTAAAAGAGCTTTGTATGGTGATAATTGTATTGATCCTGTTAAAATTTGCTGTCTGTTCTGTTTGATTGCATTGCTGATATAATGCAGTAAGGGTTATTATAGCTCTGCAGAAAAAAAAAACTGTCATGAAACAATATGTGCAAACTTTTATCAGGAAAATCTAGTTTATTTGAATACTGAAAAATATTAGACTGTGTTTAACTGTTTCTTTTCTTACTCCATAGAAGTTTAGTACCACAATGTCCACACCAGAAAAGAAAGTGTCACAGAAGATTGGTCTGCGACTTCGTAACCTGCTCAAACTGCCCAAAGCTCACAAGTGGTGCATATACGAATGGTTCTATTCAAATATAGATAAGTATGTTTGGTTTATATGATTATCTCTTATCAGTATAGAAACAAGTTATTTTCTGAAATTGAGCTGTGTAGTTCCATATATTGCTTAGATATTGCAACGTTTAATTTTAAATTATTAGTTACTGAAAATTATTTTGTTTATTATTTTGGTTTGTTGTTGTTTTCTTGTTTTCTTTTTTATAATGAGCAACATATGTGCTCTTTGTTCTTTGCAACTACCAACTTTAGGAAGTCTTCTATGGAAAGCCTTCCTTCATAGATATAACTTTCTTTTTATCACCTCTGCCAGATACCAGATTTTWTTCATAATGCTTTTATTATCTGAAGCATGAAGTTATCAGAACACTTAGACTTTTTTGAACCCTTGAATTAGTGTTATACAGAGGAGAGAGGAAGGAGACTCTTCTTCATAAGGAGCTGTTTCCCTAAAAGGTGTAAATGTTGATATTAAATATTTTTTCCCCATCATCCTGTTTTTATTGTGRTCATTAACAGAGCTTCAGGCTGTGACTGTTCAGGTGTTGTCTAAATATCAGCATCCTTCTTGGATCTTCTAATGTATTTCCTAGATTGTTTCTGGAGTTTGTGCATCACATTCTTTGGCACTTGTTGTCTTAATGTCACCACTACAGTGGTATGAATTGTTTAAAAGAATAATTTTAGTTTCTAAAATGCAAAACACATTATTGATGAATGGAATCTTAAAATCTACAGTGATTTATTAATAGATGAAACACTAGTATTTAATATGCTAAAGAATGGCTTCAGAGTTAACGAGCACTATTTTCCAGAATGTACAAACAAAATAATTACTGTTTTTCCTTTCTATTTGAATCACAATTGCTGCAGCTTTTTTTCTTTAACTGAGAAGGCAGTCATAGCAACAGAAAAGCATTTTGGCATATGTTCATCAGAAGTGGAAAAATTACATGTCCATTTTAGTTGCTTTTCCATTCATCATCTGTAGGATTTAATTCTGTTGAAAGAAGTAGTCTTTTCATGCCTTTTTGCCCCCTTATTTGAAAAAAATAAACAAAACAAAAAACCCAAGCCCTACTTATTTCTAGTAGTAATTTTAATATGTGACTTTTAATCATGATTTTTACAACAGTCCAAGAACTTTTAGTTAATTCTTAAAGAATTGTCTGTGAAACTTTACTGTCAGTAGACTAGAACTTCAGTTTAGCAGGTAATTCTGAAAACTTCTTTGCTAATTATCAATGTATACATGTGTGGTGGCTTGACCTTGGCTAGACACAAGGTGCTCATCAAAGTTGCTCTATCACTCCTCAGCTGGACAGGGAAAGAAAATGTAAAAGAGGGTCAAAGGCTGAGATAAGGACAGGCAGAGATCACACCAGTTACTGTCGTGAACAAAACAGACTCGATTTTGGGAAATCAATTTAATTTATTACCAATCAAATCAGAGTAGGGTAATGAGAGAGAGAACTAAATCTTAAAAACACCTTCACTTCACCCCTCTTTTCTTCTCGAGCTTTATTCCCAGTTCTCTACCTCCTACCCCCCAGAAGCACAGGGGGACAGGAAATGGGGGTTGTGGTCAGTTCATCCCATGTTGTCTCTGCTGCTCCTTCCTCCTCAGGGGGAGGAGTCCTCACACTCTTCTGCTGCTCCAGCAGGAGATCCCTCCCATGGGAGACAGTCCTTCACAAACTTCTCCAGTGTGAGTCCTTCCCACAGGCTGCAGTTCTTCACAAACTACTCCGATGTTGCCCCTTGCATGAGATGCACTCCTTCAGTAATGGACTGTTCCAGCATGGGCCCCCCATGGGGTCACAAATCATACCAGAAARCTTGCTCCCGTGCTGGCTCTTTTCCATGGGTCCACAGGTCCTGCCAGGAGTCTACTCCAGTGCGGGGCTTCCCATGGATTCACAGCTTCCTTTGGGCATCCACCTGCTCCAATATGGGGCCCTTCATGGGTTGCAGGGGCGCAGCTGCTTTACCATGGGCTGCGCCATGGGCTGCACGAGAATATCTGCTCCAACTCCTGGAGCACCTCCTTCACTGACCTTGGCTTGATGTCTGCAGGGCTGTTTCTCTCAGATATTCTTACTTCTCTCTCCTGCAATTTTACCAGGTTTTTTTTCCTCTTCCTAACTGCATTATCCCGGAGGTGTGGCCACCATCGCCATTTGGTTCAACCTTGGCCACCGGTGGGTGCATCTTGGAGCCGATTGGCATTGGTTCCTTTGGCTATAGGAGAAGCTTCTGGCAGCTTCTCAGAGAAGCGACTGCTGCAGCCCCCCTCTGCCAAAATCTTGCCTCACAAACCCCAAACCAAACACAGCTTATAATGCTTGTAAGATATTACCTGTGTTAAGATATTAAAGTATAGTTTACTAAGAGACTGAATATCTTTGGAAGAAAAACTTTGATATATGTTGTTTGGAGTGATATGATCCAGACTTAATGCAAAGCTTAAAGAAGCTTAAATTGTAGAGCTGTCAACCGCCAAAATGTGGCTCACTGTACAAGTCTCAGAATACTTTAATCGAATTGTCTCATCCATAATTGAAATAATCAAATGCCATGTCTACTATAAGTTTTTGAAATATTTTCATCTCTACAACTATTATCTGTGGTTATTCGATTATTGAAGCTGTTTCAGTTGGATTTTCTGTATGCTGCTGCAGAGGACTGTTTTCTGTAAAGTCACGTTGATTTTGGACATCCAGAGCCTTCTGAAGAGCTGCTTACTACTACAGTGATGACAGGCCCTCAGAAGCACCTGTAGCTTACTTACACCATTTCCCAGAGCTTCCATTCTTGTGGATGCTTTGGGTTTAGAGTTTGCCTGCTTAGGGACAAGCGGTAGTAAAAACAATGAAATACAGATTATCTTTCTCAAAAAAAACCCACTGAAACAGAAGAGTTTTTCTTTATACAGATATCTTATGTTAGCTATAGTAAATATGGCTAAAATGAAACCCTCGTATACACTTCCTTGTCTGTTTCCTGAGCCTCATTGATCACTCTTTGTGGTTTCCTTTTCACTTCATGCCACAGCTGCAGATCCTTCTATCACAAGGCTATTCTCTTCTATTCTGCCTGAGTCTCCTCATCTCCATGCACCTTTCCTCTTTCCTGCCACCCCAGACAGTCACTTGAAAGCAGTGCTGCTTCCAAGATCCTCTTTGTTCTGTGCTTGGGGATATTCCTCTCCAAACCCCAGTGCCCTGCAAGAGTGGAGAAAAGAAGCTTTATCTAGGATGCAGTTATCCTTTTGTTCTCACCGGGAGAGAGCTATTTCAGTTGCACGTAGTTTTAATGTTTAACCTTCTATTAGATGGGCATATCTGTTGCTGCTACCTTGTCTCTTCAGCCCAAGAAGGATGTGGTGCTACAAAGAAAAAGGCAGTCATAAAACAGAGATGAAGACAGGTCATAGCATCAGAGAGAAATTCCCAAGTTGTGTAGGTATGTTCTCTGAACTGTCACTTCTCTGGTGCTGATCCTCTGCTTCACCATGGAGCCATGGGATGGTACAATACAATAATCACTTGTATAGCTGTAGAGAATGAAGAGTTGGTTCCATTTCCTGTATTTTGGAACCCCTCTGTTGAGAATCTGGGTTACAATTGAATGAATTGATGAAAAAAGGTACTGTCTGTCCGTTTCTCAGTATCCCGTTGTCCCTCCTTTTATTCTCAGTATTTCACTCCATCTTTATGGTTTCCTCCAGAGTATTGCAGTATCCTCATGACACTGAGCTCACTTTGCTGAAGTTTCACCTGGTGCCTTTATATACCTTACAAAGCAGGATGAATTACATATGTTCCTCTGTAGTAACAAGAGAGAGGAACATTTTTAAATGCCAATGATAGTAAGGATCAAAGAATAATAGTCCTGGAAACGTTCTGGTTTTGTTTTCAGCTGAATTAAAATTGTTCTGTGAATAGGAGTATCTTGTTTATGTGACTAATACATACTATTTGTTTTTAATGTATTTCTAATGGTGGATGTTTTTTGGAATCTTGTGACAAAAGTTTACTAAGTGTAGTTAACACAAGACTAATTATGTTTCAACAGGCCACTATTTGAAGGAGATAATGACTTCTGTATATGCCTGAAAGAATCTTTTCCAACTCTGAAAACCAGAAAATTGACAAGAGTAGAATGGGGGAAAATCAGGCGATTAATGGGAAAACCACGGAGGTAATGTTTTCCTTCTTTTCAACTAATAACTACATGTAGTTTTGATGTTACTGGAATTGTTTGTTTTAAAATACTTTTTCATTCAAGTAGTAAAACAAAACAATAGCTTAAGAGTAGTAAAACATACTCATGTTATTGAGGTGTTCTCTGAGCACCTCTCTCCCACACACACCCTATTCCTTACATGCATGTGTCCAGTCCTTGTAGTTCTCATGAGCCTGTGCTTGAAATGTTCTCTTCTCACTCCAGATAACTGAGTGTCCAAGCTAGGATGTGTTGGAGTTGTTATTGTAGCTTCTATGCAGCAGTGCTTCCTGGCATGGAAGACTGGCCAATTTTTCACTAAGGTTTTTTTTCTGGCTATAACTAGCTCTTCATGGGGAAAACAAATGCACACTTTCATATCATTTATTATATTATTATTTTTAAACCATTTTAYAGATCCTTAACTTTTCCTGGATTGGCTACCAAAACAGAGAAAAGATAAAGTCACCCATAAAATATTGTACATTGTAGAGAAGCCAGAATTTAATGAAGGACATAGTGGGTTTTTCCCTAATTTAGAATTTTTAATTCTTAAACCCACTKATTCAGTTCAGCCTTTTCACAGAACCTACACAATTTAGCCTAGAGAAGGCTAAGGGAGAATCTCATTTTTGTGCATAAATATTTGAAGAGAAGATATAGAGAAGATGGGGCCAGGGGTTTTTTTCAGCATTATCTGGAGACAGGACAAGAGGCAATGGGCACAAGTGAGGTGGTAGAATCTCCATCCTTAGATACACTCAAAGGCTCTCTGGACATGGTCCTGGGGAGACTCCTGTAGGTGATTCTGCTGGAGGGGTTGGAGCAGATAACCTCCAGAGGTCCTTCCAAGCTCAACCACCCTGTCATTGTGTAAGATCAGGAGAAAAATGTATAAGTAGTGTTTCATAAATAAACCAGCCTTTTATTTCTGCAAATGCAAACACTAAAGCACTGAATCCATTTCATAGATCATTGTACTGAGTCAGATTATATTTTGCCTGATGGAGATAGTTTCATCTTCTGTACCTATGAACAATGTAAGTAAAAATTGTCAGTCAAGGAAAGGCAGCAGAGCCAGCTGGAAAATAGTTCCTCTTGGAAACATGTTCTCATTTGAACTTAACACAGCTTTTCATTCCTCTATTGTCATGCTTCCCACTGAGAGAGAAATGGTGCAGGTTAAATAAATCATCAATTGCTCATTTGACTTTTGCCAAAAGTGGTTACCTCTGTAAAAGATCAGCCTGCCTCATTCAGCAGTCTGTTGGACCACTGGTAAAACTTCACTGAGTCTTAAAATGGTTTGGGTTGRAAGGGACCATAAAGATCATCTTGATTCCAACGGGGCGTCGGGCAGGAGGTGCCCTGGGCAGGGAACCTTGTCTGGGTCGGGTTACAAAGCCCCATCCAACCTCATTGGGTTGCAAACTTCCTTTTGGTTTTAGGAGTTCTTTGGTTGGGGGGCTGGGAGGCATTTGGTTTTGGTTTGGTTTTTTTTTTTTTAGCCATGGGGGGAGTGCTTTTGGGTTTGATTTGGGGTTTTTTTGTTCAGCTATCATAGAATTAGGTGATTTTTTTTAAAAGAGAGGCTCATGCCAAAGGAACCACAGGTCTGAATGGGCAGGAAATTGTTTTATCTGAATTTTGAAGTAGAAGTATTTGACTGGATAAAGAGTCTGATTGTTTGTTAACAAGAATTTTGAGTTACTGCTTTTTAGCAAAATAAAATAAGCAATCTTGTTTACTTTTTATTTCCATAATAATTTTTTTTAAAAATTACTGGTAGTGTTTTTCAAGATGTCAAGAATGGTCTTTGGCCTTAGTTTTAAAAGATTTTGAATTATTCTAAATCATTTGGATGCTTTTTTCCAGACAGTTTTCATCTACCTCTAGAGCAAAGATTTTTATATTTTTACCATTCTGTTAGAAGTTTCTTCTATCTTTCCTCCGCATATGGAAGTAAGCTAAGTACCGTGTCAACAGTGATACCTCCCCATGAGGGATTAAAAAAAAATTAAGACATTTTGTACCCACAGTGTTGATGGCAGAGGATAAAGTGTCTCTGTGTGATAGTTGTGCACATGGTTGTCATCTTTTTGTTGTTGTTTTAAATATATTGTAATATTTTCTTATGTCTGCTGCTACTTTAAATGTCCTATCACACATCAACAGTGTGTTTGATTGGCACAACAGTATTCTTCATGAGAGCCTGCAAAGCTTGTAAGATTCCAGTAGACTGTGGGGAAAGATAAGCTCCAAGAAAAGGAAGAGGTAATAGTTAGTTTTGTGTACTCTGTGTAAACCTAATTGAGCTTGTGAAATAGCAATRGATACGAATTAAGCTCAGATATGCTTGTCCTGCCACTACAGGTGATGATGATGATTCCTCTGTTAGCTCAAATTCTCATGGCCAAGGTAAAAACTAAGAATGTTCAACCTCTTAAAAAGTCTCTACAGGAAACTGATAGATTGCAATTTTGATCTGTACCATGGTTTTAATCTACAGTTTTTCATAGGATAGCGTGAGGATGGGATAACCTTTATTAAATGCATTTGGGGAACTTTAGGTTGGAAATCTTCCATAACAGAAGCCAGAAATATATTACAAATACTTTCTACATCCATAATTCCAGCATTTGGGACAGAGACTTTTTAAGAGCATCTGAGCTATCAGTAAAACAATAGTTGCTGTTGTGGGGACCTTCCAAGGTCAATGATTTAAATTAGTATTTCCGTGAGCAGCAGTCAAAGGACATCAGGTGATATTTGCTGTTCCTGATGCAAGATCCTGGACATGATTAGAAGGACTATTAAAGTGTCTMTATTGCCTTTTTTCTTTTTTTTCCCCTTTTTTGTTGTCTTGCTGTGGTTAGCCACTCTGTTCCTCAATGGAATTGAAAAGCTCTGACCTGCACTTTGCAACTTCATGTTCACAGCCCATGGCATCATTTCACACCTGTTCCTCCCCGGTAGTAAATACAAAGTGAATAGCATGGATAAATGAGAGTATCCAAGTAAGCTCTGCATGAGTCTCCCAGCCACCATCCCTCTCTCTCTCTGACATATCCCTTTCCAGATATTTTAAATTCCTAATGAGGACYGCTGGAATAATACGTAATTCCAGGTAAACACATTCTGCTCTTCAGTGGTACACTGGTGAGTGGACACACACCTACAGTCTCAATCTACAACAGTTTCTAGGCTATACAAAGACTAGTGATGACTTTTGTGGTGATAGTGGTTGGAAAGCCTTGTACGGGAACCTTCAGTGCAGTGCATTAATGCATTACCTTGCAAAAGTACCTGTCAGCTTCAGTTCATTCTTGCTTAGGTTTCTTTCCCATGTCTTGCTTAGGACTAGGATCTCATTGTGTTAACAGTGGACAAAACAGATGACCTATGCCCCGTATAACTTAGAAAACATGTATAAGATAAAARGCAAATTATGTGGGCATATAGAGTGTGAAACTGCTGGTCAGTGTGAAAGAAAATAGTCTCAGCATCCTGGCAGCTTAGTGCTTACAGTCTTCTTACACACAATGTGAGGGAGAGAGGTTGTGGAGAACAGAGAAGGGGCTTTGTGGAACTCTCCCGGTGAGGGGTATACAGAAGAAAACATAAGAATGTTTGTTTCAGCATATAATAAGGGAGTAGTAGAAGCAGACTTGGAAATAGGAGCTGACTGCTTAGTACTGAGTAGATGACTAAGGAACATCTTGAAGAGATTTAAATCAGAAAGTGATTTGCAGTGTAGAAGAGGGAACCAGCAGTGGAATTGACAATGTCTTCCAAAATAACCTCATAAAATAGAACTTCTTATTGATCAGTAATCAATACATAACTGTATGAGTTCCACAGAAAATGTTTAATTTGCATTTGACTGCAGTAAAGCAATTAACAGAGGTAGCAAATTGTTTGATAAATAACTGTTTCAGCAATTAAGCAGACTTAAAATAGTATCTCTGCACCTTTTTTAAATTACTTTTCATTGACAMAAGAATGAAGAAACTTCTTTTAGTAATGGATGAGAGGATTGAGTCTTTAATGTCTTTATGCTTTCAGTATCTCCCTCATGCATCATGCCTATTCAGTAGGTTAAAAGTGAAAATAAATAAAAAGTAAGCCCCTTGGGAGTGAGTCTTCCATCTTTTAGATTGCATTTTAAGAATGACCCTACCCCCCAAAATGAGGAAGGGGACTGCTAGAGATTATCTCATTTTACACGGTAGCCCAAGATCAAACAAATTTGTACTTTTACTRTGATCAATCTCAGAAGAGTTCGTCTGAGTGATAGAGATGTTGGGGCTGAGTTGTGCTCTGCACTGGTGCAAGGAGATGAGACAGAGAAGTGGCCTTTTCTGTGCTGAGTCTGGTGCCCTTTCATACTTACTTAGTTTAACTGAGCTAATAAGCACACGTGAAAGGCATCTCCTGGATCAGTAAGTGCTGGCAGCAGGGACCTCACAGTGCRCCCTCCTCATGGGCATTGAACTGGCATCCAGAGTAGACTGGGACCAGCTTTAGCTTTGTTGTGACACCAGCTGGATCCCTACAAGCAGAAAAAGTCCTAAAAAGTCGTACTGTTTAGATATACTAATGCAACAGGTAGTATTCCTGAGTATTATTTTTAAGTAGACTGTTATTGTAGGAGTGAGAATTCTGGGGAGTAAGCTGTCTAAATGCATTAAACAAATTTCTTTTCTCTTGAACACATCACCACCAGATTTTCGATTTCACTCACTGATTTTTTAAACCGTGCCTATTTATTTGATGTGCCTTCACATATGTATGTTTTCAGWGATAAATTTAAGTATAATTGTGTCTAATTATATTATAGGTGTTCCTCTGCATTCTTTGAGGAAGAGAGGTCAGCGTTAAAACAGAAACGGCAGAAAATAAGACTTTTGCAGCAGCGCAAAGTTGCAGATCTTTCACAGTTCAAAGATCTTCCAGAAGAAATTCCATTACCGCTTGTRATAGGAACAAAAGTTACAGGTAATTTCTTAAAAACAAACAAAAAAGCAGCCAAGTGTTTTGCAAAGATTTTGGTAAGCCATAATCCCCTTAATGCACATAATTATAATAAATGTAGAACATCAAAAATTGTGTGGTTTTTTTGCTAGCTCATTGAGAAGGTGCTTGTGAGGATTAGCAAGTGTTTTTAAAATAAAACAATGCTAAGGTTTTGAGGTACAAACTTAGTATGGCTTATTATTTCTGCTGTTCAAGTTGTAGGTGTTTTTACATGTCTAGTAACAAATATTGGAGAGAGAGAGATGCTTAATTGCAAAATATTGAGTGTTGTCTGAGAGGTTAAATCTGACCTAATAAAAACTCGAACTATATTTTTCCATAAATGTAGAAATTTTTGTTTTGAAACAGATATACAATTAATATTGCAGTGTAGTTGGACATACATGCTAAACATGACATTGCCTTACTAAAAAAACTTATGCATAACTGAGGAAGAAATATTGTTAAAAACATTCCACAAGTTTTGTCTAGTTTTATGAAAATTTGAATTCCTCCCTCCTATCTGATTATGGTCCAGATGCTTTTCACTTAAGCATCTCCATTGAGACTACTACTCTTCATTGCATTTTTTGCATTCAGCAACACTGCCCTTAATTCTTGCTGAAGAGCAACCATGCACAGCACTGCCTCTCCTCACTCTCCTAGACCTGTATCCTTGAGCTGCCTTCCACACTGTCTTTTGCTAAATATGCAGTCATCAGARGAGGTGATCAGAGAGAAATGCTATGTAAAATCATCTGGAAATTGACTTTGCCTGCAAAATCTATCTGTCAGAAGGTATTGGGTATTAAATAGTGGGAGTTTTTTAGATGTAAGTATAGTGCTAAGGATTAAATTTGGGAATATTTGACCTGCAAACATAAGTTTGACAAAAATTTGGGTAATATTTCTGTTGCATACCTTTTTTTTTTTTGGATTTCCTCTTTCTTGGTTTGTTGGTTTTTTTTTCATTTAACCTGTGGATTTTAAGTATGCATATAAAGGATTACTTGCGAAAGATGTAGTAATTCTATTTTTGTTAATTGTATCAGAACATCGTAATGTTTGGTTTGTTGGTTCTTTTGTTGTTTTTTTAAGCACGTTTGCGAGGTGTCCATGACGGTCTGTTCACTGGACAAATAGATGCTGTCGACACTCTTAATGCTACCTACAGAGTGACTTTTGACAGGGCAGGTCTTGGAACACACACAGTCCCAGATTATGAAGTTCTTGTAAGTATTAATGACACATTCTTAAAGTAGCTGTAATAAAAAAAAATAAATTAAAAAATTCTACATTGGTATGCTTTAGTCAAAAGTCAGGATTTGTCTTCAACTTGCCAATAGAATTTTTGGAAATGTTCTTGCAGGTTTTATTTGATGTGATGCCAGAAAACTTTGAAAACTCCAGCAATAGTTTAGGATTTTGAAGCTCCTGCCTAGACCAAAAGCAAAACATTAATCTTTTAATGCTGTTGGGTTGGGGTGTGGATGGGCATGGCTAGTCCAGATTCCAGAAATAAATCATGTATTCCAAAAGACCTGTAAATTAGTTAATCTGACACTGACATATATCCTTCCTTTTCCTGCCTGGCAGAGTAATGAGCCTCATGAAACCATGCCAATTGCTGCCTTTGGACAGAAACAACGGCCTTCCCGGTTCTTCATGACTCCTCCCCGATTGCCATACACACCTTCACTCCAGTCTCCAATCACAGTAAGTTGCTTTCTTCATGTAGTATTAATCATTGAAGTATTTTTGAGACATGTTGAAGCTATTACTGTAAACAATTTTTGAGATTAATTTTCTGAGGTTATTCAGGAAGATAAAAATTTYAGCAAAACCACCTAAAAGGAAGCTATTAATTTAAATGTTTTATCCTTTATAGGACAGTGATCCTTTATTAGGACAATCTTCATGGAAAAACAAAATTTCAGGCACAGATAGTGAAACACTAGGAGGCTTTCCAGTAGAATTCCTCATTCAAGTGGTAAGTGTTAACTGCAGCTCTTAATTTTGTTTATTGTCCTTTTGTGTTTATTCGGCCAGTTCTTCTGCAGTTAAATGACCTTCTGTGACTTATGACAGATATGGTAACATTCAAATTAATTTTTGAGGACATGGTAATATTTGTTTTTATTCCTCCTTAATTTTCTCTTGTGTTTATAACCTTTGAAATATGCTGCATGTCAGACCACAGAGGTCTTCAAAAGCGTGTCTTATTTTTCCCCAGCTCTACCATTGTGTCTAAAAATAAAAAAAAGTATTATTTCTACCTGCAAGCTTTAAGACTTTTTTTGTTTATTTTAAATATACTTGCATTGTGCAAATAACATTTGCCTATRTGCATTATCATATATTGTCTAATATTGTATTTTATATTCTGTAATGTCCCAGCCTCTTGGAGAAGAAAAGCAGCACTCATTTCCCTACAAGCAAACATACATGTTATAGATAACTCTACGTAGACCCACTTTTTTGTCTTCACCTTTATGAAATAATTCCTCAGTGGTTTTAGTACACCAGTTCAGAAGAGCACAGACAAGTAATGTTAGGAAGCTGAGCTTCATTGAATATTAAAACACATTGAAGAAAGTTATTTTCCAGGATGATGGAAGAATGTAATTGCTCGTGTTGGCTTAGCTTAAGATCAGTGATTGAAGTCTTTAATGGGGAAAGCAGTTTTGAACATGCCAAAGGAGATTGGAATGATCCATGTTTAAAATATAAAGAACTGAGAAATAATATTACTAAATGCCTCTCAGATTTTCAAGTCTGTGTAATTGGTCAAAAGAATAAATTTGTGTCTGTAGCTCACATGACACACTAACATTTGGGCCATTCAACATAATGAATTTTATTTGACAGAATCATCTATTCAGTTTTTTTAGAGGAAACTTGTATAAAGCTCATTTTGAAAAAGGTGGCTTGGCATCCAGCTTAGCTAAGAAAATCTAAAATAGATGTACTTGCTATAAGAATAATTATTGTAAAATTGAATACACAGAAGATATAATCTCTATTTATGAAGCTAAACTGTACCTGCAGCTGTCCTTCTGTTTGAGTCACTGAGTATGATCAGTAAAACTAGGTAACTAAGRTGTATTGAGCTTTACAACTACTTAATGCATCAAATTGATCTGTTTATGATACTGTTTCTGTATTTTAAATATGAAAAGGTGTGATTTGTCAGTCACGTTTGGTTGTATATTGCTACTTAGTATAAGGAAATCTGAGTTTTACAAGTATAGGCTTCTTGCTTGTATTACAAATGGTGGCATTTTACAAAGATAACACATTAATACGTATTTTTGCTTGAAGATTTTCAGAATACTTTGAACAAAATCAACCAACAGATTTTTGGCATTTGTTTATGTGAGCAATGACAAAGAATTGCAGGGCTTAAACATTTAGGGAAGGACTTGAAGCATCATTTTTAAGTATCAATTTTTTTATTAGAAGTTTGAGGAGGTACTGAAATTTGATGTTGTGGAATACATGAGACTGGTGGATGCTAATTATTGACTGTGCTGTATTCACCAGTCCAGATGTATTTTTATGTTAAAGGTTACTGCTTAGGATGTTCTAGCCTTTCTGATACACTGGTACTTAAAAAAAGTCAAAGCCCTTTTTCTGATTTAATGGTGATTCAGGAAGTAAATGATCAGAAAATGTCTGATTCAAAGAAAACTTTTGGGAGAAGGCTTTCTGAGAAGACTTTCTGATGGCCAGGCAGTTATTTCTAAAACCATGAAGAAACAGTTTATGGGAAAAATTTTGACAAAACAGAAAAAATGTAGCACACCTTGAATAAGGTTTCAAGCCAACCTGTTAATTCTCTTTTATGGGTTCTGGAATTAATTTGGAAGAAAAGGAAGTGTATCCAAAATCATGTGCACACACTGACAAATAAATGTTAGAGATACTCTCTTTACATATAACTTGCAGTTGTAAGCAAACATTTGGACTTGTAACAACTGTTTTAATCATTGTTCTGGTCTTAGGTTTTTTAAAATCTTTATATTAATTACTRTTTGTTACATTTTGACATCTGAAACTGTGGACAAACGTATTAGAAGACTGGCTCGAAAATTAACGTGAAGGTATTAAGAATAAAGTCAGCAATAAATGAGTAATAAATTTTTTTTAAGAAGWCTTTCATGCTTAGTTCACTATGTAATGTGTCCTTAAATATTTCATAAGCTATACAGCAGGTCAAAATCGATAGATTGCATTCTTACATTCTAGCCAGTATTAAAATKTGGAGGATATTTTTCCAATCACTCAGCTACAGCTTCCTTTATTTTCCTTCCTCTCCTCTTCCTTTTTTGTTTTGGGGTAAAAAATTCGGTTTGGAAGGAAGCACTCAGAACAAAGCAGATGTTGGCAGGGTCGCTGCATGTCCGGTAGAGGGAGTATGGTGATGCAGCACGGGCAGAGCAGTGACCTGGTCTCTGCTTGTGGGGAAAGGAGGGATCTTCCCAACTTAAATGCAGGAGGAACGATCTGAAAATGGATACTGGATTTTTGACTATTTTCTGCTTATGAAAATTTTGAAAATATTGCATAGTAAGTTATCACACACTTCATTTTGAAATGCTCATATTTTCTGACTAACAATTGGAATCAGAAGTACAAATGTAAACATTCTGGTTGAGTTGTTCTTTCGTTTCTTTTAGTGTGGACAAGTATTGTACTAACGGCTTGCTTCTGGTTTATTGAGAACTATAAATTACAACAGTAAACAGGATGAGTTATGCTGAAAATAGAGCTGTTAGTTAAGAATTTCTGAAGACAAATAGGGCTAGACTGAATTAGAGCATTCACTAATGATACTGGCAAATGAAAATGGAGGTCTGTGTAATAAAATGTGCCGCTGAGAGAAAGTTGGTGGACATGATAGGTACAGTGAAAGTCACAGTTTTTTGTAGAAAGAATTGGATTATCCTGATCACTGGAATATATGTGGGAATAGAATGAATATAAGAGAAGATCCAAGCTTATCAGATGGAGGAGTAGGGCTGTGTATCCTCAAATATGTCTGCATGTCAAAGTAGAAATTAAGCATCAAATGCCTTGCAAATTTGGGGAACAAATTATGTGTTCTGCATTAATCTGGGGACTCGGCAACTTCATAAAGGAGAAGAATGTGTTAGGCAGTTGCTGGATGGTGATGACAGCAGAGCTTGACAAGTAACTTTTTGGCAGCAGTGGCAGATGGTGTACAGTGCTTTTCTTCCTCCCAGGTGTTTTATTGGCAACATGAACGCTTGTGTGGTGTGTTAGAAACTAGATCAGAGAGATAATCCAGCTCACAAGTAACAATTTTAAACTTTTTGTTTCTTGCCCTGTCTGAATTTATTCTTTTGTCATTATCAGTTCTGCGATTGGGTTCTTCATGGAAAATGCAAAGAGCAAAAATGCAAGTGCTGGCTCAGCACGGGCACTGGGGGACAGCACAAGGACAGAAATGAGCAGCTGGAACTGGGAGCCTGATAACGTGTGCAGTGCTGCCTCTGTGCCTCTGACCATGGCTCACCATCCATTCATAAGATGCATCTGGCAAAATATTCAGAGTAGAAAGAGAGAAATAGTGATGCTGTTTTACAGGTTTAGTTTACAGGTGTGTCGTTCAGAACAGTGTTACAAGTTTCCTGTGCTCACACACAGGGAAGATGGCAGTGAATGGAAAAAAGATACAGAAGAGGCCACAGAAGTTTAGGAGATGAAGAGCCCTTTATGGGAGTGGAGTCTGGAAAGGCTTGGGTTGTGATTAGTCTGGTGGAAGAACAGGGGAGAAGACATCCTTTATTGTGTCTGAATTAACAGGAATAAATACAGGGAGGGAACACTATATTTAGGTGAAAAACAGCTTTGAAAAAGAATGCATTTAGCATGGAAATTCCCAGAATATTCCTCATTAGCTGAAAGAGATCCTGGAACAATTTTCTAGTTATAATTTGTGAGGGCAAGCAACCTGTCTGCATTAAGACTGAACTTGAAAATCACAAAAGGGATTATATATAAATTGGGTGTATGTTGAACTAGGAGTTCTTATTTTTCCCAGTCGTGTTTCACTACTAGGATGCAGTTAACTCTGTGGAATTTATAAAACCTGAAATCTTGGCTCTGTTTACATCAGTAATAAAAGTGTTGCTGGTTGTAATGAAGCTAGCATTTCTCTCAGGGCCCCAAAAGTATGAATAGTTTTAGGAGTGATATGTGTGTGTGAATGCTCCCACTGACTTCCACTTCAGCCTGCTAGGTCCCAAGGGTGGKAGAAACAGGGTATTCCCATTATGAAAGAGGGAAATGGAAAGCCCAGAGTTGTTCTGTATAAAATAGATCCAATCTCTATACCRGGATTTACTGCAGGAACTTTACACAAAAAGCTGATGCTCAGTTGAGGGCACAACTGAGATCAGGCTGAGAACTGTGTGAAAGAAGGTATGGGAAGGTGAGTGATCCTAATTGTAGTACATGACAATAAACACCCTTTGCTCTCACTCCTTTGGCCTGGAAGAAAAAAAAAAAAAGGCTCTTCAGCATGTAACTGGCCATAAATTATATTAGTCTTCGTATAGGGAATTTCAGCTGATGGATTTTAGCATTCATCAATTTAGGTCACTTGGAAATGCTTTAAAAAGCTCTGGAAAATCTATCATTTAATTAATTTTTATTTCTGCATCTTAATTTGATCAACAACTGAGAAACACATTTGAAATCATGAAAGAAACATGTATGGTTTTTTATCTTGAATTTCTATGGCATTTTGAAACTACTTAAGGACCTATTCATTCTAAAAATAGTTCCTTTGTTTTAGACCAGGTTATCGAAAATCCTTATGATCAAGAAGGAACACATCAAACAATTGAGAGAGATGAATACAGAAGCAGAAAAACTGGTGAGAATGTTCTCTTTTCAGTTCTTAAAACAGGATATGCTTTAACAGCTACTGCAAGTAAATACAATTAGAAGTATAGTCTAAATAAAATCTGTATTTATGGCTTTCTATAATGTGAAATTTCTTATTATTTTTTTAAAGACAAGTCAGAGATGTCAGTTGTTTCAAATATGATTCTTCTTTGAAAGCCTTATGCCTTGGGAACTGATTAATGTTAACATCAGGATAGCACGTCAGTACATAACTTAAGGAAATACTGTGTACTCGAGAATTTGGGGTACAAGTTTATATGGTGAGACATTCATCATAATATCATTTTGCAGAGGTAGATACTTATTTTTTTAGCTTTCTGGCTAAAGCAATTACTCATTTCAGAGATTTTCCATGTAAAGGTCTGAGTGCCCTTTACTGGCATTTAAAGTTACAGTACCAGAGCAGCTACAGTGTAATTAGCAGCAGCAGAATAGTTTTTCTTGTTAACTTTATCTAATCAGCAGTCAGTAAATCAAAATGATGAGTAGTTCTTCTACCACCCCTGGCTATAAATTAACTTGAAGGCAGAAAGCTCTCAACCTACTGCCAGCATCCATTCAGGCTGTTGTCTCTGCAGCATACAGAAGGCTAAAGGTTTGTGGGAGAGGAAGAAGGATCCCTTTGATTTCTTGAAACCGAAACACTGAATTTTCTTTTTCATGATAAATATTTGAATGTTGAAATATTTATTGTGATAAGATTTCTCTTTGTGCCTTCAATGATCACGTGCATGTGTGTGTTCTGTTACTCTGCTTCCTACTGCCCCATTCCTGTGTCTCTGTAATTTTGTTGCTCTTCAAAACTTTATCATTTCTGTTACTACATTATTTTTCGTGTGCATCAAATGTTTTGTCTTTTAATTTTGTGTAGTAGTAACTAAACTAGATGCAAAGAGAAGTAAGATTAAAACATACCATTGCAACATGTAACTCTGATAATGAAAAATTACCAACTCTTCTTAAAACAAACTATTTTTTTTTTAGATATTAGTACTTTTGCATAGATAAGGAAATCCATAGGAATGACAGTAGCCTTCCTCTAGCAAGAACCCAGATGTTAGCTCAGCTACTAAAGTCATAAATTAACTGTATTGCTATTTTTCTTGGTGGTCTTATTCCATAAAATTGACAGCAAAAAGTAATGGGGAAGGAAATCTAGACACAGACRTTAAATTTGATACATTTTAGCTCAMTTGTAGCCTGGATAAGGACTTGGAGATACTTTTGAAATTCTTCCCTGCTTTATTTCCTTTGTAAAGCAGCAATCATAAAGCAACTGCCATTACTATTCAAGGCTGTCCTGATAAAAATAGAGGATGTGATACCTTCCTATTGGGCCATATTCTTAGCCTGTCTTCTAATCCTCTTTGTCCCTTGGCAATCCCATCTACGTTTGTGCAGCTGAATATGTGTTGCTTCTCCCTTAAAATATATTTTCTTTGAACAAGAATCTTTTTCTGGCTCCAATTCACTTCAACATCAATAAAATACCTGAACATAAATAAAAACAAATCCTTTGAGTTCATTCAGGTTTACTTTAATTGTCAGCCTTTGACATTGAATTATTGTCATAATTCATACAATTGTGATTTGATAATTGTTACAGTAACATCACTGTTTGGTTTAAAGTAATTCTTTTATGAAGACTTTTTCTAATTACTGATTCAATACAGAAATAAATGGAACTGACCAAAATCAGAACTGATACTGAATGTAGTCCATTATTATCTGGCAATATTAATAAATTTACACAAGTCAGGGCGTACCTTCAGAGGAGCTATTAATGCATGCAGCTGCACATTTTCTGTCTCATTTTTCTTGACATCACTGTACTAGTCTGGGTTGCAGGCTATAAACAAATTACTGTGTACATAAAACAGAAAACATTTGGATAAACAAATATAAATAAAAAGGAAAGCTAGTTTATTTTTTCATTTGACCTGCAGTAAAGACAAGATAAAGGTAATGCTGGTTGTTCCAAAGAAGCATCTAGATCCTTGTTGACAGAGGTGTTACCTGCTTCCATCTGCTGAAAGTTATCCATCTTCTGTCTGCTAATTTAGCTGTTTGTCAGTGTKTCCAGATCTTGGGTTGTGCCCAGGTCAGAAACAGTGCTGGTGCTGAGAAATATTTCTTTTGCCATCACTATCATAGCATGCCCTTAGCCTTTCCTCTCTGATACGGAATTCACACTTGTCTGCAGCTTTCACAGCTAAACTGGAGTAGTCCAGTCGGCTCTAGGGAAGCTGGTCACTGGAAATGGTCTTAAAGTTACAATTTTTGATGTTCCAGAGCTGCAGAAAGTATGTCAAATTTATGCTACTTGCCAGTGAATTTTGAAATGATGATGTTAGTTTAAAGCCTGGTTAAATTGGTATTCAAACTTGTAAATCCCTGGAGATTATTTCAGTGATTAAGTTTAATGGGGAGCTTTGAACTGAACTCATAACTGAAACCTTGGGTTTGAGTCTTTGACCAGGATCCTCCTGATGAAGGCTCTCGACTTTATGATTTGCTTTATCTTGTGGTGTGAAATCTATAGCTACAGGTTTTGATTGTATGATGTACCTGTGGCTGGAAGTACATCCAGCTGATCTTGCAAGAGGCAATTTGTAGAGGAAATTTTATAACATATTGTATGTTTTATAACATATTGTATGTTTTGATTCAATTTCGCAAATATCACCCAAACAATGTCAAGCTATATTCTGAAAAGCATATAAGAAAAAAAGTGCTGTATTTTCGTATTTATTCTTTTAGTGGAGTATTGTGCTTACAAAATACTGTTACCAAATATAAGCTCTAGTAACTTTCTTTTTTGGCAGAACTGTTAGCTGTAGTAGAAGGTGTGTAGCACTTAGTTACTAGCCAAATGTGCCTCCCCTCCTGCAGCAGAGGTAGTTGAGGCCATATTGTCCTGTCTTGTTCCTCTGCTGACAGGACAGTTTTCTGCTCAACAAGTAGAGAGAAGCCATGCCCAGCTACTGGAGAAATAAGCTGGTCAGACCAGGGTCATCTTCTGTAGCATTTACTACTATAGGTTATCATAGCACTTCAAGAAGGGAATGAAAGCATGGTTGTTACCTACACAGTTGTCCCTTCGAGTTATAGATAGTAATATACAGCATTTTAATGTTCTGTATGTTAATGTTTTTCTATTTAACACTGGGATTTCAATTCTCAGCATTATTTTCAAGTAAAAATTCCTTCTGATGAGCTCAAAATCATTAACTGTACAGTGTTGCATTAACTGTAATATGCTTTATGTTTTCCACAGAAATCCTATTCCATGCCAATAAGCATTGAGTTTCAGAGGAGATATGCAACTATTGTTCTAGATCTAGAACAACTAAACAAAGACTTAAATAAAGTTTTGCATAAAGTTCAACAGTATTGTTACGAGGTAAGATTTTGCTGGAATCTCTGTGTACTTGGTGGTTTTGCTTAACCTAAGTAGAAAACAGAATTTCCTGGGAATAAGGGGTAGGTGGGGGTCACTCTGAAATGAAACTTTTAGTAGCTATATTGGATTCTTCCTCTGTCTCTGCCCTTGTCTGAGCAACAGACACTTTTCCTGATACCAGTGGCCTGCTTTTAAGTAGACATACATGAAGAAAAAACACTCTGTACTATATACACACAAACTCTCTTTGAAATAATTTTGTTTCACACATCCACCAAATGCAAAAGACTTCTTTATTCTTAATTTCTCGCTGTTCTGTCTCTGCAGCTTGCTCCTGACCAGGGCCTCCAGCCTGCTGATCAGCCCACGGATCTGAGGCGCAGATGTGAAGAGGAAGCTCAGGAGGTCGTCAGACAAGCAAATACCTCGTCAACGGGACAACTTTGTGTTGAGAGTGAAAATTTAACTGATCTTATCTCTAGACTTACAGCAATATTACTGCAAATTAAGGTAAAAAGTTTGCACAAAATAGTTTCTCCCATAAATACATAGTATTAAAGCTCTGCCAGTTTCTTTGTGCTGAACTGTGAGAACATTTTTGTTTTCTTCTTCTACAGTGTCTAGCAGAAGGAGGTGATCTGAATTCCTTTGAATTTAAATCACTAACAGATTCATTAAATGACATTAAGAATTCAATAGACTCCTCAAATATCAGGTATTACTTTTTGAATATTTAATTCTTAATTACACACTTCGTGATCGCAGGCAGTTCTTACTGTATTTTAGAGCTGAACATTGATTATAATTAAAGGGTTTAATCTGGTAACTTCTACTTATAGGAGGGGTCCCATCTGAAAGGRGGCTTCTTAAAGGGAGTGTGAAATGAGCAGTTGTCTGTTTGAACCTATCAGGAAAGTAACCTGTTAAAAAAAAAAGTAACAAGGTGATAAATTGATGTAGCGACAACTAGACTTCCTAGTTCTTTAGTAAGTTATGACAACTGAAAAGTTATTTTAGAACATTTTCAGATTTTGAAATTCCACTAGTAATACAAGTTTTTTAAACCACAGAACAGTACAATTTCGGTATTCTTTTAGCATACTCAACGTCTTGTCTGTAAATATCAAAAGGTGGCATATGAGACAGTTAGTTAGAGGTTCTGACCAGCCTCCATTGGCAAGATTTTAAGCCAATAAATGGAAGAACAGCCATATTGTGCCAGATCAAAGGCCAATCTAGTGTAGATGGGCCATTTCTCAACAGTTGTCACAAGCAGGTGCCTGAGGAGGCATCATAAAAATAGCAAGAATGTGGTAGCAAGAACGTGGTGATACTTGTCTGGAGTACCCTGCAGCCTCCAGCATTGTGACCAGCATTTTTAAACAATGCTGTTAAATTATATCATTTAGAAAACATACCTAAATGCTAAGTGTTTTCTTATATCCTTATTACTTGTATTGCTACATAATAATGGAAGGCTGCACATATGAATTTTTAAATGTTTAAAATTTGTTTCCAAAGATAGCAGGATGGCCTTTTGATTTCAAAATAATTATTGAGAAATGTTGTTTTATAGCATTTTTCATTAGCAAAAACAAAACGAAGCCTCAAACATTAGTGAAGCCTCTCTGTAATCAACACTGCAAATTGCACATTGGAATGGATTTAAGTAAAGGCTGATGTGCCCAGCGAGGAAAGTGATGATGTTTCCATTTCATTGTACTTATTTTGGGCATTTTACCCCAAAATCAAGAAATCAAGTAACTCTTGATTTCATGCAGCTGTTTGTGCAAATGCTGTTTTCCCATATTTCTCTATCAAGTTGCATTTGTATGTACTGCTCTCCGATTCATCTGAATTCTTGTACTGGCTATGTTGACATCTTTATTTTTCACTGTAGAAATATTCTGACACAGCTCTTCCATATGGTGTTAAACACTTCTTTCTTTCCTCCTTCTTTTCTTCCCATAGTTGTTTTCAGAATAATGTTGAGATCCATGTTGCACATATTCAGAGTGGTCTGAGCCAGATGGGAAATTTACACGCTTTTGCAGCTAATAACACCAACAGAGACTGAAAACTTCCTCTCAAGTGTACAGCAAGTAGTTCTGGAAAATCTTCTTCCTTTCTATAGGCTTCACCAAATATCCTAACTGCCAGAAGATAAGGGAAAAGAAAACCTCTCAGAAAGGACCTTTTTAAATATATTATATCTGCTTCTTAAGAAAACCAGCGTTACTGGCCAGCGTTACATTAGATTTCTCCATTTGTTATTCACATGCAGTAGTTTTGCTAACTGGTAATCTCTTAGTAATTGCATTGATTATAGTAAATTTGAAAGCATACTTTCATATAATTTGAACTTAGTTTTTAAAAGTTCAGATTTATTCTGCACGCCTCGTGCTGTTGGATCTCTGGTATGTTAGAAGTGACGGAGAGGAAATGGCTCAAGGTAGTAGGCACACGGCAGGTCTTTGTTGTGTAAAGCTATGCCTCTGTGTAGGTCTTGAGAGCTGCCAGGTCAGCCCTCCCTGATCTAAGGAAGCAGCAGCAGGATACAGACAGCAAACATAAGCTGTAAACTTGAGGATATTGGGCAGGTCTATCGATCAGTCAGTGTCTTGTTGGAACTCTTAATTTATCGTAACTTATAGAAGGGGTCTAATGAAGGAATATAAAAATGTAACTGGTGACTTTCCAGGAGGAGATTGGTTCTGAGTTTTTCCCTTCACAAAGGGCAAAAGAAGTGCTTTAGTTGGTATTTTATATAAATGACTGGTTAAACGTATTGTTTTTCCAAATTCTTGTTTGTTTTGCACAAGTTTTAAATTAGATTACTGGTTATTCAACAATACCCAACATATATAAATATGAAGATTTTTATAATTAAAAGTAACCAGTGAGGTAAACTACAAACATAAAAACTAACAACCTGCCTATGAATACCTTTTGGAATGTTAATCTTGTAAAAAGTGTGTATTGGTTTGTTTAAATAGTCTTGTAAAGCTTCTGTGTAATGAATTGTTTCCAGGTATGGATTTTCAGAGATAGCTGTAGAGATGTTTTTGATTCTTTTAGACGCCTCATTAAATAAGGTCTTTTATATGTTAATGTATAAAGAATATGTAAACAGGATTATTTTCAATTTTAAAATTTTGTATAGTTTAAAGATGCTTCTGTATTCTGTGTTGGTATTGTGCCACTGCAAAACTTTAGTGCAGAGTTTATATTTAGCTAAATTTGTTCTGTTAATTAAGAGAAATGCATAAATCTTTTATTCTCAATGAAATTTGTAACTGAATAAATTGACCTATGAGAGTTGATATATTTCACAAAAATGCAAACTTTTTTGCAGATGGTCTCAGGTCATTTTTTTTAAGAGAAGCTCATTGCTGAAAAAGAAATTGTGAGGACCAGGTGAGTAGCTGTTTTAAAAGGTATTTAAAAACTTTACGAGAGATACTACAAAATAATGATAAACAGTAATTTAGCTGAGTTACCCAGGGAAATTTACCTCATAATGCAATAGAACATCATAGTAGTCCCTGCAATTGCTTTTGTAATTATGTTACTCATTGTTTTGTGGTGTTACCATCTGTTTGGTAAAGAAGACAGAAAGGAGTCCTCTCCCACCACCGTTTTCATTTAAACAGAGAAGGGTGCCAAAGCTTAATTTAAGGCACACAAATTTAGTCAGACAGGAACTAATCTGATCTCCAGCTAACTCGGGAAAAAGGAACCATCCCCTTGCACCCCTATACTCACTTGCCTGCTGCTGGCTGTGCACACCTCTGCTGTGATCCCGTCCTGCCCTGTTGGGACTCAAGCTCAGCGTATGCACTGAATGCTTTTGGGGAGCAGGACTTTCCAGTACTAAACACCAGGAGGGTAACTTGGCCCTGTTGACAGCAAACATCCCAAACTGAGGGAGAGAGAAATTGTAGACAGTAGTAGATACCACTACCAGGAACGGTATTCACCAAAGAGGGTTTGGGAACCTGCTTTTCATGACAACCTTATGTCTTACTGGACACAGAATACATTGCAATAACCACCACACTCCCATCTTAGCTCCGATTCCATAGGCATGATGGTTTTTACATGTGGATTCTTAACTGTGCTCTCCAACATGTTTCATGTTGATGTAGGTTTTTTCATTATTGCAGGGTAATATAGGAAGATCCATCATTTGTGATAAACATCTCCATGTACTTGCACATGTCATTTGTCCCACTCATGTAGGCAATATGAACACACACATCTCTTCTGTTCTTCRAGAGGCTGCATTTCTCCTTGGGTGCTGATAGGTTGGGTCAGAGCTAATGTTGAATTTTGGTGTCAGTAACAAATACAGCTGCTATTGCTGAACGTGCCCTAAGCATAGCAGGAGTCTCAAGAACTCGCTGCAATGACTCTGACAGAAGTCTGCAGGAGCAGAACAAGTTACTTTGATTTCTTGTAATCAGTAAAATTGAATTTACTTTGTGCCCCCAGGAAACCATGGTCTCGTTTTCTGTCTCMTCCTGCAAGTGCTTCTCTTCTGGGGTCTCCCTGATCCCAACATAGTAGCTCCTTTTGCACCCAAGTCCACTTGGCACAGATGGTGAATGAGGTTGGTTGGTTGGGTTGGGTTTTGCTTCATGTTTTTTTCAAGGATAGTTCTGGCATTTTTTGATGGAGARTATTAACCAGCAATCCTGCTATGCCACTTCACCTTACAAGCTTGCAGTCCAGGCAGGGTTCAGCTGTCCCAGATCTCCAAGCACAGGTATGTTATGGGGTGGCAGTGAGGGATTTTGTGCATTGGTAACCTTATTCTGTGGGGCATGATTCCTGATATAGGGTATTTCTGCCACCAGTACATGGGTCATTTTTCTTATGCTTCTGGCATTCAGGTGCTCTTCCTTAACTGGTGTCTTAAAACTTGCTCTGCTAGGCTCTGAAGTACTATTTTGTAGGCAGGAAGAATTGGACTTATCCTCAAAATACAAACAGGCAATAGATCCTTCCTCAATAAATTGAATTACAAATTGAATGAAGTGAAGGAGAGACTTCTCTTACTACTTACTTTGCCATTCTCTGTGCAGAGCCATTCAGCCCATGACGGATCATGTGAACATCTTGTGTGTAGTCCCTACCTAAAGCTAGAGCACCTTTACAGTGTCCACAAAACACTTCTATTTTTCCTAATTTAACACTAACCTTGGCTTAAGTGGCAGACTGGAGGCTTTTGTCTGAGCACTTGAGATTTGGGGTTTTGTATTACTTAGGCCATAAATTTCCATTTTCATTCAGGTATGGGGGTGTTTGTTTAGGGCAGATTTAAGACAAATACAGACAGAGACAGAGAAGGTTTAGGCAGTTTCYGTAACCTGTCCTTTAGGCCCCTTAGGGGTCTCATTGACATCTGAACCACAGCCATGGCTCTCCAGGACCTGGGAAGAGAACCTGCAGCTGGAATATCTACCACTTCTCTACCCCACTGTCAGCCAAGGTAAGAAACCTTGCCCCTGCACCAGGTACACACACAAGCAGAGCAAAAATGTAAACCTTTATTTTTTCTCCTTGGTCAAAAAATCGCGACAGACCATCCCACTCTTTTCTAAGACCAGCTCCCATCCCCAAAATACAGTGGATTGGGTTAGCTTTTTGGCTAAGGAAGGTTAAATAGATATACAAAACATGCTCACAGAAAGCTTTAAATACAGTGTAAAAAGATGCCCTCAGCTGATGGAGCCGACCCGTATCTTTCTTAAATAAATAGGTAAAATCAGTTACTAGCGGATAAAGTGCAAAAGTGGCAGAGCAGCAGCGCTGAGGCAGCGCGGTGTGTGACTGCTCGCTCCCCGAGGGGCTTCGCAGCGCGGCCGGGGCTGCGCGTTTATCCTCTCCCTCGCTCAGAGGGCGCGGAAGGCGCCGAGCGCGTTCTCCTCCCACTCGGAGCCCGACTCCGAGTAGCCGCTGGTGTCCTCGGCGTCCGACACGGGCGAGTACTGCCCGCAGAAGGCGCGGCCCGACGGGAAGGGGCCGGCGGCGCTCCCCGCGAACGGGGCGGGCTCGGCCCCGCCGGGCTGGCCGGGCGGGAAGCTCTCGAAGCCGGGGCCAGGGGGAAAACCGGCGGCGGGCGGCCACGCGAAGGGGCCCGAGCCGTCCTCCGTCCGGGCCACCCCGGCGAGGGCGCAGCGGGGCCGCTCCGGGGCGCGCAGGGCGGCGAAGCGGGGCGGCCGCGGGCAGCCCGGCGGCGGCGCGGCGGGGCCGGGCCGGGGCGGGCCCCGCTGGCGGCGGGACTTGGCGCGGCGGTTCTGGAACCACACCTGGGGAGAGAGGGCGGCGGTCAGCGCGGCGAGGCGGTCCCGGCGCGGCGGGCGCGGCGCAGCCGGCGCCCCTCACCTGGATGCGGGACTCGGGGATCTGCGTGGCGTCGGCCAGCTTCTCCCGCAGGTAGATGTCGGGGTACATGGTGTCCTGGAAAACCAGCTCCAGCGTCTCCAGCTGCGCCGCCGTGAAGCTGGTCCGCTTCCGACGCTGCGAGGCCGCTGGCGCCCCCTCCGACGGCTCAGCCGGGGGAAGCGCCCTGAGGGCGGGCGAGGCCGGGCCGGGCCCGCCGCCCCCCGCCCACCTGCCCGCGGGGAAGGCGGACGGCTCCGTCGGGGGCTCCCCGAAGCGCAGCGCRGCCATGGCAGCGGCGAGGAGGTGTSCGGGCCGTCCCGCCGCCCTTTATAGCCGGGCAGGGGGGCTCGGCGGGGGCGGGGGTTCGAGGGGGCGGCACGGCCCCGGGGGGAAGGCGAGCTCCGGGCACCCCGCCGGGCCYCGCGCCCCAGGCTGCCGTGGGGGTGCCCGAATGGGGCGGTCCCAGCCTTGCTCAGCCCAGAGGACTCCGCGGTGGCCGGGCACCGCTGCCCGACGCGTGCCCGACGGGGTGGGTGATGGCTGGCAGCCCTCGACTTCCCGCATGAAACATGGACAGCAGAAGGGAGAGGGGAGCGGGATTTGCATCTGCACTTCGTGCGGAAAACAACTTGGTGTGTTGGGAGGTTGGCACCCCGGATAGGACGCAGTCCAGCGTCTGGATTATTTCTGATAGAACATCTGGACTGATAGGGTTATGGAGTTCATTCCCTCCAGCTATTGGTGTGGAGGTAGATGCYCTCCAGCAGCTGTCTGCTTTGGCAAGTAATGGATCATGCATGGTGTGAGACATAAAGCAAACACAAGTTATTTCTTCCCGTGGCCACGACTGCTCTGCCTGCAGTGCTTTGCTGCCAGCTGTGCGGGTGGTGTATGGCCTCCTGCTGTGCCTGCTGCTGCAAAAACATCTCTTTCTTTTTAAGATGCAAGTTAAATCCACCTGGAGAACCACAGCATCGCTCGAGGACAGAGGCAGACATTGGTGTCATCACCTTTTCCACGCACTTGCTAATGCCTGTGTACTCCTGCTCATCACACTCRCACAGCCCAGGCACTTCTGCTGTAACTGTTTTCCATGCAGAGAGGTCTCGTGCTGAAACACTGCCCATGCACGCCAACACCACCAAGGCACTGGGAAGGGTTTGGCCTCATTTTTCTTTACACAACTGTCTACTGAGAAAAGTGACTTTGTACGGAAAATTGTGTTAAAATTGTTAAAAGCCATTTTTGGAAGTTTTATTCCTAAAGCATTCCTGTTCCTTTGTACTTCTACATGTGCAGCAGACCAGGTGCTTTCATGACTGAAGTTTGTGTCATTCCAAAAATCATGGCCTGTAGTCTGCAGACAGCAGTGAGAAACTTGAGACTTGTACAGCATTCTCAAGTAGCAGTAACRAGAGGGCACGTGCCGAGAAAGGGCACAGGTGAGTGGTGATCCAGAAAGCACAGACAGCATTTTTTAAGGTTTTTAGTAAAAAGACTTGTGAAAGGTTGTATTACTCTGCAGATTCTGTGCAGATTTAGAAGATGCCACAGGTGGCAGCAAAAGAGAATTATTCCAGATTACATTTACATKATGAATGTTTTCTTGTATTTTACATCAAATAATATTCCTGAAAAACATAGCAGAGRTTTCTTTCCTGTTTAATGAAGAATAGAGATGTGACATTCTTTATGTTTCTGAAGGATTTAATCCTGCTTTGAGTTATGCTACTGTAGGAATATTGACTTTAGTTTCTAGGATTTGCTTAAGTTTAATTAAGTCTGCCAGACAGAGAGAGCGGATTTTTGAGGAAATGTGTTTTTTCACACACATACAAGTGTTTTTCTTTCAGCAGCAGCCCAGGCTTAAAGAGCTGCTGGCACCACAGGCCCCCCACTGTTCACCCCCATCCTGATGCCTTCCCTTTAGCTGAGCATGTGTCAGTCCACACGGTGTGGTCAGGGAATTAACCCAAGTTATATCAACCATACAGTAACAGCAGCTGTGGTTTGGGGTTTTTTTTAATCCAGATCTGGGATTCCAACSTGTGGGTAACCAGCAGCCCCTGGGATGGCTGTACAAGCCAGAGGACAYTACCAGATGGAGCAGGAGGGAAATGAGGGAATCTCATCTGGGCTGCTTCTAGGACTACCACCACCTGGATCTGATGCTGAGCTAGCAGAGAACAAAACTGAGACAGACTGCCCAGGAGCATGGTGGTTTTCAGTGTCAGACTTCCCATTAAGATGACTATCAATGTTTATTGAATAGATACTCAGGAAAGAGTGAGTACTGGGAGCTAATAGACCTGTTCCCAACTCATAAATCTGGAAATGGGCTGACTCTTTGATCTCTGACTGCTGTGACATCCTTCAAGGCCAGAAGCCTTCTCAGTTCTTTCCCTTTATGGTTCCAGAGGTGTTCCAACAGCTGTCTTGTGACAGCAGCTGACACTCTTCCTTTGGTGAGGAAATGAATGGTGAGGTTTCACARGCCTGAAAGCTTTTATTAGGAGACATAGATGTAACAATTACAGACTTWAAAAAAGTCTACTTTGTTATAGTGAAAGCAAAATAACTTCCATACACTATATTTTGTTGCAATCTATGTTGTACATGAGTACACTGTGACCACTGGCTCTGCCAYGCGGAATAGGAAGCCAGCGAGACTGAAGTGTGGGCAAAGTGGTCGGTGCCCCTCGTGCAGCCCAGGATTACACACTCAGTCTCTTCATTCCATGTCTGCAGACAATTGCATTCTCTAGCAGACATCCCTGTGAGTGGCTGAGGCTGCTGTGAGTGGGTCGGGCTGCATTACCTGTCTGCAGGTGCTGACTTCTGTTTACTTCTAGTYTGCCTCAGTTTCCCTTTCTGGGCTGGCTGGCTAATACCAGCATGTTCATGTACCTTGGTGATGAGTCCTTTTCTGCTTACCAGTGGTATGTACTGSATGTCAAAGCAGAACAATTCTGGAGCAAGACCAGAGCCCAGGAATCATATTTTTCCTTTCCTGTTGCTCAGAGCATCACACACTAATTTCTTCCATGGGATCCCTTCTATATTGGCTTGGTTTGAAATGGATCTAAGATTGAAGAATGGCAAGGGGGACAGTGCTCTGATTGTAAGGGAGTGTGCTGTTAGGTGGAGATCAGAATAGGAGGCTTTTGCTTCCTCCTAGGCAAGCATGAAAGACAGCTCCTTGCTTTCTTCTGATGGTTCTCTCCCCTCCCAGTGTTGGCACACTTCTCCGGAGCTCCCACAGAGTATCATCTTGCTGATGTCCTAAAAGCTGTGCCTGTAGGGTGCAGCGTGCCTCCTGCAGCAAGGAGAAAGTGCTACGTCTGGATTCGGTGGAGTTTCCTTTCCCTGACAAGTAGTTTTCCATCCTCCTGTGCCCGTTGTAGTCTGACAAGGAAGTTTCTGATCCCTTGTAGGTGCCAGCATCTGCATGAAGTCATACCTAGGTAAGGGCTGGAAGCATTTAGAAAACATTCAATTTTGTCCCTTCCTGTTCTGCATACTTGCTTTTATTTGTGTCCTGCCAAGGCACAAAGGGAGATTTTATGTCTTCCCTTGAGAAGCAGAAGCTATGACAAAAGTCCAGAAGCAGCTTGCTTTTTGAAATTAAGATGGCTAAAACTGAGAGAGCTATCTCTAAGGGAGAAGCAGACTGGATTGTGTTGATATCAAAAAATACAGGTTGCTTCAGAGGCTGTTTGTGTTGATCTTCACTCTATTTATCAAGAGAGAAACTTCTTGTGCTTTTGTCTGTGCTGGGAGTACCTCAGCACTGAGGAACCTGTGCCAAGAGGACTCACAATACAAAATATGCCTGTACCTGCAATAAAAATGGGTTTAAGCTTCAGCTGGAGAGCATGCTCTCATATCACTGCTGCCAGCTCTGAGTATCCAGCAAAGGTAGGACAGGCTGTGAAACACCAAGACTGAGGAGAAGAAGGGGGAGATAGGCCCTGTGTAGAGTTTTCTGGCCGGCTGGCTCTTCAGCCTTCTGCATGTCAGGCTGGGGAGGTTCTCTCAGGCTCTTGGGGCCACAAAGTCATCTTTGAAATGTGCAGTTTAAGATGCTGCTTTACATGACTTGAGGAACTGTGGTTTGGGAAGCATCCCAGAATGCATGGCAAGAGTAGGCAGCAGTGTGACATCCTGTCATGATTTTGCTAACAAGACCACCACACCCCTTCAGATAAATAATACTGACCAGTTCTGCTCAGTCCTGGAGGGGATGGGACACCACGGGTTTTGCCATGCAGTGATTTGTAACCGGTAGTGCAACCTTGGCTGTGTTCAAACTCCTCTGGCTTGTCACATCACCTTGTTCCTTTGAGGACTCTACAGGGACACAGCTCTTGCATGGTATTTTGTCATTCCAGCAAAGCTTATTGTTTTTTCTTTTTGGTGGCTGTCTTTAACATGAATCCTCTGGTCTCTAAACTCAAGATTGAAGTTTTTAATAGTGGAGATTTAGCAGTCTCTTGTCAACCTGACTAAACTTGCAAAGATTTGGTATCTTGGAGATCTCAATTTCTACATCAGTTTTAATTGAAACTGTCCAACATGTTCAAATCTTATCACAGAGTCATAGAAAGGTTTGGGTTGGAAAGAACCTTAAAGATCACCTAGCTCCAACCCTACTGCGATGGGCAGGGACACCTTCTACTAGACCAGGTTGCTCAGAGCCCCATCCAACCTGACCTTGAACACTTCCAGGGATGGGGCAACCTGTGCCAGTGCCTCACCACCCTCACAGTAAAGAATTTATTCCTAATATCTAATCTAAACCTTCAGTTTGAAGCCATTTCCCCTTGTCCTGTCATGACACGCCCTTGTAAAAAGTCCCTCTCCATATATTAGGAGACTGCATATTATATTAGGAGACTGACCAAAAAAAGGAATAGTGATCACACAAACCTGATTTCATTAACTTAGAGAATGTTTAAGAAAAAACAAAACCACATTTTTGCTGTTAAGATTTCAGTTTAAGCTATCCCTGGATAGCTTGTTTCTGAAGAAGCAATCTCTAGATAATTTTCTCAYAAATTAAATTAATTGTAGTCCAGACACATTTTTATGACTGCATATATAACTACATTTGCTCCAGAGCTTCTGCTGGCATGAAAATGCCATATAATTTCCAGCTTCCCTAGCAGGGCCTTGATAACAAAAATTGTTAATGCATGCTAGGCTTAGGTTTTGAGGTTTTTTTCATTCTGCCTAAGAGGAAATCTTTAGATGAATACTTAATTTCCCTTTGATTGCTTCTAGTCATTGTGACCAAGCTCTTTACAGCCTTCAAATGCTTTTAGAGGTTTATCAGGTCTTCCCAATGTACAGACACAAGATCTATATATTGAGGCCCATCCAGGCTTTTAGGTAGAGTTCTGAGATCTTACAGTGATGTCATGTTTTTTAATTTAGAGTTGTCATTTTCCTAGCCCTCATGGCTATAACAAAGAAGAGCTTGAGCAGTTGGGCTGTTTATAGTCCTCACTCTGGCATAGTTTGCAGGTGCCTTGAAATATATTCTTGAAAGACCTGAGCTGCCTGTCCATTGAGGATATTCAGCTGTGTCCCTGAGAGCTCCTCCTTGCCAGAGCCCTCTACAGAGAAGAGGGGGTTTGCCTTTCTGGTCAGCCCAGGGAGTGTATTTTCCTCCACCTGGGAGACAGTGAGGTGGATACAGCCAGTGTCTTGCTTCCAGGTCAGAAGTGTCACTTGGCCATGCTCCAGGCTGTCCCCAGGCTGTGCTGGTGGGCAGTGGGTGCCTGGGTGCTGGGGCTGGGGAGCGAAAGGGAGATGATGCCGTCACGGTGTTCTGAGTGTGACCTGTCACCAAGGGGCTGGACTGAACCCCTTTCAGGGCTTTTGTACCTACAGGGATACAAAAGGTACAATTGGGCAATCTCCAACGTGATGGAGCCCACGGCACTGGAGAACCAGAACGATGTCAGAGCCTGGTGACATCAATCCCCCCAGCACAGGAAGCTGCTCATGCAGCTGCAGTGCCACCAGTTATTTCAGATCACCTAGTAAAGGGCCAGGCTTGCCCAGCAGCTCTATGCACAGATCTTCCACAGGGCTGTGACAAGAGGTTATGCTCTCTCTGAAAGATGCCTGTCTTGCTTGGCTCAGACCTGATTACCTCCATATATGCACGATCTATTTTCCTTTGAAAATTCAGCTGCCGTGGCTCTTGTTTTTGGCAACGAGGAACTAAGAGTATGTTGTGACTTTAGCCCCGTGCTTAGGAGGGGGATGTGACTTGGTGGGGTGAGCCATTTCCTGGGAGGTGTGAGACGTGACTTCAAGACCTGGTGGTGCCGTTCGTGTATTCTGCTCCGAGGAGTTGATAAGAGCCTCAGACACACAGAGAGTCTTGAAGGAAGCGGTGGGGGAGGCGGGGAGGCGTCAGAACCCGGTAAATGCATATGAAAAGATCAAGGGGCTGCATTTGCTAAATCCCAACAGGAACAGATTTGGAGCAAGATGCCCGGGTTCAGAGAGGACCCAGACACAGCAACAGGGCAAGAGCAGAGCATGTCTGATGGCTGGCAGCTGGCTCCCTACCATTGGAGGGAGAGGAAGATGAAGGATTTGGGAATGGGAGGGAGATAAGAGCAAATGGTGGGAGTGAGAAGAGGGAAAGAGCAACAGGGAGGAAGCTATGTGGAGATAGGAGAGGCTAGATGGAAGAGTAGGGGATATTTAGTGTTGAATTTAGACACACTTAAACCTCGGCCTACCTTTGTGTTTTGAGTTACCCTGAGAATGGTGGGATTCATGTACCTGACTCTCACTGGTGTTTCTGCAGTGAGTGGGCAGTCCCACAAAGTTAGCTGTGGCAGCAAACCCTAGGCTTAAACAAATCCTTGTTGCAATTTCTCTCTGTGCCCTCTCTGATTTTACAGCATGTGTTACTGTGAGGGAAGACAAAGCCTGTATTTAATAGAGTTTCTTGTATTGCTTTGCTTACTTGCATGCTGTGAACAAGGTCACACCCCACTCTTAGAAATATTTTCCTTAATGAAGAATTTGGTGAGAACTGTTGATGCAGGTGATTGTATATACAAAATAACTGGGCTATCTGAACTCCCAATAATATTTAATTAATTCACTGTTAAAGCAAAGGAATATATCTGCAGATGAACATAAAAAGAAAGAAGGAAKAAGATAAGAACAGAAGAGCTAAGGAAAAAGACAGGATCACGTTTTCTTCCTTTTCATACAGCACCTACTTAGGAGAGTCAGCCTGCAGGGTGCAGCCAGAATATACACACAGAGTAGGGCAGGCAGGGTGATGGATAGCAGAGAGGCCACATCCTCTTCTAACAGCACTGGATAAGAGCAAGAAAAGTTCCAMACAGTCCTGTCTCTTCTCTTTTCATGCTCCTTGGCCTTAGCAAGCAGTGTTAAGGCATTGTTTTGTACCTTTTCTTGGCAGGCTACTAAACCCTTATCATCCCCTGCATGTGGTGAGCTCTTTCTTCTACTCCAGCTTAGCAACTGAGTCACAAGATTCTCCGTTTCTGTCTTGCAGTGTTTGGCATCTGAGTGCATGAGCTGCTGAAATGGATTTTTATGTAAATTTCACTTTGTTTGTTTGTTTGTTACAGCTTGTGTCWCATGGTTATTGAAAAAAGGATCCGAATGTGAAGGGAGTTTTGCTCCAATATTCAAAACCGGAAGATAATGCACCAAAACTTTACCAGAAAGGTCAGATGCCTGTTACAATATGAACAGGAATCCACTRTCTTTCTCTGCCCTTGTCTGCCCTGGTGCTATTAAAATCCAACAAGTCTTCCCTCTCTGAGTGGTACTGACTGGAGATTTCTTCATCTGGCTTTGCTGTGCTTCCCTGCTGCTTCTCAGGCATGTGCCAAGGTCAGTGCCCTGGCTTCAGTCTTATCATTCATCCTAAATGTTTCCCACCCTCTTTTCTCATTAGTTTTGGAGATGAAGGACTTTTGGTCTCATGTATCATGACATTTACAACAAAACCTTTTTGGTTTGCTTTTGCATTTCTTTCTGGGCTCTTTAATTCCAAAGATTTTCAGGTTTAACATGTAGATGGAATGTGGGAAGTTTCACCTGAGCTGGGGTTTTGCAGTTGATCATTAAATCAGCAGTTTCATATGATCCTAGCTGGGGAGTGCAGTGGTTACTATGCCATTTAATGAAGTCATTCTCTTCCGTGCATGAATTGACTCATATTTCTTTGCTATTTAAAATCACTCTAAGAAAAGTACCGCGCAACACACTTGGTAGGCATTATTTCTGCGGGTTATCCTGGTTTTTGTAAGCCCACAGCGCAGTTCTCTGGTGTCTGACTCACACAGAGGCTCCACACATTTGCATAGAAAAGTATCTCCATCTTCCTCCCCCACTGTCCCCTCCTCCTGCCTCAGCCATCCCAGATAAGTTGTCCGATAGTGTCCTGCATATTGCCTCACTCCTCTGGCAAAGGTGCTCTCTGCCTCCACCCTGCAGTGGTGCCCCCCCTGGGCTGCCCTGCTCAGGCAGCTCCTGCCCCAGACTTTCAAAATGCCTCATTCTCTCACTCCCATTTTACATGACAGCCGTTTTTCTTCCCCTTTTATTCAAGTTTGACTCCTCTGCTTTTATTTCTGGCAGGGTTGTTTTTCTATTTGACTTTGGCTCTGTTTGCCAAGCCCGCACCCTTGTCACCTCCTTATTCTAATCTTTCCTTTGTTGTCTGAAGTTCTTCCTCTCTTTCCTTTTACTGGTACTTTTATATCTTTCTCCATTATCTTCTCATCCCCTTGATTCTTACCCCTCTCTTTTGCATGTGACCAAGCTTGTTTTACACATGTTACTTGGGAGATTTAAGACTTTTCTCCTTGACAGCTTTTYTTACCTGCCTCTGGAAGGTTCTCCGTGCTGCTGGACACAAGCCAAAGAGCAAATACATTTATTACCCCAAATGAGACAACTGCAATCCAAGATGAAGAGCGACTCCAGGCTGCAGTGATCACAGCAGCTCTCTACTGCCATCTTAGCCATCCCCCACATCTTTACAAGACCAGGATTTTCCTCTTTTACAGTTGTATCTTTGCGTCTGGGAGACTGTCCTAAGGTATTTGAGGTAAGAGAAGATTTAAAGGAGTGCAGAGAGTTTGCTGCAGAGCTGAGTGATCAAAAAATGGTGCAGCAACATTGTAGAGTAGGTTTCTATTTGCAGTTCCAACACTGCTGGCCTCTTTCGTCACCGCTCACTGACAATGCCTGAAATATGGCTGAAGACAAAATCTTTATGACAGTAGCTGGAAATTGCAAAGCTGGGCATGATATCACATCAATCACAGCATACCTGGGTGTTTTACATTGTGGTCAGTGCCAGCATACCATTGTTCATGGTTTTCTAGCATTTCAAAAAGGCTGTATTTCTTTCAAATTTTGTCAGGATAAGGGCAGAAATGAGAAGATAAGGAGTTTCCTTTGATTAATCTCTTGGTCGAGCTGTCCTTCCTCCTCCTTATTTTTTATCAAATAAGGCAGCAGGAGTCCTGGCACGTACAAAGCTGTCCAGGAGGAACAGGGAAGCTGCTGCCACTGAAAATCCTGACAGACCAAAGACTGATCCTCCCTGCCCACAGAGCTTGATTTTGCATCTCTTCACCCAAATGGTGATCTTTCCTCTGGCTGCATGGAGCAGGCTCTGCTTGAGGGACCAGGATAATTTCTAAGAGCCACACAGGTGTCCAAGCAAGCAAATCCCTGTATGTTGCGTTTTTTCCTCATCTGAATAACGTGACCTCCTTTATCCCAAACAAGTCTTTGCATTTCAGCTTTCCACAACAGCAAGTTGCCATTAACAGTGTATAACCAAAGCTGGGCTGTCCAAACACACACATCAAATGCCACTGTAACTTGCCTGTGGCCCCATTGCTGAAGGGAAGGCGACTGGCACACTGGCAGAGACACACAGAGTTGTTCCTAGAAGATTGTTGTTCCAGGGCTGGATTGGTGCCTGCTTCCTGCTCTCTAGTCGTTATCTAATCTTGAAGCACTGCAGCTTCACCAGATTCCTTTGGCTAACCAAAGTGCAAAAGCTGTTTTCAGGTGGGAATTTTACTTAGGACTATGTAAAATGTGTAGGCACAAAGAGCTGCAGAAGACCAGGTCATTCATTCCAGGTCTGTGTGAATTCTTTCTCTGTCCACACTTCCCAGGGTCACTTCTCAAACTCTGGCCAGTGTTTCCAGCAGCTGCAGAAACCATGGACCACATCACACAATAGGAAAKACTTATTCATTTTTTCTTCACAACAAAAGGAGAGCCACTCCTGTGAAATCCTCTCTAGATCTGTGGGTACAGGTTGCTGGTTTTCTCCATGTAGGCATGTAAAAATCATGAATTGTGATAAAAAGGATAATGAAGTGCTCTTTGGAGCACTTGCAGAATAGCCACAGTTTAGGTAATGGCAATTTTTTTTCTCTGAGTGAAGCTTGGGTGATTTGGGAATTGACCATTGAACGTTGGCATGAAGGGGAGCACAGCATAAAGAGGACAGCAACAACCTTGGGGTGAGGCTGTGGTTGCTGGTTGTCATATACTTAAGCAGCAATTCATCTGACATTTTGGAAGGGGGAAGGCAGTGCCGGTCATTCCTGGCTGCTGCACTGGGTACGTGCCAATGCACTTGGTTATGAGGATAATGCATTTTGCAGCATGGAGGAAGCTTGTGTCTGTGTAGCTTTAAGGAGAAATTGTGCCATCACACCCTACTAACAGTAAACAGTGTCAGATTGTGAAAGGGCTTGTAACTACCAGTAACTCTCACCTGGAACATTTTTGGCAGGCCATCTAACCAACACCCAGGGAAGGCTCACACACTGGTGATGCACCATCTCCTCACATTTTGCAGTCTTTCCAGGTGAAGTTAGGCTAGACATCCCTGGCTTAACCTTTTAAAGGGACTTCTTGCCAGGACAGTGGGTCCCTGTAAGATGAAACAGAGGTCAGGCAAAGAGTAAGACACTGACATTTCCCCACGAGGTCTTTTAGGATCTCAGAAGAAAACCATATCCGAAAACCAAACAATCCTCAGTCACAGACTCAGAGAGGAGGTGCTGTGCATGTAAAGCTGTGAAAATACCCCAGGAAACCTAGGCCATTCACATGGAGTACATCCAGCTATACAGTAGTAGAGATACTCGGACACACACAAGCACAGGCTGGATTTAGATGTTTTGAGGGCTAGACTTGAGTTCTGGATAAGCTTCAGCTTTTTTTCAACCAACTCAGCTTTGTTATTTTCTTAATAGTGAGAGAAGTGCAGAGCTCTCTCCCAAAGCTCTGGAAACTGCTGGTCCAGTCCAGAAGGATGCTCCTCACTAGTGATTTTTACTGCACAGTAGCTTTTACCTGGGTTCCAGCAGCATCACGGTGGCACCAGTGATTGCAGTGTAAAAGCACTTGGCCTCTTTTGGTTTGGACAGTCATCCATGAGGCACTAAGAGAGCTACCTACAGTGAGGTACTGCAGCTGTTGGTCACTGCTGACCTGGGCCAGATGTGATTGATCCCAAGATGAGAGGTTTCACTCTGCCATTCTTCTCCAGAGGTGGCTGCTCTTCCTGGAAAAAATATTTCAAGAGCATTTCTAATGGATGCAGGTAAAAGAAGCAAACACATCCCCGTGCTTTTACTTCTGTGCTGGCATTGCATTGCTTCCTGTGACCCTCTCTCCTCCCAGCAATGCATAGATTTAAGCTTGCATAGGCTGGGTAGAATATATTTTAGAGCAAGACTCTATTTAGCCGTGATGTCAACTGCAGCCAACTATAAAAAGCTCAGTAATGCTCTTTGAAAGTGTAACAGCTGCTGCTCCACACAGTCTCTGGCGTATTACAAGTCCGCCCTACTTCGTGTTCACACAACCAAAATAAAATACGATAGCAATTGTTATATAGTTCAAGGAATTTGGGACATAATCTCCCCAGAAACCAGGAGAAATTCAAGGTTAGACAAACTGGCTAATTTTGCAGAGTTTTTTAACAAAAAGGTAATTTTATCCAGATTTGCAACGTAGCCTGACTTTCACCTCACATTGACTATATGCTGTTRGTGATCCCTACACAGAGACAACAGAGCAGCAAACCTTCCTTTGGGCTGCTTTTGCTGGCTGTTGCTCACATACAGTTGTAAACTGAGCTCTTGCGTGGGGTAAGGCTTATCAATATGTTGTCCAACATACAGAACCTGTTTTCATCCTTAACGGGATGTGGCCACATATATTTCTAAAAACACTGACCAGGCTGAAATTTCCCATAAAAGCAGGACTGTTTAAGGAAACCGGATTTATTAATCTAGAGTGAACAGAGAGAAGTGAATGATTGTGGAATTCTGCTAACACTGCACACTGTCACAGTACTGGAGAAGTGGTTTTGGTTGGGTCCCTGTTAAGAACAGCCCGGAAATCGTGGATGTTGTAGTAAAGCCAATTTTTTTCCAAAATTTGAACAATAAACATTTAAGAGTAATCCTCATATTTCACTCTGTGGACTTGCTTCTGTTGAGGACTGATACATTTTCCAGGGATGTGTGTGTTTTACTAGAAAGTGGGAATATTGAGCAACCTGCCCACAGTTATGTGAAAGTCAGTGAGTGGCAGAGCAAGAAGGAGAGCCTGGCTGTCCTGGTTGTGCTTTCCCCCTTCCTTTTAGTTGCTGGCCTGCTGTCTGGTGAGCTGACATTACCAGTGGCACATCCAATTCCATTTTCTGCAACCAAATAAGACAGCTCAAACAATATGAGTCCAGGAAGCAACAGCTGCATAAAAAAGAAGGAAAGTTTCAGAAAAAAATCTCACAAGTGGTCAATTTGCTCTAGTGGTTCTTGAAGTCCTACTCGGCTGAGCCCTGGCTTGGCAGGGCCTACAGTGGGGACCAGCCAGGCTGAGGGACAGCACTCTCCTGCCTCGCAGAGCCTCCAGCTCCTTTCCACATCCTTGACAGGACTAAAGAGTGCAAAGCAGCTGCAGAGTTGTAGGCAGGGTGGTTTGGTTTGGTTTGTAGTGCAGATAGGCCCTTTGTAGTGTGGGTGGGGAGTAGCCTGTTCCAAGGGACATGCAAACTTCTCTGACACGGGTTTGGAGCAGCTGTGAGCTCACCAGTCTGAGAGGAAATGGTCGGCTGCCAAACACGGCTGTTACCAAAGGTGCCAGGACAGTCAGGCAACGTGAGGAACAATTTAGCATCAGCCAAAGCCGTTGGGATGGAAACATGCACACCGCGGGATGGGCTTGGCCGTGTCTCTGAGCACTGGCTGCACCCAGCCCCCAAGCAGGGATGTTTCATCCATGAGGAAATCAGAGGAACCCAGAAATGAAAGTGTCAGACCAGAAGCTTGGAAAGGAGCCAGGGAGCAGCCCCAGTGCCAGTCCTACCCTCTGGCTCTCTGGAAACCCCCTCGTGCTCCCCCACTTTGCCAGGGCTCTTGGCTGTTTGCTGTGCTGGGGGCACGCAGGAAAAGGAGCTGACTGGGGAGATGGTTTCTCCTACGTACAGATACACAAGCAAACACACACTGTATGGCTGTTTAAATAAAGTGACGCTAAAGAAAGGTGACTTGTGTCAACACACAGAGACTAATTTACATGCTACACTGTGTAGCAATATGCTGTCAGGTAAGAGCTGGCACATTTTTCGTGTCCAGCCATGTACACATAATGGTATCACAGGGGGAGACTAGTTGCTGTGGAATTAAAGGTTGTGGGTTTTTAATGCAACCTAGGAAACAGGGTACTGGAGATCCTTGAACATTCAATAAATTCCCAGCCAGAGCCTCTAACAGCCTGCAGATTATTTAAGATTTTACTATATCCCTTGATAACTAAGAGCTCAGTTCTTTAGATATTGAGCAGCCTCCATTCTAAATAGGGATGGCGGAAACTTTTTGGAAAGCTTTTCTCTACTTATCTTTGAGGATTTGCAAGAACCGAGTGGCTTCCACACTTCTAGAAGTGAGACTGGTAAATCATTGGCCATGAGCTCATTTGTTTAAAGAAGAAAAGAAAATAGTCCTGCAATCCTAGACAGGTGCCAAGATGAAGCTGTCTGTCTCGTACAATAGCCATGGAAACCTCAGGCTCTCCGTGTTCTGACTCCCTGGCTATGATTTTCCACAGTGACCAAGTAATTTACTTAATCCTTTCACTACCTCTTTGTAGTCTCAGATCTTTGAGGTGTCAGAAGGAATCATTAAACCAACTCCTGCAACGCATTAGAAGGGAACACCTTGTGACAAGCCACTGGGGAAGAAAAAAGGACTTCTTTCAAAATAGATGTTTTCCCTCTAATATATTTTACAAGTTGAGGAAAACAAGCCCTTTCAAAATATAAAATTAACTGAAAATTTGAACCCTTTTGCAATGAATGTGATCCTAAAGCTAACATCTTGCTTCTTTCACATGTGGTTGTAGAAGTTTGCTTCTTTGGATGTTCATGACTTTCCAGCCCTCCTGAAGGACTTTTCTCCTGACTCGTAGACAACAGTTAAAAAGATCAAAATTGTAGATATTTTGTTATGCATTAAATTACTTGCCTCTAAGTAGGCGTTATTCTCATCAAACCAGTCATATTGGATACTCTTACTTATTTTTATGGGATTTGGGAGTCCTAATCAGGACCACCCCCTTCCTGACATGACCAGCTGGGGGACTGGACTTTTCTCTTACAGTGATCAACAGTGAGATAACTACATTTTTGCACCCAAAATGTAGTGAGGGGGGTTGGAACAAGTAGCCACTGACCTGTAAGTGGCATTTCACACCACAGTGATAAGGTTCAACCCTCAAAGATTGCTACTGCCCTCTTTTTGAATAAAGAGGATTAGCAAGAACTAGCTGTCTGTCATGGCTACAGGTTACTGAGCACACTACTAGTGATGCTTGGGACTCCATCTGGTGAGGAATTTCCTTCCCCAGGTTTTGATCTGGAAAGAAATGTCAGTTGATGTTGTGGATATTAGAGCCTGTTATCCAGTTGGAAAATACAATCATTTTGCTGTTGTATAAAGGTTGCTCAAGAATTACAATGATGAGCACTCTGGAGGCCTGTAATAAAATCAACACATGAAAGCAGATATTCACATACTTCGGATCCTAAGGGCTTGTCTCTACCAGAGAAATGGTTTTTTGCTGTTATCTCAGTGAGGTTAAAGACACGCTTGTCCTGCCTATGTGTGTATAGCTACACCTAAATGAGGGCTTTTATCAGCAAAAGACCCAGCTCTCAACTCACATAATCACACCGGTAGGGCTCCTTGAGTGGAGCCCAGCTTATGTAGGTTCTGCAGGCAGAAGGACACCAGAGAATTGCTCCTTTCATCATGATAGTGTTTTATCTCAGGGGCCAGTGCTGACATTCTGAGTGTTGTTAACCTCTGCTGGTTTAGGACTGCTGTGTAGGAGCGCGTCACCACTGAATCAGGCATTCAGATACTCTCCTGGGAATACGGTTCAGGAATCTGACTGGTGAAATGTAATGACCTTGGTTAAGCTTTTCCTTTGAGAACTCTTGCCCTGTTTCTCCCACACATGCCAGTCATCCCAGATCCCACTTAACAAGATACCTCATGATGAGGTCTCCAGTGGATGACTTCATGACTACTTTAAATTAYATGTTAATATGTTGTTCCTGTCCTTATTCAAATGTTTCCTTATCTTGCAGCAAAGCATGTGAAAGGGAAACGATTCATGTCTCCCCATATATAAGAGAAAAACGTATGATCTCTTCAGCAGCAATTCATCTCAGTCATCAGCAATATAGGGACCAGAAGGTGTATAAATAAACTACAGACAATTTTAGCAAAAGGGGCTGGGTCAGATTATGGATGTACTGAACATGACAGTGTTGAAGTCTGGGTTGGCGAAAAGTAAGGGTTCGGCAGCTTAAGGAGATCCTGCCTGCCATTCCCTTTGCCGTCTCTCTCATTCCCATTCCTCTCCTTGCAGCCTTTCACCCTGACAATTGTACTGACTCAGTTTACAGGCCTGGGCTGTGAATCAGATCTGGGAATAAAGCCAGGAGAGAGAGAGGGAGAGGGAGAGGGAGAGGGAGAGGGAGAGGGAGAGGAGGTATAAAAGGAAGGAAGCTGCATTTCACTACAAGCCACTATTGCCACTGAAACCCTCTCGTACCAAAATACAGCCTTCTGCAATGATGGAGAGAGGAGCCACAGTTTTTCCAAAAGGAGCATCTGTAAGCCAAGAGAAGGCACAATTACTAGAGCAGCCCCTACACAAACTTAGCTTTGTGACTGCCTCGCRACAAAGGATCTTGCGCTACTTTTGTAAGAAAGGATGTCACTGCTTATCTCCTGTAAGGACAGCCTACTCAGAGATAGAGAGAATGGGAAGTCCTGTCTCAGTAATTTGTTCTGTGCTGTCCATTAGGGAACTGGACTGAAAAGGTTTTAGCTCAAAGTTTCCACTTTTGTTCACCAGCCTCACTCTCCATAATCGGCTCTAATTTTATTATCCTCAATAAGAAATAAAAAGCAATGAGAGAAGAAAAAGATGTCAAAAGACTATTGCCAGCCTGGTGGGTCCTGTGTGATTCTCAGCAGTTCTGCCGTTCAGTACATTTCAGTCTGTAGTTGTTGCCAYTGTGAGTAACTTCCAAGGTCCACAAAAGCCACAAAGGAATGGAAGTCAATAGATTTAGTCCTGCCAGCCTCTCCACTAGCAGTTCACAAATCAGAAGAGGTTGAAATTGCCTGCTGGAGTGCAATTCTACTCACACCGAATAAGGGAGATAAAAATACACTTCCTGTRCTGAAAAGATGTTCATTAGAGCAGAAGAGCACAGGTAGGGAAGCAAACTATCTAGTGATCTAACTCTGGCAGGAACAGCAGGATGGCTGGATAGGTGTGGCTGCTCTTTAGGCTGCAGTTTGGTATTGCAGCTGGAATATCTACAAGCTGGTTTCTGTCTCTGTTTCCCGTTTGCATTGCTTTCCTTACATTGCATTTAGTCGCTGTGTGGCCACAGGATCAATCTGTTCCTCTGGCTGACAACAGGGCAAAGTAACCATGCCATAAAAATGAGTTTTCAGCCAGATCAGCCAGCTGGATCAACACCCCRAAGCCACTCCATTGCTAGATTCAGTGCAAGAGAAAGGGCAGGAAACCCAGGTGGGAGCAGTGGTGGAGTGCRACCATTGCTATTTGGCATTAGCTCATGGCTGTAACTGCTGTGCCCAAAGGGACAACCTGCTCCCAATCCTCACTTCCCTGCTCCTGCCAGTGTGCTCTTGCTGCTGCCAGTGCTTTCCTGACCCCTTGGTGAACCAGGCCTGCCCTCCAAGCCAGCAGAGAACTAACCTAGCTGCTTGATAAGGGGATTGCTGAGAGGTCCAACTAGCACAAGAGCTGGCAACCAGGATGCTGATGGGAGTGTGTGGTTGGGAGCAGGCCAGGGCTGCAGCCATTTCATGAATGGCTCATTCTCAATTTAACTCAAAGCAGGAGAAATAATCCCAAACAACAACATAAAAAAGTGAGCCACAGCAGGGCAGATGGGAACCAGCTGCATGCTGGCCATTAAAGAGTGTATCTGATAATTAGATGAAGAGGGACAGGTTTAATGCATGYTTTTGAAATGTGTGTTATCCTTCTGCTTGCTGAATGCAAGGAGTGACATGGATAGTGCCAAGTATTGCACACACAGCCTTGCTCTTACCGAGAGAGGCAGGAAGGGCAGCAGTTTTGCAGAGAAATCTCCTCTCTGCCTGTCATTTCCCATGTCACTGGACAGTTTGGAGTCCCAAAGGTAGATACAAGTAATTTGAAAATAAAGCCAAAAAAGGAAAGGRCACAGGAGGGAAGAAGCTGGTATGTAGCACAGCACAGAGGAGGATGTGTCTGGAGTGTCAGAGCTCAGGGTCAGGCATGTGCCACCTCTGTCCCCTTTGGGGACATGTGCTAGTTGGGGTCAGACCCTGACACGGAGGTACAACTCACTTTCTGGAGGTGTTTTAAAAGAGCATCCATACGTGTTTGGAATTTACATGGGTAGAAATCATTCATCTGGCTGTTGGTTCACAGGTTTTTCTGGGCACATAGCCAAAAATGCAGTTGCTAATTGCATCAATTTCCCTGTTCCCTCTTCTGTAAAATCACTTTATTATTGGAGTTGGTTAAATTCYGGGCTCAAATTCCCGGCTGTATCTTGTTTGGCAAAGACTTGTAGATAAAAGTGCTGCACTGCTGCTCCTAGGTCCTGTGCCTGTGGTGTGCTTGTTTACACAGCTACACTGCAGCAGATGCAGTCATATCAGCATGAGATAGTGAAACAGGTATCACTTCATTTATGAGGCTGAACTGTTCTTTTATGGTCACCTGTAGCTGGTGTAACTGCATCCATGCTACGGGATGCTTGCTGCCTCTGAAAATGGGAATATTTAGTGAAGATGGACCTTAGCATGGGTACGTTTCCTCAGGAATCGCTCTAGCACCCTGTCAATAAACCCAATTTCAGCAGGATTTGCTGACATGGCTATAAAGGGATTGCCAAGATCGTACATTCGATTAACTTATTCTCCACCTCATGTAGTAAATTAGAGAAATCAGCGTGAATGTTACCGTAAATTACTACATAAATGGAGTGTGATCATTGAGTTTAACATGTCCTGAACATTTAAAGAGTTACTGAGAACATCTGCTGTCTGTCATACGTACATTAGGGTCACCATGAGCTGCTAAACTTTAGGAAAAGCAACAAGCAGACACAAAAAGAGCAGTTTGGTGGTAAATGAGGTTGTGTGGTCACCAAAATGGGMAACAATGGCAGAAGATAATGATGATTCTAGGATTCACTGTAAGTCCTGGAAAAAGATATTTTCCAACATGCTTCCAAAAAAAAAAATCAATTTCTATAAAATGACTGTGATCAAGAGAACTATAAGGGGAAAACAAAAATATTTACATATACTTTTAGTCTAGATTATATCAGACATAAGCACAAATCAAATTTGTTTTTCTTGATATTCCTAGCAGAGCTGGGAGTCCACAACACTGTAATGGTGCCTCCCTGGGTGGTTTTACAGTGTCAGATCAGCTCCTAACCAAACAGCTTGTCTCTGTCCTGTAAGGGAAGGCAGACAGATAAAGAGAAAACTTTTGATTAAAGAAAAAGAGCTTGAACACTTTCTTCCTTCTGGTCCTGGTTCTATTCAGCCAGTACAACTCTCATGAATAGAAAATGAAGTCAGTAAGAGGAATAGGACTGTCATGTTATGGAAAAAGGTCAATCTTGTTAATACTCACAAATGCAATTCAATTTCCAAATTATGGAGAGTTTAATTCATCTATTAACCTGGTCACCCTCCCAGAGATACACATAGCCTTTCCTTCCAGGCACTCCACTCCTTTCCAGCTACAGGAGCTCTGRGAAGGAGCTCATAAAACTAGGGCTGGGAGTGATGTTCACACCCACTTTATTTAACATAGCCATTCCTGAAAAGCTGATAACAATATTTCCATAGTGAGAGATTTGCATTTCTGAGCCYATAGCACAGTGCCAGCCCCAGCTGCTCAGAGGTGTTCATTTGAGATAATCAAATATTTAGCAGCCGTTGCTGCAGCAAACAGCACATTAGGCCACATCTCTCAAAGTGGGGTTCCTTCCCCTGTTGGAAACCACCATGCAAGTGAGACTCCTCCAAAGGACAGCCAAAGCCACTGGGTTTCACCCAGGCGTGTCTGGGAGGAAGGGCTGGTGGTCTGGTACCTGCAAGAGGTAGGTTCCTCACTCTTCCACCAAGAAGAGTGGAAGAGCTGTTTGTTTACATGAGGATAGTGCCCTACAAATGTTTTAATGTTTCACTGTATAATTTCAGTGAGGAGGTTGGTATTTTTAACTGTCAAACACTCAGCAGCTTGAATTAAATTATTGCTTTATTCTCTTTAAAGTTTCTAGGTCTACATTTCTTACTGGAAGGCACTGTTGCTGGACTAGACTCCCTCTCTGGGACTTGTATTTCTTCTGTGTTTCTTTTCCCACATAGAATCTGCTGTTCCAAGAAATGAATGAACAATTTACTGCCTGAACCTAGCATTTTCATCTGATCTGTGAATTAAGCTAAGGGTTTTCTCCAACATACAAATTATTGGGAACTCTTTGTCATCATCATGTGGGAAATACGTCTTCATTTACAGGATTGATGAGCAATTCACTGAAGGTGTTGCAAGTCATACTGGTTGCATGCCACGGATGCAAATAACCATCACTGCAAATTCAATATTTTCTTTTAGAAAAAAAATTTCATAATTTGTTATTATGTTATCCTAGACCAGGACTTTCTGACTCCTGCTAAGATTTGAATTTCCATTTTTTTTCTAAAATAGCACCTCACAGCTATTTCTCTTCCTGTACCTGATCAAACACTTAGCTTCTTGCGCATCACAGCATTTACTGACACCACAGTGTAGCAGCAAGTTTCCATATTTATAAATCCCACTTGGAAGCACCATGAAACAGAGGAGTGCTGATGTAACATCCGTTCCAAGCTGTCCAGAGCAGCTGTGCTGTGGGAAGGCAGGCAGAGAGCCACTGAGGCCAGCGTTGTGCTCCTGGTGGCTCTCTGACCGGAGGCAAACCAGCCATGCCTCAGTCGGACACAGCGCTACCACAGACATCTTCCTCTGACTCTCCAGCTGGAATCYCTCCAAGAGTTTGTGCTGCCCTTCACGGAGGGACCTGTTCTGCTGGTGCCAGGCCACGTGCCTCTTGCATGGTACAGCAAAGCTGGCACGAGGAGAGAGGAATAATCTCACATTTGCTAAGCACACCGAACATTCACTACGGGAGACAGCCTGTCAGGCGATAAATCAATTTTCTGTAATTATTTCCAGAATTAGCTCGTCAGCATCTTGGATTTAGCCTGGCCYCTCCAAACACACAGACAAACTAAAGGCTATCTCGTTTCAAACCAGTCTCCTGCCATGAAGCAGAAACATCTCTGGTTTTAACAGTATAGAAAGTGAATATTTTCTTCCATTTGGGTGAAGCATAGAAAATCAATAGGAATCAGTCAGAACTTCAGCTTCTTTTACTCCAAGGATTAATTTTAAGGATAAAGAATTTAGAGTTTCTTAAAGCAGGAACTATGGATTAAAGTGTAGAATTGATGCCATAAGAAAATATTTATGAAGCRCAAACTCCTCAAGCCACTCAGGAAATGCGTCAGACCAAAACTTTGAAAACAGATGTTTCAATACAATTGATTTTATAAATGAATTATTAAATGGTAAAGTGAAGCTGGATATGATGCTGAAGTRACAGACTTGTAAGGCAKGGTGCAGGCTTGTATAAGGAGATAAAATCATCTGTTCTGCTGTTAGACTGGTCCATGAGGTAGCACCAAATAGTCAGTACAGAGATCTGTGTGCTCTGGAGAGCTCCAACCATATCAAAAGAGGATGGTGCACCCTCGTTCTGCAGTCTTTGGCAGGAAAAAGCGAACAATACGGTGTTACATTTCATCCTCAATGAGAAAAAAATGCTGACGAAGAAGCTACAAAGGATTTCCAATTAGTTATAAAATGTCTTTTGAAGCTTGAACCAAATTCTGCCCCATGTGTACTAAACAGTGCCCTGAGTTGCGTTCAGTCTCTCAAGAAATACTAACTGGATGAAGTAATTTAATTTAAACCTTTACATTTCTTCTCCCTTTCACCCAAAGGCATCAAAGCACTTTATAATTGTGACAATAAAATCTTTCCAACATTCCTGAGAGATCAACAGAGGGATCCAAAACCACCTCGRACAGTAGCTAAACTAGGCAGCGTGACAGACTTCAGGGGATAACCTTAGAAGCGGGCATGGCTTTTGGTGAAGCCTGGGGACAGGGGGGACTCCCACGCCCCTGAGTTTCAGGAGGCTGCAGAAGCGTGCAGCTCTCTTCCTTGGCATCAGCTTCATGAACCACCAGACCGTTTCCCACGCATGAAGCCTGCACTTTGGTTTAAGTGAGAAACATGACCGAAAGCAGTYCATGCTAATACAGTCTCTCGAAATCCTGTGGGGAAGATTGCTTAGGCTCGAAATAAACCTCCTCAGCCGTGCACGGGAGCGACTCTCTTTCCACAGCACATGATAATAGTATTATTCTAAGTGGTGTTTCATGGTCACAAGGGAATGAGCTAATTGCAGATACAGCTCTTAGAGAAGTAATTGCCTTGTGCTCTTTTTTCCTTTCTCTGGCTCATTTCTTTCCTGTGTGAGGCCCGAAGCACGATTCCTGAGAGGAGGAAGAGAGATCTGTGGCAGATCCCACACCACCTTCCAGTTGGAGCAAAAGGCTTTCACAGAATCACAGAATTGCTAGGATTGGAAGAGACCTCTGGAGCTCACCCAGTTTAACCCCTGCCAAGGCAGGGTCACCTGGGGCAGGTGACACAGGAACGTGTCCAGGTGGGGTCTGACTGTCTCCAGAGAAGGAGACTCCATGCCCTTCCGGGACAGCCTGTTCCAGTGCTTTGTCACTCTCAACGTAAAGAAGTTCTTCCTCATGCTGGGGTGGAAGTCCTTGTGTTTTAGTTTATGGCCAGTGCTCCTTGTCCTGTCACTGGGCACCACTGAAGAGCCTGGCACCACCCCCTTGGCACTTTGAGATATTTATATGCATTAACGAGATCCCCTCTCAGTCTCCTCTTCTGTAGACTAAACAGGCCCAGCTCCCGCAGTGTCTCCTCGTAAGAGAGATACCGCTGTTGAAAAACCATTATCCCTTTAATAAAGCAACCAAGAAGCGCACACAGTGTGTCCAGCGGCTCCCGCAGACTCTCATGTCCCGCGGCATTCCCGGAGAGCGGGGGCCTGTGGCTGGGGAGCGGCAGCGCCCCGAGGGGAGTGCTCGCGTTCACCGGCAGCCCCATCCCYCGGTGCATCCCGTGCCCGGGAGCCGCGGGGCGGGGCCGGGGGCGGGCCCGGAAGATCCGGGTCGGAGGGGACGGGAAGTCGGGACGTGGCCGCCGCAGCGGAGCAGGAGGCGGAGGGCGGGCGGGAGGCGGCGGAGGATGGCGGCGGTGCTGAGCTCGGACCGGCTGGAGGTCTCGGTGGACGGGCTGACGCTGAGCCCCAACGCCGAGGTGCCGCCCTGCGAAGCGCGGCCGGCGCAGGGCGAGCCGGCGGCGGGGCGGGGCCGAGCGGGCCCCGGCTCCCCGGGCGCGGCGGAGGCCGGCGGCGAGGCGGCGGAGGAGGCGGCGCTGAGCCTGGAGCGGCGCTGGGGCTTCGCGCTGGAGGAGCTCTACGGGCTGGCGCTGCGCTTCTTCAAAGGTGAGCCGGCCCGGCCCGCTCAGCGTCCGCCCGAACGGGGGCAGCCGCCGGCACCGGGAGCCCYGGGCGGCATCGCCCGCCGCGCCGGGCTGCGGGGCGCTGGCGGAGCCCCGGCTCCCCCGAGCGCCGCGGCGGGCGGCCCCAGGGGGGGCTCGGTGTGCGGAGCGAGCAGCGTGTCCCGGCGGCCCGCGGGGGTGTGCTCTTCCCGGTGCCGGACGCGAGCCGGGGCGGGGGCGGGAGCAGGAGCAGAGCCGGGAGAGGCTGCCCCGGGCCGCGGTGTGGCCGCTCCGCGGGGCCGGCGAGGCGCTGCCGGGGGTGTGCAGCACCCGACCTAAAAACGGAGCGACAGAGATCCGTGCCGGTGCCCGCGAAGGGAGAGCTCGCAGGCGTGGGCGAGGAGCGGTCGCGGCGAGTGGTGCCGCGCCTGCTGACAGCCGGATCCTGGCGGGAGGTGCCGTGCCTGCTGCGGGGCTGGTTTTCCTGCTTCGGGACTAGAGGACACAGACGTAAGCTGCGCCAGGGGAGGTTTAGGTCGGACCTTAAGAAGAATTTCTACACAAAAACGGTGATTGGACATTGGAATGGGCTGCCCAGGGAGGTGGTGTAGTCACCGTCCCTGGAGGTGTTTAAGGAAAGACTGGATATGGCAATCAGTGCCATGATCCGGTTGGCATGGTGGTGTTCGATCATAGGTTGGACCCGATGATCTCAGAGATCTTTTCCACCCGAATTGATTCTATGATCTGTGTGCAGCCATGGCTCCAGCAGGCAGCCAGGAAATACCCAGGGTGTAGACTTGGAGCGTTTTTCCTGCGATCTCCTGCAGCCAGGTTTGCTTCTGCAGGAAGCTGGAGGTATCTTGCCGCCGTGGTTTCCTCAGGAGGGGGAAGTGGGCAGTGTGGTTTCAGAGGAACAGCTGTGCTCACTGCATTGAGCACGTTGCAGTGATGTGTTGCTCCAGTGGCTTTCAGGCAGACACTGCTCCAGGCGGAACAGGGAGTCCAGCAGCCTGCCTGCACTAGGGAAGACAAGCTCTGCACTTGGAAAGGTCAGTCTTGTGGCAGTCGGTTGTTAGATGACCTCCAAGGGATGCTGTCTCTTCTGAAGGCAAGCATTGCTGGCAGGTGGAAACTGCTGGAAGGACAAAGTTGGTTTTTCTTCACTTTGGCTGACCCGCACCAGATATTTGTTAAGAGCAGGTAAGGCTCCAAGCAGTTTTCTTGAGCCCTGGTTCTTTGACCCTGTTCTGATGCTCTTCCAGAAAGCAATTATTTTGTTAGAATGCTAATGTACAGAGATAGTATTTTTTAATCTGTAAAAAACATAAAGAATCATAGGATCTTATTTTTTTTCCTCTTATATCAGAAGCTGCTGCAGCCGGTTATCAGGTTGTGGAAGCATTGTACTTAATATCTCTTTCTCCTTTCTGTAAAAGAAGTTGCTTAGAAGAGTTCTGGTTTTGTTTAATGATGCAGAAAGAAATGTCTCTGCAGTAGCAAATTCCTTGTCTCAGTCAGCTGTGGTCTTACTCTGTCTTTGGTTGAATATTCTATGGGAACCTGTGTTTACAGTGCAGAAGTTACATGCTGTGAATGACTTTATCTATATTATTGCTATGTAGATAAGCAATAGCCTGTATCACGTGCTTTAGCAGAATTTATGTTCTAGCTTTATCTCCTCTTGGGTGGTGAAGTCTGTGGAGTGTTACTTGTGTGTAGGTTCCAATTCCTTGCCTTGTGTTGTCTCAGCAGTGGGTTTTTTTGTTGCTGTCCTTTTAATCAAAACTTGATATAAACATGTTTCAACTTACGCTCCTTTTTTAGCCTTCTGCAATTTCTTGTAACTCATTGTTTTACTCATAAGAGGAAAAATTTCCCCATTGAATTGTGTTGTCAGTCTGTCCAGTGAAAACCTTGTTACTCTATCCTTGTGGCTGGAATAACTCACACAAAGTCGTTGCCCATCATTTCATCTGTAGTTTTTTTCCTGAAAGTGACATAGCATGAAGATTTTTATTTATAGATCCGGTGGTGAGCTACAGGAGCTTGTAATACTTGGGTTACTGATTCTGCCAGCTTGTTCTATATCTGCGCAGCTCCAAAAATAATTGGTCTCGTTTCCAAATTATTTTCATGCATCCGCTGTCAGAACAACTGTGGGAGTGGGCACGCTTGGTTGGCAGCCTTGTGCATGCCAAGGAGCAAATAAGGATCCCTCCTGTACTTCAAGAGGCAACATATCTATCTGATGGTTGCCCCATGTTAATAGGTCAGTGCTGAGACCTCGTTTCTGATCATTCTTCTGAAAAATATGCCGATAGTTAAGCAGCTTCTTTTTTGCTTCAGTGTGCAGACCAAGTTGTCTGTAATTCATGATGTACTTTCTTCCAAGAGAAGTTGAATCTGATCAAAATACTTAGAGTTTGCTTATTACAATGACTGCTAACACTTGACARTGGTGGCATCTTGCAGGTAAGAGAATTGCTCAAGGACAAGACAGAGTGAGAGTGTGTATAAACAATGTGCAAAACTCAACTGAAACTAGGCTGGGAAATTACAGAGACTCAAAAGCTACTTTATTCTGTCTCTGATGAAAACAGATCTAAAGCAGATCTAAAATGCTTGACCCTGGGTCACTTCAGCTGTCAGGCCTTAGGCTGTGCACTACCTTTTTTTGGCATTATAATGGCTTGTGAAGAGAGCTTTTCAGAATAACAGAGGCATAGAAAATAGATGGTAATAGTGTTCCAGTCCATTTTTCTGTGGGAAACAAGAGCCTTCTTTCCCTTATGCACTCTTTCCTTTCCTGCTCTGTTAAGCCTAGTGCAGGTCGACCAGCATTTTGGCTGCCATTAAGAAACTGCTCCACTGTGCTGTCTCCAGTGTACAGTGGAGAACACAGTCATGTTACAGTCATGGTGCATTTCTTTGTCTCTGAGACTGTAATTGTGAGCCCCTGGGGCAGCTGGCACAGCAGAAGTGTCTCTGATGGCTTATTCTGCTTGCTGAGCTGGTACAAGTTATGCCAGTGAAGGTAACCTGTTCAAGGTGTAAGCTCTGTCATGCAGCAGGAGGGGGTGGCTTGCATAGCTCTGCCAGCAAATCTCTCCCAGGATCAGCCTGGCTTTGTTGTTTTCCACATCCTGTCATGGAAATACCATTGCACCCAACCTTCAATATATGACAGTGCCTGAAGTGTTCTTGCACTGTCTAAAGTGATTTGCAGCACAGCACATCTGAGCAGGCGGTACACAAACCATATCATTTTGGTATCTAAAAGCTCTCCTGGAATGTTAAGTACTCTAATTTCCTTTGACTGCTCTAAGTTATTTCCTCTTATCCTAACAAGAATTCATCTTCAGCCTCGGCAGAACATCATTCTCAATTAATTGTTTGACCTCTTTTTTTGAGCACTAATTTGATGGCATGATTGTAATTCGTAAGTTAAGTAGGCTCTTGTTTTCAAGAATGCGAAAACCCCTATAATACATCTACGTTTGTGGAGTTGAGCTTTGATCATATTTAATTGGAAGGGCCAGTAAGTAATTCTGTTGATGCAGAACACACTTTCGGGAGAGGAGGATTAGGAGTGTAAGAGTGTACTGGGATCTGCAGGCAGCAGTCCAGTCCTCACACTTCACAGTTCTGGTCTGGCTCATTAAAACTTTGCAAATGAATAGAATTAACATATGTGACTTGTGCTTTCAAAAGCTATGAGGTTAAAAATCACACTTCACAAACAGCTTTTCAGCTGCTTCTAGATGACTCAACTGAAGGCTATCGCAAGGGAATGAGGCATTTAGAGTGGGTGCAGTAGGTGGAGTGGAAGCTGCAGTTCACAGGGGATAAAAATCTGAAGTTAAACGGGAGTAACAGTATCTTGCACAATGAAGTCTCTTAAGCATATTTCTTAAACTCCTTTGTGTCTAAATTTGAGGGCTTTTATCAATTCATGTCAATAATACAGTGCCACGTAGTGACACCAGCCCCTGTTATCAGCCTCTCATTACTCGTAACAGCTTCATCTTTCTGGTGTGTTTGCAAGCTGAGCCTCTCTCAAGCCCTGTTGGGTCGGGAATGCCAGTGGCGTAGGGAGGATTGTATAGTTGCTGTATTACTGCTGGGCACATCCTTCGGGTTTCTCAGTGTGTTCCCTAGAGCTCTTTGATGTTCTGCTTCCCRACAGCGGTATGAGGTGTGTGGGTAATGCCTACTTAAATGGTGTGTTCACGGATGCTTGGATAAATTTGGCACTTCTACTTGTCTAGACACACTAATGCTCTTTTTGGTGTATTTGACTCTGCAGATGAATTCAGGTCCTCTGGTTAAACAGCAACAATTGCAAATCTTTGGGATGATTATACAGTGTGGTTCATGCTGAAGAGTTCAACTGCAAAATAGTTAGTATGAAACTTCACTGCCTGACTGGCTGCAAGTGTTTTTCTCATAATCTGCTCCTAATCTACATTATCTACAAGTCACTGAAGGCCTGTCTCCTATTTTTCTCCTCTGTCTTTTTCCCTCTCTTATTTACCTTTTTTGTCGTTCTTCCCTTGGGTCACCATTCTTCGTAAATGCAGATTTTGACTTCTCTCAGTAATTAGGGCATGAGGTCTGACTTCTCTCTTCTATGAAAAGGCAGATGTGCTGTGCATTGCGTGGGAAATGAAGGTTTTTTCACTTTAACTCTCTTCAGGAGTGAGTTCAAATACTGATGGTGTTACCTGGCTTAGGTAGCAGTCTAGTCCAGCAAACAGCTGTGTGTTTTGGCAGACAGCTGKAGGTACCCAGGTTGTGCAAGGTAAGCTGTGCTATAGGGATCCCTTCGAGAATCGTGCTTTGCTCAGAAGCCTGGCAACATTTCGGTGTAGTACCTCTGTCAATTGACTTGCTTTTGAGCACACTGCCCCGGGACATTTAGTAGTATTTCAAAGTACGTGCTGTTTATTGAGGCTAATGGAAGTGCTTGTTACCTAATAAGTAAATTCTGAGTTAAACGTAAAGTGTGAAGAATTGAGGAAAAGCCAAAGGGCTCTTTGGGAGGCCTGAGAGCAGGAGACCTGAGACCCGGGTTGAAAGCTTAACAGAATGTGGTGATTTGCATCCCTTAAGGACCACAGACTTGGGGTGGGAAGGGACTGCTGGAGATTGTCAGGTTAACCCTCATTTTTGGTTCAGGCTTCGTGAGACTGTCTCTGTTTAGGTTTTGATCATCTCCAATCAGGGAGACTTAAAAACTTCTCAGGGCAACCTGTTCCAGTGCTCTCAGTTTAAAAAACAAAAACAAACAACACCATAAAAAACCAACAGAACTTTAAGTAAACAAACAAAACAAAAACCCACAAAAAATGCTTAAGTGGCATATCCTATACTTCAGTTTGTGTCAGCTGCCTCTTGTCCCTCCATTGTACACCACTGAGTAGACTCTGGTTCAGTTTTTACATTCCTCCCCCCTTTTCTACCCCACCAGATATTTTTGGAAGTAGATATTTTCATTGCAAAAGGCTTCTGTTTTCGAAGCTGGAAGCTATATTTGCAGTAAGGTTGTGTGACACTGGGACAAGAGCGAATACTTGAGATTCTGCAAGAGTGATGTGGACYTCTGGGAATGGACAATAAGTAATTAAATGTTTGCCTTCCTAATCATTTGATTGTGGCTTCAAAACAAATGGCAGGCATGTAGTGCTTTCCTTGTGATGTTTCAACTGAGTAAGTTCAGTAATGTACTGAACTTTTCTCTGTCAAAAATAGAGCTTCCTTCTGTGACCTGCACGCACTTTTCCTCTGGGATTGTTTCTGATTTCCAGAAGTATTTGCTCTGAGTTTCTCAATAAGCTGTCRTAGGGTATTTTCCTTCCTCTCTTGTTCTAAGATTTGCTTATTTTCCTGTTAATAACTCTGCTCACAAGTGTCAGCCAAGCAGTTTTGCAGTATGTGTCAGCCCTGAAATTTAGGTGTGGACTGTTCAGTTTGGGGCTGTAAACAACTTGCTCCGAAGGAGAACTGGAAACCAGTGGCAGCTCTGCCTCCAGCTCCCGATTACATGGAGAGCAGTACAGTCATGTGAGGTGATTATCTTTTACCTTTGGTAGTAACTTCCTCATTTCTGTCTTTCCAGAAGGAGATGGTGCTTATTTATTTGTTTTCCTGTTCAAGAAAAATTGTCTTTCTCAGTGAGCAGTGTAGTCACATCCAGCAATGCCTGTTCCTTTGATTTGTTTTGACAATTTAAATGTGTTAAGTCCTAGCTGACTAATTCATACATTATTTTAAATCAATGCAAGTATCTTCTTACCAGTAAGTGCGTGGTGGGACCTAACTGGAAATGCTTCGGAGGGTGTTGGTGAGGAGCCATTGGAATATGTTCAGGCTTATGTTGCCTTACTGTCAGAGTTCACTGTATGTGTTTGTGCTGGTGGAGTCAGCTCTAAGGCTTCTCATTTTGAGGGGTTATTCCARCTGCCTTGGCCAAGGGCAGCAATTGTATTCCCTCAAGGAAAACTTCCCTTAACTCTAATTTTTCCTCTCTGCAGTTTTCCTTGCCTTCAGCCTTGGTTGTTCTGCTTTCATCGACATGAARAGCATGAGAGGAGAGCAGTTTGTAAAGTTACCATCACATCTATCTTTGTGGAAAATCCTTCCTATGCACACTACAGTAGACTTGGCAGGCACATTTGAATTCAGTTAAGATTTTTAAATATTTTGGAGCTGTAGATCCATATGGTGTGACGTTCAACAAGTTAACGTAAATATTTATGTGATAACTTACTAAAATTGACTGTAGATAGTGTGATGCAAAGCACTGCACACTTAAGTTTCGTTAGCTGAAGTTGATGTGTTTCTTCTGAACAGATCTATATTTTATTTCAATAGTACTGACTTAATTTGTCTAACCTTTTGTGCCTTGACTTTTTTTTAACAGAGAAAATCACGGTAATGGTTATACAACATCCTTGTTTCTATCCAGTGCTTAATTAATCACAACAGTGAAATTTTCTTCTTTTTTTCCTACAGAAAAAGATGGCAAAGCCTTTCATCCAACATACGAAGAAAAGCTCAAACTTGTGGCACTGCACAAGCAGGTTCTGCTGGGACCTTACAACCCTGACACTTGCCCTGAAGTTGGATTCTTTGATGTGCTGGGGAATGATAGAAGGTAAAAGGGCTGGTGCTTTTGTCGGTCTTAACTCTGCTTTTCCTGCCTGAACATGGTATCATCCAATTTCTACAAGTGTGTGTTTTATCTCAAGTGTGTGTATGCTGGTGGAAAGTGAAAGTGGCCTCTTCAAACAGATCTTAGAAGTCTGAGTCACAGTTCAGTACAGGAACTAACAGAAGATTATCGGGTTGGGTTTTTTTCAATCACACTGGAAGCTGCCATGCTGACAGTCCAGTTTCTCGTAGCAGTTTAAGATGCTTTAATGTGCAGGCCCATGTTTCATTCAAACTCCACACCATGGTTACAGCAGGCCAAGCCTTTTGCCAGTGGTAGAAGCATTCACCATAGCTGAACACCAAAGATAAACTCTGAAGTCAGATACCTGATGCATTCAAACTCTGAGTAAATTTTTTATGAGACCTGGGAAGTTTCAGGTACGTCTCTTGTGTTGCTTGCAGCTCAGACTGCTCTTCTCGTGTTCGTTGTTGCTCTTTCTGGCRTTCTAGAGTGATGGCAATGTGCAACACTGCAGTGGCTTCTCTGAGGTGGGCCCAGTGCACAAACGGATGTAGCTTTTCTTAGGAAGAACCAGGCTGTTGCTTTCAACTAATTGAAGTGCTGTAATCAATAGTTGTTACCATGTTTGTTCATTCAGGAAAATGTATACTTTTTTTTCCACAAGCTAGAGTGGAAGAAGGGTAAAAAAAATATTTCAGGTGCACTTGTAGATGAGAAGTTTTTGAACATAGTTCAGAATTCAAAGTAGGGTTGATGGGATGTATGAGATTTCATGTAAGAGCTGGGTTAGGTCTATTCGAAAGAGTTGTTCTTGTGCAGGCAGAAGAGAACATTATATTTGGGAAAAAGTTGCTGGTTCTCTGAAACTGCATTTGATAAAGTTTGGTTCCTGGTCTTCCAACTTTTTTTTTCTTTGCTGGGTTGTCAGAGTTTTGTCAGAGTTCACTGCTGACTTGAAAAGAGTTGAGTCTGTTATTTCAGCTGATTTCTCTCTCTCAGGAAGGAATGGGCTGCCCTTGGAAACATGTCAAAGCAAAAAGCTATGACAGAATTTGTCAAGCTCCTACATAGGTGCTGCCACTTGTTTTCAACGTATGTCACTTCCCACAAGATAGAGAAGGAGGAACAAGAAAAGAAAAGGTAACATTTGGGTGCTTTGGTGTTGGCATCCCTTGAGTGTGTAACTCTTGGCCTGTGGACAGTATCATAGCTCGCTTGGGTTGGAGTTGTCTTGGGAAGAGAAATACTGGAAGTTTAGGTGGCTGTGGTACCATTTGATCTCTTTACTTTGCCAGTAATGAATGATTGTTTAGGAGTTTTAAAAATTTTGCTGATACTGTCATCTGCTTAAGAAGAGATGCTTCACAAAATGTCTGTCCCAATATATCTGTGGGCTGAATGTACAGAACATTACCTTGTCAGGTGTTTTAAAGTCCTCTTGTAGTATGGGTTAGCAACTTGACAAAGGCTGTCTTGTTATTGCTTCCAGATCATGTGATGATTAAACCACAGCATCCATGTCATTATTGAACATGTGTTAAAGCTTGGAAGATGTGTTTAAGTTTTCCAGGCAGTTTTTTCTGCTGCACCCTGCTACAGGTAGCATAGTAACAGCTTAGGGTGAATATCAAGTTGTAGCACAGAATTTACACTTGTCATGCTGCTGAGTGCAGTATAACTGTACGGTAATAGGGTTTTTCCGTGTGTCCAACTTCTCCAGGCCAATTTAAGTGTGAGGACATGATACCAAACAAAAAGCCCTACTGGGCAGGCAAAAGGCAGGTTACAGCATGTTGAAAATAACTCATCCCAGGATTGTAGGAATGCTGAAATGGCTTATTGAGTGGATGTTGCAGAAGAGAAGAGGAAGAGCGAAGGCGGCGTGAAGAGGAGGAGCGGGAGCGGTTGCAGAAGGAAGAAGAAAAACGTAGGCGAGAAGAAGAGGAAAGACTGAGAAGGGAGGAAGAGGAGAGGARGAGAATAGAGGAGGAACGACTCCGGATGGAACAGCAGAAGTGAGTAGTGGAAACAAACAACACTTTAAAGAAGATATCCCTTGCACTTGAGATAATTGTATACTTGGAATATACAGCTCTAGTTGTATTTCATTGTTCCCATCACATCCAGTTGCTGAAAACATGGATCTGGCTTTGCACATGTAATATTTAAGAGAACAGTAAAGCTGTTCCACATCAGTCAGCAACTATTTCCCACAATAAAAATGTCTTTGCAGGGGGTGTCTCTGAAGTAGATCCTGTGCTTGCTGTGTAGTGGTTTTGAGAAGGGAGCAAATAATTAAACCACAAGTTTTACTGTTTGTTTAACRTGGTGAGAGCCAGAGGAGTGTAAAAGACAGACATAAGTTAACAGATACAATAAAACGCATTGCACAGTGCTAAGTAACAAGTGTGGTATGCCTTGAAGTTGAGGGTTTTTTTGCATGAATGGGAGTTGTGTGTTAAGTGATCATAGCACGTTACAGAGATAAAGAGTCTGGGCAGAAAAGGAGTGTAGATACTTATGTACTGACCAAGTGTATCTAAACTGGTCATAGTTTGCTGAAAAGTAGTAGGTCTTGCTTTTTGGGATACTAAACCAGTCTCATACAGATACTTTAGAAGATGATTTTTGGGGATGGAAGAAGAATGGGACGGAAAGAATTATTCCTGCGATTGTATGATACTTCTTCCTTTCTCTGAAACATTGATAGCTGATGGACATAATATGTGAGATGGCCCCTGGATCTAGCTAGTCATTTTGCTATATAGTTTCTGATAGTGCCTTGGAGAGAGGAGAAAACCAGCCTGTGCATAAGTAATCCATGTGTTCCTCCTGAAGTTTCAGTAGTTGAGTTTACTGGAGATGCAGATGCCCCATCTGGCAGCATTTTTTTTTGTTCCTGAATTAGGTCACTGTCAGTCATGTTTTTCATATTTGTTTCCATATTGACCAGGGAAACTAAGATAGTAATGTGGTGTGTTTTTCTTAGATTCACCAAACAGCACTGGTGTGCTGTACCACTTACAGGAGGTCTGCTCAAAGGATGGTTTCTGTGTGTATTCTGGAAGCATCATATGTGGATTTTTTCCTTTGTTTGTTTGAGAAATTTAGTCATGCAGGTTTTTTTGTAGCACTACCTCTTTATCAGACTACAGATTGAGAATTGTGTAAGAGCTCTTGTTGTTTTAACATTTGATGTTTCCAAACATTGGGTAGAAAATGTTGCTTCCTTCTTCATGTTCTCAGCATATCTTTAGGCCAAACTCACATTTGCGTTAGCTCCGGGTTCTGGTCTGATACATAGATTTATTTTAATTGGGTTTTGCAGGAATGGAATTAAGTGATTTAAGTGGCCTCAAAGACAGTTAAGTCGGGGGATTTCCCCAGTGCCCTGAGCTGTTTGTAATCCCCCCTGCAGGCAGCAGATCATGGCAGCGCTGAACTCGCAGACGGCGGTGCAGTTCCAGCAGTACGCGGCCCAGCAGTATCCCGGCAACTACGAGCAGCAGCAGATCCTGATCCGGCAGCTCCAGGAGCAGCACTACCAGCAGTACATGCAGCAGCTGTACCAGGTGCAGCTGGCACAGCAGCAGGTATGGCTGGCCAGCTGGGAAACCTGGACTTTGTGTCCCAGGCTGTCACTGGGAGGTGTTAACGCGTCTGCTGTTGKCTCCTTGAAAAGGTGATTGCCACAGGAAGAGCTGCTGTGCTAGTGACTAATGCTGCTTCAGATTCAAACACCAAAGCCCCTTTCTTTAAACTTTTCTGGTAGTTTTCTGAAGCAGCTGCTAATTAGGGAAATTCTAAGCAGTCTTTACTAATTACTTGGTTGAATATTGTTACTGGAGACAGAATGTGAAACTATCTGCTGTAGCATTGGTGTTGTGTGTGTGTCTGTGTGTGATTTAATGACACACCAGTGCATCTGAGCATGAACAGACCTATTCAGGTGACTCTGTGTAAGTTGCACCTGAAGACCTGAGCAGAGCTGCAGGCTGTGTTTTTAGCTGAGCATGAATGCAGCACTGTAGCATCACTGCTGGGTTGGAGATAGCTCCTCCCTGCCAGCTTAAGCACTGCTGACTTCTCTCTCCTTTTGCGCCTATTGTCTGACTTCAGTACCTGATGAAGTTGCTTGCCTGCAATAAGCAGCTCGTGATTTGGGTGGGAGGACAGACTTCAGCTGCCAGCCTGAGGTCAGTTCTTGAGCTAAAGACTTAAAATTCAGTAACTAATTTCCTGTTAAGTCATTTGTATTTTGTTGAGGCTGATGCCCTCAGCAAAGAAATGTCCAAGGAAGGAAGCCACGTGAGCCTCATGAAGTCCAACGAGGCCAGTGCAAGGCCCTGCACCTGGGTCAGGTCAGGGCACTCCCCAGTATCAGTACAGGCTCGCGGGTCAGTGGATTGATAGCAGTCCAGCAGACATGGACTGGTGAATGAAACACTGGGTATGAGCTGGCAGTGGACTTCTGCAGCCCAGAAAGACCAGTTGTATCCTGGGATGCAGAGAAATGAGTGTGGCCAGAAGGCTGAGGGAGAGAGATGATTCTCCCCCTCTGCTCTGCTCTCATGAGACCCCACCTGGACTGCTTCATCCAGCTCTGGGGTCTCCAGCATAAGGACATGGACCTGCTGGAGCAGGTCCAGAGGAGGCCAAGAAGATGCTCAGAGGACTGGAGCACCTCTGCTGTGGAGACAGGGTGAGAGAGCTGGAATTGTTCTGGCTGGAGAAACCTCATTATAGCCCTTTGGTACCTAAAGGGGGCTTATAAGAAACATAAAGAAAGACCTTTTTACCAGGGCTTGTAGTGACAGGAAGGGGGCAAAGGTTTTAATCTGAGAGAGTGTAGGTTTAGATTGAACATAAGGAGGACTTTTTTTACAGTGAGGATGGTCAGGCACTGGAACAGTGGAATCCCTGGAAGTATTCATGGCTAGGTTTGATGGAGCAACCTGATGTAGAAGGTGTCACTTCCCATGACAGGGATGTGGAACTAGATGATCTTTAAAGCTCCCTTCCAAGTCAAACCATGATTTGATGGAGGTGAAGTGGTGCAGGAAAGGCAGTGTTTCTGCCCTGTTATGGTTACTCTTTGGACTTCCCTGCTGTCTCAGGTAGCTTCTGTAACACTTCTGAGGAATACTTTGTTTGGATGCCTGTGACTCAGCTGCACTGGGATCTGTTAGTGCAGTTACAAAGTGCTGTTCTGCCTTGGTTTCTTACAGATCAGCTTCTGATCCAGTTAATTTTGGAGAGGCTGTATGCAATAGTTGTGCAGAAAAGTTCCCACCACTTCACTTTCTTTCAGTGCACAGAACTGCTGTAGTAGAAAGTGGAATTTGGACAGCATCTCTGCAGTTGCTTGATTTTGAAATCTAACTAATGTTTGACTGTATTGTCTTGATGTTCCTGCAGGATACCTCTGTTCCATTTGTTTATCAAAATCTTGTGATTATTAGGTTATCCTTTAAAGAGTGGTGCTGTCACTTACACCGTTTCCCTGTCCCACCAAAAAAGCATATGTAATCTTGTAATTAGGGGCAGGGAACTTGCCCAAGAGGGTTCTCTGTTTAACACATAAGTTGGCAAGTAGTTMATAGGCCTTCAATACTCAGCTCCTTTTAGACATGGATGAGCTCAGGCTGGAACCCTTCCAGCCAGCAAAAACAACCCAGCAAACAAGCCACACATCCAACTTTAAAAGAAATGTTATAGGAATGAAAAACTTCCATAGTTAAGTGCAAGACTTTATTGTGTGTACCCCAATTAATTTGAAAGCTGAATTTTTTTGTTCAGGTTATATCCACCAGCCTAGAACAAAGTGACTYCACTTCCCTTGGTACCAAGTAGATGTAACTGGTTAATGTGTGTTGCTTCTGGTCTTTTGGGTCAAGCCCCCTTGTGGGGTGAAGGGCGAGATTTTTTTCTTTAATTTGCCTTTATACCTTCTGCTGGAAGCTGTAAAACTGACATCTTGTGAGGGTTTGGTTGTACTTGACTTGAATTCCTGTCATTTTAGGCAGCCTTACAGAAGCAGCAGGATGCAGTGGTGGCAGCGACGGGAACACCTCTGACTTCTGCGTCGAAGGTGAACACACCTGCCCCAGGGGACACCCCATCCATTAATGGGCAGGCCAGTGCACATGCAGACAGCCCTGAAAAAGAGTTGGATCCAGAGGCTTTGGAAGAAGCACTGGAGAACGGACCAAAAGGTAGGACTAGCTAGATTTCTTAATTAAAAGTAAGTAGCAAAAGCCTTTCTTAGGATTCAGGTGTCTTAAGTATGATTACTGTGGCTCTTTGTTTGGCTTCATTTGCCTATGGAAAAGCTAGGTGTGATTCCTTGGGCCGCTGTCTCTCAAGAGGGAATAATATTGCGTAGGCAAAACTCGGCTTTGGGAGGGGAAGGAAAGAGGAAGCAGCAACAGCATTTCAACAAAGCTGATGGGATCCAGAACCTCCTTTCACTCTAGACTTGAAGGAAAGGAGCATAAAAGTTCTAGCACAAAGCTGTTCTGGGCAGAAGTATGTCAATCTTATTTGAACTGGGGTCAAAACTGTTTAAAGATCCTTTCAGTGAAGGGTTCTGTGCAATATAAACCCATCACCTGTAGCAGTGCATCTGTCTTCTGAGTCTTTTCTGTGTGGGGCACTCTTGGTTTGAATGTGGTGGATGGGTGAACTAGTAGCATCTAGTAGTGTTACAACTAAATTTGCACTGCATTTCACACATCTTTTTAGAGTTGAAACTTGCTTCTTCAGTTAAATCAGTTGGAAGCACCTTTAATGTTTGGGGTCCTCAAGTGCTCCCAAAGCACACTTAAGTATAAATAAGCAAACCAAAACCTAACTGGAGTATTTCCTCCCCCCTCTCCAGATTCTGTTCCAGTGATCGCTGCCCCATCCATGTGGACACGACCCCAGATAAAAGACTTCAAGGAAAAAATCCGTCAGGATGCAGACTCTGTGATCACAGTGGGCCGAGGAGAAGTGGTTACAGTCAGAGTACCAACTCATGAAGAGGGGTCTTACCTCTTTTGGGAGTTTGCTACAGACAATTATGACATTGGTTTTGGGGTGTATTTTGAATGGACAGACTCCCCTAATACTGCAGTCAGTGTGCATGTCAGCGAGTCCAGTGATGATGAGGAGGAAGAGGAAGGTAAGCATGCTGATGTACATAAACTATCAGAGTTTGCTGTGAGGGAAACCCCCACTGATTGTCTTGTGTAATCTCCTATTTTCCCTGGCTTCCATCTGGCTGGAATCATGTTTTCAATTTTGAATAGGAACTGCAGTTCTGCAAGTAACTTCAGTCACCTCCTTTGATCACAGACAGGTTAAAGCAGTTGAGGCTGGGGAAATCCTTTTCCTAAGTCAGCTGTTCAGTAATCTAGACCAAAACCTGTGCCATAATAGAGCACAGTGGATCTGCACACTGAAACCTTAAGAAAAATCCTGTCCTGCTGTTCAAGAGATTTTTCTAGGGAGGAAGTTTCCTTGAGGCTGCAGCAAAACAGCTTCGAAGAGCAATTCCCGATAGTGGCTGGGACACAGGCCACAGCCTTTGCCTGTGGGGGAGTCTAGCATACCATCTCAAAAATGTTTTGAAAGGAGCATGTGATTTGCTTAGAAGGAGCTACCCTGACATAGGAAGCAGTGGCTTTCTGGGTTTTACTACCAGATAATCTGTAGCAGTAACTATGTCAGATCAGTAGCAGTCAGTGGGGGCTGATGGTCTTCTTGAAAACTGGAGCTTGGCATCTCTACAAACTGACCTGGCTGTGCTGGGGAGATGGATGTGGTGAGTTTCAATATCAGACTGTAAAAATCRTGATAAAATGAGGTTCTTACTGTTCCTCCTGTTTTCTGAGTGCTTCGGCACCAGCCTTGGTATGAATCCCTTCGACTTCTCTCATTCCTAAACTAACAAAGAGGGCCTTGTCCACTAGAGATCAGCATGACTTTCTCTCGTAAGGCATCCACCCATGTTAACTGACACCCTTTTTTTTCCCTTGCAGAAAATACTAGCAGTGAAGAAAAAGCCAAAAAGAATGCCAACAAGCCTCAGCTAGATGAAATAGTGCCTGTGTACAGACGAGACTGTCACGAAGAAGTGTATGCTGGCAGCCACCAGTACCCAGGGAGAGGAGTTTATCTTCTTAAATTTGACAACTCCTACTCTCTATGGAGGTCAAAAACAGTTTACTACAGAGTTTATTATACTAGATAAAGGTGTGGCTGTGTCTGGGGCTGGGCTGTGCAGAAGATGTCATTTTATTTGGAATTTTCTTCAAGCATAATGGATCCTTTTGAGTCTGTGTTATATCCTGTCTGTATCCGTATGGTTTGTGTGAACTTTTAACGAGTAGACACTGGGATCTTCCTGCTCCATGACACTAATGCATATTGCATTGGGCTTAACACAGGATCTCCCTAACCTTTTTGGGGATTGGAGTCGTTGGCTCCAGTGCTGAGGTCACATCAGTTGCACTTGTTAAAGCCTCATGAAAAAGGGGGAGGGAGTTGCTGGTTCACTGGCTGGGTGATCTGATGTTTCCAGGTCTGGATGCCTTGAATAACTGGCTAACGGTTAATTTAAAGGTCCCATCAATAACTGGTAGATTTGGATGCAGTTTGCTGTGTAGCAAGTTTCTCTTAACTGTAATTGAATGTCAGATTTTTTACACCATTAAAACTTGAAACTTTAAGTTTATGCAGTTTAGAAACAAGTTGTCTCACTTCTGTCCTCATCAAAGAAGAAACATTCAGTTCCTTAAACCAGTGTAGTGTGTAAGACAAGGATGAACAGTGTCCTGAAAGTCCAGCAAATAACTTCCTCTCAAGGTGTAAGCTGAATGATGTTTAAAAGTAAATGTAACAAGAAGAACCTAAGTCTCTGCCCCACTGCTAACCCTAGAATAAAAAAAGTAATTTTTGGATGTAGTTGACTTTGAACAGGRCACAAACTATTCCCGAATTTGATGGGTTTTTAATGGGATAGACTTAAAAAAAAAAGTCTACAAACTTGAAACCAGTTTTCTGCACAATTTTGTGATTTGGTTTTGTAAGACCTGAGTAAGCAGGTTGTGCATCTGAAGAGCAGTCAGCCAGTCAGTCACTTTGATAGAGTTTAGGAGTTAATGTTGCACTAATTACGGAAATCACTGCCACTCCATTTTAGTCTGAACTGGTGATACTGGGGTGCAGACTTTCTGCTTTAATTTGTAACTGAGGGCAGAAAGGCCAGGTGCACACACAGATACTTAACGTAGCTTTAATCTCAATTTCGTACAGTTTGGTTGGGGCATTTTGTATTTTGTATAGTGAAAAAAAGTGCAGGTGGCTACTTGGCTTGAGGCTGCAGTACGAACCCGCTCTCCCCGGAGCCCAGGGGAGACGTGTTGCAATAATGACTTGTGCAAGTGCTCTCTGCATGGGTAATGCACCTTGTTACTGAAAGGAAATGGTTGCTTTGGGTCTCAGACCAGCTCTCGCAGTAAGACTTCCATTGATCAGCTGCAGCATGTGCAGTTCCACGGCAAATGACGTTGAGTTTGTGGGATTTGGTTGAACAGTCAGTTTGTACATACATGTTACTTTACTTTTCTCATACCARCCGTGGAGATACTTCTCCTAGAGTGCTTAACTTGTCATCTTGCTTTTGGGTCAGCAACACCGTACCAGCTTACAGCTAGTTAGTGCTGCTTTATCCAAAAACACTGTACAATGTTCTGCTCTTGTGTACATACGGTATATAAACCATGAATTTAGAAAGTACCTTGCTTTTAAAGAAAACTGTATTTAATGTAAAAAAAAAAGAAAAAACACAACAAAAAAAAAAACCTTTTAAAAAGGCAGGCACTAATATATTTCTTCTGGTCTTCAATTTACTTTTTTTTTTTTGTCCATACAAAAATGTTACAACTTTTTCCTCTGAGAATATCTGTTCTTGGGAGCGGTGTTTGTCGCTTTAAATGGCAGCACTTACTGTCATGTGTTGGATGTTAGAACTTCTACGTTTTCAGACTTTTTTTTATTGCCTCTGGCTGTTGATAGTACAGTACAAGTGCGATTTCAAGATACCTTGAGATAGTATTTAATCCTAATTAAAATACATTTATCTGTAATGCTGTTGGCTTCTTATTAATTGGCAAACCGTGGCATTGCTGTGTATGGCTATCGAGCTAAGATAAGCTTGTCATCTTCCCCCTCATTTTCGAAGGTTCAGCACCATCCTTGCACTGTGGTCAAAGGCTCTGCCCAAGAATGTCCCTGGCTCAGTGGCTGGGGCCATCTGTCAATACTGGAAGAGCCCAGCTTGAACTGCATCATCACTTTGGTTTCTGAGTGGGCAGCAGAAGRGGTTGGATGTGGCAGCTAAAACCTGTAAGCTCTCTCCTCTGAGAGAGTCCTGAAAGCCCTTGGCCCACAGGGCAGGAGACTAAACCATGTACGGTTTAGGCTGAACAAGAAGAAAAGCGAGGACCTAGAGGCAAAAAGAGAAGTTATGCTGAGGTTTCTGACAGCCAGAATCACCTTTTACTGCTTACCTGCTGCTGGTAAGTAGCTTATCCTGGAGCTGAGGCCAGAAGTGGGTTGTGCACTGGTTTGGTCCCAGAGTTCACCTGGGGAGCAGAATTCTCTTCAGAGAGAACAAAACAAGTGCTGTGCTGTGAGAAGCAAGATGCTGAGAAGTTCAATGTACCATAGTCTGGGTATGCTACAAGCTAATTTCACACAAAATGTGCAAGTGCATTGAATCCCAAAGTAATTACAGCAGCAAGCCTACCCTGACTGAGTTTATTTTACCTGTCTCATGCATGTATAAATTCCCCTTTTTCCAATTAAAAGGGAAGCACTGTGCTCCTCACAGCTTGCTTAAGGCAGCTCTCTTCCACAAGAGTTACCATAAACACTTTCTGGAATGAACGGAGTCACTGGCAGTCACTCCAGGTGATGCAACGTAAACAGCCTGGCAAAGCTCTGCTTTGAACACACTGGTCCTTGGAGAAAAGCTAAATAATCTGAGGGAAAAACCAGTGTTAGAACAGGTTCTTTGAGGTACTTTAGTGGGAGACAAGGCATGGTCTYCCTTGGCTGTGCTGTCCCAGAAGGATAAGCAGTGCAATTGAAACAACTTGCTAATTAAGCCACTTGCCTGCTCTGTGAAATTATCCTTGCCTATCTGTGCTCTTTGCTGTCCTTCCCACCCCTTGGCTTTTGGCGCTTTCTGCCTTGTGCTTTGCTGTGTCAGTCACAGATTAGACACTCTGATTTAGAGCAGCCGGATGCAGCCTTTGGGGTTAGTGTGATGGGCAGGGTCCTCAAACTCAGGGTCTGCTGTCAAAAGGAGGTCTAAGGGGTAGTTCAGCCATTCAACCTCCTCGTATTTGTGTAGTTGCTTTAGGAGGTGTAAGAGGAGGCTGCACAAACCTGCTGAAGTACAAAGAAGCAAAGTATCCACCCAAGTGCCAGCCATGCTCCAGACTGACAGCTCAGGGCAGTTGTTGTGCTTACTAATCCAAAATACGAAGGCTGCTTTCTGACAGCCTTGTGCTCTTTTCTTCCTCGGACCAGATCCKGCGATCCCCATCCTTTTCTTTCCAGCCCACTGCATTTCCAGTGCAAGGACTGCAGGGGAAACTGGGAAAAGCTCACCTCAGGTCTCTAACCCCTCCCAGCCTGTTTGACTGGTGTTCCTGGAGGGTTAGTGCCCTGTCACCCCTGCYCTTCCTTGAGCTCCTCTGCCACCTTTGGCTGCCTCAAACACACACTGCGGGGCCGGGGCCGGCACCTTCCATACACATGGCACTGCCCAAAGGTGCCAGCTGGAGCAAGAGCCCAGTGAACTGCATGTACCCCTAGGATTCCTGGGAATTAGTTTCTCTCTTGCAAGCTGCTGCTCCCCCGCTATTTGTGCTCTGATCTCCCCGTTCCACCTCCCCCCCAAACAGTTCAATCACTAAGCCCAGCTCCCGCTGTTCGTTCATTTGCAGACCAAAGCAGCAGGAGCTTTCAGCTTCCACAGCCAGCCTCCCTGTGCCTTCACTTCTGCTCGCTGTACAGGGAGGCAGAGTACAGAAGGGACAACTTTTGGGGCTGGGTCACTGGGTTATTTGTCATAGAGATGTCCCTGTGGTAATGTTGTCCCATGCTCTGTGACAGCAGCCTGCTTGCCTTGGGCTCAGGTGTGCTCAGCTTGCACTCGCAGCCAGGTTCATAGGGCAGGTTAGTATTGTTAACTATGTCCTTTTGGGTCCACTGCTTTAAAAAATAAAACTTCTGAACTCACACCACAGCTACACCTAGCACCAAGTACTGGGAGGTTAAGCAAAGCATGAAATGGAATCCCAAATCTTTTCCCAAATACTGTTCGTCTGAGACCTGCCACTTGGACATCAAAGGTGTTTTATTGAAACATCAGACTGGCTTAAAGAAGTGTAGTAAACTGCTTGGACTAGTGTTGATATAGATATGGCCATGTAAATATAGATACTGTATATGCAAAGTTATCATCTGGCATCCTAAAAATAAGAAACTTGCAAGGAATGAGGAAAAACAAGGCCACACCGGCTCTCTGTAAAAAGTTCTCCTCCTGGCCCGTTATTTTCATCTTGTACCATCTCCATCATGAAGCTGGTGAGAAACCTGCTCYTTTTAATCCGAGGGCTCAACACTGGCATGCCCAGCTCATAGTCAGATTTGGAGAAGTAATTCTGTATTTCAGCCTCCACTCCTCTGGAGTTTAGTGTTCCCCTCAGTGTTGGACTTCAGGTTCCATACATGTGTGTTTTAGGGAAGCAGCTGCTATGGGATGGTCACTGCTCTCATCTGACCTGGCCACTGGCGTGTGCTGGGGCCCGGGAGAAGGTTTGGTGTTATCCCTCACAGTGCATTTGAGCAAAACTTCCCCTTGGCTGCACTCCCCCCGATGGAGGAGCTGGTCTGAATGGAAAAAGCTGATTTTCTTGGCCTATACCGTTCACCACTCCCTTTCCCCAGGGAGCTTTGGGCTCCTGTGCCATCCCTGCAGGCTGGCTTGCAGCTCCTTTCCCGCTGTGGCTGCATCCCCAGGCATGGCAGGAATGTCCTGGGGAAGCATGTCTAGGGTTGCTGGCACCTTGTCTGTCCGGGGAAGTTCAAACACAGGCTCTGCCCCTGCACTCTTGACGAACTGTGGGCAGGAGAGCTGCCCCTGCTCACCCAGGGAACAAATGCTTGGCCTTCTGCCACCACTTCATTAGGGAAATACCTGTACGGCCATTAAGCTACGGCACGGGATGCCTGGGACAGCATTTAGGGCCTGTGGGAATAGGCTCTGCGATAGGGACTGAGGGGCAGCTCTGCCCACGGATCCTTGGGGAGCCCAGCAAAACGCTCTGCTGCCCCAGGGCTGGGCACAGGCCCCTTGGCTGTGACTGCTCATGAAACTGTGACTGCTCATGAAACTGGGGTAGCTGTGGCCTTCAAACCCTTCCTGTGCCACACGAGCAGTCAGCTGTGGCCCAGCTGTGGCCCAGCTGTGACCCAGGTGTCCTTTCTAGACCTGCCTGGATGGACCTTACGAAGGAGTCTCCTTCCTCATATAAGCCACTCCAGGTCTTTCTGCCCTTTGCAGTAGTTTGCATTGGAGGGTTTCAAGTCTCAAATCCCATCTCCCAGGCTCTGTAAAACATTGGGAAGTTGTTTGCAGCCTGCCTCAGGACAGTCCAGCAAGATGCCAGAGCGAGTGCGGAGCAACTCGCAGAGCTTTGCTTGATGCTGGTTGAATTCGGTGGTTCTGGCTTGAAGAGAACACAGGGTTTTAATGTGTAAAAGAAAAAAAAGTGCCACTAAGGCGTGGATTGCTTCATGCCCATGAGGAGGTGACTTCCTGCAGGCCTGGTGGTGGGAAGAACACGGCAGGAAGCAGGATCAGCTGCACCCCCCAGGCACACAAACCACCGTGCCCCAGCCAGCTGCACCCCACAAATTCCCTCTTTGTCCTGCTGTGTCCCTCGGTGGGGAGTGGGGACCCACAAGCCTGCACCAACTCTGGGTAAGGCAAGCTGGGTGATGTGGGGCAGCCCCGAGGAAAAGCACCATCCTTTTGCAGGCACCCATCTGCAACTGGAGATAAAGCAGTGCCAAATGTATCTGTGCAGGTTGCTCGACCTGACTGGGTGATTTTCCCCTGGATGAGTAATCCTGTTTTCCTAGAGCCTGTCGACAATATTTTTCCTTGGCAAGCACTCTCTCAGAGATGCTCGTGTCAAAATTAATTTTTACAGGTAGACTTGGGTAGCCAGCTCGCTGGTACTGGATAAACACAGGACTGGGGTGGGGAGCTCTCCCTCCCAGCAAAAGGGACCCCACAAAGAGCCACTTTCTGCTCCCCTGGAGCCAGCCCACTGGGAGGTGTGCCAGCTTTCCCTTCCAGCCTCGCTGGTGGGACTTGCAGTGGCCATGGACCGAATGAAAACCATAGAGCAGCAATGAGCCACTGGCACACCCAATCCAAGCAGGGCTGGCTGGCCTGGTGGGTGCCAGCCTGGCAAGTCCCAGCAGTGCCATAGCAGCCTAGTCCAGCCCCAGCTGTTGGAGGATCCCCCTCCCCAGTGCCAAGGGAAGGGCTAAGACCAAAAACAGTGGAAAAAAAAGAAGTCTCATAAGGATCCAGCTGTTGGTTTCCTGCATTTCTGTGCTTTTGTGGGAGAACGTGTAGCTTGGAGCTGTGGGAGAGCTGGGGCTTGCTCTCACCATGGTGCATGCTCCGGAGCCAAAGGGACAGTGCCTGATGATGCCACCTCACTCTCAATGTCCTCGTGTCCCCAGGGCTCTCCAAAAGCGCCAATGTCACCATCCCCACTCAGACTCAACCGGCATGAGGGTCTCAGGGACCACGTCACATGGGAGATCAGGGCACAACCTCATGCATGGAGGAAGTGGGAGGTGAAGGGAAATAGCCACCAGCACTGGAAGTGGTGTAACAAACCTCCTCTTGTACAGAGGAGCATTTCTCTCAGTCAGGCTTGGAAAAATCCTGGTCCTGGCTTCAACCCCACAGTGGTTTTTAAGGCAAGGAGCTGCAGCTGAGTTCCTGCTGGGCACGTATCCTCTATTTTCCTGCTCTGTGATGCTGTCTGCAACACAAAGTCTCCAACAAGCTTACCCAAGGCAAGCTGGGGGCTGTGGATGCACACACGGTGGCAGTGCACACCTTGACACACGTGGATAACGTGACTGAAGCATCCCCACAGTATCAGGGGGCAGCAGGGCACCTCCTTCATGCCCACCTTGCTCCATCCTGGCAGAGCATCCAGCCTTTGCAGCACTCTGGCGGAGCACCCAGGCTCTCCAGCCTGCTGTTGGATCATCTCAACGCCACGATTTGGCTCCAGATGACAAGGTCAGCCACATCTGGCCCTGGGGGTTGGGTTTCAGCCACAACCAACATTTGAAGACATGTGCAAATGCAGTTTAAAAAAAGAACCACAGCACCCTAAACCGGCTACTGACCTGCCTGGCAGGAGCCAGAGCCCAGCACAGATCATCCAAGCAGCTGCTTTGCTACACCAGTAAAAGGAAAGGGTGGCRACAACTCCACTTGGGAGCTGCAAGGAGCAGCCTGGGCACAGCCAGAGCCGGTGGTGTGCCCAAGGGAGGTGACAGCTGCTGCTGCGTCCCTGATCAGGGACATTTGGCAGGTTGAGTGTGGCCCAGAAGTGTTGCTGGCTTGCCAGGCCGGTGAGGAACCCCCAGCTCCAGAGCAGGATTTGCATCCACCCAAGTGCCAGCACTGTACAGGGAGCTGCTGGGATCATGCCGTTAGATGGGGCTATAGTTAAAGAATTAGGATTTGTAAATTGTGTTTCAGACTCCGAGTAGGACTTGTCCAGGGTCAGCAGGTAAGTCCTGGCCATCCCTGCCTTGGTCTGATCTGCCACAGGGAGAGAATGCTTCTGGGATGCGGAGGCGTGGCAGGAGGGATGGGAGTCCCACAGAGTCTGTGGGAAGCTGTAGAAGGGAGAAGTTAACAAATTTCCCCTCCTGGTGTTGCRGAGTTTACGCACCCTGATTTCCCTGTAATATCCCTTGTTTTAATCTGGTGCAGTACATAGCTCATAGGAATGGGAAAGACCCCTGGCAAAGGCTGATGCCTGGTGCTAATCTGCCCGTGGGCTCCTTTAGGCTTACAGGAAGGAGGATTTTGGTTTACAGTTCCTGGCCTAAACCAGAGAACTCTCAGGGCTGCAGGTACTGACTAGAAAAAAAATACTAATCTGSCTGAAGACTTCGAAGCTCCAAAATAATACCAAGCTGAACAGTCCCTGGAGGAATCAGCATCTCCATGGCACCGCTGGGAGGGATGAGACACGGAGCAGAGCTTGCCCAGGGTTTGCCAAGCCACRGTGAGACCCCTTTGCCCTGAGGCCATCCCATCTCTTTTTCCATGCAAGATCAGGTGCCTTCACGATGCTGGAAGGGACAGCAGAGGCAGAGGAGCTGGGCTGGCCCTGGCCCCAGCAGCATCAGCATCTCTCCTACCAGGGTGTAACTCCTGCCGCAATGGGAACTACTGGATTAAAGGCACAAAACCAAACTGCAGGCATGACCTGTGSCCTCCTCCATGCACAGGCACATTCTGTGTAGCAGGAATTCACTTTCCAGCATGCAAATTACTTCCTGACATGCAGTTTAGTTCCATCCCTTTTGGGGACAGGAGCACCCAGGAATAGCTGCTGACAAAGCTATCAGAAAACACCAGGATTTTTGGCAGCGCCCATAGCGTGCCACGTCCTGTTATTCGTGGGAATAAAGCCGCTTATCCAGGATGAGAGGAAGAAGGGGTGCCCTCAACCTGCACCCAAACCCATTCCACTCTCCTGGCACCAGAGAGGGAGGACATTTAGCAGAGCAAGGGCCATCCCAGTCTCTGGGAAGGATGGAGCAGCCTGGCTGGAAGCCACCGTGCTTCACCAGGGCAGCCACACCAGTGCCTGGCCATTCCAAGCACGTGGGGCATCGCCCAGGAGAACACTGGTGGTGTTCTCCAGCCCTTCCAATCTTTTATAAAGTATAAAATGCCAGACATGCACCAGAACAAGGAAGCACAAGGCTGCCCGAGCAGGCAGCGCACGTGCCTGTATKAGGGGGGAGAGCAGGAAAAGAAATAGGAAGTGGAGACAAAGAATTTCCGCAACATCCCTCAAAACTGCTTCCTGCACGTTGGGAGTCAGGAAACACTTACAGGAGAGATGCCCAGCCCAGGCTGAGCAGGGCCCCAAACAGCCTCTGGGGAAATGGGCTAAACACAGGGAAATAGATGGAAAATCACAGCCCACACCCACAGTAAAAATCCCATCGGATGTGTCAAGAATCCTGGAACTGGGAGTGGCAAATAGATACGCACTACACCTCAGAAAAGGGGTGGACCAAACTMTCCAGGATCCAGATCTACCTCCCAGGCCAGCACAAACCCCCTCCCAACAGCCCAGTGAGAAGTAAGCCGCCAGGAATGCCACTGATCCTCTGTGTCCAGAGGGACACCCTTATTTGAACACTTCCCCTTCGCTCCAGGAGAAAAATAGAGAGACARGTTCCTTATGGGTTCAGAAATGTCGTGTATGGATAAATGACTGGGTCCCAACCCAGGAGGCAGAAAGGCTGGAGCCCCAGGAGATGCTTCTTATTCCTTGAAGCAACCTGGGAGGAGCTGGTGGCTGCCTGGTGCAGTTCCCTGTGTCCCACAGCAACAGGTGACATTTCACATCCCCCAAAAGCACTGCTGACCCATGCACGGTTTTTTTCAGCCGATTGCAGGCAGTGTTTTTCCTGCTTCCATGGAAAGTTTTGGATCTAACAGGGCCGCCTGGTGCATTGGTTTCCTGGCCCTACAGCCCCCATTTGCTGCGGGCAGTGTCTGCATCTGGCAAATCCTGCTCCAGGAACAGGGCCTGGCCTTACAAATATTTGGCTGCTACATGTTGGGAAGGTGTGTTGYGAGAGCATCTTTGTGAAAACCTCTGTTTTGCGCATGCAACTATGAAAAATTGGGGCTGGTTTTTTTTTTTTCTTTTATTAAATTTCTCCTCAGTTTATGGGCTGTTTGTTTTGGGTTTCTCCTGTTTTTTTTGTGGCTGGCAACCCCCTGCTCGAGGCTGCTAAATTAAAAGTTTTCATTTGGGTTGGTTAAATAAGCCTCTTCCCATCAGAAGGGAGCACCTCTCACCTGTGGGGTGGGACCAGYAGCTGTCACCGAAGTCGGGGTGACACAGTACAGAACTTTGACATGGGATTATGCTTTTTTTTCCCCCCTGATCTGTTTGGCAGTAGCTGGTTAATGCCTGTAGTTGGAAGCTCTTCATTAGACAGCTCATTAGTTAATCATGCTTGTACGTGTGACTTCTCCTGTCCCCGTACTTGCGACAGGCGAAGCTGAGGAATCCATGGGAATTAYTTAAATCACCCACGTCCCAAACCTAAGACTTGAATACCCTGACAGGCAAAGGAGCATTAATTCATACAACCTCCTGGCGTATTCCCAGTGTCAGTACTGCACTCCAAAATATTAATAAGCCCTAAAGCAATAATGGTTAACACTTTAGCCAGTTAGGTGGGGGGGGCGGGGCTGGGCATTAATTTGTCAGGAAGATGACAAGATTATTTACGTCATCAGAAAATCAGCTCATTAAAGCTGCCCTCATGCAAATACTTGGCCATGCTTTATTGGAAGAGCACAAAGCAAGGAGGCTGCTCCTGACAGCAGCTTGCTGCAGGGTTGCAGCAGGAGAGTCACAGCTCAGACGAGAGGGAATGAACAGCAAGGGGATGGGATCTTCCGTGTAAAAAATCTAGGCACAARTGAGAAAGAAAACATTGCAGCTGCTTGGTTTTACTCAGCCTGTTGGCCAGGATGTGCCAGATGTGAGCTGACAAGATTTTATGGCTTTTAGATGTTCCCCTTCTCCTTCACACAGTGAACAGCAGAGGATCAGCACGTTTAAATCCCATTTCTGTGGGTAAAGATGCAACTGACCCCAGAGGTGGGAATCCTCAGCRGCACACAGCCCTGCCATGCTCCCCCTAAGGCACCCAGCCAGGCATACAAGTGACACAAGAAGAGGTGAACCACACCCTAAAGTCCCCCACAAGGCTTTACCCAGTGCCCAAGGGATACCTCAAAACTTCAACTGCCAGAGAAACCTCCAAGGGTTTATTTTAAACCTTTTTTACTTTAATACGTAACTCCCTGATGCTGGGCTTTTGCAGAAATACAGCAACCACATTGCACTCTGCTTCCACACTGTGCTCCCAAGGAATACATTTATTTCTGAAGGAGCACATGCCACATCTTTAGCGTGCAGTGAAATGGCTCTGAGGTCCTCAGGGAAAAGAAATTTGGGAGCATGAACTTCCAGACACAATTTACTCTGCCACATTCCCCATGCATGCAAGGAAGAGGAGCCCCAAGTAGCAGCCACATGAAAATCCAGCAGGGTGCCACAACTTGGATGCCTGGACTTTGCTACTGGTTCCAGTGGCACTGGAGATGGGGGAACTGGGTGCAGATGAGCACTTCCCCACTCGGTCGCTTGTGGAGGAATTGGGCTTTTACATAAAAGGTTTTTAAATAAAGCTGAAAGTCTCCCCCTCGGAGCGGCAARGGCCATCAGCAGGGTCTCTGGTTCTCCCCCGTGGGTCCCAGCACTGTGCCAAGGGTGTGCTGAAATGGGAAGGAGCTGGGCTGCCAGCTGGRAACCCTCTCTGCTCCATTTCATCATTGTTTGGTACGGGGCAGCACAATCCATCAGGAAAGCTCTTAATGCCTTCRTTGCATGAGAGCAGCAGAGATGCTCCTCACACAACAAGGAATGCTGAGTCCCTGAGGATGAGTCCATAGCCTCCACCACAGCTACCATCTCAGGGCTGGGCTTCCCACAGGGCACTGTTCTCGTCAGAGGGATCATCCCAGGGAGGGTGAGCCTGAAAAAACAGTGGATTTACCCCAGTGACTGCAGAGCTGCTGGAGCCTCACTCTGTGCACCCGAGCTACTCCCACCCACCGCCCAAATTCTCATGTGGCCCAAAGAATCCTCACCAGATCCCTCTGTTCACAACCACATGCCACCAGGGCTGGGATGCTGGGATGCTGGACTGCCTGGTTTTGCTAGGAGCTGTTCAGTACTCAGAAGGGAAAAAWAGAGAGGACTGGAGTCCTGGTGAAAAATATGATGGCAGCAAAGCGCTATTATAGCCACAGCACTGGGTTATTAAGGAGAGGCAGGGAGGAGTAMCATCTTTTATAGGACCAATTTATAGTGTCAGGAAACAGGCTTATGGGCACAGGCACCCTCTCACAGGAGAATGTATGTGCTCCCTCTTGGGCAACATCCATTAAAGGGATGTATTTGGACAGGGTGGTGAGGAGCAGCAGCACAAAAATCCTAAAATAGACACGACAATGCTTCTTTCTGTCTGGCTCAGCTTGCACCGGAGTTTCTGCTGCTTCTCTAGYAACTTGCCCAAGGAGGGATGTCTTCCTGCAGCACCATACCCACCTCCATCCCAAAGCTGGCCCAGTGTGGTGGGCTCAGGCTGCAGAGCCATTCCTGCCATCCAGCTCAGTGCTCTCCTGTCACTTCTGGAAGCTTTATACAAGCTCACACAGTTTCCATGCTTCTCATCTCCCCTGGCCAGCCTTTGCATTATGTGTGTAAATTCAAGTGATGCCCACAGCAGGAAATTTCACATCCCAGGGAGTAGGGTAATACCCAGGGAAAAACCAAATCACTAGGCAGGAAAATTAGGTGGGGTGGGAAGGGGAGGTGGTAGGTGCTAAATTCTGACTTAGAAGTCAGACAGACAACTGAGCAAACACAGATGGATGGAAATCAAAGACCACTTCCGTCTCGTCTCTGAAATCCTGTCCCTTTACAGAGCCAACTTCTGCCACAGAAGAGAAGTGGGATGGGGAAGGGTCTGGGAAGGGACTGGGAAGGCAGGAGATCAGCAATGCAGTGCAGCTGGAGGTCCCTAAAGCAGACTGCAGACCCCTGGGGTGACATCCAGCTTTTTGTTCCCAACTCTGTCCCATTGGGCTATATCATTTATTCCAGAGTTTTTATTTAAATTCTTGTCCACTACCTGTGACTTTTGGCCCATTCCTTGCTGTTGCCATCAGTCCCTGTCCATCAGGATGTGCCATTCCTATATAGAACACAGCAACACCTTGACCCTCGTGCTCCCACATGAAATACTTGGCATGTTCCCTGCCAYGCTCAGGCAAGCCAAATATTCTTTTCTGTGATTTGTTTCAGACACACCAGCCATAAACCTCACTCTCTGGCCTCTTGTTTCCGTGTGATGAGACCGGCTCGGAGGAAGGCAGGGATCCATCTTTCTCTGTAGCCTCAGCACGACTGCTGAGCCAACACCCTCAGTTTCACYCCTTCCTGTCCAAAATCCCGTCACCTCCTCCTGTTCAGCCCCAGTGGCCGTTTTGTCCAGGGGAGCCACCAGCACTGGGTGCTCTGGTAGAGCTGCAGTGACCTTTGCTGTCACACGGTGCCTCTGGCCAGAGCCCAGCCAAGCAGGTGTTGGGATGGCCACTGCCCTCAGAGACACTGCCAAAGGAACAAGCTCCTGTGAAAACCTCCTCTTGGGCTCAAGGTATTCCAAGCTGTTGGAAACGGAGCCTTGTGTTCCATTAAATCACTTTTTATTCCTGTACATGGGCACTCTTCTTCAGCTCTGAATTGACTCTATGCCCCAGGCAGTTTTTGTCCCATGTGAGTCCTTTACTCTCAATTCTTTTTGCCCTTTTGCTAAAAGAAAACTGCTCAAACTGTCCCCATGCACTCCAAATAACTCCTCACTAAATTCCTCAGAACCACTGCTCCCTGAATAGATGCATAATGAGCAGGAGCAATTTTCAATTACTTTAGCAAAGTAATTGGTTACAGAATCATCACAGAAAGGGGTTGGAAGTGGTCCTAAAGATMATCCATTTCCAACCCCCTGCCATGGGTGGGACACCTTCCACCAGACCAGGTTGCTCAAAGCCCCGTCCAACCTGGCTTTGAACACTTCCGCAGATGGGGCATCCAGAAGTTCTCTGGGAAACATGTTCTGGTGCCTCATCACCCTCTGAGTAAAGAGTTTCTTCCTTATATCTAATCTAAACCCACCCTCTTTCAGTCTAAAGCCATTACCCCTTGTCCTATCTCTACAGGCCCTTGCAAGGGGCTTTTCTTTAGGTCCTCTTTAGGTACTGGAAGGTGCTACRAGGTCTCCYCAGAGGCTCCCCTTCTCCAGGCTGACCAAACCAAAYTCTCTCAGCCTGTCTCATCCCTCYGGCAAGTCCATGTCCTTCTTACACTGGGGSCTCCAGAGCTGGATGCAGCGTTCCTGAAAGGGTCTCATGAGGGCAGAGCAGAGGGGCAGAATCACCTCCCTGGGCCTGCTGGCCTCACTTCTCCTGATGCAGCCCAGGATGAGGCTGGTTTGCTGTCCCACTCAAGTCACAGCAAAGCGAGCGCTGGCTGGGGAGCAGGACTTGGCCAGGTTCCCATGGGAATGCTTCCCACATCCTTGCCTTGCTGGTAAGTGGAGTACCTGCTGTATTAGCTGGCAGAACAGTTTTTCTCACCGCAGCTGTGCCACCGGAGAGCTCTGGTGATACCTTCTCGGGTGGATGTAGGACTGAGGAGAAACCTTAGGATGGGGGACACCTGTTGTTATGATGGGAAGTTGAAGCATTTACCCAAAACAGCCTCAACAGTTGTCACTACAGCTGATGCTCCTTGATTTTTCGAGCAGCCAAGCAGAGGAAAGCAGCCTGGTATCTGTCACTCCTGCAGCATCCTGGGAAAGGCAGACTCTGCCTGCTGCACCCCTGAGGTGGTTTTTGCTGGAGCRTCCCATTGTGGTGACCACTGTGCCACAGTGCCACAGTTCTGCTTCCACTGCCCTTCCATTTTCTTCCATGAAATACTCAGAATTTACCAGCCTGCTGCATGGATGCCCTGCTCTCCAAGTAGCCATTGCCTATAATTTTGACCACTGTACCTACGCAAAAGTCGTTTTTGCAGTTAAAACAACTTAAATGGGAACATGAGGGGTCATTTTAACAACTGTTTGCATAGATGGAGGTGGAAGGGGGTGACTAACCTAGAAAGGGGAAGGCTGACCTGTTATCTGGACCACAGGGCTGAGGACTTCCCACTCTGCCCCTCATGTCTCAGACGAAAACGAGCAAACCACCTTCCTTTAACTGTGTCCAGCCCAGGTAGAGTGGTGTTTGTWGTCTCCCCAATTAACTAGAACACATCTACACATCAATTAGCTCCCTGTGCCCAGAAATCCCTGCTGCATTTATAACCCTTATTACATCCCTCTGTCCCCAGGACACCTCCCCATCACTRCTGCCTGGGGGTGAGGGCAAAGGTGTCTGGCTGGAAAATGGGAACCAAGACGGCTCAGCTCATTCCTGGGACTGCATTTCTGCCACGGAGATGCTGTGTAACCTTGGAGAATAATAACAACAACAGAARATAATAAGCCTTTCACACAGGGAAGTTTTGAAAAATTGAGCTGCTTCTGAAAGAAATAAATAGAAAGGAGAGCAGCTCGAAGGAGAGTTAAGGCGGTCAGCTCAGCTGTGACACAGCCCCATAACCCCCAAGCTTCCAGCATATTCTTCCAGCATTTCTTCAGTGGCTCTAAAACATCCTTTCAGCCCTTACCATCTCTGCAGCTGGAGCCAGCTCCACACGCRCTCAAATATCCTGGGAGGGCGCGTCCCTGCAATCCAGCCGGCAGCTCCAGCACAGCTGCTGACACCAGGTTTGCGACGGCACCATTGGCTGCTGGGGAGGAGAGGAAATCATCTTCTCCCGTCTAATTTCTGACTGCCTGAAATGAGATCTAGAGCCTGAACATCTGCTTAACGTGCCAGTCAGGCAGGGACACGCTCCCCTTGTTGATGGCAGAGCCCCACGGTGGGTCACAGGAAGCAGAGTTTCCCTGTATAGCCTGGAGACACGCACATGGCCCTGGCTTCCCAGCCGGAGCCGCAGCAGGGCAGGAGAAGGAAAGCAGCAGTAAGAAAAACGGGGATGCAGGTTACAGCAGAGCATCCACAGGATAGCTGAAACCATCCAGCAGCGTTGGCCTTCCAGTGGCACCTGCAGAGCAGGGTGGCTGCTGCCTGTCCCAGCTGGGGTTGAGCCTCTGCCTTCTGAAATCCAAGCCCAGCCTCATGGAGGTGTGGGGGGATTCACCCATCATGGTGGAAATACAGGAGCAGACAGCACAGCCAAGTTCCTTCAGCAAAGARTAGTGATAAATAGAGAGTAAACGGCCCACTGCATGCTAATTTCCCACGAGGATCAACTAACTGTAGTTAAAAAATATATTTTTAATGTCATAATCTTCAACTGTCACTGGCTGATTGCAGTCACAAAGTGGAGCCAAAATTCTCAGTCAAAGATGTTGGTTCCTCATTAAAAAAAAAAACACTTTGGCTGCCAATATCAGCACCAGGCAGCCCTGTACCCAACAGAGACACAGGAACCAACACAGGGGACACTGAGAACAGGCCTAATGCCAAAAGAGTGTTACGACATTTTATTAAGTAAAATACGCTTATTCAGCTACCTCTAAATAAGGTGGGTGTATTTCYCACTGTTTGAATCTGTTCAGCTTTGGAACATCATCATTATTAACATCTAGGCGAGCATTTAAAGCAGCAGGGGGCTCAGCAACATTGCTGAAAGCTGATTTCCATCAGCAGCAATGCGCTCCTCTCCGAGCTTCCCAGGAGAGACATCTACAGTCCCACCCGAATTCCTGCTCTGCCGACAGTGGAGCATCGATCCCAGCTTTCAAAGGACCTGTAATAGGAGGAGGGTGCATTTCAGGAGTTAAACCTCCCATCTCCAGGGTAAATATTACGTAGTGGTTGGTGGCTCTTCGGAGCATGTTGCAAACAGCTACAGTTGTCCCAGCCCCTCTGCAAAGGCATAAAAGCAGCAATCTCATTTTTAGGAGAGAAAGCAAAAGGCCAGAAGGGATGTAACTTGCCCAAAAGAGTTGAGAAAGTCGTTCTTGGGGAAAGACTGGGAAGGGAAATCCTGCTCCTGGGCTCATGGAGAGAATTTGGGTGTCTGTGTCCTCAGTCCTGACTGCATCTAAGGCAAACTCTTCCCCAGGCCTCATTTTTTGCTTGTTTGTGTCTCCATCACACTTTTGCTCCACCCTGTGGTTTGTTGTACTTGGTCCTGAGTTTATTTGATATGGAAATGCTTCCAGCGTGCTCTTCATCAACCTGTGAAGCACTGGTCACAGCTGTGGCATTGTATAAGTACCAGTGGGTAAAAGCTTGCTTAATTTTATTTTGACTGTCTCCACCCCAAAGCTATAGCTCAGTATCTTACTAACTTTTACTCGGGAGCTGAGATTTGGCACCTTAGTCCAGCAGCTGCCTGCACTCATGGGATGCAGCAATAGATGCTGTGTGAATCTCCACATTACTGGGATAAAAGCAGAGGCAACTCAGGACCAAAGTTCCTTAATTAAGCCAACTGAAAAGTGATGAGTAGCAGGCTACATCCTCAGCATGACAGTAGCACCATGGTGCTAAATAAAAGCAGTTCTACGTGGTGCCAAGCGGTTTACARTGGACTTTGTCTGCTACCTGTTTACTTCGCTTAAAAGTGAGCTCCAGACAGTGGAGTCATTTTCATCCATCTGGCAATAAAACCCACAAGAAGACAGGTTTGCAGTCATGAGGGGAAACCACATCTTTGTGTGACCCCAAGCCCACCCAGGAGCCTGATGGAACTGGACACTTGCTGTGTCGCTGGCTTTACTGCACCCCATCCCTCACCTCCCTCACACACTGTCTCTGCAAGCTGGAGGCTGAGGCACACACCTGCCTCTGAGCTGCTCTGCAGAGCACATGCTGGAATCCCAGTGGGATGGAAGACTGTCGGAGAAACAAAATTAATTTTCTAATATTTAATAAAAAATACCCAAGAAAGAAGTCGTCATTAGAACTGTGCTGCGTCTGCCTCAGGACTGCGAAGGCAACACTTGGAGGAGATGAGGAGAGGGCAGGAGAGAGCAGGGACATGCACAGGAGGGAGAGAAATCACTGTTCTCCACACTGCAGCCCTTCACACCCTCTAAAGAAAGTGCCTGGGCTGGCCCCTGGTGGCTGTGGCCTGGGTGATAAACATGAGCTCCACACTTTGGTTGGCACTGTTTTAATACTGTACATCTGTAAAAATGTTCCTCTGTTCTGAAGAATCCACTTTTGCCACTCACAAAAAAATACAGAAAAGGCATATATTAACAAGTAAACCTAAGGCAACCTACCTTTACCAGTCCTACAGAAAATAAATAATTATAGATATAGGTACATAAAACTTGCACCAACCTTCCATAATACTCCATTCTTCTCCCCTTGTGACTTTGACATGAGATTGAGGAAATGATTTCTAATATTCCTAAATATAGATTTATAATAAAAATATAGTATCATTTAAGCAAAAGAAAAACATCTGCCCAACTTAACATGCTTAAATAATAACATATTATTATTATATATTTTAATATGCACATATATAATTACATATTATTCATAATAATATGTTTACAATAAATATAAGAATATATAGCCCTATTTTATATAACATATAATTTATAATATACTTTTAGCAAATAATACATATTATTATTTAAGCATATCAAAAACACCTGCCCAACCTCTTGCCAAAGTTAGGAGGTGAGGGGAATCAGCACTACGAGGGAAGGATGGTGCCAGCTTGAGAGGACATGGCCTTTGGCAGCCAAGACTGTGGTGCCTGCAGAAACAAGGCATATCATCCCTGCCCCAGGAAAGGTTGGGAACTGGGTGGATGAAGGGGCAGGAGAGAGAGCCTGTGCATGGGGAAGATTTCAGACAGGGTATGCAGTGGTACTGCTCTTTTACAGGGASAAGGGCTACAGATGTGCAGAGAGGGGCAGAGTGATGCAGCAGGGGAGAGAAGCTTCGTAGCAAGATTGGAATGATGCCTCTCTGATGTGCAGAGACAGCACACAAGTCGCTGTGACACGGAGTTTGAACAACCCAGGTTTCCCTGTACCTGGGGACACAGGCTCAATGTGTTCCATGCTTGGAGCACATTCCCTGCCTGCACAACAGCCAGGTCAGGGCAGCCTCAGGAACAACRTGCCAAGGCCGACAGCATCCTGGTATTAGCACAGTATTTTACAGAATCTCCTGAGGCCCAGGTAAGACAGACCAGGGGGACAATTCAGTGCCAGCAGCAGCAGCAGCAGAGCCGGAGCAGCTCCTCCCCGGCACGGCAGGAACAGATGTGTTTCTATGGAGCGGTTACGCCCTGGCTCCACGATGCTCGTGGGTGCACTACAACCTCTGTCTGCACCCACAGCCAGGGCTTTCACACTACAGAGAGAGGCTGCTGCACAGTGTGCTCTTCTAGTAGTAGCCAGGATGGCTTAAAAATAGGCCGTGCACTATTATGAACTTGGATGCTACCCTATTAGTGTTTATTAATTTATTGAATAAACACTAGAGAGGTTAGATGCTGTCTGTGGCTTTGGCTTCTTTTTTTCCACAGCATTCAAAGCAATTGCTTTCATGAAAGCAAATGGTCCATTTAGCTGGAGAACCTATAAGGCAGAAATGAGATCAGATTCCTGAACAGATGTGCCCTCCTCTAGAGGGATTCGGTGTCTGCGAGGCTTCAAGCTGACACCAGGCAGAAAACATCTCTTAACTCCACTAYGTTTGAGCTGCGCAGCAGAGCTGGAGGCTTTATCAAAGAGCCAGCTCCACGTCTACAAAACRAGGGAAGTACCACAATTTTAAGGCATCTCATGTACCAGGGGACGGGAKGGAGGAAGGATGTCTTTCTCTGGGGCATGGGGAAGCCATCACCRTAAAAACCCCTAACCGCCATCCACTAAATGAGTCCTCCTTCCTCAACAACGCAAAGACAAATGCTTTTGCTCATGTTTTGTACGCACAGACCTGAAGAGGGGGCTGGAGAGAGCCAACAACGACCATTGCATGTCCACACATTGTGTAAAGCTTTCCCTCGGCTGGGGCTGTGCTGTCTCAGGAAACACCTGAGCTCCCCACCCAGCTCGGTTCCAGTCAAGTCAGGAGCAAGTCACAACTCCCTTGTGTCAGCTCAGCGACGGCTCCGAGAGTCAGCACTGCAAACCACGGCTCAGGTCACGTCCTGGGAATACAGCAAAACCCTCCTGGCACCACCGACCTCATCCATGCCGGTTACCTCCCGGAACACAGTGCATACATCCACACATCCACCCTCAAACCGGCACCCGGGACGGCCCCTGTTGCTCACACCTGCCTGGCGAGGTCCCAGCTCACAGCCCGCCCTCCCGGGAGAGCAGTGCTGGTATCAGCCTGGCACCCCCGTGCTCCATATGCTGCCCACACCCCCAGGACCTGCCGCGGAGGTCCCYCCTGCTCTGAGCGTCTCCTCCGGCCCACGCCCTCAGCCCCAGAGGGGTGCAGATGGCGGGAGGCACAAAGGAAAAGCCATCATCCCCTGCCCGTGGAGACAGCCGCTCCGGGCAAAGCGCGTCAGCGAGGCAGCACAGGGAAGCTCGTGCCGCTCCTGCCAATTCCCTACCCTGCTCCACAGCTAAGCCAAAGCCCGAGGTCCCAGGGATCCGCACGCCTCGGCCTGGCAGCTCTCCCGTGCCCGAATTATCCGGCACGGAGGTCGTTTGAAGTCGCTCCAGCCTTCAGATGCAGGGACACGCAGCCCCTCAGCGGTAACCGGTCCCGGGGACGCATCCAGCTGGGACGCCCATCCTGCCATCCACGATTCCTGCTCGCGTTCCTCACGGCCGGCATCCGTGCCCATGTGTTCACCTGGCAGCCTTCCCACCCACTGGCTGCCTGACAGGGGCTCAGCTGCCAGGTAGTGATGCACTCGGAGAGGGAGGCCCGAGCAGGACCGTGAATGCTGTTTCTTCAGCCTTCCTGCTCCTCCAGCACGCGGAAAATAAAGGAACGTCTCTCACCTGATGACTGCGGTGTCGTCCCAGCCTGTCCTCTCCTCAAAGCAGTCACAAGGAAAAGGCAGAAGAGAGAATAAACTCCTCGCCAACTCAGCAGACACTGAGGAAAACTGAAGTAGCTGAACTCTCAAAATCTCTGCAAATCCAGGTTTGAGGAGATCAAGCACTCAGGGGCCGAGAGTGGTAGGGGCAAACCCAAGGGTTAACATTTATCACCGAGGCATGTGGGATTAGCTCAGTCACTCTGGGATGTTTAGGCAACACACAGTTTTCCAGTTGGGTTTTKCTTGGGATGCTTCCATGCAACAGCACAGACATGAACACAAAGGAGAGGTGAGGGCAGCTCCTCTCAAGGGACAGGGATGAGAAGGCTCAGTCCTGACACCACTGGGGAGACACAAGTGGTTTCTGTGGGGATTTTTTTTTTTCCAGCCTTTTTTGTTGGTTTTTTTTTACTTCTTAAATCTTTCTGACATCCAGGAGCTTTCAGTAACATAAAGCACCCCTGCTGCTAGAGCCCCTGCTGTGTGTAATAGCCTGCCTGCAGGAGGAGATGAGGGGGATGCTGCTGGCRGGGGACAACACAGCAGAGAATATGAGCACACGTCTCAAACCATGAGCTACATGTAAGCCTACAAATGTGTTATCAAGAGAGATGGACAGATAATCCAGGCTTATTTCCCACTGAAGAGTGACTATGATGCCAACTTTGAGAGCACATACACTGCCTTTGACCTCAGCCTCACCTTTTGGGGGATTTTACCCCAATGTCCTGAACTTTGGCATCACTGCTGCAGAGGGACAGTAAGGATCACCATCAAGGAAAAAGCAGAAAGCTTCAGCCTAGGAGTGCTGCAACAGAGCATTCCTAAGCCTCAGCAGTTGGCAGCCATCTCTCAGAATTAGACAATACTCTTCATTTAAAATAAATAATTCCTTGTATATTTATTTAGTTGTGATTATGTAACAGGTAATATTCCCAAGGACGACAAGAAGGAGGGAATCAAAAAGGTAGCTTACATTAAGATCATTCTGTGCAGTCGTAACAGTCCCCTTTTAACACTGCTATTGATAGATGTAGAGCTTTTCACACATTGAGCAATTTTTTGGACATTGTATTACCAAGGTCAAAAGATCAAAAGATCAAAGCCTCCTACGACTAAAAAAAGTAAATATATAAACAGTGGCTTTCTGTTCAGCAAAATACTTGGCTGTTTAGAGGCCAACCTGCCACAAACAAGTCTACAACATCCACTTAGTGCTAAAATATCCAATCACTAAGAATGATTCATTATACATGAGAGTAAGACACCAGTAAAAGCTGAGCAAACAGCCCCCCAGTATCCCCCTGATCTGGATCAGGGGAAAGAAAAAATAAACCCCACAACTTTCCTGACACTAGAACTCCTCCTCCTAATTCAAGCCTTTGAAACCAAGTTATATGAAAAGTGTTTTTAAGTCCTTACTCCTGTGAAAACCAAGAAAAGTTGTGTGTTTCTTTGCTAGAGTAAAAAATAAAATTGCAGTGACCAAAATATTTGATCAGAACATTGCCTGTACTTTATTAAACAYTGAAATTGAAAATTAAACTCCGGAAGATACATGGAATTAACTACAGAGTCCCAAGGGAGGCAAATGTGGCGGGTAAAGCTGGCATCAGAATGGTAGTAGAGGAATGAGTTTGGATTCAGTGTACTGTGAAACTGAACCCAAACTGTGCACTGCAAGGGMAATGCATGGTCCTCCCCTCCTGCCTGCTCTAGAGCTTCAGACCAGTGGATAGGCTGAGCGCAATTACCTGGCTAATGGACCAAAAACGGTGGCACAGGAGTATGGATGTGAGACACACCGGTTTCAGTCACATCAAAAAGTGGAATCTGGTCCCTGGATTAGGATCACCCAATAGCTAGTGCCAGGTGGGAAAAAGGGCTGGAGGAACACAGCCCAGAGATGCATCACCTAAAACATAGGTACACTGATATTAGTTACTTTATATTCACCAAGTTACTTTCCTAAACAAAATCTGAAATGCTAGGCTTAAGCTCCATGTTAGTCAAGCCCTAAAGAACTACCAGTTGAMTTTGATAAAGTCACACAAGAGAGACTGATCTTGTGTCTGAAGTTATTTCTCACTACGTTAATTTTGGCTGTGTTTGTGTTGCTAATACAAAGCAACCAACTTAAAATAAGGTTTTGTATTTACTCTGGAGGAAATAGCAAGTAAGTACAKCTTAAATATAAAACAAAGACTTAAAAACCAGCTTATCACATACACGTTCTAAAGGACTTCACCAAAATAACTCARAAATTGAGTTGTGGACATAAGTGAAACAATGTCTTGAAGAGATGTTCAACTTTGGAATATGACTGTTACTAACAAGGAGCTGCTTCACACCCATCCCTCCACCCAGTACAGCTAAACTCCTCCACAGAAGTATGTCCACATGACCACAACTTATCTCTAGTATTCAAAATCTCAGCTGTAACTGAATTGCCCAGGAAATAGCAGAATTGGCATGGGCAAGAAAAAGAGGTAAACTATTTTAGAAACTGAAGTGTCTTRGCATTCATACAGACACAGACAGCTCATCACTAACAGGATTCACGCGGCATCTCTAGGATCACGACTCTCAAAAAGGCCAAGTTTATCCCTAAGCTGCAGGTATAGCACTGCACACTGAAATTTTGTCGTCTGCACAGATTCCTGATCCCCTCATCTTCAACTAGGATTTCTTCTGCCTTGAACAGTTTAACTGCAGAGTCAGTTAAACCGGGATATTCCTCACCCCAATTCTCTCAAAGAGAAAGAACTCAGTATTTCATTTGAGTACTAAAATCTCTAGATTTGGTTTCCTAATATACCTAAGAAAGAAAAAAAATTAAGTTCCTTCTCAATACTTCAATTCCAGGTTATTTAACAAAAAAACCCCCCAGCCTAATTACCTTTTTGTGTAGGTGCTTGAGCACTGTTGACTGATAGGTGAAACAGAATTCTGAAGTACAGGACAAAACAAGTAGTTAATTATATTGAAATGCATTGATAGTAAGTTTAACAGGGTTGTTATCAAGTAGACAGAAGTGACATCTTAAATCAGCTAAGTCTCTGTTGCTCACCTTTTATATTTCTGTTGTTCTGGATGCTCCAAGACAAGTCTTCCTTAATTTTTAGTTGATGGCTATGAACTGCTTGGCATCAAAAGAATGTGATCACATTTTGTCTAGCATTAGTCTTCCCTGTGACAAGCTACTCCATTTAAATAGACTTTCCTTTGCACAACCCTGGCAGACAGCATTCATTACTAAAGCCGAGAAAGTTATGAATAATGTGATTTATTCYGTAATTTTTGGCTCTCTGTTCAAGATACCAAAGCAGATAATGTATCTCTATTAATCCTCTTTGGAAATCTTCAGACAAATTCACTCGTGTTTAGAGCTCACTCAAAACCTCTTGAAGGAAGTTAGCAGCAAATAAGCTCTGCAGGAGCCTTAGCATGGGGGTGAAATCTGTTCACCACCTACATATCTTCTATGTAAGTCATTTCATTATCTGCACAAGCTATCAAGAACTACAGCACCCAACTTGTTTCCAGACTGGTCTGCCAGAATCCTTAACCAAATTTCAGGTGAGAAAATTAAACCYAAGTTTTCGGAGGACATAATTTCAGCAGTGAATTTCTTCAAGTGAACTTTCACCAGCAATTGAGGAAGAACATTAAAAAAACCCAAGTAAGTTTTAAATGTGTGATCCTGTCCAAGTACTGCTTCTATGAAGAATTGTAACTAAATTGAAGAATTGTAACAAAAACGGTACAAAAAGTGTCTTTTTGACTGGAGTGTACAAACTGAAATTAATCACGTGGATGAAGCTCTCAAAACTGCTAGAGGGTGTGACTGAAACAGAAAGGTAGTCAACCAAAAAGTGAACATCTACACACCAAGAAACTAACAGAGTGAAAAAAAAAACAACAAAAACCACCCAAGGAAAATAAAACCTCCAAACCAGAAAAACCCAAACTACTACACTCCACCACTTACACCATGCTAAAAAACCATGAAAATCAGAAATGCTTCAAAATCCAGCACTAAAGAAAGTAAGAAAGGAATCTAAATGGCAACAAATTGCTTTTTTTTTTAGCACTGTAGCTTAGAGAGCTCAGTTCAGCTCCAGACTCTACCTGGTACTATCCTCACCAAATTTGCTTTCATGTGGAGCAGATAAATTTTACGTTCTTAAAAGAGCCTCACATATACACTACTTCACCYAAAGCAGTACCCACAGTGTTTCCTGGATCTGCTCTAAGAAATTAGGCCATGCATTGAAAAGAAAAAGGGGAGGGAAGGCTGATTATTTTTTAATCAATATAATCCATGTGTAATATTCAAAAATCAAGACTAAAAACAGGCATCATTTAATGTATTTTAATAGCAAACTTACAGGAACAGCACAGAAGACAGACAACATTAAAAACATGTACTTGCATGTAGGACAACTCAGTTAGAAAAGTATAGTGAATGGATGGAATCTACTGTATGATAAAAATGCTACAAACACCATTTAGTTGCCATTGATAAGAAATTTACTTGTTTAAAAAAATCCAAATGCTGGCATTGTCCAGAAAAATTTGACAGGTTTATTTATAATTTTTTTTTTATAAAGTTGTTTTGGTGAACAAGTTTCAACAATTCATTTTTTTATTTTTTTGACCACATTGATTGTTTTTATGTCCCCTCGTTTATATTAAAAATCCACACACAAATGAAAATGGAAAGAAAACTTGCCAATACCCAATTCTGTCCCCTATTTTTCCACTTGCAACCATATACTTAAGGTACCTTTTAACCCCATGGAAAAAATATCTAACGTTCATTACTACCAATAACAGGAAGAAGATTTTGCTTCGAGAATGACAAACCCATCGTGGTGAAGTTTAGGCACGCTCCCCACGTATGCGGCGTGCTAGCTGGATATCTTTTGGCATGATTGTGACACGTTTGGCATGGATAGCACACAGGTTGGTGTCTTCAAACAGGCCAACCAAGTAGGCTTCACTTGCCTCCTAGTGTGGAAGAAAAAGAGTTGAGAACATTTTCACTCTCTGAGCACCAGGAAAAAAATAATCGTAATTAAGAATTAAAAGTACAATGTAACGTGGCATTAAGTTTAGGTTTCCATCTTTATTACTCACAAACATCAAAAGATTTAGATTTTCAGAAACTAAAAGCCTCCATTTTCTTATAAACCACCAAGGAATATTCTATATCCGAAGTAGTGTACTGCTGCCATTGGTAAAGACATCCTCCAGAACACAGCAGAACTAATATTCCAGTGGGACTCTCACAAGATAGGAAGSGGTTATCTTATCAAAAGGTTAGATTGTCTAGGAAATTCTCTTTTCAAAGGCTGGGTTCAAAGGCTCACTGTTTGAGTGACTTGTCTGCTGCCTCTTCCAGAGTCAGGGTTACTGAGCACCAGGTGAAATTGGCAGGTGGCAGGGAAAAGAAGAGCAGGTATTCCTTCACAACACCCAGCTCAGGCACACAGCTCCTTGCCACAGCTACTGAAGAGGTTATTTAACTCAAAAGTCAAAACTTAGCAGAAAAAAATGTACTGAGCACTAGTAGAAATAAGAGAACAACTCCTTTAGCTCAGGAACTCCTTGAACCATCAAAAACCAAGACATCAATCAGAGAATCACCGTTAGACCCTTGTCCTATTCCTAGACTTTCTTCCTGCCTAAGCATGTCCTGTCTAYGTGGGGACACAGCACAGACCCCCACTATCACAGAAGGTTCTCACCCCACACCTGTGAGCATCAGGAGGTCAGCACCTGGGAGCACAAGAACAAGCTCCAGCCTGGGAAAACCACAAGTCTGACCATAGTGGTTTTCCCTGTTACTGAACAACTGCAAACAGGATTTCGAGTTAGACAGATGCTCAGCTGGACCTAAATACTCTGCTGACTCATGTTAAGTTAGCCACTGCTAAGCCCAGCACAGCAACTGTTTACATATTTTTGGGTTGACACAGAATTCTAACACCTATAAATCTCCCAGGAAGCATCCTTGCATGCTAGTATTGGACACAGCAACATCTGGGCTGAGAAGGCAGGGATGATGGGGCTCACTTATAGAAAGGAGGTCAAAGTCACCTTTTCTAGAATACACTCGAGAGAAGAGCTTGTGTCAACCACTTCATTACCAGGAACTCCAAGAATCAACTTATTAGGTTCAAAGATCCTGTTTAAAAATGAAGATTATCTAATATGAAGAAAGAAGAATATTTACTACAGATGAGGACTGTCGTATTACTAAGTCATTTCATATGCAGTAGGATATGGGAACCCCTAAAGAAGTTTTGTTAAATCGCCACAGGAAAAGTTAAGACACTTCACCAATAAGCCATGCTGGCACAAACAAYATGGTACCCAAGGGGTTAAAAGTTTTTGGGTTGTTTTTTTGGGTATGTTTGTTTCAAATATGCAAGCAAGAAGCACTGGGAATGGTATGTGAACAAGTCCTATACCAACAACTCCTTAACGCAAACCCAGGAAYGTTCAAACCAGCCTTCTGAAAAAGAATTAACTACTAAATTTTGATAGGCAGTTCTAGATAAAGAGACACACAGATAAACCTCAGCATTTAAGACCTGACACACAGAATATCTAAAAGCAGAAGCAGCAACTCTGCACAGCCACCTTTTGAAGCTAAGCACATGCCCGAGTTTACAGCCTCTCATAGCCTATGTCTTGGCCTGTTATCAAGTGGAAGTCATTAACTAGAAAGAGACCATTTTGCCTGCATGTCAGACAGACTACAATTACAGATAGGTTCTGGAACAATCTTTCAACAGCTAAAAGAACAGGAAAGGCCTATTTTTAATCAAGAGTGTCTTTTATCACAAGAGGGAGATGTTCCCATGGTAAGAACTGARTCTTGTGGGGGGTCCTACCTTAGAATCATGAATTTGGGCCAGAAAGAGCAATTAATATTTTAYTCTCTGTACACTCTAAATAAGTTCTATAAGTAATATTTTTAAAAGTGTGTTTAGGACCAACTACACCCTGTGAAAGCACCTATTTCCCTAACTGTGTTTAGATGTGGCTTACCAAGCTGTGTTTCTTTAGAGGGCATTTGAGGACACCAAGACCTCCATTAGGACACCCTAGAATCAGCTTTACACAACACTTCCCTCTCCAACTGCAGTGATTCCAAAGGCAAAGCCTCTAGCAAAGCTCAAGGGTGGAGGAAATACTTTTTTTTAAAGTGTCATTATTAATAAGATGCACTGTTATAACTAATTGAGGAGTGGGGGCTATGCAAAAAACCCCACCAAATAGCCCCCCACAAAAACACACTTATAGGCTTTGTAAGGAGCCGTCCCTGCACTATTTTACCCTATGGTATCCATAGGCATTCCCAGATCCTCTGTGGGCAAGGGAAGGCTGAGGTGCGCATCCCTCCCGACCCGCGTGAGCCACGCCCAYCGCGGCAGCCCCGCCAATCAGAGAGAGCCCAAACTAACCCTAGAAACAGCCTGGCCAATGGGGGAGCGGGGCGGAGCCCCCGCGCCCGAGCCCAGGGCCGGGCGCTCCAGGGAATCCCGGCTGTGGTGGCACTTCCATYGCTGCCTCCGGCCAGCACAGCCCGCCCCGGGATCCCCGGGATGCCCCGGGACAAGCCTCACCTGCAAAGCACCGATGGCAGCGCTCTGGAAGCGCAGATCTGTCTTGAAGTCCTGAGCAATTTCACGCACCAGACGCTGGAAGGGAAGTTTGCGGATCAAAAGTTCGGTGGACTTTTGATAGCGCCTGATTTCACGGAGAGCCACGGTACCCGGCCTATTCAAATTAAATAATAATAATAATAAAAAAAAATTAGTATTCAAAACATATTCTGCATCACCTCAAAAACAGGGATTCATCATCCACACTAAACCAAGCACCATACACCTTCTCTTTTCCCTTGGACAGTCCCATCATTTACAACACAAAATCAGTTCTGCTGGCAAAGGGTCACTGTCTTCTCACCATCAATCTGTGCCAACTTCCACTGGCTTCACCAGGGATTCCTCAGGCAGACTCTCAAGGCCTGGCTTCACCAAGGAAGACCTGGCCAATTGTGTTGCCCACCTGACACCAACACAGCTCAGTGCAGAYGTGGCAAACTACAAAGCTGCCCTCAGTTCAGCCCTGCCACAGGGATGCCCCCAGTGATCAGCCCGGCAGCAACTATGATTTTAAGGAAAAACTGGTTCTTCTTCCCTACTGTCAACATTTAAAGAACTAGCAGAATTTATATTCTGTGTTATATTATCAGTCAAAAGTATCCAGTATATTTCCTTGTGTTAGTTTTGGTGTCAGAATGACAAAATCCGATTAACAACATACGTTTGTAAACAGGACGTCCATTTATGAAATTAATGCCACGTTTACTTCTGTGGAAACTTTGTTTTGTCCTGCTCCAGCTTTATTACTTTCTCCCCACTGATTAATTCTGCCTCACACCTAGAGCAACAGACAGAATCACAGAATGGTTCAGGTTGGAAGGGACCACAGTGGGTCATCTGGCCCAACCTCCCTGCTCAAGCAGAGCTGGTTTCTTAGAATTGTGTCCAGATGGCTTTTGGTTATCTCGAGGGAAGGAGACTCCACAACCACTCCGGGCAATCTGTTGCAATGCTCTGTCGCTCTCGCAGTAACGTTCTTCCTCATGTTCAGGTGGAACTTCCTGTGCATCAGTTTCTGCCCATTGCCTCTTGTCCTGTTGCTTGGCACCACTGAGAAGAGCCCGGCTCCATCCTCTTAGCACCCTCCCTTCAGATACCTCGATACATTAATAAGATCCCCTCTTGTACTTTTAGATTAAATTCCCTATTACAAACCCACTTCTTCCCGACGCACGTTTTCCCCAAGGAATACCTACACCTAGCCCAAAACCATCCTCCAAGCTGAAGCACGACGGCAGCCACTCTGCACCGAGCCAGGGCTGGAAAACTTCGGGACGGGAGGGCTGTTTGACAGCTCCGTCGCCGACTCCCGCCCAGGTGCCCCGTGGCCAGGTTTCGGGACGGGCGCGCGCAGGGCGGTGCGGGAGCCGCGGCGCATCCGCGGGAGCGCGGCGCCCTCTCGCGGCGGATCCCGCGCCCTGCGCGCCCCCGCGCCCGCCCAGCGCCGCGGCCGGATCCAACCTCGCGAGCGGATCACGGTACGCGCCGGTAACAATAAACTTGGCGGCGGCCGCGGCGCAGCCCTGCTGCGGCCTCTAGATAACCGCAAGTACCAGATCGTAAAAATTTAAAAGAACCGCCGAGCCGCCTGCGCCGCGGGGGGAGGGGTGGCGATTTTATGGGCACCAGCACCGGAACGCCCGGAAAGGGGCTGATGGCACAAACGCCGGAGATCGGTGCCGCCCCGGGAATTTCTGGTTATTTTTGCGGTGACCCGCGCCTGTTATTTTTTTCTGGTTATTTTGCCGGCAGCCGGGCGGCCTCGGGGAGCGGGCGCGGAGGGAGCGCGGCGGAGGCGGGGAGAAGCGCCCCCCGCCCCGCCGGCCCCGCGGGGCTGGGGGGGGAAGGAGGGATTTTGGGTGCGGGGGGGTTGCCCGGTACCGCCCCGCGGCCGCCTCTGCGCGGCGCTGCGTTACCTGTAGCGGTGCGGCTTCTTCACCCCGCCAGTGGAGGGCGCGCTCTTGCGGGCGGCTTTGGTGGCGAGCTGCTTGCGGGGCGCCTTCCCGCCGGTGGACTTGCGGGCGGTCTGCTTGGTACGGGCCATGCTCCTGCCGACGTCGCTGCCTTACACCTGCCGGGGGAACGTGGGGACAGAGGGGAGGGGGTAGGTGGTCGCCCCGCTCGGCGTGCGCCCCCCGCGGCACCTGCCCCGGGGCGGGCGGGAGCGCGGCCCCCGTCCCGCGCAGCGCGACCCTGCCCGGCCGGCCCCGAGCGCCGAGCCCGCGGCGGCCGAACGCCGCCGACGGCCGAGCGGGCAGTGAAAAAAAAAAAAAAAAACAAACCAACCACACCAAAAAAGGAAAAAAATAAATTAGAAATTAAACGCCTGCCGATCGCGGAATATTAAAATACAGGGTTTTTGCCCACGAATTCAATACCGAGGCGGCGGCGGCTGAATCCGAGCGAGCCGCACGGCAGCAGGCGCGGAGAGGCGGCTGTCGCCTCCCCCCCGCCGGCCGCCCGTCACCTGCCAAGTGTTTGCAAATACCGCCCGGCAAACATCGGGGGGCTGGCACCGACCCGCCGCTCCCACCCTCCGGAAAACCTCCTCCGAAACTGCGGAGCGGGGGAGAGCGGAGCGGCAGCCCCCGCCGGCCCTCCCCGGGCTGCCCGGCGCTCGCCGCCGCCCGCCTGCGCTCCCCGACCCGCCGGCAACCGCAGGCAACCCGGCGTTTATCGTGCCAATAGGGAAGGGGCCGCATAAAGTGCGAGAAAGCAACAAACTTTTTTTTCGGGGGGTTGTTTTTTGGGTGCCGTCTTTCTCTTTCTGTGTAACTGCTTCCCCAAGAGCTGCCTCGCTCCCAAGCGCCTCTCACAGGCAAACTCAGCTCCCAGAGCCAGAACAAAATGGAAACAATCACGAAACGCAGCCCTAGTCCTTTTGCAAAGGAGGAAAAAATAAATTGCAAAAAATAACGCCAAAAATATCGCCAGGAACTCCAAACCATGCGGGTGCAGATGCAGGGGGAGGCAGCGGAAAAGTTTGCGCTCGAAAACCAAAAAATTGCGTTGCGTTTGGGTCGTTCCTTCGGCGAATTTCTTTCCCTTTTTATTGTTTTTTATGCAATAGGAAAAAAAATATGGTCGGTGACCAGAGAAAAGAGACAAGATGGTGAAGCTGAGCAACAACTGTGGGGAGCAGGGGAAGGAAGGCAGGAGAGTTACCCTGGGCTGGCGAGCGGCTCCTCTTTGCGCCCGCTTCCCGGCCCCGATCCGGGGGATGTCGGGCTGAGGAGGCAGCTGAGGGGCTGGGGAGGCCGCTGGTGGGGGTCTGGAGCGGGGGCGAGGGGAGCAGAGGGGGGCAACGACCGCGCGAAGCGGGGCCGGGGGAGCCGGCGGAGGGAGCCGCTCCGGCTGCGCCGGGAAGGCGGCGCGGCCGAGGGGATCCCGAGCCGCCGCCGCCCCCCGAGCCCCCCAAAAGTTTGTGGGGAGGGTCGGGGGGCAGCGGCGGRGGGCGGCGGGGCGCGGGGGGCGGCGGGCGCGGCGCCAGACTTACCCCGTCCGCTGGGCGAGCGCGGCTGCCGTGCGGGAGGGAGGGAGGGAGGGATGGAGGGCGGGCAGGCGGGCGGGCGCAGGAGGAGCCGGAGCTGCTGCGGCTGCTGCTGGCGGCGGCTCGGAGCACAATTGAAAGATGGCTGACTCGGGAGGGCCGGCCGCGCGCGCCGCCCCGCCCACCCCGCGCCGGCCCCGCCCCGGCCCGCCCGCCCGCCAATGGCGCACAATGGAGGGAAGGCGCGGCCCCGCCCGCGGCCCCGCCCCCTCGTGTGTACAAACACAAAAGGCACGCCGCGCGCGCCGGGGCATTCCCGGCAACCGCGTCCCCTGCCCGCCGGCCCGCGGACACCGCGGACACCCCGGGCCGGGAGCACGGCCCGCCCGCCGCCGGCCACGTGGGCCTGGCTCCTACCGCCACCGGGGMGCAAGGGACCCGGTCTTGCCCCGGAGTTCATCTCACTGGTTTTTGGGTGGGTTCTTTCTGGTTTTGGGGTTCCCTGTGTGGCAAACGGGACTAGGGAAGTGATTTTCCGCCTTTACTCGACACTGGTGAGGCCACACATCGAGCGCTGTGTCCAGCTCTGGGCCCCTCACTGCCAGAAGGACGTGGAGGTGCGGAGCATGTGCAGAGAAGGGCAACAGAGCTGGGGAAGGGTCTGGAGTACAAGTCCTATGAGGAGCAGCTGAGAGAGCTGGGGATGTTTCGTCTGGAGAACAGGAGGCTCAGGGGTGACCTTATCACTCTCTTCAACTGCCTGGAAGGAGGGTATAGCCAGGTGGGGGTTGGCCTCTTCTCCCAGGCCACCAGTGACAGGACAAAAGGAAATGGCCTCAAATTACACCAAGGGAGGTTTACCTTGGATATTAGAAGGAATTTCTTCACAGAAGGGGTGATTAGACATTGGAACAGGCTGCCCAGGGAGGTGGTAGAGTCATTATCCCTGGAGACSTTTATTAGGAAAGGCTGGACATGGCACTCTGATRTAGTCTAGTTGACATGGCGATGTTCAGTCAAAGGCTGAACTCAATGGTCTCAGAGGTCTTTTCCAACCTAATCGATTCTGTGACTCTTTCTCTACATAGAAGCAATGCAAAAAATTCTCCCTGTAAGCTGGCCCATCAGAGYCCACTCAGTGAGGATCTGCTGTGGAAGGGCCATACTCAGTCTGTGAAATGAGAGCTGAGTGTCAGGAGGGGGCTSCAGGAGGGAAACACACTGCAGGCACAACGATGCACAAGGAAAATGTACTGTTTGGGAAGGAAGAGGAGCCTCATTTCCTGCATCAGTGCTGTCAAACTGTTTCAAGTTTGAAATGCAGCTATCGGAAAAGCAACTGTAAGTTTAGCACAGTCATTGCCAGCAGATCCCAACCAGTTGTATCAGCTGCCATGATGTTTAATGAGAAAATTTGCTCTTTATTTTCTGTTAATGTCAGGATCAAAATGCCCTGGGGGAAAGTAACCTGCACTCTAATACAACTGAACAGTCACTGGCAATTGTGTTAACCACATTTCAGCTGCAGAGTCAGATTCTCTGCTCACACAAACCGGTGCCACCATCTTGTCTGTCATTCAGGCATTAGAAGGAGCCGTACTTGATTTGCAAAATCTTTATTACGGAAGATGATGTAACGCAGTCCTGTGTGGAGACATCCAAACTACCTCCAGCAGCAGAAGTGGTTTAGCCATGTGAGCACTCACTTGGGGCTAATCAAACCTGACAAGGAAGAGAGTGTTATCGTGGGCAGAACACCCTGCTAAAGTAGATATAGTCTGCATTAGTGCTCAGGCAAATACAACGGGCTGCACTACACAGACTCGACCAGACATACCACACATACACCTCTGACTCTATGGGGAGTTTATGAGAGGTGACTGTCAGGAAAGAGAAACCACAAGGGATTTTATTTCTACTTACAGAAGTATTAGTGGATTCATTTATCTATCGACAGTATTTCATGAGAGAACAGCACCCTACTGGACAGTCAGAAAGCGAACTCCGAGCTGTACAGTATTATATGATAAGAGTACTTGCAAATGCTCTGTAAACTCTAAAAGCCGGGCACCGAAATTGGCATCAATTCCCCACGTAACACACGCATCCCATGATGAGCAGCCGGAAAAGTTAAAAGAGGGCAGCACTAGCTCCCAGCCGAAAGAAGCTGCCCAGAGGTGAACAACCCCTAGGTTGTCCCTGTCAGCTTTAGCTCTGCCCGCTCCCGGAGGTGCTCCGCTCTCCGGCTGCTCCCCGCGCCCCTCTCCCGCAGGAGGAGCTGCTCCCGCCGCGCTCCCCGGCGCGGGGAGCTGGCTGGCCGGGCGGGACCGAGCCCCGAGGTCACCGGCGGGGACCGGACCCCCCCGCGCCGGGGCTGCCGCGGGTGGCACCGGACGTGCCCCCGCCGCCATTGGCGGGAGCGCCCTGGAATTCCATGACGCCAGGCGGGGCGGGGCGCGCGGCTGTCCCGGCCCCGGAGCCGCCCCCTCCCACAGCGAACCAGTGTTTTCCTGCGGGAACCCGGGGCCCGATCGAGCCGTCTAGGGCTGCTCCGCCTGGTTTAAAAGGCGCAAGGAACACTGCAGGCAGGACTGCAGGGTATTGTCTGCCGACTGCTCGCACCGGAAACCAGGGAAAGCCCAGAGAAGGAAAAACTATTCCAATATTATCAGGTTTTGCACCCTCGTTTCATCCTCGCTGGTTAACGCCATTAAGCCCGGGCTTTTCCAGGGCTGTAGGAACAGGTAGGACTCTCTGAGCTTTGCCATAACAGCTATTTCTGTGCCCACAGGACAGCGCGGAAGGAGCTGGCCCAACTCTAAAAAGACTCCAGACGTTCGTCTTTCACTGGCAGCACTGATAAGCCTTTGCTCCTCCTTTCCGACGGCCTTTATCTCTGCAGACCACAGGCACCTTCCACCCTTAGGCATCCATAAGCAGCCATGAAGAAATCTAACCTAATGAGATTCCCCTGGTTTAGCCGGCAATAACATGCCAAGGACAACTGCAGTACTTCATCCTCACCCAGCGGAACCACCGCTGCTGCAAACGTGGCCAGATTGCTACGGGAAAGAAGATTAGGGTGGAAAACAGCTGGTGCAGATTGGAGCCAAAGAAGACTCAAAYGATGATGAATAGAAAAGAGGAACATTCAAATCAGAAGTTGTTTTTAACACCTTTCGCAGAAAGTATAGAGCCCCCATTCGGTAAAAAAGAGGCAGATTTCCACTGCTTGTACTCATTTGGGCTGTCCAAGTAGGAGACATTTTTCAAAATAATCTCTTTCACCTTTCCCTTGTTGGGAAGCACTCATCTGTCCAGGAGACTCCGAGCACAGGAACGCAGACATTGTTCCCATCAGGACGGATTAGTTGCAACTATTATATCAATATGAAAATACTGTTTCAAAATGTTTCTAGAAAAAAAAAACACAAACCAAACAAAACCAACACATTGTTGCTTTCGACCTTCCCAAATAGCTACCAGTCAGCTTCCAATGCCTGTGTAAGGCACTGGCCTCTCTTGGCCAAAGTGCTACCAGATAAACTCCAGTAACATCACAGGCTGCAGGAACATCTACAAACAACTGCAGCAGCTGCTTCTCTTTGCAACAGCACAGATTACAAGCCAAACAAAACACAGCAAGCAGACGAAGTTTGCCTTTTTTGAGGTCACCCGGACCAAAAAAAAGAAAAAAAGGGAGACCAAAGTATGATCAGAGTATGATGGTTTTTAAGCAACGCTGCAGGTATATTCGAGAATCATTTGAAAAAGGCTTCCCACTACAAAAGACATTCAGTTTGTCACCAAGCTCCAAAGGGCCTCCAATCAAAGARGAAATATTTCTTTCCTATCCCCCCCAAAAGCACAAACTAAACATCCAAATGACTTAGTCCAGTTCCAGGTCAACAGATAAAGGTGCCCTCCTATTACCAAGGGAAAATTTGTGGGTTTATTAATTTTATGTAATTTTATGTAAAAAGTTACTCAGACAATTCAGTGAAGAGTATAAAAAGCTATCTTTATTTACCTACAGTCTTCACCTGACTCCTACTTTCATGCATCTCCTCCCAGAGCCAATTCTCCCTGCTCTCAATCAGATCCACCTCTCTTCTGTAACTCATCAAACCTCCAACCACCCTTTGCACTCCACATCTGCATGTTTACACCTATCCCCAGCTCCCAGCCTGGTGGCCATTTTATTATTTCATATTCCCTACACACCTCCTTGATCCAATGTATTTGCTCAGGCTCTTGCATTTTTCTCTTCTTTCTTTTTTTTTTTTTTCTATCCCTATTTTTCATCCTCTTGATACTGATGCCAAACAGTTCCACCTTCCCATAGTTTTTCAGCCAATCCCAGTCCCATACCTGCTGTGTTCCCTTCTGCAGCTCTCAGGCTGGACAGCCTTTCCTAGCCAAATTCAATTCCATCCTTAAAAAACACTGGACTGTGTGGCTTCATCCTCACTCCATTCCTGGCGGCTCTGCACCCAGTTTCTGGTGGTGGCTGCTATACACTTACAATTTCTCCTGGAAATTAAAGTTAAATGTCAGTACAAAAGGCTCTCAAGCTTTAAAACTATCTTCCTCTTAAAATGCATTTTGACAGAATAAAAATATTTGTAGCCTTAACTTACTATTAACAGTACATTTTGGTGAGGATTTAAATGTATTCTGACATAATCATCTACATAGAAGATGAAAATACACATTTGCCTGTTTTTCCTAGGAGGTTACTGGGGTGGCAATCATTGGCACTTGTTAAGGAAAGTACAAGTCATCTAAAAACATCAAAATTATTTACAATAACTTTGCCTCTCTGTAAATAGCTTTCTGTTAGTATTTGTTATGAAGGTTTCTATGCCATGAATTTGTAGACCACAGAAGTTAGAGCACTGTAAAGGCAGTCATTGTAATGCACAGTTGTTTGATATGCTGGATTGCCTATTACATCATGCAGGACACATATCTATCCTTTGGAATATTTATATTCTCTGTCCATACAGAGACCAAAAATACCCTGGCCAAAACTAGCAGCTGTGTAGTACACCTATCTTTAGAGATTGGCACCTACCACAAATACAGATAAGAAGAAATTGTGGAGTAGTAGCAATAGTAAACACAGCTTTTTCCTGACTTTTGTCATGTATTTTAATAGTGTCTTTTGCCTTTTGCAGTTCTCTGAAATGCTTCACATATATCAGACATTACGGCCCCACTGTTTAAAGAAAACTCTTTCACACACGTTTACTTTTAAGCAATTCTCAAGCTCCATGGACTCCAGTGGAGGATTCATAGTTTTTAATTTATGCCCATGCTGAAGTATCTCCCTGAAAACTGAGCCCTAAGGAAAACCCCCCTGTTTAAATAATAAGGAAAGTGTACATGTGCCACACGAAAAAATTTATTGGAATTCCTGGGTACTTCAGGAAAGCTTAAAAGAGAGAGCTACTTTAAAATGCAAAATTATCAGTCCTGACAAAGGTACTTCTTTGCACACTTTGAGCATCACATATGTGCAGGGGATTCAGAACAATCTGTTTTGGAGACAAACTGCATTTTTCTAATGTCTCATAACCCAAGAGCAGTAAATCTGGCTTTTTCTCCAAACWTTTCTTTTTTTTTTTTTTTAAATTAACACTGTTTCAACGAAAAGTTTTTCCCAAAAGGAATTTCAAGGACACAGTTATAAGAGAGTGAAAATAAGCCTATGATAGCTCAGAGAATAAGATTCGGGACCCTTGGATTTAGCTTCTCTTTTTGGATTACCACTAATTTTTAGGAAGCTTGATTAATTTCACTTAGCCACCACCTTTGTGGATCCTCTCCTACAAAGACTTAGCAAGCTCTTTCACTGAGTATATGCCTGCTTTTATATATGGACTCCTGGCTCTAATTCCTTATGTATCATCCAGGATTCTCTTATTATAATCTCATTTGTTTGGCCTATTATTAACATCCATGCACTACTGGAACTCATCTCTTGTCCTTCTAATGAGGTCCCACAGAACATGAAAGAGTAAATAACATTACATAAAATAGCACTAATTCCTTCTTTTCTGAGGGCTAGTGAGTTTATTCTGGTGGAAAGAGTCATAAAAGTCCTGTATGAGCACCCTGAAACTCCATTCCTATTCCTATCTTGTTTGCTTATTTGTTTGTTCATAATAGCCTTTAAAATATGCTTAATATTTTAGTATACTTTCCAATAGAAAGTAAAAAAGAAAGTCCATTACCTTTTAAAGACAGGAAGTTAAAAATATTTTTAATTGCCTGACACAGAGCTAAGACCAGTTCCAGGTACATGCAATGCACTGTAGCTGTAACCACAGTCTTCATTTCTTCTTATCAGCTTTGAAGGACTGGCATGCAACAGTTCAGTATCTTAAGGTGGAAACAGAACTTGCAATATCACAACAAAAAACCTGCATTCCTATTACACTGACACTATAAAAATCCTAACCAGAAACCCCTTGTCAGGAGAACTTCAGCTTCTTACTGACTTCTCTAAGATTATGCCTTTTCTTCTTCCGTTTCTCAGGACAGTATTGTGCTATTTTTCTTAGATACTGCCAGTTTGGAGTGCACCAGAGGGTTAACTGAAACAGAAACCGAGTCCTAGCACCCCATAGGGAATGGGGTACAACAGATAATTGTGAGGGTATCATGCAGCCCTGCAAAAGACTAGAAATTCTACGATATGGCAAGGAGCATGTGTGATTTTTTAGATAAAGTATGATCAAATGTCATAATGTATTTCAGAGAGGTGATGTGAAATTTAATTACAGAAATATGTTTAAGGCACTGGGTGTAAGGACTGGTGGACAAGTAAACAGGAAAGGGAGTTTATGCTCTCTAACGATAACGCAATAGTCTGAAATTTACTGTACCTGCCTGAGTTAGTTTGCATTGACAGACACATTTCAAGTGGGTTTTTGCAGGAYTTTCTGCAGAACAGGGAAGAACAATTGTTCTGGGGAAAATTTCTTCCTAAAGGTACAGCACAATAAAATTATTTAACTCATTTTAGCTCTCCTGGTTCTTCACACATGACTGAGCTATCACAACAACCTTTGCTGTCTTTTGAAGCACTGTATTGCACTGTGGAAGGAACTGGGGAGCCTATGGTTTTCTAACAGAGACTACTGTAAAATCTTCTATTTCCAGTACTTCTGTGTTGATAGATTCATTAAAGCTGCCAAGGAGAAACAACCAACACAAGCTCTAATCGGTTCCCAAATAAGATCCCTACTACTACTCCAGTGATTTACTGGGACCTCCTGTGTAGAAGAATTCCAGCAGACTGATTTGCCCCAAGGCTCACACATGCTGGGAAACAACCCCCTGCAGGCTTGCATTAGGAAGTGGAAAAGAAGGCTCACTCTTTTCCACCATTAGGCTCACAYTGGCTTCATTCTGCAGCGTTGTTCTTGTAAAGGACAACTTTTTACACACTGATGCAGGATCCAGCCCATGCTGACACYGCCTTGAAAGGCTCTACAAGCTACTATACCTGACAGAACTAAAAGATAATGTTATTTATTTCATTTCTTTGCTCAGTGGGGTAATCTCATGAGATATGAATCTCTTCTTCATGAGGGCCCTGGGGATAGCAGGCAGAATGAAGCTCAGCCACACTTCAGTACAATGCAAACAGCAGAGACCAAAGTACTCAGGCTTCAACAGCAAACAGCACACTAAAATATCAGCTATGACACCCAATATCTTAATTTATTTGGAACAATATTCTGTAGGCTGGTTGCTTTCAAAATAGATCTGCTTGTTTCTCATAAAAATATAAGACTGTCTTGAAATGGCATTGATACTTCATAAGGCTCATTTGTRATGCATCCCCAAGCCTCAGCTGAGGAAGGGTCTCAAAAATGAAAATACTATTCTGAGGTCTGACTCTAAGACAGTTGCAAAGTGTTCTGACATGTCCCATCTTTCTTAGCAAGTACTCCCAAATCTCAAAACCCACTTCTGGAGAAAGTGGTCTCCTGAGAGCAGAAAAGGGAGAGGGAAGATGGAGTAGCAGACATTATATCTTAAAGCATCAGCAAAGAACATGAAGTTATTTTCAGTCTTATGAGACTACAGAGCTTTGGGGGTTTTTAAAGAAATGAAAGCTTCCTATTTTCCCAACATTCGTTGTAAGTTATACACTCCGTAGACTCTACTTTACTGTACCATATTTTTAGATTATTTTTCTTCATTTCTCCTCCTCCTCTTCTCAAATTCACATCTTACAAGGCATCTCGGGATGAAAACTGCAGTTGGTTTTGAGAACAGCAGTTCATAGTAGTGCTACTCATTAGTTTCCTAATGCTTATAAACTTCTGCAACACAATTCATGTTCAAACCTCASAGAGAATAATTTGCCCTGACTACTCGATGTTGAGTATCTACAATCCCAGCTGAGAATAAAAGGATTCAGATATTCATCGCTTCTGAAAATCAGGCCTAGTGTGCCTCTGACTACATACCCAGGTGTGGGTATAGCCCAATTAGAGGCTACTTTTTTTTAAAATCCTTTAAAAATGCCCATATAGCTGCTTTCACATCACTAAGAAGAAAGTTCTAGAGCCAGAATCAGGAGTTCCTGTCTCCCAAATACGCTTTGACCACATATCTCTTGTGTCAGAGGAGGGAGCCGGAAGCAAGGGTGCAAAGGAATGATGTGGCAAGAGGTGGTTCCTTCTGATCAAGCAGTGCCTGTCAAGCCTCACTTGCTCTGTGCRTACCAAAAAGCTACTTTCATGGGGCCCAGCTGCCTTAAAGGGGTCCAGGGATCATTGGATCATTGGATTGGAGAAGAATGTGTCAGGCAGCACCAGTTCATCATATACGATTTGTATGTCTTAGTTGCTGACAAAATTCCCCTCTAAAGTTTTACAGTGAGATTGGGGAGTTCTAGTAAGATCCCACATCCTTGCAGACAGGTGATAACATTAAAAACTCATCTTTTGTTTTCGAATTCTAAAGAAAGTGTCAGACAGTTGTGTTTGCATGCACAAGCTTGATCCCCTAACAACTCAAAACTCATCAAAACAAACAAGCAACAGAAGGTAAATGAGAATGCACAAATCTAGCATGTGCTAACATTGCATGATTCTGGAAAATCTTTTGTTCTGTGGGGGCTCACTACAATTTTTGCATGCTAAGTCTTGGCATTACAGTGCACTTACAGTGTACAAGTGATGTTAAAATACAAGCCACAGCCTGCACAAGTAAAGTGGAGAACATCAGTTGGATTTAACATGGACCGCAGGGCACGGATCTCGGGACAGAGGMAAAGAAGCAGCACCACTTGAAACCTCAGCAAGAAAGAACCACAGGAAAGGCTGCCAGCCTGTTTCCCCACGGCTACAAGGCTTCCAGGCACAGCTCCATGTTGGCACTATGTCCCACATTCAACAGAGGGGCTGTGCTTATGCAGGATAAATCCCCACTGTGAGAGGGAGTAATCTATCAGATGCTACTGAAGCTGACGTTACACACTTCATTCCATCCTGAAGTTACACCCTTTGGCCTAGCCCTGACCCACAATGGACAGCTAGCATTCCTGGGAGTCACTGTCACTTCCCCCCTACAAAAAGCACACAGCACCCTTCTCCCTTGGTGCACTGAAGAACAAACTGGCTGGCTGGCAGTCCTAAATTTTGCTATGTGGCTCAGAGGGCCAGAAATATTGCTCATGCCACATCTGCAATATTTAAGATTCTTGGTTATGTGAACCACAAGGTCACCTGTAGAACCTTCACAGGGAAAGGGCCACCTGCACAAACCAGGAGGGAACATATGCTGGAGCCATGCCCAGGTCCGCAGACATGAGGGAACGGACAAGTGGCACAAAGGCTTCTCCTGGCAAACTGTTCCTGTAACTTCCTGATACAAAAGAACATCAGGGAGAAAACACCAAACAAAACAAAACAATCATCATCAACAAGATTTTCCAACTGTAACTTTCAGACACTGGCAAGACTTCTTCACAGCCCTGCTTTGAGAAACAACCAGTCTGGCATATTCTGACACCGACATCACTTCTAGGCCAGAGCCCAAGTCAGACAGGAACACAAAGGAACAAATACACAGCTGTATCATCATCATGTCCCTAATATTGAAATATGACCATGTGAGGACATGATTTTTCCAGGCCTCACATACATATGACTTAAGAAAGATCCTCAAGGGGAATAGTCCTCTGTATTACAAATTCCTCATAGATGACACATAATTACCTCTGTTTTGGAAAGGATTAGAAGAAACACTGGGGGGAAGTCCAACCAGTGGTATTCCCTGAACATCATACTAACAATTTAATTTCAATTGCTTGGGTGCAAAGATATTGTGTAAAGAAATCGCAAATTATTCCAATACTGAGTCAACAAGAAGCTACACGTCCACAATCCTATAATGTCAGTATTCTTCAACTCAAACTTATGGTATAAAACAACAATAGCAAAAAAATCCCAAGCATTTTCCCTAAAAAAATATTTGTATGATTTCTTCTAAGAGAAACAAATACAAATCTGCATCTGTTATTATTCATTTGTAGATCCTCAGAAAGCTAGCAGAACATTCCCTGCACAAGGAGAYAAATATTACTACTGCAAGAATGTTGTCTAAGTGGGGCTTGTATGATCCAGTCAAAAGGAAATCATGTCCAACTCAGCACCCCAACAGTGAGGCCTCTCTACGCTACAGACTGGATCCTTAATTTATGGCATTTCTCCCTCAAGCCAGTGGACCTTTGAGAATTTACACTAGCTGAGGATCTGACTCATAGCATTTTATCAAAGGTCTAATGATCAGTGGCACGATCTGCTTTAACCAGGAGTTATGACCACCACCAACATGCCACAGACTGCTGACCATTTCTTATCTCTGCTGAACACAACCCAAAATGAGGGCTTACCAACTTGAGGCACTCTGCTTGAAATTTCTGTCTCTTTAGACCTGTCCTGTGTGCTCTCCCTTTTGTTGCTGTCCTCCTTCCCTCTTTCAGTTCCTTTGGAGAGTCTCCTCAGGTAAACCGAAAGCAAGCAGACGTGGGTGGGGCAGTATAATTTGGGAGCTCCTCCCAACTACTGGAAATGCAACTTCAGTTCTAGGAAGGAACATTTCCAAATCAATTTTCATCCTAGYGGAAAAACAAACGAGGATACCCATTCTTTTTTTTTTCCCCCTTCAGGTGATCATCTGAAGAAGAGTGTAACTTTGGTATAGGAGTTTCAAATTATTGCAAACAGTGTCACAATGGGATGAAAAGTCCACATTGCAAAGCTGTGCAATGTTCACTCTCTCCTGTTTCTTGAAAACTTTAAGGCACAGAGGTCTGACAGACAATAGAGACCTACCATGTATATAATGTACACATTTCATACCTTATGCTCACTCTTAGCTTTGGATTTTTGTGAAGTTGCCAAACACACAGGTGCCAATTAGGAAACTAGAATCCAGTCCTTACACAGAGATTTAGTAATTAAGCACAGTGTCTCTGCAAGCTGTAATTAAAAGCCTCAATAGAGGGAGAGCAAAAGTAAAGAGGCAGAGACCTATTTTTGGTATTGTTTTCCTATAAAAGATACTGTTCACCACTCTCCAGCTGTATTTGGTTAAAATTAACCAGAACAGACCAAATCTAGGTATTCAGAGCAGCAAAGCAGAGAAAACACAGAGTTAAGGAAATCTTAGAACCTGAAGTATTACCTTCTACAATATTACCTGAGCGTCTAATTAGCCAATTCATTTCAAATTATTGCCGCCAAATTCCAAACTACTGTCAACAATGCTAACAAGGCTGACTGTGCTGACACTATTTATGGCCAAACAAAGAGAGACCTTAATTTCTCAGGTTCATCACATATATCTGAGCAGAGCAGTGCATGTTCCTCCCCTRAAAGAACTCACAGGTTACATATCCCTGCATAGGATGGAGACAAAGGTATTAAGCGCAACAAAGGGACCAATACGAGGGTAAAATCAGGTTTAGACTTATTTTGAAATCTTGATTATCTCTAAGTATCTGCACTAGTGAAAACTCTGGGTTCTAAGAATAATAAAATACAGCCACTCACCACAGACTTGTTAGATTGATATCTAGGCATTCCCTGTGAGACAATAAGTATATTTAACAGTAGCCACTGCATTAATACAGGGGTAGTATAAGCAACATTTGTATTTCTCCCCGACCTGCTCCCAGCCCAGTATCAGGTATCTCAACACCCTGTCTCTACCCATTGTGCTGATGACACAGAAACTGAAGCAGATGACTATTGACATTTGGCAGGAAACTGCACTTGCAAATATCAACTTAGATTCATTACAGTTAATCACATTTTTGTCAAAAAATATGATGTCATAGTGTCTGAAGTAAAAAATGTTCCCTCATGTCATACGGTCTTAGATATTGTCCTAAGAAAACACACACACACACACACAGAGGTTTCTTTTCATCCTGTCCTGATCCTCCATGTAAAAATAATATGAAAACAGGTAACACATTTAAGTCTTGGAAATACATTATCTGGAATGTACTCTTCGGGATACTATTAAAATGGAAAAGAAAATATATCCAGATAAGCCAGTTCCATATATATATATATGATAGTCCATGACTGACTGCCTAGCAGACAAAAACACCAGTCTTAAAGGACATGTTTTCATTTTGGAAGTGACCTCAGTGGACAAAATTCACCTTTATTAATATTTCTGCACACTTAGAATCTTCTAAAAGGAACCTACACATCTCTTTCATACTTTTAGTAAAGCCTTTCATCCTTTCCCTTGCCTATGTCTAGGAGCATTTTTAGAAGCGAGAAACACTGAATTCTTATCAGAGCAACTTATGACCCATCCTTTGCTAATCTGGGCACCTCATGAACAACTGATTTTGCATTCTTCACTCCCACAGGCATCTTTCAGGTGCAGATTAGTAGTCAAGGGCCAGGAGTACCTTACTCTTTCCTTATTACAGTCTTGCATAATGTGATCCTGGTCTTGACAGACCATTAAAAACCACTGTAAAGCACTGATACTGCAATTAACATGGAATATACTGGAGAAAACAATAAGGGTGAAAGAAAGAACAAACGAATGAATGAATAGCACTCTTATGACAGTTACACATCTGATGGTTCCAGATAGAGAGACTGAAAAAACGGTGTTCCATGTTAAATCAAGTCATAGATTTTAAGCAGATCATAGCCTGGTCTCCCACACTGCATCCTGCAGGCCACAGACCCCACCCAGTATCTCAGGCATCACACACATGGATATCAGGAGGAAATACAAAAAGGATGGGTGGTCTCATGTCTTAAATTATGTCAAGATAACAGGAAGTTTTAAATTCTAGTTTTGATTCTTTGACTGACTTGAGAAGGTAGTATAACCAGTTTGCCTGAGTGTCACCATTTAAACAGTCAGAGTACTTACTTATCCCACAAGGATACTGTCAAGTTTAATTAATTATGTCTGTGAAATCCTTTCTAAATGAAAAGTGGCAAGCATGATTTATTAACTAAGTCTAAAGCACCACTGCCAAATCAGAGAGTGTTCATTGTTTTATCAAGAGAATAACATTTCTCATAAAATACATTTCAAATGGGAAATTATAATAACAGCCCTTTTGACTTATTTAGACTTTTCTGTGAGGAGCAAGGCAATAGACTTTTGATGAGTTCTAGGAATAGAAGTGTAATCAGGAACAGGAGACACAGGAACATTCGCCCACTGACATTAACGAGGCACCAGCTAAACGGCGTCGCATAAATCATCAGAGTGGGGTCTCTGCATCCAGCGCTGCAGCAGGGCTGAGCTGAAAGAAAACTGCTCCTCTGCCTCCTAAATCTTGCTTGCTTGTAGTTTGACTAAGTGCAAGGACCTGTGCAAGCCTCTTACATGTAACCAGCCAAACACAGACCCCAGCACCGGAGAGAGCAGAGCATTAGCAGCCCCAAACTACCTGTAAGGTGGTGATGTGTGAGTTACAAAGGGCCTGATCTATGTCAGTATGACACCACCGCTGTCAGTTCTCCTGCTCACAGGTTACCACAGCTCTAATCCGCAGGCAGAATCCAGGTGTCAGAGTTCGGAGTGACACGTAGCCGATATGGATGGACATTCCTCAGGATGCAGTGGGCCCTCTTTTCACTATGATGATGTAAAAACCTCAAAGATAAAAGAGTAGACTGAAACATTCAGAAAAGACACGGATCAAACAACCTGTGAATGACACTGATTCAGCACATCCACTGGACAGTTCTGTGTCCCAACTGTGTCCTGGACAACACCTATTTGGCCCGTACTGGCAAGCTCCACACCCTCCCTCCGTGCCAAGTGCAGGAGTTTCAGAGGAGGAAATGAATCATGCCCTTAGAATGCAAGCGAAATCCCACAGATCTAAGAAAATACTTATTCATCTGCATACGTATACATGCATACCTCACGTTCGCCAATTACATCTCAATCAGGTACTGCAAATGAATAAAAATACCCCAAATCCAGTGGAATTTAACATCAGGTGGCATGCCACAGATATGGCATGTGATTATAAGTGAAACAAGCAGTACCATGTGACTTAAAACACAATGGCAACTGAATTTGGGCCTCATCCAGCAAAAAATAATCACAGCTTTTCCAGGCTACAGACACATCAGGTTTGAATGGCTCCACTGTGTCAACATGACACATAATTCAGAAATATTAACTTGTTATAGAAAATAAAGACAGTAAGGGATTGTCTGGACTGTGTCAGAATCCTTTAAAATAATATTTTAGCTAAAATTATAGCGTAAGAAATGGTGGGTGATGTTTGATTTGTGAGTTGGCCAAGACAAACCCATGTGGAGATCCCCTTAATTAAGTTATTACTCATTTGTTTACATTTGGAAGTGAAGTCTCCAAGTCACCTCTCTGCCTCTTTGTTTCCCAGCTTCCTCCTTTTTATCCCATCAGCTTAAGACAGCCAGGCATGAGAGCCACTTATCCATGCTGTCACAGGCCTGGCCAGGCAGCACAGCTCTTCAGCAAGCTGAAAGGGTGGGACAGCCACCTCAACAAACCTTCTGGAACAGTCCAGACACATCTTTCCAAAACAGTGCCATGCCTAAGAACTGAATTTAGCTGCAGGCTCCAACACAGGAGCCTGTCTCACTTGCTAACAAGGATTTTCAGGGTGCCAGGTGCCATCTTGGCAGGGAAGCCCCCACCTCAGGTGGGGACAGACCTGAAGTGGGCAGATGACACCATGAACACCAGCCCTTGGCCATGCTGCTATTAAACAAAAAGGCACTGCAGGTAACATTGTTAGTTGGAAATAAAGTGACAGGTGTGTCACACTGCAGATTTCAGGGCAGTCCAGCCATGTCTTTGCTAGTGTTTGAAACAACTCCCACCAGATGGTAGCAACATGCCTTCAAATATCCTCTACCTAGATGGTTATGTTGAAGACACGGAGGAGACTTGAAGCCACCAAAGAATGCAATGGTTACACTGCCTGGATCACCATCATGCCTCTGTAAACATTCTTTCCTGAAGAGGTAGAGATGTGAACTTCTTTCCTAACCAATTGTTCAGTCTCCTGCTTACAGGTGGTTATCCCATGTCATGAAGAGCTGATTGTGGACTCTTGCTCCAGATCAACTTTCATCCTGTTTAAACACATTTTACGTGACTATGTAATTGAATCATAGAAAAGCTTGAGTTGGAAGGCCCTTAAAAATCATGTAGTTCCAACACCCAGCCATTGGCAGGGATGCCGTCCACGAAACCAGGTTGCTCAAAGCCCTATCCAATCTGGCCTTGGGATGGGGCATCCTCAGTTTCTCTGGGCAACGTGTTCCAGTGCCTCACCACACTTTTGTGTAAGGAACTCCTTCCTAACATCTAATCTAAATCTCTGCTCTGTTACTTTAAAACCATTCCCCCTTGTCCTATCACTATCTGCCTGTGTACAAAGTCTCTCTGCCTCTTTTTTATAAGCCTCCTTTAAGTACTGGAAGGCTGCAATGAGGTCCCCCCAGAGCCTGCTCTTCTCCAGGCTGAACAACCCCAGCTCTCAGCCCGTGCTCCCTTGAGCATCTTCCTGTCCCTCCTCTGGACCCGCTCCAACAGGCTGCCTTTCTTGTGCTGAGGATGAGCTGGACACAGACTCCAGGGGGGGTGTCACAAGGGTGAAGGGGGGAATCACCTCCCTTGACCTGCCAGCTGTCCTCCTTCTGACGCAGCCCGGGATGTGCTTGGCTTTCTGCACTGGGAGGACGCACTGCTGGCTCATGTCCAGCTTGTCATCCACAGGAACCCCCCAGTCCTTCTCCGCAGGGCTGCTCCCAATRAATTCATCTCCCAGTCTGTCCTCACGCCTGGGATTGTCCCGAGCAAGGCACATCTCCCCCGGATACCAGACTCGTGGGCCTGTTCCCATCCCTAGGCACAACCGCATGTGGGAGTAAACAGGGCGAAGAAGCCACAGACGCGGAGTTCATCATCCTGCAAGTCCTTGCGTGGAATTTGTTTGACCGGACACTCCAGGGCTGCCCATTTCCGCTGCATTTCCCACACTTGCGGTGGTCCGCGGCGGCACCACGGCTGCTTCCCTGAGGCGGCGCGAGCGCCCACTCCCGCTCTCCCTCTGCCGCTCCCGCCGCCGCCGCCAGCGGGAGCCACGGCGCGCGTTTCCCGCCGCTCCCTCCGTGGCGGGCTGTGGAAAGGCGTCACAAGCCGGCGGGCTGCACGAGTTCCGTGAATTGGAAAGGCGGGACTCCCCGGATCCTCCTTTAAGCGTGCGTATATTTAAAAAAAAAAAAAAACCAAACAAAAAAAAAAACACCAAAAAAAAAACCGACGGATAAATCGAGATAAGAAAGGGCCGAGAGGCACCGGGCGGGGCTGAGGGGCGTGGCCTGTACGCCCCGCCCGTTCCGCGTCACGTGAGCGCGCGCCGCCGGGAGCGATGGCGACGCTGGGGCCGGACGCGCTGTGGGTGCGGGACCCGCTGTGGCCGCGGGCGCGGCCGCTGCCGCTGCCCCCCGGGGGCGGCTCCGTGCGCTGCCTCCGCCGCGACCGTGCCCGGGAGCTGGTGAGTGCCAGGGTGGGGCACTGGAGGCGGGTGCGGGGCCCTCCGGCCTCGGGAGGCGCTGGGCTTCCGCTGTCGGCGGCTCTGCGCAGGCCGCCCGCGGCCCGTGCCCGCCGGCCGTGAGACCGCTCCGGCAGCCGGCCGACAGGCGGTCGCGATTCCCAGCTGGGCGCACCTGGCTCTTCGTTGCTGTGGCTTAGCCGAGCAGGAGGGTTTGCTATAAGAGAGCTGTAGTATCTTACCTATATTATCTCTCTTTCTCCCTCTCTCTCTCTCTATATATATATATACACACACACTTTGTGATGGGTTGACCCTGGCTGGACGCCAGGCGCCCGCCAAAGCCGCTCTATCACTCCCCTCCTCAGCTGGACAGGGAAGAGAAAATGTAACAAAAGGGGTCATAGGTCGAAGTAAGGGCAGGGAGATCGCTCATGAATCACCCTCACGGGCCAAACAGACTCGACTTGGGGAAATGAGCTTAATTTATTACCAGTCAAAATCAGAGTAGGATTATGAGAGGTAAAACAAATCCTACAAAACACCTTCTCCCCTCCCTCCTTCCCGGGCTCTATCTCCTTCCCCCCAACAGCACAGGAAGACAGGGAAGGGGGTTTGTGGTCAGTCCATCACTGGTTGTTTCTGTCTTTTTCCCGTAGTACAGCTTTTCCCCATTCATGTTTACGAGCTGATTTAGTTTGTGTTCGATACTTTAGCAACCAGGAATTAAAACAAGCACCATAGAAAGTATTCRTGTCTTTCAGATTGTCTGATTTCTTTGCTTCTCCTCTGGAAGAAAGGAAACGTGGCTGCTTAATGATTTTCTTTGYCAGAATGTTTAATTTTCAGCCAATAATCTGACTGACTTTTGTTGCTTTTTCAGAATATCCCAGAAGAAAGCTTGTATGTGAAGTGTAACGGGCACCTGGCCAGCGATGAAGATGAGTTGCAGAGTGGAGTCGTTTATACCCTGGAGCCAAGGCTTTATGGTGGAAAAGGAGGTTTGTTGTTTAACTGCTTGTTACTGATCAGACTCTTAGGTTAAAAAACTTCTGCTATGCCATAGCATATGGTGTACTGATAGCAGGAGTCCTCATATATGAGCAGGTCTTTTGTCCTGTGTGTGACTGATACAAAGTCTCTGAGCTGAAACCAAAGCATATATGCAAAGCGGAGAATTGACCAGGGCAGCTGTAGTTCAGCTCTTCCTTACATCCCTTTTCAGTAGAAATCTGTGACATGCACCAAAGTGACTTCAGAGTTGAAATTGTGTTGAAAAGGACCTGTCATCTTAGGCTTCTAAGTGTCACTTGTGGTCACTTAGGACAGGTATTTCAGGTACAAATAATCTGTGATTTGAGTGTTGTGTGACCTAATTGACTTTGTCTTCTCTTATTTTAAAAAAACACATAAATGCCAAGATCTCATTAGCCTAAAAACTGTAGAATTTGACCTAAGCTGGACTCCTTATATTGATAAAGTATTTTAACTGTGTTGCTGAAGGTGTTTATTAACTGARCACAGTACTTTTTTTTGCCTCGTGGTACTGCAGGCTGCCTGGCCTGGTTACTCCTTAAAGGTCCTTTTAGGGAACTGAAAAGTATAGATTTGTTCAGCTTCCAGTTAAAAAACAGTGCTTGGCACTTTGCAGTTTCGTTAAGGATCCTTTTGCTCTTAATCCACACTGTTTCTTTGAGCTTGTTAAACACGGGTCTTTCTTCAGCTGGAGACAGCCTAGGGTGGGACTGAGTGAGAGAAATTTGCAGTCTTGCCTGTGAGTAATGAGCGGCTGAGGAATGTATAGAAATCTGTTTTGGGGGGCTCTCTAGCATAACATTGTGCAACTTTTATCTTCCCCTTTACTTCAGTTACATTGGGGGAAAGTGTTGAATTCACTGTATTCTTTTTCCATAGTTAATTCTTCTGTTGTGTGCCAACTCATCTCTGTTTCTTTTTAGCTAATTCTTGATTGCTTTTTTTCTCTGAAAGGGTTTGGGTCGATGCTGCGAGCCCTTGGTGCTCAGATTGAGAAGACAACAAACAGGGAGGCTTGTCGAGATCTCAGCGGCAGGAGACTGCGGGATGTCAACCATGAAAAAGCGTAAGGCRTTTTCTCAGAAGCTGGAGTTATAAAATAACCTGATCCTGTAGTTCACTGCTAACAAAAGAGGCCAGATGACAGCCTGTTGTAGCAATGAAGTGGTATTTTGAATACTCAAAAGAGAAAAAGTGAAATCTGAAGTACAGATGGACTGGAAGCCAACAGGACTCCCCTGACTGTAAATGTGTTATTGCAAAATAGATGTGATTTTACTGCAGCCTACTCCTGAGAGACTGTTCTGCACCTCTTGCATTCCTCATCTGGAATTCTCACAGTTCTCTCTGAAGCTGCAAGACCACAATATCGGGGATGTGTGAACTTAACTGCTGTTTCTGGCTTTCAAAAGAAACTCTACTCTCTCCTCTGTAGCAGAATCTCTGTCTGTTCCTTYGGTAATTCCCCTGGGTGTTGTTGTCTTTTCCCATTGTCTTCCATCCTAGCAGGTGGTGGAAGCATTCTGTAATTGCAAAGCAACAAGCTGCTATTACAGCAAGTGCTGGGAACATTGATGGCCGTGGTTGTGTCGTTCCAGGATGGCGGAGTGGGTGAAGAAGCAGGCGGAGCGGGAGGCCGAGAAGGAGCAGCGGCGGCTGGAGAGGCTGCAGCGGAAGCTGGCGGAGCCGCGGCACACGTTCACCGACCCCGAGTACGAGCGGCAGTACCGCGAGATGGCCGAGCGCCAGGAGGAGTCCCTGCGCATAGGTACTGCGGCTGACCCCCTCTCTGGCCTCAGAACATGCGGCAAATTACAGGTGTCTCTAGCATCGCTCCAGCATGAAAACTTAAAAAAAAGAGCTGCTGATGGTGACTTTCAATTGAATGAAATTCTAAGTTTCGGTGAAATTCGTTTTATTTTCCTTCTTTTTCTGCGGTGTCTGTTAAATTGCATTGAACAGTGATTCAGGTGATGCTTCACCTTGCTTTGCTGGGTCACCTCATAATAAGAGCCCAATTGTGTGAAGGTGGTGCTGCTAGTTGAGCTGTAAAATTACATAATAAAACTATAAAGGGGTTGTACATAAAAACTAGATATTGGATCCAACTACAGAATACCTAGTTTCACTTCTTGGTTTTTATGGTTACTTTATTTATCCCCGTATTGTTCCCTTGCTGTCAGCTGGGTAGTGAAACTTGAGGCCGAATAGGATGAAGAACCTGAAAGTTCAGTTCAGGAATCCAGTTTTAATTGACTCTCTGCCTTAGTAAATCCACGTAGGAAAGCTTTTCCTGCTCCTGAGTTTATGTTGAAGCTTTGAGCCCACATTAGTGTGCACCAATAGTGATTCTTTCCATTAGTATTTTAAATTGCATCTGAAGTGGAAAGATAAATAGAATTTACAACATATGTAAATTGTGTACTGATGAAGTAGACTTTCAAATTTGTTTTGAAGGCTTGCAGGTTATTGCCAGCAAAGCAGTGGCATCAGAAAGTGGCAAGAGTCGGAAGCGTCATGGTGAACCTGGAAAGAATGAAACAAAATCGGAAAAAAGAAAACGTCCTTGGTAAGAGTTATATCTTGTGTTTGTACCCAAGCCTTGAACAGGATGAAAGGTTAGATGCATACAAGCAAGCAGAGTCTCATCTGAGATATAGCCTGAAATAGAAATAAGAAAATTGAACTGATAAAATCAAAGAACTGAAAGTAAACGTTTCTGCATTCCTATAATTCTGTCGCAGATGGACTTTATTTGCAAAAATAGGCRCTTTTTTACCCCCACCCCTTTAAATGATTATATTCTGCTACTTCGCATTGTCCTTTTCATCATTAATGAATCATATTTACAATGAGCTTAAAAAGACCTTTTCCCCTCACCCCCGGCATCTTTCACCCAATGTAACATGAAAGAGAAGTCAAAGATTCCAGTCATTTCTGTATTGGGAATGCTGTAATACCCGTTTTAGGGGTTTGTAGGTCCTGTTCAATATCGGCAGCTCTTCCATTAACTAAACTAACCTAAGTAGCTGTTAGAGTAGTTCATTATGTTTCTCTGAAGTGGGTTTTGGAAAGAGAAATGTGGCAATTAAAAAAATTATTTAAAAAACCAAGTTAAAATAGATGCATGTTAATTGGTAACATACTCCCTGTGCCAGGCCGGGATTGGATGAGGCCACAGGCTCAGGCTGTGAGGATGACAATAAAGATGAATCCCCTGGTACATCTGACAGAAGTTGTCCATCAGGCAGCAGATACAGTGAAAGTGTTGGAAATTCAGATGAGTGTTCAAGCAGCTCGGTGGCTTCAGCAGAGGATAGTYCACCTGCCAGTGCAACTGAGAAACCACTGGGGCAGCCAGAAGGTCCTGGAAGAGATCTGCAAGAAGAGAGATGCACAGGGCAGGCTGAAATTCCTGCTGAAGAAAACAGTAAAATGACAAAACCCCCGAAGGAAGAAGACCAAGAAAAGAATGAAGTGACTCAAGCTCGGAAAGAAGGGCAAGAAAATGCTCCTGCTAAGGCCCAGGAAACAAACCAGTTACAGAGCACAGTAAGTATGAAGCAGTACAAAATGTGGTGTGTCTTCAGCTGCTTTTACAGCTGAAGAAGCAAGCAAGCTCCACCTCCAGCAACATAGCATTTCCCACTGGATTGATGAAAGCCCAACTGATACTTGGCAGCAAAGGGTGCCAATATTTGTGCTTTACTGGTCCTTGCATAATAGTAATATTAAAGATTTGTAGGGATAATGAATCTGGACTTATTCTTGCAGTAAAACAAAGTGTGGCTTTTTTTTTTCAGGTTAGGGAGTTMCTTGGATTTTCTGCCTTTTTTCAGCTTGGGTGGAAAGTCTGCCATCAGCTGCCACTGGCAATGACTGAACTCTGATGTGCGAAAGTTTATTACAGTTCAATGGAAAAAAGACCAAGGAAGTAATCTGATCAATTAGAACCTTGTAATCTACTGTACTGTTAAGAGCTGGCAAATTTTAAACAGGATGTTTACCATTTTGCCCTGTTTACCTTTTGCTCAGTATTAGCAAGACTTTCTATTCCTAGAACAGGAAACTCCACCAATGCTGTGGCAGATTGTTATTGCAGGTGGAAATATTTTTAAAGTAGTCCTTGATGAATATTTTTTTAGCAGTAGGGTGAGAATAATGAGGCAACCAGTTGGGTTTTTGTCTGCTTTTAGCAGGACAAAGGTTCTAACTCTACTGGCAAGAATTGTTTTTGCTGAGTGCATAATGGAGTGCTCTCATTGCCACTGCTGCTATTACTTGCTCTGAAGTCTCTTTGGTACAGACTATAAGACCAATATGTGCATTTAAGTATTGATCAAAATGAGCTTAGATTTTGGTGTCCTTTTTAGTGTGTTAATGTTTAGTGTTTTAGTAAATTCCARCATTTGAATTATCCCGTCTTGGTCCGTGTTCTTTTGTGGACGAGGCCTGGGCTAGGACTCAACAATCTGTAGAGGTCCCTTTTATCCTCAATTAATTTGCAAACATACCAATTTCCTTTTAAGATGAAATTTTATTTCTGTTTTTTGTGGCAGGATAAGATGTGAACTTCAGAACTTGGTTTTTTGGGGGTTAATCTTACTAAAAAGAGGTGCTTTTGGATCTATTTCTTTAATTACAGTGTAACTGCATTAGAAATAACTTTTCCTCCTCCTTCCTGCTCCTCCTGGAGGTATATTGATTATGTTCTGCATCAGGCTAAAAAGGGATTTTTAGCTGTGCCTCTAGAAGCCAAAGTCAAGCTACTGAACTGCTGGGCGAGATGGTGAACTGTTGTTTTTAATTCAGTTTTCTTGTGAGTACTGAACTTCCYTGGGGATAATCATAGAATCTCCTGAGGTGTAAGGGACCCACAGGGATCAAAGTCCAACTCCTGGCCCTGCATGGGACAGCTCCAAGAAAATACACCATGTGCCTAAGAGCATTGTCCAGAAGCTTTTTGAACTCTTGTTTTTCTTGAATATTTTTCTCTTTGCAGGAGGTAGAACCAATAGACCTGCTGGCGTTCAACTCTGCTGCTGAACTGGAAGCCCTGGGTTTAGAGAAGCTGAAGATGGGATTGATGTCTTTGGGACTGAAATGTGGAGGCACTTTGAAGGAAAGAGCAGCAAGGCTCTTTTCAGTGAGAGGTCTGTCTAGAGACCAGATCAAGCCATCCTTATTTGCAAAGCCCCCTAAAGGGAAAACTGCTGGTTAGATTTGGGAATATTTACCCTTTTTTGCATGTGTATTTGATGTCATTAAATAAAAGCTCTTGGTATCCTTTCAACTGAGTATCCTCAGCTTCTAAACTCACAACCACAAGCTTCCTTAGCATCCCAAGGAGTTATGAAAAGGATGGGCAGGTGGTAAGGATATCATCATAGACACAGTGCTTGGGGATCTGTTTGACGGTGTTCTGGAGGGAGGAGAGAAGCATTGAGGCKCTGCAAATCACGTCTCACAGGGATTGTGACAGGACAAGTGGACTCTGTGTAGAAAGGAAATGAGTTTACTGAATGTTTCATTAGGAAACTGGGATGGAGGGTGCTTGGAAGGTCACCTTAGCATGATGAAGTTTTGCTGGTGTAAATCCGTAGGCTGGGAATGTTAGATGCCAGCAGCAGTCCCTGCTTGGGTGGCAAACCTTTGGTGTGTTTACAGCCAGCTCTCTTAAAGGCAGGTGCTGTGTGTGGGTCAGGTGAGCCTTCAGATCTATGAGCACACTTGAGCTCCTCTCTAGTATGGGAAGGGTAGTGTGGGGCCAAAGCAAAAGGGCCATGTTAAGGATGTGTTTTGGCAACAACTCTACCCAAGTTATTTTCCCTTGCAGCAATTTCTCTCTTGTTTCAGTTGCACTGATGCAGCCACTTGCAAGGCTACCCTATGTGTCGCCTACTTGCCCTTTTTTTTGTGGGTTCCTTGTTAAAGCAGATCAGTTCCCTAATGTGGCTCTAACAAATTTGTGCCAGCACAACTGAAGCAGCAGTACATAAAGTAGGGAATAAACACTGGTTGGTGAACGGGAACTGGAATATTTTAAACCACCAGTAGCACCAAACACTYTATTGACCAACTGCATCTTCAGTAGTGCCAGGATTAAAAGAAATGCCCTACATCTGTCTTGGAGGACAACAGCTGTACCTTGAACCAGCTCCACACTTTGGCACATTTATTTGGGAATTGTTTAGCTCCTGCTGAGCTAAAGAGGAAGCACTTGCTCTGGGATGTGCCCACATCAAGGGTTAGCGTAGAGCAGTACCGTGCCTGKAGAGCCATAGGGGTGCTCACTGGCAATTCAGGACTTTCACATGCTCATAGGGTGTCCTTTTGAAGACAGCTGGATAACAAACAGGACTTGGACATATCCTTCAGTAGAAGAGAAACAAGTAGGGGGAGTGCTTGAAGCTTTCTTAAGAATTGGGACRAGAACAGAAAAGCCAACAGTTCAAAAAAAGTATATATATAAACTGAAACAGTTCCAATGTCATATAGGCTATTTCCATAGGACAGAATGGCCTCAGAATAGAGGTGATCTTTTCTAGCCCAGGGACGGAGGATAATGCAGTTTGCAGCGCCCTGCCTGTGTCTGTCTTTTCCTAAGGATTTATGTAGTGTTGGATTTCAAAGATATTTCTGGTTGTAAATGCACCAAAACTGTGAACATCTTCCAAAAAAAAGATCATGCTCCCACAGAATCACTTCCCCAACAAGCAAATGCTGTGATTTAGAGAAGTCACACTTCTGAAGTGTCATTTTAAATGCATTTATTTCAAACACCTAGGAGATCTAGAGCTCCGTGTTGTGTTCCACTGGCATTTCAGAGTTACTGACTGAAAGAAAGTAATTAGTGAAAACACTGGCACAAACCCGAGGTAGGGCTTTTCCTTGCTTCGTACAGATCCATCTCTTCCCCGGAAGGAAAGATAAGTACATCTAATMCACGAACCAGCAGGGAACAGGGCAGGTCATAGAGGGAAATAACTTGTGGAGGTATAGAAACACCACCACCAGCAGACACAACAGCAGCTGCTGGCCTTCAACCAAAAGGCTCCTTTCCATTGTCCTCACCTACACAGTCCTAATAAATGAGTTACTAAAAAAACATTTCAGTGGCTTTTGCTGGAGCCACTTTTGCTGGAGTGTGCAGGAATTGCTTCCATCGGTTTGCCGAGTGCGGCAGCTTCTGCGCTTGCTGCTGTAGGTGGCACTGGACTAACGCGGAGGATGTGTCYGGTTCCAGCAGCGCTGACAATCCCTCATCCGAGGGATCCCAGCACCGAGCACCTGACCAAGTCCCATGGGCTGCAGGCACACGGTGCTGCTGCGGGGCAGGGACATGGGGTCACTTTCTACATCATTCTCCTGTTCCTGAAACAGTCACAATTAATTCAATTAATCCTTCCGATCCCCCTGCAACTCATTCTTATCCAAGATTCTGCTTTCTGGAGAATGTTGGCATTTGAAAGGTTTGTTTGTAGTGATGCCTATTCTCAGGAAGGTGCTATTTTTAAATCTCAAAGTTTCCTCCAAGACRTTTAACTGGAAATGGTAATGACTGCACCCCTGTTAGTTAACACAGTCACCTCAGCTTTGGCTGTAGCTGAGCAATTAGGGTGGCTTTGCAGATTAACACGCCTAATGACACCTGAAGGTAGGGAGGTGACAACTCTGACCTCTTCCAGCTGTAGAGGAGGGGCTGAGCAGGCACCACTGCTTTCCAGCACTGCCAGAGGGTGAGCTAATCCAGGATAGTCAGTCTGGGTTTAGAGCCAGCACTGTGCCTCCTTGGAAAATGTCCTGGTGGCCTGAATGCGTGAGCTGCCTGTCCTGCTTCTCCCTGCTGCCTTTGCTGGGTGACTCTAACCAGGCACAAGGAATCAGGAATTTGCACAAAACTTGCAGGGCAAAAAAGAGCAAGGAGTTCTTTAAAGACCTGGCTGGGCTATATGGAAAAAAGAAGAKTATTTGTAAGGAGCCAGGCAGCTTGTGAAACATCTGCTGGAAATACTACACATCTCAATGAAAACACGAACAGGCTGCCCAGGGAGGTGGTTGAATCTTCATCCTTGGAGGTATTTAAAAGCTGGGTAGATGTGGCACTTGGGGACGTGGTTTAGTGGTGGGCTTGGCAGTGCTGGGTTAACGGTTGGACTTGATGRTCCTGGAGGTTTTTTCCAACCTAAACAATTYTATGATGTCTGGAGGTCATGGATGGCACCTTATGGCCAGTGTGATGCTCTACCCAGCACACAGTAACCAGCTGAGACCTCTTAAGGATGACAGAGCTATTGGTCACTGGGCTGGAAGTTGGCAGTCACCTGGGAAGTAAGGGTTATGAACTGATTGCATTCATCTTCAGCAAACAGAAAACAGACTTTCAAAGGGAATACAGGCACCCCAGACTTTCAAAGAGGCAGATTTGTCATAACTAAGAAAATTAGAAGGAAAAATGTAAACAGAAACATATCCCACAAATAAACATTAGGAGGATCTTTAAAACAAAATTAAGAAAYAGCTTTGAAGAAAAAAAAAACCCAAACAAAAATACCCCCAAAAAAGTCCATACTGCTTGAATTATCAAAAAAGGATACTCAAAGCTGTGGACTGTTGACCTGACTTTCCAGTGCCAGTATCTCCAGATAACTTATTATCTCCTGCCATGGTTAAAAACTGTTTCTTGGCCATCCTGCACCTGCTGGTTTAACCATAGGAAACCCAGGCACCCCAGCATCTCTGGAGTGCCCGGGAACCCCCAGAGCACAGGCCAGTGGCAGCAGCCATGATTAGCTTTTTATTCTGTTTTATTCTGAAATGCACTGACATTGTTCACACTGTTCTCCTGCACCTGTTCCAGGAATGGACAGAGGAGCTCAAGTACTCTGAGATTATCAAAGTTCTGCAGGATCTCTGCTGTACGCCCTCCCACTTTCCCCGCCTCCACCCCGCCCTCTGTTTGCCCCGGGTTCCCCTTTCCCAGACTCCAGCTGTTGCCCGCCAAAGCCAGAGGAGCTCCCTGATTATCACCTTTGCTGGGATGTGGATTGGGCATCTGACTTTCCACTTACACAGGCAATTAGAAGGCTGCCCTGAAAGGCAAAGTGTCAGACACTCTTGGTAGGAGTCTGTGAAATGCAAAGGGGAAAAAACAAGAGAGGGAAAGGAAATAAGCTCTCACTAGCCAGGAAAAGCTGCAACTTCTCACAGATTTTGAAAGAAAATGGGAAAGCARCCTTGGTTCAAATGAAACTGTGGAAACATCAGACAGGGCAATGTGGCCCAGCTAGCAGTTGCATTTAATGTGGCTCGAAACTTTTGTTCTCTCCCTAAAATGTAGATAACGGATAGAGATATAAGATAACGGAGAGAGAAAGTGCTGCTGGTATGCCCAAGCCTCTCTCTTAAGTAAAGCTTTCCTGAGACCAACCGGACCAGCTCCAGACCTCATGTCCAGCCCCATTAACTACTGCAAGCCCTTAGAGGTCACCCTGTGAGCAGTGCCGTGAAGGCTGCCCAGAGCTCACACTTGTGATAAGCTCATGCTCGTGATAAGCTTTAGCTCAGTTGCTGCCACGCGAACGCACGCACAAGAACCCAACCTGAAGTGCAAGACTAACAAGGCTGTTGAAGTCCTCCATGTGAAGGGCACACACCCCCTTCTCCTTGAGCAGCACCTGTGTGCTCTGTGCTTTCAGTAGTGCAGGAGGATTCCCGATGTTTTAACGCTGGTTTTGCCTTAAAACACCTTTCCACTTTTTAAAATTGTTTCTGGTTATATGTGGTTCACTATGCCCCTGCACCACTCTTCCCTTTTATTTCATTACAGCACAGCATCTGTGACAATGCCGAACCACGCTGCTGCCGGGTATGGGAGATGTTCTGCCTTTCCTCGGAGACTGTGGTGCTGCTCAGACGGAAAGGAGAACATGACAGCTTGGCAGCCTTTGTGTGCACTACAAGTTGTACCCATACAAGCAGCACACAGAAGGTGTCACAGCAAATGCAGCCTGGATTGAAGATGACAGGCTGGGAGATAATTTCCTGTAGCACGGGCTGATGTCTGAAAAAGCCCCGGATGCGACAATATTTCATCCACAGCCTTCTGCCCAGGAGTTTGTGCTGTAGAAATCTCTGGAGCCTTCCCCACATCAGCCCAGCCTCCAAGTCTGCAACATTTTCATCACAAAACCAGCTGGAGTTAAGACGAGTAGTGTCCTGTCTCCCCAAAAGCAGGGAGCTTCCATCCAAATGTGAGCTCAAAACCAGCCCCAGCAGAGATGCTGTGACATCTGTGCAGCTTCCCTAGCAATAAATCCAAGTATCCATGCTGGCAGTAGGGCTGGCAGGGCTTTATAGCTCACAGGTTTGCACCCTGTCGTGCCCCACAACACCCACGGTTCTCCCCACAGTAACACCAGGTCTCCTTGGCCACTGCCTCCCCCTCCCCGTCCTCCAGATGTCACACACATCTGTACAGACCCACCGCTCTCTTCTGTGCACCTCGTGTCCACAGGACACCAGAGCAAAGGGAGCCAGATGCAAGGCAAGGGGAGCCGGACACAGAACAGGATCCTGGTGGAGGGGAGGAGCCTTGTCCATCCCGCTGCTCCTGTGACCCTCTGCTCCCCATTTCCCACAGCAGCTTGGCCCAAATTGCTCTGGATGGAATTTCTCCAGGGATGAATGACGTCTAAAGTCCAGGTGCTGGAGGCTGAAGGGAAGCCAGGGTTAATGCTCTTCATTCTCAGGCAGCAACCAGCTCAAACACTTTCTTCCCCAGGAGCAGTGTGTGGCAAAATCATGGGGTTTGTTCCTCATGGCAATAGCTGAGCTCCTGGCCTTCGGGCTATGCCCTGCCCCRAGCTGGGTGGAGAGGACCTGGGCCTGAATGCCAAGGCCATTAAGATAGATTCTACATAGTCATGAGAAGGCAATGGTCAGAGGTCATTCCAGCTCATCAGATTCTGATTCCAGTGACCCATGCTGCTGCAGCCCAGTGCTGGTGAATGGAGAGTCTGTGCTCTTGCCTTTTTTTCTCCCCTTAAAACTCTTTTGCCACAGGTGTTTGCACAAGTGAGAGGTGCCAGCCTACCCATGAGCCAAGGTGATGGCAGAGAGACGCCTGAGTGACCTCAGACCTGGAGGAAAACTCACATCTCAGCCTTCCTGATGGGTGACACATAGCCACTGCAGAGTCCAACAGGTCCCTCTTTTGCCCTCGTCCATGGTCACGCTCTCTAGCCAGACAAACATATCTCAGAGTCCTTGCAGGAGCAGTGGGTTCAACCAGAGCCTCAGGGACCACATCCCACTGTCCAACAGAGATGGACAGTAGCAAACGCTTCATCTCCACAGTATGGGGGTATCTCAGTGGGTTATGAACTGAGGAGAGGAGTCTGACAAGAAGATGGAAAGCATCAGCATGGGTGACACCCCGGGCAGCAGTTCAAAATGGTTCAAAAAGGGATTAAACCTCATTATCATTGCATTTCTCCAGGGAATATGTTCTCCAGGAGGGGTCAGGGCTAGAACACTTCACCTGGGGAGGAAGGGAATGGGAGGCAGCTCATCCCTTTCTGCACTACAGCTCCAGGTGACCCTTGCAGGTTCTGTCACCTCTGCAGCTCACAAGGAGAGCATCATCTCCTGCTGTCAGATAAGATTCTAGGTTTGCTCTTTAAGAAAGTGTTGGGTTAAACTCCTCAGCAGCTCAGGATGAAGCGCTGGCAGTGTAGGCTCTGCTCTGCCTGCTGATTCAGCCCGGTCCCAGTTCCCGTGGGAGTAGACAAGTTTTACCAGGAGCAGGTGGGATCACACAGGTAGCTGAGAAGAGCTGTTAGTGTGTGTGTTTATAGGAGCTGGGCACTGGATACTCTCAGAAATATGACAGATCTTTTTTCCTCCTTATAGATCCAAGAATAAATATAAGAAAACACGTGTCTGCTTTAATACTTGTATTTTATTGTTTTCTTGAATTTGGAAACACACAAAACTTGAGAAATATCCCTAAACTGAAATAACTGTAATACAGAATCAGAAAAACAAACTGTTACTCATGCATGCAAGCAAACCTAAGTCCTAATATTCCTGTTGATTCCAGGACTCTAAATTCTGCCTAAAACCGTGTTAAGCCCATGGTGCAGGGGCCAAAAACATAATCCTTTGAGTTCTAGATAATATTTTATGTACATGTACATCTGTATATGTACATTCAACACATATGCACATACATATGTTCCTTTGAGCTCTAGGCAATATTTTATGTCCACATATATATATATGTAGTCAATATGTGTATATCCAGTATGTAGACAATACATGCATATATTCACATACTCTGTACATATGTGCATGTGTGTGTGTGTGTATAGATTATATACATGTAAGTGCTTCTGCTCTCCAGTTCACCATTAACACAACTTGGACAGAAAAGGACAAAACTTAGGGGACTAAGAGTGGAAAGCTGAGCCCACGCGTTAGTTCTTCACCTGGTGATGGTCACTTTTCTTTTGCCTGGAGCTGTTTGCAATACTCCAGGGTGGGGACTGAAATAAATTCAGTGAAATTTAGCTGGCACCAAGGGGGCCCCGAGAAGCACTAGGCTCCTTAGGTACCCCTCACATAGGAATATGTGAAATGCACACTCCTCTGAGCCCATCTACACGGACAGTGCCTCTAAGTGCACCCTCTCTGCAGGGTAGCAGGGCACGGGGGAGCCCCAGCCCCAGCTGCTGCTGACCCTTGCAGGCGGGGATCCCGCCAGCACCTTCGTCACCGGCCCCGGGGCTGGGGGCCGGGGCGGCTCTTGGCAGGGCTGCGGGGAACGGGGGAATGGGTGACAGCCCCTGCCAGCCGCTCGTCACGCCAGCGCCATGCCGTCCGTGACGCAGCTGCACCTCTCCACGACCATGTTGGGGAACTCGGCGGCCTGGATCTCGGTGTGGTTGCCCCTCTTGACGAGGTACATGATGGGCAGCGCGGAGCTGGCGGCCACGGCGCAGGAGCGCTCCCCGGAGCCCAGGCGGCGCAGGGCGCGGGGCGGCTGCAGGCAGCTCCCGGAGCACCGGTACGCCTGGAATCCCGCCGGCTCCAGGATCCAGTGCTGCGCCCACGACAGCTCGCGGAAGTTGACGTAGTGCTTCTGGCGGCAGCAGGTGGATTTCCCCATCGCGGCCTCCTCCCTGCAGTCCCCGGGGCCCCTGGACACCAAGGGAGAAACAGGAATGGGTGCAGGCATGGGAAACTGAGAAGCGGGAGAAATAATCCCAGCTGTTAGTAGCACAGGTGGGCTCTGAGACATGAAACCTGGGCCATGCTCAGGGTTCGTTTGAGTATTCAAGACAACAAATATGGGAAGAGGAGAGGTGTGATTCTGCAGCACCTTCCCAACTCCTCCGTTCACGGCAGGTGAACACTTGTGAGGGCAAGAACTGCCCACCCTGGGTTTGCCCCCCTGCCCCCCCCCCCCAATAATCCAGAGGAAAAGTTACACCAGAGCCAGTACAGATTTAGGCTTCGTACATACCCATAGTCGTCCAAGTTGAGGGTGTGGAGCACCAGTTCGGGCTTGCCTAGGGCTTTATCCTTGGGGTCCTGCGAGGTGAAGCGCACAGCTCTGGCCATTTCCCGGGCATGGCTGCCTGCCCTTTCCCCTTCGATCCAGACCTCCAGGAACATCGGCTCCGGCCTCTTGGTTCGCAGCCAGTAGTGCACGGCTTCGGTCACATCGAAGTTCTTCCAGCCCGACTCACGGATAGGAACCAGCCTGTGGGACAAGGGCTTGGCATTAGAAAAGCCCATCAGATAAATCCCAGTCTTGCAGCGCTGTTATTGCAGCAGAGTGATTTGCTTCCTGTAGATTGTCACATGCCTTCATTATATGATCATTTTTGATCTGGGCAAGCACCCACAGCAGTTAATTGACACCCCATAAAGAAGCATGCAGATCTAACACACACTGAAGGGCCGGAAAAAACCCTCTGTACATGCTCATACAAAAAATTAGGTGGTGCAGGCTCATGTGCAGCCTCAGTATTGGTGACAACAGCCTGGTAAAGACCAGGCTCCCACCTTCTCCTGTCCAAGGCGCATTAGGGCCATAAGTTTCTACCCACCCCGTAAATTGGTTTGATGTCTCATTCTGCCTTCAAGGGTTGTAAAATTTCCACAGAGCTCATGGCTACAGAATCAGATGCTCTTTGCATAATTTACTTATTTAAACCAGCTAATGAAATGGTCAGTGGAAAGAATACCAGCATCCAGTAACCCACATGAGATAGTGAGAGCGAACTGAACCAGGTGGAGAGTTTAGAGGGAAAGACACAAAAGTACATGGCATCATTTGATACAGAGAGAGATTATTTCAAAGAATCATCATGTATTGCCATCTCAGCATAAATCTCCTCTTAGAAACTCATTCTGGGTTTAGAGGCTATAGAATATGGTTCTACAGATGTAACACCATCAGACTGAGCTGAGGCACAAGCACATGATACCCAAATGCACCCTAGAGGGCCCATACTCTGTACCTAAAGTCCTGCCTCCAGCAGAGGCGCCTTTCTTACCTGGAATCTATCAGGGAGGTCCTGTTGGTGCCATCGTGCTGCCGCTGCACCCAGTACACGCTGACTCTGGCGTTGGAGACAGGCCTGTGAGGCTGCTTGGCAGGCAGATTTGCTCTGTCCAGAGGCTTTTTGAAGAGTTTCAGTTCAGCCATTGTGACTTCGCTGTTTTTAGGTATTCTGCCCTCCATGTCAAACATCAGCTTCTGGCGCGTGGTTGTGTCGGAGTAGAGGACTTCTCCTGGCATACCTGTGCAGTTGGGAACAAAGAAGATAGCCTGTCATTGCCATCCTGGTGAGCAAAGCCCCCACATTTGTGTTTCATACACAATTATCATCACAACACACTCCTTCCATGCTCCCAGTCGAGCCCTTGTGGCAGAGACAGCCACTAAACACACCTTTTCTAATGCATATTTGAATCAATGTCTTGCAAATGCCCTAATTCTTCTCCTATGTCTGAGTCTCTGCAACCTGGAGGAACAAAATCTCCGACATAATATGACCCTCAATTGAGCAAACCTTGAAAGCTGTGCTTCTCTGTGCCAGTGCTGGGCATGAAAGCAGGAAACTGCACCTCTTGGAATGAAAAGGATTTGCTACCCAGGGTGCTATGTATGTCCTTTGAAAGCAAAATAAGCTCTAAGTGCCCTTGTTCAGCCACCATTGTACACCATTGCCTCTATAYGACCATTTTCCTCCTTGATATTTTTCCCAGTCAAAAAAACCCCTAAAATAAAGAGATGAGGGAGAGTGAAACATCCTTCAAGAGGTGTGATTCCTATTATGGGACTTGCTGTAGATTCGACCCAAAATCTGCATGGTCTGCACTTTGCACTGACTTTTTTTTCCCCCCACCTGCCCAGTTCCCAGGGTACCAAGGCTTCTATCAAGCTCCAGCAGCTTCCTGCCCTTTGCAAGGACTGTGGGACTCTTCTCCAAGTGCGAGGAGTGCTTGTTAGTCTTTAAGATGCTGCTGCATGTGCCTCTTCCACTCAGCTGAGCTCTGGAGCCAAACCCAGCCCTCACTCCCCTGGTGGATTTGCCTCTGCCCATCCTGTGGCCGGCCGGGAGAGCCCTGGCAGCTTCCTCTGGCAGCAGCACAGCGCTTTGGATGCTCCCAGCAGCAGAAACGTTACCTGTGTGTCCAGGGATCCCCCTGAGGATGCCAGCCAGGCTCGGCAGAGCTCGGCGCTTCACCCTCTGGCGCTTCAGCATGGACAGGTACTTGTTCTTCACGTGGTCGGGGATAACCAGATCCACCAAGTCTCTCCTATGGAGTTTAGGGACCTCGGAGAGCCCCAGCTGCCTCAGCACCAGCTCTTTGAAGCCTTCCTGGGTAAAGGCTCGGACCGTGAGGAGAAGGCAGAGCACGCAGAGCATCCAGGCACACCTCAGGTCCATCCTCCTGTCAGAGAAGCAGTTCCCAGCCCGGCAGAGATGAAGGGGGATCTCCCTGGGGCTGCTCTCGGCAGAGATGTGCTGGCAGGCTGCCTGACCTGGATGGAGGTCCCCTGTGCCGGGGTTTTATAGTCAGCCTCGTCCCACTGGCACAACAAATTTCACAAGTGGGGACGAAGCAAAGGACTTAAAAGGATCACTCCCCTGTTGGTAGACACATGCCAGTTTAACACCTTCATCCACTGCAAAGTTAATACAAGAAGGTTTAGGAGGGCTCCCAGATTCCTTCACAGGGAAGAAGCTTCCGTATTTTTTTAATTCGCTGGAATGTTTGCCCAGAATGCCCCTGAGCAATCAGTGTCGCCTGTTCAGCCTCAGCCAGGGAGGAAACACATCTGCAGAGTATATTGCTTAATGTACTATACCATATGATTCTTAAAGGAAGCATCAATCTTTACTGCAGGGGACTTGCTACCTAAAATAGCCAATATCAAGCAGGAGAAGCTTTAGCTTTAGCTGGAAGTCTGTCTTTATGGCAAGCATTGAAAAATCATTTAAATCTATGGGGGGGGGTGTTAGGTACCACTTTGATCTCTGAATAGTTGTATCAAGTGTATGAATCAGGGCAGTGAATCACAGCAGTTGAATGATTTATGGCCTTTTATGCTGCTTCTGAATCACAGAAAGGGGAAGATGTATGGGCATAACATTTTAGAAAAATGTCCCATCACTCTTTATGGATTTCTGTGGGTTTCATAATACTTGTGCGGGTTTCATAATATTTATGCTTAAAAGAAGAAGGCTTTATGTAAAGGCAGATCACCTTTCAGTGATCAGGAGAAACCACTGCACTCTTCCACGACATGGGTGAAGAATATCAGTATTTTGAATGCTGTTAACAACAATAGAGCACCGGCTCTGGAGAGTGAAGCTGACCTGGAGGCTGGGTTGGGGGGGCTGCACGTTTACCTTGTAGTCAACCTTTAAACTTGAAGCTTACATCCTTTGCTTCCCTGGCCTTTGCTGGCATAAGATATGGAAATCTATTTTTGGCACCAATCCCAGGAGAATTGAATTGTAAAAATGAAGTGTGATGGCTAAAAGCATGAAGGAGCACAGCACTTGGGGGAGATTCTCATCCAGCAGTCACATACCTGAGCCCACATACAAATGTCTTCAGCATCAAAAGTTCCTTGGATTGTACATGTCTCTGGAAATGATTTAAAATGGGTCCAGTTTCATCCAATGTCCAAGCTGAATGGTGTGCCCTGAGGACAGTCTGGCTGGAGGATGCAATGTAATGAACTTGTACAAAAGCACCCCCGTTGTGGCTCATCCCTCATTAAAACAAGTGTCAGCCGAGGCAGCCTGTTTTGTACTCAGGGGAAGGCAATAAAGCCGTCTGAAAGAGCCTCACTCAACACTCCTGTTACTGCTCACTTTGTCTTTACAACCTTTTAGGAAACTTGTCTCCTTAAACATGATAAAGCCTCTGTTAGACGTTAAAAGGGCACCTTATTCAGCTAAATTGAGTTTTAAGACTAAAATGGAGCAGACTACAAAGTAACAGCTTGTGCATGGCCCACGGCAGTACGTTCTTTAGTCTTGCACTTTGTGCAGCATCTTTCTCTGAAGATGAATTTTAGACATGCACTTGTAGATTAATTCAAAATACATCCATTCCCAAGACACAAATAGCAGTGAAAAGTATCCACTTCATTTGACTGCTTCAACTTCAGCTCCTGTCAAATACTCCTGCTCTTGTGAGTAAGAGGAGGGAAGTTTTCTCCTGGAATCTTTGTGACCCCCCCCCAGCCCTTTAGGAAGGCTCCATACACCAAGCTGTTCCCTCAGGACTGCCTCCCCAGCTAAATGGCACATTACTGATTCTCGGGGGCTGGGACAAACGAACTGGTCACACAATGAACTGTGTCAGAGGCTTGGAAACAATACCTGAGCAATGTTGAGGTGTCTGACAAAGTTTTCTGCAGATGGGCTCTGTAAGTGCTGGCCAGCTCAGTTCCAGCCGGGAATTTGTTATGTTTCTATTGTCATCTGGATAAAACTACAGTACATGGATTTGTAATGGTCTCTCTCTTATGTCAGAAGACATGATCCCATAATTATTTATCCATCCAATTAGTCTTTGCTCCTGAGTGGTCCTACTGTGCAGTGAGTGCTCTTCAAAAAGCCATGACAAGATGAAATGAAAATGCTTGATCACTCCAGCATCACCCGGCTTTCCTGTATCCGGATGTGATTTCTCCTGAGGCTGATGCCAAATCCACCAGGACTCTCCTCTGTCCAATGTGTATTGGAAGGTGATTTATGGGCTTCACACCTAAAATAAAGTTATTGACCAAACATAGCTGAAGCTCAGCTAAGAAGAAAACAGAGGATGTGTATTGCAGGCTTTTCACAGGAGAGTGATTATCTGGTCCAATTGGAGGATTTGCCATTCCCTCCTTGTCATGCAAACAAGAAAAAGTCAGGAATTTTATAATAGCTCTTTTTGTGTAATGTGTATTAGAACCTTCATGGCACATTTGAAACGTCAAACAGAGGATTCAAAGAGACTGCAAGGGATGAAATATGAGCAACTCACAGTTTTAATAAAAGCCAGTACTTAGTGGAGAGAGAATCTCTAAGCTTTTAATTTTATTACAAGCAGTTCTGTAAGACATTTGCTGGCCATATCCAAGCAACGATTTTTGGTAAAGAAATCCAGTGGGTTCAAAGAGAAAGTGCGAAAGGCTTACCCTAATTATGTAGCTATTATCCCGGGAAACAAGAATGTTTGAAATGTATTTGCAGTATTGATGGCCTGAATATTTAACTTTTCAAGATTTGAATTGCCATGGACATAACTCTTGTATCACAGCTGGGCACGTATTAAAACAGCCCTTGCTTGAGTGACGTGAAAGGCAACAATTTCTGTGTGGTCCAAGAAGTGCCCACATTTGTGCAACAGGTTTATCATATGGAAATGGGAGCACAACTCTGTGTAGATTTTGGTCTGTTTTTCGGGATCTTCTGAATATAGGAGTGTAGAATCACTAAAAATAGGAGTGGTTAAGATGCAGGTATAAGCATGCCAAGTTAAGAAAGAATGCAGGTACAAGTTCTGTTTCATATTCTTTTTCAGCCTCAAGCACACCAAGTGTTACACAGCTAACAAAACCCTGCAGAGGAGGGTGGTCATGTGAATGGCTGGGTTAGAGTCTTCAAAATTGGCAGTAAACTGCAGGCTATGCATAAAGGCATGGCCTGCTCACACTGCCTCACCAATGCACCCACCAGCCACCCAACAGTGCTTCAAACTGAATATTCCCACCAGCAAACCCAAGCAACACACCTTTAAGTGGGATTTCACAGGTATCTTTAGCTTCTTTCTTGGCTGTCATAGCCTGTGCTGGTGGTGGGACCTCTATTCCTCTCCAGGGACTGGCACTGTGTCAAACAGGTCTAGACAGCGAGTGTGGAGCTCACCAAGGCTTGCTTAAAGTGCTTTCCAGCCTGGTCTTGAATGCTTCCAGGGATGGGGCATCCACAACTTCTCTGGGCAACCTGTTCCAGAGCCTTGGCATCCTCACAGTAAAGAATTTCCTCCTAACATCTAATCTAAACCTCTTCTCTGTCAGTTTGAATCCATTCCCRCTTGTCCTGTCACTACCTGCCCTTGTATAAAGTCCCTCTCCAGCTCTCTTGTAGCCCCCTTTATGTACTGGAAGGTGCCCTAAGGTCTTCCCAGAGCCTTCTCTTCTCCAGACTGAACAGCCCRATCTCTCTCAGCCTTCACAGGAGAGCATGAAGAGCATGAAGAGCTTGCTCGGTGTACAAAGACAGAATAGCTCACTGGAGTTTGCATGTGTGCTCCCCATGGCCTCAGCTTGCTCTGCAAGTATCTGGCATGGGAATGTTTCCAGAAGGTATGGCCTAATAACACAAGACATCCAGGTGTCTCCCAGGGCTAGACTGAAAACAGCAGAGCCACTCAATGCAGTGTGTTAGTCTGCACTAAATCCTTTCTGCTGGTTGTGATTTGTTGCAAAAAATTTGGCCCCGTTAATTCTTGTGCCAAAAGGCTTTGTGCTCCATCAGGTATCACCTGACTTACCTGCCTCCCATGCTTTCCCTCCACGCCTCCAGTGGACATAAAGTCCTAAAAGGGACTTTAGATCTGTGTTGTGAGCTCTGGCTAACACAACTCTGAGAAACAGAACTTCATGTCCCAAGTATGAGACAAACCATGGTTATTCTGACCTGATAGTGCACAGATCTCATACCAAAGACACTGCAACCACAGCCTCAGCCCTTAGAGTTTACTCTGCCTGCGAGACAAGCAGCCAGTTTCAGTAGCAAGTTTTGTTGTGCAAACAATCACCTGCTTAAGCTATACAGAAATTGTCCAGTTCATTTAATCTAGGCAAGGATGTGAGACTGTTTTTCCTCATCACCAGTATAGGCCAGACTGAACTGGCCGTCTCCAATGCAAATATCTTGAACCACAGGTCATGTTGGGTTCTTCTCACAAATGCTGGTGGTGAAGCTTCAGGCAGCAGTGGGGATAAYGTTCACTTATGCATTTATCCCACGATGTATCCACTATACTAAACCCCCCATTATATTTGAGAGAGATATGGCAAACCTCATTTGATCTAGAGCTGAGTTCATGTAACTTCTGGTGCTGTGTATCTCAGATTGCACTGACATAAGCACATCTTCCATAGGCAGCTTCTGCTTTTACTCACAGCCTTGTTTTGGTCAGATGACTGGGACAAAAGGCTGTCTGTCTGAAGAGGAATGGATAAAATGTCCAAAGTCCTCCCATGTCCTTGATCAGCTGATGTCAGCTGGCTCACTCACAGGGTTTGTGTTGGCAATGTTTGCAAAGTGCCTGTGTTCTGGTAGAATAGAGATCGTCAAGATTTTTTTTTTTTTTAAACAGAAAAGCAAACACAACTGTTTAAATACAGTGTTTTCTGTCCCTTCAGCAGTCTCCTCCCCACTGCCTCAGTCTGTGCCTTGTTTGTGACTGGGGAAGCAGGACTTGTCACCACTCTGGTGGCTGCAGCATAGGCTGCTGGCACGAAACACTGATATTTAGCTAATGCAGTTGAATCAGATAAATAAGCATAGAGCCCTAAATTACTTGCTTTATGCCACAGTCCACTTCATTATGGAATGTCCCCAATTCTAAGAAATAGCTGTATTTGTAGAAGCACCACTTAATTTTTAGTAAGAGCCCATTTATCTGCCTACTTAAAACGCTGCTTTTTCTTTGCAACTGTGTTTACACTGCAGAAGTTTATCAGCTTTTTTTAGGAGTATGTTTCTTCTGCCTTAATGATGCAAGTGAATCCCCACCTGGCTGGGGAGGGCTGGCAAGACTTGGAGAAGCTGTCCAGGCTCTCCCTGCCCTTGGCAAGGAGGGACTTGCCCTGCTGCCAAGATGGGCTCTAACCAACGTGCCCCAGCGAATGTCACCATGAGGGCTCAGCGTGTGACCCCCTCAGCTGTCTGTCCCACAGCACGTCCGTCCAGGAGAAGGGAACCTGTGTGCAAGGGAGGTGTCAGGCACACTGGAGCAAAGCGTGGCAGCTGAAGGGTTTAGTGCCCACGGTGCTGTCAAGAGAGCTGGGCTCTGTGTCAGCACAGCTCTCAGGTCAAGTGGCTCTGGTGCATGTCCACCAGTATGAGCCAGCAGGGTGCCCAGGAGGCAAAGATGTGGCACTCAGGGATGTGGCTTGGTGGACTTGGGTTAATGTTTGGATTCTATCCTAGAGGTCTTTTCTCACCTAAACAATTCAATGTCCCATAGCCCTTACTGATTCTGTGCCAAGTTTTTGTAGCAAGTGGCATTCCAAAAACTGAGAGATGTCCCCGTTTTCCTGTTGTGCTAGTACAGTTGGAATACTATTCATGTTGCATCTGTGGCAGTCAGTAGCCTGGCTTAATTATGGATTGTATTTCCTCCAGTTAATTTTAACTCTAATAACTTTTGCTTCACTGAACAGACTGTCCTCTTTTGCTAAGAAAGAGAGAAAATTAATCACTTTTCCCCAACTCAGATAGATAGAGAAAGAATAACACTATATTCTAGCAGCTGTAATTTATTTCTATTACCAGGAGAAGCTGCAAAGGTAGAAAGATCATGAACTATGTGTTAATGCAAGTTGAATAATTTGCATTACTAACTTTGCTAAAAGGCAGGCCAAAAATAAAGATGAAAGGCCAAGATGAGTGAGACCTAAAAGCAACCTCTTCTGCTAAACATGGTGAACTGTTGTACAAAATAGTAATTTTTTAGTGGAGTGCAAAAAAAACCCAACAAAAAAGGGCTGTGCTTTGGACAGAAAATTACAAAACCCAGTGCAAGATTGTAGAAGGTGAAATTAAGTAATAACAAACACAGAGATGACAAGACAGAATCAATAAATACTTTAGATTTCTCTAATCTGGTACATCAGATAGAGCGCAGAGCAGCTGCCCAAAGGCTTCCTCTAGTCCTTGCTGAGATATTTAAAATTAACTTGGGCAGTGCCTTAGCAAATATACTGATTGGCAAAAAGATATGTGCAGCAACAGGAAAGTGAGCTAAACTACTCACATGCTTGTTTTCCATCTGTAACATCTGCTGCTAAAGTGACTGTGGGGTTATTGCATGTCAGTGGCTTTTACACCATGGAACTTAGATGTATTCCGTTTCAAAATAATTATTTGCACATGGCTTTTCTCCTTAACAGCACACCAGTGCTGTAATCAAAAGGATGATGAAGTAGAATTCTGAATGGTTCCAGCAGCAACACCAGGCCTGCCTGTCTGAGCTCTGGGTGAGCTAGGCTGGTACTGGGGGAAGATGTCTGAGAGGCTTCTGCGGGAGGCAGGAGATTCAAGAGGTACAAAACCATCTTCTTGGAAATTATGATCTGGATCAGACTATAATCCCTCATCCTGATGCTTCATGTTCCTTCTTTTTAAACAGAAAGAGCCAGGCTTGACTGGCTGCATTGAACTTCTGCAGGAAGCTTTTCTTTGTCTTCAGAGTGCTGACATCTCTTCTAAGAATGGTCTCAAAGGGCTATAGATAATTTAAAATTAATTTTAAAAGATTGTAGATGTTAATAAAATTTCAAATCATTAACTCATTTTTAAAATGTAGTGAGCTGGTTACTATTCGTGATGATCTATTATTCATCCTATCCATTCCGTTACATCCCCCTTCTGCCTAGATTCAGCATCTTGTTACACCTTTGAGAACTTCACAATAACAAATATCAAAACAGCCCCTTAATTTTCCTTTTGTTTTCAAACCAGGCTGCAATGTTCAGAAAGGAGGTTGTGTGGATAGACTGCTTCTACTGAAGCAGTTATTACAAAGCTGTTTTCACTTAAATATTTATATTATCATGGTATTGCTTTTGTAACTTTTTTCAAATGTTATTACCCGTTAATTAAAAAGACTTCAGCAGAAAAGAACTGGAGAAAACACCATTTTTTGTGTATTTGACTCCAAAACAGAACAGAAGAGGGTACTTTACTTCATGGCACAGGTTAAATTATGTATTTCCCTCCATGCACTCATATCTATGTAAACAAGGAGTATAAAGTCTCGGATATAACGGGGCCCTTAAAAGAGAAAAAAATAAAGCTCTGTGACCTGAGTCGTTTTAATCCTTTTAGCATTCATACAGCAGCACCCTGGGAGATGCATCATGGTCATTTGATTTTAAAAGGGAATTTAGCCACACTTGGCCAGGTCACTTGAAGCGTGAAACACAAACTTCAGTTGTTTGGAGGTTTTCTTTTTTCTTTTCTTACCTTACCATTTGCTTATTCAAAAGCATTAATCCAGGGATGGCCAACATTTCCACACAGCAACCAAATGCATTTCTGAACCTTAATTGTGGCTTTGACATGTGATTCCGCAGGAAATGCAATACATTTGAAGCTGGCATCTGTCAGCTTTCCAGGCTGAATAACTAAACTAAAGACATGGTGACTAAAATTTATTTKATCTATGCAGCATGGCTCTTAGCTCCAGCAGTAGCCAGTGAAGAATTCAGGGTCTTTTGACAAATCATACATGTGGAGAAAATTTTCAAAGGTACAAGAAGGAATTCAGAGTCCGTTTTTCATTGAGTAAAACTTGGGTGCTTAGTTCTTCTTCTCTGCTTTGATTCTAAAATAGAGCAAGCAATATTTTACCTCTGTGACAGCAAAACTAGAAATAATTGCTACAATTTGAGCAGAGGCATAGACAATCTGAGAATTAACTTGAGATACTTGATCATTTTGACCAGATTTGTTGGAACACCTCAAAGGCATACTCCAGGAAAACAGTGTTCTCAATGAAATTCATGTTCTGCAAGTCCAATGGAAGGAATCTGAAAATCATAATGTGAAGGCAGACTCAGAAAATTGGCTCTTAAAACTCTTTGAAGACTGCACCATTTGATTTGTTTTCAGTCCCTTGTGATAGGAAAGCTTACCTGTGGCCTTCACCACGTTCCCAGGCTGGTAAACTCTTAAACACTTGCAATCTGGGGCCTTAAACCTCACGTCTGCTCATCCCAGGGCTCTGCATGCAACACCTACTCTTTAGCTGTGCCCATACAGTCCCAGGAACTGACCCAGACAGGGTGTAAAAGGAAAGGTGCACCATGTTTTGAAGGCAGGAATAGTTTGCCTAGGTGTTCCCATGTAACATTGAGCCTTTCTTTCATCCTGGTGTTCATATCATTCCAGAAACTACCACAAAGTGGCTGTGCCACTTCACAGGACCTGCTCTTAACTTCTCCCAGATTAATTCTGACCACTCACTCTATTATAATCTGGTATATAACCTGAATATATAAATATCTGCTTTACTGAAATTGTAAATAATATCAATAGGAAAGGAGAGCTGAAAGCATTCGGGCTCTCTTCCCATTTCTGTCCCTGAGTCAGGATTATAACCTTGAGTGAATTGCCTTGGCCAAAATTTGCAAGTGCAYATTTAGACACCAAAATAAATAAGCTGATTTTCAAAGGCACCAGCCAACCACAGCTGCTATCAACAAAACTCTAATCGCCAATAGACTCTGATGATTACTGTACATAATCATTAGTAAAACAAGCCATGTCCCTCTTGCCATCTGTTACTTACAGGAAAGAAAGTTCTCCATTGATCATAGATCACCTGTGTGTTTAAGCTCAGCTTGCAGTGACTACATTACTTTCCCTTTTTGCACAGATAAGGCCACACTCCCACTCATGAGGCAATGTCAAATATGCCAAGTCCAGCTGGGAGAGATGTGAGGAAATACCTTTGTATCCTTTGCATACATTTGAAAGGAGAAACATGAAGCAGAAAGAAAACAAAGCCATTCAGAGAAAGTAAAATAATCACAGAAAAGGAAATATGAGAAAGGATGAATGACGGGAGGAAATAAACTGCTACAGAAAGAGGAAGGAAAGAGTGGATAGGGAGGGACAAGAACAGGAAAGTCAGAAGGTATGGTGATAATATGTCCAAAAGGAAATCACATGCAAAGGAATGGACAGATKGAGGCAACTTTTCTGCTTCCCTAAAGCAGAGATGCCAGAAAGCACACATGCCTGTGGTGTGCCTCAAGCAGCAGTCATGCACTTGGAACTGGTTGGATGCTGCTGCTCCCCACCGTTTCCAGTCATGCTCTATTAAAGCCAGGCCCTGGGTACGGGAGCTTCCCTGCTGGAAAAGACCACAACGCTTTTGCTCGTGGCTGTTTGCCACTGCCAGAGCTCTTCACGGCTTCTTGCCTAAGCCACTTGGCATCCTGACACCAAGTCACTCCAGACACTTGCCCCTCATGTCCCTGGCACCTGACCCCCCTGCTTGGGCTCACCAGGATCATCCTGCTGTCATTTGTGGCCCCCACGCTTGCCCGCTGTGTCTGCAAAGGAGTCAAGTCACTGCTGCAGTGGAAATTGTAACAGGGACCTTTCCAGCTCTTTGAAATCCCCACAGTTTGGACACTGAATTTTTTTCATCTGTAAATCCAGAAGTGAAAAGGGGGAGTTCTTGCCCAACAGAAAGAAATGACTACTCTTTCTAAAGGTCCTTAAAAATTTATTTAATCTCTATTTCTATTCAAATATATTCCTTTTTAAAAAGATACTTATTGAAAATATAACCACCTATAAATGTTAACCTTTTGACACTTTAAAAATATTTTAAACTACATTTATGAATGATCAAACAGTATGTTTGATGCTGACATTTTAAAGGAAATCAAGACAGTGAACGAGGAAGAGTTGTCACCAAGGTCTTGGAACCCAGTTCTTATGTCTAAAGGCTAGGAATCTCACTGTACTCCTTGCAGATAGAGTGGACCCAGTAGACCAGCCAGTTTAATGAGTAGTTTCCTCAAAGCTGTCAAACTGAGTAGTATTTGGAAAGAAAACAATAAAAAGGGAAAAATTAGTTTTCCTCTTCTGATCTATTCTGATCAAAACCAGGATTCCAGAGCTTGGTTCACAAAAACCTACTCTCAATCCAAGGCTTCAGCAAACCCAGCCGAATTGACACACCAATGGTTTAGACTGCAAGATCTCCTGGAGCATTTTGTAGCTCCTGCACATTCACGCACTCATCTTTCTGCTCCAGGGAAAGCAGAACCCAAGGCAAGGATGCTAATGTCTGTCCAGGTCTCACCTCAGTGCTGCTGCACCAGGAGTCAATACATACAGGCAGGACACCTACGGAGCACAGGTGGACATTGGAGTTCTTCACTAAAACTAATGTAAGTTGTACCCAAGAATGGGAAAACTTTACAAGCTGTAAACTTTACAAGTGGTTTGGTATTTCACACTGTAACAAGTACACCTGGCCCTTGGGAAATCCAATGGGTCACGTGGCCAGGTGCTCTCCTCTTCAGAGGGAGAAACCAAATCATGACAGATGGTTTCTCCATCTCCCTCTGTCTCTTGGGGAGCTGCCTTAATTGTAGTTAATGCTGTGCCACCCCTGCATTAAGTCCCTTCAGCTTCTACACCCACGGGGTTAATGCATGGATAAGCATTAAGATAATGGGTATATTCAGGAAACAATGAAGTCATCCACGTTGCAGGTCACCTTGCCCCAGTTTTGTACCAAAGTGTGTCACCCCAACAGCGGTTGCGTTGCAACAAGCTAACCATAAACCTAACAATCCTATATACCAGCACGAGATTCTCCACACCCGCAACTACCCCAAAAAAACAAGGTTTAAAATCTCACCCTGCCCAGAGGTGAGTGATGAGGAAGCTCACGGATTCACCATTTCATAAATCAAGTTTATGCAAAATATGTTGCAATAAGCCCACTTTTTCCTCCTGTATTTTTCAGTAGTGCTATTTTAGATTGCAGTTTCCTGTGTATTTTAATAAAATCCAGTTTTCATCCAAGTATAACTTAATGAAGGTGACAAGAAAAATGAATCATGCTCAAGCATGAGCAATGCTCCGCTCACGATTTCCTGTCTGACACAAAATGTAAAAGAAAAGAAAAGCAAATTTCTATAGTCTTTTTCTAGATACATTTGGTTAAATACTTTGTATAATAGTCAGTTCTATTGATTAACAAAAATAGATTCAAACTTTAATGCAAGGCTATTTCTACCTTGAAAATCAACATATTACCTATGAATGAGAAGCAGCATGACAAAAACAATTACAAAGAATAGAGAGAAAAGAAGTGTAAATTGTCAATTTGAATCAATAATTGCTGCTTGCTGATTTGTATAACATTTAAATCTATCTGTCTAGATTTTTCTGTTTGTTTATATTATAAACATATTAATGCTCAGACCTTTCAAAGGAAGACTCCATAATGAGTCTTCAGAACACTGAGTCCACACTGAGTCCTGTGGTACATTGAGGCTTGTAAACAGATTGCCAGATGAAGGCAAAGATTAAAAGATAGCAAAGGGCTGCCAGGCTGGAAGCCTGAATTAAATCCATTAAGTTATATTTGAATAGGCAGATAAGTAAGTATCAGCAAGCTGGGCTGATGAGTTTCTTCAGAGAGAAGAAACCGTGGCGAGAGTTGCCACACATGGCAAAGCATCAGGCCACCTGCTACTCACCTTCATAGACTATTGAAGTCCTGTTGGGAGTTCACCCATCAAGGGACATCCTGCTGTGATAAATCAAACTAAAGTGACAAGGGAGCTCTTCAGCCATAAGGTCATTTAATAAAGTAAGGGAAGAGTCACACGTGGAAGTGTAAACACCTTGCACACTTGTTCAACTTGGTGCTAAAGAGCTGTTGAAGTGAATATGGAGGATGCAAAATAAAAGAGAGATGGAAGGATTTCAAATTCTATTGACCTGCTCCCTAGGTCCTGAGGGTGGCTTTCCATCTGCTCTAGCAACATAATTAAACGTTTGTGAACTAATGACAGTATGTGGCTTTTGTCACCAAAAGAACAGACAGTGGTAAACAAAACCCTATTTACAAGAGGTAGGGAGGAGGGAAATGTGACTCTGCTGTTGAAATTAGAGATAAACAAAATCACACCACTTAGCTAAAGAGCCTGTCTAGACAGAGGAAGAACAAAAACAAATGACAAAAGCTTGGTGTTATTCTTGTGAGAAAGAGAGGGAATATTATTTTGTAGCTAGGCAAAAGTCATCACAATGAAGAATGTCGAGACTACAATGTTGAGATCACTGAATATCACCTATTTTGTACTACAGAGTAAGATAATTTAGTCAGACCAAGGCCTTCTTAATTTTGAAAAACACAGCAAGAATCAAGACTACAAACACCTTAGGAAATCAGTGAGAAAACCATCCAAACAGATTTTGGTCCTAGAAGTGCAAGAGCTGAAAGCATACACTGAGGCTTCATCTACATGGTAGGTCTACTCTGCCACAGCTACATCAGTGAAATTTAATTTAAAAGAAAGTGATTATAACTATTCCACTTGGAAATCCTGTTTTGAAATACGTTGTCCATAGGAAGAGTTGCTCCAGAAAAGGCAGAATAGAACAAGAGCTCTACTACACTCATGCCAAACAACTTGTCCACCAACACAGGCCTTAACAGGACAGAGTTTGTTTAAAGGTAAAATAATTAACATCCTTCAACAACAGTGGGATTTCTTTATTCCAGCAGTGAATATGAACCACTCTTCTCTGAGCTGAGAACTTTTATGTAATTTTCTAACAAACATAATTGCTACAGTCAATTTAAAATCACAGATTATCTACAATTTACCTGCTACTTAAATTACGAAATTATGTCTTGAAATATCTGACAGTGACTGCAGATAACCAGGACTTTTCCCTTTTTGTGGGATGAAGTGGGAGAAGGCACGTAGCACACATACAGCCAAATGCTGCGCTCCACTGAGCAGGCATTCCTGAAAAGCGAAACAAGGATTTGACAGAGCAAAACAATAGTGGATTAATAAAATGGCAGGGAGCAGGACAGCAGCTACGCATGCAGGGCCCTAAGTAATCCATAGAGTCTGAATACACAGGGATACAAGGAGTTAAAGATGAAGAGGCAGGATCAGGACTGTCAAATTGAGTGGATACTGGCTTCTTGGCAGCTGGGACGCTAATTTCTTTTGAACATCGAAGTCAACAGATAACTGAAGTTTTGATCAATGTAACATCAGACTGAACCTTGCAACGCCCTGATTATTTTTGGTTGGCTTTAGAGTGGGTTGGTGTTCTGGGACATCACAGCTGCTTCGTCCATGAGACTGCAGGCAGGGTGCAACCCTTTGAAGGCCGGAGGTCCCTGGTTCCATCTGAACAGTTACATTTTTATCATTATCAGAATCTTCTTCTTCCTCATATGCCTGCTGCTCCTTGAGGTCAGCCATGCCAGTCAGGGGCAAAGGATGAAGACAGAAGATGATGAGGATGGTTGGCAATGCTGGGTATCAAATGGCTGTTGAGGGAACACTAAAATAAAAGGGAGAAAAGAGGTGGACAGCAGGGACTTGCTGTGCTGTGTTTCTGGCCTGTTGTCTGGAAGTAATTAACCCTTGTAAAGGATAGGATGCCCTTATGGGATGTCTGGAAATCGGTCTCAGCACTGTCACAGACTCATTAACTTAAACTTCTGAGGTCTTGGGTTTTTTCCAATTTACAACATATGAATAGGTGTGTGGAGAAAGGGGGATTTGCATATTTCATGGAACATTCATGCTACTACCATTACTTTATTAATTTAGTTCAGAGTTACCTGTCAAAAGTGGTGTGGCAGCAGGTCAAAGAAGGCGATTCTCCCCCTCTACTCTGCTCTTGTGAGATTCCGCTTGGAATGATCATCCAGCTCTGGGGCGCCTAGCACAAGAAAGACAAGGATCTGTTGGAGCAAGTCCAGAGGAGACCATGAAGATGTTCAGAGGGCTGGAGCGCCTCTCCTGCAAACACAGGCTGAGAAAGCTGGGACTGTTCAGCCTGGAGAAGAGGAAGGCTCCAGGGATAACTTATAGTGCCTTTCAGGACCTAAGGAGGGCTACAAGAGAGCAGGAGAGGGACTTTTTACAGAGGCATAGAGGGACTTTTCACAAGGGCATGTAGTGACAGGACAAGGGCGGATGGATTCAAATTGAAAGAGAGTAGGTTTAGATTAGATATTAGGAAGAAATTCTTTACTGTGAGGGTGGTGAGGCACCGGCACAGGTTGCCCGGAGAAGCTGTGGATGCCCCATCCCTGGAAGTGTTCAAAGCCAGGTTGGATGGGGCCCTGAGCAACCTGGCCTAGTGGAAGTTGTGGGGTTGTTGAGGGGGCTGGAACTGGATGATCTTTGAGGTCCCTTCCAAACCAACCTATTCCATGATTCTATGATCTTAGTGTATGGCCCATTCCACCTGTACTTGCGTGCTTGCTCACTTTACCAGACCTGGAATTGTGAAATCGCTCTGGAAATCACATCTCACATTTCTGTTCGTGTTTTTTTTTCGTGCTATAAACCGCTCTGTTTGGTTGTGGGTTTAGGCATTGGTAGGCGCTATAAGGTCTCCCCGGAGCCTTCTCTTTAGCAGGCTGAACAGTGACAGCAGCTTTCCCGCGGTTATTTGAGGGTCCCTTCCCCGAGGGAGGCGCGGCGGCGGTCCTATCCCGGCGGGAGCTGCCTTATCCCGGCGGGAGCGGTCTGTGGGGCCGCGCGACCGCAGGAAGGAGGGAGCGCGCTCCGGGGGCGGGGGAGCGCTGACCGCGGGCCGGGCGCGCATGCGCGGGCCCGGAACTTGTTGCCGGCGCTCCTAACTCCGGGACCGGGACCGCCCGTGAGGTGACAGGGCGGGAGAGCAGGGAAGAGAAGGGAAAGGGAGGGGAGGGGACAGGACAGGAGAGGTCGCCCCGGTGCAGGTAAGGGAGGGCGGGAGCGGCGCTATGCGGGGCCGAGGGGACGGCAGCGGGCGAGGCCAGCGCGGCCCCTCCGCAGCGGGACCCCGGCCCTCCGCGGGGCAGCGCCGGGAGCAGCGTGCCGTCCCCGCGGGGGGCTGAGCCAGCCCACCCTCCTGTGGAGCGGAGGGACCGGCTCTCTGCGCCAGAGGCGAGCCTGGGGCTTTCCAGTGTGCTCCTGGGGCAGCCGGCCCCGCCCGCCGCGGCTGCACGTCCCTGCCGGGGCCGGGAGCACCGCGGGGCTGCCAGCGCCACACGGGAGCCGCTTCCCGTTTCTGCACCCCGGGCCGGCGCCCGCTGGGATCCTGCGGCGCAGCCCCACCCGGGGGAGGTCTTCCCCTGTCCTTTATCTTCCTGGCAGCTGGCTTGTTTAAAAAGAATAGCTTTCGAGGATTGGAAGCTGTGTCTGATAAGCTCCAGTGTGTTACTTCAGCATGCAGACTCGTGCCGAAGATTCCCGAAGGCTCTTCAAAAATACTTTATCTTCCGTCAGCACTAAATTTGAGTCCTTAGAATGCAAGGATAGAGTCGTGGCCCAATTTTTGTGGGCGCTGTTGGTTTTTTTTTTTGTCTTTCTCTGTTTTTTCCTGTGATGACACACGTCAGTAGATACCAAGTTTCTTTCTCACCGTGTCACACTATCTAGCATTTAGTAAATGCTGTCTTGGGAGGAGTATTCTCCGTGCTGTTTTCCTGCTGTATAAAAGTAGAATTTGTAGTTATTCTTATTTTGTTTTGTTTTCAGCATCCAGAATAGTGCTGTCATCAGAGATATGTGCGTTCCTCTTACAGAGGCACAGCATCCCAAAAGTAGTGTTCCTGGACCTGTGTGATGAGGACCTGCAATATTTGCTTTTGAAGGATTGAGTTTTTTCGGGGAATGGTTTCTTTGTGAATTTATCAGTCAAAGTGTGTTCTGCATGAAGCAGTACTTGGGAATCAGCAAGTTAATAAGATCCAAGAAAAGAAATGTTTGAAGTGGAAAGCCCCAAAATAAACGAGCAATTGCCTGCACTGATAAAAAGAACTTTGTATTGATAGCCAAATCTTGTGCATTCTTTTATGTTACTACATTGTCTGATCAGGTTAGTTGACTAAAATGAGGTAGATGCCTGTTCTCTTAGAAATACTCTTTGTTCTTTCTTGTTTGTGATATACTGAAATTACTGTGCTGTTCTTTCAGTTGAATTATTTTGAAGAAGGAAAATCACACAATATTCCAAGAGCAGAAAGGAGCGTGTATATTTGTGTAGTAGTTCTTTTCTGTGGGATTAGTGGTGAATTTGTTAATGACCTCAAGGTTTTGACACTTAAATACAAAGTTCACAAGCTGATCATGCTCATCAGCTAGGAACAAAATCTTCAAACTGCTGTTGTGAGAATATCTAATGCCCTGTGTGATTCCTAGAATCACAATCCGGGCTGGAATAAGTAGACTGGTGTTATAGATTAATTGAGAAGGGGTTTTTTTTGTTGGGGGTCTTCTGCAGTCATCCTCAGATGTTTGGAATTCTTGTCTGGGCACTGCTGGTAGCTGAACCTGTCAGTTATTGCAAAATATTTCACATGTGAAGGGAAAAGATTATCAAAGGCCCTTTCTTTTCCCAAGCAGTTTTCTGGCTGGATCTTCCTGCACTTTTTATACTTGTAATATTAGTGTATCTCACAAATACCAACCAGGCTTTTCACAAGTTTGTTTCACCTTGTCTTTTTTTTTTTTCTTTTAAAGGGAAAGACAAAATGAACCCTTTCTTTTTTCTGGGTTTTGGACATTCTCATCTAGGCTTCTTTGGGAATAGAAGTGGACCTTTCAACAGAACAAATGAGACTTACTGCTACAGCACTGCTCAGGGCAGCACCGTGCTCCAAGGAGTAACTTTTGGTGGAATCCCAACTGTCCTGCTGCTTGATGTAACCTTCTTTTTTGTAAGCCCAGTTTTCTATTTCTTGTATTGAAAATACTTCTGGCCTTCTCAAAAGTTAGATTGTTCAGCAACCAGAAACAGGGCAGACATGCAAATTGGCCTGAGAAGTGGGTCCTATGGTAGTAAAATAAGACTAAAAGGATGACATAGTTTCGGAGTTCTAGAAATCTGCTGTAAAGAAACTTAAAGTGCCTGTGGTCTGAGCTGATAGTTCTGTAGAAATGCAGAGGATGTTCCTAAAAGCTATGTTGTGGCATTCTTTGCTATTGGTTTGGTATATGCCACCATAATTCTGAGGATCTACAGTATTTACTGCTCTGTATGACTGACAGCACAGCATTTAATAAGATTTAGTTGGAGTGTTCGGAGGGACTTTTTTTAAAGCTGTGGCTCAATTTTAAGACACTGATTTTTTGCTTTTGAGTTCCTTGCTGTTGAACTCTGCACTCAAGCAGCCTTAGGTAGAGAGTTGGATGCAGTGCAGAAGGCTCCTCTCTTCTTCATGGACTGAGTACTGGAAATTATTTAGCAAGACCTGTATTCCTATTTTCATGACATGTTTGCTGCATATCTCTTTAGTAACTGCCAGTTGATGGGTTTCTGATGTATAATTTCTAGGCTGGTTTCCAAAGGAAGTGAAGTTTATATATTTCATTGTCTTTCCATTTTTATCTGGCAGTCCCACCTAATAACTGTAGAATACTATAGCCAATTTCAACCAAAGCTGTCAAAGAGTCTAGAGAACTTTCCTGCTTGCATCAAGTTTAATGACCAGATGAAGGAGGAAGATCTAAATAAAGGCTCTTGTAAGAAGGTTACATGCATTGTGAAATGTGGAAATTAGCTGTGTAATCCTGACACAGAGATATCTGGACGTGTATCCTGGCTTGCCAGTCAGTATTTGATCCCAGTAAGTTACATCACTAACACCACTTTCCAGCCAAACAGGTATGGATAGGATGTAGGAGGAACCAGAAGGGGAGGGTGTATGCTACATATGCACAGAAAACAGGCCTTGTTACTTCTACTTCATTGCTTTGTATGGAGCAACTTGTTTCTTTAAAAAAAGAAAAAAAGAAAGAAAGAAATGCATCTATAAAATACACAGTGATGGGGTTTTTTTCTTGTTTTTTTAGTCTCTTTCAAAAAGGGAAAATGCAGGGGGCAGATTAAAAATACATTGCAGAGATCAAATATAAGTTTCTGGGGTTTGAGAGTTATAATAATATATTACTTAGGATAAAAATAATTCTTACACTTGAGGAAATAGTTGAGCCCCCTACAGTCTGTTTACATCACTGTTTGAAAAGCAAATAAATTCGCAAGTCTCCTATCATAGTTCTGGTCATTAAGTAATGAATAGCAGTAAAAGTGTGTGCATGAAAGTTTTGACTTCCTCTCAAGTACTACTGGCTACTTTTCCTGTCACAAACCTTCATAAGTAGTTTTGAATGCAGTTCTCTTTCTTTTTAAATTAGAACAGGAAAGAAGGTGTCCTGATGGTCCCAGACAGGTTGGTCTGTAGCATGGCCACCATTGAGTTAGTTGGCATGTGATAATTGATTTAGGAGCTAGGACAGCATTTTTTGTCAGTTCTTACACACCTAAGAGTAATTATTATGAAATGGGAAAAATAAATGTTTTAATATCTTTACTTTTGTTTTCTAGATTTTAATATTACTGTTTTCCATTATAAGAAAGAGATTCTGGGACTATGGTCGTGTTGCTCTGGTGTCAGAAGTTGAAAGGTAAAAAAGATGTGCAATCAGACTGATTTGTTGAAACCATTTGGTGGGTGGGGAAGTAAGTACAATAAATATGGCTTAAATTAGATGCATTTGTATCAGTTAGATATGTTTGTAATCAGATGCACATATGTGTTAAAAATGCCCTCACACTGCTTTGTGTGAAATACCTCCACCTCAGAGAGTTACTGTTTGTGACTTTAGTCATAAGTTATGTGTTTGCCATTATCATTAACTTCATTCTACAGCTGTGAGTTAAGGAAGTGGAGGTAAGAAAATGGGCTGCTTGTCTGCTGCCATGCTGCATATTGATGTTTGCAGTGTGTTTCTGTAAAGGTTATTGACCATTTTGTTTATCTTGGCTCAAGCCCTGTATATTCCCAGAGCTCCCTGCACAGCCTGTACCATAAAATTTCCCAAGGGTTCAAAAATAAAAACATAGTCTTGCAGGTTTCTGATATTCCTCACTGATTTTTAGTAATACTGCCGATTTGATTTTTTTTTTTTTAATTTTTTTTTTTCTGCAGGATGATGTGTTGGGATGTTTAAAGGCTAAGATGGCTCCCTGTGAAGTGGGGAAAATTTAACAGTGAGCCTCTTCCTGGTGTAATCAAATTGTGGTAAATTCACAACTGAGCGACAGGAAGGAACTCAAACCCTCTTTTTTGGTGTGATCCATAGACAGTTGTGAAATGTAGATGATGTAAAATAAGATGAGCAATAACTGAGAAGGCTTTAATCCAGCTGGCTCAGGCAGCAATTGTGAAGGTGCTCTGGTATAAGGCTCCCATGTGGGCTGTGCAGGCATGGGACCAACAGGCCCTGGAGCAGTCAGACACCCAGGAGCCTGTGTTATTCTCCTGCTGGACTGTGAGCTGAGCCAGCCAGTCAAAATTTTTTTTCTCTGTAATTATTACGGAGACACCTGTGAACACACTAACATGTGTTGTCCTGTAATTACCGTTGTAACATTTCTTTTTAGCAACAAACTGAAAATAAGTACTCTGCTGTTTTTGGGGGCTACAGAGTCTCTAAGTGTTTCTAGCCTTGCTACAGGACTCAGTTTGTGTGAGGAGGTGGCTTTGCAGGGGTTTAATTGTGAGGAGAAATTGTGAGTAGTGGCTGAAGGAAGGAAGGTGGAGGGAAAAGAGGTGATGTCTTTAGGGAAGAATATCTGAACAGGAAGCCAGCTTGAAAATCTGATCCTGGCTGGGCTCCCAAACCTGTATTGCATTCTCTTACATCGCTGATGTTTTAATATCCTGATGAAGTGTTATTTTCTTTCTAGTCCAGTTATGTGCTCTCATTGTCAGGAGCTCATGTGTCCTCTCAGTTCAACATGAGACATGCATGAGTTACTATAATTAGCCATTTGCTACCAGGTGAAAACCACAGCTTTCATAAGTGAAAAAGTGTGTTTCTACTACTTCCCTTAGTTATTTCAGAATTGTTAAAATTGAAATAATTCTGTAGAATTCCATCTCTRTTATTAAAGATACTTAAAACCATGATTTAATTTATTTTAGTGAATCAAGATATAACCGATTGTCGACATCATCATCGGTACCTGAAGATCTTGAATATGATAAGGTAAGTGTTCTAGAATTCTGGTAATACTTTTTAAATGGGATCTATTTAATTATCTGCTGTAATTTGCCATTCCATCTAGTCCAATGAGCAAGTCATTAAACTGGAAGACCATCTATATGCAAAAATAAATAATGCATTGCTTATCATGTTTTAATAGAACCATACTCTGTAATCTCTGTTTCTTGACAAACTATTGCCATATCATAAGCCAGTATCTTGTGGTGTTGTTTCTAAGTTTGTTTGTTTGTTTGTTTTTAAAATTTATTAATTATTTGTGTGAGCATAAAAAGCATACTAGTATTCGATCAGGATTGCTGTGCTATTTGTGTAATTTTCTTCATCTTCATCTTTTTAAAACCCTAAAGTAACTTTTTTAGCTGTTGAATAACATGTGTCTCTTTAGTTGGATAATGTTCACTTGATAGAAGAGGCCTTTCAAGAGAGAAGGTTGTTTTGAACCATACTGGGACACTCAGTGAGATGTGCTCTCTGCTGTCCAGTTTCATTGGAGGATTTGTAAACCTGTATAAAAAGCCTTTTTGTTAGTGTAACCACAGCAGTGTTTCTAACGAGCTTTTAACTGATTAACTTGTATTAAACTCTTATATTTCAGAGCAACAGAGTACCAGCTTTTTAGCTGAGAGGTTGGCTTAATAGAAACACTTCTCTTAATTGGACGGATTAGAGACTCTATGTTTTGTATGTTAGCTCATAAAAACTTCCTTCTTTATTTATAGGGGTTTTGTTCTTGGATAACAGCTGCTTTTCGGATGCAGTAAGTACATGAAACAAATAGTGAGCTGTGGTTTGATTTGATATTTTTTAATTAAAATTGTTGTTTTCATTCAGAAATGTTTTTGGGGTTTTTTTCCCGTTGAGTAGATAGAATTTTAATACAAGCTCTGATACAGGTGCCTCTGGTTGGGTGAAAAAAGAAAGTTAAAACAAGGTCAATTTATGGGAATACTTGTTCAGGATACAGTTGTCCTGCTAGCAGCCCAGGGACTTCCCAGTCTTGAGACAGTGTGTGAACCTAAGTGATTCTATGGCATTTATATGGATTCAGAGCTAGTAACTAGGCTCTGGGCTTCTACTCTTCAGAGTACCTTGTGAGTGTTCCACTGTTTGAAGCCAGTAGGGCCCCTGGCAGGCAGTGGGATTTCCCTGCAAGGGTTTCTGTGAGGAACTGGTGGTTTAGTTGGGGCTGGAATTGACTAACTAGGAAAAGTCCATCCCGGTGTTTCCCAGAAACTGAATGTTAGACATGTGATGTTTGTCCTTTATGTCTCTTGGGGCTGAGTAGATCATGATTTTTAAAAATCAGTTTCTAGCTTGGATACACTGAAATATAAAATGGGTGAGAGTTAAGCCTGTCCTTCTCCATTTTTGCTAGTTCAGTTCCTTCCTTTTCCAAGTTTTTCTATTTTAATGATCTAATCTGTTGACAAGGGAGAGATGGTGAGAGTTCATTCCAAAAGCCTATTATATCTTCTGTTAATTGGGTGTCATAAGAGTGAGGTGATTCTGTTGTAATTTTCCTCATGGGGAGCCTTTGTGGAGACAAGTGAATACTGTCACAGCATGATCTTAAATTTTCAGAGCTAGACATGTGATTGCCATAAAGCAGGASGTCACAGCAAACGACTTTGTCCTCTTCTAGTCCAAAAGATTTTGGATTCATATTTGCTTTTCAGATTTTTGTTTCAGTCTTAAATTCCCTAGTATGAACTGTTGTATGGTGATCCTGCACAAGAAAAATACACGTTTGGAACCTGAATTTACGCATGAAAGAGCAGAGCCGTTTTGAAAGCCAGTAGGGATTGATGGGGATGGGGATGTCACTGAGTAGTCTGAGGATTTAATGTATATTCATAAACCGCTCCCCAAAAACCCGAGGAGGATAAGTAAACTGACCACGTGCTTATCTGTCTCTGGTGCAGTGATGATGAGATTCACGAGAGGTGTGGTGAAGATGCCATTCATTACCTCGCCTTCCAGCGTCACATCATCTGCCTGCTGATTGCTATCAGCATTTTGTCTGTGTGTGTGATATTGCCTGTCAACCTATCAGGTGATCTACTTGGTAAGAATTTTATTTGTTTTTATTCTGAGAAGAATTCTTTATATAATGGTAAAAGCTCTTAGGAATTTTTTTTTATTTTGGTATACTTTTATAAGGTGGTGGTTTAACCCCCTGTGATGGTTTGACCCTGGCTGACTGCCTTCTTCACAAATGGCTGCAACATGGGTCACTCTTCCACAGGATGCAGTCCTTCAGGCACAGCCTGTGCCAGTGTGAGTCCCTCATGGGGCCACAAGTCCTACCAGGAAACCCGCTCCACAGTGGGCCCCTCTCTCTGTGGGTCTGCAGGTCCCTGCCAGGAGCCTGCTCCAGCATGGGCCTCCCACAGGGTCACAGCCTCCTCTTAGGCATCTACGATCTCCTCCATGGGCTGCAGTTGGATCTCTGCATCCCCGTGGTCCTCCATGGGCTGCAGGGGCACAACTGCTTCACCATGGTCTGCAGGGGAACTTCAGCTCCAGAGCCTGGAGCACCTCCTGCCCCTCCTTCTGCACTGACCTTGGTGTCTGCAGAGCTGTTCCTCTCACATATTCTCACTCTGCTCTTCTCTGTCTGCAATTAGATCTGCGCAATAACTTTTTGCTCCTTCTTAAATATGGTATCACAGAGGTGTTTCTATCATTCCTAGTTGTCTTGGCCTTGTCCAGCAGTAGGTGTGTCCTGGAGCCACCTGGCATTGGCTTTCTTGGACATGGAGAGAACTTCTGGCAGCTTCTCACAGAATCCACACCTGTAGCCCCCCTGTTACCAAAACCTGGCCATTCAAACCCAACACACCCCTCAGCCTGATGTGAAACTTGTGTGGGTGTAGGGGGTTCTTCAAATAGTTGTCAGAAAGAAGATTGCAGACCTCATGCAGACATAGATGACTAGACTTAAAAGGCTCAAAGCACGATTAGCTTTACCCATGCCCTCTTAACTGGTGTTTATCGTTATGATTTTAATTGGTGGTGATTGTCAGTGGAAAACACCTTCACAGCTGAGAAATCTTTTTCTTGTATCCCGTCTGAATGTCTTTTGCTACAATTAATTTAAAATCAATTTTTTTGATCTGTCAGTGGAGATAATAGGTTATTCTTTCCTCTCTGCAAAATCCTTGTAGCTGCTTGAGGATTATAAACTTTTTTTTTTAAATCTGCTTTTTCCTCTTTTTCATAAACCAGACCAGTTAATTTAGTCTTTAATGAGAAATGTTTTCCATTTGGCTGGCCATAAAATCATCAGCCATGCCTTGAATTTTTGTTTTAATCTAGCTAGGCTGTCTTCCATTGTTCCTTTATGTTTTGGTTTGTGTCTCAAAATTGGACAAATCTTGCAGAGACTTTGTCAATACTGACTAGACAAAGAATTATTTCGTGTTTCTTGCTGTCTATTTCTGATTATGTCTTCCAGTGTGACACCTACAAATACAATAATCATGTCCTCTAGTCTGCCATTCAGTTTCCTGATGGGAATACTGAGTCCTTTGAGAAAAAACTCTGTGAAACTCTGTTTATACATCCTTCCATTTTTGATAATGAGCCCTTGTAATCCTGTTTTATACCTGGCTTTGTATCAGTCTTGATAAGATCATGTTTAAAGAGTTGTTCGTAGTTTTTAAGAACCTTGTGACTTAGTTATTGTCTGTAATAGGATATGTTGTACCTTTTCCTTTTCGTATGGTTTCCCTGTGGAACTTCCATCTCTGACTTCCGTTTTACATGCTCTGTCTTAGCAATTCTCTGTTTGTACTAACATCAGCTTTCCTAAAGCAGGAGAATACAGCTTCTGTTTTTCTCCATTAACTTCAGTGAGTCGAGGAAATACAGCTGGAAACAAAAGTTTTAGCTTCTCTCCCATTCTTCCTCCTCTTCCACCATAAGCTGATTTTGTGCATTTGCAGTTCTTTCAGTTGTGTTGGCTTGCAATGTCGTTTAACAGTTTGGGCTAGAGGATTGTTTAGCTTTCCAGATACACTCAATCCTTTTTCCTTTGTGAGCATTTACTCTATTTTCACTCACTTGCATTATCATTTTTGAAAATACTTGACAGTCTAGAGAAATAATGTTATGTAAACGCTCATTTTTGACCTTAGCAAGGTTACCAGCACTGTGTTGTCAACASTGAATTAATACAGCTTAAAAACCTGAGATAAGAAATCAGTTAAGATGGAAGAAAAATGTGAAGGAAATATGTTCAATCCCTAAGCAATGTTGTTAATGGACATGAAGGGAGATTGGAGGGAGAAAGGGAGCTGCTTCAAAGATCTAGTGTTCAGATTTTTGAAACAGTCTACTGTTTTTCTTGATGGTTTCAATGTGTTAAAATCCCGGGGCTCTTTTTCCAGCTTTTAAATGCAATACAGAGTAAACCAGCATTGATTATGATTCTAAATCTTTTTAGCAATGAACTTGCTCAGCATTAAAAAAAAAAATATCAATATCTTTAAAAAATAGAATAAAACCTGACTTTCCGATAGTGTTGCACCAGTTAATTATTCTACTTGTTTTTGTTCTTCTTAGATAAAGATCCCTATAGTTTTGGAAGAACAACTATAGTAAACTTGCAGACTAGGTAAGTGAGTCTTGCAGAGTCCCTTTATGCTGACGTCTGTTTCCTGCCATGGTCTCTGAATGCAGGAATTGATACTTGCAGGTAGCTCATGGAGTCAGGATAACTTAATCCCACTTCATTGACTGAAGCTGGGATACTTCTGCTTCAGGCTATGCACTTGCAGTGCTGATGAGAAATCTTGAGACTTGGCTTCTACTCTCTTAGCTCTCACTTCTTACACCACATGTTTCTCTTGGTTAATGCACATCTGGTGATATTATTTTCAGAATTTCCACGTTAAAAGAAACCATGCTTCAGAAGGAAGGTAAAGCTGATAGCTTTACTGGAATGCGTAACTGGGATGATTTAAATTCCCTTACATTAGATTTATGTGTGTGCATATCTCTCCCATCTGAGATTACAGTTAAAATGATTTCTATCTGTTTTAAAAATAGTCTGTATTATAGTTGAAGTACAAAGCTGCACAAGTCTTCTGATTTATTACTTGATCAGTCCACATCCGTCCATGACACTATGTCCAATAGAGTTTCTTTGTTTTGTTTAACCACATTATGAAACCTGGTAACCAGTGGGGATTTCTTTGCTTGGTTGGGTTTTTTTAATCTGTAAAATAGGTTGCCGTATTTTAGTTTAATTGCAATTATTATTGCTCTTCACAAAACTGGAGAGCTGTTCACAGAACAGAACTTCTGTAAGCTTTGAAAAGGAGCTGTCAGGAAGGTAGAATTTACAATCTGTATGAGGCTGTTTTCAATTTGAGTGAGGACTGTGTTCAGGGAGGGTTCAATTATGTACTCAGCACAGTAAGTAATAAGGTAAATAACAAATATTTTGGCAAATAGCATCATGTGTGCTATTGGTCATCTGAATGAGAAGGTGAAAGACAAACACTCCTAAATATGCCATGTCATAGAATATCTGTTTTCTCTGTAGGTCCATTATCCATAGAATTTTATGGTAATAACCCTATGCCTGGCTGTCCAAAGCATCTGCATAGGCCTGACCAGTAACTACCTTTTTTTTTTTCTTGTTTTGTGTTCAGTGAGAGGTTTGTGATCTGATTATCGTTCCGATGGCTGCTTGTATCAGTTGGACAATTGGTTCTTCCTGTTTCTCATATTCTCATAACATTTTGTCTGACAGCAATAATCTTCTTTGGCTGCACACAGTTTTTGCTGTTGTTTACCTGATTCTGACTGTTGTCTTCATGAGACATCACATGAAGTATGTCACATATAAAGAGGAAAACACAGTAAGTTTCTGAATTGGTGTGAAAAAAACCATAGAGCATATTTCCCAGTGGATAATGCTAAAAAAAACCAAATTGCAAAGGTGCCTCTGGTGTGCTAGAATGTGACATAAATGTGAAGGAATTGGCTAAAAGCAATGCTCTACTGAGTGAATTGTGAAAATGGATTGAGAGAAGGGGGTTGGGGAGGCATTTGTGAAATTTTGCTGTAACGTATAACCAATGTAGAGGGTGCTGTCTTAAATAGATGGGGCTCCCACCAAAATCAAAATTTGCTACCTTTTTCCCCTCCCTACTACACAGATATTTGTGCTGTGTCACTGCCTTCCTTATATTCTTGTTTCCTCTTTCCTGAYGTGGTTTCTCAAAATGTGACTCGCATTTTCTCTCCCAGGTTAAGTGCACGTTGTTTGTAACTGGTCTTCCAAAAAATGCAAAAGAAGAGACAATACAAAGCCATTTCACGTAAGTTCCACACTTGAGCAATAACGTACTTGAGTCATGGAATGGTTTGGGTTGGAAGGAACTTTAAAGGTCATCCAGTTCCAACCCGCTGCTGTGGGCAGGGACACCTTCCACTAGACCAGGTTGCTCCAAGCTCCATTCAACCTGGTCTTGAACACTTCCAGGGATGGACATCCATGACTTCTATGGGCAGCCTGTTTCAGTGCCTCACCACCCTCACAGCAAAGGATTTCCTCCTGATATCTAGACTAAACCTATTCTCTTTCCGTTTGAAGTTGTTCCCCCTTGTCTTATCACTACATGCCCTTGTAAAAAGTCTCTCTCCATCTTTTGTTAGGAACAGGAGATGTAAAGTTGTCCTGGTAGTTTACCTGCCCAAGCAGATAAGTTTTTTGAATTTTCCACTGTTTAAAATTCATACTATAGTATCAGTCTTGTAAAGGCATATCTTATTCCTTAGCCAGAATTGAGAAAAGACTATATTTCAATAAAGTTAGTTAGCTGATACTAAAATCAGAATTCAAGAAAGTGTCTGTGTATCCATACTTTCCGTTCGCACTTCCACACAACCTTTACTTGGAATACAGCTATGCATCTCATATTAAAGTAACTTTCAACAACCATCTCTCTAGAAGTGTGTGTTCTCTGATACCTCATTCAGAAATTAAATGAGTGATTCAGTGCTCCTCTTGGAAACAGTCTCTTCATTGTACTTTCTGTTCTTATTGTTCTTGTGTGCTGCTTCCTTTCAGTGATGCGTACCCAACTTGCACTGTGCTGGAGGTCCAGCTGTGTTATGATGTAGCCAGGCTCATTCATCTATTCAGAAAAAGGTACTTGTTTTGTAATCTACATGAGTTTAGCATAATTTTAAGACTGTTTTGCTAGTCCTTAATCAACATGTACCAGCAGTACTAACCTGGTGCATACTAAAGATGAATTCTGCTCTTAAAGTTCTGGTCTGCACTTCAGTTGGATTCAGCTGTGTTTTAAAGTGAGTTGTGGGTTTCAGCCCGTCTCTTGTAGGTGTAATATGTTGTGTGCTGCCTAAGTTAAATTTTGACTTCCTGATTATCTATTTATATGTGTGTGTAGTTAGTTATTTATTGTCAGGCAGTGCAAAGTGAAAAACTGAACCATTAAATTAATAACTCTGTTAATCGTGCTTCTTTGGCCAGAGGTGCTGATCCCAGGAGAGACAAATGTTATCTTCTGGGCTCTCAAGAATAGCATTGGGTTGGTTTTTTTCCTGGAACCTCACTACAAGTATAGGCTGTATAATGATATTACAGACTTGAAAATAAGCTATATAAGCAACCAAAATAAAGTGCATGTAAATATCTTTGGTGACTGATTTATTTGCTACCAGTCCTTGGCATAACTTTTTCTCTCAGGGATTATAATCTTTTTAAGCTTGATGTTGATACTGTTTTCTTGCAAAATGTCATGGATGTATTTTTCTGTCCAGAAAACAGGCAGAAAAAAGCCTGATCTACTACGAACACCTGCATCAGAAGTATGGCAAGAGGGTCCAAATCAACCCTAAGCCATGTGGTCAATTCTGCTGCTGTGAAATGAGAGGATGTGAAAGGGTAAGAGATTGTGTTCTTTTTTAGTTATGGCTGGGTAGATTATTAGAACAGTAGAAAATAGTTTTTGTGTCATGTTTCATTGACCTTCAGAAAATTCTTTATTCATTCATTGCCAATAGCTCATACATCTTGCACTGCATGGGAAAGGAATTCCCTGAAACTTCTGGAATGTAATCTTAGTGCAGAAACTGAAGTACAAGAAAATCTTCCTCTTTGTTTGTCTTTGCCTTGTGACATGATTTGTAATTTGGGGGGGGTGGTAGGAAGGGTGGCTATGTGTGTTAATGAAGATATTGGCCGTCTGGTACTTGGATGTGACAGTCATCAATTTCCCCACAGGAGGATGCTGTAGATTATTATACCAAAGTTAGAAATGAACTTGAGGAAGAATATTCAAAAGAGGAGCAAGTGGTTCATAATAACCCACTGGGAATGGCTTTTGTAACATTTCAAGAGAAATCCATGGCAACCTAGTAAGTTTTGTCTGTTGTCTTGTTTGTTCTCTTTTAACTAAAATAGTACAACTGATCTCTTGTTTGCGTCACTTGTTTGCTTATGTTGGTTCTTCTTCCTTTCTTCTTTTTCACCATTCTGTGGATTTGGTCTGCTTTGCTTTTTGGTAAGTTTCTCCCTTCAGTGTGCATTTTAGCCTCTATGCTTTGAGTGAAGAAATTATCTGAGGGACTACAAGGCTTGGGACATTTAATGGGATAAGGAGTCCTTCTCTTCTGTATGGGATCCAGTCTGTCAGTGTAGGTTAACAGGAGGCCAGACTAATTGGTTCTTGAATATGAGTTACTTATTTCTCCATTTTCTACTGTGCAAATGGTCCAATTACCAAACTATCAGAGTGGGTGCAAATTACACTGCTAGTTAAGTCACCTCAACAGTGTAGGGACCTGGCCACAGGTGATACACATTCTGTGTCTCTCTTACCTGTTTTTATAGATATATGTGTAGGCCTAATATGAGAAGTTGTTCTGTGCTTTTATTCAGTCATTTGTGGAGAAAATGCATGTACCCTCTCATTTTCTGTTGGCACTTTGTGAGCATCTTTTGCTAACACAAGGTGGGTAAAGAGAAGCAGAATAATATTTGTATTACAACATAATACATCATGCTTCTTCATACTCTCTCTGATTTAAATTCAAGTCATGTTAGAAAGTCTTTCAGGCTATTTTTCAAGGAAGTCTAGGTGTAGGATTTCTTGCAAGAACTTAATATATTGGAGAAAGTTTTGCTTGCTACTCTTTAACTGAGTAGTGATTGTGATGAAATCTTGTTGGAATTAATGTGGTGGACTCCATTCCCTGGAAAATTAGATTAGATTACGTGTGAAGCTGAGGGTACCATCAAATTAGAAAGTTACTTGGTGCCCTTGGTATGCTCTGCTCCAAAGAGCCCTGAAATAGGATAGGAGAAACAGGAAGCCGGAACTGAGGTTCTGAGGGCTCAGGTGGTTGTAGAAGCTTGTTTAATGGTGGCTAAAGCTTGCTCTGTATGCATTTTTAAAAATAAACTGTCAAAGAATAATTAACTTTCTTAAATACTTGCTGCTGCGAGATGCTGGCAATTTGACATCACTGCTTGAATTCTGGTAAGGAAAAGATCTGGGGGTTGGGGGCTCTGTTTGGTGTTTGTGTGTGGTTCTCTGTCTTCTTTATGTTAAGACCACAACTGAAAAAAATAAGCATGTTCACAGATTTTAGAATCTACATATTTAAATATAATACTTATTGTTTCTATGCTACTGTAATAAAATAGTCTCTGAATGTGTGCCTAGTCCTTCTACTGCCGTCCTTTGAGAAATCTTTGAAAGCATTTATTCTGGGCATGTTTAAATTTTCTTTAAATATATTGAGTGTCAGTCAACTCATAATATTAGAAGATAGAATTAAGCACTGTGATTATTTTAGGAGTGGGTGAAAGAGGCTAATATTTTGAATTGTGAGAATACCAGAGTGCTAAAAATTTTTCTGAGAATTGGTACTCAAGGCAAAATTGGTTGGTTTTGATACTGGTGTAAAGGATTAGTCTGTACTCTCATTTCATTAGTCTACTTTGATTTGAAAACAACCATAATTATGTAAAGATGTGTTTAGGGAACTGTCTGTTTTATTTTTTTCCAGTGCTCTCAGGCTTTGATTTTTTTTATTTGTTTTTTGTTAATATGAGTCACTGCTGTTGTTCATGTTAGTAGAAGCAGTGAACAGTTTAAACTAAGACTGCTTTTTTGTTTCCAACAAAACAGATCTCAGACCTGTGGTAGCAGCTGTTTATATAATGGTCATTAATGCATAATCTGTTACATTGTTGTTTAGGTTCTGTTTTGATTGCAGATTATTAAAATTTTTTTAAAAAAATTATCACTATTCCCAGACATTCTCATTACATCTTCAGCATTTTCAGGTATAAAAAATTAGAAAAATCTTCCTCTTCTTCCTTGCAGCATCCTTAAGGACTTCAATGCCTGCAAATGTCAGAGTATTAAGTGCAAAGGAGAACCCCAGCCATCATCCTACAGCAGGGAGCTGTGTGTATCCAACTGGGAGGTTACATATGCTCCTTATCCTGAGAATATTTGTTGGTAAGATTCCTGTCTTACATTTATTTATTGATGATAATTTAAATTTGGAACGGGCACAGGAGAAACAGGGATGAGTGTGTTTTTCTTCAACCTTAAACTAAGACTTTATGTAGTGTTTACATGTGGTTGATCTGCCTCTTTATTTGCATTACTGGTGTTTTTCATTGACCTTGGGGAGGCATCTGAGGCTGACTAGGGTTTTGCCACCCCAAAATTAAAAAAACCCCAAACCCTAAGCTTATTAATATCTGTCCCTCAGTGTTTCAATTTTTTGAGGCAAGTGCATATCTACTGTTGAGGTCTGAGGAAAGCAACTTGGTGTTAGTGCTGAGTATCCTCAAAATATGTATATGCTTTTCTGAGTTGCCASGTGATGAGTATAACTCGATCCACTCTGTAAACTATGTTCTGTCTTCTAACATCATCTTTATTGACCCAGTACATTTCCTAGATAAATGCTTTTTGAATAAAACTGTTCCTGTGCTTGTCTTCTGTTATGCTTATGGGCTAAAAAAAAATCTAAACATTTTTCATTTGCTTTGCAAATCACTTAGGGTTGGGTCAATATAATCCTTTCTTCTGTATTAGTAAGTTTGTTGTGACTTTTGCATTGCCCAAGCCAAAACTGGAAGTGAGATACAAACATGCACAAGTTACTGTATTTCACCTGTATGTAATTTTTTTTAAAAGCACACCTTTTTCTTTATGATTTTAATAGAAAATTACTTGTAAGGTGACTATGCCATTGATTTCTAATAATTGAGAGGTTTTCTCTAGAACTACAATTCTGCAGTTGGGAATAAAGTAGAGAATTTTTAACCATGAGGTAAACAACCATGATTCTTAGCTGTGTCTTTTGCAGCGGTCTTATTGTGAGATATGGATTAAAAAATCTCTTGCAAGCTTCTTTTCAGGTAGGGTCAGTTTAATATGCCTTCTTCATAAAAGGGTTCTTCCATGTGTGTGCCTTTCATTTCTTCTTCCTTTCTTCAAGCACTGGACTCAGGAAATGGTCTGTGAGACTCAGTGCACTGAAGCACTTGCAAAACTTTCCTAAACATCTCTGAGAGAGGAAGATGGTGGGGTTTTGATGTTTTGGGTTGGTTTGTTTGTTTTTTTCTTGTTCTTTTTCTTTTCTCCTCTCCCCCTTGAAGAAGAGGGACCATGAGGATTTGCCAAGTTCACAAAAAGACTTGTCATAATTAGGGATGTTACTGAGCCTTGGTATCCCTTTTTTGTTTGTTCTGAATACTTGGCTTTGGCTGAAGTTCAAATCGTTCCAATCCTTTTGGCAACCATTTCAGATAACATTTAAGAACTTCATTTGTTTAAAATCTAAGGTTGCAGTTTTAGTATGGCAGGAAGGGATGCAGTTATGCTTTGTTATATAACTTTGAAAGCTCAATTTAGAAAAAGTGGTGCCACCTGTTACTTGACAGATAGTATATATCTTTTTTTAACAGCAAATGCTTGCAGCTTGTTTTAATGTCCTTTTTATTTTTGCTTTTTTCTCCAGGAAAAATCTTTCAGTGCATGGACTGAAATGGTGGTTTAGATGGGCTTGCATTAATTTGCTTCTTTTTATTGTGCTGTTTTTTCTTACTACTCCTTCCATAATCATCTCAACCATGGACAAGTTCAATGTCACTAAACCTATTCACTATCTTAATGTGAGTATTGCCATATGTTTGGATACAGCTGTGTATCAGACCAAGTTGTTGGTAAATTGATAGACACGGTTTCATTGTCTTACCATAAACCTTCAGTTGAAATTCTCAGGATTGTTTTATGCAGCTGCTGATCAAAAACATAAGTCCAGAATCAGGTCTTTAGCCCTCTTTTGTTCCTGGATGGTAGTCTGAAGTAATTTAATCTGAGACTTTATATTATTATAACATATTTATGTATTTGTTTGTGGTAAAAATTTGCAATCCAAATTTACATAAATCTAAATTTTGTAATCAAAAATCTTTGCAACAAATGGAATTTCAAGTCCAACTCGTATTTTGATTTTTATGATAAGAAGGGGGGAAGATTTAAAACTCTAAGGTAAAATGTTCTTTTTATTTTACTTATTGGGTTCAAAGCAAGATGGCATATATATCTGATCCTAGTTTGACTGCAGCTAAAGCCACTTGCAAGCTGTTATTTTTAAATACTTCTCCAAGCTAGTGTAAAATACATAAAAACTTGTGAGACTGCATTTTCATGGAATTTGATTCCCAATCCCACTTTCTTTGTCTTCCACACCAGTGCTAAGCACTCATTACTCAATTTAAGACTATCTGAATATATTTTCCCCAGTTCATCCTGCTATAATTTACAAAAAGCAAAATATTGCAGTCTGTTCCATCACAACTGCATTAAAATGTTTTTAATACTTATCCTTACTTTTTCTCCCCCACTAGAATCCTGTCGTCAGTCAGTTTTTCCCAACGCTCCTGCTCTGGTCCTTCTCAGCTTTGCTACCAACAATTGTCTATTACTCAACTTTGCTGGAGTCCCACTGGACAAAGTAAGCAAACTTTTCTTCTGTTTTTACCTTCTCAACTGAATTACTAAAATAAATGAAAGTGCTTGTGTTTCACAGAGTTCTTAAATCCACAGACCTCTCATAGCAGGGAGTTTCATGTTCTTGTCTCTTTCTAGTGTTAAAACCACACTTCAGGGTTTAGGTAATTTGTAACCCACACAGCAAGTGTAATCTGACCACATGATTTGCATATGCTTCTCTTTGTGTTTAATCAGAAAAAAAAAAGTTTGAGCAGGCTCAGGAGGTGTAGCTTCAACAGGAGCATAGGAAGTGCCTCTAATCCTATAACTAACTCACTCTCTGGGAAGATAGGCCATGTGGGTTTGGATCTCTTCCAGGCTGAGAACTTATAAAAAAGGACATCCACCATTTTGTCATGCCAGTTGTTTGGCATGACAGAATGGTGTGGATGTAACTCTTTGGTCTCCAGCTCAGATCTGTTGGATATTAGTGGTGATCTGAGAAGACCTGTGGGACCAAGGCCCAGCAGATGTGTTGATGCAAGGTTTTCACATGCAGCTCCAGAGATGTCGAGCTTACTGATGTGCTGCTGACTTGGAGAACACAGCACAGCTTGGTTTGGAATACCGGATTTGATGCCCTGTTTACCTACAGTCAGATAAAAACATGGTACTGCACACTGAATCCTAGCTTCACTCAACTTCACTCAGTCTTTATCCATAAGGATTGTAGCCATTGCTTTTGTTTGTTTTTATATGCTAAGGTCAACTTTGGGTTGTTTTACTTTTGAATTACTGTACCATTCCTTTCTAAGACATCATGTCCAGAGTCTACTGTTTATTCATCACAGTTGTATACTTTTCATCAGTGCTTTTTTTGTTTTGGTAATTGTGCTGCATACATGAACTTTGAGCCCTTCTCAATCTGTCAAAATCATTTTCGACAGTCACTAAAGATCACAGGTCTGATTTCAAGCCTCAGTGTAGTTACACTGATAGGTGTCACAGTGCCCAAGGGCTACATGTTCCTATAAAAAACCCTCTGGTTTTAAAGCCCTATCAGATATCACCTTTGACAGTCTGAATTGTTCATAGAGCTGCACTTCTCTGGCAACAGGCTGTCACTGGATCCGTGTTCCTGCTACTGTAGTAGGGGTATGGCATTAGTAGGGTCATGTTGTTTCCCAAGACTTCACACTTGGGAAGGACAGGCAAAGAGATGGTCTAAGTGTCTGGTTTCTTGGCAGTGCTGCCCTTTTACAAACTGCTTAATCCCTCTTGGCATGACACTCGTAGGGCTGTTTGTTTACAAGCTGTTGTAAGATCGAGTGTCTTTGGGGGAGAGACTGACTGTGGTTGTTGCACATCCCCATGCATGTGGTGCAGGCCTGGAGTGATGCTCATCCAGAGTCTGGATTAACATTCAGTTTTGTTGCCCAAGAAGATACTGAAAGTCTGCTTGGTCCATATTGATGAATATCTCAAAGATGTTTGTGAGTATCTTGTAGCAATGTGATATGGCAGGGAAAGCTGGAATCTGACAGGTGCTGACATTGTCTGTGCAAGATCCTTCATGTATGGAAGCTTTTCATATGAGTTTCTTACTCAGTGCCTTTTTATGTTGATAGATCTGCAGAGAACAGAATAATGATGCATAAAGTCTACATCTTTTTGATCTTCATGGTATTGATTCTGCCCTCCCTTGGTCTGACCAGGTAAAGAATCATAGTTTAATGATTCTTTAATCATTGGTTGAGTACTTTTATAATAAGACATCTTACTTGTTTTCTAGTTGTGAGGTACTGTTGATGTATCCCCACTCCTTCCAGTGTGTGTGGTTATGTTGTCATTACACATTAGATTTCAGTTTTCATCTTACACCTGGGGTCCTCAGACTTGTTAAAGTTTCCAAAGCCTGACTTTTCCTTTAACAGAGCAATTGAAGACCTTGTAAGATCAGTAACTGATTGGAAGTTGCTCATACTCACCATCAAGGCTGAGAACACAGTTTCCTGACTGTGTCTTATACTTCAGTTAGAGCTGTCCTTTTCTTTCTACCTTCACAGTATTTGACTGTTTCCCTGGCTAACTGGGTGACATGTGTTTGTTCTATATATATAATAATKGCTAAAAATGAATCATTAAAACTTTAATATGAAGTAGATGTTTTTGTTCTCTTTGGTTCTGTATCTTCTTTTCTTATTTCCAGCTATCAATAACTGTGATAAAGCTAAACTGGTGTTCAGATTATTTGATTAAATTCTCTCTATCCACTATCTTGATTGTAACTACTTAAAAAGAGAAGCAATTTTACACAGTACTAAGCTGTGGGAGACTGAATTATTTTCACCATCTTTCTTTCAGCCTTGATTTTTTTTTCCGCTGGCTGTTTGACAGAGAATCGTCTGATTCTGCAGTTAGGCTGGAGTAAGTATTAGCTAAATAATACTCTCTCTTTGCTATTCCTTTGTAAAGGAATACATAGGACTTAAATTTTTTTTTTTGCTGTTTACTTCCCTTGGTTAGTGCTTATTAAAATTTACTCGAGGTTGCTACTCTGTGGGATGATGTCGAGCTTCTGAATAAGGGAAGGAGACAATAAGGTTGGACATCAGGAAGAATTTCTTCACAGAAATGTTGATAGCATATTGGAATTGGCTGAGGTTTGTTGCACATCATGGACAGGGTATCTTCCCAAGGATTACAGTGAGATCAAATAGCTGCAGCAGTTCTTTCTGGAATCCGGTGAATCTTGATTTTAAGAAACATGTATGTTTTTACACCAGCATTGCAACTGTGCAGATATTGGTTATTTTAAGCTCTTGTGACTGTGCCTGGAGGGAAAGAACAGAATGCAATTATTAGGACATAGTTTTCCAAATGCTGTTTCAAAATCAGTAACAGGAAGACAATTAGGAGTTACTAAGTTAGGAGAGACGATTATTCTATTGCAGTCTTACCTCATCTTGTGTCAGGTTGCTGTTGCAGACATCAAATGACGCTCTTGTCTGCTGTCAGCCACCCATCAGGCTGCTGTATCTTTTTGTGAACAGTTTATTCCTCATCTGAACTGCAACTCAGCCAGGCTCTTACATACTATACTGGCTGCATTTATGACAAGATTATCAGAATTTTTCTAGGCAATTCCTATGGTATATAGTGCTTATCCTTACGGTAAGAGATTTCCAAAGGCGGTAGGGATACATTGTACACATCCTGTATTTGCTTGTCTTCTTCCCAGTCAGTGTCTGGCGTCCTTCCTTGCAGATGTGTCTTCCTGCCTGACCAGGGAGCCTTCTTTGTGAACTACGTGATTGCCTCTGCTTTCGTGGGCAATGGGATGGAGCTGCTGCGCCTGCCGGGGCTCATCCTTTACACCATACGCATGATAATGGCCAAGTCCACCGCAGAAAGGAAAAATATCAAACAGGTATTGGAGCCCCTCCTTAGCAAGAACCAATTAAATGATTGGCCCTTATCGGAAACAGTGGGAGCTCCCATCCTCCTTCATGTCATTAACTATCATCTCCTGACACTTTTCTTTTTTTTAGCCTTTGTTTCACGTATCCACGACAGGTTCATATTCCCTTCATTTGCAGCACAGATAACAGGGAGGGATTTATTCAAGTCAGAGATGGTCAAAAATCAAACCCCAAGTTCTGAACTTCAGGTATTATTCTCTTCATGGCTCTAAGTCAGAGTGTTATGATTTGGATTTTATAGGATAGTTCTGATTTTATCTTATAGTCTAAACTTCAGGGGGTTTTTTAATTCAAATCTGTCTACAGTTAGTTTCTTCTGTCAGCCTGCAGATGCACACAACTTGCTTTAATCTGAACATACACCTAGCAAAATACATACTTTTTGCCTATATTCCATTTTAAGAGGTGGACTTTCACTTCCAGGTGATGTGTCATCCTATAGCTTGAAATTCCAGGTGTTACAATGGGAACTTAAGCCTGTATACAGCTGCCGCAGTGAAGGTTCTGAGTTTGGCACAATTCTTTTCTCCTCTGTGGTTTTAAGGAGCTGCTTCTTGTAGATGCAAACAAATTCCATGAGGAATTACTTTAAGGCTATGAAAGAAGCAGCATCTTTTCTGTATGTCCAGATAATTAAAATACATGATACTTCATCTAATTACATCATTTCTGCCTCTTAGGGAAATAGCTGATCTCTCCCAGGGAGAGAATAAGAGAAGGTGAATTGTTGCTTTAGTGAATCTATTCTTAGCTCCTGACACATTGATGGATGACTTGAGAGTTTTGGGTGTTTTGTTTTTGTCCCTAGCAACAGGCATTTGAATATGAATTTGGAGCAATGTATGCCTGGATGCTGTGTGTGTTCACTGTCATCATGGCCTATAGCATCACGTGTCCCATCATTGTCCCATTTGGTAAGTTTTCCAGTGAGCTGTGGGCAGTGTGGGAGTGAGCTGGGCCCTGTGGGAGGTTTGGAAGGCCCAGCTCTGCATTCTTATTCCAGTTCAAATGCTGATAATTCTTAGGAGTTTGATCCAAGTTTCTTTCCCTCCATGTTGAAGAAGAGAGCAGAAGATGGTGAATTACTCAGCTCTTGTACTGCCTTTAGAAGTTTAAAATGTATTTAATGTCCATTAGACACTAATTTTATTTCTTAAGTTTGAGTGTATTGGCTCTGATGGTGAGGGGTTTACATCAGACATAAGTAGTACTAAATAATTTTATATAGTTTGGATTTTTACTTTCTAATCCAAAACTTTACAGAGCTAGATATAAGATAATTATCTAAATTAGATATTGTTCAGAACTGGTTTAATCAACAACCTTATTATTGGAAGAATGTGGCCAATTTTTATGTAACAATGTAATTGATGTTTACATACATTTTGTTTTGTATGCAATTGTAAATATCTGAATGTGCTACTGCATCCCAGAGCTGTTGCAATTCATAGCTGCCACAGCAGTTGCTGGCTGTTTTTTTGGATAAGGAATAGCTGACTTGCAATCCAGTCATGAATCTGTTGAAGGCTGAGAGGGAGATGTTAAGCCACTGTCAGACCTTTCTTCCTTACCAGCACAGTGGAAGAGGAGTTAGGAAGTCTTCCCTACTGGCTTGGCCTTGTGTGCCAGCACTCGGAAGGAACTCTGGGCTCTCCCTGGAGGCACAAGAGGCACCACAGAGAAGTGTGTGGAGAGGGGAGGGATGGGGATGCAACAACCTTAGAAGCAGGTGCTGTCATGCAGCTGAACCCCACTCATGTTTGGGCTGTATCCACCACTGGGCTCTAGATTTCCACTCACTTGGTTAGTGCAAATCTCCTCACAGAGTTGCTGCTTTTTATCAAATCTCCAACCACCTCTCCTTGGCTCTGCTGTTTTCCCTCCCAGGTTTGATCTACATCCTCTTGAAGCACATGGTGGACCGTCACAACCTCTACTACGCGTATCTGCCTGCCAAGCTGGAGAAGAAGATGCACTTTGCAGCTGTCAATCAGGCCCTGGCAGCTCCAATTCTCTGCCTGTTCTGGCTCTATTTTTACTCATTTGTGCGGCTAGGTCAGTATTACATTTTCCCACCTAGAAGCTGCTCCCAGCTCTCTAGCCAGCTTCCCTGCATTAGATGTGAAGTTTCATAAGCTTTGTGGACTTTTCTTTTTCCCTCCCAAATGGGGAAGTCATGGTGGTTGCCTGTGGCACTGAACCACACAAGATTTGCAGCTTGCACAAGTTTGCACAAGGTCCTTTGATGGAGATGGCTGGTATGTTAAACTGTTAGCATGGAGCTCCATTGTTCTTCATTTCACAGGAGATCATGTATTGATTAAATCAGTAGAGTTTGGGTTGACCAGTTGGGCTGTGAAATGACAGACAGTAAAAATCATTACATAAAACAAAGCTCTATTCAGAATTAGCTCTTTGTAGTAAGATGGTCACTGGCTTCACTACCTGCATTTGTGTAGCCTGGACATAAGTTTAATTTGCCAGGATGAATTGGCTGCTGCCTCAATTGTACAGCCATCACTTAGGAAAAAGTGCTAAAATGTTGGCTAATTGTAGTCATCATGTGTTCTACATCATCCATCAAACTTGACATGGAGGACTGCAGTGAGATGGTGACTCTCTTCCCCATATTGTAGTTTAAAACCTCATGTTTTGGGTGTAATTTATTTTTAAAATAGGGACATTCTGTATCAGCTGTGGTGCACTAACAGCTTTGATGTCAGAAAAGGTAGGCAACACTTACGGGTTTTTTTCCATGATACAGGAAGAAGCATTTGGCGTGAAATGGGGATGTCAGTGATGCTGGAAGGGCTGAGTTTCCCTTCTTGGGAAGGAAGCTCCTAATATCTAACAGTGTTGTGCCCTCATGACAAATGACCATGCTTGCACTGTGTTTTCTAGCATAGCAGTGGTCAGAAAGGCATTATTGGCAGGCTGTGATCTAGCTTTAGGGATTGCTAAAGCCATAGGGAAAGCTCCCTGTGGATGTAAGACGCACTTGGAACTCTTGCTTCGGGCTGTCCTTGGATTTGAGTAGTTGTTCCTGCTTTGCTTGTATGTTTGAGAGCTTGTTTTTTTGCTGATTTTGAGAGCTGATTTTGCAACCAGGAAGACCAACAAATCTGTGTCCTCTAAATTAACAGGAGAATTTCTGAAGCATGCTTTAGAAAATTCACCTCCAAGCACTCAGCAACTGATGCACCTCTTTAATTGTTATGAAGGAAATCCTGGTCCAGTAAAAATTTAATCTTTATTATAATGTTTTCTAGTTCTGCATGGTGAAACCATCATTTTGTCAGGGACCTTAATAATGGAAAACGCGGGCTGGATTACCATGTTTGGCCTGGTCAGTGTAGAGGATCCTGTTTACAGGATGTTGTTCAGTGGTTTGTCAGTGCACAGGGCAGTCTGAGAGGTAGGAATTTGAGCTTTTGATTTCATTGCCATTGATTTCATTGCTGCTTCTTGTGCCAAAGAGAAAGAAGGAAGGAAGGGAGGGTAAGAGTGCTCTGCTTCCTTATCTGCAGAATAGATCAGTTTATGGTGTAAAGCTTGATTGCTTGGTCATTGGCTTGTGTAGTTTGCCTGATATGGGCGTGTCAGTCTGTTTGCAGAGCCCAGTGACAATACTCTGGTTTCTCACTCCTTATATATTAATGTAAGGCTGGAAAGACCTCTCTCCCAGTTCTCAGTCAGGGTCAAATGCCATCTGACTGCATGCAGAAGGTGATAGGCTGTACTGGTGGTGTTTATTTCCTTCTCAGTCACTGTATTCTTCCTCCACTCTCATGCCGTCCATCTGTCCATCCATCCATCCTACCACCTGCAGCACCACTGGGCCTCTCACCACAGAGGAGGCGAGCTCCTGTCTGCAGTCCAACCCCCATCTCCTGGGACAGTCATTTGAGTCCCATGTTCTCCAGAGCTGTTGGCAGGGAGGAGTTCTGAGGACATAAGGCAGGGAAAACTGATCTAGGAGACTTTTTCTTCCCTAATCTCTGCTGTTTGCCTTGTGGTTTATACCATACATTAGCTTTGGTGTAGACACACCTCACCACCTGGTAAATAGTCATGTAACCTGTGCTTATAAAAACAACCTCCTCTGGGGGTCATTCCTGAATACCCATTGGGAGGTGTTTTCACTTCCCTTTTTGGTTTGAATAGTGACGTTTGTAGGGTTTTTTTGGTTTTGTTTTTCTGCACGTGTGTGGTGTTTTTCCCCTTGTGAACAGATCCGTGCAGAGCTTACGTAACCTGCTGAAATGTAAAACTTGTCTGTTCTGTGCCACCGCATATGCTGGGGTTACCACAAAAATGTCTAAGGGTTGGTGTTGCCTCTTTTGTCTGAAGAAGCCTGGAAACAGCTAGGTTTCATGGTGGTGTTTATTTTTTCCTATTAACCTATTCAAGTAATCTTTACTGCAAAATGAGATTAATTTCTTTAGAATATTTCCCTGGTGGATCTGGAAAATAAGAAGTCACTGTAATCTTGAAAACTTTTTCCATACTAGGCAACCGTGTCCTTTCCTACAGTTTTATTGCACTCTCTCTGAACTAAAACTTACCTTTCAGCTTAGTTCATATTTATTGTTTCTTCTCTTGATCTTTTTCCTTGGATTCTTCCCAGTTCTGTCCATATTTTATTGTAGACAAGGCTACTCAGCTGAAGGCTCAGTAGAACTGAATTATTTTGTATAGGTGCCAGAGACTTGCCTTTTTTTTTGTTTTCCTCTCTTCCCATATTCTTTGATGACATCCTTCTATTGACTGCTTTCCAGCAGTTGCATGTTGCAGTGCTACTGTTATCCCTCATATCTACGTTTCATTTTTCCTTCCAAATTGTCGTTTTCCACATGCAGTTTTATCTTGCTGCTTGGTTTTTTGTTTTGATCCTTTAAAGCAGGTGGGGTGGTCTTATCTACCAAGATCACTTTGATTCTTCCCCCTCCCCRTTCCCTTTTGAGCTGTTTGCAAACCATCCAGTTTGGTGTCATCATCATAATTAATAAGTGTAATTAATATTACATTTCACAGATCATTAATGGAAATATTTTAGAAGTGGGTACAGAATGGATGACTGAGGGAGGAGAAGAATCACTCTGAGTCTTGTTTATCATTGAAGTATTACAGCAAACTTTCTTGGCGTCTAAGGAAACTGGGAGAACTTTATGCATAATGAGGCTCTCCTGTCTGTGGCTGGAAGTGGGCTGCTCATTCCTCTAAGGAAAAAGAAAAAGTCCATGAGGCTTCTGAAAATGGAGAAGATAAATAAAGGCTTGTTTTGATTTTGTTGGGTTTTTTTCTGCTCTGTATTTTTATATTGTATTCTCTGGATATTTTCTAGGCTTTAAAGCACCTACAACCATGTTTACCTTGCTCGTTGTCAACATCACTATTGTTATTTGCTTGGCTTACACTTGTTTTGGCTGTTTCAAGTATCTGAGTCCACTGAATTATAGGGTAAGTGATGGATACCTGACAGCTTTCAGCACCTACCTCTGTGCTTGATGTAGCACCAGCTATTCCTGCTGTGTTGTCCATGCCTTCATGTTGGCAGTGTCTGTTCACAAAGGTTTCTTCTGGTAAGATGGCTAAAGAGGACCTGTAGTAGAGGTTGGCTGCTTGGCAGGGTGGAAATCAGTGTCTCCAGTAACTGAATTTGAGAGAAAAGAGCAGTATGGRAACAGCATCCTGGGCTGCATCCCAAGCAGCATGGCCAGCAGGTTGAGGGAGGGGATTCTGCCCCTCTGCTCTGCTCTGGTGAGACCCCACCTAGAGTGCTGCATCCAGCTCTGGGGTCCCATCAGAGGAAGGACGTCAACCTGTTGGAATGAGTCAAGAGGAGGGCCACCAAGATGATCAGAGGGATGAAGCACCTGTGAAGAAAGGCTAAGAGAATTGGGGTTGTTCAGCCTGGAAAAGAGAAGGCTCKGGGTAGACCTAGTTGTGGCCTTCCAGTACCTGAAGGGAACCTAGAAAAAAAGATGGAGAGAGACTTTTTACAAGAGCATGTAGGGACAGGACAAAGGGGAATGGCTTTAAACTGAGAGTAGATTTAGATTAGTTAACAGGAAGAAATTCTTTACTGTGAGGGTGGTGAGGCTCTGGCACAGGTTGCCCAGAGAAGTTGTGGATTCTCCATCCCTGGAAGTGTTCAAGGCCAAGTTGGATGGAGCTTGGAGTAACCTGGTCTAGTSGAAGGTGTCCCTGCCCATGGCAGAGGGTTGGAACTGAATGGTCTCTAAGGTCCCTTCCAACTCAAACTGTTCCATGATTCTGTGTAAAAGGATTAGAGGTGAGAGTACCAGCASTGCACTGAGATCTGTCTGTGCACGTTTTCAGGTGCTTATGATCTCTGTGTATTGCTTTCACTCACCAGTTTGATATTGTCTCTCTTCCTTTCCCCATCTGGTTACAGATAGAAGACACACAAGGTGAAAGAGGAAACGACAAAGATGTACCAGCAGTCCCAACATCTTCTGTAAGAAGCTAAGAGTTACTAATATTCCCTTATGTTTCCTAGAAAAACTTAAATTCTCACCCTGCTAACCAAAGAGCTTGTGTAGGACGTATCAGTCCGTATGGACTGTGGGATTTCCCATATGCATGTGGGACCAGAGAGTTCTGCAGCTGGGCTCCTTGACTGCTCCCAGATGGTGTTCCAGAAGTACTTTCGGCTGACATTTTAGGAGTAGCTGAGACACACTGCTTCCAGCAGCTCTGTGTGCTGTGTTCTGTGCCCTGCCCCAGACAGAGCCTCCCATCTGGACAGCTGCCAAACAGTCAGTTGCCACTGCTTTGATTTTGAAAGCTGTGACGTATTGCGGGTCTTACTTGGCATGTCGCTGAAAAGGATGTAGGACTGAGGTAGAAGGGAAGGCACAAAGGCCACAGTCAACAAGTGCACCAAGAAGCACCAGAAAGCCTCCACCAGGGTGCAAAAGGCCTGAGGTGTTAAGGTGAAGGATGGGAAAATGATGAAAAGAAGAGTGACAAGGGGAAAAATTATCCTGGGTGAATTATCCCAGCGCTGTGCTTTGGGAGACCACTAAACCCCTTCACTTGTGATTTCAGATGTACGTCCCGCAGGTTCTGCGTCCTCACCCCACAGAAAGGACCGTGCTGGCCCACACGGAGCAGCAGTGGTATGGCACCATGGACAACACTTCTTCGCAGGCAGAAGGAGCCATAAGCTATTCCCCTGGACCTGCAGTTATGGAGCAGGCATCGAGAGCTTCGCTTTGAGTGCCCAGGACTAACACAAGGTGGAGCACTTGGCCCAGGTTTAGGAGAACGAATTCTCTGCCACCACCTACTAAGTATTCGGTGTTATTTATGTATTCCTGCCTGCAGAAGAGGTACAGAAATAATTCATTGTGTGGTCTGCAGCTGTGCTGGGAGATTAAAAAGCAGATGCCTTGGGACTGATTGTTTTCCAGGCTGTCTCCACGCGTTGTGAAACAAACAAGTTGAGCACRGAGATGCTGATCCTCAGGGACTTCACTTATGCTATCTCATCACTTGCCTTATGAAGATAACTTATGCTGCATGTAGATAACTGGTCACCAAAGCCAATGCAGCTGTTAGAGCTGTCATTTATTTATTCAAAATAATTCTTCCCTTTTTAAAAACCCCCAAAGTTTATTATTTATAAACCTCTTGGGATGTGTTAAATCCTGAGAGAGACAATGCCACTTTTGATGAAAATGCTGTTTGTGTGGGTGCTGAGAATGGTGTGTGGGAGTCTCTCCTCTTGTCACCCAAAGTAGTCAGCGTAGTCTTGATCATGTTACTTTTTTTTCTTGAAAGAGATGAGGGAATTACTGTGCACTTGGGTACTGAAAGTACCAAAGCAAAAAGACTGGTGTAAAGAAGGGAGTGATTTATCTGATACTGTTTTTATATATTTTTGGAGGGCATTTAGGTTGTTAGTTTCTGTTCACTATTTTTAAGGGCCTTCCACAATGAAAGTTCACCTGCCAACAATAAGGATATAAACATTTTATCTCTTTTAATCTTGGGTTGAAATGACAGGGTTTTCTCTATAGTGCCGATTATATAAGTTGTAAGATAYTAAGTTTTTAAATTATGTAGTAGGTGCCAATCTATTCCGAAGTGCAATGTGTCAAAGTGTAACTAATAATCACGGAGCAATAAAACACTGAGTTTAGAAAAAATGCAGGCTGTCTTGATTTATTTATTCTTTTTTCTGTGTGTTGAAACAGTCCTTTTGCTGGCTGCCTCACTGCAGGGTCATGAACTGTTCATAGGAGCAGTGCCATGAGCCTTAGAATGACAGTATGTCCCATGAGAAATTTGAATACTTCTGGATTTCTCTAGGGGATGAATCTTGGTGACCTTTGAGTAGGAGAAGCTTTTGGCCCTCCCAAGCCCTCTGTTTGCCTGCTGGTTGTTAAACTGTTAGTTCCTGAATTTGACCTTTCCTAGCATGTCTGTGAAGCAGCAACGTGTTGAGATTGAAAGAGACTTTGTGCCATAAATAAGTGTGTGCAGATGTTCAGTGTCTTGCAGGGCTGCCTCTAGCTTCCCAAGACCAGCACTCTGGACAAATGCTGAGCACAAGACCTGCCCTGCTGCAAGAAGGACCCTGTGGACTCTGATGCCCCTAACATGAGCTATCAAGCCCACCCTGTTAGCTGAAGGTGCAGGTAACTCCTGGCTCTTAGAAGGCGGGTGATGAGCCTTGTCTAGTGCGSGGCATGGATTTGTGTCAGACTGCTTTACACTCTCACTTCAGTGATGCGGTTTAGTTGGGGGTCATGCATGTGTGTGCCTGTTGTGGTAATTAGATCTGTGATTGTTCTGACTCATTTCTGGCTGCACTGCCCCATCTCATCCTGGTGTCTACAGCAGCAGTGGATGCTTGTGTCTGTACTAATTGAGGAATCAAATAAGTGATTCAGCTACCACACTTGGTCTGTTTACTGTGCTGGCACTGTGGGAGTTTTATGCTCTGTGATATAACTCTTTTTTGTTTGGACAAATGACTTTTGATCATTTGTCAAATGATCAAACCTCACCCTGAGGTTCTATGTGTCATATCGAGGATAAAAACTCCCTTAATGATTTGATTTCCTTTTTGTGCCTGGGAGGTTGCTGAACCTTGGTCATGACGCTCCTTGTGGCTGGCGCAAGTTCAGTACAGACAGGGCCAGCTCTCCTTTGAACTTGAATAAACCCACTAGGGTGCTTCTGATATAGAATAAGGAAAACCTAGGTAGTGGAGTTACATCTTGCTAAATAGTCACTGTTGGCATTTGAGGAACCAGTTCATGTGTCTGATGGGGAAACCACCTGCATGTTTCACTTAATGTGTAGCAGCCATTCTTGTTTGCCACTGTCTGTTGCAGTTAAACTYGTAGAAATGTCTATGATATTATGGCATGCACCGGTTGGAGAAAAGGCCAGGGTGACCTATTAGTAAATTATCACAAGATCTGTGTATAGCAACACACAAATTATAGGCTGGTTTATCATCTTTGCTGTGTTGTGCTTGTTTCCCTGTTATCTTTTGGGTCCCTCTCTAAGAGCTGGAAGTAATTAGGAAACTGCGCTGGCTCCGATTCATTCCTTCATGCTGGTGGATATCTGAGAGGATAAAATTAGATCAGCAGGAGAAACTCCTTGCATTCCTGACTGAGCCTTAGAGAAAAGCTGAGGGATAGAAGCCTCAACAAATGTGGATATTGGCTGTACTGTATTTGAAATTCATATTTAAAGCCATGGCACATTCTTTACAGTTCTTTTTATAAATCTTTTGGCAGGCAGCCTAAGCAAATGGCCCAGCTGGAGTTGCTGATTGTAGCTCCCAGAAGCCATATTTGTTGGGATCCAGCGCCTGCTGCTTGCCTTGCATTGCTCAGTTGGAGCAGCGCCTCCCCCCACCCTGCTCCTTGCTAAGTCCTTCCCTGTGTTCTGGCAGGCGCCACCAGCAGTGCTCCCGGGAACAGGAATCCCGGACAAGTCTGACACTCCGCATGAGGAAGCCCCAGGGCGTGGTCTGCGATGGGATTCTCTGTGACACAGCTGAGGGGGGCAGCCTCTGACAGCTCGAAGAATGGAGCTCATTTGATACTGTACRGTTGGGTGCACTTCTGCAAAGACTTCAGGGAAGATGAATTTCTTCCAGAGTGAGGAAAATGCTACATGGTTTGCCGAGGCTCAGAAACCTTGGCTTGCTTGGATACACGGAGCTCTGTGCCAGTTCGAGCTTACTCTGTGTGCGAGGCCAATCTGGCTCACCTCCAGCCCCGTTACAACACATCCTCAACACCCAAATTATTGCAATTTCTCATTTGCATTAGGTGCACATGCTCGTGCTTTGTTTTCCTCTGGGCTTTTCCCATGTCCCGAGCCAAAAGCAGATCTTTGTGCTGGCTGAGTTTCCAAATGCTCCAGTGTAGCAGTAGGGCATGTTCTTTCTGTCTCTTCACAGAGGTCCAGTTCCCAGCGCTGSTTACCCACACATGCTGGCAGCACAACTGAAGCTTTCTTGTGCCTGTTCTGCAGATAATTTGGTTATGAGTGTTTGGAAGCCTTTTACTTTTGGAARCCTTCTCTTCAAGAAGGTGAGCTAGTCCTAGAAGCAGCAGACCAAAAAGTTTTCTCCTGGCTCTGAGTAAAAGTGAGGTGAGAGGCACAGGAAGATTTGGGGAGAAGGGAGCTTTTTCCCAAGTCTACTGAGTACAAAGAAAAGACACACTTTATTSTCTCTAAACTGCAACAATATAAGGAAATATACACTTCTAATTCCAAATGATGGCCAGGGTCATGTGTCTTATCTTCTTAAAGTGTTCTTGCAAATTCCTTCTCTGTCTTAATCTAGACAAGACTTCTTGAATGATTCTGCTTGTCACCTGTCTATAACAGCTGCAAGTGCCTGTTTCAGATATTTCAGAGGTACAGGAGTTGGGTTTTTTCTTTTTGAGGACAGCTGTCTGAGGGATAAAAACAGAAAGGAAACAACCAAAAGTGGAGAGACTGAAGATTGGGCCATTATAATGGAACATTCTTCCCTATAATTTTTTGGTTCTTGGGTTAAGTCCTGGCTCTTGCTTTGTATCCCACATCCTGTTGGTTAGAACGGAGTGTCTCAGCTGCAGCAAATGCAACTTCCCAAGTTTTTTGTGCTTAAACACAGAGCTCCTGGGTTATTCTCACTTTTCTTTGTCAGAAGAATCTGTAACCATTCGTAGCTTGGAGAGAATATGTATCAAGATCCAGCTGTACCATAATTAGCTGTTAGTTCTTTTGATGAAACAGTGAATGTGGCCCCATGAGTTAACTGGTGTAGCATAAGAAGCTGCTTCTCCCTACTCACTGTGCCTCCATTACTAATTTCCTTCAACTTTTATGGCTAGTGGGAAGTAATATTCTGTGTGTTAAGTAAGAATTTCACTAACTTAACAAGCTAACTATATTTCCAGCTTCAGTTCTGGATGGAGTTCTCTTTCCACTTGGAAATGTCAATTGATACAAAGCTTGTGCTCTGCAGGAGTCCAGAACTCCATCCCATCTTATCTATCACATCTTAGGGAAATGATATGTGATACATATAACACAGACATGATAATGTTGTTTTAGGGCATTAATACACTTTATCTTTCAGACTGTAACCTGATGATTAAGTTTAGATCTTGAAATAAAATAGCTTTTCCTGAGAAGTCACAGAACAGTGGTTGCAAGATCTGATATCCTCGAATGTTCTGTCCTGGATCTGTATGTGATATTCAAGTGGAAATGGCTGTGACTGTAAATAGCCAAGAAGGAGAGGGGAAATTTTTGTATCTGGTCCCAGACACAGTGGTTAACTTCGTGCTGTTTAATAATTAATGATGGCATTCTTTTCAAACGTGGTGCTAAAGATAGAGTTCTAGAAGTCCACTGTATGTATAAGGTATGTCATAAGGTGCTCCTAAATAAACCAGGAGTCAGATTTTGTTGCTGTTTCATATCATTGCTGTGTGGTTGATATGTGAACCTCCCATTTTTATGCAATGGCACAAAAGGGTGAAAGTTTGGGATGGAAGTTGCTGACTGGTTTTGAAAGGTTTTTGAAAGGATATGTTGTGCTTCTCAGATGTTTATTGAAATTTTCTAAAAAAGCTGCAGTACAGGAGGAAGACTGAGAGCTGAGGGAATGTAAGAGAGATGTATTTTTGTACACAGCTGGCCTTCCTTCTGTATGAAAGTCTTTCCTGCATTTGGTGGTGGTTTATACTTGGCTTTTCAGACCGATCGGCTTTTTTACAGCCTGCTCTCCTGAAATGTAAAGCACTGAGTTGCTGCTTTCAAGTGAAGATGTCCCACGTCAAAACTTATTTGGAATTCTAAATAGGGTTTTTTTTCCTAAGGCAAATTATCAGTATTTTTCCCTCCATCTACAGACATAGAAAAATAAAACCAGCAGCTATCTCCGCAGACAAAAATGGAAAAAGAAGTGATTTAAAGAATTGCTAATTACCATAATTTGGTTGCAGGCATTGAAATTTTTTATGACAGGATTCTAGATTTAGAGAATGAAGTAGGGTTTTCTTATTCTTTCATATTTGAAATCTGTAACTTCAAAAATGCTCCTAAAATAGCAAGAATTCATTCCCTTCTGAGATGAGAAATCAGAATCTGCTGGGAAGAAAAGGGCAAAAATTGAGAAATAAATCAACTGAGCACCTTTAAGAGGAATAATTTAAGTTATTAACTTCGAAAAGGAAAAGACATAGTGGAGAAATGAGAATTACATCATTTGTGTTCTGCAGTGGGTTCTTCTGCTCAGTTTGTGTGAGATATTACTTAAACCCTCTTTGCCTCTGTTGTCTCTGAAACATTAAGAATGTCTTCTGATCACTGCAAAAAGCTTTACCAGCCACAAAGTCTTGGGGTGATACAAAAAACTTCCACTAAGACAGAAATGCAGGGGTGGACCTCAGCTCCCTGTAGTCTGTACAAGAATTCCTAGAACCCAAGAGGTACAACTGTGTTTGCACACAAACCCACCCCAACAGTGCAGGCTTGGCTGCAACAGAGCTTAAGAACTGTTGGTATCTTCAACTCAGGACTGGGCTCTTGAGGGGGGTTCTGTCCTTTCATGTTTCTGTTCACCTCTTCCCTGTGCTGCACTCCCTCTGATCACGTGCAGTGGTTTGAACTACTGCTGCAAAGGATTATCTTTCATCTAAGAAGGTGGAAACTCATCATTTAAATCTCTTTTTATTGTTCATTATATCCTCAAAACTGCAGACATTCGGTTATTAAACATGGGGAGGGCACAAACATCCTCAGGATCTTTAAGTCCAGCYGGGAGGGTATTGTGAAGCCTGAGGTTTGGGCTACATCTAGCCCAAGGACTAGAGGACAAGGAGCTGTCACTCAGCACAGATCTGATAATAAATACTGCTCTCCCGAAGACAACTGACAATTGTAATGGGGCTAATTCTTCTRGCAGCACTGGCATAACACCATCAGGGCTGTCTGGCACTGCACAGGATATTTCTTCCATGAAAGGAAACTAATCCTAAGCAAGACAGTTTTAGTGTGACTTATGTTCCTTGAAGTGCTATTACAGCAAGTAAAACAAGTGGCATCATTTCTCAGCGTTTTAAAATAAGCTACACTGAAATCAGTATGGATTTATTCCTTGTCTCTTTTCACAGTACCCAGGAGGATCTTTCCATTTGTCTTTCAGACCRAAATGTATCTTCATTTAATGCATATTATGTATTGCACCTGATGGAAAACAGAATTGTACATTGGATTGACTGTCTTGAACCTCAGTCCTCCCCCAAGCAATTGCAGCTGACTCAGTGGTGAGGACTGGTGCCCCTCATGGATCTAGAGCTAACTCTGATGCTAGGCTTAACACATTCTAAGTTTCACTTCCTTTTTCATATGAAAGTGTGATTTCAATTCATATTTTTTCATTCATAATCTGAGTAATGCCTGACGKTTTTGTTTAATGTATGTGAAGTCCTGGCTTGTTGTGTAAGATGTCCAAAGGCTGCATATAGCGACTTGGCTTTTTCAGGACATTATGGTTTGTAGTTTAGAAGTCAGAAGTCAAATTTGGTTATAGTGGGAGTTTGTTTAGCTGGAGCTGTATGAGAAGATAATAACCTTACTTGTATTTTTCCATACCAGAAGCAGATACTTTCCAAAGTACTTCAGCTGGGGAGGCAGAGTGCAAGTTGTTTATTTTCAGTGGCATCTCCATGGTTCCAAACCTCTTATCTAGACTCTTAATGGGCTGTAACTGGATAATTAAAAAGCAGGGTTTAGGTCAGCTACTTATGGTTTCAGCGTGGGATAAATGCATGTTTTGGAGCAACTTAATGTGGCATGGCTTTTAGGACAGCAGTTTCTTTGAGCATGGACTTTGGGGTAATTTTGGTCCAGAAACTGAAGCTTCACTGAGAAATGGCTCTGGAGCAAAACATAATGTTTTGAGCGTCAAAGTGTCACAAATTCTGGGTTCTCCTGAAGGCTGTAGCTGCTCTTTCGGACCCTTATTCCCAAGAAACAGCTCAGCCAGCCCAAAATCATCACATTTGGCCTTGTTAGAGTAAATTCCCTGGCTGAATGACAGGTCCTCAGCTGGCTCATGTAAATAAGAACAATTGTAACAGAGCAGGGAGTCCTTTTGTACTGCTTATTATTATTGCAATAATCTGACATGCAGTTACTTGCTAACAGAGATATTAAAATTATTTCTGATTATCTGTAGCAAATAATTGCCTGTTAGTGAGTACCAGAGTGTATCAGAAGTGAATCTGGATTCAATCAAGGTGCTTGTCAAATCCCAATCTCAGGCTCCCGRGGGAGTTACTCACTACAGGAGGAGATGCAGATGCTATCACTGGCCCACAGACACTTCATTAGGATTAAACCTTGCACTACAGCTGGTGGGATTGGCTGTGTTTTGCTAAAACCAKAGGGTTATTTTGAAAAGGGGAGGGGAATTGATGGCAGGTTTTACAGCTGCTGTATAGCTAATTTTATACTTTTTCACTTTGTCATAGTATTTCATTGTATTTTTATCTAAGTGCAGGTAAGTAGGTGATGAGCAACAGCTGCTGATAGCTGTGGGCTTAAGGTTTGAGAAGTGTGGCATCAAAATTCAGAACAAACTTTGYTATATATCAGGTTTTTAATTATAATTTTTAAGCTTCTAGAGTCTACACCTTTTAGGTTCAGGTTTGTCTCTCTTTCAGACAGTAGCTAATCAGAACCATTTTTGTGCTGGATTTAGTGTCTCCGTGCCTGTCTCCTATACTCATAGTGACAGTGKGGGCAGCTTGTGTTTGTGGTAGGCTGAAGAGCACTTACCTGGTGTGCACGGCAGGGCAGGACATGCTCAGGTACTGCCTGTGTTCACTGTCATTGACTCAGAGTGCTGAGCACAGTGAGGCATATTTAAAAATAGAAAAATCCTACAGATGCTTGTTTTCTGCCCAGCTTTCACTGATGACTGACTGAGCCGGCTGAGCTGCTGTAAAATCAGATCACAAACCAGACTCCTGATGTGCCTCCTCTCATCGAGGCTGGGCCCCTTCAAGCAGATCTGCTGCAGATGGGAGAGAGAAGATGCTTCACTCCCATCTGAAAAGGAGTTTGGCAGGTATCACAGAGAAAACCTCCTTTATCTGTGCTGTGACTGAGCAGTCCCTGGGGAAGTGCTGTTATCTCAGTGTATGGCAGAGCTCCCTCACACCACTGCAGATGTCTCTGCATGTGTAGCAACGAGGAGAGGGGGTGATCTCCAGCTCTGAAATATAAGGCCATACAGGGGACAGAGGAAAGACAAAACCAAATGGTCATAAATCAAGGCTTGTGCAGAAAGGTGCACAGTGGTGCCTGTAGCAGCTGCCCTTGTCAGAGGTGAGCCAATTCCTCCTGAATAAGGAACCCTCTTTCAGTGTACTGCACCTGAAACAACTTTGGGGATGGTCTTCTCCAAGGAGAGTCTATTTCAAAGGGAATGATTCTGTGTTTTCTTCCTGAGTATTCAAAACAGACTGGCCCAAATCACACAATATTTTGCAAATGAGAACACAAATTTTGACTGAATTGAAAGCATTTACAAGTAAGCATAGAATTAGTGCTCATTAATCTTGGAAGTAGGTAGTTGTCTTAAAGAATCTAAGTACAGCTTGAGGGTCAAATCTAGCAGGGAGATCTGAGAGCTCCTCTGCCTTGCTCTACTGGCACCCAGGTGCAGCAGGCAGAGGAAAGGGAGGGAGAGGTCTCACTTCTGCTCAGCAAACTGAACCAGGCTGGTCCACAGCCCGTCTGCCCTAATGATTTTCTGTCATGGCTGATGGTGGCTTTCAGCACTAGGATTTGAATGTACCCAGCAGGAGCATGCATTGCCTTCTGTGAAACAAACTCCATGGTATGCTTGAGTCTAAAGCCCCATGGGATGGTGCATGGATCCGCTGAGCAGCTCTTAGCTTCCATTTCAATTCATATTGTGAAATATACTAATCCATGCAAGTGTTAGTGGTAGATTATATTTTCTTGTGCTTGCAGAAGTAGAGAAGGACATCAGAAATGAATGGAGAACAAAACCAAACTGAAATCAGTCATCTGGATACGGTTTAAGACTGTTTGAAGCTCAACTGCACACACTGGGGACAGTTGCTGGTAAAACCATGCAGCCCTTCAAGTTCAATTTTCTTTGAGCAGTCTGCCTTCAATCTGACCTTTGTGACAGATGCAGTACAGAATTGACAGGTTCTGAACTGATGCTTCTCTTAGCTGGTACCAAGCAAAATCTCAGTTATTAAAAAAAATAATCACACAGGAGTTACTCACAAATTTAATGCAATTTTCTTTTAATTTTGAATTAATCCATCTTTTATTCTTTAGTCAGAGGTATTTACAATACCCTGCCAAAGCAGTGCAAAGCCACAGTGTGTTGAGCCTACCTAGGGCTATGATTTAGGTTAAGAGTACAAATTCAGTGCAGAGGTAGCTGGGGCTGTAGTTACTCTGACCCAACCCCTCCTCCTGGTCCAAGCTACAGGCACCTGTGTGTTTCAGCTGCTCCTTGCATGTTGCTATCTCAGGTGCCTGGCACAGAGCAGTCCAGCTTCTTCACAGCCAGGAAGCTGCTTAACAGCCCAGGCTGGAAGAGAAAGGCAGCCAGCAGAAGGCAACTGGMTTGTTTAAAGGTACTGTAGATCATCAGTGCTGATTGACTGATGCACTCATGCAAGTTAGGTCCTGCCAGGCTGCTCCCCACTCTTTATGYGAGGAACTTCATACTTACAGCAACTCAGGTTTTACTGCTGCCATGAAAAAAAAGCCTTTCATAACAATTAAACTGTTTCTAGTTATGTTAGTAGTTGTAAGGTCTATTTTTCAATCTCAAAGCAAGAGTCAAGAATACTACAGAACACATTTTAGAAGACAACCAAGTAATCTTCATGCTACTTTTTTAGCCTAGCTGAACAAAAAAAACCCCAACCCAAACTCAGTAGGTCCCCACGGCAGTATCTCATGGAGATACACTGCATTTTTCTTGCTGTCCTCGCTCACATCTGGTCAAGAATAAGATCTAATTACACGGATTACAGCAGACTTAGCCCTGTACATGTGCTAAGCTAAAAGTAACTACCCTGCTGTTTCTTAGGGAAGTTATTCCCCTTTCTTTTTCCAAAGTTGCTCTTTCTCTACTTTCCCAACAAATTGCAGAATATCTTTAGCAAGAAGTTCAGGTTCCTCAAAAGCTGCGAAATGGCCACCTCGAGGCATGAAATGGAAGGAAACRATGTTGGTGTATTTCTTCTGGGCCCAAGCCTGGGGTGTGTGCAGGATTTCATTAGGAAAGGAGGCAATGCCAGTAGGTACTCGTACTGGGACCCTGAGAGAGGAGAGAGAATCATTTTCATCTTCCAAACACTTAAATCTGCAACAAATGAAAAGCCCCAAGGAAATGTTCCTAAACAGTTGGGCACACTGTTGTTGGGCAACACTAAAATTGAAGACAACACTCTAATTCCTGAATAAAAAAAAGACATATTTTTTTGTAGACATTGATATTAAGGCAATTTTGTAAGGAATCCAGGGCATGAAGGGTCAGAAGCATGGAACTGGGGAGGAGAGCCCTAGGAGGTGGTGGACATCAAGTTTCCTCTTGCTGCACACAGGGCTCAAGAGTCACGTATTGAGGGGCAAGCACACAGTTTGATAAGGGCTGGAGAGAGATTTACAGAAAAGATAACCACTCAAACATGCTGAGCCTGGCAGGACAACTTGAGTGAAGGCAGGGGAAGMATTACTTCAAAGGGGGAGAGAGGAGAGGAATAATAGAGAGTAAATCTAGACTAGTTCAGAAGCAACATTTCTAAATATGACACTTTGCCCTGTAAAGTAGCTCTTGCTTTTAACTGGCACAAATGCACATTACGGAACACTCTGCACATTAGGAAGTCTAAGGAAGCAACTGGATTTGAGGGAAAGAGTCTCTTAGAAAGTGGAATGATCTGCACTTTTTATAAGAGCCACGGTTTCTAGGTTTAAATATCCCATACACATAAGCTGCATTATCAGAAGTGACAGACTTTAAAATATAGCTATAAAAAGTGTTGGGCACGTAACCACTGGGAGCCTGAGATCAGAATTTTACACAAGGCTTTGAGACTCTGTCCTCTAGGCACATAGAAGTTCACATAGCTCATCTCAGGCAGGCAGAACCAGAGCAAAATACTGCCCACAGTGTACCCACAGCAGCTTCAAGAACTCAGTCAGCTTCCTGGGAGCATCACTTCACAGCTAAATAAATACCATGGCAGTAAGCTGTGGTTGCAAATACCCCGGGGCAGGTTTAAGCCTTCACTCATACTCAAGCTGACACAAGTATGTGCAGCCAAGCTGCTGCCTTAAGTGTCCATGCAGCAGGCTCATCAGTCTGAATCAGGCACATCAGTCTCACTGACTCCTGAATGATGCAGTTTGTCAGGGTGCTGAAGTTGCTTCCAAAGGCAGGACTTAAGCCTTTTGCAGAAATAGGCAAAGCATGTCCAGAAAGGTACTAAAACAACAAACCAACTAAACTAAACAGAACTGACTGCATGACTCAGTCACAGGCTAATTTAGTAACTGAAATAAAACCAAGAAGTACATGGATACACCATGAATGGCAGGACCTCAAGCAGTGCCTCCAGTCAGATCTCCTTACTGATGGTTCAGGATTCCTACCCAAGCAYGGTGTTTTCCAAGCACAGCATAGTACATTCACTACCTGGCCTGTCCTGCAGAGGAATATTAAGATAGAGCATTGTTTTTCCTCAGCATTCAGAAACCTACAAGGCATGAGCAATCTGTCTGCAACCATAAAATTAAGATCAGGGCAAAATATTTAAARAGAAAACCCCACACTTACTTTTCATGTTTCTGTGTGCCTATGCCGTTCTGCAGGTTTTCTTTGTAGAAACGCATTGAGGAGACAATGCAGCCTGACACCCAGTAGATCATGATATTGGTGAGCAGATCGTCCAGGTTAAACTTCCTGAAGAGGTAAGCCCAAGAGATTGCTTAGTTAGAACTGAATACTCATTTGCATTACTTTAGCAGAGTTTGGTTTAATTGTAAGAAAAAAAAAAAATACAGGAAAAAAGCAGTTAACTTGGTTAAGAGTGGAGAGGTGAAGTTAYTACTCCCCCTCTGTCTGCCAGTTAAGGATGCTAAAGGCTTTTAGACACAACTGGGAAGCGACATTTTAACTCCTACATGGAAGGCAGACTCCAACAAGCACCTTATGCTCCAGCATAGCTGTCTCTCCTGTCCATAGACTGGGAGGGTGGGAGCAGAACAGCACATGGAACAGCTTGTGCCATTTATTAATGATAATCTGCAATGCTACCGTGAGCCTTCAACAGAGCCATCACACACCAACASGTGCTGTAAACAGTGCATGTCTCATATACAATTATTAGCTGTATGCAGTGCAAACATTCCATTCAAATCTGCTGCCTTTCCATAGCATGCCCCYTCACTCCATTCCTGCCAGGTAGTTCTCAAAAGGGATTTCATCTCAGATTTCCGTTCCACACTAAACATAATCCTTTATTAGGAAGTGGCAGGTAGATGGAGCAATAACAATCAATCCAAGGCAAATTCACAGAGATTTAATTGTTARTATTAAAATTAATCATGAGTTCCCAGCATCATAGTGTGGGTTAAACTTTAGGATTTTGTGTCTTAATGAGGTTCTTCCTCCAGAGTCAGTTTTTAATATCCAGAAGGTGCAGGGTGTATTTATTTTCTAGGAGATTGAAGTGGGAAGGGAATCCATCAGCCTCCATGGCCTATTTGCTTCTCTGCCTGCTGTAGTGCAGCCCTGCACCATCTGTGGTCACTGCAGGGTCACTACGAGGTGTGAGGTGACCACTTCAGACAAACCTCTTTAGCTGTGACTCTGGGCTTAGTCACCTCATCCAAAATGGCATGAGAGAAAGGGCTTACCTCTCTAGTCCTCCATCCTCTAAATTCTGGAATTCCATATCAGTCCACGAAGAAAACTTCTCCAAGATGTATGAGGCCAGTCCTACAGGAGAGTCATTCAAACCGCAGCCTGTAGAAGAGGAGGAAAATTTAACTAAAACTGTGATATCCAACTACTGAACTCATTATAACTGCCTGTTATAATACAGGGGATGTAACTTCACAGCAGCTGCATTCTTAAATAAATAAATAAAATAGTACAGTAAGTTGGAGCCATTTAATGTCAAATCATAAACTGAAAGTATCTGCAAATGAGCAGGCTCCACATTAGCTCACACTGAACATTTTTTGAACTGATGTAACAGTATTGGATTTCTGCTGGCTTTTCTTTTTTTCTGGTAAGCTAATAAGATTAAGCTCTATGTGCCAAGGAGGGTTTGCTTCCATTAATCTGGAAGTTGTCATGTATTAAACAGCATTACCCCACATGCCTACACATGACCAGGAGGATTTGCAGCATTATCTAACAGCAAAAACATTTTAAGGATTATTAGAAAGTCATTAAGGAACAGCAAGGCTCTACTAAAAGGTCCATCTTCTGAATTAGCAATAGCAAACTGCCTTCATGTAGAACAAGCCTTAATATAGATTTTATAGTTTGTTTTTCTTGGACAGAAAAAACACACCGACACCTGGAACTTTGATCACACATGCTAGTGCTGTGAAATACAGGGACCATAAACTGTCCCAGCTTCTCAGTAAAACATTAGAGAAAGCTGTTCCCGAGGAACAGCAACATATTTGAAGTTCCACCCATGCAACCCAACCTTCCAGAAAGATGCCTAACACTGCAGCTGGCACAATTTCATCAGTAATTGCTACTCAAACATGACAATGGAGTTTCAGTTATCAAACAACTACTATTGATAACTGCAATAGCAAGTGTTTGAAAGTCTCGTTGAGCACACTTTCCAGAGCTGCTGAACTAGTAGCTGTTGTCATCTACTTTCAGTGAGCAGAGTACATCTGTCTACAAAGAGTTAAAATTGACATTGGTCCTAAGAGCACTTTGAAAACAGGCGTTTCTGTCAGAAATTTCTTCAGTGTTTCTCTTCTTTCAGGAACCTGCCACTGCCCTGCTCCTCTCTTCTTTGTCCTGAGAATTGCAGGAATGCTCCAGTTCCCAAAGCATGAACTGGCTGCTGGTTCCCAGTCTGCACAGTCTGCTCTGACAGACCACACATGACTGGTAGGGACAAGAATCAGCCAGAATTCTGATCAAGAAGGAGCATGGCCAGGCATCTTTCAGCTATCAGCTTCCCCCTCTTGCCTAAAGCACAAAAGACTGGCAATTTTTAGAAACCAAAACTCGATGGAAGCAAAATTATTTTAAATACATAAAATTATTCTTTTGCCTACACATTTTAAGAACATACCTGACTTTGTAGGTAAGCTTATGGAAAACCATTAAGAAATATTTCCCTTTGCTATGTTTTTAATAAAATCCATCAGTGAATCGCTGCTGCACTAAACTAAAATGTAGTCAGTACTCTTGACTCAGTTGTCCAATTCAGTCACAAAAGATGTTTTTAAAATAGAAACACTTAATACTCAGATACTTAAAGTAGTTAAGCCATCTGAGTGACTAGCTCATCTAGAAAGAACATTCATAGCTACAATTTTTTTTTCCTTGAAAGTCTGCAAGTGAGTCAGAACAATGAGTGAAAATGCAATCTGATTTTACTTCTCAGGTATTACTTATCCCTATAATAAATAAGCTACATTGTGTGCTGAGACAGCTAAAAGCTTCTCATAGTTTACATTATTTCAATGTGATCCATTCTCTGAGAAGAAACTCTCTTTTGCTTTCAGCAGAGCTGCATTTGAAATGAAATTACAGTCCCCAGTGATAGCAGAAGTGGAAAAATATTAAACAATCTATTTTATTTATGAAAACTGGAAAATGAGGTCAGTGGCACTTAGAGCATGCTCAGTTTGGATGTGCAGATACACTGCAAAAAGAAATTATTTTCTGCATATTTTAAGCAGTACATTTTGTTTCTACGGAAGTACAACTAAAGTGAACAGATTTAAGTATTCTGAGCTCCAAAGGCTGTTTTGTTTGTTTGTTTGTTTTACCAGCAGTATCCGGCTTTGTAGCCTGGATGTGAGCGTAGCCAGACTCCCTCAAGATCCTGTAGAGCCCTTTTTTCAAGAAGGGAAACATCCTCCTGACATCCTCATCCTGGAATCCGAAGAGCCCTGGGAAGTGTCGGCCCAGCAGGATGGAGAGCAGGTGAGTGAGTCCTATCTTCAACACTGAGGCCATATTTAAATGGAGACCTTTCACGTGGCTAAGGATAAAAACAGAAAAAGCCCCACAAATTAACAGAAATAAAATGTGGTTCAGAGTTGTTGTATTTAGAATCATAGAATATGCTGAGTTGGATGGGACAGCAAGAAGCACACACTCCTGGGCACTAAGCCACACATCCTACTTTTTTTTCTTGTTCCACTCCAGACCTCAGCAAGGCCATTACCAAACTACTGCAAAACTGCGTGAAAGAACAGATATATAATATAAATATAATATAAAMTAAGGAAAGTAATTTTGGATCACTGCTTGACACTGAGCACCAAAGAGAGAAACTACACAGTGAGGCCTTGGGCAGGAACTCCCAAGTGCACAAGAAATGACTATTCACAGAGTAAAACAGCTGTGCCAACAGGATACTCACTTGGGAGCTATCTGGGCCAGGTTGGTGCAGATGAGCCAGCCACAGTCACCACCTTGGGTGTAGAACTCATTGAATCCCAGTCTGAGCATCAGTTCACAAAAAACAGAAGCGGCACTCACGGAATCAAAGTCTGCATTAAAAGAAAAGGACACTTTTGTTTTATTGATTCCACCCACGCTTCTGACCCTGCAGCATTTATTCTCCACATAAAGGCAACGTTCAAGTTCCTCAAAAGCTACAAATCCATTTCTCCTTGCCTGTCTGACAGACTGTATGGAAACCCTTGCCCAGCATCCAGGCAGGGTCTGGATAGCAAGCAGACACSACGAGGACAAAATCCAGCCTTTGTTTCAGACTGGTGTTCTCCCAGCTGTCCCTGCACTTGCCCCACCAAGGGGCTGCCAGACTGCCATTAAACTAAACTCTGTCCATACCCCACGGAGCCCCACCAGAGGCACAGAGCATTGCCCAGGGAGTGTTTCTCTTTTGTCTGCTGTAAGCACACTCTCCCCTTAATGATAGCAGGAAACTCCTGTTTCCACCAGTGATGCACTTCTGCACTGCACTGAACACTGACCACATAAACTGTAACCAGGGAAGCAGAGGAAAGCAAAACCAACCTTCCCCACATCATTCACCTGCACGTGTAATTAATACTAAACTCAGCATCACTTTAAATACTACCTTGCTTCAATTTGCTGCAGCTTGTGTTTGTATAATTCAGAGCACAAGCTGAACAAGCAGATATTTGGCTGCAGTCTGCCATGTAGATACATGAACTGATTTGTTTCAACTGTCTCACCTACCTGTGTAATGCTGTCAAATATGGATTCAAAAGACCCAAAGGGAACAGTAATAAATTAAATTTACCCTGCCTGCTCACTCACAGACAATTCATGGATGCAATTACAATGCTTAAGTTGTCACTTCATAGCTTTTTATAGTATTTTTACAATTATCTATACACTGCTCCAGAAACTTGTCGATGATGTCACCCAAAGTCACCCTCTTATCTCCCTCTTCCTGCATGACACTACACTGGGAAAACAAGAAGTGTGTAACAGGAGTTGCTGTTCTGCTAACAGAGGCTGTCTGACTGTGAGACTGGGCTTGTGGTGGTTCAGTTTCTTCTCATGTGTCATACCTTTTTTGTGGGGTGCTTCTGAGAAACCATAGCCAGGGATAGATGGGCAAATGACTTCAAAAATGTGCTCATCGCCGAGGCCGTGGCTTGCAGGATCCGTCAGGAGAGGGATAATTTTGTAAAACTCGTAAAATGAGCCAGGCCAGCCATGAACCATTAATAGTGGCTTTGCAGACCGGCCTTCAGGCAAACGAGGAGGCTTTACGTGAACAAAATGGATATCAATGCCTGTAAAGATAAAATCATTAATTAGCATGCCCAAATTTACCATGACACTGAAACTAATCACAGAACAGATTGTGAATAAAGCTTTTCTCAAGTCCTTTTTTTTTTTGGTGAGTGTGCAAACACCCTGCACTTCTCTGGGTACATTTATCCAAGGACCTTAGAGTACTTTATAATGGGCAATTAAGCGTCACAGCAGCCAAATGAGGTTGGCGGATTTCTGTTTTAAAATAAATTGGCAAATTAAGGCATAGAAGTGAAGCAATCTACTAACGGTAACACAGTGACTCACACGGCTTAAAGGCAGAGGAGATGATTACATCACTTAGTCCAAGTGCCCTTAAATTTTACCCAAATGTCCCTATATGGCACAGGATAGGCTTCAGTCAGCCAGAGATTTTTCTTCCTGAAAGGACTACAATTGTAACTTGAAGGCACCAAGAGATAGGGAATCCATCACAACTTGCAGCTGGTTTTTTGGCRGTGTTAATCACTTTCCTCCTTTTGTGCGTGCCTTACTTTCCATTGGAACATGTCTGGCTTCTGTCCCCAGCCACTGACCCTAAATGCTACAGCAAAAGGAATTTAAAAAGCCTTCACTTCAAGTATTCTCTGTCTGTGGAGGCCTCCTCTAATCAGGTCACACATCTTAACTGCTGATAACCCAAATAAAATGCCTCGCTAAAAGAGAGTTAAAGTGTTCATTTTTGTAGTTCTTTTCTAGCCTTTGTCCAAAGCTTTCTGTATCTCTTTCAGTCAGTAAACCAAACCAGGAAACTATGTTCTAGTACCAGACTCCTGTTGTTCAGCAAGAAGGTAAAAACTGCAGTGTTGTTTCCATTGTGATCCTTTCCAGCAGGAAAGCTTCACACAGCGTTGCACTACCTGCTTCAGGTGAACTGCTCTTCCTCAAACTGTCTCAGGGCTTTGTTTCCCATGAAACAGGAACTTGTTCCCAGCAGAGCCTGAATGCCTCATTTCTTGATGTATTTAAGCACATTTCACTCACAACTCCAGTTCACCAGCAATCCCACCCTCTTCCACTGACTTGAGATTTCCCCATCCTTGACACTTCTGTGAATCCCTGTATTCTCTGAAAAACTTTCAAGTGATGACAGAAGGTAGGAATCTGATATACAGCGTGTTTGACCTTGTCTTTTCATGCCTCATCTCTGTAATCTCTCCCAAAGCTGAAATTTCCCTTCCCATTGCTATACATAGTGCATTGTCCTCAGCTGCTTCTCCCTTTCTTGTTTCAGACGATGCTTTTTTTTTCTTATTTAAGGGAAGACTTTTTGGATTTATCTTCATTTAAATAAATGCTTTATGCTCTAACCTCTAYGTAACACCATTTATTGTCCCAAATCCATTTTAAATATTATGGCAAACTGCACCATTTGAAATAACACAAAATTATGGGTGCAAATAACATAAGACACTCTCAAGCYTAAATTTTGCCATCACGTGAGACAATTGCCTGCTGTGCTCTAGATCTAGATCTACAACTGCACCCCCAAATGACCCAAGCACCACCCTAAATCAGGCATTTTAAAAAGCCCACTTTGACCAAGCTCCAGCACCAGCAGCCCTCGGCTGAACGAACTCTTTGGAAATCTGTGTGAGCTCCGAATGAAGAGACAAACCATTCCCTCACACCCGGCAGCACACCAACCGAGCCCAGGGGAAAGGCGTTCTGCGTTCCTAGGCCTGGGAGTGCTTGGAGTGGTGCAGCAGAGCGCATCTGCCCTGCCAAGCAGGGACAACCTGCCCAGCTGAGGAAGGCTGCCAGGCCGATGGCTGCACCGTGACAGCGGCAGCTGGGGAGCTCCATGGAGCATGAGGAGACATCTGTGGGTGTTTTTGCATGACTGCACCAAGTCGGGGAACACGCGTACATCTCGAGATCCGCTTCTGCTTCCAAAAGCCCGTGCTTGGCTCCCGTTAACACCAGCTGACAACCCGCTCACGCACAGGGAATTCCATTTGTCACTCCTTGTCCTAAAGGCTTCAGTTACAATGAAGGAGCTTCTTGCTGCTTCAGCAGTGATGCCAATGATCCAGATTATGGCAGCCAGGGAGGGAAGGCACGTGTGACGCAACCAGAGCCTTCTTACCAAGTTCCCTTGCAGACAAGATTATGTATTGCTGTTTATATTTTAAGGGAAAAAGCTACACACCTTGAATCTTTGTTTTGAACTGTGGGTACTTGTTGAGGACTTCAACTTGTTTCTTCCAATTGAACTGGTTTTTCCAGTAGGACACAACCTTCCTGAGATACACCGAGTTAGTCCCATAATGGAAGCTGCTGTTCTCCAGTGGGTCAGTGAAACGAGCCTGGTCAAGTCTCCTGAATAAGTCCTACAGGGAAAAAGAAAGAAGAGGCATTAAAAGCGCTTGTGTCTGCCATCTTGGGCTCTGCTGGCTGTGGTTTCTAGTTATTCCCAAGTGAAATGAGAACATTGAAAATAACACCTCTAATTAGACACCTGTGCCTTTTGCTGATGCTCCATCAGCTGTTCCAATTCTTTTCCTCCTCCAGATGGCCTCCTTCCTCTTCCATTTACAGCTGTTCTCAGCCTTTGTTCTGCAGGGCTGGCTAACCTGCCTGCCAGGCTGATCACCACCGAGGACAAGATGCTCTGCTGACACTACTGTGGCTTCACAGTGTAAATCTTGCTGTCTTTCCAGGGTATTTTCCTCACAGCCAATGCATGGATCTGGCCCAAACCTTTTGCTTTCCTTCCCAAATCCAGGGGCGGGATGTCTTCACTGGGAAACACTCTGAAGGATTTTGCGTAGACAGAAGCTGGTGAAACTAGACTGAAATTAAAGTTTCCCAATCTCGAATAACAATGAAAGTCACTTTCCTACTGCACTTCAGGGTTGCAGGGGATGCTGATGATACTGCAGGATCAGTCCAAAATCACTCAGCAGGGAAGGAGAGCCAAGAGCCCTTTCCTACTGCAAACAGAACCACAGYGCAGCTGAGGGTGAAAGGCAGGTCTGGAAACCTAATCCTGCTCAAACCTCCATGGGATTTAAACCTGAACGGCACTTTCTAATAGAGCGATAGAGATGGTTCCCACTCCAAGATGAGCTGGCTCATGCACTGGCTCAGGCCTCACTGAACAGGCAGTCCCAGCCTAGGCAAAATGTCAGTGTGTAAACTCAATRTTTTGGCATTTAACACGCGTACAGAAAACACAGATTTTTAAATGAAGTTTTTAACATGTCTTTATATATATACTTTTTGTCCATGCTCAACACCTTTTAGAGTGTCTTAGTAATGTACCCTAGCATAACTTTAACTAGTTTATATTTAAAACCAGAGCTTTCTGCTGATGGATTATGTTGCAAGAGTTGTCATAATACAGAACTGCATATTTCAAAAACATTTTTTAGTTAAAAATTACCCAGCTTAATGTCTGCAGTGTAAGAGGAAATCATAATGGAGATCAAGGTCCATTGATATTMCTAGGAAGGGTAAGCAAAGTGTTAAAAAACCCAGGCCTTACTGARAAATTAGGAATCTATTATGAATTAATAATATGAGCAATCCCATGAGTATTGTTTGAACCATGACTCCACACAGATCTATGAAATCATTCAATCCCTGGCTTAAACACACACAATCAAAATCCTTCTATCCAACAAATTCTGCAATGCATGTGTTTACTGCAATTACCACAGTAATTTAGTGTTGACCAAAGTAGACTATTAATTACAGAAGAATCAGCATCCAACACAGCTGCAAACATAAAGCAGTCAAGAAAATGAGGTATTTGTAATTGCTTTGGAAAGAAAGGGAGAAAAAAAAGACATTGTTCTTATTCTGGTCTACACAAACTGAGGAAAATGCACAAACAGAAAAACAGAGTTGAGTAATCTGTAACATGATTTTTATGTTTATTAGGCTTTGCAGAGTAGGTTTATTTACCAGCAGTCTTGCAAGAGCCAGCTGAGGACAAAATTATACAGTGAAATCTGCCTATTCATACCTATCTGCTGAAGTACTGAAAAATCCCTTCCCCCAAGATCTGCACATCACTGCTCACTCTGTTGGTTCAATTTAAAAATTACTTCCAAACAAGTTCTGCATTTATTTGTCCATTTTTTCCTTCTCTCCCCCCAGTACAGAGATTTGCTTACGCTCAGCTCTTCTTCTGTAGTTTCCACTTTAAATGGCCGAATACTTGTATCTTCTTTAGTCTCAGGCTTTTGTCCCTTGCCCCACCATCCATCTTTGAAGTGCAGTGTCTCTTCTTTCTTCTTGGAAAATAAGAAGTAGATGATGAGTGTTCCCAGGACCAGGAGCACCTCGAGCAGCATTGTGCCTGCAAGAGAAGAACAGAACTCTGGTAAGCCCAGTGAGCTCAGAGATGCACACGTTCTTTSTAAGGACTGTAGAGGTTGATTCCCTATTTAGACAAGATTCCTTCTACAGGATGTTCTGGCACTCGACATCAACACGTGTGTAAAATTTCTGAAACAGAATGTTTTAACCTACTCAAATGGGGAAGAATTGTTTCAAATGAAAGACACAATAAAAACAGAACTCAAAGCAAGTAAAGAGATCACATGGCTTGGCAATCAAATAGGCAATATAATATAAATATAACACGAATATAATTTAATAACTATATAATTCAAATTTAATGCTTTCTCTTTCTCYGAAGCTCTAGATTCCCCACAAATTCCAAAGCAGAGCATCTCTTCAGTAAGGCTTACCTATCTACTGCTATAGATCTGGAAGGAAAGAAAAATAAGACATATATATAGAATAAAAAGTGGACAGCGTGAGAGCAGCCACCTTGTACCTGCCAGTCAGCCAGGAAGTGGAGCAGGGATATATTTGCATAACCCTTGAACAGCAGTGCAAAGGGTAGTACGACCTTCCCTTTCCTTCTCCTTGTGAACTGTTTGAAAGAGAAAACAAGACCCTTTGCATACTCTCCYGGCTTTAAAATGTGATCACATTCCCAAGTGATAAAATCCTGTCAAAATGAAGAAYGACCTGATTTCACAGCACATCTGCATAAACCAGCTGCAGGGCTGCTGTGCTTCAGTCAAACAGAACACCTTAGCCAAAAAAAAAAAAAAATCCATTCTGAATATATTTGGTCTGTTTCGTGCTGCAAGGAGAAAAAACACTTAGACTCTCTTTAATAATTAATGTTTTCAAGCATGCCTTTAAGTATAAGAAACGTTTGTAAGGTGGTTTGGGGAACAGTACTGTCATCACTTTAATGCACAATTTTAAAGAATGCCGTACTTCAAACACTTATTTACTGGGGAATTGCTAAGACATGAAGTATTTAAAAACTTCTGTAGGGCAAGGATTGTTTATGACCCAGAACATCTTCATTCTCTCTAGAGCCAGAAGGTTTTGTTGGTTTTGCTGCTGCAGAGTAATTTGATGCTCTGAAATGGCTCAAAGAGTCAACAGAATGCACCAAATTTACTCTTGGATCAAAACAGGAATTTTAACACGAGTTAATGGGAGTTCATGGGATTATAGCAGGAATGAAACTGAGTGAAATTGTTTTAAGTGTCTTTATGTGACAGGGCACATTTTAGTCAACTCCCAGGGTTTAATTTTCTAATGGCTGACAATAAAGAAATAAATTAAGAAGTCAAGATAAGCACCCACTAAAACATGTGTACAGAAGCCACGCACTGTGCAGATGGAACAACGTCCAAAAAATTCTATTGCTCACGCATGCAAGAGCTAAAGCCTTGAAAGTGCCTGAATCCTCAGAGGCTGGAGCTGTTGGGAATGACATGTTCTGAAAAAACTTGATTTGTTTATTTGTTTCACTGGTGCTTCCATAATTTCTGCTGCTTGTTTTCCTTCACAATGTTATCTGGAGCACAAGACAACACTCCTTTCCCACCTTTACAATACTCTGGCCATAACTTACCCCAGAATTAGGAAGTTTATCCAATTTCAGCTTGCCTCGACACACGAACCAATGCAGTTTAGGAGCATCCTGAGCCCAATTAAATTTCACTGCAAAGCAGAACTGGAGGGGCTTCTTGAAACCTCAAAGCACTTTACATAGAAATGATACCTACCACAGTACTTTATAATATTTCTACTGCTAAACCTTCACGGAGAAAAACAGCAACTTTCCCCCAAATCACAACACAACTCAGGCCATGTCTAGACTGGAAAGGTTCACCACCATAACTGTGTAAACACCACACAGAAAAATTCACACTCTTGGCCAACTTCGGTCTATTTACAAAGCCCCACGACAAACAGAAGCGCTGCTGTCAGCGCCAGCCCCGTCGTTCCGGCAGAATGGCAGGGCTACCTACAAAAACAGAGGGCTCTTTCTCCTGCCTCCTGCTGCATCAGCGCCACGGCCCCTGCCAGCGCGGTGACACAGGCACAGCACCTGACACACAACTGCCCTGCCCGGCCCTCAGCCCGTTCCTCTGCAAGAAGCTCGTGTCCTAAGGCGCTGGAGTACCCAGAGCTACAAAAAACATTTCTGCTTCCCCCATCTGCTCTCAGGGGCACTTGAGAAAGCAGAATTTTTGCAGCAGAAGACCTGGGAGGGATTGTGTGCAAATGTGCGTATTTTGCATTGGACCGTGTGTGGAAAGAACTCACTGTGTGAACAGACACCCATTTTTGCAATGAATTCCAAACAGACTTGAGGATGAGCTTGTTTACAATCCAGCAATAAGTGCCAAAATCAGTATCAGGTCTCACAAGAATCCTGTCTTCTATTGCAGAGAGCTGGGGCTGGTGAAAAATTGATTTGCAGGAGATGTCATCTTGACTTGGAAGAAGCCGCCTCTGATCCCGGCTGGATTATTTTTTGCTAACGGATAGACTCTCTCTATTCAATCTCTCTCAGTTCCCTTGAAAGTGCCTGTGAAATTCCTGATTACAATGAACACAGGGACGCAGAGCTCCAACCACGCCACATCTTTCTGTGAGTGCCCAGGAAGAGAAGGGCAAAGTGCGTCAGCAGTATTTTAACTTGCACCAGTTCACAGCGCACTCAAGGGATTGTTTTGTGAGGGATGAGCTGCTGGAATGCAGCATGTTCCTACCCACAGCTCCAGCCTGCGCCCAGACGAGAGCACTCAGAGCAGTGATTTCCCAGGTTCACTATTCAAGCTAGTTCTCTAAAACTCCTGTGTGTTGTTTGAGCAGCACAAAGCAGCCTCAGTCGTGATGTATCTGCACCAGAATTTCCTCCACTAATCACTACTGAGATCTGTTGTGAGACCGAAGTTATCAGCTCCTTAGCACTTGTTCCATGATGCAGCAAATACAGCACCACGAATGTGGAAGGGGAAACAGGTACAATAAGGCTTTTCTAGGCTCAGTTTTCAGAGATGTCAACAACAAATTGCTGSTGGTTTTCTTGTCTGAAGTCTCTTGATGCAACCACACTGGCATGTTGCCTTTATAAATGAGTGCTTCRAAGGCAGTTCGTGTTTTGGTTTGGCTTTTTCCTCTTCTTATGTGACCAAAGGTATGATCTTAGAAGGAAATATTTCCATTTATTCCATGGTCCAGTACTTAGGCTCTGAGATTTTGCTGTACCCCAGGGTGGACATTGTTTATAGACAGCACTTAAAAACCTTAGGACTTTTATCCTAAAGAGTTCAAGGAAGAATGCKTCTGGTTTGCTGCTTTAAAAACATGTTTTGAAAGAAAAATGTTGAAATGCAATGGGCTCGGTAAATCACCCAAAAACTAACTCCTMTTGAAGAAGGCCAAGTGCACCTCGAGAAATACGTTTGCAAGAAACCCCCGAAACTTCCTTACAATACGTTACTGCTCCCTATTGGAAACACTCTTGGGTTTCAGCACCTTTTTGCATTTTGATTTGCACTGTCCTCTGTTTGTGCATTAACAGCAGAGCAGAGCTAAGAGCTCCACAGGAACAGAGCAATTATTATTTACATCAAAGCCATGTCCYGTCTCATGCTTTGTCTTCATCAGTACCCAGGAATAGACGCCCCAGAGAATAGTGCTCTTTATTTCCAGAGAGGTCATCTAGGAAACAGCTTAATGGTAAAATCCCCAACTCCTTCCGCAAGTAACCATCCATCTTTGCCTTGCAGCATGAGAATCCATCTGAAACATGTTACTGGAGAAATAAGCAACTGTGCAGACCTTCAACCTAACGCTGGAAACCCGTTCTGGCCCMAAAACAACCCAGCTACTGTGGCCTGAGTGTGCACAATACCCACAGCTCTGAGGGGTGCCAGGGCAAAACTGCTGGTGTGTGCGTGAAGGCAGAGCTGTGAGACTGTGCTGCTTTCAGACACATGCCACAGTTAATCATGGTTTAGGGTTAATAACATTTTCTCTCCGAGGCTGGTTTACTGGCACACTGCGAGGGAGCTCAGAGCACTTAGCACACACTCTGACGCTGCAAGATACAAGGTTTATTGATCGATAATTACCCTGCAGGAGAAATAACAGCTCCGTTTAGAAGTGATTTTTCTGTTTATTTCTGTTCTCTCACATGAWGTCCCACATCAGGTTTTACCAAAACAGGCACCTCTCTGCTGCAGCACCTTTGTTTACACGTCGGTTTGCCCGAAGAGCAGGCATTGCAGGTTACTCTTCCCAAGAGACCTGAAGGAAAAACAACCCACTGAAGGACTTCAAAAACTCATGGCACCTCTAACAGGGTCCCTTAGCACTGACACAGCTTGAAAGAGACTAAGCACAGTCCCTAAAGCTTCACCCTCAGTCTATGCCCTGCCATCTCCGGGCATCACATTTTTGTCATCATGTAGCACCAGAAACAGACAGAAAGCCTCCAAGTCAAGACACTTGTAGAAGAAAATCTCCCTATCTCTGTAGTTTATGGAGCATTATGACAAGCTTGAAAATAGCTTAGCAACGCAGAAATTGCTTTGCATACAAGTGATAACATCTCCCAGGTGAGCATGAAATGATACATTAGCATTGTAGGGGAGGAGGAGAGGTAGGCATCGGGTGAAATAAAGCATCCTACGCAGGAAAGCAAATCAAAGACAGGAAATACAAATCCAACAGAGTTTCTGGCTTGTCTCAATAAGAAATCTAGCATTTACATTTTTTTATTGCCATAGGGAGGTGGCACACAATGCTATCTCCAAAACAGCAGGAAGAGATGATATCATCCTATTTTACAGGTTTTTTCCTAGATTGTTCACAATCAGAAATTAGCCAGTACAGAAGGAACCTAATTAGAAGGCTACAAGCAAGGAATGAGGTCACGTCCCCCAAGCAGGGGAAAACACATTCTGTCAGGCCTCTCCCAGGAGCAGGGCATGCTGCTCCCAGGACAGGCTGTGGGTACACTGCTGAGGAACACCCCACACCCGTGGCACTGAGGCACTGCTCCTTTGCCTGCTTTGTCCCTTGGACAACAGGAACAAGCAACAGAGCCAGTTTAGGCTCTGGGGGTAYCCATATGCATCACCCAGAACTTGTACTTACCTCACTTAGTCCTCAAGGCATGTCATTCCAGGGGAGTAGCTGAGCACCTTAAACAACATATCCCCCCCTCATTTTCTTACAATCAGTCATTAACTCTCCAGTAACTGCACTGAAGCTGATAGGCACTGAGATCCAAGTCCACCTAAGTATAAAGGAACAGTAGTATGGGACTAAGTTCACTGTGATCCACTTGGCATCACCCAGAGGCAGCATATTTATGTAACCATCGGCCAGTCAAAGCTCGTACCACAATCATTGTTTAAAATACTGCATACCACATTCTTAAGAGGAGAAACTCAGTTTACAAGAACACATATTTAAGCAACATTACTTGCTCTTTCAAAGTCATGCCCCACACATTCTTCTGTGCTRCTTAAGAACACGATTTGTTTATCTCCATTTTCCTTATTTTGTTTCTATTATTGCTTGAACAAACCCACGCCCTTCCAAGAGTCTAAAAAAAGCCTTTGGGCTACATAAACTCAAACTGACAGAATCCAACTTGGGATCTCTGTGATGCCCATTATTGTGATCTAATGACTGTGTGCATGATTCAGGAGAAAGGAGATGCACTCTCCATCTGCAATAATTTCTGTTTAAGACTCTGCAGACAGAAAAGCCACGAAGAGATTTTTAATCAGCACTGTTCAGTCATGATAATTAAAGGTGAAAGAACTGTTTAAACTACCATAATAATGCATTAAGGTTCAATCATGCAAAGATTTTATCCTATTCACCCTATCCAGCCTTTACTCTATTTAATGACCCTCAAATCCCAGCAAGAACAGGTTTTTTGCACGGGTGCAGATAAGTGACAGTAGCTTGGCATACAATGGAGGGTGAACACAGCTGAAAGCTCTCTCAAATTACATCTTACAGTTAAAAGAGGGAAGGATACCATGCCAGTAACAAGTTTTTAAAACAATTCTTAGCCATTATCCAGCCAACTAAATGACACAGTCCAATAGAGTCCAAACAACACCCTAGGCTTTACTTCAACATTTCATTCCTAGTGTCTGAAATGAAATTATGAACAGCACGTTGTTCTGTTTTGCCTTCCACTGGAGTTTCTAGCAATAATGAGATTAACCTCCTCATCCTATGCCAGCATCTGCATTTTACAGACGAGGTGGAAATGAACCAAAAGAGTTAGATATTACAGATAAGGAAATGAGATTGAGGTAATTGTTCCTCAGGCCCTAAGGCAAATTAGGGCTCTATTTTTAGCTTCACCAAATCCTCCAGTACTGAGGAGTGAAAGGTTACCCCCCTTCCCTGCCACGGTATTATTGCCAATGTTTTGCCCACCCTGATCTCGAGATACGACTTGTTTTCATCCTGAACTGCTTGGTGGCACAGCACAGCACGTCCCCTTCTATTTACTGTAGGATTTTCCTTTAGTCTAAGTCTCTTAAGATTCTCCCATGAAATCAGGGAGGGAAAGATCTTTCCGACTAGCAGATTTACAAGCTTTTTGTATTAGCACTGTTAGAAAACTGTTACTAAAACCTTTAATTATTAAAACATGCAGAATTGATGTATATGTGGTGCTTTAGAGGGGAAAAAAAAAAAGAGTGCAAGTAGTTTGAAGTAAGAACAAAGTACATGACAACCCTTCAGTTAAAAGAAGGTGTGGAGATGGAAACGATGAGTATAAAGACTGCCAGAGGAATTTTCTGGCAAACTGCAAGACAGATGAGGTGCACATTGTGAATTTAAATTAGGAGCATGACTCCAAGTTGTAAGGGCAGCATTAATGAAAATGTGTTCCTTCCCCTACAATGTGAGACTCCCTCTAACCTCTAGGATGCCAAACTCCCTCCTTCCTCTGAGATGTGAGATGACCTCCATCTTCTGTGATGCCAGACTTTCTCCTACCTCTAGGATACCACTCTCCCTCTTACCTTTATGATGAGACTCTTTCCATCCTKCCTTCTGCAGTGATGCCAGACTCCCTTGTACCTCTATGATGCCATATTCCCTGCATCGTCTCTGATGCCAGACACCACAATTCCTCTAGGATGTGAGATGACYTCAAGGCTCTAAGATATCAGACTCCCTCTTACCTCTCCGATGCCACACTTCCTCTTTCCTCCACAATGTCAGACTCACTCTTAGCTCTGTGATRACAGACTCCTTCCCTCCTTCCTCAATGATGCCAAACTGTCTTTTTCTTGCCAGACTCTCTCCTTGCTTCATGATGCCGCCATCCTCTTACCTCTATGATGAGACTCTTTCCTTCCTCTGTGGTTCCAGACTCCYTCTCACCTCAATCAYRCCARACTTCCTCATTCMTCTCTGGTGCCACACTCCCWGCTTCCTTGATGATGCCAGACTCCCTCTTACCTCTATGCTGAAGCCCCTTCCTTCCTCTACTTTTCCAGATTTCCTCCTTTTTCTATGATGTCAGATTCCCTCCTTCCTTCATGATGCCACACTTCCTCCTTCCTTCATGATGMCACACTCCCTCTTACCTCTATARTGACAGACTTCTTCCTTCTTTCCTCAGTGATGTCAGACTTTTCAGTGCCAGACTATCCTTCATTCATGATCCCTGTTACCTCTATGAGGAGATGCCTTCCTTCTTGTTTGATGCCAGCCTTTTTCCTTCCTCTATGAAATCTGTCTCCCTCTTACCTTTATGATGAGACTCCTTCCTCCATTACTGAAGATTTCCTGCTTTTTTCTGTGATGTCAGATTCCTTCTTTCCTCTGTGATGACTTTGTCCTTTCTTGATGGTGCCAGACTCTCTCTTACCTCTATGATGAGACTCCTTACTTCATCTATTATTCCAGGTTTCCTCCTTTTTCCAGGACACCAGACTCCCTGGCCACAAAATCTGAACACTCCCAAGTGTAATACAAAAAATGTGCAGAAGAATATATAAAATAATCAATTCATTTTGCCCAGAGCTGCAAGTGCAAAAAGGAAAAAAGACTATTAATTGTGACTATGGAAACAGGAAGAGATCGGAACTTGCTATCTCTCTACGAGGACTTCATTGTCAACGAGGAAAGGATCTTTGAATGATGACAGAGGAGGGGAACAGATGGTAGTCATCATTTTCTGTCAAATAACTGCAACACCAAAAGGATGTGCCAGAGTAAACATGTAACGAGAACAATTTTTGCTACTTTATCTCTCTCTTAATAACAACTAAATAAGTTCTCTTTGRATTCATGGGCTTCATCTAGAAAATGCACTACCTGTACCCACCAGATTAGAGCAGTTAACACTCTCGATGAAGCACCCAAGAGAACTGGGTCCTTCAACAGAGCTTTGGTTTTGATTCGTAATACATGGCCATTTAACCTGAGAGGAAGACTTGTCTTCTATCAACAGCAAAGCACACCCAGGCTACAGATACAGAACAAACTGTGAGAGCAGTACTTATGTGTCTTCACTACAGAATTCACAAGATGAACAACGTTTGACTGTTGGTTGCAACAAAGGTGAGAAGAACTGCTTGAGACAGAGAAAGAACAACAAAACCCAAAAGTTTGCTGAGCCCTTTCTTGTCCCTTGGATAACACCAAATAGCCTCCGACTAGGATGCTTCAAACAAAAGTTGGAGGAATGTTGGATAACAGCTCACTTTTCAGAGAGGAAACGTAGAAAACAGCTGCTGTTCTTTAATCCAGCAGGATCTCTCCATAAGCATGATCACAGGTAATTTCTTCATTCTGGCACATACACTATGGACAAAAGCAACTAACAAAGCATGGCTACCCCAGTTTCCACAAAAATATTCCCAGCCCTGCCAATCAGAAAGCATTTAATCAGTAACAATACACTTAAATATATATAGAAGCTGAGAATGCTGCTTTAAGAAACCAACCATAAACCCCAGGGTATATTCAAATCAGTCAGCCATCCTGCTACGTCTAGCATGACCAAGATATTAAAGCAAATGTCACTTTAGAAGTAGACTTTTTGTGCTTTGCTATTTATGTCAATACCCATTTACACACACAATGATGCTTTTAATTAAAAATAATGTGTTCAGAGGAAGAATCCAGGACTTTTTCAGTAGTAGCATTCAGAAGGGAAAAAACTATTTTCAACATTAATTACAAGCAGACCGAAGCTCTTCAGAGAGAAGCACGATGCTCTACTTTCCAAGTGACTTTTCTTTAGGGACCTACACAGTAATTAGAGATCTATTTGCCACATTTGGAACTTGCACTTTAAAGAAGACTGCCCTGGTTCTGGGATTGTGCATGGCATGAAGAAAATACTCTTGCAGGCTCAATGAAGTAGTGCACACTCTACCACAAAGGTAAGGCTTTACCTCGCTCATCTGGCCACAGAATTTGAATACTTCAACTATAATGCAAGAAATGTGCAAAGGAATATGTAGGATAATCAATTCACTCTGCCTAGAGCTATAAGCTGTACTTCACCTACCACCCCCATCTCTGCTTTGCTACCTCTCCACTGACAAATTACCTGACAAACTATTACTGAAGCAACGAGAATTTCTGGGAGTACCACCATTCCAGAATTATTACCCCAAACCTTTTTATTTACCTGTTGTAATTACTCAGAACAAATTGGTCCTGTTACTAAGGAGCCTGAGCTTGTTTCACAATGCTTACAAGATTAAAACACTGCCATTTTATGCCTAAAAATACTAGATAGGTCTGAAAGCTTTGCTGAAACCCTAGATAAACAAGCAGGCTGAAAGAATGGTATTGCCCTACAGAATGACCAAATACTTAAAGTACAGTAAATCAACAGGGAGGGAAAAAGGCCTTTTAAAGCACCCAGTAATCCAAAACCTATTTTGGGCAATTTATGCAGACAAAGTGCATGTGGATTGTGGCTGCACTGGCTATTACCAACCTCGCTCCATTCCAAATTACTTACTTCAACACTATGATCACACTTACGAAAAAAAAACCACAAACTCTGGAAAAAATACCAAACAAGCAGAGTTTAAGCAAATCACACACAAATTTTTATATATGAATTCAGACTGGAAAAGATGTAGAACAAAGAGCCATGAACTTGACACTGTGCCAGGATCTTCCCCACAAAGACTTCAGCTCTGACAAAGATCTAATCCTTGTCCTTGGACAACTTCAACTGTGGATTGATTTTCAAAGCTGCTTAATTGCTTTTGAGGCCTATCTCCCATCGATTTTCASTAAGCATTAGCAATTTGTGCACTCAAGTCTCAAGTTTTAGCTTACTTCGAACAGGAGTAATATCTGCTTCAGGGGACAAGCACAGCATCTCCAAAGAGTAGTGTCAATCAAAATACTAACCCTGCATTTGTGGCTCTCTAAGGAACTTGAAGACATTGGCTCCTAAGACTGATCCTATCTTATAGGTTCACCTACAATAACTAGGCAAGTTCTCTTATCTTAGATRAAGCCATGCTAGGAAAATAAGGGAAGAGAAAGCAGCCTAATTCAATAGAGTTGGAAAATAAAGCGATGTATTTGATAATGGTATGTTTTTACTGCTGGGAAGTCAAAATCCCAACTGAATTCTGACAAGCTGAGCCAAACTTGAGCAGAGAGTACATAATTTGCTTAGTCTTTGCAGATTGCTCAGTTATGCAACAAAATGCAGGCATTAAACTTAAAAGGTTTCCTCTTCATCCCTAAAATGCTTGTTCAGCAAAGGGAATTATGTATGTAGTACTCAAACAATTTTCAGGTTTGGCAAAATTACCCATAAATAAATAAAACTTCAATTKCATATCCCCATTTAGAAACGAGTAAATAAACCAAACCGAAACCACTTATATGCCAATAGTTAAAGCCACTTACTCTACCTTAACAGGGAAGCCTGGCCACATTCCCAAGGAATGCTAAGTAAAATTGTTGTTTCCATAAGCACTGGGAAGGCCAGCTTAYCACGGACCTTAACCTGGAAAACCACCCCTGGCTCCAGCAAGCCGTTGGGAATGCCACATACACTCCAGCACCAGGAATGCAGATTAGGGCCTTCCTGTTCCCGAAATCAACAAAARCTCCGCACCCGGCCCACTGCGTTATTGAGACTTTAACAATTCCCACTGTCAGGAATACGTGGAGCAGCAGCTGCGGAGCACCACGCGCTCTATAAAACACGGGCATTTAGAGACCGTAAGCGCAGCGGGCTTCGGCTCACGGAATCACTTGGAAAAGCCGTCCCAGGTACAGGACGGGTAAGCCGGGGCTGYTCTCCCCGCCGGGGCACCGCTCGCATCCCGTCTGGGCGCTCCCCCGGCCGAGCCCGTCCCGCGGCAGCGCGGACCCCCCAGCCCCGGGCAGCGCCCGCCGCTCTCACCTGCCGGCACCGAGCGGGACCGCGCTTCCCGAGCCTCGCTGGCCGCGGGGCCGCCCCCCGGCCCGGCCCGGCCCGGCCGTGCCCCTCGGTCCGCAGCCCGCCGGGAGATGTAGTCCCGCCGCGGGGGCCGGGCGGGGACCGCGCCCGARCAGCGCCCGGAGCAGCAGCGGCGCGCAGGCTTTGTGCCCCCGGGCCCCGCACAGCCCGCAGGACGCGCCCCGGCTCCCGGCGTGTTCCAGGCTGCAGCCCAGCGAGCACCGGCTCCCGGCTGCGGTGCCGGGGTTAGGGCACAGCCCGGCAGCCTCTGGGGGGTGCCACCTGGGAGCTTCCTAAGCGGCTCCTCGGCCGCTCTCACGGCGCTCGCAGGGCTGGCTTCAGAGAAACACGGACTGCTGCACCTCGCCAGCCACTGCCTTCTGTGCCCAACAGAAGGAACGGGCCGAAAATGCACCTAACGGGGTGCTTTTCCTCTGAACCTCTGTTCTCCAAGGCCTGTCTTCCAAACTTGGTCGGAGAGAACTAAACAAGCCTCAGAAGGTCAAGCTGTAGCAACTCATCCCACCAGTAAAAACATAATAAGCAAGTACTAAGTTCTTCATCATCTCTTTGAGGTTTTTCTATTCAATCTCAGTTTTCACCTATCGCTTCACTCCTAAGCTCCAATCTTCTTTTTTCATCACCTCCACACCATCTCMGTTCTTGTTTGGTTTGTGGAAGTCTCAACACACACAGACTTGTGATCACAGATAATAATTCCTTTCACATCTTTCAACCTCTTTTACCCCATCATCACAGTCTGCTCAAGCAGTCCTTTGCCCAGAACCTTTCATGCAGTTCTCATGCTCTTTTGTTATGAGCAGCAATAGCAGCTAAATTAAAAAGTAATCTGCTTTAAAGCAATGTGTGCCTAAACTGTTCCATAAGTTTTGGACTTTTCTGCTGTTTTCTTCTTCCACATCAAACATGCTAGCGGAGTTCTACCCCTTTTGTGGCAAATCTTCACAAACTGCTCTGTACTACTTTCCTTGAGACACCAAAAGCATTAGTAACAGCTCATATTTTTTTCTGTAGGACTACAGGAGTTTCACTTACATACAAATAAGATTGTGTTGAATTTCACAGTAAACATAAGTYCTATAGGATGAAAGTTAAACATGCAGCTGTGTTATGTGCCACAGTCATAACCCTTTATTACAGTTACCCTACAGACACTTGTCACAGTTTAACCCCASTTGGCAGGCAAGTACCACACAGCCACTCACTCACTCACCCACCAGTGGGATCAGGGTGAGAATCAGCAGTCAGAAAACTCATGGCTTGAAATAAAGATGCTTTAAGAGGTAAAGCAAAAGCTGGGCACACAAGAAAAGCAAAACAAGGAATTAATTCCCTGCTTCCCRTGKGCAGGCAGGTGTTCAGCCATCTCCAGGGAAGCAGGGCTCCATCACACACAGCAGTTCCTGGGGAAAACGGTAACTCCAAACATCCCTCCCTAACTCCTTCTTTCCCCAACTTCATATGCTGAACATGACTCCCTGTGCTGTGGAATGTCCCTTTGGTCAGTGGGGGTCAGCTGTCCTGGCTGTGTGCCCTCCCAACACCTTGTGCACCCCCAGCCTGCTCRCTGCTGGAGTGGGGTGAGRAGCAGAAAGGRCCTTGATRCTGTGCAAACACTGCTGAGCAATAACAAAAACATCTCTCTGTCATCAGCACTGTTTTCAGCACAAATCTAAAACATAGCTCCATACCACGTACTGAGAAGAAAATTACCCCAGCCAAAACCAGCACGATACTCTATTTSACTATTTTAACTAATGAAAATTTGCATTTCTTCTGTCCTCTGTTTGTTAGAAAGTTGCCAGTTCCAATCTCTAATTAGCCAGTAACTCCAGCCGCTGTAACTTGCTGAAGAGGTAGTGTCATACTTCATCCAGGCTGTCCCATGTTCTGAAAACAGATGTGTTCAGTCACCCAGGAAGGCACCCTGTTACCTCTGAGGGCCTTCCAGTTCCTCCTTTGTTAAAGTGGACAGGGTAGTTCAAAGTCCCTGTTGTGGAGATATCCCTCTGACACACACGTTTTCCTGCGGGTGTCCACCCTCTGAAATTGCCAATTCACTTAATAGTAGTTTTTCTCTGTGCTTTAGCAGCACTGAGCACTTCAGAGATTTGGTTTAGTGGTGGGCTTGGCAGGGCTGGGTTAATGGTTGGACTTCGTGATCTTAGAGGGTCTTTTCCAACCTAAACAATTCCATGATTCCCTGTAGCAGTAGCAGCAGTAAAGAGCAATGAGCAAAGTAGGTACCTCAAACAGACACAGAGCAGAGGAAGATTACACCAGGTTTAGTTCTTCACATGGATTCTGCCTAACTGGAGCTGGTTTGGCTGTTTGTTGTGAGAATCATACGACTGCCACAGCCTATCAGAGGAAGGCACAGAGACGCAAATACCACTAAATACAAAAGGCCAACCATRTCCTGGGGTGCATCAGGCACAGCATCGTCAGCCAGTCCASGGAGGTGATTGTCCTAATCTACTCCGTGCTGGTGCAGCCTCACCTCGAGTCCTGTGTGCAATTTTGGGCACCACAGTATAAGAAGGACATAAAACTGTTCAAGTGTGTCCAGACGAGGGTGACCTGTGGATACTGAAAAGCTTTCAGCAGAGGAGTTTTCCAGCTTTCACAGTACTCTGTGAGAGTTGTCTTTTCTCACGTAAGTTATGAAAAACAGCGAGTTGCTTTCTTTTAGAAAAGCATCTTATCGTGCACCTGTGAGTTGTTATGCAGTATTGTTTGGTATCGATTAAAGAAATATTTTGAAGTGGATGTTAGGAAGTCCAGCCAATCACCCTGAGAGGTGGGTGGCCAAGGGACCAATGACCTTATGGCATTCATGTGTGCTAAGGTATAAAACAGGACTGTATATTAATAAATAATGGCATTTTCACCCTTTCCTGGTCGTGCTTTGTGTCCTGTTTTGCTCCGTCCTGGACACAACAGCRACAGGTGACCAACCTGGTGAAAGGCCTCAGAGGGAAGACTCAGTAGGAACAGCTGAGGTCACTTGGTTCGTTCAGCTTGGAGAAGTCTAAGGAGTGAGCACATCACAGCCCAAACTTTTCCTCACAGAGGAGGTGCTGATCTCCTCTCTCTGGTGATCAGCATCCGGACACAAGGAAATGGAATGAAGCTGCATCAGAGGAAGTCCAGACTGGACATTAGGAAAAGGTTCTCCACAGAGTGGTCAATCACTGGAACAGGCTCCCTGGGGAAGTGGTCATGGCATCCAGACTGTCAGAGTTCAAGGAGCATCTGAACAATGCTCTTAGTCATATGGTTTAGTTTTAGGTAGTCCTGTGAGGAGCAAGGAGTTGGACTCWATGATCCTTATGGGTTCCTTCCAACTTGAGATATTCTGTAATTCTAAATGAGAGAAATGGAAAACATTAGCAACTCCATGGTCTGGCACTCCTCGAAGTTATTTTTGCTTTAGAGTCAGGCTGAGGTAGAGGAACAATAGACATAATATCCACCTTTAAAGCAGCTGGAATTTGTTACAGAAATTAGGGGGAGGATGTGGATGGGACTGCTGGTGTGGGGGGAACTGCAGGGAGTTCAAACAAAGATTCATGTAAGCACAGAGAAACTGACAATAGTAGATGTGGTTGGAGAAGTGTTTTTATCTTTAAAAATCACTCTTTATATTGTAAGACATATTGATGAAAACTTGTTATGGACAACTGCTGATATCTAATCTTTACAAGTTGTAGACTGGCAAACAGTCATCACTCAAATAAAATAATGCCAAGTAGTATGCAATTTGCACTACAGGAAAGTAAATGGATTGCTACAATCTAGAAGGTACTCCAACACAGAGTACGAGCTGAAGGATCTTTTTATTTGCTAAATTCCAAGTGTTATTTGTTTATATTCAGAAAACCTATTTTCTTATACTATTATTGGATAAGGAAGTTGGTCATGCAGTTTACTACTGATGCTCCAGTGACACACATGCTCTTCCCAAGTGTGACAAAGCAGAATGTCCCTCTGCTGAAGCTCAGGTTTGAGAACAAAATCCTTTATTAACACCCAAAAGTAGAAGGTGGAAAAGCTGCAGCTGTGTAACAATCCTCTTCCCCTAAGCCAACTAAAACATCACCATGATCAGCTTCATAGAGGAAAATAACAGAAACATGAAAGATCTAAAGAGAAAGAATAAGTTTAAAACAAATGAAAAAGAAGGAACCTTAATACAGGAGTCAAAAGAATGAGGAAAGMAAACACCCTTCTCTGTGAAATCAAAACAGTCAATTCCCACCACCAGTGAAATAATATCCAGGAGGTGTTTCAGTATTTGTGTTTCGAGGGTTGGCCACCTGGATGTATTCTGGAGGCATCTTAAGAATTTATTGGTTTGGAGCAGCTACAGCTCACTGAACCATTACTACTGGAGTCACTTAAGCCTTTCAACATGCTGATCCCTTCTTAAACCCCTGCCCAACATCAGCACTTTAAGAATGTTAAGAATTACAACATAGTTTTATAAATCCGTGATATAATTTACACCTTCTATCATGTGTTCTGTTCTGGCTACTTTACTTGAGAGCCTACCAGAGTGTTACAGGCTTTTAGGAAGAATATGATCTACAATGTACAATCTTTGGTTGTACACTATCATCCATACAAACTAGAATAATATAGAAACAAATTCAGACAGATCTGGTTTTCAGGTCAATATTGTATAGCATGCACATTACAGGGTATTGAATGGGACAGACAAGAGCTTTTTACAAGCAAGTCAGGGAAATTCCAAGGTGGGAGTTATTTAGGCTGTGGTTCCATGGCAACCTAAGCCAATCTAACACCCATCGTTCTCCTCTTGGGAGATCCCTGTAGCGCTCAGTTGACCTTTAGCAAAGCCATCTCAGCACAACACCCAGGCAGAACACCACACCAGCAGCTCTCCAGAACACGAAGGAGTTTTCTGATGCACTGGTAGATGGGAACAGTTCAGCTGAGAATCACTGTGAGAGGCAACAGAGATCAGCAGCCAGATGTTACATGGACCAAGGCTGCTGTGGAATCCCAGCCTGCACATTCCTGGGATCATCAACATCTGCCGTGGGCATGGAGCTACTTGCAAAGCAGCTGTTTGCTCTGCTAAAAGCACGGCTGGTTCCTTGCATGGCTTTACTCACGTGTCACCCGGCTCCGCCGTGTGACCAAGCACAGAAGGTTCGCCTCCGGGCACAAACCAACAATCCCTGATGAAATTTGTTTGTTCCTTTTAGTTCCTGACCTCAGCTATACGGCAGCGCTGCCACAGAAAATGTGTTTTAAAAAAAAGAACCCCCGACTGTCAATCAGCCATTGAAAAGGTCAGTTTTCCTCCTGCCCCCAGATTTAAAAGCTATCTTTCAAGGCAATTGAAAGCGAGACACTGAATTTCACATGGACGTGTCTGAGGCATTAGTTCATCCCCCTGCCTCGCTGACTCCTTACCGGAGCAGATGCCTTCGGAAAGCAACATCTTGAAGCCACACACAGTTTGCCAGAGCTCATTTGTCAGCGCCCCGAGGCGAGCCTTTCATCTCTCAGCCACACAATGATAGCAGAGCTGCATTAGAGCTGGCTGCATTTACATGCATGAGCAACCCGGTTAAAATGCAGATTTCAGCTACCCAGCCCGAGCAGCAAACGCTCATTTGCTCACCAACAGCCAGCACAGCCATTCAGGAGGTGTCCAGAACACTCAGCTCCCTCTCCAAGGAACAAGTCTTTGGAATGTTGCTGTAAACACATGCCTGTAGCTCAGGAAGGTTCTGCTCAGTAGAAGCAGGACAAGGCAGACCGGTCCTTTTACAAACAGATACCACTTCTTCTAGACAAAAAAAATGAACCCAACATGCACACACAACTTCAAAGGAAACAAGAGAAAATCAATCTGTCCCAGAYCTCTCGTTATGACTGATGTTTTTTAAGTTCTAAAAAAATTACTAYGAATTACCACAAAAAAAGTGGACAGAAGAATGTGAGCACAAAATCAAAACTTGCTAAACAAAGCAAAATATCCTCAGAGCTGGTCTTGATTTAAAAGGAAAACACTTTCATAAATACCAACAGTTATGAACACATTACAGTTTATGAGAAACACTATACTCATATTTTTACAATCCCAGTATTCACAACACCTAGGAACTGTCTGTTTGAGGAGTCATAATGGGTCAAGCACACTGGTTCTTGCTAGAAGACTGGGCATTTCCACATAAGAGCACTCAGAGATGGAACTCAGGACTTAAGATGCTTTTAGAATGGCAGAAAGTAATTGCATTCCCATCACACGACTCCAAGAACACACCCCTATAAGTAACTTTGGCACAGTATAAGAAGATAAGGACTTACCTACACCAGAAACAAAGATTATGTTGAACATGGGCCTGGACTTGCATGAAGGCAATTAACTGTGCTATCGTGCCACGGCCACGTTTTTATTTGCTCAGTTCCCACAGACTTCAGTTTTACATGGTCCAGTTTAAGCCCACATTCTCCCAGGAGCATTTATTCTGGTACAGGACACACACAGAGGCTTGCATAATAAGCAGGGGTTCACAAACTACCGTGCTTTGCATTCTGCTGAGTAACTAATCTGCTGCTAAAATACTGTGGCATCATTCTCATCTCGAAAATAACATTTCTACACACCAAAAAGCCCACATCTGTCTCCAGTCTGTAGTGACTCAAATTAAATACTTCAGCCCGGCATCAGGGTGGGGAGGTTTATCTGAAAGCCAGTCTAAAGAGTCTACTTAGACTAAAGATCTACTTACGTGAAAGTAATAAGAGATGAAAGGCATGTTTTTATGTCATTCCCAGCAACAAAGACGATTCAACCGTTCCTTGTATTTAAATACCAATCCTTGAACTCTCAAAGCTCTTTCAAAAGATAGTATCTTTATAAACMAACAGTTGTGTTGAGTCACACAGCATCCACCTTTAAAGTAGTATCGGCAGTTCAGGATAGACACCCCCATGTCTTGAAAAGCAAATCACTATTAACATAAGCCAAAAACTAGATGTAGTTCTTCATAGACTGGTTTCCTTTAAAAAAAAAGTGAAGATCCTTTGAGACAGTTATCCAGCAAAAGGAGTCCTTAGATTTGTTTGATCAAAACAGCTTTGTTTCAGTCAATTAGAAGGTACGTCAGCACATAGAATTGTACWACTACCAGTTTTCAGCTAAGCTCTTGCTCCCTAAGGACACCCTCTAATGCTCACAGACCCTTGAAGGAATCTGGACTTGGGCATAATTTGCACTCTAGTTAAATTTACAGAAAAAAAACCCCACCTGTTTGCTATGTGTTTCCACTCCAGATCTCAAACTTCATTTAAAAGGTGGTTACAGAACAATTCCTGTGGTAGTTTTGTCCTTCCCCAAGCTAGAGTGAAAGAAGCACAGGTGCATTGAGGTAAGGTAACTGTGTCACCATCGTTCTTCCAGGTGTTTCAAGTGAGGGGATTCATCCTGCCTATAGCAGGAGGGGAAACACACCTGAGACGACTCAATCCTCTAAGATCAGCCTACAGTAATAAGTGATCATCCCAGTCCTACTGACCACGTCTAGCAGAAACCACAGTTTGTTTCTGTAAATTTGTTACAGCAAAATACTATTACCCACTTTTGTACTGCAGAAAGGAACTTATTGAGATGAAGCATAATTATTTTAGTAAGTTCAAACATTTTTAAAAGCATCTGCTTGACTTTGGTTCCATTTCCCATTCTGACAGACTGGCACCAAAGCATCCCAGAATTTTCCAGAATAAGTCTGTGACTCCCAGAATTGTTAGGTCAGGGCTTTAAGGGAACAGCCTCTTTCATAAGGCTCTCTAAAACAAAGACCTGTGACCAAATTTCTCACTTCTACAGATAATTTGAAAATCTTCCTGTAATCCAGAATACACTTCCACAATGGATTACATATGGAGAATCTCAGGATTCAAATCCCTAAAATAGGAAAAGGAAGTGGTGGAGTTGCACATTAGAGAGAGCTCATCCTATTTGTTTTAACCATTGCACTTCTGCAGAGGTCCCCTGTCACCGCACGGGCTGCCCATGTGCCCCTGCCCTGTTTGCAGCCTGCCACTGGCACCAAGTCCTGGCTGGAGAACAGGAGTCTCTGGCAAGCTGGGCTGCCCAAGGCAGCGCTTCACGTGCTGTGCATTCCAGCACCCCTTTGCCACAGAAAGCTGATTTTTTACCACAGACCGGAGGACACATTCAGGTAGTTGGCAACACGATGGACTAACTCAGGGAATGTTTATTAGTGATCAGTGTACAGAAGCACACACATCCTCTCAACAAGAGTATAGGCATGAAAGAAACAGGGCTTGGAATCAGAGCCTGAAATTCAGAGCTTCTCTACTGCCCCATGAAAAATCCAGGACAACGTTAAGAGGCAGCGATGTTTTTCTAAATAGCTTTCCAAAACATTTATTTTTTTTTAAGCAGCAGCTTTATGATATTTTCTTGTGTATTCTGACTGCACAGAACCACCCTATTTTTATTGTTGAGTACATGGAGAACAAGCGTAACAACACATACTTTTACAAAACTAGCATTAATATTTCCCCAYGGCTTTAGGGAAATAATTTATGAACTGAGAAAACTAGAAATGTATTTCCTTGCCTGTCTTGCTTGACAGCTGCTACTCTAATTGCCCCTCCTCTAAAACCTACTGAAGTATAAAGCTTCAGCCTTTCAGCCACTTGGTACACCCAGTCTCTCTAGCACTATATTGCAAATATTAAGAAAATTATTTGGAGCACCAAAGAAAAGTTTCCGTATTACAGTATCTTATTAAAGTTTAACAATGAACCAAGTTCAGCCTTCTCTCTGGCTTTATTTATATTTCAAAAGCCAATACCAAAGTGTTACAGACATCAGTCACTCCTGCAGACTAGAATTTTGAGCAGTCACTGGGAATTTAGCACTGCAGTACTTTCCAACAACATGCAACATTCCATGTTCGGCTGAAAGGGCACCCTAATGCAATATTCAAGCCTCGGGGTTTTTTAACAAGCCTTTGGCAAATATGGACACTCCACTGCTTCCCAGTAGCTCCATTATTTTTATATAAGTGACAGCAGGTAGCTACTTAAGCAGATTGTTTTGTTATATATGAATGCCACTGGAAGTATGGCTCCACTTTACTTTTGTGGCTTAGTTTAAGCCAAAGAATCAGTTCTGAAAACATTTAGTTATACCCATAGCCTAATTACATGAATCTGTTCATCCATTTTTAAGTAAGATCTAGTCAGAGCAACTATCAATTTTTGCTACTGGGTTTTCAAGCAAAAAGCATTTGCAAGAGACAATTAAGGCTTCCATCACCTACCAGAGGTTACTGTGAGAAACAAGTCTGAGCTACAGGAGCATTGGTTTATTTTTGACAGTGGTATTTAAGTATTTATTAAGCTGCTTTTCATCCATTTATTCATTTGGCTGACATCCATCTGCCACATGTAATGTTTGAAAATGCAGTTAACAAGCTGCTAAAATAACGAACCTAGATATGTTTGGTTGGATTTTTTTCTATTAATGTAACAGGCAAGAACTTCTAGAATTTGTCTTGCTGATATACTTCAGCTCTGCCTGAAGCAAGGATGGGAAAAGGAACCCCTGCTAGTACAAAATAGTTCAAGTATGTAAAAAAGCCACTGACTATTTTTTAGTAACAGTATTTGCACAAGCAGAAAAAAACCCTCCCAGTTTGTCACAGATCTCTAGCAATATTCAAGTGACATTCTATTTTAATTTTTAGAATACAGAAGTTTAATTATTTAGCCAGTATAACAGTTCTACAAACTGTATCATGGATAATGTTGCACAGCTTATGACCAACAGCAATACCCAAAGCTAAAATGTTGCTAATGACAGTGGTAATACAAATTGGCAATTTCAACATTTCAGTTCAGAAAACATCTGTTATTCTAAACCCCACAGACTTATATAATGTATGTAAATATTTATTAGACCCAGTCACCATGCTACAGTACTAGGCTAATAAACCTTCTCATTTTAAGAATACACCAGCATAAGGTATGAACACAATGAAATCTATCTGAAATTTTACAGTAACTTTCCAGAAGTATGCTTGTGGCCTATCAAATTCAGACTAACACACTGCAGATTTGAAATATTTACTTGTCTTCTTAGCATACCTAATGTGTAAGAATAGCTGCTTGATACCCAAAAATAAATATCAGCTTTCAATTGAAAGCACTTATTTTCCTAGTTTTCCAAAGTGGAGTCTGAGGGGTGAATATGCTTCAGACTTGTCATCAGTCCACTTCAGTACATAAAAGCATCTCGTGTCCCAGTTATTCGTTCAAATCCAAGAGATTTCCTTCCAGTGAAATATGACCGGAGCACTGATTTGATTCCCAGCAATTCAGTCTGTTTCCATGGCAGCACTGCGGGATTCCTTCGCCACCATGAGTCGCATGAGCTGACTGTGGAATTTCTCKATCTTCTTGACGTCCTGTGCCTGGTCTGTTCTGTACAGCAAACACTGCAAGATAAAGTGCTTCATATCAGATTTCACTTGAACTGGTTTCATCTTGTTTAGAGCTGCAGTGCATTTGTGCTTGGAACACACAGAACAGGGACAGCACTGAAATGTTCATTTGTTACCAGGAGGAAGCACCAACATATCCACCCTGTCTCAAAGCACACATACCTATGTTTACTTTTAGGTTCTTAATGCTCATGCCTTTCACTTTGAAAACAGGGAAGCTCATAATTTACCCTAGTTTCCTCTAGCTCAAAAAAGCTCTCTTTAAAGACACTCCTCTTTGTGTTGTCTAAACACAGAATCAGATTTCAAACCTGAAGTTACTTTCCTATTCTCTGTATTCCGAAAGTAAATTTATTTTGCCTTTCACAGTCCTTAATGTTACAGTGTCAGAGATATAAAATTCCGTGTTTCCCACTGAAGGGCAACCCCTCCTCCAAGCAAAGTCTGTTTCTAAGACAGCCCTAAATGAGGAACATAGCATCTGATTAAGATACAAAAACACCCAAACAAACAAGCAACCCCCACCAAAAAACCGAAACCAATCCCCATATTCCCCCACCTGGTGTAATATCCTTCTGTGACTGGAAGCAGGTAAGGCAGCTTATAACCCAGAAGGGTTCACATTTGTGAATCACCTGATTCCAAGGTCCCCTATGGAAGATTTCAACAAAACTGACCTTAACTTCCAACTGTTATCAGTTCCCCACACTGACCTCACCCATGTTAAGCCCTATTACCCTATCAAGAACTGCCTTTACTGGAGTTTCGCATTGCTCCCAAGCACTTGAAATTCCAGACTACTTTTCCTGGAAAGAAGAAATTTGATTTTTTTCCAAGTCTGAAGACAAAAGAAGGACAGAATACTGCTGCTCACCATGGTCTGCAGAAAACTAACTCTTTCGCTATAACATCACTGTTGTTCAGTCTCATAATCACAAAGGAACCTCACCTACGGCTGAAGTTGTCATCACTCCGAGCAAATAAAAAGAACCACTCAGACTAGTGAACATCTGCTTGAAAATAGTCCTGAATTGCTTCAGCAGAAGCTAACTATGCTGTTCCATGAAGCAACTTCAGATTGAGAGAGATCCAAGATTTTTGTACTGCTTGTTTTCCTTGATTTGACAGAATGCTACAGTAATTCTGTTGACACCCTTAAAGGGCACTGAAGGGTTAGAACTTTTCCTGGATTGCACAGAGGTGAACCACAGGTCAGTGTCAGTCACAGATACAGCAATAAGGGAAGGCTGAGAACAAGTTTTTAGAAAACTGTCAGGCACTCTCAAGGCAGTGTCTAAGAGCTCCCAAGCTGACTGACAGCAAAACACAAGTCTGTGAGAGGTACAACAAGCCCTGAAAGGGGAATGTGTTCTGTACTTACAGCTACGTCATCTGTGACTTTGATACAGAGGTTCCCATCGCAATGTCGGTATTTGAGAACAACACGCACCTGGAATGACAAACGTTTTAACAATTAGCACTTACAGCTAACGATTCTCAGAAAATATTGAAGGAAATTTGCCGACATTCAGAGTACTCTTTATTATAATTATGTACTGTTTCATGTTTTCAGCACCTCTGTGGTGGTCCTCAGCTCTGGTGGCCACTAATCCTGCAGCCAAGGTAGTGTGGAAGTTGAGCCACCACATTTCCCTGCCTAACACTTTAAACTGGATTTATAGCAGCATCAGCAAGGTTAACACCGGGCATGTTCAAAAACACTGTGAATACAGACACAACAGTTGCAGAGACCTTGGTGACAGCCAGGATAAACTATGAGAGTCATGCCGAGACGAGACACCCCCTCGCTGTGTATCACACTCCAGAAAAACGAACTGGAAGCTTGTGTTTGTAGGCTGGAAACACTACAAAAAAAAGTAGCTCTACATGAAGACTTTAAAGGGATGAACTGAGTGGGGTAAGCTCAACATCACCACTTTTTCTTCTGTGGTACCTGAACTGTTATCACAGTTACTCCGGCAGTCACCTGTCCCGAGCTCCAGCTTATACAGTCCCTCTGGACCCTCAGACCACCAAAGTTCTCAAAGCCACACTGATAAAAATCCACATCCTCAGTGACTGAGCATTAAATGGTTCCCCCTGAGCACAGAAGGAGCCACAGAGACTTTGTATCTGTCATTTCCATTCTCCGCTAACATCAGTAGCTAGAAACAAAGCAAGGTGGCCTTCAAGAACATTGTGAACTCACGCTGTAAGCAGGTTCTTGTCCTACAGTGACTCGTGCTAATGGTTAACAACCTCCTTCACTACAAACRCATTTTGAAGTTCCTGCTCCAGACTGATCTCATCAGAGATTTACCCTTTCTGTTTAACAAACTGCCACCTTCTGACCACAACAGCAGTGTAACTGCATCTCCCTACTGAGCAGCCCCAAAAGCACTGGAGAGGCTGTCACAAGCAGCAGGTACAGACCCAATGCATCAATAACTCACTCTTGCAAAAGGCAACGCTACTCACTACCTGGTTGGAGAACACACCCCCATCTCCCACAATTCTTCTTCCTCCTTCAGTTTCCTGGCAAGCCCAATTACAAAAGCTCCTCAGGCTAATTCTCTGCCAAATTAACACGAGGGTACTTGTGTTATGACTCCAGGGCCTATATAAACCCCCCTGTAACCAGATGAGTTTACTGCCAGGGATGGGAAGACATTGCCTTTGGAGGCCCCTTAAGAGAAGGGGAAGAGCAGCTCCTGGCCACAGTGACATCCCTCCTCTTTCTCTTAATTGAATGTCACAGAGCCTAAGAAGGAAAACTGGGCAATTTTATTATCAGCAGCAATCACATATGGTGTCTCTGTGCTAATTAAAAGGCAGATGGTAATCTGCTTTAAATAATCAGATATTAATTTAATCTGGTGGAGGTTTCTCTACTTCCCCTCTTTTTGGTGAAAAAAACTAGGCCTTTTCTACTGCAGTTTTCCCAGGTGCGAGTTCCACATTGCATTTCTGTGCTGCTTTACAGATGAATTATAATGCTTTTTCTGCAGACAGAGGTTACTTTTAGTATTTGCATAAACCATACTCCCAAAAAAGACACCGGAAACAAGAAAGAGTCATATACCGAGAAGCTGAGTCCTTGAGGAATTACTCTTTAGGATGCAAACACCTTTCAGTCTGAAACATCACTGCAGGCAACAACGAAACGTAAGAGCTAATGAAAGGTGATTTCAAATGATCAGGCTTAAATGCTGTAAACTCACAAAATAAACCAATTCTTGATACACTCTTCATCCAGCAGAACCCTTAACCTCGCTTTCTAACAACACACAGGCACACTGTGAACGAACACAATGTCTTTGAAGCTCTTGAGGTTCATCCCAGCCACTGAAAACACCACCCGAAACACTGTTGTTCCCTCTGTGTGCTTTTAGGGTGATAAATGAGAGCTTCCTCCTGTTTCGTAGAAAAKAATGGTCAGGTGCAACACCAACGAGTAACCCCGCTTCCTTGGGGCTGTTCTTCCCCCTGTACTCGACACTGGTGAGCTGACACATCGAGTGCTGCGTCCAGTTCTGGGCGCCTCACTATAAGGAAGACATTGCTGAAGCGGGTCCAGAGAAGGACAACGGAGCTGGAGAAGGGGCTGGAGCACGAGTCTGATCAGGAGCAGCTGAGGGCATTTAGCTTGGAGAAAAGGATGCTCAGGGATGACCTTATCACTCTCTACAACTCCCTGCAAACAGGCTGTAGCCAGGCCAGGGTCGGCCTCTTCTCCCAGGCAACAAGCGCACAGTCTTAAGCTGTGCTGGGGACGTTAAAAGAAATTTCTTCACAAAAAGGGTGATTACACAAGGGAATAGGCTACCCAGAGAGGTGGTGGAGTCACCATCCCTGGAGGTGTCTAAAAAATAACCAGACGTGGCACTTAGCGCCATGGTCTACTTGATATGGTTACAATCGGTCATAGGTTGGACTCGATGATCTCGGAAGTCTTTTCCAACCCAATCGGTTCTGCAATTCTGTGATTCTTGCCTCCCCCGTGCAGTCAGCAGCGAATACCCCCCCCAACTCGACACCGCCCGCCGCCCCCGCCGAGCTGCTCGCAGCTAGACCCGCTTCCAGAGCGCCGCTCCCGAGACTGGGACGCGCCTCCTCCCCTCCCGGCACGGCTGTCCTACCTTCATGGGGTCGGCGAGGTAGAGCTTCTCGGCGGCGCGGGTGAACTCCTCCCAGGCCTGGAAGTGCGGCATGGCCGGGCCCGCTCCGCTGCCCGCGGCCGCGGCAAGATGGCGCCGGAGGCGGGCGGGAGGCCCTGCGAGACGCGGCCTCCCATTGGCCCGCGGGAAAGCACCGCCCAATCGCGAGGAGCGTGACTCCGGGCTGGCCGGCGGAGCGCTCGCCGCCGCAGCGCCCCCTGGAGGGGCGGCGGGATGGCGGCAGGCGCTCTCCGCCCGCCGCGCAGGGAGAGGCGCCCGGTGGTGCCGCCGGCTGGGAGCCCGGGGATCACGGGTTCGAGCCCCGCCGCCGGCGGAGTGGCCGCCCGCCTCGGGGCAGGTACCTGCGGGGCTCTGCCAGGCCAGGTACGGGCTGTCTCCGCGGCAGCCTCCCACCCTGAGGCCACTGGGGGTGGGGGCGCGGTGGGGACGCGGGCTGGGCCAGCGTGGAGCCGGGGGGTCGGCGGGAGGTGAGGGCAGGGCCCSGGCCGAGCGCCTGAGGTGGTGTGTTAGCTCGGCTGGCCCTCACATCTGAAGCAATTCCCAGGTTTTCCCAGGCTGGAAAGGCSTTCGTTAACCTGGGGGTTGGCTTCGTGTGCAACAAAAAAGGATATGTGAGAGCCCGTCACTGGCTTCCCTGGTCTGCCTTGCTGAGGGGTACTGAGGCAGTGCTGAACTAAAGGTGCTGGTTTGGGAAAGAGACAAAATGGCATAAAATAAAACTATGAAATAAGGTCTTGGGGAACTCTGCTTTGCAGTCGTGTGTGTAAAACATTCACATAAAACTGACTTAAAAATTCACTTAAAAAGAAATGAAGGAGGAAAAAAATATCCAAGATTTCTCCTGTTACATTTTACAATCCCATTTCCTGCAGTGATTTTTGTACCTTTATAGCACAAAGCTTGTAGCCAGACGCAAAGCTAAGCTCTGCTCATRTCACAGGGCTTGTTCAACTGCTGTGGTGACAATAAACGCGTAAAACTTGTGGTCTCTATTCTCTGTTTCACAGGGATGCACTGAAAACCCAAAAGCTCCTGATAATGACTCACAACTCCAAGTTTTACTGAACAACTCGAACCTCAACAGTGTGGCCAAACAAATAAACCGGGAGGTTTAGGGCAGATCTGCATGTGAGGGGACAAATTATGCAGGCTGTTGCAGTCTCCACTAGCAACATGGGGAAATACTATAGCTGCAGGCTTTTTTTGGCCACAAAAGGCACAATACGTGCAAGAGAGAATGAAGAAACGTGGTGTAGAAATAAAAGGGTGGATGGGAGGTAAGGAGAGAAAAACCAGAATGAAATTCCCTGAGTCAGTAAAGCAGAAAATAATTGTTACTGTGGGGATCAACTCTGAAAAAGTCTGCAGTGATTAGACTGCCAAACTTCATAAATTGTGACTTGTGGGTGTTATGTGCTCTAAACAGTTCTGTTAAAGGGCTTTGCACCAATGAGATGGTGGAAAGATTTAAGAAATTTTTTTTTCTTTCTTTCTAGAACTGCTCACAGGGTTTAGATGCTGATGTGTCTGAGAATCCAGCTTCGGAAATGTAAAAGCTGTCTTTCAGAGACGCTGAGAATCAATGGATTATYAGGTGATAGATGTATGGACAGAGCCTAAAGGAATCATCCCAAACACAGAACCTAACCTGGAAGGAGTGCTTCTCCACCCTCTTTGGGTTTGGGTAGCTATTTCTAACAGCAGAGTAGGAATTGCATTTGGTAGTGTTTTACAGACATGTAGGGTATGTAAATACACAGAAAGGAAAGGTGTGGGGAGCACAAATGCTCTGACACACATAACTTTTTACAGAACCATAGTTCACCARATTTGGATCCAGGTTTTCAAGTGGGACACGGATACAGCTTCTGAAAGAGTCCCAGTTTTGGTCTGTCCAGTCATAAGCAGTTCAGGGTTGCTTTTCAGAGAATTTTAGTTTTGACTCAAATGTTCAGGATCTTTTATGTGTYCTTTGACACAGAGCTGTCTTAGGAGCTTGCCAATGCCCAGTCATTAGCCCTGTAATTCACAATTTCTGCAGCTGAACTAATGCAACAGAACAAKATTAGAATATAAACCCCATTGTGGGTTTTTTTCTCCCATAACCTAGATTATTTCTATGATCCATTTTCAGATGCAGCTTCTAAAACTGTTCTATGTGCACAGCTTTGGAGGTGACAAACTGCAGCAGCCAGAGCAAAGAACAGAGAGAGGGATTTCACAATTGGCCTTGCCTCTGAGGGAAATGTAATGTGTCACTATGACAATTCTATACAGCCTGATACACAGCTCTGCATAGCCTGTTCTGGCTGCAGATCTTAAGGATTTTGTCATCCCTGCCACCACCACCACCACCTATGGCCCACGTTGTGCTGCCACAGCTGTTTGTAACTCTGCTCTGGGGCTCAAACCAATGCTGGGATTAAAAGCCACACCGTTTTTAGTAACGCAGTTTTTTTACTGAGATCTGTTTGGTTTTCCAGTTTACTGYGTGGCCTTATGTACTGTTGTGCTGACACAGCTGTTGAAAACRTACCTTTTTTGGTGGCAAGACAGAATATGGGAATTCCTACTATTTTTGCTGGCTTGCCACCAAAAATGGGGGGCTGGATGTGAAACCACCCCCACCCCTGGTTTCCCTGAAAGCAGGGCCGGTTGCTGAAATCTCCACAATTAAGAAGAGAAGCTATTTCTGAGCCCCAGGGAATGTCTGATACCTGTAGTTAGTGCACTGCTTCACTCTGTTGTTCTCCTTTTGCCTGGAGAACAGAACATTTTCTTGACATGTTTGGAAAGTAAGTTAGACCACTGCAGCTATTCAGCTGTAAGTTCTATTTGATGTGTGTCCAAAACTGTATTTTTCAAGTGAGTTCCAGTGAATGCAGTAATAGTAGAAATCCTTCAATGGGCTTTTTGTTTAGTGAAATAAAATGAACAGTTGTTTATCACTGTGTGGAGTGTTTGGTATGCAGCCAATAATAATTTAGTAGTTAGTAAGAATTCTGCTAAAACATACATACTTATCTTGCTTTCTTTTCTTGAGTTCCTGCTTTCTGCCATGTAAGAAATCGTTAATTCCAACGGTCTTAACGGCCATTCCATCACTTGCAACTGGAACCTGGAATGCTATAAAACCTCATTTACCCTTTCCTCAGTCTGCCTCTGTATATCCTTGCTATATTCCCTAGACCACCTTAGATAACGTCTTTTTTTGCTTGGATTGAAGGCCGTAAAAAGCTATGAAGCAATAGTGCAAGTACTTGTGTGATGAAGACTTTTCATGTGGTTTTTCCTCAGGCCTTTTCCCCTCATCCAACCTGTGTGTACATGATTAATGATCTCTCTTTGATCAAGCTTCTACATGCATTGCCGTTGCAAGTTCTAGTTYGTAAAGTTATGTTCAGGCATCTGGATTGCACACGGTGATTTCTTCACGTTTTTTATCTAGTGTCTTCCTTGGCATTAATGACAAACTGAAATAAAACAGTAGAAAAAACGTTGCATTATATCTTAAAATATCATCCATGGAGATCTTGAGTTCTTGCAACTCCTACAAAGCTGGTGGAAGCTGCAGCTGCTCAGCATCACTCAGGGTCAGATATTTGGTTTCCTGTTCTTCACATTAATGCTTTATTCTATCTAAAGCAGGTGCCATATTCTTTTTTTTGCAAAACTATTTTTCTTTCCTGGATAAGGAATTCAGATAAGAGTATTAAATTCATTAAAATAGTTATCTGTCACCATGACATACTGCTGGTGGGTAAAACAAGCTGGTCTTCCCTGCTAAAAGAAGCTTTGTATAGAACACTGTGCTTTATCATGCTAAATTATGGATTAGACGGGAAACAATAGGACAAACTGATCTCAGTTACGCTGCTGTAGATCCAGAGCCATTCCATTTATTTCACGGGAATTTTTTTTTTTTTTTTTGTATCTGTAACAGTATAATTAAGACCAGACTTTGGTGCCGGGATGATAATCCTGTTCTTGGACCGGGAGCAACATAAAGTCAGCGCAGTTATTCAGGTCTGAGAGAGTGCTAATGAGGAGTTAGTTACACGGCAATTATTGCTGCCAGGAATGCTTAATGCTTAGAGGAGATATAGTTGCTTCTTTCAAAATAGCTTCCACCCAGCCCTTAGTAAATTTAAGGAGAATCCCAGGCATTGTGATTAGACATTCCATTCTTGTGTGTGTATGGTCTAAACCAGCCTGGGATTTGTACTGATGCAGACTTCATTCACACGGGGTTATTTTTTTCTTTGAAAGGGCATTTATGTGCATAGGGATGCAGATAAATCTTGAATACACTGAGATCCGAGGTCTTGACATCTCACTGGCTTCTGAGTCTCAGTGCCCATGAGAATGGAGTCTGCAGTGAGAAGCAGTTTGTGCTCCTGGATGGGTTGTAACATGCCAAACTGAGCCACAGGTTTCACTCCACRGCTCCTGAAGGAGCACAAAACATGCGGCTCCTTTCTAGGGGTTTTATGTTTTACACAGCTTGGCTAAAGGTTTTGCCAGGTTGAGCCATACACAGTTAATTACATCAGTGCTAATTTTCTATTCTTTTGCGCACAAGCACCTTACTGAGTGATTCAGGCTCATGCTGTCCTAACAGGATAATTAAATATTGGTGTCATTTTGTTGTTAAAAGACAGTTGATGACAGTTAAGGCTGCATGTGGACAGCAGGATTCCAGGGCCCTGTCCTGGTGTCTGTCATGGCCGCGTCACAGCTTCAAGGCAGCGTGAGACCTGGATGCCTGTTACTGTCCTCATTYCTCTTCCCCAGTGCCCTTGCTCCTGTGAAAGGAGGCACACTCCAAACATGTCCCTAATCAGGGCACTGGGGAGCCGGCAGCCTTGCACATGCTGTGATCCACACTTGCCAGAAATTTTAGCAATGACCTTGCCCAAGGCAGCGTTGTTTCCTAGTTTGCTTTAACCATCAGAAAAGACAATGTCATTTAATATGGTCTAATTTTGCTTTGTTAGGGAGTGTATATATATGGATGGTAATAGCCATTACTCTGGCAGGAGAGCCATCCCTGCATATGGCCATGTTCTACCCGTAATAGAAACTGCCCTTTCATGTTTGGATGCTGTTCTGACAGTGTTCTTGTTAAGCTGCTCAGTTTCGATAGCTGGAAAGATTCATCCCTTCCTGTTAAGTGGTCACTTTAGTTCCTTCAGCATAACACCGTATTCAAATGAATGTGCTGTCATGCAGGAGACATATGTTAGAGAGCAGCCTCTATGCTGTCACCACAGTGGCTGTGGAGATTTGAGAATGAAATAGCAGTCCTCGTGATGGCCTTGGGGAAAAGAGGAGCACATCTGGTAGCCAGCTCATGAACCGGCATTTGAAGCACTCTGGAAGCAGACAGACACTCTCAGCATTAGCTGCTCATAGATTTTGTATCACCRTTATGTGAAGTTTCTGAGCCTGCTTAAGATGGGCTTAGATCATCTGCTGGCACACATTGCAAGCACATTGATTTCTTGCATTAATCTTTAAGTAGCAAAGCTTTTTATTTGATAGGCATGACTTAAGGCTGGTTTACCTGTGCCGTTCGTGCTGCCATGGCTGACGTAATTGAGGAGTACAAAGCACCAGAACAGGCAACTGAGATTAGATGCTTACAGCGATACCTTCCCAAGTCCTGTGGAGCTGTGTAACTGCAGCTGGGGTGGAAAGGCTTTCGGAATTTTTAACTAAGTTGACTTCTAATTCTCAACTACATGTCTGAGCCTGGATCAGATGGAAATCGCCTCCTCCTCAGTTCAGCCTACAGAGAAGGAGACGAGCAGTTCCCGGTCTGCTGTAATGCTAAAGCTTGAACTTTCCTGGCAGGTGAATGCTGCCAACTTCTTGCTCAAGTGAGAGTAACAGGCTTCTCCTTCTCCCTGTGCTGTTGTGAGAGAAGCAACCTGCAGCTGGTAGGAAACAGTACCTTTCGCTGTTTGCAAAGTGAATTCATGCCTGTCCCTGATGCTGCACAGCTTCATTTGAGTGGACTCTTGTATTAGCTGTGTCAGTACAAGAGCTGGTAGTCCCAGCCACTTATCATTGCCTTTTCCCAGGAATTAATGCCCTCTCATGATGTGTTTGCAGAGATGCATGTGTGAGTACCCCTCAACCCACTTCAATCAAACCGGGCTAGCAAAAACCTCCTACTTAATCCATTTAAGTCTGGCCCAGGTTGACCAAAGTAGGTGAGGGGGTGGCCACACGAGCCTGCTCTGCAGGCAGAGCTCAAGAGGTGGTAATTTCCACCAGAAGTAGGACGGGTGGAGCAGGGGGAGTGGGTCTGAATCAGCAGCTTCTCCCATCTCCTAGGCTGCAGGCAGAGGAGGACACCAGCACACAAGGCCTGCTGGGCAGCTCAGCTGGCAGAGCTCGGGAAGCTGCAGCTGTTTCCGCATATACCCCTTCCCATAGTTACAACAGGAGAAGAACTTTGTGCTGAGCAGCTGTGGCCAAGAATGCAGAGCAGACTAAAGCCCCTGCAAGCTCCTCAAGCTCCCCTGTTCCGAGCCTTTGTCCTTGGTCAAGGGCTGGTGATGGTAGAGATCCAAATTATGGTCAAATTAGCATCAAAGTGGATTCTCGACATTTGTGTTGCCAATTCCTGGAACAACTGCAAGCACACACATTCCTTGGATGTCTGCAGTATGGCAGCCTCCAGTAAGAGGCTGTCTGACACAGAGCTTGTGTAGTATTGGGCTCACAGGCTACATAAAGCTTGTGTAGGAGCTGGGATCTGTGCTGGGAAGGGCTTCCTTCCAACATGGTACTGCTGTTAAGATCCTTGTCATGGAGACTGCGAGTATTTACCTGGCCCTTTGGTTGGCTTGGGTCTGCAGAGGAATTTTAACCTCAAATCTCTAAGGTTAGCATTTTCATAAGATTTGGATTAGATTAAAAGTATGAAAGGAGATCTAGGTGGTGTTTAGGAGTGGGGGCAGGGAGAATATCTGCATCAATTCCATGCCATGACTGTGACTTCATGTTGAAGGGATAACTACTAACAGGATTTGAAATGTGCCCTAACCATTGCGTTCATGCTGAGGTGTTTTTCTCTCTCCATTAGCAACTTTTACTGATCTCATTTTAAGTAAGTCAAAGGTTGAAGTGATCTTCCTCCTTCAGGAATTAATGACAAAGTTCCCCTGTCTTTTAGATGAGGCAGAAGTCTAGAGGTCGCACAGATACCAGAAACACTTACGCAAGGGATGTGAATGAAGGAGGAAATACTCACTGYGCTCACTGTTTTAGGGCCTGGACAAAGATGAGGAGCCTTCAGGCAATTCCCAGCCTGCTACTGATCCTCCTGCTTTGTCTCCCTGCCTCTTATCCACTGCTGGGTGGGAGGGGGAGGAACTGAGAATGATAGCTGCATGTTTTCTGATGAATCTCTGGCCAGATCTCTATGTAGAAAAGATTCAGCCAATCTGTGTCCCCTTTATGCAGCACAAAGACACGAGGCAGGGCGGTGTGGCTGCTCATACATATTTCAAATCTTTTTTTTTCTTAGGGTTGTTTTCACTTTTATTTTAAAACAGGGTAAATCTGGCTGCCCTGAAGCTAGCTCCTCTTCTATATAGTTTACTCTTGTTGATTTAAAAACAAGAATCATGAGAAAGATTTGCCAGCATAGCATTTGCTATGCAACATTTACATGCAGCTGCTTTGAACTAAATTCCCAGCAGAAGTGAAAGGATTTTGAGGCTTCCAGATCTTAGCAGACTACTGKTTTTTTTTTGCAGACAGAAATCTGTATCATATGTACTTCTCCAGAGATCCCTCCCAGCCAGCTAGGTCTRTACTATCCTTTTCCTACCCCACTGAGACATATTACCAGCTTTTGGGAGGGGATCCTTGTGGACCTAGAAAGTTAATTAGTTTTGCTTGCAAATGTCTGCCACTGAAGTGGCTGATTACTTTTTGGAGAGAAGGAAAACTCTTGCCTCTAGAGTTGAAAACAGCAAAAGCTTGCAAATTTGTATATATTTTGATGCTTATGTCTCTTCTGTCAGGCAACACTCTTCTCCATATGTGGGGAAGATTTTCCAGCTGTTCTATTTCAGTTCTGGAGTTACAGGTTGAATGATAAATCTAGTCTTAGAGATTGAGAATATGATTGGGAGTATCTGAAGGCCGTTTGCAAATCAAATGCTGGTAATTTCAGGTAAGATAGTCTTGCCCTACCTGACTCCAGCCCGAGCAGTTTCCCAGAAGCTGAGAATCCGTTGACTGTGAKAGTTTTTTTAGGCAATGAAACCATGATCTAATCCAGGGCCAGAGCAGTAAACAAGCGGTTTGCTGTTTGGACACGTAAGGTAACTGTCTCAATTAAGGCAGTGCAGATTGCCTACAAGTGAGGTGAAGGTGTCTCCTGTGTCCACTCAGGGACCTCCCCACTCCTTGGTTGCAATGACAACTTCAGCGAGTGGACGCTTTTCTCCTTTGGAGCAGGATCAGTTTGATGCCCCATAAATCTTATTAGGTATTCTGTTCATTCTTCAGAGAAGTATCATGAGGGTTAATTATTTCTCTGCTCTGACTCAGACAGTGATTTTGTGCCAGAGGATTCTGGCAGTAAGTATAATCCTAGTGATACCCTCAGTGAGGAAACCATTGTTAACGATGTTGATGAGGAAGCGCTAATGGAAGCTGAACCAGAGCCTGATATAGAAACTGAGAGACCTAAGGCAAACAAAGGAAAGAGGTTGGAAACCTGGCTGTTTTCAGCCTTCCGCARCAGATCTCACGAAAAATAACTCTTTGTCTTCTTCCCCCTGGCACCTCCCCATCCAAACTCAGGCTGCAGAATGGCTCTCCTGAGGCTGAGCTGTGCTAGAGAGAGGGAGGAGCTGTGCTGCTGAAGTCCTGGTGCCGACTGTCATTCCCTAGGGAAGATGTGCAGCAAGGAGCAGGTTTCAGATGGAGTGTCTCCTCTGCAAAACCAAGTTGCCAGATGGGGGCTGAGGCCCTCGCTCTGCCCAGGCTCCAGCAAGGCACTGCTCCAGAGCCAGTTGGCACGGTGAATTATAAATACATTGGCCATGTTACTCTATTTAGGACCAGGGCTCTGGAGTTAGATGTTGCATGAATAAAACATATTTTCTGCACTGCTTTTCTCTCTTAGTGTTTTATACACTCATGATAAAGACTGCTGATATTTACCTGCTTGTAACTGTGCTGAGGAGGGCAGAAGGGCTCCCCGCACCAGCACACAGACCTAAGCACAACTTAGCCCTTTAAAAGTTTCCCTTGTCCCAAAGAGATTATTTTCCTCTCCTAGTCTCGTGTGGTTTCCAAGGCCCAGTTTAAACACATACAATGACATAGGATAGATAGCTATTTTCCATACATGGCCTTGGTTGTTCAGGAAGCATTCATTGCTRTAAGACAGTACTGAAAGGGGTTCTGTTCTGCACTCTGAAAGAGAAGCAGGCAGGATTATCTTGGGTCACATCTTTCTTCTATTAGTCAAACAGTGAAACCAGACATCTGAGTTGTTTCAGTCTGTGACCTTACCCTGTGCTTCCTGACAGATCTCACAGCTTTCAGTTGTCCTTAGTTTATATGCAGGATTCTTCAGTCCCCCTGGCAATCTGCATTCTTTCTCGAGCTTTTTCCTGGTATCTTGGGCTCTTGAGAGATCACAGCCTTGCCTTGGTTTCTATGTGGTCACATAGCTAACCACTCCAATAATTCACTGCCTTAGTCTGGATCCCTCTGCTGAGCAGGCTTAAAGGTATTCATGGTCTTTTCCAATGTTTCTTGATGCTATTCAACCTATACAGTGTTCTTTCAACTTGCATTCCTCCTGGATGCCTCCAGAAGCAGTACAGCAGGCTCCAGCATTTCCTGACACTGTGGCCCCTTATAGCAACCAGCAGCTTACACATTTGTCATTCAGCTCACAATCTGCTTCACTGTTTCTGGCACCTTACGGTTGCTCTCTCATCCCTAACATGCTATAGCCTTCTTCAGGCTCAGCAGCTGCTCCAAGAAGGCTCCTAAGGCTGGGGAGGTTTTTGCTGAAAGCATTTTCCAGATTCTCCCTTATGCTCTCTAGCAAGGAATTTTTTTTTCTATTTCGTGGTATGATGTGTTTTTCCTTGACATATTTCTAATTGCTTCTTCATTTACCTTTATTGGTCCCTGATCTCCAGCATCATGTGTTATTCCCCATAAAATAGGGGCACTGTTATTTCAAACATCCTTGTAGCTATACCCAGCAGTTGGAGCCCTTCTTGATGTGATTGCATTCAGTAACATTCCCTCATGTTTCCTGACTGCCTTTTGCATCCCCAGCGGTTCTCAACCTTCTCTGGTATTCTCCGTCACCCTGAGGCTTCCATCTCACACCACGGTGAGGCCTTCTCAGACAACTCTGCCATGATGATATGTCCTCTGCTTTCCTGTATCACCCTGGGATGTTTCTTGACATACATATCTTACTCAACTTCCCTTATGTCCCACAGCACTACATAGGCTTTTCCTACATCCTCAGCAACTTTCATGGTACTCTGATGTCCCCTGGCTGTTATCTGGCTCTCTTTGATCTTTCCCAGCTGAATCGCAGCACTCTCTTAATATCCCTCTATATATCCTCTATGATCTTCACAGGCACCTCTGGCTTGCTAATGGTTATTTCCACATTCTTTTTTAAGTTTGACTCAAAACAGTTTCACTCTTCTACAAAGGTTTGCAATCATGCAGCCAAAAAGGACTTTATGGTAAAGTTGTAGTTCAAGCACTCATTTTGTTTTTCTGACAACATTTTTTTAAGGAATATACATTGCTGTCCTGATGAATTTTGGGAAGAGGAGATTGTCACTGCATTTGCAGAAATGTATATGAACAGTCTGAGGCTCCATTACTAAATGGCTAAAATAAGGTAAGGATTATACCATGGTGAGCTTGCCCTGTGTGTAAAGACCTTGCAGAGAATAAGACTGGCAGGGCTCTCGAAAATTTGATCCATAAATTCCATAAAGAGGAGCAGTGCTTTTGCTTCTCTTTGATAAAATACATATCACTGTTCAATGCAAATTCACCTGGTAATATTTGTAATGTACTTGAAATATTTGGGTTCTGTGGAAGATTAAACTGTTGCTGTTCTTATATTAGAGATCTTTACTCATAATGACTAATAGGAAAATCCTGAGTTGGAGATGATAAAGCAATTTTTACTTGCCTGCTAGCAGGTCCCAAAACCTGTTTGATGTTTAAAGTTCTCAAACAGAAAAAAGAAATAGATGCCAAAGTTTATGAAGCTGTAGAATTGGCTTTATTCTTGTATCACCTCTTGAAAATATACAAGCATGAAGTAGTACAGGTTACATTTTTCATTAGCTATTTATGTTGCAGCRTCATCAAACTCAGCTGGTGTAATGTAAGCCGACAGCATCCATTCTACATGGATATCATTATAGAGTGAATATTTCTTCATAAAAATTCCAATGCTTAAGCATGTTTGCGCTTTGATTGCAGTAAGAATCCTAAAATAAGTTTGTTCCTGTTGTCTTGTGCAAACATGTGCTGCACCCATTCCTGGTTTCCACTTACAAAAATTACAGAAAAACCCATGTGACATAAATTACACAGTAGTGCCTTACAGTTTTATTTAGTTCCTTAGTCAACCATGCTTTTAGTTCTCCCCAGCAGTAGATGCCATGTTTAACAGTGCAAGGGCTACATGCTTATGTGCTTACTTTATTTCCTTTACTGCCCAAGTTCTAAAGCAGTCAACAGCACTTAAAATATGGATTTATTGCTGCTTACATGCCCCTGAACTGCAGGGGAGGGAGGATAAAAATGTTACTGAATACAGTGTGGTCAATTTCTTTTTGCATGAAAGGGCTGTTTAGCAGAGGAGGAAGAAGCAGAACCTGGTGCCAGCTATTTTTGCATTAGCCAAGTCCTGTCATCAAAACTGCACAGGGGCTGTGCTAACTTAACTCTGCAGCAGGGTAAAGTTAACTTAAACTTCCAGGTGTACACTTCCACAGACCCCTGCCCCTTTCCTTCCCCTCCATTCACTTCTGGGACAACTACAGAAGCCATCTCCGCTGGCTGGACATCATTATGTGAGTGCTGTGATGGTTGTGACCTTTCTGGAGAACCTAATTCAGCAGGTGATCCAAGTTCAGTCATGGCATCACTGGATATAAATTTTTTTTTTAACATGAATGCTGGGCTGGACCTGGCAGCTTTCAAAATGTGGAAGATTCAAGGGGAAAGGAAAACCAAAAAATACTGAATATAGTCTATATTACTTTTGCATCAGATAGATATTTCTTTTATTGTTTTTCCTTGGTAGGAATTTCCGTGGTATGAAGGATTCCCCTGTGGGTGCAGAACAGGCATGAAGAGTTGTCTGGAGGTAATTTGGTCCAACCTCCATTCCAAGCAGGGCCAACTAGATGAGGTTGCTCTCTGATGATCCTTCCCTAGGAGATGGCCCATGGTGAAAGTAAAACCTTCCAGTTTAGATTAGGAAAGCATTTCTTGAGCTTCTTGTGAGCATAGATTGACCKCTCCTGAATCATTTGTCTTCCCAAGATTTTTCTGAGTGCAGCAGTTCTGCCCAGACTAGGGAACAGCTAACTTCTGCTGATAGCAACAGCTCAAATTCCTCCAAGGTGAGGGAGTGAGAATTGATTAGAGTTTACTTGTTTGATGTGTAAAGATCCATTTCTTTGCTGTGGAAGAACTGCACTGCAGAGAGCAGTTACATGAGCTTGCATAAGTACTTGCAGCCAGTTCTCATGCCCATATCCTGCAGGAAATGAGCAGCATCTAGTAAGTAGATCAATTACTATTCTGTATCTTGTTTTTGTACAAATATCCCTTTTTCTTTCTGAAATTTGCCTAACCTTATGATTCATACTTCTTACTTAAGAAGGAAAATATTTTTTCTCTCTTACATGTTTCAGACTTCTGATGATTCTATTTGAATCCTTCTCATTGGAAAGGATACTTGAACTGTCTTTGGCCTAGCACTGGATAAAAATCAGAAACAGAGAACTGCTGGTTAACAAGCAGATTGAACACAGGCATTGCAAAATTAAGTTTTTTATTGCTTTTGCTTTGTAATTTGCCTGCTGGTTGATGTAGCAGCATCACCTCTAGCAGTGCTCGTTCTCTCTTTAGCCTCTGTATTGATATTTCTCCCAATAAGTGAGGAATCTATTTTTGTGAGCATCTTGTGACAACCGGCTCAAGTGACATAAGCCACTGAACAGCTATTGAAMAAATCCAGGCTAGATTCAGAATAGTAAATTAGAGGGCGAAGTCTCCACATTCAAATAGCAACAACAGATTCATCTGGACCAAATTTTTGTCCTTCAGCTTCTACTTGGTGTGACAACTGCCCACTTAAAATAGCGTGGAAATGAAAAAGCAAGGAAGCTGTGTCAGTACTTTCAGTCCCACTGCGGAAGGTGTTGGTTCACCCCCTAATGCATAATGCACAGCCTCTCCAAAGTACACATCCCATCGGTTCCCAGGATCTGCAATGTTATAAAGTAGCTTGGAAAAGAAAAGGAAGAATAACTTCTCCAAATGCAGCTAGAGAGAGGAGTTTGAGAGAGCGCTGGATATAATTACCTGAGCTGGAGTCCAGCCAGGAGAATGCTGAGCTAAGGAACAGTAAAGTCCTGACTCTGCACAAGGGGTCCAGACAAATTTAAAAGAAACTGCAATAACAGAAGTGGGATTTGAGCATCTGGGAAGACGTTTGAGAGAGTGAATGAATACAAACTAAGGCCTCTGGGGAGTCTGAGAGGMAACAAAAGGGGCTAAATGAAGAACAGAGTATAATGGTAATATATGTGGCATTGACTGTCTTACACTCAGGACTACCTGGTAAAACTGTTTCTTCTGCATGATCTAAGAGATCTAACTTCTCTGAGCTCATTTACCTCCCTACCCAAGCCAGAGTACATGAACAAGGATGGAAATGAGACACGTACTTTCTGTTGTGTTCTTAAATAGTGATGAATAAGAACTGAGTCAGACCTGACAAAAATGTTAAATCTTTAACCAAGCACCAGGTTAATTAGCCACCATWAACGGAAAGTTTGTGCAGGAAGAAGGATTTCTCTCTCTTGGGCTGCTTTCCAGCTAAGTCTCAGCTAGGTCTCAGCCCAGTTGTATTTTACCTTTAATCTTGAATTTCTTAAAGGATATTTATTCTAACACTTGGCTGCTGTTTCTTGACAGGACTGGTATCACACAAACATTTCAATTTTACCTCACTTTTTCCTCTTTTATGAATTTTCCTCTTCTACAAAGTCTTCACAACTCCAGAATGAGCAAATGAATACACCCAATGGAAGGATGGTAAGGGATCTGCTATTAACTACTTTTCATTTTAAGATCCTATTCTTGGGGTGGTTTTTATGTATTTGTTTGGAACTAAAAGCATACTCAGGCAGCTGCCATTGCTCAGACCATGCCCAAAGCTTTTTGCTGCTTCCAAACTGTTCTCATTCAGACACTCTAAATGGTTTATAAGGTTTGTCAAAGAGATGTGGTTTAAAAAGGAATGCAAATGCAAAACTGGAAAGCTGATGGATGTGAGCAGGGAAGGTGGTTCAGAAGACAATGGTAAAAAAGGAAGAAGATTAAAAATAAAAAAGGAASGGCTGGAGGGAAGGTGGAACATGAGGAAATCCAAGTGGGGAGCATTTGGAATTTGAAACTGTGCATTCTTCCCACTGGCAGGTTTTTTCTTACTTTCCCTTAGCTGTTCCTTTTTTCACATTCCTTTTTCCCCCGGCTCATTTGTTTTATGCCAAGAGGCTTATTTGTCTTTCCTGGCTTATTTGTAGTGCATCTGGATTTAGGCACCCTGATAAATCAGTTCCTCTGAAGACTGTGATTTAAAAATGAATGTTGAGTTGGATTTTGAGCTAATTTAAACTGATACACATCTGATGAAGTGAAGTTTAGCCATGTAAAATTCCTCTGCTTGAGCAATTGCATAAACAATGAACATTATTCCCCTTCAGTGTGTCAGAAAAAGATATTGTCTGCTCCTTCCAAAAAGATTATTTTAAATTTGAAACACGTACCTATAAATGTCTGTATTTTGCAGTTTTGAAAATCTAAGCATGGAAATGTATTATGTTAAGACATACCACAGGCTTCGAGAGTCTTCTACTGAGCACATTATTTTTGAGAAGAGCTAAACCTTTCATTAGTTTTATCTGCCTGAATGTATTGGTTTAATTGTGTGTTTTATTTGCTCTATAATATCATGTGTGTTTACTGTGCTTTAGCAGACAAACATAAGCCAGGGTCAGAGTGCAAGCTCAGACAACAGTCTGCAATTTTCAACACTCTGCAGGATTTGGGATTTCATTAGTAATTTTTGGTTTTATTTTATTATTAAACACAGAATGAGAGCACCATGGAACTGATTCATCTTAGTCTCTGTACTTATATGACTGGCTTGGAATTGAAAAAATATATTTTTGTGACAGCTTTGCTTCTGATCTTAGGGAAAGCACTGATGGGAATTAGTTAGCTGCTGTGACTTAAAAAAAAAGGCAGATAATTAGAATTCAAATTTTAATCTTGCTGCCTTTGAAAGCAAAACAAAATCAGTAACAATCTAAAATCATGTCCCTTGCTACTTTTCACTTTAGTCAGAGGAAGTCTGACTTCCGCTAATGCCAAGAACATTATTCCATGTTGAGAGATGAGCTCTGGTGAATTTTGCTGCAGCAGCTACAGAAGTGGCTGCCTTGGCTTCCCACCTGCTGCTTTGCTGGAGGTTGTTGTCACCCTGCCTTGGGTTTAAGAGTGTGTCACACCTCAGTTCCCTCATGGAAAGCCTGGGTGTCTACTTACATTCACCTCAACAGGATTCTTGACTGGATTTGCACTGATTTCCCCACAGAGGTGGAAGCACAGGCTTCCAGCTGCACATTTGGCCATCAGGTGGAAACCTCTTTCAGAAGGACAGCTTAGCTGAGGAGGGAAGCTCTTGCCTCTACACAGCAGTACTCATCTGGCAGTGGTGAGGAGGCATCAGCTCGTGATGTAGGACAACTGTATAATCCACAGGAAATTAGAAAAAAAAAGATTAGGGACTTTAATGGCAAAATAAACAAAAATACACATGTATGGAAATAAGAGAAAGGCAAAACGCTTTAAGATCCAAACAAGAATTCACAGGGTGAGTAAAAAAACATCTTCCTTTTTTAACARATATTTTTTTTGTCATATGCGTGAGGGCCAAATGCCACCACACCAGTGGTGCTTAGGCCTTTCGTTGTCTCGGAAGGTATGAAAATTACACTTGGAATGAAAGTGCAAGAACACTGTGGCCTCCACCGGAGCTACCACGTGCCATTAGAGTAAAGAGCTACCATCAACTTTAAACATTTGGAGTGGCATACAGGCATGCCAGCCCTAACTAACTGTTCTTGTTCTGTAAACCAACTGGAGACATGTTTGGACATCTAATTTCTTAATTAATTATTCACCTAAGTCCTGACTAGAAGCAAAACACATTTGTCCAGCAAACTGTGCAATCGCTCTGGGAACTGCTGAGCTCCTGCCTTTTTGGTGTGCTGTTGAAAATCAAATTATATAGCTTTAGCAACAGAACTATAATTAGGGTCAGTGGAAAACTGTGGCTAGGATAATATTGCGGATTCTGCAATTTTTTGTCACGTTGCTCCATAACATGCCAGAAACCAGTAGTTTTATTGCTCCACAGTGCATTAACACTGTCAGTGAAACATCCCCTGCTTCCTGATGTGGAGCTGGCCCTTCTGTGAGCCTGTTGCCAAGGCTGGCCTCAATTTACAATAATTCGCTACTGTGCTCCTCCTGGAGTTGATGGCAAAGCTCCTGTTAACTCCTGTAGGAGCTGGGCAGGCCTAGGCAGGGAAGATAGGGGTGGATAAGGAAGATGATAGAGCAGAGCTGAGGAGAAAAGAAGGCAGACTATCGTGTTTCATTATAATCTCCMCAGTCATCGCTGGCTCTCGTACTGATACCACCAGGAGGTTTGTTCATAGATTAAAATTACGTTGTAAGTAGAATTTAATCAGTTCTTATTTTCCTGTTCTCCATCACACTAAGAAAATCTCTCCTCTAGGCCACTGCTGCTTCTGCCTCTGGGCTCTTAAGTTCCTCGTTTTCCTCCTTGGATTTTCTTTCCCTAACCCCTCATCCTTCCTGCACATCTTTATTCCAGCTGTTTCCAGATCTTGCCTCTTGGGGGGCTTCATTCTCTCCACTTGCACCATTCCAACGCCCAAAATAATCAGCTGTGGGCAGGCTAATGACTGACTCTGATGTGTCATTGCTGGCCCTTTCAGCCAGGAGAATACACCTCTTGAGATCATTCTTTCAGGATGTCAGCAAATTCAGGCAAACGTTACAAGACTGATATCATAATTGGAAGGCTGCCTAGGATCAGTTTTTATAGAAAAAAARAATTATTAAAAAAAAAAGGTGTTTAAACTCTCGTGGCTATAGTGGTGGCCTGAAGATGTAGTACAGGTTCAAATAATTATTAAGATAATGCAAGATCCAGGCTCATGCGTCATTCCTTGTGACGAAAGAGGGAAATAAAAATGAAGAAGGAAAAAAAAAAAGAGGTAATTGTGGAAAAGAAGCACAGAAACAGAAGAGGTGGAAAGGAAAAGAGTGATGGAGAAATATAGAATGCTTTCATTTTTTATTGAAAAAGTGTGAAGAAAAAAAGAAATAAAAGCCTTAGGAGTGAAGAAAAAATAAAAGCAGGAAGAGTAGGAAGAGTAGTGAGATAAGCTGGGGGTTGGTTKAATTCAATTTGAGCACCGCAGTGAAAAGTTCCAGCGATGGAATTACAGTCCAGACTCTTTAGATTGTGAAGTTGTCTGTGAAGAGACTGGATCTCCGACTTAGGGACTTCCACTACCCAAATACTTGCTAAGAATAAAAGGCTGAAGTAACTGYGGTGCACCAGATGACTTGGAGGAACCTCTGCACGAGGTGTAAGGAATAGGCTGTATAAAAATGGAAGTGCTCAGAGCTGATGAGCAATGGTTGAGCTCCAATTGTTGTATTCTTGTACTTCCTGCTTTCTGAATGCAGTGACATTACCAGTTCCCTTCAAAATAGTTTATGTGTGTGTATATATATATACACACACACAGGCATATCAAAGAATTTCTTAGCTTTTTAAGGAAGGAAAGTTGATTTCCTTTCACATGTTACTACATTTAGTTCCCTTTGTTTCATTGGAAGGAATTCCAGACCCACAGATTGAAGCAGAGGTTCACGGACAACTCTTATTATGCAGAAGTATATCATCCCCTGTGCAGGCTGCAAGGAGACAAGGCATCCGTTTGTTTTTAGTAGGTCTCAGTAGGAAAAATAGAAAAATACTGCAAGTTAGAAATTGGGGGTTCTATGCCAGATACTGGGAAGAACCCATCTAGGCACAGAGTCAGCTCTTAACACAACTTTGAAGTGTTCAACTCCTAGTTCCTCTAGCTTTTCCTTCTTACAGTCCCGATTTCTCCCCCTTTTAGCCTTACATCTCCTTGTCTCCATCCCTGTTTCTCAGTCTYCTTTCAGCTTCATGTTTTAGTCCCCACCATTGCCACATCCCAGCTGCCAGGAGCTCCTTCTTCTAGTCCTCATCCGAAGCTCCGTGGTACTCCAGGTACCCCGTGATGCCTTGTCACAGGGCTGCTCCCCCTGCATTCCCTCCCAGCTCTCTGTCACTAGTTTAATCCAAGCCTGCTCATTCTTGACTGAATGACTGAAAAGCAATTTTCAGAGGTTTGGCCAAACTGAGAGGATTGTGGGGGGAAGAGCAAAAGGTGTCTCCTTGATATCAGCAYTCACGACCCCTCCCTTCTTCAGAGTAAGGATGGGCTAGGATTACTACAGGAAAGGATGTGGATGTTTTTAAGGCAAAACAGCACCCTTCTTTTTTGCTTGGGTTACTTTGGCTAGAATTATCCAAAAGTATTGAGTTGAGGTGGATACCCAGCAGTGTAACTTTCAACTGTCATTGTTAGTACTTGCTAACTTTGGAATACTGTAATTCAGCTAGAAAACAGTGAATTAAATGGARAGTGTAAAAACCTCAGCTACAGGAAGCCTTCTCTTTATTATGCATAATGTCACAACCTCCTTCACAAAATAGCTATGTCTGCTTTGAAAATTGCAACTGAAGACCTCAGTTCACATTAAACACATTCACAGGCTCTCAGACTTCCTAGGATGGGGAAATTATCACCGTGAAGGCAGAAATGGAGACACAGAGGCATCAGAGGGTGGTTTCAGAATGCCACAGGGGAACGGGAGGGAGAAACAGATCCCACATTGCCTTCAATTCCTGTTGTATTCTAAATATCGTAATTCTCTCCCTGTGGTGTCAATAGATTCAAGGAATTGACAGAAACTGAAGCATAGTGAGTGCACTACAGGTATGCCAGGAAAGGCAGGCATCAGCAACGTGGTCTTGAGCTCTACACCAGGGAGACACAAGCAGTTCTCTTCCCAAAGAAGTTCATTATCTAGGATGCTGTTTGCTGTTGTATCAGTGACACCAACAGTTAATTCGTGCATGACAGGGCCCAAGCTGCTCAAAACCCTTGTGACTTGCAGGATCATGGCTTGAGAAATGATGTTAAAAATTAAAGCATGAAAGTTTTTTGCTGACTCCACCTCACCAGCTTATTTATCATTTAGCACATGACCACAGCTGTCACTGATTTACATATGAAACATGAGAGGTTTTTTCCTCAGATCCTGATGTCCCAAGGCTATGCATGTGTACGTAAACCATATGTAAAAGAGAGGAGCTCTGTTTTCCAAGTGTGAAAAGGAAATTGTTCTAATGTGAGACATACGTCATCGGCATCCCTTTCCCTTTGTTCCCAAACATGGTAAAGAGCAATAAAGCAGTTTGTGGACTATAATGTGACGTCATGTAAGAATGCACAGTTCCCATTTTTTTATGTATGCATGTATATAACAATGTCAGTGTGGGCATCCAAAGAATGAATGGTTATGAAATATTGAGCAACAGCAATGTATAAAAGGTAAATGACACACAGCAAAGGAATCTCCCTTCAAATCACATAGCACATGAAACCATTTTGGTCTGTGACAACTACACCACTAGATTTTTTCCATGTTTATCCAAAGTAGCTTAGTAAGCATATCATGCATGCCATTCACTAAGTCTGTGCACCAAAATACAGGGTATGATGACCCTAAGCAATGTCTGCAGCGCTTGTAAGCTTGTCAGAAAGGGAGGCTGGCTGCTGCTACTTCTGTAAAGTATCTATTTCAATTAATTTTTGTGAGAGAAGCTACAGAAATAGCTCTCATTCTACTACAGCTATTCAGCTGTTATTTCGGTGGAATTACACCTGTGTAAATTTCTTAGAGGTAGGAGTTGTGCATGTGTTCTGTGAGCTAATGAGACTTCAGAAAAGGTTGTCAAGAATGGCACAAGGCATACCTATTATTTTTGATTCAGAACCAACCCATTTATCTTTTCTCTTTGCTAAAAAGGGCAATTTCAGGGTTTTTCTGGTGACTGAAAGAAAAAAGTAATGCTAGATGCAGGCTTCCTTCTGTCCCATATGTCTTAAGTGTACAAAGCTTTTTTTAGAGAATAGCTTTCTTTCAGGGCAAACCAGTTCTTACTAAAAATAATTCTTATGAGATCAGATAAAATGAGAGGAATGTTGTTGGCAGATCCTGGTGCCTTATTTACAAAAAAAAAGAAAAGAAAAAAAAGGCTAAATCAGCCTAATCTAGGCCTGTAACACAAGGAGAGAGCTGAACCTTCCCTGTTCCCCAGGGCTGTGGTTGACAGCTCAAGAGCTATTTTGGTGGCTGTGGTCAGGGGATGCAAAGCTCCCGGACAGTCGCCTCTGCTGGTCTGCCTTAACCCCTGGGAATGCCCCATGGAGCCACACACAGTTTTTGGAAAGGCACAAGGACAAGCTCCATGCCCATCTGGGGACCTGCAAACATGAAGCACAACAGCATCTCTTAGATGGTTAGATGGTTAGAAGGTCACAGCTTCCTAGATATGCATCTGTTTAATTATAAACATGCAGGTCTAGCTATGACAGAGCTAGAAATACAACAAGGATTGGCTACCTGCACAGAGGTGATTCTCCCTCCAGCAGGTCTTGAGATCACACCCAGTATGAAAGTAAAACTTAGACGGGTTTTTAGTGTTAATGTGCTCTTGAATTTGAACTTCACAGTTCCATCTCCTTTCCCTTCAAACCAACGCCTTCTCTCAAGCCTTTATTACTGAACAGCGCCAGGCCCCTGCTAATTTCTGGTGTTGTGTATTATTTTCCATCTTTTTAGCCCATTTTTTGAGGTAGACAGCAAGCCCCTGAGGCAGAGACTTGCGTCATCTATTAAAAAAAAAAGCTCAGTAATTATTTATGATTCGTTTGTTGGAGGGGATTGCAGCATTTGTGTACAATATTTAATAACAGATATAGACCACAACTGTTGAGCAGACAGAAAGATCCATGTTGTCAGGAAGACTGAAAGTGATTTTGCAGACTTCATGTGTTGTCAAATACCTACATCAGTAGACAAATTTACTGCACATCTGCATTCAAATCAAGCCAAAGCAAACCCGTTGCCTTTTTGTTGCATAAATATTTGTTCACACAAGGCATTGTGAATTGGTTACCCACAGTTACTTGAACTGCATCAAACAGGCTTACATGGAATTGTTTGGCCTGGTTTTACATCTAGCTTTCCTTACTCTTCATTTAAGAGCAAAACTGAAAGGTCTGAGAAGGGTTGGGGTCTTTTTCTTCAAATAAAGCATTTCCTTATAAAGAATTCATTGATTTAATGTGCTAAGAAAGTGTCCCTCAATCAGGTTAATTTTATTTTTGACCTAGAAGAAGAATGCCAGGATCCAGTTGTTCATTTATAATTCAGCACTAAGCTAAAGAAACAAGGGCAGAAAATGCATAGTTGTAAATCGCGCTTGCAGCCACAGAACAATATAATGCCGACCAGCCATTTTAGGTTTTTGGTTGTTTTATACCCTTTCCACATAATGAAGCCTGTTAAATGAATCCTTATGGGAATTGTTCCTGAAATTTTTGTTTTGTACGTGAAATTCCAAGTACGAGAGTTTAATTTTGTGAAGTAAATAGTCTGTATTCTGTAAAAATTAGTTCAAGGTACTTTTTTTTGGAAAGGCTTCTTGCTTTCTGGGTATAACAAGAGTTTTATCCTTTTAATAAAATGTAAACCTAATGTCTCTGGGAAAAAAAAAAATTCAGTGGAATTATTTCTGTCAGAGGGAATAAAGGCGCCAACTGCAAATCCTGGTGTTTTTTACTCAGAAGAATTCCTAGATAGTCTACAGCTGGATACATGGACCAGATCCTCCCTTCTCCTCTATTATGGAAATCTCAGAAAGGAAGACACTGTTGCTGTTTCATTTCAGTCTTGAAAGTGAAGTCCTAACAGTGGATGGAGTAGAAGCTCTGCTCAGTAAATGTGTGTAATTCTAGCCCAGTTTCTTTCCTAATGCTTTTTTGATGAAATTACCACACTCTCTCTTCCCAAAATTTGCTTGTGGATAGGCGTATTATTTTTCTCAGTGAGAAATAATCCAGGTGTCCAATCAGCCCAAAGGTTGTACATTCATTATTTCTATTTAAGTCAATTAGAACAGTGCAGATGTCTCTTCTATTTGATGATTTGCTTCCAGAGAAAGACTAGCGAATTAATTAAAATACACAATTTAATTGAACGGAAAATCATAAGATTTTGTTCCTAGGAAACAACTTGTGAGTACCGGGAATCTGAAGTTGTGCATTTATATCTAAGTAGAGAATGTTTCATCTCAAGCCACTCCACCAAAGTTTGAGTCTGAGGTCCGTTTTCAGACTCCGACTCTAATTTAGTTGCAGAATGGAGCTTAAGATTCCCAACATCCAGAGACCTGGGTAGGGATGTAGGGGGCGGGGAACATGTGATTTTGGTTTCAGTTAATTTTAGATTTATTTCTGTTTATGAGATCAGTTGTCTCTTTCTAAAAGTGTTTTCATTCTGGCAGACTCCTCAAATGAAAGGCTTATTTCGAGACGTTTCCTGTTGAGTAACTGATGTTGCTGCTGCTGCTGCTGAGAGGTAAAGGGAGACATATACAGTGCTGAAGGGAACGTATGGTAGTGTCATAGTAATGACAGGCATGAAGCCAAAGACTGCCATTACCTCTCCTTCCATCCCAGAGGAGCTTAACAGGCAGTGCAGAGGGACAACAGAGTATATGGCATTAGCAGATTTATCCCTCCAACCTTTTGGGTGAGTTCTACTAGCCACGTATTCTGAACATGGACTATGATTTGTGTTTCATGTGGTCATAGCTTCTAACCTTTCCCTTTTCTTTCACAAAGATTCCCAGTAAGCTTTGCAAATGATCTATTTTTGATGAGCACAGGGATTCTTCATCATTTATTTCCACTGCGCTAAAGACTCCAGAAACCAGCAAAACACAATTCTGCATGATACTCCCATTTGGACAAAGCCATTGTAAAGTGAAATAGCAGCAAAGAATCTTTCTTTTGAGGTAAATGTTCAGAAATCTTGGCATTTTGATGAATTATGGAAGATCACTGTTCCCAACTAAGCATTCCTTTCTGTCTTCCCCTACTAATGACCACCCCTGTGCAATTATTCCATAGTTGCTGTACCCATCTAAAACCCTCATCCAGTTTCAGAGCCGTAATAATAAATTTAACATTAAAGAAAAAAATTTCTTTACATAATAACAGGAGAAGAGACAATGAAGATGAATTCCCGGACACTTAAGATGAATTTTTTTAATTGCCTTGTGGATGTTCTGCTGTTACATTTGAGTCCTCTGAATACACTTAGGCAAGCCTTTCCCTGGTTCTCACAGCCAGCCAGAACTCCTTTGTATAGTTCCTGTAAGAATGCAGTAGCTGGATAGAAATCATTAAACAAGTGAGGTCAGCATCTCAGGAGAGTCTGCAGAACTTGGTAGGTAAAACATAGACTATGGAAAATTGTCAGCTTTTGAGGAAAAACTGTTGTGAAGGATTCAGCAAAGGTACATAGGGTATAGGAAGAGAAACACTTTTATGGCTGCTTGAGAGCCCTCTCATAAGCCAATAAGATGTGCAAAAGGTGAAAGTCTAAGAATTTGAGGCAGAAATGCTTATGAAGCTGAGCACTTTCGTGAATTGCAGCTGACTTCACAAAATTCTTAGATGAGGAACAAAAAAAGCAAGGCAGTCCCTTGCGTGCTTGTTTAATGTAATTAATTAATGCATTTTGAACCACTTTTTTTTTGGTGCAAAGGGATCTTAATTATAGCATAAAATTTGGATGTAATTGATGTAAAAGATCGTCATGTAAATGAAAAGATGAGCTGCTATGTTTGAAACTGAAGGGAGGAAGAAATGCCCTGTTGTAAGGTCACAGTTTATGTGGGTCGGAGTCTCACCTGATTTCCGTGTGCTAAAGGTTAACTCACACAGAAAGAACATGCTCAGATACTTGTGTAGCACCTGAACCAGCATTACAGTCATGGGTGAGCCTGTAATGCAGTGACAATGAGGATAACTTGCTTATTTCTATGAGTTAAAAGATCCATTCCAAAAGTCACCTGAAAATGCTACAAACGAAGAGCTTTGTAGGGTAAGCTCATGGATTTAGCTGTGCTTAAGCAGAACTCCTGTGTCTGAGACCTTCCTGCAGCCTATACCAGGCTGATCTTCCTGAAAAAATCAACAGCTTTGGGCTTTCCTCAGTGATCCAAATGTAAGTAGAGGCAAGAACACCTGTTTCTTAGTTAACATGTGAGTGCGACCAATATTTGTTTAGTAGGGTGAAATTTCCTGCACCTCTGTACAAGTCACAGACCAGGATTGCTTTTAGTCTCATTTTGTTCGGGTTCGAAGGCATCACTTCTAGTAGTGCGCTTTGACCTAACATGATCCAATTCCTGCATGAAATCCTCCTGGGATTCCTTAGGCTATTTCCTCTTCTGAGCTTCACCTAGCTCCTCTCCCTTCCCAAGCACAGCCYGCGGCAACTTCCAGCCTGCTCTGAGTTACCACAAGCGTGATCTACACGAAAGGACCATTATGAAGCAGAAATCCCTGCGCTTTGGTGGGATGGGAGGCACATATCCCTTTTCAGCTGTCCTCAGACACTCTGTCTATTCCAGATTATGGACAAGAACGTGAAGTGCATGATGATTTTTGTCAAGTGGATCTTGTAATGTGTCTGTTTTAAAAGTCCTTCTGAGTTTTCATGATGCAGTTAAGAGATGGAAGGGTAAGGTATAGCAGCTTTATCAGAATAAGTAACTGGCTTTCTTTAGTTTTAAAACCAAAATTAAACTGATAAATGCAAAGCCCACCTCTATAATGGCAGACTGACTTTGGTATTATATTTTCTCTGGGATTTGGTTTAGAATAATGGTCTATGAAACATGATTATGTGGTAAGTCCTAAAAAAAATACATTCCCTGCCTTTGTAGATCGATGACTTGTTCTTTTCTCAGGAAAAATGCTGATGAATTCATACAGCGTTTTATCAATTTTTTAGCATTATAACCTCACCACCGTTTTGCTAAGAACCCACTTCTTTTCCTGCTCTTGTTCTCAGCTCCTTTGGAGCACTCAAGGGTTGCCCTTGCTGCTGGATGTTAGGGACAGGCTTGTAAACTTGCATAGCTTCTCATTCAATTCCGCATTTTTCACCTTATCAGTCACCTCTTGTGGAAAGAGGTGGGCTTCTCACCTTTCTAGCATTTTCTGTCTGAGCACATTTTCTTACCAACACATCAGCTCATATTCATGGAATCATAGGATGGTTTGGGTTGGAAGGGACCTTAAGGACCATCTAGTTCCAACCCCCATGCCACGGGCAGGGACACCTTCCCTTATATCAGCTTGCTCAACGGCCCATCTAAACTGACCTTGAACACTTCCAGGCATGGATGCCATGATCCAGGTGCAGGACATTACACTTGGCCTTGTTGAACTTCGTAAGATTCACACAGGCCCACCTCTCCAGCCTGTAAAGGTCCCTGTGGCATCCCTTCCCTCCAGCACGTTGACGGCATCCCTCAGCTTGTGCTCCCTGCAGAACACCACTTACCACTGGTTTCCACTTGGACATTGAGCTGCTGACCATGACTTTTGGAGAGTGACCATCCAGCCAATTCCTTATCCACCAACTGGGAACTTCACCAGACTGCCATGACTTCTCAAATATGATGGATAGGGGCGTAGCTACTTCATCCACTAGTGCCCTCAGTATCCATGGATGCGTCTCATCAGGTTCCATGGACTTGTACACCTTCACATTCCTTAGATGCTCTTGTACCTGTTCTTCCCTTGCAGTGGGTGGTAATTCATTCCCTCAGTCCCTGCCTTTGCCTTCTGTGACTTGGTTGGTGGCTGGAGCCCCTGCTGGTGAAGGTCAAGGCAAAGAAAATCATTGATTATCTCAGCCTTCTCCATGTCCCAGGTAACCTGGTCTCCCATTTCCTCCTGGGGATGGCCCACATTTTCCCCCAGTTTTTCTTTTATCATCAATGTACCTACAGAAGCTTTTTTTGTTGCCCTTGATGTCTCTGGCCATGTTTAATTCTATCAGGGTTTTGGCTTTCGACGTCTGATCCCTGGATGCTCAGACAATTTTTCAGTATTCCTCCCAGGCTACCTGTCCCTGCTTCCACCCWCTGTAGGCTTCCTTTTTCCGTTTGAGTTTGTCTAGGAGCTCCTGAAGGATTTTGCTGATGACTTTATGAAAAGACCAACCCTATCACATGCTAATGGTTATGGTTGCTCTCAGCTTAGGATGATTCTAAACCATTAACAGGTAAGCAATGGAAGGATTTTTATTTCCTTGCAGATGTGCCAAGACCCTAGGACAGTTGTTCTAGTAATAATAATAATTTAAAACATKACAAAGCTGGCATTTCCCCTTCACCCACTAGTGTAGTCCCAGCAGAATGAATGGGTCATTGTTACAAGAGTCATTTTGCTGCACAAAGCAAGCTCTATTCACAATTAGAAGGTTACAAATGTTCAACCAGTCATGACAATTAAATAAAGTGATTGTCTGAGCATCCCTTAAGGTTGTAAATCAGTCTGTCTTCACACAGTTGGTGCTACCTGTCTTTTATTATAAATCCACAGAATCTTTTAGACTGACAACTGTAGTGGAAACACTCCTGTGAAATGATTTCTGTTTCCGTGTTCAGAAGCAAAGAGCAGTTGCCTGTACTGTGAATAAAGACATTAGTTTTGTGCCCAGGACTAGAGACATGGGGGGGAGCTTAGAACAAAGCCACAAAATGTTAGTGGAAGCTTTTGAGAAACTGAGCTATGGGAACATTGAAAAACCTTGCTTAGTGACAGAGAGCAGTTGATGTTTTAGGGATAACTGATGTCTGAAGAAGCCTGTGATGAAATGTACAGCTACTCAGAAGAGAAAAAAACAGGGAAGGTAGAATTCATCTAAGCACAGTAAGCCTAAGATAAACAAGGGAAGTTTTATAAAGAAGAACTTCCTGACAGCGAAATGTATTCCAAATAGTAGAAGGTTGTTTTTTGAAAACACTGGAAAAAGCCCTGTGAGGATTTTTTAGTGGTCTTTYCCTACCTCTATTTATTTACACTCTCCAGAAGATTAATCCTTTCTTACTAGCCAGTGAGAAACCCCAGCAATCAGCAAGAATTTGAATGTAGGGTCCCCAGCAGTACTTTTTAATGACTGGTATTCTTGGAAAGCTGTCAATTGATTGTAGTAGCTGAATTCCTGACTGCAGCATGCCAGTCAGTGTCAAACACTCAGGATGAGTTGTTTAGAAATAAACCTGTGACATAGGAAACAGGGTACGAGGTGGTTCTGTTCTGTCTGCGGGTGGAAGGAGCTGGAGAAAATCCATCACTGTTGATGGGGTTGTATTTGTGAAACATGGGAGCTGAACTAACAGAGGAAGTGGAGAATAAATAAATACTCAGCAGAGAGTGTGATTATGGTTGAGCTACAGATCCCTAGTCCTGGAAGCGTGACTTAGGGCCAGTTGCAAGGAATTCCTTCTCACTGATTTTATAGAGTATATCTACATTTCGAAATAGTTTCTAACTAGTTATAGTAATAATAATGGCATGTGTTAGCGTTGTAATCTCTTAAGAATTCATTTCTTCGTGTGTCTTTTTATAGAAACATTAATTCTTTTGGCAAAAAATTTTGTGATGTTCTTTCTAAAATACTGAGGAAGAATATTTTTGCAACTGCTGCTTTGTATATTTTGGGTATCATGCATGATTTATCACTTACTAAATTTGAAATCCAAATTATGGAACTGGCTATAGCTATTGCCAGAAAGCAGAATCTTTGCAGTGCTGGAAAAGGACTAAAAAGGTTATCATCTGACTAAGCTGCAACCTTTCTTGGAACAATATTTGTGTTGTAGGTTACTTCCAGCTTGGCAATCCACAGGTGCTCACTCACAATAGCAAAAGTGTTGTCATTCATCTATAATCGGGACATTATTTTTACTGCAAGTTATTCCAACTTTGCAGTCAATGGAAAGTAACCAGCTATAGTAAAAGTGTTGTCATTCATCTATAACTGGGACAGTACTTCCATCGTAAGTTATTCCAACTTTGCAGTGAATGAAAACTAACCAGCAATAGTAAGTGTGTTGTCAGTCATCGAAAATAGAAGGGAGGAGAAAGGAGAAAGATGGACAAAATACTGAAAATGCTTGCAATGGAGTCTGAGTAAAATAATCCCAGGGTAGTGCAAGGTAGCACTAAATTGGTGACATTCAGTACAGGCTTCCAGCTACACCACCTCCTTTGGCATCTGCCTGCCTAATCTCAGGCAGAATGAAGGGGTACAGTGCACTGAATGTGCTCTGGTGAAGTCAAACCTCTGCTGGGGCTGCAGAAGCTGCTTGCAGAGCTCAGTGCACTTTCAGGTGGAGTGTACCAGGTAACTAATACCAGCTGAGGATTTTAAAGGTAGATTAGACATGGGAGGCTGCAGCGTAGACATCCTGTACGTAGCTCTTCCAGGCACAAAACCTGCCCCTTTTTATGCTACAAGTGCACTGTAGGCACTTAACAATTATTAATAATAACTAATTAATAGTGGCCCAAATCCTTGGCTGTGATTGAGGACCTTAGAGAATAACTCATCTAGAGTTGTAAGAAAAGATGGCTCAAAACAATCTTAACCAAATCCTGGGCCAGCTTTATGCCTGGACTTTCTTCCAGCACAAGATAAAGCAGCAGAGTACAATTTGTTCTAACAAGGGAGAGCAAAGAACATAATGAATAAATTTTATTGGTAATGCACAAGATGAATGCAGAGTGGTGGCAAATAAGACCATTAGGGGATAAGAGTATAAAATTAGATGGAAAGGAAGCGATGAGATTGGTCTATCACACTGGTCCTAAATCAACATTTCTTCTCAGAAACCACAAAAGTCAGCAACTGAGTGGAGGTGAATGAAAGACAAGGGTCAAAACGACAATCATAATTTATCTGAGTGTCAGAAAAGCATTTTTACACTAAGTACACAACGCATCGATTTACACTTACTTGATAGACAGTACTTACAGACTTCAACCCTCACTGCATAGCCTACAGCACAATACAAATTCTTTTCATGATAAACCTAGGGGGAAAAAACAATCCCTTTTTATACAAGGAATTTTCATTTAAATATTTGAGTCTACTGGGAGCAGACTGGAAGACACATACCGTACTCCCGACTCACATCTACAGAGGCTTGTGGTTAGATATGCTGATGCTATTTGACAGTATGAGGGGCACTTTTGGGATCCTTGGTGGAAAGAAGCACAGTGGAAAGCTTCAGCTGCTGTTTTCATTCCTCTTTGGAGGTGCTTGACGGGAGATCTCTGAGTTGTTTACTTGTATAACAAGGAGCAGGGTATGCTGGTAGCTTTCACCTTTAGAAGTCAGAGGACTGTATTTGATAGCAAAAGATTTGCTTCCTTTTCTGGTGATGTTGTTTTGCCTTTTTTACAACAGAACAAAAATACTATTCCTTTAAGAAAAGACCTTACTGGCTATTGTTGTTGTTATCTGCTGAGTCATGCCAATAGTTGTTTATTTTAGCATTCCTAGAGAATTTTAGAGATAGTTTACTCCCCCTTCCCCAGAAGATGGTTGGGAAAAACTGCGTAATGTCATAAATAAAATAAAACTAAGGAGTTTTTAAGAGTTTTTAGTTGAAAGCTTTTCCTTTAATGGTCTGCTGTGCAACACTTCAGCAGTCGGCTGACTCATGGCAACCTGGAATTGAAAATGACTTGGAGGTGAGGGAAAGCGAGAAGAAAACAGGAAGAATTATACTGCCCAGTATACTTTAACTATCTATATAATAGTTGGATCCTCATTTTGTTCAACTAACCATGACCTCAGGGAACTGGTTCAGGCATCAGCTCCATGTCTGGTCCAGAGCAAAAGATGTATTTATAAATTAGATTAACATAATCAGTCATGAGAATAATATATTCAATTACTTAATTCACTTCTGTTTTGATAATCTTCAATGCCACCAGAAGCACACTGTCAGAGCCATTTTCTTTTAGTCCACCCTATTTGGAAAGCCCTTCACTATCTCCAGAAAGAAAGCTCATGCTTTGTTGTTGCAATTCTCTCACTTCTATTATATAGTAAATTGTGTCTTCTTTCTATACTAGTTCTGTAGAAGATAATCCAAACAAGTGAAATAAAATATCTTTTCCTACATACACAAAAATCAAACTCTAGAAGCATTGGACAATAACCTTCAAAAAGCCAAAACCACCAGAAAAAAACCACTTTCCCCTGCTCCGGAAACCTCTTTGACTGTATCCTGCATTATGCTATTTACAGTCATCAAAGAAGGCCAAAGTGATCTTGCATATGAGCTGCTGTCCTAGAACACTGACTGTAGTGAGACATACAGAGATCTCAGCTACTTATTTCTTTCCAAAGAAACAAAGACTGGAAACTGGAAGATCATTCCAGATGTGGGAAATCTCACTATGAGAGAAAGGATTACTCTGCTTTTTGAACCTTTTGGATTCCCTGAATGTCTCCTGAACACTGGTCATCCRTCCTCCTCATGACCCTGTATCAAGGGTGATCCATACTGATCAGATGCAACAGAATCAGCTGGGTTTACTCGGGAGTAGGCTGCCAAGCCTCTTGCATCTGTCTGATATTAAACAGAAACACATTCTCTTCTAGTTTATGCCTGGGTAAGCCACTTCTGTAGCATTCAGAAAGCCTTCATTAATCGGGTTGTTTGGAGAGAAGGCACACCATACCGCACAACCTGAGCTGGCTTGGCCTTTGGAAGCATCTGAATTCCAGTCCTTAGCTGAAAAATGCAGCAGAAAATGCAAGAGGGAGGGATGCAAAGTTTTGGGGTATTCAGAGCTGCTTGGATATGGAGGAAGAAGGTCATGAACACAGTCCTTGGACAAAGATAGAAGAACCATTACGTGGCTCTGCCTTGTAGGTTGTCAGAGCCTCAGGTTATTAGAGTGACACCGCCAGCTGCGAAGGCTTTCTGACACACTGGTTTTGTCATTGGCAGAAGAAGGGAGAGCAGTGGGAGAGGACGCAGAGGGCACTGACACCCATGCTGTGCCACTGGAGGATCCCATCAGTGAGAAAGGGAATGGCAGAGTCACACCAAGTAACTTGGACACAGGACACACCAAACAATTACAGCTTGAGAGCACGCGGTCCGCTACGAGAGCAGGCAGATTTCTCAATGCATAATTCAGTACTATAAACATGTACACGACACTAACTCATTCTTCTGCTAGACTACTTTAATTTCTTGACAATAACCTCACTAAACTGACCTGGAAAGATAGAGGCACTCAACGTTTATAATTTGATTTCTGCCCTATATAATTTTGGCTCSCCTCCTTCTCATGTAACTGCTAATATGAGTTACTGCAGATTTAGTATTTTGTTACAGATTAATTCAATGGGATTTTTGACTAAGCYAGCGTCCAAAATGACTTTGCACTTGGTGACATCTGCGATGCCAGCATGCAAAATTATTCTTCTGGCATTTTTACAAATTCTATTGTACCACTGAGTAGGTCTTGAGAAATCCAGCTATGACCATATCTGATTTGGCTAAGGACACCAAGTAACAGAACACAAATAGCGATAATAGTTATTTTGCAGGAGTAACAGCTTCTGGCTATTTTGATTCCCTCTCAGGCAGACCTGTAGCCCAGGCATACTTTCATATACCTGTCACAGTCAAAATTCTTTTAGATTTGACTAATAAGACCAGACAGTTGCATGAGGACAGTCACATTATGATCCTGATTTTTTCTGTTATAGAACAACTGGCATCTTTGAACAAAATCCTCCTTCTGACTGTCTCYGCCATTCCTTCTACTGATGTATCTGCTGAAGCCGATTAGACATACATCTTACATATATCTATATAGACACATAGATATATTAGATACAGATTTTAACATTTCTACTTGGCTGCCTTCAAGAGACTTTTCACTGTCAGAATAGCTTTCTTTCCAAACCTTTTATTTGGAGGATGTTCTGGTGATAGGATGCCCAGATCTTAGAAAATAGAAAATTCATTATGCCTTAAGAACTGAGGTCCACTGTCAGTCATTAGAGTCCTCAGTATTTGCTGGAAGCAATTAAGGTAATTTTATTTACCTGATTCAATTCTGTCCCCTTTTCAGACTGTGTTTACATTGTTGTCAAAGGTACACACTTAATTTTTAAGACTCCGATGCCACTTTCCTTCTGATTACTCATCTTCATTTTGTGATTCACCTCTACTGCAACATTTTCATTGACATCATCCCTATGCCAGTAAAAACATGTTTTCTTACTAAACTGTTCTTCATTATCTTCAGTTTCAGAGCCTGTCTTTGTTCCTGAGTTAGTATTTTCTAACAATTGGCCATTTTTTTCCCATTGATTAGTTCTTCTTTTACTGCGTTATTGACACCTTTAATTGACAGTGAATGACCCTGCCTCAGGTGCCACACAGATCAAGGAAGARGTTGTATGCATGGTGTCAAACAGCTGAGATTCATGGTAAAGAAATCTTAAATGGTGAAACCTACATCAGAAATACATATATATTTTTAAAATTCTTTACTTTTTACAACTAAAAGTCTAGACACTTATAAAGAAGACACACATTTATGTCTCATGTACATTTTTAGTAACTAGACCCTAGACAACACTGGTATTCATTAGGGAAAAATGAAACTGGAGATGAAAAAGCACTAAGATGGCTTAATGGCACTGGAAATTGCAAAGACACTTGCTCATCACTTCTTTCAACCGAGACGAAAGAGAACGGGTGTTCATTCGCTGGTTGACAGAAAGGAGCCGAACGTGAGCTGGGTTAAAGTTGCGTGTATGGGGCTGCAGGTACCGAAAGCAGAATCTAAATCTGCTTTTAGGACAGGCGCGGGGCTACCGAAGGGTGCAGAGCTGAAATAACATTCCTGTGTTCCTGAAAAAGGCTTAGGYCACCGGCTTCCGAGGGCACGGAGGGGGGACTGCCCGCAGGGCTGTCGCCTGTCGGTACCCGCCGAGCCCGGGCAGGGGGGCTGCAGGGKCTGCGTGTTCCCTCCCGCACCGCCACCGCTGCACCGCGCGAGGGTTCCCGGTCGGACAGAGCCCTGTGCAGGCAGCGGAGAGGCCGAGCGGGGAACGGGGAAGGGTCTGCAGATGAGAGGAGGTGTTCACACMCCGGGTGCAGCCAGGCTCCGCCGGCCGGGACGCGGCTCTCCGGGAGCCCATCCCGCCCCTCCGCTCCGGGGCCACTCCCGGGGCCGCCGCGAAGGAGCCGCCGCGGGCGGGCAGTTCTCCCGAGGAGCCGCCGCCTCACCTGCGGCCGCCCGGTCCCTCCGCCCCCTCCGCCCCCGCCACCCCCGCGCCGGGGCCGCCCAGCCCCACAGAGCCGCTCGGGCACAGCGCGGCGGTGGGCGCGGCCTCCTCCGCCGCCCGCCCCTTCCTCCCTCCCTCCCTCTCTCCCTCCTTCCTCCCGCCCGCCGCTCCCGCGCCCCCCGCCCGCCGCCGCTCCCGCGGCCCCGCCGGTGTCTCCGGCCGCCCCCGCGCTCCCCCCGCCCGCCCGTTCTTCTCCTCCTCCTCCGCCTCCTCCTCCTTTCCCCCCGCCTTTCCCGCGCGGTGGTTCGCTCCTCCCCGCCCCTTTCCCCCACCTCTGCCGTCCCCTCCCACCCCCGGCTCCCCGCGGTGGTCTGGCCCGGCCCGGCGGCGGAGGGAGCGGCGGAGCGGGCGGGCGGGCGGCGCTGCCGGGCGGGGGTCTCGCTCTCCGGGGTCTCGCTCTGCRGGGACGCGCCGAGGAGCGGAGCGGAGCGGGGCGGGGCGGGGGAGACAGCGCAGCGAGCGAGGCAGCGGGAGCGGCTCCCCGACCGCGGGCAGCACCATGAGGTGAGCGGCCGTCCCCGGAGCGGGCGGCGGGGGGGGCGATGCTCCGCGCCCCCCGGCTCGGACGGCGCACGGCCGGGAACGGGAACGGGAATGGGAGTGGGAACGGAGGGGCTCGGCCGGCGGCGGGGGAGGGGGCCGGGCCGAGGGGAGCCCCGCGGTGGGGGAAGGGCCCATTGTTAGTGGCGGCGGGGGAAGGGCGGCCCCGCCGTCCCCGTCCCCCCGCGGCGGCGGCGAAGTTGCGGTCGGGGGGCGGTGGCGGGGCCCGGCCCGGGCCGGGGCGGGGGGCGGCCCCGCTCCGCCGCCTCCCCCGGGTTGGGCTCGGCGTGAGCCCCGGGCACCCGTCTCCTTTCTTTCCTTCCCAGTGTTGATTTTTTTTTCTCCCCTTCCCCTCCGCCTTACCCGGCGCGTGTTGCATTGCAGCAGCAGCTGGGCTTTTCCCTCGGTAATCAATAAAGAGGCGCCGGGGGGGAAGGAGGGAGGGGGGTTCCCCCTCTCGGCAGTCGGGAAAGTGTCGCGTTCGGAGGTTTGAGATGTAAACACAGAGGTGGACGCGGCTGGGGGCGGCAGGGAGGGAGGTGGGTGCTGCTGCCTTCCCGCCGGGAACTCCCGCTCCCCGCCGGCTCATTCATTTGAAGGCGATTTTCTGCCTCCCTGGCCCGTCCCCCCCCCCCCTTCCCCCCGCCATCCTCCCCCCAGCGCTCTTTTAGCGCCTGTTCTGTTTCCATAATCTCCTTTCTGGATTGGTGCAGGACCCGGTGAGAAATGCGGGTCGGTGGCCCGAGCGCTGGTCTGGCTGTTCGGGGACGCCGTGCTCCCTGTAGGCCTGTCCCTCACGAAACAGCTGGSGAAACGAGTTACTCACGCCTTTCTTTTTTTTTTCCCTCTGGAAGTTATTGTCTGCCTTGCAGTTGGATATGAACCTTCTTTGTCTTAAAGACACGACCGTAAGTCGTGAGATCCTTTGGAGTAAGGTCCGGCAAGATTTGCGTGACGAAAGACGGCAAATTCCTCTGCTGCATGAAACTGATGACCCATTAGAATTCCCTGTAAATTACAGGAAAATCCTGATAAATTTTTTTTGTACTGTGAGGGTTCCCCCTTCAGTGCACCTTCAATGGAAAGGGTAGCGTTTCAGCGGGAAGCATGGGAACAATCTCCCTGCTGTTTTGTTTAGAATTGTGTTCCTGTAATTCCCTCTAATTTTCTTTGTTAACTGTAGGTATTTATGTCCTACGTTATTTTAAGCTTTGTTTTGTCTTGTGACAATTTATTTTCAGTTATTTATGTTGCTCATGTAGAAGTCCGATACCCTGCGAATGAAAAGTTAACAACTTGGAAAACCTACAGTGTGTATCTAGATCCTTTAAGCAGAGGTGTTCTTTTTAATTATCTTGACAGCCTTTAGCACAATGAATGCTGTTAATCGAGCAAGACTTGGCATAAGTATCTCGGGAAGCCCTGTGTAAGTTTGGGTTTTGTGCTGGCAAAAAGCGCTTGAATTGTGCGGGTGATGCTGAGTGAAGTGAGCTACACCAGCAGGACTGCTCACTGTTCACTGAGGTAACTGTATGTGTGCTAGGACTTCTGCCAGCTTGGAGGGAGCACAAGTATTTCTCTTAACCAGCATAACAGGAAAGTGCCTAGGTTGAATCTACCCTTAGGTTGCGTATTTAGATGTTTGAATCGTTGACTTGCAGCAGTGCGTAAATGTAGGTAAATGAATRTATTACTGGTCTTGAAGCCTTCTACGCGCTCGTGCGTGCAGAGCGTTGAGCTGGTGACAAGAGRGAAATGCGATTGTGATTTTGGAGGGTCGCTGTGATGAGTGGTCATGGGGTGTTTCAAAGGAATCTGACTTCAAGAAYGCTTGGTTCCAGCCCTCTGGAAAAAAGCAGCAAGCTGTACCAATTAAACTACACAGGCTAAGAAAATGATGTGGTTAAAGAAGTATTTTGTCTCTATAGAGGCACTATTAAATTCCCTGAGTTTTGTTTAATTGGTCCGACTCCAGTACAATGGCGAGCTTTCACTGCACGCTCGCTCTTTGGACTTGTTTAGACTACGGTTGATGGTATATTTCTGAAACATGTTTAAACAATATCTTCATGCTGTGTTCTGTTCAGGCGTTGTCTTTTAATGTGTATTTGCTGGTCAAGGCAAGTTGAGATGAGGGAGGAGTGACAGGGTAGATGGGACAAGTGACCAGCRTTTCATATACAGCTCCTCTGTTTGCAGGTGTTAAATCTTAGCAGTAACACTAAAAACGTACTTTTGGCACAATACTGATGGTCTCCTGGAATGGGTAAATTGCATTCTGCTATTGCTGTTCAGCAGGTAAGTATGCAGTTGGTGCTCTGAAGAATACAAAAATAAATAGATGAGCTAAGGACCCTCACTTTCTCTCCTGTGCATTGGCTGTTCTTCAGCCATCATGAGCCTGAACTAATTCTGATGATTTTGTGTTAAGATCTTGAATCTTGTCTGGGTGGTTATCTGGTCAGTTACTGAACAGTAAACTGGTTTTCCTTCTGTCAAATAAAACTAAACATCGTTGTGAAGAGCATCTTTGAATTATAACATAATCAGCGATTCCGTAAGACACGAACACCGCCACTACACAAGAATTAATTCTTGCAGAAGTCTGCTTTGTATTCAAATTGAAATGATATGCTATTTGAATAACATCTGTTAGGGGGTTTAGGTTGCAGATAAACTCTGAATATTAAATATCTCAGTTAAATGGTCTAGCCTRAGTATGAAGTTACTTGGTTCAGGAGCCGGCTTGAATAGGGCTGTGTGTCTCTCTGTCTCCTGCCCTAGGTAAACAGCTGATTCCCATGAACACCTGTTGCTCTCTTTGTCCTGTGGTTAGCTGACTAAGTGCTGCCCCAATACAGTTTCCTGAAAGCACTTATATTATAATAGGTATCCAGGAATAGGCATATTCAGTGAGGTTTCCCTTTACTAGCTGACTGGAGTGTGGTGGGGGGAAAAGGTGGTAAAGATGTAGGTGACAGCAGAGTTTGGTGCCCCTGTTCTAGTAAGAGCCTGACTTCCCATCGTATTTGTACGAGAAGAACGTGTGTGAACAGACTTTTATTGTAGCATATGTTGAAGTCTGTATTACGGAAGCTGGTAAACATAACTGCTGCTAGAGCTGGGATTCTACAGTGAAGGTTAACTGAATTATCTTAATTCTTTTTTTTTTGGTATCATGCTCATTTTGTGTGTTAACTCCAATAAAAATAAATGAGCTTTCCAAGATACTGACTTTTTAAAAATCAAACTGTACAGCCTTCTCTTGGGATTACTACATCCATTTCTTTGTGTGGGAAAGAATTGTTTTTCATTAGTGTGCTGGTCAGAAAGCAGACTGCTTAGTCGGGTTTCATTACCCAAGCTCGCAAGAACTGGGAAAGAAACAGTTTTTWAAAGAAATTTTAAAATCTGGTATTTTCAGAGCCCAGTATGATAATTAGTGTGTATGATGGGTTAATGTGCGTGTCATATATGTGAATTTCATTCCATGTTTAGATAGGGCAAACAGCTAAATTATTACAGATTTTGCCTTTTCAGAAAATCATGTTGTATCATCACTTTTTTTTCAAGGTAAAAAGGTAGCTAAATTTGTGGTCTCTAAACCACACTGAAATTTCTATTTACTTACAATCAGCAGCTTTTCTGCTCAAGTATGTTGCTATAGAATGCAATTCATGGTATTATTTAAATGTCAGCTTATTTTGTGCCTGGGTTGGTAAGCCTTCATTATATTTTAAGTGTTGTGCTAAGAAAACTAATACCATACTCACTGTTTTCTGAGTGAAAGCCCACAGCAGAAGTAACAAAACATGTACCTTCATTAGGACTAGGAATTCTTGAAGGAACCCACACGCGTTTCCTAGGGTTTCCGGGAAAGTGGCTGTACAAGAGCATTATTAGTGACATGAGTACAGTCACTCTACTGCAATAACTGCAGTTATTTAAGGTGGTRAAATAGCACAGCAGCAAAGCCATTAATTTCGATGGTGACGTTGTTACTGTGCACATTGATATGTAAGGTAACACTGTGGAATTGTGCCTTTAGTTTTAATACTTGCCCGAATTGTGTATTTGAAGTAGGAAGCTTAATTTAGTTGAGAAATATTTGACAAAATGTTGGAAGTGCAAGCAGGCAGTTAAATTAGACTGGATATGCATAACTGCAAGCAATACAGTTCCTAAAATTGCTTGTATCTCAAGAGAAAAATTGGTGGTGTGGGCAGGTTTTTTTCAGGTGGATACAAGAATTCAGGTTACTTTCCTTGTTCTTAAGTAAACTAACAGATGGACTGAGTCATCTGTCTGATAGAAGTGTGGTCTTTAGCTTGCACTTTATTTGTGACAGTTGCAAGTAATTTTTGGACAGGCTGTTTCTGCCCACCTGATATGGAATCTGACAGCTGTTTTGCCCTCAAGGCCTCTGGACAGTTTAGTGAATTTTTTTGATAGTAAAAGTATAAGTCTTTTAAAAATTACCATGTGAATAGAGAGTGCAGTAATTAGAATACAATTTTTTTAGARAAAGCTATTTATGACCATCTTAGTGATGATGTTGTCAGCCTCTAAAAATTAGAAACAGTCTGGGAGTGTGTATAATTCAGGAATGCTCTCTGGAAGGGCATGTACAAGTTTTTTCTTGACTCTGATTCAGGGTTTCGTGTTTGTTGTTGGAGGTCAGAAAACAAGACCGAGTTAGTTGGCATCCTGCTTCAGGCCACTATAGCGTAAAAGCCTTTTTTCTACACTTCCATAAAAAGCAGAAACATTTTTCTCCCAGCACCTGTTTCAGCGGATGCTTGGCCCTAAGTGACGTCTCCCAGCGCTGCCTTAGGCATGTGATTGGAAATATTTTGTAATGAGGGCTGCTTCTTGCCATGCCAGTGCAGTTCATGTGGAACTATTACAGAAGTAGGTTATTGAACCACTGGATAGAGTCATTTGCTTTCATTACTAGAGAGAGCAAATGTATTTTGTGGAACAGATACTATTCCCTTCTTTACTTTGACCTTTCATCTAGAATTGCTTTTGACACTTCATGCCTGCTTCCACTCAGCAGTGGAGAAATACATGTGCTAGCTCTTCAAACATCCAGGCATGTTTAGGTTTTAAGAGTGCTGTAGTGGTGAGAGAAAGCAGAAGATAGGTGCTTTTTGTGTTCGATTCAAAACCATTTGACTTCTAGTAGTAGCTCAAATTAAATGTGGCGGAGACTGAAATCACACAAGCCTTGTTGAACTACCTCACTCTCCAACCCCACCTTTCCCTGCCAGTCCTTGGGAACTCAACAAAACTACTTTGTGTTCTTGGGCTGTTAGAATCTCTCTTGGGATTAATATGGGAGTGAAGCTGCTTTTGTATCTGCCTGTATTTAAACCTGCCAGGTGAAGAGCCAATGTTGTGTCCYTGCTGTCCTTCTCCTGTCCTAACTTCCCATATGTTTACACAAACCTGGAAAAGAAAATGGTTTGTATACAGCTTTTTTGGTTGAATGATATACAGAATCTTTTTCCCCTTTTAGTAATAGCTGCACTACTTTATTTTAACTTTAAGATTTTCTAAAATGAGACATAAAAACGTACGTCTGAGTAACTGAGTCTGATTTGAAAATGCTGTCAGATACTCGTAATAAATTGTTCTCATAATTGCTAAGCTTCTCCCTTTCTATCATGTGTTACAAGTCATCTTCACTATAACAATTTCACGACTAATGTTAAAAATATTCCGGAAAAGAATGTGAATATTGTGCTTACCAGCCTTTGATGGTGTTATGTGTGTGCTGCTCCTAATGTTGTGGTTCTGTAGGCACTTATGGGAGGCTTATGGAACTGCTGCTGGGGAGGTGATGTGACATCTTTCTGGGTCTACTGCCCAAATGCTGGTGACAGGCTGGTGGAGAGAAACRGGACTGTTCAGTGGGATGTGAGATGATGTGTCAATCCGCTTCGGATTAGTCTTTCCAGTTGAACTGCTAGTAATAAGCACATGTTTTGGGAATCAATGCACAAGTTAATGTGAGGAATTGAAGTRTGATTCTCTTGTCTCTGTGAGTAATCTTTAGGCAAGGCTCATTAGAAGAAAACATGGTCAATATTCAGGCAAAAAAAAAAAATCTGCTCTTAGTTTCACATGTCAAAAATTCTCCCAGCAAAGCTGTTTTATGTAAAAGAAGAATACTAAAAACTATTTCAGTTTAGTCCAAAACTGGTCTGCTTCTTTGCTAAGTGTGTGAGTTGGTGTTGTGGGATTTTTCTTTTTTTTTTTTTTTTTTTAATTATGATAAAGAAAGGTGCTGACACCAGGTGAAGTATGGGGGAGAGAAGTGGAAACTGATTGCACTCCAGAGGGTGATACAAAAATGCTACTTTGCTGGATTGGTGTGCTGCCAGAAATAACTCTATAAACTCCTAGTTTGCAGCACAAACACAATTGGAAGGGTTTTGTTTGAAATGTTCTCTCATTCTCTTGTTTTTCTTCAAAGATTTGAAATTTCTGTTTCCTGAGTGAGTTACAAAAGTAATCTATACTTACTGCAAGTTCCATAAAGAAGACGAGGTTGTTTGCTCTGGTATACTAATCACCTAGTTCAAAACAGAGAAAGTTTTAAAACTTGAAATTTAGCAGAATAGTAAAAAAACAAGAGTAATCATTGGTATAGCTAAAGTTTGTATTATGCCTTATTTGCCATTTTATAGCAACTAAAGAAATATTTTAATTTTCTTTTTAGAGGAAATAAATTCCTATATATGCGTCATTCTCCGTAAAGCAATTTCCTAAAATGGAGTTTAATCCCCAGAATTTTTTTAGGCCATCAACTACTGTCACTTTATTGCAGGTTACCATGCAGTGGTACCAGTTTTTAAACTGAAACACGTTGAAGGGCATATAGTTAAGGCAGTGTTTTTTTGTGGTCTCATCTGGCTACTGATAAATGCTTTTCTATTTCAGTTGTATAGACCAGTATATGTCTTCATATGTAGTCATATCTCCTAGAAGTATATATTTTGTGGAGACGTCGATTGAAGTTGCATTTTTTTCCTATTTATGGGATTGAAAATGGAAGTACTAAATGGAAAGATGATTTAAGATTCTGTTGGAGTTGATGTATTTCCAACAAAACTTTGAATACTGCTGCATTAGTGGTATTTTTACTGCCATTGGTGGAAAGAGGTGGTTGGTATTTTTAGGTTCCATTCAGCTTTCAGGTTGGTTTTGCAAATGTGACTTGAGCATATGCTCTGAGTAAATCTGGGCATTGAACCTGGTAGTATTGCTGCCTAAAATCACTAGTTCTTCAAATAACTTACATTGAAAATGTGGTTTTTTTCAGGTTCCAAGCTTCCAGCTCCAGGCGAGTAAGAATTTTTGTCTTCTAGCTAGTGTGTGTTGTTCATGTCAATAATGCATTACAATGAACAATACACACTGTGACTTGCTTTGAAAACTTGTTTTTTCCACGTATTTTCCTGTTCTATAGAAAACTCATTCCACTTTGCTTTCTTTTAAAAGCTTGGAGTCTTCTATAAACAGTGCATAGTGATGTGTACACCTTTTATTTTCTCTCCTGTCTTGAACTCTTGTTGATATTTGAGGAAAGTATGTGATCCTTCTGTCAAACCTGAGTCCATTAAACAATGCTGACTCTTCTGTAAGAGTATCCAGTCTAAGTTTAATAAAAGAGATTTTTTTTTACACTTGTTAAGTTTGTATTTAAAATTGTACACAGTGAAGCTTTCCTAGAAAACTTGTATTGTGTTCTTGAATGCATTTGCAAAGCCCATTTTTAGAAATCTGCAGTTGGCTATTGTGGATGATGGTAAATGGACTTTACAACTTCAGGATAAACATAGTTACCTATTGTCTGAAATAGATGGTGTGGCCAGACTGACAAAACAGTGAAACCTAATGCAAATGAGCCCAATTCTGGCGTGAATGACAGCACTAGGAAAATGATCAGTGCTGAAGTTTAGCATTTATATATGTAAGGCTAATCACTGAACATGCTACTTAAAGACAGGTATGGTTTGGTTTTGTTTATGTACTACTCCACCAGAAATACTGATTTTTAATTTTTTAAAAATTATGTTTAGGGGGTAATTTTTTCCTAATTCRGAATACTTCTGCCTTGATAGAAATCTCTGAATATACTCAGAACTCTAGAAGCTACTGTTATATTTTAATTTATTATTATACACCACTGTATGTAGTTGAATCACATTAGTGTGAGTAGAGCAGGAGGATGGTGCAGGAAGTGTCTGGTACTTTGTGTCCATGTGTGTACGTATATGAAATAAACACATTTTGGACACAGGACTGCCTTCCTAGTCAGATATGAACCATCTGGTCTGAAGCTCAGTATGGGGACAGTAGTTCTGTATGTAATAGTACCTTTCCCTTGGTTAGASCCTGCTGTTTGAGGGGAGAGTGAAGACATGAAAGACCTGCCCAGTTCAGTGTTGTTCTGACCAAGAGAAGGCTGAGGAGAGAGGTCCATCCTGGAAAGCTAGCAGGGAACYTGTGTCTAATCATAAGTAGAAGGAAGAGCAGTGAATGATTAGRGTACTTGACTAGTAAGTGTTTGAACTTGAGCACAAGCTGGATCAGCTGCTTTAGTGTTACGTGTTTTGGAGAGTAATTGAGAATGAGGTTTTGTACCATTTCAATGGTTTCCTTGGGTTTTTAGCTACTGAGTGGAAATGCAGTAGTGGCTTTTGGATGAAAGTTTTTACTTGAGATTGAGGAAGAAGACCAAAGCGTTAAACACATAAAAGAAGTAAATCAAACAATTTTTGCACCTTAAAGATCTYGTGCTTCAATCTCCAGGATTGTGGTGGTACCATTGTTCAAGTTTCCACAATGTGGTGTGGTGAGTTCAGTAGCCTTTAGTTTGGTGATCAGCTATGTTAACTGCATTATATATGAATTATCCTCAGAATGATTACTGCTGCATATTACATCTGACCTTGCTAATAAGTGTGAGGTGAAGAAATCTGCACTGCTGGGCTCAGGAGCTTGATTTTGTGTTTTGGCTCTATCTTTGAGTAGTCTGTTCATAATGTTTGGAGCAATAGAGTGTCTCAGGCTTCTAGGTTTGGCATACTGTAAATGTGACTTTAAAACCAAAGGGTATTCCTCTATATTTTTATTTGATGTACCTTTCTTTTTCAGTAATAGAACAGTTCTATGTTCCTGTAATTGTCGCTGTTCCCAACAGTAGCTAAATTCACAAATGGATGGCAATAAGACAAGCACAAAGGTTGCCTTGCAGGTTATGAAATCTGTTGCTGTAGCTGTGTTGCTCTAAGGTTATAAACACAACAAAGGTTTTATAAGGAGAGGCAATCTCTTTTATTAGATCACCTGATGCAGTGGTAGGGAACAGGACATGGGCAATTTCACACATCCAAGCGCTAAGTTCCTCAGAAAGTTGCTTAATTCTTTGGAGACACCATGTGGAGATTTTGTACTGTGTGGATTGTTGCAGGCGCGCTGCATATACAGGTAAATGTTGCTGTGTGGTTTATTTTTTATAGGTAGCTCATAGTTTTGATGTCTGACATACCAGCAATATTTGGTATAATTCTTATTTCAAAGAATAAGGAATTAGGTGCTTGAAAACAAGTTAGCAGCTCTAGGATGCTATTTAAATTGCTATTTGTTTTTGTATTACTCTGCAAAGATGATGTCTGCATAAACGAAGTGGAGATTGCATTGCAGAGAACAATATCAGAGAGTAAACCTGTGAAAATACTTTCCAAGTGTTACTGTTTCCTTGTAAAGCATGAAGATGAATTTTTCTTTGAATTGTCTGACTACTGGAAATCATTGRGAGAAAAAGATGCTTGGAATGCATTTTTTAAAGAGCCCATCTATGTTATTTTTGTGAAGACATGGTCTTGGTCACTAGTGTGACTTTTGTATAGTAAATCTGTAAGATGCAGATAGAAGTGGATTGCATTGCAAGGGTTGCATCTTTAGATGTGACTAATGCTTAATAATACTTAATAGTAGGATTTTATTTTTGCCCTGTTGAAATCCCCAGTTACTCATCACAGGATAGAGGAGTGTAGCCAGTTCTGAGTGCCCTGAATACCTTGCCTTAAATTCATGTGCCTCCTTTTCTTAGGGCAGATGGATGCAAAACAAGCAACCTCTCCTCTTGCACTGCTCCTTGCCCCAACAACAAAACCACTATCTGTGCTGATATGAAGACTTAGTGTAACTGTGAGGAGTGCTTGCAGCTTTGGTGGTTTATGTAGTAGCAGCCTCAGTATTCAATAGACTTGAATCCATATTTGAAATCTCACATATTTTCCTCCTGAATTGAACGGAGCTGCCTGTCTTCAAGGATGCYTGTAGTTGGGGTGGGTGTAGGGAGTAGATTCACCCCAAAGCCTAGTCATTGGGTATTTTGGTTGTAACTCTCAGGGACCTTACCATGGTCTTATCTGGGAATAGGGAGGGTGTTTAAAAAAAGCAGCGAAGAAACAAAAATCTCAGCGAGGATTCTCTCCAATTTGGTGTGTATTTTTATATAACTTCTGATGTATCAATGTATCAATTTCCCAACCACCTGAGTGATTGTAATTTTCTTGTTCTTTTGGGAACAGAGAGAGATCTTACGCAATTCATACTATCTTACAAAAAAACTTTATTTCCCATGAAGAGGCCCACAGTTTAGGTGTCTATACATTGTTATGAAATCTGAAGATAAACTGATTTTAAATTCAGAGTAGTTTGGGTAGGTGCTCATTTTTAATATTTTGTAAGACAAAACCAATCCCCCAAACAAAACAAAGCTAAGCCATTTAGAAATAAAGCCATAGGCTTTTCTTCCAGAGTTGGAGTGCCTTAATTTTTTATCTAGTATGACAGAAATATTGTATAAAATAATAAAAGCATGTCTTGCTTGCGAATGGAAGTTTTATACATCTAAGAACTTTTTCTTGGTCATTACTATGGAATTTAAATGTTGCTGGCCATATGCACTGCAGCAGGGAATTCTCTCTTGGCAGCACCGTACCCTGCAGCTATTTAAATGCACAGAATCGTTTTAATGTAGAACAGAGTAAGTGTTGGAGATAGCATCTTTGGTAGATTGGTGACAAAGGTAATGTTTATGCCGTGGATGTTCTGTTTCTCAGGAAGACTGGGGTTAATTGTAGCTTGGCAAGTTAAAAAAAAAAGTTCCATATTGTTTTTCTGCAGTAGATTCCTGTTGCTATGCAACAAACAGAATGTCACTTAGTACAGGATATATTAAATTGGTATTCCCGGCACATATCTCTGCCCGTTCATTTTATACTTCAGCAGGAGGGTATGGTTCTGGCTTCCTGTAGGACTGGAGTATGAAGTATGTATTGGAGCTGCTATTCTGGTGCTTGCTGTAGCTGCGGTGACGTCAGTGCACTCGCAGAGCCTTTCTTTGTTTTCTGATGGATGGGACACCTGTGCAGCACAATCAGCCTTCCAGCCAGACAAAAAGGGGTGGTGGTTATCTTCCCCGAGGTGGGATGGCATTGCCAAGCAACATGTTAACGCTTCAAAAGGGAGAAATTTGTTATATGGGAAAAATATTGGGCTGTGGATTCTGAAAACCTTTTTACGTGATGCAGAGAAAGTTAATGCAGATGGCACTATATGAATCTTTAAGCCAAAGGATCCGGTTAATTTTTAATGATTAGATTTAACTTTAATATTTGAATATGTTCATACTTACTCTGCCTACCTCCCCATTCACCCCAGTGCTAAAACCAACCAGTCTCAGCATCTAAACTCTTTACATTTGCTCTCGAGTGATTCTGGAATAAATGTTTAGAGCATGTTTGAGAAAATTACCCTTTGTGGCTCTGGAACTAGTAATTAAGTAATGGACAAATGACAACATCTGGTAAGGCATTATTTTATAATCTAGTTAGGCTTCAGTCATGGAAAACAAGGCAAAAGTAATATTTGAAATCTAGAAAGATGTTAATTTGATCTTTGCTTCAAAGTCTGTCATGCAATATAGATGTCTGAAATACACAAACTTCAAACCTGAGGGTTTGTAATACTGTCCTTTCAGGACGTATGCATTGTCTTAGATGCCATGATGTTTATGCTATGTAATAATTCATCTTATATTAGGCAGTTTTCTGAATTTTCTTATGRGTTTTGAAAGACAATTCACAAAATCTAAGCTGAAATTAAGGTAGATACTTAAATTAGCAGGTCAGACATTGTCCCTTTCCTGCTCTTAGAACTGTCTAACATCTCTTTAAATCTGAAGCAGATTTGAAAGTAGCTGGTTTTTTAAAAAATACAATAGTAAGTGTACTTACGTGTTCCTTCTTAATAAAGTAGAAACCAAAAGGAAGAGTCAAAATAAAGCTAGGAAAGATTCAAAGCACCTCAGTACTGTTTTCTTGCTTGTTTTGCTGTCTCTAATCTATAAAGCATCATTGAGCAAGCAGCCTTTACTAATACAAATGTCTTTCTTGTAGTCTGATGCTTAATTCAGACCTCAATGCCAGAGAGTTGTATGCCTGTTCTCAAGCAGACCCAATAAAAAACATTTCTCTGTGTATGCAAAGAGAACTTGATGCAACCTACAAAATTCTTATGGCATTTGGTGAGATCAAACCTGAGCTCTGTCACAGAGGAATGATTTAAATACATGGATGGGGATGCTTGGGGGCTTTTTGCTTTCTGTTTTGGGAAGAGGGATCTCTGCTTCTGTTGCACAACTGTTTGGCAAGAATGACAAAACTGCTTGTGACTTTCAGTGCTGTGATGGCTTGTTTTAATTTTATCTTTTGGCACAGGAAACAGTAGGAATTTGTAAAAACGTCTCCACTTCTTAAGAAAGGGGGCAGAATGTAATTTCATTGTGAAGCTAACATTTTTATCTGTAACTTTAGTGATATGAACTTTTAATGTGTAGATGGAGAAATTCTGGAATATACCCAGGATATTGGGAAATTTGAGCTGTAAGTTATAAGCAGTGTGTTGGTAAGCTACTTAGGTAAACCTTAAAGGAACTCAGAGTAGAAAGTAGATATTCTAGAAACACTCTGGTTGTGGCATGAAAGAGCATCTAAAAGTTAAACTCAGGCTCTATGCTATAAATAGGACTATAACAAAAGAGTCGGAATTCATATCCATCATCTTTGCCGCCAAATGAAGTTGGGGCAAATCCTGTAGATTTGATAGTGGTAGTCCAAAGTTCTGTTTGGCTGTTGAAAAGAAATGAATGCATTCTTTGTGTATGTGTGACCAGGGACACTACCCTGCTAGCTCTGGGTCATTCATTAATAGCTGTATGCATACACTATATGCAGAATTACCTCAAAAAGCATGTGAATGACTACATGCTATTATTTCCTCCCCTACAATAGGACCTGGATTCTGGTTTGCAGAAAGAAATAAAATAGATTGTGGTTTGAAGCCTGCTTTTTTTTTTTTTTGTTTGGTTAGGTTGTCTTTCTCTCTTGCAGAGGTTGGAAAATCTCTAATGAATGGGGTTGGGAATTGCTTGAAGATAAGATGATTTTGTGGACTCAGCTCAGTGTTTTCTGCAAGCACTGACTGCTTTTTATTTTTCAAAGAATTTCTGTGCTTTGGTGCTGGTTGAGAGTTGTCAGGGATGTTCATTAGCTGTGTCCTAACTTGTTTCCTTGCTGACTAACTTAAGACTGTGGGCCTGATCTGTCAAAACATTAAATTATTCAGTGTATACCTTAGTCCTTCAAAGCACAGAGAATGTTACGTGGCCACTAAAGACAAAGGACGCCGGATCATCTTGGATTAAATGATCAGCATCAGAAGACTGGGTGYACCAGTTGTTGTGCTTCAACCACCAATGGAGGAAAAAACTTCCCYTCTGTTTCTCCTTTGGCTTCCAACTTCTGCTAATTTCTGGAAAAGAAACATGTTCAAGATTGAAGCTCTCAAATGCTGTATTTTATGACACTGTGCTTAAACTGTGAATAACTTCTGAATTTGGTATTCAGAACAAGTTTTGATTAATGTGCAAAAAACGTCACTACACATTGAATAATGAAGAAACCTACTAGCTGTTCGTTTACTCCTCAGTTCATCTATCCAAAGTCAGAGGCAGTCTGAGAAAAAAGGTGGGAGGGGTGAGAGGAGTAAGTATGTAACTAAGACTTTTTAATCATTTTACAACTCTTCATATATAAGCAACCAGAACTTCTAGGTGTTTTTAACTCATGTACTTTCTTTTAACTTCCAAGTTTATTTTTGAACCAGAATACAGTGTCATTTTTCATGCTCTTTAAAAATTGAAATAATAGGCCAAGTGTAATATGCCGTGATATTTGAAAGACACATAGATTTGGAACAGCTAGATTTTTCAGCTGCATGGGCTCCCTAAAATCACTGTAACTCTTGGTAGTTCTTGTCCTGTTAGTAGAGCGTGCACATGTAGGAAGCTGAAATCGTGATTACAAGGTGTGCTTACCAGAGAGGAACACTAACTCCAGGGATCTATGGTCTGCTTGTGCTGTGCTTAATCAGAATTGCTAACTTCAACCTAGCTATGATCCATCAGTAATTATCCATCAGTTTTTAAGGCAGGACTGGGACACCTAGTTCATTGTTCTGGTGTTTTGTGTAGTTAGACCAGGTGGCTTTCTCTGAAGGTGCTTTGCGTTGGAGTAAGTTGATCTCCCCTTTACCATGTAACTAAAAGACAGGTAATATTCACCTGACTTATACAATGGGACAGTGCACTTCAGTGACTCCTTTTAGATAATTGGAAATGCGCCTGGTCTGTAATAAATGATGAAATGGGTCACGGGTCACTTTTTGTGTTTTGGCTACATGGCACATGTAGGCCTGGTTATTAAGGAAGCAGGTGTTGCAGTACCATCTGAGCAGCAAGGAGCAGGTTTTCAGAATAACTATACATGTTCTCTGCCTATATCTTTGGAGGCTCTGGAGATGGTATCACCTCTATCCAAAAACTTATTCCCATTCTGAATTGTCTTTGGAGGTTTTGTCTCACTACATTATTTAAATCTTCCTTCTGTATATTAAGGCTTCCATACTCGCTAAGTGCGGACAGTACAGAACAGTTTATTCTCTCTGAAGCTACCTCTAGTGTATGTGAGGCTTCATGTTTCTCCTGAGTCTTTTTAAGATCAAGCTCACCAATTTCATTAATCTCTCATTGTGGTCTGTTTTTAAGACCTCCTGCCAGTTGTTACCCTCCACTTGGTCTGCATCATTTGGAAGCTAAGGCTGATTGTTGTCTAGTCTGTCGTGCACTGATTTGCATCTGTTCACTGGAATGTCTACATCTGAATGTAGACCTGAGCTTTTTTYTCTGCTGTCACTTCTCCAGTATGCCAGTATTATTCAGAATTCTTATCCCACTTGCATCTTCTTCTGAGCCCCTGTCCTCTCTGATGGTAGCAAGCAGGCTCTTCTCTCTCTTTATGGTTCTGCTGCAGCACAAGCATTGCAAAGCTGCACTTGTTATATTTTCTCCGAGTGTAGCATTGAGAGCTGGTGTCTGAATAAGGTTTTCAAAACTCCTTTCTGCTTTCCTTRCAACAATGTTTGTGTATGTATCTCTCTTACAAAAATGCCCTGTGAATGCTATGAAGAACCAAGTCATACAACAGCATCTACCACTTTATGGTAGGACTCCAGAAGAACTAGTGGAAATAAAACTTATTCAACATCATTAGTTTGGAAGTGGCATTGAAGGTGCATTTGTTATCTCTTAGCAGGGTTTTAATGATTTACGCTGGTGTTTTTCTTGGGATTGAAGTTAAACGTAGGTTCTTTATAGACTTGACAGCCTGCTTCCTTCCCTATTCAAAACCTCACATCTACTGTGGATGTAACACTGGGCCATGGGCTTCTGCAGACCTGATTGACATCRCTCTGTAGTCTGAGGTTCTGAACACCAGCTGAAGTACAGTGGTAGTAGTTTGATGGAAAATTTTGCCGAGTTTCTCCTCAGCTTGGAATTGTATCTGTTCAGTGTAAGCCAGACAACTGCAGTCTCCTGAAAATTGAGGCTCATAGCTGTGACATTCAGGGTTTTCTCATGGGGGAAAGATACATAGTAAATGCAGACACAATATACAAAAAAAGGTCATCTGTCGTGGTTGAAGCTTGCAAATTTTTACCCAGTTGAGAACACGAGCTTTATGTGGAGCAATCTGTTGCTAGTATCACTAATAGTATTGCAGAGACAAGACTAAAGTGTAAAGAATGAGAATGGTGTGAGCTCCCCTGGTAATGCTCAGGGTATTGCATTGACAAAGATTACCTTCTTGGGATCCAAGCAGAGTGTACCTGTTTATGGGGCAAGATGGTGGGCGATAACCTAAAAGAGGTGAGGAGGTAGGTTTTGCAGGAATAACCCTCTTATTACCATAAACTCACCTTGCTGTAGTTACACAACTGCAGTGTGCTTCAGATTTCATTCCCTTACCCTGGTACCAGCGTGTTGCAGGCACCTGATTAAAATCCTTTCAGTCTGGCCCAGGCTGCTGTTTGCTGCAGTGGATTGTAGCAGAGTTCTGTGCTGAATCTTAAACTTGCTCTGACTTTCAGGAGAAACTCCAGGTTTTCATCAGAATGAGGAMTATTGTCATAAAAGGAATTAGAGAGTGTTTTGTGACTTATGCTATGTTCTTCTACAGTATAAAGTTTAGAAGTATTTTTGAAGACAAAATATTTTACTTGAAAATAAACCTCTGATTCAAGAAGCTTTGTACCATGATCGTTTTGCTTAGGTGTAGTTAGCAGTACTATGGCTTCTGCACCTAGCAAAAATACTACCTGAAAGGACAGGTGGTTTGCCTCCTTTGTACACAGCTTATTTGTGTTTCATAACAGTCTGAAAGTGTTGGAAATACTTCTAGATGGTGTTATCAAATACTAATTTTCTGCGTAGCTAGTTGGTACACTTAGGGGATAAGCTCTTAAACTGGTAATCATAGATTATTTACTTCTAGAAACCAGCTGAATTTTCATTAAAAAGTGACAATGTGACCACTTCTGTCTGCAAAATAGCTTGGAAACATGAGAAGGTTTTCATTTTGCTTTCTTTTTGTGTTGCAACACGCTACTATTTGTAGTTATGGTCTTTTCATGGAATTCCTTTCATCTGCTGTATACTGCTGAGTATCTTTAGGCTTAAGTGAGTAACTTCATACTGATTGTCTCCCTATTGGATGTTAGACTTAAAACACTTCGTAGATAGTACCGAAGAACAGATCAAAAGGGGAATGGGAGTGGGGAGAGTGCCCAGGCTTTTTATCCAGCTCTAGCAAATTCCATGTACAGAGAGAGCTTAACTTACTATTCTRAGTAAAATCCAGAGGTATGAGGTGAGTGGCTATTTTTCCTATCAAGAGTATCACGCATCTTTCAAAAATGAGAGCTGCCTTTTGCTCCCACCTGCACATCCTACCTAGTGTGGCGAGCAAAGGCGCAAATGAAAACCTGAAATAGATACTTGCATTTTAAACCTCTCTCAGTGGTATTCTTAATGAAACAAGTGGTTCCTCTGTTCACTTGGCAGTCAGTGCCTTTCTGTTAGCTTTCTGCCAAGGATGCTTTCTGGGTGATTACTGTGGGGTTACAGATACCTGTCGATGGGAAGATCGGGAGAACATTCACCAGGCCATCTTTATAGCTTGGGTTCATAGCCCAGCAGTTGTGGAGGTGCTGCCAAGAAATGTAATAGGGTTAAGAGGACTTGATTGGTAGTGTTTTTTTCAAGCTTGTGTAATGCATATAGCCATCTTCCTCATTTTCTGTGTTTTACCAATAACTTAGTTCAAGGTTTTGGAATTTCATTATGCTTGGTCAAAATAAATGTTGTTATGAAGCTTATCTGATCAGTGCTTTGTCTAAGCTTCACTAAATGCTGATGAGCAATGTCTAGCACTTGCTAAAATTGTAGTTCATTGTGAGCTTTGTGGAAATTAGAAACAGAATCGTATTTTTTATCTAAAATGGTACATCTGCTTTTTTGCCATTCTTGTCTTAAAAATTTTGACATTAATGAAACATTATTTTTTGTAATCTCAATTAAAACCTTCTAAAAAACATTCTGTTCCTCCAAAGATCTTTATTTTTTTTTCTGTGGTTAGCATTAATTGGACAAACTGCCACTGAAGTATCAATCCTAAATTTAGTTTGCATTTTAAAAAATCGTTTTATATGCCTTCTTTGCAGAACAGGTTGTTGACTAAAAATGAGATGTTTTGTTTCCTAACTTTAGAATGTCTTGCTGTATTGTTTAGCTAAGGCTTGGTCAGCTCAAACCACTTCAGAATCTATTTGTTCATCTTCAGAGATAATAGTGTAAAAAGCCATCTTAAAAAGTGTCTGCAGGCTGCAGAAGCCCCAAGACTTCCCCCAGTATTTTCCCAGTTTGGGGAGAACTTCAGTGACAGCCTGTGCACTCYGTGTGACCATGGCAAAAAATGCTGGGATTATTTGCAGCTCTATTTGATCCGTGGAATGCACTGCATCTATTGTTAGCTCTCYAGCTGAAGCAAGAGCAGGAGTTGTTTTTCTCTTTTGACATTGCAGCAGGTCTGGCCAGACACTGCTGTATCGGTCTTGAGTAGTTAAAGGTGATAGGACTGGCAAACTTCCCATCCTTTAGTAGCCGTGGGGGAGCGGAGATGTGGGAGATCGTAACTTACGTGGTTGGGATTGCTTTAAAATTCTTCAGAGGACTGCAGGCAGTGTCTCTCTCGAAGCCTGTGAAGTTCACTGTGTTCAGCTTTCCTGTTGGGTTTAGCGTCTCTTGGAAGTATAAGCGCTTTTCCTGGATAATTCCTTACCACAGAGATTAAACACTGTGTGTGTGATAGTAATGAGGGCAACATTGTCACATCTAGCCTGTAAACACACCAGCCTTGCTAGCACACGTACATGTGCTTCTTTGCTGCTGCCTGTTGCAGAAGAGATCATCATCTCCTTTTTTTTTCCTTCTTTTATTTTCTCTTCAGCATAAAATTTGGATATTGAATCCTCACAGTTTCATCACAGAGTGCACAAATCTGTTAGTTGTCTCAAATTCAGTCTTACTCTGCATTGTACTTCAGTGTCTTGCCTTTCTAAATTCCTTGTATCTCATAGCCTGCTGTTAGAGGGCCATGGAGCAATGCTTTTCTGGTGTCACCTGATAACCAGAGAACAGGGCTTGTAGGGACTGGATTGGGGTTGATCGGTTTGTTATGAAATATTAGATAAAAATATATCATGAATAGTGTAGCAGTAGATTACTTATGAAATAATGCAAATAAGTTTGAAAGCTGTTACATCTAAAATTAATGTCAGATTAAAAAAGAAAGCTTGCCAACATTTCCCCARTGGTGATCCCCGGGCAGAGTGGCTGTTTATTTAAACTGGGGCTTCCTTCTGACTACTTAAAACAATAGCAAATGACTTTTTATCTAAAAGACTTTGCTTCCTATCTTAGATTTAACTGCCTTGATAACAAAACAAAGAAAACAGGATGTGTAATTTAAACAAGACAGATATCAGGGTTCTATGATTCCCTGCCTATGGAAGGAGTTGGGTTTTGTGTGAACTACAGGGATTTTAATGTTAGAGTAGCATTAAAATTGGAGAAGTGCCCTGCTGGGGCAGACCAGTGGTCGATGTAGTCCCATGCACTGTCCTGGAGAGTAGCAATAGGAGAAGCTGCTTGGAAGAAACTAACAGCAGCTCCTTAGGGATCCCTTTTCCTCTCCCTCTGCCAGCACCCTAGAATCCATTGTCTGTTTTGAGGTGTTTTGGAACATGCCTATAGATTCCTTTTATTATTTTTTTAAGAACCTGTTAACCATGAATTCCTCTAATTCCTTTTTAGCTTGCTGATCTTATCTCCCTCCATAACTTCCTGTAGCAACAAAGTCCAGAAATCCACTATCTTTGTATGTAACTTTTTAACCTTTAGGGTGGTAGGGATTTATTTATGTGAAGTCAGATCAAAAGTTCACATTTGCAACTGGCTTCACTTTGCCCTGTCACTGTGAGTTCTGCTTCTGTTAAGCAGCCTGGTCTGTGGTATGCAGTACAGTATAGTGAATATATTCTTTGCAAGTAAAATGAAAACGAGTAGCAATCATGTTGGCTGTGCTATCCTAAGACCAAAAGGGCATGGTTAATTTTCCTTGGTGTGAATATAATGGATATGCAGATGAAGGAGTTTAGAATATCTAAACAGCACCTTCCAGTTCATTCCTTTTAGCAAATAAAGGTCTGCACTAGTAAGGGAAGATCTTTCTAAACATTTTGACAATTTTTTGACAGGTTACTTTGGTGATTGCTCTAGCAGTCTGTAATATTTTTATGGCACCGTTTCTATAAAAGTGCTCTTTGTGTGTCTAGCACAGAGGCAGTACACGTTGCGTAATTTTTATGGCTGGAGGGAAGAGCTTGAGACTTGCACGGCTCCTGCGTGTGATTTACACTGTGCAAGAACARGGCTTTCCTGCAGCTATTCCTTGCAGCTCTTGCGTCAGGTCACTGTCCTGCTGCTGTACCTGCTTCATTACTGGCATTACAGGTCAGTTCTGCTTGTTTTTCCTTCCTCTTTTTTTTTTTCTTTAGCTATCCCTAGGTAGCTGTGTTTAGAAAAAAGCGCAGAAAACTGAGTAGAAATCCTATGACACAGAGGAATATTAAATTTGGAAGTTTAGAACCTGTAACGCAGGAATACTAGTATTAAGTCTTTAAACGGACAGAACCCTTGTATGTCAGGAGAAAAGTCGGTAGGTTTTTATGGTGTAGTAGTATCGGTTGGCTCTTTAACCTGCCTTCCCTTTATCTCCTTGATATGAGAGTTGTAAAACTGAAGCATGGTGACCTCAGAAGATAGTTATGGTGGCAGCACTCTCTATACTGTGACTTTGATAGAAGTGTTTTATTTGACACTTGAGTCTTTCAGCCTAAGTATGTATCGACTGAAAAACCCCACCATCTATAATATCATGGTTAAAGTCTAGTGAAATGCTTGAAATTACTCTTTTTGAGTTGCATGTTGGCTAGTGCATTCTTACTGCTTATATTTGTGGGTTAGCATAGTCTGTATATTGTGAATGTTAGGATTACTCTAGGAATTTTCACATAGCATTTCTGGATGTGTTAAGTCTTAATCTGACACTAATGAAGGTTTGGGGCTTGATTTCTCTTATATCCTCTGATGTCATGAAGAGGAGTAGGAGTAATTCTTCAGTGATGAAAAATGGAAATTTTGTGGGCTTTGGATATGGAAGAGGTTAACAGTCTAATGTTGAAGTACAGGCGAGAACTGATGACTGACTCTGCCTGATTTGTTCTGGGGAATTTGAAATGCTGTTTGAAAAGTAGTGTACACTCAGAAGGTACAGTTATTTACAGCAAAATAATTTTTTTGCCTGACAGTTGCTGGCTGTAAAGAGTGAACATAGTTGTATGTAAGAAGATGTGGTTGTGTTCTAGTTAATTCAAAATTCAATTGTGTTTCCATGTCAGGACCAAAAGCTGTCTTTATTTACACTTGTAAAGCTCCCATTGAAAGAAGTGGAGGTTATGTAATTTAAATTTATGCCAAAGTAGGTTCTTTTGGATTGTAAAATGGAGCAGTGAATGATGCAGGAAAGGCCTTTCTTGTCTTGTATGTTAGAATTATGGAGGGGTTACACCTAGTGAGGCTATGTGCTGACCGCAGTGAGATGCCATTACAAATAACTTACATAGGGCTCTGATTTTTTAAAGTGGATAACTCTTCTAAGACAGAAAACCTCTGCCTTTTTTTTCCTTTAAAAGCAGTTGTGAACTTAATTCATTACCTCTCTGATCCAATTAAGAGGCCAATCTTTGTATTTAGCTATTTTGTTTCTCTGCAGTATTGTTGCTGACAGCTAGCTACAAAAATCAGTGTGTACTTAGTGTTTTAAATGTAACTTCTTTTTACATGCCTTTTTTTTTTTTGTCCTGGGAAATTGAACTCTTACTGAAAAGCTGTTCAGTGTTTGTTTGGTTTCTTTTAAGAAATAAAAATTTTTTCTGCTAATTGCTTTTACAGATGAATAATACCATAACCTAGATTAAAATCCGGAAATACTACAGTAAATTTGGATTCCCACTCAAATTGTAGTGACAGCAAATTGATAATGAAATTCTCTCTATAGGCACTTCCTATTATAATTGTATCATTTGGTTTAAGTTTTATCACTGGAGTACCCAAAATTGAATATTGATGAAGGGTAGACTTGATTCTAGCTGATGTTGCAGCATAAATTTTGCAAAGAACAACRTTTTTGACTGTTGTGATTCTACTTAGGTGTGCAGCAAACAAACTGAACAAAAAGTGTTAAGCAAGAAGAAAGATTCCCCCCCTCCCCACGCCTCCKCCAATAAAAATCAAAATGATGGGATTGTTAGGTAATGTAAGCATAGAGATTTTGGGTGAGTTAAATCTGGGCTWCGTCAAGTAAACTAAATCTAGAGTACAATACAATATTACAGGATGTATTAATTTAATGCTATGGCTTTCTCTCCAGAGGAAGGGCTAGTGTATTGCAGTTCTCCTCTGTAAGCATCCAGCAGGCTTGTTATTATCGACTGGAGAAGGGTCTGGAAGGAGCTTTTTGTCCCAAGAGCTGTGCCACACCCAGGTCTTACCTGTCTGCCAGGAGAGGTCCCAGCAGGTTCTGCAATCACCCACTGTTCCAGCAGGCACCACCTGAAATGTGGGACAGTGGTAGGAGTCAGTGCTTTGGCTTCTGGTTCTACAGAATCTTCAGAAGCATCAGAAACCGAGTGCAAGGTGTGGGACTGGATGGAAAGCTGTTTTAAACAGCCTCAGAATCAAGCATGTCAGGCTTTGTATGGTGGGTTTTTATTCCTTCTGAAGTTGTATGGTTTTCAAATCTGGAGACAGCTTTAGAATAATAAGTGATGTTATGATAACAAAAAGTATTTGAAGTACTTCTAAAAGTTTGGGGAAAGAGAACTTCATTTAAATTACATTACAGCTGTGGTCATGCAGACTCGGACAATGTATTCACTGATTCAAGCTAACAATTGGTATGTGAAAAACAGGGACCTGTTGTCTTTGGGATTGCACTTTGAGTCAAATGGCATGCACAGAGCAGGAATTTGTGCAGTCATTCTGCAAACAGACCTTGTGTACTGTCTGACAGGTTTTTTTTTAAATTCAGTTTGTTAAAAATATAACCTCTCCATATATGCTGAAGTCAAAACTTTCAAAAATACAAATTTGCTGATATGTGCAAGTTTTAACTCTAAGCTTCCATTAGCCAGTATTTCTAAAAATGTCAYTTTATATGTGAAAGGAGAGCCTGGATAGCATTGACCTAATTCTAGCACTGAGAACATCCATGCAAACTTTCCTACACAATTTTCCTCTCTGTCTTCTTGCAGCAAAATTCAGACCAATCTGTTTCAAAAAGCAGAAGGGAAGGTTCAACATTTCCTCTTCGTCCTTTATACATATTTATGCACCCAGCATGAAAGGCCGTTCACAGGGGCTGGAGCTTTGGAGAGCAAAAGCTGATTTCAGAACCAACACCAAACACCACAAGCCCAAAATGCTCAAGCTCTTTTTTTAGGAAGAACGATTTAATGGTAGTTCAGACTTCAGTAGTCAGTTGTTTGAATCTAATTATCAGAGTTGTCCCAAGATGTTAGAATTTATCCAGACACTATAGAATTACTTACACAGGATGACTGATACCAGGTTTCTCAGGGACATTGGTATGATTGATCRCTCAGGCATTTCTTGTCACTTAATGCTGTGGCAGAAGTAGGAGCAGCTGGAGGATAAACATCTGAAGTGGTTGATAACTGAAGTTAAATTAGGCTTAAATGTAGACTGCAGCATCTGAGAAGCTAATGCATGTCTGGAGGTGGTGAACAGATACAAATTGCCATAGCTGGAATTACCAGGCACTTGCAGATGTTTGTGGTGTCTGACATCCTTGGGTTTCTAGAACAACTTGGGTGCAACAGAGCATTTTCACAGARTGGGTGAGGCTGGAAGGGACCTCAGTGGGTTGTCTGGTCCAACCTCCCTGCTCAAGCAGGGTCATCCCACAGCATATGGCRCAGGATTGTGTCYGGATGGCTCTTGAGTATCTCCAGTGAGGGAGACTCCACACCCTCTCTGGGCAACCTGTTCCAGTGTGTGGTTACCTGCACAGGAAAGAAGTTCTTCATATTCAGGCGGAACTTCCTGTGCATTTCTTTCTGCCCGTTGCCTCTTGTCCTGTTGCTTGGCATCGACACTGTCCCTTCAGATACTGATAGACATTGATGCRGTCCCCCTCAGTTGTCTCTCGAGTCTGAGCAGGCCCAGCTCCCTCAGCCTTTCCTCGTAAGAGAGATGCTCCAGATAGCAAAGCCGACAGTGCACAATACATGAAGAGAAGCTGTACACGCTCAGGACTTTCTGAAACCATCTGTCATCCAGAATTTTTAAGAGAAGCAGATAAAGATCCAGACTGTGTGACCAAAAAACTTGTATATTCTTATCAGTTGGAACAAATATCATTTGAGTAACCGCAGGGGAATGAGTTTCACCAGGCACCTGAATAATTGAAACCACTGGCATGTAAATAAAATAATACTAAAACAAAAAATTATTGATTTTACTATATTAAAAATTGTTGGAAATGGCAACCAAGAGTCTGTTTCTAGATTGTTTAGGGATTCCTTTTGTTTCATGTAGGGATTCATTGGTTTGGTTTTGTTTCATTTTAAGGAAAGTTACTGCTAAAGGCTAATGGGTTCTAGAAATGATAAAAACAGATAACACTTGATGTTGATTATTCAGCCTTACTCTTTCCTGATCTCCCATCATTTGAGAGGACCATCCATAATGATATATTATAGTGCCGTGTTTAGTATCTCCTGGTTGTCAGAATAGAAGTATAAATGCCTTCTATGATGGTGAAGGAAGGAAGGATTTCTGTTTTGCTTCTTCCACCCTGCCCAAGAAGTTATCTCTGTGGGTGCTGCCATGTGTGATATTTGAAACTTGGAATGACAGTATTTGTCTGTTATACCTTGTCTGAAATATTTAGGACAAATGTTGCATTTTGAGCTTGAAAACAGACAATTTAGTCTCTGTCAGTGTATGGGAGACACTGGGTTAGAATCATTATTATGCAAGTGCTGCCCTGGTTTTTGGTGGGAAGGGGTTGTTTGTTTCTTTGTCAACAACGCTGAAAGTCTTTGGTGTATCTTAAGGAAGTCACATGTGTAAGGAGGCAGAACATTCTGCTCTAATCATGGAGAACTTGTTCTGTAATCTGTTTTCCTGGGACTCTGAATTGATCAGATGCCTGCTCATAATTTACCAGGATCATTTCTAGACACTACTGCATTTGAGGAACTGTTTATCCTGGGCAGATAAGTCAAAATACRAATCACTTGGAGAAGTGTGAGAAAAAACCGTAAGAACACTTCAGAGCTGTGTCTCGCTTATGTTGATGAGATATTCTGAATTCAGGGAAGACTTCTCGTTTCTTAAACTACCATAAGTGAGAGTGTTTAGATCCTTGCTCAGTTTATTTCCTACATATAACTTTGTCTCTGGAATGTTAAAGGAAGTTGGGATAGTGTAGGCATTAGGGTTTTTTTACTGTCACAGATACTGAGAGGCTCAAATGACACAGCACGGTGCTTTGGGCCACCAGCTGGTGCTGTAATTGCAAATTAGTTGAGCTGTAGCTTCAGATCCTAATAAAGTTATGCATGCTCCTTGGGTGTTTCTCAGACATGGGACYGGAGCCATGGTCTGGGAACATCTGAGCCAGATTCATTTGGCTGATTGATTCTTACTCTGTACCTTCTGAGACAGCAGCCTGCTGATCTGGAAGCGATAAATCCAGTACCTAAGTGCTGCAATACATTTTGTAACTCTGCTGCTGGATCTTGACCTTGTTTTGCATAGAGCCGGTGCTGGGGGTTCACCTGTGGTGGATTCCTGCCATCCGAGGGTGCTGGGGTGAGGACTCACATTACTGCCCGAGCAGGTTTCATGTGATGGGGTTCTGTCCCTCCCCACAGCGGTGTCAGAAAGGGGTGCTGCCAGCTTCTGCCTGCAAGTGTGCTCTGCTGGCTGTGAGGCTCACGGGCTGCCTATGCACAGGGATGCTCCAAAAATAGCAAGTTGAGAATAAAGAATCCAATAAACTTATCTTGACATGTATAACTTTTTCAGACTCTTCTGTGAGATTTCACAATATTTCTAAATAGCCTGTTCTAGTATTTCACTGCTGTTACGGTTAGGGGAATTTTCCTGTTTTTCTTGTTTATGGAGGATGTTGTTGGTACATCCCYATTTTTTTTCCTCTGTGTTGAAGGGTTTGCTCTTTTATTGTATAACCTTGTAACCTCCCTGTCTTTTTTTGATGCACTTCTGCCTTGCCAAGTGTTTTCCCAGTTTGTATGTCTGCTGCAGTCCAAAGTGTGCTGCTTTGTGCTTGTGTTTGTAGAAAGCTAATTGAAGTTACCTTTTCCTTATACTTTAGTTTTTACATTATATGGATAATTTGACATACATGTAAAATCTGTATATGTATCTCTTTTACTATAGATTTTACATTGTGTGTTTAGATGTCAATACCATATACTTAGTATGCAGTGCTTCCCTCCTGAAATAAGTTKGCTAATGATGAGAGGCAGTGCCTGTCTCTCCTCTGTGATCTCTTGTCCTTCCTGGTAGCAAGGTGATACTTTGCCTGTAGTCTTGTATGTGCCTAGTTACCTGAGCCAGATTATTACAAGCAGTTCCCAAATGACCACTAGTAGTTACAGCTTTCCCCCCCCCACATACACTATTTCATGACAAGCTGCTCATCAATGGATTTGTTACAGGAAAGGTTGTAAAGTGGTAAATCTTAGATTCCACAGGTAATTGGGAATCTTGGTTTTTATGAGCATGGTTTTCATACTTTGCTGTAGGTTTGCCTCTCAGCTGGAAGTTCCTGCTCTTGGCAGTCACAATACTATTTGGATTGTTTTGGCCAAGCCGTTGTTRATATCACTAGATCTTGCAGTGTGAATGCTGGTTACTTAATGGAGGTGAAGAAACTCTTTTATACACCTGTACTTTGTACAATTCTTTTTTTTAAAATTCGTGTAAAGCTCTATGGGCTTATGCTACTTTATAAAAGACATGCATGTATTTCCATGAGCCTGTTCCATAAACTGAATGTCTTTACCTGATGCAACAGTAGTTTTAGGTAGTTCAGGGTGCCGCTTCACCCCTTTGAAGGCTTTTCTAATTGCATCTTTAGCTGTTGAGGTGAAGRAAACATAGGTGCCCATGGTGGGTCCCACTGTATGTTGTGTTTTTGTGAGGAACTGTGAATAGTATTTGGTCTGTTCCCAGACTTTTCAATTTGCTTTGAATGCTCCCTTATAATGCGTTGGCTACTTTTCTGACCATTGTTAGGCAGGAAGAGGTAAGACTGCATGCTGGTGCTTGTTATTGTATTTTTTCATTTGGCTATTTTCTTCAAAGGGACTGTGCTATTGTGTTGGTTTTGGGTTATTTTTTTGAGAAATCTTGCTGCTGTGGACATCTGTATGTGTCCACTTAATTTAGCAGATATTAGTTGTTAAAAAACACTGCCTGATTTCCCAGCTGGTGGAGGGAGATGTGTTGCCATAGCTGGATTTAAATAACCTCTGTCCTGCTTTGAGTGCAAATGATGCTGTTAGTCTGACCCAGTACCATAAGGAAAACAGCTACTGACATCCAAACTACTGCTTTTAACAAGGTCTGGATTTGATTAGACTGCCTGGGTCGCTGGCAGCCTTAGATGCCTGGAATAAAAGTTTCTAAACCAAACCAGAACTTTGGCTAATTCAGAGCATTGTGCTGGGGGGGTAGCTAACCAGTTTGCTGGRGCTTCTTTTCTCCTACGACCTGGAACAGCCTTTCTGTAGCTTTCTGCTTTATTCACTCATTGCTGGCAATCAGAACCTTGAGTCCCCCCTGCTTGTTTTTGCTTCCTATGAGTCCATTTGTCTCAGTTTTGTAAAAAGCCCTGAAGCACTTCTGAAGCAACTTGCATGAGGATGCAGAAGCAGAAGAACTCTTACAAGGAGCAGCATGTGCTTCTAATAGTTTATGGTTACATTATCCTCGCTGGCATGCTGGTAGATGGATCCAGAAGTAGTGTGCAGTCTGACAAAATATGATTAGTCTGCACTTACTGGTACACGTAGTGTCTGGGAAACCCTGATGTAAGTCTTGAAAGGCTTTATCTCAACAGTCTTGCTTGATAGCCTTTGGGAGCTTTTTTCCAAAACAAATGACTCACAGCCCTTAGGTACTTCATGGAGGCAGTGAAAGCTGTTCTTTGTACATGGGAGGAGGGAGAACAAGCAGTTTACCTTTTTGCTTTTGAAGATAAACTCTACAAACAAAACAACCCCCACAACTAATATGCTGATGTAGGGGAGGAAAAAGGTCACAATGGAAAAAAAGTTGAAAGTATATAGTTTTCTGAAGTCTGTAGTAAGGGTGGTTAGCATTTTCTGGAATGTTACCTGTTCATTTTATGCTCGGAGATGTGTAAACTAAGTTCTGTTGACTTTGTGTCACATTACATTAACCAAATTTTATCGTTACATTTCATCATGTGCTTTTTAAGGAATGAATTTGAGCAATTGGATAGGCAGAAATGGAAACTGGRTTAGACTATATCGGGGACCAGCTAATTGAACTGTGGTTTTAGCATATGACCACATATGGCATAAAGCTGGTAATAAAACTTCTCTTTTCTCTCTGTCTCCCTGCAAAATACCTATTTAGGGTTGGTAGTGCAGTTTGCTTGGTTTTGTTTGCTTACCTCAAGTTAGCAGCTGATCACATAATGTATTCCAGAGTATGAATGCTTAGCTAGTCTGAAAATGCAGTATGGTGTTAAGCCACTTGTCTTGTGTACTGCTTACCTAAAAGAGGCCTTTTGTGAGGCAGGTAACAACTGAAAATAACTGTATSTTGTTAAGTGTGTAGCTGGTGTTATCAAACTGATGTGTGTTCTACAGCACAGAAGTATTCTTGAGTAAAAAAAACGCCTGTCAACACACAAAAAATCACAAACAACAACAATAAAATACCAACCACAACAAAAACCCCAAACTGCCTCAAAATGCCTTGTTTGCAAGCAGACCTGAAGGCCCTGGTTAGAGAGTAGGATTCCCAAAGCTTCTGTTAAGGAGGAAGATGCAAAACACTCCCTATGTGGTTTAAAGATTAAACCTCCGAGCGTAGCTGTTAAAAGGGTGTCACGACACTGGAAAAACCCAGTCTAGTAGTAAGGGCTGTAAATAGCAGACACATATTCTGTGACATGAAACTTAAGATATCCTAGCGCTGAAATGACTATGAGAGACAGGAACATAATAAAAGGCTGATTAAAATAACGCAAGATTGCCTGGAAAAGGTGGTTTCTAAAATGAAGCTGTAGCTGGAGAGGAAAGCTAATACAATGGTTGGAGTGTTGATCTAGAGTAATGAAAGCCACGTTCCATTTGGAGCTCCGTAACAGCCATCTTGTACAATGAAAGAGGCCCGTGGGATGCCAGCTGGATTGTGCTGCCTTTATGCGTTAAAATAGCGTTTTCCGATAATTACTGCTGGATTAGCTGAACTAGTGAAAATCCCTGTGCAGATAAAGCTTTCTGGCACTTGCAGCTAGCACAAACCTAAACAATGGATATGCTGATAAGGAGTCTTAATTTTCTAGTGTGAGCAAAATTGTTCTTCAACTCACCTTTGCGTTATAGTTACTCCTCTAAAGAATTTATTAGTACAAATAATCAATGACTATATAATTTTGCTTTTAAATACTCTTTTCCCAAGTTGGAGTTTACAAGTGTGGTTGGTTTTTTTTTTAATTTGGAAAGTATAGTGGTTAGTGTAGGCCTCTACCTCTTTATTCCTCTGGTGTATTTTTAATACTTAAAACCACAGAATAAACTGGCTAGAACTGCTGTCCTGTTTGGGCTGTTTGTATTCCTACTTTCTAGAYTGAATTTCTAATTTCAGTTTAATGAGAATTACTTCCTTATATGTCATGATTCACTGAATAAACTTGAGTAAGAAAAGATAAGCAGGAAAATTAAGTACAAAGTAGTAGTACTTTCTGCTTAAATACTGGTCTCTCGGTGTGAGATAAGGTGTAGTGAGTTACATTCCTTAAAAAGGAGGAAATAGAATAGCTGATATACAGTTGTAACTAACATTAGAAGAAAGTGTCTAAACTTATCTTCCAGTTTTGATAGTAATGTAATAAATGCACTTTTGCTAGATCAGTGTTTTTTTGGATCGAATTGCTATTTTGAAAATTTTATTTTCCTGTTTTTCTAGTAAAGGAAGCCAGTAGCTACTTTTGTCCCTGCCCTAAAGGAAAAAGAATATTTTTGTCAATACTTTAAGGGACTTCCTGAGCTGTTAATGCCATTGGGTATAAAGGACTCATACAGTGGAATTTTTTTAATATAATGAATTATATATACAATATGATGTATGAAAATATAAAAATCTGTAGACTTTTTTTTCTGAGTGATGTTTTAATCAAATTGTGGCTGTTCCAGAGTCAAATCTTTTGTCCAAGTACGAATAGAAGTTCACGTGCAGAGTGTTGGATTTTTTGAATAATTATTTGTGTTTGTTCATGCAGATATACTTAAAGTTTGAGTTGTCATGTCTGGGAAAGCTTAAAATGAAAGGATTCCTAGGAAATCCAGTCTCCTTTTGCTATCACCAGTAGATGTGATGCAATTTGTTCTAAAACTTGGGGGTAGAGGTAGGTGGTATTGTAATCGAACAGAACATGGATATGTCCCTGTTACTGTAGATCCTGCTGTTTAACGGATGAGCTTATTGTGCTGGTTTCAGCCGGGACACATCTTTAAGATTAAAGTAAATGTGAAAGAGAGTTGACTTTCTAGTCTTAAAATTCGGGTTTTGTCTCTAAACATGAGCATTTGCAAAGCAGAGAGAACAACTGGAGAGACAGCTGAATTGCTTAGGAATTGGGACCAAGAAACCAAGGCAAACACGGTTTCTCACTGTTTAACTTGGTAACTGTTTTTCTGGTGTGAAGGCAGATCTCAGTGACAACATTTGCGAAGCTAACAAGCAAAGCATCCTAAAATGGGGGAAACAAAGTATTGCAATCTTAAGCAATAATTACATTGCCAAGAAGTTTGAAGTACTAGAAGAGCTGCTCTCTAGAAGAAAACCAGTGTGTAATGTCATGGTAAAGATGTTGATCAATACAATAAATTTCATGACCTTGCATCATAATTTAGTCATTCCTTACGTGTGGGTGTTGTCTGCTCTGGAGTGAGACTGCTCTTTCTTTTTTTCACTGTGTAGTGAAAAACTATTCTACATTTTGGTAGAATTTTGATGATGGACCTGTTTCAGAGAGGCAAGATATGTCAAAAAATAGTTTTTGTTTTACTCATTGATATGACAATGCAAATGTCCATTTGTGCTGGCTGCTCTGCCTGGGTAAAACCCCTCCAAACAAGTGTTTCAAGCACACATCTGCTTTGATACACTTCTGTTCAAGGGCTGTGTGCTTACTGCCACTGCACTCTAGCTGCTTAATTTTTATTGCAAGAGATGCTTGAAATAGCTGACGTTGTGGGAAAATCAAACAGCTTCTACTCAGTGTTTCATGGTGCATCTAGATCATCCAATTTTCTAGGACAGAACGTTAGATATAATGAATGCACAAATGTTAATGTTAATTATTAACTAGATTGAATTAGTTACCGCAGTCGTCTATTGGTGTTCAAAGTTAAAAGTGGGTCACTGAGTCTCAAAATACTTTTGCAATGAATTCTAGCATTGATTTTCGTATTTCTCCTCGTGCTGTTCTTTGCCTGCTAGTTTGGAGGGGAAGAGTAGAGCACTTCAAGCTTTTTGCTTGTAGCCTCACTAGTGTACAAGTAGCCTGTCCCTTGTGTTAGAATCACAGTAGGTCATACATGAYGGGGCAACCCTCCGAATCCCTCCGCCAGCTGCAGAAAAAGGATTTCCTTTATAAATCAAGTGTGTGTACCATAAAACAGTGGTAGAATTTTAGATCGTATTACCTTTACTACCTTGTTATTATCAAAGTCATTAACTGATGAAGTCAAGCTTCAGACTTTGGGAAATGCAAAATTTTTTACTGTTAGTTGTTAAATAGCACTGTATGAAGGATATTCAGAGGAAAACCTGATCACAGGTTTGAATGATTATAGGTTAATTGAAGCTGCATTTAGTGGAAGAGTGTWTTCAAGTGGGATTATACCTAAGGGATCAGATTTTAATGACAAGCCTTAGCACCTTGAGGGAAGTGTATTAGTAAGAATTGCTGGAAAAAGTAAGGAATTGGGGGGTGTATGCATGAGTTGGAATCAGGAATTTCTTCAATTTAGAGGTTAAAATCTTGACTGATTTGCAGTCAGACTTAGAAGGAGGGCTTTTGAAACAGCTGTGTGAGTAGCCACTTCAAGAAGGATATTGCTAATATGTAGGGTATAGGAGGAGTGAAAAAATAGTCGTTTAAAAAGTGATATTTAGAGATAAAATGATGTGGGAAAGAAATCAGAGTTACTCAAAATAAGACCGACTTAGCCTTGCCAAAAAGTAATTTGGATCAAAGAAGAGAAGAGTAGAAGAAAAATGTGCTGTTCAGTGAGTAAATGCAGTAGTTTGGCATGAAAATTGAATTCATATTTCAATATAGGTGGTAACTTTGACTGTGTTCAATGGCAAATGTAAATAAACCATAATTGAAGTGGAAGCAAAATGCTTCCAGATTGTGTCAACTTGATGATAACCTCTCCTTGATTTGTGAAATTTGTATGTGGAAACCTGTGCTCAAAGAGGAGAGTAGAGCTCTACTGTAGAGAGGCAGTTAAGTGGAAATTTAGTATTCCTTTGTTTTACACATTATCATAAATGTCTCTACTGAATGCACAACATGAGAATGCTCATTAGATTTTCCTRTACAAGGAAGCAATTGTAACTGGGGTAATTTTTACACTTCACTGTTTGCTTACTACGCTGTGACAGGTCTCGGGGTTGCTTGAGAATTCATTCCTTTAGAGTTGCTTGAATAAGGCCCAGAACTTTGCCTTATCCTGGTGCCCTCGGAAATGAGGACAAGATTGTCAAGACGTGTGTTTATATTTGAAGTATTTTGTAGTACAGGCTTGTTAAGAGATGTCAGGAATTCATGAATCAATCTTATGTGTTTTGTTGGGAGGAGAGTATGAAAGAAGTAAGGCTTATTGCTTATTATTAAATATTCAGACATTTATTTGGTAGTACACATCAGAACTATAAATACTCTGTAGTTTATTTAAACCTCTTACTTTTAGACATTGAATATTAGAACTACTAGCAGTGTTTAAGATCTTTATTTAAAGGCTACAGAAGGAGAGGCTGCTTGAAACTTCGAGTGTGAAATGCGTGTTGTTATTTTTGGGGAGAACATTCCAATAAAATGAGGTGCTAAGGCAGAAATTGTCATAAATAAGGTACTTATATATCTGCAATTCAGTGGGGTGTTCTCAAATAATTTTATTTCTTCTAGAGCCATACACTGTCTTAGTCAAGGCAGGAGTTCTTGGAGTTCATCTGCTCCCATCAGCCCTTGGTTGGGTTGCTGAAGGCCTTGTCCAGATGAATTTTGAAGTCTTCAAGAATGAAGATTCCAGAGCTCCTCTGGGCAGCCTCTCCCAGTATTTCACTGATCTCTTGGTGCAACTTTTCCTTACCTGGTTAAAAGCTCCTTTTCTGCAATTTTTGATTGTTATCTCTCACCTTTCTGTAGTGCACTTCAGAGATCCCTGTGACTCTTACTCCCTGTAATGCCCTATTGAGTARTTGAGAATGGCCATTATGTTCCTGCCCTAGCTGAGGCACAGCTGAACAAGCACAGCTGTGAAGCCACTCCTGGTTTGTCTTTTCCTCTAGCCCTGTTAATGGTTTCCTCCTTGGTTTGCTCCAGTTTGTCAAAGTCTTTCCTTCCACTGGTGAGCCCAAAACTGGAACTGGGCACAATATGCCGGATATGGCCTGAATAGAGGGGAATAATCACTTTCTACATCATTGAGGTTATTTTGTCCTAGGTGCAAGTTTTAGCTCTGCAGATTTCTTGAGGTTTCTGTCACCTGATTTCTCCAGCCTGCTGAGAAACCTCTGAACAATACTCTACTGTCCAGCATACCAGCCTATCCCAATTTACAGAAATCCATCCACAGACTTGCTCAAGTTGCATTCCATCCCATTTTCGTGGTCATCAACATGTGCATTAAACAGGATCCTAGCTGGTATTGGCCCCTGGGAAATGCACCAGTCATAGCTTACCAGCTAGATGTCAAACTGCTCCCTGCAACCCTTTGAGCCTCTGGCTCCCCAAACCTTGGTTCTTGTTCTGCTGGAGGATGGTCAGAACATTTGCCTTTTCCAAGCCGTCAGGAACTTGTCCTGATGACCCTGTAAAGCTGTTAGAGTGGCCTCACGGTGTCACCACATGGTACCTGCACCTGTGCTGGGTGCATGTTGTTCAATTCAATGGACTCTGTAGCAAGGTCATCAGACTGGAGCCCCTAACTTAATTTTCCTCTAATGCAATACTCATGCAGACCTGAGAAGTCTGAGAACAAATCTTGCCTCACAAGACTGAGGCAATTACATGTAGCTCTTTCTGTGTCCTTTGCTGCTCACATTTTCCTTGATTAATCCATAGAACCACAGAATGTCTTGAGTTGGAAGGGACCTTAAAGATGACCCAGTTCCAACCCCTGTGCCATGGACAGGAACTCCTTCAACTAGACCAGGTTGCTCAAAGCCTMATCCAAACTGGCCTAATTTTCATCCATGTCAATGAAAACCTGGTGTTTAAAAACAAGGGGTCAATTAACAAAACACTGGAGTTTTACATTCGTATTTTTTAGGCGAAATTAAGTTTTAGAAAGACAGTTCCTTCTTGTAATGAATCTTTCTTGTAATGAACTGTGGATTGCATATTTATATGTTAACGCTGGGGCTAGAATGTGTCAATCAGAGATTAGCCACGTTCCCTTTACACAGCTCTCTACATCAGGGGCTGCCATTGTATTAAATAGGTAATGTGAAAACGCTGCTATCTTGCTGTTCCAAGAGGAGCTGGACATTCGTTATCTGCAAGTGAAATGAGTTACATGATCTGTGGTGATGGTAACGTAATGACGGATTCTGTTGCAGTGTGTTTGGGAACTCAGATTGCCTGGRGAATCTGGGCTCTGAGAGCTGTGATTTGTACCATGTGTCGGAAGCTTAGGAAATAACATAAGAAGGTCACTTTTTGTGAAAATATGTATAGAAGATAGGAAATGTATGTATGTTAAGTGGTTTTTCATAGGAAGTCATCAGCTGTCAGTTTAGTTGTTGAAGATGTTTTTTTATGCCTGCTTAAAAAGGCTTTCTGAGCATGTTGGGCTCAGATTCATGGAACGGTAGCAAGGAAAGCAACAAGCCATCAAAAAATAAGCTGTTGGTAGGAAAGAACTAATGTGTCTGGCTAGCTTTTTGCCCTGTTCTTTTAACACCTTCAGGTTAAAAGGTTTGAACTTTTCAGTCTGTCCTGATTGATCCTATTCAGTAAAGATACTGATTTGATGGTTGGTAGCTTTGTTCAATCACAGGGTACCCCGGTGCTTACAGATTGGTTCGTTCCCAGATTTTGCTGTAGAGCTTGTTTTCCATTAGCTTTGACAACAGGTAGACAAACCAAAAACTGACTTTTGATAAAAAATCTGTCTTGAGATAGGTGAAAGATCATGGTAGGAATCTTCTGCTCCTGTCTTAACTGTTGAGTAAAATTGATATCCAGGCAGAATTTGCCTTTGCTGTGGCAAAACCTTTGGCTTGTGATGCCACTGTATCGAATCTGCTTTGAGGAAATGTAATCTACTTCAATTACTGCATAGATTCTGCACAGCCTTTTAGTGTAAGTAAAGTAGTAGTAAATGCCCTGAAGAAATATGTTTGAAGAATCAGTGGAAAAATGGATTTGATTATAACAATGTCATATTTTCAGGAAAAAATCAGGATAAATTACCAAAAAAGCCATGTCTAAGGGAACACCCCTGTGTAAGAGGATAAAAGAAAACAAGAATATGGATGAGTGCATGGAGCAAGCATAAACTGAATTATCTTATTTCATGGTTCTGTGGAGTCTAACTGTAGGACTTTATTTTACCAGTATAAAAAGAATGGCTAGAAAGATTTCCCCTGTCAGTGTAAATGTGTTATAATGAAATTGTTGTCCTCTATGTAGTTCTGATTTTTTTTTTCCCCAAACATCTGTTGGAAACATTTATTGAAAAAAAGTAAATTCATGATTCTCTGTGGGGTGAAAAGATCTAGAAAATTCTGGAAGAAAGTGGGAAAATGTTGCTCTTGTCACTTGCAGGTTGCTTCATTGAAAATCTTACCTCAAAGCTAAAATAATGAAGGCTTCTAATAAAGTATTTCCATGAAGTTATCAGTAAGCTTGCATACAAGGCAAAGACCAAATCTTGTGTATAAAATTCTAGCATATCCATGTTCTTACTTCTGTCTCAAACTTGGAATTTTAAATAAACCTAGTAATTTTTTTGACAGTAAGTTTTAGTCCATAGAACAAACTGATTGTCCAAATCCACTGGACAAACTGATTCTTCAAAGTAAATTCTTCACTGAGATTTAAAAAGCTCAGATTTTAAGCATTGTCTGTACCATGGCTGAGCATGCTTTTTGGACACATTCAGCATTCTATATATCCAAATTCATTACAAGGAAAGCCTTGAACCTGCAATGCAAGCCATGAAAAATTCTTCCTCTTAACAGACACAAAAATGATAAATATTTGGATAGTACAGTAATACAAGCAAGTATTTGTATAAATACAAATCAAGGTTAGCAGGTAACCTATGGAAAGCTAAATCACAAACATGGAATCTTGAGTTTGATCTTGGTGATTTTAGTATTATAATATTAATATTTTGAGCATCTCTGGCTTCATGGAAGGGAGTGTGTTCTATGAACGATGAAAGTTAAGAACTTTATTCTTTTTAAAAAACTAAGACAGCAAATGGTAATTCCTTCTGACTGCTTAGTAAGTAATTGCTTAAAAGACATGCCTACCTTTGTGTATAAAAGGATTTTAGTTTCTGTTTCTCGTCAAAAACTGGTATCTGGTTTGGGGTAATTACACAGTCTCTTTAAATCGAGAGTTGAGAAATGACAACTTGTTCTGGTTAAATAGTTCCTTGCCTGAAATGTGTACATGCCAAGTATCTTTGTATCATCTTCAGTTTGTCATGAAAGTTGGACTTCAGGAGTATTTATGAATCTRAGGGTGGAGATTGTAATTAAATAAAATTAGTCATATATGTGTAATGTATAATATTTTATTAATACTATATTACATTATTGTGTATTATAATATATACAGTTAGCAATTGTTAATACAACTAGTTCTGTGCTATTTAGAATCCCATGTTTTTCAGTCTGCTTTTWTAAATTCGTAACAATACTTTCGGTTTTTTTAAGGTTTGTCTCTGTAGTGCCAGTGTTTATTGCTTTGACTGTTGTCATATTCTCTCTTAGATATTTCGGATTTCTTTAGAAAGAATAGGTGAATTTTATATGACAAACCTAGAGACAATATTGATTTGCCAACACAAAATTACTTTGTCCGTTGCATGAAATATGGCATGTGAAATGTTTGGGTAGAAAAAATTTTGTTGGGTTTTGAGTTGGGAATTCTATGTGAAAAGCAGGCTTTCATTTGACATCAACCTGCTGTTCTAAATAATATTTCTTTTTCTGCCTGAATGTCCTGCAATGATTTTTCAGCTGTTTGATATTCACCTGCTGCTGTGGAACAAGATACAAATGCAAAATCATCAAGGAACAGATTTATAGCAGCAAGAGAAATTTATGCTGTAAATTTTCTGGCTCCAAGAGCAGACTGCTCCTAAATTAATGTTAAATGCTGTTATGCACGAGATGAAAAGCCATTTTCTTTCAGTGGAAGGTGCTCATTGAGCAAAGAAAGTTTGTCCTCAGCAAGCTGTGTACCGACTAAAACTCTAGAGTGTTGCAGAATTCTGTGCCAAAAGCAAAGCACCTTTCCTTTGCCAACTATTAATCCCAGTGGTTCAGTTTCCCCTGCTTCTCAGCAGTTCTGGTTTTATTTCTAGTTGGGACTTTCCCATGCAGGATTTTGTGCTGGTTTCTGGTGTTGCAGCTAATCTGTATTCTGAGTAATTCACGAGAAGAGAAAGTGGGAGAGATGAATGAATCTCTCGCTTATCAGAGACGGAAAAGTGGGAGAGATGAATGAATCTCTCTGTTATCAATCAAAAGTTTTCTAGGCACAAGCAAGTACAGGAGAGCTGTTAGTGAAGCAATCTGGGATTGCTCCCTCCGCATTCACCTCCCGTTTGAACGGCCACTCTTGTTTGAGTTGGATCTGCTGAAAGGCATCAACAAAGATGCTTGTCCTCTGGAGGGTTGTAGTGTCTGAAGAAGAATCCACGTGAAAACAGGTCAGATTCATCAGCTGGTCCTAACGGAGTCTTATTTTAAAACTTAAGTAGCAAGTAAATTCTCTCCTAGCTGAAGTGTTGAAGTGAGCAAGCTGCATCATTTCAAGTGGGGTGCAAGTAGAGCAGCACAGCTTAATTCCTTCTGCTGTACCAAGCATGTGATGTTCCCTTGCAGCAGCATATTCATCTGGGTTTTAGTAATGCAGGGAAAGTTGGGATTCTTACCTTTCAGCTGAGGATGAATTAGAGAAAATTAACTTACTGTGAGAACTGCTGTGTTAACCTTTGCTGAGCCCTAATGGTTTATGTTTTTCCATGATGTCCTGTTGGTTGTGTGGATGCCAGTCTGGTTGGCAGGAGAAGGTGGTAATTGTTATACTCAGCCTTCTCTGAGATGTCCTTTTGGCTGAAGTGCTGAAGTTCAAGAAATGAGTGAAATTAAAGCAGTTGATTGAGTTAAAACCTAAAGTAACCCAAAGTTCTTCGCCCTCTACCCACTCACATCACCCCCTCAACAAAACCCAAGCCCCTTCCTCTACTTTCAAAAATAAATACTAATCTATGTAATTGAGTTCAGTCTGGTTTTCTGCAGACCACAGTGTGAGGAGCATATTTGAGGGCATAGGAAACATTTTTGTGTTAACTTTAAGATGATAAAAAGTACCTTAGCCGTTAAGCCAGATGAGCAACTTAGAGTACATGACAACTTTGTCTACAGCGTCTGTTTTAGTTAATAAAAAGTAGTGGTGCAGTATATGTAGGGGTTTGTTTTGTTTTTGTTCGGTTGGTTTTGAATTTTTTAGTAGCAAAACGGAGAACACACCTTTTCACCGTGATGTGCCAGTCGGGGTTCAGGAACAAGCAGGAAAAATTAACTTTCAAAACACCAGCACCAAGATATAGAACTTAATATCTGGACCAGCATTTAGCAGGTTTTCAAAAATGTGTATTTTTAAGATGTTAGAATTGGAAATGTTTGGAGTTTCTTTCTAGCTTTGTGCCACATGGTTTGAAAATCCTAAACAGGCGTTTGATGAATCAGTGTCTCTTTCCATTCCTTCTGCCCCGCAAAGACTGCACATTTTAAGAACATGTTGTTATGTCTCTGTAAATTGAGAACATAGCAGGAAAAAAAAACCCTGAATCACCAGAAGCAGTGGTAATGGGATATGGTTTTTCAAACCCCTCATTGTTACATCACTGACAAAAATACTAAAAGTTGAGAATCAGAGCAATGAGCTTTTCCTTGCTCTTGTTAGTATATTTAAATGATCTTTTCTGTGGCATCAATTGTGCTGGTTTTCGTATGAGTTTGATCATTGCAGTATGTTTATCCTTTTTAGTTCTTGAGAGAGGAAAACCAAGCATCCACTTTTTGTGGAGAGGAAAAAAAAATAAGGCTTAGGTCAGCAGACTGGATTGGTGTCACTGTGCATTGAGCTTAAGAACTTGGGATGTGAAAGAATGAACACATTCCATCTGGGCGAAAGAATGATGTCTGTTAGGGTTCAGTTTGCTATGGTTTTTGAGCTTTTTGTATGATCTCATCACTGGAGGAGGAAAGTATATTCTCCCATAAGAATAATCTTATACTTATGATTCATTACTACKGTGGTTTTTTGTGTGAGCCTTTTGAGTGCCAGACCTCCCCCTACTCTTCCACCCCAAATAAAAACCAGTCACCCTGTCTTTGGCTTTATATGGTATTGCTGTAGGTGGACTTACCCAGAATAATGGCTGGCTTTAACAATCAGAGCCTTACATCTTTGTCTGGAGAATAACTCCTCCTAACATAYATTTATCCAGCTATTTGTCAAACTTTACATTTTGGGAAGAGAGCTTGTACACTTTGTTTCCTAAGGTTTGGTAAGCACTTTTTTTGCACGAATTTTCTGTTTACTGCAAATAATTTCATATACTTAGTTTAATAAGTTTACGTGGGAACATACGATTTCTCAGTTTTTCTTAGTTAATATTTAGATTGTCACTGTAGTTCCCCGACCCAGTGCCCTAATAAGCTAGCAATCAGTTCTTGGAGCAGCTGTGCGTTTTGGCAGTAGCACGTGAAGCTGGAGATGCTCAGTCTCCCACAATCCCCTAGTGAACTCTCATGTTGGGAAGGTGCAGGCTAATCCAAGTATAGTGGATTCTGGAACCGTTACACCACATCAGGAAGAGGAAAATTTGTAGATAGGCAAGTAAACCCTGTAGGATGCTTTTGAAGGCTTAAYGACATGGTGAATGGATAAAGACCCTTTTTCTTTTCTCTTGCAGTATGACTGTAGACAATTTGTTTATTTGCCACCAGTGTAAAGTAATCTGTCTGTAAAAAATATGCATTTATGATCAGACCGAAGTGATTCTGGTGTAGTGAAGGAAGGAAGCCATCCTAGCAAAGGTCAGTTCCTGCATATAAAGGACACGTGTGTTACCGCAAACCCTGTGTGCTGTGAAGAGTTCATGTATAAATACTGAGATGGGTGAAGACCTGTTTCCTAACACAAGTACAGCAGGGAAGAGTCATAAGTGTGAAAAGCAAGAAATACAATAAATGATACCATTCTGATTCGTTTGGCTCTCGTTTCTTTGCACTGACTTAAAAGTTCGTATGTATTTGTAGAAGAATACAAGAGGCTGACTCAGGTTCTAGTAACAGTCTGTRCGCTAAACTCAGAATTTTCCTAGAAAAAGGTGAATTGTGGAAAAAACCTAAACCTTGTTTTTCATTAAACCTATCAAAGATAGTCATGAGCTAACACTGCGGATTTTTGATTGGGTATAACCCTTTGAAGTTAGTGGAGTTCTAGTATGCATTTTATTTTGATGCGTTTTTTGATACTTAAATACTTTACTCTAATTGCTATAATATATGATATACTGTATTCAAATGCTAAACTATCAAATGCCCATTGAAGAGCAGAAGTAAATATTCTTCTTTACTAAAGCTCATGCCTCCATGTTTTTCTTCAAAGGAAATGTAATCACTTTCAAGAACTTGTTAGTAAGAGAAAGTAATTGAATAAATCTCCCCTTTACCTACTAATGTACAATTATTGAACCCTGGAAAAAGCCTAGCATCCTATGATGTTTTAGTTTGTTTCTGATGTGAATAGTTTTATTTTTCCATCTTACTGTTGCAGTCTGAAAAACAAAGTGATGGGTGGTGGGAACTGTTGGCAGGAGGGGAGTATGTCACCTCTAAATTGATACCTGGATATGAAAATTACACACCTGGAACACTGAAATTTTAGTTATAGGATTTGTATGAAATGAAGACAGAAGGTTTATTGTGTAGTGATTGAAAAGGTCAGCTGGAAATTGTTTGTATTTGTCATTTTTAAAAGTTCGTGAATCATCTCATATTTTTATATGGGTAAGAATAATTCCCTGTTATTAAAATTGTTTTATTTTAAGTGGAGCATGAAGTACTTGAGATCTAGACTGGGGTAATACTTACAGTTATAAGGCATAGCCTGAGAAGTGGAACTAAAAATAGTTTAGCAGTTGTTAAAGAAAAGCTAGAAATTCTACTCAAGGTCATCTTATTTGCACTTGTGAAGTGTGCCACTTGAATACCAAATAGTTCTAAAATGAAAAGGTTTTTCTTTTTATTTTTTTTTTTTTTTTGCTTTTGTATATTAAATAAAATCGCATAAAGCTTTTATAAACTTAGACTGAATAAGAACACCTGAACTTTCATGGTCTGTCCTATTAAGTCTTCTGATCACTGTACCATTACTCAATCACTCTGGTTCTACCTTCGTTGTAATTGGAACATATTAGCTTGGAATCATAGCCTCAATTTTTCATAGAATATATCTTTTTTTTAAATCTGTCTGGCACATGACTGAGTTGAAGTTATTTTTTGGCAAGAACTCTGTGAACCTCATGGCTCTGCTTCCAAATCAGTATCTAGGTCCTGTCACCTGTGGTTTATCATGCCTGTGATTGATCCAAATTGAAATACGGCAAAAATTTGTTATGGGTTCAGAAGTTTTCCAAGTTTACTGTAATACTGTCAGGCATTTTAGAAAAACCACTACTGTTTGTCATGTACTTTGTGAACGGTACAGAATGTTTCTAGGTTTGAACTTTACGATATGTGCCAAAATATCTAAAAATAAAGAAATCCAGTAGGTTCTTGCACTGCCCTCTTCTCAAGTAGGGAACCATATTTAACTGTGGCATATTTTTAATGGGACTGTGAAATGCCTAGAAGTTGTAACAAAATTTATTTTCTTTGCATTTAATATTTCTTCTTGGATCTGATGATGTCCTTCCAGTCTAAACTGTAAACTATGCTTAGGAAAGAAGCACCRTATGTATATTTTAATTTTAATATCCCTAAATTGAACTAGTTTCTAGACCACCTAGAAAAAGGATGGTCTAATTAGAGATTGTGATCCTATTCTGATCTAGTTGTTGAATAGGTAATGGGACTAGAACACATGCAGTTTTGAAGTTAAGAATATATTTCCTTGTTTGATCTTGAATCTTTTGCGTGCATGAGAGACATGACCTCAGTATTCTGTCTTCTCCACAAGCCTKGAAAAGCATCCCAGTGTTGAGCGCTTTTCTAACTGTTAGAGTGTCATGGAAAGTGTGATAGAAATTGATTCTGTTTTCGCAAAAATGTCAGTATTGCAAGTTAACCAAACAGCTGGATGCATGGCAGGATTTTCTTGTGTTGAGAGACATAAATAAGATATTGGGAGATCCAGCATGGTCTTTGAAAAAACCCCCAACAAACACAGACACGCAGACACACCTCTCCCCAAACCAACCACCCAGTAAAAGCTACAAAAAATCCCCCAAGACAGATGGGTGGGGGAGGCATCTTCTCCCTCTTTCATAAAATATGAAGAAATACTTCTTTACTTTCCTTTTGTAACTTACAAAGAATGCATGTCTCTCCAGCCTTCTCAATTTTCCAAATGGCAGGCCACATTCCTTGCAAGCCAGGCATCATGTGCTTTCTATAATGTTGGATGTGCTGGAGTGGTATGTTTGGAGAATTCGACTTACTGATAAGAAATCATTCCTTTCTATTTTTATTTCCTGTCTGCATTTGGACATTTCCCGTAAAGACAACTTGCATGGTATCACCCTTTCCTTTCCTAATAAATAGTCTGTTCTGGTATGTTCTGATTTCGTGTGTTTCTAATAGGATGACATTCACGATATGCTCCCTTTTAACTTCAGGCTGTACCTCAGCTTCCAGATGACTGGCATAATCAGGATTAGCTCCTGATAGCAATCTCCTGATGAAATTGTACGTTTTGGCAATCAGTAGAACCTTTTCTCAGGGAGATGATGTTACATCTAGGTGTCGAGAGTTGTAAAATGTGTCAAAACCAAAATGCATTTCATTTACGAGCTGGTGCAATCTTTGTGATGGACTTTATCCTGTGTGTGTTTGTTTTCTTCTCTATATGTTGAAAGGAGCCAAGGGCCTTTTGTAGGAGTAATTTCCACTGGGAAATGTAAACTGTATGAAGCTAGTGCAACTCCAGATTCTTTGGTCTTTGCAGAAAGCTTTGTATATGATTATAGCATTTAATTAAAATTCGTGGCTGGTGGTGAGGAAAAAGGAGGGAAAAAAACCTGCAAGGGAAAAAAGTGAGGGGAAAAAAAAGTAAATACCTTTTTGATCTCTTTCATTAGTAATTAGGCCTGTCTGTCTGGACCACAGCTTTTCAGAATGAACACATGTAAGCAAAATGTCAAAGTGCTAGTGGTTTTGTATTTAAAAAGATGGATGTTTCAGCAAGTTGCAAGGAGTATCGCTGTCACATTTTGAGTTTAAAAAAAAAAGTTAACCAAAAAGATGATGCTTTGCCATAAGTAATTTTATTTTCTCCTCCAATTTGTATATTAACAGTGAACAGAGTATCTGCCAAGCACGAGCTGCTGTAATGGTCTACGATGATGCCAATAAGAAATGGGTACCAGCTGGTGGATCAACTGGATTCAGCAGAGTTCACATTTATCATCACACAGGCAACAACACATTCAGAGTAGTGGGCAGGAAGATTCAGGATCATCAGGTGAGGAAATCTCTGAAAATTTGGAATATTGAGAAATAAGTCTTCAGGAAAATTATGGGGCCAATAAATAATAAATTGAATTTTTTAACTGAAGTAACGAAACTGTATTCTTGCTTTTTCCCTGTGAACTTCTAAGCACTTTACATACCTCCAAGGCAATAGTCCTTTTGCCATGCCTTCCTACAGATATCTATTTATAAAGGCTAGTGGTATACACAGAAGTCATCTGGTTCTTTTTAAGGCAAAGTGGCAACCTATAAGCTTTTCTCCCCCTCTCGAGGCTGTGAGCTGCAGTCTGTGTAGACGCCAGCAGTTCTCTTGTAGCTCTTCCTGTCTCATGAAAACTTGGATGCATGATGTCTCATTTTCCCAGATCATTTTGTTCAAAAAACTTTCTGGTGTTTGGTAATGCTGGTCATCTACCACTTTAAGAGATTGAGAAGGGAGTAACAGAGATTATATTCTCATTTCCTTGGTGAAATTACTAGATCATGATTAAATGGCAAACTTAGCACTCTGTCTTGAAATGTGCTCTGCCATGTGATACTTGGGATGGGGTTAAAAATCTAGTCTTTTGTTTGAGGAAAGCTCCTTATATTTGTTTCCCTCTCTCCCAGCGTTTCATAGAATTCTTTTGGTCTGTTCTTGGTCATTTATCACCCACCTGAAGCCTAGACTGATAATCCCCTATGTGATTTGTCATTAAACACTTATTCCAAGTAATAAATGGCCTCTGTGCATTCATCTGAGAGCAAATGTGGGGTTTTTTTCTCCCATTATTCAGCAGAAAAAGGTGAGAGGATATAGTTATCCAAGTGCGATGGGATCCTCTTAGTGGATGGTTTGTAGTAAATGGTTGTCCTAATAGCTCGAATTTATCATCTTTTGTGTGAGCCATAACAATCTTGCAAAATGATACCTTGTGATCAGTAGCAGAAGTTCACATAAACTGCTGCTGAAAGCCCTGCAAACCGAGGGGTGCAACAGCCCCGGGGAGAAGGTGATAACTTGGTTTAAAAAAAAATTCTAACAAATACTCTCTGAAAGTCATGGGAACAGGAGTTTGTGAATTTCGGATGCGTATTCACATGAAGTAGTCTGCTGCTGAAAGTCAGAGCTGTTGATGTTACTACTTTGCTGTTATGAAACATTGCTGCATCTTTTGAAGTGAGAACACTTAAGATACAAAAGTTGATACAAAATATCTCATTAGTCCCCTTGTGTATTCTCATCGCTGATTACAGACGGCATTGGAATTAAAATTGGAATGGTTATGTGCTTTCAACGTTGTGTTTTACAGATTGTGGCTCGTGAATTAACCCATGTGGTTAAGGAATAAAATCTACACAAAGCTGAAACTTGTGATGCAACAGCAATTTTAAACATAAGTAATTTTTTTTTGAATGATTATAGGTGGTAATAAATTGTGCCATTCCAAAAGGGCTGAAGTACAATCAGGCTACACAGACCTTCCACCAGTGGCGTGATGCTAGGCAGGTGTATGGTCTGAATTTTGGCAGCAAAGAAGATGCCAATGTCTTCGCAAGTGCCATGATGCATGCCTTAGAAGTATTAAATTCACAGGAAGCTGGTAAGAGTCTCTTCACTATTTTTTTCCTAAGTTTGTTCAAATACAAAAATGAAAAAAATTCAAATGATTGTGTATAAAAGTTGATAAGCCTTGTTTCTAACAATGATTCAGCCTCTAGGTATTGTAATTATTTGGGTGTTTTGTCTAACTAATTACTGCTTCTTAACAGTGATTCTCAACTGGACTGCCATCCCTGTAAATGCAATTCCTAGCAAGTAAATCAATTTTCGTGTTATTGATTACATACAGAAACTGCTGGCTTTGCCTTATTTTAAGGAAGCAAAACAAAAAAACCWGCCCAAGAAACACGTACCTTGTAATTAGGATACTTTTCAGGATTTCTAGAGACATCCAGGTTCTCTTTGTCTCTTTGAGCTGGTATTTTTGCTTGTCATTTATTACTGGTTTATTAGGAAAATGTTTTCTCCTCCAAACTTTGGAATTCAGGTAATCCTCTCTGGCAGTTCTTACCATACAGAGTTTTCTAGCTTGGAGACCTTGAATCCAGGGGTAACATTCAGATGAGCACCTACAATTTAGACAACAGGTCTGTCATTTCATTTGTTTGAAGACCAGGGTGATACAGGCTTTAAAACATTGGTGGAAAAATTAGGAAGACTTTCAGTCTTYAGGTATTGTCTGTAACATATTCTGGGTAGGCTCTACAGCAAACTGATCACTCTAACACTGTGACACACACAGAGGGAGTTTTTCTTTTAAAAGACTAAGAGTCTTTTGTGTTCTTGTAACCAAATAGAATTCTTTTGTCCTCATTAAACTTTAAAGATTTCCCATGTAACAAGAGATAGTACTTCTGTGCCAGTTTGCTTTCTCTTGTGTAGAAGAGAGGCTGTAGATAASTCTACTAGGGCTGTCTCCGCTACAGCAAAAAAGATGATTTTATCAAGTTGGTTTTTATTCTGGTAGTTGTTTTGAGACTTACCTTTTGAAACTAAGCTGTCTAGGCTGTGGATGTTACATTCTGCAGTGCTTACACTGTTATGCAACATAGGAGGCCAAAATAGAAATGGTAGCTAGTTAGAAGGYTTCTTCTTGCCTGCTAAAATAACCCAGTTGTGATTCCCAGTCTCCTGGCTCTCAGTTGGGTGTTTTCTAAATCCCTCGGTTCTGCTTTCCTGGAGGATTACTCAATTGTAACATGTCATGCATTTGACCATTTATCACCTGTCTCCCAAACAACATTTGGGAAGATGTGACCTGTTGGTTTCTACTCTTTTGATGCAAAATCTGAAAAGGTCTGATTGATGGTAATTACCACAGGTTTGAGGGGTTGAAGTTCTTTCCCATTACTTGTACTTGAAGAATTTGGTACCTGCTTCAGTGTGTATATATGCATATACACACCTCCATAATTTAATTTAACTCCTCTTCATAACACTAGAACTGAGCTACTAGAGAGGCTGAAATGACATAGGCAGGCATGACATTGCTTATTTTTTAATTAGTGTGTCTTTTTTTCATTTCATGGATTGTAATTTGTCTAATGACTTGTTCTCTTGCTGATTTATGCAAAGTATATGTGGGCTACATTGTTACATTGTTCAGTAGTAGAAATTTTATTGAACTAAGATACCACTTCAGTCTGTAAAGACTTGGATAAAACTAAAATAGTTTCTGTGTTTCTTTAAATGTAACTTCAGTAATACAAAATTTCATTCAAACAGCCTAGAGTCAGTGTCATTCCTCAGCAATAAACTACTCAATGAAAATGACTTTTTCCTGTTGCATCACTTCTGTAATTTTTTGAAGTGGTGAGGGAAGTGTGAGGGGAGCTGAATTTTGCAAAGAATCTGAAAATCACTGTACATAAAATACAGTCCTCTGCTCCCAAACTGAGAATTCTTCCAAATTATTCTGCCAGCGGTCTCTTCACCAGTCTCTGAAGTGGCCYCTCGGTTGGAGTTTGTCTTCATCATTTAATTAATCTCTGATGACTGGGGGTTTGTTTTGTTTTCAGGTGAAKTTTGAAAGGAGAGTTGAGAGTGACTGCAGTGTCACAGTTGCTGGCTACAGTGCTCTTGTCTTCTGGTTTGTTCGTAGCAGTTTTGAGGTGGACATGAATTCAGTTGTGTAATTGTTTGACAGTGACTGGGTGTAACCTTTAAGTTTTCTGAATTGCAGTGTAGTTGCTTTGTTTCTCCTTCTTGTGATTTGACTTGGTAGCAGTAGGTACAAGTCAAAATGCATTAATTAGCTGCATCACAAGCTAATGGTGAGCACAGGAGATAATTGTTTTTCCCTGGCTCCTGTCAGCCAAGGACTGTGGTGGTTTAAGATTAGCTGTCACTTACCTATGTCACAGACAAATAGGTGCTCTGGCATCCTTCAAGATGAAATAAAACCAAAGCTTAACATTATCAGCATTGTTTCAGCACATGTCTGAAGATGAGTACTTTTGCACTGCTGCTTTTAAAAAAAATTCCTAATAATGCATATAGAATTGCTCTGTCAGCYTCATACCATTTCCAGACACAGTTTAAAGATAGATGTTCATAAYATTTCTGTGTTAAGAGTACTGCCAACAAGTGTTTCTAAGTTTTATCAGCTGGGAGGTTTGTCAGTGTATGATCTATATATTATTTAATTTTGCTGCGCTGTATCAGTGTAAGAAGTAAAAAAGATCAAGTATYTTTTGAACGTGCTGCTTCAGTAATTGAAATAGGTTGCTAAGTGGCTTGCAGTTTTGAAATTAACTATTTTGGCTCCTTGCTCAAAGTGCAGTACATCTGCTTTCTCTATAGTTGGTATAATTTCCTAGAAGTGCAGCCGGAAATGAATCCTTGGCGTTAGATTTTTTTCCCTCCTAGCATCTCTGAAATAGATGAATATTTACTTAGACAGGTCACTGGCTCTGAGGCTCTAATAGTGGCTCTTCATTTTAGGAAGTGGATTGCGACTGCCCCCCTTTTGTAAACAAACTACTCTTTTTTTGAGAAGGTGTTGGGAGGGTAYGTGTTACAAAACAAATTTGTGGTGATATGTGATGATCAATAGATTATATATGGATAGTTTTGTTTCTTTCAATGTGTTTGCTAGGCTTTTAAAAATTTCAAACACATGCAGTCCTAGTTGGTATTCTGATGATAGTGCTTCAAAAATCTGTACTTGAAGATGACAGCTTGTCTCTAATAATCTAAATAAATTGCTGTGTTTCCTAGTGCATCCAAAATGGCATATAGAACCTCCAACTCAAATAAAATAGAGAAATCCTATACAGATAACTTTTTTTTACTCTAGAATTGCATACAGTTAGATTCTTGCAGTATCCTTATTTTCTGCTGTGCTTTCTCATTTTGGCAATTTCTTTTATTAGCTTGCTTATTTTATGTTGTATTTTATTCATAAAAAGAAAGCAGTTTTAATGTTAGCTGAGCATACTATTCAGAAATTCATAAAGCTGTAGATGAATTTTAAATTTTATGCAAGGGTTCACAGAAATCTAAACGACTTCTGAGGGATATTAAAGATTAAGTTGTGTACATCCTTTTGGTTTGCAAGTCAGCTGTTGGGTATGGCTCTCTTGCTCTTTTTAAAATAAAATTTAATCATGGTCTCCTTCTCTTGCATATATTTGAAAAATGTCATTGATCTTTTGCTTGCAGTTGGCATCCTCAGCTGTTCTGCTGGCTGCTGGCAAAATTGGAGGTTGTTTAATTTAGGATCTCCCTCTAGTGGATCTGCTGGAGCTGAGGCACCGCTTAGCTCACAGGGACGAGCTTTTTGTCCTTCTGATGAGCTCAGAATGTGGAGTGAGGGTCTCTGAAGTTAAGAGTAAGGACTTTACTGCAAGTGGCAGCTCTCTGCTAAAAAAAACCAGTGCAGGTTTGTCTCCAAGGACTCRGAAGCGATGRCTGCCTTATCAGTGAAACTGTTGGAAATACTCTGCAGGTCTAGGWTTTTTCCCCTCCCCCTGATTTACGGGACTGATCAAATGAACAYCCTAACTTCTCATGTGCCTGAGTTCTGTTTATTTAAATAAATGTCAAAGTGTTTTAACTCCATTCTGGTTTGAATGATTGTATTAGCTAGCAGCTATTGAACCAGACCCTGTTTTCCTGCTGGCTAGTTGGGCAGATTGTAGGCAACCTGCAAATCCAGAAGAGAAACAAAACAACGCAGGACTGCATTTTCTCCTGGAATTATAAAGAATTAAATACTGCAGGTTCCTGCCWCAGACTGTTTCAGAGATGCATTAGAAAGGAACCAAGGTTTCTTCCTGGCACCCATTTGGGAAAATTTTGAAAGACTTACTCATTGCATTAAACAATTGTTTGACATGGTCAAAAGTTACACCTTCATCAAATGACAAGTACGTGTCATCAAGGTTAAGAGGTCATTTGAAGAGGATTTCTRGCACTAAGGCTGCGTGCAGTGTGTTCAGATAGTCAGTAATAGGTCTTGTCTAGGGATGACAGCTCTCTGCAAAGGTTTTGCATTGCATTACAAAGAAAATTTTCATATCTGCATTAAATAGAGCTCAGTGTTGCAATCAAAATGGCTCTGGAATGAGAGAAAAGCTTCAGTGAAGGGGAATTAGATGGGTGAGAAAATTCTCTGATGTGCGAGACAATGGATTTTTTCTTTGAAGGAATAAGGTCGAGTAAGGGAAGCTTGTGTTGGGCGGAACAAAGGAGTATCATATTCAGTTTTGCTGCAAAAAGTACCTTCTAGTTCAGCTGGAATCGGTGTTGCTTTGTGTGGCATCTGTCTTCAAYCTCAGGAAAGCCTTGCTAAGAGAATAAGAAACTAAGTATGAGATTTATATATGTGTAATTTGCATTTGAGGAGGTCCTCAGAGTTGTTTGTTGCGGAAGATGAAAGCGGTGAAAGAAGAACTGAAGGACAGATGCAACAACAGTAAATAAGCCTATTCTAATTCTTTCTAATAGAGTTATATAGATATAAGATTCATGATGCTTTTTGTACTAATCTTTAGCAGATATATATTGGTTCTTGGAAAGATTTTGGAATGTTCTGATTATAAAGGCAAGGATAGGAATGGCTTCACTGAAGCTGTTCTAGTATTGCCTTAAATCACAGTTTAATTCATAGGAAAATGGGGAGGAGGAAAAAGAAACAGTTTTTTTTTGTTTCCAAGGTCTCATTATTTTGTTCATCTGACCTTGGAGGAAAAAAGCCCCTGTGGTTCAAGTGTTTTGAATTTCTCGTGAATTAGTAACTCTAGAAGTTAGGTTGTCCAGTTATTAAATAAACAAATCTTTATTCACAGCTGTATACTGATGTGCAGTCCTTTCTCTTACAGCAGAGATAGGTAATTAAATCCTTGCTGGTAGGGGAATGCACTCAAATCATGGATTGAATAATTTAATATCTTTGGGAAATGCAAACTGAAACAAAAATTGGAGTTGCCTAATTGGAATATATGTAGAGACTACAGAAGACTGAAAYGAGAGAAGTATATGTAGAGCTCAGAGGGGATCATGGATGCTTTTCTTTGTACTGTTTTGGTTCATGTCATGCTAAAACTTGTTTTGGGAGAAGAAAAATTCTACTGCAGTGAAGTAATTGTGCTGTACCTTTACTCTTAGCAAGCCTCTGGAACAGGCTGTCAGCACTCCCTGTCAGAACAGGAGTAAGATGATGGTATTATTATTACYTGTGTTGTCAAAAGTTGGATAATATCTCTGTTTTTGCTAGCAAGATTTTTCCTTCTATTTTAAATGTGGGATTGATTAAAGAATTTTTTTTGGTAGTTACTAGGTGTTTATAATAACTAGTACTGATCAGCTAATTGTGATTTATATGCCAAAATATTGACCTAGAGGAAGTTTTTTATCTGTTTTTCGGACAGAGTACTTCCTCTTCATTGTAATTGCACATAAGATCGTTGAAAGCATCGTCAATGTTCGTTCTGGTATTTGGAAGTGAAGAGAGTTGCTAAGTCTTCAGAGTTGTATGAACTTCTAAGAGTTGCCTGTATGGTATTTCTGTGGTTCTTCGGAATTAGTGGTGTATCACCCCACAGCAYGAAATTTTCGGTGAACAACCCAAAGAATTTAATTAAAATTTGGTAGCTGTGCTAAACTGCATGGCAAATATGAATAGAAGTACATTAATTTATGGATAAAGTTTYGTTTAATAAACGCTGGGGAATGTCAACATATTTTACTGCTCAGGGTTTACATTGTTGTCTTTAAAAAYATTACCAGTAGAAGTTTTAGGTAGATTAAATCTGTCTTTTGGGAGCAGTGTGTTTTCATTAAAATTGTGAACATAGTYGTGGAAATACAGCTTTGTTATACTCATTTCTGTAATATTATACACCAATAGTGACAGTCATCACCTATAACATTGCTATTTAAACAAATTTTGACAGAACTGGGGGTAGAGGGGAGTAATAAATATCCCAGAGTAGATGCAATTGCTATATTTACCTTTAATACGTTCTCTTTTGAGTTTGTAATATTGTAGTTTCAGTAAGCAACTGTAGTTCTCTGCTGCTGCAGCTTTGTGTCTGTGTCCCYGTGCATGACTGGATGGCAGAGGGAAACTGGAAGCTGCTGAGGTCTCCCAGCACATTGGTGSTGAGCCAAGCCTGGCTCCCAGGTTATCAGTGCCTGGCTTCCGATGCTCTGCTRGCACTTGATAGGAGGCTCTGCTGGCGTTGATAGGAGGCTTACCTTTRCTCAAATTCAAATGTGTTTAAATGAATATTTTTGTTATTCTTGTTCCCTTTAATTACCTTGATCAAGTGAAAGTGCTTGTGGAGTGAAATGGAAAGCGTTTACTTTCAAGTATGGAGTGATGAGTGAATTAACTCGGCTGAAGGTACGTACAGAGTGGTAACTGTGAGTGAGGAAGTAGATGTTGGAAGGAAAGGGAAGTCTGAGCTGGAAGATGATTCACCCAAATAGAAGTACTAGAGAACATTTTGTCATTGTTAATGCCCTAGTTGTTGGCCATCGTAGTCTTGCATATAAACCCATAACACAAGTCCAGGTCTCGAGGAGTGATGTGGTTCTGCTTATGCTGGAGGCTGGTTAACAAATCTCCCCAGACTTYGTTCTGTCATGGCCTAGAGCAGCACAGGCTCTGAATGGGAGAAGAAGCAGCTGGAGACACATGAAAGAGGGATACTTCACCATAATTGTTGTTCTTGTTGCTTCCTGCACAGATCTCTGAAAAGCCTRCTTTCCATTCATTCAGAAATCCTTCAACCATTTAGTAAAACACTTTTTTTATAAGTTCTTATATTTTTAAACAAAAATACAGCTTTTGGGCTCTAACTTTGAACTCTTGCCTGGGATGTGGTCTTTGCTCAGTAGRTGTAGTCAAACTGCCCTTAATGAAAATAATTTCTAAATATTTTAATTAGCCAGTTCACTTAYTTCTATATCATATATATGTATAAATAAACTTGCTGTCCACTTTCAGTCTTTGAAAAGACTTTGAAAAATCAAGTCATACTTGGATTTGGATATCAGACTGTATAATTGGACCAGTGCTTAGCTTTGGCACTAACATACTGAGAAATGAAGGAGTGGAAATTCTTAGTTACTGAGTTGTTTATATAAACTGTTTCTCTGGGGAGAAAATAGAGATCTTCACCTCAAACTAAAATTCTTACGTGTGATAGTTGACCAACTTTACAAGATTCATTAAAAAGATAGGATTTGTCTTCTAATGCTGTACTCTGAAGTACAGTAATTGCAGGAGTGAGTTTTTCTGTGTTTTTTTGCCTTCTTGAACCCTAGGGCGTGTGGGGTTCTGAGGAAGGTTTCACATGATCTGGCTGCCAGCAGTCCCCCCAAAACCCATTTCATCCATCCTTATGTTACCAGCTCCCAAGGAAGCCTGTCCAGCCAAGTGAAAATTCACGTTGTAGCTCGTTGTATAACTTGCAGTACATGTGTTGTGCCGATCTTGAACAGCTGATCCTTGGGGTTTTTTAGGGCTATAGGAATGTGATATTTTCAGTGTAGCCRGATGCTGWGTCAACACTGAWAACATAATGCAGGTGACATTAGAAGACGTGGGGTAGGGTGTGGTCTGAAACGCCAAAGCAGACGAGTTAGTTGAAAGACTGTAGGAACAAAGGAACCAAAAGACATCAAGGGAGGACAAACCATGTATTGTCTTCTCCAGCTTGCCAGTTGGGCTTTCATAGGGTTGTGCAACTGAAATTGATTCAGCTTTTGACTAGACATACAAAGTAAGACGTCAATTAGGAGTAAAAAAGGAAATTAAGGAGTTTGATAAGCTATAATTCTGGTTGTGATTTAAAAGGGTGATGTTGAGGATGCTTAATTTGGTTCAAGCAGTCCCCATCAGTCTGATGTTGATGTCTTGATATTCTGACATTGATGCCACCATAATTGTCTGTGTGACTGCATGAAGAACCAGGACTGGCTCTGTCTAGCTGGTGAAAATGCTTCATGCAGGCTCTTTTCCCTGGTTTTATTAATGTGTTAGATTTCCAGTCCATCCCTCACCRTGCAGTTGCCTGAACTGTCATAGAGGAAGGGTGATGCAAAGGTGAGAATAAGCTGAAAAACAGAAAGCACTGAAACTGGAATGGCTGCTGAACAAATTAGTATGAAATTATATCCTCTGTCTGTCAGAGTGTGCTGCAGAGTGCACCATCTGTGCTTTCTTTAGAAAAAGAGAGATGTTAGGTTTTCCTTAAAGCTCAGAATGAATAGACCATTCAGCCTCATTTCTCACTTGGCTTATACTGGCTTCTGAAGATAAAGTGATCCTGTAGGAGGATCAGAGTTCTTTTCCAGGCAGTATCTGTGAGTATTTCTCTTGGGGGTTGATGTTTCTGAAGTGTCTTGAAGTGTTCAAAAGCCTCTGGGAGAGCTTTTTATTAGCTAGTTCCTATTTAATATACCAGCTCTCCCACTACCCAGACAGTTGTATTTAGCAATGAAGTGGTGGTCTTGGCTTGCTGTAGTAAACTTTCTAGGATAAAATATACTTTTCCCCCTAGTATGTACCATGAACTTGCTAATGTCCATTAGCAGGGTGGTTGCAGAGAGCAGTTTGATGAGAAATTGGGCCAGATGACTTGGTAACTGAACTTTTCCTTCTTGAAAGCCTTTGGTATACTCAGGTTGCATTTCCTTATGGCAAAAAAGGATAAGAAATACTAGAACCACCAAGGTAATTGTCAGCAGGTGATTTTATTCTGCTCTCTTGTAAGAAAGAAGCCCAATACTGGAGTAGGTGGGCCAAGGTAATGCTAGCTTGGCTTGCTGGTGGTTGCCTTCTGCAGAATTGACCAAGAACATGGTTTTCTGACAGAAAGTGCTCTGGAACAAAGTTTGAGGCTACAAGAACAGGTTTTCTCATGGCTAGGCTGGTTGGAATAGCCAGTGCAAGTGAAGCTCAGTGGTTGCTTCCCGGAGGTGTTGGCTAAAGAAAAACTCCAGATAGAAAGGTAGAAAGGTTGTAGAGTGCTGTCTCCAGCTACTGCAGCATGATAATGCCTAGTTAAAAAAAAACGCTCTTAAAGATTAAATGGGTGGAAGCTTGAACTTCTCATTTCTACTGCATTTTCAGTACAAAATAGTTCTGGTTGGTATATGGCCACGTTATGACCGTTTCTTTTTATCCTAGTTCTTCATTATTAATTTTTAGCTCCATGTGTTTCCTGCTGAGGAACAGGAAGGGAGTTTCGTCATGTATCCGATACTTAAACTGTTACTTGCAGTTTRCACCTCAAGCTGTGAGCCTTGACTTAGTCCAAGAGTTCTGTTAGGCATGGCAAGCAGCAGTGGTGTTTACAGCACCGTTCACTGCTGCTGGATTGTGCCTACTTGTGAAAGTCCATGAAAGGCTGCAGCCTGGTGCAGGCAGCAAATAGCCTGACTGCCTGGGAGCTGCAGTCATGGCTTAATGGACACTAAAGCTCTTTCCAGCTGTCACACAGGGGAGATGAGAGGAGGACACGCATCTTACGGAAGTTTGAAAGCTGAAAAGTTTTCCAGATGAGCAATACGGCAGATGTTTCTACTTAATGATAATTTAATTATGAATTACCATTGCAATTAAATATCTTGCATTTAAAATACTATAGATTTATACCTGTGGGTATCTCTTGGAGATACTTCAAGCAAAAATAKTACATCCATAGCAGCATCAAGTCTTGAGATATGAGGGCCTAATGCTTGCAGAAAAGAATAAATAAGAAAGACATCACCTCTGTAGTACACTTCCTGCTTTTATCCTCCAGAAGTAAGTTCCATTACTTTTTGTAACTGTAGGGTACATAGAGAGTGTATGCTTTTATAATTTTCATGATTAATGACCATAGTGGACACAACACTGTGGTGTTCTGAGTAAATGAACCTTTTTGTATAGCCTTTAAACAAGGCACTTGTTTGCTGAGTCTGAGGCAAATTGCCTGTCCTTGATGTGTCAGTGTATCACACATGGTCTTTTTATGGGTTTGGGTGACTTTCACAAGTTCAGATGGGAAAAAAAAAAATTACACTGTGATATTTGAGATGGGGGAGATCTCATTACAACTCCATCACTCTTAACTAGKTTGCTGGAATCTGACTGAGAAATTATTGCTTTGCTTTGGGACATCTTCAAAACTTGACATTTTAATCAACTTTAATTCTTCTTTCTTACAAATTCCATAGTCCTAGTCGTAGCTATAGTCTAAATAATTGCCTGGTTTACTGCCTGTTTTGACAGTAACAATGCATTCATGATCTCCTGTATTCCATTCCACACTTCTTCGTTCTTCACTTCTGTTAGTTCTTTTCACATAATTTTGTGCTGTAAATACATTTGTGATTAAAATGGTAACTTTTTTTGTTTCTAAAATACAGATCTAGCATATGCAATTACTTGAAAGCTGTGTGGTTCAGAGTTTCCCATCAATAAAAACTGAAGATGAATTTGCATGACCTTCCCTTTTGCATCTCTTGTACTTAGCAGAATTCACAGTTTGTATATTTGTTTTATGGCCCCGTTCCTTTGGACACAATACTTACCTATCCAAAAAAGGTCTTTGATCCAAGTTGATGAGCTAAAATCTGAGTAAATTTTGGTGTGACCTGTAGAAAACCTACTTTATTTTCCTTCTCTCGATGTGGTGATAAGGTTCTGATGGTTTTTCTCCTGTTCTTATTTTTTCCCTTTTATTTTTCCTCCTCCTTTTCCAGTGTTCTATTTAGGTGAGTGTTTTAATTTTTTGAGCCTTTCCCGTTCCTCCAAGAGTACTTGTTCATTGTTTTAAGAAAAACTTGGACTTGGAGTGCTTTTCAAAGCTTTTGTCAAATTTCATCATATATAAAATTTGTTGTGCATTTCTGTGAAACCTTTCCATCCATGTGAAATGAATTCATTCTGCAAATGCGTGAAGTAACATTTTACATGCGTGAGGTTGCAGTTTTTATTTGCTGCATTATGTTGTAGAGCTTGTTTGGCTTAAAAAGCAGAAGTGAGCAGTTCTTAAAATATTGTGTGATGGCTGGCTTTTTTCCTTGATTTTGTGCTTTTTTGCATGGTAAAACTTCAAACCATTAATTTATGATCTGCCTTTGCTTTTAGGTCCTACATTGCCTCGACAGAATTCACAGCTTCCTTCTCAAGTACAAAATGGTCCATCACAAGAAGAATTGGAAATCCAGAGAAGGTATGGTATTAAAAGCGAACAGCTGTTCAATTCAAGGAAGTGGTAACTCCTAATGACAAGAAAATAAATGTCAAGGACTTAGAACTGCTCTCCTGCATGAGGGCAGCATTTGTATGTCCACAATTTTCATTAGTGCAGCTCTGTAAAAACTTCGTAGCTGGATCCCTGGTTCGTGCTCTCCACCCTTTCAAACAATGCAATTGGAATTGGCCTGTCAGGAAAGAGTTGAAGATCAGAGGGGAAGCCTTGGGAGATTTCGCTGTTGTCATTTTCAGCCAGGCTAATTAATTTTCCAGTGACTGTTGTGTGTTCAGTTTTTGACGCTGAAAAAAGCAGCATGCGAGGAAGGAAGTTTTAACCTTTAGAAGCAGAGAATTGAGTCATCACAAATGACAGGTTTTTTGTCCTGAATGTGGAGGTACTAGATCAGAATATTCTATTGGAAATCTTGTTTGCCTTTATACTGTGTTCTTTAGCAAAAGCCCTTCATTTTCTGCTTTTAGTTTATAAATTTATGGAGCCTTTAGCAGTTTAACTTTCAGCTGGAGCAGTGCTGGCTATATCTGTACTGCCCTCAGTGACGACTCTGTGTTCCCCTGACCAGTGGTGCTCCTCCAAGCTAAGCTGTTCCATTCACTGTCAAGCCACTGCACCCTGTCCCATGCCCTGTGGGATATTTTTCAGACCCTTAGCATTTTGAACATACAGAGGTTTTTCCATTCCTTTTAATAATCATTATATGTTGATGAAGTGTCCAATTTATAGGAAGCTTTGTAGTTGCCATATTCCCACTTCTGTTTCCTAGCAGTAAGGGGTAGTGCTGTAGGGTGTCTGGGTTATGGGTGTATGAAATGGCAAAGCCTTGAAGGACAGTGCTGTCAGACTGGGTTAAGTGAAACCAGTAAGACCTTGGGCTGTCCCAAGCATACTGCCTGTGGTGCAATCCTGGATTATTTTACCATCAAAGTACTCCCAGGAGATTAGCTGTTCCCTTCCTGAAGGGATGCTGGGAGCGATTTAGGTCACATGCATTACAGATACAGGGAACAGGAGCCTTGAATAAATGGGAGGTGGTCCAGACTGAGGGTGTAAATGGACCTCACAGCTTTTTGTGGTAACTCGAAAAATGCTTAAACATGTTGAGTCTGATTGGCACTGAAGTTTTTTCTATTTTGATATTTGGCATTTAGGTTTTTTTATGAAAAGGGGAGCAGAACCAGACTGCTGATTTGGGAACAATTCATTTGATAAACTAGGTATACATGTTGAACAAAGGGTTGACATCAAAATTGGTCGTACTTGTCTGTCTCTTTTCTGCAGTTTGTTCTTAAATCTGAACAGGAATAACTTTATCTGAAAGTTACCTTGTTTAAAAGCAAAAAGCTCATTACAAATTTGTCTGTTTGATGTGTTTATGTGCAAGTTTGCTGTCATGGTAAAAGTCTTTCATGTCACTTCTTTTGACAGACTTTTAAAAACCTTTTTGCTTTTGATATTTTTTTCTGTCCTACATTAGTGGCTTTTAGTATTTTTATTTCCTGTCTGTTCCTTTAGAAGACTGCATTATCTGAAATTTATAATGCTGAAATACTTTTGAGAGAAGCATTGTAGATAGGTATCTCTTCAGAAAAAACTGCTGCCCTATATTAAGCTCTCTGAAAGTCTCTTGAAATTTTTTGTATGTAAAGGACATACTATCAGATGGCATTCTTGTGGCTTCACTTTTTTGATCAGTGTGCTCTACTTGCTTCCACTTAATGTAATGTCCTCTTTGAAGTCTGGTCCTGATTTGATACATTTTTCCCCTAAAAGAGGATGGAGCATTGGAATGGGTTTACTCATGCTGCTAAACAGATTGTCCGTGACTATTGCTGTTGTGTCATTAAGCTTAAGCAGAACATGTAATTTTGTTGAAACATTTCACAAATGCTTCTTCAGTCTTGTTACTACTGTAACTACATGGTTATATTAAAGTTCAATTAACTCTAAGCTAGAACTTCCCTTCTTTAGTGACTGTCTTTCAGCTTCTAGACTGTAAGAACTACAGAGTTACTACCATAACGTAGAGAGTAGTAAATCGTTGGGAAGAAAAGGTTTAAGTGTATATTACTTTTAACATATCTACAAGTGACATTTCCAGTCTCAGTAAGAGTAAAGGCAGTGTGGGCAGACTTGAATCCTGTGGGGAGCAGTAAGACTACAGGGAATGCAAGAAATGGGAATAAATGTTACTGCGTGGGAAGGAACATGGGGTTTGTGATGGATCAGGAGAAAGGCTTTGCTAAGTCTGTGGCTTGTGAAATGTGTGTCTGTTGGGTGGGGGTTTTCTTTAAAATGTGGCTTGATAATAATTGTCCTTGAGTGCTGGTCTCGTATCCTTCCCCTTAGGTGTACCTGGATTTAGCAGTGTGTAACTGACTCCCATGTTTAAGTGCAGGAAAGTGGTTTGTTAAATTATTCTAAGCCAGAGAAAAAAATATCTGCTTGCATGAAAATTAAAGTTGAAAAAGGGACCCTGTGGAGGCCTAGTCCAACCCTCTGCTCAAATCATAATTTCAAAGTTAAATTATGTGGCTTGCAGCTTCAGGGTTTTCCTAGGCAGAAATAGAAACATTCCTGCAGAAATATTTTGCCAAAGGACTGACCAGTGAAGAATGGCGTAATAAAGAGAGCTCTTCAACAGATCTGATGTTTTCCTTTGCTTTTATAACCAGTGTTCAGGAATCTCGGGGAAATTGGGAACTGAAGAATTAAATTAGATCATTGCCAGCAGGAATGTATTATTTTGGTTCAAAGATTTTTGTCTGTTTTAGGAAGGATTTTAGATGCCTTACATTTTGAGTAAAAGTGTTAAAGTAATCATATGACTTTGTTTATTTTGCTGCAGAGCTTCTTACTTGAATATTTGTATTGCTTACTGTGCAGTGAGACAGTTTATAAAGCTGCTAGGACCAGATGTCTGATCTAAAACACTGAGGTTTTTATGAGGCCAAGATTACATATAAGGTGTAATGCAATAATTTTCTGGTGAATTGATAACTTTGTTACTGTCTTTTAAGAAACCTTAACACATGGTGTATGCTTTCCCTCTCAGGGAGTACTTGAAGTCAGCTGTAATTTTCCTTAACTTTCATTCACTTAACTACAGTAATAACAACCTTTAAAACACTTCAGCTTATATTTTTGATCCTCAAAACTGAAGCGATATTTTGTTATATGGCTCGTTTTTCATTTTGTCAGAGTGGTGGCCAAGGCAGTGTTTATAAATTCCACTGATTGATAATGAGCCAACTTCAGCTGACATACGTATTTGTTAATAACTTCAGAGTTACTTAATGTCAAAGACCATTTTAAAATATAAGATTAGTTCATGGCGTGCCTGTGTGTGCTACTCGTGCATGTAAATTTACCTTCTCTCCCAGCCGTGGTAAATACATTGTCAGGAATATGAGTCACTCCGTTGGTATCTAATATGACACTTGGGAATTTAATGAGTTAATGTTTATAAATAACTTCAAAATGATCACCGCTTCATAAATAAAGAGGCCAGGAGCTCCAGGAACAGAGGAACTGTACAGATAGTAAGGAAAAATGAGGGTATACAAGCCCCCTGCCGTCCTTCAGGGACGTAATGGACCAAAACTTGACCGAATTCTTTCGTAAGTACTTGAAAATGTTACAAGTTTACGAAACGAAACAGCGGAATATTAGCGGGTGATTGTCGTTGTTAAATACTTTAAGTTTGCTTAAAGGTTTAGTTTGTTTTGTGATGATACTGTTAAAGAAAACTTGGAGGGTGACTGTGCTAGAATATAGTATTGATATGGTGTGGTTTCCATAACATCTTGTGTTGGAAGGATTCTTAGTTTGGTGCAAGTTCAGAGACTGTAAAGGGTAGCAGTGTCTTATTTACTGATAGACTCAAAGGCAAGATTTTAATTTTATGGATTGAAAGCATTTTTTTCTGATTTTTGCTGATCTTAGTTTTTAATTACAGTAAAAGAATTTTTCCCCCTGTAAATTAGTAATTATTACATATTCCTGAGCTGTTTTGAAAATGTGTGGAAATACCAAAAGAAAAAAAACTTGCATCCCACAATTCAGTATCAATTTAGCTATACTACTTTAAAGGAATGAAAGTTTGCCCATGGCTTTGTGTCCCTGGTAGCCTGATTCCTACTGATTTCCTACAGCCTGTAACATTTCCCCATTCAGTGGCCAGATGTACAGCTTACAGTTTTCCTTTGCTTCTGAAATGGTGCCATTTAACCAACTGCTTATTTCAAGGAAGTAGGATTTCTTCAAAAGACATATGGGTGGATTAGATTATAACTGAGCACACAGTACTAATCTGAGCTACACATATGAACATGATATAGTAGTTGGCTTTTCTGTTTTAGGGTTTGAGTGGTCAGCAGAATCCACTCATATGATTGTATTGAGTGTAACTGTGCATGTTACAGAATCTGCATGAGGTCTGCATCCCAAAGACATGATTTAGATTGAATCAAAGGAGTTTTTAATGCCTGAAATAAGGGAGGTTTTTTCCTTCTCATTTTTTTTTTTAGCATATCTCATTTTCTTTCCATTTGTAAGGTTTTCCTTAGTTCTGTCAAATCTAGTTTTCAGAGACTTGCCTGTCTCTGTGGCTAGGTGTAACGGGTGCTGTCTGGTTACAGCACTGAACAACTGCAGATGCTGGTAACACTCATCTCTTTAGAAGATTGAGAAGAACACTTCCATTAAGCAGTCTTTTGACTACATTGACAAAATTGCTTTGAAATCTTAATATGTCAGCAAAACGTTTAGTTTTGTGGGACTTCTTTATTTAGTGCAAAACATGAAATTGGCATTAGAAACTTCTACATTTTTCCAGATCTTTGGGTTTTATGGTTCCCTTTTATGAAAATATGTTCCAACTGTACTAGTAGAGTACACTACTGAGAGGGAGTTCTCAATGAAAGTAGGTTTTTCTACTACCAAGATTCTTCTTTCTTCTAAAATTCTGTGTGCACAGGTGTCTTCCAGTGATCTAGCTTCTGTCAGGAAAGTTCATGTTCTATTAGTTTTAGATAATATATGGAAAAAATCAAGATGAGGAAAACAAGGCTTAATGAGCCACGAGCATCCATAGATCCCTTTGTCTATTAGAATTCCTATATGTAATAAACTTCTGGTTTATAGTTGTCTCTGCACGTCTTTATCCTGGTGGCTGGCTACTAGTTTTTGCTTGGCTGAGAAGACCTACTTCTTATTACTTCCAGCTAATGCAATTTTATCTTATGACATTAAAGCTTCCTGTTAAACCTTAAATCCCTTTTGATCAAGGAAATGAAAGCCTGTTAGTTTGACTTTGTTAACAGATAAAACATGAGACAGTAAACTGGACCCAGATAATATTTTCTTTGCAAAAGCAGAGGGGCTGTTCCTGGACTTTGGTAAAGCATTTGACAGATACCAAGAGGGAATTTCTTGGTTAATGTGGAAGAGAGGAAGATTGCTGTGGAAGTGTGAGGAACATAAGAACAGGCATCAATGCATCAATGGAACTGGGAACAATCAAATTTGTTTTGGTGTTTTGCTGAATAAAGTAATTCCTTCCTGCTGATGTGAGTTGAGATAAAGGAGAGTAGGAGGAGTTTTGGATTATATTGCAGATTTTGATGATCAAAGTGAAATGAGAAGTAGTTCATAGTAGGTGTCCTGTTTTTAGAGAGGAAAACCACCAACCTGCAGATGATACTAGGGTACAGGGAGAAATCAGATGGACACTGGAAGTGTTCCATGCAGTGTTGATGGATCAGAAGAAAGCTGCCTGAACATTGGAAATAGCTGTAAGAACCTTTGCTTAGTATTTCAAAATCAGGATGTATGTAGTCAGTTTCAACACCTTTATAATTTTGCTTTAAATTAAGTGTAAAGTATTTGATACAAATTTTAAAAATCCACATAATTGGAAACAGTCTCACCTCTCACTACTGTTTAAAGAACCAAAGGTCCACAGCACTGTTCAGACTGGCAGTAATTGTCAGTTCCAGAGTATAAAYTCACTTCACAAACCTGGGATCTGTAACAGTCAGACTTTGCAGATATTTCGAGTCTCTGTTTCTTGCTCATTGTATGAAGCTGACTGGGTGTTATGTGACATGATGTGCATTGTGTTCAGGTAGAAGCTGTCCCAACTGTCTAGCAYTTGACAAAAAATAAAGCTAACTTGATAAGAGTTTTAGAGCAGGAGTTCAGTTTAGATAATGCAAAGCGAAGTTTATGCAACTAAGATTGCTTAGGAAGATGCGAAGAGGTTAAATATTGATCACTTCTGCTGAGCTTATGTTATTGATGCATCAGTGTACTTTTTATTTATGAAGATTCTCAGTCTCTGTGGAGGCTGCCCGTGTTTGATGTCAATATAGCTTGCAAATTTCCAAGACGTGGATGTATTTTCTCTATGTAAATGAATTATGAAATTTGGGGGGTGGTGTGTGTTCATTCCGTGGTACATAATGTGTAGGCACTGAGAGATGTATCCAGTAGGTTTGCGTGACCATAAAGAAGAGTGAGCTCTGTGGTAAATGCTGAATTTCGGAGCAATGAATAAATATTTAATATTAAAGATGGAAGAGCAAGTTTAATGTTGGTACTCTGTTTTTATTATTCACATAAGTTCCTGCAAATTTGAAGGGCCATAACAGACACACTTTTCTGAACTTGTGCAGATGATCAGAGGATTAAACTATTAAAAACCAAGCTAAGTTCAAAAGAACATATCAAAGCACTTTTTTTTTCCCGTGTAAACAGTTTCAACTGTGATAAAGGAGGTTGGCTGTGTCTGTATCTACTTGAATGGATGTCCAGAGAGCTCATGCAGTTCCTTGTGATCACAAGGTAGCTGCTCCGCTGTAGAGGACAGCATGCTTCAGATGGAGCTGAGGTCAGCCTGCATCTGGTGCTGGTGCCTGTAGCTCAGCCAGACATTGTGTAGCCTGTTTGCAGCCAGCTGCTCTGTTTGTTGCAGTGACTCAGTGGTGGGAGGAGGAGAACCATCATGTGAGATGTATTCTAGTAAGTAGTGACTGTTGGATTAGATAATGTTATCTATGCCCACATGCTGGGGCTCACAGCATTTTAGAATAAAACTCAAAACATTGCTGTCTTGTTCACTGCTCCATAGATTGAGGCAGGATTAGAGAAGCTCAGAGCAGCCCCAAAAGCCTGGGTACACGGAGAGTCCAACTTGAACAACTGAGTTGCTTTGGATTGATGAACCCAGGTTTAACTGCAGTTGATATACACTTACTTTTAGAACTTTAACATAGTAAGAGTTATTCCTTGATTTCTTGATTGTAAAACTTAAACTTCAAAAAAACCCTAGTAAAACACAGTAAGATGCATACAGTGTTGAATACTTTCTTATAATCACATTTGTTTTCTCATACAGAATGTCTTAATGGTAACTTTCAGAACAGTAAGTGCAGAATATTTCTGCAGTGTTTTAAGCTACCAATACTTTGGCAACCTTCATCTTGCCTTTTGGRTGTCATCCTTGTGTCTCTCTTCTGCCACACAATGTCATTTCAGAATAAGTAACAGCACAAGCAAGAAACTGCTCTTGAAAAAAAGCAAAAAACACCATGTGGGACACAGAAAATTTCCCCTCAATTTTATGATTTTTAAGTCTACATTGTTCTTTTTAATGACTCAAGTGATGTTTTCTGGTGTCTTCTTTCAATACACATTATTGATTTTTTTGCTCCCCCATCCTTCTTCTTGTATCTTTAAGCAAACAAAACAGGATACTATTCCTATTGATCTTTGAGTGATTTAATGCCTTGCTTTGACACAGTTTTTCATCCAAGAAAGAGGGGCATATGAAATTGATGTGTTCATAAATGATGACTAACAGCTGTCAAATACCATGTATTATCTGCCTGCGACTGACCTCTTCATTCAATGCAGCAATTACTTCAGTCAGGTCTGTTCCTCAAGATACTTTGTTTTCTGCAGGCTTTGTCTTGAATCTTTGTTTTCTACAGTGAATTTTAAATTAAATACTTCAAACAAGTTTCTGTTCATCTTGGAATGTCTATCAGCTCAGTGCCTGCTGAATTTGGATGTGATACAAAGATGCCTTTGTACTGTTCATGGAAATACCTCTGTTTTTAATGTATCTGGCTTTGTGACAGGAAGCCTTCCAGGTTCGTGGCTGAACTCTGTTATTCAGGTTGATATATGGGCTTCTCAGTGCAGTTTCCTATCATCTTTTTAGGAARAAATTTAATGGCTTGATCTCACAGCCAAGAGCAAAGCAAGCTAGTGTTAGACTCCTGAAGATTTATGTGAATGTACAGCACAGCTTCCACTTGAGGAAACAAGGTGACCTGCCAGAGCAGGCAGCTCTTTGCTTTTGCAAGCTGTTTCAGCTTTGGATTTGTTACTCTTAGTTGGGTTTGTTTTTTTTTTTTTTACTCTTGGTGCTGTTGTGACAGAAGCTCTGGTTTTTGACACAATGGGAGTTTCTTAATGTTTCAAGGCATACTTGCTCTGGTGAAAGGACAATCTTTTCACAAATACAGTAACTCTGCTGCAGGTGACCAAGATATGGAGGCTTGGATGTGAAAAGTGTTCCATAAAAGGACAGTTTCTCTCTGGCTATTAAGTCTGCTCTGAAACAGAACATTATTTTACTAGTAAACATTGAAGTTTCTTAATCTGAGATCCTTGTCTTTCCTTCAACCTGTGTGGTAATGGCTGTCTTTTAAGGGAATTAACGGAGGACTCATTCTTTTGATTGACTGTGTGAAAGTCTTTAGCAAAAGGACAAGAGGATCTCTTGGTCATTCACCTTCAGGAGCTGAAGTTAAAACAACCACCTGTTCCCTTTCCCCTCCCCAGTACAGATCAAAAGATAATGGATAGTATTAATTTGAGATAGCTTCCTAGTTACCCATCACACACACTGGGTTTTGAATGAAGTGGTGCTACTTGCTATATGGAAAGTGATCTCAGTATGCGTGTGGTGTTGGCTCATTTCATATAATAACAAGAGCTGAGACAGCAGGACTTCTTAATTGTTATTCCCTTTTATGATCAAGAGCAAGGCAGGAAGGCTTTGTGTGTACCTGGGTAAGTAAATTAACTGCAGTTTTGTTTTGCAGTTGTCACGTAGGAGAAATTCTAAACACTTTCACCATCACAGAATATGTCGGGGTTTTTTTTTCAGCAGGGATGCAACAGTCTGTGCTTAACTCTGCTCATTGCATTTTTTTCTCCATGCATTATTTCAAGAATGCAGTCATGCTCCTGCTGCTTGACTGCCCAGAGAACTGGGCAGGATTAATGCTGATATTAAGTCACAAATTAGGATTGTAAATATGATTCTCTCTTTACGTCTGACAGTACCTCCCAGCATCTCCTTAACTGGGCAAAAGTATACGGGCAAGAGGGGAAATAATTTTAAAAGCTGAAGCAATATTAAAGTTAGCTAATTTAAAAACAGCACCACAAAAAAAAAAAAAAAATCAAGAGCCTCTCCCAAAACCACTCCAAAGTGAAGTTTCCCAAGATGCTCTTGACATGGGGCTAATTAAAATCCACAAAGAAAGTGTCATGAATAGGCTCTGTGATAGTTAGCAGCTATTCTGAGATTCTGAATTTGACTCTGAATCTAAACACGAGTAACAATACCTTGCGTGTGACTGACATGTACAGTTTTATAGCAGTCTCAGCTATTTAATGTAAATCAGCTCTTAGATTTAGTAATTCACGCTTCTAAAATGGTTAGAATCACGTTTCCTTTGCATAATAAGCATTTCACTATGAGACAGCTTTCTGGGGCATTTTTAGTACCTCTTTAGCTTTTCCAAAAGTTGTCCTGGTGGCCAGAGGTTGTGCTGTCTAAGGCTGAAGGATTTTCAGATACTGCTTTCACAATGTTCTTGAACTACCAGTCTTGACATTCAGACATACCATAATTGATGTGTGGTGATGCTTCTTAATCTACTAATGCTTTTGCCTAATATAATTTTGATCTCTGACAACATTTTAAAATGAAATTATGCTATCTAATGTTAACTAAACAAAACCAGGGGGATTTGATGCAAATAATTTTTTTTAAAATAATCAAACGAGTTTTTAATCTTTTTAAGCTACAACTGTAACACTTGCTAAGCTCTAGTTTGTAGTTTATGGAATTCTTCCTTGCTTACTAAGTTGTATTACAGCAACTTGATTGCGTTACTGGCACAGTGATCTTCTGACTTGTGCACCTTTTGGTTTCCTGTTCAAAAGGTTTATTAAAATTGTTAAAATGACAGCAGAAATGTAGTGAGTTGTGAGGTGTGATTTTTTTGATTGGGTTTTTTTGGGAGGTTTGTTTTTGATTTTTGTTTGGTTGATTGGGGTTTTTTATTTGGTTGTTGTTTTGATTTCTTTTTTTTTCTTTGTTGACAAAGAGATGCTTCAGCACCTTATAATGAGAATTATTCTCAACAATGATGTATTCAATCTCATATATAAAAAATACGTTTGCAGGGTATTTTGCTGCCCTCTCTTGGTGGAGCATTTGTATTGTAAGCAAAGTGCTCAACTTTGTTCATTGCAAAAAATTCTGGGTTTATTCCTTTTATTTCCAGAAGAAATGGAAAATGAGGATTCTTTTACAAAAAAAGAGAAATGTTAAGTACTAAGTCAATATTTATTAAATAATGAGTACTTTTTTATTCAGGTCTTGTGTGGATGAAAGTGGTTCCCACAGTCTTTCATCTAGATCTTATTAGAGAGCCAATACAATTTGATAGTGTTCATTGCCAATTGAAATATTTTTTGCTTCAGATTAAGTTTAAACATTTAGATATATTTTGTTGTGACACAAACACTTCTGGGCTGGGGCAAACACTTTGAATACTTTCCTCTGCTGCTCTCCCATCCTCTGGGCATCCCTTGGTTCAACAGCTTCTTGTGCATGATGCAGTTTCTGTTTTCTAAATGGCTTCCCGTGGTGGTTGGTTGATTTTTTTTTGTTAATATTTTTTTTTCTTGTGGGCTTTTTCCTACTCTCTTTGAGTTATTCTGGGAAGGACTTCCATAGCTCATCTGCCTGCTGTGCAGAGGTGCTCTTTTCTTTTGAGCTTTGCTCTCGTTAATTGCATCAAATCTTTCCTCCCAGCTGTTGCAAAGGGGTGTCCTCATCACTCTGGATTTTATAGAGCTCCAGTTGTCTTTTCCAGAATGCAGAATTCCAGCTTGTTAAATTATTTTTAAATGGAGAGCATTTGGTAYGTATGATCATAGTGTTGCTGCTCTTCAAATCTTTTCAGTTCTGCTGTTCTCCCCCTTTTGAGGTGGGAACAGAGATGCAGGGATTGTGAGGCAGGATGGGGCTATTTCTATACTGCTCTGTAATCCTTTCTTGATGTGAAGCATCTGGTTTATGTGTTTGAAGAGAACACATCAATGAATGGATGTTGTCATAGAACTGTCTCTTGTAAACCTAATGTGTCCCTCCTCAGTCAAGTCAACTCAAAGTCCAGGATTTTGTATAGGAATTTGGCAGGTATTTCCTGCTTTCTCCCCTGCTTCACTTCAGTTGAGTTTTATTTGCCAGTTTTATTCCCAGGTCAGTTGGAGTTAGAAGATTCATCAGTAGTTCTTCATAATCAGGCATCATCCTTGCTATCCTAAATAACTTCATATTATTAAGGAGCTTAATGAAGAGCACCTCGCTGTTTCTTTTCCAGGTTGCTTATGAAAATATGAAATGGCAGAGCTCTTGGTATGGCTTATTCCAGAACAGCCTTGGCGATGCTGCCCTTGTGTGAGGAGTGACCTATATTGAGCTGCTATTTCTGTAAAGAAATGAAGAACTTAAGCAAAAGAAATTTTCTGACAGCTGCTCGATGTGTTGTTAAACCCAGTGAATTGATACCTTCCAGTATTATAAGCTAAATATAATGGAAAATGTTTATGATCCCAAATGCCATATCTACATTTTAGTTTTAGGATGAACAGAGTGTACATTTGTAGGTAGAATATGCTCATTTCTGGCAAATGAATGCAGAAGAAGGAAGAAAAYAAACAAAGCTGCTTTGGAGTCTGTCGGTGTTGTCTTCTGCTCTGAACAGCCTTTTAGCCCCAAATGTGTGCGTCCACCTCTCCTTTACAAAAAAAAAAAAGAATTTTATCATGACCAAGCTGAAGTTAGCCTTAATGAAAACCCTGTTTTCCTCTGAGAATAGATTTTATCTGAGGGGAAAAAAGAACACATAGTAAAACCAGTTTTGTACAGTACAGAGCAAGCAAAAATGTAATGTCAAATATTTTTAATACCTCTTGGAGCTTAAATTTCTGTGGTTTATATTATATTCTCTTAATATTTTATAGAAGTCCTCTACTGATTCCAAATATGAATGGGTCAATCACCAGACTTTTTAGTGGACTTCAGAGGCTTAAAACCAGGCATTTAATGAGCTGAGTTGCAGCTCTAATTTCATASTGACTGCTATTACAGGTTTGTTATATGGCTGAGGGAAGAACTGGTAAAGCTGCAAAACTATTTTGCTGTTTCTGAAGATGATGGATAACAAGTTCAGTAGGGAAAAAGTCCTTTTGTTGTGCATAACTGGAACTTACTTGGTGATCACAATTATGAAATTTCAGTATTTGTAATTTAGTTTTGTTTGTAAAGGAAAAATATTGGTCTGAAAAATGGATGGACTTTGGTAACAATAGTTCRTGGGCTGGAGTTTCCAGTTATGCTGGTATATTCTGGACATTAAAAGGAGAGAAACAGCTGAAGTTCCCTTCCTTTTCAGAATTCAGTTCTTACGACTCTACACATACAGCACAGTATTGCCAGTGACCATCCGAATGAAATTGCCCAGTGGCATAGTATAAAAAACACACATCTGGTAGCTTGAGGTGTCAAAATTCAGATCTCCTCTTTGCTTTATAGTTAAGAGCTGGCTGTGCTTTGTATTTGTTGAGAAGCTGTCATCAGTTTGCATCTGAAACATGGCATTAAAAATGGCTGTGTGCTTTATAGACAAGATTTTCTTCCTGACTGTCTGGATTTTTTTTTGGAAACAAGAATTCAAATAGAGAACAACAAGTAGCAACATTTTCAGTGTTCTGTAGTGACAGGAACATACTGGCCACAGCTGGGAGGAGGATGTACCTAATTTTTGTTTTGGCAGTGAGTTATCCCCAAGAGATGAAAAAGCTTTGAAAATCAAAAAGCTGTATTTTAACTAGCTAGGAAGATATATCTTTAAAAAAAAATAAAACGCCAAACCACAAAACCCTAAAGCAGATGTAAAGCAAGTTGGGAAGAAAGAATCAAAAAGATGATTATATAGCTTTTCTCATTAGGTTTTTTTTTCAGAAGAGTCCTTTCAGCCAACCCAGTGGCTTTGGCAGAGAATTTTGCAAGGTTTCTTCTTACCCTTAGGATATTTCTACTGCCTGGCTTTTACTTGTTTTCCTCCTCTTCACATCTTCCCCCTCTCTGCTTTGCTTTGCAAAGACTCCCATGAGCTGGAAACCCTGCCAGCTCCCTGCAGTGTTTCCTTGGCTGCTGTACCCTGCATTTTCTGACCATGTCCAGTTTTCCTGTGCTTTCAGGGTGTTCTCATGTTTTTGCCAGTTAAGTTGTATGTGTGTGTGTGTGTGGTACTATGCAAGTGAGGGTGGACACATGTGCATTTTAATGCTTCTGTAAAATTTGGATATATTCTACCTGACTAGTTAATCCAAAAACCAGAATTTATTTGGGGGCGGGCTTTTTTAATGAGTATTTGTGTTACTTCTATTTCACTGTACTTCTATTCACTGCTTCGAATATAAAATACCACGCAAAGGACAAATGTAACTCCATATCCCAAACTGGGAAGATTGTATCAGTTAGTAAATTAGCAGCATCAGCTTTCTATTCTTACCTCTTGAAGGCTGTCTCTCAGAATGTTCAATTAGTTAAGAGGGAACTGGATATGGGACTCTTTTTACTGTAAACATAATAAAACTATTATCCAGCTCAGAAAAATGACATGTTAGAATTAAGGCTTCCACGCAGGTACAAGTGCTGTGCTTTTGTTCTCGCTGGTGCCAGGATCGTTGATGAGTTTCTCTTCTTGTCCTTTTAACTGTTTCTTGATGTTTTTTGGTTTTCGCTCTGCAGCTGAGTCTTTTTCCTTTTCTCACGATTGTAGACAGTTGCAAGAGCAACAGAGGCAGAAGGAGCTGGAACGGGAGAGGCTGGATCGTGAACGAATGGAACGGGAGAGGCTGGAGAGAGAGAGGCTAGAAAGGGAAAGACTTGAAAGAGAGCGCCTAGAGCAGGAGCAACTGGAGAGAGAACGGCAAGAAAGGGAACGGCAAGAGCGCCTGGAAAGGGAGAGACAAGAGAAGGAGAGGCAGGACCGGGAGAGACTTGAACGACTCGAACGGGAAAGGCAAGAAAGAGAACGGCAAGAACAGTTGGAAAGGGAACAATTGGAATGGGAAAGAGAGAGAAGAATTTCAAATGCTGGTAAGAATTTCAACACCTGAGTGTGTTCAACCACCAGACTACTCTTTATGTGTTTGGGTGATGGAGTGTGAGAGAATCAACAAAGGGCAGTGAGTACAGTTGTGTAACAAAACAGTCAGTATTTCAGGCTTCTATTTGCTGGAATTCCTTCCCTTTTTTATGGCAAGAAATCCAAGAGCTTTGACTTAACTGTCATAATTTTCTGTTAACTCTGAAATTTCCTGCACTATTTGCTCACTCCATTGCCATATTCTCTGATTGCTTGAAGAACTTGAATCACATTGGGCACGTCCAGCATTGGTCAAAATGTGATGAGTTAAACTTTCCAAATACCTTATCATTGCTTGCTCTATTCAACAAGATGTATTGTCATTGCATATCAGGTTGAGTGTGTTAACACAGAAGGTATGTTCCTATATAAGGCAAAGCGATAGTGTGAGAAATGCTTTTCAGTGTGAACTCTTGCTTAATTTATCATTGTAGTAACATTTCAGTGAAATGTATTGTGTGTATTTGTAGATAAGATAATGCACTGCCTGCGGACATGTATCCAGTGATAACTGAAAGCTTTCTCATTTTGGTAATATAATGGAACATTAGTCAAGTGCTTGGTTGTTCTTCAGTCACAAACTCAATTTACATAAGTCAGCTCATGGTGAAAGTCAAGGAATACTGTGTAAGTCATTTTAGAGCAGAGGATTTTATTGATAGTTTTATTCCCAGTACTTTCAATATTTGTGATGGAGCTTTTTCTGAGGAATAGAAAGATGATACTTGCTGCCTATGGTAAGAGTTTTATTAGTGGAAACAAGTGTTAAGATCACTACACTTGCTTGCAGTTTGCGACCAAACAAGAAGATAAAAGCTGATGAAAGTCTGATTGCTCAACCCTATATCTAATCCATCTCACAGATGGGATTTGAGAAAACTTTCTCTAGAACGTACCTGTAAATTCGAATGTTGGCACAAAAAGAGTTGGTAAAATTTAAAAGCAGCTGTTGATAATATGTAAAACTTTCCTAACAGTGTTTTCACTTGTGCCTAATCCTCTGGTACTAACTGTAGTCTACATTTTTACATTTTGTTTGAATGCTGGTTTTGTTGCTTCATTAGCTCCCTTTTTCTCTTTCTCCTTTTTTTATCCTGCCTTTGCTGCTGCTTTCCATCTTCTGTCCAGCTCCATCTTTCGACAACTCCCCGTATAGCACTCCACTTCCTGAATACTCCAGTTGCCAGCCTCCTTCAGCACCTCCTCCATCATATGCAAAAGCAGTCTCAGCACCAATGGCAGAGGCCACACCGGAGTACGCTGTAGTGACTTCTGCACCACCGACCTCCACTCCCCCTACACCGCCTCTAAGGCACTCTGCATCGCGTTTTGCTACATCCTTAGGCTCAGCTTTCCACCCCGTTCTCCCCCATTATGCTACGGTTCCTCGTCCGCTGAACAAAAGTTCTCGGCCCCCTTCTCCCGTCAATGCCGTGGCGACTCTGCCTCCAAACACAAAGCCCGTTGCCTGGTCCGCGCCCAGTTTCGCCCCCTTGCCCCCGTCTCCTCCAGTAATGATAAGCAGTCCACCAGGCAAAGCTACCGGTCCGAGACCTGTCCTCCCAGTGTCGGCGTCTAATCCGGTGACCCAAATGTCCACGTCTCCCACGGCTCCTAACGGGCTTCCCGAAAACCTGGCTTATCCGGTTCCTTCACCTTCTACCTCAGGTCCAACGCCGCCTCCGCCACCTCCTCCCCCCCCACTGCCTTCCTTTCCGCCTCTGTCACTCTCTGGACCTCAAGCTTCTCCTTCTCCCAACTCCCCGAATGCCTCGACTCCCTCATCCAAGCCTAGTGTTCTCCCTTCTCCCTCTGCAGCTACCCCTGCCTCTGTTGAGAACTCTCTAAACTCTGTGCTGGGAGACTCCTCTGCTTCTGAGCCAGTCTTGCAGGCAGCCTCTCAGCCGGTTGAACCTCCGACCCAGCAGGGTAAGGCTTTCTGTTATTGCTACTAATGCGCTAAGCAGGGCCGCAGGCGGAGCCCGTGGGTGTCAGAGCCCCTAACTGCCCCCAGGAGTTAATGCAGTGCTTCCAGAGCTGCAGTGATCTTAATACCACGGCAAAATACTGTTTGGAAAACCGGGGTAAGGGAAACGGGAAGGCTCTGTGCCTAGGAGCTGGAGTTCTGTAGCCTGTCAGGAGTAAAATTCTAATTTCTGAAGAACTCACCTGTCGAGAGCAGAGTTGGTCAAATTCTTGCTTGGTAAATCTTGCACTGTTAATTTGGAATGTGGTGTTACCAGGCAGCATCATTAGTTTCCTGATGGCAGCCAGCATAGAAGAAGGTATGTGTGGCTTTGGACATGCAAATGGCCTTAAGTGAGGAATAATTCARATTTGGAAAGTAGTATGTGACACCTACAGCATTTCTTTCTGGACAGTGGTTGTATTTTGATACATAACTGTGCACACACACACACATAGAGAGAGAGAGAGAGACAGGTCTTTCTGTAGTATTTTACTAGTGTAGATAAGAAGACTTTAGACATAAAGTTAGATTAAGCAGGTGACAGCCTTAATGAACACTCCACCAAYATGATAGAAATGCATTTTACATGGGCATAAAGGTCTTTGTTAGCCTGAATCCTGCTTTTATATGGATTTAATAGATTTAGGTTGATTTAATAGATTTTGGTCTTTGTACAGAACTCTGCAGTAGCTTAAAAGGTGTGGGCTCCTGGGGGATAAGCAGCTTTGTGGCTTCATCACACACAAGCCATGCAGAATAGATCTCTTTATACCCTCTTGTCTTAAATGAAAGTGTGAGCTGCTTTGGGATGGAGTGAGAATAGGGTGAATGGCCTCACTTCTAGTATGGGATAAAAATGTGCACTTGGACAGTGAGTGATGCCAAGAGAGTTTGAAAGGCTTTTAAATTTATGCAGTGGTTAGCAGAGTGAGAAACCAGGAAGACTTGTATGTGAAATTCCTACTTTTAGAGATTGTTTAAGGTAGTTGTGCAGCATTTTAGTGCTTGGGGCAGTTTGAGTGAGACGGGAGTAGGATGTGTGGAAGTGTGGAAGTTGCCTAYGTCACAATTTCCTAAACTCTTCCTGTAATAATAACAGCACGGTGATCATCAGAATACTCTTTTTTCAAAATACACTTTGTATTGGATATCAATGTGAATTTAAAACATTAAAAGAATGATAGATAAAAAAGAGGAACCTGTTCCCATCAGCTTGAAATATGTCAGTCTTCTAACTCATTAATTAGTGTTTGTATTAAATGGTAAAAGTTAATTGCTGGAAATATTTACATATAGCTTAGAAATTAGCATTGGAATTCGAACAGATAAGGGTTCAGATGTTTGGGTGATGTGTTAGTGCTTGTTAGTACAATGAAATGTCACTTTAGCACCATTTGAACACACAGTATTGTTCCTCCTGCTGCGATGCTCATGCCTGACTTGACTCTTTGCCTGTTTCCTGGTATAAAGTTCTTGGTTGCAGCACAGAACCTGCCTGGAGGGGTTTTGTACGTAAAGGTCTCTGAAACTGTCTCATCTCTCACAGCATAATATGTAATATTTTTAGTACATTGAATAGGAATGTTTCTCTCCTACTGGAATTTGCAGTGTTTCCTTGCCTAGTACCTTACCAGTTTTAATGTCTTGTACACTGAGCAAAGAACCACCATTTCAATGGAAGTAAGATCTTTGTTTGCTAAATCCTAAATGTATTGTTYGTTTTCTCTTTGATACTAGGTGTTGTCCAAGGACCACCTGCACCTCCTCCTCCACCTCCCCTGCCCCCTGGCCCAGCTCAGTCTTCAGTAGCAGCCCCACCTCCTCCTGGCCCACCACCACCTCCTCCACTCCCACCGTCGGGGCCTCCGCCGCCGCCACCGCCGCCTCCTCCGCTTCCCAGCCAAGTTCCTCCCGTTCCCCTGCCACCTCCTGCTCCCCCCCTCCCAGCCTCTGGATTTTCAGCGGGGTTCGTGTCCGAAGATAATCGCCCTTTAACTGGACTAGCAGCTGCGCTTGCTGGAGCCAAACTTAGGAAAGTCTCACGGGTAAATATAACTCTGGTTTCTTTTTCCAGTTCCTGTCTCTGGCTGTAACCTTTGCTCAAGGTTAATAGCAGTATCAAGACTTTTGGGTAGGCTTAATTCATTATTAAAAAGGGATGTGCTGCCAGCCCGTCACGTTCTTTGTACGGTTGTGTCTTTCTTGTATGTGAAATTTGCTGGTTTCATGAAGCCAGCTCTCATTCTGTTGGCACATCTGCTGTCATTTTATGCACTCTGAAGGGTGAAGACTCCTCCAGTTCAAGTGGAGGAGGAGGAGGCTCTGCTTCATCTAAAACAGACGGTGGCCGTGGAAATGGACCCCTTCCCTTGGGAGGCAGTGGGTTGATGGAAGAAATGAGTGCCCTGCTGGCCAGGAGGTAAGGAGCTGTTCCTGCTCTGCTCCAGCCTCTTAGTCATCTTGCAGGTGGGATTTGGGGTGCCTGTTTGCAGCTGGCTGAGGATCAAATAAACATCAACTTGCTCATGTGGTTGCTTTGTGAAGTTGATCGTGTTTCATGAATAGCCATTTTTATTTGAGTGTAATCCAGTACTTCTGTGTAAGTCTTTGTGCAGCAGTAGGGGWGGGGATACAGACTTCAAATTGCACRGTTGCTTTGGCAGGAGGCTTTGCCTTTGAAGGTATTTTGAAAGTACTTATTTTAACACTAATTTTCAATTATCTATCTATGAGGGTGTATAAGTCTTTAATTGCAGTAAACAACATTCTTCCATCTTAAAGCCATGATGGGCTTGGTAACTTTTGTCTCTGCTTACAGGAGAAGAATTGCTGAAAAGGGATCAACAGAACCAGAGCAGAAAGAAGATAAAACTGTGAGTTGAGAAACTTTATCTAATTCACGTTACTCAATACGAGGATTATGAGAAAGATTCCAGTGGTRTGCAAGAGATTATTTATACTTTACTATATATTTATACACACACATAACCACTACTTTGTGAAGTGCTTGCACATTTTCTACATGCAGTTGAGCAGAACCATTTTAAATCTCTATGAAAAGTGAAATATTTAAACAGTTGAGATTGACTTTTCTGAATCTAACAGATTATGAAGATTTTTTTCCCCTCCCTCCTCTCTCCCTTTTCTCTCTCTTCTCCTTCTTAATCAGGAAGAATCAGAGTCTTCATCTTCTAAGGTTTCTTCAACAAGCACACCTGGTAAGTAACACAGGTTTGTGAACTCTGGGATTCTATAATGTTGAAATCTGGTGACAGATCTCAGTCAGCTCTGCTGGATTTTGGAGCCTGCCTCTTCTCCCATGATAACAGCCTGGAATTTTGCTGTAGAWTGTGTCCTGGTTCAGAAGATGATGGATAAAAAGAACATAAGTGAATAAAGAATAGAAGTGCAGAGTGTTGRAATTCTTTGCTGAGGAGGCAGAATTTGGAACTGCGTAGCCAACACCTCTGCTGCAGTCAGTAAGGAAAACTTAGACATCACAGATTCTGCAGTTGGTCAAGACATTTTGTCAGCATGCATTAGTATTCATGCTGTAAATGATTGTCTTGCAAGGACTCAAGGGACACTCAAGATTTTCTTTTCTGGTYCTTTAGTAGTACCTTGTTGTACCCTCAGTTTCCCTGGCCACCTCTCGGTACATGTGTGCGGAAGGGGGAGGATGTGCCATATAACCTGCAGTTTGTCGTTCCAAAAGGCAGTGGAAGCAGAAGGGAAATAACTGGATAATGAATACACCAGTGTTCAGTGTGTTCTAGCTTTCTCTGTTGATTGCTTGCCCATGTGTACACTTCTCTAGACAATTCAACCACTTGACGATGTGCAGGCCTTCATGCTGAAAACCACTGCTGTAGTGTGAACAAAACCCAGGTGACATCTGGCTGTGGCATAAAAAGGAGTGCTAGGAGTTACTTGTGTCCAGATGGAAATAACTGGAAAACTTAGTTGTGGGATACAGCCACTCGTCTAAAGAAGTTAGACTGCAAGGCAATAAATGACATCATACAAATCAAGTTTTTCACCACTCCTCTGCTTTTTTTCCGCCCCCCTCCTCTTAGAATTTATTTCATTCTGTTAAACACAGAGAGGACAATAGCCTTAGGGAACTGACTGCTTTCGGAACGCTTCCAATAATATAGGCCCATAAGAGAGGGAAAATTAAAACCAGTGGAAGTGGTTCCTTTAATTGGTGATGATAAGAAGTCTCATCAAACCTGTTAAATTTTCCTTCGTTTCTTGATGTGAGGTGCTCTGATAATGCTGAGCCTCATCATTGGAACGTGTCTTCAAAGTGCTTTAAGGAATGCTTAGCATCCTTGAGCAAGCTGCAGCCACAGCAGAAGTTTCTCAATTCTGTAGATACAGCTAAAATCCTGCTAAAACAACTCCTATGGCAGGACARGTCTTGAAGACTGATGTATAAAATTAAGCTTAGGGCTTATTACTAGCATGAGCAGCCTGTACTTGGCTGGGTCACTGGCTATGCTGGCAGAYTTCTGCAATTCAGGTATTCTCCCCAGTATCCAGCTGCATCCCAGGGAATTTTCTGGTCAATATGAGACTCTGAAAGGGCCTTTTTGCCTCCCTGCTTGCCCAGCTTAGCAGAGCTGAGCAATATGAAAGAGAACAGACCAAACAAACTCCMAATCTGAAATGAAGACTGATAAGATCAGTGGCATGTTGAAGTCTTGAGTAAGTACTGATAGCAAGTAATAACAATCCACACTACAGACAGACTGTTTTAACTTGTGCAGATTGTAAGGAATGAAAACAAATACCTTGTTGCTGAAAGATATTTTAGTTGTGTCAAATTGTATCATACCTGCTGTCACTTTGTTGAAATTGGCACTGAATTAATTTTATATAATTCATTAAGGGCTCAGGAAAACTCCTTTAGCTTAAAAACCTCTTCCTCAAGTATTGGGAGCTGACAGTTCTTGGTTACAGTTCCAGAATTCCATGTTTCACAGCTGAAGCAATCTGATACATAAAGTATAGGCAGACCTTCTCCCAGCTGGATTAAGAATTAAATGACATTTACAGTGTCTAGGAGACAARTGAGACTTTACGATGCTCTCACAACATGATGCATTCACAGATAAATACAAGAGATGTAGCTTAATATGAAAGAACTAATGCAATGTAGTAAAAAGAGCAAAAAAACTCAACCAGCCAGCTGACCTGAGTTGCCAGGTACTTCAAGTTTTCTCACATAAATTACACAACAAATAGAAAAAGTCAGTTTTTAATCTTCTCACTCTTTTTTCCAGAACTAACGAGAAAGCCTTGGGAAAGGACAAATACAGTGAATGGAAGCAAGTCACCTGTTATCTCCAGGTACTCCCCTTTTGAACCCAGCTCTCTTTGCCTTATATTTGCTGTTGCTGCACATGCTGCTACAGATACTGGACTAAAATAGTAAAGATCACCTTGATAGTGTTAAAAGCAAAATCTGTGGGTTTAAAACTGCTGCTGTGAAACTGCTTTTGGCAGTTTAAGTAGGAATGGGGAGTCACTTTTGGAGAATGCTARTGAGTGAAGTTTTTGACAGTAAAATCAAAAGTAAAACCCAAAAAAGATTCTTTAACAATTGCTGGTATATAACTTGATTTAATAAGGTGTATATTTGCCTACAGCAATGTTTAATTCTTTATTTGAAGTCTGAAATTTCCTGCAAGGAAAGACCAAATTCAGTGCTGCAGTTCACATATTCAGTAGTAAATGCACTGAATAGGTATTCTCTTTTCTGTTTCTGTGCTAGTCATAGAATGGCTATCTAGGTCTTTAAGCCATCTTGGTAAGATTTGATTCTGTGGTAATTTTCAGTAGCTGTGTTATATTAATCTAAAGAATTCTGTCCTAAAGAAGTGTAGGAATATTATACATCCTTCAGTGCATTAACCAGTCTTTGGTAGCTTGTCAGCCGGAATTTTGGTAGGCAGGGAATGTTTTGGCAGGCATTTCGGTAAGTGAAATGGCTGCTGTAGTAATTTTTTTGAGGTATATTTAATGGCCATTTATGTTAAGCAGAAGGCTTGTGGTTCATTTAGAATTCCTGTTTGTTGTGTGTACAGAGGTTAAAGGCTTCTGATCTGTGGTAGTCTGACAAAGTTACATGAATTTCTTGAGAGAAAACAAAAGAACATGTTAAACTTGGGAATGCTGTGTTTGATAAGACTTAAATTCTCCTTAAAATTCTGGCCTGTTGGAAACAGCTATACAAGATTTGATGATCAGAGTATTAAAAACAATTGTTCTCTAAGTGGCCTCACTTGTAGTTGAGGTTACCTTTGAGGTCTTCAGTTGTAAAATGCAACACTAAACAGTCTCAGCCTATATCAGTATCTTTTTCTGTCTTTAAGAATAAATCCAGGAGCTAAATGTGTTTGCAGCCTCAGTTCTGGTTGCTTGCTTTGTTTTTTGTCAAAAAGCAAGTGACATTGGTGGTGATGTTCTCTCTGCTACACTGCCAGTGTGACAAAATACTGCATTACCTTTGGGCTTGACTCTCCCCTGCCCTCTTCCTCCTTGCCCCCAGTAGGTCTTACCTGCTTTAACCAAGGCATCTTGTGTTGATACCTTGATGTGCTTCAACAGGTGGCATTGAGGGGGAAGTTGTCACAGAAATAATTAGTGCAAGGAATCCTAAAGAGCATTTTAGAGTTCATATTGTTTAAGTCAGTTGCTGACTTGGCCTTTTGGCTATAGATACTTTCTTCAATTGCTTATCCATAGGGTAAAGGGGTTAATAAGTAGGGCAACTCTCTATATCAGGCTCTTACAGGGAGTCTGGAATATTCTTAAGTCTTGATTCTACCTGCCCCTGCAGCAGTAGGTTCTTGCAAACTCTTTCACGCATCCAGTTTCACTGATCTTTTTCCAACGGGTGAAATTCAGAGGTTGCTGAGCTCTGTTTAAAAATGTTTGCTGACCTAGAGGAGTACAGCAGTACAGAGAATTTTTGATATTTCTCTTAGATGTATTGAGTCACTCTCTCCATCAAGCTTTTGTCTTCAGTTATCCAATGGAAAAACTTGATAGAATTTAACTGACCTGAGCTTCTCTTGGTATATACTCCAAAAGTACTTCCAAAATAAGAATATTGAATTCTATGTTTATTTAATGTCAGTATTCTTTTCCAGTGCTGTCATAACCTGCTGGAAGGTGCCATAGCATATACTTTAGGACTGCTGGTACGTTTTGTAGTCAGTGTTGACAGGTTGCCCTGCCAGGATGAGGAAAATTTCATGGACTGAGAAAGAGAAGATGTTAGTAGAAGTCTCTCTTGAATATCCATGTATTAATTTTCTACATTTGCCAACTTGCCAAGTCTATCTCAGCAAGCAGCTTGTTAAACCAGCTTTCTTTGAGTGAGTTAGTCAAGGGGAGCTGCTGTTTGAAACACTAATACTGTGTTTGCCAGAAGGGGATATCTTTCACCTGGTAGGGCTGGAGAACCTGCTCCTGACCTCTGCAGAGAGGATATGAGTCATTTACAGGGATTAAGCAAAGCGTACCTGAGAAACTGGCAAGTCAGCAAAACTTTCTCTTCAGAGCTTCCGCAGAGGTAGCAGCATAATGCAACAACAATGCAGTTGTTGTTATTCAGCATGAATGTTCTAAGTATTTTAAAATAAGTTAGTGTCCTGTCTAAAATCAGGCCTTTTCTTTTTGTAGCAAACTGAAAAGACTTAAGCTGTGTGCTTTTAGTATTTCCTGAAACACTCCAGTAGAACTCTTGAAACTAGTGAAACTCCATGGTGTTTAAGGTGCTAAAACTGAACAAAATTTAAGACCTATTATAGCTTTTTAAGGTAGTGTTTCTCCCCTTCATAGACGGGAATCTCCGTGGAAAAATCTGCTTGCTTCTGAAAACAGGTTCTATGATTCATTAAACAGGTATCATCCTGTTGGGATGTGAGACTTTGTAATAACCACTTGGACCAGTTCAGGGCTGGACTTTTTCTACACGGGTTGGTAATCACCACATGCACCACCAGGTTCCTCTTCACATTTTGTTTGTCCAGTTGAGCCCATTTTTGGACTGGCTAAAAGCAGATGGTGTCAAAGGTAAATTTAGATGCCTTAAGAACCAGGTATGAATTTATATTAAATACTGTTTTTCTGGCAGTCTCCACCTGAAAGGTACAAATTCATGTTGAATATGCCAGGATTTAGTGAACCATTTGCAGTGTTTTGAGAAGCAGGTTTTCAAAACTGTGCGTTTAGATACACAGGAMCAGCAATTAATTTTCCATATAAGTTTTCACATGGCTTTTTAAACATAAATTAATGTTTCCATTTGGAACATATTCACAAGTTAGAGTTGACATGTGAATTTTTTTGCTGTAGATCTAAGTTTCACTCTCTAGTGGTAGTCAAAAAGTGYTGACATTGAAACCCTTCAGGTTTTGAAAGCTTTCCAGAGGTAAATGTGTTACAGAACCTACTGAGTCAAATTCCAGCTTTGTTTTTCATGAAGGCAGTCATTGTGGTGATTACTTAATCTTTTTGTATGAAAAGTTCCCCTTTTAGCTACTTATCTTGGGTGGTGTATTCTGCATGTTGGCATGAATAAAATCTTTACCTTGCATGCTTGATTTAAGGTGTGTTAGGGACTATCAGGGTTGCCTCACTGTCCTATTAGGCAGTGCTATGAAAAACCACACGGGAGAGCTCTTTAGCCATCTTAGGATCGAATGGCTGGGATGTTTTATTCACCAAATTTCAACAGTTAGTTTTCCTTTATGCCAGCTGCATTCACTATTAATCTTTCTTCTGAGCAAGCTGAAGAAGGAATAAATAGCATCATTTGGGGAGGAAGAAATCTGTATTTTCCTGAGATTTGAAATTATCTAGTTTGCTAATTGTGGTATTTGCATATTTGAATCAAGAATGTCTTGCGTTTTGGAAAGCAAAAAGGGAACACATTCTCAAGATTGAGGGGCAGAGTTGATAAAGAGGCTTTCTTGTTGAGATTTTTGACAGATAGCAACAGTAGATAGGGGGTAAAGCTGACTTTTTATTCTAAGGTTATGAAGAAGAAGAAACACGGAGCAGTCAGTTTGTAGAGTGCTTTTGTTTGAAGTCATCTCATGAAAACATAAAAGTCATAAGTAATTTAAAAAAAAATATTAAAGTATATTCTTGTTTGGCCTTTTCCATTAAGGCAGGCAGTAGGTGCCTGTTATCAGTTGCCAGGAGCTGCATTTAAGAGAACATGATTTTTTCCAGTCMTGTTGGATAAATGCTGTAATGCCATAGTGGATGGGAACAAAGCTGTAGTCATTGGAAATGGTCAGAAACTATATATGAAGTATCAGAAAAACTCGTGCTGTTCTGCCTGGATTAAGTCAGGGCTCACAGTTTGAGGTGTAAACTGCAAGTAACACTTTAAATACCAGAAACAGCGATTGCCAGAGGTCTCAGCTGATGAATGTTTTTGAGCAAGGAATTCTTCCATACTGAACTAAGCACTGTAACATGTAAAGAGTTTTGTAAAAGACCCTAAACTGTGGTTTGCCTTCGTAGCATTAGCACATACAATAGATTTTCTGGTGGTTGCAAGGTGAATTCTRTTTTACAGCTTCTTTCAGTATCAAGTTTTTCACTATTTCTTCTTTTGTCTCACTCAGTGGATTGCGTATTTAATTTTGGCGTGTTTCAAGCAATAGTCACGTTAGCAATTTCTCTCTTGGAACTTACATTTAAACTGTGTGGACTCAAGTCTTTACAGCTATAACAGTTGAGTTTTGTGATCCCAAGTGAAGAACAAGCATCCAACYAACATTTTGGTGTACAGACCCTTTTCTGTTGGGAGTCGTATTTTGAGTGTTCTCCTTTGGTTAGCAAATCAGAAAATAGTCATGTCAGGTTGTAAAAGTCATCAAGACAATCCAGTGTGAGGCTYATTGAGCTCTTATTGAACAAAACCAGTGTGACAGGATAATTTGTCTGTGGATGAACTCTTGTCTTGTAAGGGAAGATGCATGAAAGCTGAAGGTACTGATTTTGTAAAACAAATCTAGATATAGATATGTTTGCTATTCACAGCATTTTTTTTCCAAATTAAAATTACATAAATAAATGGAAAAACTAAAGCACTGCTTATGTCCCTCATGCATTCTCCTTTATTCTGAGAAAAGGTAGTTTAATAATGTATATTKGAGAGAAGATAAAGCACAGAATGGTGCCTTTCCTGCTGGTTTCTCTTTCTTTCATTCCTGTCTGCCTTCCATTGCAGCAAATAAGGCTGCACCATCAGGTAACAAATGCAGTGATAAATGAATTCCTCCTATGTAGGAATTCTGAAGTGACACAGTGAGTTTAGGCCAGGCTTTTTTGCTCAGTGATGCCACATACAAGGACAATGAAATAGGACCCAGCTTAGTCTACCTTGACCTTCCTTAAAGTTACCATACTGTGATAATTCTAAACACTGGGGGGAAACCTCTGGACATGAACTGTCAGCAGTTTTATCAACAGCTTCTTTTTGGCTTAATGTTTTATAGGTAATGGAGAGACAATGTTAGCCAAGATGTAAAATGTATTTAAGAACAGCAGAACGTTCCTCACTCTTTGTCCCACATACACCCATCTATCCATCCCTCCCTGCTTTGAGGAACTGTTTTGGTATTCCTGCTGTTAGCATCTAGGTTCTGTCTCTGCTCGTAGCTGTAGTAAGTACCTGAGTCTGAATTACCCCTTTTATAAAAGAGGGGATCAGGAAAGAGAAGTGGGAAGGCAGAAACCCCACTTCTTTTGGAATATGTGTTAAAAATGCAAGCTGATCTGGGTAAGAAAGTTTTTGATGTCTTAAAGTATTGCATCARTAAACATCAAACATGACACAGTCCATTTTCCACTAGAACTTCCTCTCAAGTATCATCTGATAAATCTTGCTGCTGTTACAGTATTTGCTTTCAGTAGCTTTAGAAAGCAATTGATGGAATAATTTAGGTTGGGAGTTAGATAACGTTGCTCGACCATGTCTGTCAAATGTTGAAAATCCTCCAGGGTGGTTGCTCAGCACTCACACAGACAGCATCAACCAGTCGTTAGCTGGTGGGAGTGTTTCTAGAGAGAGCCTCTTTTGAATGAGTAAGCAGTTGAAAAAGGAAAGTATTTGACATTTGAAGGCATTCAGCTTTTCATGCCCATTATGAAGAAATCAGAAACCACTGACAGTGAAATCTGTCTGCTGCTTCGAAAGTTCTTGTTTTGAACTAATAACTCTTATGGCAATTAATATTTCCAGTGTGTGGAAAACATTCTTGGTTGAACTTTCTGKTCTGTGTGGTATTTTGGGTCTGCTTGATTTTCACAGCCTCCCACTCCCAACATTTTTTTTTTCATTCTGATTCTTCGCTGTGTTTTCAGTAGACAAATGTCAGTAATTTTGATGGGGAAGTCCTGTGTATCCTATAATAAAGAGCAGCCAGTAACTCATGGATGTGTTTTTGTACTGCAGACCAAAATCTACACCAACGGGACAGCCCAGTGCCAACGGAGTACAGTCAGAAGGTCTAGATTATGACAGATTGAAGCAGGTATGTGTATAATGATTTGAACAGACAATTACAGAAGCTGGATATGAGGACTTGTAGCTGTCCAATACCAATTTTTAACTGTTTTGTTAGCCAGTTCTGAACTTGATGATTTAGTGATTATTAGTCTGTATTTTTCCCCAGGCATGTGTCAGTATTCTTAGGAGCTGGAGCTGTAGGATGGTGGCTTAGACAGCCCCATTATTTTCTCACAGTTCCTGCTTCTGCATTAGGCAGCACACACAGTATGGTGTTGACACTATAGCTGGAACTGGGAAGTTAGCTGGCCTGGAAAACCTTTCCTTCTCGCCCAAACAAGCTACAAGCTGTTGGAGCAGCTCTAGCAGAACAGGTGTCACCATGGTTTAATATCAGATGTGAGCACCTGTGGTCACAAGTTTGGTGGGGAAAGAGCACCAAGGGATGCTGCCTCTTGTGTAGCTGTCCAGGCCAAGAGCAGAGGAGTCCTGTGGGAATTGTGGAGTTGGAGGTGAAGGATATTCCAGTGGTGTTTGGATCAGTGGGCCCATCCCCAAGTGGGGAGGGAGATTCTGGCACAGGCTACAGCTCAGTGGATGGTTCTAGAGCCCTTTTCACCTTGGTAGTTACCTTCTAGACCACGTCCCCATGTAGTGGGTGGCTTTAGATTGGGTTATGGATCAGTGATCTGTTCTGGAGTGGGTCCTGGCTCAACAGGCACTTCTAGAGTGGCTTCTGGCCTGGTGGGTGGTTCTGGAGGAACTTAGAGGAAGGGATGGAGAAAACAGCAAGCAAGGTTGGCACTTCACTCTGTCGCCTTCATTCCCTTACATTCCACTGGGACTGGGACCTTGATGCCTTGATTACCCTTTTTTCTTTATTTTTTTTTCTTTGAATATTTCCTTGGCTTGTGGTGTTTGGTTAGCTCCTTTCTTTGCTTTCCACAACACAGTTCACCTGTAGGGAAGCTTTCTTGTTCTTATCCCTTCTCCTCTCAAAAGTTCTATGGGAATTAATTTGTAGGACTTCTAGGGAAGGTTTTTTCTGTATTTTACCTGCACTACTAATGTTCTAGGGGTGCCTTAGGTTTTGAGGATTAACTTGGAAGCTGAAGGGTGGGTTATGCATTTCAGAAGCATTAAGGATTAATGGGAGGGATTGTAGTGGGAGAATTTTGGATTTCTGTCTGCAGAAATTTACAAGTAGCAAAATGAATCTGTTTGCTAATCTATTATTTACGTTCTCACATCATAGGACATTTTAGATGAAATGAGGAAGGAATTAACAAAATTAAAGGAAGAACTCATTGATGGTGAGTATTGCTCTGTTCACTGCTGCTGTTGAGTTTTAGAGTAGCTGCAGGTGCTTTATAATGTAAATGCAATGTGTTTGTACCCCAAGAATGATGTAGTGGTAGAAGTAGCTTTGTTCTTAGTCTGGTGGCAAATCATTCGTGCCAGACCTGTTCCAACTGATGTGCTTCAGTGATTTCTCTCCTGGAGGGTTTTGTTTTAGTGGTACATTGACACCAAGTAGTGTCTTTTAAGAGTGGTTGAAATGATGCTGTATTTGAGTGATTTGCAGTTATCCTTAGTATCATGTGGTGGTAGGTGGAGCTGCTGAGGTACATATTTCAAAACAGGTACTACTCAGACTAGAATTGTGCTTCGGGCTCTGTCTCCTCTTTGATCTGTAACAGAAGAGTCAAAGAAAAGAATTCTCACAGTTTTCATTTTTACTTTAACAGAAGTTGTTTTCCTATGTAGTCTTCTGTAGTTAAGGGAAATCATTGAGAAAGCATAATCTTAAAGGTCCACCAGTCAGGAATTAGAAAAAGTTGTGTGTGTGATTTACGACCTTGGTGGGCATTTATTTTTGCTTTGTGGAATGAACCAAAATAAAGTGGGGGGGGGGGGGGGGAGGTCATATTAGTCTAATAACACTGCTGATAAAATATCAAGTGTCATCAGCTGATGTTGTAGAAAGAACTGGCTGGTTTGGGGCTACAGGCAACGTAGTGCTTTTCCCTGCATTTTGAATGTGCTGTGTTGTACCACACAGAACAGCACAGTGCAAACAGGGCCTCAAGGCTGCTCTTAAACAAAAGAAATTAAAATACAAGGGGCCCTTACGCTCCTTGATAATCCCCGTGGTGGCGATTGTCACTAGGTAAGGTCACAGGCTTGGTGGAGGTGTGAACTGAAAAATAAGATTTCAATTTAAATTTTACAGGAAGAAAAGGAGCAGTGCTTGGCTGATAATGCCACTTGTCTGAAGCCACATGGGGCTGCCTTAGGTGTGGGTTATTCGTGTTGTAAGGGCAGGGTGAGCCTGCTTTCAGGGGTCAGTTGTGTGTTCCAGCTTTCTGCCTTGACTCTGACTGATCTGCTAACTCTGTCTCTCTCTCTCTGCAGCTATCAGGCAGGAACTCAGCAAGTCCAATACTGCATAGAAAGACTCGTACTAAGCCGATGTGACTCTTTAACTTGATATAAAACTGACTACGTTTTGTGAGCTGTTAGAAGAAAACGGAGACAGACAGACAGACACTTGGAAGGAGGGAGAAACAACCTATTCTGAAAAGCTTCAGACACATCACTCTGGTGATATGCTATTCCCCTCCTAGTTTGCAGCTTTTTTCTGACCTTTACAGCAGGGTGGAAAAGACTCTTAAAGTTACTGTAATGATTATGCAGAAATTCCTACATCTATCAGACAAGATCACAGTGCTTTGAAGTCTACTCATGTCGAGATAAAATTGCACATGTTTCAGAATTTGTTGTTAAGACAAAAAAACAGGGAAAAGCTTGGGAAGGCTTTTCAGAGAGGTTTTCTTTATTAATGAAGGAGTTAGCAAGTTATACTGTTGTACTTCAAATGTATCTCAGGTTTGTCTTCCTATCATATCTGATATTTCCATGAGTAATTTAAAAGATCAGATGTGTAGAAGTTCGGTTCACAAAACAAGGAACAATTAGAAGTGCGTGCTTTTAAAGGGCARTACTTGTAAGTGGATGGCCTAGACGGTGATGACATATCAAGATTTTGGAATTTTATGATAGGAAGCCTCTCTAGTTAGCCTTCATGCAATTTTCTAGGAAAATAAAAAAAAAGCAAATACAGTCCAGAGTTTAAAGATGTAGATGCCTTCCTACATTGTTACGATGCTTTACCAAATCTAAGACTTCTACATAATGCGAATCAGCAGTCAAATGTAAATCATTAGTATGTTGTAGATTTACAGTAGATTTTGGGGCTTTTTTTAGATTTATGCATGTGGACATTTTGTAATGTAACACAACACAGCCAGCTTTTTAATTAAAAGAAAAATTGCATGTCACAGAGTAGCCTTTTCATTTGTAAGGCTTAATTTATGCCCAGAAAGATGTGGGAAGAGGGAGGGGGAAGGTGACACATTTTTATTACTTTCTACACTTTTTCTTCATCTTACATGCATGTGTAATAATGAGGAAAACATGACTTTTATCAGTAACCATGTTAATGGAACCAGGTACTTGATCCTTTTGTATCTTTTTTCAGTTTTCTATTTGAAATTCAGTAATACTTCCGTAATGGTTCTGAAACTCCCAGGTGAACCGAACTCCTTTCTCGGTGAGAGAAAAAACGTGTAGGCATCTGAATTCCTGAGGATGCCGCTGTGTAAGTGCGTTGTCCTTCACCTTTTTGCCATGACCCTCTGCTTCACTCTTTTCTGAGACTCCTTTTTTTCATTGTTCAATGAAACAGAACAGCAGTAGTTACCTGAGAACGATCAGGTCACAGCAAATGTCCCCTTCTCCTCCTAATTTATCTGCCACCCTCCTTTCCAAAAAAACTCAAAACCAACAAAAAACCCCACAGCTCCACACAACACAAACCCTGAAAAACAGCAATGATATGCCATTGGTTTTGCTCAATATTTTGACCATCATTTTTAGGGGAGGTGATACCTCTCTCTTTCCCAGGGTTTTCAGATCTTATGCGTGTAAAGTTCTTAATTTTTTAAATTTTTTTTTAATGTGGTAGAGTTCAGTGGAATAGAAATTCTGCAAATTGGATCTGTAGTGCTTTGGACAAAGAATATGGATCAAAATCTTTCCTTTTCCTTTGCACTGTCAATTTTTCCAAGCCGTGTTTGCTTTGGGATCTGTGCTGATCCAGAAGAAAAGTTTACTTGCAACTTTTGGAGCGATTTGCTTGCAAGTACACGCAGCTCCATTCGTGGGCCAGATGCTTTCAATAACAGACTGTCTTGAGTGCTGAACACCAAAACAAAACAGCACTAAACAGCTTCAGAAAGGCTTCAATATTAAATTTTTCTCCCATTGAAACATTGCCTGTTTCCATAGGTTCAGATTCTAAGAGAAGACGACAGTGGAAATACTGCCTAACTCCATTGATTAATTTTTTTTTTTTTTAAATAAAGAGGAGAAACAACATCACTTTTCTGCATGCATTTATTGAAGGCATTAAAAAAACTCCATAGTAAGCTTGTCAAGTACTGTTTATCTCAAAACAAGAGGAGGCATTTTCATCTTTGTCGATGTAACTTTTTGTTTTACACAGACTTTTTGAGCAGTAAGGATGTTTACCCTTGTCAGAAATCACGTTTGATTCGTTTCTAGGAGGGTTCAGGAGCTACATAGTGGAATAGCATGGATGGGTATAAGTGGTCCAAAATTAAAGGCTGAACTACTAGATTGTGCAAGGAACTGGCTTATGCACTAAACGTTTGTGCCTTGGTCTACAATTAACATGATTTCTGTTTAAAAGAAAAAGGAACAGATGTTGTCTTTTTGTGCTGCTTCTACATACATACTTTCTGTAATCCCAAACTGCAGAACTGGTTCTTTCCAGAAAATTGGATTGAATTAAAGATTACTGTAGACATTTCCTGACCTACTGACAGTCGCACCGTTTCCAGAGATTTCAGTATTGAAAATGAACTGCAGAAGCTACGATTATTTTGCTTACTGGTGACTAAGTTCTTTCAAAACCATATTGTGGTGGTTCTGTGCTTTTGTACAATGGATGTCTTAAGCTGAGGGCAGTTTAAGGGATCCTTTCTAATGCCAGGAGGGCGTTGCTTTCCTCAACACTGTGATCTGACCTGTGATAAACCTGCACTATAGACAAGTGGCTACCAAGTCAACTGCAAACCAACTGAATGTAAAAATCTTAGTGCTGGTGCTGAAATCTCTTCAGACAGTCATAATGATTTCCAGTTCGTTGTTTTAAAGTTATCAAGTGTCAATCAAAGACTGAAGCTGTTCACTAATGAATGTTGACTTTTCATGCATTTAGGTTTACCTTCTTTTTAGTTTCTCAGTTCATTCTCTGCTATTTTTATCATATTGTGTCATTTTAAATTTCTTACATGCTAACGTTTTGTTTGAGCGAATGAAATAAAATTGCAATATATACACGTTGCCACCATTTATTTCTGGAACTTCATACAAGACTCTCTGAGATTCACTACTCAGATTCCCCAAATTTTTAATGACTGTGATCATTCCTTACTCCTCAATTCCACCTCTCCTTTCTGTTTCTCCATCAGAAGATTCAGTAGATAACAGTCAAGATTTACCTTTTAAAGAATGTAACTGCAGGGACTGTGTAACATTCATGATTGGTAACTGCTGTACATAAATTAAAATTAATTTCAAATATATGATGTGATTTACATTCTCACATGGTATATACACTTTAGTCTCTGTATCCACGGAGAACTTGGGAGGGAGAAGGAGGGACTGGGGGGGAAGTAATTGCAGTCAGCCTGACTTCTTCTCTTGCTGCTTTTATGTTCATGATTTATTTTCAGTACTGGTAATAAAGCAAACCTACCATGGTAGATCAATAGAGCTTTCTGTACACTAAGGACAGTTCTGCTCAATTTATCTTACAGCAGAATACTGAGCAGAGCTGTTCAAATGTCCTTGACTTGACATCCTGGAGCTTGTACTTCTCTACTGCTATTATTTGGCAAACCCTTGGTACCAAGGTTGGCACCAACCTTAATCARTTAAATTTTTTTTTTTTTTTAAATAAAATTATCACTAGATTCTAAAATAATTTGCTGGTGTTGGGGCAGTGTTTAGGCACCAAGTGCAAACATTTCTGATTTAAATGTCTGAACAGGGTTACAAAATCTGTCCATCAGTGTCAAGAGATGGATGGTATCTACTTTTTAAAGTTGTGTATGGCAAAAGTAGGGAGGTGGTCTGTGGTTGATCAAACTGGTGATTGTCATGGGCTCTTCTGAAAATGTTTAACTGGGCACAGTTCYAGTGCTGAGTATTACTTGCCAGTGTCTTTTACATCTAGACGTACAAAGCTTGCCAAATCAAAGAAGATTCCCTCTGTTTTCAGTAGGTGAGCAAGACTGGGCTGAGGGGACCAATAAAAAAAATTCCCAAACTGCTTTTCACCAAAGACTAAACATTTTTTGAGGGGCTGTAAATTTTCTTGCCTCTGTAGGCTGTTGCTGGACAGGGGGTGATAGAAAGCAGGTGAAAAGGGAAAAGTTGGTCATTTTCATGGAACTGGGGCTTTTGCAAAGTTCTTGAGGAAGAATAGGCTAAAGATGACTTAAATTGTTTGTCTCAGGGGGTGATTTTGGGAAATGAGGCTTCTTTGACATGCTATGTGGAAGAGTCTTGATGGAGAGAGAAGTAGTGTGTTGAATCAGCTGTCACAACATACATCTACACATTCAGAAGAGCATGTCTTTAAGTCAGCCTGTGTGAGGATCTGACAGGAGTTAAATATCTGTTTTAAAACCTTGGAAATGGTCACCTAAGACTGTTGAAATTGATATGTCAGGAGCTATATTCAAGTTGATTTAGGTTTATAATCTTACACCAATTTCTATTGCACATGTTTTTTATTAATTGTCCAAGATACGGCAGAGGAGGTGTAGTTCTGGACGTTGGGAAAGCTCAGGCAAACCTTACAGTCACAGCACAGTCTGCAGGGTACCTGGTAATCACCATCTTCATCCATTGCACAGAGGGTTCCTCCTGGGGCTGGTAGGCACAGTGATGCTGAAAGTCAAGGAGCTTTGAAAATTACTTCCATTTTATAACTGAATCCCAGTTGAACTCTGTCGTTACATAAATGCGTTTTCTAACATTTATTTTGTAGAGCTTGGTGTCCTGAATCTTACTCAATGAGTATTTATCTAATGTCCTGCTGATAAACTGTTCAGTGGAGAAGACATGGAGCAGCTGCTGCAACTGGGCTGTGCTGCTGCTCTGGCTGTGGCAGCTGCCAGCTGCACGCTGAGTTTTCTCTGAGATGCATAATTTCACCATCRCTGTTACTCAGTGATGGGCACCACCTTCTCCTCCCTTCTCAACCTGTTTTAGAGATGTTCCCTGTGTGACATTTGCACTTCTCTTTGTGACTGCAGGTCTCTTCCTCAGCTGCTCGAGCACAGTAGAGGTGGAAGTGATCTCCCATCTTCATCAGATGTTTACTATCTTAAATGTAACTTTTTATCACCAAGTAGCTGGAGCCACTTGAGTCCCCCTGCTACTCCCTGAACAACTTTCAGCTCAGCAATGAAGTTATCTCTGCTAATATGCTCTAAGTGTACTGAACTGGTTTTCCTCTCTGGGAATTGTCCCACAAGCTGCTGACAGGGGCAGAGGAAAATGTAAACAGTAGTGGGGAAGTTGGTGCAAGAAGACAAAGTGTAAGGGATTCTGGAAGTGTTCATGGTACCTGCAGGGAAGGACGCTGCTGGAAATGAACAGGGCTGCAGGAGGCTTGGAAACTCACAAACAGGTTTTAAACCCACTCTGGATGCTGCTGGAATCCACAAATTGAGTAGTCAGGAGAGGTGGCTTTCTGGGCAGCCTTAAGGCTGCTTGCCCAACATTGCTGTAGGGCTAGGATTGTAAAAAAAAAAAAAAAAAAGAATATTACATCGGTGTTGAAGGTAAACTTTCTGCTACTTGACATTTTTTCCCCAGTACTGTATTGTGAAACCCATTTCACCCTACATAGCTTGGTAAGTCWTGTGATGCCACAGAACCAGCCCCAAGAGCCCCCCTGAGGGAAAAGGGGAGTGCAGACACACTCAGAAATGCCTCCTGACTGTGCATCTAGGGGTGTCTGTCACTGCCAGGAAGCCTTGTGCTTGGAGAAGTTGAGAAGCAAGTTTTACGTGGCTCTTAGGCTGAGACCTTTACCTCTGCCAATCCCCGGCCAATTTTGCCTCAAATGTGAGCATCAAAAATGTGCCCAGTAATCTTTGCCCTGCTAATGAGAAAAGCTCTTGTTGGCTCTCAGTCCCACAGGTTGACACTGCAGTGTGAGAAGCAGAGAGAGGCCCAAGGAGTCCAGTCCCGATGGAGTTGGTTCATCAGGGAGTTTATGGGGTAAGTGAAAGATCCCTTCATGTGTTCAGAGTGAGCAATGGCAGAAATGCAGCCCTGAGCACTGGCTGATGYGGCCTGTGGTGCTGGAAGGACACTGGCATTCATGGATCACTGTTGGCACATACACTGGGCTGTCAGCAAATCTTCAAGAGTCACTGGAATGTTCTGCAGGAGTGCAGTGCTCCTTGTAGCCTGACCCAAAGGGCAAGCTTGGTATTTTGCATATAATGCAGCCTTAAACATTATTTTCTTTAATTCAGATGCATGCCAGAGTGTTTGGATTCTCAGAGGTGAGAACTTTTTTATGTCCTACTCTTAGTCTACATCTCGTTAGTTGTATGGGAGTGAATCTCTCGGTTGTGGAGCCAGTTTATGAGTTCCACCGCCCAAAAGTGACTTGAAGTAGGAGTTAGTCATTTGGAAAACTGAAATTGGCTGTTGCATGACTTAATGAAGTGAATGTGAGGAGGAGGTGACCATCACACTCGGGAGCAGTGGAGAAGCTGAGTTCAGTCCTGTTGGACACTGGAAGTTCAGGGACATTGGAGGCGCAGTGCCTAATAAATACTGTGTCCCCAAAGGGAGAGTGCAGTCAGCCAGGGATGCACAGGTTCAGGCTTTGTCTGATGATCAGCAAGCCTTAATCCAGTAGGGAAAGGAAATCCAATGCTTATCACCTTTTCTCTCTTTTTTCACCCTAAATCCTGTTATTAAAGGGATTAGTAAGTGGTAACTCAGCAAAGCTGGAGTTAGGAGTATCTCCCTAACATGGCAGGTCAGTCTTTGCTTGAGACATTTTTGGAGGTAGCATTGCTGAGGGAGGCCTTTAAATTTGCTTTGGTGATTCTGTTTCACGGGGAGGAAAAAAACCCTTCAGAGATTTAAATACTCTTCTCAGATACTCTGGAGTCAGGCAAGCTTTTGTGAAGTTGTGGTGACAAACTTACAGCGGATCTTCACRAGGTCACATTCCCACACGGATCTCAGAGTACAAGGAAGGGAACACACAGGCTGCACGCCAGTGACAGCTTTCAAGTACTCTTTAAATAAATCTAAAAAAAAAAAAWAAGGCACTCTGAGGATTTTTACAAAATAACTTGCAAGCTGAAAATGCAACAGTTCTGCAATTTATTGCTTCTAACTGAAAACACGAGTTTTCAGTTCTTGACTCAATCTGTTTCTGTTGCTTTTCAGATGGGTTTTCATCTCTTGTTCCTTGTAAAACTTGGTGAGGTGCTACTTGCTACAATGATTTAACCATGGAGTCAGTGAGATGCTCTGTGCTTCCAGGTGGGAATGAGCAGTTCTGAGTTCAGCAGCTAGTCGGGCTTGGTTACCACTTGCAGTGAGGGGCACAGGGTGCATGGAAAGGAAAATCCTCGTGTGAGCTCTTTGACAAGGTGTAAAGGAAGCACATCTGACAGTCACCTGGAGGTGGAGATCTCCAGAGATTAATTTAGGGATGGAAATGGAGTAGTGCACCTTCAGGGAAAGTAGGTAGAGAAGTCACAAGTCCACAGCAGTGGTAGGCAAATGAGAGGGCTCCAGAAGAGAGGGATTCTGGCAGCCAAAAAATGCAAATTCCTTCCTTGAAAACGAAGGAATAGAGTTGCAAAAGGCTTCAAAGATGCTGGCACACTTAGCATGGCCAAAACAATTAACGTTGATTGGAGCTTCTGGGTTTCACATGTTCCCAAGCACTCTGTGTGAGGAAAGCCAGAGGTGAATAAGGGGAGGGGAATGAGTACTTCAACAATACTGCAATTTCTTGCTGTATTAATTTTCCCTTTTATGCTTTTATTTTTACATTAGAGGTGAAATATAAAACCATAATTATGTCTTTTACATATCTGACTATCATAAAGGGAGAGGAGTTCGGGTCTGAAGGCAGAGCCTGGCAGGGCACAAGCTTGAGGTCTGAGCACTGTGCAGGATCCAGCACAGCCTGGCCCTGAAGCCCTGACCACAACCAAGAAATCTGGCCTTTTTCATTGTGTGATAATTACSTTTTACGTATCTGCTGAAGGACAGCTTCATTGCCATGAAGTCATTGCTCTTCCTCAGTGTCAGCCTGCAACCTTTAGAGGAAATAAATCATTCTGTATTTACCCTCTACGTTACTCTAAAGGCAAAAGGGTTTGTGCTTTGTTTACCTGGACCCAAATCATGAATGTTTCCCTGTATGCTCTCAGCTATCATGAACAAAAACGCTGCACATCTTTAAGCCCTGAGTGATCTYGGCTTCTCTGAAGTCAGTACTAGTTTGGTCTTTTTAGTCTGAAATGTATCCAGCCATCAGATGTAATTATTTGGTATTTATATAATTTAGTAAACACTGCCCAGCATTTTTWATGCATCTATGAGAAATATCTTAAGCAATAAAATATAACTTGAATTACAGGAAATGGCACCTTTTTTTTACAGGTGATTTGCTGAATAACTGAGGTAGACATACTGAATAAATAAATAGCAATTCCTGACACATGTAAGTTCTCCTTTCTGAGCAAGGAGGTGGATGGCATCTCTGGCTGGTGCAGTTTGGAGCTGACATTGCAGGGGGATGCAGCCATTGCAAGGATTGAGGGAATTTTGAACTCTGCTGCTGAGTTTCAGTAGCACTAAATTTGCTACAGGTAAGGGAAACCCCTTTTTATGGAGAAGTTCCTCACTAGTATTTCAGAAATGGCTACATGTCTGCTTTAAAGGGAATGAAAATGAAAAGACTCCAATTACGAAGTTATCTCAGAATGGGTTTTTAATGTCATTGCCAAAGCTAATGCTCCCAGAGGAGAACTTCACTGAAGTGCTGCACAGATGCATCACAGCAGAGTGAGAGTCTGTATTGCAAACAGTGACTTAAAAACAGTCTTTTTATATTTTATGAACTGGAYACAGATTTCATGTTCCAGTTAATTTCAGTTTTTCCTCTCGAAAATTTCCTTCCATGCAGTTGAAGCATCACTGAACTGTTCATGGAACTGTTTCCTCCCAARTCTGGAGAACCATTTCCATCAGGTGTTTTTAGTCTTGAAACAGCTTCAGAAGAGGCAGGGGGTGACTGTTCAGACTGTTCATGGTATTTTTAGGCTTAAATTCATCTTTAAAGGYAGACACATGGATATGGATTCATGTTCTCCTCCAGGCTTCCTAAATCATCTCCCTCAGCAGCCTCTCACTTGCCTGTTGAGAAGATTCCCCTCAGCTCATGGCAGAGCCTGAGCTRTGTTGTGCATCACTTGTTTGTCTTGGGTTTTATTTATTTCTCCATTATTAATAGTACCTTTAATTATTGAACTGTTCTTRTCTCAACCCACGAGCTTGTGGGGTTTTTTACGTATTTTTCTGATTCTCCTCCCTMTCCCACTGGGGGAGAAAATGAGCAAGCAGCTGTGTGGTACTTAGTTGACAGCTGGGTTAAACCATGACACTTGGCTAAGGTGACTTGGCTTATTAGTAATTAAGTTTAGGTTCCAGAAGACCTGCTCCTCACTGGGAATTCACTGGGGCTTTATTAGCAATCGTGTGTTAACGGTGTGTTCATTCCCTTCCCACCACAGCAGGATCTTCTTCAGTTGTTATCCAAAACCAGTGATGCTGTAAGGAATGGAAAAATAGTCTGTCTGGGGCAATGGAGGAGAGGGGAGGAGGCAGGTGATGTGGACTGTGCTGCTTGGCACTATGCTCTTTGCCACTGAACGAGCAGAAAAAATACCTGGCAAGCCTCAGGCCACAGSAGTACAAACACCCAAGTACTTACTGCAGTATCAAGAATACAACTTGAAAATAAAATTCAACGAAATATCCCTCAAGAATGCTTAGTCTGGAGTGTTACTCAGATGATTGAGAAGCAAATAATTGCTGAGAAATCCCCCTGCAAAGGCAGCAGCAGGAGCAARTGGCAGGGTGGTTCCCCTCCAGATACAATGCCCAATATTGTGCTATGTCATGGGAAAGGTGTAAAATAGCTGGAGCCATTGAAGAAGAAAAATAAGGTCTGTGGGAACAGAGGTATTAATTGTAATGTGTGTATGTGTATGTGTTTACACTCTACCAGCTTCAGGAAAAATACTATGGGCCCATTAGGAGAAAGTGTTCCTGCGTATGACCTCGATTCCCAAATACACGAGACTGTTTAAAATGAAAAACTGATCAAAGATCTTTCCAAGGTCTCAGGATACAATGGAATTGATGGGAAGGCAGTCTGTATGGGATGCAGAGACAAAAGAATCACTGGCAGAGCTGGACCAAGACAGGGCTAAGGAAAAACTAATCTTTTTTTTTTTTCTTACAAGAGAAAATCAACATCGCTGTAGTTTCCCAGCCTCTCTGTCTTATGGTGTGCTTTTCATACGTTCCAGCAATGAGTGGAGTTTCCCTGCATGATCCATCCATACCCACATTTCTGTYACATTTGTCCATAGAAAATCCATGCAAGAACACAAAGAAGACTGTGGCAATAGAGAGATTTTGATTAGAGGATCTGATCCTTTAGTTCTCATTCAAAACCTTTGCTTGTGCGAGGACTCCTTTTTACAAGGAATTTTTCATGTTCACGTTAAATATTCCTAGCAAACTGCATAGGGGATATCACAATAAACTTGTGGTCTTTCCACTCATTGCATCAGCCTCTGCTATTTTCTTAGTCTAGCAAAGCAATGTAATTCTTGATAGGCTTTTCACCCATAAATCTGAACCCTTAAGCCCACAATTAACAATTTCCACTTTTTCCAAGTGCAAAAAAGATGCAGATGAGAGAACTTYGTGTTTCTGGACAACCAGACATACTCTGTGTGTTTCGTCTGCTTTGCCCRTGGCCCAAAATTTGTATTGAGCGTGCACAGGTACTGTGTCACGTTACAAAGGAGCTGTTAAAATGTCAAGTGGTGATGGTAGGTCACCATCAAATACCAATAGTTTCTGGGGGAAAAGGAGCAGAAGTCTGCATCTGCTGCTTCACTTCTGTCAAACGTTCAGTTGGTGCACATTAATGATGGGTTTGTTCAAGTGCATTCATTCTTCTAAGTGATTTTATTAAGTGATTCCTCTATTTCTCTTGTTTTACTCCAATGATTGAGTGGCTTTTGATCTCAGCCCTTGGTGTTATGTTCAGATAAAATTTTCTGAAAGGCAAAAATAACCATCCTTCAAATACTCACTCAGTAAAATACATGCATTTTACCTTCTAACACAAACCTGGCAGTGACACCATTATCTTTCTAAGGGGCTGACCCCAAAACCTGCTGTGAAAACTTCAAGAAAAAAACCAAAGAAAAGGAAATGTTTCTGTGGTTTGAGTTATGTTATTTCCTGACATGAGGCCACATCTGTGTGTGCCATAAACATACAGTTAAAGTTTACAGAAAATTGCCTTGTGGTGAGCTATTAGCCCTGCCCATGTGTTCAGAATAGAGATGTACAAGTGGTATCATCCCATGGCCAGTGGAGTTTGAGGCTGGTAGGGCAAAAGGGCTTTGGGGAGTTGGTAAAGTGAGAGTTGTTGCTGACAGGAACCTGGAAATATTATGTGTTAGGTGAATGTTGGTGGTAATACACAGTGGGGTGTGTTGGGGGGCTGCACCTTGCTGCAGCACAGATGCCATCTGCATCTACCTAGAGGTCTGCCCTGTCTGTGGAGAGATAGAGGATTAACTCAGGAGTGGTGCCGAGACATCCTCTTTTCCTGTGTGTGACTGGAAGAAATCATCTTGGGAACAGGGAAAGGTCATGAGCTGAAATTGCCAAGGGCAATTAGTAGCCCTAAAGGAAACCTGCAGCTCCAGGAGGGATTGGCACCATCTCAGTTTGCACATCGTGGTAAAGCCTCCAACTCTAAACTGGCCAGCCCAGACAACAGCCACTGGACAGAAACAGCATCTCCACAGGGTGAAGGCTTCATCTCTGTCGGGCTGTGGCTTGACAATATGAGGCCAGAGTTGCTCAAGGAGACCTCTTTGACTCTTCTTCTCCCAAGGAATTTATTTCAGTTCCCTGACTGCTGTGCAGCTGGTGGTTTGGGTGCTATTGTAAGGAGGTTTCCATCATCCAACTTGAGATCAGTGAGATGATGAAGGAAAAGAGGCTCATTAAACAAGGAGTGGACTCCTATGGATGCACCTTCTGAGAAACCCAAGAGCCTGAGGGAGAATTCCTTTTTCTGCTGGGAGGAGAGTGCTTCTCTCCTGTGTCCCTCTCCATCTCTTTCAAAAGCTGGTAGGCTCCCTCAGTTCAGAGGATGTCCAGGGACTGCGTGGACACCACGGTTTTTGTTTAAGGGTCCACATTGTTCCTATTCCCCATTCTAATTAAAGCTATTATAGGTGTGGTTTTTTGCTTTCCTGTGCCCACCACAACTGTCCTCAGCAGTGGTGATTCCTYACTTATTGCTCTGCAGTTTGCAGGTCCACCTCCACGTCATCCAACCTTTATGATAGCACATGACCCACCGTACCTGATCTGCCCCCCACCTCCTTTAGGGCACCTCTGTAACCACGAGTTTCATTTAAAAACAAAACCAAGGTGCTGGTGCAGCTGGGGGAGGCTGGGGCGTGGTGATTCCTGCCTTGCTGCTGGAGTGAGCTGCTGCCTGGATAAGTCACAGGCCACCACTGTCAAGCCCCAGCACAGCGTTTGGAGCCTTATCAAGGCTTCTCAGGCTGCTGAGCCGCTGCTGGGCAGGAGTGTTCCTGCAGCTGGGCTTCTCCTATCACTGAGTGGCTGTCTCCAGCTAATGTAGGCCAAGAAAAGCAGATGGGTTCTTCCACCACTCTCTCACAACCTCTTCAGGGACAGACAAGTATTGTCTGGACAGTTTACTGGCAACAGCGTTACTCTTTCCTACTCTGAGCAGTCCAGGATGTCCAGAAACTGGGAGCCCGACCAGGAAAATGCTCCAGCAGAGGTGGAGCCTGATCTTCCCCTAGACGTGGCTGCTGGTGCCTGCTGATTGCTGGATTTCCATGCATGTGCCTGGCCAGGTTTCTTGTATCAAGAACCAACAGTTCACGCTGAAACTTCAAAAAGAAACCATCAAAAAAGCCGAACTGAAARCCTTAGTTCCCTTCCTTATGGAAAGTGCTGAGATACAYGGTGTGATTCTTGTGGTGTCCTGTGCRGGGCCAGGAGCTGGACTCGATGGTCCTGATGGATCCCTTCCAACTCAGCTTATTCTATGATACTTCAGGCTGCCTGAGCATCAGCAGATCTCCGAGGATTCGGGCAGCACAAACTGCAGGCAGGGTGCTCCAAGTGTGGCTGTTTCTTGAGGTTTCTGTCGTGCCCCTCGTTGTCCCTCTCAGCACCTGCCAGGGTGGGTTAAATRCAGTGACCAGCATCTGTCGTGTCCAGCCTTTCTGCTGGCAGCAAACAATATCTTCGCTCTTTGCCATGCTGTGGTTTCTGTGCTAAACCCAAGAAAACTCAGTCCCCTGAGACGGGCGACAGTGGTCAGGATTTAGGGGATTATTTTCCAATCACCAGTTTCTGATTTAAGTAGTTCTGGAAAGCTGCTGGGTAGGTACTGTGATGTACCAAGTAAGAAAAGGTCTTAATCTTGACTATTTTGTGTCTTTTATAAAAAATTTACTGCAGTGGCATCTGCTGGCAAGGTTAACAACTGCAGCGTTTGCAGTGATGSGAGGCTGGATGGGATTGCTTGGTGTTAGTACAGGCACTAAGGAATGTTTTGTTGACCTATTTAAAATGTCATATCAAGGACATTTAAAGCTCTGAGTGAGCTGGCTTGACCTTACAGCTGACCTTGTTTTGCGATAGAGGTTAGACGAGGCCTGGGTTTGTTCCAGCTGGAATTTCCCTGCAATCCACTTTACAAGTTTGTTTCTTTGCTTTAAAATCACGGAATAAAACCACTGATTYTTATTTATTTTAAGGATTTGCTTTCCTTGAATCAATGTCAGTCCTAGAACATCTCAGCCCAGCTGAAGTCACTTTTCTTTGAGGYGTGGCACAGATGAAAAATGGCTGAACCACGTGGATGTGTTTCCCTAGTCAGGATGGGTAATTTCGGTGGATTTTACTGGGACACTGCTAAAGCAAGGGATATGTCCTGGGAAAGGAGCAAAGCAAGCAAGAGGAGGGACCTGAAGAGTCCCAAGCACGTCTCCAGCTGTGTAAGCGTTTCCCTGGCGCCCATCCAGATGTGTGCAGCCTCTCTGAGGTCGACTTAAGTCATCGATGCGGAGGTGTGGAAGAGAGAACGGATGTCACGCAAATCACACTCGAAATAAGATTGCTGTGAAAACCCAYCAAACACAGTTCAAGTTTGGGGAATTGGATTTCACCACCTGGGACAGACCTTGTTTTAAATGCTGGAAGAAGTTGCTTCCAAGACAAACATTCAGTGACTTAAACAAGCAAAACTCCCCTTTATTCTCCCCCAAGGCTCCCCAGCAGAAAAGATACGGAGTCATCAGAATCTCACACGTCATGTGAAAGAACAAACASAGTGTCTGGTTTTAAAACACAGAAGGGACTGTTCTCCAGGTGATGTAAAAAGATGCATTTGATGCATTCAGTTAACACACCTCTTCATATGCAAAGTTGGTGGTAAATGAGAAACAATTGTAATAGAAGCTTGAAAGTCCTTGTAGCTCATTTCATGGTATAATTCAAAGCAGCGCTGTCTGGTACTGCTGTCTTTGAAGACCCAAATTGTATGTTTGGTGTCTAACTGCRTATTTTATCTAAAATGGCAACCATCTGAAATATATCTTTTTCCACTGGGAAAATTTTAACTTGGCATAGTAGACCCGCACAGATACTCTTTGGGTTCAGTGTTTCAGATCAGTATAGAAGATATCTACACGTTTTATAATTATATAGTGAAASACTAAATTAGGTAGATGGGCCTACTGCTGTACTGCACAATAATTTTGCAACTAAACATATTGTTGGTGAATAAATCAAAGGCATCATAACAATATCATTTACCTTTTTTTTTGAGGAGTTTCAAGAGCCATTCATACATGTAACTTATCCTCTACAGCAGGAAATGAGAGAAATTTCCCAGCAAAGCACTGCTGGACCTYTGTGAAGCCTATTGTGCACTGCCTTGGTGCTCTACAAACCAAATTGTTTTCTGTGTCACGTTTCAGAGCCGCAACAGCATAAACCCAGCACAACTCAGACTATTTCAATAGAGAGCAATTTGTGTCTGAGCAGCGTCTGATGTTTTTATTAAGGCACCTCAACAGGAYGGATGCTCTGATACTGTATATTACGCTTTGGGAATATTACAGCAGGATCTGTTCTGGAACAGAATAACAAAAGGCATAAAGGAGCTTAACGCTGACCTAAATAATCCAATGTATTCCTCTTTAAAAACTCTTGCCGTGCCATCTGGGGGCTTGATTCTCGACAGATTACTGAAACTTCCTTTTGTTTGAGAGCTTCCTCGCTGCAGGGCACGAACACGGCGGAGCCCGCGGGCTGTGGCAGCGCACAGGAAACGATGCGAGCGCAGGGACCGCGCTGCCAGCGCTGTCACCGGCCACAGCACGGGAAAAAAAAACAATAAAAACCCGAACAAAACCCCTGGCTGATTCCCCCCACACCCCTCGGGTGCCACCAGCTTGTCCTGGCGGTGAGCGAGGGCTGAATGAAGTTGGAAAGGCCGCGGCAAAGCTTCGCCCCGAGTCCCGGGCGTGGGCGTGTGCGGAGCGCAGCCCCAGCGCACTCATTTCCTCCCGAGCGGGGCTTCGCTCTGGGTCTGGCTCCTCCCGCAAACTTAAACTTTCTGTGAACTCTCGCTGAGCCTAAATMGCAGTCTCCGTACTACCTCTGCTTTCAGGAGTAGAGTCCCTCTCGTTAATCCGCGTCCTGCGGGAGAGGCTCTGAATTCCCGCAGCCTGGCAGCCCAGGGGGAGAAACGGGTGGGAAGTCCTGGGGTACAGCCGGTGCCTGTACCTCGGGTTAGCTGTGCACTGGGTACGCGTCCTGTYTCTGGGAAGGTCCTGCCCTGGCTGTTGGAACTATAGGAGTTTGAATACACGACACTGAAGTGAGTGCTGCTTATTTCAGGGAAGGGGAGGAAAGCAAGCAGTAAATGACCATACACCTGCAGAGGACTACAGGTGTACCCGCCCACAGAAGATCCTCAGGGGTGATCCTCTGTTCCTTTTTCCTAAGGCAGGTACTTCCAAAGCTGATGATGGTTTGCTGTATGTTTGTCTAGAAGCACCCCACTGTGAATGGGATACAATAAAACCTGGCAGGCTTCAGGATTTAGGATAGAATGCTGTATCTCACCCCAAAATCAAAATATGCACGAGTTGCTACTGGAGGCCACAGGTATAATGTTAAAGGGATGCTACTGCTTTTTCATATGTAATTTCCAGTACGTTAAAACTTTTAATTTTCTGAAGACTGCTTTAAAAATCTCTTATAAAAATATATATTTCAATAATCAAAATTTAAATCATCATTCTGCCCCTTGGGTCTAAAGTTTAATCAGAATGATTCCCACATTTTTGCCTAGCAAGACAAAAATATTCGAGAGAAAAATTTATTTTTTAACACCCACATTTTAAAATATTTCTAGTGCAGCTGAGGTCTGAAGTGATCTAGCMCAATCCCATACATGAAGCAGTGTGGTGTGTATGTGTGTCTGTTGCTACTCTGAATTGGACCTAATGTATAGATTACAGCTGAGGTTGAACTTGAATTAAAAGAAATGCCAGCTTGATTCCCTCCTATCTGAGCTGATCTTTCTACTCCTTGAAGCGTATTTCAATAACCCTCTTGTTATCTCTCCCTCCGAGTTCCCGCATGCTGTTATTGTTCTCTATACGTTCACTCAATTATGGCACTGCCCTCTGAGCCTGTCGTCGCTGCTGCTGCTTCATAATGCCTGCAATTATCTCTCTGTGGGCTGCCAGACCCACTAATGATGCCGTGTTGGCTGCGGGTGCTGCGAGGGGCGAGGGCTGCGTGCTCACCCTGCAGAACGCGACTGAAGCCGGAGCGCGGCTGGGAAGAGCAATGTAGGTCACAGCGGAGCCGGGATCGCTTCGTGGGGGCGCGGATGGTGCCGCGGGTTTTTGCATGGAGTTCACAACAACTGCCTCCCTTGGAGTCTCCCGGGCTTTCAAAAGGAGCGGATTCTTGTGTGTTTATGCTGTACCTTTTGATTTGTGCGGCACCCGCAGCTTCTGCTGAGATCCCCTCCCTCGGGGTCCTCGAGGTTGATGTTTTTATGGACTGGCTCCAAATGAAAATTCATCTGCTTGTTCAAAGCGTGCTGTTCAGAGCTGGATGCTGTTTACCCATGAAAGAGTGTATCCAATTAGTTCCTCCAATTCGCCWGCCAAAGCAGCCTTCCCAGCTTTCTGCACTTTTTGGAAGCTGACGGTGAATCCAGCAAGCACAAGATCAATCCTTTCTGTGCTGCTCAGCATCTTCACATGTGAATCAGCCTGTGTGCAAATAGTGAACCTTGTGATGCTGAAATCACGGATAAAAATTGTCACCTTTTATCACCACAGCTTGAAGYTACCCTTGTAAAATGGTAGAGAAATATTTTTGCATTTCAGTTTATTAAAATCATGTTGCAGAAGCATAATATGGTAAATAACACACCAGTGGCACAGCAAACACAGGCTTTGCCCTTGGAGGCCTCCGAGAAGCATCAAGCACAGGTCACTAAATGGGGAAGGAAAAGACCATGAAAGAAGCATCAGGGCAAGATGTTACACTGTAAGTTATTTCCCRCAAACAAGGGTGGGAAGGGAGAAAGAGCAGGGATGCGAAGTGCCTCAGCCTTGGTATTTTTTCTTGCACAGCCTGTCAAAGACCAACACGTCGTAAATCAGACTCGGCTTTACTTGGCTAAGCGGGGCATAAGCTTAGAACAACATCTAAAGTCAGGTCACAGCTGTGTGCTGGGGAAGACAGCACCACCCCTGGCTCCCAAACACACACAGGCACACACACCCTCACAGGCTCCCGCCTTTGGGATTGAGCCCGGGGTGCATCGAGAGACCGGTGTAGGGAGTGTTCCTTGGGCTATTGCCTTGGCGACAGCCAGGTCAAACTGCTTTGTAACAAAGCACTGCCATTCTCAGCCCACGAGCCCTCGGTGATCTGTCAGTAACTCTGAGGAAAACACAGAGGAAAATGAAAAAACTCAAGCCTTTTGTTCAGTCCTACCTCTACAAAGCAGTGGCTTGTAGTTCCATTGAAAATAGGGAAAAAAAGTTGAATATTGTAAGATACCTTGGATCTAGCAAGTACTTTCTCCCCTTCCCAGGAGAAGGCAGGGCTGGACACCTTACAGGCGTTTTTCTCACAGATAATTAGCATGCTAATTGCGATGTGTTTAATACACACCTAGTGTGAGAGGTCACAGCCTGCACTGATTGCTCGGCTTTCCCCTGGTCTAATTGCAGCGTGTCAAGCCAGAAACCACATGCTCACTGTTTGTGCTCTAATGTGCAGGACAGGCACTGGTAAATGGTCTCTTGTGCTCTGAGAGTTTTCCTCCCTGGTTTTGTGTGTRAGGTTGCTGTGGAGATGGGCTGCTTAGGATCTGTGCTGAGAAAAGCATGATTTCCCTCGAAACTCTCTCAGTACTGTGTGGTCCTCTGTCAGAGAGGGCTGCTAATGGTGCAAAACCTGCCCACAGCCCTGATCTTTACAGGTTGGCTGCGTGCATGCACATGCCAACTRCTGCTTCTGCTGGATTTCTAATGAGGTTTTTTTTAATGAATCCGAGAATGAAGGGAACTCACTTGCGCGCCCTCTGCCAGCCTGCTGCTTCRTGAGACCTGAAGGCTGTTGTGAAGTGTTGGAGTTGGACACAGAACCACTTGGAGCACATCCCTCATCCCCAGGTGGGCATTTGAAAAGAGCAAACTATGTGGCCATTTTAATTCTGAGAGGTATCCTTTAGTTAATAATATATTAATCACAGTGGCACAGGGCAACCTTTCTCGACTCATATCAGTGCTGTACCATCAGCTTGTGAGATGTACACAACAAATAAATCCCAGCTTTCTGGTAGAATGTGGAAAAGTAGGTTTAGCAAGTATCATTCCCCTGTCTGCCTCAAGTTGCACTTGAGATGGCTTTCAGGGGGCTTCCTCAAAGAAGAGAGAAAAGAAGTACATATATTGACAGGGCAGTAGATGCGGGTTCAGAAATCACGTCATGCAGTCACCTAATTCTGGTCTGCAGTCACTGAATTGTGTGGTTTTATCCAGTGATAAATAAACCCCTGCAAGCATTAATAATGAAAGCTCTTTCAATGGAGAGTTGGAACAGCCACTGAAGCTGTTACAGATGGAATTTGCTGCTACAATTTCAATAGATAAAATGTAGAGGAAACTTTGTTTCCTAGAAGAAATAATTTATCAAGATAGTGAAACAAAGCCCTTTTTTTTTTTTTTTTTAGGTCAGAACAATTCCTGGGGTTGTCCAGATATCGGGACAAGTGAGCCGAGGGGTAAGAGTGGTTCTTTCTTCTGCCTCCCTGAAAGCTTTTCCAAGGGGCCTCAGAATGCACAGGAGAGGAAGAGCTGGCTGTGGCAGCAGGAAGATGCCTGCACAGATGGATCCCAGGATCCTCCCCTAAATCCAGTGAGTCCCAGTTCAGAGCCATCAGTTTGGGCTTGCAGACTGCTCTCTTGGTCTAGCAAAAACCCCGTAACAACTTGGTCTTGCAGGGGACAGCTGAGAAGTACAACTTGGAACGAACGAAGGGGAAGAAACCAGGATAACTTCTGTGTGCCTTTTCCTCTCATGCTGTGAGTATTGTGTGGGCTGTTCATCCCTAAAATAAGCCACCAGCCTGCAGCAGCCAATGTCCATCCACATGGARCCACTGCCAAGGCAGGCCCTCAGTGCAGGCACATCAAGCAGACAGGTGAGGCGGCTGTTGGTATCTGCTCAGGGACAATCACACACAAACTRCAGCAGCTGAAATATGTGCTCCAAAGGAACATGGAATTATAATAATGCCACTGAGGAATGGGAGAGCCCACGGCCTCAGTGTCCTGTTGGATATGGTTAATTGCTCCCACGTTTCTTGCCAGCATAGTACTCCAGCTTCCATCACTTTAGGTGAACACCTTATTACCAAAACCAGATTCTTCCTTAATGATCTGTGTATTTGTTAATTTTACACCTGTTATTAAAAAATTTTATTCTGTATCATATACACCAGAGAGACAATACACCCTAGATTAGACTGCATAGACTAGACTGCAAGGGTACCACAGCTGTGAATAAAGTAGCTGTGTCTTGTGCAAAAGATGYCTAATTCATTATAGAATTTCTCTTCTCTGCCTTGTCCCATTCTCCCCCCGTCTGTATGATCCTGCAGGAAACCAACCCCTGAGACCACAAGGTGAGGCCCAGAGGCATCTCACCATGATCTGTGGTTTCTCTGAGAACATCTCTAAAAGCTAGTTCTACTGGGAGGTAACAGCTTGCATTAAAAAAAAAAAAAATCTCTTCTAACTTGTGGGGCTTCCAGGCGTCAAATGGATGGTCCAAAATCTAAGACCCTCAGTACTTTATGTTGGAAACAAGTCTGTGTGCTTGAGGTGTCACTGCAGTAATGCTGCTCTGGGAAGGGCACAGTGATGTTTTTTCCCTCCCTGTGCCCCTGCTGTGCCATGCAGCCCAGCACTCACACCCTGAGCATGAAATTTAGGGAGCAGGAATGGTYGAGGGTTTGTTTTTCTCCCCACATAAAGCTGTGCATATGCAGAGTGCAACATCAAAGCTCAGCTCTGCTCCTGTGCTGCTAGTGTAGATGTTTGGCAAGTTTGGCTACTTCATAATGGGATAATGAGAGGTGGGAAGAAACACGTGATGAAATAAAGAAAACAGATTAAAAATCAGAAGCTTGGATAGCTTATTTTTTCTTTCTTTTTTTTACTTTCTCCTTTTTTTCTTTCTTTCCCCACCCCCTTTCTTTTTGTGCTTTGTTTTACATTTGCACTGTGCAGCGTTCTCAAACKGGGTAATTTGCAGGAGCTTAGGAGAAATTGCTGTGACAGGCAGCATGGCTGAAGACTGTATCTCAGAATTACTCTCCCTGGAGCAGCTGCTCAGGATGCCCGGGATACAATACTTTTCCTGTCTGAASAGCAAAACAATAAGGCTCAAACACATTCTGGAAATGCTTATAGGCAAACGTCTTACACATTGAATGTGCTGAAACTATAAACTAGATTTTAACTGGGATAAGTAGATTTCAAGTAAAAAGTACTTGGAGCAATTTCAGGGAAAGCTCATAGCTGGCTTTACCTAACAAATTTTTTATTATAAAATTTCTGAAGTGTTAATTTTACATATATATATATATAATGCATGGGGGGTTTATATTACAAATGCTATCATTATGAATCAAGTAATTCTGAATAATTGTATAGTTATGAATTCTATATCAGTTATGTATTGTGGATTATTTGCAATATATAGCCTATATAATGACATAAATATGCAGTTACAAATTTCTTATGTATTTMTGAACAGTTTCTTGCATGTTTATAAGCCTGTAAGCTCTGATTTRTTTTTACTATTGATTTATAGATGACTTTTCTCCAGTGTATGACTTGGTTCTTCCAGGCCCCTTGGGAGCTGTGACACCTTGTCTGATTACTTGGCCATGAAAAGCTGAATGGCAAAGCCAAAACACAACAGCATGGCACATGTGCCAGCTCTACCATGCCAGTAAAAATAAGGCAAAAGAAAGAGGATAAATAGGCATAAGTMACAAAAGACTAGCAGGGCTCTCATTTTGCAAAGGAAAGTCAGTGGAAATCTTTGGTGCTGACTTASAGATAATTGGGGATTGTGGAGAGAAGCAAAGCAGAAGCTGGGCTCCCTTTGGTCTTAAGTGCTGATGTTAACTCCTTATCCATGCTCCTGCAACGAAAGGAAGGTTCAGACACGTACAATTAATGAGCAAGGCAACTGAATAAACACAAAAGGGCCAAACAAGTAATATTTCACATTTTTTTCAGTCTTCTGAGGGGTTGTATACAGTAACCAGGGACAGACTGCGGTGTGGAGAGGGATTTGATGCTTTGAAAAGAGGAAATTCCCCTCTGCCAGCGAAGGAAACATGCTGCGCCTCAGAAGGCTCAAGAAGCGTTTGGCAGCTGTGTGCAGGAAGAGAAAAGCATCTCATTTTGAACTTGAAAGCAAAACTGGGTTTCAAGTGAAGAGCAGAGCAGCAGTGTCATTGGCAAAGTTTTCGGTTTGGGTGACCTACGCAGKTCCTCCACTGAAATGTAAATATGTAGGTAAGAAAGCATACAAAGGCCTTTCCCTGAGGTTTTCCTTTGAAGTAATGGGAGAAGCCTCCACAGATTTTGTGCATGTATGAATTAGACCTTCTTAAAGTGAGAGCTTCAGGGGAAAGGTGAAACTGCAAGTGATACTTTACCAACAGCTGTCTACAAACTGGCTTTAGTAGTCTGACTATGATGTTTCTGAGTGTTTTACCACCCGACCCTACTCCAAGCTTACGTGAGCCACTGGGACTACTGGAAAATATATTTTCATGTCAACTGATGCTGATTTATGCTCTTCTTTTTGCACTGAAAAAAAAAAAAATCACTCCTGCAAATTTGAAAATGCTTTAAATCCCCAGCTTTGAAGCAAGGCTTGAGCATGCAGTGATGATCTYCCGATTTCTGTTTGGCCTTGCCTACTTCAGCCTGTAAAAGCAGACCTGGCTTTTTTGGCCATCAGTTGCTGCTCTGCAATTCCACCTGGATTTTATCTTTTCCCCCCTCTTTCAGGTGAAAGCTCAYGCAGTGTCAGTGCCGAAGTGGCAGGTGAAGATGGGGTGGTTACTGCACCTCCACAGAGCCTGAACTGGGCTAGTCCAGGAAATCGCTTTGCAGCCACCACAGCTTCACCAAAGGCTGGTGCAACGTCGGCAGAGGTTGTAACTGGGGAAATGTGCTCGGAGAAATGTCATTATATATAGCAGAGAGGAAAGGAACAGAGAAGTAACCGAGCAAACAGGGCATCTTTTAGATCGCGGTGTGGTTTTCAGACCTGCTTGCCCAATTGCCTTTGCACCACAAAGCTCCTCTTGCCATGTGCCACATGCCTTCATCAGGGATGTGTAAGACAAGTAACACCAGTGTTTTACAGGAATAGGCTCTGAGCCACACAACAGTGGATTCATCTCACGAAACAAAGCAAGGAAAAGGGTAAATAAGTCCAGCGCAGCATAATGTTATGCGCTGTTAAGATCCGTGGGTGTTCCAGCACGTGGGCTTGGGCACCACCACAGGTCTGGCTGTTGTAGCAGGAGGGATCCATGCAGACCAGGTCAGTCAGAGCCATTTTGAAGGGAAAGCACACTTTAAAGTAAACGGAGTGAGTCATGTTGCCTGTTGGCATAAATGCAAAGTGCTTAGGAGCAGGAAGTGTCTTTGTCTTTGTGCACAGGAGTGTACTCAGGTCAGATTATCGCTGAGGTGCATTTCTGGCCAGTGAAATAAGGACTTGCTCCAGCAGCATGACCATCCTACCTGGCAGGGGGAAACAATTTCATGCAGTTCAGTATCAGGTACCCAAGTTTTTGCGTTTTGTGTTTAACACTGTATTGAACAATGAATCTTAAACCAGCATCCTGCCACCTACTGCTTATGGAAGTGCCAGATGCAGGGTGTGCACAGCGGTCTCATTTTGGCCTTAAAAACCTCTTCAAAGCCCTCTGGGACTGGTCAGCTCTGCACAGGTTGGGAAAAATATCCTGTGAGCCATCTGAATGGCCCTATTGGGACTCAGAGCCGATGTAACGATGTCTGCGGCAACGCCACCTTTCTTGGAGAACAAAGTGCAAWTTCCTTTTGTGCACTGAGAAAACAAACATTGYGTGGGAATTGATCCTAACAGAAATACTTTTTTTTTAAATATCCAAGTCACTTTTTTTTCAGAACACTGACACTTGGGAATGCCTGTGACTGCTTTCTGAAACTTCAAAACTGCAGAGGCAGTGGGAACATGGTGGGAACAGACAACTACCGCAGTAACACCAGGGGTGGTTCTGCAGTTAAAATTAAGCAGAGAAGTGCCTAAAAATTGGCAGTCTGCCTAGTGCCAGAATTCATTACGAATTTGGTTTTTAGTATAGTTTAGGTTAGCCATCATCCTAATTATCTTTTCTCCTTTAATTAAATGAGAAGTCTGCCATTAGCCTCTGCTTGCCATAACTCATGTTTTGGGCTGAGCTCCTCCTGCCTGGTAAATGGGAACACCAGGGAGAAACAGGGGAGAGAGACAAAGACTCTGAAGTGTGCAACTATCTTTGCTGCTTATCTGTCTCCAGGTACTGGCTCACTGAAACTTTTCACATAGCAGTGTCTTCCAGCCCTTCTGTTCCAGCTGTTAGACGTTCACTGCTTCACCAAGAATGTGGACACAAATTTGTCGTTTTGCTATAAACGGTCCACATATAAAGCCATGGCCAGAGTATACACAGACAGACTGTAAAATGTAGGGAGGAAGATAAGAGAGATCTGCAGAGAGGAGGGAGGTGTAGGCTTGTATATGCAAATTCTGCCCTGAAGCATTTTCATTCATTTACTGAAATTGCTTCTAAACAAAACTAAATTTATGTAGATTTTTTTGAAACAAGAATTTAAAATGTTAAGCAATGAACAGTGCCTAGGAAGAATCACACACATTGAAGCTCTGCTCTAATACTTATTACGAATACTTCTGAAAATGCTGAACTTGATGCATGTATGCTAGTTTGGTTTTTAGAAATCTCCTTTAAAGAGATTTTTGAATCAGTTTAAACCCTCCATAAACCACAGAGGAAAGATTAAGTACACGTATATATTTTAACATGTAATTAGAAATATAAATGTTGAAGTTCAAAGAGTTAATTAGTATTTAAATTACTATGTTTTAAAAAATAATAAACAGGACTAGTTGAACAGGTTTAATCAGAGAAGAAGTCAATTTTATTGAGAGTAGATATGCAGTGATACCAGCTCCTAAAGCCAAAATATCTGAGCTCATTGTTTGCTAGATGCATCGAGCTGATTTCTTCATTTATGACTTCTAGTTTAGGCCTGCATGTTTTGAGTAATTTGATCTTTTTTTTTTTCTAGAATAAGATGAGAGATGGGAGGACAGTAGTAATAGACAGGACATGAGACAATTACAAGAGACAGAACATGAATGCCATGTTAAATAAAATCATATCTTTGGTGTCTGTACTCTGGTAAGAAATTTATCATCTATTCCACATTTCCCAGAATGTTACATACATGTTCCCATACTTGTTACAAATATTTGTCCGAATTTACCCCAGTGATTTTTCTTAAATATTCCCCCAATATTGCAGTGAATTTTTAACACAATGTAGAAAACTGGAGGTGGGTGCAATATTCTGCCTCAATGCAGGGCCTCACATGCCACTGGCCAAGTCAGCAGCCTCACTGCTGATCCCTGCCTGGCTGTGCCCAGCAGCTCCAACGCTTATTCAATCTGGACCAGCAGCCTGTGGCCCTCTTCAGCTTGTGCTACAAATAAACAAATAAATATTAAATATTAGGTTCATCTGCTGCAGGGAGTTGTGCGCAGGCAGGGAGTCATCCACAGGCCTAAAAATAATGCATTAGTTGCAAAAATAGGGCTGGTGAGTTAATGTTTTTGTTCACAGTTTATATATATATATAAATACATGCATGTGTTTATATATACACATATGCACACAGACATATACATGTACACTTGTTTGTGTTGACACTTCAAAACCTTCAGGTTCAGCCTGTGTTGCATTTGCCAAGGGTTTTATTTGTTTTTTTTTCCCCAGGTACCAGAGCGCCTTCATGATTCAGGGCTGTAACATTGTTAATGTGCTGTGAGTGGGGATTGAGGCCAAGTTTCTCCCTTCATCCAGGGCAGGTTGTCACACAGGAACCAGGGGAAGGTATGTGCTGTCCCTCCCATCCTGTGGAGATCCCCGCAGAAGTCCTTCTGCTCTGTAACCTCTTTCTGAAGACCAGAGGATATCGGTTCAAAAGCCAGAAGCCTCCTGGGGAACTGCTTGTGAGTCAGCGAGCAGCCAGGGGATGAAAGTGGCTTTTCTTTGTATTTGGAATAACCCCTTTAAAATTTCAAGTCTTCTATCTTTCTCTAGAATTAAAGCCACTTTCCATTTAAATATTTACAACTCTTTCAAGCACATACCTCTGCCACATAGAAATGTGTCTGTTTTACAAATACTTGGAAATTCTGTAGTCTGTGTTTTCCATAAGCCTTCAGAAATCCGAATGTTCCAAGGGCTTACTGCTGGAGTAATTTTACAGCCGTGCTGCAAAAATGGCAAGGTAAGCGGCCCAGCAGAAGATATAGTAGCCAAAACTCTTATCTCAAGACCCATTTCTTGGAGAATTGCCTCAACTTCCCTTCGTCAATAAAGAGTCTTATTTATAAATTCACATACAATACAGAAAGGAAACTTGTTGCACTATTGTGGAGATCAAAGTTTCAATGTGTTTTTTTTCTCCTTCTCCTGTTTAGAGAACTGGAGTAAGTTTGCATGTATCTGTGTCCCTCTGCTTATTGCTGAGCCCAGCATGGTTGATAGCCTTGAGTATTTTTTTAAAGCTGGTTCTAAAGATAAACATTTTGCAAAAATTCCCAGAATGCAAGTGTTCAACTTAATTTGCCCAGAGCTGTACTGTTTGTTAGGAGGCTCTTTCTTCATAGGTGGCTTTAGGTTCCAATTCAATATGTCATTAATTAATATATAATGAGAAACTTTGCTATGGTCAAAGGTGAAATCCCTGCCTTATTCAGGTCTGTACAAACAAAACCTTTATTGATTTAGATCAATAACATTCAGAGGTTAATCCCAAATCTCCTGCTCCTTTGTTAAGAACCGTCCTACCACTGAAAAACCATGAACGAAATTACACATACTAATGGAAACAACCCCCAAACTGCCCGAGCACACTCACGGCAGCATTAAGAAGTGGATCATCATTAGTTTTTCAACATCAGTTTGAGAAGCAGAGAGGAGATGGGTTTTGTCCACATGCAGAATTCAGTCTTCCTTTTCTTCCAGGTAATGATTTGTGAAGGGACATAGGAAATTCATCTGTTCCTCACCACCTCCTCGGCTGCAGCAGGTCAGTGCTCGGCTGCGTGTGCCATGAATGCAGCTGCCAGCCAGGAATTTTCCTCCTGTCTCGCAAAAAGTAGATGTATTTTCACTGGGCAGGCTGGGATGCTTTGATCAAATATAATACTAGGGAGAAGAAGAAAGAGAAAGCATATATATCATACATATATATGTGTGTATATATATATATAAAAATGCACACACTGTAGTGTGCATGTATATATACTATAGTTTGTATATATATTATATACACATAGTACACACACGTGCACACACACACACAYATATATATATGAATATATATGAATACATGGGTTGTTTAACAGACTATAAAACCCACCACCTTACTATGAGTCTTTTGGGTGTTTTCTTCCACAGAGGCAAAGGGCTAATCAGGAGAGGAAACAGAAGCTGATTACCCCACCCACCTCCGTAGCCTCTGCTAAAGCCATTTATCATAATGTTTCTCAACCTTCTTGTGTTGGCAGCTTTAGGTTTTTGCGACCTTTTAGGGTTTAGGGGCGATTACGGTGGTGCTGGGGTGATGGCTGGACTAGAGGATCTTGAAGGTCTCTTCCCACCTTGATGATTCTGTGATTCTCGTTAAAATGAAAGCCTAGAGAATTATTTTCTCAGTTTTATGTTGTGGGATTGAGATGCTTTATGTAGATATTGGCAAATTTCAGACCTAAGTTGCAGCAGTGCACAGGTAATGTCATCTTGATGGTGGTGGTGCTGACGGGATTTCACATTCGTCCTGTTTAATAGTTGTCCTGTGATGGTCTCATAAATATCTCTGAAATCATCTCTCAAAGGTATACCAATTATCACTGGCAGAACTGCAATAAACAATTGCAATGGCCCAAGAGGTTTCTGATCCAGATTCAGCAAACAATCCCAAACCCAAACCATGTCTCTGAAGGCAAGTTTATTTTCTAAACAAGACTTCAACTGAAACCCTTCATGTTTAAACATATTAATTGTAGGCCTCTGCTGCCAACAAAATGAAGCAGGCTCATTCCAAGCAATAGTTGCTGTAATTTAGACCGAACTACTGAAAACAGTTCTCAATATTACATTTGTAAAATGTGCAATAGTAATAAAGCAGAAATCTTAGCTGGAACCAAAATATTCATTATCTAAAGCCAGAAAGGAAGTTTCACTTGCACTCTTTGGCATTGTAAATTATCAAATGTCTCTCAGATAAAGCTGATTGCCTTAACACAGCTAAAGAACAAATTTATTGACTGCATTTATTAAAATCTATGCTTACACATGACTCTGGTTTGACTGAGTAACTTTTAATCTCAATTGGATGCCTCTTACGCATCATGTAGTGAAAAATACAATGAATGCATGAGAAAATAAAACTGGATCTCTTTGGCATAAAAATAGGGGTAATACAAAATAAAATTTTCAAAAGATTTCTTACAACAATAAAAAAAAACAAGGTTCAAATAGACAGAATAAATAGTAAAAAATATATTTTTTAATAATTTGCACATGAAGGCCCATTTCCTCCAATCACTCAGGGAAAAAAAGCTTGCCATACGCTTAATTCCAACATTATAGCTAGAAACCTAAACCCCTAAACAAACAAACCAGCCAACCAACAACAACAAAAACAAACCTCCAAACATAACAGTAACTCTCAGACAAGTTAAGCCCACGGCTACCATGGGCCCTGTTTACGTCTGTTCATTTTTGGCTGTGGTTTTTGGGTATTTTTTTATTTTATGGTGATGTTGCTGTTGTTTCAGGGTTTTTTTTTATCAGAGATTTTTGCTGTGTCTGTGTGGCACTGCCAGTTTTCTCTATGGGACAATGGTGGTCTTGTCTTTAAGGAATTCTCCTTCATTTGGAAAGCTTTACTAGGACAGAAAATCACTTGTTAGTCTGTATCCAAATTTAGAAAATTTGGGAGATCCATGAAGACCATACGAACAGAAACACGTCTGTATTTCACACTTAGAGCACTTCATCACTTTTAAGATCCCAACACTGGAAACAACTTATTTGAGCACTGTTAAGGACGATTTGTTAACTTTTTCACAACCCATTTTTCTTCTGCCTGCTCAAGTATTGCTTTGACTTCCTGATTTCAAAATCTGGCCAGGAACTCGAATGGCCTTTCTGGAAAAGTTACCCCAAAAGGACAGGGGTGACCACACCACACACTGCAGCTTTTTAGCCCTTTTTAATCTTTCTTTTGGAGAGCGTCGGGGTGCTTTACATGCATTTTTATTAACGTATTTTTACCACATTTTGGCTTTTTCGGGTGCTTGAGGTGCAGGGCTGGAGGGAGCACAGCCTGTTGTTCTGCTAATGTAGCAGCACCTGTGGTCTCACCGCCTCAAAAGCCGCCTCTGCTTTTTTGCCCATTTTTATTTTTCTTTTGGAGAGAATCGGGTGTTTTCCGTGCGTTCTTAGGGCATTTTTGGCCCATTTTGGCTTTGTTTAGTGCGAGAGTGAGCACAGCCTGTCGTTAGGTCAGTGTAGCAGCACCCGCAGCCTCACCACCTGTTTTGTCCTTTCTTGGTTTTTTTTTGAGCGAGAGGGGCTGGTTTTTCTGCATTTTTACCACATTTTGGCTTTAGTGAGTGCTGGAGGTGCAGCGTTGGAGGGAACACAAGTTGTTGTTCGGTCAGTGTAGGAGTACTCGGCGTCTCGCCGCCTCTAAAGACGCCTCCGGCGCCGCCAGTGCTCGGTAAACAAAACCCCCGTTTTTGTTTACCACGGGCGACGGGGCCTGGGTGGCGCAGGCGACCTGAGCCTGCCCCCCATCGCCACGACAGAGACCTTTCCGCCCCGCTCTCGCTCCTCTCCCCTCYCCTCCCGCCACCATGCCCCGTGAGGGGCGGTGGGGGCGGCCGAGCGCACACCCCCTCCCCCCCCCACCCCGCTTCCCCTCACGCCGGGGCGGGGCCGTGCGCGCGCCCCAGGGCGGGGAGGGCGGACCGCGCCATCGCACGGCCAGCCAATGGCGCGCGGCCACCCCACGATTCAAACGGCGCGTCCCGGCCAATGGGCGCGCTTGGCGGGCGGGAGAGGGGGCGGGGCCGTGCGCGCGGCCGTAACCGTCGCTCGGCGGGGCGGTTGTTCCCCTTAGCGGAGAGCGGCGCGCGCTCGGGCCCCGCTCCCGCCGCTCCGCGGAACCGCCTCCGGCCCGGCCCGGCGCGGGCGGGCTCCAGGTAACGGGAATGGCGGCACGCGCGGGCCGGGACACCCCCACTTCCCCCGACACCCCAGCTTTTCCTTCGCGGCTTTCCCGGCTGGAAGCCCTCCGGCCGATCGCCGCGGCCGCGCTCGGGCCTCTCTCCTGGCGGGCGGTCGAGCGGCGCGGGCCGCTCGCTTAGGCCGGGAAGGTGGCGGGGCCGGGCGCCCCCGCTTTGTTCGGCTCCGCCGTGCCGGGCCCCGCTCGGGAATAGGCCGCCGAGGGGCGGCGCGGCCCCTCCCTTCCCCCGCGGCGGAGGCCCCGCGCCAGGCCCGGGCCGGGAGCGCGGCAGGGGCGGGGCCGAGGGGCCGGGCCTCCGCCGGCACGTGGGTTCCTTCCTGTCAACACCGCCCCGCCGCTCTCGGGCTCTGCGTGGGGACGTCAGATTCCTGCCGGGTCCCCTTCGCTCGCCGTGTTTCCGGTAGAAAGCCTCGTTAAAGGGAAGATCTATGGTTTCCCGCCCGAGGGTTGATGGGTTATTTTTACCTTGAGGCTTATTTGTGCTTGTTCTAAGTGGTGAAGCTAGTTTGGCTTGGACAGGGCTAGGTTCCTCCACCGTTCTGAAGGTGAAAAGCTGAAAAGATCCTGCACAGCTCGGTCTCTTTGGTGAATTCAATAGTAATTTTCTGTGTAGGCTGTGTCTTGTTAGCATCGACTGTCAGTGTTTTCTTTATTTTCCTGCATTTCTTCTTGCATTCAACTGGCTCCTTCCTCTGACATCCAGAACATTATGTAACAGATTCACTCTTCAGAGATGTCTGAATTAGTAAGTGGAATCACTGAGTATGTATGAGCTCTGCTCTTCCAAGAAGGAAAACTTGTTCAGTGTTTATTTATTTATTCTTAAAACTGTGTACCCAACTTCTGCTGATGTGGTGTGATCTCCCTGTGGCTGCAAGCTAGCAGTCAACTTACTTGCTCCATGGTGAAATATCTTTCCACTTATTTGGTGAGAGAGTCATTAAGGAAGACCAGAAATGGATGCATGGGGCAATATGTTTCTCAGCCATGTTTCTCTTTMATTATTTGATTCTTGTTTGAGTCAGCAGAATCTTTTATTCTTTACCAGCGTTTAAGCTCCAGGGAGATTTGCATTAATTGTTTTGGCTTGGTATGGGATACAAAGTCCTTTTGATCCATTCTCTTAGACTCTGGGTTCCTAGAGGAAAATAATAATGGTTCAGAAAACATGAATTTCATCTCATGAGTGACTATACTTGCAATCAGGTCTGTACAGTACAGGGTTCATCATATGAAATAATTTTCGTTGGATTCATATTTTGAAGCCCTGTGAATTCAAAAGTTTGTGCAGGACTACTGGGAACATAAGGCTGATGCCAGCTGATACCCTGAGAATTACCAGGGGTGTGTAGAGCTTGAAAGAGCAGTAAATTAAAGTGTAATCTCTATTTTTTTAAAAAGACTTCCTGTCTTTTCTCAATGTCAGTAATCGTGTTTGTTATCTGAACAGATGAAGGCTGCCTTTAAAAGGTGTAGCTTTTTGAAGTGGGATATAAGGAATTAGGATTGCAAACCTCCCTCACAGGAGGCATGGAGGTACAGAACAAGGTGATTATTTTTGATAGGGTAAGAAGTTATGTTAACTTCTTTTAATGTTTAATGTTTGAGCTTATTACTAAGCTTTAGTATTTAAGGAAAAGAATTGAAAAGTACATAGGTTTTCCCATTAATAAGATTGTTCATTACTTTTAAGTCGGAGGATGTTTCTACTTGCTTAAGTTTATTTACTGTTTTGGAATTTCACATTGGTGAGATCTACCTCAGGCTGAGTTACATAACACTGATTTAACTACAGGGTTTTCAAGCCATTTTCTGACTTATAAAAACTAACTGCAGCTCATTTTAAGAACAAGGTTGGAGGAGGGGAAGGTCCTTCTGCCTTTCACAAGAATTAAGTCATCAAATTACCTTTTCTTTGGGCTGTCTTTATGTTTGCATACAAAACCACTGGGTTTTGTAACCTGGCAGAGAATTGGGTTTTATTATTCCTATGAAATTATATCTAAAGTTTGAAGTGTTTGTTATAAATCATAAAAATCAGTGTACATGTCCTTGATAACAACTTTGGGAAAAAATATTTCTTTTGGGAAAAGGACTTGCCCTCCAGCGATTCTGGTTTTCACAACTTTGTCCCAGGATCTGCCAGCTTTGTCCTGGCCAGGCTCTTGAGTTTACAGATGATGCCTGAGGTGCTCCAGGTCGAGAGAAGAAACAGTTGGCTGGAGTGTAGCAAGTAGAGCAGCACAGGGGAAATGAAGTCATGGATCAGGTTATGACAGCTGGTGAAAGCTCTGACTGGACTCAGTGGAGCTCTGGTGTTTAGACTATTTATGGAACAGCAGAAAGAAGCTGTAGAGAGAGTTGGAGCAGTGGGAGTTCAGAAGGAATAAGACAAAACCAAGCAACTGGGACAAGARACAGTAGTTAGAAGGCAGAAGAGCTGGAACAGCATGTGCCTACAAGCACAGACTAGAAGTCTGATAATTTTTCTAACTGGCAAATGTCAGTGAAACCAAGTTATAAAACTGACTCTTTTTTTCTCTTTCAAATATACAGTAAGGGAGATGGCCAGATGTTTCTGTTCTGAAGCAGTTAGGAATATTAGTAGTAAAATCCATATGAGGGAGTTTTGCTGAGTTTTTTGGTTTTTTGCCTTGGAAAGCTACRCAGGTGTAAAATCCAATAGCAGCAGCAGCTCCAGAAAATGCCAGAATAAATGTTGATTGGACAACCTTACTGAGCCCCATCCCCCAATGTGTGGTGATCATCTGCGATTGAATATTAACAGTATCTTTTTGCCAAGAATCTTAACTTTTCACTGTAGGTTAGTTAATGTGTAATGATTGAGTATCTAGTTAAATACTTGTTTGCACCTCAGTTTGTGTGGCTTCACATCTTACTTGTAGCAAACAAGTTAAAATGCTTTGACACCAACATTTTCTGGTTTGTGTCCTGTGCCTGTCCCTGCCATCCACTCTAAATTCCTGTGTTCGTTGTATGGATGGTGCCAGTACATGCATTAGTACCATATTTTGCCTCAGACTTTTAAGGTAGCCTCGTTTGATATGTTGAGACCTGAGATACAGAAGTTCTGAACAAAAGTATGCTCCATTATGGATATCTATTTTTAGAAGGTAATGACATAATACAAAGCACTTTACAAACGGTTCTGAGAACTTTACATAGAAAAACAACTTYGTCTAAGTTGTAGCTGTGGTTTTTTCCAGCCCCTGGTGTGGTGAACCAAGGGCAGTAGTCACTTACACTATGCTTTGCTAATGTCAAGTAAAAACCTGATGGTGCAGACAGGGGGATAGAATTCAGTTCTTCAGTTTACTCTGTGATTGCCTTGATGCTGTACTTTGTTTTCCCATGGACCTCTGCAGAAGGCATTACACACCTTGTGCTAAATAGGTGGAAAAGAGAAAATGTTCAACCCAGACAGGAGCCTAAATTCTGAAGTTTCTGAACTTTTGAGTGTTTGGCATAATAAATTGAAGAATGTGTGTAATGTGGCTGTAAGTGTGAAGAGATTGGGGATGTTTTAATGTTTAGAAATCATCACTGCTGTCATTTCTGGAGAACCATAGGAAAAGGGGGTTAGAGGACACTTAAATACCATGTAATTTGCATTTCCCCCTCTAGATAAGACAGGCTGCATTATGTAATTTTGGTCAAATATGTGCTTTGCCTGATGATGGGGATTGTATATCATAGTTCAGTACTAGTCTGATACATTTGAACATTTTTCCAGAACATGCATCTTCAATCTTCTCTCTATTTTAAGACTGTTTTTATTGTCTACAATTGATTTGGAAAACAGATCATTGCTGTTTTCCTATCATGTAGTTTTTCCCTATTTAAAGTGGAGAATTGTTGTAAGTTTTTACCTTTCCAGCCTAAATGATACAGTAAGAGAGTAGGGGAAAACTAAACCTAATGTTTAGCTATCGTATGGACTGACTTCTTTATTTTCCAGGGATTCTGTTTGGAAAATGCCAAGCCGGAAGTTTGCTGATGGCGAGGTGGTGATGGGCCGTTGGCCGGGAAGTGTCCTGTACTATGAAGTACAAGTGACCAGTTATGATGATGTTGCTCATCTTTATACTGTTAAGTACAAAGATGGAACTGAACTTGCCTTGAAGGAAAGTGATATAAAGGTGAGTACACTTGTATTTAATTATCAGTACTTCTAACGGAAGATTATGCTGGTTTTATGATGTAGCTGAAAGTACAGCTTATGGGGTAGTCATCTTACAAGTTCTTGTTAACTGTGTCTTCAGGGAATTGGTGCTAAATAATAGCTTTTTCCTATGTGACATTTCAAGTGGAAGTTCAGAATGCTGACTCCACCTTTAAAGTATCGAGTTTGTTTTCTTTATGTTGAAAAAACCTGATAATTTTGGGGAAAAACAAGTCTGATTGTTCAGGAACTCTGTAGCATGTTTGTTAATGAAAAATTGCTTTGGGTACCTTATAAAGGTAGTAATCAGTGGGCTGATATAAATATAATGGTTTTCCATCTCTAAATAAGAAAATTTGAAAACAAATGGGAACATATAGTTAAGGGTCACTGTAAATATAAACAGTGCGTGCCCTTTAAGCACATCTTACAACATCTGCAAATAGCATATGCTGGTTTAGGTCCTCAAAGGCTTCATGAGGTATTTTGCTGTATTTGAGGTAATCAGAAACTCTTGAGAAAGGTTCATGTCATATGAGCACATTCCTTCCTCTTTACACGTCTTTATTATTTCATTTTTTGTTACTAATAAAGGCCTTTAAAACTGCATAGAAGTTTCAGCTGAAAATGTATAATGCCTGAAGAAAAAAGCCTGTTTCAGTGTTCACTGTGGTTCATTTCTGTGACCTGTTCTGAAACCTGCATAAGTTCAAAGCCAACTTGTGTGTCTTTGTGTGGACTGTAGTTTCATTTCTTGGTGGCAGTGTCCATGCCCAGTAACTGACCTTTTCTTTTGTTACCAAAATGTTTCTGCCTTGAGGTAGACAACTATTTTCACTGCCTCAAGACTTTCTAACTTGTTACTTCCAGCTTGCACATTAGCAAACTTCTTTGTCATGAAACACTTGTGCATTATAAGAGTTGCATTGTGGAAATTTTACATGGGAAAATCAGCATTATGGACTTCAGAGAGAAATCAAACAGTGCTTTTGGAGTAAACTGTTAATGAAATTAGTTATCACATATAATTAAATGATTTAGCTGACTTGGGGTTTTTTTAGTGTTGCTTTGAACTGTGTTGCCTCAAACAGATGATGACACCTTGCCATGTCAAATGCATTAATAAAGCTGAGTAATGGAAATGGGAGCAGTCTCTGAGGGCTTAAAAGACAGCTCTCAGTTCATTTCCTTATGCACAGGATTGAGAGGGTGGTGTGCTTAACAGCTTGGTGCTCACATCCATAGCCTGATTTCTGTAGCTTTGACAGGAATTGTCAGCAGTTGGACTTGGAACAGGATTGTTTGGGAATTGCCAGCTAAATGAGTGTGCTGCAGTTGCTCTTTCTTACCACTCTTTGTACAGCAACAGTAAAAGAAATAAGAGACAAATCTGTAGAACTGTATGCCAGAGTCCTCATCAAAAAAAAACCCCATGTTTCTAAAATTGTTCTTTGGAACACAGATAAGATTTTGCTTTCTTTCCATCTTTCTCTTAGTCACAGTCCTCATTCAAGCATAGGAAGAGCCAGTCTTCTTCAAGTTCTCCCTCCAGAAGAAGTAGCAGCAGGTCTCGATCTCGGTCTCCGGGCCGGCCAGCAAAAGGCAGGCGTCGTTCTGCTTCCCAGAGCAGAGAACACAGAGATGACAAAAAGAAAACCCTGCAGGAAACCAGCTTAGCTCTACCGGTATTAATTTTGGTTCTTCTTTGTGTGTGGGGTTACTGGAATTTTTTTAAAACAAACTTTTGGTATTTGTGAAAGACTGGTTTTATGCATACTGGGTTTATCCTTGTAAAAGCCAGCTGCAGTTCATGTTCCCTGGACTATGTAATTACCTGCAAAAATGTAGGTCAGAACTGCCTTTTTTTTCTTTGAAAATAGGGTTCCTAGCATGCAGAGCTTCAGGAAATTCTTGAAAGGCAAACTTAGCTTATAAAGTTCCATTTGAATTTGGTGATACTGTCAAGTTCTGAGAATCCAAACAAACACACATTTTTTTATGTTTTAGTAATGAAGTCATTGTTAGCCATGTGCTTTCACTAGTGAAATGGGGCAAAGGAAGTTTACTTTTGAGATGTATTGATCAGTACATAGCAGGTAGATATTAGAATTTGAAATAAAATGAGTTCTGTTATCATGTACAGTTCATTACAATAGTAATGGAAAACATGCAGCTTCTGTGGGAGAATTGTTGCAGAATTCAAGCATGGAGTATTTAAATATGGCCTTGATGATTGATAATACTGCAGAACTGGTTTCATTATAAAAACCAACCAGTAAGGATTTCTTAAGTTTACCAGTGTCTGGTGTTTAGCTGAAATTTATTATGTTTGTTCTTAATGTTTTTGTGAAGATTGAGTGCTAAAAATGGTTCTGGTGATGTGTAAGTGAAGCGTAGTAGAGGTGATGTTTCTCTATGAAGGGACAAACAGCATTTCTTCTGCCTCTTGTGTCTGTGAGATAACTTSTCACTTGCCTGAGACCCTGTCCCTTGAACTGGAAATCCGTTCTGCTGATCTRTTGAAAATAGACAGGTTTTAGTTAGGTTTCAACCAAACTAAACCAGATTAATATAAACTAGGTAGATAGAGTAGCAATTTTCTAAAGCTTTAGTGGTGAAATAGCTGTGGTTTTTGTTTTGCAGTGACCTGCTTTGAGCTGTGTCACCCAGTGCCTGTGCACCATATGTTTGTTTTAAGTAGCTTTTTTAGCCAGCAGCTACACTTCGCTTTTTGTACTTCTAACCTTTTGGGACAAAAAGGTTAAAATATCTTCGGTGGTTTCAACAAAACTTTAGTTTAAATAAAACATGAGTTGTGTCTTCCCAGAATTGTGTAAGCTAAACTCATTAAAAGAATTTTTGTGAGAGAATTTATTTCTTTGAAGGTATTTAATGGAAAACCAAACTTCCAGTCCACCAGAGCAGTGTCATATATAGGACACTGAAATTTTGTCTGCTTGTCTAATGGCATTACTAAGCAGACATGTATTTTGTACTTGGYAGTTTATAATGATGAGCTAACTTGGAAGCTGTATTCTCTCTTGATTTCACTACTTATTAAAAAAAAGTAACCTTCTCCTTTTCGTAATTTAGTTTGCTTCTCTTGTTTGTGAGTTGCAACTGTCCATACTTTGGGTATTGAACCCACTTGTTTTCCTGTGGAGAGAACCAGAGCAGTTGCAGTTGACAAAAAACTAGATGATGTTCTTAATTATTCATTATATACTCACACTCAATGCAGCTATTATTTTCAGAAAGCTAAAACTGTATTTCTTCTTTTAAGCAGAAACCGAGTGAGAATAACACCAAAAGGTACAATGGTGAGCCTGAAAGTACAGAAAAAAATGACACATCCTGCATCATCTTGGAGGTATGAAGATTGAATTTGTTCTTAGTTTTTTGTCACATTCCTAGCTTAGCTCTCAGAAATTCCTAGAAAAGGGCAGTACAATAATCGGCAGAAATAGAATGCAACATAAAACTTAGAAGTTAAGTAAGTTTGCTGCAGAGAAAATGATTTTTTTCCCATTAGTCCTGATTGTTAGCTAATGCCCAGGCTCATAGCAGAAGGGAAGGGAGGAGGGTGGGAGTGGATGATCCGTGCTGGAGCACTCATGGCCTGAGTGGTCTCAGTGACTCTGCTTTTAGCAGTCAATTCATATGAATGGATAAACCTAAGTACTATATAGAAGCAGAAGACATTGTATATTGGTGTTTTACAGTGAATAATGTCCTCTGAAATATAAAATATTGGACTAAAATAAAGTAAAATCACTGGGAATCTTTTTAGTAAATTATTTTTATTCATTCACAGCAAAAGTTAAAACCAGACCTGGAGAGAAAGCATGTGCTTGAGCAGTACAGCTTGCGTTCGAGGAAAGATGACAAGAAAAAGGAAGAGATCTATTCAGAGAAAAAGACTTTTATACCAGTAAAACCAATTGAGAAAGTACCATCGAAAACCAAGGAGCTGGAGTTTGGGGGAAGAATTGGTAAGTGTGCAAGTTGTCTTAATATTTAAAAACCAGTACTATTTTGTGGGTTTTTACATATTGACCATACTGTCATGTCAAGAACTGTTTTTCCAAATTTTGGACCTTGGTTGCAGAATGCAGAGTAATATGATCGTGTTTCACTTGATTTGTTAGCAAAGAACCTTTATTGCACTTGGTTCTTATGTGAAATACAGCGAAGATCTTGTGCCATCCCTTGCACAGTGAGGTTGAAATATTTCTAGATTAAATTTAAGAATAACCAGTGAAGTTTTTACATTTTCAAAATAGGTGCTTTGAACTTGACAGTAAAGTATTCTTTATACAGTTTTTTGACCAGTTTTAAAGGGATGCAAGTTGTGTGATCCTTCAGTAGATGACCTTGTATGGCAGTGAGAAGAACATCTGTGTGTCCTTTTACATGACGGGGATTGCTGCTGTCTTGCTTCAGGAGTACATAATGACAACCTCTGCTTGAGCTTTTTTAGTTGGATTGAAACTAGTTTTATTTTATTTCCTGTGTTTATCTTCTAAGATGCCATGATATCTGTTTGCAGGGACCTTCATGATGATACTTCTCCTGCCTGCTACTGTATTGTACTTGCTGTTGATGTGCAAGCAAGATGACCCGAGTCTTAAGAACTTCCCTCCTCTCCCAGCACTTGAAAGCCTTTGGGAAGGAAGGGTGTTTGGTGTCTTTCTTCTGTGGTTTCTCCTTCAAGCAGTGTTTTACTTGCTACCAATTGGAAAGGTAGGCCGTTGGTAGCAATTAGGCAACTAATTCATGCATTAGGCTGGAAGGTGGGGTATTGTTCTTGATGCACTGAATTTGAAAGCAATTTAATTGCTTCTCCATGAAAGCTGGAATACAGCTACTGCAGATTTCTGTAAGCTTAAAAAAGCACAGTTGGTTAAGAATTTTTGCATTTCAGAGCCTTACAGTAGACAAGGCAGAAGGCATTATATAGGCATTCAGATCAAAGTGTGGATAAAATTTGCTTGATAGAGTTCTAGAAGTATTTTAGGTATCTGACTTAAATTCACAAACTGCTTGATACTCAGTTTCTTATGGATAACCAGCATTTTGGAATGTAATCTTCACTTAAGGAAGCTATAAACCGTTCTAGCCATATGCATATCAGGCAAATGCTCTCCTTCTCTGATGTGTGTCTTGAGGGTTACTGGCAGATTCTGAAAGGACACTCTTAAGTAGATTGTTCAGTCATGTTTTATTGCTGTACATGTTCACAATGATTGGAGCAGTTCTGCTTTCTTGAAGCTGGTTAGGAAGAGATTTATTTCTAAAAATGTTTGTAATTGAAACTTAACCTTTTTCTTCTGATATCCAAAGCACATTTTGTGGAACGATGCATGAACTTTAGGTTTGAGTGTGTCCAGATGGTTGCTTTGATTGAATGTCTTTCTGGCAGAGCTGTGCTTGGTTTCCCTCTCCAGCAAGGCCTGCAGAAAGTACTTTGTTGAACACTAATATTTTATTCTTCCTAGGTTGTAGAAGGCCTGCCCCTTTCCAATGGAAGGAAACTGCAGTACCGGATAAATGGTAAGTGTGTTGCAGTTTTTTATTCTAAGATGGATTTCCTCGTGTGATTTACAGTGCTCAGCACCATAAAATACAAGTGGTGAAAGATACAGTTTGACCAGAGAGTGTATCTGTTGTAAATCTTTGATAAAATAGGAGGAGCCTTTTYTTGGAAAAAGATGGTTAGTAAGCATCAGGAACTAAGTGCCCCAAGAGCAAGACATTACACTCTACAGGGCACCCAAGCTGTATCCAGCTGTGACTGGTGACTTCTGTCATATTCCTTGTAGAATTGGTAAACAATTGTCTCTTGGAAGTGTTAGTGTTGCTCTTGTAACAAGGGCTGTTCAGGAGGAGTGATCTAAAGAGATTTTATCTCMTGTGTCTAGATCATCTTGGATGTCACTGATTTAGAGACTGATAAGAAGTATGTTCTAGTTGATTTAAGATATTCTTCTGCCTGCCTGTCAAAGAACAGTTCGGAGTCCCTAATTAGAATTGATCTCAATTCCTGTGAATAAGACAAGTTTCTTATCTAGGTCTAATGGTTTAACATACATCAGCAGTCCTGCTCTTTCTGTCTTAAATAGGAGAGTGTACTTCGGTACCTCTAGGTGTTCCAGACTACCTGTTGGATTAGTTAGTCAGTTCAAGGACACTCTGGTGGTAGTGGATTCCAAATACTATATTGAGAAGCTGAGTTTTGGCATAGTCTGGTAAGATGCACTATTTTAAAGTGGTAATAGGGCTGTAAAGAATAGAAGCAAGGTGAATTACATCCTGCAAAAGTGAGTCGTGCTGAAGCTGTCTCATACCTTTCTTGGTTTTGGACTTTGTCTTTAGTTGTGCCATAGCGCTGCAATTCTTTCTGCATTCTGATAAAGGGAGGAAATAAGCTACATCATTTGAATTATTAAAAAACTCCCATCTTCTTGGTGCTTCAAGGGCTAATTTTCAAAGTAAACTTAAAAGCCTTCTTGAGGAAAGGTAGATGACCAGTGACAGGACAGGAGGCAATGGACACAAACTGAAATACAGGATGTTCCACCTGAACATCAGGAAGCATTAAAACAGATGAGCTCTGGCGGTCCYTTCTAACCTCAACCACTGTGACCCTGTGAAAGGATTCGTAGAAGGTCCTTAGCTGAGAGCAGTACAGAACTGCCTGCTCGTCTTTGGGCATCCATTCTGCATGGTTTTGTACTCGCAAAGTGTGCAAAAGGTTTGTGTTCAAGGTTTGACTTGATACTTATTTTAGTACTTTAATTGCTGCTCTCTGTATCTAGGTATATATGAAGATAATTCAAAGAAGAGAATATGGTTAATCTGAGCTGTCCCACAGATAAGATTTTGTGACCTGCTGTCATTATCCATTGGTAGTGTCAGTGTCCATTTTTCCACTAAAATGTGAAATTGGATCCTGTGTTATAAAAAATGGAGAAGCATTCAGAGTGTTCCTACCTCTTGTCCTTTTGATGAGGAGCACAGTAAATTTCAGGGCTTAGAGTCTCTTATATTGCTGTGCCCCAGAAATTTAAACCTCAAGCAAGGGATGTCTAAGAAATTACTGGAATATGGACAAATATTGGAAGAAGTAAAAATGCAGAAAGGTTGGATTAGGTAGGTCCTACTAGAATGATGTATTGTTTTTTTTATTTTCACTAATATATCTTTTTTCTCTATTCTTTAGGGTTTTATGCTTTTATTTTGACTGCTGCAGCYATTGGAATTTTATTATACTTTCAGTTTGAACTTCATTATTTGTATGATCACTTCATGCAGTTTGCAGTGTCAGCTGCAGCTTTTTCTTTGGCACTGAGCATTTATCTCTATATTCGGTCCCTGAAAGCACCTGAGGAAGAACTGGCACCAGGTGGAAATTCTGGTGAGTTATAACAATTTGGATAATTTCTTTCCAGTTGTTTGCTGTAGTTACATTTTTACAAATTTAAGGCTAGATTTAGGCCTTGTTATTATAGTACTGTGACTTAACTTTCTACCGATGTAAAGATAATGTTGCAAGTTAAGTGGCACRTTTTTCTTCTCACTCAGACCCGGTAAAATGCTTAAAATGTTGGATTATCTTGAATAGCTTACACAATATCTTGGCTGGTCTAGTCCCCTTTGTGGCAAGAGGACRGTTCCTTTCAGATTTCAGCGTTTTTTGTCTAAGAGGCTTATGTAGTCTGGTTCATAGTGCTCCTGCCACTGGGGCATTTCCTGGAACAGCTGGGAATGGAAGGAAAAACTGAAAAACAAATGTTTTGTCTGTGAGAAGTCAGGTATAGAACTTGAAGTTAAGGAGTGTTCCTAAACTTTTGTTTTGCTGTGTGCTTTAAGTCTAGTTAGCTGAATGGAGTTTTCAAAGAGATTTTGATTCAGTCATGAGACTGCTGACCTATGAAGTATCAGTTGTATATAGATGGGTTTGTAGGACAAAAGAGAGATCAAGAAATGTGTTAGTATTAAATATCAAACTGCTTTTGAGCATGACCATGGGGTGACTTAGGGAGGTTATGGAGAGAACATCTTGTGTATTGAAATGAAGTATTCAGATATCCTTGGTTGCACTGTTAGAGCAGCATGTTATATGTATGAAGGGAAATTGTAAATTACCATAAAGTGTCTTTTTCTTTAAAAAGTGCAGTTGTAGTCTCTGTAAGTGGCGTATTAGCATTCTGTAATTGCTCTTTAAAGTGCTTGTTTTTTTGCAAACTCAGTCCCAGATATCTTCAAGTCATGGCATGGTAGTTCCCTTCTTGTCCATTTGTTTTGATGGATGGGTAATTGTCACAGCTAAAGGAATTCTTTCTCCCAGACAAAAGCAATGAAATAGGAGGAAATGTAAGATTAATTAATGCCATATGATCATGTTCATAGACACTGTGATGTGAGCTTCAGGATAAGGCTGAAAATAAAGGAGGAACAAGTGTCAGGGACAACTTCTAGAGTGGTTAGTCCTCCTAATAACTAAAATATTTGAGCATCTTAAAATACAAACCATGTGGATTTTGCTTTGTATTTTGCGTATACTCTTCAAATTTTTTTTTTTTGCCAGTGTAAAGGCTTTTTAAAATTTGTAATGAGAGAAGGTTAGTGGAAAGTGGGATCTTCTTTATGGGAGGAGTGTAGTGGCAGATAAAAGGAAGAGTATTGCTAACAGGTGCTGTCTTACCTGCAGGGTATTTCATTTATGATTTTTTTACTGGACATGAATTAAACCCTCGTATTGGCAGTTTTGACCTCAAATACTTCTGTGAGTTGCGTCCAGGATTAATTGGCTGGGTGAGTCAGTAATCTTCGTTACTTTACTTGTTTAAATATTACGCAGAGGACTTATTTTTTTATATATATAATTGATATTAAGGATATTATATATATTTATAAAGGGGGAAAAAGGTACTGAAAAATAGTTTCTTATTGCTAGATTTTTAATGACCATTTTTATTCGCTTAGGGAAATTTCTATCTTGTTTGTTTTGTGGCAAATGAAAACCTTTCTTAAAATATTCATATCTTGAGGTTATCTGGCTTCAGAAATGTGGTTACTTTCAAGCTGACTTGTGAAATAGGGGATTATTTTTTTAAACTGAAACGTTGGTCAAAAATACCTGTATTAAAATGCCCCATAGTGTGATAGAAAAGATGACCTTATTTTACAAGTAAATTTTTAAATAAAATGTTTTCTAAACTAGGTTGTTATAAACTTGACAATGCTCTTGGCTGAGATGAAGATCCACAATCTAAGTATGCCATCCCTGTCCATGATACTTGTGAACAGCTTCCAGCTTCTGTACGTGGTGGACGCTCTTTGGAATGAGGTAAATGACAATCTCATTAAACTGTTCCCATTTCCAATTACAGGGTTAGTGAAGGAAGCTTTRTAAATTGTAAATTCCTGCCTTCTTGTTTCTAGGAAGCTGTTTTGACTACGATGGATATTACCCATGATGGATTTGGATTCATGCTGGCATTTGGAGATTTGGTGTGGGTGCCGTTTGTGTACAGTCTGCAGGCCTTCTACTTAGTGGGACATCCTATCACAGTTACTTGGTCTGCTGCTGCTGCAATTACTGCTCTGAACTGTAAGTTACAGTAAACGTTGTTACAGTGGGTTACAGTGTACTACTGATTTTGTTTCTTAGAGATGGGAGGTGAASCTTTAGCTCACATGCAGCAGTCATTGTCTGGCTACTGTTAAATAGAAAGAATATAATAAGTTATCATTTTAGTAAATGAAGGATGRGTGAGACTGAACACCTAATTGTTCTGTTGAGAGGCATCTTTAAGTGGGTGCTGTCTGCAGCTGAAGAAGTGACTTGACATATTTTGAATTTAATAGATGCCTTTTGAAAGTTAATCTGAATGACTGAGTGACTCATAAAAAAGAAGTCAGCACCTTGTTGGCTACTTTACTGAACCTAGGGAAGAAATAACTCTTGGCATTTCCTTCCCTGATGCCCATAGTTACAAACACACATCAATGGAAAACATCTTTTTTCTAGCTGAGTGCTTTGAGAAAAGATCTCACATCTTTAGGCAACCTTAAATTTGCACCAATGTAGCCTTATAGTTTGTCCTTTTTATATGAATAGTAAACCTAAAAAACCCACATGTTTTTTAGAGACATGAGAAAGAATTTAAACACTTGGAAAAAATAAGAAGGTATACAACTTGATATGTGCAATACAGAGAAATAGAACATCTTTCATTTTCACTTAATTTTTTTTCTAGTTTTTTTTTTAACATCTTTATTCAAAATATGTTGTGATCATCTAGTTTCAATACAGCTTTGGAAAAAGCAAATTTAAGCTGCTGTGTGAAAATGATGGGGGAAATGACTTCCAAATGCAGATTATTCACTGTCTGGTTCTTTTATTATTGTGATTTTGTAAATAGTTGGTCAGTTTATAGAGTAGACACTGTAGCGAAGTACTAGGCTGCTAAAAAAGCTGTAGTCATAGAAAGTGCAGCACATCACCTAATGTGAATTTTAAACTCAGTGTTACATAAATAGACTGTCAGATATAAACGTAGAAGTAGATGTGAAAATAAAGCTTCTCCAAAATCTTTTCAAAGTTAGTCAGTAACATGAAAGCATCTGGAATGCAGGTTTCCGATGGCATTCCTATCTTGTTAGGGCTCTGAGAACCATAAAACATCGGTTGCATYGCTGAGGAAAAGTCTTTGATGGAATAAGAGTGGCAAAGAGCATGGGAGTGCTTTTGTTGAAGCAAAGAAAACYGGGAAATGCAAAATAAATCATGTTTATTTTCAGGTATTGGGTATTACATATTCCGGAGTGCAAATTCTCAGAAAAACAATTTCCGAAGGAATCCAGCAGATCCCAAATTGGCCAGTAAGTACATTTTTTATTCAGTTGCTGTACAATGGCTCTTTGTGGTATTTAAATACATATTTCAATGGTTGCATTCACTACGATACTCTGTTCACAGATCTGAAATTTATACCCACTGCAACTGGAAAAGGGCTTCTTGTCACGGGTTGGTGGGGTTTTGTTCGTCACCCAAATTATCTCGGTGACATCATCATGGCTCTAGCATGGTCCCTACCCTGTGGTAAGTTTCCGTAACAAAAGCATTTCTGATAAAATCCACTTTAATGTTTTGGTATCTGAACTGGGTTTGAAATGCAAAGTGATAATTGAGATTAGTAAACCAATTGAATGGCAGATTTTTGGGTCATAAGTTTAATGCAACACCCATTTTCTCATTCACTTTACCTTTCCTAGCTTCCTGTATATTTGTCATGCCATAGTGTAGATTTTACTCATCTTTCTGCCACTTTATCATTCGACAGCAATGAGACTTGCTTGCTAATTGTTCCTTAGATTTTTTAGGCTAGTGATGAGTGTTTTCAACTGAAGTTCCACAAAAGTGGGAGTTTGCTTGGGTGCAAGGGCCACCACAAATAGGGATGACTTCAAGTGAAATACATTAAAAAAAGAAGTCATCAAACACAAAGGAGTGAAATTTTGTTTCAAAGTTTTTGTTAATAGACAAACACTCTTCCTCTACTGGGGACCCAGAGCTGGACACAGTCCTCCAGATGGGGTCTCAGGAGAGCAGAGTAGCGGGGCAGGATCAGCTGCCTTGACCTGCTGCCACGCTTCTCTTGATGCAGCCCAGAAYACAGTTGGCTTTCTGGGCTGCAGTCTCGCATTTCTGAGTCATTTTCAGTTCTTTTCATCCACAAGTCAGGTAGTGTCCTCTGAGCAAAGCTGGACTCATGTCTGCAGCCAAAATAGAGAAAACCTTGCGTGCCTTGTGTGGAGCAGTTCAGTGCTGCAGAGATTTAGCTAAAAATCTGGTTTTGATAGCTAAAGAACTTAAAATAYATGCCAGTTTTGCATGCATTGAGAGTGAAGTTGGTAGATTTTGTGACTCTAAATTTTAAAAACTATTTTTTTGTGGGTTTATGGGTTTTTTCCTATCTGCATGCAAACCTGTCTCAACTTTTGCATTATCTTGTTGACTGTTTGATGCTTTAAGAGTATAAAATGCTTCAGTCTTGAACAAGTGTGTGTCACACGTTGTTAGCTGCCACCTCTGGATACTTGCCCTGTATCTAAATTAGGTTTCTCACTTTGCAGGTTTCAATCACATTTTACCATATTTCTACGTGATCTATTTCATCTGCTTGCTTGTTCACCGGGAAGCTCGTGATGAACACCATTGTAAGCAAAAGTATGGCTTGGCCTGGGAAAGGTATTGTCAGCGTGTCCCGTACCGCATATTCCCGTACATCTACTAGAGCACTTCAGAGGCCTCGTTTCTAAATTACTGCTACAGTTAGTTTCCTTGCAGATGAAAAGATACCTCTTACCTTTGCACTTGGTCAGTTGTTATTTAGGCTTTTAAAAAAACARAACAAAATCTGACCAAATACTGGAGTGCATCAAAGGTAGTATTTACAAGTAAACTTAAAAGATGTGAGTTATGTGAACTGACTGTGACTTCAATTTTTGAAAAATTGTGAATTTTCAAAATTCTTCGAGCCCTAATTTTTCAAGCTAAATTTTATCTAGAATTCTGAGTTTACATTTTTTATTGCATTTAATTAAGCACTGTGATGTAAAGTATATTATTTTCTTAATACAATAAATGCTGAAATTCCATCCAGTTCACTTTTTGGTGTTACTTGTACCATCTAACTTCAGATGTCCAGATTAGTTGCCTATATTGGAGGAGCAGCAGGGTCTTTTTGGTCAGTGGAGCTGGAAGCAGAGGGTTTGACCCATGTGAGCGACCTGCAGCCCCAGGCCCAGAGCTGGCACAGCTCAGCTGCATGATTGTTCCCCTCCTGGCTTTTCATTAATGAGATTTTTTTGGTCAGGGAGGCTCAGCTGGCCCCTCCTGCCCTGCACCTGCAGCAGGGACAAAGGGATGGAAYTGGGAGAAGGGGCACAGCTGTCCCTTCTGCCATCTCCACATTCTTGAGGCAGTTGCAGCACAGACCAAGGAGAGCTCTGAGCTGCTGCCTGGCAGTGCCCCTGGCCCTGTAGACGGAAGCCACGCTTCTGGCTCRGACTCCTGAAGGTAGATGATACAAACACTTCAGACACCTGCTTTGACTGTGGGAGAGCTGTGGAAGGGAGTAGTGAACCCTCATCTTGCCTCCAGCGTTGAACATGGGGTAGCAAAAGTGTGCAGTGTATGCATATTAGGCACACAAGGATAAAATGACCACAGTTGGCTTATTCTGATCTTTGTAAATTAAGTCTTAATGTACCATAGTGTTTACCAAGTGTGTATAATAAAGCCTCCACGTTTTTGCTGTACAGTGTTTGGATTTAAAAATGCAACAGCTTTTTTAGAAACAGGAGAAACCAGTAACTRAACCAATTTCCAGTAATTTTTAAAAAATATTCATTGAATAAAGGTTTTTGTAAATTAATGTAGTAATTCTTGAAACAATTGAAGTGTTCATTTAAATATTTGTATTGACAGATATGCTATGAAAATATAGGAAATGCTCCTCAATCCAAAGTTGGTTTTTTTTGTTTCTTTTTGTTTTTAATTTGGCATTGCTACCTCATATGTAGGTGTTGCCTTTTGTACTGTTGCAGATAGAGAAATAGCTATTTTTTTGCTATTGCTATTTAAAACAACATTTTTTTACATGAGCCTGTGGTTAAACTCAACCACTTTCTAATATATTTTTGTATATATTTGACTTTTTAACTAATGTATGTGTTCTGGTCACTAGCTGTGTTCTTTGTCTAACTGGCTGTAAATGAGATGCCCCTGCAGTATTTACTTCATAAGTAGAATAATTTTACTGAAATACTCTTGCATTGATTAATTAGCTTTTATTCTGTCGTCACAAGTAAGAGCTTTTCACACACTTTGTACATGAGGTTTATAGCACAAGTTGCCCTAAAAAGCTTATTACAATATTAAATATAGTGCAGATACTTCTGCACTTGCTTGCAGGAGTGTTCCTAATAAATTGGAATGTTATTTATCAATTTTTTCAGTTATTTTAAAATGTTGATGTAATTGAAATCGAGCATGTGATTTTTTTTTTTAATAAAATAACCTATTTTGTACACGGGCATTTTTTAAAGATAATTGTACAATTGAAGTGTATATAATGTAGCTTGATTGTTGGTGTTGTAAGGAAATTGTTTTAAGACAAGTACTTTGATTGCTGGCAGAAAATAGCAGTGCCTCTAACAAGACTCAAGAGAATTTACTCCTGGGAAGCAGCAGATTAAACTGGGATACTTTTTTCAGTCCTTGCTGGGTGAATTTATGGGAAACAGAGAAATCATTAAAAGGCCCTGGTTTGCAGCTGGTGTTTTAAAATACACTGAAGGAGGGGGCAGTTTAACTCCTCAGCCTGTAAAGGAGGAGATGCTCCTGCTGTCCCAGTTTTATCTGTTGCCACCCGAGGTTGTTACAATGTCATTCGGAGCCCTGGTCTTTCAGAATCTGATCTTGACCAATGACAACTTCAGTTCATTTACATGCTGAATTTTATGTGAATTTGATTTTGAAGTAACTGTTTTTAATACAAACAAGCCTATGAAACTAAAATAAAGGTTTTGCTTAAAACTAAGTGGTGCATTTTTTTTTCCAATACATGGTGGTGTCTGATAAAAATGACATTGATTTCTCTTAAGTACAGGTGCGAGTTTGCTGAGGTTCCTTTTGTACCTGTGGTTGTGGGCTGCGTATTACAAGCTCACGTGTGGTGCTGCTCTCAGTCTGCCTGGGAATTTTAAGGAAGTGTCTCCATTTATCCCCCTTCTGCTGCTTTTTATGTTGATAGATCCACCACGAGCCTGAGARTGTTTGTTCTTTGAATCAGCTCTGTCTTATGACAGCTCCTTTGCTCATCTATCCAGTGAGATGTGCAGGGCTGGTGCATTACCTCTTTTTGTTCTTCCCTTCTGCTRCTCCAAAAATAAACTTAGTTGCAGCTGTAAAAAGACAGAATCAACACTCGATTTGCCTATATGATGTTGTATTTTTCCCCACAGCTTCTATTAGAAGTCGGAACCAAACACCAGTTTACTGTAAATGTGGGGGAGACAGCCTAAGTGTTACTTCATGGGAATTTAATGTTGTGTTAGTTTGAACTGAAGTGAGCAAGACTGCAGTGGAAATATGCATGACTAAAGGAACAGGAATGATAGTTTTGCTTACAGAAGGATACTTAACCATAGGTAATAAAAATGTTTGCTTAAATTACATTTACCAGAGCTCATGAAAACCTTACCAGAAGCACAGTTCTTGCCTCTTGTGGAGTGAAAGCTGTTTAGGGGAGTGGGTGTAAAACCTTTCCTGTGTGTGGATGGAGAACATATTGCACTGTCTGTACAGAACTGTTTTCTGCTGGGGMAGTTGCCTAAAATTAGAAGAAAATACTTTGATAAAGCTTTCACTCTTTTAATATTAAAAAAAAAGGTATTAACCAGCAAATTTTTAAAGAAGTTTTTTGAAAAAGTCTTCTCTACCTTTATGTATATAAAAAAGTAAGTAGTAACAATGTTATGGAATATAATGAGAAAAATATTTTGTGCCCATCATGGCAGTGGGGAAACCTTTTGAAGGAAAAATTGCAAGTTGCCAAAGTGGCCTGGTGCTTTTTTTGGAGGGGCGGTGGGGGAGTGTGTGTGTGTGGTTGTYATATTCCCATCATCTCAACACACCATCCCTCTTTATCCTCAGAACRCGATCCAGTGCTGCAGCCAAATGTTTCAAGCAATTTTCCTTCTGTACCTTGAGGTGGTTTGTTCCCCTGCCCTCCGAAGAGGGATAGGGAATGACATGATCCGCTTGCAGTCATAGGCACAGCGATTACAGCAAAACCTTTTTGTCTTTCCCAGTGCTGCATCTCAGAGTGCAGACGCTGGGTGGAGCAGGTTGTTTACTTGTTGCTTGTTGCTGCACAGTCAGCTCTGTGTGTTCACAAGGAACAGCACCTGCCTGGCTGGGGGAAGAGCACATTTTCCACTGCAACCATCCCTTTCCCTGCCCTCTGCGTAAAGGATTGGAAGAGGGCAACAGTTCCCATAAATTGTGGGACAGTGCATCCTGGGGACCTGTGAAATGCAAGTGGAAATGACTTGGACTGTGCACACAAGAGCTTTTTTGCCCTTCCTAGGACAAGCTTCCCAGGAGTGTTCTTTAGGCTGCCTGTATTCCCTGTTGGAGCCGTGTATTGCTAGGTTTAGTCAGCTTGACTAAGGCTCTTCTTGCTCCTGTATTTCAAACTGCAGAAACTTTAATATTAATGAACTGACCAGACAGAGGATCTACCTAAAGCTTAAAGTAGATGAAGCAAATTCCTGTGAAAAGTACTGTAATACATGGTAGATCCTTAGGAAAATAAGTGGAAATTGACACACAAAGGGAAGAATGTTGAACTCAAAGCCATGTTAAAATTCAAACCATTTGCTTTTGGCAACACAGCTTTAAAAACACCCCCCATATTGTAACTTAATGGAAAAGGTTTTCTGCTGGCAAAGCAGATGATGCTCGTGCAAAGCTGCTCAAATAGAATGAGGATGTAAAGAACCAAAGCAGAACTACTTCATGCTCTTTTTTACGTGTGATTTTATAATCTTGTCAAGACTCTGAAAGCAAACTGATACTGCAGACAAAAGGTGGATATTGGAATCCTAAGCAATTTCTGCATGTGTTTATATCTGCTTATCACAGCCTGCAGGGAATGGAACCTTGCCAGGCTAAGAATTCTCAATTCCCACCAAAATAAACCTTTGAGAAGTTTCCTGTGGGGAGCTGAGAGCTTATTGAAGTGTACTGTACAAAATTAAGGGCTGCTTGGCCACCACTTSTGGAAGTCTATTGTACAAATGTGAGGGCTCGTTAGCCAACACCTTTTGAGTCTCAGTAGTGGGCTGGTTGCTGGAGTCAAGTCACTGCACAGTAAAGCACAAGAGTTCCCTGACCCGTGGCATGGTGTCTTTGTTCAGCCTGGTGACAATGTATAACCAACATCATGGCCCTACCCATGGGTTGTGGCACATGCCCCTCCCTGCACCCCTTTCCTAAATTAAACAAATTAAAAATTTTGTTGTACAGTGCCACAGGGCATTCCTGAAACCTGCAAGGATTCTGTGGTGGGTCCGCTTGCTTCAAGTTAAGGAGGTAAAAAGTTTTAATGTCTCCTCATATTTAGGTCTCAGCATGTAAGAGCAAACTGGAATCCTTTCTGTGTGCATATGTATTTATTAATATTCTATAAATAAATATTAAAAAAACTTCAAATCTTTCAAAGTATTAAAATCAGTTTCACAGATGATTATTCTTGTGTAAAAAGCTTGGAAAAAATCCCTTTAAATAACAATATAACACTTTTGACAGAAGTATCAACTGATGTCTTTTTGTTCTTGCATRTGGAGAAAATGTGAATTATTTTCCTCTTTGTAATTATCATGTCATTAATGATGCAGTAGTTCCACMATTTGTCACTTTTGCATCATGGCCCTTAACTCCGTCAAAATAGAAGTTAGATACAACTGAGCCTGGTGATATAAAACCACATGAAGCACATGCTGATAAAAGGTTTGTGCTTTAGGCCCATCACACGAGAACAGGTATATTATGAAATGTTTGTGATCCCTCACACACGGGCTGGACTTGACTAGGGAACAAAAGCTCCAGCCATGGCACCTTCTGCCAGGTCGAGTCTGAAACTGGATCATCATGAAATCATCATGGAATTGTTTGGGTTGCCAGGGTCCTTAAAGATCCAACCCCATTCCAAACCCTCCGCACCGTGGGTGGGGACGTCATTGGCTGAGGTCCTTCTGTGCCTTCCTACAGACAGGGCACCAGGAGCATTTCTTCCTAGGACTCCGAGTTAGAACAATTATGGCAGCAGGAAAGGTTATGCCAGCTCTTCGACAGCTTTGGACAAAAATGCTGATCTTACACCCCTGAACCTCAGGTAAAAACATTGTTATAAAGGTACCTTCCCCCATTTACCTAAAGAGGTATAGGTAGTTTTCTTAAATACCAAAACAAAAATTGTAATTTTCATCATTATTTTAATAGCAAACCCACAAATGTCCAATCTCACTCTTCACCTCCCTGCATAACCTTGTATTTTTATGTGCTCAGTTCCTTTGAGGCAGTTGGTATTTTATAGAGCACTAGCACACAAAAGAAATTGCTCAGTGTCCTCTTAATTTTCGTCAGCAATTTAAACTGTGGTTTACTGCAAACCTCATTAACTTTTGAAGTAAGGGCCTGGTTATATCATTTGAGCCACATTAGCTGTAACTTGTGAAGTCCTGCACTTTTTGGCTGCACTGCTTCCCCAATTGATATTTCATGGTCCAGACAATTTACAGCAACTTTTGCCTATAACAAGCCATTATCTGAGCTATAAAAATATGCTAACCAAGCATCCTCTCTCTGAAATTGTCACCTGCATACAACTGTAATGCAAAGATTCCCCATTTATCTACAGCTTATATATAGCTTATATAATATAAGCTTCTATGTGTCTTAATAGCTTATATACATCTAAAGTACCTACTCTGTTATATTCATTAATATTTCTGTATTAGTATTGTCTGTATTCAGAGATGTAATTATAAAAAAAAGTAATGCAAAAATGCAATCTTCCATTATAAGCATTTTATTAAATGTATCTGGTGTTATTTTATTCCATTTAAGAATTAGAACCAAATGAAACAAAAGTAAGTATTTCCTGATGACAGTATGAAAACTCATCATGAACACTGAAATGGTAATTATACTATAGATAACATGACTTAGTGAATTACAGTAGTGTAGCATTTTCAATCCTGTCTTTAAGACTGCATCCRGTCTCTCCATTATATATTTCTGTTGTGAGAAGTTACAGAATATTAGATGAGGGATGCATAAGCTCCTCCATGACTATGCCTAAAATTTCTYCCATCAAATTAGTCATGTGTTGTGCCTGTGTATGCTATTACAGAAATACAGTATTTTCACAGCTTCTTCTAAGTGAAATAAGTGAGAAAACAAAAAAACCCACATTTTAAAAAACACCCCATCAACAAAACCAGCTTCTAAATAGTAATGGATTAAAATAGCAATGGGCAGAGAACCTGTGGAATAGATGCTCCAATCTTCTATCTGCCTGGTTCTCCCAGTCTGCCTCTTCTTATAAAGGTCTTTGTGCTTCACACTTAATTCATGCAACTGGCTTATTCTCAGCTGCTGTGCCAGGGAGTGTCCTGCAGCCTTCCTCCCACATCAGGGAAGAACTATCACAGGTCACGAACGTGATCTTTGTTCATGAAAAATAAACTGAAGTTAGCCTCTCTTCAGTCTGACATGATATTTGTCACTGGGTTTGTATAAGTGCAGCAGTTGTGGGTTTCGCCATGCTGGGAGAAAGCACATTTAATAGGAACATCAAAGTCTACAAGATTTTAAAATCTAAAATAAACAACGGATGACCGAAATTTTCATCCATTTTTTTACAGAAAATGAACATAAAATGAGAACAATTGCTGTCAGTTCCTGGATGATGATGATGTGTTCTTCATGCAGACATGCACATCCAAAGAACTCTTTTGTGGAAGTAGGGCAACAATTTGCATGCTGAAAGATTTTTCACTTCCTAAATAGAGTTACTAGGTTTGTATGGAATTGAGGAAATTAAATTAAGCTGGAGTTGTCATAGTATAAGACCCAGGAAAAACGAACAGCAAACTAATTCCTGACTAAGATAAAATTCAGAGTCCACCGTAGGGAGAAACTGAGGATGCCTCCTGGGAATAACTTTATCCCAAAGGAGCGGATCAGCAACAGGAGAATGCATTTTTTGTTGCTGCTTTGAAAGASGTGTCATCAAGAAACAACACTTGCAAGTGAAATAAGAATGAAGGGCTCCCCCATGCTGGCCAGAAGAAGTGAATTTGAATTTCCTGAGAAGAGATCCTAAACCGGTTTGCCTTGGCCGAGCAAGGCCCCAGGGGATCTCACTGCAGTCAYGTCAGAAGTGTCACTTTCCGTCTCCAGGCAGGCTCTGAGCAATAAGACTGTGAGATGAACCCTAGCACAGCTAATGAATAATTACCCCGATTTTAAGTTGCCCAAACAGGACTCAAGAAGTGAAAGAGCCACACCAAAAAACCCCTGTGTGGTCTTTTAACTATACATCTAAAACTGTACTTCTGGGCTTCTTTCCTAGTGTCATACTGCATTTTAAATTACAAAAGGGAGACAGAGTGGTTTAACATYGGGGATGAGCCAGCATCCTGACAGGACCAAAGCAATGGGGAAAACTGTAGTCCTGGTTACTGTGAGTTCAAGTTTGGCTTGTTAAAGCTCAGCAGGAGCACATTGCAAATTAAGAAATGAGTGGAGTTTCAAATGGCTTCTTTGCAGTTTCCATCTGTAGGCTACTCCACACACACAAAAAAGAATAAATCCCATTTTTGCCTGAGCTCTTACTGAATGAGCCTTGACTGGTGCACAAGGCTCCTTTAAATGATCTTGTAACATGTTTGCACAAGGCAGTTATACCAGGGAGAAATTCTCTTTAATGAAATATGTAAATCTTTGGACTTCCCAGCATCTGACACTAAAAGATAAGGAATGCCTTTAAAGGATTTTGTCCTGTTGCTATGAAAAGATAAAACTAGTACTCARTATATGACAGCAAGCTCCTGCAGCGGATTCACAAGGGTTTGGAAGAAATCACAGACAAATTAATTTTGTGAATTACTTGGAATGCAGACATATGCAAGGTGCTTGGAAGAGTGCTGAGAGTTATTTCGTCCTGAAAAAACCCAAAAAACTGTAAAGAAAATCAGCTATCAGAGATTTGGGTTTTTTCTTCTCTAGCAAAYATAATTGCTCTCAGAAAGACTGATGAAGGTGGTCATGAGGTCCAAAGTTAAAGAAGTCAACTAATGATGTTATGTAACAACTTCACTTGTCAAAACATCCATTTAGGAAGCTTCGTGCTGTCTTCTGTGCCACATGCAAAGTTAAAAGTTAAAATAGAGCTGAAAAATCACCACTCTTACTTTCTTTAYTGTTTTATCTATAGTATTTCACTACCATTACGTACCTAACTGGAAAAAATTCTAGATGTCAAAGTTTGTTTTCTCAGCTCTGTTCTGATTTGTTTATGTTTTCCCATACAACAAGATCTTTTACCACTGCTTTTAACAGTAAACATTTTCAATGTATTCCTTACCAAAATTACAGCCAAGTAGGAAAATGAAATTTTGAACAATCACTTGCACTACTATTTGCATTGTCACCTACATTAACTTCTCTTAGCAGACCATAAAAAACCAATTTCTTAAGATTTCCAACTGGTGTATCATTCCGTGACAAAAAAAAGGTACTGTAAAATCAGCTGGCTGCCAGAAAGAAATGATAGTGATTCCAACCCTCACTATAATCAATTGTGTTTTTCTGGATGTAGGTAAGAATTGTTCCATGTCAACCTGTCATCTACATTTCTGGCATTTATTTAAGCTCTGCTGAAAATTAGAGAAACAGAATTCTCAAAGGCCAAAAAGCCATTGTTTCTGCTGATATTTTTCCTCTGCTGTTGGACAAAAACAGAAGACCAGGCAGAATCTTTCAGAGGCCTTTGGAATTTAAGGTTATAACACTGTTGATTTGTCTGTGTCTTGTGGTTGGGTCAAAGAAATAGTCTTTATACTCTCTCTTTCATGTCCCAAGGACAGGCAGGAGAAGGACCTGAGTGAGCCTTCCAGCTAACCTGGGATTTCTCTAACACACAGGTGTCCAGCAGGCTCTGAGGGTTTCCATGAATAAAAATGAAAAGCTGCTTATGATGAAGGACAAGCAGAACACAGATGAATTCTGCTCTCTACTTTAAGCTAATTTTGACCGTGGTGCCATGGCAGTAACCCTTTGACATTGGTAATTTGTGGATTTAAGACCCAAATAAGTGAAGTAATTTATCAACCMGTGTTTTTACATACAAATCTAGATGCACATCTGAAAGCAAAAGCTGTAATTCTCATTGAAAATCTGATTTATAAACCAAGGGTTTTTCACAGCTTCTAATACCAGTACTTTTTATTTGAGCATATTGGACTACATGAGTTGTTAAGCACAACTTGGAGAAAAGTTATTAGAATTTAATAATCTGCTGCTTTGTGAAGGATGTTCATCAAGTCATAAAAAATATCCATCAAAGCAGAAACCATGGCTGATAAAACCCAATTCTCTACCTTTTTTCAATCATGCTATTAATTTGACTGTGTCTAATCCTTATAATGACAGATATGGTTTATGGAAGATGATCTGACACTGAATTTGAAAACAGAGGGAGAATTACTTATTGGATTTTCTTCTTAAATGTACAAAATCATATTCAGATAGAAGGCTTTAAGAACCAATCGTGCATATTAATTGAAAGCTTTAGTCTTGAAAAAATTGAATAGCATAGCAGAAACACAAAAATACTGATGAATGACATGTATTATGTTTAATATATAAAAAATATGAAGGAGTAGTTCTCCTTCAAATATGTCATGCACAAGATTATTAAAAGTTATTCCTAGTTTTTTCACAAGACTTTCATACAGGGAGTTTATGCTAAGCAGAGAATCATCTTCATACTCATCCTCTCATCCCAAAACACCTGCAGATGCCAAAGTAAATGCAAATATATGCAGTTTTCCTGATAATGACTGCAACTCACCAGGACACTTTTCCAGAAATAATTCCTTTTTCTTTTTTTCCCCCTGAATGAATGAAACAGGAGAAAAGAAGTCAATAATCTTCAAATATTTCACTGCAATAAACTATAATGTATTATGACTTCTTAATGCATTTCCCATAGTTTTATGAAAATATAGAGTAATTGGCAGGTATTTTTGGAAGTCCTTGCTTACTAGAAGCCAAATGGAGTGTGAAACAATAAATCACTACTAAGAGAAGGAGGGTAAATAATTTTGCAGTCCTGCTACCGAAATTCAAATGCATGAAACCCATGAGTTATGACATTAATTAGCCTTCAGGTCAAACAGGATCACTTTCCAGATACAGAATCCATTTCTGAAACTTCTGTAAAGTTGTAATTCGTGGGATGGTATAAGCAGAGATCCAGGAGCTGCAGAGATGTTCTTGAGCCTACATGTGTGCCTTAAGGTCTTACAGAATGTCCTTCAGCTACATCTGGACTTCACCTTCGTTATCTTTAAAAAGAAAAGCTACCTAGAAGGTGAACCTTGAATGGAAAATAGATTGCCTCATCTGAAATTACCAGATACCATGGTTAAAACTACCAAATAAAAGCACATTTTTTGACACCAACTGTTAATTAAATTACAGAGCTCATTTACTTTGCCCACAGGATGCTGTGAAAGCAGAAAGTGCAGCTGTCTTCTGACAGACAAGGAAGATGGTGACATCTTTAGCTGCTTGCTGTGGTGTTCTGGGTAGAATCTCCAGCTCAGGATGTATCTTCATGTTGCTAAGGTCAGAACAGAAAGGATTCTTGAGAGAAAGGCAGTTAATTTTGCAATTAGAAGGACATATTTTCTTACATGATTTCAATGCAAACTAAGGAGCAGATACTGTTAAAACAAAAAGCATTCCTAGTTTAATAGCAAATGTTCCACACACCTCCATCTATAGGGATGAACTAGAAGGTTAATTAATTCCAAGCAGCAGAAGTCTGCATGTGTCCACAGAAAATCAGTGCATGCTGTCAGCAAAACTGGAATGGAACAGAAATCCATCCAAGCCTGGTTTCTCCTTGAATACAGTAAAAAATTTAGGTCTTTACATTCTTAAATTGAAAGCAGCTACAGTCAATTAACTGACTTTATCTAACATTTCAGTTTGCATACTCAGCACATTGCAGCAACCCACGTAACCTTTGAGAAAGCTCAATACACAATATGGGTGAGATGAGGAGATAAAGCTCAGTTTCTTGGGAAATTTGGAACAAGACAGTAGAAAATCAGAGGCTTCTCCTGAAAGCCACAACAGGAACTTCATAAGCCAGTATCCAAAATGCCAGGTTGGTGTTATCCTGAAGAGTGCTGGGACCATACATGCCGTTAAGAAATTCAATGCAGAAACTAAATTTCACCTATTTTAGTGGCACTAATAAAAGATTAATGAATTATCTTTATCATTCAGTGGTGAGAATTTACTGCAAGAGTAGGAACTTCCCTTAAGAACCTTGTCATGGAGACACATTCTTAAAAATCCAAGGTAGCTCCTGATCCTATTACAAGGAATTTRTATGTTTACTGTTTACTTAGTCTCTCTAACACCACCATCGGATTTTTCACAATTGCCTTCTCAGGCACAGAAATGCCTGCAATTTTTTTTGTGTTCATATAAAATGTTTTGTCCTTTTCCAAGCTCCTTTGAAACAAACTGTTAAGTCTGTGTAACTATTCTGTGGAACTTTTAATGGACTTTTAATACCGAAGGGTTCCCACCCTTCACTATTTTGGTACTATTAGTGAAAAACAGTGTGTATCTTTGAATATGTTTATAGTCTGTACAGACAGCTAAGCTTTGAAGTAAATGCTTACTGGTGCCAAAGATTCCAAAAAGACCATGAAYAAACACAAGGAAGCAGTTAGACACCAGCTACTCGATGTCACTGCATTAATATTTACTCCAGAGTTTCAGCTGGTAATTGGAAGAAAAATTTGGAAGGGGACTGGCTTTAATAATGCTACCTGTTTGCTACAACATTTAACAGTGCCTTAGGGCATAGTTGRTTGCTTTTTATAGAAGAGAAACAATAAAATTGCTGCATCATTACACAGTAAGGAAAAAGCAGGACAAGAACTGCAACATTGATATACATCCTTGAGGGACCATGTTGTCCAGTGCTGTTTCTGGGGTGACAGTCTTATCTTTTTTCCTTCATGATTTTGGTGACAGTTTTGCTCAACCCAGCAATGTGATCACAGAAATCTGCAAGTGTAAAATTGTAGTGGAAAAAGAGATTATTAAATTTTTTAAAAATCCAAACCCAGATGCATGTATTTGCCAGAGCAAAATAGTATTGCAGGGAAAGCACAAAAACCTGAAAGTCCCATCAAGTCACAAATTTACCTGACACTAACATTTTGGTGACTCTTACCATCTCAGTGTTTTGTCTGTCTTTTACCTTTAAAATAATAACCTATTGTTTAAAATGCTCATACATATATCACAAATATATGTGACAGACACACAGAGCTCACAAGCAGCAGCATCTGTCTGTGAGGTAAGAGTATTCCTGGTATTGCAAGTAAGATACAAATCATTCCTTCTTTCTAAAAATGAGTGTACTACCAATCACCTATATGATAGCTCAAAGAATGTACAAACCCCCATGCTTTTATAGTGTTGTTTGCAGAGAAGAGCATGCCTTTAGTATGCTTCTTTTACAGAAATACCTTTTTTTCTAACGCTGCTTTTAATTGAATGTCATGTCCTAAGAGAGACAGGACACTTCATAAAATAAAGATGTCATATTTGTCTCTGTCAAAAGAAAAAACCCTGCATTTTAACAGTTTCAGGATTTTAATTTAAAAATGCACTTGTCAGAAAAAGCTTTTTGAAAGCAAATGAAATCCTTCTGCTAGGTTTCCTGCTTGACAGGAGAATTCAGGCTTTAAATTCAGTACATATGATATTTCACTCACAAACAGACTTTTTCAGCTTTGCTTTGCTATTGTCTATAGGACTTTGCTGTTGGAGCCAGACAAAGTCTATTAACATATTTGCTGAAATACTTGTTTCCTTCTAACTTAATTATTTTTATTAGAAGTTAGTTTTATAACACATTTTATAATAAATTTTCTTAATTTTGGACATAATGTCTGAATAAAGCTGAAAAAATAAAAGACAAAAAGTGAGCTATTAAACCACTAAATCAAGTCTATCCTAGATTCAGAAATGAGTAATTTTAAGACCATCCTCACTGACAGGAAGGACATAACCATTCCCAAAAACTGCAGTAGGTGGAAGGGGCCTTAGGAGAGTGTATGATCTGTTCTTCAGGTAGAAGCACATTGACATATAATTTTCAAAAGATCTTGTTTTTTCAAAAGTAATTCTCTCTGAGTATGGATGTAGTGTATCTTGAAGATCTCCATGTATTGGTAATAACTTTCTGTACATTGAGTATTACTTTGCATAACATTATTTCTCATATTTTGATAAATTCGTTCTATAAATTTTCATAGATTTCATAAATTTGTTCTATATTTAGGTGATACCAAATGTCATAAAGGCACAATAATTAGAGGAAGGTCTTGGAACTCTTTATACAAACACAAACCTTGACACCCTTTTGCCCAACACAGCATTGACCCTGGATGACATATTGATTACTTGAGGGGAGCTGAAATCCAGATGGTTTGTCTGGATATAATTAGGAAGGAATGAACCCCCAAGACACAAGAGGCTGTAATCAGCATCTATCACAGCCTGAAAGGGAGGTTGAAGAGAAAGCTGGGAGAGCTGTCTCTGGAGCTCAATGATATAACCTTAAAATGTCATGACATTAAATTCAGATCTGGCAAAATGCTTTTGATAACGTGCGAGTCTGAACTTAAGAAATCAAAAGAATAAACCCAGAGTATTTGGTTGCCTGAGTCGTTCTCATGTGACTGTGACCTTTCCTTCACTGCAATTATTAATCACAGAGAGGAACAGGAAAATACCAGTAATTTTCACATAGATCCAATACCTGCCATCAGTTATTTGGCACAGAGCTACTGTAGGTAACCTGCCAAATTTGGTGCACAGTTTACGGGACAGTCAGCTTTGTGCTTCCCAAAAGTGCTAAAATCATCCTGTTCTGGAGGAGGGATACTATTTTCAAAGCCAGAGCATATCAGCAGGCAACCTCCTGCCAGATGGTTGTCAGCAAGAAAGGGGGGACCAATGCATGGATGGCTTGGTGTTAGGAGCTCTGTTATCCTCTTTGCTGCTGGGCAGTCCAGGTTTGGAGCAAGCTGTCTGTCCAATGTGTTCTCAGAGACTGCCAGAGCTGCCAGAGCTGACGTACTGCAGACACTTGAGAAAACTTCCCTTTCTGCCGTTCTCAAACACCACTGAGGCACCTGCAGTGAGAATGGACCCTAGAACTTGAAGACAGAAAGGATTTGCTCTGTCCCACTTAACCGTGTTGCTTCTGAGCACCCTTCGTACAATTCAGAATATGCAAATATTATTTAGAAGGACCTGTTGCAAAGTCTAATTTTTCTGAAAGCCTACTTTCTGCCTAATTTTTTCACCTTGTGAGCTACAGCTGTCAAATGGCATAGAAAAACAACTGTTGGAGGTGGAAAAGGTTATATCATGGGACTAGGACTGCTAATTTTGGCCTGTGCATGGAATCTATAGAAAAAAAACCCAAACTAACCAAACCATAGCGAAGTCAAGTCTATTAATCTTTGCATTTGAGTTGTTACTTACAGTTGGACAATGTTCCCTCTTCCCACACCAGCTTAAGTGAGCTGTAGCATATTTATGTCAAGTCATCATACACATGCAAGTGCATGGCACTTGCAAATGGCATTCTGCAAATGGATAAGATGCAAATATAGGGGTTTTTCCATTCTTTAATGGTAGTTTGATTATTTTTTCCTCCATATGCATTAATTTAACAATTTGATTTTCAAAAAATAAGCACAAGAATTGGTAATTGTAAAACACAACTCTCTCGCCCGTGCTGGAGTTCCCATTATGAGCTTCATAACAAAAGATCATCATCAGGAAAAATTATGGCAGATGTGCATATTTGCCATGGTCAGATGTTTCAAGGTTTTCTTCCTACTGCATAAACTATTAGCTCAGAATTTTGCACCCTTTCCAGAATTTTCCTTGAATGCAGTAATAAGCTGGAAAGTACTGCCTGGTGCTGAGGTATCCAAATGATAATACAAGAGAAGAAAGAAAGTCTTATTCTCATTCCAGCCATTTTCAGCAGACTGGATGGCTGCAGCAAGCAAAGGATTTAAGTTCCTGACCTCATCTGAGGCTGGGAAATTCCCCTGTGATAGAAATAGCAGAGTCAGAAACCTTTTTTTTTGAATTTTCTTTCTACGAGTTTCAGCAAAAGTGATCTGCTGGGGAAGAACAGGATTATCTGGAGCACAACTACGGATCCTGGAATTTTAGGGTYCCGAAAAAATCAGCTGACTTTGGAGAGGCTGATAATTAAATTATTAGGGGCCATAATTAAAACAAGCTCTCAAGTCTGACCAGGTAACACTAAGATCTGTCAAGAAAATAAAACAAAACCTTATAGGCAGTCTTAGTATTCCTTGTAAGAAACTAGAAACATTTCTACATCCATTTTGTGTAAGAAAGAAGCTGTTCAGATGTCTGGATACTTCCACTGCCTGCATACTTCCACTGCCTGCATCTATGCCTGGAAATGTACAACATGACAAATATCTGCAGCTTTCTGAAGATGAAATATTGATTCCTCTCTAATTAATAATAGAAAGGCAATAGATCTTTTGTGACACAATTTATTAGATTAACTTTTTATTTGGAAGAGCAGCTTCCAAAATGGTCTCATGTGATAGTTGAAAATAAATTTGGATTGATCACTCTGTAACRTTTCTGTTGGTAATCCAGTTAACAAGACAGCATTAAGTTATGCAGGACTCAAACACYGAACAGCTCACTTGGGAAATTGTGCTCATTCCATTACAGGAGCATCTCCAGCAGAATCTCTACATTTCAACCAGTAGTTTTAATATATATATATTTCATATATATGTATATATGTACAAACACCCCTTCTGATTCACTTTTGGCAAGTGCTTGCATATTCTCCACAAGATCACTTCCAAGATCTCCTGAGGATGTCACACACTGCTCATTCTTCTTCCCCTCGCTCTTGTGAACCTACTTTCCTAATCAGAGCCATCATAGGGTATGGAATTGATTTATGTTTACATAGCAATACATGCATGGGAGACTAACTATAAAGAAATGCCAATGTGGTATTTCTAGCATTGTTTTTTAGTTTAAAATTCAAATAATTACATGTTACTTTATTTACTTTTAGAACTCTGTTTCGTCATTCTGCATAAATTAGGAATTTGGTTTTGTTTTCTGCAAAGTCGTCCTATTAAAACTATAAGCAGCAAACATCCCTAAACTTCACGTGCAAAGCAAGCTCAGCATCTGATTTTTTGAAAAAAGATCGCTAGTATGGAAAATTATATTTATCAAAAAAATATTGCTAATTACAGGCAGAAATTGCTTAGGTTTAAAATGAAGCAGGTCAAGMAAAACAATTATTTCAACACACACATCTCAACATATAAATGCCCTAAGCTTTCAGACCTACTGTCCAGTCTGGAGTCTTCTGTATACCTACATTGTCAGAAAAAAAATCCTGATACACATTTTTGTGGGAAAAAACCATCAATCCCAAATGCCAAAGAAACCACCTAAATTTTTCTTCTCTTTTGAGGAAAAAAGATTGAACAAAAAAAGGCATCAGAGAAAACATTTCAGTTTTCAATTGTGTCTTTTCTGATATCATGCCTCTATTGCATGGCATTTCCTATGTTAGTAAGTGTTAATATACCTTAATGACAGAAATTTAAGTAGAAAATACTTAAGCAAAAATAATAAAGCAAAGACCAACCAAATTTTGATATTAATATACATTGGATTCTACTGAGAAGATACTAAAATCTGAAATTGTTAATATTTGTTTGCTAACCCCAGTATGTGCTTTCAAGGAAGCACAGCTAAGAATAAAATGAATTATTGATTTAATGTGGACACAGGTTTGAAAATTTGATTGCAAAACTCTATTAACTTCTCTACCTGGGCTGGCCAACTACAGACAACAGTAATTGCTCTCCTTGCAATCCTGCATGTACCAATTTCTAAGATCAAACAAAATGTATGCAGTTAATTACATACAATATTTCAAAACCACCTAAAACTGCAAAGCAACACATTATATTTTATTCACATTTCATTAAATAATCTTTATAAAGAGGTAAAAATTTCAAACTGTAGGTCGTATTTGAAAAGGTGTACCATCATTCATGAAGAACTCATTCTTTCTACAATGTAGAAAGCTTTTACATTAGTAAGTTACATTATACCCTTGAATAAATTTTTTATAAATTTTGAAGTTTGCAACAAGGAGAAGAATAACATGGAATTTCACAGAATAAGCTGAGCTGGACGGGACCCACAAGGATCATTGAGTCCAAATCCTGGCCCTGCACAGTACACCCCAAGAGTCACACCATGTGTCTGAGAGCATTGTCCAAACACTTCTTGAGCTCTGTCAGCCTTGGTGCTGTGACCMCTTCCCTGGGGAGCCTGTTCCAGTGTCCAACCATCCCCTGGGTGAAGAACCTTTTCCTGATATCAAACATAAACCTCCCCTGACACAGCTTCAGGCCATTCCCTCGGGTCCTGTCACTGGTCACCACAGAGCAGAGATCAGTGCCTGTCCCTCCTCTTCCTCTCACGAGGAAGTTGTAACTGCAGTGAGGTCTCCCCTCAGTCCTCTCTTCTGCAGCCTGAACAGACCAAGTGCCCTCAGCCGCTCCCCATACGGCTTCCCCTCAAGGCCCTTCACCATCTTCATAACCCTCCTTTGGACACTCTCTAATAGSTTCATATATTTTTTTATATTGTGGCAACCCCAAAAAACTTGTTTGATCACGTGTCATTAAACATTTTGTAAGTTTTATTTATTTTTATTAAGCTCACCTGGTCTTAATTTAAAATGGCTGAACAAAGGCTTCTCTCTAGACATACAAGTCTCATGCCTCACGATATCACCCAGGACAGAAATAAAGATTCTGTGGTGCTTAAATCTTTATGTATATTTGCTGTGAAATGAGCAAAAGAATGCAATGTAAAACCCAAATATGGAGGGACTGCTGAAAAAAAGCTAGCAAGCAGAAATCCCAGGCAATGACAGGGAAAGTGAGGAATCCTGAAAGACACATTTATGGAACACTGTGGGAATTTGTGATGATAATGAAAGTGGGAAATGGAATGCAGTGCTTTTATTGCTTGCAAATCCTCACTCTTCCCTGAGATTTCTCCTTGAAGTGTCATAGAACTGGGATCCATACACCATCCTCTCTTGTGGAATGAACCTGCATACAAATAAAGCACATGCAGTGTCATTTCATTCTTAACAYGGGCAGAACCACAAATACATCACTTATTCTGAGATTAGATGAGGAGGAGAAGAGCAGGAAATGTGGACTTAACAACTTCAAAAAATAGAGTCCATATCTGCGCTGGATGGCTCAGAAATGATCTAGTATTTAAAGGTGGCATTCAGTCACACAYGGGTAGATTGAAAAACATAGGCATGGAAGGATAGGTCACAACTCTGTTACTGAAAGGAACCGGAATGACTCTGCCTTATTTCTCATGTATCAAACATGAGAGAAGAAAGTGAAGCAACAGTGTGCCCATCATGGACCATCCCAATAAAAGGTCTTGACAGAGTAGACACTTTGCATATTCACTTTCTGAATTTGATACAGGCTATCAYACAAACCTCTGTGAGACAGAACCTTTCACAGCATGCAGTTCAGAGTGCCAAGCAGACATTATAAATGTCTAATGTCATCCCTGTCAAGAAGCAGCGTTTGATTTCAAAGCATCACTGAATTTTAAATACGAAATACAATCACATAACATATTCTCATTTATCTCCATCAGTGTTTATGTCTTGCCAGCTATAAATCCACTTAGCTGAAAGAGATGTGAAATAATTTCTTCAACTTTATTATTCATAGACAAATGGAAGGCTGTCAAAATACAGAAGGCAGTCTTCTGATAGTTCAAACTTTTGACTTTGATCATGTGGATGTGTTTTGTAGTAGCCAGTCCTACAACTTACTGCAGAGCATTTGTGTACTTACCTAGAATGTTCCTGAAATCTTCCAAAGATACTTCCTTTTGTAGTGCTGATTTTGATGTCTGCAATTATTCACCATGCTGAGATAACAACATAAACTCTCTGCTGAAGGATTCTGCTTGTGCCATTGAACTACGAAGAGACAGAGGAGTTGCCATCTGCAGATTTAACATTGCCAGAGAAAAAACTGTAAGTTTTATTCTGCACATTAAAAATGTCTAACTCTTAACTGCAGCCAATCATCTAGTAAGAATTGTTAGGACTTTGTTATAGTAAGGACCATCTTAATACATTCTACTTGCAATTGCAATGTTCTTGAAGGGTGCACAGTTGTATGTAAGATGAGATAGAAGAAGCAACTCAATTTCCAGTAATTACTTAAACACACTCTAAACTACTGCATCTCTGAGAAACAGAGTTGTCAGAGAGGCAAAATGCTATAAAGAGCATACAAATGTGTTTTCTTACATTTTTTTTCCACTTGTTATTCTGTGCAATCATTTTAAACGATTTCAAAGTCTGCCTAAAAATCCTTGGTTTATGATATCAACATTTTCAGTATTACTTCTCTCTTGGGGTCTCCCTTGATGTTTTGTTATTATAATGTTAACTTTTCAGGACAAATATTGCTTCATTTTATATAGCAGCATGCAGACTTCTGGGAATTAAATAYGAACTTTCTGAAATTAACTTCTATAGTTCAAGAACCATCACCACTTGAGCYGAATTTCTTAATCCTGTGACACATGCAATGTTTTGGTTGAATAAGTCTGTTCCTACAAGTAGTTCCCAGCCTGGTCATAGTTTTAGACACTGTTTTCACCCTTTTTCATTACAGCCTTTACAGTAAAGAATTGTGATATGTGTTCCTGTAGAGTTCCTCAAACCAGATGGAGAAGGTTCCCACAGCAAAAACTTCAKCCTTGCCTCTTGAGGAATTTTGTCAAGGAATTGCAGTTACTCTRCAGGAAGTATCTTTTCTCTTACATACTCTCCTATTTTTGTGCATCTTCTCCATGTAAAATTAACACTTTGGTCTGGAGCAACCTTCAGGGTAGTGGTTGCACTGTGAATGTCACTGAACCTTCAGCACACAATGTGAAGAGCAGGTCTCCTTCCTTCCCTGATCAGTTCCTTCACCATGAAATAAGGGTGGTTGGCATGGGATGCACACAGGTCTGTTGCTGAAGCTGTATCACAAGGTCATTGTGTTTACACAAAGGATTCAAAACAATCTAAATATTTCACTGTAGTTCCACTGTAGGTGGAACTGAGTTTAAAAAGAGCCAGTCTAGAATGTCATAGTAAGCAAGGGTAGCACGTACCTAATTCGCATGTCTTGAAAAACCACCCCTAAAAGCAAATCACAGCTTCAAAATTCAGAATAACCAGGACTGTTACACTTGAGACAGAGGAAGTTCTAAATAAGAACAAAGAACGATGATGAAAGTGGAGGWGGCAGAGCAGCTGAATGACTGTTCCTCAAATGCTACACCCAAAAAAGAAGTGACACAGGAAAAGCCATACATTCACCAGCCTCAATGACCAAATTGACTGCAGTGAAGTTACTACAAGAATGGTGGTATAATGGAGCAGTGAACAGAGAAGGAGAAAACTTGCAAAAACCTCGTATTTCTACCCTGATCTGGTTCTTGTTAGAGGGATAAAAGAATTGCCTCTAGTAAGGCTGCAGCTAGTGTTATTTTTATTTTAGACTAAGTAGAAACATTCAGGGGTCTTAAACTCTGTTTAAAAGTGCACAATATTCCTATGAATTTCAAAATGGAAGAACTTTGGCTATTTTTGTTTCTGCTGACTTTTCAGAACAATGGTGTCAGAAAGAKCTGAGCAACAGAAATGCCAGAAGATCTTAGTTTTCTCATGCAGGGTTTCTTCCAGTACTATTTTTGACAAAAATTAKCTCCGTGATAACAAATCTTCATTTCACCTTCAATATTATTTCAATGTTTATGGATATTTTAAAGTGAAAACTTAGGAGAATCCCAATTGATAAGATCATATCTTGTTTGGAAGAAAATAATTTGATATTTCTATTTGTGCTGATTATTTTCTTATTAGCAGGGGTTTTTTTCTCTAAAGAAGTACTTTAAGCTTTTATTTTAACTTCTAGACTTTGTTCTATTCATCAAGCTCTTTCTGAACTCTTAAAGCAGCTATCTTCTATTTCTGAAAAAGAGGGTTTGTCATAGTAATGTTACTCTGTCTGGTTGAGTTCCCATTAACAGATGAGCTGGTTAACCCTAACCAGAAGAGAGAATAATATCCACTGGTTAAAGATTTCATCCACAGACTTTCTTTTAGTAGCCTTGCAAGTAGGCAGAGTGCTATGAAACACTGTTTAACAGAGAAAATAGTTTCCTTGTGTTTATTCCTCTGAATTATATTCCTTCTAGATCAATTCCTCTTGGTTTACAAAGGAGGAAAAAACACGCTCAGCAAAATAGAGCTTAGCACCGATTCCATAAAAAAAGAAAAAAGGCTGACGCTCACCAGTGAGTCCTGAGATGGAGCAGAAAGTTGTTGATTGTGGTACTACAGGGGAACAGTGACAAATCATGGACTGTATATGACCAATTATGGACTGTATATGACCAATTCAGTACAGAAGCAGTTACTACAAATAACAGCACTCCAGTAATCAGCAGTGGAATTGTCAAGGCTTAAACCACTCTCACCACATTTGCAGGAACAACAGTCAGTGCCAAGTGAGCGCTGAGCTACCAAATGATGTCCTGGTGGCTTTAATCATCAGCTGCTAATGGGTCCTTGGTGAGCTGCTCTTCACATCAGTCAAGCCATAGAAGATGTACAGACCTTGAACATAAAAGGCATCAGGGGAGATGGCTAAAACACCAGTGCTGCTTCGCTTTTGACATTCCGGATTTGCTTTGCTGTCTAAAGATTTTATCTTAAAAAAAAAAAAGTTAAGGACAGGTTTTTAACGCTTATGAAAATCCCTAAGCAATTAAATATTGCACTTTTTCCAAGAAGCATAATCTGATGTTCTACCCTAGCAAGTCCAGAAAGCTTCCAAGTGTTTGGTCTTTCCTAGAATATTTGTTTTCTTTTTACTTTACATAAGAGTCCTTTAAACTCTCTTTACTCTTTGAAAATAATTTATGTAAATCTCAGGCAGTTTTGTCCGTATTAATTTTTCAATGGCATAAATAACTGAAACCATGAGTAATCCAAAATCTGAGAATTTAGGACAACCGAAAGAATACCAGAAATTCCTGTGTTTTACAGATAATTCCTTTAATATAACACCATTAAAATACGTCACACCAAGTTGCGGGAGGGACTAATAAGGTGATGAGAAGCAGCACTGATTTTTATGCTTTTGGGAGCAGCACTAGGGTATCCAAAGGGAGGGTATGTCTTCAGCAGGTGCTATGATAACAAAATCCTTAGCTCAGGTTCTGTGGGGTAGAATGGGTAGAAGAAGTATAAAACTGGGCTAAGATCACAGCTTTTTGTTTTTTATAACAAAGCCATTATGTGGTCTCCAAATCAAAACACGGGCACTCTGAGGTTCCTTGTGAGGTTGTGATGTGTGTGAAGCCATGTGTGCACCTGGGTGCAGAAGACAGAAAAGACAGCAAACAGCCAGCATGTGACTCAAATGTGTTTGCCTTGCATTACCTGTGTTTGAAGGATTCCTGTTAATGACTTTTAAACAAGAAATAGCATAACCAAACGTATTTATTGCATGAATTAACTTCAAAGAGCTTGCCTCAACGTGACAATTAAGAAATAGAAAGAATTTGAACAAGTCCAACAAAATAACATTAAAATTGCTTTTCTTGATGCATAGAGATTGAAACAATTTTAGGAAAAGTCAGTTGCATAAACAGGCTGGGTAGTCAAAACAGCATTAGAAGTCCTTCTGTGATTTCCTTTTGGAAATGTTTCCTGCCCTAACTTACCTATAGGAAGGTCCTATAGCATTTTGTGAGCAGCAACATACTGAGGAATGAAACCAAACCCAAAAACTCAGCGAATGAATTTATGGACCCTGTAGTGACTAGGCTCTGTCACCATCTTTGTTTACAGGAAAACCTTCCCTACAAATTTGTTCAAATGCTGAAGTGTGAGAAGCATCAGGACTCCTTTTAGTTTTTAGAAGGGTTACAACCTAAGGTCACATGATTTCAGGACATTAAAACATTCCAAAAGGCAAATCCGATTTTGATAGAACATACTAAAAAAGTTCTGCAGTTGGGTCATGTAAAGTGCCCCAACTGAATTTTGATGAATTTGCCACCTACAAAAAATCTGTTATTAGGGAAAATGATATTTATCTGCTAAGCATTAATGTATGAATTAGTAAGAATGGCTCTGACTAATGCCAAGCAAAGAGAAAAAAAGATTTTTTTTCTGAAGCTGACTCATCATATATTATTTTTAATGATACATTCCATAAATGTCACTTTTTCRGACTTTATGCAATTAAAACCTCTGTTTACTCAAATACCTTTCCTATTTCAGTAACTTTAAAATTAGAGAGACAGAGGACTGCATGACAGTTTATGCCTTTTCCACTTGACTGTTCAAGTGGAAAAAAAAGTCCATCAGCCTTTCCCAGTTCCTTTACCCCTAGGTACAAGTGAAAAATCTAATCCATATAACTTTCAACACAGCCCAAATCCCCAGAAAGAAGCCTCTTCTTAACACAAGGGCTAATTAAAAACCTGTAAGAATGATCTCAGCTATAGGATACATTTCCACTAAAGGGGAAAGCAATCTCTTGTGAAAAGTTAACAATGTCTTTTTCATCATCAAACCTACACAATACAAATATTATTTACATGCCAATAAAGGATAGTCCTAAGGAGAATGAATAGATGAAGCGTGGTGGGATTTGGTTTACTCATTTCAACATGAAGATTGAGATTCATCTTCTCATTTAACCCATATTCAGCCTGGATTTAGTGCAACCACTCTTATTTTACAATGTAACAGTGTATTAATTATTATTTTCATCCTATTTATAGCAAAAGTCCCCAGTCATAAAGCAGAACCCCACTGTGCTTGGCACTATACAAACATCAAAATGAAGCTCAGGTTTCCCTGGGTTAAAATTCCAGGCTCCTACATAGCAAGATGGCAGGACCTTAAAAATTTTATCAGAATAAGTCTTCCATGCTGTTATCAGCAGGTACTCTGGCATTTGTATAATGGTCTTTGTTGATTTATAAAGGGAAATAAGATAAAAATTGCTAAAGCGCACAGCAGGAGATCAAGCAATCTTTAATTCTTTTCCCAGGAAAAAGCTGCATTCAAACTGACTTGGTCTTGTTCATCTTGCTTCTTCTAAAATTGATTTTCCGGACTAGAAAGTGTTTTTCCATCCCAGGAGCAGCAGAAATAATTATTTATGCAAGGACATGTTGTGGACTGTCACGCCTGCAGCCACAACATCTCATGAACAGCTCTTGGGCTGTTGGGAGACAGATGTGGGTCTATTTGGCCAATTTCTGCTTTCTAAATCTGCTCCCAGGCATTGCCTCCACTCGACAGATGCATGGAAAATATATCTCAGGCAGAGATTTATTGTACCCACAAACACCACTGTGCCGACCACATCAGCGGGCAAGGGAAGGACTATGGATGTCATCTCTCTGGACTTGTGTAAGGCCTTTGACACGGTCCCACACAACATCCTTCTCTTTAAACTGGAGAGCCATGGATTTGATGGCTGGGCTATTCAGTGGATGAGGTGTTAGTTGGACAGTCATGTCCAGAGGGTAATGCTCAGTGTTCTGATGGACAGAGTTTTTTGAAGTGGTTTGACAAGGTGCCCTCAGGGGTCTGTACTTGTCCAGTGCTGCTCCAGGTCTTCATCAGCCTTACAGACCAGGGGACCCAGGGCACCCTCAGCAAGTTGGCAGGTGCCACCAGGCTGAGTGGTGCAGCTGACATGCCTGAAGGATGGAATGCCATCCACAGAGACCTGGACAAGCTGGAGAAATGGACCCATGGGAACCTCATGAGGTTCAACAGAGCCAAGTGCAAGGCCCTGCTATAAGTTAACCCTGCCTTAGGTTAACTCTGCACCAAGCCCTGGTCCTGGCTGGTTGGGCTTGTTACAGGCTTGTTCTGAGACCTTCCTGTGTAACTGGAACTGTTTGCCCAGGGAGCTGGTGGAGTCACCATCCCTGGATGTGTTTAAAAAAAGATTGGATGTGGCACTCAGTGCCATGGTTTAGTTGAGGAATTAGGGCATGGGTTGGACTTGATTGTGGTTGCTGAAAAGCTGTCAGCAGAGAGGTTTTCTAACTTTCCCAGCATTTTCGTGAGACTTCTCTCTGTCTCTCTTTTCCCAAGCAAAACTACTGTAAACAATCCTAGGAGCTTTTGTAAATTAACTAAGTTTTGACTAAGTTCTGTGCAGCTGCGCTTTGTTATCATTCTTACTTAGATAAATGTTTTGGAATAGGTGTTGTTAGAATTAACCAATGAACTTGGTAGGTGGCTGACCAAGGGTCCAATAGACTCYTGACACTTTTGTAAACTTCAAGCAAGTTAAGGGATATAGGCCTCTGTATAATCATAATTAATTAAAGGCTGGCATCRCTTCGTTCTCTTTGGACTTTATGTCGTATTCCTTCGGGCTACAGCGACACTTGATGATCTTGAAGGTCTCTTCCAACCAAGCGATTCTGTGATTCTGTGAACTGCACCTTGGCTCCAGGTGTTTCCTAGTGAGGTGTAGGATCAGGGTGGGAAAACAGTACAGGCCTTGAGAACATGGCCCTATGGTGAAAGCGAAGGGTCCCAGAACCCAGAACTCACAACCCACAGTCACAGCACAGTGATAAAACACAACCCCCAAAGCTGGGCAAACATTCCTTTTGCTTTAAGAAACAGCAGCTAACTAAGCAAAATCAACAAACAAACAAACAAACAAACAGCCTCAGATATTGTGAAGGATTAACTGGCTGAGGAATTATAATGACTGAGGTGGATATGAACTAAGCATTATAATAAAGTGCATAGTTAAAGAATGTCAGTCTCATAAAATTTTGTTTAAAAGTTTAAAATTGGCTTATCTATCTCCTAAACATTCCCATCACAGCAATAATTAATTCTCTAATTGACACMTATACACACATATCCAGTAACAGCAAATGTTCCCAGAATTTTGTGGAGAAAAGTAATGAAAGAAGATCATGATTTCTTGGTTTATTTTTATTTTGGAGTGTGGAACTGGCAAACATAAAGTACAGTTTCAAATATGTGCGAAATCTGTGATCCAAATCAAGTTCAACCAGAAACATGCATCTCCCAGTAAAAAGTGATAAAAAAATACCGAAACAAATGTGTAGGAGATTAATGTTGTATATTTGTCTAAGCAAGAGGTTAAAATTCAGCTGCAGAGTTTTCACTGATGTTTCCAAAACAGCCAGAAGAATGTGATAAATTCACCACTAAATATTTTCTTCTGTTTAATAGTACATAATTTTCTTGAATGCATTCCGTGTAACAGTACTATCTATTTCATGCAGTCTTTATAGCAAGAAAGAAAACAAATGGAAGAACTAGATTGCCTTCTAAAATTTAGTGCATAGGAAGGTATTTCCAGAGATACTCTTACTTTTTCTAAGATTAAATAAACAAGAAGAAACAAAAAATATCAAAATATAAAGGAGTATGTTCAGTTCCTTTAGTAATCTGACATAAAGTCCAAAAAACTTTTTTTTTTGTAATCTTTAAATGTTGTAATCCTTTAAATTCTTGAATGCCTGTGCTGGAATCAACACAGTATTATGATRGCATTTTATCATATAAAGGGATTGAAAAAATATTACTGTAATTGGTTAATTTCTATATACTTTTCATTGCCTTGCATAAAATTGGAAAATAAAACTGAGTAACTTATAATGCAGCTGCCATTCATGCAGCCATTTTGGCACCAGTGTTAGTTCCATTTCTCCTAAATTATGGCCTGCAGAAAACTAGTGAAAGAATCGGGAAAAAAAAAGCAGTAATTTTTAAAAAGAATTTGTAAAGTATTTCCATATCTTCATTATCAAAGACAACAAGTACGGATACTGATGGCCTCAGTGGTGGCAAAAAAATCACTATGTTTCATTTCGTCTTCCAGTGCAGTTTTTGTTTAATTTTGAACAAGCTTCCAGCTGCTACCCCTGGAGGGTAGTGACCTTAACACCTTCTGGCAGCAAACTCCAAAAAACCTTTCCTTGGACCTCTGCCGTATCTTTCAGGTAGGCAAACAGTGTCTTAGACCCAAATCAACAACAGAGTAAGCAAATAGAGTTTAATTCTCCAAACAGAATGTTCGCACCTGTGTGAAAGAAGATTAAAATTACAAACCAAAGAAGCACAATTTTCGAATTATGGACTGGAGCCTGACTGGCAAGAATACAGAAAAGTGGCAATGGGTAGATGTACTTTTGTAGAAACCTTTCTTATCTTTCATGGCAGTATGAGAGAAGACTGGATACTAAGCACTAATTTATTGTTTTGAATAGATTATTCTGTTGTTTGGCCAAAACAAATAGTAGATATTTTATTGCAGACATTTTGGAACAAATCACTTTGTACTTAAATCAAGGCTGTACTTAAAATTCCTGTACTCAAGGAACTGTACTTGTGTTCTCAAGGCAAAGGAACAAGGTTGTAGCCTTTTTTTCCCCAGTCAGGTTCCCAACATTTATTCTTTTCTTCTGATTTAGTTTTATAAAATTTTAGTACCTCCACTGGTAGAAAACATGTTTTCCTCATTTTAACAACAGTAATTGCAGCAATTTCTAAGCTATATCTGTGATTTTCTGTCATTCAAATCAAGCATCTCATATATACAACGAGGAGTTTAGCACCCAGCAAGAATACAGTTATGTAAATTATGTAATTATCACTTAATCCATGCAAATTTAGTGTCATACTAATTCTAAAATTTACTGATGCTAAAGACAAAAAGGACTTCAAAGTTGAGTTGTCTTCAAAAACATATAAGATCTGATGAAACATCATAAAACGTGGTGCTCATGTTCTTAAAAGGTATTATTTTTAGTGCTTCTTTTAGGACTGTGACAACTCTGAGCTTCTGGTGAGATGTCTTAGCTCTTTAATCTGACTGAAAGTTAACCTGACAAGGAGATAAATAAACATATAAAGTATTTTAATTAATTTTCAGCTAAATTAGTGAGACAGTCTAACACACTGGCCCTGAAATCACCTGACCAAGGTGATGGAGAGGCTGTCTTAGACCCTGTTGTGTATAGAAATTTGTCAGACAATAAATTCCCCTGAGGTCCAGCTGGTTCTCGGAGATCAGTGGGCTGGGTGGGTCTGGGCTTAATTTCTAACCACAGCCAATTCAGCACTGTAACTGTGCTCAATGAGGGCTTGCAAGATCCAGATTCACAACTCGTACAGATTGAAGGAACAGAAAAGCATGTTCAGAATTGCTGGTGATAAATGCACTGACCACAGAGTGTTAATACGTGTTGCCACAGAAAGTATAGTAACAGAGATCTGCCAGCAATATAAATATAAAAATCAATATTCCCATGTCTGCTCCAATGTAGTTGAAGGTAAAAAGTTCACCTCAAGGTGTACCTTCAGGAGAGGTGGAAGGACACACACAGTCTGTCAACTCTTCCTGAGCAGGCTGAAGTGTTTTTGCCTGTCCTTTTTGCCCCCAAGCCCCCCTTTTATACTAGGAGTTTTGACTCTTCCCAGTGGGGTGGAACAATCACATGTTACAGTTGAAGTCTTGGTGACTTTGGTCATACATGTGTTACATGTCCTCTTTTCTCTTTGCTTGCACTCTTAGGGGTGTGAAAGTTCATAAGGAAAAGGAGCTTAATGAGGGCCTCAGCTACTTGCTGTCAGAATTTAGAGTTGACACAGAAGGTAGAATAAACACTTTGGCGCTCCTCCACATACTGAGGTGGCAGTAAAGGCTGTCTGGCCTTCACCAGAGAGTCTTTGGGCACATCCTTATCTCCTTATCAGACCAGATTTACAACAAGGCTTGCCACACACAGTGAAGCAGAGTGAGGCCAATGGCTGGTACAGATGTGCAGGTGCCCTTCTGTGCCTCACTGAAACAGCACCAGCCCATGAGACTGGCTTCATTCCAGACATCCTGTGGTCYTTGGCCCTTGCTCGAGCCTCCTGCAAGATAAACAAGCTTCCCTCAACCAGCCTCATTAATTCTTCACCAACTTAAAGTTGACTGTAAAATTCTGACCATTTACCACACCAGGAAAGGCTGAAAGTCCTTATGCAGTCGCTGTCCCCTGCAGCCAGGCATCCATCCATCCATCCATCCATCCATCCATCCATCCATCCATCCATCCATCCATCCATCCTCCTTGCACACTGATTTTGGGCAGTTTCTTCAGAGCCCCCTCACTCACGGCAATGGAAGTGATTAACTTCCACGCAGGGTGGTAGAAATGTGTCAGCTCACTCAAAAAGCTTCTGAAACAGCTCCAACAGCAGCCAGACTGCTCAGGCTTTTGTGCATCCCAGTGGGATGCAGGGGGTGCCCACACCCTGATGGAGGAGGAAGGCAGGATTAGCACTCACTGTTGGTAGGTAGCAACTTTGCTCAATGGTGCATGAGTTACAAACCATGAGTTGAGAGTTATGAATTAAAGAACTTGTCAGTAAGAGAGGGGATGAACTAAGTGGTGAATTCAKGTGCAAAGGGGATGGAGCCTTTTTCTGTTGTATTTTTCTTTCCCAGTGAGCTGATGAGAGMAGTTTAACTTACAGAGTATCTTGTCCTGCAAATTTCAGAGGTCCAAACAGATCATGGCTAATGTGCCTTAAATCTTTTCTGTGGGAAGAGGAGACTTCATTCTGCTGTGTAACAGAGGATCTGTTTAGGAACAACCAAGATGTCACATCCATGAAGCAGTCAAGTTAATGCAGTCTGAGCAGTGTCACTGTCATTAACGTGAAAGCACTTCAGCATGCTGTACCAGGCTGTGTTCCTGACAGGCATAGAACCACTTGGAAAAAAGCAAAGCCAGGGAACATGACACTCAGATGGCACATGTTCTGCATGTGAAGATTCAGCGAGCTTTGAAGGTATACAGGAGCAGCCATGCAGCAAACCCAAGGCGTGTTTGGGCTGGCTGGGCTAGGAGAGACTCAGAGSCTGCAGGGAAACACTGTCTTCCATCAGTTTTTTCCCGAAAATCAGTGTACACTTGTTATTGCCAATACCTCTGCAAAAACCACTCACAAAGSCTTCTTCAAGAAATCTCTTCTCCACTGGGAAAGAGAGTCACTGGAGCATGAGTGTCAGAATGCTTTGGCCTCAGAAGCCAGACACACACCTGCATAGATTTTGTTGTTCAGGACCATAGTTTAGTACTTCACCACCACTCTAAAAAACAGAAAATACTGTTTTTCTTTGKAGGTGATACTGGTCTTGCTGCAAAAATACACAGGATTTTAGAAATTGCTTCATTTTATAAYAAAACTTTTGCTCCATCCATTCCTATAGGAGCTGGCTCATATCTCGTATGAGTCCATAGATATTTTTCCATGTCATTCTTGGGATATCCAACACAGTGGCACCTTCATGTGTTACAGATATTCCTTCACATGACTACAATACAAAAAAATTAGTGAAAATCTGTAGGGTTCAGATGTATCTAGGGGTGTTCTAGTTATTTTTGGTTATATACACTGAATGCACRTGTTAAAGATTCAAAGACTTTTATTTAAATATATTTGAACTTATGTGTCATACTGGAAAACTGTCATTCCTCTTGACATTCCTCAACCATTCTGGAGTGCCCTCAGATTAGATTTGTAATGTTTTAGGGTCAAAATTATTTTAGAGACATTATTTCATATCCACTAATGAAATACAGTACTTAAAGAAGTGTGCATGTGTTCATTTGGATTTTGTTTGCAGTGCTTGGTTAGGAGCATGTTGTCCTTCAATCAGTTTTAGACTAATGTGATTTATCTCAGCACATATTTGCCACAAACAGAGAAATTACCCAACATCAATCTACAAAACATTGTGTCAATACAGTCATAAGTAACAAAAAGCAGCCAGATGTTGGAAATTCATTTCAAAGCCACATGGAATGTTCCTGGTTACAAGTATTAACCACATTCATGCAACTATTTTAACCAGCAAACATAATCAGAAGTGCTTCTCCAATTAATTGCATCCAGATTCATAGTAGCACTTATCGTAGAATTTTTTATTCTTGGATTAAAGTGGAACATTTTTCAGCCTAACCTGTCCTAGAATAAAAAGATAATACTGAAAGTCTGTTCTCAGGAGCCATCCTCTTTACGTGTTTCATAAACCCAAACCTTATATAAACATCAAAATCTGCAGATCTAAATTAAGACATAGATCTTAATGGCTGGAAAATACTACCTTTTTTCTTCCCCAGCATTCCAATTTTTTGTATTCTTGTAAGTGCTTAATGTTAATTACAAGTAGCTTCAATACAAGCTTTGCATGTARATCTCCTGTGGGTAAGTGGGAAAACAGATGAATTTCTTGCAAGGACTTAATTATTTGTTATGTCTCTTGAGATTCCCTTTTTTTAGTATGACACTTGCAACTGGTTCTCCAAGCCAGACKTATTCATATTAATGTGTTTGAAGAAATCATATTTTATTTGAGTGTAAGCATTTCAGATTAACAAATAAAGGCTTAGTCACCATTTCCACCTTCAGGGAAAGCCATGTATGGTCAAATCAAGTATGGATGAGTTGGTCCTGAGTGGACTTTTATTTTCCTTTTCAGATTTCTGACAGTCTGGCAGTTCTGATAAAATAGCCCTACATTTCTTAAAGTGTGTTTTGTTCTTTTAATTACGAAAAAATGTTATCATTAGTAAGAAACAAGTTGAAGGYTAATAAGTCTATAACCTGGGGACTCAAGAAAACTTATAAACAGATTGATTTCACGATAGTGAAGTACCAAAGAATTTTACCTTTGAAAAATTCCACTTTGGTGGATCATCACCTCAGTAAGGGGGTAGTAATATCTGATTATTTCAACTAAGTTTTTGCTTTGTTAATGTCATCTTGAACTTCCTGTAGCTTGAAGCATCTCCCCATGAGGCAGAGACATTGTTGAAAGAAATTAATAAACTTACTTACTGTTGGCTTTACTCAGCATCATGACAGAAAAATTTCACCAAAAATTAACCTTCACCTCACAACTGTGGGGTTTCAATGCTGCAATGACCACTCTCCAGTCAGATTTTGGTCCCCCATGAACCAAGGAGATGACACTAATATGTCTCAGATGTCGTGTCCCACTTCATTACAGCACCAAATATGCATGTTTTAATTATGCACATTTTTAAACTTTGACATGCATATACCAAGGTATTTACAATACAGGTAGGGACTAACAAATCATGCCATGCGTTTTCCAAGCAGACATGCATTTTATTATTTCTCCAGATTTTTTTACTGGCAATTGAAAAGATCAAGCATTTTGATTGACCATCAGCTGGATTTCTTATAGTCTTTCCTTAAAGTACTTGGTCAGTTAAGTCCTTAATAACTTAATGATTAGTCAATTTTGATTCTTGTGCTTAAACAACAGGCAGTTTTTAATGATGTTTCTATTCAAGAAAAACGAATGGTGTCTTCAGTCTTCTTCAGTTTTCCTTCCTTTTTAGCTTTCCCATTTTGCTATGCTCTAAAAATTAATGAAATGAGTGGATCATAGTCATCCCCTCTGTTCTTCCCAATGATGTTACACCTCAGGCTTTAACAGGAGGATCTTGGGGGTATAGCTGGAAGGTCTATCCAGATCTGTAATAGCTGATTCTTAGCAGAGATGTGAGATATTGCTGTTAGAGGTACTAATTTCTCCCGCATGGCTACTGCCACTATAGCTGCTTCTGTATCAAGGAAATGTTTTATTTATATAGCATTATTAGTGTATATGCCCCCTTGAGGCACGATTGCAGTGTTTTTAGATCTGGCTGTTGTGGGTAAAGAGTTCCTTACTACTCATTTGGAGCTTGACACTTCCACAGTTGCTCTAACTCTGCCTGAGAACTGCCCTGATCAATTCTGGGACACAGTTGGTTGTTGGATTGGCTTGAACCATCTGTTCTGTACCAAAGAGAGTGAAGAACACRCAGGTGATGTCTGAAAGTGTGTTGTTTGTGGGAATATTAGCTCCTGGTTGAGTGACAGGAAGTGGTGAGGAAAGAGCAGCACATTGTTCTCTTGGGATGTGAATGGATGCCCTGGATCTAGAAGGAATGGTTTGAAGGGGTTGTTGTCAGCATTGCAGCAGCCTCACAGCACTTCCCTGCTGAAACTGCTTTAGACTGCTAGAAACTTGGTTTATAAAGTAATGCTACAGGAAGGGAATGTGCCACTTCTCAAAACAGGATGTTCTCATGTCGTCAAAAAAAGTAATGTTACCAACCCTTCAGAAAAGACTAAACTTTCACAGTAATGCTAGATCAGGATTCAGCAAAACTAAACTTCCACATTAATGCTAGATCAGGATTCAGCAAACCTCTGCAGCACATGGTGAAAGTTAAGGTATGGCTGTGCTTTCACATCTTGCACTTCATCTTTAATCCAGTGAGCACAGGGACCTGCTGCCACTGTGGATACACCTGGGTCTAAAGAAGACTGTGTGGGTTTGGAAGAGATCCCAGTCACTGGGATAAGACAAGTCCKCTTTCCTTCCATTTCCTAATTTCAAGTGGCCTGAGCCCTGATGCACAGGGCTAATTATGGATCCTAGAGAAATAGGATAAGAAGGCTGACCTCAAGGGATCAGTTAAGTTTGCAGTSTCATAAAATGACATTCAGCTGTTGTTTCCTTAACTCCCACAGCAATGAGCAAACCTGGCTCAGGGACTTAACACATTGAATTTCAAGCCCCAGACAAAAGACACTGTAGCCGATGATTAACCCTCTTGCAATTTGAATGCGATTTGAATTTATCTACATCATACTTTCTTTTTATGTAATGTACAATAGCAGGTAACGCATTTATTCTTCCACGGATGTTGTTAAAATTACTGAAAATGTAATATGCAACACAATTTCCGTGGTCCTTCCCGGATTTAAGTATTTGGATTAAATAGTTCATTTATAACGGAATGCAAATAAAGCATCTCTTTTCTAGAGAGAAGCTATTGGGACACCAGTCACTTTTTTAGTGGGGAGTATTTAATCTGTGAGACATGGGCTGTGAGCTGCTAACATATGAAATGAAGATGACGAAGGAGCTGCATATCCTGTCAGAACACTTTCTTCCATTGCACATCCGTCTCTTGTCCACCACGAAGGCCAAATCAAGGGGAGCTGCTCTTCCTTGACGGTTTTAATCAGATGTCAGCAGAGAGCAGCATTTGCAAGTGGTGGATGCAGAACAGGCTGGGTTTTGCAGGGAGGTAGCACATGTTGAGTCAGATCCTAGATTTGTAGATACTGATTTGCAGTAATCCATTTTGATCTATCTTTTATTTTACATAAATTTGCAGTTCATAGTTAAGTTTATAGCACTCAATAGTTTCACCAGGATATGTATTATCATGGCTGGGTTTTGACGCTGCTGTGATTTTGAAGCATGTTGAGGAACTGGAGAAGAGGGACCTAACCGGGAAACTAAACAAATCTGATATCTGAGTGAGACTTGCAACCCAGGATTGAAGACCTCTGTTCTTTCTTAGATTTCAATGCTTTTCTACTCTGTATTAACACTTTGCTGATTAAAAAGTACAATGGTCTTGTTGAACTGGATTTTTTTGGATTACTATTTTTGTCTGGATTTAGGATTTTAAAAAACCATCAGAATGTCTTTTAGACTCCTTTATACTTTCCACAGATAGTGTATATAAAATATAAGGTTTAAAAAATTCAGAAATTCTTCTTATTTTCCTGTAGACCTCCTTATAAAAATGTGTGTTCTTTTATCTAAGTTGCGGTTAATGCACTAAATGCATTTGACTTTATAGTTTCCCACTATTAATTTTTTCAAAGCAAATAAATGCTTAATTTGCCACTTAGTGCACAATTAACTGTTTTTAATTTGTCAAATGTTTTTAATTTGCAACACTGCTGAAGCAAATATCCAACCACCACCTGATTTCTAATAAGGTGTGCTGATCTTGAGTATGCAGCTCACACTGAGGCCATAGTGGGGAGACTGTCATTGCTGCAGATTTAATTCAATGCTTATTTTCTTACTGTTAGGATGAAGGATATAATCCTGCAGTTCCATTATACTAAAAGTCTGACTTAGAGTTTACTGTTAGAGTTATATATTGTGTCAAGGCAAAGTTAAGTACAAAAGCATGAACGTTCCTGAGTCCTTTCTAAATCCAGGTGCCCAAAAGTCCAAAATTCGATCTTTAAAAATTGTGGCCAGAATCTGCTAATCCTGGAGGCCAGGTCATTACTCATAAATTAAAGAAAGTGCTGCTGCATGTGCAGCTCTGGACAGGTCTCTGGGCCTGGGCAGCTGTGGGTGTTGGAAATGTGGCATCACTGAGAGGTTAGAGGTGTTCTAGGAGCGGTCCAAACCCAAAATATTGTAGTAAAATATAGGAGCCTTTAGACACCCTCTTAAAGTGTTAATGTTAAAGTAATTTTTGCACAACTGTTTCTTTTTTTTGCCAATGAGGCTTTGGGGAAATTGGGATTTTTTTAAGACTGAAAAAATTCATGTTAGCCTTTATGTGTAGGCAGGCACCGTTTGGTTGGATAACTTCCGTATACATAGGATCATCCTAGATTTACAGTATTTTTATGCAAGGCATTATAAGTTTTTTTAAGTCTGGCTTCTGGCTGGGAAAATGTTATATGAATACATGTTGATTACATATTTAATGCCTGTGCAGTCGTGGGAGTGAAAATTTTCCTCCTAGGAACCTTGTAAGGAAAACTTAAAAGGCTGCCTTTTATTGTGAGGCCTTTTCCTGCAGAAGTATTTGATACTGAGTAACAATTAAAATATRGGAATTTAGAAGAAAAGCGGTTTTGCTTAAAATCCAACTACAGACCTGCCATTGTTGGTGGAATCCCCTTGATGACTTGTTTAATGGTTATTGTCTTGAAGCAAAACTAAAGGAGTGTTCATATTGCTCTCAAATACCGTATCAAAAACCTTTGAAATGGCATGACAAGGTGAAGTCCAGGACTCTGTCTGTAAAATTAGCAGGAGTAGAGGCTATTTAAGGCAGTCACACAAACCTGCTTTCTGCTGTCCATTTCCCTTGTCTTCCCCTCACATCGAGAATTATTGGATTATGTATGTTTGGGACTGCAGTGCTGCACTGTATCTGTTTGTGAACCTGCTGACCATGAACTTGTCTTTTCCCTTTTTGAACCTCCTCAAACCACCATTCTCCTCAGATACCTGTGGCAGGAAGCTTTAGAAGTTTGTAATCTCCAGTCTTCTGGCACAGTTCATTTTTTGGATTCCTCACCCTTTTTACAGGTGATGAGGAAGGCAAATATTTTTCTGACGTTGAAGAGACAATAATGTTTTCTTACAGGTAAAACTCCAGTCCTGAATTTTGTAGATTGGATTAAAACTACACTTAGGGTATTTTAGCCTAAATTCTTTATTTGAAAAAATTGAAGTTTGTCTATCAGTTTTTTCTTRTTGAATTTTGAACCAATTGACCTCTTGCTTCTAAGCTTATATGAGAGCTGTAGACATCTGGAGGGTGTGAACAACTTCTCAGTTTGTGAAAAATCAGGTTCTGTGTAAATGGAACCTCAATTTTCATCAGTTTTGAGCCATGAGAATGGTCTCCATCCCAGATACCACAAAGCATTGTACTAGTAAGGACCTGCATTGTGGCTTGCATCAAAATACTTGCTGTTGATAGTCTTGTTGAATTAGTAGGTGATTTGAGAGAAAGCTGAGAGGAGGAATCCAAGCATGGAAATTGAAGATGGAAGGTTTTCTGGGGAGTGATTAGTGAGTATTAAAGCACGGATTAGGAAACTGCCAGTCTTCATTAGTTTCAGTGTTCACAGTACAAYTTATTTTGTATTTGTGTATTTTGCTCTCTCACCTCTTTCCTGTAAGCAGAACTCTTTTTAGCACAGAACTGTATCATCCACTTCTACAGGCTAGTTCTACACTCCTTTTTTTAGATTTTTCTGACAAGTTTCTGTAAGAAATCTTCTCTGCTCTAACTGTGAGACTGTGAAGAAAGGGTTTATAGAACAGTCAGCTCCTACTCCCCAAACCAGCCTAGATCTTTGAAGATAAAGTCTCCATTCATAGACTCAAATACAAGATAATTATCAAATACCACAGTCCTTCTTTCCAGACAGGTTTGCCGTTATCTCTTATATTTTGGAATAAGTTTTCATATTGGATTTCGTGTTATAGTGCAGAAAATACAATTCATAATGAAGGAGGGCTGTTACTGAGGCAGATTCTACTGATCTCCTTGTCTAAGTCAGCTGACAGCAAACCAGCTGTGCAGTGCTCTGTCCGAGGCAGAGAATAGATTAGTTTAAAAGAAATGAAAAAAGAGAGCTGTTTAGTCTGGACCCAGGGAACGATAAACATGCAAACATCAAACTTTACTCTGGTGCAAAGAAAGCAATTTATAGCACCATGTTAACATTTGGCCAATTTATACGTCCTCCAAGAATTCCAGATCCAAGTAGACGCTGGTGTCCCTTAATGTGACAGTCTCGTGATGGAGATGAGGACTTGCTTGTCTGCTCTGGGCCATGTTGTTTCCTGCATCTATGAACTGCTGTGGGACAAATGCGTCCCAGATACGTGCAAGGGAGTGACTGTGGTCTYTGCCAGATAATCAGTAAATTTATTGATATCCGAATAATAATTGTACACTATTATCTAGACAGTAGATAATCAGTGCTCCGTTATCAGGTCCTCTATCACTTTCTCCCGTCTTCCTGAAAAGTGGCTGCTGTTCCTGTTCTTCCTGATTAGTCCCTGAACAAACACACGGAACTTTCCTGGACAGCTTTGAGGCTGAAGGTCTCTAGGAGAGCCATACTGAGAATGCTGAGGTAGCTGTTGCATCTGGCTAAGACTGCTGGCATATCAGGAAAACTCCTTCTTTTTGGTCAAAGACCTGAAATCAGCCTTCAAAAGAACAGGCTGCTAAATGTGCRTGTGCCAGGAGAAAGAAGTTATGGCAAATAAGTACCACAAGAAGAAAGAATATAGGAAATAGCGTAACTTTTTTGCTGTGTATTTTTGATATGAACAGTGCTCACCCTGCCCTTCTTTCTTGAATGGAATTCTGGCCTGGAAGAGAAACTTCATGACTTGTGTATTCATCTTTCCTGCTCTTGTGGGAAGTGCATATATAGCCTGTGTCTGCTGCTAGAGCAAAAAGAGGATGGCAGAGATACAGAGACTTGTGAACAGAGCCCTAAACATGCTGCATCAGAACTGACAGCACTGCAGATCAGGCTGTTCCCTGATCAAAATATTTGTCCTTATGAAACTTTGGCAGTACCGTTGTGCACTCATTTTCATTTTAACTAAATGCCTTTATTATTCCTTTATTAAAGCTTTAGTCAAATTTCACTATGTCAGTGTGAAATTTGTATGAATTAATTTCTTTCTAAGTTTGAAGGTATCAACAGCACAGAAAATGCCCTCAGAATTGGCCTTGTCAACCTTGTGGTCAGCTCAGCAGGCAGATCATTTCCTCCTGGGAACTGGAAGGCTGCATAAACATTATACAGAGGTCAGCAACAATTAGCACTTGCTATGGTAATTCTTACTAAAAAAAAAAGGAAAAAAAGCCATGTAGACTGTGATTTTCAAATAAACATCACTTAGTGATGTTGAAAATTTATATTAAAATTTTCTACTTCATGAGAGCTGAGCTTTTGCCCTAAAAGGCAGAAGCTCCCAAATCTTTTAAAATAAAATGACAAAGGCTGTTGATGGCCTTGCCTTCTGCAGGATTCATTTTGTCTTCTGAGTTTCATTTAAGATGTGACGACAAATGCTAATGTGCATGAGCTCTGCAGACCTGAGACTGAATTTCTAGTGGTCTGCAGGGCTAGTCTAGTCCATACAAAAGGGAGTCATAGGATATACTTCAAAGAGTATTAATAAAAGAAGAAAGATGAGTTTTATTTTCTTTAAAAGCATGGCTTTCACTTTGCTAGACAAGACAACAATGTTGGATTCCACCAAAATGTTCTGTGTTGCAATTCTTGAAAAAGCCAGAAGGAAGAACCACGTACTGGCAACAGATATGCAGTCAGGTCTCTGGTCCAGCTCTTGTTATTTTTTTTAATAGAAAATGAATATGTTCCATGTAACACTCTGAAACTCTTCACAAGAAAACATTTTGAAAACGTGTCAGGAAAATGTTGTTGGTCCACAGCCGACAATGGCTTTCTTTATTACTGAAAAATGTTAAAAGCAGCCAATTTGACTAACTAGCCTGAAAGTAGACAGCTTTCATTCTGTAGAACTTCAAGAGGCTCTGAGAGAACAAATCCAGGAAAAATATGTTAGGAAAAGAGGAAAACTTATTAAGTTGTTAGCTAGAAATTTTATTTTGAGAAGTCAGTATTGTAATTGTCCTATGGATGGTTAGGGAGCTATTTCCCTCTATCTCTCAGCAACTCCAGTAGATCAATAGCTGTCAGGAAATGCCCCTTGCCATCTGTCATTACAGGTTATTCATAAACCTGATGCAATGCTGAGGAAGAGTCTGGGCAATCAGATGACTAAATGTCTAGTGCCTTAAATAGAAATATTAAATAATAATTAATACTGTCAGCCATTAATGCTTAAATACAAACAGGCACACAGAATTTTTTTCTGATTTTCACTTACAGATTGCTGAAAAAATATTGAGCTGACAAAGATATATGCCACTGACTGATTATTCATGCCCATCAACGTCCTCATTTCTCTGGGCTGGAAGATTCAAGCTGAAAGCAGTACCATGAATAATTTKTATATTCATAGAGCAAACTGTGTATTTGCAATCCAGTAAAATGTTGCTGCTGTTGGTGTAGATCATCCATAGGAAAAGGGAAGGATGCAAGTGTATCTTGCTTTTATTATCCACGTATTTGCCTCAGCTCTGGTCCCTCTTCCCCACAGTGCTCAATGTACCTAATATATAGGAAAGTTCACCTTACAGAAACTAGGAGATAACAGGAAGTTCTCTCCTACAAGTAGATGAAAAATAAACACACACACCTTGCCTCAGACAGAAACACTCGTGCATGCCCAGGGTAGCACCAATGGCCTCATTCTGTTCCTCTCTCTGGGTGATCAGGATGAAGGTCCATTAGCAGAAAATACATTCATTCATGTACATCACGGCCCCGGTAGCTGGACCTTGGATCCTTTCAGCTCCAGTTGCCCCCCACACAGAGGAACAGACCTGCAAAATGGTCTCAGTCAGCTCCAGATCCRTAGACTCACTGTTGGCTGGCTTGGACCTCCTGGACCTTTCAGTAGGCACCTTGTGATGCTGATCTCTCCAGGACACGACCCAGACTTACAGCCACCTCAATATCTGGCTCCCAAGCCTCTTCTCCTGCTTGCCACTGGTCCTGCTCGGTGGTAACCCGTGACCACACCTGGCACACGCACCCAGATGGTGGGTACAGACCCCCATCCCTCCCATTGTGGACACAAAGACACAGGACCTGTTGTGACCCATGGTCCCCATCGCAGCTGCTGGCACTTAAATCCACACACGCAAACACAGAGCAGCGTCCTCTCCCTCAGGGCAATAGTCAGAAATGGAGTTTAGTGACTGTAATGTGTCACATGCTCCCAGGCAATAACCCCTGSGTTACTGGGGCTTCCCCCATCTGCCATGGTGCTTCTGTGTTTCGTTGTGCCATTGAGATGAGCCTTTAACCATATAACCTAAGACAACTGTTTAAAAAACCCCAAAAGCTAATTATGATGAATGTATTGAGTAAATTCTTATTAGACAGTTAATGATTTATAGGTATTTCTTCTAGAAGTTGTATGCAAAGGTCACTGCCTGAGATGCAGTTATTTCTGTGTAGAAATCTGACATGTTCTCACTAATATTACAGGTATATTGTTAAAGGATTTCACCATTTGAAACCATATAGAGGACAAGGAAAGGGGGGATTTAATATCAGGAAGTAATCCTTGATTAGCACTACAGACCAGTTTTGCATAAAATCACCCAGTGAGAGAGTGATCAGGGACTCACTTTTCTCGTCTCATAGGAACACTGAGTGCTGATTTAATTTCTTTTGCTGACAATTTTTTAGTAAAATCATGTCTGGGTCACTTCCAATCTTGATAATTACTATGGCCATCTCTAATTTAAATTACATCCTGCATTGTTGAATGCAATTTCCAATTGTTGGTCTAATTAAGGCGTCTCAGACTCACAAAACATTAATTAATCATGAAGTTTCTAGGCAGCATGTGTGTGTATGTGTGTGCTAAAAATAAAACAGCTTGAAAATTTTTCCTTGGTAGTTGTGCTTCTTAGGCAAGTCATTATAATGAACACTAGTTTGTGAGTGCAAAAGTCATTGTTTTCCTGGCAAGTTTGCCCAGACGAAAAGATACATCCAAGTGCTCCGCAGCATCACATTCCCAAGTGCCAGCAGGAGAGCAGCTTTGTTAGGTGGGATTGAGATTGCTTTGCTCCTCACCCACCGCACGCCTTCACACCCACGTGACGGCAAACACAGAGGGACGTGCTGTGCCTGCCCTCTTCCCCTTATGCAGCAGAATAACAGCACTCATCTCCCTGCAATCCTGGGAATATGGGAATTCTTTGCTCTGGCTGCATCATATGCATCCTGCAAATAAAAATCTCTCCAATGACTAAGGACTGTCTCTTCAGCCTCCAGTAACACACAACCGGAAAAAGCAAAATGTGCAGGAAAGGCGATGCTTTCCTATGAAACCATCATTCCTATGAATGATGAAACTATAATGCTGGGGGGAAAAAAAAAAAATTGGTCTGAAAAACTGTCTCTAAACTAAGCTAAGCAGGAAAGTATGAGTGTCTTTCTGGCATCAGAAATAGAAGAGTAAGTTTGCTAGACTTGACCAGAACACATTTAACAAAGCCACACTGCTGACTGGATAAGAGTACAGGAGATGTGGCCAAGCTGAAAGTGAAGTTAGAGATGAAACAGAAGTTGTGTCTAATTCTGTCATTTAGTGTTGTTATTCACTGAAAATGGTAGGTCTCCCATCCAAAATCTCATCCTTATTTTATTGTTATTTTGCTCACAAAGAGGACAATATATTACTGCAACTATGCAATTAATCTTCATTTTAGATGATTAAAGGGGTTCAATAGCATACTTTTCTTTAAAACTGTAAAGATAAAACTTTAAAACTGCAAGATAAAACAAATGATCTGTTTTATGAACCCTAGTTATACAAAGACCACGCTGATTAAAACAATGGAGAATCCTGTACTCACATCTTATGTATAAATTGCTTGTAGCCAATTGAAATTGATATCTCAGTGCAGTCCAGTGCCAATTAAAATACGAACATGAACAAGTAGAGCAGTAGCAGGGGTGGGACAGCCTCTGTGCTGTCATGTGTTAATGAATGCTAAGACTAAAKGTCATTTTTACTTGAAGAACCCTTTGCAGTTAAGAGAGAATGTATCGCATAAAATATGCTAGACCACTGTGAAGCCACTGTATTTCTCACAGACCGTTACAAATTCTTATGAGCCCTTTTCTCATCAAACTGGTTTTGATAACAAACAGCACCAAATGCAGAGTGAGGAGCTTAGTGACGGGACAAGGGGGAATGTTTTCAATCTGAGAGTAGGTTTAGACGAGATATTAGGAAAAAGTTCTTTACTGTGAGGGTGGTAAGACAGGAACAGGTTGCCCAGAGAAGTCCTAGATGCCCCAATCCTGGAAGTGTTCAAGGGCAAGTTGGATGGGGCTCTGAGCAGCCTGGTCTAGGAAAAGGTGTTCCTGTCTATGGCAGGGCATTGGAACTGTATGATCTTTAAGGTCCCTTCCAATCCAAACCATTCTGTGATTCTATCATTAGTATTAGGAAATAGTTTTTACAACAAATGACCATTATGTAAAACTAATTTCAATTGGTTGATGTGTCAGGATATATTTTGCTGAGAAAAGAAAAAAAAAGAGTTTTATTAAGCCATATAAACATCATGAATTGGTAGTTTGCATTTCRGGTTAGGGAAAAAAGACATCAAAACTTTCAGAAGAATAAAACAATTCCAAGTCAGTCTGGGGAAAGAAAAGATAAYATGCAAAAAGTGAATGAATTCTTTTAAGGTAAAAATATTGGCTCAGCCCTATCTCCAAGGACATAGTTTAAGATTTTTAACAAAAGGGAAATCTGGGATGCTAAGCCTTCTACTCAGGAAGCTAAGAAATGGTAGCATCTAGCAGTCACTGTTGCACAGAAGCACAAACCTCTCAAAGAAGTGCTCACTTTCACTGCTCAGTCCCTTCAATTCTCAAAGTAAAATTCAGGCTATGTTGAAGTCAATGAACAAAAAAAATTTAAAAAGTGAGAAGAAAGAAAACACAAAAAAAACCTTAGAGCCTCAAGTCTGCGCAGTGGCAGAGCAGAGCCTCCCTTGGTTCTCTGAACTGTTCTTTTGCCCAAAGTTTCTGTCTACAGATCTTTCTCAAGTAGGGAAAGAACTTGTGAGGTGCTTGTACATGCACGTTTTCTCTACAGCCTCTGAGCTGTTAAATCTGAAATCAGAAATACAATCCCCAGAGGCTGGAAACCCTGATAATTTTTGTATCGTTGCAGGTATTCAGATGCTCTGCACCAGTGGCTGGATGATTGCCTCCATAAATAGCTAATCAGACCCCTTACACTTAATAAAAACAAGTCAAAGTTTAAGCTACCGTGGAATACCCAGCCTTTGGCTTCAATGCATGAATGAGTTTGAAAGGAGCAGGCTGTTACAATAAAAATAACAGATTTAACTACCAGCTGGTTTTTCCAGGGAAGAAAGTGTAATGGAGCAGTTTGGGCTTAGAAGTTTTGATGGATTAAAAGAACAAYTTTGGGTCTTATCTTTAATGTCATGTAACATGGAATTTATAAGCAAATTTAATTAAATAACAGATACAGAATGATCAGACTTCCGTCATGACAGCAACAAGCTCCTGCAGTGCTCATAATTATCATTTATTCTGTGGCATGGACAGGTCTGATTAGAAATTGAAATGAGCAAGCTCCAGTTCAGGATTATACTCGTCACGATTATTTCGCTCCTGTGCTCTGAATAATTGCAATCTTCTCAGTCTCCATGCTTGGAATTGAGTTTTCTTGGAACTCAGATGAGCAGTGAGAAACATATATGGACAGACAAAACAGATTTATTTATCATTTTAAATTCCCCTTGTTACCCTTCTGTCCTTCTCCATTGTCGAGCGGATTTTTCCTCTCCTCCATCAATTAAATTTGCCTGATTACCTGTCTGCCTCTCTCACCACCTTTATCCTTTCCTCCTGATTCCAGAGCACAGATGCTGAATAAAAAGCTTTRTCACCAGGTCTTTCTAGTTCAGCGACACAATATGAAGACCCACCAAATATTTATGAGTTAGATATTGTGGTAATACATAAGTACGGCAGCAGCTCTTGGAAGCAGCAACTGCTGACCCTTGCCAGGCAACTCCAAATTCCACTCATGCAATTTTACATGCCAAGAAATAAGTCACAGTCTGTTGCACATGTTGGTTTGTGTACAGATTTTGCCATTCACACAAGTGTTCTATCTAACAGTTAACTCTCTGTATCCATCACATTTACAGAAACTGTACAGCTGCATTCAGGCTTCCAGTTGATACAGACCACAAACTAACACTACGTTTTGTATGTGGCATTTCCTAAATAATAAAAAAAACCCCTGACAAACTCTGATGTTTTGTTAAACATGTTTCCTTTTTATTTGATTTACATTATAATAAAGCTGTCAATGTTAGTGCAGCACTTMAAAGGTTTTCTGATCCTTCCTCCTCCTGGAAGCCTCAGTCTGGAATATGAAGCACAGCCTCCGCATTAGTATTCACTGCTTGCATGGCAACATTGACCTTGTGCCTCAAGTGGTTTTAATATTTTAGAGACATRAGGATTAAACTCCATGGGAACACAGAATGCAATAGTGGCAGGGCAATAAGCGATGAATTAAAAGAGGTAAAAAAAAATCATGTCCTAAGTGATCAGACAGATATCCAAGTTAAAATAATTTTACTGTCAAAACAATCAGTTAAATATGCAATAAGTAATTAGGCAGATAGTGTCATTATTCTTTAAATCTCTCAGAGAATGTCTGATATGCTTAGTGGATAGCTGATAGTGATAGAGTGATAGTGATAGCTTAGGGGATAACTGACAACTTTGTTTAGTTCCTCTATTACCTGCTGTTTAATCCACAGTATGTCAAATGTCAGCACTTCACGGTATGAAGGACGTGGATCACAGATACTCACAGTCCTCAAGCAGACAGCAAGTATCTAATCAGCAAGATGGAATTTTTAAAGCTGTTGTAGAGACATATTTTGAAGTTCAGAGTTTGTCCTTCACCCCTCTGTCTTCTTGAATGTCCGGCTGGCAAACAGGGATAAGACTCAATGTCTGGTGTGGCAGAGACCAGCGCTATTCCGTGTGTCACATCTTTGTTACAACACTAACACAAGTTGGAAGTCCCTGAGATTCCATGAAGTCATGTACAGTGCATGGAGTGTTCTGGTGTTTTAAGCAATTTTTGATGGTTTAATGTGTTTTAGCATCTTTTATAAGGTTTATCGGAACGTCTACAGCTTTTTTGTGTCTGGGGGGGTTTTTGTGCATGTGAGTTTTTTACCTTTTTCTCCCATTTTTTTAGTGGTTTTTGCAGTACAGCATATTCCTTTTGCCTTTTTCCAAGCTTCTTAGTGGCAATAAAAACAGCAGGGAAGTGAAACTCTCCTCCGACTGCATCAAGCTAATTGTCAATTAACTCCTATGTGAAGATGAGCCAGCACATTTTCCCCAAGATACTACCAAAGCAACAGAGAAAAGCAGAGAAAACACTTTCAAGAACAGCATATCTTTTAAATTTATAAACAGAAATTAACATTTGTTTCTTGTTTTTTTCACCTCTTGTCTCTAACGAGTATTTACAAACTTTTCCCTCTTCAAATGACTGGAAGGAACTTGGAAACCAGAAAGCCGAGTTAGAGCCTAGGCAGAATATTCTCAAATTACTAATAACCCAGTGAAGAGTTTGACCTCATTGTGAAATCAAAATTGTTTTCTGAGAATGTGGATATAAAATTGAGTTATTTGGGATCCATCACAGCTTGAGCTTAGACAGTAAATTTAATGTAAAAAATTAACAGTGCTTTTACACTTATGACAGTGTCAGAGCACAACATAAGTTATAGTGAAAGTTTACAGATACTGCCTTTAAAAYGTTTGCTGCTATGGAGATAGGAAGAGACTTGCAATTCCTACAATAAATGAAATCCAAACCAAGTCAACTCYAAATCAATCATGTGTTTCACCCCAGGATGTTAAAGAGCTCTGGAAATTCTGGCTTTAGCACATCACTGGTGTGAATGACTCAGTCCYACCCTGGGAGCCACGGTTCAAAATTTGGAGAACAGAACTCTAACATGTCCTTATGGACTTGTCAAGATTTCAGCCAAACTTTCTGATAGGAAAATAAAAAGCCAGCATRTCATGGGGTTTTTGGTTTTAATTGCAATTTTTTAACCTAGACATAGAATGGAACTGCTACACCACTGTGCAAGCCCAACTTGTCTAATAAATTAAATACTGCAAATGAAAATTAATGCATTTTTGATCCACTATAAGAAATTGTTTCTGGAAGTCAGAACTCCACTTGCTGTGCTGTTGAGAGCAAAAAGTGCACTTTGGTAATTGAAATGAGTGATCACTTGTCAGGCACCAATATTGGTTACGTGAGTTTTCATTCTCAAGCAGATTCTCGAGGGAATCGATTTCACCAACCCGAATTACAGGATTACAGGAGCCCTATTTTACAGAGTGCCTTTGTCTCCCCCTTGATGAACGTGAATTAAAACTAGGTAATTCTGGTAACAGCCAGCCAACTAGTATAATCCTGGGAGCTATCGTGCAACCAGACCTGGAAAACTCCTGTGCCATRTGTCACAACCCACATGTCTATGGACTGCTCAGAGTGCCAACAAAATGCGTTGGTTTTCTTGCAAACAGGATCTGAACAGATGAACTTTTTGGGCTATTATGCAAATAAGGACTCACAATTTCTTAAAAACAATGCTGTCATTTCCACAGTGCCATTTTTAAGACTTCTGCTGCCAAGGCAGTTTTCGTAAGAAGACATGCAATTTGTTAACCATTCAAAATCCTTTGAAGGGTACACAGCATTTGTGAGCTGTGATAATGTGCTTTCCTCTCTGATATTTTCCATCTGGAAATTTCCTTATGCAGTACAAAATAGGATATTTCAGCACTTATCCAATTTAGGAGAGAGGCAAAAATCAGTGTTCTTAAAAATGAAGTGATGCCTCATCGACAGTAAGTCATTAGGGTAATCAGAAATAAACCGAGGCTTCCCTGTCAAGTATTTAAAATATTAAAATATGCTGCCTCTCTTCATTAGAATAGGATTTCTCTGGTTAATGAAATGTGTCACACTCGATGTATTCAAATTCCTTTGCAAGCTATAGATAAGCCTTACAATGCAATATCGAGACACAATATCTTAATCTCCACTGTAGGGATGAAATAACAGCAGTGTAGAAATGCCAGGCCATCTGGCCATGATCACACGCTGAACCTGTGTCAGAGTACAATAGTTCATCTGCTTCTCAAGTTTAYGGCAATGACTCAGAAAATTTACCCTGGAAAAGGTCTGGTGGGCCTGTTCAAACGACCACCTATCTGTAATTTTGATCATTAAAGCAAACCAGCCTCCTCAGGCTAGAGAAACACAACTGGCTCTTTGGGAAGAACAGATTTTTTGCTTTTCTCCTACTGTCCTCCTTCTCTCCAAAGCTAATTTTCTCCATCCACTTCTGTGTTCCTTCTCTTCTTTCCCTCTTACAAAGCCACACTTCTTGGTTTGAGAAATTGGGATGAGCAATACTTTTATTTGGGGGTGTACGTGTCACTCACTGGCTTGTCAGAAGTAATATTTCTGCAGAACTGCAGGCCAGAATAAAGGTGGTGCCCTACAGCTCTGTTTGGTCAACAGATTGTATGTATGCAAGGGCCAACACACAGCTTTATTTCAGTTTTAAAAGTAGCTGTGTTGGATTCCAAATCCAAATAAGGAATTGGTCCAACTGAACATCTCAGTTCAATCTGCCCAGCTGGATATCTGCCCAACTGGCTATCACAGTTGGAGAGCTCAGGGAAGACTCCTGCACGACAGCTGTAATTTAAACATACAAAAAGAAAACCACGCACAGTTGAATTGGGAAGCAGAACAATGAGTAACACAGAGAATACAAAAATGCTGTTCAAATCACCCAAACTAAAAATATATGCAGTTATGGGATCATAGAAAGAGAGATGAGGCATAGAAAAATAGGTGCAGAAGCACTTAGAATTCTGGTATTGCTCACTAAAAAAGATGATGATGTTTATCACAGAATTTGATAATGAATATTGCAGAGGTGATACATCAGGAATGTCTGTCTTGCCAATCTCATAKCCAAACTACAAAGACTGACACTATGAGAGTTTTCTGAACATTCTGGAGAAACCACAGACTCAAAAGTCAGGCTTAAAAGAGAACATCTCAGTTCGAATATCATTTGGTCACCTCTTTCACCCACTATTGATGAAGMAGCTTTCCTGACAAATTCACCTCTGCACATACAGCCTGTTAAGTCATTAGTGACTGAAATTGAAATATTCTTAGCTGATAGAATCGATAAATACCTGTCTGCCCTGAGAGGACATAAGGAGTCTGTAGCCTCACTACCAAGCAGCAGAGAACAACTAAACAATTTGTAATTTTTACTGTGCCTCTCCAGTTTTACTCTTATCACTTCGATGTGTTGCTGACCTGAAACACTGGAGAAACAAAGCTAGAACTGGCAGAGTAGCCCAGCACTTACTGATGTAAGTAGCCCAGCACATGATAAGTAAGCTGATCTCAGCCTGGGCCAGCAAATAGAAGTTTCCCCTTGGGAACCACTCCAGCAGTCAGAGCCAGTAAGGCAGGATGGAGTCCTACCAAGGGCACATCGCCCCCAGTCATTGGCAAGGACATGACAAAGCAGCTCTGCTCTGTTTGGGCTTTGCAGAGTGCCAGGAATCTTTTGTAGATCAGTTGCTCTGTCTTTATGAGAGGCTTGAAACACAGCAGCCATGCGGATGCGCCTTAATCCAGGCAAGAAACTACACCCGGAGTTTCTGCAAGTCATAAAGTTCCAGGGCAAATTTCTTTTAAAAGGACAAGTTATTTTTGTAGCCAACAATACTGGTGACTGCAAAGGTTGTGCTCACAGTAAACAAATTTCCAGGTCTTTGAGTTCTCAGTAGTTCTGACTCTAGCCTCTAGCACAGCGAGGCACAAAAACAAGATGACAAAAAAAGAAATGACAAAAGTAATGTCCTCATTTGGGAACACACTGTTTATCTCTGATAAAATCTGTACCGTGCTCTCGGAACAAGATATCTGGTGGAGATAGAAGTGTGTTTCATGGGTGTCAAATCACGCTGCAGAGAGAAACCAGAGCCCCACAATCAAATGGAAAAAAAGCATCATCGATTCATAATTACTCCCAGTGCTCCAGGATAAGAGATTGTCTCTAGATACCGTCGATAGATTTATTGCACTTAYAGCAAAAAAACCCCAAACATATATTTAAATATATATATATTTAAAAGGGTCTCTGTAGTCCAGCAGCTTGTATTGGGATTTCTGTGGAAAATATACTTGTAATATCTGGTACATGGGTTTTCATTCACACCAGAAACACAGGGACAAGACTCTCTAATCCAGTGATGTATCAGCCCTCAGCACTGGGCTGAGTGCTCATAGACTAAAAAAGGCGGATACAGTCATAGCAAATTGCTTCTGAACTTCTTTGAAGCTTATAAAACTGCTATTACAATCCGAAGGAGGCTTGACAAGGTTCATCAAAGATTCATYGCTTGTTGTTGTAGACTTCAAATAATGAATGGGAGAGGGTACATTAAAATTCTGTTGCTGCCACTACCACTTCAGGAAGCTTTTGGAGGATAAATACTGCTTCTGCTTAAAGACAACAGGTTTTGAAAGAATGACTCACATTTTCCAATACAACTTAACAATCTTATTTAATAATTAACATAAAGGGACATTGCCTGCTCTCATAAGGCAAACCCATGATAGAAAATACAACAGATTCCTCCTCAGATATTCAAAGCCAAAGCACTGGCTGCTGCTGGGAGGGTGACAGTGCTCTGCATGACAGGCAGGACTGATCAGCTTTTGTTTTCTCCTGCAGACCTTGCTAACTGCAATTAGGTTTGCAAGGACAAAGAGTCAAAGAATGAGCACGTTCAGGGAGTATCTTTGACATCCCTTGAGAAAAGGCTCTCACATGACCTGAGGTGGCACAGCTTACGATGACCCCACAGCAGCTCCTCTGAACCGGCCAGYAGCACTTGTCAAAAATGTATTCTAAATTAACATGTTGGAAACACAGCTTCCTTTTCTTGTTCACTATAACCCCATAAGTAATGCTACTGTTTGGACCTGCTATGTGTGACAGATACACACAGATAACAGTAGAGCACTTCCCTCTGTTGATCATATTCACAGACAAGAATTTATTTAGCTTCTAGATGGCTTGTGTATATCAAGGAGCACGTCGTTAACTACCAAAGTATCTAAAAGCCTATAAATAGACAATAAAAGGGATATAAAACTCACTTTAGATTCCTTTAGAGTTCATCTCATGCAATGTCTTAGACAATTTAAATATGTATAAATATGTATTAACAAAAATCTGCTTGAGGGTTGAACTCAAGGATCTAGAACCAAAATGTTGGGTAGCAAAATTCAAGGGTGATGTAAATTGTAGTGGAACCCAAACAAGGGTTAAAACGGGCCAAAAGCCCCCCAGTAACCTGCATGACCCCACATCATGAAAGGTTACAGCAGTGCTTGCAACTGGGACGTGTTCACCCCTGTGAACACAGCTCCACTTTTCTGCAGCTGGGTTATATCTACAAAAGTATCCTTTGCCAAATTGAGGCAAATCCTTACGCTGTTGATCTAGACTAATAACAGATTTGTGCTAATGCACATTTAAACATCAAACTCCTGTACAAATGTGGCTTTATTCATACTCCAGGATGAAAAAGATGTCTATCAAAATGGTTGATTTCCATTTGTATCTAGTTAAAACCTAAACAGGATAATTTTATTCTCAAATAAGTGGCCACAAGCAGATGAATTATTTGGATTAGAACCAGTGTCACTGTTTTAGTCTGAGCTTGCACTGGGGGTTTGCTTTAAATGCAACACTGAAAGATGAGTGAAACAGGATCCACTGTGTGGTAAGGAAGAGGATAAAAGGGTAAAGCCGAAATGAATTAGAAGGGTGCAAAATACTGAAATGGGGAGCTGTTCCGATAATTTTATTCTTCACATTTTAGTGCTTTTTGGCAGCATCAAGTTACAGTAAACATACATTCAGAGGCCGAAGCACACTTCAGTTTGTCAGTAGGCCCTAAGGCACAGCAACAGAGCAGGTTAGGTACCCATCTTGGTGGCGGTGAAACAAATGCGTTTTGACTAATTCCATTGAATTCTGTTGTTTCCTCCCATGAGAAAAACTATTCATTATTTAGGATTATAATACCATCTAGACATGTAATTCCCAATTTCAGCTGTGCAGTACCAGGCATTACTCAGAGAGAGAAATGCCTCCCTCTTACAAGAGCTCATAATCTAAACTGACAAGACAGACAAAATGAGGGAGAAAGGAAGCGCAATCACCTCCGGTTAGGAGATGGTGAGCTGAGAGATTGAGTGTCTGCCCAAAGTGACAAAGGAAGGGGCAAGAACTGAACTCTCATTTTCTCAGTTTTGGTTACTCGGTGATGAGAAGCTCATTTCTTAAAGAAGGGTTTCTGGTTAGTTGCTTGGAGCAGGTACCCTGCAGTCAACAGAGGGGAGCAGACGGTACTCAAATAACACTTTCAACTGCCCAAACTATCTAGGAGTCTAAGGGTTCATCTGTTGGGAAAGTGAACCTAAAGAGCAGCAAAGGACCAAAGAACACATCAACTATTCTGCATCAGCTTCCTCTGTGGGTATTTCCAGTGCAAACTACCTGTATTAAAGCCTCGGTATGTGGACAAGTCTTTCATCTCACTTTCAAGAGGTTTTTAGGATCCTAAGTGAACAGCCAAATGTTTGTGAAAATTAGGCTTACACTCCAAAGTAATTTAGGAGTTTTTGAAACTTTTGTTGGTGTGGAGAAATTAGTAATTTGAAACACAGTTTCCAATTAAACAGATGTTCTGAATTTATGGTCATTTGAGAACAGAATCTGAGTACCTGAGCGAACACACTCACAGAAAACAAATCTTCCTTTTAAACACAAAATTAAAAAAAAACAAAAAAAAMCCCACAAAAAACCCATTCCAAAATAGTAAAAGTTGAAGCTCAAGAACAGGTCATTGAAAACTGCTCTTGCTTGATGGTACCTTTCAACAGAGAGCAGGGGGTGCCTTCAAATGGCTAAGAACATTTATGCAGTTATGACGTTCTTACCTTTCTAAAAGGGCAAGGGATCCAAAGGGACAAAGTGGATGTTATCTGCTCCACAGAAAATGTGGCTACATGATGAGATGTCTCTGGGGAGCTGGGAASATACAAGGGAGCTTGTATTTGCCCATATCCTTGCTAAACTGTTGCTGACAATGACAGGATTCAGGTGGGCTTTGACAGTCCAGACACCCGCATTAACTGACATCAAACCTAGAAATTTCCTTTGGGTAAGAAGGCTGTCCAGAAATTTGGTATTTAGTCTGCCATGTTTGCTGTATTTTGTAGTTGCATTTCATTTGGATTTTTTGTAATACATTTAAATTTGTTATATCCTGAGAGTCAAGGAAGGTCTGAAATTGTGTTAAATATGTTTTAGAAAGGAACGTGGATTCTTATTTCAAAAGAAGCAAATGTATGTATTGCTAAAGCTACTATTAACATCCCAATTTGCACCTCCAGTAATTCCAAGCTGTCAATAACTGTCAGAAACAGGAACTATTTGACATTTTTAGAAATAACTGGTCAAACTCTGCAGTCCTGTTAACTGGTGCAGCCTGATTATCTTTGGTGTTGTAATTTATATTGCTTTTTACAACAAGCAAAATACTATATTATCAAAAAACGTGTTACAGATAGAACACAGACAGAAATTCTGCTTTGCTTGTACTATATGACTTGTACTACGTATTATTTGTACTAGTAAGTGCTTGGTAGTTTATAATACTATGCACAGGTGAGAGCTATTCCATAAGACCAGATGACTTCTGTGTTATTTAAGACATTTCCATAAATCTTGGGGTGGTCTGTAGGAGCGCTGCTTTCCAGTCAGTGTTTCACACTAATGATCAGTGGCTGCAAATCTCTTAAAAAACACTGAAACAGTCAGAACTGTAGGACAAGCAGATTTTTTCGGATCTGTCTGGAGACTGGTGATATTAGRGGTAACTCACAGGAAAAAAGGAGCAACATCTCTTCAAGATTTAGACTAGATAAGATATTTTAGCTTTTTAATGCTTCACTCCATTGCCATAACATATTACCCAAATACAGGGTCTCATTATTAGGAAAAAAGTAATTAAAAAGCACTTTACATTCCTCAGAGTTTTACTGAGAGTTTGACTACACAGAAAGTCATGGAGTTGGGCCACAAAAGTACATTTTCTCTTACATGAGAAGTTAGCCAGCAATCAGAGGTAATAAAATAACTACTTTAAGTGTGTAAGCACTTGACAATGTTTCTAGAACTGTGGTTTATTAAATTGCATCAGAATATCTTCTGCAGGAAACAGCTTCATTCTTTGGTTGAGGTGTACCACTGAAACACACCATCAGAATTTTGTTACAGAATGTTCACAGGTTATCTGGGAGAAAAGAAGGGGAATATTGTACTTCAGAGGAGAATTTTCCCTCCTTCCCACCTACAACTGCATTACTGAGCAGAGCTAAAATAAATCAGAACAATGTGTTCATGAGCAACGAACAGTCAAAAAACTCACCAGAGCAGGAATACGGACTGAGATCACTGATGTAAAGTTCAGTGCAGCAGCGATGGCAGTCTAATATTTGCTGCTTCCCAACTGAAAAAACCTCCAACTCTTGCTTTATTTTGACCTTTTGATCTCCTGTTCTATTTGTAGCAACCCAAGCTTTATCTAACATACGATAGAATTTTTGATTAACTAATCGTGTTTGTTTGTTTATTTTTAATTTCCAYCGACCTCTTGGTAGAAATTGTGCAATGGTAAGTGAGGCTCATATGAAACAAAAGGTATGATTTCCATCAGCGTCCACGAAGCCAGATTTTTACCAAGTTAGTACAACTTTCTGTGATAGTTTGGCATGAGCATTGAGATGTTATCCTTATCCCTCAAAAATGCAGATTCCTCTTCCTTTAACATAATTCAGTTAAATAGATGTGGTTTCAAAATCTAAAGAAAGGGATYCCTACTAGCAAAACTTCAGAGATTTTCCAGTGTGGACCTATTTCCCATGTAGCTCTAGAGTAATGGACATTAAGGGGAAACATTTTTGTTTCCTTTTGTTTCCTATTGGAAACAACAAAAACCCTCCGGCAAATTCAAGGATTTTGGATCACGCACTTCAATTTTTTCTTTTTTTTGGCAAAAATATCTGTGTGGAGATGGAATGGAGAAAGGAAAAGCAAAAGATTGCTAATGCCCTTACTAATAATGTATGATTACTCATGACCCCAACAGCAGTGCCAGATCATAACGACCTCAAGCAGTTTCTGTAAGAAGGTGTAGGTTGAAGAACTTCTTCCTCTTTCAGTGGCTTAGTGCAAAAGGAAGAGTATGGCTCAAGGAAGCAGATGGAAAAACATTTCTGACAGCTTAAGTACAGTTAATTATTTGTAGGCGAAGCATTCTGCTATCAGCACTGATTTGCTGTATTTGAAACTGAAACAGTCAGAGCAGCAACAATTTTATTCAGCATCACTGCAATTACCTGACTATAAATAGGACACCTTGCCTTTCATCCCTTCCAGAAACAGGCAGCTAAAAGGCCAGCACACTGTGTAGGTACCTCTTTGGTAAGCAGCTCATGTAGGTTTCATCCTCTCCCATTTTTCCCATCTCTTACCTTTTTCCTCTAAGCAGATTCAACAGTTACAGAAAAAAAAGAAAAAAGGAAAAAAAGAGTACAACATGTATGGAAGGAGTTCACAAGGTAGGTATTACCTTCTCACTCTACAGATGGTGCAAATRAGGAAAATGAATACTCATTTAAGCAAGAGCTCATTGCACACCTGCTCCTGAAGGAGCAAAGGGTGATGATGTGTTTTCTTATGCCTTTTTATGGGATCAATCTGTATCAGCAGAGCATGTGAGAGAAGACAACTCTGCTCCCAAGTAATAAGATCAGCCCTTCCAGGAAAAGAGACAGGAAGAAAGCAGACTTGGGGAGGAAATCTCTAGTGTCCACTAACCAACATGGAGGGACTGGAGACAAAAGGGATAGCATGGATTATTTGTCCCTCAAAAGTGTGACATGGGGAAGAGACTTCCTTGCGATCAAAGATGACAGTATTTTTTTCTGTTCTTCAGCAATAACTATGGAGTTTACTTCCCTTGCTTTGGTTAAAGTAGAATCACAGAATCTCCTGAGTTGGAAGGGACCCAGAAGAATCATTGAGTCCAACTCCTGGCCCTGCACACTAAATTCAATGAAAAGGAAAGTATCCTAATATTAATCAGTTTCCATCAACTTTAAGGTTTATCTTGAAGAGAAACAAAGTGCTATTGAGAGCTTTGTGATTACTTTTTTGAATAAGTATTATTGGAAAGAACTGAGAATGTTAGCTTTCATTGTCCATTCATAGCAAGGACTAGTTACAGTAAGGTGCTGTGATTATCCACTCTTAAGAAAGATTAATTCGACTGGAAAGACAACAGAGAAATCCTTTAAAGAGGACATGGAGAATGGAGAGCTTTTCCATGGCAGGATGTGAGACACTTCACTCTTAACAGAATGGAAGCTGAAAAGGACAGTTTTCTCCATATATTGAAATCTTAAGCAGTATGAGAGAAGGTGTAGTTAGGCTAATGTTGGCTCAAAAGCAAGTGGAATAAACTATCCAAGAATAAATTTACTCCACAAAGATAATGTTCTAGTACCAGAGCAGTGAGATCCTGGAAACACTTGCTCAAAGCAGTAGTAGGATCAAATAAAGTGTTCTGCTTTCAAGTGGAGTTTTGTAAGTATACTGACAAAATTGCCTGAAATAGAGAACCTCTTTCAAACGACCTAGCATGTCCATTCAAACATTATGTACTTCAAGTCACCTGAAGTTACATTCAGAGGACTCACATATGTAACTGCTTCTTGTGCAAAGTCAAGAATTACATGCCAATACCTGTTACAAAAACTCACAGAGCTTCTCTCAGTCCTGTAGACAAACAACTGACCCGCTGGCAGTCCAGCTCATGCCTAAACCTCAGGATTTGAAAACTGTGTGCTTTCAGGCAAGAAGAGATCATACTTTCACTCATCTAACCCCACAAAAAAATTCCAAGCCTTTCAATGGAACTGACTTTAAACCATGTATTCGGAATACAGGAAACCTGAATTAATTTCTTTTCATCTCCTATGCATCCTAGAAGATGCATGGAAAGATGCAGTCACCAGCTCAGAGTTGACAGTTTTATGAGGTAGCAAGACATCTAGAAGTTATTCACTGTGATTTGTTCTTGTGCATCTAATTCCTATATTTCTGTAGAGCTAGATGGTTTAGTTAGGATGTAGAGAAGAAATTCAGTTGCAGACAATCATCAGCTTTCCATGGGTTGTGCATTAATTATTCCACAGCAGCAGAGCTCAGTTAGCTCTGTAATGATCCAGTGAAGTTTCTTAGCTCAAGCTCACTCCAAAAGAACACATCTGTGCTGCTTGCAGGGTCAGTGTGATTTCAAGAGCAGTTCAACCACCTCTGTAGTGTGTGCAATCCAAACCTATGAGCCATCAGAGTCCAAATTAGCTTCCCAAGTAACCTGATTYGGCAGCCTTGTGTTTCCAGAACTGGGAATGCTACGTTGTATGAAGATAAAATACATCCAGTAAGAACTACTGACTATGTTTGTACTTGTAAATTAAAGAATGTCAGCCCTTGGTACAACTTCATCATTTAAATGTTGTTAGAATGACCCTGGTGTAATGTTTGCGCAGGCCAGCTAGCTCTGTTCCGAGCAGTGCCCGGGCGGGGTTTGGGAGCTGGCATGGTCCAGGAGCAGAGGGTTTGCATGCAGCCACTGTGCTTCACTTAACAGGATTTAATTTTGTTAACGTAGCCAGATGAAACCAGAGTGAGTCCTGGCACTGTAGGCATACAGCAACTCCAGCTCCAYATGGAACATGCCAGACATGAAATGACTCAGCAGCCATGGCCACTGCCCCGGGCTCTGAAACAGGGTAAGTTACCACAGAGGCAGTGCTGAATGGGAGACTGCATCTCTCCTGCTGAAGTCCTGCGCCCAGAGTAAAAACACCTCAGAGGTTGGTACAGGATCAGTTCTCTGCCAGTCTCTGGTAGAAACCCACCTTATTCATTCCCAATGCCAGATCCAAGCAGTGTCTGTGCATGCTCTGCTGTTAGCCTTGAGCTTACAGCCTTGCCTGCTACCCACAGCACCAGGGACTTTGAGGGAGCGAGCTCGGGTTCACTTGGTTCAGCACTGAAATATATTTAGCAGCAGTTCTGGACACTTGATGCCTCTGACCTGTCAATTAAACAATTAACCTAAAAGGTAAATAGACTGTGAGCATTTATGTAGATGTGTATTTGTATATACATATATGTGTATAAAGATATACAGCCCATATAAATGAATTTGAATGAGAATTATATGACAAAATCTTAAAACTTTTAAACTATAAAAAACTGAACATCTTTCAATACGAACCTCATACAAGACAAAAACATTTTGTATGTTTGTTCCAGCTTAAATTTTACAGCAGAAGTAAAACTGCAAAACAGAATGACAGACCACAATTAGCTGGTCCAGTATTTGCTATCCAGCATCATGATGACTATAATAGCTACGTTACAATCCTCCTTAATATATGCAGCTTTTACCTTGGGGTTTTTTTTTTCAGTCAGAGGAACACTATTCTGGTAAGTGCTTGGCCTGATTAGGTTAAACCCAATGTATTTCCACATATCTCTGTATGTTATTGGTGCATCACAAATGAAGTACAGAAATATACTGGATGTTCACCTGCAGGAATAGCATATAGTTAGAACACAGAACATTGAAACTGCAAATCCTTTTGATATTGTTGTTTTGGTTGGAAAAAAAAAAGCCAAACCAAAACCACTGAAGCAGTTCCATGAGATTTGACATCCCTGCTTGATTAGTGTCATGCGAATAGCCCTGCAGGACAATCACACATCTTATCCGAAGTCCACTCAGTGCTCATTTCCAGAATGTGTTGTACAGCTCTTCTTTCTGTATAAGATCATCTTGTCCTGTGCTTCCTCAGTCCAGAATAGTCCGTAAGAAAAGAAACATTGCTTCCTGGAAGACAGTAGGGACTATAGGGATTATAGTTTTAATGAATCCACTAAATCAAGCAGCATTATCCCTGGAGAGGTGAATAGTTGTATAATTTGGCCCACCTTGTTGCATTTTTTTTTGTTTGTTTGCTTGGGTTTTGAAAATCATTTGCTGCAACACATTGAGAAATAGGAGACAAACACAATTAACTCAGGCATTCTCCCATGGTATTCTGCTTCTCTTTGCTGGATCTCTCTTTCATGTACTATATTTACTGCTTGGGTTCAAAGTTTTCCTCTTTGCTTTTTTTAATCATGCATCCCTTGGTTCACTCATCCTTGCACCTCCAGCCTTTGTTGTTTTCAGTCTTTAATGATGATCCTTCAGTTAAGAGCTCACCAGAGTGTAGATCATGCTGAATGTAAAAGAAAGACACAATATGAAAGTATCCTTTTGAAGCATACAGAGCACTTTGATTTTTATAACCCTTTGCTGTCTGTTCCTCAGATCTGACTGTAATGGCCTGTGCTTTCCTCTGCATTCTTTCTATCTCTCTAAAGCATCTTAATTATGGTGTATTCAAGATGGGTATCAAAAGGCACTCAAGAAATAACAAATTCATTATCGACATCCTACTGCACCACAAGCTGTGTTTGAGCTTTTTAAAGCTCAGTCTGATGTCTGAATTTGAACAGCGAAGAAACAAAACCATTTTGCTTTAGCCTGTTTGATCTTTAAAACTTCAACCAGCAACTCTCCACAGGGCAGGCAAGGTTTTCCACGAAACTGCATTGTTTTGATTCCTTCGGAAAAAAACTCAGTGCACTAGAAGAAACGTAAAATGCAGCCACCAGCTGGAGTGAATCCATACATAYTAAATGCAACTCTGAAAAGTGAAGAAAACACAGTATATTGCCACAGCTCCCTTTTACTGTGATTCTAATTCTGCCAATACCCAGGAAAGTGCTGGAAAACAGTCTGTAATWTATACTATTTTATCTAGCACCAGGCAGTGGATTTTGGATGGTGGCCACATTTTAGAATGAAGGAAGCAGGGCTCAGAGGAAGCTGCACAGCAGTAAAGTCCCAGCAGAAATGCTAGGCCACACTACAGAGCTGMCTTTGATCCCAACACAAAAACATGCAGTTAAAAATGCTTTTCTCTCCAGCCATTCCCTGCTATCTCTCCTTGCACTGCTGACAGAGCTTATYTAGCTTATCCACCATGCTTTTCACTCTCAGCCCCGTGAAGAGGACTGCCAGGGAAAGGTGCTCAGCCTAAACCCACAAAGCTACTCCTACTCCAATTCCCATGCCATATCCATCTTCTTGTGAGCTCAGAACCTCCCAGCTTCTCGCTCTCACRTGCGGACACAGGCACCTACAACATGCACAGGTGGACAGAAAGCTTTGTTCTCAATAGCATTTAAAAGGAATATTGAGAAACAATGTGCAGCAGTGACTCCTCCAGATGTGGAGAACAGCAGAACTCAGACCAGTAATCAGAGGAGGAAYCACTTCTCTTCTACCAGTGCACAAACCTGCCTTGCAGAGAGATGACTACAGGCAAGACTGGCTTGAAGAGGCAACTCTATGCAAATACACTGTGGAGGAAGGCGTAGAAGAAAGGCATCACAAAAYACCACCTCCATTCAAAGTGTGTTAAAATTTGTTGTCCAGTAGCTTTTACGGTGTTATTACAGGCGTGGTTGAAAGCACAGGGATTCTGCCAAGGCCTTACCTTCCTCACACATTTTTGCACTGGGCGTTTGTGACTGTGTGCTGAGGACATCTGACAGCTGGAAGGAGCAGGGGCACAACCACAACTAGGGTGCATATCTTCATGAGCGAAATTTAATTAGGGGTTTGGACATGCGCAGGCTTTACCCTGCCATGAAAGGGAGCCTGTGGGAAAGACTACAGGCATGGTGCATCCCATGTTCACACCCAACATCTACCTACCCATTTATTTACCATCTTGAGTACTACTATGCAGCAGGTGTCATATTTTTCTTATGATTCTCTTCAATCATAAGGAATGATAGCTCTTTATTTGATGTAATGCCATTAGCATAACATTCACTATTTCACACATCCTAAGAGACCATACAGAGAAGCAAAAGTTATTTCCTTTGGTTGGCCTCGGGGCCTAGCTCAGGCCTTAGGTAAACACTAAATATTCTGTACTGAAGTGTCAGCAGTCAGTGGGAGTGCTTCCCTGAATCAACATCAGAGGCAAGTTTCACGAGACTACAGAAATTGGCCAATTGGTTCCAGTCATTCCTAAATGCAATTTCACAAGTGAAATGAAAAGCAGCTACGATTTTCTTAGTGAAATGACCAGACTTACCAGTAGAGATAGTAGAAGAAGGAAAGGAGGTAGAAAGCCAGTTTGCACCAGGCCTCTTTTTGGCAGTAACTCAAGGTATCTGCGTTCATGACTGCAGGTGGATCATATGCCAGCTCTGAGCTATCTGCTGGGCAGCGAAAATACCTGAAAGAGCAGGAGAAGACATCTGGAATGACACTGTAAAAATCTTTATTAAATATGTGCAGATACACACCCTCCTGATCACCAGCTCAGAAGATTACCATCTTCCATGATACAGGAGGAATTTCCCTTTCTTTTTCAAGTCTCTATTTCCAGACATTGTTAAAATCAGGATGCTAGTCTAAGCACTCCTTTCTTATAGAACCAAGTGAGTAATGAATGTGGATTTTCTGTGTACTATTAATTCTTCAGATTGTAACATTGCCCCTTCCTATATAGTTATTTCTAGCTTATATACTAACAACTGAACATATTGTGAGTTACAATATATGGTGGCTTGTGATCACAAAGTGGAGGAAGGATTACTGGGCATTAACAGCACCTAAAAACTGATTTCAGACATGATGAAAGGTGACAGTCCCAACCAACTGGTAGCTAAGTTTCCTCAACTCTGAAAAGCAAAAAAGCCAATATGGAGTAATGGAAGAGGTGGCTGACTAATGCTGTCTTTATGTAGCACTGCTCAAAAATTTATCATCCAAATAATTTTCTTTGGAAAATGTTTTTCTTCTTACATAGGAGAAATTTCTAATTATTCTCAGCAATGACTGAATGTTTGAGAAAATCGTGACAAAAGAATTTCTTTGGCAAAGGAGTTTTTGTCTCAGTTACTTTGCAGTAAAAAGCAAAAGCAAACCAAAAGAAGTCTTCAACAAAATTAATGAACTGCTCTAAGATCAGGAGAAATCAGATGAAATATTGTTATTTCTGTTGCTTTGACAAAGTAAACAGAAGATTGCTGATTGCTTACAGATGGATAGACAGACAGATATGTAGATACAAAAACACCAAACAAGCGACCAGCAGCAAACTTTGAAAGTAGATGTTCTCAAAACAACTTTGCCTTCCAATGTTAGCCACATCCACTTACAATTTCTAATAAGATTTCACATTCTTACAATCRTGCTTAATTATCTTAATTGGGATGAAGATATTACACAGTGTCTTCCCATGGTTCTGTGCAGAACTTTACACAATGAATCCAAACCTGTCTGTGGCTAAAGCAGGAGAAATAATGGAGTCCCTATAGCAAAGAATTTGAAGAATCATGGAAAGAACAGAAAATTAAAAGTTCTCTCCAAAGGTTGATATCATTACTTAGAGTCCGACCATTTTCCTCTTGGATATATTTGTTTTCAGAAACTTTTAAAATGAGTATCATTGTCACACATTGGTTGTTAACCCTTAGCAAAACAGCAGCATAAAACCTTATTATTTTTATTGCAGCAGAACAGTAGGGAGAAAAGCACTTGTAGCTTCCCTTCATTTATCTTTCTGAGAACTATACTGGCACTCTAATTTCTGAGTAATACACTTTGTCATATGACTCTGAATTACTACCAAGCTTTTGCAGCAAAAAAGTGTAAAAAAGCTACTACTTTTTAGTCCTTGGTTGAGTTGATGGTTCTGATTTCTTTACAGAATTATTCTTCTGCTACCATATGTATCTTTGTAACACAAAGAGACCCTGACAGACAAAAATCATCTGTGCTTTTACAAACATTGTGAAAACGCAAAACTAGGGAACTCCAGATTGACAGCCACAAAAGCTGATGTCTCTTGGTTATTTTCAGAAGCAACAGAAGGCTGATCCTCCACTAGAATGCAGAGGAAGATGCAGCAGCAGCAGCAGCTGCACTGCCTGTCTGGCAAACAACAGCAGGTCTTAGGTGGTCAACTCTGAAAGCCCCTCAGTGAATATAAACACACATCAGAGATCCAGAGTGGAAACACTCCCCACTTCCTCATATGGGAAGTGTGAAGACAACACTTATTTACCTACTGTAATCCCTACTCCAAGAGTCTGTAAGAGAGAATTCTCTTAAAGAACAGAAATTCCCTACTGTACAGAAAAAAAAACTTACTTCATACTGCAAAAAAAATATCATAAAACTGCCATAGAAGATGAGACACAAAAATCTGTCAACCTGCCCAGTCTCTATTTCACAACTACAATGAAAAGGTTTCCTTATTAGGGCTGAATGAATAGGTCCAAGCTCTTTCAGACATGAAGTGTCTTACAACTCCCCACGTGTGAAGTATTTAGAGCCGCACCAAGTTCCACACTCATATTCCAGCCTATTTAACTTCCATGTTTTCATTCACTTGCAATGAGTGTATCCTGACACCCTTCAGAACATTTATCTAAGTAACTGAAAGCCACATATGTACTATTACATGTTTTCTTTAGCCATGCTAAAACATGAAAAAAATTCCTTTTTCTCTGGAAATACAAGTTTCAGCTGCTTTTAGGCAAGAGCCTTTAGGCAAAAGATACTCATCCATCCTCCTATCACTGTTCTTCATCATTTATAAGGTCTGCATGTGTGCTGAGCTGGCAAGCAAGGCTAACAAGCAGACAGCATATAAAAGAAGGGCTTACCTCCAGAAGTGATAAAAAAGCAAAGGAACATTTAATCCCAGCGTGAGCCACTCCTGAGCGCATAAAAACATTATGCAGAAAAGACTATGGATAGAGTACTCCGGCAGCACCAGCTAAAAAGAAAAGAAAAGAAATACTAGATGTCAATAAAACAAGCACCTCTGATTTTAGTCATCTAGGTAGTTTTGCAGAAAACAAATCAACTCTGCAAGTCTTACAAGTCTCCTGTGTGTCTGTCCCTCGACACACGTCCGCTGACAGACATCGTGGCTTTGAGCAACGAGCACAAGACTCAGGGCCAGGTTTGGTAAGGTCCTAATCATGTCTGTGCTCCAAGGGCTTGTTGAAGGCATGGGACAAATCACTTACTCTCTTATCTGGTGTTTCAGATTTATATCTACAAAACCTACATTATATGAATGCCTCCTTCACAGAAGTGTTTTGAGACTAAATGGATGTCAGCAAAAGAGTTTTTAAAGAGTTAAGTGTTATTACTGGTGCATTCAGAAAGGAAATGAAGCTATTTCTGAAGCCTCACTTCTATATTGGAGGAGCATCCTTGGAAAAATAAAACACTGCTTCTACCATTTTGATGTGTTATGTACACCCTAAAGAGATCAAGTCCATTACTAAGTCAGTCTTGCAAGCTAAAACCCACTAAGACAGGAAATTCACTTCCTAAGAAAATCCACAGCTCCCTACACTACTTGTTTCAGAACCATCATGATTCTTTCTATTAAAAGAGAAAATGAGTGGGCAGCTGGCAGAAGCAGAAATTTATGTGATGTTGATTCAGAGTAGTTATTTCAAAAGGCATTTTGCTTTTTTCACTGCTTTCCCATTTCTCAGCTGTCTTTCTTCTCTTGTTTTCTTCCCATGTCTTTTCTGAGCAATCTCTATTTCTTCAAGTCATAGAAGAGATTAATTTCCAGCAGTACATATTTCTCAAAGCTAGACAAACTCATGCACAGCTCATCTGCATCCACTGCTTCATCTTGGAGATACATCAACCAAAGTTAAATCACAAAAGGCATCTGAGAGCTTCTTTTGATGTAAATTCATTATCATCTGTCAAATAATTACTGAGCCCTATTTTTAAAAAACAATGTAAAACTTACTATACAGCTTCTCCCAATGCTCACTCCCATACAGCTGTGCTGCAAGGAATTCCATCACCTTGGTTCTAGGAGTTTTTCCACCTCACAAGGAACATACTGTTTTAATTCATTTCACTTCAGTAGTTGAAAAAGTGAACACATTTGGGTATTTCTGTGACTATGCCTTCAACTTAAACATTCTCAAGGGCTTATCTTACATGGATGACAAATCATATTACAATTACACAGTTCAGATTCCAGATGGTATTTATCAGTGCTGGATCTCCTTTATTTTTCAACTTCAGAATGTGATTTACAACATGACTATAACCTTTCCCAAAAATGATTCATCTTCATCACAAATTGTAGACAAGAAAGGTCTTCATGATGTAGGTCTGCCCACTAAACAGCACAATACTTAAAAGAATATTATATTCATTATCACATATTTGATTTCTGATTGCAACACAATACACAAATTTAGCAAGACTGCAACCCCGGTTCCTGATCAGTGGGCTGGCTGGTAATATCAGAGAAGGAAACCCAGGGTGAAAATTTATGCAGAGCTTGAAAAACAAAACAAAAATTTGCTGTGAAACTGGAAAGGAAACAAAGGAAGGAGAGGACTCTCAGAAACAGGCTCACTTTCCAGTCACAATTTCTGGTGTAAATTCAATCTATCTATGCTTTTGACAGAACAGCACAAGGGTCATTTATGTCTCTTCACTCTTTTCTTGGAGTAGTATTTTCCTGTAGACATAAATAAAGAAAGGATCAGTGCTGATCACTGTTTCTGGAGAGAATTCATGCAAAGAAGCAAACAAAGCTCAGCCTGCAAAGACAATTACATTCAGGTGATGTACCTGAGAGACCAAATCTAAAAGGAGGTGAGAGAATTGGAAGCGTAAAGTTTAGAAAGGCACTAACAGCAAGGCTTGTGAGGTAAAGTAAATAACTAAAATATAACACTGCTTCAGTTCTTGGCTGTAAGAATTATCCTGCAATTTGACACAATATCCTCTGAAAACAATGGAAACTTTAAATCAACTTTAGCAAACATGGGACTCAGCTCCTGGAGAGAAGAAAGCTGGCTGAGAAGCAAGCAGCAGTCAATCCTTGTGTTTCCTGCTGAGGTACTCAACCAAAAAGTAACTTCTGTGAAACAGATAACTGCAATAGGAATTAAACCAACATCTTTAATTCATTCCTGTGAGAGCATAGGAAGCTGTCAGATGGTAAACATGTTAGGATATAAATAGTATACTTCTATTTTGAACCAGGAACATCCTGATTCAGATAACGACCTCTGCTTTCTGACAGAGCTCAAGATGAAGCTTGAGATGGTTATGAAACATGGAGAAGAAGGAGAAGCTGGTAAAGCAGCACAATTCTTAATGGGTGCAACTCGGTCACTTTGAGTCCCAAGCTCAAATGGCACTAGAAATACATCACCAGAAATTCAGCTGGCTGATATTTACCTGTGGAAAACCACAGGAAAGCCAGAAAAGGAAGTTAGCTTCTAGACAAAAAAAAATTGCTGCTAATCCGAAATACCTTTTGCTATAACCTAAGCAAGGGAAAAACAAACTACCATACCTTACTAAGTTTTGCTCTGGCATGTATAGTTAAACAAAAATCCACATCAGTAAATATTCAAAGCTCTTACTCACGATTCATCATTCACATTTAAAATGTAAAATCTTAGGTAGGTATTGTACTCGTATCATTACTTGCCATAAGAATTCATATTCATGCAAATCAGCACACACACACACACACATGCACACGTAGATAGAACTTTCCCCTCTAATTCCAAAGAAAATAAGGCAGGCTTTGCTGTGTATAGACATCTAGGTTTGGCTGAACTAAAGAACAGGAAAACGAGCACTGAATTTAACCACCTATCAGCAGCTTCTTTCTGTTTACAGGAATACAAAGACCTCTTTAGAGAAGCTCAGTCCTAAGTAATTTTATTCCACTTCCTATTTCCTAAATACATTCTGTTGTTCTTATGCAAAAAATAAACCTGTCTTTTTCTGTCAGTATCTTTCCTCCTTATTCTGTTTATTACATGTGGATACCTCCTTCTCCTTCCTTTGTTTTTGCAGGACACTGTATCATTTTTACGTCCAATGACTCTTACCAATTGTCGCACCAGTGAACAGGGCCCATAAAATACCTCACAGGAACCAGAACCGGGAAGAAATTATAGCAGGAATAGTAATATCCCATTGTCAGTGCTATTGAATTCTTGTAGTTAGAAAATCAATTGCAACAAGTCAATCAGTTGTCCCAGTCACTGTCAAGCCACTGAAATGTCAAGATATTTCTTTCCAGCAGTTTGCTTAGACCAATACTCTTGAGTGCTACACAATAATAACAGTTCTCACAGAACTGCTGTTCCTTCCCCCAAGACTCAGAGTCTCCATCAGTCTCCATCTGTGCATGCCAACCTCCACACTGCAACCACGGATTTTACACTGTACTCAGAAATTTCCAGCCATTAGACACTCTACCCTACCAGGGCTTCTGAGAGTCCTCATTACACTGTTAGAGGCTGAGACAACTTCCCTTCTTAATGCCTGCCTTCTCCTCCCACAGATGGCAGGAAAAAACATGAGAAGTGGGGGTTGCATCTCCTTCACATAATTTTAAGAGCTCTAGTGATTATCTCAGTGGAAACAAGTTGTTCACCTTAAAAACACATGAACGCCTTTCCATCCAGCTAAAAGCAACAAGAAATGGAAAGCACCATGCATGTGTGGAACCACTCCAAGGCCCAGATTAGGACTGATCTAAGTGTATGCTGCTTTATTGCAGTGGTTATTGCTACTGCATCTGGTTGCACTAGGGGACGACTGTAGCTTGTCACTGTCATGCTCACTTTGCTGCTTTTTTCACCATATCCCTTAAAAAAGCTGACAGAATTGGTCCTCATCAGTAGCAAGGGAAGAGGGGATGGAGATGTACCCAAGGTTTTCAGGGCACAGGAGTTATTTCAATTACACTTTAAAGCCCATCCCTAGAGAGCCTGCCAGAGCTAACCTGGGTTACTGGGGAGTGTCAGCTGAACTAAGTACATTGTGAGGCCAAAGGGAGATTACCCAATGGCTCTGAAATTCTCCTAATTGAACCACAAAAATCAGAAGTGTAGTGCAAGCAAGTGCAAAAAAGAAAGCAAAACCAAACAAAACAATAGGAGTAGCATGTGCCTTAGCCCAGACTGTGTGTGTATGTGGAATGTACATACACTGAAACAAATCATCTGCTCCCTCCTGCTGTTGCACAAACCAAAGAAGCAGGGTCAACTGTGTGTAATTTAAATATACAGACCACACATCCTAATAATCGTAATAGTTTTAAACATACTGTTTGCACTGATCAAACACATGAAACATTAAATTTACTGTTGAAATGCAGGAAGTTTTTCTGCTTAAATTTTTCAGTGTATCTTTCTGATCTACTTTAAGTGATTTGAGCTACTTGACTTCCAAAACCTCTTCTGAAAGGCAGCCCTAGAGCCCAATACAATGCTGTCACAGTAAATATACTAAGGGTTTCGTTCCAAATATTCAGGTTCCATTTATTTCAATTCTCTTGTTAAAATCCACACTTGGTTGTGTCTCTACAAACTGTTCTCTAGTTGCTTATAGCAATCACTTAGAAATTCAGTACCATCAAATTGTTACAACAGAAACCTGTAAAAAAAAAGGCATTTTAAGTTATTCAAAACCACATTATGCAAACCTCTAGAAGTATTTAGCAGTTTGCTAGGCAGATGTGTGCAACTAGCTGAAAAGAAAATGCCTGGGAAATGGATTCCAGATCACCAAAATGACAATGTGCAGTCGAACCTACTAAGTTCATATACAGAGCTTTCCATTTTATCTGGGGGAGAGCAGCGGTGCACACATGCAGGACTCAACGGTACAGACCAAATGCAGAGCACAGACTAAAAAAAAGGGATATAACATCTGTGTTTTCACCCTCCACCCACCGTTCTGGATCACAGTGAAACAAAGCAGCAAAAAGCCAATGCTTTGTGAAGGTAATTTAATTATTCTAAAGCACTACTGGAATTTCTTTAAACATTTCTGTTAAGTGGATGCGAACGTAAGTCGCTCCACAGCACAAATACCAGACAATGAAACGAATAACACAAAGAGCCTAATTACTATTCTCACTCCATATCCATCTGTAACATGGCACCAGATCCAATATTAAAATACAGGATTTCTGGATGCTCTTTCCATCTCAGCTACTAAACACATCTATATTTAGGCCTATCGTTTCACTTCTCATTGTCTCACTTTTGTGTTCTGCAGCATGGGGATAATTATATTCAATATCTATAGATTCCACTGGAGCTAGTTTATGACCAGAACATTTAAGCTTTTTCTTAAGACCAATAATAACTTTAACAAGAGTGACAGATGAAGATCAGGTCTTTATGGGACATTCATCAGGAATACCTATAAATATTTCAGTATTGCAGAACCTATGGGAGGTCACAGCAGCCAACAGGTAAAAAGGTTATGAAACATTTTAAAAAAGATTCCAAGGTCTGCAGGGCACCGGCACAATTCAAGAAGTGCCCCATCCTTGGAAGGCACGTCATTAAGGTGGAGGTGCTGTGATCTTACAAGTGTATCTCCTTTGCAAACTGTTCTTTTCCACTCAGCAGGGATCAGGAGACATCTTTATGACCTTCCTTTTTCTAACCTTAATTCAGAACCAGGAACAGAAGCTGGGTTAGCAACCCCGGCGTGCGAACTTCTCTAATTTCCACACCACTGACAGAAAACAGGGTAATAAACGCCTTCTTGCCCTACCTCACTTTTGTGTTTCAGACACAACCGGCCAGGACACCCCGCGGCTGGGCTATTCCGAGGGCTCCTGCTGCCTTTGTCCGCTCACCCCAAAGCGGGGAGAAAGGCAATTAGCATTGCAGCTGTTCGCTAGGAGCTACTGAGCCAGCCCCCCCCGGTTCACAGGCACGGCTGTGAATGCAGGAATCTCGGGGACGATCAAAATGAAGTTCAGCCATCTGCATGGCTCAGGAAGGGCCCTCGGGCCTTCTCCTGGGGGTCTGCCTGAGATTGACACTTTCATAAATGCTGGAAACTAAGTGCTCACTAAAGGGCTGTTTCCGTATCTGGTGTGCAAAGACTGTCAGTCTGAGGAAGCAGATTTGGTGCAGTGCAGACATGGCAAAGACGTTTCCCTCCCTGGCACTGCAACAGCTTTAGAGAAAACATCAGCAATGAGATGCGAGGTAGGACATTTAGCTCGCAGCAGAAAAAAATTGCAGCCATATAACAGGTAAGGTGTAAAATCATTATGCTGTACATTTCGGCAYTATGTCGCTCTTTGTAATTGCATAGTAGCTTTATAGGGTCTGATCCCAACTTAATCCCTCGCTGAACACTCTGCTCAACATAACAGTGACCTTTGGTTTAACTTCTTTGGTTTTATTAAAATGCAAATACTTACTTTATTGCATACTGAATTAGAGTGAATATAGGCCATTAGCAAGTCAAATTTTGCCAATATTTCAACATAGCTCTGAGGAACAGATGCATAAATTGCATCACCCCAAGTGTCTGAGAAGTACACTGCTCTCAGGAGCACAGTGCAGACAACATTACTCATCTACATTTTTGCTGCATCTTCAGCTTATTCCACTGTTACTTGTGATGTTCTCACACTGTAGGAGCATATGTTTACATATCCTCCAGAACAGTACTGGGAGAAGCAGAATTGTAGATCAAGAGGTCATCTAATACAGAGTGATACTTTGGCACTTTGACTATGGGATAAACACTTAGAGATGAGCCTAGCAGCAAAATACAGTCAGTTAAGCTGAAATAGTTTTATACAGACATATTTTCATGAGTAATAACACTATGAATATCTCCCATCAAAGGATATTTCAGTTTTCATCAGGCATCACTCTGGCAAATCTTACTTGCYGCCTGGAATAAAAGAGAGATAAGGACCAAACTGTGGCTGAGTCAAAAGTTTGAACTCTTCACTCCTGCAATAGTTTTCATAACTTTTCCCCTTACAAGCTCCCCCTGCTACGAGCACCTGGCAGACACAGCAGGATATRTCTTCTCATTATCCCTAGGTAAGCACACAGACATCCTTAGGCAATTATTGCTAAAAATAACAATTGTTATGTTCTAACTTTTCAAAAGTGCTGAATTCAGAAACTTGTAAAATTGACTAAAAATAGTGTTGGCACAATGCACTTAATAAATGAGTGTCAGTAGTGAATGAATTGCCTGCCAGAAATACTACACTTCCTCTCAGTTCTTTAGTCCTATTTTAAGGACTTTCTTTCCAGATATGATACTGCATCCAAAGAAAGGACAAAAGGGATTATATTCAGTATTTTTACTGCAATAGTAATACTTTTCTAGTAAATACAAATGCAATCTATTTAAAATAAAACAAAAAGTGTGAAGAAGAGATGCACTATCTCTGGTCAAGCAACATTTATGGGATTATTTGTGTACAAATTATAAATACTGCCAGCTCTTTGATCCCAATTCTATTGTCAGTTCTGCAAAATAGCTCCTGTGCCAAGTTCCACTCTTTCTGATGAAATTTAAATTATGTGGGCGCCTAAAAGACTAACTGAATAGGGCATGTCCCATTTTATCCCATTCTGCACTTCACAGATAACAAATGTAACAAAAAAGTAGGCAGAAAATACTTAAGAGAGGGAAAGAGAGAAGCTTTTAGATGATCTGGACTGAATTTCCTGTCAGAGTGCAAAATTGGAAGAGGCAGCTCAGTACCAAAGGCCCCAGTTTTGTCTGTACTGGAAATCTATTGCAAGATTCAGGGAAAATCATTATGTCCTGCCTCCTGAATGCAAACAAAATCTCTACCAAGTGTGAATCACTATGAATATATTACCTCCATCCTCATTTAGGCAAGCTGCAGAAAACAATTAAACCAACACAGAGCTAGTGAAAGTGTGTAATACTTCAGTTACAAATATTTTACTTCCTTTTCTTGTATCTCCACTTCCCCTGTCAAGTTACATCCTTCTTTCTTTCCCTTGTACAACATAAGGACAATTCCCACTGTTTACATGAACAGATGATCTAGAATTTATCTCTTTCCACTTCTGACTAAAAAGAGATGCTGTATGAAAATTGTCTAAAAAGAACTCAACCGTAAGTCATGATTTACATGAACTAAAAATTGTATACTAATACATTTTCAGCTAACTTCAAATTTTATCCCTGAAGTGTAAAGTTACTCACTCCTAATGTAAAAATATCTTGTCCGAGCCACTCTGAAGGCCAGAATGAAGTTGGCTTTATCATGTAATAGCAGTTCAGCAGTACCTTTCAAATAAGGACGGAATACTGAAATACACACCAGTTTTGGGTTTCACACGCATGCTCAGAGCCTAATGTATTTAAAGAAGTTCTAGAACACTTCAAACGAAGGAGAACTTCAATGACTTTAGTTTTATGAAAAATGTAATCACAGTCCATATCCTAATTGACAGATTATACACAGCATGGAGGCTTACATCCTACAAAATCTGCAGATTTAATTAATGCCTCAGAAACAGCAATACCCTTCATTCCAGAGGCTGCATGCAAACTCTAGAATTTCTTCTGAGGCAGCTTGGAAGCTAATTATGTGTGCACACGTATAGCAGAGAGGTGTAGCTCACACTCAGTGTGATGTTGACAGAGATCTATCTCATCATATTGCCTATGTCTATTAGTACTTCTCTAAGGTAAGCATCACAAGTCTGTAAGCATGCAACAACAGATAATTTTACTCCCAGCAATCATCACTGGGACCACAGTAGTTTGAGTCTGACTCCAAACTGGGCTGGATTTGAGCAGCTGCTGTAGAGATTCAAGACTCCATGCCATTATCATCTCAACAAACCATCAGACCCCTCAAAACCAGCAAAAAAATTTTTATCTTCAATTAAAAATAGAAGAGTCAAGCTATGCCTGCTAACAAGAAAACTAAGTAGGTCTCCAAAAACGAGATTTCTATCATCAGATCAGCTCTGCAAACTTTCCTTTCCTGTTGTGGACATGTCTTGTGAGTGTAAACAAATGCTTTTCATATTTATTGCCATGTGTTTTTTGTAGCATCTGGCACAACAAGGCTTTATTCTTCACCCGAGACTGAAAGCACTGCTGTAACACAAACACTAATGCAAACATCACAGAAGAGCAGAGCCAAATGTTCCTGAAAGTAATCTCTGGCTGAAGCACAACACAACCTTTAAAAGATCAAAGTGTCCAACTAAGAGAACAAAAAAAGAATGCAAAATTCAAAAAGTGGCAAAATGTAAGACAACAGAACATCTACCCAAAGACAACAAAAGCAGAGTTGCACCTGTATTATATTTTCTTCCAGAAAGAAGACAAATGAAACAGCCTAAAACTACCCATTTAAGACACTTAAAATGCAAAGTTTTCATCTGATAATGTTAATTCAGAACTTCACTGTAGTCCCAATAACAAATCATATGTTTAAACCTCCAAAAAAAGGACCACTGAACACCTGTTTCAGATTCACATTGCTTATAAGGCCAGTTACTAGAAAGCTCAGAAGCTCAGATCTTGACAAAACTATCTAATGTGATCCAATCAAAAGGTTTCAACTCTGTTCTGAAACACTGAATTGCAGTGCAAAGATTGGGGAGGGGAAAAAAAAAAAGGCATTTGAGATGATAAAAATAATCTTAAAAATACATAGTATTTACTTAAACAGTTTTGTACACAGCAATGCCTGCCTGGGTACAACCCGAGTCACAAGGAGACATTGAATAACTACCTGGGTATCTGCAGTATGTTTTCTACACACAGAATTTTATATTCACACTTCAGAAGTTATCCACATTGCCTCTTGATTAGGGTTTATGCTCACAGTCACTCCATAGGAAGGGTCTCCTGACAGTTTTCTTACTGCCCAGAAGATTAGTCAAAACTCAGCAGTTTCATCACATTGATGAGGTATGAAGAGAGAGAGCATTAGATACATCAAGAAATATGACAAATACTGAGAAACCAGTAGCAATGATGAACTCTTTGGTCCCTAATGAGAGTGGACAAAGTTCATGTGCTCCATCATTGTAACAATCACTATCAACAAGAAAAATGTCACACAGTGCCATTTTTTGTTCCCTTTGTGATCTTTGTTACAGCAGCAGTTTATCAGAACTCTGGAAACACCAGCCTCTTTCTCCTGCAAGGCAGAATATCACTGCTATTTCCACAGTCCAAAAATACCTTATGACTAGACTGAAAATTCTGCTTGTTCTCTTAGATAACACAAGCACATAAGCTTCAAAGACTAAATGTCCACTACCAGTTAGGAGAAAACCAGGGATGTATTAACCCTGCAGACTTATCCCTCTAAGTGTGGCTATGCTGCAACATTTTCTTTTTCTGTTAAGTCCAGCTAAATGAGGACTTAAAACAACCTTATTGAGATTGCAAAATATGTATAGCACTACCGAGGTAAAACCATTGCTGCTATTCCCAGTTTCACAACAAACTAATTGTCTTACTGCTGTAGCTTCCACCCATGAGATTTCTCAGCCCCAGGGACAAAGTATGATTCCTTCTTACAATATGGATGGTTATACACCACTTTAAAAACTCCTTGTGATTATGCATCACATTTGCTAGATTGGCTTATATAACCTCCCATTAAGCATTTTAATGAACCATGCTATAGGCTTACAGAAGTGCTCTGCTAATGACTATCAGCCTGCAGACTGGGTGAAAGAATGTCACACACACATCCATAAATCCCTAAATGCGTGACGAAGCAATCAACGGACACATCCAGAAACACACACTTAAAACCCATCACATTATCTCAGGCTTGTCAGTGGCTATGAGGCAGAACAACAAAGAGAGTGATTGTCGTAATAACCAGCAAATTTATCAAGAAGAAAAGAATATGATYAGTCAATTGAAATGAGCTACTGTGACACCTGACACTCCTCAAAGGAGTGTGTCCACTGTAGCTGCTGCGTGCAGGGAATGGTAGGAGCCACTGGAAGGTGAMGGTCTGGAACCTAACAAGGTACAAGAAAAAAGTTATTTCATATGGCAATTACTCTAGTGCACATCAGYTGGTCTCCTTCATCCAAAATATGGGAGGAAAAAATGTCAGCTGGATAAGGGTAAACAATTGAAACATACCAAAACAAAACTGTACAGACACTCAGGTGTCTGGAATACTATATTACACTCACTAGGTTTTACATTTTATTTACATTATCTCAGTCTGAATGGAATAGCTCCTACAATTGCTCTTTGAGCTAACATTGGTTTTGGTTATTTACCCAAACCTGTAAATACAGTAAAATGTAACAGTCGTGTGTCGCCCTGACTTTTGCAGTTCTTCGATGTTTTTCATTTCTGTAACAGAGTTCTCACGCACTTTCTGTAAACATAGCCATGTTTTGCTAACCGTCCTTTATTGTTTGCATTCCATTCTCCTAGGCGGAGATGTTTGATAGATTTTTCCTTTGACCAGTGTGATTAAAGGGTGGTAACCTCACCCTCCAATCCACAGTAGTTTCTAAGAACATATAAATAAACAAGCTCGGGGTGTAGCTGGCCCCCTTCTTGCTTCTTGTCTTGACAGAGCTSAGTCTGCGTAGTTCTTTCGTGTCCAAGTGCRACAGTCGTGTACATTAGGGTAAATACAATGGAATAAAAATTTAAAATAGCTATTTCTTTTATTTTTGCAGAGTAGTAAAAACCAGAATTGAATCTGGTAAACATCAGAACTGCTGWATACAAAATAAATTTTCATGATTACTACTGCAGATCCAGCTCCATTGCAAACCAGTGACAGACGTACGAGACCAGATCAAGCACTGGCACTGCCCAATCRCCTACGTAAAACATTAAAACTTGCTTCAAAGCAGATTAGGTGGAGAGCATTTTAGGTTTGTTTTGTTTTGTTTTAAACACCCCAGCTCCTGATTCACTATCTACTATACTACTGCTAGTACAGGAGTGCTGAACTGGACAAGTTTGGTTATTCAAATGTAGTCCCTGCAGGGTTTTTTGTCTGTGTATTTGTTTGTATTCTTCAAGACAGTTCAAGTTCATCTGGAACATCTTTGAGATTAATGTCACCTTGCCTGTGGTTAGATTTCTTGCTGAATTTACTCTCTTCCAATMATCCCTTCAGGACTTGCAAAAAAAAAAGAAAAAGCCCAAATAAAATGAAGAGAAAGGATTGAGCTCTGGTACCATACTTTCTTACACTTGCAGTTTTAGGAATTTTAGGTGTAAGTTAACTAAGATGCTCTACTGCAGCAGAAAAATCTGTAAAATCTGTCTTTTTTCTACTTCAACTCCTTCCCAGTTAAGTTCCATTTCTGATGTGCATAAATCACTCTTACTTTAGCCTAACGGGCTTTAAAAACAAATATTTGCTGGTAATTGGATAAAGGTAACTTATATTGTTGAGCAGTGTTTGGCATGAGCAAACTGAARTCTGAAATGTGTTCACTGAGCAAGAAGTTCAATCAACCCTCCTCCTTAGTAAGGACTTATCACATTAATTTAAAAATTATGATGCATAACCTAATCATAATTTAATTTAAATTTCCTCCAAGGTAAAGTAATAATATTACAGTGGTTGATTAATGAATTTGACTGTATTTTAATCTAGGAAATTCCTAATTGTCCTTAGTGCTAAAATAAGTATCAATTAGCAATTAAACAATAAGGAATCAATCAGTTAGATAGATTTCTTGAAATACAACTGCAATTACAATTATATAATAAGGTATAATTGTCATTAACTGAATCTATTTTAACAACCCCACCAAAATATTTAACCATAAAAATCATGGTAGACCTCACWGGCACACCTTACCTATCCCACCCCTCATCAGGGCTAATGAGCCCAGAACAGGCTTTTTGTGTACTGCTCTGCTTCCACCCACAACTACTTTGTGTCCTCTGGACAGCACTGTAGCGAGCCATGGAATCACATCCTTGGCGAAACAAAGGCAATTTAGCAAAAAAGACTCCACAGCATTCACTAAGAGTGGTGTGTGTCCTGTGTGAATCATCGGACACCTCTATGGCCACCAGTGTCCACATAACGGCATATTCAACAGTTACAGCACGTGAACACAAATCCATCCTGTAAAGCCCCACACCAGTGAATGAAACGAGACACCTGCAGCCTGAGGGAACCTCACATGGTACTGGGTTCAGAAKATAAGCTGCCTTATCATTTACTTCAGGATAGGAGAGATTTGACCGTGGCTATACAATGTTCATAGCTTCTTTATACTTAATCAATCATTCTCCAGTAAGCAGAAAATTTAGGCTTATCTAATTCTACATCACCATAGAAACAAGGACCCCTGTGTTCATGCATGTGGACATGCCAGCATCATATATATCTGCTTCACACAATCCCTACTTGTTTTAATGAGACAGAAACATTTTCCCCAAACCAAACATCAGAAGATGCCTGGCTTCAGAGCAGTTACATCCTTCATTCTATTTTGGAAAATGTAAATAAGTTATATAATATCTATTGAAATATCACATACCTGGTCACAGTTTCTCAATAAACTTCTCCAAGTATTTTGGAGATAAAACTGGAAATCCATCCTTAAGAAAGTCTTTGCCCACTGGGATCAGATTTATAKGACATATTGTGTGAACCCCTTCTAACACCAGCATGTAATGAAATTGAACATAGTTTTATAGCCCACCTATAACCTCTTCAAAAAAACAAATTTACATCAGCTCTTAAGCATTAAGTTCTACTGTCATAAATTGCAAGATATCACTCTTTTCAAAGCCCTTTAAAAGAATCACCTGACTTCAAGACATAGGAAAACAGGTATGCTGTTGTTACATAGAAATAGAAACAGACCCTAAAGCCACACAATATTATATTGAAGGATATATTTAGTGCTTGCTGGAAGCATCCTAACTGCTATTTTCCTGTATCAATATAGCTGGCACTCAATTCTTTTCTGTTTTTCCTCAATTTTCCTCTACACTACATAAACCACAGCTATTTTTAGTGTTTGTCAGATTTGAAGGCTACAAATCTCTGTAGTTATTGCACCTTCCTCTTCTTGYATATAATCTCTCAATTAAAACAAATGTGTCCCCAAAGAACTTTGAAGAAGAGGCAGAATTAACAAACCATTTAAGTGAACCAGAAGCAAGCCAATCCCTTATGAACACAGAGTCTGCAATTAGCCAAAATGCTCCATTTTGCTGTTCACAACGAGGCTGAGGCTCAATAAAAATTAAACATTGATGCAGGCAAGGCATTCCCATGGGGCTCACATATATTAAACCATTACCACTCAAGAGTTGCTTTATGTCCAAGAAACTGGGACACAGCTTGAGACTGGCTGGCTGCCTATTTGATAAAAWGGAAAGCTATTGGTGGTAAGTATTTTCTCTTATTTTCATATCCCAAGTGTCATAAACAGGCTCAGGGAGTACTTAAATGTGKCTCCTAACAGTCACATGCTCATTGTGGTGCCAAACAGACACGACTCAGGTTCTGACTGATCCGAGGATGACAGTTCATAGGTTCTGCCTGAAGTCACAGTTACGCCTTTGGATCAGCCCAAACCAACAACCCCCAGCACTGGCTGTCCCAAAAACTCTAAGGATGAGGCCACCAGTTTCTTAAAACCATATCTGAATTTAGGTCTTAGCTGGATTAGGATGCAATCAGCAGGCCACTCTTCAATGATGACCTTTTTAAGCAAAAATGCAGAATTTAGGTGACTCCATTGCTACTCTGCAGAACACAACATATAGAAATTTAAACATATAGAATAAAATAATTTGAAGCTATGATTATTTTTACTTCAATGGGACACAGTCAGCAAAACAAAGATTGTTTATAAAAATGCTCTTTGAAGACACAGATAAGTAACCCACAATTTATCAGCTCCTTTGAATCCCTCAGAAACTGAGGCACTCAGCATCTCACCTGTGTCAAGCTAAAATGCACACTATATCAACTTTTCATTCCATCAAGCAGAAACCTTAAACATTAAATATGTTACTAATAAAAATGTTCAGTTTGTCAAATAGCAAGCCACTGTTCAAAAAATGGGTATTTTTAAAACCTGTACTACAACAATATCAGCAGTTTTACAGGACTATAAAAGAACCTCAAGCTGCAACTGCGAAACAATTCACCACCTTCAAAAAGCTTGTTCCAAAATAAATGGGCTGATGTTCTAAAGTTCATTTCCTATCCAGACATCCTCTATTATGTCAACCTTCTATAATTTGTCTTACTCAGTCTTTACAAGGTCATCATGACTTTCACTTCTCAGCAGAATCCAGCTTTCCATCAAGAGAGTGTGAGGATCAAAGGGAAAATAAATGCACATCACCACTGGATGACTTTAATTCTCATAAACTTCACAAATCCTGGGCTGGTTCACGCTCACCTTTCGCAGGAGGAAGCAAATCCGCTCAATATTCCTCAGCCTCTCCCTCTGTCAAGAGAAAGTGGGGAAAAGGCAGGAGATTAGCTGGTGTTATAAATTAAGACAATATATTACAATTACAAGGGGTCAATGTTTTAATTAATGGCTGCAGTGAAGTGTTATTAATCTGAAACGATAGCACTCACTTCTTACCTACTGCTTGCAGACCCTATGATTTACTACGATTTACTCATTTCTAAGTCCCATAAGTTATTTTTCATCTGTTACTGGGTGTACCAATATCAGCTGAGGATTCAAGTCCGTGTTAGCTTTGAGCCAGAGGATGCAACTCTTTTTTAAGTCAGCATCTGTGGCTCTATCCAATTGTGCCAATTTATACCACAGAGAACTTGGTCTTGCATTTTCAGGTACCCAACCTCTGACTTCAAGATAATTCTGAATGGGAAAACAACAGTGAAGTTTGGATGCAGCTTCTGTATCGTTAAGACGGAGCCCCTGAACATGTGATACTAGAATTTAATGCACCAGTGAAAAATATCTGAAATGTCCTAGAAATGCCACTTTAAACAATAGATTCATTCATAAATGCTGAAAATCACTGTAATTAAGCACTGTGACTCAAAAAAACTCTCTAAGCTCGACTACAGAACGAAGACAAATCAAAGATAGGCTTTCTTTTCAATTGTTTATAATGAGAAACTCAGCAGCAAACTCAAATTTCACTGCATAACCCCATCACTGGAGTTACTGTGAGTCTACTGTTAGTGACACTGCAGAAGGCAGAGGGGTTTTGTTGTCCTCAGAAGACTATCTGATATTTTCATKTAGACATGGGAAAAAATATTCCAAACAATGAACTTTTTTTAAACAGCTAATGTACTATACCAATGTGAGAAGCCAACTGTCCCCAAGATTTTTGCTTTACAAGTCTGCCACAAGTCTGAGTTCTATTTCTGTTCTCCAAAGAAATGTGTCTTTTGCTTTCCCGTCCTCAAGTTTAAGCCATTTTTTAAAAAAAAGTATCATTTTGGAAAGACAATGAGGCAGTGGCAGCTTGATAGGCACCAGAAAAATACTGTGCCTCTTTTTGGAGTCTCTGAGCTAAACAAGAGTCAGAAATTTTAGACTCACAGTTGCGAATATGAGAATGGATGTGTGTGGACGTGCCTGTGGAGCTGCAGAAAGCTCCCTTGCCTAGAAGAAGGTAAGTGGAAAGGGAAAGACAGACCTCTCGATTCTCTTTAGAAGACAGAGGCCAACTGCAGCTGGCCTTGGAGAAGAAGGAATCATAGGTAATAGAGAGCATCATAGGTAATAGAGAGCAAACCAGGAAATCCGAATTAAATTCTCAGTACTGCCATTGTTTTGGCCTCTGATTTCTCTTTAATTCAGCCACCTCTTGTCAAAAAAGCTCTACCTTCCATCACAAAAACATTCTGGAGASCACATGGTTAAACATCAGGCATTCTTAGAGTGCAACAAAGAAAACTACCCCACCAAATAAAAGGGAATATGGGCACAGGCAACTGTGCGTAGGGAAAAAGGAAAATAGACTTGGCCAAAGATACAAGAAATATCTGCTAAAAATCTTTCTTTTATGACAATATAAAAGATATCAACATATATACTGTGCAGAAGAAAGCAATCTGATATTATCACTTATCAGAGAAAATTTCAAGTCAAATACATCAGCCAGTCATAGAATACTTTGCTGTGCTTTACTATAAACTTTATTACTAACTTTTTGACTACAGCACTAATATGATTGAATAAGAGACTTGTAAACTTTTTTTATCATGGAGACCAATTCCACTACCATTTTAAAATAAGATGATATTATCCTCACAGAATATCTCACAAATTTTAGGAAGAGAACAATTTACTGGMATTTGCTATGTATAAATACAGTGTGCAGTTCTTAAGATGGGAAGTAAAAACAGATAAAGTGAATTCAGAATCAGATTACTTTCAAAGTAAATTCAAAACCAGATTACATCCACTGAAGTCCTCTACGGGATTTCTTAATCTAATTTTTTTGTTCAGTTCTCATTCTTTGCTTAGGTGTTAGTCCTCAGTCAAAAGTTTACTTTTATTTTAAGATTCGCGTTAAGTTTATGTTTAAAAACATCAGTGGTCTAAGCAGTACCACAAATCCTCTGCTGAGTTATGAACCAAGGTTAAATGGCAAAGTAGTAGCTACTGAATCTGGTTATCATTTGTAGGCAATTCAAAAATTTGATACTCTGCAGAGATCAAATTCAGCACCTGTCATATGAATCATTATGATTCCCAGTGAGAGGCTGGGGAGCCAAGTTGTGCTCTCAGTTCTGGTGGTACAAAGTGACACGTGTAGCTGTAGTCAGCTAAATCACCCAAGATTACAGCTTTAATTAACAGAGGAATTTYGATATGCTTAAATCTAGGCTGCACTTTTGGTTCATTAGTAAAAACTGAGTGTACAGTCCCAGAGTAGGATTTATTGCTTTTCCACAGCAGATGCAGCAGAATATTATATCTACTCTTAAAGCACAGGAGAATTTAGAGCCCTACCATGGGACAGAGAGGTCCAGGCATGCACCTCTTAACAAATCTCTTCAAGTTTTTGGCTTATTGATACAGACAGTATGGGAGAAGGTGATCATGCCTTGCTTGAACACAGAGATAGCAAATTATTTCAAAAAGAAAAACTTGTCCTGCAGAATGAAAAGGTAAAACAGAAAGCATTAGCATCACGTGACATCTTTCAGTTTTTGAACTTCCAAATTACTTTCCTGCCTCCTTCAGCAAAAAGGAAAGCCATTAGCATAAAAAGTCACCATCTGGCTTCCTAAGACTGGCCCAATAAATCAATTTTCCAAACCACAGCTGACTTCACAAGAGACTCCCTRTTCATTTCCACACTCATCCTTCACTGACAGCTCAGTGCTCCCCTGTTGTGGAGGAGCTCCTGCCCAGCAGGCCCTGGCTGTACTCACCGCGTGGGCTGGGTTGCACTGGTCGATGGGGCTCTTGAAGTCTGTCCGAAGTTCATCAAAGGCAATTATCTGAAAAACAGTTTTTTCAAACCCTGTAATGAATGCTCGTTCAAACACTTATTTTCCTTAAGGGACTAATTAGATGCATTGCCTCCCTTCCTCRCTTTCCAGAGAAAATATGGAAGAACAGCTTCCCCGACACACTCCCTTCAGAACTAAGTAGTTAAAACAAAACATGGGATACTCCTACATACAACACCTAGAACTCATTAATCTGTCACTCTGCAAAATCRTATCTATAGCCTTTTCAGCGTTGCTACTTTCTGTATTTCTTCCCTCATATCAGCTAGAATTCTTTTCTCAAAATTCCACATGACATAAAACTATTTCACAAACGAATACATCCCCAAATTTGATGGAAAAAGTCATTAGCTGCCTAAAATACGTAGACGGATCAGATATGATGTTGCAGGTTTGGTACATAAACAGATCATTTTTATTAGTTGTTAAACCTACTTCAGATGTTAATTCTGAATTAGTCTCAGTTTTACTACTCTTAAGCTGCTGTTCATTAACAAGAAAACTCCTCAAAAGGTAAAGCACTCTAGAGCAAACACGCCCTTCCTAAATTCTGGCAGGTTTTAGAACTTTGCTTCAGACCTCATTAATGGAAAGATGTCTTTTGCTCAGGTCCTTTGGTTTCCTCCATCAGCAGATAGATTGAGACACCCTGGTAATTACCGGTGCTTTTAAAGGACAGCAGATAAAAGTGTCTATAAAAATAATGCTGTTTGAGAGCATTTTCTTGGAAGACCAGGAAGATCTTGTGTTGGATCTAGTGAAGAGCTAGTGTTTTCTCAGAAGACTGTTTTTCTTGGAAAGAAAACAGCTGTAATAATCCTCAGCATATTTCACTCAAAGATCTCAAACTACATTCTCAAAAAACTTTGTGTTTGCATTCTAATAATACCTTTTCTTCTGCTTCTGTCTTGCTTCACCCAAGGAAGGAAAGCTCACTCTGACAGGCACCACACAAATAGATGTTAAAACAACGATTTCTTTTTAGACACTTTACAACCCAAAGTCTCTGCTCTTAATTAAAAGATGATGGAAGAACAAGGTAGCAGTCTGGTAATTAGTACATGAGTGCAACAGCCCTTCCATGATGTGTTGCAGCGTGCCTGCTGCCGAGCTGTTCAGAGAAGAACCAACTGGCTGTCAACACAGACCTGCTGCACAGGCAAAACATGTTCATTTAACAGAGAGGGAATGCAGGAGCAGAAATCCTGAAAATGGCCTATCTGTGAATCATATAATAATCTGGTGAGAGGCTTGAGAATAAAACCCAGAGCTACAATCCACAAATTTAAGCACTGCTCCGCATCCCACTCTAATGCTGCATTCATCACACTGAAGCACATTTAAAAATCAGAAGTGTAGCATTTTACAAGAGCACTCCATAGAATGCAATTTATTCAACTATGACAAGTCAAAGTGGCAGAATAAACCACAAAGGGAACTATAAAATGTGATTACAAGTGAAGCATTTCTCCCTATAGATGCAGTATCTCTCCAAGTTAGGAATTAGATCTGCAATGGGAAAAGAGCAACTCACAGAAGCTGTGAGAGGCTTGCAGAACATTTGTGAAGAATAAGGCTCACGACACCTCTAGATTTAATACTTCTGGAACAGGTCTTCATAATCTCAAACTGGACCAGCTGCTAAGAGGGTTACAACCACACAGGTCAGGCACGTGTAACTGGGTATCTCTTTGTAACCGSGTACCAACATCAGCACTGACAGACAGGGGGAAGGATGGAAAAGAGGTCAACCTCAAATATACTGCACATTTATATCTCCTTATATTTTTCTTTTTTTCCTCCTTTTTTTTTCACCAACATTCCCAATTTTGTAGCCAAAACACTACTCTTTATTTGCTGGCACATAATTTATACTTGCATCATATATAAGTGCGTTTGAAACACATCTGATAGGCATTAAGCACATTGCTTTCACAGAACCAGTAAGTGCAAGTGCAAGAGTCTCACAGACAAACCTTTTGAGATGTCTGCAGGTTATGAAAATGTTAAGAGACATTCCTGCTATACCTGAAAGAGGTTGAGATCTGGTATCAAGCACATATGATTGGAGGAAAGTTTCTTCAATAAAAGTTTCAGTGTCTCTCTGAAAGGAGGCTGACAAAAATAACTCCTCCTGAATTCTTATAATTTTATTTTAAAAAGTTCCACAGTAGTTTATATTTTGTTAAATCTCCAGAAATAGAAGTCTAGTGATGGCATGAAGGTATCTATTTTAATTTATGGAAAAGCACATTCTTATTTCCTATTTCTCAGTTACAGCAAAAAAATTTTAAGCATAACATTAGGCAGGCTCACAATTAGAGGGCATATAAAGAAACTCCCAAAGCATGTTGGGAGCACATTTTTTTCTATTTTGACGTTGGTTTTCATTTGWTATTTTTTGTKGTTGGGGTTTTTTTGTTTTGTTTTGTCTTTAATCTCACAATGTTGTTTATCCTAAATGTRAAGCCACAACTGAGCAAAGCTGCAGCTTCTTAAGATTGGTTGTTCCTCACAATACACTGTGTAACCGTGCAACAAATTATATTGTATTGCTGAAAATACAGCTGGGCTGTGCTGCTGCGGGGTTTACATAATTAATTAGGAAACATCTTCCTCTTTCAATTATAACTCACCCATTTTAATGCCCTGGGGTGTTGTGTGGCTGGGGCTGCCATTTTTCCATCCAACCCCCAAATAACTAAGTATTCCTCTCCACTCAGTATTTCACAATATTTTCACAGTATTGTGAAGGAGGTGCAGTACTCTGACCATAGCCAGAGGAACAACCTTCTGCCTGTTCCCGTTTCAGCTGGATGYAGTACAGCTGCCTGATTCCCAGACATCCACTGACCAGAGCTGCTGAGTGCTCTGGGATAGCATCTGGATACACTCAAGGTCTGTTTCACCTCAAAAACTGCCGAACTGACCAGCATCTTGAACACAGCAGTTCATTTTGAGGCAAAAAATGTAATGGATCCCAGTCAGGGCACTTCACCATACGAAATGGCATCATTTCACCTTTGTAAATGAATGTATTTTATAAAGCGTTCATTATCTTTCAGTTATCCAACCTGATTTGATCCAGGRTGACAATTAAGATTGCAAATCATACATATATATATAAGGACCATCTCATATTTATTTAGGAGCTTGAAGAAAAAAAACCCCAAACCACCAGGTTACCTGTTGACTTGCGAAGCTTTATCAAGGAAAAAAAAAGCACACTATATTTAGCAATAATTTTTATAATTATTGCAGAAACAGGCCAGGGATTGAACAGACAATGGATACTGAGCTACCTTCTTTCTKGGGGAATTTTCCCTGTGAATCCACATTGCAAATCACTGCAGGATGTTTGTTCTGCCACTGCCCTAGCCATGCTTTTTCGTGGTGATTGAAGTGTACTTGGGTGTGTTTTCCACCTAATAAAACTGAAGTTCTATAAAAGTACTGCTTGCAGTCTCTAGTGATTCACACCATCTGCAAATCTGAAAACTCCAAGTATAAGTCAGCAAGGAGTTTTGCCCCAATTCATACGCATAATGAATCAATGAGATTGTGATGACAATACATGTTTCAATGATATTTACAAATTTTTTTTCATTACCCACACTCTCTTCTTATCTCTCCAGACCACACCAGCTTTGAATAATGMAGTTTTCACATCAGACTGAACCTGAATTTTGTTTTCTTTCTATGCTTATGTACCCATCAAAATGAAAATTTCACTTAAAGCCAGAAATGAGCTATGATATCTCATTTTTAGGGAAGATACTTTTTTTTTTAATCACTGAGCTCTTAGAGAAACATATTTTAATTAAGAATGTGGTGGTTTAGGGTGGCGGTGAAGTTGGTGTGGGTGTGAATCCAGTGACAGCAAGGAAGTTGGATATTATTGCTTACTGGCATCTCAGAAAACTTCAGATAAAACAGAACTTGATGACAACCACACTAACCACAGAACAGAACAGTAACACCTAACATATGCTTCCTTGCCACCACCCTGTCAGTGCACCACGATCCCATGTTGAAGGAAYTGTCTTTAATGGTTCATTTAAACAATTTGTCTCCCCCTCCACCCTCACAGGCAGCTTTCACAGCGCCCAGACCCACGGTTCACAGGCTGTTTGCAAGTCAGCACATGGACAGAAGGTGGACAGGATTGGGAGCAGGCTGTGCTCCTGAACTTCATGCCTGCCCATCAGCTGCTGCACAGACATATTTACTTTGCTGGGGAAATCATGTTTGAACCATTCTGAGGCAAGCTGGGTGAGGGACTTTGCTGGATTTTGTTGGGCAGATGCAGCAACTGAAAAAATGTGAGAAAGTCAATCAGATAAGGATGAAAAAGGACCTGGAAGGGAAGATAAGTCACTGCCTTGACATGGTGTAAGGGGAGCACATGCAGAGATGCAGGGACATTAACAAAGTGACAGATTGAGAGAACATGTTTTTGCCACCCAGTTCTTATCGTGAAACGAAATGAACCTGAACAAGAAATTTAACTATGTGGCTGGTGAACATTTAGTCAAGATGGTTGTTGTTCTTCCCTCTTTGTCTTCTGGTTGAACTGATCTGGTTAATTCTAACAAGCACAAAAGATAATTCAAAATTGTATGAATGTATAATTCAAAATTGAGGCAACCTGCCTCAAATTTCTGAGAATTTTATCCTTTTTGTCGTATTTCCTGTCTATATCCGTTTGTTAAGCATCTCCTATTAAAAAAGGAAAAAAGTCTCAATTCTTGGTTTTCCTCATACTTCCCCATGTAACACAGTAGCTTCCCAGACCAGTGTATTTGAAATGCTGATGCTGACAAAAACCTTAACAATAGAGCCAAATAAATAGCAGAGAAGAAAGTGAGATGAAAAGTATTCTATTCTTCTCTTATCTCTCCCCAAAGTATTTAATTTTCTGAACATTACACTTATTAATTCACCACTTATTAATAAAAGTAAACAATAATAACTAATAATGCTTTGCAGTTACAAATCTCCCTTCAAGGCAATGAAGGTTTTAGCAAAGGCAAGGAAAATACAATTTCCATTTTTTATACAAGGGAAAAAATGAGGCTCAAAGAAATTAAATTATTTACAGAATCAGTGGCAGAAGAACCAAAGCCTCTGGATTGCTGCACCGTATAAAATTTAGGGGAAACAAAGAATACTGTCAGTACACTAATATCATGAGAAGTGAAACCATGCATTTCTGTCCGATTATTGTACTGTTGTTCATCTCTAGAGCAGAACACTGCTTTAAGCAGAGCCTTTTTGGATTAAGGTTGCAAATGGTTCTAAGTCACTTAAGGGTAGAAAATTGTTCTATTTGTCAGATTTCACACTAACAATTGTATGGTATTTCCTTGCTCTACTTAGCTTGAATTTCACATGCTGCCACCATCAAACAACCCTCCGCACAGAAATCCAAACTGTGGCTCCAGCCAGGGCTGCACATACACCTGAGCACCCAGTCTACATCTCTTTACTGAAGTTCTCTTGTCTGAAGAAGGCTGGTACATTTAGGCCAACACTATTTAAACTTTTTAGGCTCCAACTGGAAGCTTAAGCTAACTTAAGTCGTGAAAGTCTTACCGTAATTTCTCAACTATTTAAGCCAGATCGTAAGACTCTTCCAATAGAAAGTCCAACAAGCAAATTTAAAAATGCATAATCTCCATTCTGTAAACACAATTCAAAAGGATTTCCCACCTATCTATGGAAATATGGAGGTATAATTGTGATACAGTAATTAAATATAGATGAAAACCCATAGAGGAAGGCTTTCTTGCTGAGAGCAGATGTACACAAATGTGCCAGCCTGCACTGATATATTTACACCACTGTATTCTCCTGAATAAATAAAAACTATACAAATTAAAATCAAACAAAACGAACAAACAAAAAACCCCAAACACCTCAACCCTATACAGATGGACAAAAGCAGTGTTACTGCATCAGCTACACCCAATCAGGTTTCCAATCCTGCAGAGAAGTGCAGGAAAAACCACTAAGAACTAAGAATAACTGTTTGGCAGCCAACTGAAAGAGTTCACCTGTTAGTTCAAGCATGAAAAACTCCATCCACGTGGTGAAAAATACAGAATTTTGTCTTCAGAAATATGACCACGCTGTACAGAGTTTTGAGTGCTTTGGATGGAAAGTTACTATGTCCATGGTACCAGTTATTGTTGCAGCATTGGGGACCACAATTTGAAAAAGTAACCTGATGTCTGAATGTAAGGAATTCATGTTATTAATTTTGACAAAATCACCCAAAACCCCTCAGCAACTGCAAAATTCTGTTGTGCACACAATATTTCCAGAAGGATGATTTGACAAGCATCTATTGACAGATTTCTACAACTGCTATGAAATGGGCTTTTAAAAATAATTTCATCCAACTGCAAAGTGAAATAGTTTTTACTGGCTAACAACAGGATTCTGGTCACAGATTTCACCTGCTCACCACAGACACTGAAATATCTTCCCCAGTCATTCTGACACTGGGATGTCAACCCCCTCCTGCAGCAAAAAGAGAAATGTCCCACTGATTCACCAAACACAGAGATGGCCTGTGCTTTTATCACAACTTTATACCCACTCACTGTCTTCCAGTCTACACCAGCTGAAATCCAGCCAGACAAAAATCAGCTGTGCACATATGAAGTGCATTTTGTTGGGAGAAGGAAGAGAAGCAGCAAGCTGTGCAGGAGGGATGATGCTAATATAGATGTGCAGAGCCTGTTTCTAAATAGGTTAATAGTTTTGCTCCCTGCAGCTAGAACACATTTCAAAACAGACCGCAAGCRGAGGAGGAATTTTTAAGGTAAGTCCAGACTGCCATGCTTCCTTCCCTCCCCAAAGGATTTCATCATTTGGTTGTCACGATTCTTTTTCTCTTTTTTTTTTTTAAACCTTACATTACTGCATTCTGTACAGGGAAACAGTTCAGAAACTGGCAGTATTCTGTGAATCAAACATACCCCACAACTCACCCTGCGCTGGGACACGAACACTTGCTACCAATACTGAGAAAAAACCCACCACATTTTCAATTAGCACCTAAAGTGGTGAATACACCACACTGTTCTGAACAGAGTGAAAGCTTTTATGCACATAGAGATGCAATAGTTCAGTTTAATTACATTCAATGTGGTAGAAATAACTCTTCTACCTCAGTTGACTGGAGACTGTGGGTCAGTGGTGAAGTTAATGTCAGCTTCTGAACCAAAGGCAGCAGGTATGAAGCTGGCACTCCCAAGTGCTTGTATGTGTGCTCTTCTCCTTTTCCCAATAAAATCTTACAGAAGATTTGACAGTGTTTCTCACCAGCCCCAAAGGCACAAAATCTATGTGCAATTGTAGGCTGGGGGAAATACAGGTGGAATCTCTGCAGCAATAGGGAACCGAGTATAAATCTCCCACACTCCTTGTACTTTTGACACGAGCACGCCGCCAATATTCTTCCTGCATATGGTGTGCTCCTCCTACATGCAATGGAGTATTTTATGTGGATTCTCTACAAAACAATCAGGTTTTTCAATTTAGATAACAAGATCAAAATTCTAAACATTTCAGTATCTAACCACTTCCAATCTCTTCAGTTCAGCACCAAAACCCCAAGATCAGTTACTCACAGAGCACCAGTGACAACAAATAGACATGTCGTTATCAGGAACGCTGTCACTTGTTAGTTAGGTACTAACTTGATCTGATAGTCAGGACTGGAAAAACAAACAATCTGCTACAAGGATTACCAGTCACAGCCACACACTCAGCAAACTAAGAAAGGGCATCCCAGAATGGGTCAGGTAGGCAGGGATCACAGTGGGTCATCTGGTCCAACCTCCCTGCTCAAGCAGGATCATCCCAGAGCACATGGCACAGGATTGTGTTCAGATAGTTCTTGAACATCTCCAGTGAGGGGACTCCACACCCTCTCTGGGCAATCTGTTCCAGTGGATGGTCACCTGCCCAGGAAAATTCTTCCTCATGTTCAGGCGGAACTTCTATGCATCAGTTTCTGCCCATTGCCTCTTGTCCTATTGTTTGGCACCATCAACAAGAGCCTGGATCCATCTTCATGGCACCCCCCCCTTTAGATACTGATAGACATTGATGAGTTCCCCTCTCAGTCGTCTCTTCTCGAGGCCCAGCTCCTCAGCCTTTCCTCACAAAAGAGATACTCCAGTCCCTTGATCAAAGCAAAGTTCATCGTAACAAAGATCACACAGATTCTTGCACCAGCTTTTTCTTCTGTCCTGGAAAGGGTGCAAACAAAGACCACATCTGCAGAAAAAGTGAATAAGCACATGTATAAAGTTAGGCCAAAACTTCATCCCTTGTCTTGATCTCCTCAACAGTCCAAGAGAAAATTATGGGAGTTTGGATCCAAGCTTTACAGATGATGTGTTGAACTCAGATCTGTGGCTCCGATTCAGGGAATATCTAGTGCAGATGAACAGATTTGCAGACCTCTCAACCAAACAGGGGGAGATGAAAGTAGCATTGTTTTCTGTCCACGTCCAGGAGAGGCTGGGGAACTCTGCTTTCAGCACAAGAGATAGCACTGCTTTGCTTTTGCTTCTCTTTATATAAAACTCTATATCAACTAAGAAAGCACAATAAGAAATTAAACAACTAAGATGTCTTTCTCACTACCTTTATATCACAGATGCATCACTACAGATTTGTACATCTGCTGCTTGCATAGGCCAAATTCTTCAATATCCAGCTTTTTCCACACCAAACTGGGGACAGGCTAGACATGAGCTGGTGAAAGACCTAGAACAAGAGGCTGGTCAGGTGCAGAAGGTAGGAGGAAAGGTGGTGGCCTGGTCACAGTGGACCAATAGCAGGTTAATTCTGGCTGGAAGCAATATAACTGGCTACCTATAGATGTGAGAGGGTTTATCCTTCTGCCCTTGTTTTTCCTCAAAATTAAAAATAATTTCTAATTTATCCCACCTTAAATTCATTGTGCTCTCATGCAATGTTTCTACTTGTCTTTTTATTCTGATCAAATGGGAGATACGCAAGGAGAAACACACAGATGCATTAGAGCCACAAAGCTCCATCTTCATAAATTATTCTCAAAACGAACTGAAGCACTTTTTCTATTRGTTAACAGCACAAAGCTGATAATCCAAAGCTAGGAATAAAAAGGCTATTTCTGCAGAATAAATTCAGGGAAAGAGTAGTAAACAGATGGGAAAATGTACCAAAATAGGTACAACTAGAACAAAATATTTGCCCCGAAGAAGATGGTAAGAGAATGAGATCAAAAGAGGAGATTTTTTTTCAGTATGAGGAGATAAAAGTCATGGGTGAGAGACAGGCCAGCTGGCTAGTGCTGTCTCTAAGCAAGTATCCAATGTTATGACTACACCAAAATTTGTTCTTGAGCTTTCAAAGATTCCTAATATTGCTACAAGTTATTATTTTGACATTTTTAATTTCTGTTGTGCTGATACATGCTTGGGAGAAGTATTACCTTCCTTTCCCCCACACACTCCTTACTTTTCTTCCCAAGTTTCACATTGCTGCTGCTCCTTTTCCCCTGCTCTCTTGTGTTCTGCATTCCTACCTTCAGTGACTTATGCACATTCACCAGAATCCAGGAAATGCATAAGGGAATCTGGGTTCTGTCACTAAAAATCTGTTCAAGCATGTCACAAACTACACCATACCCACACAGAGGACTCATTACACAGGCTGTCCAAAAGCATCCACCACCTGAATTAACCATACATTCTGGATTCAGGCAGCATTTTCTGCTCAAATAATTGCCTCCCAAATGAGAATGAGAACACAGCAATCTTCCCATTTGTTAGTCCGTTGCTCATACATGGATTTTCTTCCTCTCATTTCCTCTTTCCTTCGCATCTTTCTCCCTGAAGTCCTTCCTCCCACGGTCCCATTTCCCCCTCCCCACACAGTTTTTATTCCCCATTATCCACTCAGCAGTGGGGTCCTACTAATGCTGTCTCAGAAAGAAGCCCGTGGCAGGCAGAAATTCTGAATCTGTGCTTCCTGCCTCCCAGTGGCACAGCAGGAGCCCAGCTGGACCAGCAAGAAGCAGGACAATGGAACAGGGGCTCTTCTAATGCAGGCAGCATCAGGCAGGGATCACCAGATCAAAGGTCTTCCCGAATTTTCTTTCTCTCCCAAAAAGAGGCCAGGCAGAACTTGGAGGAAATAACTCCAAGGCCAAGACGGACACACGCAGACACGAAAGGGCCTTCAGCCACACAGCTGTGTTTGCAGGGCTAAGGCAAGGTGAAGCAATACAGCATCATTGCAGCTGTGGTTGCCAAAACAGGGCAAGGGGAAGGGATATGGCAGCTGTAAAAGTCATCAAAAATTGAGAGCAAAATAACAGTAACCCAAGAATCATCCTCATCTGTTCAGCCATGTTCTCATGAAACTCCTTAGTTTAATTACAAGAGCATGACTAAAAATAAGGATGCATTTCAACACAGCTCCAAACAGGCCTGTCACTTAGATGATCAGCAAATCAATTTTCTAAAGGATCTGCTAATAGTGTTTATATAATACTGAGGGAAGAACGACTCTGAAGCACATACAACCAAATTGATTTCAGTGGAGCCTTCATTATGTTTACTTATAAATGCCCATTCTGTGAATGTATAAAGCAGTTTCTAGCTAGATGGTGATACAATGTGAACTATTTAGCCCAAACTCATAAGGTGATAAAATAATAATGCAACAGAAGATTGACTAAACAATTACACACTTGAAACCATGACTCACACACAGCATGAAGATGGTTGGCATTTAAATGCATTAAAAAAATCAAATGTCATTCTTTTTAAAAAAAATGGTGCTTGTATCAACAATGCCTGGCACTTGCATGCTATCTGTTATGAGATAATTGCAAGTGCTGTAAGTTACTAATTCTCACCATTTTACTGTAGGTCTCCTTAATTCTTTAAGCTTTGGTTCCTCCAACAATATACATCCTCCAGATGTATTTTAAAAAGCCCCAACCTATCTTTAACAGCTAGAATATGACATGACCTGCAAAAGCATAGAAATACAAAAGGACCCAAAATCAACTCAGAGATTTTTCAGGACCTGTTACATTGCTGAGAGAGCTGGAAGCAGTGGACAATGGGAGAACTCAGTGATGGCACTATTTCTTCCTCTCCCTTATGTTCTGCTTCATGTGCTCACATTATCAAAACTGGAGCCACAAGTTCAGCACTCCCGCAGTATCTTGCTGAGAAAACCTACTTCCACTGTAAATGTTCTGTGATTTTAATGTAACTTTCCACAATGACATTCCTAAAATAAATCCTTGCTTTATAGCAATACCTTTTCAATGGGAAGTAGAGAAAACCGTAGAAACTTTTGTCCTGCCTTCACAAGGTGCACTGACGTCTCTCTGAATTTAAACCTGCCCTCTGTCAGTTTAAAGCCAATCCCTCTTGTTCTATCACTACATGTCCTTGTAAAAAGTTCTTCTTCAGGTTTCTTGTAGGGCCCATTCATGTACTGGAAGGTGCTCTAAGGTCTCCCTGGAGCTTTCTCTTCTCCAGGCTGAACAACCCCAATTCTCTCAGCCTTCTCAGGAAGCTCCAACCCTCTGAGCATCTTCGTGGAACTTCTCTGGACCCACTCCAACACCACGTTCTTCTTATGTTGGTGACCCCAGAGCTGGATGCAGCATTCCGGGTCCCCACCTGGTCTCACCAGAGCAGAGCAGAGGGGGAGAATCCTCTCCCTTGACCTGCTGCCCGCGCTGCTTCTGATGCAGCCCAGGACACGTTTGGCTTTCTGGGCTGCGAGCGCACATTGCCAGGTCATGCTGAGCTTCTCATCAACCAACACCCCCAAGGCCTTCTCCGCAGGGCTGCTCTCAATCCATTCTCTGCGCTGCCTGCATTTGTGCTTGGGATTACCCCAACCCAGGTGCAGGATCCTGCACTTGGCCCTGTTTGAAGGTCATGAGGTTCACAAGTCCACTCTCAAACTGTCAAGATCCCTCTGGATGGCATCCCTTCCCTCCGGCATGTTGACCACACCACACAGCCTGGTGTCATCAAACCCACTGGAGGTGCTCTCGGTCCCACTTTCCATGTCACCAACGGAGAGGTTAAACAGCACTGGTTCCAATTCTGACCCCTGAGGAACACCACTTGTCAGTGGTCTCAACAATCGAGCTGTTGACCACAACCCTCAGAGTGCAAATATCCAGCCAATTCCTTATCCACTGAGCGGTCCATCTGTCAAATCCACATCTCTCCAGTTTAGAGACAAGGATGTCTTTCAGGACAGTGTCAAATGCTTTGCACAAGTCCAGGTAGGTGACACTTGTTGCTCCTCCCTCATCCACCAACACTGTAGCCCTGTTGTAGAAGGCCACTAAATTTCTCAGGCATGATTTGGCCTTGGTGAGGCCATGTCACTAATCACTTCTTTCTTTTCCATATGCCTTAGCATGGTTTCTAGGAGGATTTTCTCCATGATCTTGCATTCAGTCTCCTGGGGTGGCTTCCACAGAAGTCAGCACAAAGCTTTTCTCAGGGGGATGCACCAAGAGGACAAGACATAGAAGTTGCATCATAGAAATTCCTGCTATGTGTAAGGCAACAACATTCACAGTGAAAGGAGTAAAGTACTGGAACAAGTTCCCAGAGAGATTGTTGACTCACAGAATCACAAAGTGGGTCAGGCTGGAAGGGACCACAGTGGGTCACCTGGTCCAACCTCCTGGCTGAAGCAGGGTCATCCCAGAGTACATGGCACAGGATTTTGACCAGATGGTTCTGGAATATCTCCAGTGAGGGAGACTCCACACCCTCTCTGGGCAATCTGTTCCAGTGCATGGTCACTGCACAGTAAAGAAGTTCTTCCTTGTATTATGGTGGAATTTCTATGCATTAGTTTCTGCCCATTGCCTCTTGTCCTGTTGCTTGGCATCATTGAGGAGAACCTGGCTCCATCCTCCTGACACCCTCCCTTCAGACACTGRCAGACACTGATGAGGTCCCCTCTCAGTCTCTTCTCAGGATGAACAGACCCARCTCCCTCAGCCTTTCCTYGTAAGAGATGCTCCAGTCCCTTAATCATCTTCATAGCCCTCTGCTGGACTCACTGCAGGAGCTCCATGTCTCTCTTGTACTGACGAGCCTGGAACTGAGCACAGCATTCCAGGCCTCACCAGGGCTGAGTAGAGGGGCAGGATCACCTCCCTTGACCTCCTGGCAACATTTTTCCTAATGAACCCCAGGACACCACTGACCTTCTTGGCCACAAGGGCACTGCTGGCTCATGGACACCTTGTTGTCCGTCAGGATTCCCAGGTCCTTCTCCACAGAGCTTCTTTGCAGCAGGTGGGCCCCAAGCCTATGCTGGTGTGTGGGGTTATTCCCTCACAAGTGCAGGACTCTGAATTTGCCCTTGCTGAACTTYGGTTGGTTCTTCTCTGCCCACCTCTCCAACTTGTTGAGGCCCTTTGGAAGGGCTGTACAGGCCTCTGGGGCATCAGCTGCTCCTCCCAGCTTCATGTCATCAGTGAACTTGTTCATCCAAGTCATGGATATATAAGTTACACAACACTGAGGCCAGTATTGACCCTTGGGGGACACCACTAGTGACAGGCCCTTGACTAGACCCTGTGCTGCCGAGTACGACCCTCTGCGATGTGCTGTTTAGCCAGTTCCAAGCCCACCTCACTGTCCACTCATCCAGTCCATACTTCCTGAGTTTTCCTATGGGGATGTTGTGAGAGACAGTGCCAAAAGCCTTGCTGAAGTCAAGGTAGACAAAAATCCACTGCTGTCCCCTCATCTCTCCAGGTGGTGTTTCATCTCTCCACCCATGGAGACTTCATAAGTGATGTGGACAAGAGCTTGAGCAGCCTGGTCTAACTTTGAAATTAGGCTTGCCTTGAAGAAGAGATTTGAGTAGATGATTTCCTAGATCCCTTCCAATCAAAATTATTCTATGAACCTTTTATTATTTCTTTTAACAGGAACCGGATATTTCAGAAGTTGTAATTACTGTTGAGGAACACAGGAACCATTCTGTTAATCAAATTGCATCTTGCTCTCTGCACGGCATCACAGTCACAAATTGAGTTTTTAACTGGGAACTTCCAACTGTGAAACACTGGAAGGTGACCTAGTAAATCAAATAGTATTTGACATTCTTCTGCCTTTACCTTATCAGCTGACTCTGTCCTGTGACTTTGAGTTACCCTTTTCAGAGTGGAAATAATTCTTACCTGTTTCACGTGGGAGCAATACTTTGTTTTTTCCACAGAAAGTGGAAGTATTTTCCAAACTACCACCTCCAGAAGAGTAAGCCTCTCAGTATCCCCAGTTTACAACTTAAGTGAGACCTCGTTCCATTGTCTGGTGGCGTCACCTCCAGCTGTCAGCAGCCACTGTGGTTATAAATGAGGGGCATGTCACAGGCACTGAGGAAGAGGAACGCGTCAAAGAGATRTCTGTTATCTGTATGGGAAACATTTGTGTTCTCTGCTGAGCTGCTTTCTCTTTCTAAAAAATATTTTGCTAAAAGGATATTTATGTTAGGGGGAGGGTAACTCACTAAAGCAGAGATCTGAGGGTTGGATTCAATGTTTTAAATGTGATTTAATGTAGTATGTGGTGGCTGAATAAACAAACACATTTAAAGAGCTATAAACTCATGCCTCAGACTCAATCTAAGCGTTTTACTCACAGTCTAATAAAATATGACAGCTATATTGCCTTGCTTATTAACAAGCATAGCAGTTTTTTAAAAGCACTAGAAATGCATTATTTACCAATTTGGATATAAAATCCTTTTAGTAAGTAGATTTTGCAACTAATCCTAAGACCAAGAAAAACCTCAGATATGTGACAACCAAATAACATTTAAATAGCTCTCTGCACATATTGTGGGAGGCACGAGACTCCACAGAATAATTTACTTTACACAGATAATGGAGTCTCTGTGACTTGTGAGGCATCTGGAATTACAACCAGTGGCAAACACACACAATTTAAAACCTTTCTCCAAATAAATCTCATCATGACAGTTCAAGCATACGCAGAGATCCTGCTTAATCTTTCCACAGTATTTGAGCCTGTGTTAGAGCCCATAGATTTCTATGGTCTTTATTATTTAAGCATGACAAGGTTACTAAACTGAAATATACCTCTTTCCCAATATATAAAATACAGTTTGCTTCACAGCCTGTGCTGCCTGGCCTAATATCTGTCTGTCAGCATTAATGTGACAAACTTCTGAAAGAAAAGTTGTAAGGGAACTGTCAAGCTATGTTATAGCCAGAGCAATCTGGCTGTCCTCTGTCTTTAAAAAGAGTGGAAATATCAGATTCATTCCTTAAGCTGTCCTGACTATAAAAGCTTCAGGGACAATGTGCTTAGCTGCTTAGAGAAGAAAAGACATCTTCAAGAAATATGTATAACATACAGCAACAGCATTTGTGCTCCCATTCATCAGGACTTAATCTGATTTTATTTTTAAGCACATAGTTATCCAACATTCTCAGAGAACTGCATTAATGACTCATTAATGAACAGTACTGAGCTTCAATATCCAACAGAAAATTCAAGCTTGACCACAAGTCTGTAAAGAAATTACTTTCTTTTCAAGACAGGCTCTAAAGCATTGTTAAGAGGCTAAATTGAGATGACTGGCAGCCTTTACTGGAGAGAAGCACAGGTTTAGGTTAGCTCACAGATCTCTTTACTGGTTTCAGGTAAGGCAGAGAGCTCTCCTCCAAACCTAAGCTACAGAAACAATGACACACTGATACACAGAGAACATTGATAGAATAGCACATAGTTTGTGGCAAAAGTGTTTTGTTCAACTGAATTTGCTATCAATCCAAGCTTCTGCCCTTTTTATGTATCTGCAAAATTAAGGCTGTACAATTTATCAAAAATTAGACTAGGAATTTTACGAGGAAGCCTAAGTCAGATACTGAATACTTACTAAATTCCACATACATAGCACTTTGAGAGCTTTTGAATTTTTAACCTAAGCTATTGAAACTTGAGTGCTAGTAAAATACAGTCCACATCACCAGGACAGTACAGTGACAAATAACAGAAGTGGCAACATCTTATATGTAAATAGCACCTTCTGTCAGAAAGCAAAGACATTTTAGGAATAGATCTTAAATAAAATGACAGGCAGTACTCGCAGTTTAGTTCCATTACTCACACTTAGCAAATGAGAAAACAAGGCAGAGATAACTCAAGCTGTCTGATAAACGTAATACACAAAGCCATTAGCAGAAACAACACTGAATATAGATTCCAAGGGCATCTTTCCCTGGTGTTTGCAAAAAAAGGATGCTTTGATTTAAAACTACAAGCCGATGTTAGCCTATATTACTCTGTTCAATCACTGCTTCCCACTGTTTTTAATTATACCTGTGAACTTGTAACTGCTACGTGAAGCCAAAGTCATATTAAGGTAGTTTATCAAGATTAATACTATCCTCACACTTCAAAAGAAAAATAAGGTGGTGTAGGGTGCATAAACCCAAAAAGCTCCATGTTCTGCTGTTTTATTCTCCTCGTCTGTGGTTCAAGTTGCTGCCATCACTTCCAGCACACACAACTCTTGTCACGCCAAAGAGCTGTTCCTGGATTCATCTCCATTCACAATTGTATTGAAATACTCCAGAAAACCATCCACTGTGGTACAACTTCTCAGGCTGGCACTGCCAATTTTTTCACTGGCATGATGCCCCTAACACTTTCTGGCAATCCTTAGGTTATGAAGCAGTCACATGCAAAGATACGCTTGTACGACTTGAAAAAGAGATGGCCCACCACAGAAATTCTTTTTTTTCTTTGGCAGTAATGTTCTTGGTATTTATGAATTGTTTTGCTGTGGTAATTGGACCACTTTGAAAAGCCCTTTTCTTAAAGCTTTCCTTTAAATAACAAATCTCAAAGCAAGTATCTTCATCTTAAAATATCACAAAAAGGGAAGGACTCAGATTACCCAAAACCAATATGTTTGAAGAGAATATAGTGCTGCAGGACTCAACACAAGCATGTCACTTTTTAACTGAGGACAAATAAGGCACACTTTGGTCAACTTCAGTTAACTTCACTTGAGACACAGCTCAGTGGAGCTACACTAGAAATGAATGTGGTATGTCAAGCCTTGTTGGGAGTTCAAACAGACTTGACATAACTCAGGTCAGTGTTAACAGGAACCTAAATCTTAAGTTCAAAATACCTTAGGAATGGAATAAAACCAATCAGTAAAAAGTTGTATATAAAAAAGAACAAGACCTGAGGACAGCAAAACGAAGTGTCTGTGGTAGTTAGTAAGAAGACCGCGCATTCTATTCTTGAGTTTACAACGAGATCAGATGAGGATATCAAATTATGTGGTTAGTAGACCAAATTCTGCTGTTAGTTGTATCACTGAACCACACCAGAATGTGCTCAGTTGCATTAATCCAGATGAGAGGACAGGACACCTTGGCCAAAACACATCTAAATGACACCTCAGCTAGTAAAACAGAGCACCATTGTAACTGTGCTCCTACAGCAAGAGCCCCATGTTTATACTCAAAGCAAGAAACCCAGCAGAAAGGTCACCATCCTCTACTAAATTCTTTAGAACTTTTCCAAAAGTGGCATGAGAACATCCACTTCTACATGATATTTCTAATATTGTGACATTACAGCTGGAGGTAATGTGGTCATTGAACAACCTGAACGCTTTAAAAATTTCTGCACCACAGAGTGTCATAATAGCATAATGTAGTACATGGAGATTTTCAAGTTGTTTTAATATGCATAAGTGAAACTACAGCAATAATACATTAATATAATTCTTGTGCAGAATTTAAACGAACGTTTCTGACAGTATCTAATTTGGTTTTAGTTTGGGTTTGTTTGGTTTTTTTTAATGACAGATGCCACTGGATACCCATACAAGAAAATCACTCAGAGGCAGGAACAAAATTATTATATATTCCAGATGTCTGAAGAACTTTGTGTATTTTATTTACAATTCCTTTAATATATTCTGACCAGCTTCATTCTATCTGTTCCCAAAGAGTAAGGAGCACAGGAACATAAAGAGTCTTTAACTTCTTAGATGAAAGGCATCAGAAAAGCAAAATGTTCAAAAATAAATATCCTCTCCTTACTCTCTTGTTTTGGTTTTACAGTTTTTATTGAACCTACTAGATCAATATTAATGAAAATTATAATTCATCTGACTTGCCAGCAGGAAGAAAATGAAATTTTATTTGACCCACTGTCAAATAATTCCAGATAACTGCCCGAACCTCATTTGGCTTCAGGATAGAACAATATCAAGTTCACGTGCTACAGTTTTTTCTTATCCTTTAAAATAATTTCCAAAATACAGATTCTTGTTCTGTGTTAGAACCTCAGAAATCTTTCAAAGTGATGGGACAGTCAGACTAATCAGCAACTTATTCTTAGCAACCAAATGCATTTATAAAAATAAACAAACAGGAAAATACAATTATTGAAATCCTCCTCTGCCCTTATTAGAACCTATGTTCAATATATTTACTGTCCCTTACAAGTATATTCCAGTGGAAGAAAAATCAGGTCACAGGAAGAGTAGGAGTTTTGTTTCTTGGGAAGATTTTCACAACTGAGATGTTTAAGGTAAAAGAAACTCCTATGACTCAATACATAACTTACAAAAGAAATCAGACTGTAACAGCTCTTACAGAAAGGATAATCAAAATCCTTGTGTTCTGTATATGTTGATAATGTGTGCACCTAAAAGTTTATTCTGGCAGGGTGYTAAATCTGTTATTCTATGACCTTCCTTAACAAACCATGTATTTTAATAGAATTATTATCTGTTTATAAGAAAAGATGGTGCCAATTCTTTCTCCATTACAATAGAAGAGCATTTCCAGCCATTTTCAATTCCAATCCCTCAACAATTCTTCATTAGATGTAAGAAATATTYAGCATAAACACACATATTGCTTAGCTCTAATACCAAGGGACAGAACTGAGTACTAACCTCTAGTACTAAGGGATTGCTCTTCTTGAGTTTATAGAYTGAAAGTTTAAAAAATATTTCACTAAGAGTAAATTTGCAGTAACTGCACTCATGGGAGAATAATTTGCCAGGTTTGCTACAAGTACGATATGAATTCAGACGACGACAACTCCAGACCCCCAAAAAAAGAGGACACAGTGACAGACTTCAAACATATAAAACAATCATTAAAACTGTTACAGTTTAATTTGTAGCTAGAGATTCAAAGTGGAGCACGCTTTTAACTCTAAACCCTTTCAGGAAGCTGTGGAATTCTCACTTTTGGGGACCTAAAGGTTTGCAGAAGAGGAGGAGAGAAAACATGAGTAATAATCTAAATTTTACTACTCCTTTTTTCAGACTAGTGCAGTAACTGATTGCTAGAGATCCTTTTCAGTACTTGACATCACTACAGTACTTGGCACTACCATCACACCTTTGTGGTTTCCTTAACAAGAAAAAACTTGTAACTGCCCGACGAAGAGTACTGAATAATTAAATTTCAAAGCATTCTCACAACAGAAGGATCTGTTTTGTAGTGCTAATACAACTCAGCTAGCAGCTTTACTTTCAATAAAAATAAATTCTGCATCTCCCTTGCTTATTAGTCAAAGGAGGGTCTTTCTTTTAATCATACTCCATCAGGTAGCTGTAGAGGCATTCATGGGACTTATTGTATTTTTCAACTTATTCTGTTCCATCCTGAATGTTTATGGCATGGAGTTATTGTGTAGCACACATATAGTGTAATTGATTCCAAAATAGGTAACAGTTTAAAAGAATTGCAAGTTATGCATTAGAATAATTTCACTGGAAATAAACATCGTCTAAGTTACAGGCTAAAGCCTRCAACAGTCACCCAGGGAACAATAAGGAACGAGCATGAGCGCTTTGGAGTGAAATTACTGAAGGTGGACCACAATATCCGGCTCACGCATTAGAAGCATGAGAGAGTTTCACATTCAACCCTGACTTTTTAGGACGTTATTAATGTAGTAATTAATGAAGCAAAACCGACATAACTGCTCCATCTGACACGGGGCGGTTTCTCCCTCACAGCGCTCTGTTCCCAGGCAAGAGAAACAGATGTTCTTACCTGGCAGAGCTCCCGCCCGGGCACAGCCGGCGCTGAGCCCCGAGCACTGCTGAACTCCGCCGCCCGCGCCGGGCTGGGGCAGCGCTCAGCCTGCGAGCGCTTCCCGGCAGCGGGGACCGAACTGCCGCGGACGCGTGGCCACCGCTCTTTGCGCTTATGGAAATGTATCAAACACCGTCACCCACGCAGAGGTTCCACGGCGGGCTCTGTCCGTCCTGGCCCCGCCGCTGCCCGGGCGGGCGGGCTGGGGAAGCGCGGGGCGCGCCCGCTCCCGCCGCGGGACGCTGCGCCCTGGCTCCCCGAGCGAAGGGATGCCCTGCCCCGGCTCCCCGGGCGAGGGTATGCTCGCCCCTGCCTCAGCCCGTCCTGCCGCCCCGCTCCCTCACGGCACGACCCTCCACACCAGGGCTGGAGCCCGGGCAGGGGGATGCGGGGCCGGGGTACTCACATGCCAGATGGCGAAGAAGATGAGGGCGGCGCAGAGGACCAGCGACAGCATGTAGCAGAAGGCGGCGAAGGTGAAGGCCATGGCGAGGAGAGCCCTCCGCGCCCCGCTCCGCCGGGCGGGAGGTGCCGGCGGGCGAGCGGCAGAGCGGCGACCCCCGAGCGGGCAGCGCGGCGAGCGGAGCGGGCAGCGCCCCACGCACCGCGGGGCCGGGCGGCCGCCGCCCCCCGAGCCCACCCCGAGCCCGCCCCGACCCCCGCAACGCCCCCGCGCCGGGGACACCCGGCCCGGCCCCTCCGCCGCGCTGCGCTCCCCTCTCCGCGGAGGCGCCGCGGTGGGCGGCCACCAGGGGCGGGTCCCTCGCCGGGGGCTCGGCGGTGCGGGGCAGAGGGGGTCCGGGGCTCGGCGGTGCGGGGCTGGCGGGGCGCTCCTGCCGCCACTCGAGCGTCTGCAGGCGGAGAGAGCCGCGTGTTTCTGACTGAAATCCTGTCACGACAGCGTGAGAGGAAGGCGCGTAGGCTGGGATCAGTTCAGGCCAAATCTTGAGAAGATAATTATGTGCCTAAACTTGGAGTGCTTTGATGGGGATTTTTAAAGTTTTGTTGGCGTTTTTTTTTTTTTTTGTCTTTCAGGGTCAGGTAAATCTGGTGAAACGTGCCCCAGCGCTGTGGGTAGACCAGTGCTGGAGTGTCCATCCTCTGATGGAGAGGGGACAGGAACGCAGCCCAAGAACCCATGAACCGAAGCAGAGTGGCTCAGCAAAGTGGGATCAGTCCGCTCTTTCCCACCAGGTGAAAAAGGCATCTGTTGTTGGAGTAAATCAAGACACGTCTTTCCTAATTGCCATCAACAGGGAGAGTGCTSTTGCTGGCTTTCAGCTATATGCAATATCCAGATTGCTGATGTACATATTTAAAATAAGGAAGGAAGGAAGGGTAAACTCCCGCCTTCTTACCTTGTCTTTAGTGGCATCCATAGTGTCTCCAGACACAACTTACCCATTTCTGTGRGAGATCTGTTTTAGGTTTACCATTAAAAGTTCTTCCACATCTTTGGAGCGCATGGGCTGCAACAGAAGGTTTGCAAGCAAGAAGTTTTCATGAGAAAATACCACAGAACCATCAGAAGTCCCATTTAAAATATCCTGGAAACTATGGAAGAAAGTTATATATCTGAAACATCCTTACAAAACTGAAACAGAATTTCAGCTCACAGCATTTTTTTCTATCCTTTTATGGATTGAAGGGATTCAGTAACAAAACTATTTAGAAATTTGCCAGTGGGAATTACCAGTGGAAGTCAGACTTCATGGCACAGGAGATCATAATTCCATCAAAGCCAAGTYCAATGGAAACTTTCTTTTTAAATGTTTACAACACACTTTTGTTTAAAAGTGCAGTATATTATTTTTAACATAATGTGCACTTTTATCCTGAGGAAAGGTTCTGATTTGAATCAAGAGTCAAGGCCAGTAATTAATAAACCAATCAGGAATAAACTGATGGATCTAACCTTTCATAATTGAGCTGCTCCAGACTGTACGTGTGGTCTGATGTTTTAATTAAGAAGGACAGAACATGGCAAATAGAAATGAGCTTTGTGTCATACAGGGATGCAGTAAACCTATTTAATGTAATCCTCTGACCTTTTAATTTTTTTGTATCTGAAATCCTGCAGAGCATATACTTGTGGAAGTAAATGGTTTATTCATAACCACACATTTTGAAAAGAGGAGTAAATGAGGTACAGGAGTCGTCTTTGGAAAAWTTTTTTTATTTATTTATTTTGCCATGGTTACTTTAATATCTGGATATATATTACCTATGTTAAGATTCAACACAGAAAGCACCTGATGCTTCTAAGAAAATGAAAATAAAACATTTCTTTTTGGAGCACTTATATGTATACACCTCCACAAATATATATGCAYACCTATGAGAAATATAAATATACTGTAGCTATTGCAAAAGATAGAAACAACCATTAAATCTCGGTTTAGCACCACACGCCAAGGTAAATATTCTCCTGTTTTTCACTCTCACCTTCATGTATATTCCAGCTATTTATTTGGAGCTCTTCAATGAACACACAGGCAAAATACTGGTTCCTAGTTTTGCAAGGAGACAGCTCCATAGCCAAAGACTTCCCAGATCACACAGTCTTTCCTGATACTGCCTTTGAAACATGCATTGCCCCTAGCCATATTGCTAGCYATTAATCATTGCTAGTGGCTGTCAAATTACAAAAGTTTCTGACATACAGTGAAAGGAAAAAAATCTATAAAGATGCATTTAGGACATTTTTGTCTTGCTGAATTCTCCTTACATAATACCATGAGAATACCTTAAGTATCCTCAGATGTTTAAGCGATGGAGAATGATGGAAAAATATACCCTTCACTCAGCACATCTCTGATTTGCACTCAGAGATTTGTTTGAGTAATCACTAAAAAAGTCTTCCTTATCTCCATCTCGTTACAAACTCATTACAGCTCTCTGTGGTATGAGGACCTCACAGYGGGAAGCGGTTTCTTTGTCATTTAYAAATGAGTCTACTGCAAATCATGAAGCAAAAGGCAAAAATAATATGGATGTGCCTGACCATTTTCTCCTCGGTTTAAGCCCCTGTGAACACAGCAGGAACACCAGTCTGTCTATTAGCTCCCATCCACTTCTACGGTCTTGGTCCCAACCTTCAAATAAACTAATGGACCTGATCTGAGCTGCATGAGAAATTACAGTCCAGCGCCCAGCTGTGCTCCTTTGAAATCATGTATAGCACAGAGGCCAGGATGGAGGGTGTGGGAGCTGAGGGTGCAGCATTATCCACTCAAGGGATCTGGAATGGGCAAACCAGACAAATACAGAGTATAGGACACATATTTTATATCTAGAAAATGTATTTTTGCCTTTACAAAAAACTGTTGCTTTCGAAACTTATTTTAACATTTTTTTTCCCCAAAGAAACAAAATTGCATCCACATGTTGAAACACGTTGGATTTTTTTTCTGTTACTAGAAATAAAAGSCTCAGAGGTTCTGCAGCACTCTCAGGCAATGCAGTCATCCCTGCTCTCTAGTGTTCAGCAGCTCATTTTAGCAGCCACAATCTCAGATTTAGCACCTCATCTTTCACTCTTCTGTCTTCAAAATCTCACCAATGCTCCTGCTTCCTCCATGGTATTCCCAAGCCATTTCCAAGAAGGGACAGCTGCTGTCACTCTGTGGCACACACCTGTAAACCAGGAATGCAACAGCAAAAAACAGTCAGAAAGCTGAACCATGASATGAATTGCAGACCAAGTGGTAAGCTGGTACGAAATGGGAAGTAAATTATATTCAGATTGGTCTAAAAACGGTTTGTATTCTCTCCTCTCATCTTTAACCAGAGGCTATTTCTTTAAAATATATTTGATGATGGATACACAAAGCACTTCAAGCTTGACAACACCTCCTAGCACAAGCTTTTACATGAGCTGGCTTTGCAGGCTGTATCCCACAGTGCCCACAAACAGATCGTGACAGTGCATTTGTAAACCCTGCTGAAACACTGGGAAGGTCCTTGCTTTCCTTGAGCACATTAAATTTTGGAATGCTGCAGTTATCCCTGTCGGGATTTGGTGCTTGTAAAYGGAAAGGATTTGTCTTTAGCTTGCATATTTGTTGAAAAACATGATTGCAATACAGTCTGATGCCAATTTCATACAGAGTCATCACAAGAGGATACGTGGTCGTGCTGCATTTGTACAAGTAGTACTGAGATGCTGATTTTCAAAGCTCTCACTCTGCAAATATGATCATAGCTCAAAGCACAAACAGGATTTGAGATTTTTTTACTTAAGGATGGCTTTTTACTTTGTGAGGACCTCTATGAAGAGACCATAAAAATTCAGGCACTAGACAAATAATAATAACAGAGTACATCTGGTGGGCAGCAGACAGCCCTCAAAAACGAACAACATCCAATTGTGAAAACAGATTGTGAAAATAGATTTAATAGATTCATGAGTTCAGGACGTCCTTACATTAGCAGGTCTCGGAGCACTTGATTTTATGTGAAATGACCTTTTGTGCTAGATAATGAAAGAATTCGAAGGTACTTACAGAAATTTCCAGTGGCTAATTTATAGAACGGCATCAGAGATGAGAAGGGAGTGATGATGAGTCCTTTCAATTCCCAAATAATTACCACAACTGTATAGACCTAAAGGACAAGTCTTTATAAGGCTGATAGTCCCTGAAGTGAGAGGCTAAAATCACCAGAAATCCACCAACAAGGTGATACATCCTCAGCCAAGGTAGTTCATAGTTTTAGGATTCATATATTATTGTTACATTGTCGTCGTTCAAGTGTAATGTATTACTGAGTGCCTGTTAAAGTAAAAGCCATTATATTAATTATACTAGAGAACTCTCATTGATAGATTATTTTTTAATAATACATGTCACGGTTCCTTTTGTGAACCTTAAGTAATACTAAATTATTAAGAATGCTTATATACAAATTGCCATCATTGGGCTTTACTGCTAATATCCCACAGAGATTAATAGAACAATTTCATACTCTTATGCATTATTATTTCAGATTATCTGCAGATTCCAGATGAAATGACTCTATTAGTTCATGGTCAGCTCATTTTCAAAAGGTTATCTTTGCAATAATGAAGGCAAGTGACATTTTGTTAATGAAGTTTTACTTTCAGATACCAGGAATACGATAGTTCACAAATCCACTGACAATAATCTCATTTTACTGCCAGCTGTTCCCACCTTTTTTGTAGGACCTGGATGAATAAAYTTTAACTACATTATCACAAGATCATAGTAAAGTTTATGTCAGGAGGGACTTCAGGTGGCCTCTAGTCCGACCTCTGCTCAAAGCAGGAACAAATGCAAGGTCAGGCTTGTTGCTCGGGGCTTCATCCGGTCAAGTCTTGAAAACATGGACAGAGACAGCCCAGCCTCCCTTGGCAGCCTGTTCCACTGTCTCAGATTGTCTTCAGCAGAATTGTCAGGACCCAGCCTGTATCACTGCCAGGSCTTATTCCCTCCTTAGGACACAACTTTACCTTTGTCCCTGGTGACGTTCATAAGGTTCCTGTCAGGCTATAATCTCCATGTTCAATTATTGAAATCCACTTTTAAGGCACAGATTAATATGCAATGCAGAAAAGTTCCTAAAGAGCACAGTAAGACTGTTCAGATCATGACATTATAGCGCTTTGCTTCTACTACTCCCTTGCCAGCCAATGCCATAATTWTGTAGCGTCACACTCATGTCCATAATGGCCACTGGCAAAACTGAGGCTCCAGGTTTGCAGCTCAGATCACTCAGCTGAACTAAGTGATCTCGGTAACTGCTCTGTCCCATGCTCTGATAACCAGCACCACAGAGGCAGGACACACATTTTGACTCTTCATGCCACCGATAATTCGCTWGCAAATAGAAGAGTGTTTGCCATCAGGGAATCTGTGACTTTTTTCATTACCTGCAGGGTTAGTGGAGCAATTTAATGAGCACAGATATCATTGCACCTCTTAATTCCTAAGATACGCTTTTCTGCTCTATTGCTCCAGCCTGCTCTGCCCCTCTACCACCCAGTTCTTTCCTGTTAAGTCTGTTTTTCCCTTATCTCCTTCCTAGTTTGTGGTTTCAGCCTGGTCCATCTACTCCTTCTCACCTCCATACTTTCTCCAAATTCAGTTTTTATCTCCTGGGAGTTCATCAAGACTGCTTCCTCACCAGTAATGAAATATCTGACAGGATACTAAGCCCTTTCAGAAAGACAGGATCTCTGCCCTTGGTTCCAGGACAGAGGAGCAAAAAAAGCAACTGGGAAAAGCAATTGCAGGGGAGGTCTTGCTTTAAAGTGAAATGGATTTGCTTAATTTCAACAGATCTCTAATAATTATGTGTGGAATTTTCAGAAGGATTAGAATTAGCCAAAGACCATAATTATTCATGACAACAGCAGAAGTAATGTTTGTCTTATAAAAGTTACTCCCTTCCAGATGTGAAGTCCTTCCAATACACGGAAGGCAGGAGCCTTCCRTAAACTAGTAATAAGATTTTCAGCAATGGCAAAATAACACTGACATTTTTTTTTCCTAAGAACATTTTTCTGAACTGTTCAAAACCTTTAGTCTGGAGAGGAAACCCAACATAAAAATGAGAGGTCATGCAGGGAATAGAAAATAAGATCTTAACRTGGATTATCTGAAACAGTCTTAATTGCCTTTGACATTACCTATTTTGCTTCAAATCAATACATGGAAACTATACACAAGTAATTCTTGCTAACATTGCTTAATCCTGCCACGAAGGAATTTAATTTGTGTCTGTGCTGGGGGAGCGAGTGGGTTACAACTTCATCAATTCTGAATAACTGAATTCCATCAAAGGAATGAAAAAGGAATAACAAATTTTCTGAATAAGTTTTCTCATAACAAATCCTTCATCAGTCACTGAAGATCCTGCAGACCTCTAATAAGACAATTTGCATAAGATTTGCATTTGTCCAAACACTGAAATAACATTTGGGACCAGATTCCTCTGATTTTGACAATGTTTCTTTTTCCTACCCCAGGGCTTGTAATGCTCTGCTAATGTACCAGACCTGCTGGTGCTCCCACCCACTGCAGGCTGTACCACATCACACCCCATGGCTCCATCGTTCTGAACAGAGATGCCAGAACAAAGTCAAATATGTGATGACCTTCAACAGTTCTCCTTCTCAGAGGACGATTAAATTAYCTCCCATTAAACCAAATGCTCTTCCTCTTTGTCTCTTTGTACTGAGACTGGTACTGAATGCTCATCCCTGCTGTCCCAAAAACAACAATCTGGTGCAGTAAACCTAAGCCTGGTGTCTTTGCTATAGTTTAGAAAAAGATCAGCATTTCACCAAACTGACATATGTGTTCTAAGTGAATTAATGGTCTTAGTCATTTTTAACTTGCACGCATAAATGAATAGCTACAATATGGTCTGCATAAAAAGCAGTGTTGACTAATGAATACATAAACATCAAATTATGGCTATATTTATTCAGAAAAGTTGTTTTTGATGCAGTTTTATGCGAGGTGGGCACATCTGTGGTGCGGAAGGAAGGAGAGGCCAGGCAGGTGCACAGCAGCATGTGCTGCAGTGACAGTATGAATGGAGTGGCTGCCATCAGCTCAGGACCCCTGTAGCCCTGTCTCCTTGTCCTCTAACTCGTTAAATCAGTATCAGGTTTGACCGACCTCTGTTTAGAGGGAAAAAACAAATCGATTGCTCAAAAAACATGACTTGTATTATTAGCACATCAGTAACAGAACTCTTTATCAAACTCTGAATTTAAACACTCTCCAAAATGATCCCCTAAGATTTTGTAACTTTGAAATATATTCCCCGTGTTAAACCAGAGCAAATAAAAAGCCCATAAATGGGGATATTTTTTACTGTAGGAGTAAACCTAATGATTATAGCACTCTGTATCACTTAGACTTCCTAGTCACTTCAGCTAAAATTCTTTATAAAAACTATTTTAGCATTTGACAACAAGTACTGAAGAATTCATATTGTAAATTGGAAAAATACCAGAAGAAAAGGTTGGAGGTGGCAATGGAGGAGTTGGAAACATGTTTAGCAAGAAATTTCATGAAAAAGCTGTGCTGAAAGATCATTTTTAGTCTAAATATAAACCTTTAATACATTAGCCGTCCTGGCTTGAACATCATAATATATTTTTATTTCCAGTCTGAAACAGAASCAGCAAGACAAGGTGATTCTCTGCAATTTACCCATCTCTTACAATGAAGAGGTTTGAAATCCTGGTTGAAGGTTCTAGTGCATTTTGTACTACAAGTATTTCAATTTCTGTTCTGCCTCCTACTGGTGCCAAGCAACAGGACAAGAGGCAACAGGCAGAAGCTGGAACACAGGAAGTTCCACCTGCACATGAGGAAGAACTTCTTTATTGTGCAGGTGACCAAGCACTGGAACAGGTTGCCCTGAGAAGTTGTGGAGTCTCCTTCCCTGGAGATATTCAAAAGCCATCTGGATACAATCCTCAGAAACCAGCTCTAGTATGACCCTGCCTGAGCAGGCAGGTTAGACCAGATGACCCACTGTGGTCCTTTCCAACCTGACCCATTCTGTGGCTCTCTGATTCTTKTTCTTTCTGTTGCCTTGAAACATTTAACTAAACTTGCCTAAACCACAAGGGTCAGATAAGTTTGGGTCTAGATCTTTAGCATATTCAGGATACCATCTCAAATACTCAATTTAACTCTAGGAGTAGTTTGGAGAAACAGTGTTTGTGATGTCATAAGTAAAAAAACCTGCTCTTGTTGTGCCTAGTTTTATTCTGTGTCATTCAGAGCCACCTTTTTCCCAGTCCTGTATGTTTTGTACCTACATTAAACACTTAGTACCAGGGATGTTTCCTTTTGTTAAACCAATTGTCACTTTTACGTGACAGAAGTGGCTGAGCAGTAACARGTTCCAGCTCTAGTCATCTCTGCTCTCCAAATGGAGCTATCTGTGTTATTTCATAAAGCTTTTACTTGTCACTCAGAGCTCTGAAGCAGCTGTTCACTGGAAGATCAATGGAACACAAGTCTCAGAGATTACTAGAGAAATGGAAGAGCTAAATGTGATCTTAACTAGTCATTACCTGGGAAGAGAACAATGACTCACATCAACTTCAGAAAGTTAAACAGCCTTTTAGAAACCATCATGACTCACAAGTACTGCACACACACACACACACACACACAGAGTCTTATTCTCTGTTCATGGCATTTAGTTCTTCTAGAGAGAAATTCATCTCTCTTCTCCTTGAACCTGGAACCACCTTGTATTAATGCAATTGCCTTGACATCAGCCAGCTAATGGATTCAGAGAGGTAGATGCTATATATGTGTTTCTTGCTGACCGGGCTACATAGTTGACCTATAAACTGCTGTGAAACAACACATAACAGAAATTAACTTTTTTTTTTTCCCCCCTGCAGATTTTGCAAGGGTTTGCTTTGGATTGCAAGTAAAGCAACTCTCAAAAGCAAATGAAGTCCAGGCAGATTTTCTTTGTAGATGAAGTTTTCTAAAAGAAAAATATTTTTCAACAAGTGTTTCAGTGAGGCGTTATTTCAAGTTCTGAAGGATTCATTTTAGTGACAATAATTCAGTATCCATTGAAGCAATGAACATAAGCAAAGCTATTGACTCAGGCTTGAAATGGAAGTAAATACAACATTTTAGCAGTACTGGCATTTCCAATTCACATTAATTCATGATTTATCAGTTACTGTTGTAACTTTCATATATATATCTGTATGTATGCTATCTTCTGGGAGGTACTTTGAACACTCAGGTAACTGAAAATCAGAAAGCACTTTTGCTAATTCAAACTGCAAAAGGGTTTTCCACTGCGATGATCCCAGTATGACCAGACAACCCACATGCACTCAGTGGAGTAAAAGGTAACACACTGGACAACCTTCTGAGTTTCTTCACATACTTGTTCTGGCCCAGATGGAGAAGCTAATTTGTGATAATTAGGGTGTAAATTTCCAAGCATTGCAGCTTAGCTGCCCTAGTTCCCACTAAGGCCACTTTGTCTTGCTGGGAGAAAGTAATCTTGCCTTGAAAGTACCRTAAGCTATTTTTCCTTTGACACTGAAGTGTCCCCAGCAAGAACAGTGTGAATTAGTGAAAAGTAAATTCACACCCAATGTGGATTTCTATTAACTTCCTTCTKTTAAAATGCCCATAAATAGGGAGGTGGCTTGGAGCAGCCTGGCAGGGGAATAGATGCCCAGAAAGAAAAAAAATTATCACCAAAGTAACAAAAGTCACTAGGAAAATGCATTAAGATGAACTYTGTCCCTAAACAGTGTTACTGAGTTCATTTCACCTTGAAGAGGAGGAACAAGTGCATCCCAAGGAAGGAAGGTAGAATTACTTAWATGAGCTTAAGTAGCTGAGTAAACAGTTTGATGTGCCTGCTGAGTAACTACTCAGCTGAGGACCTGAGATAGCTGAGCACGACAAGGTGCGCCCTCGCTGCGGCGAGCCTGAGAGCGGCTGAGAGAAGTTGTCCTCTGATGGTTGTTTACCAGACTGTCTGAAATGAGCAAATTCAATTCTTATCAGAAAAGTGTCTGCCTTGCAAAACTCAGAAGCACGAGATTCCCCTGCTAATCATCTTGGTGCAAGTGAAGAGGAACAAAAACTTAATTATCCTTCTGCTCCAACAAATGGTACCTCCACRCTAAAATTCAGAAACTGCACTGGGGAGCCTCTATGCCTTTACCCATTCCAAAATTATCCTGCRTGGATTATTTCATCCTGCAGGGCTGCCAGGCCTGAAATTAACCCACACACATCACACTGTTTGCAATTCTTTSTTTGTATTTATCAATATTCCTTGTTGTCAGGTGTAGGACTTTATTTTAAATCAATAAAAATACACTGTTAACTACAAAAGTGCATGGAAACTGCATGAAATCTTCCATTTTTCCCACTATGCAGCCAGGGTCTTCTTTCAAAAGGTAACTGAGTTTAGAAACTCCAGTGGTAAGAACATTGATGTAACAGTGCTGCAAGGCAAAGATACATTCAGCTTGTTTGAATTCCTAGGCAAAGTGTGAAACCAAAGTGGGGGGAGTTTCCGGATAAACCAAGAGCAATTGCCTGGTGGCATTTCGGTCCAAAGCTGCACAGGCCATAGTTGTATAAACTCATTTTATGCACAGTCTCTTTTGTTAACTTATTTAGTATCTTCTGTCTCTGAACATCAGACACGCATTTCAAACCTTGCAATTTCGGGCCTCAAATGTGAGGCATCTGAATTTACTGCCATATTATATTGTGAAAAGGGATCACCACATGGCTTCATATCTGAATATTTGTCGAATTCACAAGTGCTAACAGCAGACATTCTCTCTTCTGTCTATACAACTTCTTAAATGAGATTTTGCTTCAATATGCAAGTTTTATGGCATCCATACATACTGTGAAAATGTGCTTTTTCACAATAGTAAGTAATATTTTACTGTCTTTGACAGCAATAAAAATGTTTCTTAAATAAAAACGTTTCTTAAATGAACTTTGTGAGACAGTCTGAGATATGCAGGAAATGTCCCTGCAGGAAAGCGAGTTTATTTAAGGAGACTGGCACACATTTCCAGTCTGTTTTATATTTCAGAAGTTGCTGTAAGCTCAGATTGACTACATATTTGAGAAATCCTGAAAGACAGATAAGGTTCCAGAAGATTGGTAAAGATAAAAATCATCTTAAGAAAAAGGAATAACCTTGGAATGGTCAACATTTTRGCATGTTGAATTATTTATTCCACTATTTTTCTCTTAATTTAAATTAAACAAGTAACCAGAAGAGAGCAATAAAAAAAATAGCAAGGACCAATGATTAATCAAAGAAAACATTATACTGGGATATATAAGCCAAAATCTAGCACTGAAGATGTGTGTGAAGATGATAGTGACATTTTGGGACATTATGCTTGTGAAAGCTGCAAGCCTCATAATTCAGAAGATATGAGAGCTATTGGCCTTGAAGATTAGGCAGAAAGAACTGAACTCATTTCACCTAAAGAAAATTCTGAAGACACACATGAACACAGATATGTAATGTGGTAGTGACTGTGGAAATAGAATATAATAATCTCTGCCCACTAGATAGGGTAAAATGTAATGGTCTTAAACCACAAAAAGTGATTTAAATTAGGAATTAGAAAGACTTTTCCATTGACAAAGACATGAAAGGAAGAAGATGTTGCTAAACTTGCATATTCCCAACATAATAGTAATATAAAAATGTCAACCAAACCATGCTTCCATAACCTACCTTTGAAAATGTCATGCACACTGCATCCAAGGTCTAAGACTGGAAGTTTAGCTAGATTTTGGTTGCAAATTACAAACCAGAGACTCATTACCTTACCTAACACATCTAAGTTAGAGAATAATACAGAGGTTTAGGTTGGAAGGGTCTTTCAAAGATATTTGGTCCAACCCCTCTGCCAAGGGTAGGGACATCTTCCATTCCATCAGGTTGCTCAAAGCCCCATCCAGCCTGACCTTGAGCACTTCCAGGCATGTTCCAGCTGACAAGGTTTAAGAGCTATGAAGACAGAAAAAACACAGCAACCATCCAGATCTATTATTTAGAGTCTTACATATTTTTGACAGGTGACTGTAAAATATGGGTTTGAAATCATTATTTTAACCTGGTATTGTGAGAAGCCAAAAGTTCAAGGGTGTAAACCTTCTCTAAAGAAATCGATGGTAATGTAGAGTCTACCTACACGAGATATTTATACAATCCCTATTCTGGCAGTATTGGTACTCTTCCCCATATTTAATGTACTTCTGTTCACAATAATGCTGGAAGGTCAGTGAACCTGTGAAACCACATGATCCAAAATACGAGATTTGTGAACCCCAAGAGAAAACGCTCAGTAAACCCAATCATGAAGAGTAATCCAGTGATATCTCCTTGCAGGAAAGCACAGTTGATTTCTAGCTCCCACTTTTAACATTTCTGATCTGCCCAAATCACTGAATTCCAAAATATTGGACAGACTGTACATGCACAGATCATCTAGGCAAGTGCCATCACTTGTTAGACACTTAGCAAGCTGTTAATATGCACATTAAGTACTCTCACTCAAGTATTGGTCCGACAACAAGGCATGCTTTTCCTGCTGTCTGAAACAATAGCAAGGGCCTTCCAGAACACGCTGTTCTGGAAGGCTTAGCAGGTTTGTTGTTTGCCTATTTTATCCAATGAGTGATTATATTTAAAGTAGATAAATAAGCCTGGAAGCACTACTTATTTAGGCATGCGCCTACCCAGCTAAACTCACAATTCAAATAACTAAATTATTTTATGAATCTGACACTAACATGACTTACCAAAAGCTACAGAATCAGCAGTCATGTCTCAGACTTAGGTTCTCTTCTTAGCTGCATGGCTATCCTTTCCGCCTCATTATCTCTCTCATGGTTTGATTTTTCAAAGAAGGATTTTAAATTTAGAGGAACAGCGATCCAAGATTGGGCATGCAGGGGAGAAAAAATATCACAAGGTGACCGTCTCAGTAAGGCTTGAATGTGTTTTTTCATCTTCCTGTTCCTTGTCTGTAAGTCTACAGTACTAGTAGCTCCCAATTAAGAGATTTCTCAGTGTCTGTCAAACTGCAATGAAGAGTTTATCAAATGAGGAGTTTTATTTATCAAATGAGGATCCAACCCCTGAAGCACTTCCAAAATGCAAATAATACATACGTATTATATACAGAAATACTAAGGTTTACTTTTCTGAGTGTACCCCACATGTATCATGAGTATGAACCACTCAGATTAGGAGGGTTTTTGAATCAGATCCATGCTCACAGATTACATTTACAAACAAACCAATGCTCAAAGAACCATGAGAGAATATATTTTGTGTTTCATTTTCATTTTGTAGAGCATTTTTTCTTAAAAATTTTTAAGAAAGCTGAGTTCCAGCTCCTGCAAAAGAACAGAGGCATCTACATCACTTACTCTAGGCTTGAAAACATTTTGCATGGCCATTGAGAAGTTCTTTAGAAAGTCCAACACTGATTTCAGCACAAAATCTTTTCACAATGCCAATATCAGGATACTTTGGAACTGAAAAGCAAAGCCTTCAGTTAATCCAATTCTGCAAATACAATCAGCTTCCTGAATTAATTATTAGAGAGAGTATCTTCCTGGGCACGAACTCTGGAGCCTACAACACTAAGTGGGGAAGGGAGTGGGATGACAACTGGCAGGAGAAAGATGGCCCAGATGTATACTTTTGTGGAAGTTCAACCCCCACTTTCAACACAGCAGCTCTTGAGAAGCAAGGAGGTATCTTAGAAAACACCAGCGCTGGAATGAAGTTCCAGATGTTAAACTGAAAGTATGCATAATAACTTGAATTTTATGAACATGGGCCTGGATCTTATAATTTTAACAGAATTATGCAGATTTGGTGCCCCCTGCTGTCTTTTACTACCAGCATGCCCCATGAAAAATATGAGTAAGTGCTTCAACACACTGAAGTGCACAAAACACTCTCAAAGGGGAAATTAAGGATGCTGCTCCAAAAGGCACATTTAAAGTAGAGTGTGAGTCCACAGACTGCTTTGGTGAAGCACSCAGGAGCTGCGAACAGCAGAGCTATATGGTGGTAATGATCACAAAGAGGAAAAACATTGAGTGCATCATCACCAACGGGAAGCACACAGAGAGCTGAGCTTCAGCCTTGGCACACCTCCATTGCTTGGAAACAGAACCAGAGAAAAGACCCAGTCTCTCGTGGGGATAAAACCACATGAAATCCTTGTGGTCTCTCTCTTCTCGCTCAGCACTGGCTCTGCTACTTTCCTGCCTCTCACCCCCAAACAAGAAAGTTTAAACAGACTATAAATACTTCCATGTGATGGTAGCATCTAGAAGCCTCAAAAATATTAGTACCAGTGGTACCCCCAGGTACRCACTGGGTGCACCTACATAAGTTTTTGTTATCAACTAAACTGGAAGACATGCTCCAGGAGCACAGCCAGTAGAGCAGGCTCCTGCACAGGACAAGCCCAGAGCTAACCCAAAGTACAACCCCTGCAATGCTCACAGCACAGCTGCTGGGGTGTCAGCACGACTTGCTTCTCTCTACAGAGCAAACCTTCTCGGGCCACACTGCATGCTAAAGAAACTTAAAATGAGACTCACCTGCTGAATCTCACTGCCTCTGAGGGTGGTTGTTTTACCTCTCCATCCCTCCAGCTGCTTGTTGCCAGTCCCTCTGTTTCATTAGCCCCAGCAACCTTCTGGCTTCTTGCTTAACTTCCTGACTCAAAAAAGTAATGTCTTCATTTTTTTTCCCCCCCCAGGACTAGTTTTCAGTTGGATCAGTTTATTGTATGGTCATGTGTGTTCCTGGTCTGATGTAAGAAGGGGGAGGAATGTCCCTTTGGCAGCAGTACAGTCTCAGATTGGCTTAAGCTAATCACGAAACGTCTGTCCTAAATCAAATAAAGCCGTGAGGTGCCAATGGGTGCAATGGCTTGTCCAAACTCACAGAGCACATTTCCAGCACTGCTGGGTTGAAATCCTGCTATAATCAGTGGCTGAGATATTACATCCCTAACTGTTTTTAATTTCTCTGTTGGTCTCTTGCCCCTTCCTTGTACTCCTTGTGGAATACTACACAATGTAAGTGATGATGATGCAAAGCACAGTGCCCCATGTGAGCCTCTACAAAGCAGCAGATAGGACTTTTTGAGGAAGAATATCTATTTAAGTGATTTTCTACTGCAAATCAGCAGTAGGCTGACAAGTGCTAACTTTGTCTGCTTATGCTCAAAGACATTTCTTTAAAGCGGCCTCATTCAGGCCCTTTTATGCTTCCTCCCTTGGCTGCCTGTGTTTGAAGATGGAAAAAAAAAACCAAACAGAAAACTCCACAGAGAAGGGACAGTCCTGTCTTGCCACAACAGGGGTGTTCAGTGACCGAGGCTGGTACCTGTATTGCTGAAAACACCGGTGCTAGAACAGCATTGTGCTGCACTTCAAGCAGATGTGCAGCAGAGGATGCTTCATCATTTCATATTGTCCTCCGGTTGGAAGGCTTTTAGGACTGACATCGAATCTGTGAGTCACCGACTGCTCTTGAAAGGCTTTCTGGTGAACAAGATGAAATTTCTGTCATTTGTAGTGCCTGAGAAGGTTTTTCAACTTCAAGAGAAAAGAATTTATTCAGTTTCTCTGACACTTATTTATACATACAAGTTTTAAACGGCCATTTTCAACTTTTGAACTCCTGTGACTTAGTGAGATGGTATGATCTGTATTACRTCTGCTGTTGCTGTATTTAAACAAATGTCCTTAATAAAATCTTGCTCACTCCCACCATCTAGAAATTCTATTTTGTATTTCACACATTTTATTTTCATACCTCAGAATTCAAAACACCAGAAGGCAGGAGTTTGGCCTGGTAACTGTTAAATTAGTTGCACCCTGATACAAAATCAACTTGCTTACTACATCCTTTATACTTGTCCTTTTACTCAGTGAACTGACTGCAGGGGCTGTCTAAAAATTCACTTCTATCTCTTCTAAAGGTTGTTTGAGTCAGCAGTCTGTCCTCTAGTCACCTCTTTTCAGGGTGAAACACAGCCACACACAGCCATGCCAGGGGTTGTGCAAGGAGAAGATTATGAGGGTGGATCCACTTGTTTTGATCTCCCAACAGAGCACTGTGGCTCACCCTGCTACCAGGCTGTAGAGCTGCTCCTGCAGCCACCTTCTTGCTCCTTTTCCACTCCTAAGCTCTTTCTCCCCTTTTCTTGTTTTTCTCCCTGAAATTAATAAATTAATGTGGTTATCTAGCAGCCACCACTTGCAAAGAGTCAGACCTTGATGCTCTTGAGAACAAGGAACTAATTTTCAACTACTGAAATGAACTTGAGTGCTGGAAGAGCTGCTTTGTCACAGGAGGGAGGTGTGCAGATGGATGAGTGTGGAGGTTTAAGTCAGAAGGTCTTGTTATCACAAGACCTCAGGGCACTGGCTAATCAGTAGGGGTGTAGCTTTATCGGGAAAAGTGTATTTTATGATATTCATGTCTGTATCTGAAACATTCATTTTCAGTGAGACACCAGAGATACTTCATGAGCCACTGGAGTGCTGCATCATAGCAATTAATAACAATTACTAGGAGATTCTCTTCCAGGGCACACCAAGCCCCAGTGCGTGGGAAGGGATAAAGCACATCACTGCTCATGTCTTTCAAGTATGCTCTTCCCAACACAGAAACTAAGGTAAATATCAACATACATGTCAGACCTCTGTCTTCTCTCAGCATACTCCTTTTCCTGTAATCCAAGTATTGGAACACATTTCTTCCATCTAGTACACATCTGGATCTTCTTTTACCCAAAAACACGGATTTGCACTCTGTGAATTGTAGCTTTCTCCTCATAGGATAAGAAACCACTTTTAGAATAAAAAGTACAGAACCGGGAAGCAAAAAACTCCAAACTCAGTTCACAATGTAAACAAAAGACTTTGCACTTATTCCACTTCTTAGACATCCTGTCTAGAATAGGGTGGCAAATTGCCCGAGGCTTTGTTTATGCTGGCTAGCAAAATATGCTATAAACAAAGCAGAAGATAAACTGGTTTCTAACATTATTTGTCCAGCCTTTGAGGAATAAAATCAAACTATTTAAGGCTAAAATCCAAACTAACCAACCAAACTAGTGGAAGGATTGAAATCAGCTACATATAATTTGAAAAACCAAACCAAACCAAGTGCAGACATCAATGACCCAGAGCCAGAATTCAAGTCATTCAATTACAGAATAAACAGTGGAGAGACACCAAGAAAAGCCAAATTTCTGTGTATCCATATTTCAGGGTTAGGTTAAAGAGCAAAAGATCTATTCACCACCTCCTTCTGGAGACTAACCCAGAATTGTGCCACGTGTATATGTATGTTAATATATCAGTAAGCACCAGTATATATACTTACGTTAGAACAACATTGTATCACATATGTTTATCAGAAGCTGGAAGACAAAAACACTCTTCATCCTGCAGTTAACAACAACAGGTGACGATCTGTTAGCTACACAGTAAACAGTGCACTTTATCAAGCATTATTTCATTTTCTTTGGGGACACTCTTCTGTTTCCACCTCCTTGTGTCCTTGTAAAGACTGGGGCAGCAGGGTGTGAAACAAGGACTACCAAATGTTACAGAATTCCAAGTAATGACATACAAAAACTCTGTTTTTTTCATGATAAACAAGTTTAGCTCCAATGTGTGCAGTTGTTTCAAAGTATTTTTATCTTGAATTCAGGATTTAAGGATTTTATGACAATTAAATATTTCATGTGATCCTATTAAATACGAAACATTGATGATAATAAAAATAAAGAAATAGTGTGAAAAAATTAATATTGATGTTCTTGCAAAGATGATGGTGTAGCACAGCCTTTCAACCTTCTGTTTGTGTGTTTGTGTATCAGTCTCAGTGGTTCTCTTCTCACCCCGATCCAGGTGGACTTGCCAGAATGTCTCATTTCTCCCTTTCTGGATGCAGTTTCCCTGCATGAAAACTGCGTAGGGTAGAGATTAATAAAGGGTGGGAATACAGATGTCACCCCAGTTCTGGATGAAGACAGGGCACACAAGCTCAGGGAGCTGAAGAGCACTCCTGAGGCACACAGCATCACCGCAGCTAATGCAGCCAAGACAGGGCCTTAGGCAGCAACTGAGTTTGCAGCTCTGTCTAATCTCCAGGCTTATAACTGGATGCCTTCTGACATTGCTCCTTTTGCTGTGTAACTCTTCTTACCTGTAAGAAAAAGCTTCAGTGGTTCCCTGAGACATTCCCAAACAACATATATAGTAATATATATATAATGGGCACCTGCTGCTTGGCCCACTGCAATTAGATATTCTGAATTTTGATGGTATTCCTTTATTTAAAGCATACCACAAAGAGTAAATATTTTATGGTCAGTGATCCCTAAACAATAGAATTTAATTTCTCATTTACCGGGTATATGGGACTAAATTTGTATTCAGTGCTCTGTAATAAAACACAGCTCATAAAGTAATATTATGCTTTGGAACAAAAATATGACGCATTACACACAGCATATAATTTAATTGTTCTTGACTCTGGCATAAACGGTTGGAGGTGAATGCCACCTAGATTAATACTAATTACACCTTGCACCCTTATGGACATACTGACTGAAGCACTTATCAGCCATGCACACAAGAAATTTGTTCAAAGCCACACAATGAGTCAGTGGCAAACAAAGGAAGCAACGTTCCTTTATGTCCCAGACTTCTTCTGGGCCAGCTTCTCGCCAACAAGAATTAAAAGCCATTTCATACTTCATAGTGATAAAGCTACTTTTTGTCAGTGTTTCACCAGAATTATAATCTCAGCCTCACAACATATTAAAAAACTTTTTACAAATAAATACATCTCTCTCTCTCTCTCTCTCTCTCTCTGTCTCTGTGTGTGTGTGTGTGTGTTAAATATGGCAAAACATAAACTCAACGGAATAAAGCCTTACGACTCCTAAAATAGCATATTTTTACTATCTGTACACATTACCAACGAAAGGAGTACTACTCTTAAAAGCATACATTTATTGTATAAACCTCAGTATTTTGTGCAGCCTGTAGGTTCACTGCAATCCTGCTGTACAATATTTCTATACTTCTTTAAATAACCACTGGGTGTCACAGTTATCAACAGAAAACGCTTGGGGGACTTTTCCAGGTTCATTTCAATAAGTATTCATATCATTTCAATAGGGATTCATATCATCACAGATAATACCAATTTCTATACCCATAACATTAATACCCACTCCCACTCCAAGATGAGGAAATGGCTTCCTCAATTTAAAAAAAAAAAAATCAGAGTTAATACAAACTGTGCTTTTTAGAAGATGGAGCAAAATGGAGATTTATCTTTCAAATTTAGCCTACAGGTAAGAATCTGTCATGCTGCACATTTGTGAAGTATGTTCACTGCCGGGGTGGAATGAGGCCATTCTAGACCTTATGGACTTGAGGAAAAATTTCCATAGGCTTTCTCTTTCAAAAATTAAGTGACATGAGAAACAATTATTTTCTTTCCACTTTGTAAGAATCCCATTCACTCAAAGAAAGTCTAAACATTTTGGCAGTATAAATAGCACTACAGCCTCATGCTTCAGGTCCCAGCTCTCAGAATCACACAACTAGCAGAAGAATGTGAGTTTTCCTAATTTAAAAGCAAGTTTATGGTCTTCATCACGGAAAAGAAAATGTGACCCCAGTATAACCAGTGACTATTCAGGTTTGCAGACAACAGCTTTAAATCATATGAACAGCTCCATGTCTTTGTTCAGTTGTCAGCTCCAAAGGGACAAAGCAGTGTTCACCCCACAAAACCCCCCTGAGAAGAGGAGTGTGTCCGGTGGGCTGGTGTCACCTACTCATGTGTGTGCCTTACACCTGGAGTACTGCAGAGCTGCTCCATGCATCCAAAGTGCAGGCAGCACCAAGTGAACCACTTGCAATTATACAGGCTGTATCACCATCAACATAATCTAAATGATCCATGAGGAAAGGCTGGCATGGCTGTGACATTTGGGAGAAGACAGAGTGAACAGGTGTCATGATGAGCAGGTTGGTGCTCCTAAGTGCCCAGGAATGTCCGCAGGATACTTGGGAAGCTTCTGTGGTATGCATGCTAAGGGATACTGGTCTGGAGCAGATGCTTAGAGCAGTCAGGGACTCATGTTTGGGATAATTCTGGACAACAGAGTTTTGGGGACCTTTGCCAGGACCTGTAAGATGTGAACAAGGAAGGCACAAGGCAGTTCATGGATATTTCCAGTATCTTGGAGTTTTGACATTTGAGGGCTGCATTAAGGAGTGTGGGTCAGTCACCCGCTGCCACATTTCTCATTCCCTACTTTTTCTTACCCATCTCTTCTGACTTCAGAAATGGCGACAACTAAAAATGGAAGCAGAGAACAAACTTAATCCCTGAAAATCAGGCTCGACAGAAGCACCTACGGTTCCTGGCCACAGTTCAGGTGGCGGGTGAGAGATACAGGCTGAGACATGGGCAGGTGAGACAGAAATGCCAAACAGGCACTGTCATGAGAGATGTGTAACACATGGCAGGCACCAGCCTCTCTCTCATGCACTCTGCTGAGGGCCTCAGATTGCCTTAAGCAAATCACCCTGCCCTAGCCAGCATTTTCCAGCTTCTCCATTTCAGCCACTTGCAAGAACAGCTAAAATGACTGTCTCAGCCAGAAATGTAATGTTTTCTTATTTTTTCTTTTAACCTATATTTGCCCAAGTCCAGATGCACAGAAAAAGGCACATGCAGGAGAACGCAAGCATTATCTAATCCATAAAAAACGGATGCAGACAGGAAGAGAATTAAGCTGTTCTTCATGCCCAGCATGGCATGATAAGAAGTAATGGGTGTAAACTGCAGGTGGGAGTTTCAGATTAGACATTAGGAATGGCTTCTTTTAACAGCAGGCATAATAAGAACTTGAATAGATTGCTTGAGGAGGCTGCAAAGGATTTCAAAAACAGGTTAGACAAACATTTATCAGGAATCATATTGGTATACATATTTGCAGACTGGAGCAAGGAACGGATTGCTTGAAGTCCCTTCCAGTCCTGTTTTCCTGTGATTTTATGACCCAAGGATGCCTAATGACCTATTTTTTTTGCTAGGGATTGGTCTTAAACAAATCTCACAATCTTAAAAACCTGCCAGCAAAATAATAAGAAGGACTTTTTTTAAGATAAACATTATTCCAATTCCCTCCCTTACTCAAAAAAACCTTCCCACTCTGCAATACGTTGAACTACAAAGCTCAATACAGTCAGTAAAATACTGAAAGCATTAGCAGCCCTGTAACTGTGTGGCTATAATACAGCAAGTGATCTAAATCCATATTTCTTTCCACCAAGTTCTTGCCACTTATACCTTTCTGTCTTTCTTGGCACCCCAATACAATACATAATTTTCTAAACTACTTGAGCTTTTATGCACAGTTTCATTAACATAGCAGGTGCAGTTATTTAGACCATTAATGTCCTAGCAGTAGTGGAAGCTGGGAGTGACCCCACTGCAAATTAACAGTTCAGACACAAGAGGTGAACGGTGCTTTAAATTACGGCTGGAAATCTTCCACTGTACCCAAACAGGACTTGGTCCAAGGTCCTTGTCTGAAAGCTGCCCTCTTAACACAAGTCACTTGAGTTGGAGGAGAAAAGCATTACAGATTAATTCTGGTTTGTGGAGAAAAGAGGCTCTTTTTTTCCAGCTGAAGTTCAAAGCTGCCAGCAAACATTAGCAACCTATTTGGAAATTTTGGACTGACTCCTCATGTGATTTGACCATGGACTTTTTCTCCACTTGCTATTGTATTATTTCTATGAAGTTAGTTACCAAAAGCTTCTCTGAGTCAAATTTATTCTGCCCTTTCCCTTCACTCTACTGTGCCACTATTTGTCTTTCCCTTCCCATTCCCATCACTTGTCAACAACAAATTCCCTTCCAATACTTTCAAAGACTGATGCCTACAAAATAAGAAAAAACCTACAGTGGAATCTCCTCTATTCACCATGTTCTGTTCATGTTACCTTCTCTTTTTGTCTCCTCCTCCTAAACTGTAAGCTTGCTGGGGCATGGACAGACACTCATTTTATGTTCAAACTAAGTATCTACACAAGTAGGGTTCACTTTGCCTGGGCCTGTTGGGATTACTGGTACATGGATGTTAAAGATATTGTATTTATATACTGTAAATAATGCAATGTAATGTCAAATTGTGGCTACTACCGCATATCTTCCTAAAGAAACAGAAAAAATAGCCTCCAGGAATTCTTCATGAAATATCACAAAAAATTATGAAAAAAAGGAGATGCAAAAAAGGACGGTGTGATACGTCCTATTGAGAATGTGCTGCTCACATGTCAAACCACGCTGACAATTACTGAATACAGAACTGGCCATGGAGCGGGATCCCACAGCCTGTGTGTGGTAACTGCATCACCTGTGCTACATATTCGGAATAACTTTGGTCAAACTACTCGACTTATTACTCACAGAACCCCATAGTTAAATGTAGCRTATGGCTGCCCAGCTCAGCACAGCACTCCTACCGAGTAACTCCAAAACAAGATGCTGTAGAGGTGTGTCACCAGGGCGCTCCACTCCGGATAATGAGCACAGCAGCCAGCTGGCAGGGTGGGCTAAGGCGGGAGACCTGCGTCTTCTATAGCTCCAGCCCACAGTCCAGTGTCCCAGTGGGAACTGGAATGAGGAACGGGCCAAACGTTAGACCCATCTCACTTCAAAGACTGTAAGAAACAGCCTTTTGATGTCTATGTAGCACAGATGGATGTTGAGATAAGATCTGGTTCTCTTTTAACTGAGGGACCTCTTTAAGTCAGACTCCGGTCCTTCTTGTTCACAGCTGCCCAAATTGCTCTTCTGCAGAGCTAAGATGATGGCAATGTGATCAGAAGTTACAACAAATCGAGTCTTACATTGGTTTTGATTAATTACATCATTCAACACATTCTAATTTGTTTCAGTGGACCCTGTGTGACCCCACACCAGTAAGAATAATAAAAAACATGCACTGAAGCCAGTAGAACTACACAGGTGTAAGCCAGTCTTAAAACAATGTAAATCTCATTTAGGTAAACAAACAATAGGCCAAATATGTCATCTACCTGAACTTATTAAAATAGCAATCTATACCAAATATTATTTGGGTTAATCAGCATGAGTCAGACTCAGTGAACCTCATTCTGATATACCTTATTCCTCCTCACATAAAACTTCTGCAGTGTAAAGAAAGCAGGATTAAGCCAAACAATTCCATGAACTCATTAGCTTCACACCACAAACACAAATCAGACACGCGTAAGAATAAAGAGCCAGTTTGGCAAGATACCATGATGCCAAGTCAGGCCAGTCAGGTTATAATAATTTTTAATTAACACTCTTCCAAGTTTCAGTGTTATTTATTTGCATGCCAGTGTCACTCAGAACAATACAATCCTCTTTCCTCCCTATGAGAACCTTGAAAAAACTAAAAGAAAAATTTTCAGCCTGATCTGTACAAAGAGAAATACAATATAAGGACAAATAGAAATGATAGTTGAACTTGAAAAGCCTTGAAAACATCTTTAGAAATGAGAAGACTGATATATATCCACTGATCAAGAAGGAAAAGCATAAATCAGTACAGATCGAATACCACGGAAGACATGATTTTTACTACTCTATCTATTTTTGATTATGTTTATCCAAGTAGCAACAATTCCCCATCTCAGAGGCTTTATATTGCCTTGCCCCTGGAAATGCTCCCTTTTGAAACGTGGCTACTACAATTCCCTAAGGAATACAAACGTCCAATGTACAATTCATCAGGTTGAGCATTCTAGAAGGTTTCATTAAAAAAAAATTTTGTATTTTAATTATGTTTTGAAAATGCTTGGTAGTGCAATAACTATGCAATATTATTCATCAAGACTTGCTTCAAAAGCAAAGTCATGGAAGCAGTTGTTGACAATCTGAATCTGCCTCAATTTACTGTATTCCAAGTATCTGTAGCTGAAAAAATTCAGACCAAATATCCTTAGGGTTTGTCACATACATTAAATTATTTACAATTTAAATTAACATTTATAGGTATACATGTTACATAGGTAAAATGATAAAAAACATTAAAGGTGTTGAAAGGCATAGCTAAAATTGCTATTCCTATGACAAACTCTACAACATATATAAAGTAGCATAGTTTTATTTTTCACATAACATTTGCATTATATTTTATTAACATTAAGGCTTTATTTTCAAGATGGGATACCTGATACCTGTATTTCTTCTTTATTTTACAAAAGATAAGAGGTTGTGGGAATAAAGAGAAACTGCTCGCAGTTTTGTATACTCAGAATGCTTACTGCATTTAATCAGTAAAGGTTATTAAGCTTTCATCCTGCCTTTTGTTCCTATCATAATATTTCTATAATAATTTTAAGAGCGTGCATATTTTTATAGCAGTGACTATCCTTCACTATCTAGCGAACTGCATATAGACTCTAGTCAGGCCCAAGTGTCACAAGACACATACCCTGAGGAATCAAGAGGATGGAGAGCTCTGAGAGCAGCTTCAAGATAAGAAGTAGTAGGTCTAGACCCTCAGAAATCCCTGAAGGTCATCCTTGGATCCTTCCTGGGGATGTCCTTAGAGACCTGCTGCCTCTTCAGGTGACCCTGTCAACGCTGGCCTCAGCATCCCTGCCTGGCTGGTTTCCTCCCACAGCTGAGTATTAGGAACCATTACGACCTTGAGGACAGATGATGACAGATCACCAAGGGATGTGATAGCACAGCTCTGCAATTCACGAGCCACAGGCTGGCCTCCCAGTTACACAGGAGTAGATGTCCCATGGACACAACTCACTGTGGCTGTCAGTGGCACACTGGCACCTTTCACCCAAAATGACACTGTTTGCATTTTCAAATCTACAATGACAGCGGTAGAATTTAGGCTGGAATTTAACTCTTTTAACTCTACTCACCCACGAGTTAGTGATGTACTCTACTGTAGTTGGGCTTGGCTCCTGCAATGTCATTGCAAGACACCAGAAACTGATATATCCTGGGATAAGCACCTGGGATGAATCACCTTTGTGCGTGCCTCCACCTCTCCAGAGGAAGTCTAGAAAAATAGTTTGAGCCAAATGCTTAACTTAGAGATGTACAAAGTCAGGATAGATTAATACCATGAACTACATTTTTCAAAACCAAAGTCCTACTAAAGTTTTTCCTACTAATACTGTTGTTACAATAATAACAGCAAAGCAGATTCATCAAACTACCTACTTTGCATTTGTGTCAATGCTCCTGGCAAAATGAAATTAGTTCTGTTCAGCTGTGTCTTTGGCACCGCACATCTTTGGCAGGGGACTCCTAACAACACATGGGTATTCTTTTAGCTTCAGGGAGAAGAGTCTTTGTTTTTTAGGACAGCAAGCTTGAGCTCATTTCAGGATGCATTGTGAGGTTTTGAGTGGCCACGGTGTGCAATATAATTAGTTACTTCGAGGTGACAGATTTGTTATAATTCATAAAACCAGGTTCCAACTGTGAAAATGCAGTAAACAGTACTGCCCACAGAAGTATGTCTGTGCATGCACTGAAATATTTAAAAGATCAAGCCTTTGATCCTAATTTTACAAAACTCCCCTTTCCTTCTTCCACCTGGAACTACTTCCCACCATGCCTCCCATCCAGCAGGACACGTTGCTCTCTCAGATGTGGCGCTCTGAAGAAGAGCTATTAAACAGGAGTTACTTACAAATAAGGTGTTAGTATTTATGGAAAACTACGAACTACCTCAAAAATTCTACAGATGTAATTGTGTCTATTGTATCATCTTGTCCTGATGGATAAAAATAGGAATGACAATATCTAGGGTGTCCTTCCTTGACTAAATTGGTGATGAGTAATGCAGCCAAATGAGAGGCAGTAAAGCCTACCTTCCACACCATGCTTCAGAAATCCTCTCGGCACTTTTCTTTGAGAGAGAAGCCACAAAAGGAAAAAGGTTTAATCTGCATGTATTTGAAATTATTGTTTATTTATGAGGCAAAGATTCAAATAAGGTGTATAAGCTGCTTCAAACATGCCTCAGTAAAAACTATCTCTGCCTGTATTCCACAGATTGTACCCTCCTCAAGAAAAAACCCCCAAGTATAGAAAATTTGGTGAATGTTACACTTTCAATTTGAGAAATCAGATTGGTTTAGTACCAAAGACCCAAACACATTAGACAAAAAAATGAAACTCTATGATACCAGGAGCCTTTGGAAAAGGATCTGAAGGAACTCTTCCGGAAATCATAATGTAATGTTTAAAGGTCATTGGATCACACGAGTTTAACATCTTACTGCCTGGTGTTAGCCTCAGACAGAACTTGTATCTTGCATGAGCTTCCTTCTGAAAGCCAGAGTGATCAGCCTTCAATACTGCATCTCAGGCCAGCCTAGTTCCAGAACACCACTCTTACAAGCATGCAGAAAAAGTATGTTGGTGCTGGATTATTGGTGGTGTCTTGGGTTCTTTATTACAGTAGCTATTTCAAATTTCATGAGCTCTTAAGTCTGAGAGTGAGTGCCAAAGCTGATGTACCAGAAAACACAAATTAGATGAAGCAGTGAACACTTTTTACTACGTAAATGTATGGGGCCACACAAAGGAATCTTTTCTCTAATTTTGTGGCTCCTTATTTCTTATGTAAATACTACGCACCAACAAGGATGCAGAAGCTTGTACAGAAAGTCATATTTTAAGTAAAGGTACAGTTACAAGAAAAACTAGTGATTTCCCTTAAAATAAGGGGCACTTAAATAGCAGTGCAATGACATTCTTCTGACACTAGCCTTTAATCTATTGCCCAAAGCAAGTAAGGAGGGTCTGGTTCACTTGCTTTTTTAAACAGAGACTTGGAAAACCATATATTCCTGATTAAGTAGGGGAAAAAAATCGTAAGTAATCCCAGGGCTCCAAGGAGCTATTCACAAGCTTAATGTTAAGATGTAATCTTCTGGTGATTATGTAATAATTTCCCCTCTCTGCCCATTCCAGAGTGGATATGAGATACTACAGTCTACATGTCTGGTCTTGAATGTTTAGTTCCAGGTGTGAGAGCTCATTGCAGTTGCCTAGAGAAAGGACTAGTGTACATGTCATTCTGGGAGAGACAGGTCCTAATTCCAAGGACAGGCAAGAGAAGGTGGTGTGTTACCCCACTCAGGTTTAGGCTCTAGGAGCTATGTGGGAGTTGGCAGACACAATTAACAAGCCTGAAATAACAACTGCCTTGAGAGCCAGCAAGAAGTAAAAGGCAAGGAAGCAGCCCTCAAGTAGGAAAAGTGAAATAACTGAAACAATAGAAGGATAGTCTAATCTCACACAAAAACACCGATAACCCATCTGAGACCTGGACATGAAATCCACACACTAATATTAAGGAACACAGACCACAAGAAACAACAAGCTTGGAAACCAGGGAACAAAATCAGCAATTGGCTTTTCAGTGGAATATCTGCCAGCTCCTGCTGCACACAATGGTCAGAAGGGGATCTCGTAAGTGCTAGAGTGAACATTTATGCCTATCAGGATGTGGAGAAAAAAAAAAAAAGTCCAAGCACACTGTTATTCTGTCCAATGCAAGTCCATTGAAGCACTGACTTGGTGGCCTACTGTCTTTCCAAATCCTGGCTACACATAACTTCCTAATGTATCTGAAAACGACTGATATATCAGAGTATACATACACAGATTTTGCAAGCTCATGTCTAGGATAGTCCCAGACAGATAAACCATGCATGCAAAGCACATCTGACATGTTAGATTCACAGCATATGCAATATTGTCTTGTTCAGAGAAGTTGCACAATGAGTACCAGTCTGGCATCACACCCCTTGCACATGCATGTTTTATCTGTCCGTACAGGGCAGTCTGAGATCTCTCAATACATGGTGTCCTGCACATCCAGAAAGACACCTATGGCAACAGAAATACAGGGAAAACCATGCCATGTATGCTCTTCCTATGAGAAACTGCACTGACCATGTAATAATACGACACACCCTGTATTAAACAGGACGTGCTGTACCACATGGGATCCTCAGCACTTTCTGACATTTATTTTTGTGACCACACCGTGCTGTGCTTGCCCAGGAGAGTGCAGAGGTCAACATCAGTGTATGTACATGAATTTGGCAGACAGAAGACACAGTGTGATTACGTAATATTTAATTAGGTTGCAACAATAGCATTACTGCCCTTATCCTCACCATGCAAGCTCAGCTAAAAAGCAACATGACGGCCCTACTGAAGCTTTGGGATATAGTATCAGTAACCCCTGAGACATGACAATTATCAAGCCACCAATACTGTTCCCCCATAACACAAGTATATTCTTGTAGAAAATATATTTATAATCACAGGAAAATTAAAGTTGGGTGAGATACTTTGCAGGTCACTGGTTCAACCTCCTGCTCCAAAAAGGGCTATTTTCAAAGATAAACTAGGCTGCTCAAAGCCTTTTCCAGTCTAGGTGTATCTCTACTGATGTAAAGTCCACAGCCACTGTGGGAAAGTGTTCCACTACTTGACCATTCTCACTTTGAAATTTGTTTCCTTATACACAATTGGAATATCTCTGGGTGCAATTTCTCACTTTTGCCTCTCATCCTGTTGGTGTGCATCTCAGAGAGAAGCCTTGTGCCATCTTCCCTATAATTCCCTCTGGGACAGTGCACGTTGTAATTAGATCCAGTGTGGCCAAACCCACTTCCTCACACAGCACGTGCTTCAGCCTCTACCACCTCTGCTGAACTGGCTGTTCCCAAACTGGACAGTGTCTATCCAACGTGGCCTCACCAGGGTGGCCAGGCCCTTTTCTGCTGGGCTACTTCCAAGCCAGCTGATTCTCAGCCTGCAGTATCCTATGAGGATAGTCTGTCCCACATTCAGGACTTCGCCCTTGTCTCCGTTGACCATCACAAGGTTCTCACTGGCCCTTTCCTGCAGCTTGGCAAGCCTACTCTGACTGGCAGCTGTGGTCTCCTGGGTATCAACTGATGTCCCCAGCTTGGCATGGGGGTCAGCTGAAACCCTGCTGAGGGTGCATTCTGTACCACCCCCTGCACGGTGAACACATCAAGACTTGCTSCAGTATTGATCCCTGATCCCTCCTCACTGGGAATCAGTCAAGACTTAAACCAATGAGACACTACCCTTCAAGCCTGGTGGTACAGCCAGTTTTTCACACACATAGTCTGCACACCCCACCCACATCTCCCCAGTTACAAGATTATTGAGGAAGTCTACCAAAAGCCCTAATAAAGACAAGCTTAAATGGCATACTCTGCTTTCCCCTGCTTCACTAAGCCAGAGACACTGGGTCAGACACAACTTAACTTAAATGTGTAACATTTGCCTTTGTTCAGCCACCTGCAGTCTTCTAAATGCCATGGCCTTTCAAATGTCCTAGGGAGTGAGCACACAATAACACTGGCCAGCTCCCCCAAATGCTCAAATGACTGCCATCTGGTCCAGTGGAGTTGTATATGCCCAGTTTGACAGAGCGGACTTTCTGTGGGTAGTCTCTCTCACCAATCAAAGCCCTACTACCAGCCACAGAAGCTTGGGAGATGTGGAAGGGTCTTCTTCCAGCAAAGTCCAAAGTGAAAGAGGCCTTAAGTATCTCAGCCTTTTCCTTTTCCTTGACCTTTATGGCCAGTTCAATCACCCAATCCTGCAGCAGGCCCACATTTTCTCTCATCTTCCTTTTGCTGATGGTTCACCTGTGGAAATCCTTTTTGTTGCCCTTCACGCTGTCTTTTGGTTGCAACTCCAGCCAAGTTTGGGCTTTCCATACTCCACATTCCTCTGCATGAAATGACAATCTCAGACCAGTGTAATTTGCTTACTGTCTGTTGAATGGTTTCTAGAAATGCTGTTTAAGGAAGGTGCTTGTCTTTCATCCCTATAGGGATGAACAGGCATATCCAGGTGCCTGTTCAAGCATTTATTTAGCTGGTACTGTGGAAAATGCCATTGTTCTAAATTATTCTTTCTTCCTTTGTTCTTTGTTGTTAGTTGGTTTGTTTCCAGTAACCTCAAATTTGGTACAGACGAAAAAGAAAAGTATACACACCTGATAGGGAATCAAACAATTAATTACCTCCATCATGCATTTTTGACTGCTAATCCACCTCTCGAGGATTTTCTCTAATATTCTGTAGTATTACAGCTCTGCATGGTTATTATCAAATAACCCAGGCCCTTAATGAGAGTTCCTTCCTATTATTCAGATCTGGACTATGTGCTCCATCCTCCTCTAAACCCAAATGGGAAAAAAAAAAAAAAAGTAAAAAGGAAGAGAGATAAATTAGCCAAAGTTTTACTAGTTCTAGTCAGCCCGTAAATGATAAATTCAAGGGGTCTTTTTTCAACTTTCCAGACCTATAAAATAGAAGTTTTCCTTGCTTTACAAGCATTTGTATTTAGTCTAGAATGTCCCAAGACAGTTTTCTTACACTTAGAGATACCACTTGTTTGACATATTCTACATTGGCCATTAAATTGGTTGTTTTTGACAAGGGGTGACTGGTCTCTTCAGTTTTCTAAACTGTCACAGTAACTGTTTCTTCAACATTTTTCTGTTAAAGATGCAGGTCTATACAATAGGAAGTAGTTTGAATTACAATACAGTCAGAATTGTACATATTCTGCAAGGTTATGTATTATACCTCTGCTTCAATAACATGGCTGATATTACAACAGCTGTATCTAAGGCTGCCAAAATTTCTCTTTAAAATTCCTCTTCTGGGTGTTTATAAGTTTGTCAGTTTTTACAGCTGAATTGTTGCATTATTCTCTACTTTTGGGAAACTTAGAAGATATCTGAATATGATGAATGCATACTTCTATTATTATAATAGAGTCATCTGTCACAAGTGAGATGTGTTTTGTATTTACCAGTTGATTCTCTAATTGCTCAAAAATCTGCAAGCTTATCTGGATTATTAAATCTGCCCTCTCTCATCTGGGTGCAGAATAGAATCAGGATCCAAATCAGGGCTTAGCTGATGAAAAACTGACAAAGCATGGTGCCATTACCCCTTCCACAATTCTCATTTTCCTTGCTGCAGCATAGGGAGGAAGGTGTGCTAGCCACAGACCCATCTCCTAACATCCCCTCCTGGTGACTAGAAAAAGCCTTGGAAAAGTAAAAACCTCCGCTATGACTAGGAAAGCTATAGCTGACAAAAGATGGAAGGAATTTTTACCACCCCCAGCCCTGGACACTGAGGCACAGGGCAGGGAAGAATGATGAGCAACTTTACCTTCCTGAAAACCTAGTTTTGACCTTTAGAGTCCACTTTCAGGTGCCTTCAGAGGGTCTGTGCTGCTGTCCGTACTGTTCCTGCCATCTTTACCCAAGTCTTTGAATTACAGATTCAGTAATGGCATCTGGGGAGGATCAAGAAAGAACCCAAGAATGCTGAAAACACAGAGCAATGGAGATGAGAGTACATACAGCAGTGGTGAAGTGGCTAAAGCACAACCACTGTGTCCTCCAGCACTGGTTAGTGAGGTAAGGAACACAAAATCAACACTCCCCTCTTTGGAAGACCAATGTTAAATTTAACCCTATAGCCACACCTGGGCAGAGGTCAGGGGCAAAGCTCTTTCCAACCTCTCCCTCTGGTGTAAGAGTGCTTTGGCTGTTATCAGCCAAATTCCTTCTGCAGCCTCCGAACAAGGCCAAGGTATCTACTTCAACTGGCCAGGCCTCCATGAGGTCTCATCTCCTTCTCTGGTTTCACTGCTTTCATGGATTTTGTCCCTTCATGGAGTTCTCCACTGGTCTTGGCCTGTGGCTTGCCTCAGCTGGGCTTTGTCCAAGTTCTGCTAGAAAGAAAGCACTCTCTTTCAAACTTACTAGTTTAACCTAAGTCAGTGCTCCTAAAATCTCAGCTTCTGAAGGGGAAGATAATTAGATGTTAATCTCAGCTTTCATTAAGAAAAAAAAGTTTTGTTATTTCCCTTTGGGTTTTGGAGAAAAGTTTGAGCATACCAAAGATAAAAATTCTAGGCTCTAAACCAAGTAACATAAAACATATTATTTCAAGATGCTATTTTTAAAGACCAAGACTTCACTTATCTCATGATTTTTGACCAGAGACTTGGCTCAGGATTTGAGTTTGCCTTCCATCACACAGGAGGGTCAGCAGGGAGACACCTCAGGGCAGAGACTGGGACCCTTAAAACTCCCAGTGTCTTCTGACAGCCTGCCCTGACCAGTGTGCCCCGACTCTCAACATTCCTGCAAAATCTACAGCAAAACTGCCATTCTCCCCCTTTTTCCGTGCCATTGCATGCAGTGACTACAAAAGACAAGACCAGCAGCGGATCTGAAACCTTCCAGTAACCAACCAGGGCAAACCCAGCATGGGACTTCATTGAGCATTGCCCCTTTTTTAAAAACCCCAAACACAGAATCAGGGTTGGAAGGGACCTTAAAGACCATCTAGTACCAACCCCCTCCTGCCATGAGCAGGGACACCTCCCACTAGACCAGGTTGCTCAAATTCCCATCCAACCCGGCTTGGAACACCACCAGGGTTGGGACATCCAAGCCTCCCTGGGCAACCTGTTCCGGTATCTCACCACCCTCGCAGCAAAGAACTTCTTCCAAACACCTAACCTAAATTTCCCCTCTTTCACTTAGTACCCATTGCACCAGGAAACTACCTGAGGCCGGAAATGACCCGGTCACCTCCACGGTGTTACAGGGACGGCCGGTCCCACCGAGACACGTCGGGGCAGCGGGCGCCCACCGCACCTCGTGCGCGACCACCCTCGCACCTCTCCCGCCCCGGGGCTGCCCGGCGCGGGCACACCCCGGGCACATGCCCGGGACCCCCGGGAGCCCCTCGGGCACGACGCCCACGGCCCCCACCGGCGTCGCGGGACCCCGCGCGGGCGGGCGGCGGCCCGGGCCGTGCCGTTGGGGCGTCCCTGTGCCCCGCGGGGGCCGCCCCGCCGCCGCCCCCCGGCAGCCGTGGGGCCGTGCCCACCGCGGCCCCGGGCGGCGGAAGTGTGTGTAGGGGGCAGTGCAGGAATTTCCTGTGACGTCCCGGCCCGGACTCCATTAGGTGCAGCTGGGCTGAGAGGAGACAAACCCGGCGGGCAGCGAGCGGAGCGGGCCGGGCGCCTGGGGCTGCCGGGCGGGGGCTCAGGGCAGCGGCGGCCGCCATCGCCAGAGGGAGCCCCGAGCGGGCGGCGGCGCTGCCTCCGGGACCCCCGGCGGGCGCAGGGCCCCGCTCCGCCTCCCCTCGCCCCCGCCGCCTCCCCCTCCTCGCCCCCCCGGCTTCCCACCACGGCCGCTCTCGGCGAGGAAACTCTGGCCTCCGCTTCCTCCTCCTCCGACTCGGACACCGGCGGAGCCTCCCCGCCCCCGCGGAAGAAAGCCCGGGCCTCCCCGGCGGCGGCGGTGGAGGGAGCAGGAGAGCCCGGGGCTTCCGCGGGCAGAGCAGGCCTCACCTCGTCCCAGTCCCCCTCGCTGCCCGCCGGGCTCGCCTCCGCCGCCGCCCCGCTCAGAGGCAGCAGCAGCAGCGGCGGCATCGCCAGCAACGCCATGCAGGCCAACGGGGCGGGAGGGGGCCAGCAGCAGCCGCCGCCGCAGGGCCCGGAGCTGGGCTGCCTGGGCGCCCAGAACGGCGAGGCCTCGGCGGGCACGGCCGCCGGTGACCAGCTGGCCCACGCCAACGGGCTGCTGCCCTCGGCCAACAGCGGCGGCCCCGGCGGCGGCAGCCCCGGCGGGCTCGGCGTCAACAACGGGGTGCCCGCCGCCGGGGGGCCCGGCCCGGCCGCCGCCGAGCTGGGGGGCGGCGGCGGCGGTGGCAGCGCCCTGAAGAAGAAGAAGCGGCTCTCGCAGTCCGACGAGGACGTGATCCGGCTGATCGGGCAGCACCTCCACGGGCTGGGGCTCAAGTAAGTGGCCGCGGTGGGCGAGAGGCAGCGCGGCCGGGCCGGGGGGGGAGGCTCCTTCCTTCCTTCCTTGCTTTCCTGCGGCGCCCTGACCGGAGGGTTCCCCCTGGGCAGAGGCAGCCCCGCACACACGCCCCGCCGTCCTCCGCTCCGTCCGCGGGGAGGGTCTGGCGCGGGGTCCCCGTGGAGGATGGGCAGCCCGGAGCGGGGAGGAGGGGAGAGCAAGGGACCCCCGGAGGGGGGTTGGTGGCCAAAACTGCCCCGTCTCTGCTTGGTAGTCCCCAGCGCGGGGAGAGCAGTGCCCGGGTGCGAGGCAGAGCGGTGGGGCAGGCCCGCTCCCGGAAAAATGGAGCCGGAGATGTGTTTTCCTAGCCTGTGCCTGTGTCTAAGCGAAGGGACAGGACAGGAGCTTCCCCTGCCAGGGATGTCAATATGGAAGTCGAGTTGCACACCGATAAGGGTAGATCAATACAAATGTGTTAGTGGGGGAGAAGTTATCTGGTAAACATAATGGAGCCCGCAGCTGGGCGTGGGGGGGCGGCTTTTTGCAGATGAGCTCCAAGATTTGGCTTGTCAGCTCGGAGGAAGCGACACAAAGTAAACTGCCACTTAAACAGCCTGTTTGGTTTCACTCCGAAAACCTTTGGCCCTCTAAATGGGGAAGGCCTCTCTAGATCTGGGCTGGACACGTATTTCTGCTAATAATCTTACTTGTAAACAAGAAATGAGTATGTTGGCCCTTTCTTAAAATCAGAATAGAGAAAATAATTTCTCAGTGGAGTAGGGGAAGTCTTAAGTATTTAATCATAACACTTTGTGAGTAAAGCTAAAGCTAGCCAGCATGTCATAACTTTGGAAGGAGGCTAGAGAAGTCATGTAACGTGCTTATGTAGCTACCGCAAGAGAAGTCTTCAAAACACTGCAGAATGGGTCAACTATAGAGAACATGTCCCATAAAATAAATTGCCTCTGACACAAGAGGCAAGTTTACAGCAGCAGACAACTCGTGACTATTCATAGACGACACCACAGTACATAAGCTATTTTTAGTATAAAAGGGGGAGGGCTACAGGTTCCTGAGTTTGTTTATTTTTTTTTAAGGAGCCAGTCCTTTAAGAAACGATGAAGAAGAAAAAATCAGGCATGTGACAGATCTTGTAGCTCCTTGTGTTCTTTTAGGGGGAGGTAGGGAGGGGGCAGGGGATGGCAGCTGGTAGCTAACAGCTTTCTAGACTGTATCTTCCTTCATGAAGTTTATCTTGTGTGCAGGGATGGCTGTTTGTGGTGGCTGGTAAGTCACGTACTTCATGGTACTTCAGTGAAGCTTTCAAGCCCCTTGACAACTTGCTTTAGGTTGAGGTAGCTGTTTACATGTCTCAGGCAACTGAGATCATCTTTTTGAACAAGCATCTGAATCTGGTCATAGCATTCTTGTTTGATTAAAGTTACTTTAAAATATGGTAAACTGTTATCATAGCAGGCGATGTATTTGTGAGGGTAAAACTGGTCGGGTTTTTTACACTGTATCTCTCCTGCAGCCAGACTGTTGATCTCCTCATGCAAGAGTCAGGATGTCGTTTAGAACATCCTTCAGCTACCAAATTCCGCAATCATGTCATGGAAGGAGAATGGGATAAGGTAACGTAGGGCTTATAGGACTGTATTAACCACTGTTTAAATTTATAGTATCTGTGAGAGAATTCAAAATTCACCCTCCTTATATACTCTTTTTTTTTCTTATGCCGATTTCTGCAGGCTGAGAACGACTTGAATGAACTTAAGGCCTTAGTGCATTCTCCGCATGCAATTGTGGTAAGAGGCACACTTGAACTCTTTCAGAGCTGTGTAGTTGGACTAATTGTAGTGGTGTAATCTTTCACTATGGAGTTGGTTGTCCATAGTTCTTGTTTTCTTTTTTTTGTTTACTTTAAGCTGCTTGCATGCTATCTCAAACGTCACACTAATCTGAACTTTTTAATTCTGTTTTAGAATGTGAGATAGGCAGCCCAAAAGTATTGAGGTTAAGATTTGGTGCACTGAATGTCTGAATTCTATTAAACATACCTAACTGATAAAATATAAATCCTTTCACAGTCCTAAAATAGGTCAGTTTCTGTAGAAACTGCCTATGTTGAATACTAATTTCAACCTTGAAATACTTCTCACAATCTCTGTGTTTATAGGAATTAGGTTTTCTTGAGGGAAGAGAAGTTTAGAAATCAAATGCAGTAATACTGATGTGGAGTTGGCATTGTAATAGCACATTACAAGAATATAGAGGCTGCTATAGACCATGAACAATACTGTTGCTTTTCCAGATGGCTTTTAAAGAGCAAATGCATTTGTATTGCTGTTTGGGATTTTATTTAGAGCTTTTTCTCTTTGGCTGGCCTTTTTTTTTTTTTTTTAGAGATAAACCTAGAAATAGAAGGTCGCTAGATCCTGTGATTTGACAACTACAATATGTGTTGTTATGATTTCTGTTGCTTTGAGTAAAGTGTTTCTTGTTTTGATTTTTGTATCTCAAGATGAAATTCATTACTTGGCTCTTCAGAGAGCTTGTTCTGTTGTGTTTAAGTGTTTATTTTAATGAAATGAAGTTAGAACAGCTATGGTCACTTAGGAAGAAAACAGTAGCAAGGCTTTTTGAAGTGTCTGTGACTGTAAACAATGAGGAATCAGCTGATGGCTGCTTAGTTCCACTTCTAGCTGATTCATTTGTTGTCAAGACAATTTCCTGTCTGATGGGGGAGGGAGAGAAAGAACAGGAAGTGAAGTAGGAAAAACAGATGTTTAACAAAACATCAGAGGGTTCTTGACAGAAGTTTACATTTGGTTCTATTAATTTGGTCAAAGCTTCGCACCTCTTGATTAGACCAGTAGTTCACTTTCTCTTTTCTCAAAGACTTGGAGTGGTTAGAATATTGCATGCKGCTTTCAATAGTTTGTGCAGACTGAAAGTGTGAAACTGCTGTATGAGAATATGAATGGTCATTTGAAACAAATTTTCTCATGTTTCTGACTTCTGAAGTTATGAAGTTTGTCTGTAGCATTAAAGTGTTTTGCATGACAGTGAGTCGAGGTTTAACTGAGTATCAGCATTTTTTGGAGAACTCACTTTGAGGAAAAAGGGGCTATTTTCTTTCTGTTATTCTGGACAGTTCTGAAAGCATTCTGTAATGTTGATGTCTGACTGCTTCCATAAAACTTGCTACAATAAAAATACTTGGTTTAGACTGAACTTTACCTGAACCAAATATTAACTGTTTTCTTTTTAAAGTTGTTCTCCTTTATATAAACTTGATATAATTAAAAACAGGTAACAGTTTTAAATGTCTTACATGTGTGTGTTAGTAAGACAACATTATTTGCAAGGAGAAGTTGAGCCTGTGTGTGTTGCATTGCGTGCACACTGTCTCCACCTCCCTCCCTGTCCAGCTTTTTTGCACATGGTTCAGATCATGGGTGGGTATTAGTGTTGTCAGCAGCTGGAAAGCTAGTGAAAGATCATTACAGGTAAGGAGGGATGCTTTATGCTCTATAGGTATTCCCAGCTGCAGTAAAGTCAGAGCTAATGAAGGTGGTAAATGTCTTGATCAGGAAAAGTCCAAACAAGCTGCTGCTGCAGGTAACTCTTTAAAAAAGAAAATTAGATTTTGGGTTTCCTGACTTGTGACTCACACTGTGTGACTAGATGTTTTAAAAATGTGTTCCTACGAGAAGAATGGGTACCTAAAAACTTAGGTGACACAGAGTATTTAACAAAGTAGGGTGTGTGTTTTGTGGTTTGTTTTTGGTTTGTGGTTTGGGTGGGTTTGTTTTTTTTTCCTTATAGTTAATATGACCTGGACAAAATAACCAGGATACATAGCTGCTTTTGAAATGTCTGGTCGGTGAAGGAAGATACATATGTAGTTTAAAAATTCTGCTCGTGTTTAATTTCCTTACTTCTGCGAAGTGCTCCAAGTTCTACAGGTGAAAACACTGAATTCAGCCTCATCATATTTAATTTTTAAAGCTTTGATGCAGTGTGTTGATATGGGGAGGGAGGGTGTGGCAGCACACAGGACAGTTTGCTATTTCTATTTGTGTTAACACAACTGAGTGCTATATATTAGTGTATGGAATTAGTCGTGTTTACTTTTCCAGCATATAAGATACAGCTGTCTTGGGACAGTCTGTAGGAAAACTTTATAATTGAATCAAGCATGATGTTCTTCCTTGACTAATAGTTAGAAAATATCAACTTCAAGCCAATCTGAGGTTTTGCTTACTTTAGGGCTACTCAAGCATATTTTGTCATCCATCTTGGCTAATTAATTGAACCTACAAAGAAACCTGGAAATGATTCCTCTGCAATTGTCTAGAATATACTTTCAAATTGTTCTCTTTACTTATTCTAGAGGTATACAGCCTGCAGTAGGTGATACAATTTAAAAAGTGAGTTAAATATTATCATTTGAGCAAAGTGCTCCACCTGCCTGCATGGTGTCCCTCTTGCTACCAGCATTAAGGGCAGTTCCCTGTTGGAGTTAATTACTCCCTATGTGGCAGAACTTGGTATGGTTGAAGCTCATTAATTCCTTGCTAAATTCTGTAGACCAGAATATTTTCTGCCCTTTACATATCAGGGCATTTATGTTCTGGATTGTTTTCAAGTGCTTTCGTCAAAGTAAAAGACTACAGGATAATGAAAATTGAGGTCTTAGTTCTGCAGGCTGTAAGTAGATAGCTACTGTGTTGAGTTTGTTTTGAAACGTCAGCTGATAATTTCAGCATGTTTTATTTACCTATTTAATTTCAAAGAACAGTTGTTTCATCAATATTTACTTATTTTGAACTCTTAGTACATTAATAAAACTGTTGTGGAGCTTATTAGGATACACAGGTCAAAAATAACACCAAAATCTAAACCTGAACTTAGGTGATTTTGCATTTTGCTCATTAAACTTCTGAGGATTCACTGCTGGTTACAGTTACTGATCAGAATGGCCCAATATCTTGCCTGCCGTAGTCTGTCTGTCCTGTTCCTTTCACAACTTTGTTTGCTGAGGTTTTCACCTTTGGTTATGTAGTGCTGGTGAATTATGGTACATGCCAGACTCCCTAGAATTTAGGGTTCTGGAAGGAGCTTTCCTCATGACAATTAGGACAAGAAAGGAGTACAGTACTAAGCATTCATATTAGTAATTGAAGGCTATAGTTTGAAGAAAGAAAAATTCTAGTAGTGCATACACTAAAACAAACAAAACCCTGTAAATCTGTTAACTCTTAGTTTTGCCTCAGGGTAATCCAAGTTCAAATTACACTTAAATAATAGCTTGTAGAAACAACAAAGTAATGCAGTTTATCCTCATCCTTTCTATAGAGGTGAAAGACAGGATGAGGTAGTAGTAACTGAACAAGACCGGCCACACTACAGTGCTGAGACTTGCATTGGACTCTTCCATGGTTCCTTCAGGGTGAGAAGTCTTTGCTGTAAGCTAAGCAATGGTGGTGTCTGAATTTTAAATAGCTCAAGAGTAACGAGTGTAATGATGTTGAATTTCCATTGCAAACATTGAGATGATAACAAATCCCAGGCACTTGTGTTAGTTTGGTATGATTTTGATAATGACAGTTTTGATTTCCCTTCTTTGTAAGGCAGCTAAAGAATATGGAGAAAGAAAAAGCTGTTCTTGTGAATGCATTACATCAGATGAGTTTTACACTCTTCTATTCTACTTAAGTAGTGGAGTTTGTACTTTTCCTTTACAGTTGGCAGTATTACAAACAGGGCTCTTTCCTTCTAGAAGAGGTTGTTCAGGCTGTAGAAGAGATGATGTACCCAAAATGGTCCTGGATATTGTAGAAGGTGGTGTTGGAAGAAATTAGGAGTACTATTAGGAGGGCATAAAGGAGTTGAGAGAAAATGAGGACAAAATTCAGTTGCAGAGAGAAATGTATTTGTCAGCAAAGTCACTAGTTGCACAAAAATAGGAAGTAGGAGACAGTGAGTGTCCCAACATTAAAAAACGACCTGCAATGTGATGTTACTGGAGTGTGACTTTTGCCTTAAGGAAGTTCATGCTGTTGTTTGAGTATGCTGTAGGGCAAGTTCTGGAGCAGTTACCAAAATAGCTTAGCAAATCAGTTTAATTTCCCCATCAAGACTTTAGTCCCTGCCCTTTGCTATTGATAAGTTACAATTTCAAACTCCTTATCTTTTTTCCTAATTCTCCATTATGAGAACAGTAGATTGCTGTGTGAAATGTATAATACTTTGTTGTTCTGGAGGCTTTTGTATTCCTGATATGCCTAAGTCACACATGGCACTGATGACTTCTTTTTTTTTAAACTATAACCCAGAACTGAAATTACACCTGTTTCGCAACAGCATTTTGCATGGTAGTATTCCTGTAATGTTTCATGGAATTGTTGGGACTGATATTATAAAACCCATGTTTTAGGGTTTCCTGCTCGTTTACTTTTTTCTCTAACAAACCGAAGTTATTGTGCTAAGTCCTCAAAGTAGGGAGAGAGAGTAATTAGGTATGGATAAGGTAGGTTATCACGTTTAATGGAAAGACGATACAAATTTAATACATATTGTTGGTGTGAGGTGACCAAGAGCAGTGAAATACAGTATGTGTCTGCTACCTGAGCATCTCTGTGTATCCTAGAGAGCTTGTGCACAGCTGATGAAGGAAGCTCTTATCCCTCCTGCTGCTGGTATATAAGCAATCAGCGTGAGGTCTGCTGGCCTGCTGCATGGAGCCAACCACTGAGGCTGTAAATAATTGGGATATCTTTCATTTGGTTTTTCACATATCAGAACTTCAAAAAAAGTTGTCTCACTTGGAAGAACTGTGGAGTAATGGTCTAATAATTCCAAATTCAGATAAACTAAAGAGCTGGATTGGGAGTGCAATACAGGTTTGCCTGTCAGATACAGGACAGCAGAGCACTACAGACAAGTTTGAACATAAATCATCTTTACTGTGTCATGTTTTATGCTTCATAAACTGTGTGGTAAGTTAATAACCCTGTATGTGGAAACTTCATTCTTTTGAAGAACTGAGTGTCTCAGGAAATGAAAATGCTTTATGTTTTAACTTTGGATTTAACATCTAGTAAGCCTTAAACTTTCATGTGAGCTTTAATAGGAGAGGAACATCTTCAACTTCCCGATTATCCCTCTGCTTAAGGAGGCTGGCAGTGTGTTTGAAACTAAGTAAACATTGACCAAATATGAGCATGAAAATAGTGAGGTGCCTGAGGTCTGATGAAAGCAAAGGAAACTGGTGATTGAACTGGTGGTGTATTCATTAGAAAAGCAAATGTAATTTGCTACACTTTATCTCCAGTCTGTTTCTCACCAGTATGTCTAAGCACATACATTTTCCTCTTTAACCTGGTGAATTTTGTGGACCAGAAATGTCATTTCTGTCTGATAACTGTGAGCAGTAAAGAACATGTACAAACACAGGATAGTTGGTTTCATCCAGAAACAACCAAACTGTGTTTCTACTAAATTACTGTTAGAAATTTCTAGACCTTCAGGTTTTTTTAATATAGTCACTTAATGCTTGATTTTCCTTTTTTTAATCCAGAGAGATTTGTTGTTAGAATAGCAGGCTTGATTATTTTTTCAAAAAAGAAAACAACCAAAAACTGTACAAGGTGAAAGGAACACTGTGAAAGAACAGCACTTAATTCAGAGAGGTGAAGTGACTCCTAAATATAGGAAACTATTTTTTTCTGTAATCCTGAAAACAACACCTAAGGAAAACAACTTAACATGGAACTACAAAAAACCCCCCAAAGCTCAGACAGTGTCGGTTTGTTACTGCTGTATGTTATGCAGCTATGCAAACAGTCCATGTCAACTCCTGTGTAAGCAATGTGAGAACTTATTGAGTTGTCCTGTTGTGTTCTGTGCTGTCATGAAGTCTTCAATATGTGAATAGCTGATTTGGGGCACTTTTCTTGATAGAAAAGTGTTACACTGGAAAGCCTATCTCATTCAGGGTCTGAAGAATGATTATTAAAGAGAGAGCAGGTGAAAATGAGACCAGTTGCAGGGGGAAACTGAGGAATGAGATAGAAATGTACTTGGAGCCCCATCAGGCAGGGAGGAAATTCATGGATAGCTCAGTTGCTGCAATGTTGTTGAAAACCCAACAGAAGAAATTGAGTAATGAAACATTACTTAGAGCTGTATTTCTGAAGGGCATAGTAGAATGGTTTCTACTGTTCTGTTTAGGCTCAAACGTTTTCTGAAACTTCAGTCAACCTTTTTCCCCTGACTGCTGCTTTCTGTCATGTCAGAGGATGAAGTTTTTGCTGCTGCAGCAGAAGTACCTGGAATACCTGGAGGATGGCAAGGTCCTGGAGGCACTTCAGGTTCTACGCTGTGAACTGACGCCTCTGAAATATAATACAGAACGCATTCATGTCCTCAGTGGGTAAGTGTTTGGATCTTGAGAGGTCTTGCAGGGAAGTTTTTTTAAGGAATTCTGTAGCTTTTGATAGCTGATGATGTGAAGACTCAAGCTGTATTAAAGCTACTATCCTGGTGATGAATAAGCTGCAGTGAGATGTAATAAAATGCTGAGTAAAGAATACTATTCAGTTGACAGTATTCTGTTTCAGATGCTTGATGAGTGAGTTACTTTTATACTACTAGAACCCAAATTAATACATACATATGTATGGTCATCTGATCTTGAGAATTATTAGCCAATTACCTTATAGTTGAATTTAGTAGGTGAATATAGTCTGCTTTGTTCTTAGATGAAAATAAGATATTTCTACCTTCCTTAAGATCGCTTGTGTTTTGTTTTCTTTTTCTATGACCAGTATGCAGACATTTGTTCTGAAGATGGGTGTTTGTGTGCAATAGTTCCCTGCCTTTTTTCCTRTTGGTCTCAAGCTTAAGTCACCTGTTCATTAAAAATGTTATGATCTGTATCGTGCTTAGAAGTGAAAAGAACGATTCCAAAAAGACCTGGTCTGTTGGTGTATGTGCGCTTTTTTGAACAGGTACCTGATGTGTAGCCATGCAGAGGACTTGCGTGCAAAAGCTGAGTGGGAAGGGAAAGGAACAGCTTCCAGATCTAAACTTTTGGACAAACTCCAGAGTAAGATGTTCTAGTGCTTAGAATTTCTTCTCACCTCTGTAAATCCAGTATAACTTATATACCCCAGGGAATTCACTTTACCTGTGTTTGCTCGTTGTTTGGTTTTTTTGTATTTCTTGGTTAATGGGGATGCCTCTAGTTGCCTTTACCCTTTAATCTTCTGTATCTAACCTTTTGCTGTCTCTGATAAACTATTTGTAATAAGAACTGTTATTTCTTAGCTCTGCTGCATACACTAATGGTATAACTTGGTGATTAAATGTATGGTTTAGGGAGGGGTGGTTGTGTGTTATAAATGTCAGCTGTACTGAGTGGTGGAAACTGAGTGTGGCCTATAACCACTAGTGATACTAGTCCTGGTTGATAGTTGTCTCGTACTTTACTCTGAATTATGGTTTCTCCTCTCTCTTTGTGGCTGTTGTAATACTATGTACCAGAGTTGTAAAACCCATGGTATTCTTTATTTTCATAGTGTTAATAGGTAATTCCTTAAATAAGCACAGCTGAAGCTGGTTTTTAATAATTTTACAGATTTTGTTAGGTACTGAGTTTTGAGTTAGTTTGTGGAAATGGTGCTTGTTGGCTGGGACAACATATTCTATAACAACAAATACCTTGCACACAGTTCTGCTTTGCAGAAGTTCATGCTTCTAATTCCAGGTGTACAGCTGTAAATTTGACGAGCTGTGTGCTTTATTTACTAAGGTCTTCCAAAACCACTCAAATCAGAGTATGCTTTTACTTGTAACTTGCTTTTGATAAGTCTTTTTTTTTTTCATTTGTCTGTTTTTTCTTAACAACTCTTCTAAAGCCTACCTACCCCCATCAGTGATGCTTCCTCCAAGGCGTTTACAGAACCTGCTTCGCCAGGCTGTGGAACTCCAACGGGACCGGTGCCTATATCACAACACGAAACTAGACAGCAATCTAGATTCTGTCTCGCTGCTAATAGATCACGTTTGTAGTAGGTAAGAAACACTCTTGACTTTTAAGATGGCCAACAGTGTCTTTTCTTGGTCTTTTGAAATAATCTCATTGTACCTATTGTTAGAATGTGCAAGCTATTCTGAGCTGGTTTAACAGGATTTTACGGGGAATAAACAGTTCTCGTTAAATGAGTGGTGGAGGTGGGGAGTAAAGGTGTGTGTAAGATTTTGGTAGCTGGATGTGGTATAATGGGGTCAGACTGAAGCTTTAAAATTTTAATCAGATTGGTATAAAAAGAAGATACTGCTATGCTAATGCTTAGTCATTTGTTTCTTGTCGTTTTGGACAGCCGGTCTGTTAATTCATCAACACAGGATTGCTGTGTTTTTTCATTTTCACTGGAAAATCACTAGTGTGTTGCTTATTCAGACTCTTGTCTTCAAGGTTACTGGAATGCAGAAAGCCTCCTGAGGCATGCTTCTGTGAACTCAACTTGCAGCTGGAACTTTTAATAGTGGACACAGGTGCTTTTAGACACAAAGGTTAAAACAGAGCAGGAATGTGCGATAGATGTTTCTGATTTACACAATATATAATGAATAATATAAAGAACTGTTTTCTCAGATTTGTAGGGTAGTAAGAATGGAGGTTTTTTTAATACCTTCGTATTGGTTCTTTATCTGGATAACTTTTTTTGTTAACAAAACAGATGCTGCTTCTGAACCATCAAAATGTCATACTCTAGTAGACATGAARCAGGAACATGTTTGTTTTTAACAAATGGCTGGCTTGAGCAGTTTTTTCTCATCCAGCAAAACTTAGCTAAGGACCCAGAAACTCAGTGTAGCTTTTATGGAAAACTGCTGTGCTGTGCATGGTGTAATAAGGCAATGAGGGCTAGAACACCTAGAAAACAAGGGCTGTGTGGGATATCCTTATATGTTTGTTCATGTAACAGACTAACACTTGGGCTTATAGGGGAATTGTTTTCATATTAAGGTTAGCTCATCTGAGGAAGTTAATTAAGAAGTGATAAAGTTGCTTATAGAAACTTTCTGAACTCAGCTGCTTAGACTTACATTCTTGGGTTACTTGGAATCTGTTTTTAAGATGCAGACTTTCATAGTACTTCACTGTAGCCATCTTAAGGTTTTAAAATTACTATCTTTGGCACTCCATGTATTCAAGCAACTTTTTTAGCTTACAGTTTTGCTACACTGCTTGCTTTCAGCAGGTGTGTGTGTGTGTGTGCAGAGTTTGACTGTTGCCCATTTTAAGAGCTGTCGGAAATGATCGTATGCTGGTATTGTGGTTTCCCTACTTCAGAAGTGACTCTTAAAATCAGACTTATTAAAAGAGATTTAATCTTAGTCTTTAAACAAGTCCATAAATAGTATTGGATGTTCTGTAAGGGGTTTGATGTTACTAGTCAAACCCCAAAGATCATTCAAGATCACTGCGAAGAGCACGGTTTACTGAAGTCAGAGTAAGTAGAGCTGGATATAAAAGATACTACATGCAACAAATCTGGGCTTGGATTTCATCCATCTGAATCTATTGGCTGATGTAAATGTTTGGCCACAGTTTCCCGTTTTGGTTTGTTGGTTTGTTTTGGTTTTTTCCACCTAAAGTAGTACTTCCTAAACTTGCATATTGAGTATATGTACATACATAGATACACATGACTACTGTAATTAGAAAAAACCCCAACAACAAAACTCCCAACAAAAAAAGTACCAGAAAAATCCACTTGAAAATAAAGGCTTCCATTCTGTCCTCAACCTATTGTACCTACCTGTTGCAGGGGTCTGAGTTCAGTTTGTGGTATGGTGTACATGTGCCRTGCTTGGGCATACTGAGTTAGACAGTGGAAGCCAAATTTTGATGAAGCTGACAGAAGTAACAGTAGTCTAATAACTTAGACAATTGAAGTCCTATACTACTCAAGTGATAGAACTCTGATAACTTTCCCTCTTTTAGTTGGAGCTAACCGGGTTTGTACTTACAGCAATATTTTGGTTAAGCATGCTAGAATTGCACTAATAGGCAAAATGTTTAACTAAAACTTACTTGGTAAGAGTGGGAGGTGAGAGTGAGAAATTACTGGGAGTGAAGGTGAAGAATTTAATCTTATTGTGCCAGAGATTTTGATAGTAGAGAATCGATGCTCTTGGGGATGGTAATTTTTGGGTTTGAGAGCCTTCGGCCTCGTTGAGTGTATGGGGATTTTTAGGTAGGATTCTTTTGTTTGGTTGGTTTTCTTTGTTGTTGAATAAATCTTTCATTGTATGTACAGGGAATAAAAAGGTAGCAATTTAGTGTTTGACTCTATAATTTCGAATTTGTGTAAGTGCAACAACAGAAAACTATTAGATGCTTTATTTCAGTATGTGAATGACATGATTCAGGTGTTTTGTGCTGAACAGAACAATTTGTAATGGAACACTTCAAAAAAGATAAACCTTTTGAGCTTCAATAATACCTAATTACCAAAACCAGAAACTGTTAAGACAACTAGTTCTGGTTTCTTGTTTCAAGACTGCTTCTGTTTCCTTCTACAGACAGGTTAGTTAATGTAGCTTTGCTATCTGTGAAGTCAGACTTCCTGAGTTGTATGTTTTACTAGTTAAGTGAAGAGGACTTTGTGGGAGCACTCTGATCTGACTGGGTTGTGAATAGCGTAATTCAGTATTGGGATGTGTCTGCAACAGCTCTATCAACTGTGTGTCACTCTTTTTAGGAACCTAAAGGCATCTTACTATGTAAACTGTGTGCTCCAGCATTATACTCCGTGCTTTTCTTGTCTACAAAATCTTGGCTGCTTTTCTTAAACTTTAAAATGCAAGAGCTATTGTTCCATAGAGAATTATTTGAAAATGAAATATTGCTGAAAAGGCTTTCCTGAGATGCAGTGTGCTCCTTGTACTTTGTATGAGTTATGGATGCAGGCTCATCTTCTGGAGCAAGTTGCTGCTCCGAGTAAAAATACTAACTTGCAACAATATGGCTAAATAATAATGACACACTCTTCCTGTAGGTGCACAAGTCTGTGTAAGGGCTTGCCTACTTCCCTCTAGACTTCAAGGAAAACAGTCTTCTTTGATGGGTGGGGCTTTTTACCTTGGGTTCAGTGTTCTTCCAGTGGCAACTAGACAGTTCCTGGTCAGCTTAAAGCAGGAGCAGAACACACTTGTGTTTCTCTATAAACAAGTAAGTACAGACATACCCAAGGAAGCCAGTTAGAGATATATGTGTACATTTTGTTTATTCTCCTCTACCATAAGACAGGAAATGAGACTGTATGGTTGTTCAGTGCTGCTTGATAGTCTCTAATCACAGACTAGGAAGCCTCTTGTAGTAAAAGAAAATAAAAGAAAATGGACTCAGAGGGTATAGACGCTATGTGAAGCAGAACTTTTTCTGGCTTCAGGTAAGAAGTAGTTTTTTAGGTGTCTGTCAGCCTGGCTACCACCAAACTGTATTTGTAAACAAATATAAAGGAAGTAAGTTTTCTGCTTAAATTGTTGGGGGGGTTGTTTGATTTTTCATTTTTCTTTTTCTTTCCTTTGGTGGGTGGGGTGTGTTGTGTTTTTGTTGGTTTTTGGGTTTTTTTTTAGCCAGTTTATCTCCAGTCATAAATACAACTGTACATTCGAGGAGACTGTCACTACCTTAGTACCACTGTGTCCCATCAAAGTTGTGTTGCACTGGGTGCTGTAAAAACTCTGCCTAGGACTAAACCCCTTCAGGATCCCTGCAGTTCAAGAAAAAATGTCTGTGGTTGGAGACTATCTTTTAGTGCATTTGAACAATGAACTTGTACTTCTTGCAGTATTACTTAGAAATGCAGACATCTGCTGAAAAAGCCTACATTTATTTTATCTTAGCTCTGAAAGTTTTATTTAAGAACTTACAGGCAAGATTTAAACCAATAAACCTTGTCTCCAGTTCTTACCTAACTTAATATTTTGACTGCTAGCTTTTTCTCAGTGTGTAACTAGAATATTAAATATTAGCTCTAGAGGAATGTTTGACTCTTCTTCAGTAGTTTATCATGTAATATTTTGTTCGATAAACAGCATTTTAGAAAACAGTGTAGATTTTGTGAGGGAAAACTGTTCAAGTTGAAAGCTCAACGGTATCTTGCTAGTTATGCTTAGATATATGTGGTAGTCTGCAAAGAAAGTTCACAAAATGAAGGCAAAGTTACATCTAATTTATTGCAAAGTCATATTCAAGAAAAAGAACTTTTATGGAAGAATCATTTCTAAATACTTGGCAACATCCGGCTAAGTGAATTAGATACCTACAGAAACCTCATGAGTAAATAAAACATTGCACCTATGGTTCACAGAGACCTATGCTGTAATATTTTCTAGACATCAGAAAATGTATAGTAATCTGTTACACTCCTGATGAGGTCAGTTTTATTCCAGGTTACATGAAAGCATAACAAATTATGTGAGTGAAATAAGAACACTTCTATGTTGTCATGGTTGATTATGATCATTTGATGGTGTGAGCTTGTTGCCAGATCAGACACTTCATTCTCTACATATTTGAAGCAGCTGTTAATAGAGGAATTTTTAAGTTGTCTGGTCTTGCATTTAAATAAGGTTTTTGGTTGGTTGGGTTTTTTTTCAGTTAGATTTTAAAAAAAATTGTTACTGCTTTCTTATTAATCTGGAACTGCATCCCTTTCTTTTCCCAGGAAACAGTTCCCATGCTATACCCAGCAGATCCTAACGGAGCACTGTAATGAAGTGTGGTTCTGTAAATTCTCCAACGACGGCACTAAATTAGCAACAGGATCTAAGGACACAACTGTTATTATTTGGCAGGTTGATCCAGTAAGTGTGCAAAGTGTGAAAACTTGTGTATGACTTGTCTTTCCCTTCCCTCTCAGCTTCCTCCTGCTAGGATGGTGTGATTTTTTGTAGGACAGGCTAACATGTACTGTAGCCCTCTTGGCTAGGGTGTTTCCCTGGGATGTAAAGGACTTGGAAGTCTTGTAGCTGTAGGATATTTCATACATTATCTTTCCTACTCTTGTTTATTACTAAATAAATAAAAGGATTGATTGATGAATCTAAAGCTGTTTTAATCGACTTGTAAAAGTAATTATGAAAATATGTCCATATATTTCATAAAAATTGAAGACTGAACAAACTTGAACATGTGCACACAATATTTGAAGTTGCTAATGCTTGTGAAACACTGTCAGAAATAAGATTCTTACAGGTTTTTTTAACCACACAGCCTCAGACTGGTATGCGAGGTGGAAGATGAAAGGTTTTTGCGGTTCCATACTGGCTCTCCGTAGGATTTGAGAGCTGAATTTCATTCTTTTCTTTCACTTCAGGTTAGGAAGCCATATAACCTGAGTCCTTTTGCTATTAAAATTATGAGAGGATTTAAAACCCTGTTTTATGTGCATACTTGTTATATAGCCTCTGTGAACTAACAGCAGGCATGATGGTTTTTTCAGGCTTAAGAACTGTGGTTTGTGTGTTACTGGGGCCAGCTTGCTCTGGGCCAAGAACTGCATAGCAGCAAAGCTGACTTCTGTTACTTAGTTTGGAAATTATCTGCATTTTGTTTGTTGGCTTTGTTTTTTTTTAACAGACAGAGTAGTTTAAGTAAATTATGGATCAAATGTTTTTTGCTGTTAACTTGTTGCTTGACTGTAGATGCACATCTTCCTTTTATAATGATGAGTTTTAATACCAAACATCTTGATTAGCACATTTCATAGTGAATTGTTAGCTAATAAGTGGTTAGTAAAACCAAATGGACTAACCTTTTTGACTAAGGGTTGCTAAAGAATAACAATCTCAAAAAATTGTGGGAAAGCAGTTTTGTAGAGTTTTATTGGTTCGTCTCCTTTTTTTGAGTGCTTAAAAAAAAATTGAAACCCTTTCAAGCAGGTGGATACCTAAATAGCATTTGGCCACATCAAATGATTCATTTTCATATTTGCCAGAGCATGCTTCTTGCATTTCCTGTAGCAGTTGACAGTGTCTTTTGACCCATAAATTTAATCTGGTTTTCAAGGCTATAGGTATACAGAATTATTTTAATCTATTTGCATAAACTGTGTGGAAACATCTGTCCAGCACTGTCTGGGCAAGTGACAGGAGAACACTCTTTTAAATAAACAGTATTTATTTTTTCCATGCACACTTCATGTGTGTGAGAATCCTTCATTTCTCCCTTTCTTTTCTTCATCACCCCTCTTCAAGCATAATGACACTGCTACGGTGTGTATTCTTAATTTCATACCTTGAATTTCATATTTCTTTTCTAAGACCCAGCTACATGTCTGGACTGTGTTAACCCATGCTTCTGTTTTCATTTTCATGTGCTCATTTCAAAGTTCTAATGCAGACTCAGCAGCATGAAATAGTGTCTTGAGTTGACTAGGTTTGTGTGGGATGCATTATTTGACTGTTAGGAAATGTGACAGAATCTCTGTGGAGCACAAAGGATAAGCACACTCGGTGCATCACCTTGTCTAACATGCATCTTCTTTGTTAAGAGATCTCCTTTAACTGGGTCCTTACAAAAATCCCTTCTGCATTTTCTGAAAAGCATTGACAGGTTTTTGGCTTTTCAGCCAAGGAGCTCAGCCACTGCAGACTTGAGTTGATGCCTGAATAGTTGTTTGTTACACACAACAAAAATTTGGGAAGCTATATGTAAGGGATAGAAGTGCTGAGATTTCTTTTGGTGGTGGGTGGGAAGCAGATTGACTACATTTGGGGATATTTGCCTGAAATACCACTAACTGCTGTTTTATAGCATGGTATAGCAGCTTTGCTGTGTTTGGAGGGAAGTATGAGAGCAGTATGGAAGATAGTAACAGCCACAGAATTCCATCATTAGAAGAGGAATATCTTATATATCTTGTTCCTTCATGAGTTTTGTGCTGAAGTGACAGGCTACTTTAATCCTGTTGTAAAAAGAAATAGATCTGTTCCAGACAAGCTCCAGGATGTGAGATGATGGCAGACATGGCTCAGTTTCCTTGAAAATCACTTTAGCTTACAGACACAGCAGTGCCTAATGCAGTCCAGGAACTGGACTAATCATCCTGATGTTTAGAATGGAAAAGGGGTCTTGAGGACGTCCATTCATTCACCCCTCTTTCTCTGCACTCTGAAGATTATTCTTAGCTCGCTTTCTTTTGAGGAATTTGCTTTTTCTAGCCAGAGCCCACAGTGCTTGCAGGCTGGCTGAGAATCACCAAATCCCTCACAGCTGATCCCAGGAAACAAGCCTTCATGTCACTCTTCCTCTGTTAATTTTCTTTAGAATCAAGTAGTGCTCTGATTAATACTGAAACAAAAGAAAGAGAAGGGACAATTAGAGAAATCAAGCTAGGTTTTCAAACTAGTCACCCTTTTTTTGAAAAGAAGTTGGAGATATAAACATCTGCTATGCATGGGAAAAAATGCAGAGGGTGGGTGGAGGGAGGACAATTTGATTGCCCTTTCCAAGAGGCTTCAAAAACATCATTGTCAGCATTTTAACAAGCTCTGTTCTACTTGTGTAGATGCATGCTGTTGTCAAGAGTCAGTGCTAATACTGTACTGAAGCATGTTTCTGTATTTAGGAAGCCAGTGTGTGGTTGTTTCACAGTATCTAGCTGCGCTATTTATTTTTATAAGCTCCTTAAAAGTCAAGTTCCTCTGACGAGGCAGCAGTAAAACAGTTGTAATATAAAGATGATACAAGATGCTGCATGTGCCAAGTATGCTTCATTCACTAAATCTGGCAGAAAACAGCTTGCTGTAGGCAACGCTTCTAAAATAAGAACACCTCTCAAGGAAGTTTTTAAAAATATCTTTCTGTAAAACTTCTTCCCTGAGCAGCACACACAAGATACACGTAAGTTTATGAAAATATTGGCACTTCAAGGTTTTTCCTTGTTGGCATCTGTGAAGGTTTTGGCTCTCTGTTTAACCATAACAGGCTTCCAACATGTCTTTACTTTTAAGAACTTAGTTAATTCTGTAAAATATAGATAATAGTACTTTCATATTCCAGTAGATGTAGAAAGACTTGACACTACAGAAATCTTCTGTAGTAAAGCAAGTGTAATGTAATGTAAGACTTTGTACACAATGCTATTTTGTGAGTTTTACGTTCAGAAGATCAGAACAAAAATACCTCCGAGTGCTCTTGTTTTGAAGGTTGAAACTTAAAAGCTTTCATTTTCTGTCCCTGTAAACTGGAAGTTGCTTTTCCAGTGAGAACCTATTCACATCTTGGAGATGCCAGGTTGCTTAAAGCAAACCTGCCGTGCTGTACATGGACACTCTGGATGTGTGAAATGTGGTGGGAGTTCATTTGCATTGTCTCAATGGCACCTCTCTTGTTCCAGGACACTCACCAGCTAAAACTACTTAAGACGTTAGAAGGTCACGCGTACGGGGTCTCCTACATTGCCTGGAGTCCAGATGACAACTACCTTGTTGCCTGTGGCCCAGATGATTGTTCTGAGCTTTGGCTCTGGAATGTACAAGTAAGTGGTGGCTAAGAGTGAAAAAGAAAACGTTGTGGTCAGTCTGCTGTTTTTGTTTCAATATCTAAATACGTCAGGCGTGAAAGAAGTAATGGCTGCAAACTTGTGCCAAGGTGTGAGTGTAAAGAAGAGATGCTGATCTCCCCCACACCCCATCTCAACTTGAAAAAATGATTAATGCAGCCTACAAATTGTCTGCATAGTTTGGACAGAACTATAATTGGAGTTCAAGCCTAAGTGTGTGGGATTGTGCAGCAATTCTGGTGTATCTGGTTACTGATGGTTTCTGAGAAAGGATGGCATAAATGCATAGGACCTCAGAGAGCTGCTGAAGAGGAGGGCAGCAAATGGATCAAGCAGAGGACAGAATTATCATCGAAGGGAAGGATTGCTCACTGACAATTTTAACAAGTAGCAGAAGTAAAAGATGCAAGCTGTTTTACTTTGTGGAACCCTCCCAGTGATGTTAGTGAAAGATCCACAGAGGCTTAAATTTATGATTTCAGAACTTCATCTTTCAGTCAGGCACTAGGGCATTTTGCCATTTCCTCCATGAATTTGGAAATCACTTTCTGCTATTGAATTTTATGGGCACTTGAGTTGATATAAAAGCTTCCCTTGCCTCAGTTGAGAGCTGTATAGACTTCCTTGTGCTGCCTTGGACTCTGAACTAATTTAGTTCCCTAAAACAAAAACGTTTCCTTTCTTCACCGTTGGAACACTTTTCTTCTGTTTAATTGACTAAATTGGCTCAGTGAGGAGCACCACTGACAATGCCACTCATTGGTGTTCTGTCTTGTGAAATGGTGGCATTATATGCTAGGGATGAAAGCTAAATTTTGGCATGGAGAACTGCAGCTCAACGAGGAAAACATTCCAAATACTGTGATATTCCTAACTTCTTACTAAAATGTATTTTGTCACCTCTTTTTTTTCTAGTCTTCCTGCCTCCTTGCTTTCAGTGTTTGGTTTTTTTATTTGATAGTGCTTGCTACTCTCTTGACTTGTTCTTGTAATTTCTTTTCATTCCACTCTTTACTCATAATCTTTGGGTTGTCTGACACACCAGCTATTCTGTCTCTTGATTGGAGAGACAAAAGAAATTGTTCTAAATCAGGCCCAGATTCCCTGGAAATGCTAAAGTAGTTGTGCCTTTTTTTGCATTGTTCAGGGGTTTGTGTTGCTGTTTAATAAACGCGTTGAAATACATACACTGCCAAACACTACACGTGTCAGATAAAATTACCAGTGCCTTTTTGAGAAAGGGTTATGGTATAAGGCCTTGCTGCCTTTATTTATGTTCCAGACTGGGGAGCTGAGGACAAAGATGAGCCAGTCTCATGAAGACAGTTTAACAAGCGTGGCCTGGAATCCTGATGGGAAGCGTTTTGTAACRGGAGGTCAGCGTGGACAGTTCTATCAGTGTGTAAGTTTTCTGTATCGGCTTGGTGTCCCATTGAAAACAAAGCAAGAAATTAAAGTTTGGTCAGATCCGAGGTTTATGTTTTTGCAGGTTTTTTTTGTGTGTGTGTACACTAAAGCTTCTGGTCCTTTGTAATGCAGAGAAGCAATACATTAATGCAAGTATTTCAGCAGCATTTCTGTATGGAGCAGTTGGGAGGGTTTGAGCATGTTTGGGCTGCCTCAAGGAGGATTTGTGATCTGGAATTTTTTTCTTAGCTGCATCAGAAAATGCACTAAGAAAAAGCAATACCTTTGTCCACAAAATTTTGACTGCATCTTTCTTAGCTTTTGCATGCTGTCTTTGCTTAGTGAAAACAAATTTGAAACCCTCATTACTTGACTAGTGTTGATTTGAGGTGGTGGTCCACAGTCTCACCATATTCTTGATTATTTTTTCATCTGAATTGGTGCCCAGAATAATAGTGCAGTAATCAAACCTCACTGCCAAGGTCAGCGCAGTGATGTGGTGTAGATGGCACGTCACRAACAAGAAAATAAATGACAAAAGGGATGCTCGGCTTTTCGAGGCAGATTCCTACAAAAGCCCTCAGTTAAGACAACCAAGTCCTAATTCATTAAGTCCTCCCTTGTAAAGGGTAAGATTGCTTTCTGTAGCAATTATCTGAATAGAAGGTGAAAAAGATATTAGTGTCTCAACTTCTCAGAAATCTGAGACTGATTGTTCAATTTTTGTTGTTTTGTTGGTTTTTTTTTTTTATTTCTGCTCAGGATTTAGATGGTAATCTCCTTGACTCCTGGGAAGGGGTGAGAGTACAATGCCTTTGGTGCTTGAGTGATGGGAAAACTGTTCTAGCGTCGGACACACACCAGCGAATTCGGGGTTATAACTTTGAGGATCTTACAGACAGGAACATGTAACTACCTCTTTTTTTTGGTTTTGAATTCCTGCTTCTTACTGTCAGAAGAAAATTGAGGAAGGGTTTGGGGGGCAGGATTGGAAACAAGTTATTAAAATTCTCTCAGTAATAAAAGAAGACAGTAATAACATGGGACAAGAATTAGTGAGAAAGTTCCAGCAAGCAGCATTAGATCAAGTATTAGAAATAACTTCCTAAGCACTAGAGTAGGTTTCTAGTGGATGTTTTCATGTTTGTTTTCATCACAAGTACTTGCAGTCCCCTCGATTCCTGGCATATTTTAGTAGATACTGTCTTGAATTTAGGAGTTGGAGTTGAGGTCTGAAGTCCCTTTTGGTCTTGGTTATTTGGCATAAGTATAAGCAACTATTGCAGACCTGGTTTGTATGTATAGAGTCATACCTAATTTCAAATTTGGAACTGTCTTGCCCTGATAATACTGCAGAGACAGGCCTTGCCTTTTGTCTTGGTGTTGCATCATTATCTGGTTATCTTAATACTCATATCTTGTCATTTCAGAGTACAAGAAGATCACCCTATTATGTCRTTTACTATTTCAAAAAATGGCCGTTTAGCTTTGTTAAATGTAGCAACTCAGGTGAGTTGGGGATGTTGAATGGAAATGCAAATAAATCTTGCAACTGCTACCTGTTTTTAAATACTTTGATGTGAGTTGGAATGTTTGATACTAACTAGTTGTATGTTATGTAATATGATGGCCTTAATATTCATAAATATAGCATGGAATTCTCTGACAAGAAGGCAGTCTTATTCTTGAGACTGGTTTTTTCGGGGGTTTATTTGACTGATTCATAGTCAAGTTTCATATTGTGAAATATGTACTATTAAATGTTATTATCTGGCTGTTGCATTGAGAAGCCAGGTACAGTAAGAATTGTAGGAGGTTGACATGTCTGGGGCCATGASAATTAGATTTTTATTTATCTATTTCTGCTTTTGGAACCTTGGATAAGAATAGGAGCTTTCAGGGTAGAAGGGACCAAAGGCTGAAAGTTAAGTTTAGTAATTTGGTACATCTTCACTCTCTTMATGTAGTAACAGCCTGAAGTTGGCTCTGAAGTAGTGTATATTCATGTTTAATTTTTTTTTTCATAGTTCAAAAGTATGCCATTCATAATGTTTAATGATAAAATAACATTCTTTATATTTCTTATTTCTAGGGAGTTCACTTATGGGACTTACAAGACAGAGTTTTAGTGAGAAAGTATCAAGGTGTTACACAAGGATTTTACACAATTCACTCGTGTTTTGGAGGTCATAATGAAGATTTCATTGCTAGTGGAAGTGAAGGTAACATCACTCTCCTTTGTGTAGAAAACTGGAACACTCCTTCCTATACCTTAATTCTATAGATGACAGTTGCTAACAACATTATAAAAGCAAGCAGACTGGTTCATGAAATAAATTTGAGGTGTGCTGGGATTGTGGCATACTTCAAGAAGTAATTGTGGGCTAGCAGAAAGAATCTTCTGGGAGGATGGTAGCAGTAGAAAGCATTAATGACTCTTTTGTGTTGCTGCTCTAAAGCAAAAACATCTGCACAGTTTTAATTAGAAGTGGGTGGGGTGTTCTTGAGGATTTTTCTTTTTGTGGTGTGGTATTTAGACTTACAGTTTGAATAAAAAATACTTCTGGGGAATAACAGCTTTGTTTGCCTGTTGAAAATACAGGTGTGGTGCGGTTATTTTAATTTCAGTAGAATCATCTTAATTACAGACAGAGTAGTCTCAAATTAAACAGTAGTTGATGTAGTCTGGTAGAGTTTCTTGGTGATTAAAGGCTTTGTGGTATGTTTTTGTTCAGCTGCCTGTGGCAAGAGTAGAAATTTGTTAATGGCTTATGTGTTGAATTGGTTCAGGTCTGTCCCTGATGTAATGGCATCACCTGCCATGGAGATCACTTAAAATTCAAACTTGTGCAGGGCTATGTATTACACTTGTAATATGTAAGCAGTCACTGTGAGTGCTGTGCTACTCACAGTTCTTAGGAAATGAGGTTGGCCAGGGCATTTACTAMTATCCTTTCTTTGGAAAATACTAAATATGTCTGAAATAAAACCACGTTTCACCCTCTGACTATATATTCACTATATCCACTGGAATATGACTAAAGGACAGCACCTCCAGTCCTCCAACTCAGTGTGAACCTCTTGTTGTGGTTGAACAAGCTTCTTGATTTGAGACCTAAGCGCCTGAAAGTTCAGGATTTGTTTAGCCATAACTATGTGCATTTGTAGATGTAAATAGTATGGTGTATCAGTTTTTTCCCTCCCAATTTATTTACTTTTTATTGTCTTCATTGTTTAAAAACCACTGCAGTTGAAACTGATGGTAAAGAACTGATGGTCACTTAGATTTGAACTGTCTGAAGCTGCTGCCTCTTTGCAAATGTGGCAAATGAGAAAGTCTGTTTTAAAAAACAAGCAGACAAACAAAAATAACAGATCACATTGTCATAGCCTTTTTTTAAAAAGTAATTGATCACACTGTCATAACCTCTTAATGTATGTTGTCAGCTAGGTAGGGGTTTTCCTGACAGTTGCAGCAATAGGAAGAAAATGGCATTCTCTCTCAAAGGGGAATTGACTGCTGCCTTAATGTAGCTATCATGTTTTTTCCAAACCAAAATACAGGCATTCTGACAAGTACCAAATTGCTGCTTTATGTTTAGGCTTTGATTCTCCCAGATAGCAGAGCCTTGTGTGTCCAGTGTGTGTAAGCAGAGTGTGAATTGTGTTGTTTAGTGAATGGCATGTACATCTAGTCTCTTGAAATCCTAAGTGGAATGTAAGCACAGCCAGGACATTTACATCAATACAAGCACACGTAAAGGTGGTACATCAAATGAGCTGGTTCAGCAGAAGACAAGGGAGTTACCACATGGTTCCATGGTGCTTTTCTAGCACGGAGGTCAGAGAGCAAGTTTGTTTTATAAGGGGTTGGGAGGAGGCACAGGGAAGATTGGTTTGTTTGCTAAGCCTTCAGAGTGACATCTATATCAGAGCCTTTCAAATAGATGCAAATACTTTGATTTGATATGCTAGACCCCAGTACTAGGCTTTTGTGTAATACTAGTAATGTGTACTTGTTCAGTTTGTGTAACTCTGTTTGGAATATTCCACAGACATTCCTAGAGAGGTAAACTGACAGACTTGTTACAGGCTCCTGGTCTACAGCTGGGGCCACCCACCCACCTCCAATTTATTCTTAAATATGGTTGGTTATAAAGAATCTCTTYTCTAAACATTGCAGAAAAGTGTTTAAGCTGGTCACTGCTCTATTTCTAGCATGTTGCTAGAAGCAATTAAAAGCTTCCCATCACAAAATAGGATCTGTGGGGTTTATTGCATCTACTTTAACATGTACAAATTGATATCTGTAAATACCACACACTAATTAGTTGTCAAAGACAGTAATAGCTCACAATTTCAGCCATTAAGTGTTGCACTCCCTCGTTKGCTGTTTGCACTTTCACTGGAGTGTTACAGGTCTTTAGCATTAAGATGTTTTTCATAAACTATAGACCTGTGATCTTATCTGGTACTCCTCAACAGGAGGTGGTTTTAATTATTTTGTTGTAATACTCATAACTTTATAATGTGTTTACTAATCTGTAAATACAATTATTTGAGGGGGAAAAAATCTGCAAGTCTTCCTTTTGAACAAGATTACAACTCCATACCTATAACTAAAGCGTAGCGTGATTTCTCTCTTTAGCCACGTATTGTCTTATTTGCATTGCAGTCAAATGTTTTTCTTCAAACACCAAGTGTAGCAGACTTGCAGGTGTTTAAAGGGAACGTGCCTCTTTTGATCACTTTCAAAAGAAAAATTTTGTCAGTGCTTTTGCACACTCAAAGCATGGGTGTTAGACATGGGTTGTAGGTCATTAATGAGAGCTGAGCTGCCGGGAGCTGGTGCGGAAGCGCTGTTGGCTGGGACCGACGGGCGTGTGCAGAGCAGTGCTCTGATGCTGTTTGACTCGTGTTTCCTTAGATCACAAAGTGTACATCTGGCACAAGCGCAGCGAGCTGCCCATCGCGGAGCTGACGGGGCACACGCGCACGGTGAACTGCGTCAGCTGGAACCCGCAGGTCCCAGCCATGATGGCCAGCGCCTCCGACGACGGCACCGTTAGGATATGGGGACCAGCGCCTTTCGTAGACAACCAGGATATTGAAGGTAAAAAAATACCTGTGACTAAAAAATATTGCACTGTTTCGTTTTGGTTTTTTTAGTGTATGACTGTTGATTTATATCTGAGTTACTCATTTTGTGGAATAAAAAAAGAAACAACCGGTATTTCCAAAATGATTCTGACACGGCCCTGTATTAAAGTCTGGTGTCATTAAGACCTCAGGATTATATTAACTTCTTTATGCAAACTCCTTAAAAATCCTGCCTACGATGCTTGAGGTTTAGTAACGTACAATGTTATGAAAATTTAAATAATGCATTCTAACCACACTGCAAATTGAATAATGGTGTTATAGTGCTTACAAAAGGAATCTCCAAAGTCTGGAGGGAGTGTGAAGTTTTCCCCAGGAAAATCTATACAAAATTGAATCTTTACTAACCATCTGCAGTCATATGTATCCAGGGGAGAGAGACAAAGCTCATTTTTTTGCTGCGAGAATGCACATGATGTTCCCAGCCCTTCTTGCCTCCCCCAGGATTGTTAACAAGATGACTGCTGGGGAGTTGGTGTGCTGTTTATATGCTTCCCTCATTGCATCTTCAACGTTGCAGTAAGAATTTACAGGAGACATAAAAATAATATATAGTATATCCTATTGCCACAGGACCTCATGGATGTGACCTCAAGGGGAACCTGGGCAAAGTAATCAAAGAGAAAYCCACTAAGTGCTGTTAGATAAGTAAACACCTCTAGTTCAGAATGTGTCTTAAGTAAAAATGGCTGAAAGGGGGAAGGATATTAGGAGGAAGGATTGCTTCCTCTCCCTGCTCCTGTGCTTTCTGACACATCTGCTTCCAGTCTTGGACTAGGTGGACCAGCCTGGCTAATCTGTTTGTAACGCCTGGAATGCACCCATAAGGACTCAGAGCCTGTCCTCCAGTTGGTTTTACTCATGGCTTTGTTGTTTGGTTTTCTCCAGTTAGCTGCTTGCTCACTCTTTCTTAGTTCCTCCAGAAAATGAACTAGTAAGTGTCATAAAAACCAAACCAACAGAAAAGGGATTTCTCACAGCAGTGCTTTCACAAGAGGTGTAGGTGCATGGAATAATACCTAACAACTTAGGAATCTTAAATGGGTGACAAGGCAGCTTTGTAATTAGCACACTCCCCTAGAATTTGAATGTAAATGTGTGTTACTTCTTTTTGGACCAGATGCTTTTTGAGTACCCACACCTAACATGCTAAATTAATTTCTAGCTTGATATAAATAATGTTATCTAAAATAAGTAATTTTTAGCACATATAAGATCCATTAACTAGTGCATGTTCTGTTAAAATTTATGTAAATACACTGTATTAATTACCTTATGATAATAGAAATATGAACTGTTGCTAAGATCTTCAAGCTGTGATTTCTTTCTCTCTATGTTCTTGTTTTTGCTCAGAGGAATGCAGTAGCATGGATAGTTGATGGCGAATTTGGAGCAGACGACTTCAGTTTAACTTAATTAGTCGTATTTTAAATGGCTTGGGATTTGGTGCAAACAAACATGATTGATAGCTGGACAGACATGCTCGTCATGAAAAAGAACCATTTCTGAAGCCCGGTTGGGGCCAAACATTTACCACCTTTGCTTCATAGTAACCAGTCAAGATGAAGCACGTCCTTAGAACTTTGTTGGACACCGTGTTGAAATTACCCCCCATCGGTTGTGAAGAACTGTGCTACATTCAGGCTAACCATTGAACTCAGTATATATATTTTTCCCTCCTGCCTTTTTGTCTGGCAGGCTACTGTTCTTGTTGCTCTTCTGTGTAATGAAGTTTAAATGCTTGTTTGGAACACTTTATTTAACAGTTTAGAAGGCTTGATAGAAAGAGTGCTTTAGTCTGAAGAGTATACATTGGATAGGAAAGATTTCCTTCTCTTGTTTCTCAAGTCTCTCTCCGCCTTACTTAGCTTGAGATCTTTGCAGCTTGGTTCATGGATTCTAGCCTTGCCCGTTGCGCAGAATATCTATAAATTGAGATGATAAACCAATGAACTATGTCAAAAGCACTCTCARTATCACATTTGACAAAAAGTTTTGTACTTTTCACATAGCTCGTTGCCCTGCAAAGGGGTTAACAGCACAATTTTTTAAAAATAAATTATTTATAGGATTAAAATGACTTCATTTGTATACATTTGGAATTAAAACAATGCAAGAAGTGTCGTGAAACACGGTATCACTGATGCTTTTCTGGAGTGTCCTGAGACCCAATCAAAAGCAGTGGCTGGAAGGAGATTTATGTAGGCAGTAAAGCTTGTTTTAGATGGAGAAACTCACTGTCCATCTTAACAAAGAAACTGTATTATTTAGGAAAAAAAAAGTGTTCAGACTGCACCACCAGTCTAAGAGTTTAAACAAGAAGAGGTCTTTTTGGTTTTTTTAATTACATAAATATATGCAACAATGCTGGTGTAAAAGGTAGAATACACTTCGAGGGAAGAATGTGTTGAAAGAGTCCTTTCTTCACAAAGTCAACACTTTGTATAAGTAATTTACGTACAAATCATAATTAAACACTTGTATTATGATGGAAATTTTTTCTTTATTTGATAAACAAGGGTGGACAGATTTCCTTGTTGAGAATATACTTTTAAGTTTGCAGATTTAAATGCCTCTCCCAGACCTTGTTGYAAGCTGGTGCTGTGAACATCTTGACACGTCTAGGAATAGTTCCACTARTGTCCCGTGTTAAGAAAAAACAAAGACATTTATAATTTAAGTATTTATTCTTTTTGACATAAACAGATGGCCTGGCATCTCTGTGCTTCTGCACTACACACAAATCCATTAKGGGATGGATTCCCTTTTGCCACCTTGGGTGGAAAGGTAGTGTTGGTACTGCTGCGAAGTAAAGAAGGAGCAGGGAAGGGCATGCCACCAGGAGTCATGTGAACAGAAGTGTGGACTTCATCCTTTCATGAGATAATAATCTAGTGTCCTTATTAGTCATGTGYGGAAGAAGGGTGGGGGAAGGTTTGCTGGAATTCCTGGGAAGTGTAGCCACTTTGATGAATGGGAATGTGGTGTTTCCCAGAAAAACAAAAGTGAAGGCTAGCAGGTTAGATTTTTTTTTTTTTYCCTTAGATTCCAGCCATCAGGTGGTGTGTGTTTTTCTTGCCTTGTGTGCAAACTTAAACKTGAGTTAAGATTCTGATACTGTGGTTGAGAGCAGCCCCAAATCTGACATATGAATCTTCTAATACCTCCAAAACCAGGTAGGAATTTAAGGCTCCGCCTTAAAACTAAGGTGAATGCTTTGATAGCAATTACTGTTTCACTGCACTGGGAATATGTGTGTAAATGTAAGACTATAAATCAGTTCCTTCTTCCTTTAATTAGTTCTGGAGGAAGCTCTTTTTTTTCCTTCCTAGTTCAGACAGTGTAAGATTAGTCAGGCTTGTTCCTGTGGTGTTCATGTTGCAGGAAAACAGACAAGTTCCTATGGTCAAATTTGAGTAAGCTAAACCTTAGGGTTTAAAGAAAAATTAATTACCTAAATTGTAAACAGTGTTTTACATGTTCAAAACATGGTATAATTCATAAGCAATGCCAGTACGCGAATGTTTGGAAGTTACTCTTGTATTGACTTACTCTGGAACTTTTGCTTTCAAACCAAACATTGTTTAGGGAGACTAAGGAGAATAATGGTTTTGGTGTCTCCTAATACTGTCTCATACAATGGTCTGGCATTACTTGCTTACCTCATACTAAAGGGAATAAAGTGCAAACTTCAGAGAGGTGGTGGTGAAATCTCAAGTGTAGATTTGAAGTCTCAACAGGCATTTTTCATGTAGTGGCCAGAACTAACCACAGTGAGGCTCCTTACCTGGTACAGCTGTGGGGGGGTGTATGGGCTGATGCCTGCTTTCCACTGCAATGCAAGTAGGAATTTAAACCTAGGACCTCTGCCAAACACTRCCCCTCTCTTCTGGACTTGGTTTGTCCCTCTAAAGGACACTTGAGGTATTTAGAAGCAGAGTTAGGGAGAAGCACGTGTTTGATCTCTCTCCTTAGTGCCGTGGTGCAGCCATGCCATGTAAAGGAAAGCTCCAAGCAGATGGCGCTGCTCCCGGAGTGTCTCAGTAACAGCCTGTTTGCATCTCACGGGTGATGAGCAGACAGCAGAGAAAGGTGAGACCAAACTTCATTGTGCCACACTACTCTGTCCCACAGCAACTGACATTAGAGATGTAGCAATGACTACCATCCCAACCTGGAGATGAAAGAGGAACCTAAACTATTTCCAACACATTGTATATTCACAGTATGTGAATKGAAAAGTACCAATACTTTTTGTGCACAGACTACAAAATGAGACTGGGGTGGGCTGGGGGAAAAAATCCCAAATAAGTTTGCTCATTTGCAACATGTTGATTTCCATGTGCTTAAAAATGTTYGTAGGCTGGAGTGTAAGGCTGGAACAAGTACACRCCCATATTAAATTACTGTATTTCTRGTCACCAGACTGATGGTTTTAGAGAGGAAAATACTGTAAGTGTGTACTCATTTTGTAACTGATGGCTTAAAATATTCACAGTAGCCCCAGGTTGTTATCAAGGCAGATCTTAAAAAAAGCTGAAGCATTTTATTATCTGAATGTTCTTTAGCTGTTCAGGTAAGTAATGTTCAAGGCACAATGGAATACAAAAGGGAAAATGGTAGCTCTGTTGACGTTTTGGAGGGGAGGGAAGTGGGGAAAATGACACCTTTGTTTCTRAATTCCCTCTGTCTTTTCTAAAGTTCTCCAACTTTAAAGTTAACTTCTCTTTATGATTGGAGCAAAGATGCAAGCTAGAAATCTACCCAGATCTTGCCAGTTACTTCTCAACTTGGCTTCAACCAGGTAATGTTTAATAAAACTCCATCTGCTGTTGGGAGTTTGTGTCTAGTCCTGTACTTCTACACTGCTAAGTGATACTCCCATCCAAAACCGGTCGGAAAGGCCTCCTAGCAGGAAACCAGGACTCGTACAATTAGCTGTAGCTCGAGGGGATATGTTGTAGACCCAAATGGGGAGGGAGGTAGAGAAGGAATGGACATAAAAGGCAAGATTTACTGACCAACAGACAAACTACTGTAACTCAAGGGGGAGGAGGAAAAATGCACTTTCAATAGTTTGTCCATATTTTTAGCTACAAAATACACTTGTATTTTTTTTTTTTTGAGACGACTATTAAGAGGAACACCCATCCCATAAATGGCTAATCCTCCTTTTGACCTCCTCCTGTCTTTTCCACATTGGCTTGAGTCCATTTTCAGCTGCCATACTTGATTTTGAAAACTGCTACTTTTAATGATGTTTAGAAAGTAAAATCATTAACTATGACACTTTTTTTAAACAGGGTGGACTTAATTGAAGTGTGCAGTGTTGAACTACTGCTGCAGTAGCTGCCTCTAGTTGTTGAAATAAACTGTAGACAAGTTTTCTGTCTATTAATCCAGATAATCTGGATTCAGTAAAACATCTGTGAGAGTGTTCCTCCCATCTGGTATGAATGCGTGTGTGCATGTGTTCCACAAACAGACAGAGAACCAAATGTTCTAGGTACTTGTCATGTTTTATTGCATACTTTAAGTCGTGTGTATGTGAAGTGTCCTTTGACCAGAAGGTTTTGGTTAATATCAGTATATTTTTATAAATTTGAAATTCATTGTGCCCCATCTTTTTTCATAAACATTTTTCATTCTTAGGGTATATGTGCTAGATTTGAAACTTAACATTTTTAGGCACAGATGGAAAAAGTTATTGGCTCCTCGAAAACATATGGGACAAAATGGATCCTCAAAGCATGTATGTACTTACAAACCAAGCTGTAGAGATCAAGAAAAGAACTTTATTGTTGATCTCAAGATTTCTAAATTGTCAAGATTTATATGGAGTTGTGGTGGAACTAGTTAACACTTAGAGCTTTTGGTATGTAATGACTATTTGCTATGGACTGATATTAAATGTTTCAAAGGATTGCGTTCTTAAACTTTCTGGATTTTTGTTACTCTCCTCGGATATTATTAAGTAGTTAAAAATTTCTTTGCTATATTACATTAAAAACATAAGAACTTTGGGTCTYGTATTTATTTTCACTTGTTTTACTAATTATTTACAGAACACCGTTTTAACTTTTTTATTTTATAAATGTGTAGTATTTTAAACATATCTTTTAAAATTGTTCAATTGGAACTACATTAACTTCTGATTTGTTTTTATTAGGATTTTTAAAAAAAAATACACTTTTTCCATGTTGGTGCACAGCACTTAACAGAAATGTTTGTATTCCCTTTCTTTCAATTCAATAAACAATAAATAACTGGAATGAMTAGTTCTTAGTTTCCCTAACTTCACTTATATGACTGACTTGGATGTTAATTTCTTGATCATTAATTTTACATTTCTTCCCTAGTATTTCACTTCCTCGCTAGGAAAATTAATTYGTGGCAGTGTAGCTGAAGCTGAGTCACGCAGTGCTGTGTGCAGGCTCTCCAGTCCTTGCTCTCTGGCTCTAATCTACCTCACACTTGTGTTTACATTTAGCACTCTACTTGGCCCGTGTCCCATTCTGTGCTTCTCTCACTTGAACATCTTCTCCTTTGAGGCTCTGTGAAATCCATGATTCCTTAATGCTGGCGCTTGCTTAAATACCAGACACAGGTTGCTTTAGGTGATCAGGGGGTTTTATGGGGTTTTTTGATACTTCATATTAAGGACGTGCTCCAGACGTACTTGGATCTCCTGCCTTTGTGTTCCGTCCAAGTAACCCCGTGTTCTTGTCCCTCCTCCCTGTGCCTTAAAACAGAACCTCATCTTTGTCCTGCATTTTTATTTAGCTCTAGCTAATGTTGTGTTAAAGAAAAAGTTGTGTCTGAATTTCCACTCCCTGTAGCTTTTCCAAACTCAAACCTTTTGCTGAAGTGCATTCAATTTTTTAGTTCTTTGAGCTTATGTATTGATCAGAAGAAGTCTTTACTCCCTCTAGTAGCACCTTTGTATTAATTTTATTCTCTCCCCTACAGATTAGGCAGTGTGTAGATAATTATGGCTTAAATGTAGCTGCCAAGAGAAGGGACATGCCTTATTCCTCTCCGTGTTCTACTTTATGCCACTTCCCTTGGCTACTGGTATTGGCAGGAGGGTTCTTGGATTGCAGACCCACTTCAGCCATAAATTATCCACACAGCAGATGAAGGAAGTCACTAACAAACCCAGCCAAAAAGCTGTGCCTCATCTGCYGTCCTGTGTCTGCCTTTAATGGATCAGAAGAGTGCAAGAGAAACAAGTATATGAATTCTACAGACCCGTGGCATTTCAGCATTTCTAAGATTTAAAATTAAAGTGCTGTGGGTTTTGGCTTTTTTTTAATGTGGTTTTGCTTGTTACTTGTTTTGGGGTTTTTTTAGTGCTTCAGATTGTTTAAAAGAAATTACACCAGGAACCTGAGAGTAGATGTGTTTCATAATTAGCTGAAATCCAAATGCTGCCTGAGGTAGGGTCCTTCTCTTACACCTTGTCCTGTGCTCTCTGTGCTGCCTGGTCACCTCTCTGTGTGTCTTGCTGTCATCTTATCCCAGAAAGATGGCAGTCTCAGTTGTCTCCTCACTTTAAAAGACATATAATGCTTTGCAGAATAACCACTGAGGCTTGCATGCCTCTGTTTCTGCCAAAGATAAGGTGGTTAATGTACTGATAACTGCATGGTGGTTCATAGATACAGCCCAGATTTTCCCATTGTTATCTCCAGTGTCCATCATACCATGTACTTAGAGGCAAAAATGGTCTTTTACCACTTGTACAAAATCGTAGAGGGCTTGTGAGAAGAAAGAATTAGAATAAAGCTGTGACAATCCTGAACAGATAAAGATTTGCTTTTGTGGGTTTACCAGGGTTTCAGGCTGATTGTTAACCTGCATATAGAATTGTTCTTATGACTACTGGTCATACCACTGATTTATCATGTTCCATAATACAGAACTACTTCAGGGAAAAAAACCCTAAACCAGTAGTTTACTGGAATGAGGCAGCAAGTATATWCTTTAACAAAAAGAACATACTTTATTAAGTCTAAATAACCACCAGTCTGTAACTGTAATGATTAATTAGGAGGAAACATGCAACTGTATATATTTTGACTAACCCCCTCCAAATGCAGAACTCTTAACAGCTCTCTAATGTCTCTGAAAACTGATGTTACTGTCATCTTTGCACGCTGGCCAGGCTGTAGATTGTGAGTGAGGAAAAGAGCTCAATAACATCAGTTAAATTAGGAATCCCTGCAGGACTTCAGATTTGTTTCCACTGATTAAGTTTTCTATAAATCATAGCTAACGATTCCTCACAGTTATACTTGGATACCTCAGGTCCACAGGGAAATAGTGAATAGGAGGGAATCTGTGTTTGATCTCACACCAATTTGTAGTGTTAGATGAATTTTTAAAAAAATCAGTCTAAAGTTTCTAATTGTCTTGAATTCTGTATAAGATTGGGTTTAAATTACCCTGTTCTGCCCTGCTGGAGACACAGAAAACAGGGTGTTTGTTTTGATTTTTACTACTATAAACATTTCTGTGCTCTTTGGGTCTCCCATGAGCGACATAACTGCAGTATCCCTATTTCTAGCTAATGAACCATGTTTTTAGCAATTACAAATACATTTTTCCTGTTGCTGACACTGACCTCTGTGAAGATCTCTGTTGAGGCAGGCGATGACCCTGTATAGTAAGGAAGGCTTCAAAATTACCTGTGTAATTACTCAGAACTGTAGTCTCTGCAACCTGGTACTGAGGTCTTTACAACTGTTAGAAGAATCAGTTGTTAGATATAAATGAACAGAGAACTTATTCATATTAAAAAATTGAGGTGGGAAGTTTGCATTCATATGAAAGTATAAACTGTTTAATATTCGACACTCACCACTTACAAAATATATCTGTATTCTTTTGTTGGTCTGTCATGGTTAATAATTCACTCTTCAGGAAGGAAGGGAGGAGAATCCACAATACCATCCCTCTAGGTCAGGCTGTACACATGCTGTCCCCATTGGATTTTTCCCTTACCCTTCTCTGTCCTGCTCCCATCTCTGAAGAAACACTTCCCTCAGTAGAGAATAGAAGCTTTTCATAGTGAGTGATAAATTTTACCAATTCCATTAGGGAATGGCTGTGCTCTATCTGTTGTCCGCAGTGCAATTCCGAGGTGGTATAGGAAATCAGTGGGAGACAAGTTTGCATACAAACATTTTCATTAATAATAAAGCTCAAAATCATGTCTTTAGAATAGGATATAAAGCTGCTAGTTAAAGTAATGGGCTTACAGGTTAATGCTCATGTGTCTCAGTGCTTTCCCTTTTCCACACCTACATCATGTCTGGGCTTTGGCTTTATAGGGCAGTACTTTCTGTAGTTTAACTGTTGTGGTGTCAAGTAGACAGTGCCACACACCTGGGGTAGCTGTTTCCTTAGTTATTTTTTAATGAGCATGATTTTCAGTTTTTCATCTTTACAACAGCTGACCTTGGGACTCTACCCCTTATAAATTTAAAGCCAAACTTTTCCTAGAACAAACACTGAACACAAGGTATCTACAGAAATCAAGCATCAGTGTTGTCTGTTCATTGCTGGCTCTGCAAACAATCTGTTAACTACAGCTGTACACTAAAAACCCAAGTACTTAAGAAGACAAAGCTCATAAATTCTAGGACATAATTACAGAAGTGTATTTTTTAAAGTGTTTTAATTGATGTGTTTGTTTCAAGAGACCTGTTTCCAAGCACATATAAAAAACTTAGACAGTTATTGGACAGTGAGGATACAAACTCAGGTTTATACACTTATCACTGATGCAAGAGCTGCACAAAAAGAACTTAATTTGCTAGTATCATTGAAGCAGAGTCACATCAGAATTGGGAAAAGTGGGGTTATGGATTACTAGGCCCTTTCCCTGAGCTAGACAGGCTCTTGGTTCACCCCACTGGATATAGAAACAGCAGATTCATGGAGTAGCAACTGCAGATAGTCTTTTGCTCTGTAAGCAACTCCACCCCTGGTGCAACGTGATCTTTACTTTATGTGGAGTCTATGATGTACTTCAATGACAAAAATAGAAGTTGAAGGGGAAAAAGCAAGTATTAATCATGTTTCTTATTTATCTATTTTTCACTCTTACACACAAGCGTCACTTCCACCAATGGGATCTTAATCCATCCAAATACAAGACTTCATATAGGTTGCTGGAGGGACGGGGGGAAAGGGAGACAAACATATATTTTATTCCATTGTTTTTTTTTTTACCTGGAAAAACATCGACACAAAGATGCAAGCTCTGCTACTGTCCCACTTTGAAATCTGTTCCAAGAGCTGCTTCAAACTAGGCTCTGATAGGAGCTGACACCTTTCAGTAAGAAGCAGTCACCACAGCTGCACTTATATTTGTTCTGGAACTACTACCATCATTACCAGCCCATGCTGCTGAAATGAGTTTCCCTTCTCACCACTGAATTCCTACAAGGTCAGTTCTGTAAGCAAGCATTTCATCTTACAGAAGCACCAGCTCCAGCAGTTTGGCTTGTAAAGGAACAAAAACAACTGCTACACAAATCCAATGTCTTTTGAAAATATTTTATGTTAAAAATACAGAAAAATATTTCTTGTTCAAAGAGGAAAAATATACTGCATGACGACACTGATCTAGGTGTGTTCAGAAGGTGTCTGTGGCTCCACACCAGTCACTGGAGTGATGACCCAATTTGGCAGCTAATGGTTCTCTTTCAACTTCTCAATCATTTATCAAAGCCAGAATCATACTGTGACAAAACAGAAAACATGATACCAGTGGATTACTGAAGCATGTGCCAGTAGGAGCAGCTCTCACTGTCATGACAGAGCTGCACTGAGAGAACCTGAAATAGAAAGTCAAGGCAACCCTGCTGTGTGCTTTGCTTAGGAAGACAAGGGCTGCAATAATATTGCAGCAGAGGAACAGCAGCTCTTCCACCTTGGAATAAGTGGCCCTATCACAGAACACATCTATTTGTAACTTAGCCAGATCAACTTCATTTTTTTAAAACAGAACTTGTAAAATAAACTTGGTCCTCAAGAGAATTTCCATTCTAAAGACGCCACTTACTGTAGGTGCTGAAAGCATGTAACTCTATACATTGTAATTGTGGTTTTGAGATTAAGGAATACCCTGAGTTTCCAAACAATGTTTGATCAGAATGAATAAAGGCATATAATGAGCCCACAGACAGCTGTCAAAATATATTACTGAGGCTTAGCAGGATGCAAGAAGACAAGACATGAATAGCAGCAATTACACTAGTGGAACAGAGGAGATAAAAACAGCTGGCAGACAATTCCTTTGTTTCTTGGGAGCAATTTTGGAAACTAACCTGTAAAGGTACATGAAGAAACAGAGCAGATGAAAGCCCAGCTTAATCATGGCTTCTTTCATGTGTGATTTCAGTTGTCCTCGGTTATGGATCTCTGTGGGATCAAATACTCCCATGTTTCCACTTGGCACCATAATGTACCTGAAAGTTTAAGAATAAAAAGAAAAAACAAGCCACACAACAAAACCCAAAAATGTAGTCACTGAAATATTAAGGAGTGTCGGGGAAGAGGAGGGGGAGAGCTTGCCAAGAAGGGACTTTCATCTGAAGAGTTGTTTCACAACTCAAGGTAAGGGAGTTCTTTTTTAAAATCTGTTTCAGGATATTGCAGCTATCTCTGCCACTACAACCCACAAACAAAGAACAAGAGATCAAGAAGTACTAAAAACATCAGCCCATATATTCCCATGTATAAGTGGGAGAGATTCCAGGTAATAGCCCATTCCAGTTCATTTTAATTGCTGTTCACAGTTAGTTGCTGTCATGGAGAAAATGCCCACCCGCAGTGGAAAGATGCATTAGATGAAAGGGACTGGAGAAGACTTAATTTAGCTAAGAATTAGTAATTTATTTAGAAAAAAACCTCACATAGAAAATCACAAACTCCATTGGTCAAAATGAGATGGTGTAAGCCAAGGCAAAGGATCTGTGTTATTATTCCTGCCTCTGTCATAGCCATCCTGTGACACCTCAGCAGAGACACTGAGGCTGACAGGATGAGGTGGGCAGAACTGAAGACATTAAATTCTGCTGTCCAAACCCACATAAGAACAAAAGTTGAGTGAAGCCAAGTGAAATGCAAGCCAATGAAGCATAAAACCAGCAACCCAAATGTTTATGTCCTGTGACAATTCAGCAAGTAGCAGGTTCTTCTGTCAGAAGCATTTCTCAAGGGAGCAAACGTGAGCACATGAAGTTCTCACTCACTCCAGCTGAGCTCAGGCTAGAACAGGATCATCACTTCACTGAGATGTTATACAGGCTTTACCTTCCTCGAATCATTCTATACAGGAATTTAACACTTTGCCTTAAAGCTGGAGCAAAAACATGGTCTCAGAACAGAACACTTTTTAAATTTTCTTCATATACTCAAATGTACTCCAAAAGGCACTTCCCCACCTCTTACAACATTTATTTCAATAATAGGAGGGGAAGTAAAGGAACAAGTAACAGGGACGTTTTCTAGAAGCAGTAGGACACTGGGAAAAAGAAGTTAAGACCACCGTAATTGTCTGTCACAGAGGCATTAAAAAGCACTGCAGCATATTTGACTAATACCAAAACCAGTTGTGTCCCACTAAAAGAAGTTCATGTTAAATAATTCCAGTTTGAAATTCTCTTCTAAATTTGCAGTTTTAAATGATTGTTCTGTTTTTAGTATTTTAACACAAATTATTGTGCATTTACTGGGAATGCATTTTATTGGAATAAAAGAGGAACACGTTTCCTGTACCCATTTATCCTAGAAATAGAGTGCATAGTTTTCTTGTATGTCTAGATTATGAGTGCCATAAAGACAGCACGTATTAATTTTGCTTTTTAAAAAGAATGATAACACTTAAATGATGCAACTTAATTGCGTAACCCGTGAGGCATTTTTTCCAAGAGGCCCACAAGGTAGGACAGCTTACATTATACATCTAAGGAACTGAGTCATGGATACAATGATGCTGGATGCTGACAAACACGCCTCAAGCCAGTTGCCATACTCTACAYAGCAACAAAAACGTCTGCAGCAAACAAGTAAAATAAATATACACATTAGTGCCTCCAGTATTCCCATCCAGTGGAAGCTGCTACCACAGTAACAAGACACTTCCCCCTAGAGTACACAATTTTTAAAGGGATGTAGATTTTTCTGGTCAGAATTTTCACTCTATTTTAAAGATTTTATTACAGTTTCAAGTATTATCTACTGAAAGACATGGCAAGAGTCTCATTATTTGGACCTATTATCTCGAGATCTATATAAAAAAGAAGAAAAAAAAAGTTGAATGCTTCCCTTTGAGTTTTAAAACAAGGACAATRTAAGACAAAGCTATGTCTCACTGGGGAGACTACAAAATTCATGAAAAAAGGTTAAATATCATCTGAGTGGGCTGAACAAGAAGAGCCAGTAGGATGTTACAATAAATGTGTTGCAAGTTTGAAAGACTCCTTTGATGCTGTTTTTGACCAATTTATCCTCCCCAGGATAATAATCAATAATCCTCCCCCAGGATTTCTGATACCTCTTCTGCACAAAACCTCTCTTCTCTCACTGAAGTCCTTGAGAGAATTAGTAAATTAAGCCAGTACTGCCTGGAACTGCCATGTAGCCATTGGGATTAAGCAGGTTTTAAAGAAAAGTGAATAAGGGGAAGAGATTATCCCACCTTTCTCTCTATCACACTGCAAAGCACAGACTTCTTCAATCTCAACAGAATTATTTTTATTTCTGTACTTATTTTGGAGTAGACAAATCCTCCGGAATTCATGTGCAGAAATACTACAACATAGCAAGATGCAAACACCTTTAGCTGATGCCAGATGCTCATAATGGGTTCACACTTCATCTGTTCCCATATAAGCCTAGTTTAGTAAAGGACACCTTGTCCTCTCTTTGGTGTATTCCAATTGTTTTACAGTCCACCATTTTCTGACTGCCATACCTCTTGTCCATTGAACACTGGGTCAAATGCATGTTCTATCCCAAATCATCAGATTTCCTTTATAATCATGGAATCAGAACGTGGTTTGGCTTGGAAGGGACCTTACAGATCATCTAGTTCCAAGCCCTGCCATGGGCAGGGACACCTTCCACAAGACCAGGTTGCTCAAAGCCCCATCCAACCTGGCTATGAACATTTCCAGGGATGGGGCATCCAGTTTCTCTGGGCAACCTGTTCCAGTGTCTCACCACCCTCACAGCAAAGAGTCTCTTCTATATTTCTAAYCCTCTTTTAGTTTGAATCCATTACTCCTTGTCCTATCACTACAGTTCCTGATGAACTGATAATGCTAAACACCACACTTGCTTTTGCAGGCCTCTTAATTCCTTCACTAGAGGTGGGATAGTCCAGGCTATTAATGTGGGTGAAACKCCTTGATCCACAGAAAGAAGGAAGGATTAGTGATACAGGCTTAACATTTTGACTTCTTGTGGCAGGACAGGCAAAGTATATTGTCAGATTCATTTATTGCCTAAACTGCACATCTAAAATTGAGGAAACAATCCTGGATTTTAGGATATTCAGAATATTTATGCCATGTACAACAAAATAAAATATACAACAAAATAAGAGCTGTCAATACAAAACATCAGTCAAAACTTACTGCCTGAAGTGTAGAAACAGAAATAATTTATCTTTTCAAGCTCTCTCTGACCAGGTTTAGAAGGYAAAGCAAGTGGCTACTTTAAAAATTAACGTAAGTGCACAAAATGAAGCAACAAAGAAGCAACGAAGTGGTAACCAGCACAAGAAATCTTCACAGCTTCAAAGAAAATGCATTCTGTCTGCAGTATCTCTGCAGAAACAGCCTTGCCTAAATGAAACATCAAACCCCAAACTTGCCAGCAGATCCCAAAACAAATACTGATCACTATGGGTAACAGTTATACACAGGGGTGGCCAAACAAAAAAAAAAAAAAGCAAAAACATGCCCTATGTGTGTACATTTAGGCAACATTTGTTTACCAAGCATAAAGTTATACTGTCTCATGTCTCCAGCTTAGAAACATTTGTAGGCTTTGCTGGCAGTTCTGTAGAAAACAAGGGTCATATTTATCAATATTTAAATAGYGGTAGCTATTTTGCCCAGGAACAACCAGGTTATCAGCACAGAGATCCTCAACTTTGTTTTAATGAGARCTGTGAAACTTCTTGTTTAATTCTACCAGCAACCCAACCCATCCCTGCAAACAGTTAGCCCTGGCAGGTTCAGGCAAACAAGAACTGCAGCCACCTTTTCATACCTGTACCTTAAACATTTGGACTTTTGGATTCCCTCAGTATAGTGACTGAGATAATTTGTGACAGATCCACACTCAGTTTCCATGTTAAGGGTCAGTTCTCCACACACCAAATGATATAAAATAAAACGAACAAGTTTTGAACCAATAGTCCCAGTGCTGCCGCATGGAAACCCGCATTGGTAATGAAACCATTTCAGTGTGGCAGCTCAGCGCACAGGGACCAGGAACACTGACAGCTCTCCTAGGGTGAAAAGTCTGCAAACCTTCCCGAACACCAATGGGCAGGATGGGGGGCCAAAACCAATGCAGATGAGGGGGAGGGACAAGCCAGCAAATGCAGGAGGGTGCAGGGGACAACAGCACTGCYCCCTGGTTTTACAACCATCAGCCATGCCAAGCTAAGCACTTTTATGCTATAGCACTATCAGGCACAGCATGAAAACATTATCAACTCTGTTGTCAGTAGTACTTCATAATCCTAATTAATCTGCTATTATTTCCTATGAACATGGGAATGACCAACAAATTCCTGGGCACTAGAGAGAATGCAAGCAAAGGCCAAAAGTTTCATGTCCTTTACACTGCTGGGTTTCTTGTTATTTTAATGACAAGAAACTATGTTAGTTTGATCAGTGAAGACTGTTAGCAGCTCAAGAACACAACTGAAACATCTCATCATGACATTTTATTCATATTTGTACTACATTTAAAGCTAAACTACGATCAGTGTTAAAAAAAAGCCCACAAACCCTTGTGCACTTACCTATATATATTCCATGTTGCTACTGGCAAGTTAAGGAGGAAGATGAACCAGTGCAATGAAATAAGCATTAAAACTGTTACAACAGCATGGCCAATCACCTCAGGGACCACCCACTGCAAGAAGGAAAAAGAGAAGAGTTACAAGCACAAATGCGAATTTCGTTCTGAAAGAGAGATCTATGTGGGGTTATCATCTGATTATAATAATGGAAAACTCAGAAAAACGGATGGCAGAGGCATGTGATTCCATCACAGTGTGGAGAAATTGATACCTTCAGGCAGATTCCACACAAGCAAGGCAGAAATCAAGCCCTAAGATATAACAGAGGTGCTTTATCCAAGCACTACAAACATTTCTATAGAGCAGCACAGCAGCTGTCTGAACACAACTATATTGCACAAGCATTCAAGAGAGAGAACTAAGGAAGTATACAGTGCTCATTGGAAATCACCGCAGAGAACAGTGGATTTAGGAATCCAGATAATTAAAATCTGCACAGACACAGGATGTACAAACAGCCCCAGGCTTGGAACAGATAAGAAAGCTGATCAATATGAAAACTGGCATAGTTAAATTGGATCAGTCTCAATGACAATTATATGTTTTTGGCTTGGTAGTATCCTGCTCCATTCTCTCTCACATTAAGGAAAAAATAGCTTTAGATCAAAGTGAACATACACACAGAAAGGCCACATTGATTTAATGCAAACAGTTTTAAGCAAATTTGTTTAAAATGGTACTTTTGTGACTGAATTAGCTGAAAGATGGACATCCAAAAAAGACAAGCAAGCTGAAATAAGGGATACATGCAAAACACTGCCAATCAAGGTTCCTCAGATATAAATTACASCCCAGTTATTTGCAATGCTCAGATGAAGGATGTGGCTTTCTCAAACCACAGGAAATGCAAAGAAGAACAATTTACTTTATTAAGCTTGGAGCAGCATGATCTGGCGTTGATGTAGTCACATTCCAAATCTGATAGTGTGATTATCTGGAGTTCAAGATAAGGAAACATTGTACCGTAACTCAGAATGCACAAAGCTTTATTTTTAGCCAATAAACTGGGGAGAACCCTCTGCTCTCAGCATACACTGCCTTGCTCTATGCTGGTCTGCCAGGGACATATTTCAATTAGTTGCAACTCACTCCTATTTTAGATAAAAGGCTTGGCCACATTTTATCATCAGGCCAACGGATTTTATTATATTTTCCCAAGGGCAACTGTTGCACAAGTGCTAAAGTTCAGTGCAACCCTTAAAACAGACCAGGGAGGCAAACTCAGTATTTTAGTATCAGAATTATTACTACAACCCTTGAAACCAAAACTTGAACGGAAGAGAAAGTTAATGCACTTTTTAAACTCTCCTCACTAAGTAGTGCAGTTTTAAGCAGTGAATCTACTTTTTCTTTTTAACATTTACAACAACACTGAATTAATTAATACTTTGATAGGAAATAAGATGGTAACATCATTATTGAATGAACTTTCAGCAACTGAAATACAATATTTCAGACAGAAAAGTCCTCTCAAAAAAGGCTCAGGATGCACCTCGTCATGTTGTGTCCTGTAAAGCTCATGGTTCTTTTCTCCAAGGAAATGAATAGTAAAGGATTTTTTTTCTATTCCTAAAATATAGGTAAAGGCTTTTCATTTTTAAACGAACAACCTATCCTTCTAGGATGAATTTCTTCCAAGTGCTTGTTGGAACTGGGTAGACTCTGAAAAAGCACCAGGATTGAAAGAGTGTGAAGGCCAGTTCTCTCCTATTGAGAAAAGTAAGAAAATGAAGTCCAATCGGTGCCTTTGCACGGCAACAACGCCAGCCAGCAAAGACTGCGGACGCGTCTCTAACAAAGAGCATAGAAACCCTGCTTGCCGAGGAACTCGGACTCCGCAGCTACGAGCACCCAMACAGCTAACACGGAGTAAGGCGTCCTTGCAATTCAAGCACTGTTCCGTGGCCGCACTTTTTTAGGCCCGTGTAGTTTGCGAGCCCGAGCGCCGGCCACTCGCTCCTTGTGCCGCGCTCGTGTCTCCACAGTCTCGGCCGCGCCCGTCGTGGAGCCGCAGCCCCGCGGAGCGAACGCGCTCTGGGCACCGAACCCCGCGCCGCTCCCGCTGCCCCACAGCCCACGGGCCCCGCGGCCGCGGCCCAGACCCAGCATAGCCCCCCCCGCCCCGCCGCCCTCAGCCCCCCCGGCCCCGGCCCCACTCGGCCCCCATCCCTGCCCACCCCGCGCCCCCAGCGCCGGAGGAGCAGGATACGAAGTAGACGGAGAGGAAGATGAGAGCGCAGCAGTCGATCAGCGAGAAGATGAAGACCACCGACTCCATCCCGCCGCCGCGCCCGCCGCGCTCGGGCCCTCCCGGCCGCCGTAGGTCCCGCCCCGCTCGGGCGGGCCCGCGCCGCGCGGCGCGCTGGGAAATTGAGTCCGCTCCTCTGGCGGGGTGGCGGCCATGCGGTACCGGCCCGGACGCGTCTCCGATCCCCGGCTGAAGCAGCGCATCAAGCAGGTACCGCCTGCCTGTCGGGGCACCCCCGGTGCTACCGGCACCGGCAGCCGGCGGGGGGGCCGGTGTGTCCGCCTCTGGCTGAGGGGCCTTGAGCATCCGGCCCGCTCAGGGGAGGGAGGGGACCAAATCCCGGCCCTGCCTCTGAGGGCTTTAAAAATGTTTTAGAAGGGCTTTAGAAAGGTCTATTTCTTTATTTTATTCATTCTCATTTTATGTTACTTCGTTTTGTTTTCGCTCATTCTTCAGTCCTCTTCAGTAGTTCTGATCTGGAGGCTGGCTGCTGCTTCAGATGTGAAATGAGTAGGGCAAAAAAATACACTCAAAGTATATACAGGTATATATATGCGTAGGTATATGTATAGGGCATATATAGGGGTATATGTCTATAAACCCTGTGTATATGTATATATGTGTATGTGTGTGTATATATATATGTATAAGTCGGTATACGTGTATGTGTAAATGTATAATTATAAGTATACATATATATTTGGATGTTAGGAGGAATTTTTTCACAGGAAGAGTGATTAGACATTGGAGTGGGCTGCCCAAGGAGGTGGAGTTACCGTCCCTGGAGGTGTTTAAGGAAAGGCTGAACATGGCACTCAGTGCCATGGTCTGGTGGTGTTGACATGGGGGATGTTGGGTCACAGGTTGGACTCGGTGATCTCAGAGGTCTTTTCCAACGTAATTGATTCTGTAAAATTGGCAAATTGTAAATGTTTGTATTTGGAAACATATACAGCGATTTTATTGAATGGCTGAAGACAAGGGAAAAATGTGATTATTTCCCTAGTACATGTGTGAAGAGTAGGGAAAACAGAGGGAAAATTCCTTGAAGTGGCACAGTGCTGTGTTGTATCTTATGATAATTTATGGTGACTTTTTGAATGGAACACCGTTTTTCTGAGCCTCTGTACAAGGGTGCTCCACTTCTAATTCCTTAAAATGAGAGTGCCTGCCTGGGAGAACTTGCTTGGTTTAATTCACAAGATCACATTGAGTGTGTCTTGACTATTCCAAAGTGGAAAACCCAGCTGGGTTTATGGTAGGCTTGATGTTTCTTGCTGGGCAGGAGCTGCCCATGGGTGATGTGAAGTATAACATAAGTAAAAAAGATAAATCTGTATTCAACTTGATTGTTTTATACAGAGTTTTTAATTTAAATGAGACTTTGAAATTCTCCTTGCTGTGACATTTGTGATACCATATCTTTTAGGGTGATTCTGTATTTTCTTCCTCTTTTTTAAGAAGGRATCCATCTTTACGGTATTAAAAGGTCTCTCTCCTGATTTGGAGAGTGGGGGAAGAAAGCAAGTGGAGGACAGTTGTACATAAATTTTAGTACATTTTCTTAGTTTCATAATTGTTATTTCATAAAAGTTCTTATGACAGTATCCATGCTGATTGATACAGATGGTTTCATTTTTAGGGTAGGAGATCTAAACCAAAAGGAGAGTAACTGAGAGGACCAAGGACCCTAGGGCTGACAATGAGATGGTGTGTAGGCTGCAAAGGCAGCTTTCTTACTAAATAAAAACAGAGTTGACCCAGCAGAAGTCATCAAAGCCTCACACTGCAGGATGCTGCCTTTCCCCAGGAAGAAGAGCTGCCCAGTAATCTGTGATTTAATAAGAATTTCCTATTTCATTGGGAAATACTGTCTGGTGTGTTGCAAGGCAGTGAAAAGTTCATTCTGATTTTCGTTTTGATTTCTAAGAAGAGCAGAGTTCAAAATAGGCGTATTTGGTCGAGCTGTTCTGGGGAAGTGATTGACAAAGAATTTATTCCCTGCTTAAAATTCTTCATTTCAGTATCTTGCAAGTAGTAAATGTGGGCAGTATGTTGACATTGGAATTCTAGCATCTGATTTGCAGAAAACCTACAGGTGAGCCAAGATTTGTCTTCTTATATTCTGTGTTCAAAATATAGAATATATTAGTTTGTTATTTTGCATTCATTACAAAAGTTATAATTTTCTTTATGTTAACTTCATTACCAGTAGTTGAAGTTGATTGCAACAACAAGATTGTTTCCCCTCCAGTGTTTCCCTCTGCTKATGTATCTAGTGACTCATATTTTATTAATGCATTGGCATTAGAAGATCTAGTTGTGGTTTGGGGGGGTTTTGTGGGTTGGTTTTTTTGTTTTAAATGAACAGCTACAGGTGCATTGCAGCATGTTGGTATTTACCCCAGTGAGTTTAGAATATGAGGGAAAATAACACTTCAGTGCAGGCCTGGGGGGATGATACAGGATCCAGGATGACACTCATATCTCGCTCAGTTGCTCAGCAGGACAATCACGTTTTCACAAAGGTAGTTTTTAATAAGAACTTGTGTGGAAGCTTGGGAATCAACTTCCCATGTACTTTTTCCACTGGGAATGACAGTATGTTGAGGGAAAAATCAGTTGGTATAACCTGTTTGTTTTGGTTTTTTTCAGTGCAGAATATGGACGAAGAAAAAGAAATGCCTTTAGAATACAAGTTGCAAAAGGTAGTTCTGTTAATATTATGGCCAAGATGCCAAATTCTTTGATTATATTTTGGCTCTTTTCTTAAAAAGTTTGAACTTTTTCTTTCAGTGTTTGAAATAATCAGTAATGAAAAAGAACATGAAGATTTAGCAGTTTTAGAATCTGAACACGTGGCAAAAAGAGCAAGACAACAAGAGAAAAATGAGTAAGAATTTTTGCGACTAGATTAATAATGCCATTACTGTTATAATTTCTTTAAAGCTTCCTGGTTTTGGTTTATTAAATTTTTGTAGTTTCAAGGTTGGAGGTAGATCCTTAATTTCCCATAAGCTTCAGAAGTTACCTGTAATTACTGGAAAACCTTTTGTCACTGAAGACACGCAGATTCTAGAGCCAGTCATGATTTCTGTTGTGGGGAACATACAGCCCTGTATTAGTGGATAACCTTATGTCTTCCTTGATAGTTTTCCACATAATGCCCCATTCCTCATGTGTTTGAGTTCCTTTGTTTTGTTTTGTTCTTAATCTTTCTTGGATATGAGAGATACTGGCTACATCTGAGAGGTAAAACTACAAGACAGGCTGTTCAGAGTAAATCACCAGTGGGTATGAGATTGGAATGAAGATTTCCTGGCTCCTAACCCTGTGCATAGGCTCATGGACTGTTCTGCTTTCCCTAACCTATGATAGATGGTAGGGATCGCATGGGAAATTAGGACACTGTTGTCAGAAAGATTAGTCYAGTTCAGCAGTGATTTGCTACTACTTCCCTTGGTGAACTGAATCAGAATGAACCTACATCACTTTTTTATAGGACTGTCTTTCAGGCAGGTTAACAAGTTGATCCAACTGATCACAGACTTGGAAAGGATGCGTTTTTTAACTTTTCATAGCAGAAAATTTAGAGCATGGGAGTCAGGAATTTTCCTCCAGCCTTAGGCTGTGTATTGCGGTTATGGGGAATCACACTGTGGAAATTGCGTTTGTTTTACTTTATGGATGTCTCACTTGAAGTTCTGCTCGGATTCATTAATAATTTTTGTCTTCCTTCCATGTTAAGGACTATTGGAAGTACCACAGATGACTCTGATGATGATGATTATCCAGAAGATGTAGTAAGTTGTATTTTATTATGATTGTTTATGTTTGCTTGATATATGATTCGTGGAGATAAAGATAAGATCTAGTCAGAGTTGGCAATTCCAGATGGAAATCTGTGGAGCTGGAAGGAGGCTGTTTGCTGAAGAAAAAGGAGGAACCTGTGGTGGGGAGTCTCTTTTGAGGAGAGCAAACTGAGGGCCTGAAGGACTTGGCTATCAAATAAATGAAGTGATTGAAGGAACTGACATATCCAACTACTGCCAGAAGAGGTGCCTGTCCATTAATAGGGTTCATTCCAGGGTAAATTGCCAAGACTGCTGCCCTTTCAACCAGCACATGTAGTTTTATATGCAGTCATTTGCTTTGCAGAGGAGTGGTTTGGAAGATGCATTGCCTGCTTTCTGCAGGAGGGATGATGCTAAATTATGTTTATGTAATAGTTTTCATTGGCCTCTTACTATAAATAATCCAAGTTATAACCTGTCCCGTGTATTTTCTTTACAAATGTGTGAATCTGCAGTCTACAAATCACATGAACAGTTCCCTGCTGAGCTTATACAAGAAAGGAAATCCTGATTCTGTTCCAACCACTCCAAAAAATGAGCCAGTGGAGACCCCTCCTCCTGTGCGAACAGCACCTCAAACGAGCACCCTGGCACCAGAAGCGAGAGGTGAACGACGTACTTCTGATGGTGGCTGGTTCATTGATAAAACTCCATGTGGGAAAGACTTTTTCATTGACCTTTCTGAGGATGGAGAAGTAGAGGAAAAGAAACTGATTTCTGAGGTACTGTGTTCTACAAAGCCAAGGTGGTTTATGTATGAATATCATTGGCCCATTTCAAGCTTGTTTGTCCAGGAGGTAGAAAGTCACCAAATAATGAGTTTCTTCYGGATTTTTTTGAGGAAAATGTAGTGCTCAGTATTAAGGAGGCCCAGATTAGTGCCCATACCGAGAGAAAGATGAGTGGAACATACCTGGTATTTATTGCATTTGCCAGTGTCCAGCTATGGCTTGCTGTAGCCATAGCTGGTGGTCTTCCTTAGCCAGTGGTAAAGTCCTAGTGACCCTGGGGAAAACAGGAAACTTCTTTTTATTTCTTTTATGCTGTAATAGTCGTTCTCTCACACGCAGTTAACTTGTGTTAGCACTGAATAATCTCTTACACCCACTTGTCACTTACTAGTAATAAAAATTGTTTCCAGTGGAGTAAATACATTCATACAGTTTTATTCATCCCAAAGTGAATTGCTCCAAGGTATGCAAATAACTGGTGTCTGATTTTGGTTAGTAGTTTTGAGGGGTTTTATTTGGAGGTCTTTTTTGCTTATTAGTATGTCCTCTTAACAAAAGAAGTGTAATTTATCCATTTTTAAAAAAAGCAAATCCTAAGTACAAAAAAGATTTTCTACAAAAAGAAGGTTTAAATTCATGCCTTACTTATCTGTATTTATATAATACGTGTAAGTTCAGCATCATAGACACACAATTTGTTCTTTTAAGTTTTTGCAGAAGTTCACTGACTTGGAATGTTTTGTATATATAATTCTGGTTTTTATGCCCTAGAAATCAACAGAGTTTTCTGTCTTGGAGAGTGAAAGAAAGAAGACAAAGGGCAGGAGAGCAAAAAGAAAAAAAGAAGAATTTCCAGATGTAGATGGAGAAATTGAATCCATGTTACTTAAGAAAGGTGAGAAGTTATTTTTGGTGTGTTACTCCAAAGAAAGAGGTGGTATTTGACCATGGAATCTGTTACCAGAGAAGTATTTTCCGACATGCAGAGAAGTGACATCAAGCAGTTTTTTTAAATAAATCTAATGTTGTACTAAAAAAATATTCCAGTCCTTTGTCTACTGCTAAAAAATAATACTATTCTGTGTGCTTAGCTACTTGTTTAGGCTGAGTACTTTTCTGTTTGGTGTTAGCACGTACTGTTATACCATGTCTACATTTGTGTGACTTTCCTCCCTCACAGTGAGAAGTAAGGGATCAGAGCTTTACCACCCTTCAGTGAAGTTTGAGGATGTGGGAGGCAATGATGAAACATTAAAGGTTAGTTAAAATTTTATTTGTGGGCTACAGGATGCTCTGAATAAAGTGTCACATGAAAAATTACAAAGAAGAAGTGTTGAAGAACTCATCTGCATGGCACTGAGAAAAGTTGCATATACCAACAGGAAAAAGTTTGTTTATTTTCCTTTGATTAATCTTTCTGTAAGCAGTCACTGAAATCAGATTGATAAACAGAACTTGCTTTATTTTGCCCTGTCTATAATAATAGCAAGTATAATGCTGATTTCTGCAATTTAAATGGAGACCTCTCCTGTTCTTCACAGGAAATATGCAAGATGCTCATTCACATCCGTCATCCCGAGGTCTACAACCACTTAGGAGTGGTTCCACCTCGGGGCTTTCTTCTACATGGACCACCAGGATGTGGGAAGACTCTACTGGCACAGGCAATTGCTGGGGTGAGATAGCTTTACATTTACAGCTTCTTCCTTTTCTGAATTATATTTAGAGAGAAAGAAAATAATCTTTCTTCATAATAGACAGGATCTTTCCACTTCTTTATCCTTCTTGTGATAGTCTGAAATATATAAATCTTCGCTTCCTTTGTTTGAATCTTTACTTGGTAGAACTTCGTATATAAAGAAGAAACCTCGTGACAAGGTTTTATGTTTGACTTAACTGTTTTGAAGCATTCCCAGGACAGCAGTATAGGCATGGGTGTTGAGAAATGTATAAATGAAAGATCCTTTTGGTTAAATATACCATGCTGTTTCAAGTCTAAACTCAACCTTTCCACCTTTTTATGAGGCATTGCATTAGTTTTATTGGGTGGCATGTGTTAAACAGCTGATTTCTGAAGTCCACAGCTGGATGTTGCCTTGCCTGTGTCAAACTGATGTCTTCAGAGCACATTACACTATTGCTTTTAATAGTTTGGGGTGTCGTGAAGCTGCTGTGCCACTGTGTGCCTGTTTTGGATATAAATCTAGGGACTGTGTAGGGGCTGTCAGTGATAACCATGGACATTTCTTTTTTTAACGCAGTTGTTCCTTAAGTGTCACTGATTATAAACTTAAATTTAGATAGATGCGAATTACAAAATTTGTAGTGCAGATAAAGAAAATACTAATGTTTATTCCTTAGATGTTGGTTATACCCTTCTGACATTATGTTTCAAATGTTTTAACTAAGGATTTAGATGTTTTCTTTCTAATGCCTTATTGTAAAAAGGTACCATTGAATGATTCAGTGATATTTCATACTTCAGTGGGTATATGTATCCTGGAAGGTTATTACATTTGGGGAAAGAAACCTGTCACAAGTGAAGAAGTTTGAGATGAAATTAATGACTACTTCTTAAACAAGAGATTTTCAGTAGTGCTGTTTTAGGCAAATTATCTCCTTCGAGCACCATAGGGTCTCTGGTGGCCTTGAGTTGTATAAATTAGGATTAATTTTCTTTTAGATGTAATTCAAAGGGTTTGAAATAGGCTGCAACTAYCTACAGCACTACTGTGCCACTGTCTATCAAAGCTGCAATTGTATTTGTTTATTTTTCATAGCAGAAAACTTTGAGTGTGAGCTTTACAAGCATGTTAGTGTACAGTCCTACTCAGATATTTCTGGAGCAGGATTAAAGGAACCAAACTTGGTGGGGAATATGTTCCACACTGCTAAGCAATGCTTTGTTATGCATTTTAAGTTGGAGGATGCTACTTATCTTTTTTTAAAGCTTTTTAAGGTTTAGTCTTGAGTACATGATTTGTAGGTGTAAAAGATGTCATATTGAAAACTATTTGTCCTCAGGAACAGCCAGCGTTTTTAGCCTCTGGGTATATCATACAATGTTTCTTGTTTCTTTCAGGAACTTCAGCTCCCGATGTTGAAAGTGGCAGCAACAGAGATTGTGTCTGGAGTGTCAGGGGAATCTGAGCAGAAACTGAGAGAACTGTTTGAGCAGGCTGTGGTAAGACACCTGCTGGAAATAGCTGTGTGAATCGTTGTCTTTTCTTTGTAAAGATTCATACTTTGTTGCTGCGGTTTGAATTTGAGTAAATATTAGTGAGTGAATCTTTATCCTGCTGCACACATGACTTGTCTCCCCTTCTGTGACCGCAATTCCATTGTACTGTCATGATGTCACAGAGCACAAAGCTTACTATTCTGAAGCCTTGACAAAAGATAGTTCATCATAGCAATGTAAAGAGAGCAACATAAATTATTTACGTATTTGCATCTGCTTGGCTTGGTATATAAAAGAAAAAAATTAAGAGCAGTTCACTGTGCTTTTTTGTTTCGAGAGGTTTTTGCTAGTTTTTTATGGCATGGAATTTGAGTGAATGTGTGAGAGACTTTAGGCTTTGGAGGTCTGGGGTACAAAGCAGGAAATTTGGAACAAACATGATAAGAGTAGGAGAAAAGTTACGGTTGAAGTCTTTTTTTGATGTGACTTCTGGATGTAGTAGGAAGCAAAGAGAACGAGACAGGTTGAGATCATTTTAATTTAGGCAAATGCAGATTTTTCTGGTTTTTAGTATGTGGCTAATGTTTTGTTTCAAGAGGACGGTTTTCTGTTCCTGAGCTCTGAGAATGTTCTGATTTTCCAACTTTATTTCATTTTTCTACTCTCTCCCACAACTATGTAAGCATTTAGAGTATGTTTTTGTAAAAAGGAATGCTAATCAGGGCAAAAAAGTTAATTGTAAGCTGTTTATTATGTTTCTGGGTCATACTACATTTTAATTTTTAAAGAGTCTTGTTAAGAAGTTGTTTAGAATAAAATGACATAGGTATGACAAAGAGTTTTTAGAAATTAGATCTTTTGCATGCTTAGTGATTGAGGGGAGGTTGCTGTGAATTATTGTTACAGAAAAATGATATCTGTTGCACAAAAGATGTTTAAAATAAAATCTCTTACCTTTCTTATAGTCTCTCACATTCCGTTAAGTAGTTTTTTCACTTGATTTTCATACCAATTTTTGTGCAGGGAGAAAGACACGGTTCCACGTTTTTCAGGTGCTGTGGAATCTGTATTGGCTTTTCCCCTCTGTCACAGCGGGCAAGGGAATGACCACTAGATGGCACAGCTGGTGCCTGGTAACACCTAGTACATGGGGTGTACAACACGATTTTTTTACGTGGAACTTCTTTGGAAGATGATTCCACTGTTTTCTTGAAGTTTTCTTTTGCCCTACTAGTGTTTTTTGGGAATATTAGTAATCTTATATCAGTTAAACACCATTCTACTACTTACACTAATTATTAAGCCATATTATTGTTGGCTTTTTATGAAGTTCATAAGATTTTAGAACACTTGCAGGAGTTCTCACTGCTCATTTTTACTCTTTGAACATGGTCAGGCTCTTGAAGTTCCATGACCACCTACTGCTCCTTTTGTTTCATTCTGTGTGTCAGTAGTACTACTCTTGAAATTCCACAGCTCTAATGTCACTAACAAAACAAACAACAAACCAAACCAGACCTTTCTTGTGAGATTTTCGTTTATGGACTTAAGCAGGCAGTCACAATGGAATATTTATGGAAAACATACAGCAACACAGAGGTATATTTACATTTTAGGCGATATGTAGAGACATTTTCAATCTCATGCCTTAACTATTCCATAGCTTCAGCTCACTGAAGTTTCATAGTCTGGTGACTCTCCAGATAGTCAGCAAGAACAACAGAATAGTTCCAGGACTGGTTGGTTGTGCAGCAGATTTACAGTAAAAGTTACAGATGAGAAAATCTGAAAAATTTCTTTCTTGTAATACCCTATCAGTGTAATTTTGTAATTATTAATCTTTCTTGTTCCTAGTCGAGTGCACCATGTGTCCTTTTCATTGACGAGATTGATGCAATCACCCCAAAAAGAGAAGTTGCCTCAAAGGACATGGAGCGGAGGATTGTTGCTCAGTTCCTGACATGTATGGATGGTGAGTTTCAGGAACATCTGTGCTAAGACCAAATTCTAATTACCAGGCACACTGTCTGTATTCCTTCAGTACTGACTTGTGGCAATAATTTTTCGTATTTTGACATAATTTGCCTGGGGACTGGTGGGAAGATCATAATAAATTTGAAGGGGTGTTATTACACTATTTTCACAGTGGTCTGTACAGCGTTATATAAGCCTGTCTGTTGTATAGACAGAATAATGGGAAAACCTGTTAAGTTTAATTTGAAATACTTATTTTTGCTTGATTGTGCAGAATGCAAGTTCTAGGTGGTAGAGATGAACAGCAGTTCAGTATGACTGTTGATTAGTTTATCTCTGCTGACCATTATCRTGTGCTGCAGAAACAGAGTCCCACAGATATGGGAACAAGGTTGGGACAGTGACTATGAGTACTGACTTCCTTCCTTCCTTCCCTTAGACTTGAATAATGTGGCTGCCACTACCCAGGTCCTTGTTATTGGAGCAACAAACAGACCTGACTCACTGGACCCTGCACTGAGAAGAGCTGGGAGATTTGACAGAGAAATTTGTTTAGGGATCCCAGATGAAGGGGCAAGAGAAAAGTATGTGTTGTGAAGTTTGAGCTTCTTTTTGATTAATTGATAAATAAGAAAATAATGTGTAAGTTAACATACAAATTAAAGAAAAGTACTTTATTGTGTTTAGTCCTATTTGTGCCTGTACACACCTGTGGATCAGCACACACTGAAAAGTGCAGAAGACATTAAGTGTACATCTATTTGTCTTGGTAGCTGTGTCTACATTTGGAGTGGTTTCCTTTCTTGTGTGCAGATCTGCTTTTAGCATTATGTTAATGGCTTTTCAAGTGCCTTAACAGTGCAGATGATGGAGTTAAATATATCTTTTCTCTTGTTCAGGAAGTTAACATTCTGTCTTTGGTGTTCCCTATGTAACTATTATATTAGGAACATAAGTGAAGTATAGCCCATTTGTTAGTCCTCTCAAGCATGTACCTTAAGCAACAGGCCTGGATTCTTCCATTCCATTCCTCATGGAAATACACCAGTCTAGGCATTAAGCTGAGCTGCAGTCATCTTGTGTTGTGTAACTGGCCCTTTTTACTCCAGAGATCTGTGACTATCAGACTAGGTTAAGAGAAATAAATCCATTTTTGCTTKTTTCATTAAAAAGGAGCTGCTAGTCATCTCCACAACAGCAGAAAACACAGGAAGGGAAGTTTGAAAAACTTGTGGCTTATCTTGTTACAGAAAGGAAAGAAAGGGTAAAGGATAAGTTTCTTCTAGCTCAACTAATCATATTGTTAAGTTGAAAAAGCAAACTCTTATATTTGCAGTATTGCTCACCTTGTGTTGTTAGCACTCTGGCCATTATTCCACCCTGGGATTTTTTTCCCCTTTTGGCCATACCTCCACTCTTTTTTTTTTTTCCTTCTTTCCTTTCTTCCTCCAGATCTACTGCACTGTAGTAATTATGTTCCTCTTGGTTGTGGAGAAAACATGCAGGTGGTTAGAGGCAGAACTAAAGAGTTAACTGATGAGAGTTCTGACTCTATGATAGTTCCTAGGAACTTGTTAAAATGATGATATTCCCAGAAACAGCACAGTGTGGAAGGTTGGGAGTTGTGAATGGCAGAGCCATGATGGTGTGGAGAGATCATTCACGGGTTAGAGTGGAGTTACAGTCATTCATATTCTTGTTTGTATTTGTGTTCCTGGAGGTGTAGGCTTACGGGAACTGTTGATTTTGTTTTCTTTTTTAAATTATTCCCTCCCCCAGCTTTTTGTTTTGTTTTGTGGAAGACATGGTGGTGTTGATTTGTCCCTTTATTTTAAAATGAAAGGGTCATATAGACCTTATAAGTCTTTATAGTCTGCTGAGTTACAGGATAAGTGTCTCCTGCTGAAGGCAGGATTTGAACTCCTTAGTTATGATTCTGCAGCCTTGTGGGGGTGGAGTAACATGAGAAAGTGTACCTGGAGATCTTGCTTTACTTGGTGTTTTCTTGTGCAAATTCAGAATGAACCATTTCTAGTTCTTAACTGTTTACACTTGGACTCGATTGATTAGATACAGATGTTGTCAGACAGGTTGAAAGAATCTTGAGAAACAGGCTAACGTCACTAATAGAGATTTAAAGGAGAGATGATGGACCTTGTTAGTGGGACAGGGAGACAGATGAAATATATTACAATTTTAGACTTTTGAATAGTTTAATCACTTGGTTTTTTCATAACTTTTCTGTAGTTATGTTACTTGATCTGGAAATAATTTGAACTAGTTTTTACTGGAACTAGAAGTATGTTACTGATCTGCACTTCTTTGGTTTGTGCTGCCTTTTAAGAATATTTTCCCAATGAAGTGATATTTTGTTGTTTGAAGGTTGAAAGAATCTATAGTACTTAGATTCACCAAAACCACTGATGAGCAATGCCTGGTTGAGGCTGTTGGGTTTTGTTTAAGAACTGAAAGGAAGTTTATAGCACAGGTCTGTGTTTCAGTGTTGGTTGCTTCCTACTTGAGTGAAAACTTCCCATTGTACTTCTTCAGTTCATGTGGACTGAAAGAGACATTAAATCAATGCTGGGTTTTTTAATGTGAAAAAAAAAAAGCTACACCTTCATATTTTCTTTCTTTTTTTCCCTACTTGATTAGAATTCTTCAGACTTTGTGTCGAAAACTTAAGCTCCCAAAGTCGTTTGAATTCCGCCATTTGGCACGGCTGACCCCGGGATATGTGGGGGCTGATCTGATGGCCCTGTGTCGTGAGGCAGCCATGTGCACAGTCAACAGGGTCCTGATAACATCTGAGGAGCACAGAAGGAAACACACACACACTGGAGCGAACACAGCTGACGAAAGCATGGGGATTGGAACAGGCATCCGGATAGAAGAGGGCACCAAACTACCAGAACTTCCTCCTAAGGTATTTGTTCCTTGAAGCATGTGTTTTTAGTATCTTAAGAGTTGAGTCATTTTAGAGTTACAAAAGTCATTGCTTGTAAATTCTCAAACATCCACAGCCAATGTAATATTAAATTCCGATTTAGAAATGTCGTTCCTAAACCAGGAGCTTATCTCCTAATGACCCATATAATGGGTCTGGAAAAGTCGGTCCCAAAACCCCAGTCCTCCTAAAAGTCATGTTCACGTTTTATACAAGGTGTGTTTTTTCCCTTGGATTTTTTGTTTTGTTTGTGCTATGTTGTTTTGACTTGTAGCAGAGCAAAGTTTAAAGGAGTAGCTGTATCTCTCTCTAAAAGTGTATCAACTGTGATAAAATTTTAAAAGTATCAGACTTGCACTGAATGTTTTGCACAAGCTGTCTGCTGTGCCCTCAGTGAAATATCTATGATGATGCCTGGGGCACTTCCCTGACCTGGTAGAGTTACAGTAAGCCGAAGTCTTGAAGTATTTATGCAGTCTATGCCCTCCAGCTATGTGATTACTTGAGGCAAATCATATGTGGTGTCTGGTACCTGTAGCAAGTTTGAGGAAGAGATGAGCTGTTCATGTGCAGTACAGCTGGAACTCTGTTGGAAAAAATAGTATTTCTAGTGCCAGAATTACTCTTTGGCCCAAGTAACATGAAGGTTAGTGTAGCAGAACAACTTTATATGGAAATCCTTGGTCCTACTTCTCAAAATTTGGAGTCTCTATGCGCCTTCATGATGTGCAGGCTTCCTAAAGATTTATCTGGAGATAAGTGGGCTTAAATCCACATTGTACTCAGATTCTGTTTTTAGAGGGACTGTCAAAGAACACTGTTGCTGTAATTACAAAAATCAGTGTAAAAAGCTGTAGTAAGCCTTTGTATTAGTGCAACATAAGCATAGTGCTTATACCTCCCAGTGCTTCCTGGGGCCTGGTGGAGCCAAAAGAAAGTGGGGAGGGGCAGGTAGTTGGAGCCTTTATCAACATCACCATGATCAAAGAGGTCATTGAGAATGAGGAAGTCTAATCCTAACAAAGCCATGTTTTGATAGCTGGCAGGAGGTTGACATAGTCTAATACAGGGTATTGTCATTAAAACCCTTGTGTTATGTTTATAATGGAAAAATAAACATACAAAACCCTTAAAAATCATTCACACAATTCAAGTAAACAAACCCAGTGGTCTTGGCTATTTCAAAGTTTCTCTCAATGGTTCTGTTAAGAAGAGGAGGGAGGGCTTAAAAGGAGAATCAGGCATTATAAGCTCTTGTATTTCTTTGTGGTCAGTTGTAGAGCTATCCTTGTTGAAATTGATAGGAAGTGATACTTTTCCTGTATACCGCTGTAGGAAAAATGTTGAAACTTAGGAGTTTTTACAATTTTTTTTCTCTCTCTATCTTACAATGAAAATCMTGATACAGTTTTACTTGTGGTGCAAGTAAAGTACCGGTTTGCTTTGATGCTGCCTTTCTGTATTAGAATGGGGATGTATTTATGTTGTGAAGCTGTTCTTTGATCAGTTGTTTTCTCAGGTAGTTTCCCTAGTCTGAACTGACTGGGGAGATTGGAATGTATCTCCCTGGGGCACTATGGTCTGTAACACGGGACAGTGGAGAAAAGCATTACCCTGCATCTCTATTCCATTTGCCCAAGCTTTTTCAGGGCCTGATTACAAAACCAGGTCTAATCGGGCTGAGGAAATGAGTTGACAGCTTGAAATCAGATTGTGTTAAATAAAAGTGGATGTTCTAAAAGTGTGTGAAGAGTTTTAATAGCTTATACATAACTGAATATTCTGCAAATTGTTGAAATTGTGCTGTTCAGCAGAGTTTTTCACTTTCTTCTGAAAGCAGTTACTTGTTAAAAAAAGAATTAATACATATAAATAATACATATTTTGGACATTTCAGCATGGAAATAGCTTTCTCCTAGTCAGTGTGGGAGAAGCAGTAGGAAGAACTGGAAGGCAAAATACATGCGCTAGCTCAGTTTCTGTTGTATCTAAATGAAGATTTTAGCCTCAGCTCAGTGCTTTCAAACATGTTAAATGTACATAGAGCTTCCCTGGAACATTTTTATCGTTAATACTAATTTACATATTTTATGTGTATTATACATAATAATGTGATCGATAGTTGAAGTATGGTTTTGAAAAAGCCCTTAAAACTTGTTCCTAAAGTCTAACCCAGTGCATAATCTTTTTCTCTCCCTTTCCATGTGCCTTAAGGATGAATTGCAGAGACTTCTGGATTTGCTGAAGGAGCAAGACCCTTTGCCTGAGGAACAGCTGCAGAAGCTGTGCATTGAGATGAATGATTTTGTTGTTGCACTGTCATCAGTGCAACCCTCTGCCAAGAGAGAAGGCTTTGTCACAATTCCTGATGTGACATGGGCAGATATCGGAGCCCTGGAGGATGTTCGGGAGGAGCTGACTATGGCAATATTGGTATGTCTTAACCTTACTTCGAAAGATTTTTTGCACTTCCCCCTATGCAGGAAATAAAACTATGTATGTTTTCAATATTTATTTAAGGTATAATGTTCTGCCCATGAGTTCTAACATGCTACAAACTAGAAATTTTGCAATATCTTTGTGTAAAACAATATGTAAAACAGTATGTAAAACTTTATGTAAAACAGTCAAGTTTCTATAATTCACTTTAGAATTTGTTTCAAGTCTGGTGTGTGCATTTAACATTTTACTTTTTATATTCATGCTTTCAGAGTGTCTTTGTATTGCTCAATCTTTAAGTATTCTACAAGCTTTGTACCAATAACCTTGGTTATGCAACTGCCATACAAAGAATTGGGGACTACTTAGCTGGAAGCTTAGAAGTCCTTCTACCAGTCAGAGCGCAACTTAACACTAACACCTTTAGGTAACTTTGGTAAATAAAATCTTTGCCTCTGAATAATGATATGTCTCCCATTTTGGGGTAATTAGCAGTGCAAGATATTAAGATGCTGATTGAATCTTTATTCTTTTAGCATATGAAGAATTGGAATAAAGAACTTGCTATGAATAATTTTTCATCGAGCTGTAACTAAAAGTTTCATGATATCTTTGTGCCACAGATAACTATAATTTCTTTTTAGGCACCCGTGCGGAACCCAGAGCAGTTTAAAGCTCTGGGCCTGACTACTCCTGCTGGTGTCCTGCTTGCAGGGCCTCCAGGCTGTGGCAAAACCCTGTTAGCTAAGGTAATGCATTTTCTAAACATGACTAAAAACACTGGAGAATCTTCTCGAAGTGGGCGTTTTTGTAGGAGTGACTGAGTCTGCATGATAATGCCAGAAGTTGGGCTTTTGCACCACTTCTTATCAGAAAATTAAATTTAGACCTCTGTGCTAAAGTTATTTGATTTTTCTTGTCATAAAGTTACAACTTTCCTTGAATGGAGAGGGAATTGCTGCAGAACTTGAAGGAATGAAGTTGGTTAAGAAAAAAGTAGCAAAAATGAGAAGAAACTCCATTGGATAACCACTTCTGTGGAATATTTTACTGTAACCAAATTACAGTACTCTACACTCTATTATATATATATGTAATTTTATTTATTATATTTACTTTACTGAAAAAACTTTTGTTTTCCTTCTTGAGCATTTCAGTTCTTACAGCCTCTCCACGTAAAAGCAGATAATTGTGCAAGTTTCAGATTGYTTCTCATCTTTGTCTTCAAGTGCTCTTATGGAGTTGAATCTCTTTAACTCCCACTAGTTATTGGGAATTCTTCAGCTGGTGTGGGGGATGGAGTGTGAATCTGAAACTGCCTCATCAAGGAGAGAGAACACATTGCTAAATTCCCTGCTCCCCTCCCACTCTTAATTGCATGTAATTATACTTTGTGCTGTTTTCTATATTTTGCAAACTGTTGATAGCTATGTTCCTTCCCCTATATTTGTTTATATCACTGCATGGACTGAACCAAAGAAGACATGATGAATGTGTGTTACAGGTATATATATATATACAAACACACACACATCTGACTTTGCCTTTTTGATAGGCCGTAGCAAACGAGTCTGGACTGAACTTCATATCTGTGAAAGGTCCTGAGCTGCTAAATATGGTATGTGCTAATCATTGGGCTTCTGTTATTTTTGGAATTCTTGTCGAGAATGTGGGGCAAGCAAAATTCCTGATAATTACACAACTGATACTGGTGCAACTGAAGTTGCCTTAATAAACCTCTCCTTAAAGTTTTTAGCGGTGAAGTTGTTCATGTGAAAAGGGAAAAGCCACCTGTGTAGCTTAAGTATTTATCTTAGTTTAAGTTACCTGGCAAATGGAGCCTTCTTGACTGAAGTAGGATTTCTAAATGACCCACTACATGCATCACTGCTTTTCTGCAGCATGTAGATTTTAAATGTCAACAGATAAAAGTGCTATAGTTCAAATTTTTGAAGGACTGGACTTAGAAGTGCTGTGATGTAACTTCAGTCCCTTTTAGAGTCAAGAGAATGTGTTGAACTGAGCAAGATGGCTGCAGCTCCCATCTGGGAAGACCATGGCACTTCAGTAATGTGGAAGCTCAGACCAATATACTGAATTTGATTGATCTCTTCCCAAACATTTTCATATGTCTACTTCAAGTACTGATACTGGCAGGAAATGCAACACTTAAGTTAATGAGGAGCCCTACTTCCTTGTGGAATACAGAGAAAATGGTTGGCTGTGATTCAGAGACTGTGTTAACATATAAATTGTATCAAAACGTGTTTGTTTGGAAAATATTAAGTGTTTGCATTTACAACTTTGCAGCCTGTATCCTTACAATTCAGCACTCAAAGTGAAATTCTGGCTGACCTTTCAGTTCCCTACCACCAAGCCCCTGTCTTCAGGCAATGACTCTATGAACTTCAGATGTTTATTGTGTTCATATTGCTCACTGGGTTTGTTTATGAGCAGTTGAACAACAGGGTCCTTAATTAAGACTGTATTTGCTAATTCTCATCACCAGAATGCTGGCAAGTTAGATTTATTCCCCAGAAGGAAGGAATTCTATTAATCTCTGAATATACTGTAAATTGTCAAAAGTGAACTAGTGACAAATAGTTCCCATGTAAATCTTGATCAGTAAGGAAACAGAGATAACAGTTTGTTATCAGAAATAAACTGATTAGTAGGTTGCATTTCTCCCTTGCCAAGTACGTTGTGTTTAAAACGATTGATTCTTTTTCCCAGGCAAAATCTTCATGTCTTACATTGTTTCAGTGTYGTTTGTGTTATTTTTTTAGTATGTTGGTGAAAGTGAACGTGCTGTACGTCAGGTGTTCCAGCGTGCCAGGAATTCCGCCCCCTGTGTTATATTCTTTGATGAAGTTGAYGCTTTGTGCCCTCGGAGGTCTGACCGTGAAGTGAGTCTGGCTTCAGACATCTCCACAGAGAATTAATCTCAGTTACAGCTTTTGTGACATTGCTGGCAACAGAAGTACCCAGAAGGGTATCTCCCAAGAAAAGCAATCCATTAGGATTTCAGTCATTTGAGAGAAAATATGTTGGTCAAGTTTTATAAAGCTTAATACTTTTTTTAGTATACATATATAGAAAAAATATCCAGAGAAATTCAGGTTAAGCTATTGAGTTTGGTTATAGGATGTTGCTACTGTGAAATCAACATTTAACTCTCAGTAGCTCACCTGCTGAAACTGTTGTTTCAGGGGTTTAAATATTTGACAATTCTTTTTTTCCCCTCAAAAAACTGAATATTGACAAATGTCAATTGACAATGATATTGACGTATTGACAACGTCTTCTTGTTGAGGTAGGTGTCTGAACAACTAGTATAAATAGTTATATGTACTTCTTCAAGTGTCCTTTAGTTTTGATGGGAGAGAAAAAGTTTGCCACATGTTAAAATGTGTGGCAGCTATATAGATAGTGCAAATTTCGGATGGAAACATGCTAAGAATATGATAGAAGGACATAATGCAGCTACATTGAAAGTGTGAAAAAGAAACTTTCTCTATGAGTAGTATTTCAGTGCAGAATGTTAGTAGATCTTTTGTTACTTTTGCCTTGAAATACTCACATTCCCACTGTTTCCTCGATTTTGTTGACAAATTTGTCCTTTCGAAGTCAGGAGCCAGTGTCCGGGTGGTCAACCAACTCCTCACAGAGATGGATGGGCTGGAGAACCGGCAGCAGGTTTTCATTATGGCTGCCACAAACAGGCCAGGTAAGGACCCAAAAATCATAAACATCAAATCAGATGTCCTTGATTCTCTTCTAATGAAATCAAGTGCTCTTAAATTTTGAGTTCTATAGCTAAGCTTCTTCTGTACTTAAGATTACAGTGTCTCCTCAAATCCAAAGTTTTTCTGATCAGTTCATCTGTTCCATGTTCATGTGGTAGTGTGAGAGAAAGCAACCTCTTTAAAATGTGTCTCAGTTAGCACCTGGTACCATTGCTGTTAAAATGCTTTGAAAGGCCTTTGCCTGCTTTGGATTATCTCTTTGGAACATAAAAGAAGAAAAGAGAATTAAAATGTATTTATGTATTTATTTTACTGCTTAAATTGATTTTCTATCCAAAGCAACCTTATAGTTTTCCGCTATCTTTTTTTTTGCCTTGAATCATCTGTCTTATGTTAAATCATTTTTCCATTTGCTTATCTTTTGCTTCCTTGGCTCCATGTTCCAGACTAGGAACTTCCTTCAGGCTGAAGTTGTTCTCTGTTTTCCTTGTGTTCTGTCCAGCTTTGATATTGACAGCTGTCTTTGCTTCCCTGCTGGCTCTTTAATTTTTGGTAGCTTTTGCAATTCCAGCAGGATTTTCTTAGTTAATAAGCTAAACACTGATGTCTGCTTTACAAGCATCATGTGCTTTACAAGCAACTTTCTGGCTCTTCTTTTTTTTGTTTTGTATTGTGGAGAAGTCCTGTGTTTTATTCATAGCAAGAAACTTGTCTTTTCCTGAATGTGCATTCCATGTAGAAGCTGTAGGTTATAAGTGAAGGAATTTGTTGTCAGTTTAGAAAGAAACATGCATGAAGATGTTGCACTTCCTTGGTTATGAGTGTTTTTTCTGAATATTGCAGCTGAAATGATATACAGGGTTACTACTCTGTCTTGGTAAAACCACGCTGATGCGGGTACCAGAATTTTTGAAAGAACCTTTGCACCTAGAACAGGTGTTTGGCAAATTAGTGGTAACAGTGAGACAGAGTTAGTTCGTACCTGCATGTATTAAGTAAGGACAAGATGTAGAATTTTGCTGAGAAATGGCTTAACAGGGAAAAATAATAGCATAGCTATTTTGGATATAATTTGGTAGATAAGAAAGTTAAAATCCTTGACATTGTTTGTGTTCTATAAATTAAGGAAAATTTGGTTTGAAATCGTCTAAAATAGGCAACTGTAAGGTGGTTTTGTTTTTTTCCAATGGTCAAAATTCAAAGATTTGGAGGAAAATCTTCCTGTCTCTCAAATTCTTTGCACCACAGCAGACTCTCGGGCCTTCCACGTGGTGAAGTGTGAGCAGTAGAGGCTTAAATCAATATCTGCTTGTACAAATTCTTTGGTTTAAACTGGTTGGTTTTCCTGGCATGAACTTGCTGGTCCTGACCTTTGTAATCCCATGTAGAATAGAGAATAAGGCGATACAGTGTAGCCCATGTATATGAAGATGCAGTTGGATGTGCCAAGGGTGTTGGTAGGAGTGTCATCAAGTTGCCTTAGGAAAGAGATCTCTCCCTGAATTAGTTCCACTACTGCAAACATTTGTATCAAGCTGCCTAATTTGCTGGTATTTCTCAAGGGCTTCATATCATTATCCCTGACTGCTAGCTTGGGCTGGGAATTCCAGCACTTTTGAAGTTGAGGAAACATTCAGCTTTACTTCCTGCAGTGCCTTCTGAGCCGGTTGTACACGGGACCAATCCTTTTAGGCTTGGGGGGTGTATGTGTCACTGTTTTGAGCTAAAGATTCCTCCTGTGGAGGCAGCTGARTGCAAGCACTTAAGTAGCTTTACCAGGGCCAGTTTAGAGTAAATGTTGCTCAGATGTTAATTTCAAAATATAAATACTTGTGTGTGGCAGGTTTGTTCTAATTCCCTGGTTTGGATTTACACTGATTCAGGACTTGCTTCTGGGTCTCCTTTTCGTGCATATGTGAAATAGACACCTGTGCAATTGTTAATCCCTCCCTCTATAAGCATAATACTGGATGCGTTTTTACCATTATGTGGTTAGAAAGTATCTCGAATGGCTTGAGGATCTTTTTTTCTTTTTTTTTTTTCCCCAGTTTTAAAATGTCACTGTTGCCTTGTTCAGCTGTACTGGCAGATGTACTGTTTTACCATACAGGAATAGTTTAAATTACAAAACTTTACCAAATAATGAGGTTTGAGCTCATATTTGAGGGCAGCTGGGAAATTTGTAAGTCATGAAATCAGTGGCATATTATTAGTTAGTGACATCAATGAAAAAAGTGAATTTGAGGTAAAAATGCCAAATATAAAGAAAATGCAAAGACAGGGATAACAAATACAATTAATTTCTGCTTATTGAATTTGTAGATAAATTTATACCCTTCAATTTGATGATTTCATCTTGATAAAGATGCAAGGAGTTGTTTTGCCAACATAATAATTTTTTTCTGAATGGCTAAGCTTGGCACATCCAGCTTCTGCTGGGAGAGGCAGTTTGGATAGGAGGGATGTCTTGCTTCAGAAGGACATTAGCTGTGTGTATGAATAACATTTTGGATAGGTTTASACCATAAATTTTTCCTGTGATATCTGCATTTGTCAGCATGAGAAAATAAAGTTTCCAATTGATGCAGCTTTTACCAGAAGAATTTCTACTGAAGTTGTGGTTAAATTGGGGAAACTGATTTTTGTCTCGTTATTTTTCTCCTGTTATTTTTCTCTCACTGTTCACGGGGATTAGGAAGAGGCACTGTTCACCAGATTAAGTTTTGCTGGTATGGTCTGGGTAGTTAATAGGAGCACACTGCAGGTAGAGAGCAGTGAAGTCTGTGCTAGTAAAGCACTCTTAACCACCCTAAGAATGAAATGCCCAAGCAGAGACCTGTAGGACAAGCACAGCTTATACTGGCTACTACATTTAAATGATTCCCACAAAAAATTAAAGTTGTGGTGCCTGAAAATGTCTCTAAGTCTGACAGATTGACAGTATGAAAGATTTTTCGGTCATAGTTGTGGTGAATAGAGGTGCTGCTGGGGCGGGGGTTTGTGTAATGTAAACCTAAATAATATATGTGTCCCAGCAGAACTTCCTGCACTCTTAAACTGGGCCAGTACTGTGAAGTGTGAGATCTCATGGTTTTTAATCCATGTTAATATAATTTATTGGGAGAGAAAATGGCTTTTCAAGATGCTTCTTTTTTTAGAGTGATTGCATGTATGGTAGCTTTGATAGTTGCTTGCTAGTACTGTTCATGATTGTTGGTGTTTGTTTTCAGCATTGTAGCCTGAGAGATCATTGTGCCAAAGGAACAGTCTTCTCTCATAAACTATTGTTGTTATTATTATTGCTATTATTATTATTATTGTTGTTGTTATTGTTATCTACTAGTACTAGCAGTTAGGATAGCACTGGCTCAACCACTTTTGGCATCAAGGTGTGTTCCTGGCACAGTTGTTCCAGGGAGGTGTTGGCACGTGTGACAAGGTATTATGGTAAAATGGTGGGGATTTATATACCCCATGGCCGAAGACTGCCAAATTCTCTTTTTATTAATAGCCTTTAAGGACTTGGAAGGCTCCAATTGCCACTGTGCAAAGGGCAGGCACAATAGATTGGTTCCTTTGTTTATCATATACAATCTGCAAGTGGTGATTCTTATTCTGTCAATGCTCTAGTAAGCCTTTGATGTGCCCTAAAAAGCAGGATATTTGAATGGTTTTTGCACTTACTTGATGACTTTGAAAAAGTCCTCTGTAGGTATTTCTTGACTCCTTCTAAATTAGTAGGGATGCAGTATTCCCAACTCAATCTCTTTCCACCTAAATGCAGAATCAATGTCAAACTTTGTCTGAAGAGGATTAAACTTTTGAAGCACTCAATATCATTGGAGAGAGGGGGAAAAAATAGAGGCAGAAATGTTCCTGTTAGAACCTTTATGGGTCAGAATAATTATATTCTTTTTCAGTCTATTTCTGTCACCAAATCCAAGACTAAATATTACACAACTGCCAAGCACTACTGTTATATAAAATCTGTAATTTCCCTCAATTTTCTGGTTACCAGTGTGTGTTTCAGTATTAGATACTGTTGCTTTCTGCTCTTCTCTTAGTTCCCCAGGCTTTGGACATCTATAAACTCTTCAGAGAAATGCTGACCAATGCATCAGCAGCATTTACCCTGKGATCTAGGGAGCTGTATGTAACATGAGGAAGGAGACAAGAAATAAGTCAAACACTACAAACTGACAGTGATTTTAAGCGTGACATAAATTGTGATGATGTCTTTGCTTTTATTCATGGCCTCTTTTTCTAGCTTTTTAAAATTAATTCTTGCAAAATTCCCCTTCTACTGTTATCTTTGAGCATGATCCTAATTTCAGTGAGTTYTTTTTTTTAGCAAGTTATGTTAATTTTCTAGAGCTATTTACCTGAACCACATGTTTTGAAACACAATAAAAGAATAATCTTCAGTCTTTGACACGAGTTACAGTTTTGGTTTGGGCATTGTTTGTTTATGTTTTACCTGTTTATACATGTTGCTGAATTAAAGGCAAGATAAGATCTAAGAAAAGCACTTAATACGTGAGGCAAGGAACAATTTCTTTCATAATAGTGCTAATTCACACAAATTATATTTCTGCATTTCAGCAGCCCTTGAATGTTGTGTATCTTTCAGAGTAACTTCAGTTGTTAACTACAGTGTTCACCTGGAGACTCAGAAAACCTTTTAGGGCTTCTGACCCTGCATTTCAGAACATCACAAATGTGGGGGCCTAGGTCTTGTATACTTCAAATATAATTTTAAAAGCTGTAGTGGGTATTGGAGAAGTTTGATGGACTTCAACAGTTGTCATTGCTGATATACACTGAACTTCTGTAAGTGTGGATGACTCCTGCACGGTTGAGATAAAACATGAATCATCAACTGGAAATTAATGTGAGACTAAGAGATTCTGTTATAGAACAGTAGAATGTCACTGTATAGGAATTCATGCAAAGATACTTTCAGTATAATTTAATGATTCTATAAAATTTTGCAGTAGTTTGAAGAACAGTGTAGCAAACTGAAACATGACAATTCTCTAGAGGTTAGTGCCTGTTTCAACCATTAAAAACAAAGCAAGGGATGGATGTACTCTAAATATCTTCTTACATAATTGTGTCAAATTATTTGGAAAATGATGCTACTGTGTTCTAATGACACTCAACATCATTGACCACATCAGAAAGGCAGAAAATTATTAAGTGGACATTTCTCTTAATAGAAGTATATTCTGTCTGTGAGACAACTGCTTGGAAAAGGAGTGCCGTGTTTTATCGCATTTCCATGCTTCACTTTCCTCCCAACTTCAGGGATAATAATAGGCTTTGAAAGAGGTGTCTGCCATAACTGCTCTGATTTCATTAAAATGTTAAATGTATCTAAAATGAAATGTATCTAAAATGAGTTGACTCTCTTCTGTTTAGATAAGTTTTGAGATAATAGATGGAGAATGTTATAATTTATCAGAGTGGAATGCTTTGAAATTCCTTGAAGGGGAACATCATTCAGTTCTTTTAAATGGATATGAGGTATATCTAATAAGTGAGTTTGCCCAGTGAGTAAATATTAATTTTCTGGGTTACGTGACTTGAATTTTCAAGAACTTGAGGCCCAGGTCTGAACCAGAAGAATGAAGTGAGTTGCTTCATAAGGAGATGGGGAGTGTAGATCTGTGTTTTAAACTTTGGTGTGGTCTTGTTGCTGTAAACCACCATTACTGCACCCTGTCTAGTTTTGTCAGTTGTGGTAACTCTTTGAATGCAGGCAGTGTAATCATATCCATACAAAAGATGATGCATCTTCAGGCCATATCACTGACTTCATATATTGTTGGACAAATAGCGAGTACCATGTTCTCAGCATGCAAAATGGAAACAGTATTTTCCACATCAAGCTTGATATTTTTAAAGAGCTTTTGCAACTTCAGAATTGGGAAATCATCAAGTGCAGGGTGTTGTTATGCAGTCCCTATTGAGAGTATTTGTTTTGGTGTTTGTAATTGATCCTTTGAGTGAACTTTGTCATCTCATATTAATTATGTCACAAGAAACACAAAAACAGGAAAGTGCATTTGTGTCAAAAGCAAGATAAAGTGTCATATAGGACTATGCACAGATGTAAGTAACATGTTTTTGTCTGTGCCTGTCATGGCAGGGATTCTGTTTAACCCTTGTTTCATCTGGTCTGGATTAAATTAGTACAAGAAGTAATTTCTTTTTTTTCCCCACCATTCTCACCACATTTGCAATAGCTGATTTTTGCTTCCGTAGATGCTTCTGCCCAGAACTACTCTACCTTGGGGATAAAAAAAAGCTTTTGTCCAAGAAAAGGATAATGGAGCTCTCCTTTAAGCATAAGTGAGAGAGCAACTTGAACAAAACTATGAGCATCTTTAAAAAGTGAATCAAGACTATATTGTGGTAGGATCAGGTAGTTCAAGTCTTGACAGAGTTAAGCAAACTTTTTTTCTTTGCAAAAATGGGATAGCTTTGCTTCTCTGCTACTGTTCTAGGGTTGGGTGGTGTCTATTTTCTTGAAAAGATCTGTACAGTAAAGATTAGCAGCTTCACTTTTCCCAGTCCTTCACCTTTAATGTACACAAATGCAATAGTTTGTATGTTAGCTCTGCTCTATCAGGAGGGCAAAGCCAGTGCAGGGTGTTGGCAGCTTCATTTGGAGGCCTTGATAATTTCCAGTTTAAGACTTAGATGTAACTATCAATTGTTACTTTTGGGAGAGGTTCTTGAAATAGCCACCTCACACATCCATATAATTTATATACTTTAAATAGTCTGTTATAGTAAAAGTACAGTTTTTATATGTTCTGTGCATGCTTTTGTGACTTTGCTGTTCACATTACTGTAGCATGTAGGATATCAGAGAGTCATAGAATTATTTAGGTTGGAAAAGAGCTCTAAGATTATCAAGTCCAACTGTTAACCCAGCACTGCCAAGCCCACCACTAAACTATGTCCCTGAGTGCCACATCTRCACATCTTTTAAGTACCTCCAGGGGTGGTGACTGAATAGAATTCCTCAGGGAAATAGAGCAATTAATACCATTATTGGGTTTTGGTAGATGGAGAAATACGGCATCAAGAAGCATTTAGAAACATCATGCAGGCAGTTTGTGCTGAAATACAGACAGGAATTGAAGCCTTTCCCAGGTTATATGCTCTGGTTGTACCTGTTGTTATACCAGTAATAAGTATTTATATCCTGACTTAGTGTTTGTGGACATTCAGTACTGAAGCCTGTGGTGCTAAAAGGCTGCTACACATTTCTATAACATTTAAGCTTTGAATGGCCTTCTAGAAACATTTGTGATGATTTTTGTTTTCTTACTTCTCCACTCATAATACATTCRGAGTCTGTAGTTCTTCTTGGGAAAGAAGTTCTGCACTTTGCAGCTGTATTTTGTATTTTCATGGGTTTCCTGTTTTACCATTCAGAAAACTAATATGTAGTGGAAATGCCAATAACCAATAAAAGTAAGTTTACGTATGGATGGTTGTGATTGGCCCTGTTATTCTTGATTTATCACTATCCCTTTGGGTAGAGTTCCTTCCAGTAGAACAAACTGTTATTAATTAATGTGGAATTCCTCGGGAAAAATGGTCTTATTCTGTATTGCCAAATATGGAGTTGTCTTCATCTGTGAAGAGATGAAACTGGTATTTATGAGCCATTGCTGAGCAGATGTGGCTGAACTGTACTGGGTGGTAGAGACTTGGACTTGACAAAAATTAAACTTTTTCAACCAGCTACTTTAATGCTCAGAGCTTCACATCACGGCACAAATGCTTCTTTGCTTCTTGGTACAAATGTGCATGTATTCCTTCTCCTGTGTAGACTGTCCTAAGGGTACATCTCATTTCTGGATTAATTTTTCCTTTTCTTTCCGCTCCCTAAGATATAATTGACCCAGCTATCCTGCGTCCTGGCAGGCTGGATAAAACACTCTATGTGGGTTTGCCACCACCTGAAGATCGACTTGCTATTTTAAAGACCATCACCAAAGTGAGTATTTGGAAATAAATCCTTAATCTTGAAGCTTGGTGGAATGATGTAAGACAAATTAAACATTACAAAGAATTGCAGGATCCTGTCTCACAAAACGCTCTCAGGTATTCCATGAGGTCATAAAATTAAACTATAAGCCCATCTGCTGTTAAATTTCTCTGAGACTGCAAGGGCTTGATAAATCTTGAGTAAAGCAAACCTGTTAAACATAGAAGCTGCTGCCTTTATAGTCACAGTTTGAACAGATTTAATTAGAAGATTCCTATCTATGTGACTAATGGGCCTCAAGGTGTTTTGTAAGCTTTTTTTGGGGGGTTCCAGACATTCACCAGAATGATTCACAAGCTCCAGCTGTATTTGCTCAACAGTAATTGTGACACTTAATTGCGTTCAGAATTAAAGGAAGCTTGTGATGATAGAGGTTGTAGGTTAAAGTAAATGTGAAAATGTAAAATATTTGCCTTCATGGGTTCTCTCTGTGTTTAATGGCACAATCTGCCACTAGAGATTTGGACTATAGAATTCTATGTGAGTGTTTCTCCAGGTATGGCAAAGCAGTAATCAAGGCCTTAAATAAGAACATACAGAGTATTATGAATTACTTGGATATTTCCTACTTGTTCCAGTAGATCAACATGGATTGTTAAGAGCAGGTGTTCTATCAGATCTTTTTTTGAGCTGCAAAGGAGACAAAGTCTTTACTATAAAGAAAAGATAGCATTATGAGAAGTGTGGCAGAAATTATTTAGTACATTTGTAATAAAAGGTAATCCAGACTTATGTAAGCTTAAAGTTGTGGTGTATAGGCAATAGTTGATACAGAATTCAGAAAGTGAGAACTTGTTCAGGCATGTTCTTTGATGTCAAAATGGATGTTCAGAAGATGAGCTCTCATTACAAATTCAGGATGTTAGACTTTCCTTCATTTGTTCTGTGCATTGCTTCATGGATTAAAAAATACTAAGTATTCCCCCATTTGCTATTTGCAGTAGATCAGTTTGTCGTTTCTAAGTTTTACAGAAGTATTTCAGTTAATACTTTGTACAACTCTGTTCTTAAAGATGATTGCTTTTAATGAGATGTTGAAAGAAATTGAGTGTAACATCTGTGAATCATTTTTCAAACATACTGTAAGGAATCATGATTTTTATTTTACCAAATTTATTTTTAAAGGTAATAAGGAGTGTAGGGAAATAGTACAACGGAGTTTGGTGCTTTGTTCCATTCACTGGAGGAAAAGATGGTATTAAACAGAACTGATTTCTCCCACTCTCAGATTTCACTTGCTTACACGCTCACAGCCACATGTAGTCGCCAAGATACACACACCCACCTGGCAGGAGCAGGATCACTTGTGGGCAACACTGAGAATAAGGAACTGTATGGAGTCCTCACTTCATCTTTTGGCTTCCTCTTGTCTGGCAATGACCAACTGGTTGTTAGGGAGAACTTTCCAATTTACCTTCAAGAATCAAACAGTTCAGGATGGTGTTTACTTCAGCTGCCATAAATCTTGGGCGAGGTTGCTGAAAAGTGTCTTTGCTCCCTCCTTCTGGGAATCTTTGTGCCTACAGTCTTATCTTCCTGTTGGGATAACACCAAGAGGAGTGGCACTTGGGATGCGGTAACCCTGTTATTATCCCATTGCCAGAGTATTTTTGACTTCTGCTGACAGATGATCTTTGATATGGCCTTATCTGCTTATGGGTCTTCTTGTGACAGAAGGAATACATTGCACAGTGTTTATCAGCTGGGTTTCTGTGGATCCTGTCATTGGTTATCATGTTGTTTATCATGCATTTTGGAAGGCAAGATGCTTTCATGCATGCTAAATTTATACTAGTCTGACCATTTTGGTTACAAATCCTTATAGTGAATGGGGAGGTAAATCTTTAAAAATGTATAGGAGTTATCTGAAAGAAGAGTATGGAGTAGGAAGAGGGGAAATGTGTTAAATTAATTGAAATAAACCTTATTTTTTGTCAGATTTCATCCATGCCTTCTAGGTAAGGAAATTTGAAAAATTTGAGTACACATTTGCTCAAGGCTAGAGAAAACAAAATGTTTGGTGCAGATGTGAGTGGCTTCTGAATGATGGCACACATTCCCATAAATCTCCAAGGAGTACATGCACAGCACGTGGAAACTGAGAATCGTTCCTGAATGAAAAGAGGGATGCTGAGAAAGACAGCATAAGGAATAGAAGAGGGAGTTGGGGGAGGAATAGGTTGTCAGGAAGACAGACAGCCTAAATGGAGGTTGAAACTTTGTTGTGAAAGAGTTTTATTTCAGTTAACTTGTACAAATCAGTCATTCCCGATTGTATATTATGCAAGAGAAGCCTGTCTTCACATGTTTCAGTTACTGCTGTACTTACATTCCTGCAAGCTGCATCACGCTCCTCTGCTGCACAGAGCTTGTCACCAGAGTAGGCAGAGCAAAAACTGCCCAATGTATTGTGGCTCCTCAAAGCAATAAGTAAAACATTTCTTTTTAGCAGAGAAGGCATCTCTCTGGCTTGTAACTTCCTACAAGAATTACTAAAGTATCCTATATGAAATTGCATGAGGCTTCCGTGTTTCTAGGTTGAAGTCTCTCCTTTCAGGACGTTTCAAAATCAGGCTGCTCCTTTGTCTTTTTGTTGTGGTGTAATTCTGGTGGGGTTTTTTTCTTTCTAACTGTTATTCTACCAAAGATTCATTCAAGATTGCTTCCTCTTCCTTACTCTGCCTAGTTCCTGACTGTTCCACTGTCTGTTAGGTATTCAAGAGTTTTAACTTGCCAGTTACTATATATTTTATTTTTTCTCTTGAAGGTATTGTAGGTATGTGGTATATTAGTTCCTCTGAAGAAGTCAGAAGATTTGTGCATTTCTGTCAAATGAGTTTCTGGCAGAAATTTCTCATTGTATCAAAAAAATGTTTTTTCCTGTGAAAACTCAGATATTGTTTGATACAAGAGACATCTTGAATCTCTGTACTATCATATTACTTCACTGTTGTCTAAGGATAACAGGGAGGGTCTCCAAGCTTAACGTGTTTGGAAATTTTGTTGGCTAGTTTCAAATACTATTTATAATGTTGTTGGAGATGCAAAAATAACAAAAGAAACAAAAGGGATCTTTGTGGAGGAAGCAGTAATAATATGGAAGAGTACTGTCCAAAACTCTACAGTATATGTAAATTTCTGTGAAATTCACATGGAAAACTTTACAGTTTTAAAAGTGATGTCTAGAATGTAAAAGATACACAATTAATTCAGTCTTGAAGGTGATAAGACTAAATTGATATGCCTATTCCTTAGCTATTTGATTTCAACACATAGTAAAACTAGAGGAAGTTCAGCTAAACAACACTGCTGATGCAACCAGCTATTATTAAAAATAAGTCCACATATGGAATAGTGTTGGTGTTACAATGCCCTGTGGCAGGGTGGCCACCACTTCCTTAGAGAAAATCTAATCTGTGGGTGGGCAGTTAAAATTTAATATTGCTTCTTATTTCATAATTAAAGGGTTTTAAGGCTTATTATCCTTCTTGTCAGTTTGAGATTAAAAATATTAGTATTTGTGGATATTTCAGGAAATTTGTCAGATCCCTATATGATTCCTGATTAAAGAAACTTAATCACTTCAGGGATGGCATATGTTAAAAATAAAAGCATTTTCTTACCTTCCCCTTTTTCTTACCTCACCTTTAGGATGGCACCCGGCCTCCACTAGATACTGATGTAAGCCTTGAAGAAATTGCTTACAGTCAGCACTGTGATTGTTACACGTGAGTATCTTCTAGCTTTGACTTTAATGTGCAGTGCCCACAGTCTTCTGATACATGACCAAGTGACRTTGTTATTATTAAGAGGGTTTCTTAACTTTCAGGGTTTATAAACCTTTTCCCACAGGCTATTTTTCTTGCTCGCACTTGGGTTATTTTCCAAGAGGTTGGTAGGAATATATGGATGCTAAAGTCTTCTTCATCTGGAATAGTCCTCTTCATGTTGTAAATGCAGAACAGCAGAGGCCTCTTGGTTTTCCTTGGTTTTATTTTATAATTCTTGTATAATCTGAGGATAAAAGAGCCCTCTCTAAGTTGTGAGTCCATATACAATGATGATGAAAGCAAATTGGTTAAAGAGCCATAACCAACTTGTTCTGTCACACAGTTGAGACCAATCTGTTTGACAAAGTAATGAGGGCCCRTTTCAACTTGTGATTTGGGAATACCAAGGTGTGGCTTTAGGGAAAGTTTGATGGCCATACCTGTCAGAATAATTTGCAATTAGTGTCTATAAAACTTCATAAAACTTTAAGCAATTCAATAATGTAGTAATACATAATGTTTTTATGGAGTTCACAAAAGAGAAAGTTTATGACATTCTGCTTGTCACAGTACTACTTGGGAAAGATGAGTACTTTTTCTTTCTATACCTTTCACTCACTGGTTTATGGTCCAGTGGTTTTTTTGTCCAGTGTGTGTGAGTTTTGGTTTGGTTTTTTTGTGGTGGGGTTTTTGTGTTTTGGTTTTTTTTTTTTTTTTTTGTTTGGGGTTTTGTTGTTTGGTTGGGGGTTTTTTTTGATGCTTGGGTTTATCTGTATTTTGAGTTTGGGGGTCTTTTGTGTGTGTGTGTACGGGTTTTTGTTATGGTTTTGATTTCTTTAGTTTTGTTGGGTTTTTTTAATCTGGTTGGGTTTAATTTTTGCTTTTTAAGTACAGGTGTATTCCTTGCACCTGCCCATGAAGCACGGAGAGTTAATTGTGAAAATTTTTTTTTGGTTCAATGACTTTCACCAGTTGAAAGGCTTGTGAAAAGTTCAACAGCTTTCCAGCTGTTCCAGTTCCAGGAAACTGGAAACAAATGCTTAGACTGATCTGACCATGTTTTGTGGATACTATTATTTTAAGAGCATGTTAACTTTACTGTTGATGCAGCGTTGAGCAATTCCCTTTTGTAATGGTGAGGGATTTCATTTGAATCTTTCATAAGATTTATAAAAAAAAGAAAGAAGTTATGTTCCCACCAAGTCACACAGTATCAAGCAATCCTTTGGCATTTTCAAAGATGCTTAATAGGGTTTTTGTTTCTTCCCTTGCTTCTCACTTATTTGATCTTAATCTGTGGCTAAAATCTGAAGGACATCACTCTGTAATGAAGGTTCTGGACTGGGTAGTTGTCAGGCCTCTTTCCAATGTTCTTAAAATGAAACTTTGTGACAGCACAACCAATTTTTACTGTCATTTTTAGTGTCTTGCCTTTCTATATGCCATCAGCAAAAGACAAGAGAAATTTATCCCAGAATAACTTGTTGTTTGTATCTCTAGAGGGGCAGACCTTTCCGCTCTCGTGCGCGAGGCTTCCATTTGTGCCTTGAGACAGGAAATGGCCCTGCAGCATACTCAAAACAAGAAGGGTAAGAAAGCTTTAAAAAAGTCTTAACTAAACAGTGACAAGATAAATGGAATGTAAAGTATTTAAAGTACTTCAAGACAAGCATAAAGTTGTGCAAGCTGTACATAATTGATAGATTCATTTCTGAGCCAAACAAAAATTAAGTCAGACTARTTTGAAGAACACATAAGGTGAGGTAGGGGAGGGTACAGGAAAAACGGTTATGCTGGAAGTTCAGCATAATTCTTTTTCTAAAAGAATTGAAGCTTACAACCTTAAAGAAAAGTTTCTGTTAAATGGTTATATAAACTGATTATTGTCTAGATTGTACCTCTTTGCCAACTTTCCCCATTACTATCAAAGTCTAATTACGCTGACGTATTTGGAGGAGGGTTGTAAGGTGTACATACCCTGATTACCTACCTTTGGCACCTAGCTGTGTTGTGTAACTGAGCATGTACATCCAGCCGTGATGGAGGGAGGAAAATCTGAGTGCCACTTTTGATCTTTGGTGCTTAGCTCATCAGTGCCTCTTGCCAGGACTTTAACAGGGAGTTATAGGTTGTTTCAAGTACAATGTTCGCCCTTTCATTATATCTGTCTGAACTTCTGTTTTTAAGTTGTATTTTCCTGGGGTTTTTTAAATTATAGATGGAAACTTTTATAGAAAATGCTTGTCTGTCTAGATTTTTTCCAGTAATTTTGTTTGTTATTTTACCCCTAAGTCAAAATGCAAAGCTAAGATGGAATTGTGACTCTTCAGATTATGTCTTTGGAAAATATCTTGGGCTTTCATTATGACCCTGGTTTCTAAGAACAACAYTGGAATTTTAATGGCTTGGAATCATTCTTTTTGATCTAGTACCTATCCAGTCTTGTCTGGTTTTTAACAGCAGTAGGTTAACAGAGCAGAATGTTTGTATTCCTTGTTCTGAGACAGCGAGCACGTTCAACTAGAGGCGGAAAAAACCCCCAAGCTATAAAAACATTCACTGTTGTATGACTTGGTTACCCATTTTGCTTGCTGTAGGTGGACAAAACTCTTGATTTGAGATGGAAATTTCTGAGTTTATCCTGTTCAGTTTTATAATTATTCAGAAAACAGCAGGCTTTATTCAAAAATGTTCATCACTTGAATTCAGCCTTCACATTTAGGATTGCAGCCTAAGCACTGACTGTAAGAATGTGTAGGCAGCCAGCAAGTCCATGATGTCTGTATAGCTTGATCTGCATGTTTATAGCAGCTGCTTGCTTGGAATGTCCTTGGACTTCCAAGATGTCAGCCCTGATTGGTGTGAAAGCATGTAAGGTGGTTTCTGATTTGAGACCCTGCTCATTTATATCTTCAAGATAAGACTGGGGATTTTTTACCTTCACTGTTGTGACAGGACACGCACAGCTCCCTCCCCTCCCACGCTCTGCTTGACTGTGGGTGGGTGCTGTGTGTCCTCCTCAGTCAGTCCTTTGGAATCAGGGCTGCTCCTTTCTATTCTGGAGAAACTGTTGCAACTTCTTGTTATACCTGATATTTTCCCTCTGGAATAAATTCAGGGGTGTGGTTTTTTTAACACTCAGCAGTGGTTTGCTTGAAGAGGCTATTTGAAATGGAAAGGTATCCCTTCTGTGATATTTCTTAGAAGAAGTCACAAATTCTACTGCCAACTTGAACAGGCCTAGGCAAGCTGATCATGTTAGTCACTATGGCCTGAGAATTGCCCCAGATACTGAAGTTTGTCTAGGGGAAATTCCTAACAATTGGGCAGATTTCCACTTGTATGAGGTCCCCCTAGAGTTCCTCATCATTGGCCGAGCATTTGACTGCCCAGAAGAGTTCACTATCATTTGCAAATTTGGAGTTTCAGTTCTGCCTCCCTTTTCCAAACCACTGAAGATGGCGCATTAAACTGGTTTCAGCACTGCTGCCAGAGAAGGAGCCAGCCTACTGCAGCAGTTCCGCAGTTTCTTAGTCAAGTTCCTCAGAAACTTTGTGTGAACACCATGTGGTCCTGGTGAATTCTTACCATTAACATCTTAACTCACCTATTTAGCTTAATCTTGTGTATTTATTTCAAATAGATCTAGTTACAGAGAATGTATAGGGTATGGGAAATATAATAAGAGGAGAGATTCTTACACCCTATTTCAGCTGCATTGACAAATACAGAGGATTTATTGACCTTCTAAACTATGACATTTTTTGAATATAAGATAGCCAGTGGCCCCACATCACCTGCATGGTCTGTAAAGCTGATCCTAAGCAAAGAATCTATGAGACATTTTGTTAGAGCAGTTAAGAGCAAGTGTGATTTAACAAGTGAGATTAAAGTTTTGCATCTTTGCAGTTGAATTTGAAAAGCAAGATCTGCCCTTTGTTTGATAGGAATTACCTATCCTTCACTCATGTATTTTCTATAGGAAAACACCATTTTCATATTTAGTCTTTTAAGTACTTTGTCTTTCTGTAAAAAAATTGTACCTGTTGATACCCTTTGTTATTTTAATTTATCAATATAAATGGTTTTAAACAATAAAATATTTGTACCTTATTCAGACTTATTCAGACTATTTGTCATCAGGAACCAAGACAAACTATGTTAATGCAAGTAGCCAAGGTATAGATTACTGACAGCTACATTTTTTACATGATCAAGCTTTGTGCAAGCTTTTATCACAAAATAAGTATGAAGTAGCCAAACTCAGTTGCAATGAGAGGTAAACTATCCAGCAGATTTTCTTCCTCCCTATAGCATTGTCACAGTTTCATTAAAAAGTTACATGCTTAAAAACAAAAGTGAAAGCAAACTTGAATTCTAGTAGGTTCATTTTATTGTTTTATGGCGTTTTCATTGCTCAATCTAAAAGTCGCACGTTGGAACTTTTTTCTTCCTGTAAATAGTGTGTCCTTGGGGAAATTGGTTAAAATGCTGATATTTTAAACTTGCATCTTCAGTTTTTCCAGGTATAACTTTATCTGGTAATAGGAATGTTGAATATGAGCTCCAGAGAAGTGAGATCAGAGATAGCAGTGAGGTTGTATGTTTAGTTCAGTGAACTTTAACCGTCACCTTTACTTTTAAAACAGGTAATAATAACTGTAGGCTATTTGCTGTTCTGCTTTATACCTTAGACAAGTCCTCATTTTTAATTTGGTACCTTCCATTTGCTATGTAGTCATTTATTGTATCTGCAGAAGATTTTTGTTGAACTCGGACTCAAAATACCTTAATGTTAACAGTTTTTTCATGTTGGCACATCCCACTTCACATGGCTACGGTAGCAGCAGTGAAAACAAAAATCATCCTAATGAAATACATGAAAAAAATGCACCAAACAAGACTACAATTTGTATTTCTGTCCCATCTGATACCTGTGCATAGTGTTAGCATTGTGATGAATCTATAGTAGTGGCATCTTGGGATTCTTAAGTCTAGATTAAACAAGGTGCTTGCTTGTGAGAGCAGAGGAAACCGTGTGTTATTTGAGGTATGCTTATGTTTTAACATACTAAAAAAACCTGTTCAAAAGGTCATTATTAGGAGTAATTACTGTGATAGCTGCATTGAGGTTAAAAAGGCAATTTGCATAAACTTAAACACAGGGAGTTGTAGAAGTGAAGGCTTTCCTCACTTCTGGGTAATGCCAGAGAAGGCAATGATATGAAACCAATTATTCAGAAATTGAGTAGAATTGGAATGATAGCAAAATGTTTTCTAGGTACTTCCTAAATAACAGGGAAGCTTAATATTAAATACATGTAGAAAAAAGCGCCCAGAACTGGAAGCAGCAGGATTTGAGGGATGCACTTTCAGAAGGGTTTAAGAGAATTCTATCTGGATTTGATGTAAGCCGCAGGTAACTCAGCTTTTTTGAGAATGAAACTCTCAGTTTGCAGTTAGAATCTCTAATACCTAAAATAACTTTCTGAAACAAGTGAGTATCCTTTGGCTTAAGGTGCAAGAGATAGAGGGATTAAGATCTTGCCTAAGATCAGAGACAGGTGTCTACATAAAAAAAATAGAAGAGTTCAGGTGTTCATAACACGATGGAATTAAATCTCATCCAGTTGAGTAGCACATGCAGTTAGTTAGGCTTCGTGAATGCTGCCTTGAAATACATACAACAGTCATTTGATTGTCACTTATCTGCAATTTTAGTAATTTATTATGCTTTGTTCTTTAAGGAGAAATCAAGATTTCCCATAAACACTTTGAGGAAGCTTTTAGGAAAGTGAAGTCCTCAGTATCCAAAAAGGTAAGATAATATTCAAGTATGTAAGGCTCATTACTCCCTTGGAAAAGACTCTCTTCTTATGCTGGACACTGGTGAGAATGAGTAATATTGCAGCATACTTAGATGTATTTCAAACTGACACTACCTGTTTCTGCATTAAACAAACCTGGTGTTTGTGTTAGGGTCAGAAATCAAAGCCTCCCTTTTCAGCTTCAGGTGATGCATTGCATGTAGATGGGTTACCAAGATATCAAGGTTATCTTTTAGTATGGTGCCTTGGACTTCATTGACATTCCCAGGTTGATTATTAACCTGGCCTTAACCTCTTATGTCTGCTGAATATTCTGTTAGAAGTCAAGGCCTTTAGAGTGCACCACATCCTGCCACAACCTTCTTTCCCCCATGATGATGACACCCAAAGATGCTCAGCCTTTTCTGCTGATGTGCAAAAGACATAATTTTGAGATAGAACATAAAACACACTTTATTATCTTAGTTATTTCTTATCAGTCTTTTCATTATTTGGATTTGCTGAGGAAGTTTGTTGTAAACATTTCCTTATGCCCTGTTCTTTTTAATGACTGAAAGGAAAGTTGTTCAATCATCTTAATTACTATAATTTTGAAGTTAATATATAGGAATTGCTATTATTGCAGAGCTTGTGTATAGGTCTCCRTGTGTTGCCAAGAGTGTACTGCAGCCAGAATACATTAATATCTTCAGTTTTAACACTAGCGAGAGAGAAGTTCCTTAACGATTTCCTTTCATTATTATTGTATTTTGATGGCCAGTCACCTCTCATGAAATTTAAAAGTGATCTGTGGCTCCAAGAACCTTTAAAGATGGTGTTGGTTGTTGTTTTCTCTTTGCTAATCACTGAACAAACAGCCAAAAAAATTTAAAACATCTCCTCTAACATAGCAATTACTGTTAAGTATTAGAACATATTCCTTCTGGTCAACCAAAAATGTTATTCTGCATCTCAAAGGTAGCTTAAATATCATATGTCTGAGAGTCCTATATTTCAGTTATATTCATCTGAAGACTTTTCATTTAGGTATTTTGAAATATCTTTTGCAGTATAAGATACTTACCTCTCACTTCCAGATGCCACTTCCTGTCTGTTAGACACATTCAGTCTGACAAACTCTACACATCTTCCTATGAATACTGGAAAATAAAAAAGCTTAAAAAGCTGCATCTTACTGATCTACTGCATCTGCCTCTTCTATCCCATACACATCTCTGTGTTTGGCTTAATTGGTTGACTCAAGACAAACAGAAAAAATTCTTAAATCTGTGGACAGACATCACCTTCTGAAGCCAGTTATTTCAGTGCAAGTATTCTGTTCCTCAAAACTGTCATTTTGAGTGACAGTGAGAAGAGTTAAGGAACAGTTAAATTAAACTAGCAAAAGCTGATCTTGTCTGTTCATTTTGGCAGAACTAGATGGGGGAGGAAAGTGTCAGTTCAGCAGCTACTCTGGTGAAGAGGGCAGGACCTTCTCAGGGAAGCTGCCATCTCACCTAGCATAACAACATGAAGTGTCAGAACTCTGCCAAAGGCCTCTGTGAATTACACACCATTGGTGACCATCTCTGGAGAACCTCATTTACGAGCCAGGGTAGTGGGGGTTTGCCTTATTTAGGTTTTTGTTTGTAAGTGTTTTAAAATACAGCTAGTGGCTCATAGAGCTGGTTTGTTTCACTTGCTTAAATAATACACAAAGTCACTTTTAAATATTGTGTAATTTTTTACATAGTCTGATGTATTTTTTCTTCTTGGCACTGTTAGGATCAAATAATGTATGAAGAACTGCATCAGTCACTGTGCAGGTGATACATTTGGACAATTCCCAAAGAGACTTATTCTGCATTGGTGAAGAGTTCTGCAATTCCTGTGCCTGTTTTCAAGAGACAGGTTGGAAAGAAGCTGTACTAAATCCATCTCTCAACTTTTTATACTGCACCTGAAAAAAAGGTCATCATAACCTACTGCTCTAAGGCATCCTTAATTTATCTGTCTCCAGAATAAAAGATAAAATATATACCTCCTGCTTATAACCATTCACATTTTCTGAATGAATGCTTTTAGTGCTAAAGAGCTAATACCATTCTGATGTATTTGGTGCCCTGAATCAGAAATCTCTGAGGCACAGGCTAACCTTTCCAAGTGTTTACACTGCTCAAATAGCTGTTTTCAACCATCAGTGAAAATTGCTGTGTTTTCCAGAACAAGGACACTGAAAGAAGCACTGGGAAGATAGAGCTGTGAAAGTAGGCTGGGAAAGTGCTGCACTGTATATTATCACACCATTAATCATGCCTTTTCTGAGTACAGTGACACAGGATTGCGCCAGCACAGGTTCTCAGAGCTTCTAACAGCTTCCTTCCACCTTACCAAAATAAACTGTCCACAGAAGTTTGGAAATTGGAGAAGTGCTATGATACTATGATTTAACCTAAGAAACATCTGAAACAGTTACGAGGTAGTTGACAGGGTGGCTCTTAATTATTTCTCTTAAACAAACAAATATGCAACAACTAAGAAACTTTATTACAGATTTTAATTTCGTGTTTTGGTATCCTCTGGAGGAAGGAAAAYGTTACTGTTTTAAGCAGGCCAAGAGCCTTTTTTTTTTTTTTTAAATACAAGAAATTCCATCTTGGAAGGAGGGTCATAACTTTCGGCATCGGCAAACTGGGAAGTATCCAAGTTAAGACAAAACACTGAAAAGTGACAGATTATGAAACCTACAAGCCTTCATGGATTTCTTTTACCACCATCGTCATTCTACAGCGTTCTTAAATCACGAATCTCAGTTCCTACCTTTGATCAGCCTTATTCTTTCTAAAAGCACTACAGCCAGTCAAGGGTCAGGAAAAAGGAAACACTGAACTTCAAAAAATATTTAAAGTCATGAAATTTACATGTAAAAACTCAATGAAATAGCTTTTGTAAGMAACATCTAACCTGCATGCATCCCCCTACTTACTTAAACATTTAAGAGGGACATAATTTAATCTACTTGAATTCGTTTAAACAAATACCCTGAACCACCTGATCTAACTTCAAGACTGACCTTGAGAGGAAGTAGTGCCTTACATCTTAGATTCTTCTCAGAATTGCCAGATGAGATATTGCTGTACATTTTCCCCCAAAGATAAAGGTGGAAGGCTAATACACATAACTAATCACCACAGATTCGCATTTTAAAAACACTGGCACTCATGGCAGCTTGTTCTTACCACTGGGATTTTTGCTCAGCATTGTATGACATTCCCTCCCTCTTCTAGGGAAGCTGGAGCCTCAGTGACTCAAATTTTGACTCATAAGACTAACAAATTAAGTCCGTGTATATAAAGCACATGATGATGATGATGTGTCTGCTTTTAATTGTAAATCAGGCTTGGAGCTTCAGGAATTACTATGATTCCCAGAAATCCAAGATGATGGATCATCATTTTCAATCAATACCAGGCTGGAAGGAACCCTTCCAAACCTTCCCTTGCTCACCTGGTTCAACCTTTCTGAGCAAAAAGCACAGTCTAGACAAGATGGCCCAGCACCCTGTCCAGCTGAATCTTACAAGTGTCTGACACTGGGGAATCCACCATTTGCCTGGGGAGATTTTTCACAATGAGAACAATCAGCCATTGGAATAGTTTTCCTCATTTCCAATTGGAAGAGCCCCAGGAGTAACTCACAACCCTTATCCCTCTTTTCCACATCACTTTTGTAAAAAGGGAATCTCCCTCCATCTTCTTTGTAAGTATCCCTGGAACATGGTGATAAGCTCTCCTGCTAAGTTTTATTTTCTGAGGGCTCCAGTTGATGGAGTGGAGTCCCAGGCCCTGGCATATCCACCTAAGAATTTTCCTTTCCTCTTATGCTGGTATTATCCCTGTGTATATTATGGAGCAAGGAAGCAAAGTTGGACTTGCAAGGCAAGATAAGGGAGGAAATGCTATTCATGTAGTAGTAATAACAATACAGTCTTGTCAACAATGCCAAGACATGTTTATTATTCAAGGTGTCTCATGATCATTCTTCATAACAGATGATAATGGAAGAGGAAGTGGGGTGCAGGAGGGGTTGAATTCACAAGAAAATCTGAAGTTATAATGAAAGGCAGAAAGAGCCAGATCAGTCAAGTGTCCATATCCTGTTTGCTTATCTTGTCTGGGCTCCATGTGTGGCAAGRAGCAGGCAAGGGAGACAACTGAACTCTGTTCGCCTGCTCACACACAAGTGTGGCACCCACACTGCTACTTGTGGGAAATTCTGCTTAGACTGTAGTATGTATCACTAAAAAAACAATGATCCTTTGTACACAGAAAATGAGAACTGCTTTAAGGAACAAGCCTTTTCATGCAATAGAGACAAATATTTTGTTCTGCATGTGCAGCTACTGCCCCTCCTAGCAGACATGCCTACAGGTTTTGCCTCTAGTCATCTTGTTTCTGTTGTGACAAGATCAAGAAGTTGTTCATCATGCCATTCTCCTCTCCCTTTTCCTGAGGCTAGCAACGTATCTAAACCACAATAATGATCCTGTCTCAGAGCATAATAAATGCTAACTTAAGCATGGAGAGGGGGCAGAGGCAGTGCAGGGAACTATCAATAGGGAAGAGAAAAATGCTGTCTTCATTCTAGGCTCAGTAGGAAACTTTTTCCACATCTTTATCCTGACTAAAGTCTTGTGTACCACTGCAGGCTTGATTGTGAGATAGAAGATTTGCTAGAGAAGCGATAATTGTGTGGAGTTGCAGGCTGCTGTGCTAAAGGCAGCTCCACATGATTCAGACACACCTATATATGTATCAGATTGTTTTCCTAGGACCTTGCAGAAGCAATGCTGGCAGACTCAGAAGTGGCTCCTGTGCCTTGCAGTGTGCAAGCTAAACAGTAGAACTTGCTTTGCTGTCTTTTGAGACTTTCAAATTACAGAGGACTACACTTTCCAAAAGCTGTGTCAAACTACTTACACAAGATTGCTGCTTCAAAGTTACTTTTCCCCCTCATAGTCCAACACGAGTAGGGCAGCCTGCAGTCTGCAGCATTGACATTATCAGTTGTTGAACCTCGTCATTAAATAAGGAATTAACAGCTTTAAGCTCTACTGTGGCTTGCCACTTCATCTGATACAGGAATAAATGTCGAGGCAGAGGTGAGCCACTGACCTTCTAACAGAGTCCATTTAACCATGAGCAGATCCATTTCTCACCATCTGTAGACTTTTGTGTTATGTGCTCACAAGCTCACTTAACCACTTCACCAGAGGAGTTCTGAGACACAACTGAAAGTCTGAACTACATTCAATGGACCTCTGCTTCCAGGTAGGAAGTCCTGCCCTGGATCTGAAAGCATGGATCTCTATAACCAGACAGATGCACCCATTTAACATGGTAATGTTGGGAAGCAGACAGGTTCAACAGCAAATCAGGAATGCCAGAGGCAAGAGCTGTTCTGAAAGAGGAGTGTCCCACGCCTGTCCTGTGGGAAAACTAATGCCTAGTGCAATCAGATTCCAGGATGCATTACTTATTCCACTTAAGCAGCTCCAAATAATTGGGGGCAGGGAGTGCTAGAAGCCATGCAAGGAAGTTTATTCTGAAAACTGCAAGTGACTCTAAAAGCCCTGAAGGGGAGTCAGAGCTCTGCACAGTTTAACTTGGATGACAGTTAAAACTCCTGACTGATTTCACATAAGGAGATGTCTTCCAAACTGACCAGCTTCAGTTAAAGGAGCAAACTAACAAGCATGTAGAACCAAAGTTAACTCATTCCATCTGAATAGATTTAGAAAAAATAACTGGGTTAACTGTCCAGGTTCTTAGTGCTCTTTAGGTTTAATTTGTTCTACACCAGTTAGTCAAAGTGCCCTCCAACTTTCAGATAAAATGTTTCAAAAATTGTACTAACCCGTTTCTGCCAGATGTTTTAATTGTATTAATGAATATTTAATTCCTTAATAACTAGGTGGTTCATATGTATTTTTAAAAAATGTTAGTGTTTCTTATTTCTGTGCTATGCCTTTGGAGTAAACACCATATTTTCTCCAGTCATACTTAAATTTGTTCCTCATTTAGAATATATAGGATGCAAGTCAAGTAGTCCAGCTGGTCCTAATTACTTTTACCAGTGTTTCAAAATGCTCCTAACTTTTTTAGGAATGAAACTGTGCTGGTTAACTTTCAGCTGATCTGCTTTTGGCAAAATCCTTACTATTGAAGGTAGATGCTAAGGCCTGTTATGTATTACACAGGAATTATATGCCTAAGGGTAGCTACCAATGCTTGCAAGAATCAGACCATTGTCTAGATCTAAACTTAAGTCTCACTGGCTCAGATTGAGCTAATACAGTAAATTGTTCTCCAGTAGGTAGCCAGAAGCAGATGTTTCAGAAAGATTACAGCAAGCGTAGTATCTCCCTCAAATTTCCCCACTATTTTGCACCTCTTGAAGTGAAAACAGTGTATTATTTATAATTTCAGTTGGAAGGGAAGATCATAGTCAGAACACCTTAAAGCAACACTTGCAATTTTAAACAAGACATGGCAATTTCAGTCCTGTTTAAAAGCAGGAATTCACATTTGCACTATCTATTGCAAGGACAGTAAGGAGCATCAGTGATTCCATGAAGTGGGATAACTAAGTCTAACTATAAAATTTTGACTCTGAACCCTGGTTATCTTAAGTATTCATGTAGGATGACTGAATTTCTTAACTTTAGCTCTTAGCCATAAAACTTTTTGGTGACACTTTCCATCCTTTATCCAGCTATGATAAATCATCAATACCAAAGATAATTTAGAGAAGAAAAGGGTGAAATTAACTAAGTGGCTTAAAAAGAAACTGGTTTGCAACTTGTTAAGCCTGTACAAGTATTTCAGCCAGTTTTCCTCTGAGTAGAAAGGAAAGGCAGTGATTCTTTACAGGTTATCTATACCACCACTCAATAGAACAGGTCTCAAATTGCTTTAGAAATACCAAATTTCTTTGAAGTTTAAGCCCTTCAGCATAAAGGGACCAATCAAAAATTCACCCAATATTACTTTAATCTTTGCTTTTCAATTACATGTAAAAATACTGGACAAAGTATATTGTGACATTACACTCTACCCTGAGCAACACACTGGCTACCTTGCAGATTGAGGGCATAATGAAGTCACTTTGTAGGTGGCTGGCAGACTTTCATACCAGTTCTATTGCTTAGCCACAGATAAGGGCCCATACAAACAAAACATACATTAAAACAGGACCACAATCAAGAAGCAGTTAAGATGTACCAATAGATTCTTTTCAGGCACTCACCTCTTCAAAACAAACAAACCAACCCCCACCCAAAACAAACAAACAAAAACCACCCCAAAATGGAGACATTGAAGGCATCTAAAATTAAGTTACAGCAGACCAGTGTGGCCAGCAGATACACCTTCTTCAGATCCCATCTTTCAGATTAATGAAGAACATACCACAGAATCACTATTTGAGATTTAAGGGTGATTTGTAGCCATTTTTGACTGCTTAAAGCCATCATGAATGTATTAGAGAGTAGAAGGCAAATCTACTGTGCTGAGGTATGGAAAAATTCTTCACTGTCCAGCAAGTCTACCCATTCCCAATTAAAAATTTCTTAAGCAGGAAGTTTGATATCACCACCTCTCACCACATTTTAATGTGTAAGAAAAGATAAGTATTTATAGAGGGTACTGTAGGTTTAGGGGGAAAAAACCAAACAAGATTATTTAACAACACCTTTCTGTGTACACAAATGACTAATATGCTTAATAGGTAGAATTGTCAGTGGTTGTAGCTAGACTTGTTTGCCAGAATAGTACCTGTTTCAATCCATTAAATTTTCCATACAAGCCAAATTTCCAAAGGAGTGTAAATATTTATATTTAAAACCATAGTAACATGGTAATAATTTTTCTTTGAAGATGAGAAAATCTCCAAACTGATTTTTCCAACATGAAAACCCCCATCAGTTATATTAAGTTACTTAAATGCCACCTGCTCACACTGCATGCCAAGAGAAGCAGCTCAGGCAGTAGGTGGGACCCATGGACTTGGCAATACCCTTGAATTCCCCACTTTTTTATACAGTCACAGAAGCCATCTTGAGGATACCAGTTTCATTCTGATAGATTGCTCTTTAAGGTACTTTCAGTACAAAAGGTAGAACTTTAAAGCAATGCCTCAAGTGACACATTCCATATTTAAACAAAAGCGGAATTAACATTTCTGTGCAAATTTAGTTCTTCCAACTGTACGTTTGGAAACATTTTCAACAGAATGTTTAAGTTAACAAATCATGTTAGTTTAGAATTAACAGGTAATTACAGCATTTTAAAACTAGTCATCTAAATAGCATATGAGGGCAGTATACTATGCTGAGAACCTTTAAAATATTATGAGTCAGACAGACATTTTATATAGATTTAACACCAAATTAAATTCTGTAACAAAGTGATTTTGCATTATGCATATAACACTGATCCTTAGGCAAACAGAGATACATTAAACCAACCAATCTGAGGACTGTGAGGAATGTTACAGCTGGTAGGAGTCTGCTACAAAATCCTTAAGGATGCATTGCTATGTTGCTGTACATCTTAATTCAGGACACAGGTGAACAGCTTTAGCAAGAGACCTTTGTACCAGCCACTTTAAAGCAAGCAGACATTTCAAAGTTTTTTGGTTGCCAGAAGTTTAATCTTGCTCCACTTCACCCTTTAATTGCCTTTTCATGCGTGAATATGGGCTGATTGTGTCATCCATCACGAAGTCATACAGTACTTTTATCCAAGAGTTATATTGGGGCAGGTTGTCATAGTATTCAGCTGCTATTTTCTTCACCTGAAGGAGAGATATGAGGTTTGTTTACTAGTTACATGAACATCAGTTGTGACAACTTTACAACCCTTGATGTGTAACAGCACTGGAAGTTCCATTTTAGAGGTTAGATCCTCCCGGAAAGGCCACTCGTGCCACAAAGTGAACGTTCCTTGAAAAAGCAATTCCCAAGTTGTTAAGTAAATCTCATGTGAAACTTTTGGAGCTGGCCTGAACAAACTCTGCTAAGACTCCAAAGTCCCTTCACCGTGCTACCTACAGGATGACATCACTCACAAAAGCAAGTGGTTTGGCTGCTATTGAAAGTGCGTGACTCAGTTCAGTGCTGACTCATACATGGACAAGTAACAGTAAAAAGGATGTTAGAAGTTCTAGGAAGAGATGTTTTAACRCAGCTGGTTTTACATACAGTTTCAAATCTCAGCACTCAGAAGAAAAAAAAAACCACATTTTATTTCTAAGGAACATTTTGTTTTTGAAGACAGACTTCAAAGAATGAATATAAACTGCTTCCAAAGACTCTCTTCTCAGCTGTGCATGCTGACTACATCACTATTTTAAACTGAGAGCAGCAGGTTCAGTTAGGTGTCCTTGCTGCTATTTGGGGCCAACCACTTAAAGCTTTAAAAACATGAACAGAACAAAAAGGATTTTTCACGAAATTCCATAGCTTTACTCAGAAGAATAATACTAATTTGTATAAGCAACAGACAAACCCAAGATATTTGCATGCCTGGTTTGAAGCCAAAGCTTGTTTTGATCCATCATCACACCTACAGAATAGTGCACCTAGGCAGTGTACTTTTACTCAACAGTAATAATTCTCAGCTCACCAGTGCTGAGGAATCAAGTGTTCAGTTCTTGGGGATCTTTAGCACACAGACTGGCAGAGTCCAGTCCAATCAAATTAACTACACTGTTCCAAAAGAAGGCTTAGTCTTCTTATCAGAGCTGTGGATTACGAGTCCTGCAGCAGAATTGAGTATCTTCCCCTAGAATTAAACACTTGAAAAAATTCATGCCCTTCTTCCATGTGAAGTACCTGTGAAGTGGTGGTTCACAGCACAGACCTAGGTATCAAAGGTGAGTTAAAGCAACTTTTACTATATTTGAAATCTATGAGTAAGAGCAATCATCTGTCTTTAAAAGAAAAAAACAAACACACAAAGCCTCAACAAACCAATTACATTATTTACCTGCTCTGCTCAAAATGCAGGCACAGTTATTTCAGCTGCAGTTCCACTGCTGACAACAGAAATACCCAGCAAGTTTAGACTTCACCAAAGGGACAATCTTACAAGCTCTCACTATTGCCAAGTGCAATAACAAAGCTCTAAGGCCAAACTACAGCTGGTGTCAAATTGCAAATTTAGTGTCTGATGGAAAACTGAAGTTTTAGATGTAACCCTGAAGCCTGTGTTCCCATGCTCCGATTGGGAAACATGGATACAGTGAGAATGGAACTCCTGCCTGTAAGAAGCAATGATTGAGGAGAAACTTCACCTCTGCTACTCATGTAGGCGTGGCAGGTCTTAGTCCTGGCTTAGAACTCTTAATTCTGTCCATGTACAGCTGATATTTATTTAGGGTTCAAAGGCTCTCACTGGAGGAAACTGAGCTGCTCCAGACTAGGAAAGTTACTAAACATTTGTCAGCTGTACAACAAATATTAACAGTACCTCAAACCCTCTCTTTTCCCCCCACTAGAGAATGTCCCTGATAAAAGAAACTGAAGGATAAGCGTGCATTACAATACTGTCCTTAACATTTCAAAGACAGAGATAACAAATCTCCAAAGTTATCTGCAACCTCTTAACTGTTTTTTTTTGCATACTTACAAACAAGAATTCAGAAGACAGGTTGTAATTACAGAAAGCAAAGCATAAGACAGGAGTTTCCTCCCCTCTCCTTTTATGGAAGAGGCTTGGGCAGCCAGCATATTGGAAGCTTGTTCAGGATACCACTAAAATTATAAGTAATTACCTCTTCTATCACTCAACTTATATTGTGGTTGGTTGGTTTATTTTTAATCTCCCAACCCATTCTTCTAACTGTGTTACCTAGTGTTTTACCTTATTTTCAAGTTAACGTAGGCCTTAATTCAAGAAAAAGTAACAACAATGGAAGCAGACTTACCAATGGAAGGCTCTTGCCAGGAATATTGGGGAAGTCATGATGTTCGTTGTGATAGCCAACATTAAAAGTGAGCAAATTAAGTGGCCCATAGTAGGAATAGGTCTCATGTCCTTTTAAAAACATATAATGTTCAGCTATGAAGTGTCCTGAAATTGGGTGCAACCCAAGACCAAGTACTGAACCAGCAAGCATGTAAAAAATGGATTTGACTCCCCATAAATAATATATCACGACATCAAAGCAAAGCTGAGCCAACAAATTGATTATTTCAAGTCGAGTAATGGGTTTGGGATTGATGCAGAGAGGTCTAATTGCATAGAAAAAAGGCTGAAGAACAATCCATATGAACTTCCTAAAACGGGTGCAGAAAAACCAGCCTTCAAAGTTGGTAGGAATATCCACATCAATTCCATCACCGCCTAAGTAACGATGATGATCCATGTGGTATCTCTTGAAGGATATGGAGTACGGCAGACCAAGAGGGAGGTTGGCAAATATTCCAAACCATCGATTCCACATGGCTTTGCTGTTGCCAAAGGCACTGTTGTGGGAGATCTCGTGAATAGCCAGAGTCATGGAGTGGCTAATACAGCTTCCAAAAACGTAAGCCCAGAAGACCACCCATTTCCAATCCAAGTCTTTAACCAGATAGAATGCAGTCAACTGCGCCAGAACCATCAGCACAACCACCCAGATCAGGTTGTAGTCTGGCTTCATCAATGCTTTTATCTCTGGATGTTTAGCTATGTGGGAAAGAATTAAATGAAAAAGGAGTTATTTCGAAGCTTTCCTCACAGCCAAGTATAGCAATTAGTTTACAACAGCAGATACAATTTTTTCTTCCGTTTGTCCCAATTAGGATTTGTCTGCAAAGGTAATGAAAATGTATAACCTTTCCACTTGTGATATTTACTGCTGTAATGAATCATTCGGAATCGAGTCATTTTAGCACTTTTACGTTGCTCAGCAACTACACACGTATATGGCAAGCACCAGAACCAGCTCCAGCCTCCTCAGGAAGGAAATGGCTCTGAGCCGACAGCCCACCCGTAATTCAGAAGGGCTCAGGAGAACTCAGCCCCGGCTTTAGCGCCGTGCTCGACGCCGTTATCCGCGACCCTGAGCGCTGCTGCCGCGGTGACCTCTGCGCGCAGCGGCCCCCGACAGCGCCTCGTCGCCCGTTCCGCTGGCAGGGCTCCGCAGGGCGGGGAGCGGCCCGGGGGCGCCGGGGAAGCCGGGCTTCTGTTCCACTCATCGGGATAGAAGCTCCGGCGGCCGCCGCCCCGGGGCTGGGGCTCGGTCCCCGCAGGCAGTCGCCCTCCCCTCCTTCTTCCCCCGCTCCTTCCCTTCCCCTCCCCCGCCAGCGCCGCCAAGGCGGCGGCTCCCGCCTCCACGTACGCGGGCCCGGCTCGGCTCCGGCTCCCCCGCCGGGAGCCCCCCGCGGGCTCCRCCGCCCCCCGGCGTGAGCGGCCATCTTGTGGGGTGTCCGTGTGCCACCCCCGCCCGCTCCGCCACGCAGCCGGCGGCAAGAAGCGGCGGCACCGCGCCTCCTCACCCAAGATCTCCTTGCGGCGGTCGGCGTGGGGCTGGTCCGTGTAGACCCACTCGAAATCCTCTCTAGCCACAGTATTCCCCATCGCGGCACGGCAACACCACCTCCGCGTCTGCCCGCCCCTTCGCCCGCTCGGCGGAGCCCCCGGTACGGCACTTTATAGCACCGCGGAGGCGCTCGGGGCCACGCCCCCACCCCGCCCTCGGCGCCCATTGGCCACCGCCAGCTGTCGGGCCCGCTCCCGCCGCGGCGGCGCCCCCTGCYGGCGGGGCGGGGCGGGGCCCTGAGGGGGCGCCGGGAGCGGAGCGCGGGGGAAGGAGCCCCTCACAGCGGGGCCCGCGGCAGCGCCGGGATAAGGACCAGCGATCGTCCGTTCAAACGGCGTATTTCTGTGAGCTGGTGTCCTGGTTTGACCCCGTGGTTACAACCCCCTGCCTAAAGGCACTGAACTACAACTCCAAACGCCTGTACCAAGGTCTCCGTTCGCTTCCCTTTTTGTGGTATTTTAAGAACTTCTTTGGCAAACTCCTCGGTAAGAATTAACCTCCATTTCATGTCGCTACATGTATTTGTCATATAATATTGACTGTGGGCAGTTAAGTTAGAAAGATTACCTTATGGAGAAGTTGAACTACTACTTGCTTGGAATTTTAGTTGTCCACTCAAAATAATGTAAATCAGCAACAGTGATAAAAGAGTGGAGGGTGTTATCACAAAGTAAATTATACCTTATCTCTTAATGTAATATTAGTATCTCAAGGTTTATGATTCATCAGTTAAAATTTATTGGCAGTAAAGGCTAATGCTTACTAGCTGCTGAACGTCTCACATGCAACAGGGCTAATGGAGGGGAAATGCAATCCCTGCTTGGAAATGTTTGCAACCTAAAGTAGTGGACAAAGCACAGGATCCATGAAACATAGCACTTTTGTGAGTAGTTTTGTTTGCATGCATTTTTAATTTGTGCATATTAGGATGGGATTTAGAAGTGAAAAATGCAGCAAGTAGGTGAGGCATGGAAAACTTTATGCTCAGCCTTTCCCTCTGTAGTCACACCATCTAAATTTTGCAGATTGTGAGGACTGGTGCAGCGTAAGAGGCAAAACAGATGTCTAGATTTCATCAAGGCATTGTGACCTTGCAAGGTTTACTTTTTGGTCAGTGACCATTTCACAATAAACCAGGAAGCTTTGGGGTTGCCAGTGCAGCAGCTGACTGCAGAATCACCAGGGTCACTAGTGTTTCACTCAGCTGCACTCTAAACACCATACGTAACGTTTCTGAAGGTGCTCCCTCCTGATTGTAGTTCAAATATTAGCACTGCTATCTACCATTGTGCTAAAGACCTTGTCATCCACGGGAAGGATCCTGCCAAAAGAAGGAGTATGTCAGCTGGTGACAGGAGCATTGGAGGAGAGACAGCAGATCAGGAGTTCAGTACACACAGGCAGGTTTACAGCACTGCAAACATATAAAGATTTGTAAATGGTCACAAATTTCAGCAGGGCAATTAAACAGATTTATAAACTAAACATTCCAGAACAGTTAAACAAGGTTTAAACAACTGAGAAAAATATTAAATAGGAAACCTTTGGAAAATTCAATTGCCCAACTGTACTGGAGAGCAAAGTGTCTCTGCTATTTAATCACCAAGTCCTTCTGGTTTAAGCAGTGTCTGTAAGAAATCCAGATTTATTAGGTCTTCAGCAAGCCAACAGTTTTTGTATCCAACATCTTCCTTTCCAAAGACAGTGAGATCCAGTACCTAGTGCGCCTTCAGCTGGCACAAAGCTAGAACAAAAATCCTGGAATGTCCAGCAACATCTAAACCAAAGCCAGGAGCACATCCCTGTCTAACGGGGAAGGTGAGATCCAGGAAGGACAACTGCAAGAGTGGAGAGCACATGGACAAGCGAGCTGGCCCAGGTATGGTGCAAAGTAGCACAGAAAGGCAACTGGAGACCATCAGAATAGTTCACAACTACTAGACATTTTGCCGTAAAATAGTCTAATCTGAATTTACTTATGAATGAAATAACAATCTCTCACTGTAATTTGCCAGTTGCCTTCTTAAAACCATCAGGAACACCAAGAAATCAGGTAATCCTCTCCTGTGCAAGACACACCCAACTATATCCTACATCATCCTATTTTCAAGAGGCTCTTGATGTTGAGCATTCCTTTGGCAATCTTAGTGCTCCCCACAATTAACTGTTAGATCTGAGTAAGAGCAACGACCTTTCTGTTCAATTCTGCCTTACCTTTTACATTAAGAAATTACACGCAGGCATCTATGTAGCATTAATGAACTTCGGTGATTAACATGCAACACTGAGCAAGTATCAGGAGCTGAAGAAGTTCCATTTGTTTCTATCTGTTCTTTAATTTGTGAAAGTCATCTTGTTAAGCAGGTAGTCTTTCTTCCTTCAGCATTTCCACCTATGACATCCATTAGCCCAGGTATGGAGGGTCCTAGCATACTGTGTTTACATACAAGCTGCTCAATTTGAGGAGCAAGACTTGGCTGCAAACAGCTTTTCCCTCAAAAAAGTACCACTATGGTATCTTCTGATGCCATTTTCACCATGTTCATGAGACACACAGATTTGTAAAAAAAGTCCCCAGCCCTTCTATGAAACAAAAAGCAGTTTTCAAACAAGCTGCTATTTTTAGAAAAGCAGGAAAGCTGGCCTTGGTAGCTTTAAGTTATTTTAAGAAACTGAATATAAAAGAAACTTAAAAGTGCTTTCTCTGTCAGCTCTTACCTGTTCAGTTTCAGCCCTTGATACAAGTACTAAAACTGAGCAGTGACTGCAAATAAATCAGTTTTTCATGTAACTTTGTAAACTACATCTCAGTCTCACAAGTTTGAGGCTCTCCTTTGAACAGATGGTACAATCACTAATCACTCCCAACACTACTTCTCGAGGCTGATCACCAACTCACGGAAACATGCACAGACATTTGAGAGTGAAAAGCAATTTAGTTTTACTTCAGGTGATTTATCAGCTTGTTCACATATTGCAAAATGCATCCTTTTCATTTAATAAGGGATTAACATGGTGTCAGAAATTAATATTCCAGCTATTTTGTCCAAGTGACTACTTCGTTCTGTTGTCTCCATTCTGTCTGTGCTTACTGGTGTATATTCCAGCCTGAGAGCCATCTGATATCTCCCTCCATGGGAAGTGAAATAGAAAACCCTGGCGTACCTTTGCTGTGGAATTTCTCAGAGCTGGCTTGTAACCATCCCCTCTACCCCTTTAGTTTCAAGGGCCTCATTCCATATTACTGTTAGCACATGGAGGATCAGGATGCACCTGCAATCCTGGAGCATGTGATACTTCCTTGAGTTGAAGGTTCCAAGTTGGCACCATTCACAGAAACATTTCATATAACAATAGGCTGTTGTTTTCCAGCTCAGTTTACGCACAGCTAGAGATTCCCCAAAGCATACAGAAATGCTACTGTTGAGTAACCTGAAACTATTTGTATATTGGGAAGGGGGGAGGGGGAAATTGTTTGCATAKTCTAAAAATTAATAAAGAAATTAAACTGAAAGATATTCAGAGATGTATGAATAAACCTTTTCAGTAAACACAATTCACAGGTTTATACTTGTTTGGAAGTATTTTACCACAAAGAGCTGGTAATTAGTCCATTACAGGAATTTTTTATCACAAATAACCATTTAAATGAATTTGTATCACACAGTAATTCTAGCTATCATGCTGACCCTTTGATTCAAAATTGTTTTTTAAAAGATAAAGTATATGCCAGTATTTTTAAACTGAACAGCAGTTATCTATGTGAAAGATATTCTCAGTGGTAAAAAAAATTCTGAGCCATACAAAACCAGTACAAGCAAATGCTCCTTTAACAGTTTAAGTCTTCCCTCAGATAGCCTTGTATCATTTCCTTGATGCTTAAGAAAAATGCCTTTTTTAAAAAAAGACTCCCAACTACTCAAGTTTATTTGAAAACTAAACGTCTTTCAAATATTAGGCATTTGCAATGTTAGTTCTGGTATGAGCTAATATGTTTTAGAAGTAAAAATTGTAGCTGAAGTTTTCCACGATTATATAATATCTGCGCAGACAATTTCTGATTTGTTGGGTGCTTTAAAAACAGCCACTAGATTATGCTGACAGCCATACAAAATGACCTTGCACTTTAACCCACAGTAATAACTTCAAGATTGTGAACAGCTACAAATGCAGCATTTGCATTTTCAGTGCCATACTAAGTTAGATTCAGAACCACCTTAACACAAAGCAGCAGCTGGTTAAAAAAAGAAAACGTAAGTCAAATGATAAAGCTACATAGTTTAGTACATTAAAACAAACCCAAGGACAATGGTATTTGTATAAGGTTCCAAAAATATACAGATGGGGGAATAATCACTGTACACAACTCTGAGGTGGTTAAAGTGACCAGAGAGACTGAACAGTGCAAGACATGCTTTTCCAGTTACAAGCTCAAAACAGAAGTGCAAAAGAAATTAAAGCTTTGTCTGAAGTGATTTACCTTTTAGGATAAGAAAAGCTTAGAATATTGTCATCAGTGTTACAGAGAAATTTCCACCCCAACCCCAACACAGACACACAAAAGAGTTTAAGCTTTTCCATAATACAGCATTTGATTCAAACCATGTCCCCTGAGCTTGGTGATTCTAGGGACCATTTGTACGTGTTCGATGTTGGCCTATGACCCAAGTGATGCACAGGCAGCCTCTCAATTCTCCAGCTTTGGCTAACAATAAATCCCTGCCCTCCAGGCAGGGCAGTGGCAGTCAGACAGCCCGGGTTCAAACGCTCCTGCCACTCGCCTCCCAAGACCACCTCGCCGGGAAGAAGCAGTTGTGCTGAAAGCAGAAGCTAAGTTATGGCTGAGGAACAAAGGAATTGCTTGACAGGTCTCTGTGCTCTCTCCCAGAGTTTGGAACAGTTTCAGGCAAGTGCTTTTGGCAGGCTGACTAAGCTGACATGCATCTATCCATGCAAATGTGGAATATGGCTCCCAAGACCTAGAACCAGGGTGTGTGCATGTGAAGACTGGATAGAAGGCCCTTCCTTGTAAGTTTACAAAAATATATAGCCAATACTGTAGCTTAAGAAGTCAGTTTTACTCATTACAGAGAACCCCAAAAAGTATTAACTACTTTTCAGACATTCCAGACAAGGTCACTTGTAACAAAAAAGGTCAAGTTCTCAAAAACAAGATTTTAAAAGTGGATCTTTCCTTCAAGTGAACAGGACATCTGTTTTTACGCTTAACTTTTTAGTCAGTTAAGACAATTTATTTAAGATTTTATGTGAACATATGCATAAACACAAATAAGTTTACTTTAAACACATCTGCACGGAAAATAAGGTTAACCCTTCAAAACATAACAGAGCAGGTCTGGTTAGTATGTAGCTATTGCAAATCTTAAAGATTCTGTGCATTAGGCCCACCCATATAGAAAGCAGGGGAAAAGTCAATGAAAGAAAATTACTGTTCAAGTCTAAGTGGTGTTTTGAAGAGCCAGCAGCCTAAGTGACACCATGAAGCTGGTCACAGTATCCAAACAAGCAGACCTGCTTGGGCTACTAGAGCAGTGTATCCTCCTGAAGGCGTCATTTACTCCCGAGTTATTTTCTGTTTCGAAGGCGTTTGGATTTCCTAGGACAGTCTGTGGAATCAACCGCCTTCCTCCGTTTTCTGGGAGATTGTTCATTTGAGCCAGAACCGGAAGAATTTCCTACTGTGCTCTCCATCACCTCTCGCAGCTTGCGTTCCAGCTCAGCCAACCGGGCGTTCTGTTCCCCTATGATTTGGGTTTGCTCAAGCAGTTTCTGATCYTGATCCTGGAGCTGTTTCTGCTGCTCCTGCACTTTGACGCGCAGCTCCGAGATCTCCCGCTTCAGCGCCGTCAGGCCCGTGCCGTTCGCCTTCACTTGCTGCTGCAGTTTGGTGACCTCCTGCCTGGAAGGGCTCTGCTTGGAGAACAGCTGCATTGTTGTCAGTGCTGCAGAAGGCCCTGGAACTTCAGAGAGAGCTGTGATTAATCCTCTGCAACTTAAAGGTAGAAATGGTGTCCCACCTTTCATATTTTGCTTATCCCTACTCCCCACACATGAATCTGAATACCGGCTGCAAGTTATGTGAACAGGTAAGCAGATTTACAGTCACTTAAGTGTCTAACAAGAACATGTGGTAATCTCAAACCACAGCCAGTTTAATTTAAAATACTTACAGTTTTTCAGTAATCTGAAAAAAAGCTCATCATTCATTTCCTGTATTTAAGCCCCCTTCCTTCTGCTGTATCAAAAATTGCAGAGAGATATTACATTGTCATCTAGACTTAGTGTAACAGATATTAAGAAAAAAATCCACAAAACATCTATAAATTACTTAATATGGAATAGTTACGAGTGAATAAATACCTTTCATTAGAGCAGCAAAATTCTGCTGTCTTAGTTGCAGACAGCTAAAGTTCTAAAATTTTGTAGTTGGGAACTTAACAAGATATTTCAGTATAACTTACATTTTAGAAGAAATGAATTTATTTTCCATGCTTCGTTAGACTCATTCTTCCTAAGTACTAAAACCATACTGGAATCTGAGCTTGGAACTGTTGATTCTAACAAAGTTCCTGCAAATCAAGGAGACTAACAGCTACTGTATAATTTCTTTCACTTTTTCTGCCATAAAAGACATCTATCACTTTTGCTATCATTATACTCTTCTAGCAACGCTGTGCAAGTAAGGTGCAACTTTTAAGTGCTCTACAGACAGAAGAGTCTGCAACAGTCATCCTCCTTTTCCTCCTTTTTGTCCATTAGGATGCCAGCAGAGCTACCATTACATGACACTAAGGGGTTGCTATTGGAGAGGTTATGCCCTTCCCTCAACAAGAGATAGGCATTTTATGCACCATAAAGCCTTGGCCTTCAAAAGCTGATTGACATCAACTGTGGTTTTGGGCAATATTTCCTCAACTCAGAGACTCAGTATGTATTAACACACATAATTAAAAAAAATTTAAACCCATATATAATCAAAAAATAAAAGTATATACTTAAAAAAAGTGTAACAGGATATAATTAAAAGGTGGTGTATACACTTATGGCTAAAAGGATGGACAGGACATACAAGAAACAAAAGCATCTGCAGTTAGGCCTATTGTTTTTGCTTAAGATGTAATTTTCTTTCCAATTTTTTTTAAGTCATCCTTGTAGAGAGTTAATTTTCACAGTTACTAAAGTGTGAACATGCCCTGTATAAAGAAAACTCTACAAATTTACCAATCTTTTGCCTTTGACCATTAGGATAACTTTGGCCATGAGGCAACTACCTTAGAGTTTGGTTCACAAAAGTTCTGGAAAGCCTGACAGAGTATATGAAGGACCAGTTTAATAGCTTATTTACAGACTGTTATTAAAATTGCCTTTTCACTATTACCTGTAAGTATTTGCTTGTTAGTGCATACAATAGTACCCCCAGGAAAGTAAAAAAGCCCATTTTAGCTCTCTATGTACTACAGCAGCTTAGGCAAATTCATTTGCTGATTGTCCTAAAAATAAAAGGCATCGAGTTGTCATCTCATGTGCCAAATTTCAACCAAATGCCATGATAAAGTCTCATTCATTGGTGGCACAAAAGCATTTGTTTAACGAATACACACTATGCATAATTCTAACATACATTCAAGTGACTGTTCTTTTGGTAGTACAAAGGCTCCTTAAATTTCAAAGCAAATGAATTTCAGTTAGCATTCTCAAGAAACAAGTATCATCAATATTTATGTAATAAAGCTCCCATTTAAGGGAGGGAGCTTTGAAAACATACAGTGCTTTGATTTTTTTACAGAAAAACTAAAGAAAACTTAACTATACATTGGAATTAATACCTGGGGCAGTTCCTATTAGACGTCCCGATACATCTGACCCAGGCATCTTTCTTTTCAGTATTGGAACAATCTTCTCATCAAAATATTCCATAGCCATGGAGGAAATGTCCCTTAGTTCTTGAAGAACTTCATGAGCTCTCTGAGGAGCTCTTGTAGAGTTTACATATCTTAGCACTCGATAAATTTCATCTATTACCTAAAACATTTAAGAAGAATTAGGATTTTCTGATAAAGGCAAGATTATTTCAGTTCGTTCTAGAAATTCTGGCACACTCAGGGGCTTTTACCTCATAACAGTTGCACACTACTGTGTGCTTTAGTTCCAGATCAGCTTTTTGAAGTGCTGTTCATGATACATTAGAGAAGCTGTTCACTTAATCTATCACAACAGCTCTCTTCAAACTCATGAAATAATGCTCATTGTGTGAAATTTTGTTTAAGTACAGCCATAGTTGACTTACAAGTTACATAATCTATACTCAGCAGAGCATGATCATTTCCTTCTGGAGAATCTGAAGCAAGAATCCCAAAGCAGAGCAGTCACTATCCCTGCCAGTTATGAAACAAGTAATTGGAGTAGCAAGAATTAGCATTATGTCATCCTGAAGAGCTGTAAATATTTACCTGAGATCACTTGAATACACCCAAAATATTGCTAATTCAGATTAAGTCCAAAATATATTCATTTATAAAACATCAATCCACTACTAAGAGAGTAGTGTTCTCTTGACAGGTTTGGGAAACAAGCCCTTTGGTTAGGAGAGATACAGAGAGATGAAAGGTGTCTCACTATGAATTATAGTCTGAGGCGGGTCAAGATAGGAGTGCTGATCTCTTAGCCAAAGCTACACAGGTATTTTGCACAGGATTAAGAATGTTTCCTGAAGAACACAGAYAATAAGGACCTTGAATCATAGCTCATACAGTTGCACCTTTTGTTTTGATAAAGGAAACTTATCTTAAAAGTTGCAAATGCTAGACAAGACCAAAATTTCTCATCAAACAACAAACTTAACAAAAGACTTCTCTAATTTCATCCTCATTATATCCTGTTAGCAACAACATCCTCAATATAAAACCTTGCAGCAGTGCGCTGCTATCACCAGGAACAAGCACACAGAATACTGAACCTCAAATCAGGATTTGCATTTTCTAACATAAATTCACTTCCTGGCAGTTCTGTGGTGACATTTCCTGAGGGAAGCAAAGCAGGTGGGAGGGAAACGACAGACTGTAAGTGAATGCTAAGCCTTGATTCTGATGGACCAAAATATTAATCTCAGGTGAACTGGTAACTGTGCTGAGAGAGCAGCAGTGCTAGCAAACTCATATGCTACATAAATAATTAAAAAAAACCCCAAAACAACTTTTTAGAAGTTATATCAAAATACAATCAAGTCAGTGCCCACAAGGAAAATGACTGGTGAGCTCACTTGCCCAACTCCTGCACACCCCAGGTCTAGGTTGAGTATTGCCTTTCCATCTACTCTTCAGAACAGTATGGCAACATTTCTTTTAAGTATTCCATTTACCATGTAAGTATCAAGGACTTAAGTTAATTTGATTTTGCTATAGTAATTTTTTAAAATACATGGTATATATAAAAATATAATGTAAAGTCAATAATATATTACAGTATAGCTATTTAATTTGAAATTAATTAAATATCGACAGGAGTGTACAGAAATAGTTACTTCTTCAAGATAAGAATACATTCCACGCCCACAGCTTATCCTACCACTGCATGTATAAACGCCTGCATGATTCCCTCAAATCCAACAGATAACTTTTCCATTCATCCCACTGCAATTCAGTTATCTGCCCACAAAAAAGTAACACCAACATATCCAAACCTTACATGGAAAGATCAATGAATAGAGCATTAGGATAATGTTCACTGATCTCATTTCATCCCTGAGCTGTACCAGTCTTCCTCTGAGCGTGATTTTGTCAATTCCCCTGTGCACTGGTGATTTCACAGCTTATAAAACAGTGGTATCTCCAATGTACATCTTGCTTGCATAATTTATATTTAATGCTGGGGTAGTATTCTAAAGCACCAGAACTGTTCAGTAATGTTCAGATTTAACACACTTTACATTTAAAACTAATTCCACCTACTGTACAAAAATATACCATCCACTGTAATACTGAACAGTGTTTTGACATACTAAGTATCTTAATTCAATTAATCTGAAGTACTCAAAGGTGCCTAAAATCTTCTTGATTGACTGAATGCTTAGTGTTATATTTAGTCTAAATTACTACATCTTACGATGGCCTGATCACATGTTTTTTCTAAAAGGTTGTAGAGGATGTGTATGCCACAAGTCAGAATCAAGAGAGAATCTAAGGGCAAGTAGAAATCAAATTTAAAATAATTAATATTTAAATATAGTCTGGTTTATTCATTTCAGACTGCCTGGTAAAGCAGAGTATTGGCTTTTTTGTTTTCAAGTATCTGAAACAGAGTGTGTATATATATATACACACAAACACTACATCAATTTTCCATAGCTGTGCCAGGTTAAGTTACACAATCCTATTTTTTAAACACAGATATCTATTCACATAATATAGTCTACATTTTACCTTTCCAGGTATGAAGCAACAGAGATTGGAATCCACATACTTCATGAAAGTCATATTTAAGAGAGAGAGTCTTGTTTCCACAGCAGCAAGGATGTCTGCATGACGAGCTAATGAATGGTTTCTCCTTTCTGACTCCCGTCTGGAAAACAGACCACAAGGTGACACTGATTTAACAAGGACTCAACAAAATCAAACTGTAACATTTGCCAAGTTAATTTCACCCTTAAAACCCTGTGACCACTAACATCTGTCTTCAGGGAAATAAAAGATACAGATTGAGAACCAGCTAGTAACAGCATCCTACACTTTCTTAGACAAAATTTTTTCTCTAAATAATTAGATATCTTACATAATCCATTAACTCTCTATGTAATTTAGGACTATTTAAGATAAGCTTTCAGTATTACCTCGCAGTGGACACTAAGACAGTGTGAATATTTTTATACCCCTCATTCATATGGTCAGTACTTCAATGCAATCGAAATAATAAATATAATATATTAGTAGTGCTTGCTACAAAGTTTAGGTTGAGATATGTTTTTTGACAAAGGATCTCTATGGTAAGTAGCATTTAGTTTCCTCACTCTGACTGGGAAATCTGATAGGACACAGCAGCAGCTGCACTTATTCACTGGAAAGAGAAAGAAAGACATTGCTTTAGTGAGAAACTAGTTCCCAGTAATGCTCACATGTCAAATCCCTCTTCCTTGTTCCCATTTAATCTTTGTCAGTGAAAAACCTTGCTTTTTTTTTTTTTAAGCAGAGTCTTTGATAAATCATCAGTGAAGGCATTTGGTCTTCAAAAGGAATGGCACTTATTCATTCTCAGGAATCCTCGCTTGATTTGCCAGAAGAGTTGAGTAATACAGAACCCAGTCTTCTCTGTTTGAAATACCAAACACACTTTCCACATCATTATTCTGTAATTAAATCTTAGGTTCAAGGTGCAAAAATGAAATAAAAGCAAATGTGACTCAAATTTTCAAGACACATAAGCAGAATTAGCCAGAAAGAAATTCCTTTTCAATAATCTCCTTAAAAGACTCTAACACAATTAAATTTAATTACAGCTTAAACTGGTACATACCTTGGAAGTTGAGCTTTAACTTGCTTTTGACACAAATTGTGGTATCTTTCCACTTTCAGAAATCCCTGATTTAACATTCTCTGGCAAACCAAGTCCATTCTCTTACAAACCTGTATTTAAGTAAAAAGAAATCTTAAGGCTCAATTAAGGCCACAAGTCACTTTTAATATTATCTTATCCACACTTGCCAGGTAGCAAAAGATTCTCTTACTGTTTTTGCTCCATTTCCACAAGCAAAAACTGCAGCTGAGATTAAGGCATCCCTGTCTCCACCAATGATCACAATACTCCAAAAAGGAGCAGCTATGTTCCATACAGTTAACAAATTAATCTATTGATTTTGCCTAGCAAGAGACAGTAGGCTGAATGCCACCCATTAGAAACAGATACAATTTCCTCTGATTTTAAATGGAAGTTGCAAATCCCATGCCTGGCTTTTAGTATGGTTGCCGGAGTGATTCTGGTAGATCAAGTTAATATTTTGTACTCTCAAAAAAGAAGCCTTTAAAGACAAGAAATCCTGGTGGTTTTCTTACAGTGTTTAAGGCTTATGTTTTTGAAGTCAACCACAATTTAAAAAACACATGCAAAACAGTGCACATGAAATAAGACTCCTTTTTGTATAAAAACTCTTTTCTTCTCTGTTTAATATATTCTTTTATTTGTTATTCTGGACACCAATAATCTCAGGGGTTTTTTTGCCCCACAGATTTAGGGAGAAAGGACATTAACAGCTGCAGAAGATATAATAAACTGCTAAAGTTAAACCTTCACAAAGTTACCAGTTACAGGACAAAGCCAACTCGTACAGAAGTTTAAAGCAATTGCTATTCAGTTCTGAAGATGCAAGAGCTTAGTGCACCAACTGTTCTTTGAAATTGTTTTGCGGTTGTTGGATTTTTTTAGGTACTAAAGTGCACAACTCCCACTATGACCCTTTTTTCTAACCAATTAGCTTCTTTTTTTTTTTAATAAACACCTCTTTCCTCCATACACTACTCATTTTGTAACTCTTAAGTCCACGTAAGTTTATACCTTGAGGAAGAAGATTCACTCTCCCAGAGAAGCCTGCAATTACTTTGTGTAATGCCTTCTATGTAAACAGAAGGAAGTTCTGCTTTCTGAGTGTCCCTCTGGTCACAGCTAGTTTAAGTTCTGTGAGAACTGACCATTTTCAGACAGGTCTGTATGAACGCCCCATTAAACAATGACTGTGGATCTGTCTGTGCTCCTTGGTATTAGATCTTTCTGGTTAACAAAGGAGAAGGATCAGACAGGCAAACTGCAGAGAGAGAGTCTTAGCACTCTCTGCCCCACATTCAGTGATCCAGTTAAAACATCTCCTGTGTATAAGGAATAATAGTGCTGGCCCTTCAACTACAGGAAGAAGGAAACGTCATTTTTTTCCCCTGGGCTGTACGAGGGGTGCACGGATCTGATCCATTCCTGAGTACAAGGCTTTACAGCTTTCTCACAGCTCTAATGCTACCAAATCCCTGAAGTAGGAACTGGTACCTGCACAAGGGCTACGTCAGCTCTGCAGTTCCTCAGCACAACAAAACAACATCCAGCCACGCTCAGCTCCACGTTCGGAGGAGGCAGAGAGGGTTTTAACCTCGTGCACACTGACATCTGGTGGCAGAGAGGCCTTCCCAGTTTGCCGAAGCCCTCCTGCGTCCAAGACAGTCGCAATGGGTAACATGAACTGCACTTGGCTTGTTTTAATTTTCCTCCTTTGCTTACCCTACACAGCATGAAGAATGACTTGCTCCAATTTCTCGACATTACCCATATTTACACCAATAATCAGTCTAGAACCCGAACACCGAACTGGTAACAGGTACCACCAGAAACCAAGTGTTTGTTTGCAACTTATTTTACCAATCATCTCTATAATTCTCAGCTGGTTCACCATGCAAACCATATAGCACCTGTAATTATAGGAACAATATACCTCTTCTAGACTGCACAGTCAGTCAAATGCAAACTAGCATCATTAGACTTTTAGGTGTCCATATTAGTCCAAGACAGTTTGATATCAGCTATTCAATGGACCATAAGTTAAATTTCCTTATACTGCAAATTTTGGTGAATATTTTCTTATTCTAGTCATAAAGCTGAAAGAGACTGAGTTGCCTCAAAGGTCAAGTCCAACCAGACCCTGTGTTCAAATTTCAGGGTCCACGGGAAAAGCAGAACGAGCAGCTGCTTCTTCACGTACTGACTTTCACACGACACAAGCTTTCTATGATCCTATAAGCTGATTTTCCACTTGATTTGTAAACAAACTAAAATAACACAATCTACTAACCTCCATTTCCTCAAGCATGTCTTATTTCTTCCAAGCTTCACTACCAGATAACCAACTCCAAAACACATATAAAATATCCTGGAGTATTTAGATTCAATATATGTTCTTTTTCTTAGAGGTTACACAGACACCACGTGTCGTAAAACGCCTTTCTAGGGTAAAGTAAAGGGCAAAATATTTAAAACTTCATCAAGAAACTTTAAAATAGAAATGCCTGTAAATACAGATTGAATGAAACTGGGAATATTAAAGCCATGCTGTCCAAAGGCTATCAGAAAATAAGCACAAATTTGCTGCAGAATGTAAGTCACTTCTGACGTGTGTCAGAATCCAAGGTAACCTTCTCAGAGTGTTCATGGAAGGAGGTTGGGGATTGTTTGATTTTAATCATGCTTGCTGTAGTAATAGCCTGAATGGAAGTGCCTTTCCAAGCTCAGACACGTGACTGAAAAAGAAACTGGAACGTAAGAATTTCATTATTATCCCACTGAGGTAAAAAATTTCAAAGCTTCTGTAAATCACTAGAAATATCCCAGTAAAAGGAACCTTCAAAAGCTGGAAGATGGCAAGCTTCCATATCAGCATGCACACAGACATAAGGATCTTCTGGGTTTTCTGTGTTTCTCTCACGGTGACCATCAGAGGAAGCAGATGAAGTAAATACTCAAAAGGGCAGAAAGCAAAATGCCGCTGCTTTTCCTCTCATTTACTCATTCAATTTATCCGAACAAAAGTTTGAGAACTCAAGATTTCCCTCATTTCAGACACGACTGCACTCTGAATATCTATTGTTTAGTCTCTGTTACTCAGATCTACTTCACTGCTTAACTAGTAGGTGCTTCATTTATGCTTTCAAATGCAGTAACAGCAGGAATAGCAGAAAGCATTATGCTCAGGAAAGCAAGTGCTTTCTGCACAATGAGGGGCCCATGGTCTTGCCTTGCCTGATGGCAATCATCACAAGCAGGAAACGCTCTTTACCTCATCCTTTGGTGACAGAAAAAGACTTCTGGATCTTAAGCCTGAGTTTATGTCCCTGATTATGCTCTATATAAACAATGCAAGTTCCTATCTCCACTTCAATCTGAAAACAGGCTGGAGTTCTACATCCTCCCACCCAGCCAACTCCTTAGTCTGTTATCTTGTACACACTGTAGATTCAAAACCAGGTCAACTTAAAGAATTTTTTTTTTTTTTTTAATGGATCACTGAGTTAAGGGCATACAAAATAAGACACAGATGAGGACATCCATTTCCCTCAATGCGGGGATCCAGAGAATGCATCAAAATGATTGGTTTAGGGAATTCATGTTTTGTGTCTACACATGTATGATCAAACTTTGTTCAGGTCAATTAATGTCTTGGATTTTCCTGCCTTCCTCAAGATACCTTATTCCATGGAATGCCATGTTCTAAGGGGTTAATGAGGCTGCTTTTAGGCACATTTCTAATATGCATGAGATCTGAGCAATTTAATACCTGTCATTCAATCAATGTGGTCCTGCAATGTATCTTTAGCAGAATACTGCTTATTATAAGATCCACTCATTCACTTTTGATAAGCAGCTCAACTCAGTTCTCATAGAAAACAAAAATTTACTGTGTGTGCAAGATAGAGCAGGAATACAGAGGTCTTTCCAAAGGCTACTCATCACCTTTAAAAATCCAAAAGTGATGAAAATTCATTATGAATTTATGCCTAGGCATTGTTATTTTTAAAGGTTACCTTAATTCTCTGTCAACAGCACCTGGAGTTACGCAGCCTGTCAGTGAAAAGAACACCTTCAGCTCTGAACAGACAACTGAACAACCCAGCTGGTCAAGCTTATGGGGTCAAACCAGAAGGGCTTTGATTCTTTCCATTACTGCTAGTTAACAAAGGTACTTTCTTCTCAGAAGAATGCTSATAATGCCCTCTGATGTGCTTAAGAGAACTGTAAGGAATTTGATGGAGATTAATTTTCTTGGCTGTCACTGACTCGAAAACTAAAAATAGGGAAAGACCAACTGAACAGTCTCCTTCATTTTACGCCCAGTATTGTTCTATGTATGTTTCAAAGTTGGTATTTATCCAGTCTGGTTTTGCATATTTCTGAAACTTCTGCAAGGGGCAGTACTCTTCTGGAAAAATGAACTTGGAGGTGCTACACAAGAGAGCACAAAAGTGTTTTACTTCCCAAGTACCAGTATGAGCTAATCAGCTGGTTTAGTCCTTACATCATCACCTTTCCTACTCTCACCTTCACAGCCAACACAGCATTGCTTACAAACACTAACTCAGTGCTAGAGAAAGAAAAAACCTTCTATTGAGTAGTGAGCGCTCCCAAATGCAAAGGGAAGGTGCAGCCAAGGGCTGTATCTGGCGTTGCAGTTCCGACCATGAGACATGGCATATCCAAACACCACGTGATGTGCTTCCCTTCCCTTTGTTCAAACTGCAAGTACCACCCGTGATCCTGGGTCTGCCCTGTGTAGCACCAGGACTTGGACTTCCATGATCCTCGTGGCTCCCTTCTGAGCCAGGCTATTCTATAGTTCTCAAAGTACTACATGTTTTTTACAGATCCACTACCTACTCTCACAGAAGAGGCTAAACTCTTCAGAGGACTGACAGCATGCTCTAGAAATATTTAGGAACTGGTGTGCTTCGTGCACTATAAATAAGAGCAGATTTTCTGCTCGAAGAGCTTTCTGTTTAAAGTTACAGTCAGGATGCAACACTTCGGGTTGCTGATCCAGGACACAGGCAGTCTAATTTTCTGCAGAAATATGCTTGTAATACTATCCAGTTTAGGCTAATCGAGTTCCTAAAATAGGAATGGTACGGTACATGCACGTTTACTGAGGGTTACATAAGCTGTGCATTAATTCCCTCACTATTATTGCATTTACAACCTCGTAAGAGATTCAGCAAGACAGCAGCTTATCATAATATGACACGGTTTACATCAGGCTCTTTATGCAGGCAGTTAAATATTGATATACATTGGTCTCCTCGGTGACACCTGCGGGGTTTTTTGGCATTACCAAGTTCAGAGGTGCAGGTACTATATGTTAGATCTACCACTAGGACTGGAAGAAGCAGGCAGCCTTTTTTCTTTTTTTTTAACATCTTCTTTTTTGACCCACATTTCTAGATAGGGTAGGGTTCTCGGAGCAGCAGGCTCACCACCTCCTACACTCGTAGGCTTAAGCTCTATAAGTAAAAATAAACACACATATGAGACACAATAGACTACCCACCCCAAGCAGTCACTAGGAGAAATGAGCCTTGAGCAGCCCAGTGCTTTCTCACAGAGCACGACAGGAATCAAAGAAGTACGAGACGGCAAAAAGAGCTTCAGGAATGCGTGTATGGAAGCGCCCACCGACACTGGAGAAGGGATAAAGCCCCATCCTACCCCACCCCATCTCATCCAGCCCCTTCCCCGGCGAGCGCAGCAGCCCGGCGGGGACGGCCGGGGCCGACACGCCCGCAGCTGCCCCTGTCCCTGCGGGCCGATCCCGGCGGGCTGACCCCGGCCCCGGCCGCGGCGGGGCCCTCGCCCCGCCGCCTCCCCTCCGTGGCCCCTACCAGGCGCAGCTGGCTCGTCTCATCGTAGGACAGGAAGCTGAGGATGCTCTCGATGGCCACGATGGGCAGCCCCATGAGCGTGTTGCTCTGGGGCGGCGGCTCCATGGGCGCCAGCGGCTCGGCGGCCTCCGGCAGCGGGGCCGGRGAGAGCCGCGCCGAGCCCGGGGCGCCGCCTTCGCCCTCCGACACGAGCCGCTCCTCCGGCGCCGCCATCTTGGAGCCCGTCCTTCCTCCGCGGGGGGACGGCACCGCCCCCCTGTGACGCCTCTTCCGCAGCCGTCACGGGCGGCCCCGCCCCGGTATTCCCGCTGGGAGTGGGAGACATGGAACCCCAGGTGCTGGTGCAACGCCCCATGGCTTGGGCCGCGGCCCCTGCACTGGAACGCCATTCGCGGGCGGGTGCCAAGGGCGTGGTGCCGAACTGTTAGTAGTGCCCAGAGACAGAACGAGGAGCAATGGCCATAAACTAAAACACAAGAAATTCCACCCCAACGTGAGGGAGAACTTCTTCACACTGAGGGTGGCAGAGCACGCAGGGAGGTCATGGATACTCCTTCTCTGGAGACATTCAAACCCCACCGGGTCACATTCCTGTGTCAGCTTCTCCAGGTGACCCTGCCTAGGTGGATATTGGACTGGATGATCTCCAGAAGTCCCTTCCATCTCTGACAATTCTGTGATTCCCATACTGGACCACCCTCTCCGTGAGGAGCTTGTCCCTTAACACCCAACCTGAATTTCCCCGGAGGCAGCTTTAGACCATCTCCTCAGAGGGATGGGTGTCTCTCTCTCCATGCCCCTCCGAAGGAAACTCTGTAAGAAGGACTTCCCAAAACTTCATCGCTGCTGCTGCTAGTGCTGCACAGGAGTCTAGCAGTGCTCCGTCCACACAGGCACAGTGACCTCCCGGGAAAGTGGGATTGGATTACAGTGAGGCAGCTACAGGATGGAAAAATACCTCTGTAGCTCCTAAGCGAGATGCAACTACATCCTTCTTACAAATGTAATCCAGGCCATTCTACTTTACCTACAGATGGGTGAGCACCCCGTCTGTGTTTTGTGTCCAAGCTGGCCCTACCCCCCTGGCAGGAGGAGCCACGGTGGGCAGGGGGCTGCAGGTCTGCTGCCAGCCTTTGGGATCAGAGCCAGCTGGCAAAACCCTCGGCTGCCCAAAAAACACTTCCTGGCACCACACGTTAGCGAACAGGTGGAACACCCAGAATAAAGCAAACTCCGCTCCTTTACTTGCACTTTATCCTGTATATTAGGGAGGATTCTGGATCGAATTGCTGGGGCAACAAGCAAACGGATGGGACTAAGGGCTGCTTCTAGAACAGACACACCTCAGTTTCACAAGCATTTTAGCCTGACAGAAGTTGGCACAGCCATTGGAAAGTGTGGTGCCAGTCTCCTCTCTGCCTTCAGCTGCTGCTGCTGCTGCTTTGTTTCACATCAGCGGCGTTGGGTGTCTGTGCTTGACTGGGAAACCGGTGCTGCTGAAGACTGACTTGCCAGAGGAAATCGTTAAAGGAATGCCAGAAGTGATGGTAGCAAAGTGTATGGGACAAAGGCACCAAATGTTTGAGGAGGACGGGGCCACTTCTTGCAGTACCTGCACCAAGGTTGTACACCTTAAAATATTACAGGACTAGAGAATTAGCTGCCTGCAGCATCCCTGTACGGTTTTTTTCAGCCATGCTGCTTCTCTTTGAAGTTTTATCTTAACCCATTTCCTTCACTCCCCCCTCTCYTCGGAAACCCATCTGCAACCTCCTTCTTAGAAGCAAAAAAAAGCAACTGGAAAAGAATTAACTTGGGAGCAGGGCAAATGCAAGGGTAAGGCTTTATGTGTGTCATCCTAATGGCACTCCAAAAATGCGCACTGAAATTAATATTTCCTTTTTGGGAGCAGAACACTGCGTGCCTTGTATGGATCTGGAAGTGTTTTGCTCCCTCCCCTCAACTCACCAATGCTGCTGTCTTGCAACAAGGGTTTTATTCCTGTGCATGATTTTCAGATCTGATCTCCTTTCACATGCACTGCCAGCAGTTTAAAACATGCTCAGGAGAATTCTTTATGAACTTGTGACTTGGCAAGTGAAGTTTGGGCTCGCAGTGTGTTAATGCTTTAAAAGGAAGTTGTTTTTTTCATCCTACCTAAACATATAAAATTTCACATTGTTTAAAAAATGCATTCTTGTTTTGTCATACCATTTGAAAACTTTCACTTTTTTAGATACACCTCTATGTTTAATAAATAGAAGATGTATGTTTATCATATCACCAAGCAGAATAAAATGATACAATGAACAATATGTATTTTATATATGTTTTAACTGCAACTATATACATAATTTAACGGTTAATAAGTCTACTTTAGTAAGTAGGGTAATTCTGTTGCCTTCCAAGTTCTGACTCATGTCCTTCCCCAGTGTATCTGGTGTCATTTTTCTGAGCATGCATCACTCTGCATTAATTTGGAAAAACACAGTTCTCACGCACTTTCACAAAACCCCAGTGGAAGAACTTTTCAGTTATTTTGGGATAGTGTGAAGCCAGACAACTTGTTAATACTTTCTGAAAGGGATGAAATAAACTTATGTGAAATCTATTTGCATGTYACATGTCATGTAACATCTTGAAATAGCCTTAGTTTTGATTTTACCATGTTAGAATCATAAGTTTAGTTGGATTGAAATTTTTTTTGAAACTTCTCAGTGACTCACAAGAAGGGTGTTAGGAGAAATGAATTTTTTCACTCCTTTCATGCAAAAATTCTCATAATATTTTTATTTATGGTTGGAGGGCGAATGAAACTAGGATGTCTCCATACATTAGACTGTGTATATGAGGTTTAAAAGGAAGGCCATGTGGGCCAAAGGTATCTGGTTTGCTTTCTTTGTAGTAATATGCAAAAAAAAATAAATCTTTATGTCATAAATCTTTGTAAAATCTCATTACTTGCCTTAAAATTTGTCAGTGGAATTCTTGGATGTATCTGTACTGAGCACATTCAACCTCTCAGCTTTCTACAAGCTTATAAGACCATATGTGTATTGTGCTCCTAACTGATTTGATGTGGTCTGTTCAGGCCAGCAGGGACTGTGAAATTTTACTGAAATTATGTGGAATATTTTGTTTGGGCTTTGTGTGAAAGCAAGCAATGCCAAGAACCGTGATGAAGAGGAAGGAGTCTGGCTCAAATACAAGAAAAGTTGTAACTATCAAATCTGAGAAAGGAGAGGAAATTCAAAGAAGGGGAGAGAGTGAGAAACAGGAGCTAACCAGCAGACATCTGGGGAGATAGGAATAAGGAAAGAAATTTAGCAGCAGGGGTTGGAGGTGAAGGAAAGTGTGTAACTAGGTCAAGAGCTGTCATGTTGATGAGGAATATTGGAGCAAAGAGGAGTAACGTGCTCAAAAACTGAGGGTAAGAGCAGAAGTTGGGTGGGAGGAGAACAGATTTGTTTTATTAAGTTAGTGTAATCAATAGAAAAATAGAAAAGGCTTTGCCACATGATATGTTTTCTTCTTGGGGGCAGCAGCAGTTTGCTCACTTTATGGATATTAGGGATTTTTTTTAAGAGGTGCTAAATTTGAAAGAAGTCTGGTCTATTCACACAACCATATTTTCATTCAGGCTGCTGGACAGTAAGGCAGAGTAAAGTCTTTCTTGCTTAAAGATCTTTTTGTGAAAGGCATTAAAAAAGAAATGGAAAAAAGCCAGATTTAAGTTTCCTTTTAGAAGGTTCTTAATAAATGTAGCCAGGACTGTAAATTTGAACAGATTAATCTTTTGCAGCTGAAATTTTTAATCCATTAATAGGTAAATGAATAAATATTGTAGTAAGGAGTCAACTTCACATATGAATGTAATCCCAATTTAATTAAATCAATATAAATATTTGATTGGATCCTTTGCAATTTAATCCAKTTTTTGGACCCAGTAGTGCTACATGTTGCATAAAAAACTGGTTGAGAAACTGACTCTAAAATCTACATCTACCTCTTAATTTACTTGTAATACTGTATATGAAGTATCTGATAGTAACCATCAGTTGAAGTTGAGAGGCAGAAGAATATGATGCTCTGTGGGAAATGAGAGGTAGAAGCAAAAAGAAAACAGGTAGAAGACAGAAGGGAAGAAAATACCACCTCTGTAGTTGTTTCTGAACCAAAAGTGTGGGGACCAGACTAATCTTGAGTAGTTTTTGTAGGCCAGGTATGTTGCACAATCATGCTTTCATTAAATATGTTTTTCTGGTTTAAATTTCAATAAGTATTTAACTAAAAGTATTCTCAAATCCACAGGAAAACTGGGGTTTGTAGATACATAATATATTAATTATATACTACTAATAATTAATTATAAATTAGGTAAACTGATGTACTTGGGGGATGAAAAAGACAAGGGTTTAGACAAATAGCCTTCTATTTTCTTGGAGTCAAAATACCTTTCCTGAAAGAGGGCTGCAGAATCAGGTACTGGATACCATCTTGTCTTGGTCAGGTTACACATCCTCACTCAGCTGTACTCAAAAGTTAGCTTGGTGAAAAAGCTTATACAAAAAAAAAGAAGAGATTTTAATTAGATTACATGACTTTTGCTAATTCTCTGTATTATTTTCTTGTAGGATGTTTGCAAGCCCAAGGACACAGAATGAGTTTTCACCATTAGGAAGGCCTCAGTTTTGATGTAAGTTCCAAGGAATTCCTTTGATTTTTGTATACTACCACATATTTACACTATGATAAAGATAATTCAGTAAAGACATCAATAGTATCTCCGTGTCTCGTTGGTTCAGCTCAGCAAAACATCACTGACACAACAAACTGCACCAACATTGTTCATGTATAATAAAAAGACAGCTCCCAAAGTGTCCATTGTCACTTAGATACCATGTACCCCTATCTGCCAGGGTTATCTAAAGCAGAGTTTGATTTCCTGAGGCATAGGACCATACCTCTGTGTGAGAAGGTGCAAAGAAAATAGATAAATTAACCATGAGAAGATGTTTACAAAGACGTCGTCTGCTCAGTCCTGCAGTCACTTCACAAAAAAGAAATTGTAGCGGGCCTGATCTTGAAATAATTCTGTATTTTCTGAAATCCCTCTGGTTTCATTCTCTCTTGACTCCAGAGGGACTGCTAGCATGAGCTAAGTCTGGCTTCTTGGCAGCTGAGCAATAGGGATGAGGCAACATTGAAATGGCAGTGTTAATTTAACTCTCCACATTCTCTAAACATTCATCTGGGATGAAGGTTCAGCCTCACTGTGTGGCTAATCAGTGTCTGAAAGTTACTGGTAAGGAATGGGATTTTGATCACAGAATTTCTGTTTCTAACAGCTGAATATATTTGTGCTTAATGAGCATATTTTTTAGTTCCTTCCCTGTTTTTCCTCCCTGGCCAGTTCCCTTATGGGGCTGGATGTGTGGCTGCAGGCAGATACAGCTTTCCCACATTGCTGTAATTGCCTTAAACAGACGTTTTGTTACAGAGGGTCTTCTGTCAGGATCTGTGCTCAGATAAACTGACAGGGATCCAGCATGAGTGTAGTGAATATAATTTAGTTATGGAGAAGAATGGCAGCTGTGTGTGATGCATACAAAACACTAATTTGTGCCAGCCTACATTTTGTTCAAAGATGCTGGTGACTAATGGAAGAGGAAGTTTATTTCTCCTCTTTATTTCTCTTCTTTTTAAGAGACAGTGCAGACTTGCTTTAGCTGGCTGGTTGTTAAATTACCTGTGAGGGAAAAAAACCCCACACTGAATTTAAACTACATAGAAAAGAATTTTGAGTGAGGAAATTAGAATTTTCTTCCAGCAAGTAACTTGAGAAACTGGAGGAGCTTTAGTTTACTGAAGTTAAATAATTCCTGGTTGACCTGGAATAAATGGAAGACTTCTGTTTACTGTGAGTGATGCTTGTGATATTTAATGACACTTTCTACTTTTATAGAATTATCCTTTGAAACTGTTTTTAAATGATCAGCTTAAGACCTGAATAGGTTGCAGCAAAATTGATGCAAATTCTTAAAGTATTTTCTGAGCACTGCTGGCTGTGTACAATTATTAGGTTACTGAGTAACATGATTGAGTGTGTACTTCATGCAGTGGGTGCATGTGGGACTCTCACAACTTAGGTAATGGGGTTAGCTTACAGAGAAGATGCGAGTTAAGCAAGGAATAATTTTTAACTAAAGTTACAGAGTCTGAGCCTCTGTTGTCTCATGTAGTTGCTTATATACATTACTAGCTCCTACATACAGTGATCAATGAAGTTTATATTTACTTTGTGTAGTAGTAAGTGCTCTCACAAAGCAAGAGACTGGCTCTCCTGCCTCTGAGTGAGGTAAATGTAACTCAGCTGTTCCCCGTGTTGGGAAAGTCTAGGTTTTGTTTGAGCTGTGGCATAGGAATGTGACAGAATACAATTATTTGTTTAGATTTTAAATCAATTTAATCTGTGTGTGAATAAGGAAGTATATGTCACAACCAAAATGGACTTTGTCTGACAACAAAACACAAACCATCCAAGTAGGGGCCTGATGATGTTCTGCATTAAGCATGCACTGATGTGATAAACTGCCTAAAGGGATTAAGCTGAAGAGGCTGATTTCAACKGCCAGACACACATTTAGAGAAAAGTATCTTATCATCAGGAGGAAGGTACATCTACTGCATTGCTCCTTGGTGTCCAAGAAAACTTTACACTTAGAGAGCTGGGCTGACAGAATTTGTGGCAAGCCTGTGTGTCTCAGTTTAAAATTTACACTTCCTAAATGCTTCTTGAAGTACTGCTTTGAATGTGGTATAGACCAAAGGCTTTTGCTTTGGAAGCAGCCACTGGAATAACATGGGATGTCCTAGATGGTGTTGTTAGCAAATTTCTTAAGAGAGTTCATAAATCTTATCTGCAGATTTGGAACTTGTTCAAGTACTGTAACAGGCTGCCCAGCAAAGTGGTGGAATCACTGACCCAGAAGTGTTCAAAAAATGTATAGATGTGGTCCTTAGGGATATGGTTTAGCAGAGGACCTGGCAGTGTTGGGTTAATGGTTGGACTTGATGACCTTAGAGGTCTTTTCTAAACTTAACGGTTCTGTGAACTAGTGAACTTTATTTTCCAGCTGGGAGATAGATTCAGTCGTTACTGCATGTTTTCCCCAAGACTGTTTCTGCTATAAGGTCTGTTATCTGATGCTTTAAGAACAAATTAAATAGTAAGAATGCACATTAAATAGTGAAAATGAATTTAACAATAAGAGGGCAGCTGATGGATTGGAACTGTATGAAGGTGCTAAAGGTGTAAACCCACCGGTTTTCTTTTCTCTAGCTACTTTTTCTCTTTGTGAGTAAGTTTGACAACACAGACTAATCGATGCCTTTGCTTTGAATCATTGCCTGGAAAAGTCTTATCTTGAGCTGGAGACTAGTTCTATCAATTAGTGCCAGAATTTCAGCATTGCTGGGAAGGATCCAAACTTGTGAAGCTGCTTTGCCACAGTTCAGTGAGTTTAGGTGAGCAATTCTCTTGGCATGTTCCTGTTTGTTTGTTTTTTTGTCTCCACAGGAATCTCAGTTTCAGAGCTTTCCCTTCCTTCTGGGCTCTTAAATTCTATCCTTCGGGAATTAGAGCTCACAAGTCTGACTTGGTGGAGTTTTAACAGTAGGTGGCAGTGGACAGCAAATCTAACCCAGCTGCCCTCCTGTGCCTCTTCTATTGACGCTGCTCTGTTGATTTCTGACAAGCTCTCTGTGAAATTACTGTCTTAGAAACAGTCCAAGAATCATATTCAGCTTTTTGCTGAAGAATTAAAGGGTTTATTAGAAACAACTGGCAGGTACAGCTGCTTCTTTTTTTAAAAATTCTTACAAGTTTTTGCAGAAGAGATGTTACCTAATAATCCTCCTAATTTTGTCAGAACTGTAAAAGCGGACTTGACTGGTCTGGAGGCAGTTTTAGGCAGTCTGGTAGAGCAGAGGATGTGAAACTACTGGTAAAATTGCTTGGATACAGCACCGAAGGAATTAACTGAAGTTTTTGAGTTCTAAGTAGTGTGCTGAGAGCATGAAATACAGCAGCTTTTTTTCCAGCCCCCTCCTACTTATCCCACTGTATGACAAGACTAATGGCAAGAAAAGATGGTGCTAGTTATTTCTACTGATTATCATTACCAATACTGTCTTTAATGTCTTTCTGCTACTGCAGGTTTCTATGGTTCAGATTAAGTAGAACTCCTGTGGAAAGAAGAATGATTCTGCTACATTTTTATTTAGTGGTTTGGTGGAATTTTTTTTTTCCTTTTCTTGGATACTTTTCAAGCCATTCCATGAGTATCAACTTCCCCTGAAGCCTTGCTGTGATTACTTCAAGGAAACTGCATGTGGTCTTAGTCAACTGCAGCATGCTCTGTTTAGGCCGCCAAAAGTAGTGGGAACCAGGGAAGAGGTGCAGAGCTTCAGCTGTCTATGCTGTTGGCTCCAGATCCTGTGCATCTCATCTTCTCTTTTTGTTTGGGATAGTTCTGTGTATACAGGACTGGGAACTGCTGCCCCTTGCCAATTCTCCTGTGCATGACTGCGTTACCTCCAACTGTTGACACTACCCACTGTGGGGGAACCATCAACCCTCTGCTCATAAACCAAAAAACCTTTCCTGTAATTAATAACCTGTTGTTAGAATTCATAACGTGCTTATCTAGTGAAATCATGTCTGAGTTGCTGTAAGAGGCAGAAATGTGATGTGCCATAGGGAGAGTGAGTAGTGCTGCTGAGATAGGCACAGGTGCAGGAGGTTTTGGCCCCTTTACCTGCAAACCTGGCAAGCACTGTCCCCTCTGCTGGAGAGGAGCTGGAATCTAAAGTGGGAGACCAGATGGCACTGAGAGCCTTCATTGCAGTGTATGAGTCACAGAGCATGGACAGAACTGGAAATATATAGGTGCACCCCTTGGAGCTTCATTTCCTTAGCAGGGATGGGGTTGTAGTTTTGTGTGGAAGATGTCAAAGTTAGAACTTGAGCCAAATGAGATTTCTGTGGATTGACCTGCAAGAGGCACGTGCTAACAAAACGTAGCTATGTCACACATACACTCATCTGAAACACCTCTTCTACTTGATTTTTACCTATTTCCAGATTTATTTTACAGGCCTAAAATTGTTATTTTAATATTCTAATTATTAGAAATTATTTGTGTCTGTATTTAGGGAGTACATTAAAAGATCATACTCCTTATTTTATCCCTTACCAGCTAAATGCTTCTAAAGATTCAGCAGGGATTTGCAGTATTGTTGTCTGGAGTGTGTCCGAAGGGGACAATGAAGCTGGTGAAGGGTCTGGAGCACAAAACTTCTGGGTTGGGACTGAGGGTTGTTTAGCCTGGAGAAAAGGACGATTRGAGGGACCTTATTGTGCTCTACAACTCCCTGAAAGGAGGTTTGTAGCCAGGTGAGAGCCAGTCTTTTCTCACAGGTAACRAGTGATAGCACGAGAGGAAATGGCCTCCAGTTGCACCGGGAGAGGTTTAGATTGGATATTAGGAAAAATTTCTTCACTGTAAGGGTGATGAAGCGTTGGAACAGCCTGCCCAGGGAAGTGATGGAGTCACCATCTCCAGAAGTGTTCAGAGAATGTGTAGATGCAGTGCTCGGGGACATGGTTTAGTGGCAGACGTGGCAGTGTTGGGTGAATGATTGAACTCAGTGATCTTAGAGGTTTTTTCCAAATCAATGATTCTATTTTTCCACGATTCTAATGATTTCGGTTCTCCATCACCACGTGCTTTGACCTGTAATATTTTTATCTCGCAAGATAAACCTAAAGTGTGAATTTTGCAAAACTACCAAATGAAAACTGAGTTTATAAACCTTCTGTGCATAGGTTGACCCAGGCGTGCGGGCAGTGGAGAAGCGAATCGGAACCGGGCGCAAACCGGGGCCACCGGGAAGGAGCTGGAATTCCCAGATACACTCTTGCCGGTGGGATATCCACGGGGTTTGGGAGCGCGCCGGCGGGCGCGGCGTGGCGGGAGCAGCAACGTGGCGCTTTGCTCGCAGTTCAGGCAGGGCGTTTCCTGTCCTTAAGTCAAACAACTTAAGGAGACAAGGCAGCGACGGTCGGCGCTGCTGGAGACGAGGATTGTCCCCCGGGAAAACGGGAGTCGCCGCTCGGGACGCGTCCGGGGCGCCAAGGGTTACGGGGCGGGACCGTGACGTCACGGCGTTGCCGGGAGACACCGCGCTGTGTTCGCGAGGCGTCCAATGGGCGTCGGGGAAGGTGACGTCATGCCGCCGGCGGCGACTTCTCATTGGCCAGCCGTGGCGCGGGGGCGAGGAGCTCTGGGAGGGAGGGAGCGAGGAAGGGATGGATGCATGCATGCATGCGGGAGCGGCCCCGGGATCGGGACTAACACGTACCGGGGGACACGGCCCGGCTGGGCTGGGGTTTTTATCCCCGTCCGCCCCGCYGCTGCATCAGTATTGTATTAAACAGTGCTTGGTTACCGCCCAGGAGATCCTGGAGGGGTCATCAGTGCTCTCAAAGTTTCTTTACTGCTTTAGGAAAATAGATGTTTCTATACAAATTAGGCTCGGGTTTTGCTCTTTCTTCATCTGGGAACTTCTAATCCTCTCCGCTTTTATCCTTCCTAATTACTGCGAAGATTTTAATACGAGTAAGAAAAACAGATGGAGCTTGTTTTCCTGCCTAGCGATCCCTGTAACGGTGCTGATTGAATATACTTTTCGTTCAAGCCTTGCGTGAGCTTTTGAAGTGCYGCTAGCAAAGTGCCTGGGTTTGAAATGGTTGTCCTGCACACTGGTCCAAGAAAGGGAAAACTTTTTCCCTCCTCCTCTTAAGTGAGTGTAAAAGATTTGTGGAGATGTTTTTTGGACAGCCCAACCTTAATACGAGTCTCTATGACTTTGTTTTGTCATCTCAACGAGGTCTGACTCGATCTACTCGCCAGGTCCAACCAAAAGCAGCAAAAAAATAAAGCGTGCCTTGGGCAGGGATGCTCCATTGACTTCGGACACAAGGAGGTAAAAGGGATCTGTAGGACGGTCCGTCTGAGGCAGTAGGGACGGCAGGGACTCGCAGATCGGGCTAGGGGAGGCTCGGCTGTTGAAGCCTGACCTTGGCCGGTGGCTTCCCCCCTGCCCCGATGCAGGGCAGACCGGTGCTGCGTGTGCCCCTGCCTCGTGGGGCCCCGAAACCGGCGCGTTTGGGAGCGATGCGCGGGAGGAGGTGACCCGTGGGGACTCACACCAATCTCGTATTGTCACAGCCCCCGCTGAGCGCCGAGCCCCGGGAGGTCTGACCGCCCTCGTGGAGCTCCGGGCCGGCACCCGCGGCGGGGGCAGGAGGCGGGGCGGCCCCTCCCGGGGGTGGGCGGCGGGCGGGGCGCGGCGGCTCCTCCTCGCCGGGCCGGGGTTAGTTTCGGAGCGGAGCCGGGGGTGGAGGCAGCGGTGGGAGAGTGGCTCCCGGTGGGAACAAAGCCGAGGGCGGGTGGTGAGCCTGAGCCGAGCCGAGCGCCTCCCGCAACAGGTCGTCCCGGCGGCGGCGCCGCAGCCCCTCCGCTTCCCGGGCCGCCGGTCCCCGCTCCAGGCGGCGGGGCCGGCACCGGCCGCCCCCATGCGGTTCGGCTCCAAGATGATGCCGGTGAGTCCCGGGCCGCGGCGAGCGGAAAGTTGGAGCGGGGCAGCGGGAGGGAAAATGGATCCTGCGGACGTGGAGGGGGGCGGGAGGGGACCCTCCTTCCCTCCGGCATTCCCAGCCCGGGCTCCGCGGCCGCACGGGGGCTTCCCCTCCCCCTCTCGGCTTTTTTTTTCCCCCCAGGTTTTCCTTTTCTTCCTCTTTCACGCCGAGATCAACTTGTTAGACGGGCCCGCTGGAGCCGAGCCAGGGCTGGGGGGGCCGCGGGGCCCCGGCAGCAGCGCGGGGCGGAGGGGGGCCCGCAGCGCCCGGGGCTTTTTCTTCGCTCTGCTCCCGGAGGGGAAAGGCTTCCCGTCCAGGGCTGCTCGCCCCGCTCCCTGCGGGCGAAATGGGCACTTCGTCTGGATCCTGCTTTCTTATTTTTTCTTTTTTTTTTTTTTTTTTTTTAATGGTACGAAGTTCTTAAAGTTGGCTTGAGCCATGCTGCTTCTGGGGGTTGGAGGTGGCTTTGTTTTGGAGTGCCTGGGCTCCCAGAGGAAGATGGTGTCCATGTTGTTTATGGTTCAAAGTGATTAGGAGCTCTCGGGGGCAGGTATTCCCGACCTCGGCCGGGAGTTTCGGGAGCTGTTGGCGTCGGTGTGTGCTAAACCTGCCCCGCTCTGGGAGGTGTCTGTTCTAACGCTTTCAAAAGGCACAGGGTGCTCTGTGCCTCCTCCTCCTCTAAGGAGTTTTAACATGAATTTTAAAACTACACCGTTTTTGTCAGCTGAGGTTGGATGAAAGCAAAGCACAGCAGCTTTACTTAGTTTCCAGCACAATATGTGTGAAAGTGGCGAAATATAATAGTTTCGTTTGAAAGTACACCTGCCACTAAATACCTGGTTTTGCCAGCAGGGATGCCCCATGAAATCCATACTGTGTTGTTCTGAGAGACTGGAATATGTACAGAAAATCCCGACAAGCTTAATACCTGTTTAGTCCGAGTTGAGGCTGCTTTAAAGTGTTCTCTCTGCCATCCTTCCCCGGGCGATGTGGCCTGTCTTGCCGAGTAGCTTTGCACGCATAGGTGGTTCTTTCAACAGCACTCTTGTATTAAAGATTATTTCTAGTTTAACTCTTCAAAGAGCTGACTGAAGCAAGCAAAAAAGGAACTGTACCGAAAGGTGAAACTGGGAATCCATGCTGGAAGGATGTGGGTGTTTTAGGGAAACTTGTTTTGCTATAGGTGTGAAGTTCTTCCTCTGCAATTAGGAGGAAATAATGAGTGATAATTTGATCTCGCAGAACACTAGGGAAGGCTGGGTGACTATTGCTGTAGCTAATGAGGGAGGAATAGACAGAATACGAGCCCAGCTACAGATTAAATAGTCAATGTGTTGTGCAACAGTGRTGTTGTCTGCCTGTAAAAACTTGGAAAAACAAGCAGTAAATATAATAAGGTGTTAATTCAATCCATGTCAAAACTGAGCTAGGTAAGCGCCCGCATATATCAGTGAAATCTCCACGAGATGCTCTTGCTGGTGAGTTCCTTGTCACTGAGTTCAAATAAAGGAGAAAACAAACTGGCACAGTCTTATCCCATCAGCATTTGCAGGTGACAGGTTCCAGGGTACGCATTGCCCCGGTGGCTCAGACTTCTTTGGCTGATGACTCAACTCATTAGTGATTCTGTTTTTTAACACGTAAATAAAGGGATGAATACAGCCTTTTCACATTGTGTTTACTGTGAATAATGAAAGATTTGTGAAGGTTGAAAGTGGCTTAAGGAATTAAAAGTAAGTATTTTGAGTATTAGAACTTTAAATTCAGCTTAAAAAGCATTTCTACAGATTTCCTCATTGTCTTTTAGTTAATTAAAAAACCCCCTCATTTCTCTTTTCACGAAGAAATTAAAAGTTTGAGATGGGCAGAGAAGGAGGGTTTGAAGAAAGGAGGGAGCAGGGCATGAGTACTCTCTTATTTATTCGGTAATGAAGTGTTCGTAGACTTCAGTATCTTTTTCTGGATTGTTTCAGAAGTAGTAGGCTGGCTCTAAACCATCTACAAAATCTTTTGTTTCTTAAGATGTCTTTTTCTTTTCCCCACCCTACAAATAAAATCGTCTGTATATGGTTTTTAACTCTCAGCTCCAGGTCCATCTCCTGTGCTCCAGAAGAGAACATGGGCAAGGGATTAAACAACACAGTTTGTTCGCTAAGCAAGGAATACAGGCAACGTGAGCCCAGCCAGGAATTCACCTCTGAGCAGATGCCAGGGAAAAGCTGGGAAATTGCYGTAGCAGCATAGCTACTTGTGCTCTTGGGAGACTACCCTGAAATGGGAATGTTTTCCTTGTGGTAATGACAGATAGGAGCTAAACTGCTGCTGTAACCATATGTCAGGACAATGATTGAAAGTCTGCACGAGGGTGTACTAAGAAGTAATTTGTGTGTAGCTGTACTGATGAGGGTAATAACAGGGTTAATGCTGGCATGCTGTGTGGAGTTGTCTCACCTTTCATCTGTGAAGGCTTGTGGGAGTGTGACTGGTACTGTTAAGTAGTGAAAAGGAGCTGGAAACACTTTCTAAAATAGCATATTTTTCTGCAGCATAATTGGTATTTCTTCTTTTATTTTACATTATTACCCTAAAATGAGCATGTATTGAGAAATAATTTGCGTCATTATGCATGCTGGATAAATGTTTGGGGTTTTTTTTGGTCAGATAGTGGRATGTGGTAGATTGAGCTACCCTTTAATGCTCAGAGAAGTTTTTGGATCCACTCCCCTTGATCTAGATAAGGGTTCATTTTTCAACTTGAATTATGTGCAGTGGTTACTGGGGGCCTCCTCGAAATCCGGATGGATCCAGACATGGAGCTCTATTGTTAGGGACTAAGTTGGCAAACTGGAGGGCACTTAAATTCCTTAATAAATTTAGCCTCCTATCATCAGAAATGACTGAAATTTCTGAAACTGAAGTTCCTGATTACCATGTGTTCCTTTCTAGTCAAGTTAAGCTATGCTTTCAAGAGTAATAGTGCGACTTTGATACCACAAGGAGTAGTGCTTTTTTCCTCCTAAGGGCTGTTGAACATCTTGTCCTAAGTGATCTTCTTGGAGTTGCCTCATCCAGTGAGCACTTAAAGTACATATTTTCATTGCAGAATGCTCACTAATTTGTCAATATATGTATTTTTTACCTTTAAAAAACCCCCTACAATTAAAGCAGTTTTGCTTGTTCTGTTAGGCAGTTAGTTGGAACTGCCATATGGATTCTGATTTACTGAAATAGTCTAGTAGTAGCAAGTCTGGCAATTTTCTTAGGAAGCGCTTTTCTGTCAGTTTAAATAAAGAACTTTTAGCAGAAATGAATCTCTTATACTTTGTAAGATGAGCAGCTGTAAGTTTATAAACAAACTGACCCCCGGCGGAGTTTATGATAGCAGTAAGTGAACTGGAGGATCTCAGCCCTGTTTCCTGTGGTCTTTTAATTATTTAAGCTCTGATCAGGTTTATCAGTCATTAACACTGTTTTCCTTGTCCTCTTTCATGGATTTTAGTGCATGAATGGGATTTTAGACTGTGAGCTCTTCAAAGAACATGCTCCATATCTTTGTCTGATTGGAGGATTTAGTTTATTAAGTGTTCTTTTAACTGAATTTCCACTTAGTGTTAATAATTTAAAAGTTTTAATATTTTATTCAAACAGTTTAATGTGGTACTCAGTGTTTGACTATTTTGTCTAGAATGCTGAATAAAGCTTAGGTGATTGTTGTGCTGAGCTTTCTTAGCTCTAAACTTACCAAACCTCTTGCACTTCTCTTACAGACTGTGACCTCTCATTATGCACAATAGAGAACACTGCCTGGAGGTTCCCAGAGTGCTCTTTTCTTTTTCCCCTCCCTTCGCTTCGTGTCGTTACATTGAGATCTTCTTTTTACATTTTTTTTCTCTCCAGTGAATAATTGTTTTAGGAGTAGTTTTAAATGCAGTTAATTTCTCAGATGACTATTTTAATACCTCAGTGTTCCACCTGCAATTTGTGTTATATTACACAGCAGTATGTTAAGTATCTTCGTTTCTTTGTGTGGCTTTTATCAGAAATGGGGGAAGGGCAATATTACAAATTCATACCAGACCAAGCTGTGGAGACCATGGGAATAGCTAATTATGCTGCTTCTGATCTGTTCAACAGTTCGGGGTCTGAGTGCCTCGTGGGGCCCTTGCATTTACAGTTTCAAGGGCTAAAATGCAGTCATGAAGTTTGTGATGAATGGATAATTCATGGAATTTTGTTTCGTCTTCTCTGTCCTAGTGTTGTTGGATGGGATTTCCACTTTATTAGTGAGCAGGTCTGCTTTGTGGGATTCATTTACATGCAAGTCAGTTGGACTTTAAAAGAGGCAGGTACAAAGGTTATTTTTGCAGAATAAACTAGCAGAATGGCAGTGTGCCTAGCATTCCTTTCAAATTATTGATGAAGAAACAGTCTTGAAAGTGCTCCATTTGTCTAGCCCTTGTCCTTGTTAGCAGTCTGCCTTGGGGACTCTCCTTCCTCTCCCACTGTGTGTGTTATTGAGCTTGTTTAATTATGTGTGGAGTCGTGCCTTGCTGCCGTACAGCCTCCCTGGAGAAGGAGTTGGATAACTCCGAGGAGACTGACTCAAGCTACCTCCCGTGGCTTGGTGGCACAGTTGAAGAAGGACTTCTTGCTTCCTTGTGCATGTACCCGCTGATAACAAGGGAACACCCAGGTCCTTTTCATCTGTGGGCTTTTACTGTCTTGTGAAATGTAAAAACTTACTCAGTGCTCTGGAAACTGGAGGATACTCCTGTTCAGGAGGTAACAAGCAGATAAAACTCTTTTCTCTCAGTTTTGTTATCTTGAGGCCTGATTTCTCTCAGCTTAGTCACTTGTGAGTCAGGCAAAGTCTTTTTGATCTTCAGTTCCCAAACAGTCGGATGATACTGTGTATAAAGGTCACTAGAAATCCTGGACATCATGTGAAGTGTACTTAATTATCTTAGTCACTACTGCTTAACTGTTTTAGAGGTTTCAGACTTTTCTGTGGAACATGAAAGATCTGAAATGTTGTTTCAGCCAGTGTTAGATAACTTGCTGTAGTTAGGGATAAATGTTCATTGAGAGTGAGTTGGGGACAGAACAGCAACTGTGACTCTGACGTGTTAAAGGGCACAAACTTGTCTTCCACTTTTGCTGTTTGTGTTTAGTTAATCATTAATATTCGGGATCTTGCTGCTGCTGTTTAGAGTTTGTCATGCATGTGTCCTCATCAGTTATTTCACCATAGGGATTTTATTATGTGGATGTTGAACCCAGTGGTGTCTAAGGATGAGGCCTTTGGTTTTTGTTGCTGTGGCGTTAATACCAAGAATTTTTTTAGTGAGCTGGTAGTGCAGTTTCTGTACCAATTTCTTCTGTGCTGCTGTGATGCTTCCAGGTCTTAATATGATTTGAACCTTTGATGGATGGCTGTGTGCAGTGCCCTACCATTTATTGGTGTTTGGTTGTTTTTTTTTAAATCCTACTCTTACATCTTTATTTCATCCTTCTGCAAAGTAAAGCACAGACATTTTAAAATCAAGCTTGTACTGCAGTTATCACTTGTTCTATGTAATTCTCTTGATAATAAAATTGATTCTTAAAAGCCTTCATCTGCAGTGTATCTGGGTTATAACAGCCAACCTCGTGTAAAAACATGGACGTGTTCCCACTGAATTGACAGGAAGTTGACTTTAAAGGTTCTGACATTATTATTTTGAGTTATTCAGTATCAAACATTTGATCTGTAAAATGCAAACTGCTATGGATCATAACATTGAATAAAGTGAGGAGAAGCTGCAAGGAGGTCAAGCCATTTGTTGGAGGTCGTGCAGTGAGTTCAGCCTGGGATGTGGGGGACCTGTACAGTGAAACCACTGGAACATGGTGGTGCAACTGGAATACAGGCCTGTCATATCCAACATAAGTATTTAAATGATTTATACAGTTCATCACAAGTGGGGGGAGAACTTAATGGTGGTTCACTGTGTTCCACACTTGAGAATAGGCCCCAAAAGAGATGCTTGTTCATAAATCCTGTATGTGTATGTAAAATCAATATTCTATTTCACTGTTTAAGGTGTATCTTGGATAAGAAGCAGCATGTTTGGGTTTTTTCTTGAATAAGTTAGGAGATTTTCCTTGTCATTTGATAGTTCTATTTTGTGAAACTTAACTGCTTAAGGAGTAATTTAGATCTAAGTTTAGATTACAAGTTTTTCTCTATTTCATTAGGGTGTTAAATCCCTTTGTTTTTYTGAATTGAAAGCTAAGGACGTGTCTCTGGAATTGTATATTTTTTCTTACCTTAATTATCCTTCTGTCATTTAAAAGAGTAAAATCCTTATTTTTTCTTTTTTATTATTTTTTTTTTTAATCTTCTTCAGTGGGTTCTTTTTTAATGCTGTAATTTTTACCCCATTAGACCTCTGCTCTGCACGAAACCACAGTAACTCCAGTGTAGCAGCGGCCTGTGAGTGTGTGAACAAGGAGCTGGAAGACTACACATAAACACTGGTGTAGAGTATCCTTCTTGCATTCTCAAGGTGTGGAGGCTTAACCTTCAAGGTGACTGTCCMCTTCTTGGGTTTCAGTAGCCACAAGCCTCTTCAGCAAGACACAGGGATCTCACCTTCCTATTCCTTAGTTTTGCTGGGCAAAGCTGAAGTTGTGCAAATCGGCTGGGCTAGCAAATCAGGGGTGAATCTACAGGAGGGCTTTTACTCCCCGTAGCTGGGTCTCTTACTTAGCTGTTTCTGTCATACCTGTGCACAGTTAGAACTTGCTAATTTCCCTGCTGCCTGGGAGTGGTGGCTTGTCTAGGCCCCTTCCCTTTCTTGTTAAGTGTGTGCAAAGACCTTTTTTCACCCTGCTCTTCATCCTACAGAAGTATTTGCTGCCCTGAATGCAGAGTCTTGCCCAGATTAGTATCTGAGCCTTGCAGAGCAGTGATTGGTAGCTCCTGCCCAACTTCTCTGAGTGAGTGAAACCCTTTCTTGCCATCTTTGGCCATGCTAGGCCAGGAAGACCCTCTAAAGGATGGTATTCCTAGAATTTGTTAGAGCTTCTCTGGTCTCAGCTGTAGTAAAACTGTGTGTCTCTCAACATAATCAAGTGTTCAGGAAAAGCTGACATAGGGAATGACTGATTTCTGGCTGTAACAGAGAGAGGGAGGTGTCACTGAGTTCTGAAAGACCGAGTGCGAGGGACCAGGCAAAATGAAGCAGACCTGCCTGGAGAATGCCAGGAAACTCTCCAGTGAAATACCAGAGGTGGCAAAGTGACTCTGCCGTGGGTCATGTACAGGCCACGTTCCTGAAGAGTGTTGCTTTCTCATCCTGCTGCCCTGTATCAGCCTTTGGAGAAGACCTTCTACTACAAGTAAAGGTTCGTGCAGGGAAGCTATGCAAAACAGCACTCCGTGCTGCTTGCCTCTGTATTGTTATGCCTCTGCTATTGTCCGTGCCCATGAGGCCCTTCTGCAGAGTGATTTACCAGTGTTGCACAAAAAACATTGTTATTTAGGACACTTCTCTTGCAAATAGTATTTAGCAATGYTGGCTTAGAGAAGAAGTTCTCTACCTCCAGTGAAGGAAGCTGAATGAGCAGCCAAATAGTAACAGTCTGAGAGGGACAACTTATGAAGCCCTTGAAGTAAGAGGAGCCTGGCATAATATAAACGTTGTTTAAACTCTGCTCTGTTTAACTCATTTAAAATAGGAGTGACATCACCTAAGCAACCACAATTCTGTACAACATCATCTTGTTCAGTGTCATGACTCTGGTGACAACATGTAAAGCCAAAAGCCACCCAGCAAGCTCTGCTGCCTTGCCCTGCTGAACTGTTCCCCCTTCACTTCTCAGCTGGCGTGTCTGAGTAGAGCCTSGTATTGCCTGGAAAGAGCTCTGGGGAGTGAGCGGCGCTTAAATAAAACCTGTCAGACAGTGATCAGCTCTACAATCTGCCGCCCTTCTGCAGCGTCTGTTAGAGGAGCTGAATGTTTCTGATACACGTTAAAGTGTGTAGAGCTCCACATCACAGGAGCAAAGGTTGGATCAACTGAGGTGCTTGCGCTAATGCACTGACTGAAGGGGCAAGATTTCTCCTTCCCAGTTCTGCTGTAGTTTTACACATCCCATTAGCTATAGATCATTAGCTAAGAACATCTGGCCGTCCATCACTTCCAGTGTTGGAATAGCCCCACTGATCCCTTCTAACCTGCAAAATAAYGAAAAAGATCATCTCTTTTGGTGCAAAAGCTCAGTGTGTCCTCTGTGCCAGCTGAATGGGTGCTGCTTTAGTTACTAATGGCTTCCTGTGTGTTTGCAGCCCAGAAGTGGTGGGACAAACCCCCTCCTTTGTGGCTTTGAAGAAGAATAATATCAGCTGTTTTCAAATAGATGTGACCACCAAGCACAGGCATTTCATGCTGGCTGTCTTTGGCATGGCTGGTGGCTGTGTTGGTTGCCTGCAATGCCGTGTGTACTGGCAATCACCTGGGTCTGACAAGTGAAGGTCATTCCTAAGGTATGCTTCCGTGCAACAGGAGTGTGTACCCACCCTGAGCTGGTGGTGAATTCGGAAGAGTTGCCCTGCTGCAAAGGTGTGGTGTGACATTACACCTAATTAATTTAATAGTAGGATGCTGCTCAAATGGATGGTCTTGTTCCTTTGGTTTCCATCCACACCCAAAGCCACGTGTCTTTTGAAGCTTCCCCTTGAATTTAGTAAGGAGTTGGGTGATGGTTTGGAGGAAATGCAGGCTACACTAAAGGCAAAAAGGAACTAGAAGACTTATATGGTGTAAGTGATTTGCCATGTGGCTGTATAATCCAGACATAACRGATGGATTTGGGAAAACTGTGGTGTGCGTCTTGGCTCACAATTTAGGTGGGCTGAGCTGGAGCAGTCAGGTGATACCTTCTGTTTTCCCTAGTCTCCCTGTTGTCTTGGGAGTTGTTAATAGAGGGGAATTTCTCCACTATATTTGTGTATTCTCACTCACTGCAAGGGTTAAATTGGACTAACACAAACATTCTGTGCCATTCTAGTTTATTCTGGTGAGATTTAGAAGTTCATGTAACAGGAAGCCTCTGCATTCTAGCAGCAAATATATAGGAAGTCAGAGCTGACTTTGAAAGCAATAAAGCACACATGCTGTGCTGTGTGGTCGGAAATRCTTGGTTTGGGTTGGTTTGGTTTTTGCTTGTCCTGAAGGTAGATATTCTGGGATCACACCATAAAGGAGATGTCAACCTGTGGTGTGCTAAAATGCCTCTGAATTTCACATTGGAGTAATGCATTTTAGGGTATCAGACTGGTCAGCCTGTATCGCAGAACAGCCCAAACAGTGTGCCCTGTGACACTGGAATTACCTGTGTGGTTAAACATGTTATTGTTTCAGGTACCAGAAATGATGTGTCTTCTGACCTAGCTGTGCATGTTATGAGTGTTTTGGTTTGGTCATAGATCTGTTTCATGGAGATGGGACACAGATTTTGACAGCTGTTTTCCTGAAGAAGTGAGTAATAACGATGTATTTTCAAAAGTGTTTGGCACTGAGCTCTATGAAGTTGCTGGGTTTGGAGTAAATGTGTGTTCTGCTCTTCTTTTTTTTTTTTCTGACTTGCTACATCGTTTGTTTTGTGTTGCTGTTATATCACAAATCTTCTGCTCTCTTGTTCTTTTTCTTTTTTTTTTTAATACTGTTTTAGATACATTGACTCACACAAAAAAAATTCCTCTCTTCTGCTTCCATACCCTGCTTCCCCCATGGGTGCTCCCACCAGCACAGCCCCCTGGTATCAGTAAATAGAATTTAAATAATAAATTTGCGTGATGTATGGGTAGGCACTTGCTGTATGAAAAATGTGGATTTGCCTGGTGTGTTCTGGTGGGCTGAGGTGGAGTTACCTCCTGGTGTGAATGTTGATCATCTTTTTATAGGTGAGATGATTACGCATTGGCTGGAAAAGCAGAAAAGGAGTGTTTTTAAACCCAGAAAGAGTTGGTGTCTTAGGCAGTAGGAGGTGTGGTGTGGGTGGGACAGGTGCCAGATACTGTGATAGCCTGTGTTGTTTAGGTGTAGGTGGTGTTAAATGTGCTTTCATCCCTGATGCACGTCTATTTTTGCTTTTCTCCAGGAAGGGTCTGGTCTTGTACAAAATCTTTTTTTATTACCAGGAAAAATACTGGGCTTTCTTCTCATTGTGAGAAAGTACCTGTGTTTTAAGGGACTATCTTGAGATGTGTAATTCTCTCAAGTCCTGACAGGGAGCACTTAGTGTGGCCCTTTTTTGGCCTCTGGCCGTGTAGGAGGCTGAGAGAACCATAATGCTTATTCCCAATAAGGGGGGATGCTATGCTCTAGAGCAGCAAGAGCAGCTTAGTTTCTTTTTTATTTTCCTTTATGTAGTTATTATGTATCTTTTTTTTTTTTTTAGTACAAAGACTTCCTCCGGGTTGGATGCAGGTACAGAAAATTGAGATGATTCAGGCTTAAGCTTGAGTTCATAACCCCACTCATTATGCTTGGATGTTGCCTTGGCTTTAGGCTCATTAGGAGCAGCCTGTGTTGTGATATTGAAGAATGGGAGAGGGAGCAACTGGAACCCACTACGATTATGTTGTATGAGTTGGACTGTTCTCCTTTTCCATAGTATGTGTCTGTTGTAACAATTACATGGTATCATTTTTTATCTGCCTGAAAATTAATATTAACTTTGTTCTCCGTGTGTACCAACTGTTGATAACTTGGTGCTAAATGCAGAAGATAAGGCAGAGCCTGCCTGAAGGGGCAAGCTTCCAAAGATCCAATTCTCCTTTGCTGACTCGAGGAGGAGGAGCAAGCTCCAAGTAGGACACCAACYGTACAAGCCCGTACTACACCATGTGTAGGCTTGTTTTTCTGACAGTCAGCTTTGCAGCAGGTTTTGGTGAAGTGTCCAACAGTGCAAAAACAGTGTCTGTAAGAAGCCATGAGGAAGGATTTGGGGAGAGAAGCAAAGAGTATTTTGGGGTGGAAGGGAATATGTTGTAGGGGAGGAGTTACACAGATGGCAGTGGTAAGGGATCTGTGAACATGCTGCTGTGTGGTATAATATGAAGAATGTATTTAGGGTTTGTTTACTCTGAATTTCTGCAGTTGTTTAACTACGTTGGTGCAAATCCAAGTGTGAATTCAGGTCTGAGCAGAATGAGCTATACGTGATGAGTTAAAAAATGTGGGTGCTCAGTAAAAGTCTGTAGTTTCCTGCATATGTTACTGAACCCAATTTAGTTTATATATCTTACAGGTCACTTTGTTTGGTTTTTATCTTTGTATTGGGTTTGTATGGTGAGGTTTAGGTAACGGCGGCTACTGTGAGAAGCTGCCAGAAGCTTTCTCCATGTCCAGCAGAGCCAATTTCAGCTGGCTCCAAGATGGACCCACTGCTGGCCAAGGCTGAGCCAGTCAGAAATGGCAGTAGCACCTCTGGGATAACATATTTAGGAAGAAGAGAGGGGGAAAAAAAAAGTTATTGTGCAGCTGTAATTATGGCTGGATAAGAGCAGAGTGACAATGTGTGAGAGGAACAACTCTGCAGCCACCAAGGTCAGTGGAGAATGAGGGACAAGAGGTGTTCCAGGCACCAGAGCTGAGGTTCCCCTGCAGCCTGTGGTGCAGCCCATGGTGAAGCAGTCGTGCTCCTGTAGCCCATGGAGATCCACAGGGATGCAGAGATCCACCTGGAGCCCGTGGAGGAGACCCACACTGGAGCAGGTGGATGCTTAGAGGAGGCTGTGAAACTATGGGAGACCTGTGATAGAACAGGGTCCTTGCAAGGACCTGCAGACACATGGAGAGAGGAGCCCATGCTGGAGTGGATTTCCTGGTACGACTTGTCACTCCATGGGGGATCCACGCTGGAGCAGCCTGTTCTAGAAGGACTGCACCCCACGGAAGAGTGACTTGCTGCAGCAGTTCATGGAGAGCTGTTGCCTGTAGGATGGACTCATTTTGGAGAAGTTCATGTAGAACTATCTCCCATGGGCAGCACCCCATGCTGCAGCAGGGAAGGACTCCTCTCCTTGAGCAGTGGCGAAAACATCATGTGGTGAACTGACCATAACCCCCATCTCCYTCTGCTCCTGGGGGAGGAAGTAGAGCTGGGAAGGAGGGAGGGGTGGGGGAAAGGTGTTTTCAAGGTCTTATTTTACTTCTCATTATCCTGCTCTGATTTTTTAGTCATAAATTCAATTAATATGTCTAATTAGATTCTGTTTTGCCCATGATGGTATTTGGGGAGTGATCTCTGACTTCTTATCTCAACATACGTATCCTTCATTATATTTTCTCTCCGCCATCCAGTTGCGGAGGGGAGTGGATGAGAGGCTTTGGTGGGTGCCTGGCATCCAGCTAGGGGCAGCCCACTACAATCTTCTAGATCATTTTTTTTTCTACTAAATGCTGATGTTGCGATAGATACTTGCAGTGCAAAAGTATAGGTGGCTTTAAAAGCCACATTTGTTTGAGATTTTCTTGCCTTGTGTGATATGTGGTTGCTCTACCAAAGAGCAGGGAGTTGTGTTTCTCCTGTGCTCATCCAGATGGTGAGCTTCATTTGCATAGACCTTTCTGGTGTCTGGCTTGTGGGACAACTTTTGCTTTCTTGTGTATGAAAATGCCTGAAGAAAAATGTCAAGTTGGAAAATGTAACTTGGATTCAAAGTCTTTGTTTGGAAAGCTCTCTTAAAGACTGTGTGCATAATGCCCTACTGAAAAAGGGGGGGGATGTAGGTCAGGAATCCTGTGTTTACCAGTCCTGAGCTATGCCTGATAGACTTCACAAAATCAAAATTGCTAATCTAAGATGGTGATTTTCTACAAGGTTTGGCAGGAAGATTTGTAATTGCATATTCCTCATTAGTAAGTCTGAACTGCAGTGCTGAGCTCTCTTGTTGAGGTTGCAGCCCACGAAGTAGAATGAGAGCAAACCTCCATCCATTATTTCAGACAGTAGCAATACTTGGCCAGAGCTCGGGCTGTTTTCCTTGCAGCTCTTCAGATTCCCATAATGATGATTCAGATGCCTGATAGTGAGACGTAATGTGGCGTTAGTGCTGGAGCCTTTGCCCAGTTTAGCCAGCATGTATCACAAGCGGGTGGCTTTTGTTCTGTTCTCTCCCCATTACGGATAAGAGGGAGAAAAAAAAGGAAGGGGAAAGCTTCCTCTTTGCTGCTTCCAGCTCATTTTCCCCATCCCCTCATCAAAGTGCACGTAGATGTACATTGTAAGTCCTGGAAAAAATTGAAATTTTAACCAAAGATAAAATGCAAATGCATGATAAGTTTATCTTTAAAATCTGTACAAGCAGAAACTACCATGCCATTGAGAGCAAAGGCTCAGTCTTGTTTTCTGCTGTGATACAATTGAAAGGGAAAAGGGCTGTGCTTTATATAGACTGGGAATAATCTGAACAATCCCATGGTGCTTCCTACTGTACTCCACCTACCTTGCATCATAACTTCCTTTCTCATATTTATGGCCCAAAGCCAGTACAAAATAAACGGAGTAGTGTGTGCAGAGGGTAAGATGGCAAGAACTGAACTCCATGTGTTTGGGTGTGGCTGGAGGCAAATACTAAACTTTGCTCGGCATTTCTCTTGAACCTTTATTGAACAGCTGAATATGAAAAGGATCAGGGATAGCAGTCATCCCGTGTGCCTGTCTTCTAGTAAGTCTATTATTATCTTTTGCTTACCTTAATCTTTTGCTTACCTTAATCTTTAGGTACAATAAGTGAGGATGTTGCCTACTGAAGGACTGTTTTCGGATTCTAAGGAACTTCATGCAAAAGAATCACTGAATTATGTTATTATTGTGGTATAGTTTGCGTTGGATGGAGAGCTGTAACTGTGCACCAGCTCTGAATGCTGCTTATCAGAACAGGAAAATGTGCTGTTGTGCAGGCTGTCTTCTGTTATTTAGAAAGTTGCATCAAGTCAGCAAAAATATCTGTTTTAGCTACTGATTTCTTTGTGGCCATCTGGGAAGGTGTGGCATCATTGTTCCCGCTAGGTAAGATGCAAAACTTAAATTTAAAACTCTTTGTTTGGAGGGGTTCTGTTTTTATCAGGGAAGATTTACTAGTGGTTAAAACTGTGGGTGAAAGCAGTTCTTTCTCATTTCTGTCACCTGTACTTGAAATGTGATAGTTAATCTATTCTAGAATTTCTATGTTGCTAGTTTTTCAGCTAACTAAAACTAATTTCTAAAAATACATTCTAGTTCAGGATGTAAATTCACAGAATCTTAGAACTGTTTAGGTTTGAAAAGACCTGAAGAGCGACTTTTAATACCTCCTCAAAAATGAGAGCTAAGAAAATTTTTTTATGCAAGCTAAGACCATTACTTAGCTGTGTTATGGAAATATAAAAACCTTCGACACAGGTAATGAGTGCTTGAAGGGTATTAGGTTTCAGTCTAAAATGCAACTGATACAGACTGTGGTACAGAATTATGTTATTAGCTCTAATGCAAGGTAACAAAATGAATCATGTTTTCCAGAGGCAGTATGCTTGTTTGACATTGTCTGGGATTGTCTGTGTTGTTGCCTTCTTGCATGCCTCAGTTTCCCTGCCTGTAAAGTAGGAAACTGCTTGCTTGTGTCATGGCTTCCTGGTCATAAAGTGCTTTGAAGATGAAGAACACTGTGTGAATAGATGCCACAGTTTGTATTGTATAGTGCGTGCTGTGCAGGAAGCCTCCATAAGGTTAGGAATTCAGACAATAGTGAAAAACAGGGTTAAGTTGTTGTTTTCTTAATATATTCTTTTCTTCATTATATTTTATAAGGGACTGACTTTTCTGGTTGTTGTCCATTGCTGAAATTTTATGATCTGAACTAGATCTTTCACTAGAAACCTGGGGAGAGTGTAAGTGTCCCTTTAAACTCAGGTAGTTTCAGGAATTAAGTGTATTTTAATTTGCATCACGCACCATAATAGAGTGATCCTCTGAATACTTGCATCCTGAATAATTGAATGTTATTAGTGTATTGGTTAGAAAGTGTCCAGTTTAAGACCCTTTTAATACTGAAGAGATGACATCAGCTTTATGATAACTAAGGAGTGAGAGAAGTCTGATTCTTGCAGAAACACCATCAAAGCTGAAAAGTAAATGCATTTCTGTTTTTTCCCCCCCTTTAATCAATAATTGAGGCCTTCTGATCTAATGAGAAGAGTGATCTGAGGCCTTTGATATGAAATGGTATCTCGTTGGATGGATGTAAATTATAAGGCATATGTTTGCTCAGGTTGGTATTCCGAATGGAAGCTGTTTCTTGTGCTTCTGGCTTTTTTCTTTTTACCTTTGTTTTAAATTTTTTTTGCGTGGCTTTGTGGCAACAAAGCAGGAGCTAAAATGTAGTGTGATCATAGCCTTTTGTAGAGCTAGCCATTCTTAAATATTTTACTTCCAGTTGAAAATGTATTTGCAGATGTTGAGACCTGTTATATTTAATATTGGTGCAATTGTAAGAAATTATCTCACTGATGAGCTCAGCAACGAATGGGTCAGATTTACAGGTTATTTGGGACTGATGTGCAGAAGAGAGATGGAGTAGTATAAAATGGGGTGTGATTTGCTTTAATTCATGCCCTCTTCTGTCCTTGCTTTTCTTACTATGTCCCCTTCCTGTTCCTGGATGTGTTACAATCCCGACTTAGTGGCTGCAGTTGGAGTTGATTCATAAATAATATGAGTTCAAACAAAATGGCAGGTTTCATGCTGAGGGGACTCAATGTTGTAATTCACACCAGTGTGGATTTTCTTATATTTGTGTGTTAAGTGGCCAGGCTTTTTTGAGACTTGAGTCCTTTGTGTTCAGTACTCTACTTTTCCATCTAGTCAAACACTGCAGTCATTCCTTACAAAAACTCTCTCTTAGCTCATGTGACCTTGGTTGTCTCTTTGATGCCCTTGGTGCAGCCGATCGAACTGCCTCATTTGGTGGCTCCGTAAGTGCAAACTTCTATTTTCTAGGCTGGAGCAGAGTCAGCTGAAATCTGTGATGTGATTTTAAAAGGAACTGCTTCAGTAGGTACACAACATCCCTGATTTCTCCCAAGTATGCCAAAGTACTGCAGTGCTTTTATATTTTAAAGCTTTTCAGTACCTATAGTGAGCATGTCTTTGGGCTGGGAAAACGGGGGGAAGTCTTTCGTTTGGAACTTACTTAGAGATCTGAGTCCTGTTTAGAAAATGCTCAGTCTGTATGCTGGGCATTCCTAAAACTCAGTCTTCAATGGTCTAGAGGAAAAGAAATTGATCCAAGGCTATATGGAATTGTCAGATATTTCAGTATTTGCCTTCTTGCTGTCTTTAAAAAAAGTACAAAGTATGACTGAGATTTGTCTTCCTTTCCTTTTTTTTATCAAGTCCTTCATTTATGCCCAGCTTGAAACTGAGTTTTTTGCATGTTGGGTTTTTTTGTTTCTTTCTAAATTCCTGGATGCTTTTATATAACTGCCTTAACATTTTCAGTTCCAGGGAGAAGCAAGAGACTGTTTTGTGCTCTAGCTTGATGCAACCTGTAAGATTCCAACTTCTGAACAAGGTGTCATGAGTGTGTTCTTGTTTCCTTTGTGTTTTGTTGCCAGGCAGCAATAAAACAGCAATATAAACTAGCTGGTAGGGTGGTTAATGAATGTCACAGTTGAACCGTTCCCAGGGAAGCATGAGTCCCTGGGATCCCAGTGTGAGGTGGTGCAAGCCACAGCAGCCACGAAAGGTGACAAGCAGCAACAAGAAGCCACTGTAGGCTTTTGGTTCACATTGGTTTCTTTACCTTTCCCACTCCTCTCTGGGAAGAGACAGCTCTGTGATGGATGCTCTCTGGTCAGAGCTTGCCCTAGGCTCCAACGTGTCCAGGTGGGGAGCAGGGTACCCCCAGGAGACCTTGCAGATGTGCAGGCAGTGGTGATAAATGTGACCACCATTCGGTGTCAGAGGAGCACAACTAGTTAGAGGACTTAAATCATCTCAGCATTGTCTCTGGAGCTAAAGGGAAGCAGGAGGAGGTAACATCAGTATCATAACCTTTTAGTTGCTTTAAACTCTAAGGACTTTGAGGTATGTTTTTAGGGAATTTGAAGTTTGGTTGCTTTTTCTTTCCTTAATTCCTAGAATATGTGGGCTAGAGGTAATGCAGACACTACCAAGTCGCAGAAATGGCTCCCACACAGCAGGTTTGAGTGCTCTTGGCTTAATGTATTAGTAATTATCCTGAGCATTGTGGATAGAAATGGCAACTCGTGATCCTTCCTGTGTAGTTGTCTGTATTGCTAAATCCTAAGGATTAACAACTGGATATAGACAGGCACACTGAAGAGTGAACAGCCGTGCTAGGGTCAAATTAGGTCTGCTTTGTGTATAATGCCATGGTTTTTATAATTTTCTCTTAATTCCCATCTGTGAGCTCATTTTTTAAATTACCAAATGTTATTGCAGATACACAGCCTGTGTGATTTAGTGGTGTTCTGAATACAGGGTTGTACAGCATTGTGTGTGAAGGGTTGAGGTATGTGTTTTACACACCTGTATAACCCTGCTCTAAAGCTATTTGGGAGCTTCTTTTTTATTTTATACTCTTCTGCCCCAGTTGTTGTGATTAAGAGATATTCTTACCTGGCTGCACCTGGGATCCTTCACTGTCAGGCTCCTCTAGGGGAATCAGAGACACTACATCTGAAAGGTAGCATTTTCTGTGACYGAAGATTAAAGCCAAGTGTCAGAGTTCCTGCTTGGAAAGCTTTCTCTCTTAATTCAGGTCAGTACCTCATTGTGCCGTAAAGAGCAGAACAGTTGCGCCCATCTTCACTATATAATAAATGTGTGGTAAACTGATCCTGCCTACCTCCACATTCTCTCTCCTAGTTATCCTCCTTACAAACTCCAGGTTTGGTTTTGTTGTTGGTTTTTTATTGGTTTTTTTTTTCCTCCCATAATGTGACAAGGAAATGGTTGAGAGAATGTAGCCATCAGGCAGTTTTTAGCTTGCTTTCCAACAGGCTTTTTCCTCTCTGTGAATATTTGTAGAAGGTGTTTAGGAATTTATCAGAAACCCTTGTCTTGGGGAGCTGGGCAAAACCAGAGGTCAGAAATTCTATATGCTCTTGGTGCCGTGCCAGGGCCCTAAACACTGTTTGCAAGTGCTTATCCTGCTCTGAGTGGGCCAAATACTTGCACTCTGTGTAACAAGATGTACAGAATGTGGAGTGTTTTTGTAGAAGTTTTCAGAAGAGTAAAGGCAGCCTCTCACATAGGGTTGGAGGGGATCTTGACACTCAAAAGAGCCCTGGAAAGGCTTTAGAGACATCAGGAATGTGTGTGTGCATGGTTGTATTCCAGGAGAATCCCCAATAGGGGGTTCCTAAAGCTGTGAAAAAGATAGGGCTAAATTCCACTTTGCAATGGCATAAAAAACACTAATTCCAGAGTATTTACACAAAATCAGAGAAATAGTGCTTGTGGTAATGGTTTTGTTATGTTTTTTAAATTATTATTTAAATTTATTTAGAAGTATATTTATATCTCTCTTGCCTTGTTTGATTTGGACTCTTTTTCCTCTTTTTTGACCTTTGAATGGTTGCTCATAAGGATGTATACCCCTTTCACTCTCTAAAAATGAGGACAGGCAAGAATTTGTGTCTTTTCCTGAAAAAAATACCTTTTCTATCTGTATGGAAAAGACTTAATTGTCTAGGTTGCTATTGCTTGAAATGCTTAGTGGAGTAATTGCTTTCCGGAGATATTTGACTGATTTTTTTGTTGCTGGAAGTTGTGTGACTAACAGCCAGTTGATAATGAAGTTGAGAATAGGCCTCAGGAGAATTGAAATTAATTTTTAGCTAGCAGCTAAACTTTTATAGCAGTTTAATATTAATAGCATATAGCGAGATGGTGCTCAGAGGCAATAATCAACATTTTCAATCAAATATGGCAACTCATTTTTTAGAGTGCGCGTTTTGTAGTTGTGGCAGGAAAGACATGAGCAAAAACATCTGTCTGTGTGGTATGTTTAAACAGAAACCCAAAGATCAAGGATCCTTCTACAGCTGTGAAGAAGAAGCCAAGTGAAATATCCTTGGTTTCCCATGAATGGTGTTTGGGGGGGAACTTGTAATCAGGCTGAGACTCAGGGCACAGCAAGATTTGTGTTTCTAGGAACCTTCCAGTGAAATACGTTACAGAAACGCAAAATATGTTTCCACTTCACTGCCTATGTAGTAAGCTCTGTTGTTTTTTTTTTTAATACTAGATGTAATGACTGTTGTTTTTCACTACTTCTGAACTCCAGATGACTGTTTCTCCTGCTGTGTCAAATGGGTGCAGTATATACACACAGTAAGGTGGGAGGAGTTCTGACATATCACCTTAAGAAAGAAGGAAGGAGCACTAGGTTCAGATTTAAAACAGAATAATCCTCCAGCAATGTAATTTAGTTGAGCAGGGGATTACTTCTATACTGTCTCTCTTGTTTATACCTTAAAGGAATTTGGGGTTGTTTTGAAAATTGTACCCACAGTAATTGATAACAAATTATCTAACTGTGTTGGAAAGAATGCATTTAATGAGAGGGTTGTGACTCCAAGGTGTAGTCTGATTTTTGTATTGGAAAGTAACCGTGTGCTGTTGCCTTTGTCTTTTTCAGATGTTTCTGACCGTGTACCTCAGTAACAACGAGCAGCACTTCACTGAGGTGCCTGTCACCCCCGAAACAACCTGCAGAGATGTGGTGGAGCTGTGCAAGGAGCCTGGGGAGACCGAGTGCCACTTGGCTGAGGTGTGGTGTGGCTCAGGTAGGTCAGGCCGATGCTTGGTGAATTACTGGGCATTCACTGCTCCTGAGAAGGTAGCACATGGAGACCTGACAGATGTGATCCTGTTCAAGAGGGTTTCTGCATTACTGTTTTATTGATTTCTTCATCAGACTGGCTGTATGATAATGCACCTGCAAGAAGGCTCACACATGCCAAACTGAGCAAAAGGAGACTCAAGCATGCAGATGTTCTTGTGTCTATGCAGCCCTTCTCTGACTCAAATGAGTCTCTGAGGAGCAGGAGAGAGTTGTTTTCCTTCTCCTCCCCACGGGGGGATAGCAGCAGCCTGTGTGGGATTTTGAAGTGCTAAGTATTGGTAGTTCTGTGATCAGTCCAGAATAATTTCTTCAACTCCACAGCTATTTTCACTTGCTGTGGTAAAATAAAGCTTCCTTTTTTTGATAACACCTTTGGTGTTACGAATTGCATTAATTGAGTGTGGATGGGAAGGAGTGTGTTAGCAGAAGTAGCAGGAGTTACCTGATGTTGAAGTGCTCTAAAGAAAGTGGGTGACAGAGAGGGTGTAGAAGCTACTTTTGACTGACCCCGTCCTTTTAAGCCTGTGGAAAAGGGGTTTGTGCATGTGGCTCATTGTAACTTTTTTTTCTTTCTCTATGTTCTTGCTGATCTTTGTCTTGGGAGTTCAAATCTCCCTAACTTGCTGTGCTCCCTTGGAACTGGAGAATGTGTCAACAAACAAAGCCTGGACTGTTACTAATGTCTCAGCTTAAATGGGAAAGACTCTGGACTGTCTCCTGTCTCCATGGTACTCATTAGATAGATACTGGTAGCCATCCAGAGGCATAAGATAGATGAATCCCTGACAGGATGTCAAGTAATGAAAAATAATTATGTTTGAGCCAACTTTTTTGAGATGCTTCAACAAGATTATAAAAGAATCAGATGATAAGGGCTTATATTTCTGTCTTCCTCTGCTGTTAGCTCAGGCTCACATCTGTTCAAAGAAATCTTTGAGATTAAATGTTTGTTTAATAGTATGAGATACCTGAGTTGTCTCTTGGTATCTACTTGCTTCTGACAGAGATGTAATGTTTCTGATATTTCTAAGTTTAAAAAATTGAACAGTATTCTTTATTCTTCTCCTTACAAGACAAAGTRGTTTTTGTTCATAAATGATAGTAAAATAAACCCATTAATTCAGCATGGAAGGAGATCTTTTAGAAGTGTATTTTTATTGTACATCTTTGTCTAAATCAGCACAGTACCAAAGTCTACAGGGAAAGACAAGTGAAGTAAAGGTTTGGGTAGAATTACTGAATTTATAGTTAGCCTTAGTGCCCATGCCCTGTTAAACAGCACAGGTGGTTGTGATGAGGGACAGGATTCTCCTGTTGTTACTGAAGTTGGAGCCCTAGGGTGGGCAGCTCCTCTCATGTTTCCTGAACCTGGATTATTGGTTGGCTTTTGAGATGTTGATGTAGAGCGTACTAGAAAGGGCAACAAGATTGTCCTGAAATCAAAGGGAGAGCACTTACAGTAAGAGGCAAGCGAAGTTTACCAGTACTTAGTGTCCAAATGTTCTTGTTAAGCTGAAAAGTGAACTTCTGGGTGAGCGGGACCATAGAATTTGTTGAGTTTTTATTCATATAATCAAATTGTCAGCCTCTCTGCTAGTCAAGGAGGTGTAAGAAAATAATCTGGGTACAGAAACATAAAGTGAAGCTGAGAAAAAGTTGTCATGAGATATACAAGAACAGATATCTAAATGTTGCTTGCACAGCTGTTGTTATAAGAAAAAAAAGCTTCATCCATTTTTACAGTGAAAACCTTGACAAGATCATTGAGCCCAACCTTTGATTGAACACCGCCACGCCAACTATACCATGGCACTGAGTGCTATGTCCAGTTGTTTCTTGAACACTTCCAGTGATAGTGACTCCACCACCTGCCTGGGCAGCCTGTTCAAATGCTTAACCAACCTTTCAGTGAAGCAGTTCTTCCTGGTGTCCAACCTGRACCTCCCCTGGTGCAGTTTGAGGCCATTTACTCTTATCCTGTCACTTGTTACCTGGGAGAAGAGGCCAATCCCCACATAGCTACACCCTCCTTTCAGGCAGCTGTAGAGAGTGATAAGGTCACCCCTGAGCCTCCTCTTCTCCAGGATAAACAACCCCAGCTCCCTCAGCAGCTCCTCGTCAGATTTGTGCTCTAGACACTTCCCCAGCTTTGTTGCCCTTCTCTGGACATGCTCTAGCCTTCAATGTCCTTCTGGTAGCGAGGGGCCGAGAACTGGACACAGTGCTTGAGCTGTGGCCTCACCAGGGCTGTGTACAGGGGGACAATCACTACCCTGGTCCTGCTGGTCACACAATTTCTGATAGAGGCCAGGATGTCATTGGCCTACTTGGACACACTGCTGGCTCATGTTCAGCTGCTGTTGACCAGCACCCCCAGGTCCTTTTCCGCTGGGCAGCTTTCCAGCCACTCTGCCCCTAGCACGTGGGATTGTTGTGACCCAGGGGCAGGGCTTGGCAGTTTGCCTTATTGAAGTTTTAAAGACAGTTTCAAATTGTACTTTTTAACAAAAAGTGCAGCCATCTCAAGTCAAAAACATTAGAAGATTTGAGTACTGGATATATCCAAAACAACATGCATGTATCTTAAGCATCTGTATAGCATCCAGTAACAAGCATTTGCAAGATATGTTTTCATAAATTTCTTGGATTTTTTTTGTGGGGGAGGGGTCAGCGAGGGAGAAAAATACTTTTAGCTTTTTCCTAATCTCGTTTTAGATGTCGGCGAAGTTCTCTATCTTATTCTGCCAAGATAAGCCATGACTTCTGTTTTGTTTGCATATTACACTGAACAAATGAAACTGCTGTAAAACAAACATGGTGCAGGACAGCTAACCTCTTGGGATAGAAACAAAGATTTGTGTTGAAAAATGACTTCTCACACTTCACGTATTGGGGTCCTTCTTACATTGCTTGCCTCTTTTTCTGACGCTTGCTCAGGAATTTTAGCTTCTATTGTCAGACCTTATTAAGCCTACTTTGAGAGATTGCTGCAAGTGTGCTTGAGGCACTSTGCTCCCTGAAGAGGGCAAGTTTACTACTCTCCCTGTCCTCCCAGTTTTGCTTGAAATTTGGTGAATATCAGGGCAAAATTTCTTGACCTTCCTATTATTGTCAGACTTCTCTTAGGCTGCTGTGGAAAACAGTCAAAAGGGGTGTATGTATAAAGATCTTTTTTTTCCCTATGTCACAGATAGAGAATAATAAAAAAAAACCTGATTGTCCATTCTTCTTGAGCTTTCCAAATGTACATTTGTTTGGTATTTGAAAATCTCTTTGACCTTCCTTTGAAGCCAGTGAGTGGTATTGACAGAATCCTTGTGTAAAGGGCATCTCCCTTGATTATAGAGTTTCAGTTGAAGTATTGCTGAGCTGCTAGAAATCTGCCTCATAAGCCTGCTATATAGCCTTTAAGACAGAAATCTGACAGTGTTAGTGTTGATTTTTTTGTTGTTGTTTTTGCCTTTTTTTTTTCCCTTGAACTAAGGTTTAGCAGATGAGGAGCGTTTTTTGCTGTCTAGACGAGTAACTGCCAAGAGACGGCTTTTTCTGTAACAGTGACCTACTTGCTTATTCTGTAAAGCTAATCTCTTTTGACAGTGACTCCAGAAATTTTCCTTCCTAGATTGCTTGAGCACAGCTGCAGCATTTTCATTTAAAGAAACACTTTTATGTTGGAAAGAGCTTTTCACATGCTGAAAACATGTTAGCAGCTCCTTTTTTTATGAAACTGAAAACATTTATACTTAATGCCAACAATTTTCCCTGCTGAAGAGATTATTTCGTATTAAGATAGTGACTTTTTGAAAGACTCCATTGAATATGAATGAACTACTCTCTGATTTCTTTTTTCTTTTTTTTTCCTCCCCTTGCTTAAATAAAGGAAGGAAACCGCCAACAAAAGCAATGTCAGGAAAAATGAAACTGGTGCAAAAATGGTGGTATTTAATTTCATTCTTTGTCTGCTTGTCTTATTTCTCAGGCCAGGAACAATATCTTCTGTTTGTCTGGCATCCAGCTCAAATGGGTCCAACCTGATCATGAGCCCCAATGCTGTTAGAAGATACTGTGACAGTATCCTGACTCTGTAAAGTTCACTGCTATGATGTATTGACCACACTGTTGCCATCACATTTAAAATAGGCAGAAAAGAAATATGGCAAAATGTCTGAAATAACAAAGGAAACTGCTTTTATGTAAAGATTTAGAGTCCAATAAGTAATTCGGATTATATCCTGTCTGTGAATGCCTGGCTGTGAAGAATGTAAATTTTTAAAGGATGGTAATACAGAAAGGGAGGAGTACTGATAAATGAAGTTGGTAGATGTAGACTCACAATGGGTTTTTGTATTACCAAAAGGCAACAAGTAAGGCTTAAAAATTAGATACATGACTGACTCCTGAGCTTGGGAGTAAGAGCAGGAAAGGGAATTCAGTGGAACTTGTGCATGTAACTTTTTCATCTCAGTTCTTTGAAACGAAATGGCAGGTTCTTACTGGACTCACTTTTCAGTGTTTGATCCTTTTTTTACTTTGAGCTGTGAATCCACAGTAGTTCAGCTTTTCAAGGTTTATCAGAAATAGTGCTTTCAAAATGCATCTAGTGTGAACTTCATGAAATTTGCTGTCTGAGAGAATGAGCCAGATCTGTGTCTGACGGGAGCTGTGGGAGAACACTTGAAGTGACAGGAGCTGTGCTGGCATGCTGAGGATCAGGCCTGCTGGGTACTGCCAAGGAGCCTCTTCAGGGTGTTGAGTGCTTCTGCCCGAGCTTGAATGCAAGGGCTGCCATCCAGTGTTAAGAGAATTCCTCTTCCCGGAGAGTTTATCTTTGCCTCTCTCTTCATTCTTGTTGGAATTAGGAAGTAAATGAGTCCCTGCAGGAACGGTAGCAGCAGTGCCCTTGAGGGGGTGGGAATGACTAAGGAATAAGTTTGTCTGAGGTGCCGCAGAAGTGGAGCAAAAGGTACAACAGCACATTTCCTGCGGTGCTGAGTGGGTGATTTGCAAATACAAAATGAAGGCACTAGAGCTGAAAGCTCTGAATTCGCTGTTTGTTTCCCCTTGGGCTGTGACAGTGCCTCAGCTTTTCCCTTCAGGGGTGGACTTTTCAAGGGCTGCTTTTCCAAGGTGTTGGTTTAGTTTCAGAAGCAAGGAGTGATAGAGTTGCTTCTTAAAGGAAAAGTAGAAATGCCTTGGGTTAGGGCAAGGGTTATGTGCACCTGTGTAATAACAGGTGTTCAGGTGAAAGATGGACAGATATGTTTGGTTTGGTATGTGCCCAAGCTAATGGGATGTAGCAGTGAACTGGTTTTTTACCTTTTCAGAACGTCCCATAGCCGATAATGAACGGATGCTGGATGTGTTGCAGAGGTTTGGAATGCAGAGAAGCGAGGTGCGTTTCTTTCTCCGGCACGAACGCTCTCCCTGCCGGGAAGCAGGTACGTGTTGGTCTCAGCTGGGTCATTTGTTCAAGTTCTATTTCATCCTTCAAGGTTAAGGAAACAGCTTGTGTGTGTTATTTATTAATGTTCATAGCCAGTAAGTGTTGCAGCCCTTTTTGTCTGACCGTTGTTTTCTTCTGGATAGAGAAGGATTGCAATAGAAAACTGGCTAATTTTTGTAAAGACTTGATCTTCCTGTGCCAGATCTGGGAATAGTAAATCCAAATTGAAATTTCTGCAGGTTTTCTAGAGCTGCTTATCACCAAAGCATTCAAGGGCATCCTGTGTTAAATATATGTTCTGCAGCAAAATATCTAGACATCTGTGGTAGTCTCTTCTTTTAACTCTAGTAACTAAGCTGTTGCCCAGTAATGTAATACATGATTTGGTCTCAGGTTGTTTTACCTGGATAATACTTTACCAGCGTGATAAACTTAACATACTTGGCAAAAGATGGAGTTTTTCAAAGTTTCTCCTAGGCATTTCTGTTAGTTTCCACACATTTGTATGAGTTTCAGGAACAGCGTTAAATGAACTGCCTGGTCAAGTTCTCTGAGAATATAATTCTTATTATAAATTTAAATGTGAAATYTGTAAAGGAAATTACTCTCTGCTTTTCAAGGGTTTTCTGTGCATCCCACGTTCAACTCTTCACTAGAATCTTTAGGACTTTTACCTTTGAATCAGTCTACTGGATTCTTCTTTCTTCCCTTTTTCTGTTTTCATCCTTTGTAATCTTCCTAAGTATTGGAAATACTAAATTTGTATTAAGTGGCATTGCACCCAGGATATTTGAAGTAGTGAAATGTATGTTGATGTTTGAAATGTGTACCAGTGATAGGATGAGTACATGAAAAGCTAAAACTGTGCCGTTTTTACCTACTAAGGATCTTACAGAGCAGTTTAGTTATCAATATGTATTTTTTTAAAGCCCAGGGTGCTTGTAGTATTAGGATTATTGTCATTTTATTGGCCACAGTATTGCTAAGGAATATATTTGAGCTCTGCAGTCAATCTTACAGAAATATGGCCTTGAAATAGGCATCAAATGGGCAAGAAGATAACACACATGTCTTCATCCYGTAGTACACCTGTGTTCTACAGGGAAATGAATGAGCTTGGTACTGGGCATCTGAACACCACTTGTATGTAATTTGATGGGAACATTAGAGTAGGATTCTAGTTAAGTAGCATCTTTACTGACACGATGACTGCCAGGAAGAGGAAAAGAAAAGTGCTTTTAAACCATGTATCTATAATGCACATTTACTAGGGGCTGACTGCCTGTTGACTGCAGAATAAATACTGAAAGAGCCTGCTGTGGGTTAAGCTGGTTTTGTCTGGTTTTTTTAACAGAGCTGTTCTTTAGAAGTTGACATTGAACAGCAATCCTTCCAGAAAATATGTTGTGTCATTATTTAAGTTCATCTTAGTGGTAAACATATGAGAAGAACAGGTGTTCAGATTCTAAACCATAATGATTGTACTGGTTCTCCTTTTGTATTGAATGCTATGTCTAAAAGGATAAGAAAAAGTCGTAAAATACCTTACCATCTTTGACTATTTCTGTCTAGGGACTGGACAAAGGTCTCAAGATCCAGCCTTCAAAAGAAATGGTGTGAAAGTGCCTGGTGATCGAAGAATAGAGAATGGAGTAAGTGCTTGATGCAATGGCCACTTGGATTGGGTCTGGCTGAGCTGGATATCACTTTCCCACAGCAGCCCTCACAGTGCTGTGCTTTGCATTGGCAGCTAGAAAGGTGTTGATAACACACCAGGGTTTTGGCTGCTGCTGAGCAGAGCTGGCACAGCATCAGCACTGTCTCAACATTCCCACCCCCATCAAGGGGCTGGGAATGGGTAAGATCCTGGGAGGGGACACAACTAGACCAGCTGACCCAGAGTAACCAAAGGGGCGTTCCATGCCATATGACATCAGCTGAGATATAAAAGCTACGGGAAGGAGAAGGAACGGGGAGGACATTTGTTGTTTTACAATGTTTGCCTTCTGGAGCTACTGCTCTGTGTGCTGAAGCCCTGATTCCTGGGAACTGGCTGGACATCACTCACTGATGGGAAGTAGAGAATAAACTTTTTTTCTCCCTGCTTGCTTGCACAGACTTTTTTGCTTTTGCTTTAGTAAACTGCCTGATCTCAACCTGGGAGTCGTTTTCCTTCTTCTTCTCTCTCCCCTTTCCCGCTGGGAAGGGGAGTGGTAGAGCAGCTTGGTGGGCACCTGATGTCCAGCCAAGGTCAACCAGCCACAGTCCTTTTTCGTGTATGAACAGAAGCAAGACAAAGGCAGCTTTATTTATGTATATATATTGCATGCTATAGCGAAAAGTAGCTGCCAAGTAGCAAGCTCCTGTGCAGGACATGGAGTTAGTCAGCTGCACTGCTTATCTCTTTATTTTTCTGAGTTTGGGAACATACTAATATAAACAATGGCTCTGTGCTTTGCTCTTACACTGATGGCCTTGTTATGCTGGGGGAGCTGTCTTGTGGGTACGATGAGGGAATACACCTCCCTGCCCGAGATTGGTGTGAGTGGTTTTATAATGCAGTCTCCCACGGTCTTTGCTCATCCTTATGTAAGCTGTTTAATGCTGTTAATAATATTAACTAATACTGTTGGCATGCTATGGGGTTCATGGAATCTGGTGTCATCCTGGTGTTAGAGAAAACAAACTCTAGTTGAGGAGATACTGAAATGTGCCTTGAGGCATCCAGTTCCTGGGTGGCAGGGTGTGTGGAAGGATTTGGGCAAGTGTCTGGGGTGGTTGTCACCTCCCATTGCCTGGGACTTTACACCTGAACAGGTAGTCAACCCTGGCAAACTGACACATCAGCTGGCAGAAGGGTGCCTTGCCTACCCCAGTGAAAACCAGCAGCCTCCCACCCTGTACTGGAGGCCTGGCCTGTGAGCCACAGTTCAGTACTCAGAGGACTGTAGTTGAGGCAGGAACCCAAATTGTGTTTGAGGACACTGTGGCTGAGACAGGGACTCAAACCACCATAATTGCCCCAGTAGTGAAAAAGAAAAATGGAAATGGACAAAGTAAGTTACAAGTCCATATCGTTGTTTGGAAAGGAAGGAAGAAGGAGAATTAGGAGAGGAGGGGTCAGATAAAGAAGCCAGTCATTTAACAAAGAAATCGAAAGAAGTGAGACAATCAAACAGGAGACCGAATTTTCTTGGTCCCTGACCTCATCAGAACTTCGAGACTTGTGAAAAGATTACAGCCTGCTGACAGGTGAGTGGATTTCTGCCTGGCTGCTTTGATGCTGGGATAATGGAGCTGACAGTCAGCACTTAGAAGGTCATGAGGCCCAACAGCTGGGATCCCTTGCTAGAGATAGAGAAATTGAAAGAGGAATTGGAAAACAGAGCAATTTGCAGTTCCTGGAGATGGCTCCTCTCAAGTGTGAGGACAAGATATCTATTCAAGGAAGGTCTTGTGAACTCCCCAGGACAGTGAACCACTGCAGACAAAGGTATCCAGTACTTGAGAGAATCAGCAGTGCTGGCAGTCGTCTTTAGTAATCCAGAAGGTGATAACATCCATAAAGATCCAGAGGATGTCCCTTGCACAGTGGCCATGTGAGGGAAGGTGGGTCAGAGTGCCCCTGCATCATATTCCAGCAGCTAGGTAGCATTGTATTACCTGCATGTGGATATACCAACTGTAGAGATGGCATCCTTCTGGCTCTGAAGTGTAGCAGAAACTGTGGGTACTTCCACATCCCTGTGGGCCAGCAACCTCAACTCTYGGGGCAGCCCGAGATTGCTCCTCTCCTGCCCCGCTCAGAGGGAAGGGAAGCCCCAAGCACAGGCCATGTAGTGAACTCCGGTTCTTTCTGTGTGACTGGGGGGAGGACATGAGCAAGTGGGAGAGTGATCCCACCTCTAAGCTGGAAGCCTGTGTCTGTGAATTGAGGGAAAAGAGAGCTGTTAAGAAGGGGTCACCCGGGGAGACTGTCAGTGTAGTTGCTGCAGAGACACAAGGAGGCAATCAGTGATCTCCCAGACATAAAGGAACCGAAATCACCTCCTTTAACCCTGATGAGGGAACTTCTGATCTGGCATTGCAAAGGTCAGCCAGAATACTCTGACCAGAAACAGGAATAGAGGGTCCTTGCCTATGGCCAGGAGGAGAAAGAGATGACTGGGTATAATGGACTGTGTGGATTCGACAGCCTGGCACATCAGATCCACAGAAGTATGAGTCTTTAGTAGACATTGGTGCACAGTGCACACTGATGCCATCAAGGCACAGGAGTGCAGAACCCATCTGCATCTCTGGAGTGACAGGAGGGTGCTAGGAGTTGTCTGTATTAGAGGCTGAGGTGAGTTTAACAGGGAACAAGTGGGAAAAGCACCCCAGTGTGACTGGCCCAGAGGCCCYTTGTATCCTTGGCATCAACTACTTCAGGAGAGAGTACTTCAAGGATCCAAAGGTATACTGATAGGTTTTTGGTGTAGCTGCAGTGAATGCAGAGAAGATCAAAGAGTTATCCACCCTGCCTGGCCTCTCAGAAGATCCCTTCATTGTSGGATTGCTGCAGGTTGAAGACCAGCTAGTGCCACTTGCTACCAGGACAGTGCACTGGCGACAGTATCGCACCAACCGAGACTTGGTAATTCCCATCCGTGAACTAATTTGTTGACTGGAGAAAAAAGGAGTGATCAGCAGGACCCACTCACCCTTTAGCAGCCCCATATGGCCTGTGCAAAAGTCTAATGGGGCCTTGAGAGACACATTCTGTAGTGACATGGTACACAAGAGAGAATGAAATCAGAAAATGAGAGTAGTTTTTGAAATAACCTCATAAACTCTTGGGCAAAGAAATATGGCATTGAGTGAATATATCATGTCCCTTATCATCTGCAAGCCTCTGGAAGAATTATCATTACAGTGAAAATGGAGGCTTCCCCTCTGGTGCAAATCCTACCATGGAAAGAAACTAAGAGACTATTTTGGAGAGGTTGTTAATGACTGCTCTAAAATAGACACAAAGCCTGTTAGCAATCATCCTGGCTTTCAGTTTTTAAGATGTCACCAGGATGTGTTGGCTGCTGTATCTGTGTGCTTGGACAGGTGATCTCAGAGCAGCAAACGCAGCATACTTTGCCTTCTCTACTCCCATCAAAATTCTTTTCTCATATTACTTCAGTTTGGGGTTTTCTTTCTCGTGCAGTTTTGTCAGAGATCCCTAATTCCAGATTTCAAGTGGAGACCACTTCCTGCCACTGTTTCAACACTGAATCCGTTGTCTGTCACTTACTCTTGCTCCATAATTATGGATGTAAGATTGAATCTGGAATCAGGAAGCATCTGAACAGATAACCAGTAACAGTGCTGTGTTTGAGAGTAGTGTTTTCCCTCCTGCCCAACTATATTTAAACTTTCTATTTTCTTCAACTTACATGGAAGTGCTTTGAATTGTAGTGATACACCTACGATCACAAATCCATCCTGCCACATGCTGAGCATTCTGGGTTCAGTCAGTCAAAGCTGATTCATGCTGAGCTAAATTATAAAGGGCTCTGAAATGCCTCTTTAAAATGCTGCTGGGATTTTGCTAGAAACATTAATGTTCCAAGAGATGTCAGTTTATGTGAGTTGCTGGATTGGGCTACATATGCATATGAGCCTACAACTGTTTATTATTTTACCACAGAAAGATGCCGTGTCTCTCTAATGATTTTATTGGTTATTCAGTTGTTACTTTTAAAAGACTTTTACCATACTTTTCTGCAGTAGCTCTGGTAAGTTATGTGCCAAATTAAAAATTCTAGACTTAGCGTGCTTTGGGTTTTCTCTGACAGGTGAGTGCACCAAGGATGGATATGACACTGGCTGAACTTCAGGAAATGGCATCACGCCAGCAGCAACAAATTGAGGCTCAACAGCAAATGCTGGCTAACAAGGTGAGTTTGGAATTAGATTATTTGCAGCCAGGAACAAAGGTAGTAAGAGCCTTGTGAGGTGGAGGGAGGATTGGGGAATTGGATTTTTTTCACCTCTTCTAAATGGAGGGCTCCTTTTCTTTGGCTGCCTGTTTTTAAATTTGAAAGTCAATCTATGCAAATATCCTAGTAGTAAAACATTGAAATAATGCCAGTGATAGAAGTGACCATTTAGCTTACTAAAAGGATAGAGCACATAACATTAATATATTGTCATTCATCCTAGTGGCTCTGTCAGCTCTGTTTGTGCTCCATGTGGTGACCAGCAATTCACCAGTTTGATCACTGGACAATGCTTTTGTCTCTGCTGTCCTGTCATGATATCTTGCCTTCTCCTGATAAGAGTTCAGCGTGCCTGGTTTTCTGGGGCAGCTGTGTGGAAAAAATGGCATGGATGTGATAAAAGTAACTAGGACAGTGATTTATAAAATGCTTGCAGAACAATAACAGAAAAGCTAATGAAAACACACAGGGTGCTCCTGGATCATGTAGGAGGGAAAAGTACTCTGCATCTGCAGAATGGTGGCATAGAGTTCATGTTTTACTTGAGTGTTGTAGGTACACACTACTCTTGAGAATATAACAGAAAACGCTGCTTTTGGCAGAGAATCGTTAAATGTAAGCCTGTCCTGAAGAGGGCTCATCTCTCTGGGTGGATGAGTTCCCATGTATTTCAGAATGTGCTTTTCAGGGGAAGAAGGCTGCTCTGAGGATCTGGTCTCACTGCTTTTCCTCTCTCACATGGCCTATCTCCCTCTGCTTTTGAGATCAGCTTTGTGTGTCCCTATGTTTAGTATCTTGTTCAGTTCCTTTGGCCTTCAATAATTGTATCTCAGGGAAATGCTTCAAACCATGGCTTTCCAATAGTTCTGCAGCACCTGCAGAGTGGTATTAGGGCATGTCAAAATAGCCAATAAAACTTCCTTTCTGCTTTATGGTAAGAACAGGTGCAGCTATGATGCAAGAAATTGGTCGATCAACCAAGTGGTTGGAATTTAGCACACACTTAGTACCCATTCTGCATTGTTTAATTTGTCAGGGCAGAATGTTGCCTTCTTCTAAGTTCCAGCTGAGATGTGTTTATATGTGAGAAACTTAAACTTTCACAATTTCTGTTTCACTCACAGGTGATGGCAATATGCCGTCGTCTTATAAATAACACTGTAGTCACAAGAAACAGGAACATTTTATTTACTGTAAAGGAGGTTGTACAAGATAAAGAAAAAATAATATGAATTTGAGTCTGGATGGCTACCCATTGGGTAGGTGTCTGCTGCCTATGGTTTGAAGAAGAGTAGCCCTGTGGGTGTCCCACTGGTAGAATTTTTCATTTAATGTGCCTGTCTGGAACAAACCTGCTTTCCTAGGTGCCTCTTCACAGACACTTTGCATTGCCTCTTTTCTGCCTTCTGAAATCAGGTGCAATATTAAAAATAGATTCTGAGGGAGGAAAAATACACTTTCTTTTTAGACACAAGCTGTAATATCTTTCTTTTTTGACATTTTCCTGCGTGGGAGTGATGCTAAAGTAGTGCATACACTGGGGGCGCTGCCTGGTTTTCTCCAGAAGGCGAGCTCACGTTTTACTCTGCCTTTTTTTATTCAAAGTGCACAAGAATCCCTGTTCTCTAAATATGACTGGTGATTTTTTTTTTTCTTTTGTGGGTTTGGGTTTTTTTGGAGGAAGTGTGGAGTTTTAGTGTTAGTAAGCAATGGTAGTCTTGGATTTTAGTGGGTGCTTGGGAAAGTCTTAGTAGTTCTACTACCCTGGAGTGACCAATCATCCCCAGAGCTGGACGCCATGTATAATGGTCACTGATTTAAAGGAATTCTCTATAGGTGATCTAATGGTTTATTTTAGGTCTAAACTAGATACATGTATATAGAAACTGGTAACACATTATTTTACTCTCTTGGAGAGGCAAAAGGATCCTCTCCACTAAGGTAAGATCTGTTGTATAAATGAGGGCCAGATCACTGTGAAGGTTTTCCAGTGTCTTGAATTATTTGTGTTGTGATAGTGGTGATAATCTTCAGGAGACATTGTATTTTCAGAGCTTTGGTGTGCAGCCATCCTACATCTCAAGGAGTTTTTAGCAGAACTAGTAAAAGTATGAATTGTATGGAGATGTGTAAAGTACAAGCAGCATGGAGAAGGTGGAAAGGAAATAGCCCTTAGCGCTTGTAATTCAAGAGCCGAGTAGTGATTAAATCAATTATCAAATGTCTTGGAATATGAATGCTAAAATTTTTCTTAGACTTCAAAATCCTTGTCTTGACTGCAGGAACAGCGTCTGAAATTCCTGAAGCAGCAAGATCAGCGACAGCAACAGCAAGCTGCTGAACAGGAAAAACTGAAGCGATTGAAGGAAATTGCTGAGAATCAAGAAGCCAAACTTAAGAAAGTGAGAGCACTGAAAGGCCATGTGGAGCAAAAAAGACTCAGCAATGGGAAATTAGGTGAGTTGCTGCTTGGGGAAGGTAGCCTGTGATTTTTTGTGAAATGTGGTTTTTGGAACTCTAAAATTTCTGGTGATTTCAGTGGTTCAGAGGAGTTATTTACAGCATTCCAGGAAATGTTAATCTTAACAATTTCACATCTTTATTTACCAAGAAAACTCATGACTGACCTAGAACAAAATATATTTTCTTACTGTATTTTAAAACATCCTGTAAGAGCACCCTGTATTTTGAGCCTAGCATGTCTGCTTTTTAATTACAGTGTAGGTTTTTTCCTTACTTGAATACCTTTGTGCACCACAGTAACTTTTTCCATCCTTGATGTCAATGCCCTACACATTTAGAGTGTTATTTTCTTAGCCTGTAACAAAGCTTAGCCTGATACCCATGTTGCCTTTTATGCAAGAGGTAATTTAATCGGCAAATTGGCTGCTTATTTCCTTTTTAACTGTGTGAGTCTGACCAGGGTCTGGCTTGCTACCGTACTCATTGGGTGCTTGTAGTTCAGCATGTTGATGCAACATTAAATATTTATTTCAGACTTAATATCATTCTTCTGCCTACCTTTTCATCCTCTGTATTGTGCAGAACTTGTTATTTCCAGTCTGACTCAGCTGAAAAGATTAATATGTTGTTTTAATAGGAAGCATTGTGGTTGACAGATAAAGAAAAGTGTTTTTCTATGGGAAGAATCCCTTTTCTGTTTGGGTTCTGTTGCACAAAATAAACATCAGTTTAAACACGTGGGAGGGTGGTAGAATAATACAAGATCTTGGACCATGTGAATCTGTTTCCCTGCACCATCTCCAGCCCGTCTGATGTTGGTACTTGCTTGAATTCTTACTGATTTCTTAAACTTTGTTCTATAATAGAACAGTTTTGACAGTGGGAGCAGCTGATGACAGATGTTTGTAATAGACCCTAAAAAGCCCTTGGAGTCTTTGTTTAATATGACAGCTTGAGTGTTTTGTCACTGAGTTCTCTTATGACCTAAATTCAGAGTTTTAAGTGTCATAAATATGCCTTGTGGTTGAGTGAGTGCCTTCCTGCTGAATTCAGCATTCAGTGAATTTAGGCTTCTCCAGATGAATTCAGTCTGGCATTGTGGTTTTGTTTGTTTCCATACTTCAGAAAGTAAAAAAAAAATAAAAGCTCTCTTTCCCTCCCTGTCAATGCTCTAAGTAGACCAAATTTCCATAATCATTCTAGYGAGTGTGCTCTTGCCAGAGCTCAGAGGAAGAGCTGGTGTGCCGGGGCCCATGGGTTTGGCTCCGCAGCCCTGCTCTGGAGGCCAGCAGGGCGCTCTCTGTCTCCTTAAGCGCTGCCTGGGAAGCAGCCCACGCTCGGCTGTTTCTCAGGGCAGCTATTGTGCTCTGCCGTTCTTTCCAGTGGAGGAGATTGAACAGATGAACAGCCTGTTCCAGCAAAAGCAGCGCGAGCTGGTGCTGGCCGTGTCAAAAGTGGAGGAGCTCACCAGGCAACTGGAGATGCTGAAGAACGGCCGGATTGATGGTTACCACGACAACCAGTCGGCTGTAGCTGAGCTCGACCGCCTCTACAAGGAGCTGCAGGTAATGGAGGCCCGGCCCGTGACCCACATCTCTTAAGGGCTTAAAAGTTGCTTGGGTTGTTTCTTGCCTCGTTGGAAAGAAATCCCGTTGCTCCTGTTCCTGCCAGAGCTGCGTGCTGAGGATGGAGAGTTAGTTGTGCTGGGGTCAAGGTAAAGAGAGAAGGAGCACACAGTGTATATATATACCTTTTCTTTCTGCAAAATTTGTAGACTAACCAACGTTTTCTCTGGAGAGAAAACATGACTTGACTTTTTAGAAGGCTTTTCTCTTTCTAACAGTTTCCTGTCCCCAATCCTGAAAGTTAATTTGGTTTTTATTTTTGTTGTTTTCCCCTCCTCCCCCACTGCTTTGTGAATTTATTCAGTTGAGGAACAAACTGAACCAGGAGCAGAATGCCAAGCTGCAGCAACAGAGGGAGTGTTTGAACAAGCGCAACTTGGAGGTGGCAGTCATGGATAAGCGTGTTAATGAGCTGCGGGAGCGTCTGTGGAAGAAAAAGGCAGCTCTGCAACAGAAAGAGAATGTACCAGTAAGTGTGATGTATTTAATAACTAAAACATTAATTCTGTGTGTTGTCTGTACAGCCTGAAGTAAAAACTTGCTTGGGGGAAGGCTGTCCAGATGCTAGACTTGTTGTCTTTATCCATATGTAGTGAAAGTCTTGTATTATTAAAGTCCTTTTCATGGTACATTAGTGTTAACCTACTTACTCTTTACAGACAAGAAATCTTATGCTGTCGTGGATTTTTTTTTTAGATTTTTTTGGTGCTTTTACTACCTCAAGTTTATAAATATCAAAGCTTTTTCAAAAAAGCATTTTTAATATTGGAGTATCATTTGTTACTTGTTTTATCCTTTCCGACTTCTGTTTCAAACCCTGGTGGATGGACACTGCAGAATCAAGTTCTTTAAATTTTCTTCTTTTTTTTTCCCAAAGGTTTCTTCAGATGGGAATTTACCGCAGCCAGTGGCTTCTGCTCCAAGTCGAGTGGCAGCAGTAGGTCCTTATATCCAGTCCTCTACTATGCCACGTATTGCTTCCAGACCTGAACTTTTGGTAAAACCAGCATTTTCAGATGGGACGCAAGCTTTGCAGGTACCTGATGGTCCACTAAAAACACAAACGCTGCCCAATATGAGAGCAGGGAACAGTTCACAAGCTAAAGCTCCTGCAGGTAACAGCAATTAATATTTCTTATCCAGACATGTTTTGTTTTCTTACCTAACAGCTCTGTTTTGACATTTTGTCTTTTAAAGCAAAGTGTTATTTGAAATGTTAGTCTTACTACTTGCAATTTTTCTGCACCAGTGAATATATTTTATAAGCACTGAGGTTGTATGATTCAATATTAAAAATTAAGTAAGTCTGTTAGTGAACAATTTGAGTTGTTGTACAGTGTGGAATGTAGGAGGATTTTTCTGTAGASTAATTTTTTAAAATTTATTTTGAAGTTCTCCTAAAAACTCTTCAACAGTGTGTTTGAGTTTCTAGAGGCAATTTTGTTACATAATGTGGTAATAACCTGGTGCCTGGATTTAAAAATCAGCAAAGCCAAGTTTTGCAAATGTGCATTTTGGAAATGACACCTGTAAAGGATTARCCAACATTACAAGAAATGTTACAAAGGAGGCAGTTGCTTATAGCACAGAAATAGCAATAAAGTTACTGACTTGCTGATGACCTGAGGTTTGGCTTCTCCTACTTGGAGAGTTAATGGACATTTGCTTGGCTTCTCTCTGCAACCTTCTCCTATGAGAGACAGTTCAGTTCAGTAAGAGAAGTCTAGAGAAACTCTTGGAGAGTTGCAAATCTCTTCTATGCCATCCTGGGAGAAGGCTCCCTTTTCATCTGGGAGAGAAGAGAAACAGTGATCTTCCCAAAAGGAAAAAATGGAGATTGAGCTTGTAGAATAGTTCGGTTTATTTTTTATCTCCCTTCTTCCATCTCCAGTTCTGGCAGATATTAAAGTAACCAATGCATACAAGCAGTTCCAAGTGTCTCTTGCTGTATTGGAGAATGGAGGATTGTTTCTTTTTATCTGGTTTGGTGATCCTGAAATTACTGGAGTGGAGTTCTAGCTCTAGACSACACCAAATTTGAATTTTTGCTTGAGGAGTTTGTGGTGGTGAGCTATTTGAACTAAAATATCACTTCGTATTTTTTAGCATTTGAACAAAACGACTGTTTTCCTAGAGAGAGTTTTTGGTACTTTTTCAGAATGGAACTTTTCTCCTACTGCTTATTATTACTGTTTGAATTTAACATTATTTAGGTTATTTAGAATTTAGTAGAGAGATTTTGGTGAAATGTTTAATAGCAAATTTCAACCATTTTCTTAGTAATTTTTGCAGATGTGAACGTCTACTCCAGTGAATATAAAGATCAGCTTTAACAGAACCTATATAGGCACTAAAGACACAGATGATTTTTCTACTATCTACTGTTTTGTTACTATCTACTGATTTTTCTGATATCTACTGTTTTGGATATCACTGGCGGGTCTGTCTGTGTTTTAAGGCATGATCTTTTTCTTTGCACAATGTATCTTTTTCATACTTTCTTAACATTGTAAGACTTTTAACTTAGCACAGATACTCAAGGAAAGTTTCCTACTTACTGGAAATAAGGCAATCTAGAGAAGTTTCTTTTTTGAATGCTCTAAGTGCAGGTGTGTGCTAGGACAGTTAGTTTTGCTGCTGCTTTTGGTAGTTGTTCCTGAACTTCGTTTGCATTCTCTTTTTAAAACAAACGAATGAAAATATGCAATATAGAGGTTARCTGCTATAAAACCGATGTRATACTTTTACACYGTCTGGACCTGACTATTACCAAAAAACCTTACCTGTAATAAATAAGTCAATAAAAACTATTTTAGCTTGATCTGTTCCACTTGTTCTCTCCTAGGTTCTGTGGTCCCCAGTGCAAAACCTTCCCCATCAACCCCTGACTGGAGTAGTTCAAATACAGACAATCATATTAGTCAAGGATCAGCCTTGACTTCGGGAAAAGGAATTGTGACAAGTGAAGGACAAGGTATGTTCTTATGTGCTTGACTRATCTTAAAATATGGAGAATCTAGTTGATGATACCTCTCTTCTCAATGCTTCAGTAAATATTGAGAATTTGTTTGAAAGCACAAAAAAAAAAAAAGAACAGTGCCATTGCTTTAGTAGGGTGTTGCAGGGATTTTAAGAARAAAGAAACCAAACCCCCAACTCACTTCGCGTGGTGAAATAGATACTAATGCCTTCTTACCTGGTCCTGTTCCATTTGCATGATGCAGCATTTGTCAGGTCCGGGGTCCTTAGGGCAGGGGCAGGATGGATGCAAAAAGCATCCCCTGCACACACCATGGTAAATAGTGCACAGAACAGGACTTTCATCCCTACAATTGTGCCATCTCTTTTGAAAGTTGCCCCCTTTCTCTTCAACAACAGCTGAAGGAGAAACTTTTTTACGAGACAAAGAGAAGAAGGTGCGTCCGTTCTCCATGTTTGACTCCGTGGACCAGTCGGCTGGGCTTGGCACACTGAGGAAAAACCAGAGCAGCGAGGATCTCTTGCGGGAAGCACAGGTATGCAGGAAACCCGGGCTGCTGCTTTCCATCTGACAGGGATCACCCACAGCTTTTCTAGTATGGCTGGCAGAAAGCTCTCTGGAAAGTACTGAGGTCATCTTCTAAGAGACTACTTCTGAGGAAAAGTCTTCCAGGCTTTTAATGGCAATTGGGGGGTCAAAATTGTTCTCTGCAGTCGCTGTGGTGAAAATCTACATTTTGGCTTAATACATAAAAATGGGTGTATTACTTGTACTAGTGGGTATGTGTATATTTTTCCCGCAAAGATACAAAGAGGCATTTGCCTGGGTGTTTGTTTTTTTTTTTAAAATCAGCTACACACTTGTTTCACTCTTTAATGCAACAGTGTCCTTCAAATGTTTGATTGGAGCAAGACTTCCCACCTAAATTTTGGCAAAAGGGCACAATTTGATCAGGTAGGGATGAAGTAACAAGTGCTTTGTTGGAAAACAACCTCTTGCCTACAGATGCTACTAAGTGTCTCTGATATTTGTAGAGAAATTACTCTACCGTGCCCTTGTTCCAGTTTTAAATGTAACTGTTACAGAAAGAATTAGASAACTGATTCAAAGTATATACAAAAAACAGTGATGACGAAATATCCCAAGCAGTCTCTTTTCCAATGATGAGGTAAACAGTATTGCAGCAGCAGTAGAAATACGAGATGCTGTGTTGCTCTTTGAGGCTCTTTGTTCCTTCACAGCAGAATTCCTAAACCATGTTTTACTGTTTTATCTTAATGAAATATTTTTGTCTTTCAGACAACCAGTAAAAATGTGACCAAGGTGCCACCACCTGTCCCCACTAAACCAAAACAGATAAACTTGCCTTACTTTGGTCAAGCCAGTCATCTGCAACCTTCTGATACAAAGCCGGATGGAAACCTGCAGAAGCTGCCTTTGGCTATTGTAGCTATGGGGAACAAGCAAAAACCAGTGGTACAGCAGCCTTCCCATCCTTCTCAGCAGATACAGCAAAGAATTTCAGTACTTCCTGCAGGTTCTTCCTCTAGCCAGGATCAAATTCTTCCTTCCTCCAAACAAGAGAGTCCCCCAGCAGCAGCTGTGAGACCTTTTACTCCTCAGCCATCCAAAGAGACTTCACTGCCACCGTTTCGAAAGCCTCAAACTGTGGCTGCAAGTTCCATTTACAGCATGTACACACAACAGCAGACTCCTGGGAAGAACTTCCAGCAGGCAGTGCAGAGTGCTTTGACGAGGGCACAGACCAGAGGACCCCACTTCCCAAGTGGTAAGTGTGTGGCTCTCTATCTCTCATCTGTCTGATAAAGATATCTTTCTCAGGTAGATGTTCTTTCCACCTGGTCTGTGGCTATAAACCTGTTCCTCAGGGAAATTAAGTGTGAGTGCAGCTGTAAKAATCTTAGGTGGATCTTCCACGCAGTGTAAGAATGTTATCAAAAAGTGCAGAATGTCTGTCTTGTCTTTGCAGGATAATTAATGGTAAACCTGGCTACCAGCTTAGTTCTGTTCAGTTGTTTGTATTCTGCTCCTTTTACCTACATAAAGAATACACAACCCAATTCACCTTTCTTCTTTGTTGTTTTCTCGTTGATCGAATATTCAAACTTGTTTTCCCCCCCCCACCCCTCTCTGACCTGCTCCACAGTGTATGGCAAGCCCGTGATGGCAGGAGCTGGGRTACAGAGTCAGCTGCCGCAGACAGAGAATGTCTACTCCAACCTCCAGGGCAAGCCAGGCAGTCCGGAGCCCGAGATGGAAACAGCAGCCTCAGCTCACGAGAACCACGAAACAGAGCGGATACCCCGTCCCCTGAGCCCGACCAAACTGCTGCCCTTCTTATCCAACCCCTACCGCAACCAGAGCGATGCCGACCTGGAAGCGCTACGGAAAAAGCTGTCCAATGCCCCCAGACCACTGAAGAAGCGTAGCTCCATCACTGAGCCAGAGGGGCCTAATGGCCCCAACATTCAGAAGCTGTTGTATCAGAGGACCACTCTGGCTGCAATGGAGACTATCTCAGCTCCATCGCATCCYTCCAAACAGACGGCATCAGCTGCCAGTCCTGAAAGCCCAGTCGAAATCCCAAATCCTTATCTAAGCACAGAACCAGAAAAAGAAACAGCTGCTTCCATGCCAGAACCAGCTATTGCTGAGGAAACAGAAAACACAGCAGCAGAGCAGAATGAAGCTGCTCTTCCCCCTGTAACTTTGGACACTGTACCTGAGGCTGTATCAGACAGTGATGAACTCAYGCAGCCAAAACCAGAGGAATCAAACCTAGAAGCTTCACTGCCGCTGGAGGTATACATGGAAGAATATCCTCCATACCCACCACCTCCCTATCCATCAGGGGAACCAGAGAGTTTGGGAGAGGACTCATTCAATATGAGGCCTCCTGAAGTTACTGGGCAGTTTTCCTTGCCTCCTGTAAGTATTAGTTAGCTTACAACTCGGGTGCCCTGTCAATAAGTCATCTCAAGTGCTGCCATAAACCCCATGCATTGTGTTGTAGAGCTTAAGCAGATGTGGGAGAACAGTCACACAAACAGTCTATAAGTCTCTCTGTGGGTATGTGTTCTATTTGTGTGATGCTCTTATCTCCAGACTGAATGCCAGTAATGAAAAGTCTCTGTTGTCCCTAGAATTAATGACATAATGAAAATTTTCAGATGGAATACACAAATAGTAAAACTAATCAGAGCTGTAAAGAACTTTCCTTGTAGAAGTCTGCCTACTATATTCAGATTTTACTTCCTTTTCAAGAGAAATTAAAGCTGATTTTTTCCTTGAGGTACAGATACAGATTTCACTAGCCTTTCCCACTACTGCTAATGAGCTGGAAACTAATTTTCTTAATCCTGGATTGCATTTGTTTATCTGAAAGTGCCTTGTTTGAAAAATATGGAGGAACAGACTTCTTCAGTTTCTGCTTTAAAAACTCATATGTAGAAATCAGCTGTTTGTATTTCTTGTACTGAATGTTTTCTGAATTTCTTGGGAACCTGATTTCACATCAGTCTTGTTCTCAAGTTGCATCAAAATGGAGTCTTCGGGCTAGGAGGAGACAGCATTTTTACCATTTTGTTTATTTTGCAGGTTGGTATCTGTGTGTGTGGTGTGATGTTATCTCACTGTTGTAGAACAGAAATGCTKAATGTTTTTGGTTTCTCAAAGACTTTCTTTAAAAACCTATCAGGAATACAGTTTTGATGACTTGATACCTGAAAGTGTTTTTTTTCTTCTGTCACTTCAGTGCAGAGGAGTTAAAAGCTTTAAATGTGCTTTTTAACCTTGTAATTTGTGCATAGAATAGACATTGCATGTTTTCATGCTTTAAAGATTTTGTTCTTGCTCCCTTTTACACGGAAACTTGAGTGGTAGAATTTCCTAAATTGCAAGAACTTATTTCTACTTGGTTTTGTAATAATTCTGCAATGATGAGAAGAAACCAGCCCAACTTCTTGATTTCATATTTAAATTTGTGGGCTGTGCTGTCAGGCTCACTCTTGAAAAAGCCTGTGCTTTTGACATTGTGTGTGAATCAACAGGCAGAAGAGTATTTTATGGGAATCTCTACTTATATATCTTATCTCCACGTGTTTGCTCTTGCAGAATGTGAGTCATTTCTATTCATCTTTGCCTGAACATCTGTCAGAAATTTACATACCCTTGTGAATGGTGCTTATTGCTGCTGCCCAGCCAGCTGGGCGAGAACTGAGCTAATGCGAGCGCGTGCCCTAAAGGAAAGGGTACAAAAATCAGCTGTAGAAATACTTGGCTTCCAGTGTCAATAGGAGCATCTAAAGCAATTCTACATTTGGTTCTATATTCTTTCCAAAACCATTTTTCATCACTGTTTGTTCCTGCTGACCTCTGCTACATGTACAAAAATGTTAGGAACTTAACAGCAATTCTTAAAAGTAGTGTACTTCATGGAGTGTGCTGCTTGGTGTGTGTAACAGCTGTGAGAGTTAATGCTAAAATTATCCAAACAACAAGAAAAAATTGCATCTCTTCCTGATCTTCAGGGATTTGGGAGTTTCATTATTTTGTTGATGTTTTATCAAGGTGGCTTTGTATTAGAGTTGAATAGTGGCCTTGTCCACAGATAAAGGCAGAGATCTTTTATAACATGCCTAACCTAATATATTCTCAATGTGTTTGGGAATTGGTTAAAAATACTTTAAGTTTCATATGAAATACTTTCTTAATTGATAATTTCTGGTGTCATTCCCAAGTAAGCAGTTTTGCATTCTTGTTCTTTCCAGGAAAAAAATGCCTGTAACTTGTGTTACCTTTTCACAGGGGAAGAGGACGAACTTGCGTAAGACTGGCTCGGAGAGGATTGGACATGGAATGAGAGTGAAATTCAATCCCTTGGCATTGCTTTTGGATTCATCTTTGGAGGGGGAGTTTGACCTTGTGCAGAGAATAATTTATGAGGTACAAATGCTAATTTGTAAGACAGGGAATTTCAATCCTAGTTGAAACTAGGAAGTTGTAGCTTTTCTGGACTAGTGCAAAACTTAGAMCTGTCCTTGGGGAGATAGGCCCTGTTAGGACTTAAGTGATCCTACTTGGAGGCTGATTTTAAGTGTGTTAAATCCACAGTGGGTATTTAGCATCAAGACTATAAATTTGCAGAACAACTTCTCCTTTATTGTGTAGTGTTTTTTCCCCTATCTGGCATGTTATCAGATAATTTGATAAGCAAAAATCATGTGAACTTTGCTCACAGTTAAACAGACAAATATCAGAAATCTGTTAAAAGTACTTTTACTGTTATCAAATACTGTTTCTCTGAACCACACTAGTTTCTCACTGTTCAAAGGACACTGCAAGCTTGTATGAGTCTCGTTGCAAAACTGGTGGTGGTTGTAGTCTTCTGTGTATTGCTCATGTCCTTCCTAGAAATGTCTCAAATTCATATTTCAGAATAAGACAACTCATTTTTATATGTGAAGAGATGTTTATTCTAGAGAGTTTCACCAGAGTGTGATTGGTTCCTTTCTGCCTGGCCAGGTGGAAGATCCGAGCATGCCCAATGATGAAGGAATTACTGCGCTGCACAACGCTGTGTGTGCCGGGCACACGGAAATYGTGAAGTTCCTGGTGCAGTTTGGGGTGAATGTGAACGCTGCAGACAGCGATGGATGGTAAGGAATTCTTTAAGTGGTTCCTTATGGGTGCTTTCCACAAGAGCCATGGCTTGGGGACTGCTGCAGGTCGCTCAGAATGTGCCTTGCTTTGCTCCTGTAGAGCTGGCAATGAGTTTTCCGAAGCAGAGCAACAGCAGTGTTCTGTGGGGCATCGTGAGACTGTGTAGACGGAAAAATAGGAAAATCATACTAATATTTTCCCTGTATGAGAAAAACATTGTAGGAGTGGACACAGTTGCTCTGTTTCTTTGAAATATTGAAGACAGTTTATGCATAATAAGCCCTATGCTGCAATTCCCACTGTCCTCTCTGTGAGGTAGCCTGCAGCTTACACGTGCTCTGGGCAGTATCTGGCCCTGCAAACTCTCGTCAGTTCTTTGTCCAATACTCAGACAACTTAAAAACAAAACAAAGTGGAAAATCACAATGTACAAACTAGGTTTACAACTGACAGTGGGTTGCAGATCCTTCTCACAAATAACTAGGGAGATTATTTATGGAAGGCTGGTGCAGGGGGTAGTGATTTCACTTTTATCTCTGCCTGTAATGAAAGTGTTTGAGGACTAAGACTGAATAAAGATGCTTGTGGTCCCTCAGCCTCAGTAGTTATCCCAATTACCTGCACTCGTCACAAAGTCAAATCTTGAAGTAATTATCTAGATTGTAAGAGGCATGATGTCAGAAAGATTTCTGAGTGTGTTTTTTTAATATTGATTAATTTTTTAATTTTTATTGCCTTAGTGAATGTTCTTAAAATGTTTAATGGGTTATAAAAAGGTAGTGTAACTGGAGATCTGTATGGAAACCTAGCTCTAGGGCTCAAGCAGGTCTTGGTAGCTCCTGTTATCTGTGAAAAGCAATTGCTCTTGACATCCTGGGTTAAGTGCTGTGCTGGGAAGCCCTCAGCAGGGCAGGGCTGATTGCCTGAGGTCCCGCAGGGATGGGCTTCGCTCCCAGGGCTCTGTGAGCACTCCATAGCAGTGGAGGTGAAGTGCCATCTTTTTCTCCTTGCCTTGCAGGACCCCGCTGCACTGTGCAGCATCCTGCAACAACGTGCAGGTGTGCAAGTTCCTGGTGGAGTCGGGGGCAGCTGTGTTTGCCATGACCTACAGTGACATGCAGACGGCTGCCGACAAGTGCGAGGAGATGGAGGAAGGCTACACACAGTGCTCCCAGTTCTTGTATGGTGAGTGTCATCCCTGAGTTTTGGAGTGTGCCAAGGGCTCACCTGGCACTTCTCAGTACATTTCTTGCGCATGAGGAGGGGTAAGTTGCACTGTCAGGTTGTGTGCCTGTGCCTCAGGTTCCTCTTGGAAAGACAGACGTTTTAGCCAGCTTCCTGTCACAGGACAAGTTCCATCGAGACTAACTTCATAATATTCACCCTGTGGAGGAGATATGAGTAACAAAAGGTTTCCCTGCATTAAAAGCTTTTGAGTTAAGAATGTGCATTGACAGGTACACCAGTGTGAGGTGGCAATTAGGTGAATCTTGTCACATAAGTCCTTTTACATAAAAAAAAAAGTGGTATGGGTATGTCAGTAGGCAGTTCATAGCTGTTACCTGGTGTCTTTAAATGAGGAGTATTTCCTGATGTGCACTTTAGAACCAAGGAAGGTATTGCCAAGTTCCTGCCTTGATGGAGGTTAGTAAGCACTGAACTTTTTACTTTGACTTTACCTTCCTGGCTTTTTTCTTCACTTGCATTTGAAAAGAAATCCCATATTAAATTTAGATTTTATTCAAATAGTAAGGCTACAGAGATACTGTCTTTGAACGGAGAGAATCAGTTCCCCCTAGGGTGTGATGAGTATTAGTCAATGAGGTTTTAAACTACTTTTCTCTGTTTTATATGTAGCTCTTCTCCCCTAGGCACCTACCAGCTGGTGTGTCATCTCTGTGTAAGAGGTTAGAGTAACAGCAATGTAACACAGCATAAAAAGCTGTAAAACTGCCTTTCTGGGTTTGTGGCACAGGCGAGATCTGAGTTTCTCTAAGCTGCTCAGCCAGCAGATTTCAAAACATTCTGTCCAGCTGTCCTCACTAAGCTTGAAAACTGTGTCTCTTGGTGCCAAATATATCGTTTTCACTATGAAGGGGGGAAGCCTTTTCAACTAGCATCAAAATCTGTAGGTTGTAATAGGTAAGTGATGAAAAGGGAAATGATGAGTCTTGTGATAGAGTGCAGTGTACCRTTGCTCCTGAAAATACCAAAGCCAAACAAAACAAAACCCCAATAGGATTCAGTATTTTAAAATAGAATAATTACCTAAGAGAAAGTTTGTATACCAGTTAAGATACCTTTTCCAGTTTGCTGCTTAGAGGCTGAGGAATGTGTACAGAAAGAAGAGTATCTCATCTTTGGCTACAGCTGTAAAATGAGCAAGTTCTAAATAACACTGCAGGGTGTATGTGTGTACTCCAAAACACCTTGGTCCAGGAGTAACTTAACAGAATTGTGTTTCTGAAAGCAGTGTTTAAAAAAATAATCAAAATAGAGTCAGAAATTAAGAACTGCTGAGATAAGTGTTCAAGTTAAGCAAAAGCAGCTGGAGGTAGCAGACAAACCCTTCAGGTACAGGTCTGAGATGCAACTTGTTTTAAAGTTCTGAAGTAAAATGACACAAGTGGCAAATGACACCACAAGCATCAAAATGACAAGGGTGGTCAACCTAAGCAGGTACTGCAATCTCCCCTTGACAGAAAGAGATTGCCATTGGACTAAGAGTTCAAAAAAGTTTCTTGCTCATCACTTAGGTCTAGGAAGTGTGAATACAAAAATATAACCTTTTATCAATCAGTGCTGCTCTTTGAATTTACCTTGTATTTTTTGAACATATGTAAGGAAGGAACCTGTCTGCTGTAACTGCACAAAGCCACTTCTTCCAGGGCCAACTTTGAGTAGGCCGATGGCAACAAGGTACCAAGTGGATAGGAATTGATGTTTGGGGTTTTTTTCTGGACTGTCCTCCAGTTAGAATAAAGCAGTCTTCCCACCTGTTGTCCTATTTATTTATTTATTTTCTTTTTAATGTAGCTGCTCTGTGTTTTCAATGTTGCAGGAGTGCAGGAGAAGATGGGAATAATGAACAAAGGGGTGATTTATGGACTGTGGGATTATGAGGCTCAGAATGATGATGAGCTGTCCATGAAGGAAGGAGACTGCATGACAATCCTGCGCCGGGAGGATGAGGAGGAGATTGAGTGGTGGTGGGCGCGGCTGAACGACAAGGAAGGCTACGTGCCCCGCAACCTGCTAGGGGTGAGTCTTGGATGCTTCCAGAGCCAAACAACCCCCACCCCAGTGTGTGGAGTGTACACAGTGTTGTACTCTCATTGTATCTCTTGCATCTAGGTTAGGTGCAATTTTAAGAGTCAAGAGGAAGTAGTTGACATTTTCCAGGTGTTCATTTAGGGAGTTGAATACCTTGGCAGAGTGGGTTAACACCCTCTGTGTAAGGTACTTAACACAGATTAATGGGTGCATAAAAGAACAACATGTAACACCACCCTGCTATACATAGCAGGCTCTAATACCGACTTTGTCTCACCCTCTTGGAGAGAAAAAACCCCTTTTATCCAAATATGATGTGTGCATAAGATTTTGTTGAGCATGTTCTCAGGCACTTGGTGTGATTTTTGGGGTCAGGAGTTGGACTCAGTGGTCCTTGGGGGGTCCCTTCCAACTGAGGATATTCTATGACTCTTTGAGAACAAAACTGGTTTCCCCTCTTTCAAAAAAGTGATGTACTACCACAAAGGGCCTTCAGAACTGAAACTTGCATGAAGAGTGAGTCATGAGTCCTTCCCTGTCTGGGTGTACACAGGGCACCTTTTGATCCAAGGAGATAAACACTGCAAAAATCTAGGTTATCTTTTTTTCTAGTGTTGAAAAACAGATTAGATTGCCAAGTAAAAGCAGATCTTTGTTTTCTCCTGTGCTTTTTAAGTAACACTTAACCATATGTCCAAGGTTTTTACAAGAATGGCCTCTCCTTCTCTCATCACCTTTTGTACTGCCTCTTTTATTAAAAACAACTGTGTACAAATAAGATACTTTCAGTTATGCCCCCATATTTCTCCTCATAGCTGAATTTCTGTAAAACTATGGCAGATGGACACATGTATAATTCCATTAAGCTTTTTTCCTGCAATTCTAGTTGCCTTGGTGCTGGAGATAAGAGGTTCTCCAAGATTAACTCCTGTGAATTTTAGCTGATTGATGTATGATGCTTGAAAGAGGCTGAACCTCCTTCCTCATGCAGATAATCCTTACTCTTAAACTGGTTAGATTTTGCAAAGCAACTCTAATGCAAAATCAGTTTTGATTTCTGTATCATTTCCCGGTCAGGCCTACACACCATGTACTGTAAAATTCTCCCTAACAGAGTACTTTTGGACAGTTTTTTCCTCTCTAAAGTAAACATTTCTAAATTGAGAGCAGCCATCAGCCGTGCACAGTAAGGTCAAAATAGCGGCTTTTTTTATTTTTTGCCTGCCCCAGGATGAATTGTGCATGTGCTACTTGTTTATAACCTTGTGCACTCAGCCTGAGCACAGGTGTGCAAGAACACAAGGAGCATCTGTGCTTCTAGAAGTAAAAGCACAAGGCAACACAGCTTAAACTGGGGATCACAACTTATCCTTGTAAGCACAACACAATCCCAACAGAATCTTTGGGGGAAACTACACGGTATTAACTGTTACACTTTTGTGTCTGTTTGGTTGTTCCAGTGCTGCCACTAAAATATTCTGTAGTCATTCTCAAAAGCAATTACTGGACTCTTAATATAGCAGATGAAATCTAGGCTACAATGTTCACCAAAGAGGAAAATGTTTGGTAGATTAATATATTCCTAAATCTTATTTTTAACATAGTTGCTTTATTCTTTTGCAGTCAGGTATACCGAATAAAAACAAGGATTAAATTATCTGCATCAGTGCTCCACCCTTCTTAGTGACTCCCTAGCTTCCTAAGCTCCTAAGATAAGATAATACTGTCAAAGAAAGTCTTTTGAACACTGTCAGGTGTTATGATACTGTAACTGACTGACTTCATCTCTGCTAGTGGTGAAATCATAGGAGGCTGAGACAGACCTTGTGGTGAAGTTGTTGGCCTTCTCAGTCATTGAGAAAAGAAAGAACCAGAGTCTGGTTAAAGAGAGAAGAGGGCATCTCTAAGGAGAATAGATGAGAAAAAMCCAGATGTAATGTAGACATGCATTGCCATTTAGAGCATGGGGGATTCATCTCTCCCAATTGTATGAAGTGTATCCTTCTATTTTCATATGCCAGTGGCCATGCTTTTCAGAACGGTAGTTGTTCCCAATGCACTTGCAAGTGGGAGCCAAGAGCTTCCCAGGCATCTTGTCCCTGCTGTCAGCTGTCCCAATCTGTGTCCCATTGGTTGTCCCCCTGTTCCCTGTGTGTGTGGCCAGGATGTGTGAGCAGCACATGGCCCAAGGGCCAAAGGGTGGCAGGTACCAATTTACTGCCGGGCAGGTAATTAATGGAGCTGGCCACCCACTCTCCACTAATTAAAGCACAGCTCCTACAGTTCCATGGTCCTTCTGCAGACAGATGTTTCCAGTTTGCCCAAAGCTGTGCTTCTGTAAAAGCTGATAGGCACTGAGAGACAAAGCAAACCAGACTTTAATACCTCTCTGGTACCATTTATAAAACAGCAAACAATCCCACAGTTCACTGAACACAGAAGTCTCTTGACTTACAAAGCCACATGCTTTTCCTGGCCCACCCATCTGGGTAGAGCTGAAAGTACTCAGTTATGTGCTGTTCAATACCTTCCTTTTGTACTGACATGGTTGATATTTTTTTAAGCTTGCTAAGACTGCTACATTTATATTTGTTAGTGCTGTGGGTCTTTATAACCATGCTTTTGCTACTATAGATTACATTAGAACTGTAGCACCAAAGAGAGGGGGTTTTGTTCATTTTTTCTTTAAAAAAAAAGTAACCTTTTAAAGCACTAAAATTTTAAACTTCATTTCTGTTTTACCCTCAGCTGTACCCGAGGATTAAACCTAGACAAAGAAGCTTGGCATGAAATAGTACAGAAGCCAGATTCTTGAAGTACTAATCATGGATAACTTACAAAAAAAAATCATTTTGTGTTGGTTCCAATATCATGAGACTTATTTCAATGACAATGTAATTTGAAAGCTATGAAGAATGTGCTTTGAAAACAAATGAAGGATTGATGCATTAGCAAATGGATGAGGGCATTGTACAAGATGAAATAATGCTTACAAGCAAATGCAATTCTGCTGCCTTTGGTCAAATCAAGCCATTATGTTCAAGTACCCACTTGGATTTCTTCAAACATGGCAGAAGAGAGTTTCACTTTTTTCTGCATTAAATACAAGGACATTTTCAATTTGCCTTTGAAGGAAACATCATGAAACAGACAACTTGGTGTTGTCCAAATTTATCCTGAGGCTTTTTCCAGATGGGAGAAATTAAAGTATGTGCACAGTACACAACTGCTTATTGCTGGAAGCAGAATGTTTGGTAAAAGAAGCTAAACTGAAGTGCATCTGAACAGTGACAACCACATGACCAATCCATTAAGCAATAACTTTTAAAAAAAGCTGTAGCATCTTAGAAACTCTGYGTATTCAAAATATTATGTGCTGTAACAGACAATGTAGTTTTAGATTCCTCTTTTTACAAAGAGCCTCATGTATTTATTGTATTTTGTACTTTGAAGACTAAGTGTAGAAACTTTCTGTAGTTCTTGACAACTTACTTGTTTTTACTTCACTTGTTTACTCCATTAAACTTTTGTCTCCTCTTAAGCTTTAACTCTGGGTATTTTAATGGTAATTTTTATTAGAAATGTTACCAGTAAGACACACTGCTGTTCTACRTTACAYTAACCTTCAACTACTTTCTGTATTGAACACATTCAAGGTAGTCTTTCTGCATTTAAAATTAAATTGAATCTGTTAGTTGCACATAACCTTTGTTAACCTTAAAAGCTAAGGGGCATAGATAAGAAAAAAAACTTGGTACAAGTATTTTCCAAATAAAGCCTTTCCTATGGAACTATCCTTTTTATCTCTCTATTCGGCAATAATGTGATAATGAACAGTTTTTAACAGAGGAGCAAATATTTCCTCAAGGGTATTTATCCAGTGCCTCACCCTCTAGGCTCATGTTTTCCTACTAGGTAAGTCTTGCTGCTTTCTGGAAAGGTGCCCATAACTAAGAAATTCTTTGTAAGAAGGACGCAATTCCTCAGGTGGGCAAACTTAAGTCAGCAACAAATTGAATTGGTTCATGATCACAGCCTCACGATTTCATGTGTGGCCAGAAATACAGACCCTACATTGATATATACTATCRGTCACCTATCTTGGAAACCTTTAGCTGTTCAAGCATTAATCTTTTAAAGTATCAGACTATCTAACATTTCCTGAACTGACACACATCCACAATCAGCTCCAGAATGCTCTTTTTGCCATTTAAAAGGCAACRAGCTCTGTTCTGAAAGCAAAAGCTCTGTATGTGCACTGTGATGATCTATCACTAAGAAAAAAGTGCTTATTTTCAGCAGAAATAACAGTCTTGCAAACTTTGTTTCTACTGTCTTTATTTAAATATTTTCTTGTATTTCAAAGGAAGATAAATAGATACAGGAACTCAAGATTCCACCAGGAAGCATGGGCTTTCTCTTGGAAGAGTCTTGTTGCCAGGCTTGTGCTCCAGGCACATGGGTGGTCACTTTGGTCAAACATGTACTTGCTACTCCAATTCTTTAAAGAATATTTAACTCGACTAATGCTGGGGCTTGACAGAAAGCATACAATGGACCCCTATCTCTGAGTACAGGTGTTTAGGTAAGATATGCAATACTATCTCTTTCCTAATTTCAGATAAGCTGTTCTTCAAAAAGCACTTTATTAAACCAGACTGTCAAGCTGTAATGCGCTTTCTTCCAGAAGTCCTGTAAAACACCTTAAATACAAAGATAATAGCAAAGCAGTATTTTCAAAAGTTGCACTGAGGATTCATACTAAAATAAAGCCTTTGTCCAGAGGATATATAGTAGTAGGCAAAGACTGTCAGACCCATAAMCATGAGGTCGCAAGTTCTTCTGTTGACGTAGAATGCTGTCCCTGCAATTGCTTGCAAAATCTGCTCTGTGTAAGTTAAGGCACATTCATGTTAGGATATTACTTGTGTGTGGCTCGATTCTCTTCACCTGCTCATGCTCTTGTTGAGGCCTCAAGCTGATGCCAGTGGCTCAAATGACAGTAAAGCACAGCCACTRTAACAAGAGAGAAAGGAGAACAGCCCAAGGTTAAATTTAGGAAAAAAGCCTGTAGCAAGTATGCATATTCCCACTTCCACCATAAAGTCAGCCTGTTGTTACAGAAGTAATTTTAGGATCTTTCCTGAATGCTTTAAATTTATATCTCATTTAAATCAAAAGAGTTTTKGGATCATTTGCACGTTCCTCCTTTAGGGCCAGAAATATGTTCAGGTAATAAGCAAGTCAAACAGATGTAGGAGGGTACTTCTCTCCAAACTTAGTCCTTTCTACAGGATACACATAGTGCAGAAAGAAGCGGACATGGACAAGACCGTGAGTCACAACTGCACCTGCATTTTGCTCTGTTGACAGAAAAGGCAGGGAAGAAGCCAAAATTACTGCCAGTAAAGGGATAAAGGGCTTCTGGTGCAAGGAACCTTGTCTCTCTGTTAGAGAATATGTTGGGATGTAGGTACATTTTTAAAAGGTAACCTTTCTAAAGGCTGCTTATAAATACACAAGCTAGATAAATCCAGTATATATGTGAATACTTACAACCAGCCATAATCTGTCAGAATGGAGCAGGACAGACTCTACATCCCCCCCACCCTTCCCYCAAAAGAYGAAAACAAATGTTTTAGAGCTAAATCAACTTACATTAACAAGGTTCAATTCTATTGTCCCAGTTTTCTCAGTATCCAGTTTTTTAAACATTTCTGTGGTGGGAGAGAGATGACAGACAATGGTGAATACAGGAACTAATTGGAAAGTCTTACCCTTCCTTGYGCTTCAGGATCTATAAGGAATTTAGTCCCAGAATCTAAAACTTGACAATGGCCTACACCTRTATCAGAAAGAGCCACCCTAAAGTCATTGTGCAAGACCAAGACTAAACATTTTTAATAGTTGTCTAGTATTATTTAATCGACACGTTGTTTGCAGGAAAGACTGGCTGTGGTTCAGCAGCCTGGCCTAAAAGGCTGATTCCTAGATCCAGGAGAGGCATGCAAACTGGGGTGCCAGATTTATGTCTCAGTTTTGAATTCGTCTGAATACTTTATCCTGGACTTCTGGACAGTTATCCTGCTGAAATCCCACAGCAGCAGAGTCTGTCTGGTGGCTGAGCGTGTACTCACTGAACAAGGTTTCGAGCCGAATCAAACACCGCACGAAGTTATCGAAGTCAATGACAAGATCCTCATCAGCAAAACGAGCCACGATGATCTGATGCAACTGGCAGTTCAGTTTGAACCCTGGAAATACAAGGGCAAGGATTTAAAAGACTTTATTTCCAAAGAGTGTCTAAACATTGGTACAAAATGAAATGCTGCCTCATCTTGCATGGTGGCAGGAGGTGAAGGCTCCAGAGTGCCCAAAATTCAGGAAGTTAATATGGGATTGTATGGCTCTGGGATACCCCCTCAGTGTCCTAACTCAGATTTGCCTTTCAGTGGCAAATTCAGCAAATTGRCTCTTAACATTCCTGAGAGCATCACCCCTTGGTCAAGCCACTTCATTCCCTCAGTCACAGTATCCCRGTTACTGGCTCATGCCAAACACTCTATACCCAGACGGACTCACTGAAAGACAACATTATGCTGCTGAGAGACCAGGTTGTTGCAGTTATTTGTGCTTCTCCCAAAGCTGGTCACTAAGGAAAATAACTGCAAGCTTGTCACTCTTTTGGGATGCTTTTAGTGCACCTGCATGGCAGGACAAGAGCCCAGGCTGAGCATCTGGATCAGAGGCCTTCAGGTCTGGGAACACAGGATTTTTTAGCTTAYGAGTAATAGGCAGGAGACTAGTGAGCATCTATCAACCCAGCTTGAAATTGATGTAATCCTGTAAAGAGACAGATCAATACAAATACCTGCTGTTTCCAGTGCTCTCCTCATCTCATACGAGTTCATGGTACCGGATCGATCCACATCAATTTCCCTGTAAATTTTCTGCAAAACACAAACACCAGAGTGAAAACAATAATTCAGAGTGTGGCTTGGCTTCTGTCAGAAGTGAAACATTGTGAAATGCAGTCTGCATGTTACTGGAAGCACTTTGCAACATTGGTCTGAAGGACTTGGTACTTACATCCATTTCTTCTAAAAGTGGCTTTAAAGTAAGTTTTTTTAATGCAGCAGCCAGAGTAGATAAAGACAAAACCTGGGGGACTGAGGACACACAGTCCCAGCTTTGGGAAAGGTGACTGCACACATTGTGTGAAGCAAATCAGTCTACAGCCATCTCTATGTGTGATTGTTCTCCCAAAGAGGCTGTGTCTTACCTGGTACTTCTGAATCTTTGTCCAGAGGGTGTGGAACTCCTTCAGTCCCAGTTTACCACTCCCATCATTCTTCTCTGAGTTAAGGGAATTACTTTGAAGGGAAGAAAAAGGAGTTTCCCCTCCCTGTGCTTCGTTTACTTATATGGGCAGTAGTGACTTAAAAGAAATTGCAAACAAAGAAGGGATTCGAGTCCTCTCTGAAGAACTCATCCTGTTGAATACACAATTGTTGTCCGAGACTTCTTTTGAAATCGGTAAGTGATTAATTTAAASCATGACCAGTTCACAAGCTCTTTCTGCACCCCCTTTGCAGCTCGCTCTCTTTGCACTACAAGTATAAAACAGCCAAGATGATGCATTTTTGTTCTGCGGAGTGCGTTCAACACCTGCAGCTACTGGAGCACGAGTCCTAGGTCTGGATTATAAAAGGAAAAGCCACAACCAAGCCTGCTATTTGGAGAACGTAAGTCCTTGTGCAAACAGCTAACAAAAGAACCTGGTCGTGGCATTGCTCCCAAAACCTGCCAAGGAGTCCCTATGGGCTGCTRTATTTTACACCAAATTATAGAAGAGCATCATCTTGTGTTGGTAATTTTCCCTTTTTCCAACTCTGCAATTCAACTCCCACTGCACAGAGAAGCTGAACACAACTATTCTTAGACCTGAGCTTTCATCCTACACTTTRGCCTGTATTCTTAGGAGTAAAAGCTCCTAAAATCCTGCGTACTCTCTGCTTCCTGTATTTCGTGTTAAAACAAAACACTGTATTTGTTTCCCTCGTTTTCCATTTGCTAAGTCCCTGTGGCTTTGTGATGCTCTTACCAACTCCAGCCAGATAACAGAGAGGTGAAACAACTCTACAGCCTAGGCCATCCACACCATGCTGAGAGCCAGGTGCCTTTTCCCAGCACAAACATCACTTCGTCTCCAGCTAAACCAGAACACTCAACAGCTGGGAAGGCTTCAAAGGAGATTGTCTTGTTTGATAATGGATTTTCCCCGCTGCCTGGGAGAACAAATGTGTCAATGTGAACAACAATAGCAAGAGACTGGCTTTTTCAGGGGAACCGGGGTAAAGCCAGCTTCTCCACCTCAGGAGTCATTAGTATATCAAGATGGACCCACCAGGGAGCAAAGGCAGCTCGCCTACTTTGGCATGGGAAGGGGAATATCATCTAGGAAGAGCCTTAAAGGATACATCTAGCAGGTCAACCATTATTTTGCATGTCTCAATACTAAAGCCATCAGATTTAATATCTTGGCCTGTGAAGAAAGAGCAAAAGACAGGATTATCATTGCATGCTGTCCCACACCACCTTCCTAAATAGCTCATGAGCTCTCTAACTAGTGTATCCACACCTTATTTGCTTCTGTGCCATTCTGTGCTTCCTTGGAGCTGACAAAGAGGCTTTGGGTAAAAGTTAGCTGGGATGTTTCCCCAAGAACCAGCCTGGTTAGTCTGGTTTGTAGGTGAGCTACAGAAGCAAGAGACAGAGATAAAAGCTTTCCTGCCCCTACTGTCTGCCTGCAAAGTGGACTTTTGTGGACAACGTGGACTTCCAGCTTGTGGAGGTCAGCAGTAGGTGGCTTCATGCAAGGGCTGAACATGAAATCAGGCTCGGTAACCAGCAACATCCCATTGCTAACTGGCTGCTGCACACAGACATACAACATGGTCCTGACCATCTGGATAAGATTTCACTTTGGAAATAAAAGAGACACTTATTTCTCCAAGCACTTTTTCCTTGAACACTGTTTAATGGGAAGGAAAATAAAGCAGAGCCAAGCTAGGATTCACTTCACAGAAAAAGCAGCCCAGAGTTTCAAACTTTCTCCTCCTCCTCAGGGACACCCCAGACCATTGTCTGGGCCACTGCTTGAACCATCAGGAGTGATTCAATACTAAAATAGCAGCAATACATCTCCTGATTATTATCAAGCATTATTCAAATCAGCCAATTGTCACTGGCAGCCAATTCCCAGTGGCAGATGCTGGAATAAAAGACACCCATGTGTACCCTGCCAAAGCACACATCATGTGAAGCACCTTCTGGGCTGGCACAGCCCCAGCGTTTCTGCAACCTCCTGAAGCAGCAGAGAGCATGTGGCCGTGGCCATATGGAGAACCAGGCAGCAGGTCTGGGGCAGAGCCCAGGCTTTGACCCTGCCCAGGTCAGGGGTGCCCTTTGTGCTCCCACGGCCATGCTGGAAACCTGCTGGTGGCCATCTGAAGCTCCTGCTGGAGGAAGGCACTTACGTTTAGCCAGGATTTTATTCAAGATGCTGCGCAGTTCGAAGGCAGAGATCTCTGCATCCTGTAGAAAAGAGGAAAAACAATTTTCACTGTGAGCTGCAGACACCATCTGCAGCCTCTGAGTCCTCTGGGTGAGTTGGCCAAGTTCAGACATCCCTTCGGGTTCATTTCCCTTGGATGGAAATGCAAGCAGGAAGCTTTCCCTACCTCCCACTCCCAGGAGCACCACCAATTCCCAGKCATTAGGATATCCAGCTTCAAGGTGTGCCTGAGGGAAGAGCAGCCTGGGGAGAAGGCACAGCCCAGCCCTCAAGGGACCCATGAGCCTCCACCATATGCTCTGCCCAAGGACAGAATTAAGGCCCTGCAGAGATAAAAGTCGAGCCTGCAGTTCAAAGGGAGCAGAGATTGTTCACCAGGAGCACTCACAAATCCACTATGGAAGCAGGTGGGTGACTACACAGATTCTGGGATGCACAATTGTGCTCACACTAGGGAGCTGACTCAGCACAGGAACTAAACTCTGTCCTGGTGTAGGCATCTCTCTTACCCACTCACCCACGATGCCATTAAGATATTACCAGAAAGGTACTCACACTTCCTGCTAGCTGCCCAAAAAGCTTTTTAAAGCTGGCTTCGATGTCATCTTCACTGATCTCAGTCTACAAGAGAAATAGAGAATGTCTAAAGGAGGAAAGTTTCTGCCTGAGAAAGACTTAACGCATTTCCCTGCCCCAAGTGAAAAACAATTTAAATGGYAAGGTTGGAGGTACAGAGTGGTTTTTACTATGATTTTAATCAGTTTTGTTTTCAGGGGTACCTCAAAATGCTGGCATTGCAAATGCTGAAAAAAAAAAATCCCATCACATATGGGATAGATGCATCAGTAGGCAAAGCATCCCCAGCTCCAGCAAGACTAAACATATGGTGAGCCACTAGTTACTCATGAAAACAGCATCACATGCAGAAACACCCCTACTGCTGACAGCTGCACTCCTGGATTCCTGGAGAGCAAAGGGAATTTCCTGCGGCTCCAGTTAACGCTTCACAGTGTACCTGAGTGTGCCTCTGCCTAGGAAGCCCAAGCTCTGGATAGAGGACAACACATGTTTCCAATATACTGCTAGTGACACTTCAATTTGCTTGACATTCAGCTGTGGATATTGAAAGGTCTTTTCCCATTTTCCCAAAGTGGGACGACAGTTCTTGATAATGCCTATAGAAAACTTCGCCCTGCACAGGGAACAGGCACTCCCCCCCCCTTATTTATGACAAAATTATCTATATTTAAAACATTTAAGTGGATATACCTCTTCAAAATTGGCTTCAATTTCATCATCTATCACCCTAGAAAGATAAAGAAATCAATATTACTATCAAAACAAGTCACTTTTATGATACTTTTCCTTCAAGCTTCAGGTAAAGACAGATTCTTTAAAATATGGGAATAACAATGAGTATTCAAAAAATACTGGATTAATCAGCCACAGACACTGCATACCACAGGGAAAACAGTATTTTTCCAGCTACAACAACAATTTGAAAACACAGTACAAACTGTGCAATGTCCTGCAGAGCCACAGACAGGATTTTGGGTCACATGTAACTCTTTGGGTCATTGCCTGCTTAGCACAGGACCAGGTTCTTGGGTGCTAATCAAACTTTGTCTAGTAACTTTTTTTTTTCCTTCAAAACAGCAAAAAAGTGAGAGCCTTGAAGTAATTCTGATGTGTTTCATACTGTCCCCCAGGTGTTGTGCGAGCACCACACCTACAGATGGTGCRTGACCACTGCTGAGGGCCCATCAAAAGCTGAACGTGTCCTCACACAACAGACATCCCAGTTTTCTCCCTGCTGCAGGAACAGGCAGCAAAATGTTACAGGATGAAAGAAGGTTTTAGCTTGCTTTGAATCAGGGGAACTCAATACAAAAGATCCCACACCCCTTCCTGAGGCTTTAGCCCAGCTGCTCTTTAAGATGCAACGTGTCTAAATCTTTTCATGGTTTCACAGCTATCGATGTGGTTTGAGGCAGCTCCTCTGAAACCCTTTTTAATTTATSAAAGGTATCATTTGGCTGAGCAAGTATCTTGAATTTTTTCCAGCCTGATCTCAACGGTGTGGGATCAATTGTTGTGATCACTGTGCTCCCAGGCAGCCGAAAGCAAAGGCATTTGTGTCTCCCTAGAGGAGAGCCCAGCCTGACAATCTCTTCTTCTCTCCACACACTTACCTGTGCTGTGGCACCCAGCTGCCTAAGGCCCAGTAACTACAAATGTCTGCTCAGGCAGGGATGATAATAATAAGAAAAATAATAAAAATAGTAGTAATAGTAATAATAATAATAATATCATCTCCCATGTGCCCACACTGCTCTTATATGGCCACCAAAAGCTACCTACGTGGAGTTTGCATTTTTTTCAGAGAAGACTCTCAGACAGAAGTCCCCRTTCTTGTTGGGCTCGAAGGTGGAGGGCACGATGATGTATTCTCCTGCAGGGAGCTTGAACCGGTTCAGCACCTCCCGGAGGTTGATGAAGGTGTTTGATTTTTCCCGTGCTTTGTTGGTCAGGAAAAAGTTTTTGCTCAGATGAATGTTTGTCTGGCCAGAAAACTTAGGAAAAGCAAAGGAAGAGAAAAAAAAACCAAACCTGCAGTCTGCATGCATTCACATTTACCAGTTAAAGATACCATAGATATGTCAATTAGCTATGTATAGGTAAATGAAAATTTAAAAAGTCAGTTCAACAGCACTGAAAAAGAAGAGAAAGGGGGTGGGTGCATCCCACCAAAGCTYTCCTGAGGTGTGGCTGCAAACATACATTGCAGATCATTGCAATAAATCATTCAGGTCACGCCTTTGTTTTGCAGATGATGTCAGGTGTCTGAAGACATTGGGCAAATTCTTCCAGCTATTTTTCTTTCAATTGAGATGGCACATGAGCCATGTTCCTCTGGTCCCCAGAGCTGGTGCCACCTGCAGCTCAGCTCTGCCTCTGAGGTCAGGCTGCCCTAAAGCAGAGCCCACTTATGGAAGGCTCCAAGAATTAAACAAAACAAAATAATAAAATAAAATCATATTTGGACAGTAACATCTTGTGAAAGGTGTCCCTGCCCATGGCAGGGGGTTGGAACTCGATGATCTTTAAGGTCCCTTCCAACCCAAACCATTCTATGATCTTCCAGAATGAACTCTTTTYGCAGGGTCTTACAGGTCTATTTCAGCTCTAGAAGCCAACTTCAGGAATGTGCATGTTTCAGAAACCTCCTCCTTCCCATYCTCCCAGGTTTTCACGAATGCAAAACCTGTCAGACCTGCTGCATAGTGGGAGATAAAATTCCACCTTTTGGGGGAAAGAAAAGTCACCGGACTGTAGCTAGAATAATTTTTCTTATGGAAATGAGGTTTTTGGACCACTAGGGTGAGTGACAGAGTACTGCTAAGGCACTAAAAAGGTACACAAGAAATTTAACTAACCAGTAGCACCCTTTCCTTCCCTGATGACACCATACTTTACATAAAAGCCACTGGTTTGGGCACAACCTCAGGAGCCACMGGGTGCCCTGTCCTTCTCACAGACCCTCGCAGGAACAGCAAACCCAGTAACGGGGTTACCCAAGGGTGTTGCTCAACTTCAGTCCTTCCTCTGAGGAGCAGCAGCTCAGAGGTGCCACAGCCCTGCCTCATATTGCAGAGGCCTTGCTGCACTGCCAGCCCTTTGTGACCCCCAGGGTTAGCAGGATTAGCTACCTGCAGAGAGAAACCAATACAGGTGGTGCTTAGGGAAGTGAATATAAAACCTCCTTGGAATATTATTCATGTGTCAAACATGAACTCCTTGCAAACCTGGGAAAAGCAGCTCTGCTCTGGGGAAGCAGGTGTGTGGCTGAGCTGTGAGAAAAACCGTGGAAGAGCTGCTTTGGTGAGTTTTTGCCATACAGAGCACTCTTATCCCAATTCAAGACACTCTGAAAATGCAATGTGGGCTTAAGGCCCTTTGGCCTCTAACTTTAGACTCTGTGCAGTCATGTTTCCTGCAGTGAAGTAGGATCCTCTGAACCATTTCTTCCCACTAGCCATTCGGCCCCAACTCTGCCCCTCGACCACCAACTCATTCCACATACCTCTGGGGGCACCTGCAAGGAGAAAAGGAGAGAGTTATTTGCTTGCTGAATGGCATCTCCAGGKCTACTTCTTTACACCATTAGTTAGCAGGTACAGCCACATTCTTGGGAAAAACAAACAAACAAACAAACAAAAGAAAAAAAGACTTGGCTTGAGGGCAAGGTGAGTGCTGAGCCCACATCACCCAAGGCTGAGTGCTGGCTCAGCTCCCAGCTCCATCCCTGAGGCAGGTGAGGCTCACCTGGGGCAGTGTGGGCACAGCCTGGAACAGACACAGCCAGGCTGGTCCTGGCTTCCTGCTCAATCTCCTCCCTGCAGCCACTGTCATTTTTTTTGTAGGCTCCACTTCTCTACTTCTTCTTCCCACCACCTCTTTCACATTCCTGGCCCGCTGACTTCTCCACCGTCAGGAGAAGAGACGGGCTGAGCAAGACAGTAATGCAGCTTTTTGTTCTTTATGGTGTCAGGGGACTTAGCTTTGCTTTAAACCTTATTATCCTATGGGGACCAGTTCCTTTGACAAGCTTTCCAAAGCTGAGACATTGAGAAAGCAAAAAGTTGTACATGTTGTCCATGGTTACGGAGCAACCTGCAGACAAGACCACCATTCCTGTTTTCCCTGCCAGTTAAGCACTGCTGCTTTGCAGCTCTGTCCTGCTTCAGGAACTTCCACATACACATCTCTGACCCTTCATTCAGCAGAAGGAGCTCTACAGGAGTTTTGGCTGGTTCTGCTGCTGGTTTCACACTCCCCAAGGTAGCACAGGTGTCCCAGCTAGTGTCACATCCCTGGCTGTTCCCACTCTGCTGCTGTTCACCACAGCGTGACAAGTGAAAGGGAGACTGGATTTCTGCACTTCTTATTTTYTTAAATAGTTTTTCTGGTCTTCCATTTAGAAGCACAGACTGTTATAGGTGGCAAGAGGACCTCTGGAGGTCATCGGGTCCAAACCCCTACTCAAAGCAAGGCCAGTATCAAAGTTAATGACTTTGCCCAGGACCTTTTCCAGCCTAGGTCTGAATATCTTCAGGATCACAGMTTCCGTTGTCTCTCTGGATACCTGTCCTTGTGCTTGACTGCTACTTTTGTGGAGGATAATTTTCTAAACATCTAAGTGGAATCCTCTTTGCTGCAGCTGATGTCTGACTCAACCAGTCTGAGTTTTGAGGAAAGCCCAGTCTTGAGAACTGCACAACCCCATTTATAGGGGGAATGAGTTTTCCTTTTCCTCCCACATCCCTGTACAGCCTTGCTTGCCTCATAAATGGCAAAGCCGATGGTGTGCATGTCCTCCCCCATCTTCCTCTGCTTCCGACGGTGCTTCTGGATCAGCCCGATGAGGAAAGTGCAGCCCCCCTCAGGATCGTCGGGGTCCTCGTCTTCTTCCTCCAGCTTGATTAAATACTGCGGATTCGTCCAGAAAGTGTCTGGAAATTGGATTTATGGAAACTGCTCAGAAGCTTCTTTGAAAGCAACCGTGATGATACGTATATGTGTGTCAGCTAGGACGGATGTGGCTCTGACTTCCAAAATCAGCTGTGAGAAGGGAAAACTAATGCACTGCCCTGCCCGCCCMCACCCCAGCTTTGACAGCCACAACTTGACCCTCATCAGGGAGCCCAGACACTTCCCGGACATCTGCATTCTTTGGAGATTAGTCCTATGYATCACATAAGCCACCCCCAAACCATCTCCCAGAAGCTCCCAGAGAAAGTACAGGTGGACAAGTAAAATGTTTCTGCAGTTTTTCTTACTTGGGTAATTCCTGCAGCCCCCTGCAGTGGCTCCTCGCCTCCAGTTCCCATCCAGCTTCATCAGGCTCCACTTTTTGTACCTGTCACTTGTYAGGGTATCTGGAGTCAGGTTGCAGATCTCCAGGCGGGAATAATGCCTCAGGAAGTCGTTGAACGCCATCCTGTGGGAGGCAATGCTGCTGTCAACGTCTCCTCAGGTTTTCCATACAACCTCCCTCTTTGTCATTGTGATTTAGCACGAGGATTTGGGGTGAATTTGCACACTCATCTTGGAGAGCAAACTGGGGGAGGTTACTTTGTATAACAAAAACCAGAGCAGATGACATTCCCTTCTGCTGGAATGGAAACCCAGTGACACTTACCAAAATTCCCCATCTTCATGTCTCCTGGTCAGTCGCTCCCGCACCTCAGGGTCAACACCACTCCAGTTTGGGCAGCTGGAAGAGAACACTATGTCAACTACAGCTCATGGGAAAGGTTGAACCCTAATGCAGCTGTTCTGGCACAATGGTTTCACTTTCCACATGACTGCAATACTCCACAAGATTTAACTGATGGCAGCTCCAGGATTCTCAAACCACTGCAGAATTAAAAATAGATGGACCCGGCATATAAGACACCTCACTTCTCAAATATCCAAGGTAAGGATGAGAAGCAGAGTGTTATTGTCAGAAAGTGCTAATGCCTGGACTGAGACAGAGCTTTATATCAGAAAAACAAAGACTCAGAATAAAAACTGCCCAGCCACAGAAGCGAGTAAACTCCAGCTTTCATTGTTAATAACAGAAATGGGTTTTTAAATCCCTTGTAGAAAGTGAGTTTTCAGAAGCTCACCACTGAATCCAGTTAAATGAGCAGAAACTACAGGGAGTTTTCTAGGATTCACCAACCAAACCACTGCATCTTACACAAAGGCAGGAATTTGCAGGAAAGGCACCATATACTGTGATGCCCACGAGGGAGATGGTGGTGATGGGATGCTTCTCTCTGAAAAAGTTCAGAACATCACATCCAGACATGTCTGAAAGAGGAATTTGAGGTGGGAAAAAGACAGACAAGAGCAGAAACATGACTGCACCCCTGCAGTAAAAGCCTGCTGGCAACATACAAGCCATTGACTCACTTGTCATTCCATTTCCCAGTCCACTCCACCTCCCCCCAGGGATTTCGGATTCTGATCAGCTTCTGCACTGTTCCTCGGAAGTTCACCTGATGGGATCAGAAATGCATGGAGAGTTACTCAAGGACTCAGCACCATGCCCTCTCCCACATCTCCTACAGTAATTGAAAACATGACAGAGCAAGTATCTCGGTGCTAGGCATGACAACATGCACACATCTGCTCCAAAAGATGTGAGTCCAACTGATTCTGAGCAGCCAAGCTCATCCAGAGAAGTTTTATAGCACGCAGAAACCAAGGCTCATGATAACCAAAATATCTGTTTTGTGCTGCTAAAACATCACCTCTGATAGAGTTTCAAGCAAAGAGAATGTAAAACTGCTATGGGACTGCCAAAAAGCAGGTACAGAGATATTTCTCTATGTCGTCATTTAGGCATAAACTGCCTTTTCATATTCAAATGCCTTCCCCCCCCTCTTTTTATACAAGATGAGCCTGTTACAACAGACAGGACACAACTCCCCTGACCACATTAATGCCCCACAGTGGAGCAGAGTCAGACCCTCCTCTTGTCATGTGCAGGTCTCTGCACACACGGAGGCCAGGCCAGGCACAGCTGTGTGAGCTTCAGTGGGAACACCCCGTGTTTCTGGGGAACACACAGCACTCACTCGAGGAAGGAGCTGGTGCACCTCTGGAGCCTAAAGCCAAGAAAACTGCAGAGCAGCAGCAGCACAGAGCACAGAGATGACACTCCAGATGAACCATAAGGATGGTCCGAACCATCCTTACAAAGTCTGCACGGATCTCTAAAGGAACAGCCTGGCTAAGTCATGCCTCTTGTGAATTAAGGTCAACAAATTCCCCCTTCCCTGCTTTTGCTGTGAGAGGAAAACCAAATGCACACCTTCAGACCTGCCCATTAGCAGCATCCACCTGCTGAGCATGTCAGCAGCATCCACCTGCTGAGCATGTCAGCAGCTCCCTACACCTCACCCTGAAGCTTCAGAAATTATTTCAGAAACAATTATCAGGGAAGGAACCAAAAATCCATCGCACACATGGAAGGAGGCCATGATCAGCCTCCTGTTTTGTCTTGCCTTCACCAGTCACCCACTCTTGGGCAGGCACCATGCCCTGATGAAGGGTGCTGTTCAGCAGGCACTTAAGAGACAATAATATATATTTTTCTTGCTTGGCACACATCTTGCTGTGTGTTTAAGGTACAGTGCTGCCTGCTATACAGGACTGCACTGAAGGGCCTGGTCACCAGCAGAGGGTAGTGTGCCCTCTGCGCAGAGCTGCCCAGCACCCCGCTCCGTGAGAAACAGCCATGCTTATGGAATAAGGGTGGTTTTTTTTTTGTTCAAACACCCAAGAAGGCAAATCTGTGTTTATCCAAAACATACCAACTAACTAAGCATTCCTTCAGAATGAAGAGACTCAAACTCCAATTCAGCAAGACGGGTGACACTCAAGAATTTGCAGTGTTGGAGACGGGTTTGTGGTTGCCACACGCAAGAGCTGCTGCACCTTGGGGTGGCACRCCTACCTCCTCTGCCCCGGTGACCGAGTACGCGTGTCCCTTCACCAGCTTCTGGGAGGTGACGGCCTCCGTCTCCGCTGCACTGGTGATCTGGAGGAGCAAAGGACATCAGTGATCGCAGCTTCCCGTGGGCAGGGGATCCAATGGAGCAAAGCTTCCCCCTCCAGCAGAGCTTTAGTCTGGCAGGGGTGGTTTAGCTGCTGCACAGAGGCAACGAGAGTGATCAGAGCGACAGAGCAGGGAGAGGGGACAGCAGCACACGTGGTGGTGCTGGAGCCCCGGGGACCATGTTTGTGGCACGGGGTGCACGCCAGAAGCCCAGCCTTGCAGCAAAGCTCCCTCCTGGCTCCAAAACACTTGGCGTGGTSCAGACAGTTTTGTGCATCTCCAAGGGGGATACACACAATAAACTCCATATTCTCAAGAGACCAGGAGAAAAACAGGGAGTGACTGGCCTGAGGCTACGCAGGGATCACACCCAGGTCCAGCRAGCCCCAGTGCTTTGCTTTGAGTGCTTTGCCTTCAGCTCCACAGCAGGGTGGGAGGTTTCCCTCCTTTTCACCAGCATTTCCACACTATTCAGGACAGCAAGGGAACARGCTGAACTTGGATGTTACTTGTACCTGAAGGTGTATCTCCCTCTCACTTTTTCACAGCCACTGCTTGGGCAGTCTGGCCTTTAAACACTGCAGAGAAAAGTCACTTCTTGCTAGAGAGTGAATGTTTAACCACTTATGAAACAYATGGCTGCCATTATCTTCCCACCGTTTCAGAAGTGTGTGATCTCTAAACAAGCATATTTGAAGCTTAAGAAAACAGAGAGGATTGGATCGAGCAGGCAGGATCCCTGCTGTCAATTCRTGCCCTATTACTGCCCCACAGCACACTCTCCATGTAGTGCTTAATCTCTGTGTCCATATTTCTCTCACAGAAGAGAAGGAAAGATTTTACAATATTTTTTTTAAAAGGATAAACTCAGCAACAGTTAATTTACACTACAGAAAGTGCCAGCACTTATCAACAACATAATATATGTATTCTTCCCCCCAAGAGATTTGTATCATTCTGGGGCAAAAATCCAAATGTCAGATTCTTATCTAAATGCAAACGAGTTAAACAGGCCTTGAAAATACCATGAAGCCAAACACTGACATTAACCAAGTATTTTTCCTGCTGTGAAGCTTCCCCCTCCTGGGACGCTGATTAAACTTGAAAAATGGGAGTAAACATTTACATTTATATTATGAATGGGGTTTTTGTAAACAATTTACCTTCCCTTTAGACATAACTAAGATGTAATCTCATTTGGGAGGAGGGTGATTACCACAATAACAATACTTAGACTCATTTCAGTAAAGCTAAAACTGATGCTGAATCCTTGAAGGCAGGGCCAAAGCTCCTCTCTTCTTTCCCATGCAGGCCCAGGTTTTGAAAACATGTTTTCCCATAAAACCTTTTAAAGGTCTGGCAACAGTCCGAGCCTCTCTGCTTGAAGAACAGAGCCCAGATTTTTTGGGAACATTTTAGGTACAACTTGTGCGACAAAAAGGCTGCAGCAAGGATAGATGTTATCACCTCTGAGCACCTGACTGCAGGAGCTATTAGAGGCAGCTTTCTGTCCAAACCCACTCAGCCTGTATCATCCTGCCAAGCTAAGGCTTTCTTAGGAACACAGAGGACCGCTAATGAGTTCCCTGTAAGATTTGTTACCGCAAACCTATAAAATAGCAAAAAGTCTCAAGGAAGAAGCACAAGGGAGGGAATGAGCTTTTACATTGCAACTAATGAAGTCTAAAATCTCAACCTAACCCCCATGAAGAGCATGGGTCACATTCRTGGGTCAAATTCTCCAGGCACAAGGTAGAGCAGAGACCCACAGGCAGAGGGCACTGGCATCCTGTGTGCAGCTCCCGCAGGTGCAGCACAGATCCACCCCCAGCTGCCTGTGTGCACAGCAAGAGCCCAGCAATAAATCTGCCAACTCACRTCGATGGAGCAGCCAAGGAGAGAGCCTTTCTGGAGTGCCTTCTGAATGATTTTGAAGAGGTTGGGTGGTGGCCTCTGCAGCTCAAACCATTCTGCAATTCCACCCGTGAAGTCTTCGAAGCCTTCAGTGGTGGTGCCACCAGAGAGGGACTCATAGGATCCGTTCAGCCTGCACAAAATGGGGACACACACAACCATCAGGCTCCCGGTTCTCCTCTCCTCACACACACACATCAAGTTCCCTGTTCTCTTCCCTTCAGGAGAGGCCCTCAGTGTGCCAACTGTGACAGCATTTCTGCTTTCAGGAGCATTACAGCAACTACAAACTACGTGCCCCTCCATTCAGCTTTGCTTCTCAGACCTCTGTACTTGGAAAGCCCAGCATAAAATACTATAATCATGCATACAGGTTGCAGGTTCAGTCATATCAATGACAGGAATCATGAACACTATCTGAAGAAAAATAATATTAAAAAAAATTTAAGACCCTATAATTTGCCTCTCTAGTTCCACAGTCTTTTAATACTTTCAACAATTATGGGCATGATTTTCAGTGGATCTACATTTTTTAAGTCAATTCAAAAGAGTAATGTTAGTGGGCAGAATTCTTCTCTAGCCAAGGCAAAAGTGGAGATTCAGATATGAGCATCTTTGCCTTGAACATAGACCTGGGCACACGGACTGATGTGCTCTGCACACTGAAGCAGCTGCCAAGCCCTCACAGGTGCACACAGCACATGAAATGGAGATTCCCAGGCCCCGGTGACAGGAGGCTGCTCCAGGAACAGCCTTGCCATGAGATGCAAGAGCTACTTTTCTTGGCTAGCAACAAAGCCAATGCTTTTGGCTCCTTGTCTTAGGCACCTGCCAACAAAGCTGTACTGAAGGAGCCATTGTGGGATAGCCCAGAAGCTGCACAGGCTAATAATTAGGCCAACACTTTAAATGCGCAGTATCCATACAGCTGGAGATGCTGTGGGGAAGCAGGGATGCGAGTGGGGTGGAAGTCTGGCCCTGACTCACTTGGCGTAGGCCTTCTCCAGCAGCGCGCTCCAGAACTCGCTGCCCTCCACCGAGTGCACGAAGAGCAGCTCCCCGTTCTTGGTGGGCAGCCTGTCGTCCACCACCACGTCCACCCACTCCCCGTACTGCCAGAACTGAGGGAAAGAGAGCACAAACATCTCATCACCACCCCATGCTGTGCGCTCCGGTCACTGGGATGTTTACCTGGGAACACCAATTTCCCAAGGSAAAAGCAATCCCCCTCCCAGCCAGCTTCACCCACCCTGTTCAGGGATGCATGTACTCAGCTGGCTCTGCTGAGAGAGGAAGGACCACAAAGGCAGCCCCTGCTCCCAGCCCTTTGGTCAACAGCCTTGTTCCCTCCACCACCCTTCTTAGATGTCTCCCTTTTCCCGACTGGCTCTTCGGCCTCCCACAAAGCCATTCCAGGAAACATCACACATGGATACATAGCCAGCCACATTGGCTCCTGGCCGACAGCACTGAGGGAAGAAGGCTGTTTTCCACGTACCTGGAAGTGGAAAATTCCAGCATATTTATCCTGAAAGCTCTGGTCTTTGGGAACAACACGGGCCAGAATTTCTTCATTCAGAGTGAGAGAAGCAATGGCAGCCAAGAGCCAACAGTCCCCTGTAAAAGGAAAAGGAAAAAAAAAACCCAAACAGACAGCATTCATTATTCAAACTTTAGTTTTTGCACTGCATTGGGATTGTGCTTTATAACCAATAATCCCCTCAGCTGGGATAGGATGATCCCTCCCATTACTTTACCTCTGAGACAGATCAAATATATGAACACAAATACCCTCTGGATCCAGTGTTTCCTCCAGACCAAAGTCATAAAAAAAAAGGCGAAGCAGGCTTTTTCTGACTTACCACCACAGTTATCACCATTCTGGCACTATTTGAAAGAAAACTTAATATTAATTGAGTGCCTACACGATAGGAAGCAGCATGGGGAAAAGGCAAAGAGCCTGTGGGCACACACAGGTACTTAGGGGTGCAATTTCTCCTCAAAAGGACAGTGTTTTCTCAGGCATAGGCTGCATTCCTTTCCCTTCCCCATGTTTAATAAACATGTTGCCTGGCCATCCAGAGACCTGTTCTGTGGGCAAGCTCCCTTTAAGGTCTCCAGCCAGCAAACAGGAGCTCCTTTCACCTTACACAYCTCCAGGGGCTCTTGCTCAAGGTGTCTCTGTTTAGTCCCATGTCTCGTCTCTGGCCCAGTCACCAGAAAGCCAGGAAAGGCCTGAAGGCAGGCACTGTTTCCCAGTCCCACACACCTCTTCGTCCTGCCTGGGATGGAGCCAACACACACCAAGCCTGCACGCCACAGGCCCGGGGCACAGGCTGCCTGGACAGTGTTTTTCCACACCATCTCCTGCCACACAGAGGAAGAGAGCTCAGCTCTATAAACATTACACCCCTACTTTCTGTAATTATTTTCAGAGCCCAGTTTTAGTTTAACAGMGCAGTTACCTTTCTGCTCAGCCATGGGCCTCCTGCTGCCCATGAGCAAGGCGGTCAGAGATTTACAGACCCAGATGATCCCCCGMCTCCCACAGCCCAGCACAAAAACCCTTGTTACCATTACCAGATCCGCTGTTCCCTTGCTCTGTGAACAGAGGGTGGTTGGTATTACACATCAGATCCCACAAAATAGTCCTGCAGGATTGCARGTTCAAGGTATGTGAACCAGCTGCAGCTGCAAGCAAGCCAGACGCCAGCAAAGCAGCAGTCCCTATACAGCCACCTCGCTCCCATGGGAAAAGGCTCCAAAACTTATGGATGAGAAGCTGGGATCCAAACAGGAGAAAGTCTCGGGGTGAGTTAACTCTAAAGCAGCCCTCGAGGTCCACCCTCAGGCCCAAATCCATCACTGCTCAGACAGCACTAGCAGGAACACAGGCAACCTGCAGCTCCCTCCAGGCTGCCCCCTCCTTTGCACAGCTGACCCCCAGCAGCAGCCCTGTGAAATACACCTGTCCCACGGCCCTTTTCACATCCCAGGAAAGGTGCAAGAGGTGAAATTGCAGAATAATTTCRAAAGCTAAGGTGCTTTTACTGCTTCACAACCTGGAGGGGAAGAACCGAACATAAAACTTTCCCTTCAGCCCTGCCTCTGGCTGCTTGTACTGCAATGGAAAAACCAGTCTGTCAGAGAAGTTTTTAAACAGGAAAGTCACCTTGCTATTCTCCTGTGACAGACTATGAAGCAATATGAAGTTCCCACCCCTACTCTGTGACAGCACATTAATCTCACCCTGCGAAGTGGTGACTCCTCTCACAGACTCCTTCAAGGAGCTGAGACCCTCTCCCCTGGGAGCTGCATCCAGAGGTACCACCACACACTGCTTGGTGCTTGCTGGGAAAGAGACCAGGGTCAGAATATTTTGAGAGCCTGGCTCAGAAGACAGCTGTCGCACCACTCTTCCCAAGAAATAGTAACATTTCTACTCCATACACAAGGCTGGGGCTGGGCAGGCACAGAGCAGCACAGGAAGAACAAATGAACAACTCAGCACGGCCTCAGTAGCTCAGGAAGCCTTGGTCAAGAAGATGATCAGGGCTCTAGATTAAGAGCATACACGCTTTAATGCTGCAACACGTCTTTGAGCCATGTTTCCCCTGTAGGGAAGAAGCACGGAAATTCAAGGAGAAACTCCCCRCAGAGGACCTCCACACCCATAAGCAGAATTCATAAAGAATTTCCTTTACTTTCCAACTGTCCCATCAAGGCAGACAGAAATTGCRGCCTGTTGTAAAATCTCTCAGCTGAACTGTATACTGGTTTCTAAGGACAATTTGAGTCAGACAAACACAGATCTTAAGTCAGACAACTCTGGCAAGGTCTTCTTGAGGTTTAAAGGCAGATGCAGCATATATGGGAGACACCCCATCSTTTGGTTTCCACATCTAAAAGTGCTCAACAGCCAGGATATCATSTCTAACTTTGTGAACAGCCACCAGTAAAAGCACACCTGATAATTCACTGGCCTGGGTGAGAACAGATCCAGTGATTATACCTGGAGTTTTAACCTGTACTAAGTAAGCCTTAGCAAGGTCTCTAYCAAATAGTCTGAACTATCAGAACTGGTACTTCTGCAAGGTTCTTGACAGTGATTTTCGTTTGATAGGGAAGGAAAGTCCAAGAGGAAGCTGACAGACATGTTACTTAGAATCTGAAAGGAGTGTTAGCAAGGCTACACTAATCATAAAGAATTTTTGTAAATGAACAATAGGTAGAACAAGGTTATCAGAAAAGGGAATATTATCAGGCTGTGAGTTTATCGATAACACATTTATATTAACAAAAAGTACCATTTTTTTCCCCGGTCATGCTTACTTTTCGCTGCTTTCAGTGTTTTACTTCTTATTTCCATACACTTATCTCTGCATTTACCTAATCTCCAGCTACAACAAGAATGTTAGAAAAAAAAAGTAATTGCAAGGCAAGCATAAATAGCCTTAAGGGCTTAAAATTAGCCATTCCGGAAAGAAAAGACAAACAAAACACACCCATCAAATGCCTGAGGGGCTGTAAGCAAGAGACAGCTCCTCTGGTCACTGCACAGCTCACGTAAGAGTATGGGATAAAAGGAAAAATGTACATTCTGCCAATCACAGACTCATCATTATTTTAAAACACTCTTAGATTAACAGCTACTGAGTGTATTTATATTAATACCCAGGGACTCCAGGAAGTTTTCTGGTTACAAACACAAGGCTGCGGCAACCCACAGACAGTAGAGTGGCTGCCAGCATGAGAAAACCATGGGTCTAATTTTCTAAATTCAACCTATTCGATTAGTTATTTTTTTCATGCATTTTTATGTAAGGAGGAGACACCTGCATCTAAACAGCAGCTGGGAGATCCTCTGCTGTTTACACCCCAGTGTTGTGATACCATGGTGACACCTCCTCCAAAAAACGTGGTTAAGGGTGAACCAGGCTTCTCTGGCTTCGGATCCTCCCCTCTCTGTAATGAGTCACCACATCCCATGTGCTGCCATTTGGAGTCAAATACCACCACTGACTTTGCAGATCTGATACAGCAAAACTGACTCCAAACACTTGGCTTTAAAAGTTTCTCCTAAAAAGAAAAACAAACAAACAAAGAAACCCCCCAAAGCCCCAACCAAACCCTAACAACAAAACACAACAAAACAAGAAACCCAAAAAACCTCTCACAAAACCAGAATAAAGGATAATCCAAATCCCAAGGGGCAGAACTGTGGTGTCTGGAGAACCCGATGAACTGCCGAGGGAACAACCTTTTCTGCCCTGATGATCAGCTATGCCTTATATGCATCACAGTATCCTACAGTCCAGGTTAAAAGCAATGAAATAAATTTATGCACTTGGCCAAAGACTCCTGGGCTAAAAGAAACCTCTGCTCATTAGCTGAGTAGTTTGTCGTGCATCCCCTGCCAAGAAGCTGCCATGCAGATGTGATGGGTCCAAGCGCTCTGGATGCCTCATCTGTCCCTGCAGTACTCCCAGATGTTCTGACAGGCTTGGCAACAGCAATGAAACTCCTCATGGGTACAGGTCTCTTGCTTTTTGACCAAGCCTTTTGGGGGATAAATAAGACTACAAAAGCTTCCCACAGAAAAAAAGCAGCATAATAAAAAGTACAGGTTTCCAAAAGCACCTGACACCTTCCAGTGCAATCTTCTCTACAATGCCCTAAAATGTGATGGGACATGAATGTCAGCACACGAAGTTCAAGTAAATGGAAGCTTAAGCAAATTTATCAATGCAAATGCTGGCATCAGATAAGGCAGTGGGAAAAAGAAAAAAAAAGGCATTTTATGCGTCTGCCAGCCCCACTGTGTGAAAAAGCAGAGATTCCATACAGGCTTTTAGTAACTCAACAGCTGTACAGAGATAAGATTAAAAGCATCTAATGTTTAATCAACAACAGGACTGTCACACAATGCCAAAATCCTGCCCAGATTCATAAGAAGACAGCAAGGAGAGTCATTGCAGTACTTAGTCATGGTGAAAAAGGTAATATCGACAAGAACACTGACAACCTCTGATTCAAACAGAGTGTCAGGAGGTAAAATAAGACCAGCTGTGAGACAGTTCATATTCTCTGGTGGTACCATACAACCTCATGAGAACATCTGACTGGTCCAAAGGTCACTAGGGCAGCAAGTGCCTCCATCAATTTAAAACAGGGTTTGGTATTAGCAAGAGCAATTTCACAACTTGAAAATGAAGTTTCAGGTCTTTCATTCCCATGCTCTTGCTGCCACAGCATCTGGACAGAAAAGCTGGAAGCCTGCAGAAGGCAGAAAGCAACTAAGTGACTCCAGAAACCAGCATCTCTACAAAATGCTAGATGTTGAAATGGTATTACGATAAACTTTATTTCCAAGTTGAAGAACTACTTACTGTAAAGTTTCACAACAAAAAGAGATGACAGATGTCTGGCACGTGTGTTAAGCTCTGAGACATGCTTTATGCCAAAACAGTCATGGTGGGAGACATGATACTGGGCGGAGAGAGCACAGGAAGGAAGCTGGTGACATGCCAACCACCCAAGGCACAACAGAGCCTAACCCATGCCACCGATGATATTGGGGCATGAGGAGAACCAAGGTCATAATCTAAGTATTTTTACTGTTAGGGCATTTTACAGAAATTGCATCTAGTTGTCAAAGCACTAACCTAAAAAACTTCTGAATGAAAACATAAGCACAAAATATAAGTTTTCCTGTCTGTTATATTTTTGGGCATGAAAACACAAATAGCAGCAGCGAGACTAGAAAAGAAGAAGCCACAATGTGGCGAATATTTGAAAGCAAACAAACAGAACTTGTTCCTTTGCCAACACCAGTGCAGAAGCAAAACACAGCACCTATTAGTCATGTTTCCTACACCAGGAGCTTTCCCTCAACCACACTATCTGTCTAATCTAAAACCCCCTCGCTACAGCTATAGAATAAATAGGAGCCTACTGCTTTCACTTCACAGTATTTCTTCTCGTATCTCTGCAGACATCCTCCTAAAACTCCGTCTGCCAYGCAAGGCAGGAGAGAGGCTTCCACATTGGGATATCTACGCATTCACAGCCAAGCTAAGCCATTCACTCCCCCCTGTCCCCTGGTGCTTTCCTGCAGCTCCCAGAGCTCCTCCARAGCGCCTGACCAAGAGGCTGCCATGGCACCAACTGAGCAGAGGGCTCGCAGGCTGGCCCATCCTTCCCGAAACACCCCGGGTTTGTTTTCCTTGGGAGCTGGTGACCAGCWGGGAATCCCCCATACAAGTTGTTTTCTCTCTACAGGATCCCCACAGGCTTTAGGAGGTCCCTCCTGCTCAGCAGCACTCTCTCCCACTGGGGAAAGAAACACCCTGTTACACATGCAACTGCTCTTCTAAGYAGACTGTTAAAGGCAGAAATTAGTCAGGCTTCTCTCAGGAACACAGATATGAATGTGAAAGGAACTGGTCATGACCAGAAAAGCCATTAGGAAACCAGCCTGTGTCACCCCTGCTTGGTGCATGCGGACAGGCTGTGCTCAGTGGCCAAACACACGGTCCCCACCTGCAAATGCCAAGGAAAGGCAAGAAAGGTCTGATTTGATAGCAACAGAGGTGGCAGGGTGCAAGAGGATGTATTTACAGAGTGAGTTACAGCCCAGTATAAACCATGGTGTCCTGGGGCAGCACCTGCATGGGAAGCTCAGCTTTCTGCTTCCACCTTACCTAAGGCCCCCTGGCAGATGTCCGTGCGAGTGGCTCCACCGGCTATGAACTGGGGGTTGGAACACAGCTCCTGGGGACAAAACAAGCCTTGCATTACGTGTAGCCGCAGGGAAGGGAGGGAACAAGGCCCCACTCGCAGCAAATTAAACAAACCATTGACCACAGCAGAGGAACACCACAGGGACGGAGCAGGTCAGGAACGAGTGCGGGCACGAGACACACCAAGCGCAGTGAGAACGGGAGCCGGTGACCAAAGCTTGTGCGCAGCCAGCTCACTCCACAGCGTGTGCCACTGGGTTTTCACACGCGTGCACGCACCACTCTGCCATTACCTCCCCGCCACTGACTATGCCACGGTCTTCCAGATGTGCCTGGAGGCACCCCAGAGTCCACCTGACCCCATGGCTCCCGTGGCTGGCATGGCTGCTTCGGGAATAAACCGCACGGTGGTCAACTCATGGCTCTGCTGAGGGAAAGAGTTACCCGAAAGACAGCCCCGAGCGCTACCCAAGGCAAGTGATTTGTCCGCACGGAGAGTTCGGGATGGAGAGGAAAAAGGCATTTCTGCTTTGTTTGTTTTCCAGGCAGAGCACATCGCGCTGCCAGCCTGTACCCGGGGCTCTGAGCATCCGCAGCTGCAGGAAACGGGCGCACCGGGATTCTGCAGCCCGGGGAGGCAGCGGGAGCCCGGGATCGCCCGCACCGCGCTCGGCAGCCGCGCCCCGACCCGCCGCCCCCGCACCATTAAATCCACCCAAATTTACGGGGTGGGGGAAGGAGAGAAGCCGGGTGACACTGGAACGATGCTACCGGGGACCCCCCCCTCCTCCGCCGCCCTACCGTGGGTCTGCGCCAGACGACGCCCTGCGTCTTGGGCGAGCGGGGCCCCAGCTCCCGGTAGCCGAGGGCGGCGGGGCCGGCGGGGAAGGAGGGGTCCTGGAAGAGCCGCCCCTCCTGCAGGCACTCCTGGCGCAGCGCCCCGAAGTGCTGCCCCAGGTAGGGCACGGCGCGGTCGTGCCGCCCCTCGCCCGCCGCCGCCGCCCGCTCCTTCGCCAGCGCCGCCGCCACCCCCGCCATCGCCGCCGCCCTTCCCCGGCACGGCACCGCACAGCCCGGCACATCCCGGCCCCGCCCGGCCCCGCCTGTCATCCCCCCGCCTCCCCTCCATCGGGTGCCACGCCACTCCTCAGCCTCGCGGCACCCCCCGCTTTGCTCCAGTCGCTCTGCCTCGGGAGTCACGGATGGAGAAACTTCCTCTCCCGGTCTCTCCGCCTCGTTGCCCCGTGGAGAAGCATCTCTGCCTCGCTGGGCACCTCACCAGCTTCACACCCGCGCCATCCCTGGCTCTCTCGTATTGCCACATATACTCATTAATTTAAAAAAAAAAAAAAAAGATGTTTCTTGTGTAGAAACCTGAACTATCCGTAAGAATTCTGTAAGTTTGGGGGGGGGAAAAAGACAAAGGAAGGGGAAAAAAACTCATATGGCTCAAAGCCCACCATGGTATGTATGTACGCCGTGTTGTCACCTTGTCACAACTTTGAACGCTGCAGATGACAGAGATCACTTCCAGCTTGATTTGCTGGTGGTACCCACAGCACGTGTTTTGCCACTGCTGGCATGGAACCACCTACACCCCCTGCACAGCCCAAACCACAAGCAATGAGTTCCCCCCGAGTTTCCCGAAACACGCACACATGGTGTGGGGGAAGAGAGCATCTCCGCTTCGGCAGTGAGTTGCTGCCAAGAACGGCTGAAATGCTGCTGCTGGCACCGGCATAGTACAGCAACCCTCCAAGGCAGAATTCAAACCATTTGTTTCATATTTTAGGCCTGACTCAGGAGGTGCTGGTGCCAGGCAGCGTTCCCTGGGCAGCCCTTCGTGCCGCACCCACCACCCACACTGGCTGCCCAGCTGCCCTGGAAGGACAGGCGCCTCTTTTTGGGCATTGTACCCCGAGCCCTGGATGCACAAAACATTGATTTGGAGCCATCCTGTCTGACTAAAATGAACAATATTGTGTGAAAAATGCTTAAAGAGCCATAAATTACCGGGCTGTATCATGTGCTGAGATGTGATGGGAAGTCTTCCTACATTGCTGGTACACAGTGCTCCAATGCACTGTGTCACGCTGTCCATTTGCTTGGTAGTTTTGCACTTCCATCACTTATGATTCCTCTTCCTAGACTCAGCACAGGTCCTACTTGCCCAGTTCATGGAAAGCCATTGCCATTAAACAGGAAAAAAACCTAAGCACTGCCCATTCAATTCCCAGTGTAGCAGAGGAGGCCCACAAAATCTTTTTGAAGTTAGAGATGAATGGTGTGTTGCCTTCTGATAAGAAGACAAGGTGACTTGGTTTTAAGAGTTTAGTACGGCAGCTTGGTTTACTCTGTGGCTACTCGGGCTATGGACGCACAGACACTAACGTGGTGGATGGTCAAAATGGCATTTATTATCTTATCTCATGAGGTTAAATAGTCGAGGGGCTTTACTACGTCAGGAAAAGGGGACTGTGGGATAGCTGGAGTTAGTAAGGAGTGGAAAACTACTGGGGTTAGAGGGGTCTGCATGCTCTTATCACAAAGGAATGAAGGGAGGTAGATTCCTTGCTGCTCTTGCTTTCCGTCACATCACGTGATCTTCCGTCCGCCTGTCCCTTTCTACCACATGGTGTCAGCAGCACCAATCAGCTCTGTCTGTGTAGATTACGGCCAAGCAAGGAAACATCCCTGAGACCACCTGGTTGTCCAAACCCTGGCCAGGCACAGTTCAACTTCGCTGTGCTTTGAAGGTGCCTCCTCTTCTTCATGGATCAGAAGGGCTCTCTTTATTAAGGGAATAATGGTATTTTTAGCAGCATATTGAGGCACGTGGGAAATCAATCACACATGGAGAACTGGAAGCATATCAAGTAATGTTATGTGCTGTATGCTGGTACATGCTGTGTGCACTCAGTTACTGGTGTGCCATTAGCCAAGGCCTCCAGCATGGCTGTGCTGAAGCTGGAGCAGGACACAGTATAGCACAGGAGGATAGTTTTGCTCAAATGTTTAGATTCATTAAGCACTGCTGAGTTATCTCACAGGCAAGGCCATCTACTGGACCAGGAGACTAGGAGACAGCAGCACCTCGCCACCTAGGAGTTTAACTCCCAGTGAGCTGTGTTGCATCCTAACATGACGGATCTGGGAGCTGTAGGGCTGCTCAAAAAGCGTTTCTTTGGCTCCACGCAGTGGTTCAAACACGAACAGCTGCCACAGGTCAGACTTCTCTGTTTTTTTCGAAGTGTCAGGGTAAAAGGAAACCAGTGTCAGTGCAAAGCAATGGTTTTCACTGGCCCACAAAAACAGCTTTGGTTTGTGAATTCCTCTACTCCAGCCATTTTCCAGCACATGCAGAACTTTAAGCTGGGTTGAAAATTTGTCATATAATCACTTCGCTTTTCTTAGTCGTCTCCCATGTGTGCCATGAATGATACTCACAGCTCACTCTGGGGTCTGCCGGCAGCCAACAGCCTTTGCTGGACAATGATCAAGACCAAGTGTGTAGAAGAATGTTCTATGGCTGCTCTGTTCACTCAGAGCTACCAGAGTTTTCTTAGAATCTCTGCAGTGCAATGGGGGGGGAGACTGAGCCAAACGGAAAAGGAGAGGAACAGAAGGGAGCAAAGCCAGAAAGAAATTGAACCAGCAAGGATTCAGTGATGCAGTGGGAGAAGGACATTGGCAATGCAGTGAAGAAGAGGTGTATTTGCCACCCTGGCTTGTTTGACTGATCCCAAACTTATAGGGACTGTAGTGTCCCAGGTGGTTTAATGACAGACAAGGATATGTTGGTGTAATACAGAATTTCTCTTGTTAGTGTGAAGTTGGCTGTCCCAGCAGCCATGTGAACAGCCTGCCCACAAAGTCCTCTGCATCCAGGTAAGTCTACAAGTCAACTACCTCCACTTCCGGCACAGTAGCAGATTTGGATGGGAGTCCACAGTCAGAGGGAAGGAAGTTCTTTTGAGCATTACACAAGCTAGTTCCTTCATTTTTCTACATACTCACACCATTTTCTTTAAAGAAAGAGATGATTTCCATTTGACTGTGAGACCAGTATAATGCTCTCGGGTAAAAGTGGCAGTTCCAAGTGGCAGACCTACTTGTGTCTCCCTAGAACCAGGCAACTTCAGAAGGAAAAAGAAATCTGACTTTTTCTTAATATCCCTGCATACCTCCAGCTCTTCAAAGAAGTCACCAACTCTCACATTTTGCACGTAGATGGTTTCAGTTGTTGCTGCAGCAGCTCATCCAGGTTCCTGCTAAGGAGCATCCAGCTGCTATTCATAGCATGGAGTTTCAGGCAGGATGGGCTTATCCTTCCCTACGCCCACGCTCAGTCATTGTGAGTAACTCAGGGCTGCTCTGCCTTGCACCATCCCTCCTCCCTCTTACTCATTGCCCTTCCACTATACACAGAYGCTGGGGAACAATAGGGAACAACTGAACAACAGCTTAAGATGGGAGAAATGGGGCCATGCACCTGCTGGCCTCCTGTTCTTCTCCCCAGGAACTGCCCTGTCCTCACTAGGATGAGGGTGGTTTCCTGGGGCAGGAGGCTTGCAGCAGCCGTGGTGATGATTCACAAGGAAGGGAATTGCTTTCCTGTCCGGAGCTGGGATCTGGAGAGGTACTGAGCTTTCCCCAACATCACAAGATGGCTGCAGCCCTGGCCAGTGCAGTGTGAGGTGTCAGAAAGACCTGGGTCATCCTGCAAAATCCAGCTATCCTTCCCAGCTCCTCACAGTGCTGAACCATCATCCCTGGATCAGCCCAACTGTGTTGTGGAGCTTCACACCTTGGGTGCAGGCATTAGTGCTGTAGGATATCCTCTTCCTCCTCCTCAGGCACCAACAATTTTCTGGCTTTTATAAAACAACCAAGTAGGATCAGAGCTAATTTCAGATGTATTTCCCRGCAGGGGACCTGCTAGGCTACAGTTTGTAGCAGCCCTTCCCTCCCCAAACACTTAGATAAAATATTGCAGCCTCTAAACCAATAATCTTACAGATAAACATTTAGGAACTTTCATAGCTCCCAATAGCCTGCCTATTAATGGTCCCTCCATTTCGCAGTAATAGGGTGGGTAGGAGCCCATACATCTCAAATAGGAGAAGGCAAGCTCTCAGAATCAAAATAATCTGTTTTCATGCTGTAGGGTCTACAATACAGMAAAGCAGATTTAATCCTCATTAGCCAAATGCTGCAGTACAGGAGAGCCCTTTCATTTCTCTCTAATGCACTATATCAGAAATGTATCTCGAACTGCTGGGTAATTGGCAGTTATTTTCTTCAAAAGATTTCCTCAGATACAGAACAGTCTTGACTGCATGGGATTTGCAGACTCTTCTTTGAAACCCAGATGATGCATTTTCCTGGTTTAATTGGTTTTTCCCTATTGCCCTCACCCTCTTGCTATCATCAAGAAAGGGGGAAAGGGAAAGGAAAGCAGGAAGAGACAGGCAAAAATAAGCAAATCCAGCAGCAAAAAAAATCAGAATATTGGTTATAAATATTTTTTCCTGTTTCCTGTTTCCCTAGGGCTTAATTCCACTTCAGCAGCAGTTTTTGTGAGTCATGGGGAACCTGAAAACTTTTCCTCCTATAATACAGCTGTCAGCTGTTGCTATAGTCAAYGATACAGTCATCATCTTCTCCTCTTCTTTATATCCTCTAGATGGTGTTTGTGCATCACTTTCTACACAAAATAAATCATGCTGCTGCTAATCAAGCTTGGAAAATGGATTTGAAGTGCTATCTTATAGATCACTGGGAGCAAAGGGTTGTGGTGGTTACCTGGTCCAAGCCTCCTCCAGGCAAAATGCTTGTCCTCAGCCTCTTTCCAAACATGAGATACAGGACAGAAAAATTCCTATGGCTCACTTTACTGAAATTTATGATTAAAATCTGATTGTGTTTCATAGAATGGTTTGTGTTGGAAGGGACCTTAAAGATCATCTTATTCCAACCCCTGATCAAAATAGCATTTTCCAATTGCTGGAGCACCATGCTTTTCCATGAACAATGTTAAACATGCAGCTTACAGCAATCGCAGCAAAATGRGTGCATTCCTCTGGATCACAGGAAGAGAGGAAATTTCAGCACAAGGCACTGGTGCAGGGTGGGAAAGAAAGCACTATTCTGCCTCATGAGCAAAGAAAGTGGGTACCCCTGAGTGGGTCTATTTGAGAGGGAAAAAAAAATCCACCCTGGAAAGAAAAAACCCTCCCCTCAACCCTTTATTATTCTGCTCCTCACTCTGGCTCAGTACACAGACACACCTAGAAGTACTGAAATGCAGCAGAGATAAATGCTGGCCATCCTTTTCCCTTACTCAATTTCAACAGTACTAGTTAATTTTGGGATAACTGACATATTAATCCCCTCAGCCCAGCCTTCACTACCTGGAACTGACCAAGTCATTTTGTTTCCTCCTTTGCGTTCACTCTCTTCAAATATTTGCAGACAAGCAACCCAGCTAGCCTCTGTTTGGACTCCTTATCTCAACAGATTTCAGTCCTTAAAAATTCTCTCTTCCCTCCCCCACACCTTCTGTCTAAATTTACTGAGAGGTAGTCATCAAACATGCTCTTTGGCAAACAAAGTTGCTGTTTACTCAGCTTTTAGCTGGACACGCAGTGGCTTTGCTGGGGAATCCCAGGCATCATACAGGCAGGAAGACAGCAGAGAGCGGCTGTGCTCCATGGAAAATATTTCCTTCTTCATTTCTTGAACATACAGACATTTGCAGGCACCTTGCCAGGGAGATGTGTACCCCTGTGTCAGTACAAAATGGGGTTGCCAGGGTAGCAATGGAGTTTTCCTACTACAAGAATGGGAACCACCATTTCCTAAGGTTTATAAAGCCCTTTGTACCCAAGGCTTGCTTTGTTTTCTGCTTGTAAACATTTTATATGCAGGAAACACCACCAAAAGGCTGTAAATATGATGGGTAACTTCTCACTACACCGTTTTCATAGATGGGGAAGGTTTAGTGACTCCTGCCCAAGGTGACACCGGAGAGGGGTAGCAGGGMTTACCAGCTTGCCTCCTGTCTGGTGAAACATTTCCTGGTTTTGGCCTAGGTCATGCTCCTGGATTGTATCCTTGCCCTCTGGAGATCACATAGCCAAGTGGCCAGCTCTAGCTCTGCCAAGTTCACACCTTTTACTTCTAATAAATCATAAATTCATACTGCTTTGAGAGTACCAAAGAGAGGGGTCTTTYTAAAAAAACTCATAATTTAAGCCAGAGCTGGGTTCAACTTTTCCCTGGTTTTAAAACTCCATGGCACCTCCATAGCCTGTAAGCTGTAGCAAAAGATATCCAAATCCAGGTTTTGTGAGTGCACAACCCTTCAACAGCATAGAGCCCGACCTCAGGAGGAGGAAAGGAGTTTTAAAACACCTTCACCTGGATTTTTAAAGGACTGATGCTTAAATCTGTCTTTCAGCACACGGAATGCACACAGTCTCTTTCCATGCGTGAACGGGTGTGTCTGCAAAAAGTTTTCCCTTGCTTCTTGTTGAAAAAGTATTTTAAAAAGGGACACACACACACAAAAAAAGTAAATAACACGGGACTAGCAGGAGGCAGTGCCCATAGTCCCAGCCATGATGGGCACTGCCGGATCCCGCCCGTCTCCCRGGTACATGTTTGCACTCCTGGTGCCTCCTCCCTCCAGGACTGCTGGAGCACTTGGGGCAGTCGTTGGCTCCACCYGAGCCTGCCGCCTGCCCGTACTCACCTCCTCTCGCCCAGGAGGCGAAGGCAGAGCTGCACCACAACCGGGAGGGTGGGCAGCATGTCCAGGGTGGCGGAGAGACTGTGCCAAGAAAGAGCGGCAGCGGACGGGCTCGGATCCAACAGGAATGCCRTCAAGTATTTGAAGCAGGACTATGAAGCCCTGAAGAAGCAGTGCCTGCAGACTGGCACACTGTTCAAGGATGAAGAGTTCCCGGCCTGTCCTTCTGCTCTGGGCTACCGGGACCTGGGACCATACTCCTTCAAAACTCGRGATATAGTCTGGAAGCGCCCCACGGTAAGCATGCTTTGTAACTGCCTATTTCCCTGGGTCCAAATCTARCCAAAACCCAGCTGAACATCCAGTCTAAGTCAGTGGTGAGCCTGAAAATCCACTACTYCTGTATGTTTTGGTTTTTAATTCTATCTTGCTTTACTTCCACGGTTGGCAGAAGCAAGGTTGGAAAGGGRGTGGGAAAAGAAATCATCATCTTCTAAGCCCGTTATAAAGCAGGGAATCCTATAACTGCTTCATGGGAACCTGCTTTCTTCCTATTCATCTGGCTCCAGACAGCTACTAGTCCAGGGTGCAATCCAGAGATGGATGCAAAAGCCCCAGGTGTATCCATGGGGCACYCCAGTTGCCATTGACTGTCAATTGTAACAGCACCCACACCAAGGTCTTGCCACTGTGCACCTCAGGAAATCAGGCTAATACCTAAATAAGATCCTCTGCCTCACTTCAAACTACCTGTAACAGTTAAATAACAACTGACTGGAAATGCTGTTACCTAAATACGTATGTCCTATAAATGGCYTCTGATTCTAAGAAAGTAATTTTCATCAGGAAACATTAGATGACGATTTTTTTTTTTTAAGTCACAAAATCAGGGCTTCAGAGTTTTTTCTGTACTCTCATTTTTCAGTCATTTATTTCTGTTCCTACTTTGCTTCTCCTTTGTCATTTTGCCCCTTCTTGCAAYATCAAGAAGTATTCAAAAAAACGTGTAAAGAAAAAGCCTGAAATTACTTATCTCCCTTTGATGGACGAAAAGAGAAGAAGAACAGAAAATTTCAAGGCTTGGGGTTTTATTTTTTTTTCACCTGAAAAGTGAGAAACAGAAACTTGCAGGTTTGGTAACTCCAGRTTTAATAATCCTGGTAACCCTGTTTACCCACCAGCACCTCACTCTGGCACCTGGATGTTGCCTCAGCAAGTACCATGGATGTGCCTCTTAGCTTTGCCTATCCTCGGAGAAGATCAGCCTTAGTAAACTCGTTAAATTAGACTTGGGTTTCTCAGGCAAGGACAGTGTTGAGCCCACTGCAGGCAGAGGCACAGCTACAAACATAGCATGGTAAGGAATAACTGAGGGCTGAGATCCAACAGGGTTAAATGTTGCAGCCCTGCCTGCCAGAGCCCAGCCTGTGTGGGACCTCTGAGTGGAAGCCCAGCTGTGTGAAAGGTGTATGTGGCACTTGGGAGTGGCTCAGGAAGGACAGGTGAGTAGTAAGTCATACACAGCTGACTGACACCRGGTGCACCACTTTGGAGGAAGAAGAGGAAAAGCCACACAAAACCTTTTTCTGTGTGGTGGGTGATCTTCTCCTAGGCCCCTTTCCACTGGCCAGAAGCAGAAAGGACGTAGCTGAGATGACACCTATTGCAAGAGGAGATTCAYGGAGTGGCTCTTCATCACACACATGCACACAACAAGTCCTGAGTTGTCCCTGTCTCTCCACAGAGTGCTCACAGCTGACAACTGCTGCTCCCAGGGATAGCCAGAGACCGACTAAACTGCCCGCAACCCTGCTTGCCAAGTTAGGCTTCCTGTAAACTGCTCCTTGCTGCCATCCAGAAGCTCATGGAACATTCTCAGAAAAACAGAAAAGGCTTTTGTCTCTAGAGAGGCAATAATAACTTCCTAATATAGGCCATGAGTTGTTGGAGAGCTYGGAGTTGGGATAGGAGTGACAGTCATTGCCATAACCTACTTGGCTGGCCCCAAAAGGCCAGGAAGAGAGGGGGGTTGTTGCTAATAAAAGCATTTGTGTGGTTGGCCTCCCAGAAAGCAGGGCCAGGGTGGGGGAGCATCCTCCACACTGTTGGCACTGGAAACTCAGCACATTTCCAGTGCACAGGCAGCAGTCACAGGCACAAACTCATTTGTGCTGCTTGAACCAAAATCTCAGCACGGTAAAGTAAGATGCAAATGCCAAGGTGAATTTTCACCTCTGTCTCAACAGCAGCAAAAATTCTCAGTAATATCACTGACAGGCTCAAGTAGCAAAGGGCATCAGGACTTGCCTCAAAAAAATACATGCAGTCYTCAGTTTAATAAGGAAATGTTGTCCTGGGATCCTGTTAATCAGACAGAGGAGAAAGGATTTATTTTTTAAGAAATGTTGAAAGTGTTTAATATTTTTTGAATATTGAAACAAGGAACAAGAAAAGGGAACTTTTCAGACCAGAAAGGGTGATGCAAACTTTGAAACTGTGTCTTTTCAGGAGTTATGTGACAACCCTCAGTTTATAATTGGAGGAGCTACCCGAACAGATGTCTGCCAAGGAGAGCTGGGTACGTACAGTACTTCTGAATTTTGTTGTGGAAGATGAAAAAAAAGTGAAGTTTCATTTAAAAACTCCTGATACATGGACCATTTTTTTTGGCTATCTCCTAGACGTAATATGGAGAGGCAGATTCCCAAGAAGGGGACTCACAGACGAGCCTTGCTGCTTGAGACAGGGTATATATGGGCTTGTAAGAGCTATGTCAAAATTGGAAGACACAAAACTATCTCCTGGAGGAAGGAAGCAATTATGTGGAGCAGGAGACTGGCTTGCTTTTGACCTCTTAAGACAGAGGTGGACGCCAATCTACTCATGAGAACACTTGCCCTGAGGCAAGAGAGTAGAATTCATGCCCATGCCAGGAAGAGCAGCTCCAAAGATTCAGGGGACAAGGGACACCAGGGAAGTTTTCCCCTGTAGCCCAGTCCTTAGGAATTTTTATTTGGGAAGCAGAGCAAGTTTCAGCCTCAGTTTCACACAAGACAAATACACAACAACCAAGGAACAGAGCAGGCACTGGTTTAGTAGAGAGGCTGGGCCTGTGATGTGCCATTTCATGTCGAGCAGGATGGTCCAAGCATGAGTTAGAAACAAGGACCACATCATAAAAAAATGAACAGAGCACGTAACCTTTGTAATAACATCCACAACAAAGAAATTGTTCCAAGCCCTTCACGCTGAATGCTCCTTTCTGCTTGAACAGCATTTCATGTAGGGCTGCGAGCAGGGACGGGAGCAACCAGGCACCAGCCACACCGTGCAAGCACAGACCAAAAAGGCAGTGCTGCTCAGCTCCCTGAGTTAGGGCCTGATGAGAGGAGGTATCTCTCAGGCAGCACTCATCCTTTCCCGGACATCCATCATAAAAAAACCRCCTTTCCCATTTTTCTGAGATGCTTGCCTTTGGTTAAACAGAGCTGCTGTGCGAGTGGCCAGAAGGGAGCTGTAAGGGGACTCTATTCCCCCTCGGAGTAGCTGCTGCAGGAGCTGCCTTCCCTGCCTGCCTGGCTGACAAGATCCAGCTGCAGAAGACAGCAGCAGCAACCTCTCCTGACTGCACAGAGAGGCGAGAAGGCTGGAACTCTTGTAATGAGAATTTGATAGATTAGACACTGAGAAATCAGCCTTTCTCCCTCCTGTGCTGCTAACTGCAGTACTCCTGACCTCACTGGTCTTCCAGCCCATCCATTGTGCAAATGAGATTGAAACAATTTCTGCAAGTCATTGGCGATAAATAACACCAGTGCTGCTCTTGTAAACACAGCACTATTAAAGCAATTGCTAAAAAATTCCCTGGTGTGTGGGCTTGTACTCCAAATGCTAAAAATAAGATGCCCAATCATATACTTGCTCCAGGATATTTATTTGGTAGATGCTGGAACAGAGTATGGGGAAATCACTTACTGTATTTCAGGAGAATGGCTCAAATAAGTAGTAAAAGTGACATTTCTTGTCACCTCCTATTTGGAAAGTTTCTATAGTAGCACAAAAAAATAAATTAAGAACATATACCTGAAGTAAAGCCTCATTTTCCTTGACAATTTACAAGCTATAGGCCTGAAAAATATGATCTGCTCTTAAACTAGAAGAGGCCAGTGCGGTATTTGTGTTTAGCCTAGAAACTGATTACAAATACCGTGAGCCTCTTACTATTTCTGTCACCTGCTGAATGTTTCTGTGGGATCCCAGGGCCCCTTGTGCTAAATGGGCTTTCATTAGAGACCAGTGCCAAAATCCATCAAATAGTGGTAACAACAGAACTGGACCCCAAAACCTCCTGTTAATCTGGGGATGGTGCCTTGCTCCGGGTTTTCCCAAGACRGCTTTTGGTCAGCAGTACCCTGAGGGCTGGTTCTGAAAGCTATCCCAAACCTAGAAGAAAAGCCCCCAAAATCTAATTCTGCTTTCATTAGAAGCTTGATTTTCTTTCACTCACTCTCTGACAAAGAAGAAAAAAAGAGAAAATAATGAAAGATAATACAATTTGTTTCTGCAAGGCTGCGTACAATTGCTTCTACACAYACTGACCCTTCACAAAAATAAATTTCAGGCATGGGACTTCCCTTCTAGCCTTCAGGTATTTGCTTTACATCTCTGAGGCACACTAAGCTTTCTTGGTATTTGATCCAATACCTTGAATATCAAAGTCCTTGTTACTGAAACCCTCATGTAAAACACTTCYATTGAAACAGACCCTGATTACATATTTACATAAGCCACGTGTGTGACTGGGTAACAAGTCCTTTAGGGAAATAGAGCCTATTTTTAATAATATTCTCTGACATGTTTYTTTTCTTTTAAAAATAACACTGCAGGTCTGGGTTTACATGAACAAAAGGAACAAGAAAACCCAGAGTTAGTCTCACTCCGTTAAAATTTTTTCTTTGACAACAGCGTGAGCTAGATGAATATCAGCTTGGGAAGTTTGATGGGAACTTGAAAGACTTGAAATGTTCTAAACTTCCTTTGAACCATATCTTTTTGATAGCCTAGTAACAACTTGAAATGTAGTCACATAGTCTTAGTTATTAGAGGTGACTTATGAAGTTTTCTTGCAGCCATCTGAATAAGTTAACCCGAGGACTGTTTGCAGAAGTTCTTAAGAAGTAAGTGGCATAAAATTTACTTTAAATAATATAAAACATACTGAAACCCCCTCCGTTTAATATCAGCTTTCCAGATCCACACCATTTATATTCATGAGTTGCCTTTTGTTCTGCTGAGCGCCCAGAGGCCACTCCAGGCACGGCAGCTCCCCGGGCCTGGGCTGGCAGCTGGAGGAGTTCCCTGAAGCCAAGGCAAATGCACCAGCTCACACCAGCCCAGGGGCCCGCCCCGCGTGTGCTTTGTGCATGTCTTGTCCTACAGGCAGATTCGGGGAGATTACAGGTACGCTGGAGAACAAACCAAAGCCTGACAGCTCTGGGATAGATCCGATACCTGTTGAGGGAGCCTTTGAAGTGGCTGTAGGCAGAACTTAATAGTACTGGGTTTTTTCACTTATTTTGCTGTAGACATTAATATATAGCCCTTCTGACATTCAATCCTATGGGCTCAGGGATATTGGTGATGCTTGTTCTAGCAAATATATCCCGGAGATGTCAAAAATACGTTCACTGAACAACTCTGAGACCCCAAGGAGAAGAAAGCCTGTTCCTTTGCTGGATTCTCCTTTGCCTTTCTGTACACAGCTGCAGAACAAAACTAATATCCATAGAAAACTTCAGAAAGTCTTTCGAAATCTCAAAGCAGAGGCAGCCTGCACTGCCATAAATTATAAGCTAGTGGGTCAGTGCTTCCTTGATGTCTGGTATGATGCCCCAGGTACTTTGAGCTCTGAACAAGGGCTTCCAGCAGAGACTAAAGCTGGGAGCTGAAGCTGCGTGACAATCTGGGAAGCAAGATCCACAGCATTGTGCTTGGATCCTTTCTGAACACCAGGCACCGCTGAAACAGCAACAAGCCAGAACACAGGCAGGACAGAAATGCCTGTGTGCTGTCCAGTTGCATCTTGGAACTGGACACATGGACTCTTGGCTGAAACTCATCATCTCTAGGTCAAAGAAGAGTTTAGATGCTCTGTGTCTAGACACTTTGATGGTAGCTAAACAGAAACTGAGCACAGCTCTGGAGCAACTGAAACTAATCAAATTTCTCATTTATTTTATGGCCTCTGCAAGTGGAGCATGCTTGGGTAAACATCATCAATAYGGACGAGTCGCTGAGCTCTCAGGTCACCAAGGATTCCTCATTTTCTGCAGCAATTCGATTATCTCTGTAAACCAGGGGCTGTCTGGGTAGCACTGAGAGCGTGAGCCATCTCAGGACATCTGTGAGCAGCAAGGGATTTTATTTCAAGTGCACAAACAGTTGAAGTAATTCTCCAAGACCATATATATGTATATATRTACACACACACACAYATATATATAGACACACACACAGGAGCTAGGCACWGCTAGGCTTCATGTTTACCCTTTCCACTGCAAACTCGAGGTCAGAATTGCTTAATTAAAAATAAAATTTAAAAAAGAACATTTCACTTTACTACCATTTCAAATTACTTCAGATCCAGGAACCAAGCTGGCTTCTTTTCAGGACATTCAGCAGCAGCAGTAAACTCTGTAATTGGCACTTGTCTGAAACTTTTGTTCATGAAATAGGAGACTGAACAGAAGCAGTGATACGTGTCCATAAGTGATTTAGCCTTGGAGGGCTAATATCAAGAAGGCTTTTTAAAAAATATAGTTATTTAAAAAAAAATAGTTGTTTTTATAAGCTAAAAGGCTGCAACTTTAAACACATACAGTGAGCAGAAATGCTTTTTGATATTGACATTTTTCTGACTATGAGTCTATTGTAAATACATTCTAAATAACTTAATTAATTGGCCAATCWGCCTCTTATTCTCTCCCTCGAAAAATTTCCTTTTTAGGAAGGGAATAAAATAGTTTCCTCACAGTTTGAAAGATTACTTATAACCTGCAGCTGAATCAGAACCAGTTTGAGTGGTCCTACGTAAGRTGCCTTTCTAGGGAGCTTGTGCTGTTGCACTGTCCTGTAGGCAYAGCCACAAACTAAACTCTGAAATTTGCTGCTGGCAAAATGATGTTGAACTTTGAAAAAGGGAACAGGTACTGTCCATTTGTACTYTTTTAGAACCAGTCATATATTATCCTGTAGGGCTGAGCGGGCTTATTAATGGGCCAGGATCCCACTGTGGTGTACAAGAAGGTAAGAGGCAAACTCTGCARTTTAGGCTCCATCATGGAAGCTCCTTGGTATGGACAGATTCCTACATCCTTCTTAAATATCACAGGAGCTTGAATGTCATGCATCACTGCTATCCAAAGATGCTCCCCAAACCATCTACATTCAGACACCCCATGCAAACCTTCCTTTTTACCTAAAGTTAYGGCACAGCAGCCAATTCCCAGCTGTTTCATTTCAGAAGGCATGGTTGGCACAAGCTTGCTCAAAGATATTAGGCCCCAGAAAGTAAGGTTTGGAGATAGGACTCTGCAGTGCTCAAGGCAGGCATAGCTGGTTTTAAGGCCAAGTTCACCACTGCAGTTCTCCCAAGACAATTCTTTGCAGGTGGGCTTTGAGCAGACGTGCCCCGAAATGCTTCCCAGGGAGGTCAGGCTGCATGGGGTGTCAGAGACAGGCAGCAGCACCCACGTCACTCCCTCTCCCCGACGCTATGAAGTTAATTCATGCAGTAAGAAAGGTGCCTTAAAGGATTTCACGCTGCATTTGGCATCCTGTGGGACTGAGATGCTGATATTGTTTAGTTCTGAGGCAGGGAAGTAAACAACGCATTTAAGGAAACCTCCCTCATTTCACTGAATCTTCAGCCTAATTGTGCATCAAACATACACAGTCCTCAGCAAAGCCTGGAGTAGTTTCTCCTTTGCTGGCTGTAAAATTCTGGCCTGSACCAGGAAGAGGAAGCCCTCCCAGGTGTTGCACATTGTGAGAGCACCAACTTGTCACTGCTGCAGGCCTTCTCTGGTCTCATGGGGTGGAGGGACACAACAGGGACACCAGGGATCCCCACCTCGCCACCTTCTCAGAAATAATCTTCTGCACTTCACAGCATGCCAGGAACAGCCAGGGCATCAGAAAAATGAGGATTTCAGTTCCAACTTGGTAAGGCTTTTCATCTTTCTCCTCTGAAAATCCATTCCCCAGACTTATCACCATTATTTCTACCTCTTCAAGGAAAACAGAAATTATAACAGCTTAAGGCATATGCCTGTACCAAGGAAAGCCTCAAAGAGATAGATACAAAGCAGATCTGAGTGTTCTCAGTCTCATTTTTTTCCTGCATCTACATTTCCTTGGGAAAAGATGTTCTTAAAGCTTTTTTTTTACCTTGTGCTCCTGTAATTTTGCTTCTTTTGTACATAGTTACCTAGGGCTGGGAGGAAACTTCCAGGCCAGCAAGTTGATCCCTCCTTGAAAAGGTTTTTGCTCATAATTGTTCTATAGGCTGAGGCTTCCAAACTCTCTTTTCTATATGCAGAGCATCAACTTTTCTCTACTTCCACTTTAAACATGTCACAATCCTTTTATTTTATCTTCTTCTCTGCAAAGGAAATATTATCTTTCATCTAAGAGCTCTTGCCTCAAACAGCTTTTCTGCAAAGTAGCATTTAACCTGCCTCGCATCTCCGCTTCAAACCTCACTTGTGTAGGATGAGCAGGACAATTTTTTTTAACCTCTTCTCATGAGAAATGCAGGTGGATGGGGAGAAGCAGGCAATCCAACCATTTTTCTGCCCCCTTCCAGCCTGAATACTCTTTCCTGAATGTGGCAGCCAAGATAAGGCAGAGCAATCCTGGGGGAAGGCTCAAGCAGCACCTCACATACTAATGCTAGGTTTTCCCTCCTCTTTGGGAAGGCCTGGGCTGGCACAATGAATAGAAATATATCATATTATGTATCATGGTTTTGGACCTGCAATGTGATCAGCCAGCTGAGGTGGTTACAGGTCATCACACCAGAGGCGCTTCTTTACAGGGGTTTCTCAAAACAGCTCATAGGAGGCATCTGGGTACCTCCCAGTGGGGTACAGGCAGCAGAGAGCACCCAGCACCCAGCAAGTCCCTGTATCCTGCTTTTACAGTTGTATTCATCATGGCATTAAATCAGAAATCCCAAGTCAATATGAAGAGTTAACCGCTGCTGTAGGATATTCAATCTTGCTGCGGATTAAACTCTTTCCTTGGTTTCTCAATTAGCTTATTTCCTCTCAAGCAAGAGCTGCTGTGCCAATTCCTTCTGCAGAATATGCACTCGCACAAAGGAACTGTGTCTTGGCACAGATAATCCTCAGAGAACCAGGAAAATGTTAGTACCTTCAGAGCAGTTCTGTTTTCCTAGGCTTTCTGCACACCTCAGAAATAATACAGAATCACGGAAGTTCTTCCTGCTGTTTGCAGTGTGCAAACACCACGAGTCACCGAGTTTCCCAGGGGCACCACCTTTGGTGTGATGGAAGCTTTGGCTTACCCAGCCTCCAATCCTCAACAAACAGGTAACCAATCCAGCAAACAGCTCCAGCTGCAAGGCACACAGCCTCCAGGGAGGGCTGGGAGAGCCCAGCCTTTCCAGGATAAGGAATGGGCCAGAGAAAGGACTTGCCTCCTCACAAAGTTTCCAGGAGGCTTTAGCTTCTATTAGACTGCTGGGCAAATCTTTAGCAATAGCTCTAAATTCGGGTTCAGACCTTCAAAGAAAGGGCTAAGAAGAAATAGCCCCATGAATGCTCCTACTATCCACTGAATCTTCTCCAAAAGGTAGGAATGGAAGTCCTGCCATTCTTCTATCAACCCAGAGCTTTTGCCCTCTTTTGGACATCTTCTAAGCCCTTGTTGCCCCCACGTGTGGTGGCTTCAGTGTAGTTAAAGTACCACAGGTCATTAACTCTGTCCTGCCCAGCCATGCTTTGCAAACCACATCCCCCAAATACCTTCTCCCTCTGGCGGTGTTCTTGGTCTCCTGAGGGCATTAACAAGCTTAGTTAAAGCAGCCTGTTTTCACAGCTTCATTAAAAAAATCAAAGCACAAACTGGACCATTGAAATTATTACCATGGTCAGCCTCAGAGGCCCCAGCATACCTGTGTGGTTTGGGTGAGTGGAAAATGAGCAAAAGAGAGAAATAACAGAACAAGAATGGATTGCTGAACCAATACTGAGTCTGGCATAGCTCCTACTGCTGGCATTTTACTCCAGGTGAGAGCATGACTTAAAGGAGTTATTAATGAACTTTTCTGCCTTGTAATATGTGTTTTTAGGTGATTGCTGGCTCCTAGCTGCCATTGCATCTCTCACTTTGAATCCAGATATTCTGTTCCGTGTTGTTCCCGAGGCTCAGAGTTTCCAGAAGGACTATGCTGGAATCTTTCATTTCCAGGTACCTATATGATCAGGGTATTGAGAATAAAAGAGGAAAATGTTAGTATTTAACTAGAAGCAGCTTTTTTTTGTTTGTTTGTTTGGAACCAGTGAAAGAACCAACAATTACAGTGTGTAAGTGAAATTGATGGGGGCGAGAGAAAGAAAAGAACAGTTAAATAATGTTAAATGGGACCTGCTCTCTGGTGAGGTCTTACAGCTGATGGGGCTCTGGGGATWTACATAAGTTTTGTAAACTGAGCTGAACCACCAGGCCACATGAGCCCAAACCAAGCTCTGTGGCTCCCAACTGTTGAGAGTGAATTCAGGCTGGCGAGGTTCCTTCTCCTTCCTCCCCTTCCCTCCCTGTGCTTTGCCTGTATTTCCTCGTGTGTATTTTCTTTTCCTGTATTTTCTTTGTCTGTATTTCCTTCCCAATGTGTTGGGATTTAGCCAGCCTGCTTTGACTGGAGGTTAGGCTCAGGTGGGAGTCGTGTGGATTCACCCTGCAAAGCTAAAGGAGCTGTTCTGGTGAGGACAGAAGTTATAGGACAAATACCTGTCCCTTCCACCACCTCACCTTAGAGTGTTATAGTGTGAATTATCTTCTCTCCTTTCAGGACTGCGTCGAATTCTGAAGTAAACATTTCTAGCTTTGACATCAGAATTTAGCCCTAGCAATGTTTCACACATTTTCCACTATTTTCAGAAGGGATTAGCACTCTGCTTCCCCTTTAGATGACCTCTCCTTGCAGCATTTTTTGCAGGGACAATGGTTTTTTTCTTTAAGGATTGAGCCTTAAGATATTTTAGAGTATCCTGTCTCCACACTGGCTATCTGGGCTGTCCACCATGTCAACTCTGCATGGAGTACAGACAGTGTTTTCCATGTTAGGTGCAACAAGATGCTGTTAATATTACCTACCAGAAAAATTTAATACAGCATTAAGAAACCTGCGGAACGCTCCACAGGGCTGGGAAGAGTTTGTCTCTATTACAAAGGAGAGGAATCCAACGTGGGAATAAAACCCTACAGTGACTTATGCAGGGGGGAGCGATGACAGGCAAAGGGGTAGGAGGATGGCAGTGCGGAGGTACTGTGGGCACACCAGCCCCCGTCATCTCTTCCTTTCTTCTTTCCCTCAGTTCTGGCAGTACGGGGAGTGGGTGGACGTGGTGGTGGACGACAGGCTGCCCACCAAGGACGGGAAGCTGGTGTTCGTGCACTCGGAGGAAGGCAGCGAGTTCTGGAGCGCGCTGCTGGAGAAGGCCTACGCCAAGTACGGGGGCTGGGCGGGAGCTGTGCCCCTGGGTGTGCAGGGGCTGGTGGCCCAGGCCGGGTGGTGCCAGACACAACACACTTCATTCAAATGCAGCCTCCCTCCCCACCCCTCACTTACAGTTCCCTCTAGGTCCATAAAGGGTGTTGCCACCTGTCTGTTCCAAGGGTCTCTAATTCTGGTGCCCCAGGTCACGCTGACAACTACCCAGACTGAGAGATACTGCATGATAATCCCTTCTTTCTGTGGTGCCTTGTGCTAGCAGGTGGAGATGGCCCCTTGTATAGCTCTTCTCATCTCTCTCCCACAGGTTGAACGGCTCTTACGAAGCTCTAGCAGGAGGGTCCACTATGGAGGGCTTTGTGGATTTTACTGGAGGCATCTCTGAGTCCTATGAGCTGCGGAAGGCTCCGTCAAACCTGTTCCAAATCATCCAGAAGGCTCTGAGAGCTGGGTCACTGCTTGGCTGCTCCATCGATGTAAGAGGCTGACAAAGCTTTATTCTCCTTGCTCCTCTTCTCAGGGCTCTGGTCCATGCTGTGACAAAAGCCCACACCAATGCTAGATATGGGTAGGAAGGTCTGATATAGAAGCAAACTGTGATTAATGACCTTTATTGATTTCAGTATCAGAAACTTTGGACAAGATTCTAAATGACCAACTCTAGTCATGCCTCCCTATTTACACGACAGCATGTGATAATACTTAGAGCCATGAACTGCATACTGGTCTTCTTGAACTCCATTTGCATTCTCCGAGTGTCTTTTCTCATTCAAATTTTGTGTAATTTCAGCTCCAGACACTCGGCTGCCAGAGACAAACTTGCTGAGACACTTTGTTGTAGCCTCTAGTCTGATTCTGGCTTTGGTTTTCAGTCCTGAAGATTACTGACACCTGTAATACAAACATTCTCAAGTTACGGATGATGTTTGAACATGTTTTGGAAACTTCACACCTTTCACATCCTGTTTCATTACGTTGTTTTGTTTGTGGCATATAGAATTACCAGAGTTCAAATTTTGACATATTGGATCTCGACTGAGGCAGGCTGGAGCTAAGTCCATATCAGCATGTCTTTGCAGGTGACTGAGTCTGTTACCTGAGCTGGGAATTGGATTTAGATTTAGATTTCGTTGTAGATTCTTGAATTTCTTCTGTGCTTGAGCTGCATATTAAGGGGCATGAAACGTCAGCTTTTGCTGTGGATCTCACCGTAATTTAATATACTTTGCATCAAGAATATTGGTATTCATCGTGCACACCACTTCAGATGTCTTCCCCCATATTAATTTGCTTATGAAAGCTGAGTTCATACACAATGTATAGTTATAAATGTGCATGCTTTTATTGCTCCAGATAACTGCTACAGCTGAAATAGAAGCAATCACAAGTCTGAAGCTGGTAAAAGGACATGCTTACTCTATCACTGGAGCAGAGGAGGTAAGCCAGCCTCTCTGGGGGCATCGTGCAAACCAGCTTGGGGTTGCAACACTGCAGTGCTTTCAACTTTCTGATGTTTCAGTGACTGCCCACAAAAATTTTCCCAAGTTATGCACCCTCTTACAGAAAAAGGAAGTAGCTGTAGTACTTAGGCAGGTCAGAAGCTCTGTACTGGTAATGATGTGGAGTGCATTGGGCAGACTGCCACTTGTATGGCACCAGCAGGCTGGGGTAAAGGTAAAACTGTAAAGGTGTGCCAAGCTGTTACAGAAATGGAGGGTACAGAAAGGAGAGGCAGGAGAGGAGGCAGCCGTTCCTCCTGTGCTTATACCGCGTGAGGTGGGAGCAAGTACTTTGCCAGTCAGAGCTGATGGGAAAGGAGTAAAAGCCTCTTTCACGAACTCTGCTGTTAGTCTGACCTTCAGAGTGACCCCCGGGTATTCCTGCTCCTCTGAAACTGGAATCATTACAGAGATGTCCGTGCCAGATGACCTCCTTCCAACCTTGCTGTGCTGTGGAATGTTTCCTTCTTTTGAGGATGTAGATATTCTGCTGTTTTGTAGCTGATGTTTTTCCTTGCAGGTTGCTGTCATTACATGAAATGGTGAGTGCTGCAGCTAATGGCTCACTTGGTGGCACAGGATAATGTAAAATAAGGGTGGAAGGTATCTAGGTGTCTTTTAACTATTGCAAATTGTAATGGACTGCATCACTCAAGTACAAATCATGTTTTATCCTATCTGAAAAGCAATTGCYCTGTGATGATTGGAATAATGGAAGTGCTCAGGCTCTGTTTGTTGTGGATCTTTTAGGTATATTACCGAGGACGGCCAGAGAAACTAGTGAGGCTTAGAAATCCCTGGGGTGAAGTAGAATGGACCGGATCTTGGAGTGATAAGTAGGTTTTTATTTGCCCCTGCTTCTCTCCCTTTGGTGTATTTTGGAATCTATTAAAAATTAAACTGGGACAATGCCGTTAATCCAATCACAAAGCGCATTTAGGAGAGATACTGAATCAGTTGGAATAAAACACTATTAATTTATTGCCAAGGTTGGCTATTGATCCATTCTGTCCAGCAGGCATTATTACCTGCCTCAGGCGGAGCTTTCTAATCAGAGACAACAGCCCTTGGTTTAATTGTGAACAGCCCAATGCAAGCCATGCCCACGTCATTTGGCAAGACAACTTTTCTCAAATTGATCCTACCAATGCTGCCAGGACCTAAGTAAAATATACAAACTAGTGCTATACCTGGGAGTTTAAGCAGGGATAAATCAATGTGCCTCTGGTTCAATTCTAAGGTTGCTCAGCTCTAAATCAGATCAGTATTTGGTATCTCCTTAAGAATCTTGAGAAATGGGGATTTTCACTAAGCTGAGGACACAAAAAGTCTGAAAATCTCTCAGAAACTGTCCRGGCTTCAACTGTCTTGGAATCTCAGAAGCGTGGCACTGACAAAACTTCTTTTATTTTTTATATTTAGAATGGCATAATTTTTACTTTCTTTTGGGCCACAATGTATTATTTCATGCAACACTTTGAGATTTCATTATCCTGTCCTGACTGACTACAGTCTGGGTGCTAATGTATCATAATTAAGCATAGAAAATAGAGATAAACATTACAATTATTTTTACTTTTACAAGAGCTGCTTTGCTCAGCCCCAAGGCAAGGTGCCTCAGGCACACACACATGCCATATCCTGGTTTTGTCACACCTGGTTTACCACGGGACAACCCTGCTGAGGCAGGTGCAGAACTGCATTGTCACGTGGGAGCAGATCAGAGCAGAATCCATCCTGAGCACATTAACATCAGAATGGGAAGGGAGCAATGCTGTTTCCTGCAATGTATTTTCTAATTCCACCTTTTTGCTTTCCTATTCTTCCACGACCCAAACAATGGAGCTTATATCATTCTCCTAGGGAGAATATCAGGCACCCCAATAGATCTTAAAATGGAGAAGCTCTGACTGACTTTCAGGCTGTGAATTTCCTAATCCAGACAGTCTGTTTGTACATTCTGGCACCTGGCAGGAGTGATTCAATTTAAGGCTTATTTGTTGCAAATATGGTTGCAGTCTGATTCCAGCCCAGCACAGTCAGGTTGCAGGGTGTACTGTCATTTGGAGGGGCACGAGGTCTATTTGTTGGAGAAATATATACTCCTTTATCAGCCTAAGATAGAATATAACTCAGATCTCATTGTAGAGTAAAATGCAACAACTGAGCAGTGTGCTTTTGTGCTTTGTCTGCAGTGCTCCTGAATGGAATTATGTTGATCCCAAACAAAAACAGGATCTGGATAAGCAAGTAGATGATGGAGAGTTTTGGTGAGGATTGTTCATTTTGCTTACTCTTTTGGACATGTTATGTGCCTTAAGCAATCCTTTCAGTTGGATGGAGAAAAACTGCCAATACCAAGGGGGTTAATACTGACATGCATGCATTGTTATCCTCTTATTTATCTTCCTTCCTATTCAAATATTACCTTTTATTAGAGCTTGCATAACTCGGCGCTTATCCAAAATATAGAGACCAGATGGTAATAAAATTAATGAGGTGGCAAGAATGAACCTCAGCTGCTCTACGTTTTGAGGTTTGTTTTTTTGCCTAAATGCTACACACTAATGAAAAAGTTCAGATTACCAGATTGGGAAGAGTCTGTTTACTCAGACCTAATAGAAAACCTATCCTAACCCTGATCTGATTACATATGGATCAGTGCTGAGCCGATGTCACTCTGTCCTAGACTGGAAAGATAAACGGCCACTGTCCTCCTGTGCAATCAGCTCCATGGGCCATCAGGCACCGGGAAATGAGAGCAGACCTCTGCTTGCAGCATGAAGCAATCAGGGTCTGTCACTCATGCAAACCTACCAGGAATGGTAAAAACAAACATCAGTGATAGGACTGAAGCAAAACACTGAACTGAGACTGTTTTCCTACAGACTGATGCTTTCACAAGGGCCAACTCTCACTCCCTTTAATTGGAACCTCCTTGCACATATTGTCTCACCAGTTCTAGTGAATTTGCTTAGGAAGCATGATCCATGAGGGATTGCCCACAGCTGGGGATGACAGCAAATTGTATGACTGAGCCCATAATGTGCAACAGCCATTGAGAACGACTGTCTCCAGAAGATACAGCTCATTCAGGGAGTGGGTAATTTTGTTTCCCAAAAGCCAGTTCCAAGTTTCAGAATCCAATCAAATGCAGCTTTGGGCAGCTCTGTAATACCGAGGTTTGCTGTCCTGTTGGGAGAAGTGTCCAGCTGCAGTCACCTCATCTGTTGCAGGCTGATGGACTAACCCTGGTCTTTTTGTACRCCAGGATGGCATTTTCAGATTTCCAGAGGCAGTTCAGCCGCCTTGAGATCTGCAGCTTGACTCCTGACACACTGACAAGGAATGAGGTCAACAAATGGGACCTGACCCTGTTTAATGGACAGTGGAGGCGGGGTTCGACTGCAGGGGGCTGCCCGAACTACCAAGGTAAGGACCTGGCCAAATGGGCCTTTGGTGAAATCCCAAACAAAACATTAGGAAATAAGTGCTTGTGAACTGGAGGGGGCTTTGGTGGGAAGGAAGAGCTGGGGGGTGCAACAATTTCTGCAGGGTTTAGACAGTACGCAAAAGCCTGGGAGTCTAAATGAAGATCTAATTCATGCTTATTTCCTCATGGGGGATTACCAGCCCACCAAGCAGTTAATTCATGGCTACATTCTTTTTTTTTTTCTCTTTTCTGCTTTTTTCTTTTTTTTTTTTCTTTCCTCTTCTCTACTTTTCCTGCTTACATGGCTTTTCCTACTGGCTGGAGCTATCCTCTGAAGGGTTGGGTAGGCCAGGAAAGTGTCACAGTTCAGTGGCACTGTTATTTCCCATTCATTTTCAGGTTAGACCTCTGGAGAGGCTGCCTAGCATTTGGTCCTCTTGCAACAGCAACAGCCTCAGCCAAGGACATTTCCTGGAGATAAATGACTGTCTGGAATTAACAATATCAGCTCYTCCCTGTTGGTCATTAGTCCGCAGGAAATACCCTGATAGTTTGATTTCCCATGGCTCCAATTGATACTCACCACAGCTGTGAAAACTTATAACTCAATGGAAAGAACTGGAAAGACTCCAGGCAAAAGTCGTCCCAAAGATATTCCCTGTAAGTCTAGTGACAGCCATCTAGGCTGCAATGACAGCAAAATCTCCTCCTTTTTGTCTCCCTTTGGGATTTCTTAGCAACATACTGGACCAACCCCCAGTTTATAATCCAGTTGGACGAACCAGACGATGACCATGACGGGAGTTTGAACGAGCCATGCTGTACTATTCTGGTAGGCTTGATGCAGAAGAACCGCAGGAGACACAAGAGGATGGGAGAAGATCTGCTTAGCATTGGTTATTCTGTCTATCAGGTAAATTTTGTTCCTGATTTTAAAGGCTTTATTCCCTGTCCTGTTAAGCTGGAAAAAAACTAGCAATGTGCTACATCTCGACATTTAGCACTACACTTCAATAAGAACTGGATTTTACAAAATGATTCAATTACTTCTCTCATTTCTTCCTGACCCACATAATATGGGAAGACTCAGATAAATTGAGGCTCAGTTTTTGTCCTGCTTCAACAGGATGGCAGTGTAAATTATCGAGCCAGTAATTTAGCAACAGTCTCATTGAGAATCTTCTCTTACAAAATCTGAATGGGGGCAGGCTCGGGGTGCCTGGCAATTCCACATAAGTGTTTCTGATTACAGCCTGCCATTAGTCCTCAGTAGTCACTCGCTTTTTTATTATTATTTGTCCCTTGCATTTCAAACTTCTTTTTGATCCATTGTCTGCCATATGCTACTGTTCTGGTTCAGTAAATTTGGGGCTTTGTTTTTCCTGATTCCAGTGTTGCTAAAAATATAATGTACGGAAACAATCTACAGTGTAACCTCTAATTTCTGTGATGTGAGGGGAGAGAAGCAAATGTAAAAATTTCCAACCAAAATTTCCAGTATCATCATTACCAATATCGTATGTGGAGAAAAGCAATTAAGTGCTGTATAGATTCCACTGGATGAAGATCATTAGCCAGCACAGGTGGGAGCAGATGGGAATGGCTGACTTTCGCTAATAGATCTTGTGCAGGATGGCTCAAAACTAGGGAAGGTTTTCCCCAGTGCCCAAGTGTCTGCATGCACACATGGCTCTCACTGAGCGCATTTCTGAGCTGCCTTCTGCGTGATGCCAGGCACCTTCACCTGTCAGCATCCTGAATTTGTGCATAATGGATGTCTGTCTGCTCCCATCACTGAGTACACTCTGGAGAATCTTTTGTGCTTTCCGTCCCATCTACATCCTCTGTGGTCTCATCCACCATGGTGTGGCCTTGGTGACTCTTAAGTCACTTAAACAACTCTTAAGATGTAAATTTCTTGGAAAAACATGGCTGCTAAGTCATCTTAGGTAGGCAGCCAGCTATGATCCCAGCTCCTTGGGTCATACACTGTTGTAGGTTTACATCATTGCAGCTGATGCTGTGGCTGGGAAGCTCCAGTTGAACAGCATGGACTGTGACCTCAAGGAGATCTCTCTGCAGGAGAAGGTGAAAAAAATGTATGTTCAAGTCTACCTGCCCTGCAGAGCTTTTGTGAGTCATGCAGAGCTTTGTATAAGTGATGCCTGCTGACGGTAACCGTGTGTCCATYACCCAGCTCCTGGTCTTCCGGTATGCTGGTTATAGGGAACAACACCTGAGGTCTCAAGGGGCCACTCATGCTCCAGAATCATTGTATGGGTGATATTTTAAAAGCTCTTGTGGGACCTGGGAGGACACTCTCTTTGGCTCTCACTGGAATCCRTGCTCTCAAGACAACTCATTGCTTTTGGAAAAGCTGCCTTATATTTGGAGGTACAAGTTAACATAGCAATTTATTTTCTTTAGGGAGGGCCAAATCTTGAAACTTGCTGCTTGTTGTAATTACCTCACAACAATCTCATCATCCTCAGGCTGACTGCTACTGACAGGGGCCTTACATTTTCATTAGATTCAGTAGCAGTAGACTGGTAGATTTTAGGTCTGCTCTAATAAATTCTCTGGTTTGGATTAGCAAAGTGGGGCTGGCTTTTTGACTTTCCTGACTGAGCATTTAAGGGCTCACTCAAATATTTCCAACCAACAGTATCATTCACAACACCATATCAGGGAAAAAGCAGGTAAATATTCTATAGATTTCTCTGGATGAAGATTCACTCTTTCCTTTGGAACAGCTCTAGGACAAGATGGAACTTCATGGGTATCTGATACTATAATATGTGGTTGTAAATGAAAATGAAAAAAAAAGTGTCTGAAGGAGGCTTTATCTGAATTTCTTTTCCCTAAAGGTCTATAGCAGCCCTTTAACATTGGCTCTTTCCCTTCCTTTCAGATTCCTCAGGAGGTATGTAGTCTCTGCTGAAGACTTCCAGCCTCCACATGGGCACCTCCTGTTGCACTGGAGAATTTAGCTACTGCGAAGACTTCTTCCTTACTAACGACATCTCTTCTTGAGATCTTTGTTCTTGGATCATTGTACCAATATCTCAAGTTCTGAATAACAATTTTCAAGGGACTGAGGCACAAGGATTTATTACAGATATCTGACTTCCAATCTTGACCTCAATTATACTTGTTGAAATTTGGCTTCCCTTAAGTTTGTAAAACAGAGGTCAGAATTTGTCTGTTCAGTTCAGGTGAAGGCAGAGCAGGATCTCTGCACTCTAAAATTGGGAAAATGTAGCTAATATTGTTTAGAAGAAATGCCAAACTCTGTGGATCCAYTCCTTTTACACTTCTGAGCTGGGGCTCCTGGTAATGAACAAACCCTACTCAACCTTCCCTAATCCCCCCAGATGTCAATACTGAGGCAAAGAGACTTTTCATTGCTGAAGAAAGAGACCCCAGGGGTGTCTGGCAGTAGGAATAGGCTATACTCATTACTGAGGTCCAGCAGCCCATGCTGCCAATTTTTCCTTGGCTTTTCAGCCCTTTTCCTCTCTCAGTAAATGAATGTGTGGCCATGTAGCAATTAATTGTGCTCTTTTAGCAGCCTTGCAAATGCAAAGGGAAAATGAACTTTATATATTGGAGAAGATATGGATCTGTCTTCTTAATCTTTGCAGTTCCACTTAGCTTAATATTGAGTGAGGGGAAAGGATGTTGAATAAATACCAAATTCAATCTTATCTTCAGAACAGAAGAGGGAAAACATGCATTTACAACAGAAAAACAGAATGATTATACAATGTTTGGTAACATCTTTGTGTGCTCTGGTCTTAGACAGACAGAAACCTCATCCCTGTGCAATGCTTCCCATCCTGCATCAGCCACACAGCACTTTTTGTGTCTCTGAATCACACTTTTTGAAAGACATCTTGTGGAGCAAAAGTCATGAATAGGAGTTTTATAGAAGGGATGTTGTTCTTACACTACTGTTTCTTCTTTATGTCAGTGTTTAATTTTATGAACTGTGCAGTGTTTCACTTCCTGAAGAGTATAGGGGTATTAAGGAAAATATAAGTACTGTTTTCCACAAAATCCAAGTGAGTATCCTTAGTATTACTAAGAGAAGTTGGGTAAATCACYTAATGCGACCCCAAAAGTCTCACTCTTGTGGCTGCTACTTTGTCCTGCTTACTATTCTTTTCTGTCTGCTTAAAGAAATCAGAGACTACAATTCCTATGCAATTAGGAGATTTATTCCATACCATAAATTGCTCAAAAATATTCTGAAAATTAAATTTGTCCACAAGCAGTGCACGAAAGCAAAAAATGCTCATTGCACGGACAATTTACAGTGTACTAATTTGACCAGATATGAGCACACATTATGATATTTTTATTTATTTCTATTACCAATTGTAAAGAGGCATGTGAAAAGATAATCTTTACAGAGAAAGATTCTTGCCCCTTCCAGTTATCTGCCTGTTTCCCATGACAGAACCCTGGTGGTTTTCTTTTGTGCCGTCACTCACGGATTTATTATTTTATGCAAAGAAAAACTTGAGACGGCTTTAAAGCACTGAAATCRAAATAGGGTGGCTGGCTTACCAGGGAAGCTGCCACGTGGTTTCTAACAAAAACACGTTCCCCACAGCTGGAAGACAGCACAGATGTGCATGCAGACCGTGCTTTCTTYGCAAGGCACCGGCCAGCAGCCCGGACTGACCCCTACGTCAACCTGCGCGAAGTCTCCTGCCGCATGACGCTGCCCCGGGGACGGTATCTCATCGTGCCCTCCACCTTCGAGCCCTACAAGAATGGGGAGTTCTGCCTGCGAGTTTTTGCTGAGAAACAGGCTAAAACACAGTGAGTACCTTCCCTGAAAACCTCTTCTGCTGGAGAGACACTCAAAGGAAAAGGTCAGCTGTTGCACCCACACCCTGCACTCGATCCGTTCTCTTCACCACCAAAACAGGCCCATTTCCAGACCCTTTTTCTTACATTGTCTACCATACGTGACACACACATCCATGGGAGAGTCATGGATCTTTAGAGCACTCAGGTGGGAACTGGATCCCTCAGCTCCGTGAAAGAGAAATTCCCACAGTTAAAGAGTGCAGGATTTGAGAGTATGATGCTGAGGAGATGGTTTTAAAAAGAGTTGTATCAATATCAGCCATTGGATGAAAAAACAGGAGTCTAGATGTGAGACCAGAACAACAAGGCTGGATTTCCCATGGGAAGTATCTTCACAGAGTTGGGGTAGGCAGAGATGGGATGGGGAGCATGTGAAGCAGGAAATCTGGGGGCTTGTTCTCTGTGTTTGTTAACACTTTAAACAGCTTTTTTTGCTAATTATTTTAAAGACAAGACTTTAAAGTAGACTCATAATTTCTGTTTGTTTTATGTTTTTTTTCTCTTTTACCTTAGGATGATGGGTGATGTGGTGTCTGCAAAACCATACGAGGTTAGATGCCCTAACTGGGCAGACTTTTCCTTCATAATGTGGGAGTAAAACAGGGACAAGATTTTTATTTCTCACCTGAGCTGGGATTACAGTATGTTTTTGTGCTCAGGAGAAATATTTTTTGTTCGTGGGGATTCTTTACTTATATCCATGTCTTAGTTTCACACTCATTTTCATGTACCTGGGCCATGTGGCACAGAAACTTTCCTGTTGTAGACTGAGCTGGAACACTTGAGATTGTCCTTCCCTCTAGCATAGATAGGAGAAGGCGGGGAGGGCACATTTCCATTGAAGCCTCGCTGAAGCTTGGGAGAAACTGCAAAAGACTTCCAAGGAACTGCTGGATTGCTCTGGCCGTGTGTGCAGCAATATTTTCACTGTGGCTATTTTATAAAACTATCTTGGTAACAGAAAGAAAGAAAACTTTCTCCACAGCCTTAGGAAGTATTTACTCTCAAACTAAGCAAGCCCCTGGCTGGTTGTGACTTCAGTAGTGCCTCTGTTTTGCCATTGCTGCAGAGMAAGTGCTCATTTTCTGTTGCTGTAAATAAGCCCCTATAAAGCATCTTTACAACATCCACAGCTCCCTTTCTAGAACCACCTTGTTAACCACTCTCTTGGTCATCCCTTTCCTCTAGCCTCATGTCGATAACAAAGATATAGATGATGAGTTCAAGACTCTGTTCCAAAAGCTCTCTGGAGAGGTAAGTGGATTAAAGTGAACAAAAAAGACCGAGACCTCTCTGTTATGATTATACAAATATTTGACTTGCCGATTCCTTTTACTGTCTGGTCTTCAAAAAACCAAGTATTTCTCCCCTTTTATTAACTCACAGCTTCAGTTCAATTTATTTTACAATAGAGAAGATTTTCTACATTGTTCCTCTTATTGGCACAAAATGTGATTTTTTTTTCCCCTTGGTAATGCAGGGCAGGGAATAGCTTTGAAAATAGGGGTGATAGGAGGGAGGACTGTGAAAATATTATCCCACGGTGAAATAAATTACCTGTGGAGTTATCATATAATTCTGACAATTGCCTAGCTGGCCAATTCCTTTCTTTTTGTTTAGCCCCAGGAATCGGAAAACTGTTGGCTGGGCTTTTTCTCTACTTAATGTATTTGAAAAACAGTATCTACAAAGCCCTGCTGTGTTAGCCTGTGGCTGTCACGTCAGATTTTCTCTTAATGAACAGGTGGCCACTGCTATTGGAGAGGGAAAACATCTTTTTAGTTAGGAAGACTTTTCTGAGTTTTGAGAGGGCAATTTTAGAATTGTTTGGTTGTAGTTTTCATAAGTCTTGAAAATCTCAAATGTTTTCCTGAACCTCTTTWCTCAGTCAAACCTCTTAAAAAGTTACAATTTACTGGGTCATGTCACCATAGCACCTAACAAACCACTTATTTCCCAGTTGAATGTCTAGGAAATATTGGTGGATTTTGAAGATCTTCTCCCTGTGATATCTGACGGTCAATGTGAAGTGTTAGAAAAAAATTAAGGGTTTACATGCCTTAGATATGGAAGGGAAATAGTCTCTGGATGTCTGGCAGCAAATGAATACAGGTTGTTTCAAATAATTTTTGTGTTAACACCTAAAGTACGTCTGTTTTCTGTCCAGGACTGTGAAGTGACTGCAGCTGAACTTCAAAGGATCCTAAACCGGRTTTTGACGAAGAGTAAGTGACATTAAATAGTTCCTGTTGGTTGGAGCTGAGAATGGGATCTGTGCTATCAAAACCCAGGGCTATCAGCTAAGGGTGATGAAAAACTGAGTGTGTGTCTGGCCCCAGCTGAACTTCTCCTGGCTTGTTGAACCTCTAAATAGGGTGGGGGGCAGGGGCCAGACTACCTGGTGCTCCCCTTCCAAATGCTGCCAGCAGGTGTTCTGTAAAGGCTCAATGTTCCCTGTACTTTTTCGGGAGGACCAGCATTGGAGATGTTATTATGCTGGTGCATGGCTTCTGTGGACAGATAGAGGCTTATCACCACCAAAACCAATAACGTCTCCTCCCACTGTGGTAAAAAAAAAGCGCCATATTATCCAATTGAAGGGAAATAGTGGAAGAAATGGCAGAGCATTTACTTTGCTACTGAGATTTTCATGTGGTTGACATCTCCAATGTTGTCTGCAGAAAAATATTTGTCATAAAGTATTTCTGACTCAGACTTTCATTTCCTTTTTGTACAGGAAAGGATGTTAAAAGTGACGGATTCAACATTAACACTTGCAGGGAGATGATCGGCCTTTTAGATGTATCCTTTGAATGTCATTTCATCACCTTTAAAGTTTCTGGATCTCTTTTGCAAAACTTCCTGACGGGCTGGGCTAAGTTTACACTTCAATTGTCCAGGCGCATGGCTGGGGGCAAAAAATTCAGCCAAGCAGCACTATCAGCTCAATGTGCCAGAAACCTGAACCATTTAATCATCAGCTGCTTCTCACCTGCTCTGCATCTCTCATTGCTTAAACTTTTCCCTAAATGTAGTGGGGAGAAGAAGCAGGGCCCTTCTGCCTGGCTGCGCCTGTGCAGTTCCAGATGCATGCACAGCGTGCTTGGCAGGATGCAGGTTTTAAGCACATCCTCGGATGCTGTCTCCGAGTCAGGTCCTGCTTACAGAGCACTGAGCTCACAGCAGCAGGGACAGGCTGAGCCTGTTCACAGGGGAAGGCTGCAAGTACAGGCCGTGCCTCCCTTCCTTATGCCCTGCTGGGAGGAGGACTTTTGGGAGCCAATAAGGTTTGAGTAGCCAGGGGAAAAGAAGAGCTCAACACCTCTGCCCAGTGCTCCTTGGACGTGCTGGGAAGGTGCACGGGGAGGGTCAAGAGCCATGCTGCCAGGATCTCACTGATGTTGGTCTATTGAGGCCAGCAGGGATTAGCTGTGGATCTTGTGGATAACTGACTGTTAGGAGAAGCAATGCCATGGCCTTGCACTCCACAGGCTCCCAAACCTAACAGGGCAACTCAGTAAGTACAGTGTCATGGCATCCAAATCCCTGTTTCTGCATAATTTTCCATTGGAAGGGATATTCAAGGCCCTGAAGGACATGGGGGAATGCTCTCTAGACTACTACTGACTCTTCACCTGTAGTTCCTGCCTCTGGTTTCTAACAATTGTCTGCTACGAGGCCAGTCCCTTTTCCATAAGGACTCTAATCTACTGTTAAGTGTACAAAATGTGAGTGGATTTAATCGTGCTTATATATTTAGCAATCCCATATATCATTCCTTGAGAGTGAAGATAGCCTAGAAATTCTTGGCATGCCTTTAGCCAAGCAAATGTAAAGCTGTGGGCATGTCTGTGGGAGATGGAGATGCATTACAAATGAGAACTAAACTGGCATGAAGAGGACACTGTGAAAGGTGATTTGTTTTTATCAGAACTGATTGCTCTCCAGTTTTGTTAAGGATAAAGGAATCCTGATTTTTGAACCATGCCTTAACATAGCCCAGACCGACGGGACCGGCACCTTGGGACTTGCAGAATTCAAGACACTTTGGATGAAGATTCAAAAGTATTTGGTAACATAACATTTCTGACTGTCTCCCTTTCCCTCTCAGCTCTGAATTACAGATCCAGAATGGAGATAGAGTTAAACCATCACAGGCAGATATACTTGGAATCCTTCCTTCTCATGGCTGGAGTTTGTTCCAGGGCTCTGAAACACCTCTCACTCAACAGGGCACAAGCAAATCCTCTTTCACCTTGGCCCCATCACTCTCCATAATTTGCAATACCTTATGGAAAGACAGATTAACTCTCTTTGATTATTGGCAAAGACAGCTCTCTCTGCTGCCTGCTCTATTAAAGCTCATATGAACATATCTTGGCTGTTCAATATGTCACATTGCTGGCTGAGCATAAGCAAACACAAGAAACATATTTTTAGGACCTACAAAAACCAGGCTTTGTATTTTTGAAATCTTGTAGAAATCCTGAATTATTTTTCTGGCAGAAGGGTTTAATATTCCAAGAAGTTGACCCAGAATCAAGCAGTCTAAAAGAAGGTGAGATTTGGACCTTCTTAGTGTCACCACATCCCTTTCAGGCAAGCCTGCTGCCACCATCCTTGACATTGTTCAGCACAGAGCATCTGCCCTGGAGTTTCATGAAGAAACTTCGGGTTCATGAAGCTCCAGCTCTGTCCTAAGGCTTGTCAGCAAAGCAAGCCCCGCGACCCAAATCCAGTATTAGCTGTAGGTCTGGGTGGCTTCTAATTCTGGATAATAAACCTGCTGGCAGTAGGAAGCACCTGTCATCTTGTCTGAAATATTAAGCAAAATGGACTTGGTCTGTTGCAGTGTTTGCCAGATGATAGGATGTTTTCCTCAATGGCCTGTCTGCCACCACGTAATATGAAGGCAGGCAAGCTGCCAGCCCACGGGAACATGTTTCCCACCCTGCCTTGCTTGCCAGTAGCTACTTGAAATGTTTCCCTTGCTCATTAATGTTTCAGAGAGTAGGAGCTAGTGCTGGTAGGGGCAGTCCCTGTCCCGGCCATCAGTGGGCACAGCAGTGACAATGTGGACACGGCAGAGGCAGGAGTGATTGTCCTGGCACTGACTAGCTACACAAGCAGGGAGGATGGCAGGGCTTGGGCTGCAGAGTGGGCTAGCAAACCAAGGTTAAAGCCTGGAGGAGCCCTCTGAGTAGTTCATTCTGGCTTCTAGCCCCTGGTGAGACTTGTGTTGCATTGTCATTCTTCACGGCTTCTGTGGCCCAGCTGTGCGAGCCCAGCCTGCCTCCCTGTGCCCACACCATGGCATTGCTGCAGGGGCACACGCTGAAGTGCCCTCTCCCATTCCCTCCTTCCCCTCTGCCACAGGCAATCTATAAGAAAGTGGACAGTGACTACTCTGGTACCATTGACTCCCACGAGATGCGAAATGCCCTCAGAGAGGCAGGTGAGTGTGCTGCTCGGGGACACTGATGGATCACCAAACATAGGGAGAATAGCAGAGCATTTTAATGGCTTTTCTTCTCTCCTGTCACCTAGATCACAGCATTGCCAGTGCCATTCTCCCTTCCTGACAGTCATGCACTGCTACATCCTTTTGCTGTTAYATACATCAAACCCCATCCTCTGTTCTCCGTTATGAACCACTGGTACTTTCGTCCATGCTGTGACCATTGCTTATCCATCTGATTATTACTTGGTCTATTTTTGGCCTCATTATTTCCTAATCTAATTGTCCTTTTTCAGAGCTATGCCCAAACCCTCTTTTTCCTTCATTTCCTCCCACCACCTTTCTCTACACTAGAGAAGGTGCAAGCCTGATCAGTGCATGCCCCAATGATGTCGTCTCTGATGTGTACTATTCATTTTTGGAGCAGAGCTTGCCAGCTCAGGGCATCTAGAGGAGCACTGTTTTTTTGATTTGCCTTGTGCTCAGTGGATTTTATGTGAATGATCCAGAGACAGAAATAGCACAAATATGGGCCTGAATAGAGCCCAATGTGTTATGTGAGCAATTGGCTCTGCTGCAATCACTGCTATTCAGCTGCAGTGCCAAGACTCGCTAATTAGGGGTTTATCTGGGGAACATAGGACTGGTTATGCTGCGAAACAATGTTAAATATGCAGTCTGACAAAATGCTGTGGGAGAACTCTATGCCTCTCTTCACCCAGCACAATGGGCTTTGGAAAGGGCCCACAGAGGTGGGTGTGGGAGTCCAACAGACCTTCTGGGAGGAATAGTCCTGTCCTCCAACCTGCAGCTGCAGCAGTCCATGGATAAGTCACATCCAAGAGGGCATATTAACCTGCTGTGTCAGTGATTCCCGTGCTCTCCTTGCCCGCAGGTTTCAGGCTGAACGACGAGGTGCAGCACAGCATCGTCACCCGCTACGCCTGCAGCACCAAGCTGACCATCGACTTCGACGGCTTTGTGGCCTGCATGATCCGCCTGGAGACCCTGTTCAGTGAGTGCCCAAGGGGAATTCCTGAAAACGTTGGGGTTGCCTTAGGTACTTGGTGTCTTCTAACTGAACGTAGCAAACTGAACGGAAAGGTCAGGGTGCCAGCAAAATGGTGCCTGTTGGAGGAAGCAGCAGAGAAATAGCAAAAGCCTTTCTGTCCGAATGACCATGGGGAGCAGGGGACATGTTTCCGTAACACACCACTCTCTTGTGCTTTACAGTCATCAGCAACTTATGGTCAGTGCTCTGGCCCCGGCATTGTCCCAGCTCTGCTAAATGGGACCATTCATCATTTGCAGTCCTTACTCAGACCTGATTTACAGGTTTGTCCCCGGATCATGCCAGATGCTACTGCATCAGATTTTATAGTTGTCCCGCTGCCAGCTCCCATTTTGCTGCTGTAGATCTATTCCRGCCCATGAAGGAGCTTAGAAATTACTTGTAAGAAGAAAGAAGAACAGCTGTAATATTATCTTACAGAACCAGTCTAGATTTCCAGTAGATCATGGCAAAAAGCCAGACCTTTACATTTTGTCAGACAGTGATTCTCTACATGCCAAACTCTGTGGTTTTTACCCATTTTTTTCCCCCCACTCTTCCACATTTCAGAAGTGTTCCATCTCCTGGACAAAGACAAGAGTGGAGTCATCCAGATCTCTCTGCCTGAGGTAAGGCCAGTCAGATTGAAATTCCAGCTGATCAAGCTGCTCAATGGACCAAACTAAAATACATTTATTTAAAATCACTATTATAAGATAAACATGATAGTAATTCAAAGGACAAGTTTGTTTACGTGAAAAGGTTCTTCAGCCCAGAAGGCCTGTCTGAATGAGTAGGATGAACACTTACTTTATTTGAGCAAAAAAGTAAAGATGCCTTCAAAACTCCCAAGGCTGATTGAGAAGTTGCTTACACAGTGCACTTCACTATCTCCTTTTAGAGGGCAGTGGTCAATTCATTAGGAAACACACACTCTTCTTGCCTGTCAGAGAATGTACTGATCAACCTRCCAGAATTAGAAGAAACCTTTTAAGATGCCAGGTCTTTTTTTTCCCCCCACACTGTTTTTAATGCAAATTTCTCCCGTTGTAGCTGCTGTAAAAGCAATCAACTTGAGCCTTCCCTTTGCAGAATACAAATATATCTCAGGAAACAGCTGGAAGGAGCCCCAAGAGGTCCATCCAATTAGTCCTTTCAGCTACAGGATGGCTCGAAGGGAGGAGGGTGGCTAGGAAGCCGTGTGACCCTCAGCCACAGTTATTAAATCTAGCTGGAATTGTACATTGCATACTCCTACCCTAGAGTTTTTCAAGGTTGAAAGTTGAAGTTTTCTCCAGCTTGCCCTGTAGAACTGGGCTTCCCTTGGAAGAGACCCCACTTGCAATGTCTGAGGCTGATCCTGGGAATAGATTTCCCTGAAGTTCCAGAGCAGATGGATCCTACATGTGTAAGAGGTTAAAATGCAACTCCAGTCTTTCACAGCTTGTTCTCCCAGAGCCATGGAAGAGTGCCCCAGAGGCATCCTGTAGACCTTCCAGATGCCCTGACTCCTTGTTCTGTTCCTCCCTCAGTGGCTGTGCTGCACACTGATTTGAACCACGGTCGATCAATTCAGCAGAGACCTCTGAGGCTCGTCTGAGCATGAAACCACTCGTTTGGCATCTCCTTGTTGTGAAAAACGGAAAGAGAAACTTGTTTTTATTCCTGGCAAGTTACTTTAAGCCAATAAAAATGATCTCCTGTCAGTCATAGAATAAATGCATTCTTAAACAAACAAATAAACAAACCCAAGACTGACCTCCTTTACTTTTCCTGCCCAAAGAGTATTGCTCTGTGGCATGCTGAAATCTCGTCAATTTTGACTTAGCACCGATGGACCCAGGTGGCTTTGGTTTGATTTCTGACTGCGCAGCAAAGTTCAGCAGTGTTCAAAATCCTGGAAGGGATCTCCATTGCCTGCAACATCCAGCATATGTTTTACTCCATGCTCAAGAGTGTGGGCAAAATTTATGTTGCTGCCCTGGCAACCTCCCTTCCCAGACAATTGTCCTCTTTGGCTGTGCCAAGTGTCTGCAGAAGCTGGGGGTGAGGAGCTCGGAGGCAGATGATGAGCTGCTGAGAGCACAGAGGATTTGGGCACAGACACAGCCCCGAGGATGAACTGGGAATCAGGAAAATATGATGGCACTCCTCCACAAGTCTTGGCTCAGTTCTCCAGGAGGAGGAGAGAGGATGGAAGGTCACAGGCAATTTTCTGCAGTTATTTCAGCTGAGATCTGCTCCTATGAACACTTGTCCATATGCATGCCCAAAGATGAGATTTGGAGCTTTAGTTTAGTGAGTGGCTGGAGCTCAGAAGTTCACGAAGGCAAGGGTGTGGGAAGGAACATAAAATGCATAATTCAGTGGTCTAGGAGCTTGAGTATGCAATAATTTAAAGAAGAAACTGAAGTTAACTGGTTTCAACTGTCTTAAACTTTGCACTGGCTCACAGTGCTATGCTTTTCTAAGACCTTGTAAAACATTTGTCCTTTAATAAAAAGCTCTCTACATTAAATTTCACAGTATTATAAAGAGTAATAGCATAGTAATGCAAGAAAGATAACCTAGCAGTCTGTATTAGCAATCAGAAAATATTTCTGGAACTTGCAGCAATGATCTGATGAGACCACGCACGTCATGGTCAGTGACATGTCTCTGGCACTTCTCCCCAGGAGCAGAAGGAGTGCAGGCTGTCATCTGCATCCCCAAGGCAGATGTGGGGCCAAGACTCTGTCCTCCTCTCTCTTCAGTGCTGGGTTTGAGAGAGGCCTTTCTCCACACCTGCTTGTTCCTAAGCTCTTTCTTTGAGCAGGAAGAAAGCTGTTTGGTTCCCACCTCCGAACGCAGAATGCCTCGTGACAACCCCCACACCTACACTTGGCATCTCCCAGCATTTCTTCTTGCGGCTGGCTACAGCTGTCTGACTAAAAGGGGTGTATGACCTGTGTCAGTGCATTACTCTTTCTGATTGAGGTCCTCTCCCAGTAAAAGAGAAATAAATTTTTAGTTCAGGTTGCGGGATAAAAGCAGCCAGAGTAGGAACCAGAGGCTTTCCCCCGCTGTCCCTCTGCACGTATCAAGGCCATGACCTGTGTGCAGCTGTCGTGGTTGCCACCAGTTTCTCCTGGCAGATATTTGCCTGCTGACCAACAGCAGACATCCGTGTACCTCCACTTGCCTTGAAGACAGAGCTACCTGGGGCAGGCTGAGGTCTCCAAAACCTTGAGAATTTTCTGGTGGATGCTCTGCCTGTTCAGTAGGACGAACGTGTCCTTCCCGGCCCTACATCTTGCCTATGCAACACGTCTCCTTGCTAACCATGCAGCAGGGTGAGCTGGCTGCTTGCAGCTTCAGATTTGCTTTCTGCTCACACACGCTATTCATGAGCTCGTTCCAATTATGGTCAGAGAGGCCTCTCTCCATAGGACTGGGAAAACTCAAACATATGCAGAAATCCATTGCGTGCTCCCACTTCTTTTTCCTTTACATCTAGCCAGATGCCCCCAMCACAATAATTCTCACAGTTATCTCAATGGCTCTCACCCCCCTGGACAGGATGGGCAGAGTGCTGCACTCCATCTTCCTTTATCTTTGGGAAGCAGGCAGCTCCAGAGGAGCCACCTCCTCTTTCATTTGTTCTTTGAACACAGCACTTGGCTATCAGGTCTTGGAGAACAACTGCTCAAAAATAAGCCTTTTCATGGGATTGAATGTGCTTCTCCTTTTTACTTGACGCATCTGCAAAAAGATGATTAATGTCCACCTGATTTTCCTTCCCTATGCTGCAAGCTGAGCAAATGTCTATGCTCATCAGTTCTCCCAGTTAGTCCTGATGGGGCTAAAATAGCTTCTGACTAAAATGCCTGCAGCAGCTCCTGTGGAAGCAGTGGGGCATGGTGAGCTGAGCCAGGGTTTGGGCATCTGGACTCTGCACGCTCACACTCTGCATGTTGGCTGTGCTTCCTTTTTGGAGCTGTGAAGCACTGCAGCTCTCCTTAGCTTTGAGTAGCTCAGCCATGGGCAATTATAATGCAGGCAAGTCAGAAAGGTTCATGAATTTGTGATACGTTCCCTGTCACAATGAAAACTCTGCTGTGTGGCATTCTCAGCACTTTATGGATATGGCAGGGCTAAAGGGACTCCCAYAGAAACTCTGCAACAGCTCTTCAGATCTTTCCTTTCTCTCCTTCCACTTTCCCACGGAAATGTTTTCCTCTGCGCTGCAGACTCATGAACTGGAAACTTGAACTCTGTACATTGCTCTGGTAAAATGAGATCCACATTAGACCACATTCAGAGTTCCAAATGCCTCGTGCACTAATTGCCTTGTGGTTGCTTATAGAGGAACTTCCTGTGGGTATAAATCCTACCTCATCAGCACCTGACTCCAGCTTTGCACCAGAGTAAATGTCTGCATCAGGAACAAGACAATCACAGGTATTTGGGATTCTGCCTATGAGCAAGGAGAACAAAAAGAGTCAACCTCATACRTGCAATTATCTGTCTCCTGCTCATCCTCCCAGAATGGGAGATCTACAGAGAGATCTCTCCATCAGTGCAGGCTAATCATCAGATCCATGGTGCATGATTAAGCACAGAAGGAGCAGTCCTTTCCAAACTCTTTTTCACTCTTTATTTCAGACAATCCTGCTGAGCCTGACTCAATGGTATGTTTTCGTTCTTCATTTCCATACAGTTCAGACAACCTGCCAGGCCTGGAAGCACTGAAATACTGTAGGCACATTCTTCCTTTCCCTGTTATTCAGGATGCATCCAACATCCCAACCTGCTATTGTTGTTATCCCAGGCTAAGCTTATAGACTGGAGATTCAAATTCCATAAAAGCAGGTGAGATTCTGGGTGCAAAAGGAACCCAAATTCCAAAGCTTTTGAAGTTTCTCCACCACTAATGATGTCCCCAGCGATAGTTAATCTTAAAGTAGTGCCCTGCTCCTGCCTGACAAGCTTGTTGCCATGGTGTCTGTCTCTCTCTGTATAACTGGCACGTACAGCATAAAATCCTCTCTTTCTTTAATAGAGCAAATTACTTCACTTGTTACTCTTGGCCACTCATTAACTCCTTCCTCTGTCTTTGGAATCTTCAGTGCAGCTCTCACCCGAAGTGCAGTCCCCCACCAGCACAGCATCACCGGCCCGTGTGGGCAGGAGGTGCCTGGGGAGGGTTGTGTGCAAAGAGAAAGAGTGTGCAGCAGAAAATAATCCATAGGAATGTATCTGGGAGATGGACTCAAGAAGTACCAGGACAAATGCTGGAATAACAGCCAGGAAGAAGCTGAATGAAACAGCTGTTTGTCCATTCAGGAGCTGAACAGTCAGGAACTGGAGAAAATGTTTTCTTCTGTGACTCTTGCAACTTTCAGGGAAGAAGGCATGTGCACTCTCTTTGTCATATMCAGGGCTGACACAGAAAAATAAATGTTCTTTTGCTATTTGGAAAACACTGTAAAACATTGCTAATTTTGTCTTTTTGCTCACCTCTAAAYGTGTAAAAACTACAGTCGGCTCAAGGCGTGATTAAGGTATTTCTTGTAACCCGCCTTCTATTCATTCCTTCAAAAAACACCTCACCAAACTCAGAGGTATTTTCTTTGACTTGAAGCTAGCTGGTCTGCTCCTCAATATGATCCCTCACCAAACTAGGTTTGCCTAGGGTAGTTTAAATGGTGTAGTTTGACCTAGCTCTTACAGAGGAGACAACAGTGAGGGACTTCTTCCAATGTCTTAAAGAATTTCAGGCTTCCCTAGATTCCCATATCCTTTTTGTTAGTCTGTCTCTTATTCTCCTAAATGCACAGACTGTCTCATTTTTCTCTGCTGTATGCTTTTTGTCYGCTGATACAGTAAAATGTTTCAGTGTTCCTTTGTTGTATGTAAAAAACCACTGAGGCTGGTTTTGAAAGGGAATTTTCATTATCGTCCTCAATTGTTCACCCCCTGCCACTCAAGACACAAGCCATACCCAGGTAACAGGGTCTGTACTGTGCTCCAGACCTGGCACATCAGCACCAGTTGCTGAGGTGGAGCAGCAGGAATAGCTCCATTCACTGGCAAATGTCACCCAGGGGTTCTGCTGAGGCCACTTTGGAACAGCTTACAGAACACAGGTACATGGGGCACAGAGTCACCAAGAAAACTTTTAGTCTGTCCACATAGAAAGCACCACAAATCTTCCCAAAGAGGTGTCTTCATTGCATCATAGATACATGGGCACAGAAAACACATTTCAATGTAAGTAGGTGTTTTCTCTGTGTCTTTACTGGGAGAAAGAGAGTGGACCAAGGCAGTGTGACATTGCTTCAATGATAAAATCATCAGTGCTCTCTTTAGTAATGAAGGGCATCCTTTTCCCAGAGCTCAGCTACACGTAGCACAGGATTTGGAATTTCCAGAGATTTTTCATTTCTCTGCCTTATTTTCTCTACACACCTTGACTACTTAATTAGTCAGCACTCCTAGGCCAGTTCTTGGGCATAGCTCTCTGGATACCTGGACTTCGATATTATCTGTCTTTGATGTCATCCATGTAGGCTCGATCAGGAAAGAAAATATTTCTTTTTATTTAAAGAGCTTTATTTGGTAATTGATATGAGTAAGATACCTGGTGCAGTCACTAAGCCAGCCAGCTTAAAACTGTGTGTTTGTAAAACTGTGTGTGTTTTCCCAAGCTGTAATCACACTCTTAGACTGCTGTGCAAATTTACCCAGTACACATACCGGAGCAGGTATGATCTCTTGAGAGTTTAAAGGGGCTTTGTGACCGACACAGTTTATTTCAAATTGTGTTTTGCTACGTTTTAAAAGCTCATCATATTTGCTCATTAAATTGCATGGAGTCGGAGCTCAGGAAATGTGGTGCTCATCAAATATGGGATTGATGACTGGTGGTGGTTGGTGTTGTGGCATGCAGCGGGGCATCCCAYAGGGTGTCTGTGTTGGGATGCAGCAGCATTCCCAGGGGATATTTCAGTGTGCGGGTTGTGTCACTTGAAGGATGCTCCCATCTGCCTTGGGTGAAAGGATCTTCTGCTGGGGAAGCCTCGCCTGGCAGATGGCAACTGTGAATACAGAAAACTCAGAAAATGTTTTCAGTTTCAGAATCAGCATAGAATTAATTACACAGAAAAAGAAAAGGAGATTAAAGGAAAAATGAGAAAATTATAAAGTACCAACCTGACCTCTAATTTGTAAAGCACCTTTAGCCAAAACCCTGAGAGAAGGAGCTATCTGAAGCAGCAGTAAGTAGTAAACTTAATAATAATGAAGTTGATTCCAGCAGAGAGTGCCAGCCTTCTACATGTTAATTTAATTTGAACTCATCTCAGTTTTGGGTTGGGATTTTTTTTGTGTGTGTGCTTTTATACATGCTGATAATGTTTGAATTTCAGACATGCTGGTCTGGTGCATGAAAGCTTGAATGAGGAATTATCTAACCAAATTTTAGCGTCCAAGTTGAGTAGGGTACAAACAATGAACAAGCTTTATGGAGAGAGAAAATAAAATTAATTTCAGAGCACTCTATGATGATACCAGTAACATAGGTAACAAGAAAAAGAAAGATTTTTAAAATGATGTGGGTTATTATTATAAATTACCCTGGCACTGACAGATTTAATTTTGCCTGTCCTCATAAGAATCCTTGAGCCATCTCTCTCCATAGGATTCAAATATTGTTCTAGTTTAAAGGATAGCTCTCTTCAGTACCTGATGTCCTGTCACTGTTCTGTGATATACTGGAGCTATGTAATGGTGATGTCCTACTGTCACTAGGGATGTACATTTCTTTTAACACAAGGTACATTTTGTGAACAACATATACATGAGCATGTCTTGAACAATCATGGTATTTGTCAAACCATGATATTGCTTCTCTTGATTCCTACAAAAACAACAGATGAAATTTCCTCAGATATCAGGAGGAGATGATTTTTTTATTGTGTTTCAACTTCATTTTCCTCTGATCACTTCTGGTTTGGGATTCCTGGGGGAAARATGTAAGTAAAATACTGTTGTCGAGGTCTCATTCATGTCATTTAAAAGGAGCTGGCAACACAGTGATAGCTGGCTTGAGGATACTTGATATTTCCATCCCTGAGTACAACATCATTGCATGGAGGAACGGAGACAGCTAAATCAGAGCTTAGCTAGAGGATGAGTAAACCTGGCTAGACAGAAGAGGTCCACTGCATTGAGCAAAAAGTGCTCAGCGTATTTTGATATTGGCTTTGACAGGTTGAAGTGTTCTGTTSCACATAGTAAATTATGCTCCATGACACAGGAGTGGTCAATAGAGAAATCTGGGAATACAGCTCATTCAGAGACGCTGTAAAACCAACGATACCACCAGCAGGTCTCAGAAGTACCACAGAGCTAGACAAGTCTGTGCTGCAACATGCCTTCAACCTGCACTCCCTACGTCTACATCTAATTAATTTTCTTAATTGCATAACACTGCACTTCCTAATTACACTGGGGAACCACTCTTGGATTGTAACAGGGTCTTTATCTATTGCTCAGATTATTCTGGCTGTCATTGTATGAGCACAGTCCCCAGCCTAATTTTGTGCTAGCCCTCACAGACTGCTCAGGGAATGCTTGGCAGAGCCTTCAGCTGATGCAGCTACATCTCCCAGGACCAGATGGATACCCTTACTCACATGGAGTGCCTGGCTGAGGAGTGCCATTGAAATCATGGGACTACCGTGGAGACACTTGCTGCGTGATGGAGGGGTGTTGTTAGGATCTCCGTAAACAACAACCAGAGGAAGCCATTGGCAGAGCACATCCACAGCTTTATTGGTCCTACAATACCCAGGAGCTAGGCTGTGTGTTCTTCAGTATCATCTAATTTGGGGAATAACTAAGTCCTTATCAGTAGGCGGCACGCTCCTGAAACAAGGAGCACAATCGCCCCTAAATGATCTGACAGACAGGAGGAACCTGTATCTCCAGACACCCCCATTTATCCTGTCATTGTAACTGGAATACACAGTGGTACAGGCAGACACACAATAAAACCATGCAGGAGTAATTACAATCAGCAGTAAAAAGACAGATAAACCAAAATCCCAGGGTGAGGAGTCTGGTTGCCAGGGAACATGCATCCTAGTGCTGCCAAATACATCTGCCAGGTAGTGGTGCACTTCCTGTTTCACTCACACTGAGATTAAACACCTGAAGGGTATTCCACGTCTTTCAATGGAACCCATGTGCCTTAACACAGCTTTGATGCCTCTGAGTTTCCACCACTCCTGCAAGTAGCTGGAGTCTGTATCCTTTTTGCCCTATCCCCGTATTTTGCTGAAACCAACTGAAAATTTCATGATAATGTTTGGTAGATTTTGTACCTCTTTTCCTCCTTCATTTTCAAATTTTGTAAAACCTGACTTCTTAGCCAATGGGTTTGCCAGGATCTCTCCCAAAAAACGTCTGCTCTACTCCAGGAGAAGAAGATGTTCAATATAATATTGAAGTAACACACTTAAACCTGRTCAAAGGAAATAGATTTTACAAAATGCTAACTAAAATGTATTATTGTAACTGGATGTTGTTGGTCTACAGTATTTGGCAAGGTGAGAAGAGGGAACAGACATCTCCATGGACAAAAAGGGCAAACTGTTTCAATCATTATTGCTAAACCATCGTTTGGAAAATTACAGAACTTCGTGACTTCAGGCTTTGAGCTGACCACTAATATTAAGAGATTGAGGGCAAACCTGCTGTGAAGTTCAAGATAACCCTCCATCCGTGTGGCTACTCTGAAACACTTGATCTTGGACACTTTGAGACAGGATGGTCCATTGGATTGACCACAGATCCCTTCCAGGAGACCAGTGCTTTCTTCATGTCACCCCAAATAACCTTGTCCCCATCTGCTGTGCAGGTACCACCAGCACTTTGTGCTTCACCCCTCTGGGTTGCCAGGAGCCTCCTGTCAGCTTCTGCTTTGCTGAGCAGAGAGGAGCTGACGTGCCACAGAGCAGAAGGAACTTGTGCCCTCTCAGAAAGATTTCACTTTTTCTCCTCCTTCCTTTGCTGCTTTTACTGCATCCTAAATAAATGCAGATGAGTGGTAAGTCATATGTTTATTCTTTATTTATAGATTTATAAGGCAATGGAAACTGTGAAAGGTATTTGCAAAGCCCAGTTCTGGCCAATTACTGAATTGGCTGAAATATTTTTGATCAGTAACAATTACTCTAAAGCAAAAGGCAACCTAGAGAAGTGTAATTGTCTTTTTTTTTCTGTAAAAATAACTTATAATGTGTGGGCTTGAGGGCACTAAGACATGTATTAAAAATATTTCACATAATCCTGGTCTTTGCCAATTGAGAAAAACCTCCCTGGGTCCCTAAGGATTCCTCAGAAAGTACAGCATGGGGACAGCCCATGGCTCTGATTTTCAGATCTGATGATAATGGTGACTTATAGCCCCCAGATCACCTGAAAACATCCCTTCCTAACTCCTGTTTTCTAACAGCTCTAGAAAATTACTTGCGGGATTGAACAAAAAAACCACTAGAATTTAAAAAGCTATCCTGACTGGGATCAGTCCCCAAAGGAGAAGCATCTGAGTGCCCAAAGGGACAAATATATCTGTCTGCAAACATGTTTCTCAGTGATGATGGTATATAAGCTGTAATGCTTCCTTTTCATCTAGCCCTTTTAACACACTCCCAGCAACACATGGCTTTGGCCCGAGATTTTCCCTGTCATGCATTCCAGCAACCAAGATCTGTGAGACAGATCTGCTTTCAAATTGGATAAGACGTGTACCAGGTGCCGCATCCACGAGCACTGCACAAACAGTGAAATCCAAAAATTGCCTTTCAGCTCAGCCTGATTAAAACCAGTATAAAACAGCAGCAAGGTCTGCCTGAGCCTCAGGACCCATCTGATCGCTTTGGGATCTCTCTTGGTGTGTGACAGACAGTCTGCCATGCTGGAATTGCAACACCATGCCTCTTGGTGTTGAGTTTTAGAAGTCCTCTTTTGAAAAGCAGAAGTTCTTCCRCGTGCAGACTGACAGAACCCTGTGTCTTCTGTCACCGACAATATCCATATAAAATTACATGCTCAGTTTCCAAGCAAAAGAGCTCATAACTTTTCTCAGTGCCACCCATCAGCCTGGGCAGATATCTCAGACCATCACGTTGAGTACAGGTTCCACCAAACAAAATAGGCCCCAAAACCTTTTTTCATCCTGGACCCTGTGCAGCATCTTTGCTGTATAAATGTTTGGGAACTCAGTACATGATTTCGCTGGTGATAAAGAAGGGAAGTAAAATCTGGACCACACTTTTCAGGCTTTATAGGAGTAACAGGAATAAAAGGCAATAAAACATGAGTTATCACTGAAGCCACAAGCTTGACTCTAATACAAGCAAAGGTCAGATCAGCTAATAAAACAGTTCATTCTTTCCAGTTCAGATTAGGAGGGTGCCTTAATCCTCAAAACAACCTTGTTGAATATACTCACATATGCCAGTGCCCGTGGCTAGCTCTAAAAATAATGAGCATGATTCATTTTAGTTTTGGACATGAGTTGAACTGTGAGGATCATGACTCAATACACAGGGAAGAGTCAAGGGGCTGTCACCAGTTCATCCTGAGATGAAGGAGTTAGTATCACTTGTTTCCAAAAGCCATTTCAAGGCTGGAAGTGTCTAACAGCAGAGATCCAGTGAGTACATGTGCATGGCAGGACTATTGAAATGATAACCTGCCAGCTCCTTTTGGCAGGGCCTGGACATTTTTAAGCTGAGGTTTTCTGGAAGTTTTCTTTCCAGCTCAGTTGCTCACAAGCAGAGAAAAGCTCCAGCTCCCCTCGGGCTCTGCCATAATGTGCTCTCGTGTGGCTGGGGCGTGGTGCTGCTGGAGAGATACGGGCTGCCTGGCAGTTCAGAACGAGCTCTATCAGAGGAGAATCAAGGAAGGACCCTCACAGGAATGTCCACCCGATTTTAAAGGTCCTCTACCAAGAAATCTGGYTAAGAAGTGTGTCCAGAGTGAGCCAAAATTGTATAAATGATGCGGAGGTGTTGCAAGCGTCTCATCTCCCAGAGAGACTTGAGTGACAGAGTCTGATCTATCCTTGCTGAAATGGTCTCATTTTGAGTGTTGAAATTCTACTTATCACCTTTTTTGTTGTTGTTTTTGGGTTTTTTTTAAGGTGTGGAATTTATAATATCCATTTCTATCCTGTATGTAGCTTTTTCTATCTTTAAAGAAACATGGACAGATTGCAGAAGCTCCTAGGTATTGATTTTGTTGACATTAAACATTAAATTGGAGCTAATTTCTGAGCACGTGTAAAGAATGTTGTGAATTTGTTTTAAAAGGACTCTAGTGAAACATACTAAAATCGGTAGGCACCATTTAAAATACAACATAAACCTTATGATAACCAAATTTGAATTTTATAGAGATACATACCTTTTTCTCTTTAGTAAAAGAATCGTAATATGACAGAGGGCTCAATGATGTCTGAAAAGTCAATTAGAATAAAGCATTGCCCCTGGCTTTCCAGGGGGCTGTATCCTTTATTTCCAGCTAGAAAGGGATGCCCCTAACTTTGTATTCAGCACAGCCGAGCTGCCAGTGACTTCCACCAGTGCCGGAGCTGCCTTACAGAGACGAGTGCGGAATCAAGCTGTCAGCACAGGATGGATCGCAAGCATGAGCCTAATCCCAACTCACATCAACTGCTTTGATGCAAATCTCCACCCAGGCACAGGTTTTGGGTGAGCCCTGGCACACGGCTGGGGGAGAGGAAGCAAGGATGGACTCTGTGTCTCCTCTCACAGAATCACCGAAGTTGTTTTTTTGTGAATGTGACCTGAACACTGCAAGATAAAGCTCAGCTGGGTAATTTTAATGAAATCTAGGGGGTTGGGAGAGAAAATTCAGGAGGTGTTTGAGGAAAGTGCTTCTATTTCCCACTGTGTTGCAGCAGCTGAAATTAAATTCTGATTAATATTGTTCAAAAGCAGTAGTAAGTGACTGTACAGACCTCTGATTGTCAGTCGTTTTTTAATATGTGCCAGAGGTGAAACAAGTAAAAGATCGAGGAGATACGGCCAGGGGGCATTACGGGGAGAAAAAAGGGAAGGGGTATTAATGTAATACGTGTGGCATGTACATGCCTGCTATTTAACTGCAGTCCCTTCCTGCTTCATACCCTCAGGCAGCCTGAAGCTAACTAATAACCCTGTCATCTGGAGAGAAAACACAACACTGAACATCACAATTTCACAAATAAGTAATTTTAAATTAATTCTATCCCGTCCTAATAAAACCAGCTCTGATTGTCTTCTGTCTTATCTTGGATTACTTTATCAGGACTGAATATATTAATTTTTCAGATAAACTTGTGTGTGCTTGAGTACCAGCTGATGCTGAGTCTTTCTCTGTGTCACTACCTGCACCTCCCTGACCTCCTGAAGTGCTGATGACCAAGGCTCGCTGTGCAGAGGATTTTTCCCTTTTCATTTAGCACTGCCTGATGCCATCCCTCATCTGCACATGCCTCTCATTGGGGTTGTTACAGTCACCTCAGCTATTCCAGATTATTTCAAGGCGCAACCCAAATACAAGCCTGGGATTTGTGACTCAGGTCTCCTATATGCAACCGTGCTCCAAAGCAGCTCCCTTGACCATTTTGATAAGACCAGAGTGTCCTGGATGATAAAGTAGCCCCTTTATTTTGATATCCCAATGGTATGAACTGCACTGACAAGTTGGAGAGAGGAGGGTTGCAGTAATGGTGAAGTAGCAGAGGGAGATCTTGGAAAGCTCTTGGCTGCCTCTGTAACAGCTACTTGAGAAATGATTCTTCAAAATGCTCTTTTTGTCAGAGAGTGCCTCTGTGTTGAAACAAATCAGGTTTACTGCATTTTCAGTCTCAGAGGAGAGCTGAAGCAGAATGGGAATATCAATGAATTGAAGCAATTTCTTTTTCCTCAAAATTTTAATTTACAGGAACAGCGTTTGAAATCAAAACATTGACATGATTTTAATATGATCTTCAAGCAAAAAGCCCTCGTGGTTTTGGCTTTTAGACCTTGATTTACAATAAAGGAGAAGCAAGGATATTCAGAGTAATGGTAACTCTCTCAGGGCAGCAAAAATATTCCCCACCTGACCTGGCATGCTACAAACTGGACACAAATTTCAGTTTTGGAACTAAGTACAAACCGGGGCAAGTAGYTGCCATCACAAGCTGTGTAGGAGACACTACAATACAGCAATCCTCAGGTCACTCTTTGGGCTCATCCTAAGAAGGGTTTTCTCCCTTCAGACCATTGATCACACTTGCTGATGAGCTCTAAGAGAGGCACAAGGTTAACTAATGTTCCCCTCTTTTGCAGATGTTTTTCTCTGAAGAGAGGGAGAGTGGCAAAGCTCAAGAGGCACAGGAGTTCAGAAGGAGCTGCAGGAATCAGACCCATTAGTATCCTCCCAGAAGTCATATTTTCACCCTAGGAAAATGAAACATTGCCCGATTAGCAATATTTATCACTTATAGTTTGAGAGATCTCCTCTCTCAGCAGCTGTTTATAGTTTTTGCAGTAAAATTTACATCTATTGGAGATAACTGAGCCTAATGACTTAACAGGTCTAAAGTGCTATTACATGTTTTCAAAAAGTTTGATCTGAATTCAAGGTTGATAGGGGCAGGAGTAAATTATAGGCTGAGTCTGTAGCCAAAGTAAATAGTCTTCACTGAGTGCTCAGAAGGGCAGTTGTAGCAGGATGCTCTGCCCGGAGTGGGAGGGAAACAACTCGAACAACACCCTGTTTGCAGAGCTATCAGTAGTGAGCGGAGAAGGGGGCTGGCATGCTGCTTTTGCTGTTGAGTAATGCTGAAACCAGCCTAACTCATCAATCCCAAAGATAAACATCCTGATAGTGAGGTGGAGATGTGGCAGACCTGATGAAATACCTGATATAAAGGGACAAGTAAGTGATAGTTCTGATAACTTATCTGAAGATGCTGAGCTGACACAGCTGGCCTGCAACATATGACAGACAGAARATCACTTTGTATATAAAAACCCAGTCCTGCTTTTTAACAGCATGGTCTTCACAGAATCATAGAACGGTTTGGGTTGGAAGGAATCTTAAAGATCATTTAGTTCCAACTCCCCTGCCATRAGCAGAGACACCTTCCAATAGATCAGGTTGCTCAGAGCTCCATCCAACCTGGCCTTGAAGATTTCCAGGGATGGGGCATCCACAGCTTCTCTGGGCAACTTGTGACAGTGCTTACACCTTGTAACATAATCCTTCCGGGAGTGTGTTTGGCGATCCCTCCCTGGAGTCCGGACATCCCTCAAGGTTACTCCTTGAGGCTGAGTGAAAGAGATTTGCCCACAGTCGATGGTATGGGTAACATCAATATCTACTTAATTGGTTTTGTTAGCTGCGATATAATTGCTTCAATATTGCTTCCAAAGGGTGTACTATACTAATAGTCATAGTTCCTATACTGTGTAGTAAATAACTTTGATTAAGATCTTTTAGTCTAGTTATTATAATTGTTTATTTTTATATAAATGTACTTGGTTTGCCATCCTTTATCCTGTGGGACAAAGTTGTATACAGGTTCAATTATACCTAGGTAATCCTTTAGCCGTGAATCATTTACAAAGTCTGGAGCTAAGATTGGATCCAGCTGTGCCTGGACTCCTCTCTGAGAAGGACTTTAGAAAGCAAGGAGGTTCTTTCTGTCCCTCATGATTCACCAGGAGGGCTTCTCTAATAAACTTCGTCTGAAGCTCCCATTCTGCCTGTGACAAAAGTATGAAGCCGAAGTTATGCAAATCAACAAGCTCTCAACACTCCCATCGTATTGATTTTTGGGTTCATGGGAGGCTTGGACAGTCCAAACTGGGAACCAAAATGCWGTTGGGGCTGCTCTAGCTTGTGTTCTAGCTCATGTGATCCTGCTGTCTTTCTGCATCAGGAATTCTATCAGGAATAGAACTGAAACAGAGAGATGTCCTGACCTCAGCTCTGGCTCCTCTCTAGCTGCTGACATATGTTAGGGACACTTGACRAATGGCTCTGCTACAGAGTATGCTGAGAAACCACGGTGTCCAGGCAGATGCTTTATGTCCTGTGCAGTAGGACTGAACAAGAACCATACATTTGCCAGGAGACTGATTTAAAATTTATGTTTTTTCTCATCGTCTCCACACAGGTGCAGTGGTCTTGCCTGTAGCATTACAGAGGGTCTTTCTCATTATTCTCCTCCCTGGGCCACATAGTTTTCATGTGCTTTTATCATTTTTTTCTGTATGGGATTTTTGTCATATCATCCTCAGCTGAGACAGATCTACCCGAGGAAGCAGAGACAGTTTTATTCTTGCAGCTTGAATCTGGAGCCTGTATTCCAATCCCTGTGATCTCATGAAGAGTCTGAGGGCAAGATGTGCATCACTGTTGGCTCCAGACTGTCGCCGGTGGCACAGTCCCCCCCCTCTCAGGGGGACTCCGAGCACCTCACAGTTGATGCCTCTCTCTCTGGTTCTTTTCAGCAAAATAAGTTTTCTTTCCCCACTGTGTATCAGACTGTTACCCTGCAACAGGGCTGGCTGGCCCCGGGTGCTCCTGGGGAAGTCCTGTTCAGCTGGAGAGAGCTGTGGTGTGTCACCTTGTGAACAGGACTGACTTCAACCCACCCCCAAGCTAAACAACAGGAAGGTCTATTTTAGGGTTCATGAACTTCCCTGAAAATAGTGACTATATTTGGATCTTCCTGTAATAGAGAGAGGCACATGTGGCTAGACTAAGGAGGAGGTCTGCTCCTAAGCCTYGGTGGAAAACACTTGGGGAGGATTGCCCACAGGAGACATCCTGGCAGCTCAGACGTGGGTAGTGTCATAAATAAATGGCAGTTCATCTGAGAAGGGGAAAGATGAGATGAGAAAGTGCAAGGAATAATAATCAGAAGTTAAAAATCCCTAAGGAAAATATCAAGTCAATGTTTAAGGTCAGAGTAATTCTATTTTCAAGCCACATCATTGCCTTTATTAAGAATAAAAAGAAAAGATAATGTAAATAGTCTTGACACCGTGTTTTCATTTCAGGCTTGGTATAAATACTTGTATAAATCACTGTCATTCAAGTCCCTTCTGTATAGATCAGACCCATCWTTTCCACATTGTTTCTGTGCTTTTTCCATTTCTATCACACCAGCCCACTCTGACCTTGAGGAAGTGTCCCCCTGTATCTCTGTTCTCTTTCTGTAAAATGTGGGTGATAGTACAGCAAGCCTGCAAGGAAAAAAATGCCCTGGATGTACAATATCATAGTGGGTGCTGTGAACACAGCTCAAGGAAATAAGCTCTCAAACACAAGGCGAATTCAGGTTTCAAAACAGCTTTGACAAGAAGTTGATCTAAAATTTCTGTTCCAGTTGCCCTTGGCTTTTTGGGGTGTTTCAAAACCATATTCCAGTGAAGGACCCTGGAGCAACAGGCGATGCAATGTGGCTGAGGGCTGGCACATGCTGGTTCACATCAGTGCCTTTAGTATGGTAGGGCTGCCTGCCAGTCAAAGGCTCCCCTCATCCAAGCTCAAATTAGCTTCATGTCGTTCAGCAATGCCTGCTCTGCATGCATCTGCTGCTTCACCTCTCTTGTTTAGACTAATGAGGACAGAGCCCACACATCTTGTTAAATGTTTGCTGTAGTGTTCACTGTCACATTCTTGGAGAGGCTCGGAAAAAAAAAAAGGCACAAAAAATTAAGGCCAAGCTCACCAGGTACCCCGAACTTATTATTATGTTTGATAAGAAAAGGGAATCCTGTGTTCATGGAGGTGCTCGGAATACCACAGCACATCCTGGAGACATGAAAGTGATTTGAACTAGGAGTCAGCATGAATTCCACAAGGGAAGCCCTGGCTTTCCCAGCCTGACAATCTTTTGTAGTGAAATGACTGGCTTGGAACAAGAGGGAAGTGCACTGGCAGTTGTCCACTTAAAGGCACTGTTGGTGGGCACACTACAGGGGTAAGCTGGGGGATGCTCCAGAAGAAGCCAGACAGCAGAACACAGCTCCTCATCTGGGCAGGGCTCTACCTCTTGGGCAGAGCTGCCTGACAAGAGAGGAGAGCAGGCTTGGGCATCATCCAGCTCTCTCCCTGTCCCTTCCCACTGCACAGGACACCATCAGGAGCAAAGAAAGCCCAAGTGATCTGTTTCCTCTTCATCAAACTCATGAAGAAGGAGCTGAGCTGCTGCCATGGTGTGAGTGTCTGTCTGCTCTGGGATCTGTCCCTGAGCACTCTTCCTCCAGCCGAGCCGCAGAGGCATCGCTGCTCGCCTTCTCCCACTCTTTCTCTCTTGCCCAGTGGAGGACACTCTGTGCCAGGAACCTGGAAAGGCTGATAGAGGACCAGGCAGATGTGAGAATGGCTGCCTTTCAGCTGCCTCTGACTGTGCCGGGGTGATGTGTGGCCAGGGTGGTGAGCTTGCTAGGGAATAAGGGAGAAAGGGTCCTGCTGTGCCACTCAGGGACCACAGAGGGTTGGGAAGCCACCAGGAACATCCACACAACCTTGCTGGTGGTCCTGGGAGGAAACCTGCCATGTGGGTCAGGGAGCCCCAGAGGGCAGAGGGTGCCAGCTCTGCCATGCTCAGGCTGCTGGTGCTGGGTGGCCCTTTCTGCTGCAGGGCTGCTCCCTAAGAGCAGCCTCATTCTTGCAGCAAAGGGCTCTGACAGCCCTGTCTGAAAATGGTGGGGGCCTTTTCCACCCACCAGGTGAATTTTGCAAAAAAAAGGTGGGGTGGGTCTTCTTTTCTTCTGAACCAACACATCTGCAGAACTGAGGAGGAGGATGCCCCTGCTCCCTTTGCCCAGAGGAAGTCTGTGCCCATCATGCTGCAGAGGGACAGAGATAAACCCTTGGGACCCTTCAAGAGTGTTGAGCACTCAAGTTGGTGCCTGCCTCAGCTCTGTCCCAGGCAGATGTGTCCCTGCTCCCCGGCTGAAGCTGGGAGGAGTTGTGTTCCCTTGTCCTCCAAGGGTTGCCATGTAGCGGTGGAGGACATCACCCGGAAAAGTGACAACATCTGCTGGGCAGTGGTCACTGGACATGGTTCTGCTGGGACACACAGCTTGGAGGAGGGCAGGCAAAGGCTAGCCCAGGCTGTCCTGGTCTTGTGCCAGCTCTTGGGAGCCTCCAGGCCAGAGCCACGGTTCCAGCTGCTGGCTCCCTGTCCATCCTGCCACATGGCACAGCCCCAGGCAGGGCAGGTCCTGGGAGTACTGACCTGGTTGTCTCCTCTTATGGGCTCTTACTCTTTTCCTTTCTTTTCCAGCAGGAGGGATCAGCAGCAGGAAGAGGAGAAGGGGGCTGCCCTGGCTCTTTGCTCTGTGGTGGAGCCTGGCCGCTGCCCAGGCTGCTGCCAGAGATAAACTTCCACATGGGATGGTTTAAATATTCCCCTCAAATGATGCACCTCCTATTGATCACACAGAACAGCAACTGGAAGAATTCATTCAGTTTGCACGGAATGACACAACTAAATGGTCTGCTGTCTGCAGAAATGTAATTTTAGAAAGGAGCTTAAGGCACCTGAACTCTTGTGAACTGTACTGGGTTCTTTGCCCTTGATGAGAATGGTAAAGCTCCACACTTGAAGTAAACCATTGTCGGGGTGCACTGACGTGTTAATATTCCCAGACACTGGCAAGGAGAAATAAAGCACTGTAAAGATCACTTTTTCATGCCTTTTTGAGTCAAATTCAGAGAGGCCAAAGGGAAAAAAGTCTTAAACAGAAGCAGAGATATGAGGGTGATGAGAGCCAGAGACCTCAAAACTCCAGGCTTGTGTTTTTGTGCAACCACTCAAGCCAGTGCCAGATGAATACTAAATGCAGACACACTGATTTTCTGTCATTTCTTACCCATTGTGCATTTTGTATGAGGGCTTCTTTGAAAACAGGAAGCAAGGGAGAGAGACTCCGGCACGAAGGTGGAGAATTGATGTATGAATACGGCTTTCCCTTGAGAAAGGAAAAATGACTGTTGCCCATGGCAAGCAATCAGGAAGATGCATCTGGTACAGTATTAGGAGACAGGTACACTGCATAAAGTGAGACTAGATATATGTGAGACTTTGAATAAGTTGCAGAAGCCATTGATGGGTGGAGCAGTTGCAGAGGGAGACCTTCAGAGGAGCATTTTGCACAATATTACATGTGAAGATGAGGAAAAAGGGGAACAGGATTGTTTTTCTTTTAGATCCAAGGTTTTCGGGTTCCTTTTGGTCTTCCCATCTGGGCGCCTGCTGAAAGCTCAGCGTCTGAACATGGAAAGATTTTCACTGATATGCTGCACCTTTTAAGCAGCCTTATACTTACAGRTCTGGTACAAAGCACAGACATAGCAGGCTTTGAGAATGGCCACAGTAACCAGGCAAGATACAAGGAGTTTCTAAATCCCAGTAGTCCGATGGATAATAATGCTGGAGGCAGGTTCATGCTGTAATTTGTATTCAAAGCCTGAACACTAAAAAGGGACCATTTCTAGTACCTAGAATTCAGACCAGGTCCGCTATATACAGATGGAAGTTAACAAATAGGTGCGATCTCTTATCACCTTAATATTTGAGATTAGACTGTTGAAGGTTTAATTTTCTCCAAGTAATACAAAGCATCAATGGGGGGAAGAGCAAATTGCAAAAATGAGTAAGAAAAGGTTGTTTACTCTTCCTTATAACACAGGAATAAGTGGCAAACACATGAAATTATTAACCACAATAAATGAAACKAAGAACATCTGCACACAATGTATAATTAAACTGTTCACCTCCTTGCCACAGGATGATTTGGATATAAGCAAGGATGGGCAGAAGAAGCAATTAGACAGAATTAGTAAGAAAGGTCTCTCATGGGCCATTAAGCTCTGGGAAGCAGGAACAGCCTCCAGAAGTCCCTGAACTAGTAACTGTTAGCAGATAGAGAGTACACCAGGGGAAGGAGCATGCTATGCTTATCCCATTTCTTACACTTTTTTCCTACATACCTTCCACAGTTCAGCCTGAGAGACAGGATGCTGAGCTAAATGAACCTTTGGTATGACCCCGTGTGGCTATTCTCATGAATTATACAAGGCACCCTTCATACATGCTACRGATGCAATTCACATTCACGCAGAGCACCAGCTTACGGCCCTGCGAATTCTGCCGGGTGTTTACAGCGGGAATTTAAGCAGAGCCTAAGTGGCTGAGTTCATGCATTCACATGATCCCATTTCACCCTATCTGAAATTGCACGCTGCCTCTTCTGCGACTGCTTTTGGCTTGGGTGCAATTCGATATGCAATTAGTCAAACATCCTCTCCTGCCGTATCTGCCCTGTTGTGAACAATTAGTGTTGCAGAAGGGAATGCATTCCGAGGCTTGAATCCCGGGGATTCCTGTCAATTCACATTGACAGTATGCTTACAAGGAAGGAGCTGACAGTCCAGCTGGAATTGAGTGTTAGCAGCCACAGAGGCAGCCACACACCAGCCCACAGATGGTCCACTTCTTGCTCACATTTTTAGCTTTGCCTGCCTTGAGCATCCTTTTATTTTTATATAAATGTTATGCAAGCTACTGAATACGTTTGAATGTCCAGAAATGCATTTCTTAATGTTTCAGCTGTGGGCTAAGACCACAAACAGAATTAGTAGATATTTTAATGCACAACTTACGGGAAAAAGATCATCAGGTCGTTAGTTCTATACAGGACATTTTCTTCTTGCCAGAGAAGAGGGGACCAGCTGTTAGGAGGCTGACCTGGTACAGTTCCCACGGTGGCCAAGCTGCCTGAGTGCCAACTCCACTTGAAGAAGGGACAACTTGGCTTTGCAAGGGAAATCAGTTTGCTTTTAACAGTGGTACTCCAAAAGAATCATGCTTTGTGGTGATGAGATTTTCTGCACATTAAAGCCTGCTCGTGAGTAGCTGGGTACCTTACAAAACCTCATAGAAATTACTTATTAAAGAAAAAAAAAAAAGCAAACCTTCTCCCAAGTCTGCCCTCATCCAGAACTAAATTTTCTGGGGGAGGGCAAGAAGAGGTCGTTTTTTAAGTGATCAGAGCTCATGTGTTGGAAAAGCTATCAGATGCTGTCTTTTTTTAGCTTTGTAAAGCCATTTAGCTGTGTTCTGGAAGTAATTGGCTTTTAGTACTCTGGCTAATCAGATCCCTTCTTGGTTTATCCTGGACTAATTAACTCTCATCTCTTCAAATTATTCCCAGTGCAGCTGATCACCTAAAGACCTCCCATCCCTGTGCAGCAGCTGCTGTCCATCGTTGATAAGGTGAGACATTCTTCATCACGAGCTGTCTTCCCAAGCAAAAATAGAACAAGATGCTAAGCAGTGCCAGAATAATGTACCAAATAGCAGTCTTTTCTCTAGCTGCAAATTTTTCCTCTCTGGGGAACTCTGCCTACAGTTCTGGATGCTGTTTTTCTATTATATGGCTTGTAACATGTTACCAGGAAACAAGACTCCATGCACATGGGACAGCTCAGCTTGATCAAGCATCTTTGCCCTTCAGTGGCTGATGATCTGTGTGTGGTAAAAGACAGCCCTACATGAGTTATAGGGTGAAGTGTGCAGCATCATTTTCCAAGCACGAGCAGCATTCCTGGGTTATGTGTCTGTGCTCCTCTGCATCTCTTAGGCAATGGCTTGGATGCAAAGAATGGTAAATTAGTTGAGGTTGTAAGAGGAAGACAAAGCCACACACTAATATTAAAGCTCAGGATTTGTAGCTTTGGAGATCTTTACAAATGCCAGGCACAAGCAAACACCAGTTATTTAATGCTAAAAGATAGAATCAAGTGGGATGTTCTTTGGAAAAGAGAGAGCTGAGACCACTGAAAGAGTTAAACATGCTTACGAATACCATCCCAGGGGTTTTGTATTTCTGGTGCCATTGCTTTGTGTCACCAGCAATTCCTCCACATTCAAAAAAGTCACAGAGGAGCAATGAAAGTGCACTGTTCAGGAAGCTTTTGCTAATCTTTCTCTCTCTGCTGCTAAAAGAGAAGGTGTAACCTGTCTGTGTTTATTACTCGCAACTGGATCCCAACCCTGAGGCTCAACATCATGTAAAGGAAGATGGCAGCAAATACTGGCCAAAGGTGTTTGCTTGTCAAAGCAGCCCCTGGTGGTGTCCATCCAGGTGACTCAGTTGCTCTCTCCACCCAGAGGGCCACAGAAAATCCCTTGTTATCTTTACATGTGACCCTTTCTTATTACACACACGCCCAGCATTCGAGCCATCAACATTATCATCTCCAGCTCTGGAATGAGACCCTGTTAAAGCCTTGACAGTGAACCCAACCTTTCAGAAGGGCCCTTCCTCTGCGAACCATCCAAAATGCAGTTCTGAGCAGCTGCTGCAATCAGTGGTGTCTGAAATCCATCTTTGGATCCGAGTGCTGCAGCACGGCCGGCAAATCTGCGCGTTATTAACCTTCCAGATGGCAAGCTGAGGAGACATCCCTCAAAAGATGGATGTACAGTGAGATTTTAATTAACGGTCAATGACCTTTAGGAGTGAGACAGTGATCTATGTGCTATGCCAGACATCATAGATATCTTAGGAAACTGCTGAAGTGATGAAAAATACTTTTTTTTTTYGGGTGGGACATTTTTCTAATTAGATTTCAGCAATCTACTTCAGATTGGAAATGTTATTTATCTGCTTTTCTCTCAAGGATCTTAACACCTTCTCAGACCTTCAGCAGACCACATCAGGATGATTGGATGGTCCCCCAACGTGCATTTATCGCTCTCCAAATCTATCCTCTAGCCTTACTTGTCCTGGGACGCCCACAAGAAGTTAGTCAACTGAGTCTTCTTGAGTAGGTTCAGAGGGTCCTTTGCTTCATTCTATTCCCCCACTCTATTCAAACCTGCCTCTTACTCCACATCTTCCAGATACGTCAGGCACAGGGTCTGAAGTTTCTTTAGGTCAGTGATCTTTTTTCTTAGGGTTTTGCTTATAGAAGTGTCCAGACCGCAAGTAAACCACTGAGAGAACRTATGTGTTACTCCAAGTGCTGGGTCGCACGCCAGGTCTGGTGATCAATATCACCGGAAGAGGGAGGAAAGGATTTCTGCGAACGAGCCTGATCCCACCTGCTGAACAGCCACAAGGAGGCAGGAGCACTTTGAAGTGTTTGGCTTGCAGGGAACTGCTCTGCTTATGTAATCTGCCTTGCATGTTAGCTACACCTCCCTTGAAGAGGCAGCCACGCTAAATTGACAGTATTAAGTACATGATTCCTGTTGGCTGCAATTTTTCTGGATAAAGCAGGCATAATTTGCACAATGCCATTTAAAAAGGATACAGATTCATCTGTATGTTCGGATTACATCTAGCTACTTTGAAATTGCAGAAGGCAGAGTGTGAAAACTGGAGTTTGGGACCATTGCTTGATCCCTACTGCAATAACTAGCTTGAAGGAGCTGAATGGATAAGATTTCCACTGTCATTTAGCCATACTCACCAACCTTTGCCCAGAGAGACTTGATCTGTGGTGAGGGCCAGGGGATAATTAGATTTCTGTCTGCTCAACTTTACAATTGTTATGACTCAGCATGACCAGTTCAGCTGAACTGAGTTCCCCTGATGTTTAGGGATTCAACTAAAGAAAGCTCAAACTCATTTTATAAAGGCAAAGTAAAATACATTATCACTAGTGTTTTCCACAATGAAAAGGAATTATTAACTTGCAAGCTCATCCAGTTATCTTTCTATTGCAATGGTTGCGGCAAACAACGTTCCTGTTATGAAAAGAAATTCATTTCATCATACCTCTGTGGCATTTCCTGTTTGCTCTATTTAAATATAAAAGATTTGTTCTGTCCCATATAATTCAGCCACACAGATTTTGAAAGTAAATAAATGGTTTGAGTACTGAGATATTCAAATTCCAACAACACAGAAAACCATTTACGTATGGAGTGAGTATCCTCGTGGCAGTGGGAAAAGTGATACACCCCACAAGAAACTGCAGACTTATCTCCCTGTCAGCAAATCTGCAGGACATTATTTAGAAGACCAAGATCTCAGCACTAGGGAGTATGAGATCTTCACTATCACTCTGTAAACAAAGTACTAAAGATGAAGGGGGAAAATGTYAAAATTTTTCACGATGCCTAATGACCCCGTATGGATTTAAATTTTGTTTATCCTGTCCAGGATACCTAGAAAATACCTTATTCTCTAGTAGCCCAACTAGAATAGATTGTTTAGATGTATATGAAGCAACCTTTTTGCTCTTTATCCTGGGATTCGCAGTAGAATGTGGGGCAGTGTTTTCAGAAGTTATTTAGATAAGGCTTAGTGAACTGCACATGGAGAGCAGCATCCTTTTGTACCTGAATGTGAGTTATGATTGCTTTTTAATGTGTTTTCTGCTTTAGGCTTTTTAGTGCTGCTGGATAGGAAGGCTTGTAATGTTTCAAACAAATGCTTATTTAAATCAAATGTAGAACTACATCTGTGTTTTGTTTAGTTTAGGGTCTTGGGTTGGGTTTTTTTGCCATTATGTGTTTTATCCAGTGGGGAGAGAGTAAAGAGAGAGAATCAGCATCTTGCTGGCTTCTCTCTCATAATGAATGCATGTCTGACTGCTTTGTAGAGGGTGATATATCCACTTTGCTGTCATGGATCAGATTCTTCAGTGACTGCAYCCCAAACAAGACATAAACCCAAATATTGACAAAAAAGGATGTCGTTCCACGGCTTTTGAATTTTCAGTATCAAACTTACCACTTCACAATTACGYTCATTTTTTTTCTAACAGATTAAAGAACTTTGAGATTTATCTCAAGACTTTGGTATTTGTTGAAGAAAATGAGTGTGGCAACGTSATGTCAGAGCTGGTATCTTTCAAGCACGTTTCTCTCTTGTTTTCTTCAGAAAGTGGTGGATCGTTTCTATGAAAATAAGCACATAATCATTCCTAACACAGCTTTCCTTCTCATCAGAGTCAAACTTTATAGAGAGCAAGAAATTTATGCAAGACATAAGCATAAACACTATAATGTGATTTGGTTTTACATATTTCCTCCTCTTGCAGTTAGAATGGGATTGAAGATTATTTCTCCTAGAAATACYGTACAGTGGTCAAGTATTTTTGCTGTTGTGCATAAAAAACTTTTATTTTACTGGTGTCAATGCACAGCCTTTAACTGTCCAATCTGTAATTCTAGGCAATTGAGCATGGTGTGAAGCACTTTACATGGAAATGCTCACTTGGGGATTCTCTGAGCAGGCAGCAGACTCTCAGACTTCCTTGGTGCATGCAATGGCAATGCCCACTGTGGTGTGCTTTTYACAGCTGCAGTCTCCCCTCAGAGCCTTAAAAAGGTTAATCCATCATCACAGGAAAGTAATAGGAAATTAATTATTGCAGTCTCTGACAAACAAAGCTGGCAGCAAGGTTTTCAGTGGGGAGTTGGCAGGGCCAGTCTAAATACCAAGAGAACTCAGCCAGGAGAGACTCAGTTTCAGGGCATTAACCAGTTTAGCTTCTCAGAGYGCAGGAACTCTTCTATTTTAGAATTGTTGACAACAATTGCACCTGAACACCAAGAACTAAGAGCTTACAATGACTCCAGAATGATTACCACAGGTGGATATGTAATGTAACAGCCAGAGGTGATAAAGATATTGCAGAGGCTGAAAAGAAAGCGGCTCAGATCAGAAAACCCAGGATACTGTCTTCCAGACACGTGCCTACGAYCATGCCYCCTAAGAAGGCAGCCACACRTAGTAGGGTACAATGTCATTTTGCTTTCAAGTTTCTGTGTTTAGCTTCTCGTACCATAGTTCAAACAGATCTAAACCAGCTGGTGAGAGCTTGGAAGAAGGCAAAGACAACRATCAAAGATCTAGAAAAATAAAGACACACAAGAAAGTACTGAAGGAATGTGGGATGTTACACTGGAGAAGACTGAAGTAAGACATCAGTTAGTTACTACTAAGTCTTCAGTTACTATCCAGAAAGCAGCTGCAAAGATGGTGGGAATAATCTGGTTTCCATTTCGTCAGGGGATGGCATGAGCTCGTGTGGGATATCATGGAATCACACACCCATGAGCCAGAAATGTCGCAGGGGACCTCTTCGGGTCCTTTCCAATTCTATTTTCCATGCTTGCTAGGAACAGGTGTGTGAGATCATCCTCTTCCCACCAGGCGTGTGTAATTAGCCGCTATTTCCTGTCTTAGGGGTTGTCTTACTGGTAGTTTTCCTTTGGAGTAACTAATCAGCTATGGAGAGGTTCCTGATTTGCTCTGCTACTGGAAAGATCCGAAGTCACTTTGTATTTCTCCTTTTCCAAAGCCATTCAAGATGGTGCTTGATCAGACTTGAAGTGAAAGTAGTGCTGATATGAGGTAGAAACATTACGGATGATGCTTAGGAAAAATTTTAGGGCTATGAACAATTTCTTTTCCTAAAAGAACCAAAGTAGAAGCCCAATTCAGCTGCAGCAAAAACCTCGTTGTTGAACAGTTGAAATTACAGCTCTGTGGGCAATGTTAAATGAAGGTATCATTCTTCTACAGTTTTAACAGCATAGTGCAACCATGACAATGATGAGATAAGAGGCAGATATGGGTGACAGTCTAGGAACTAAATCTGCTCTAATCTACTTGAGTGTAAATCCACTTATTTCAGCTGCCTAACTCCTGGGAGTKATTCCACGGTGAGAAAACAGAATTTCATCCCACTGTACTCTTTTGTGTTGTTGTGTCTTTTTCTTTACGATTTGTTACCTTGTAGTCACAGCAGATAAGGTGAAACTGTAAATTGTATATTCTCAGAATTGTGTATTCCCAAGGACTTTTCTGTTTGTGTAATGCTGGAATGTGTACTCACCTGTGATCAAGCATAGGAGGTATAGTCAAGATAACCTGTGCTAGTACAAACAGGAGCAAACAGAGTGCTGAAAGATTTCAATAACGATCCTCTAACTACTGAGGCCAAAGGCAAATCCCCGTGAATCACAAAGGACTTGTGATCCTGGTTTCCGGCAGGTGCCTAAAGCTGTTGTGGCAATCCTGGCTTTGCTTGGATAGCACTGAGAGTAAACAGACTTGTGAAGGTACCCGGAAAAGAAAGCCTCTTTCCACCAGGATTATTAACCAGTTGTTCCTTCTTTTGTGCATGCTGGTTCTACGTGTAGCATCGACCCATTGCAGGTTCTGTCGGGCCCCAGAGGCAAGGCTGGGATGTTTGCAGCTCTGCACCAGCCACAGCCAGGGGCTGCTGAGGGAAACAGAGGGATGCCTGGGATGGGAGGGCRGTTGGAGGACATGGATACAACAGCAGTTCCCCTCCTCACAGAACAATTCGTCAGATAATTGTAATCACACTTTGGGATATATTCTGAATAGCCCATAAATTCTTATGAATCAAATTGCCTTAGTCAGCACTGCAGCTTGTTAGCATTAAATTACTATGGTATATAATCCAGAAGGTAAAACCTCTAAATCTTTTGAAAGGTTTGTTCTTCTGACTAGTAATTTAACAATCTTGTAAGAAGCCGAGATATAAGAGCTTTCTGGCACAGAAATAGAGAAGAGGCAATGAAAAAAGTGTCATGTACTCATCTGAATCAATTGTAGTGTCTAACTTACATTTCTAATGAATTATGAAAGGTGAGATGATTTCTCTCATTTTCCTTTAAGCTAACCTGGGATCAGAYATTGTGATTAAATCTGTGCAGAGCCCTGCTCCCTCACATGTATTTCTTTTTTGGTGTGAGATAGCCAGGGTTTTTTGGCAGAATGATATATACATAAGATCAGGATTTTAATGTACTGCATGTGCTTTGTTGCATTTGTTTACATGTCCTGTCCATGCTTATGGAGATGACTGAATGGTTATCAGTATTTGATGAATGTCTTCATTTCAGTGCTCCCTTACATACCTCTTGGGCTTTGCTCCGTTTGGGTTTCCCACTCTTTTTGCAAATCATAACCTAAAAGCTTGACACAAAGCCCAAGAAATAAATAAGCATATTTCTCTGGCCTTGAATGACTGAAGAACTAGACACCATGCTAACTCAGTACAGGGTCTAGGTCAGGCAGCTTTTAGCTTTGCTTTTCCAATGCTGACATTTTTCCTCAGGGAATTCTGTAAATGTTGCCTAGAAACACCTGTGCCTCAGAAACATCTGAAGCACAGCAAAATAGCCACAGAATCAGGTACGTGAAAAAGCCCATCTGTTCCCACCAAACTGAATTTGAGGAGACAATTCCCATGTATTTGTACTGATCAAAATGCTGTTGGACCATTTTTCTCCTCAAAGGTGTTTAACTATGTCTTGCATCACCCCTAAATTTACTAGTCAACCTTAAAAATTTAATAAGTGCAGTGCATTAATATAATATTCTGCTCATTCCTTTATAAGTAAAGGTTTTAATTACTAAAATTATGCAGTTACAAAAATGATTTAATGAAATTATTCTTCCCATTTGCATTCATGGACTGTGTATTATGAGGCGTGGTAATTGTCACTGAACTGTGGTGGAATAATTCCTGGTGCTGCAACTCTACCTGAGGACTGAGCACCTCAATGGCTTCGGTTCCCAGCAAAACCAAACCACGGGGAAGTGTGCTGAGCATATTGTAAGGAGGGCTAAACATAACAAATGGCTTTCGAAATCACTCTCCTTTGAGCTTTACTGATGGACTTATGATCTTGGTGTGGGCAAAATCACTGTCATAATCCAGGGGGAAATGTCTCTGCTTTCAGTGAAGTCCTTTGCATAATATCTTTTGCCACGGCTGGTGCAGAACGTGTGCCTTGCAGGAGAAGGGTTCTGGATGATGCCTTAATTAATGTGCATCCTCTCTAATCTGCAATGATGTCTGTTTATTTCAAAACTAATCACTTCATTATGCTTTCCTCTGCTAAAAAATCTTTGGTGCCTGAGTGAGGCTGCAAACTCTTTGGGGCAAAGACCACATTTAATGAGATAATGTTATGTTTGCTAAATAATGTAAAAGGAAGGAATCTTGTGAATAAAATATATGCTGAAGTTTTGTAACTCTGGTTATAGGTAAAATTTTACAATTTATCCTGCATTTGCAGTCATAAATAATCCTTTTSCTCAGATTTATAAATAAATCATCAGCTGAAATACAACCTGCTACCCAAACAGTCACAAATGTTAGAAAAATAATTTCTGACTTGACTATGATGGACTGAACAAGAACTCCCGGATTCAAATCMGTTGCAACAAAATTTCACAATCCCTCTTTTCTTCACAAGCTTCCTGTATAGAAAAATGTGCAATATCCTCCAAGACTATTCCAAAGGCTTTTTTTTGCCTAAAAGTTACAATGGTAACTTCCTAAMCTAGAACACACACACCAAATCTAGCCTGGACCCTCCCGTTACAGGTAAAGCTAAGTGGTCAACCATGGAACAGTAATCACTGCTTGCCAGTAGTCACAATGGGCAAGACTTTTACACATTTTTAGTGTTTCAGAAGGACTAGTTTCCCACAGATGAAGAGATTGATAGTGAGAAAAAAACCTCAAAAGAAGAAAATGTGATGGAGAACTGTGAGCTCTTTCAAGAAGAGCTCATTAAATAGCCAAAAAGCTGTGATTCCAGTGCCAAGAAWGATGACAGCATTGCCTGAAAGCCAGATTCTGAAAAAAAATGAAAGCAGTAATTAGGAATAAGCAGTGATGTACAATCAATAAATAARGGTAACATATAAAAATCAATTATAGATGAGAATTTGTGAAGTGTGGGGAATGGAGGGGGGACAAAAAGATGTGACAGCAAACACACTCCTTTTGAGSTGGGCACAAAGCAGTTTGGGCTTTTCATTAGGGACTTTGTAGGGAGCTGTCAGTGGGCAGGACAGCTCTCCGTTGGGGCTGCTGGCTGTAATCACCCAGCATGGAGACATCAAAAAGGTCATGGGCTACTACGAGCTTCTCAACAGTGAAATCAAGTCTGAAGTTTGTTGCTGCAAAGAAGGAACCACCTCTCAAGAGAGGAATGTCCATTTCTTCCTGCCCTTTCCTGTCAGGACTGAGCAMAGCCTTTTCCACCCTGGCACAGGCTTCTCCCTCCCTTGCACAGGAGCTCAGCAGACCCAAGCTGGTGGCAGTGGCTACCAAATGTGGGGACTCAAAAGCCCCCCTCTCCTTGCTGCTCATGATGGAGGAGCAAGCTCAGCCAAGGCCATCTCTGCCCAGCAGTGCTTTTCCTTTAGTGCCACAGCAGTGGTGAGCACAGAGGTGGCTTGACCAGGTCCAGATCACATGGGCCACCAGCTCAGGCATGTCCCTGTCATAGCACAGAACAACAGAATCATAGAATGATCACCTAGATCACATCGGGGTCCTGCCCCTGCTCAGCCTCCCCTGTGCCAGGTGGCTCTGGAGCTGCTCAAACAAGCTCCTTTTTAACACCCTYGGTGCGAAAAATGTGAAGACCTCACTCTTGCCTTACAGAATCTTGTGAAGTGGTTCAAACGTGCTATTTAAGTATTTTCACGAGAAAAAGTATGGTTATGAATGGACTCCAGATGAGGGTAAGGAGATGTCCAAATWAAAAAACCTCTGAAAAATCATTGTTTGGGAGCTAAGTTGACAAATTCAGTTTGGATTGTTGGGGATCTTATCTTCACATGGAAAGTAACTGTTTGAAAAAACCACCACAGGATAACTGGATGCCCTTCTGGAAACTTAGGTTTAACCAAACACCAATGTGCTTCAGGATACAGAATATACTGGGGCCACTGAGAGGAATGCAGAAGTCAGGGACWCATGGAAGGTCTGATCAGATGATGATCTAATTAGCATTAGATTTTGAAAGCCCATCATCTGAAGTTCTTGCCATCTCACCACCACACATTGCCCCATCCATATATATAACACCTGATGTTTTATGCASCAAAAATGTGTTGGCATTGCTATACCAGAAAAGTTAGTTTATGCTTCAGTTTGTGTTCTACACTTTAAACAAAAGAATCTCATATAAATAATATAACCTTAACACCTAAGTACAAAGAAGGGCAAAACTTTAAATGGCACCAAACTTAATAAAAAGGAATAATTAATATTATGACAATTAATCTGTTGGTGAAGACTAGACCTTGTTGGATTCACTTTTTATTAGCAATCACGAAGAATTAGATGACTCCCATGAGGTTCTAAGTATCTGAAAGTCATCTTATGCATTAAAAAGGCAGAATTCCTCTGTGCAGCTAGGCTGGGTTTCAACCCTTGCTCTGGGGAGCTCTTGTCCCTGGAGGGTGCAGTAGACTTTGTGCAGAAGGGGCAAGGACATGAAGAAAAGAGGAAGGCAGCACCATTTCAGAGCCCTTTCCAATCCCTGCTGTTCCCACGTGCAAGGTGGGAAGTCGCAGGTGCTGCCTTCTCGTTCTCCAGACCATGGAGGGTTTGCTCTCACTCCCACGTCTTCTGTTCCCAAATAAATTATCACAGGCTAACTAAGCCCAGTTCCAACAATGCCCTTTTTCCTCATCCTCTTCTCCTATCTTCTGTTGCTCTCGGCCCCCAGCTTCCCCTCTGTGGACCAGAGAGGGGAGGGACAGCCACCAAAGCCACACACCCCAATGCATAACCCTCAGGGCTGGCTGGGCTTCTCCTGACCTGCTTGCACCCCTCCTTTTAAGAACTGCTGATGTTATTTTGGATTTGGATTTTTTGTTTGTTCCTTTGGGATTTTGTTTTGTTTAGAGTTTCTTTTGCTAAAGGAGAATAGCTAATCAAACCTAATCTAGTTTAGTCTCCAATTCAAGTTAATCCTGTTGTTGCTATGAATTTCAGGGTGGCAACAGCAAGCAGTAAYGGTGATCGCGTTTTTTTCTAGACAGCTTTAGATTTGTTATGATTTCACCTGATAAGAGCTGACACATATTTAACTACAAAAATGCGGCACCGAAAACGAAGAGAAGCATCACACGCAGGGAGAAACCTGAACAAACCTGAACTGTTGCCTGTACTGAGAGCCAGAGGAACAGCTGATAAAATTGGCACAACTCAGTGGTAATGTGGCTACAGCAGAACAGAGTTATTTTTGTGTGTATGCAAAAAAAGGTAGAAAATAAACACAGAAATTCAAGATGAGAACAGCTGAAATCCGAATCTCTGCTTCTTCAAAGCCTGCTAATATTGAATTCTGTCTAGTAAATGTTTCTTTCTGGTCCCTTTCTTCTGGCTGCACTAATTCASACTATGTGGCTGTTGCTTCTCATTGTGGACTTTTGGAAAAGTTTTGCAACCTTTTACTGTGGTTTTTAGTATGTGCATCAGAACAGATGCCAAAGGAAGTTCCAAAAATTCTAGTGTAACAATGATAGAATTATCCTCTTTTAGATTTCCATCTTTTTGCTATGAAATGAACTTAATGCAAATTGCTGTATGCCTATCAAGAAACATGAAAATGTGTAGATATGGAATACATAAGATGCATGTAAATTAATTCTTAATTCTCTGAATTCATATTTGACCATATGTTATGAAGCTAAGGTTTTGCATGGCATTTAGTTAGGACTCAATATAAAAAAAGCTCAACATCTTAGAAAGTCATTATGCAGTGCTATAAAATTGTGACATTTTAACTTTTTCTGTTATTCTACCTTTAGAATTGTAAAGGTATGGGTATTTGCACTGGAAGAGTTCTCAACTAGCTGCTCTATTTTTGTCACAGCCTTTCAAAGAATGTATTTGAACACATCTGCTTCAGCTCTCTCATTTTCCTCTCTCATGGGGACTCTACTGCGATTCCTCATTCTGCTTTCCTTGTGTCCTCAAGGAATACATAAAGCTGCTCTTCATGCAAGGAAAGAGGTAGTGCACAATTTTTTACTTTTCTACACTGGTTAGTTAAATGCTTCTAGGCAAACACACTCTGTCTACACAAACTCTGCAGAGACATAAGATGCAAGGGCCTGAATCCAAGGGCTGTGAAAGCCAATTTCTTCTGCACCTGGGTGGAAAGTTCATCTGCTTGGTTTGGACAAAGGAAGGCACATCCCTTCTGGTTTGAAAAAAATCTTTCTTATCAGAAGCATTGTGACAGCTTCTGTGAATCCAGTACACAGAGGTATGAACTTAACCTAGGCAAGCACAAGATCCCTGCTGCTGAGGCTGAGCTCACAACCGCAAACTCCTGGGAATTTTTGCTAAGAAATAGTGAAGTGCCTTTGAGTTAAACTGTAGCCGAGCAGRGGTCTGGAGGTTGCAATTTTGAACGTAGGTACCTTTTGGGGGAGCTGAGTCTGGGGACTTGCCTGTAGCTTTAAGTTCAGGCAGTGGTGGGAAGGAGTTTGTGTCCTGCTGTCCCTCTGCGGTTCSCTGTGCCAGGGGCTGTGCTGCCCACCCCAAAGGCACTGTGGCAGCCAGATGTGTGTCTCCTCAGTCTGCTCATGGCTGCCTCTGCCAGACTGAAGAAAAGGGCCAGAAAGYGGGATTTAGGAACTTTTCCAGGGCRTAAATCGATGGGGCTGAGCACCTTAATTTAAACAGACCAGTGAGTAATGAACTTGTGAGATGGAGGTGAAAGACACTGGGGTCCTCTTATGCAGAACTTCAGGTATCRTAATTCAAGGAAATGAACTGTGCCAAGTGTGCTGTGGGCACAGAAAAATTCATCATGAGTTTATACTTAAGGATGATGAACACCATTCAGGGCTTAGAATGGTGTTGCAAATCAAACACCAAATAGTGCAYTTTGTATTTTCGAGCCTCTTCTGGTCTGGGGGGATGAAATTAAAAGCACTCATAACCAATTTAAATTGTTTTAGCTCCTGGAATYGTTTAATTTTACATTCTTCTGCTGGAAATTACTGTTTACTGGAAAGCAAGGGCCAAATGTAGTCACAGGACTAGTGACAAGTTCAATTTGGCTCTAATCAGAAGAGTACAAAAATCTCCATGTGTTCAGCTGAAGAATTGGCCTCCCAGTAAGTGTGATTTGGTCCAGTTCTCCAACTAGCCAGGTATCACTTTTTTCTGCAATGTCCTCTAAATTATGTGGATGGAAATAAAAATAAAGCACAGTTTTCTGTTAACTAAAACTTTTCATTAGTTATGTAGGTCAGTAGGAAACAAAAAAGTAGTTCAAACTCCACCCTCCCTATGCTGCCAGTTTTTCTAATGAAATGTAATTAGCACTAATTGGTAGAACTACACTGATGGCTGGTTATTAATGTTTGTGTATTGGTCCCAGATGTGAGTTTACGGCTGTCAGTACTAATGGCTCAGTGAAGGAAAAAGAACTCTCCTTTCATATTCCTGTCATTTTCTTCAGGGTGCCCCCTGCTCCCTTCAAACAAGAGTGATTATGTTTAGGGAAGTGAAAGGTTCTTCTTAAATCCTGACTTTGTGAGAAACTGAATGCCTTCGACTCTCATTTGAATTTGGTAGTTGAAAGGAGCTAGCACTATTTAGCATCTGCAGAATTAGGACTCTACAGTTTCAGGGCTTCTTTTCTTGAGCCCTCATAACAGTTASTGGTTCAGAATTCATCATAATAATTATCCTCCTAATTGCTTACCTGTTTTTGAAAGCACACTTACGAGGAAAGCCTCTCTTATAAGCAATCACCTTAAAGTATTCTGTTTAGAATAATTGCTTTCCTGCAATCCCCGTAATTACTGAGTGTCCAGCAATCACCCTCTTCAGGCTGAGGTAGGCGAGAAAGCTGGCCTTGTTAGACATGGATTGAGTGAAATGAGGAAATCAAGGTTTCCAGTGCAAATCTACGCAGAGAGGTGTAGAGGGTCAATCTCCTGCAGAGTCAAGCAAAGGCAACGTCATGGTGAAGAGGAGGGTCTCACGGAGTACCCTGTTAGGGACCAGAGCACACTTGGGAATAGATTGGAAAGCACTGAGGAACACATTAATTCCTGAACATTAACAGTAAGACATCCCCATTAACACCTAAGAAGAGAAAACCTTTCTTTGCAAAGCATCTGTTTATTCTTACACGGTTTAATAATGTATGCCTCCTCAGGTCACTCATGTACACCCTATTTTTCTGAAATCTTAGCTCGTTAACATTTCTAAGTTAAAAGGGAAACATAGCATACTCCAGGTATGAAGAAAGTGACTGAATGTCTTATCTGATATATAAGGGAGTTCAACAAATGAGTTTTTATTTGAAAATGCTGGATAGCTTGAGCCTGTTAAGAATACAAGTAATACAGCATATCTCAGGCTATTATCTTCCATAAGGACACAACAAGGTCATTATGAAATCTTAGCCCTGAATTGCCTTCCAAGGCAATCAGAACTCCCTTTAGCAACGATGTTCTGCAGCTAAATCTCAATGCCAGTCATTGCCATTTTATATTTTAAAATTATTAATTGCAGTCTCCTATGTTAAGCTGTTCTTTTCCCCATGGACTGACCACCCCTTTACTCATCCAACTGCCACTAACATGCCCTGGTGGTTTTTTTTTCTACAGTCTCACACTGCCACAAATAAATTCTCTCATTACCCTCATTACCCTCAGCTAAAGTCCTCACTGCTTACTTTTACAAGCAACCCTTGTAAAGGATAATAAAAAATGTTTTTACAAATATATTAACAGCAAAAGGAAGGGTAAGACCGACCTTTGTTCTCTACTGGATGCAGGAGGGAATTTAGTAACTGCAGATGAGGAGAAGGTGGAAGTGCTTAACGCCTTCTTTGCCTCGGTCTTTATTGGAAAGACGGTTTGTCCTCAGGACAACTGTCCTCYTGTATCGGTAGATGTAGTCAGGGAACAGAATGATCCCCCTGTTATCCAGGAGGAGGCAGTCTGGGAACTGCTGAGCTGCTTGGATGCTCATAAATCTATGGGACCAGATGGGATCCATCCCAGGGTGATGAGGGAGCTGGCAGATGAGCTTGCGAAGCCACTYTCCGTCATTTACCAACAGTCCTGGCTCACTGGTGAGGTTCCAGATGACTGGAAGCTGGCCAGTGTGACGCCCATTCACAAAACGGGTAGGAAGGAGGATCCCGGTAATTACAGGCCAGTTAGCTTGACCTCAGTACCTGGTAAGGTTATGGAACAGTTTATACTGAGTGTCATCACGCAGCACTTACAGGGTGGCCGGGGGATCAGACCCAGCCAGCATGGATTTAGGAGGGGTAGGTCGTGCTTGACCAACCTGATCTCCTTTTACGACCAGGTGACCCACCTGGTGGATGCAGGAAAGGCTGTGGATGTTGTCTATTTGGACTTCAGCAAGGCCTTTGACACTGTTTCCCACAGCATACTCCTGGAAAAGCTGGCAGCCCGTGGCTTGGACAGGAGAACTCTTTGCTGGGTTAAGAGCTGGCTGGATGGCTGAGCCCAGAGAGTGGTGGTGAATGGTGCTGCATCCAGCTGGTGGCCAGTCACTAGTGGTGTTCCTCAGGGGTCTGTGCTGGGCCAGTTTTGTTCAATATTTTTATTGATGACATGGATGAGGGTGTTGAGTCTTTCATTAGTAAATTTGCAGATGACACTAAGCTGGGAGCGTGTGTCGATCTGTTGGAAGGTAGAAGGGCACTGCAGAGAGACCTAGAATGATTGGATGGATGGGCAGAATCCAATAAGATGAAGTTCAATAAGTCCAAGTGCCGAGTCCTGCATTTTGGCCACAATAACCCCCTGCAACCCTACAAGCTGGGGATGGAGTGGCTGGACAGTGCCCAGGCAGAAACAGACCTGGGGATACTGGTTGACAGCCGACTGAACACGAGCCAGCAGTGTGCCTTGGTGGCCAAGAAGGCCAACGGCATCCTGGCCTTTATTAGGAACAGTGTGTCCAGCAGGACCAGAGAAGTCATTCTTCCCCTATACTCGGCACTGGTGAGGCTGCACCTGGAGTGCTGTGTCCAGTTCTGGGCCCCTCAGTTCAGGAAGGACGTTGAGACGCTTGAACGCGTCCAGAGGAGGGCAACGAGGCTGGTTAGGGGCTTGGAACACAAGCCCTATGAGGAATGACTGAGGGAGCTGGGGTTGCTTAGCCTGGAGAAGAGAAGACTCAGAGGTGACCTTATCACTCTCTACAGCTTCCTGAAAGGTGGCTGTAGTCAGGTGGGGGTTGGTCTCTTTCTCCAAGCAGCAACTGACAGAACGAGAGGACACAGTCTTAAGCTGCGCCAGGGGAAATATAGGCTAGATATTAGGAAAAAGTTTTTCAGAGAAAGAGTGGTAAAGTACCGGAATTGTTTGCCCAGGGAGGTGGTGGAGTCACCATCCCTGGATGTGTTTAAAAAAAGAATGGATGTGGCACTCAGTGCCATGGTTTAGTCGAGGAATTAGGGCATGGGTTGGACTTGATGATCTTGAAGGTCTCTTCCAACCAAGTGATTCTGTGATTCTGTGATTTTTCACCCTTTCTGGAATCTAATATAAGGATGAGACTTACCTACCCAACAGCCACATCACTCAGACAATTCCTTCTGACCTTGTTTTTGAGTAGGTAGAACACGGAGAAGGAATATCTTAATGTGATAAATAAAATCCCCAAACACTTAATCACACAAAGACACAGTACCCACTACTTTGGGTTGCGTTTTTGCTAGCAAATTCAATACGGCCATGACCACTCTTGCAYTGAGGCCAACCAGAGTGCTAGGTAGCCCAGGAATTTGGACTCAAGGACCCAGGAATTTGGTCAAAGCCTCCTTTCCAGCTAACTCTTACCACAGTGCCCTGGTTTTGGCTGGGGTAGAGCTGATTTTCTTCTCAGTGGCTGGTAAGTGCTGTGTTTTGGATTCAGTGTGAGAACAGTGTTGACAACACACTGATGTTTCAGTTGTTGCTGAGCAGTGTTTACTCTAAATCAAGGACTTTTCAGTTTCCCATCCTCTGCCAGGGAGGAGCTGCACAAGAAGCCATGAGGGAGCACAGCCAGGACAGCTGACCCAAACTGGCCAAAGAGATATTCCATACCATAGAAAGGCATGCTCAGGACATAAATTGGGGGTAGTTGGCCAGGAGGAGCTAAGCATTGCTGGGCATCAGTCAGAGGGTGGTGAGTAACTGTGTTGTGCATCACTTCTTTCTCTTGGGGTTTATTCCTCTCTCTCTCCCCATCCTTTTCATTCTAATTATTATTATCATTAGTATTCTTACTATATTGTACTTTGCTTCAATTATTAAACCGTTCTTAACTCAATTATTAAACTGTTCTGATCTCAACCCCTGCGTTTCTTCTTTTTTTTTTTCCAATTCTCCTCCCCTTCCTGTCAGGATGGTGGAGGACTTGAGGGATCTCATTCACTCCCCACTCTTTTTTGGAGTGAATGAATTTGTCCCCTTTGAAACAATACCTATTGGCAGTTCTGGAAATAATTTAGTCCGGACACCTTCCCAATGAGCAGTGTGAATGAGACTACAGCAGGTTTGGCTGCTCCTGTACCCTTTTTGTCCTGGTTTTTGAGCATTCTTGAGCACTTTCACGTGCCACAGCAGCAGCTGTGCAACACAGGTTCACACTGCAAGGGCACCACTCGGAGTGGTGAAGCCATGGACTCTCACATTGCCTGGGATGCTTTGAAAGACACTTCTTACACCTTCACACAGAGAGAAAATTATTATATTGTACTAAGCACTCAGGGCCAAAAGCTGTGTAGGGTGGGCATGGCCTTCATATTCCTAGTCCTGAGTAGAGTGAATGTTACTGCTCTTGTCACTTGGCTTGGAGTGAGGGGCCACTTTTTGGGTTGGATGCATTTAACTGAATTTTTCAATCCAGCCTTCCATCCAGTATGGATCTGAAGATAAGATAAATAAATGAGTGCACGTGAGAAGATAAAAATAAGAGAACTAAGCAGATGAATGTGCACAGCAAGACAAAAATAAAATCCTGCAGCTACAGGAGTTATACACACAATTGTTTATTCATGAAGGCGATTACAAAACCCCAGGAGCAGATAAGCTGTAAGCCCACAGCCAGCCAGAATCTAGCTGGGATGCCCACCCTGCACTTGCTAGAAGCAGCCAGGAGCTGGCTGCGTGCACCAGCTGGAGTGGAGCTGAAGCCTCTCCCTCCAAGGAGAGTGAAGCTGGCCAGGAACACCTCTCACCCCACGGCAGCACCCACAACCCGCCGTGAGGAAGATGTGATCTCCCCCCGCTCCCAGCACCACCTCGATGTTCCCGTGCCCAGACAACAGGAACCTGCGTCTGGAGGGTGCAGATGTGTGCTGGCACTTTTCATCTTCATTCTGAGGGGTGGCTGCTAACAACAGGCAGTTTTAGCTGCAGCAGCAGTGCAGGGAGATGGAAGCAGCTTCGTGAGTACGTGTGGGGCAAAAAAATGTCACGTAATCTCTCTGACTTGTTTCCAGCCCGTCTCCACCAGCACCAGGGAGGGTTTATCCCCACTGGAGGCAATTCAGGGCTAGTCCCTACAGGTTCGAGGCACGTCTGTAAACTTGCTTGCAAAAAAATAGTGGAGGGGCAGCCAAGTGCAGGAAGGCACAGAAATCATGACATCCGTGACTGTGAAACACTGGGTGGGATCATCGGGGACAAATCCTTCTGTATTTTACAGTTTGTGCTATGTAACAGCAGCTCAGAGCTTCAGGTCCAGCCCTCTGATCACGGGTCTGGCCCAACTTCAGCTCAGGAGGATGCACTAAAATTGATTACAGATGTCAGATTTGGTCACAGAGCGGTTGTAGCCCTTCAGGCAATCCATCCTTTCCAGAAACAAAGTCCAAAGCGAAGCAGCTCCTTCCCCTCTGCTTCTCTGCGGTCCGGGTTGCCTCAGGCTTCATCCTCCTCCACCTTTTGCTGCTCTTCACCCAGTTTAGGCTTTCCTGGGCTGCAGGAGCCCTTCCCAGCTCTCGGCTGACAGGGATTCCCGCTAAACTCCTTCAGCCACTGGGGGCAGCCCCCCAGCCCCTTCAGCCACTGTCACTACCTTGCATCCTAAATAGATGCCCTGCTCAGCAAGAGGTGAATTTTTGCAGTTCATTAAGATTCTGAAGAGCTGCTGCACAAGCAAACCTTGATTTCCTGGTGCTGTTTGGAGCGGTGGTGCTCCCACTCACGCGAGGTGGCTGACGGGTGCCTGGAGCACTTCATTGTCCTTCCTCAGGCTGAATGGAGTCAGAGGTGAAGCTGAACACGTGGGGATAGGACCAAATGGCACAAACAGGGGTTAAGTAACACCTGACAGACATGAGTTCATTCGTCCCTTCCTCCTCAGAAGGCCAGAGTGTATCCGGGTGCCCACCCCACAGTGAAGGTAGACATTGCACACAGCACTTTGCATTTTAATCGAGGCAAAACAGGAAGAGCGCCAGGACATTATCTTTTGCTATTTTGATTCCAAAATTAAAAATACCAAACCAGTAACATAGAGATCCTCTTAATACAGATAACAGGAATTGCTGCATTACTGCTCTGTCCTGGCACTTGTAGTAGTCAATGGCTTATTGCCTCTGAAGAACACCTCTATCACGTAACTGTGCTGTATTTGCGTGGCTCAAGAGGGCTGTTACTAACCTGAACTCCCTCTTTGGGCTGGCTGGGGAGGTGAAAATTCACCCGRTCGGGAAATGATGCTTGGCTGAAAAGCCTCTATAATTTCCGAATTTTCCTGTTTAAAAGGAGCAGCAAAGGTATCTCAGAGATAATACACTCTCTTAGCTGAAAATTGGCCACGTACCTCTCCATTCTTAACAGAATGCCTGTATTTCACTATGAGATGCCCATTTTCTCCAGGGGAGATAAAGAACTATGCTTCTTACACTGGCCTTTGAACTGATACATGATTTGAACTAAAATCCCTCTTGAATAGCCATAAGTTTTAACTTGGAGAAGACAGCATCAGGTAGCAGAGACACTTGAAAAGAACTTCAGCTTTACCAGTATTTAATGTTAACTTTGAAGCATCTGGATGTGCTATTTCCACATGCTGTTAGCCTGATCCCGCGTACCTTTGGGTCTGTGCATCGAGCCTGGGTACATTTCATTACAAATGTGTCTTCTCTTGTCCCCGTTTTTTTCCCCCTTGCTGTGTCCCARGAGTGTGCTGCACACCTTAATCTGCTTCACAAACCTTAGCAGAGTCCTCCTAGGCTAGAGGACACCCTCCRCTACCTCTGAGCAAGGGGAGACCCGCAATGCCCAGCTGAGGGCAAAGGGGCCATCCCTGTAACAGCACACCGTGAATGGCACCGGGAAACACGGAGCTCCACCAGAGCTGTTGAAGCCACAAGACAGCGTTTCCGATTCCGTGATTCGTGGCAGGGAATTTCACAGATTGACTAAATATAGCTGGATGCTGCTTCCTAACAGCAAATTGCTTCAGCCGGCAGGCCCAGGCGTCCTGCCTTTCCCCCAWGGCAGCTGACGGGTGAGAGTGCTCAGGAATACACGTTTCCACTCCCCAAAACTGTGAAAGATGTGGCCTTGGCACCAGCGCCGGTAAACGGTGCCTCATATGTAACGTTATGGCTACGTGACGAAGCACAGGGCATCCTARAGATGCTCCCTCAGAGCTGCGCACCACGAAACCCCTTTTGCGGTGAAAACGACCAGAAACCACTAGGAGCGAAGCCTCAACTTCGCCTTCCCCTGCCCTCGCAAGTGTTCGGGCGCCCCCCGGAGCGGGGCAGGGGTGCCGCTCCCGGCCGGGCTCCCCGCCGGCGGCGCGGGGTGCCCCGGGCGGGACAGGCGGAGCGGCGGCGCAGCCGTGCCCGCGGCTGCCATGCGTGCTGGCCGCGGCGGGGCTGCCCGCGCTCCCGCAGCGCTCGGCTCCCCGCGGCTCCGCTCCGGCCGGGCGGCCCGGGCAGGTGCGCGCTGCGGCTCCCGCTGCCCCGCTCCCAGGTAGGGCCGCCCGCGCGCGGTGTGCGCGTCCCTGTGCGCGCGTGTCGGTGTGTGCGAGAGTGTGTCTGTGTGTGTGTCTGTGTCTGTGTGTGTGTGCGTGTGCGCTCCGCCCGGCCCCGGCAGGCTGCCGAGCCGCAGCGGCGGAGGCGGCGGCAGCAGCCGCGGAGGTACCGCCGGCTCCGGCGGGGGGGGCCCCCGCAGGTAGCGGCGGCGGGGGGGGCACGGCCGCGGGGGCCGCGGGGCCGGGAGGGCGGCGGGGCGGGCGGGTGCGCGTCCCGGGGCCGGCGGGGGGCGGCGCGGGGGCAGCCGCGGCGGGGGCGGCGGGGGCGACCCGCGGAGCCGGCGCGGAGCCCCGGGCAGCGGCGAGGCGGAGCGGCTCTCTCGTTGCAGGTGGCGGCGAACCGGATGCCTTTGGCGGGCAGAAGATGTGTCATGGGAAGCAGGCGAGCGGCGGCGGTGCCCTCCCGGCGGCGCGGCGGCGGGCGCTGGCCGCGGCGCTGTGGCTGCAGCTGGCGCTGAGCCTCGGCCCGGGGCTGGCGGCGGGCGGTGAGTGCGTGAGGGGCCCCGGCCCCGTCCCCTCCGGTCCCCTCCTCCGCCCGGCCCGCGCCACCCCCTCCCCCGCCGCCCCCGCAGCCCCGACCCGGGGGGAGCGGGGAAAGTTCCCCCCCTGCGCCCCCGCCCGCTCCCGTGCCCGCCGCGGGGGCGCGCAGCCTTCGGCACCCTGCGTGGGGACCCCCGGGAGGAGGGAGCCTCCCCCCGGCCCCGGCTAGGGAGCACTGGCTCCCTGTAAGTACGGCTTCATTTTGAAACAGCGTAATTTTTTGAATTTTTTTTTTTTAAAAAAAAAAAAAAAAAAAAAAAAAAAGCCTTGCCCCGCCGCGGTCCGCTCAGACATCTCTTGGACGACTCTTAGTGGGAGATCCCCGTGCAGCTGGGGAAAGCAGGAATTTGGGGAGGAAGCTGGCGATTCGGGTCTGCGAATGCAACGTCCTTCAGCACTCTCCTAGTGGAGGAGCGACCCAGCCTCATTTGGCCTTTTAAATTTTAATTACCTTTTTAACACTATCATTTAAATTATTGAGCCTGTGAGATATTTTCAGCAGGTACTTTTAATTACAAAATTGTTTTAAATTGATTCCATAATTAGACTTGGATTACTGGAAAAGTCTTAAAGTAAACTGCTTTGCTGTAAAATGAACTTAGCTGTGATAATGAGAGCAGCTTCACATTTCTACTCCGGCATGGTATTATATATTTGTGTTGGGGGAATAAGCCATTTTATGATTGAATCGCATCACTAATGGCAGACAGAGCCCAATGTAAAAATTGCTTGGGCTTCTTCTCATGCCAAAGACTTATGCCAAAATTTTCTAACTTGAATGCCTAAGCCCCAGCAGCTCCAATCTAGATGTGTGTTCTGTCACTGAATATGGACTTACAGAAATATGGCTAAAGAGGACTTCAAAAGGTCATGTTGTCCATCCTCCTCCTGGTGTGATTCAGTCCTAGTTTTCTCTCGGGAGACGATAATGCCATTTTCCAATAGAAATCCCATGACTGCAAATGTGATTCCAGCTAAACAAGCTTTTAAACTGTTGCAGTCACTCCAAATCCGTCTTTAGAAATCAATGGCTTTCTTTTATTATTTTATTTTATTTTATTTTATTGCAACTGCGTAACCCTTGATTTCCTGGCCAGCTTGTGTTTCAGTGTGGCGGTGCTATTCAGCCTGTCCTGTGCCTTTCTCAGAATTGGAGTTGTGTGTGCTCCTGTCCTTCTCTAACCTCCTTCTTATGGCTCCATTCATAAAAATGAAATTGTTCCAAGGCCCCCTTGTCCCCGAGGCTCTGCAGTTTGATTGTCAGCATTTATTTAGCCGATTAGTGCAAGAGGTTCTTCAAAATACAGTTTATATCTCCCTTGAATGGAATAGTTTTCATCACAGCCTGCAATAAATTCTTGTGCGATGTTGATCGTTATTAACACTGCTGCCTTTCACCTTGGTAGTGTAACTAATTCTGTATCAAATTTCATTTGTAAGGCATTTTAGCATCTTTCTGTAATTTATTTTCTTTGGTCCGGAGTCTAGGAAAAGGCAATACACTGAACGATTGTGCATGGGCGTAATCACCAGTGAAAAACATCCATTGCTGTTCTGATTATTGCTATTATTTTCCAGTGTGGTTGTGCTTGAAGGTAGGCACTGTGTAAATAACAGCAAATGTACAGTCCTTTCATGTGGTAGAATATATGGTTGTTGGGTTTTTTTCACCCTGAGTCATTGGAGTGGTAAAAATAATGAGCTTTGTAATTAGAACAGAGGACTGCGAATTAGCATCCCTCCTATTTTAGGCTCTGTTGTATCTGTGAGCAAGCTCACTGTGCTTACACAGCTTGCAGTGTTTGCTGTGAAGGCTCAGCTTTTGGCTCCCCAGGCTGTGGCCCAGAGTTTGGGAACTTGTAAGCAGCTGTTGACATCGACCAAAGTTGTGATTTCCCGGGACCTTTGAAAATTTCGTTTCTGTAGGACTCTCATTTTATGGATTTTGTTATTTAGACACAAGGCACGCGGCACTACTGACTGGTTTGGAAAATGTAGCCCCAATCTCTTTCTGTCTTCTCATTATCTGTTAAATAAGGATAATCATACTTCTCTCAGAGATTTGAAAAGAGCTTTGATGACATTTAATGAAAATACTATGGAGGTGGAAAGAATTTGTTTCAAAAGCTTTAGAAAAACAGCACTGACAATATGCTGAAATAAAAACTATCTCACATATTAAAACATTAAAATGAATAGTTCAGGGTTATTTTTTCTATAAAGCAACCCACAGCTTATATTTTGGATCCCGTTTACAGCTTCCTCCCTTCCTTAGCTGATACCAGGATTTGTCTCCTGTAATAATCCTGTCATGACTTGTGTGACTCCTTCTATTTTATATCTGACTAAGCCCTATTGATTGTCACGTTCTACCATTTCACCCCAAATCAATACTACTTATAACTCTTTTTTTCTTGTCAATAACCCTACAGAGAATAACTTTGTTTATTACACTTTGACTTTCTCAAAAGTGGATCTAGCGAAAAAATTTGCTGTAAAAGTGAACTCAAATGAGCAAACCTTTCAGCTATCAATATCTCTCATTCCTCCCTGATGTATTTAAAACTCTGCTGATACCAAGGATAAAGTGTATCTCTCATACTTCAGCTTGTGGCTTTCATCTAATCTTTTTTGTTTACAGAATCATAGAATCGTTTGTGTTAGAAAAGACCTTTAAGATCATCGAGCCCAAGCATTAACCCAGCACTGCCAAGCCCACCATTAAAGCATGGCCCCAAGTGCAACATCTACATGTCTTTTAAATACCCCTGGATTGGTTGACTCAACCACATCCCTGGGCAGCCTGTTCCAGTGCTTGACAAGCCTCTTGGTGAAGAAACTTTTTCTGATATCCAATATAAGCCTCCTCTGGTGCAACTTGAGGCCATTTCCTCTTGTCCTCTTACTCATTACCTGGAAGAGGAGACTGTCCCCCACCTGGCTACAGTCCCCTCTTCAGGCAGTTGTAGAGAGTGATAAGGTCCTCTCTGAGCCTCCTTTTTCCCGGGCTAAACATCCCTCAGCTGCTGCTCTTCAGACTTGTACTCCAGACCCTTCACCAGCTCTGCTGCCCTTCTCTGGACGTGTGCCAGTGCCTCAATGTCTTTCTTGTAGGGAGGGGCAAAAAAAAGAAAGAAAGTGGGAGCAGCGTGGGAAGGCTAGTATGAGGAGAAATGGAATGCATAGTGGATGGCTGATGAAGTTAGTTTTGGAGTTTCAAGGCGTTGTGCAGAGTTCACTCTGAAACCTGTGGTATGGATAATAGCTATAACAATATATATTTCAAATTTCTGAAATTATATCGAAATTGTGGAGGATGAAGAAATCTAAAAGGAGAGGGAGAAAAAGAGTTCAGTAAACTTCTGGTTTTGAAGTTTGTTATGTGGTTTTAGAATTTTGTTATTGTACCTAGATGTGACTTGGGCATGTGTCTGCCTTATTGCTGTAGGTCAGTTGCATGAACTCTCTTCTTCTGCAGGGCCCAGTGGGGAGTCTCAGGGCTGCCACACACATCACCATAGGCTTGGGGGGGGGACAGGGTTTGTCCTTTTGTCTTGCCTCCTGGCCTCAAGCAGGGTCTGCTTTCTGACTGTCTTTCATGTACTGTTTCATCTCTTTGATCTTCTGCTGCAGAAATGCACGCTCCAGTTCCTCCAAAGACTGGATGGCTCCAGTTCTCTGAACTTTTCCGAAGTTTATATCATACTTTCTGGATTGCTGGTCATTCAGACCATGAGCTTGCTCTCATGGAACCACATCCCTGTGGAATGTGCCTCGGTGGCACTGTGCAGAGCTGAGGAATATCTGCCTGTGCCTTAGAGCTCTGCTCCTGCTCAGACATCCCGGGTGCCTTTGCTGTCATTATATGGTGCTGCTGGGTTATATTCAGCTTTCGATTCCCTGTGGCTCCCACGTTTGTTCCTGCAGGGCTGTTACCTGGCCAGATGTTCCTATTCCACGTTGCTGCTTTTATTGGCATTGTGATCAATTTCTGTCTGCCTGGTTGCATGTTCTGCAGGCAACACCCCTGCACATCAGTGGTGCTTTTAAGAAGGGAGGTACATCATGCGTGATGGTAAAGATATCTGGCATGTTGTGAAGCCTTCAGATATATTGAATTTTAGTGATTCCATGAGGAGTAGTGACGGGGTTTTTTTTCCTAGACCAAAGCTGAATTGTTACTGCTCCGTGATAGTACTGCATTTGATTGAAATTTTGGTTGTGCCTTGGTTGCAGTATCTAACCACTGGCTTTGGGTGTAGTGGCCACCAAAAACACATCCCTTAGGTTTCTGAGGATGGTGGACTTGTTTCCTGGGGGTAATACAGGTTTTTGTGTGTGCTGATGACGCAGGCCCATGATAGGCTGACTTTTGGTAACCTGCAGTTGTTTCTGGCAAGAGATGCCAGCCAAAGATTTGCCATAACTGCCTTACGTGCACTTTTGGGATTATAAAGCAAACTCAGAATGTTTTCTGATATCCTCTTGCTACGTCTGTAGTTAATGTGTTTTACTCACTGCCTCTCACTGCGTCTACTTCGCTTGTCAAGCAAAATAGACATTTCAGCCTCAAGTTCCCTGTACATTTCATGAAATCATCAGTTATTTTGCAGGATTGTTTTTACCCTCCAGCTTATTGGAGAAGCTCAGTGTTTTGGAAGGAAGAGATTTTTCCCACCGTGACAGGATCTCAGTCCCGGATGTACCTCATGCAACCTCTGTTCTTAGCAGTTAAGTACCACTCTGTAGCTGTTCTGATKGCAAGTGCCAAGGCTGGTGTCATTGGAGGATGGCAGTCCATCATTTGCCTTAGTGGCACATCCATCTGCCTACAGCCTTGAGAGAGGTGGGCATATTTGACAGATTAATCTTAAATCAGGTTCTTAGCAAGAAAGAGCTTTGTCACTGATGTACTGTGCCATTTGGAGACTGAGGTTAACTTTGCTTCTCTGCTTTGCTCCCTTACTCCCAGGACTGCAGTGGAGTATCTTTGATCTCTATATTAAGGATGATTACAACTTTAGAAGAATTAATTAATTACGCTTTGCTTGATTTTCTCATCTGTAAAGTAGATAAGCGATGTATTTTGTGGGCGTGTTATGAGGTTGTTTGAGAACCTCCCAAAGAAAACATTACAGGAATGAGAAATAGGAATTTTAACGAAGTATAAACTGAACTTTACCAAACTAGAAGGTTCTTTAATATTCATAATCTTTGTTATTGTTAATTGTGTGGTTTAATCATTAAATATTCTTATCAGAATTAGGAAGATGCTATCTTTTTTAACTTTCACAGATTCTCACAGATTTTTTCTACAGCATTGATCATGTACTCAGTTTTTTTCCCCCAAATATTGTCTAACTCTGATTGCAATTTATTTATTTTTATAATAAAATACACATTATTAGAAGTGGAAAACTTTGGACTCATGCTGTGCATTTTCATGAGGTTTTAGGCACAGAAAGGACAACAAAGTGTGGCCTGCGTTCGTATTTGCTATGTGCCGGTGCAAATGTGAATGAAGGCTGGGCTACACTTACTGGTGAACATTGCCTAGTCAGAAAATGAGCTCGAGGGATAAAGTGGTGTAGTGTGTACAATTTGATTCAGTAAGTGGAAAAATTTGCTTTGCTAACATATTAAGGGGACTGAAGGTACAAGGATCTTACCAAATTCAGCAATTTTAACTGTGAAACTGGCATCTCCTCACTTGGTTTTACATTTTCTCAGCTATTTCCTTCGACATGGCACAAGCAGAGAATTATGAAACCAATTACAGGCTGTGCATTTATTAAATCTCACAGTGGTGTGTTTATAACACCAGTTTTTGGTGTCCACACTTACCTTCTGTCTTACTATCTTACCCCATTGCTTCTGTCGACACTTAGCTTGGCCACCTGCTTTTCCAAAGGGGCTCCCAGTGGCTTTTCCTGAACAGCTGGGCTGCTGATGGGATTCATCCGAGTCGGGATGTTTCCTTTTCCACGTACTGTAAACAGTGGAAGCGATTGGTGGTGCCATCTGTACTCACTGAGATCCTGTGGGGCAAATGTGTTGGATACATTTCCACGTTTGTGACCCTTGAGTCTTTTAAATTGAGCGGTGTCCATCCTGGGTTGCTCTTCTGCTTGTTGTTAATGGATTGTACCATGCTTTTTTTATTCTAGGGAGGTTCCAGAATTTATCAGGAACATTTCTGTATTAATTGATTTCGTCAGTATGACCAGCTTTAGAAATGAGTGTATGGGACTTCTCTGCCAGTATCCTTACTTACTTTTGATAAAAAAATCTCATTAAATCCGTAATTTGACAAATATTCCTGTTTGTGGTAGCTTAATAGTAGTAATAGTGATAAAAATGTGACTTTTTTTCCTGTAGCTCTTCTCATCTGTAGAGTTTAAAGCACTTTATAAAGGAACATAAGTTTTATTATGTCCCTTTGTAAATGGAGAAATGACTATAGAAAGATCAAATATCTTGAAGACACATTTCACATAAGAAACAGATGTTGCCATGGACAGGGAAGAGATCCTTTGGATCTTCATCCAGCACTTTCTTCTGTAAATAGAATTTAGGGAAATTCCTAATCCACATTTTTGTGTTATGACCTTTATAATAGGATTTTTTGGCTGTGACTGTCTTCTAATTGAGATGAGCAGCTGATTTCCTATTCACTTAAATTGCTACTTAAGCAAATCACAGAGAGAGTTTTTCCAGTGTGGTTTATTTGTCTGACTCCTTTGTGTCTGAGATAGCACATGGCATCTTTCCAGACACCAAAAACATCTTCTGAATAACAAGAAAAAAAAAATGTTATAAGTTAGGGTAGAGCCCTGAAAAATGGTATTATGCATKTTTCTCATGATATAAAGCCCATGTTAATAGGAAAGGTATTTCTGCCTTGCTCAGTCATGTGGCTCGTGGTCATAGTTTACATGAAAGGGCAGCGTTACGGAAGTTTTGCATGTGATTTTAAATTAATTCTGACATACTTGAACAGTTAGAGAGGAGAAGATCACTGCATGACCAGGCAGCTCCATGCAGACTGGGGCATGAGAGCCATTGCCTTATACTGCCCATCCCACTTTAGAAATCAGTGGATGTATAATGGCATCCAGTAAAAATAGGACTTCAGCTGACGAATGTTTGCTCATGAAAACATAAGATGTAAAGCAGAGGACATAGAGGTGTGAAACAGGTATGGTGCCTGGTTCTTTGATGCTTACTGCACATGATGAAGCAAGACTAAGGGTGCAGCGGAGTTTCTGTGTAAAGTCAAATTCTGCAACTAGTAAAAATTTACAAAATCTGGGGAAAAAAAAGAGGAAACTGAAAGGAGGAAACAGAGCTTACAATAACCTGAGATAGAAAATAGGTTATGTTACTAAGGGTTAGATTATGTAGAAGTTGGGTTATCAAGGGTATCATGAGATGATATCCTAAAAATAAACTCTCTTGTACACTGCTAAAGAAAAAATGGGCTATGGCATGCACATGAATCAGAGGAATCATTATATCACTGGACTCCCATTCCAGAGACCAAGAGAACACACTAAAAAGAAGAGGTTGTCTTTGAAAATGCAAAGCCTTCAGATCTTTTTTGGTACTGCAGAAAGGCAGCAGAACTCATAGCTGTTTATCTGTCAGGAGACTGGAGAACACCATACAGGTTCAAGAGAAAAGCTGCCATACGTGCTGGGAGGGAGAAGATGCTCAGAAAAAGAAGCCTGTAAACATGGGGTCATGTTCTCATTTCCGTCATTAGCAGCAGTGAGTGTGTACACTAAAAACACTATGGAACAGAAAATTCATTTCCATCTTACAGGAGGTGGGACAACACACTTGAGAGCAGTCTCACAGAAATACGACTGAAAAAGACCTCAGAAGCACCTGTAGTTCATCCTCCTGCCCAGAACACAGGACCCACAGAGGTACCTCTGGCATGTTATCATTTGAGAAACACTACAGTCTGTCCCAGTGCTTCACTCTCTCAGCCATTAAAAAGGGTTTTCTCAAGTCTAATTTGAGTCATCTTTGCTGTAACATAAGACTCTGAGGATTTCCGTCTCTAGTGAGGGATTCCCAAGTGTTACTTCCTCCACTGTGCTGCCTGTCAGTGCAAATCCACCAGTGCTGTGTTTTTGGCCATCCTGACTGCTGCCATCACTTTCCTGGGTCAGGCTGGAAGAATCCAGACTGCCCCAGTCCAACGAAGTGTCTTTGAAAAGTTAGGGGTGAACAGCCTGGGAGCTGAGGTTTAGCTGTAACTACCYGATGTTCGTGTAACGCCAGCACAGAAGGAGCTGTTGTGATTCTCAGTGGTGGAACTTCCATTTTTCTGGTTTAGTGAAGGTCACAGCTAAGTTTGTATTTAACGCAAGATCAGATATCTTACCAGCAGCTATCAAAAAGGTCAGCTTTACCTTGCTAGTTTGGGAGGGCTTGCAAGGATTTTCCAAAGTCACAACTGGAAAGCATCAGGAATAAATCTCGGAGCCCTCCCATAAAAGATGCTTATTTACACACTCTGTTCTCCTTGGGGATATTAGACCAACTCTTTGTACTTGATCATGATGTAAACAGTATGGTTATTGCCACAGTAAATTGCACCCAAGTGAATTTGTATTTTACTTCTGTAGACTGAGTGAAGTTGTATATACTGAGTAGCCCTGTGGTAATAGATTAGATCCACACAAAAGCCAATCAATAGCTTAAGACTTCCRTGTGTGTTTGCAAATAAATTATTTTAACTGGAATTTTTATAAGCAGCTGCTTAACAGCTGTCAACCCCAGTGCCTGAGTTCCCATTTCCAGTAAAATGGTTGCTAATTTTGGGTATCCAGAAAGGTTGTGTCATTCAGGAATCTGGAGTGGCATGGGGAGAGGTGGGGGATATTAGAGACTGTGTGGGGAGGAATTGCTTCCATTCTAAAACGGAAGTTAGATTTAGAGCAGCACTAAGAGCTGAATTAGCAGGAGGAGGTCTGTGATGGTGTGGGGACTATTTGCCATAGCACTACTTGTTTGGGTAAATCTAGCTGTGAGAACTTCATGGCATAGTGTGTGTTTTTATGTATTTCTAATACTCTGTGGAAGCCTACCATGCTGTTCCTGTGTTTGTGTATGAATGATTTGTATTCTGAAAGCCATGGGTACTTATGAGACAGAGAGTCGTTTTTCTGTATCTTTCCACTTAGTTGACATTTTTAGGGATAWTTTGTACACATCATATTACTCAGAGAAAACACAAATGATCCACTTAGAACTGAAAATAAATAATAAATAATTTGGTCTCCTGTAAATTGGACTTATAAAATAGCTTGATTGCAATTACCAGCTTTGCAGTAATCTTGAAGGAATTAAGATAAAATGGTGTTATCATGAGAAATAGTAAAAATGAGAATACACAGACATTTGTCTTGATCTTGTAAAGTGCAGAACATTTTTSTCTCCTCTGAAGGGGGACTGTAACCCCCAAAAGTACAGTCACAGCCATTCTGGGGGAGCACCATGCTGCTGCAACCACAGTCCTGCTCTATTCCTTCTTGGTTACAGAGATAATCATCCCGGGCAGTTCTTCCCATCGCTGACTCACACGATCACATGCTCTCTGCTCTGGACTCCTTCCTTTTTCTCTTCTCCGTGGCTTGAGGTTCCTCTGTGGGGCCAGGGAAGAAGTATGAAGGATACAGCCTCTCTTTTCACTAAACATAATTCCAGGTTAATATCATCTGGAGTTACATGGGTGAGCTGGAGGGTTATGACATGGTTGTGACAGCACAGTACTCACATTTTAAAACTCCCCCTCTCTCTGCGCTATGGGATTCATGTCCCAAAAAGTGGGGCTGTTGTTTCAGCCTTTGCCCCCTTCTCTTTTTGAAGAATGACACTCAGAAATGTTTGCCCAGATGGAAGAATCCACCTTTCAAATCTAGCAGAGTCATTCCTTGCTGATAGCCTGTGTGTCACCTGTCACTGCTGCCCTTATCCAGTGCGTCTGTCTTAGAGACCAGCACAAGAAAGGTACAGTCTAGGACTGATTTTGTCAAGACTATGCTAGTCTGTAGAGGCTGGCGTATTTTAGTCCAAAGGGAAAATCCCAGTGAAAATATTCACCAGACAAAATATAGGAATGATTGCACAATGTGCATAGATGAAGCCCAACTCCATTATACCTGTGATCTCTTGGAAATGAGGTCATGATGGGACACACCACTGCACTGTAAGAGATGCCTGTGGAAGAAATTCCAGGACAGGGCTAGCAGGGGCATCTGGTTATAAAGGAGGGATGAAAGAGGGGTACATAGCTGTCTTTGCATGCAGCCATGCACTAATGCACGTAGTGTACCCCTTATTAATCTTATGGATAGGTGGATGGGTAGGTAGGAAGATAAATAGACAGATGTGTGCATATATGCTGAACAGGAGTAAGAAACTAAAAAACCGAACCAACCCAGCAGTGAAATGGCAAAAAATATAGTCATCTCATTGACAGTCATTCCAAGGTTCTTATGCTTGTTCTTAACATTTACAAGGTTGCTTTTTACACTGAAAAATGGATGAGCGCTGCCTCTAATGCTTCTGTTTAGGCACAAGAGTGATACTGGATTCATGTGAGGGATGGAGAGCGGAATAGTGTTGGGTATATTTAGATTCTATTTCATTTTTATTTCATATTCAGTAACGTTGCAGAGAAGGACTTCATTCCTCATTTAAAAGAGAAATCCATCAGATAAATTGCGTTCACTGTGGGGAGAGGAATTTTGTCAAAACCAAGATGAAAGATGGCTTTCTGCAGCAGCCTTGATGTAGTAGGAGGTGTGTTTCCTGGATGCTACTAATAGGTGTATTTTTTAACTCTGGGTTCTGCATGTGGTAGAATTTTCTTGGTTCTTCCAACTGGCTGCCTGAGAAACCTTGTACTTAGAGCAGGTAGATCTATGCAGCTCAGGATGTCAGCATTTCGGCCAGGCCAAGGTTGCAGGACTGAAAAGAATAGTATTTAAAACTTTTTTTTAGAATGCTAACGTTATTAGAATATTAATAAATGTAAGAGGGCACTCATTTAAAGCAGCTCAGAATTCTGTCAACTAGAGACTTTGCTGCAGTGCATTGGTATCACAGGTAAATGATTCATGACATGTGCCATCCTGGCCTGTTGAAAGCTGTGATTTAAAAATGCAGATTTTCAGGGAAAACGGTTATAAATCTGATCTTATTTTTTATATATTTTACAAGTCTGATCTGATAATTTTTTTTTTTCCAAAAGAACAATGTAACAGCTCCCAGTTTCAACTGTGTAGTCATCTTAGCATTTGCTGTTTATGATCCCTTTTTGCCATACTTAATCTCAGTTTAATTCTTTGGTTGTTTTATTGGAGAGGAAAAAGTCCTTTGGTAGTGCTTATGTACATATATTGTTAGAAAAAATATTTTCCATATGTTGATATTTTCTGTCCTTGCAGTCAAGTGATTCTGTTATCATCAAATCTCCTCTGAAGTACAAAACCAAGGCAGTGCAGGGAGCTGCAGCAGGGTTTTGGGAGCCGATGGGACTGGCAGCTTACTGTGAATGTTAACACAATACTGCTGTTTGTTAGCTTGGAAATACATTTGCTGTTTTTTCCCTGATCTGGAAATAGAATCATGTAGGGATTTTCCTATTCATCAGCTTTCCATTTCTCCTGTGAATTTCCTATCTCGTTCTGAGGCAGTCATTCAGGCCATGGGGACTCTGATCACCAGCAGCACTGCCAAATTTCCTACAAGAGCAAATCTGGATCCTCTATATTACTTCCTACACTTGACCTTGGGAATGAAGGAGGTAGGGGTGAGAGGAGTTTGTATGAGATGAAGAGATTTGGCCTCATGAGACAGTTCTAAAACAATGCCCCACCTCAATTTACATGTGGGGATGAGGAAAATCTCCTTTTTATAGAACACAAGATGATGGCTGGTCCTGGTTGGATGTACAGCCTCTTCTTTCAGCGTCTGAAGACCACTCATTCTTTCTCCCTTACATCCTCGTCAGTCCRTACTTATCTCTTCCCCTGACCTATTTTTAAAACTACTTACCTGAAAATAAAATGAACAGGTGGACTAGTGCCTTTTCTGAGAGATTCTCTGGGAAGCTACAAGGCAATTAAAAAATGTTTAATATGTCTCTTTTTGTACTTTGGCTCCCATTCAGCCTTCTCCAGATCGTCTGGTCTCTCTGTATATATCAGCTAGCTTTTAAAAAATGTCTTCACACACACATTTTTTAACCATTTGCCTTGATGTGAAATACAAAAAAGAGTCAGAAAATAAAGACAGGGATGAGCTAGATGGGGAAGAAGGTGATTGAGGGATGTATTATTCAGAGGTTTATGTAAAGCTTCCCTTCCTAGTTGTAATGGTAATTTCAGTCTTGACTTCCTATTGAACTTGACTGTATTCATTTTGTTTGTTCCTGGGCTACGTTAGTGAGTTTTGAAACCCAGGACTGGTCAGTGCCGGGTTCTGAGTGTTCCCTCGATCATTTCACATGATCCTTACTATCATTTCGTATGATCTGCGGTAGGAAGGGAATGATTCTGTACATTCAAGCCTAATGACCTGAATTTGTACAGCTAAATGGCAACACTGCTACTGGCATGACTCACTATTATTTTTAGCTCTGAAGGGGAGACAGTGGAGCAAAGGTTCATCTTTCCATACCAACTGTGCCTTTTGTTGAGCAATCTGATATTGCTGAGAGGTTTAATGTTCATGTTTCTGTTTTTAACCAGACTCCTGCACGATGCCTTGCATCTGTTTGGTTTCGGTTCATAATAGGCTCGTTCCTTGAGAGAATGGCTCTCTGCTCTTCTGGTACAGTACAGAGCCTTGCAAAGGACAGAGACTTTGCAACTTGAACTGTTGCTGGAAACAGTCGAAGTAGAAAATGTGACTGATTGAACTGAAGCAGCAACACAGAAGTCTGGGGATTTGGTTTGTGTACTTCAAAGCATAAATATTTTCTCYGTTTTCCTTCAGAGTGGTAATTATGTTCAAAGAACAATTTTCCGAGGTGAGATATTTGGTAGTACTGGTATAATAAAGAGTGGAATAACTGATCCAGATTCAGTTTGGAAAAGTACACTTGATTTCTGAAAGCTTTTGCTCCTAATCCTGTAGAGTGCTGCAAAGCCTACCAGGCTGTATGGCCTCTGTGCTCCTTCCAGGGTTACCTGAGAAATACCTAGTCATTAAAATCCTCTGTTGCACCCAGGCAGTTCCAGTCTCTAACACTGAATTTCTAAGTAAAGGCAAGTGTTGGTACTGTCAGATTTGAAGGACAAAATGTGTTTACACCTTAAAAAAGCAGTGAAGTGACTTTGGAGTTTAAGAACTGCTTTAGAATTAGCTTGAATAAACTTAAAGTCTATAAACTTTCAGTGAAACAAAGGCCCTGAGCTACTRTGAAGGTACAGGGCAGCCCAGAGAGGTGCTGCTGCCTTTGGGATGCTTGCTACGAGTATGACCAAAGCGAAAACCAGGATTCAGATTATGTGGGGTTTAGGTCCTAGTTTGTACCTCACAATGATAATGCAGCATACTTGATAAGGAGATTACTGGTTTTATGTTAAGTTGAAGAAGAAATTTATTTTTTTTAATCACAGTGGGAAACTGCACATACAGAAACCTATTAATGTAAGAAAACCCCACCTTACCAGGATTTAAATCTAATTTGAATTATTTCTTAAGAAGGACATATGATGGTGAATGTCAACTGAGTGATGCTGGTATGTTCTCTGTAGCGAAGTCTTGGTCTGCTACATATGGAARGCTTATCTGAGCCAAAAAGGGAAGTAAGGGCAGGGAATGAGGAGTGCTGGGGAAGAATGTGCCTTGCATTATCAGGGGATTGCAAATTCAGATAAAGTAAGACACAGACATTTTGTCAAAGGAGTCGGGTATGTAAGTTTAAAGCTTGCTCTAGGCAGTTTAACTTAGCCAGCACTTCCAACAGCTGATAACCTAAAGTGACACTGACCTTGGCAGACTTACAAGGGTAAGCTTTGCACAGGGATGAATTATTTCTTGATCAGTTGCTCAAGTATATGAGGCACAGTCCAGCATTCCTTCTGTATTGATTATGGATGTTTGTTCTATCCCAGAACAAACATACTGATTGCAGATAGTGGAAGTAGAACAGTCTCTCTGTGTATTTGAGCTCTTCTCTATCCATTTTATTATATCCTGGGGCACAGTGATGCTACTGAGCTTGTGCTATGCTGCTCTCTCCACTTGCTTTCTTGACTCATTTGTTTTTAAAGCTGTAATGCGTAGAGTAGGAAGTACTGGTTTTGTTCAGTAACTACCTGTACAATCAGGATTTTTGGCCAGGTTGTCTTTTTTCTGGCCTTGTTGTCCTCATGTCCAGGGGATGCTTCATGACCTTGGCATGTGGACACACAATTCCAGTCACACAGGGAGTTTTCAAGTGTCATAAGTGGCTGCTTTGAGGTTGTCGATGTTTAGAGACAGAGTGGAGGCAATTCAGCCACAACGTCACTATTTTTAATCCATCCTCTGTGTACTGAATCACTGTACCTCTTGCTAAATCTGTCAGGGTCTGTGGGTGGTAAATGCTGCTAGGATGTAAATCCTTTTTCTTGTGAGGAGCTACCCAGACTCAGGAAATAAAGTGCCATGGTGGGAACAGAACTTGGCTGTACCTTCCYCAGGCTCATTGTAGTGATTTCTGTTAGTGGAATTGGGCAGCTCTGGATGATCCAAGCCCTTTCCTGGAAGGTCATAATTCGTGGCCCAGTGGACGGAGCCTGTTGGTTTCTTGGACTAACTAAATGCTGTCAATGCCAAAAGTCCCACAGATATTCTCATTTTAGGCTTAATATATTAAAATGCCTATGATTAAAAAAGAAAACCATAAGAAAAACCCAGCACCAAAAATGTTATCCGATACCTATGGGAAAGTGACAGCTGAAGGGTCCCTTCTAGGTCTTCTGTTGAGTGACTTGCTGGGTTGAGAGATGCTTTTGCACATGCTATTTTGCCCATCTGTTCTCCCTGCATCCTCAGATCCCCTGAGCGGAGAGAGAAGCACAACTCAGAAGACTTCTGTTCCCTCTGCTCTTCAGAGAGAGGAAATTGTGTCAACTGCAATACACTGTTTGGATGCAAAAAACCCTGAGCTGGCAGGTAAAAAAMCCCCCCCATAGTATCCCTGATGTGTGTAAGGCGAGTTGCCCAAAGAATCCCAGTCCCCTTGGTTTTAGCAGTGGTCATTGAATTACAGACCTGACATTTTTGGACAGCTGTGTTTTTTGTTTGCTTGTTCCCCTTTAGACATTTAAATAAAGAATATAATACTGTGGTGAGAAATGGCTTAATTTATACCATTTCCTTTAGCAGCACAGCCTTTAAGTCAATAACGTGTTGTAAGACTCAAGCTCTTTGTGAGCTAAATCTCTGTTGACAGCACATGATTGATTCAGTTTTGCAGATGGGACAGATTTCCGTGTTGTGTCTCAACCTGTCTTTTGATTACTTGCATACAGACCTAGCCACTGATGAACCAAAAATGTTGGTGTGGATGAATGCTCACACATATGCCTTACACGTATGTGAACGCCCACTCCTTTATGCATTGCTTGAGGAAAAAATACACTTGTACGCAATAATCCCGTTCTTTGTACATGGGTAATGCAGAATGCAAAGTTATGCAGCCAGAAATAGGAACAGGGGGTTGAAATGTCAGCTTGTAAAAAAATTGAAAATTAATATTGAATGGTTGTATATTCCAGAGGGCTGAGTACGACAGGGATTTGTACTTSATCATCGATCCTTCTTCCTTCAGTAGGTCAGCACTTGTTAGCTCCAAATCTGAAGCTCCTCTCACCCGAAGGCCTTCTCTTACCACACTCTTATGGGATACCTGTCTGTCTCACAGCCCCAGGCCACTTGACACTAATTCCCAATAATTGCTGTCAGTGTTGAAGGAAAAGCCGGTACTGAATCAGCAAAGAGAGTGAATTGTTCTCCTCTCCCTCGAAGTTTTATATTTGGCACCGGTTGTCACACAAGGCTGCTGTGGCCTCCCYTGTGCATTTTCTGAATGTTGCCCGGTTCAGTGAAGACCACAGGAGTTCTGCTCTGGGTTGCATCAGAAGTAAAATGTCACAGTTACGTAGAGGAATTCAGTTTCCAGATTTTTATAGAACAATTTCTTATTGTAGAATCATAGAATATCCTGAGTTGGAAGGGGCTCATAAGGATCATGGAAGTCCAACTCCTGGCTCTGCAGAGGATTGTCCCATGGATGATCCATTTAGGATCGTACTTCCAGAGATACTGTAGAGACATTGAAAGCATTTGAAAATATAAAATTTTGCTCACTTTTCAATTTTCTGTAACTTAATGCCAATTTAGAAATTGATATTTCTATTCGGTTGGAGTGGGCTAATGTCTACACAGCAAAATTTTTCTGCCCTACTTGGTCCTGTAACTTATAAAACTGATCAGGGGAGACCCTGGGTCCCTCTGAAGGCTAGATTAGGACTCCAGTTTGTTTGGACTACTGATGGCTTGCATTTCTTTTAGGTTCCAGAGTTTGTCCTCTAAGCATTTATTTTCCCATTTCATGAAAAATCTTTGCCTGGGACTGAGCCCTGACACATGAGGGGGCATTCCAAGATCAAATGTTATTAATGTAAAAAAAAGCACTGGAGACCACTGGTTTAATCAAAGGACTTCATTTTCAGAGATGATTTACCTCAAATTTGTAGTAAAAGTCCATGAAAGTTGGGATTTTGTACCATCGTTTGAAATTGGATCCTGACCTAAGACACCTTAATCATATGGCACCATTAGTGGGGAATGAATTCTGGCCCCTGTACTGAAATCTCTTTAAAATGGGACCATCTGCCCGGTGTTCTGCAGGGACAGGAAATATTAATTACAGAATATTCTGAYGGCTCTGGATTTATAACACAGCTGAGTGTGACCCAATATATTCACAAAATTATAGTTGATAGGTATTGAAAACTGCACAGCTCAATAGCACTTTGTTTTCTGAACTGCTTTACCCTGGTGTAAGTATATTAGACAAAAGGAGTATATTTTAAAAAGACATTCAGTACAAATTTGCATGAAAATGGTACTGTTGCTACAGGATTTATTATGAACTGTTATATAAATAATCTGCTTTTAAACAGACTCTAAATACCTATTTATGCAATGTAGCAGTTGAAAAGTTAGTATGTATTTTAAGATTGACAGTAGCTTACTGTGTTCAGCATCTTTGGTTTGTACAGCAGAACATTTTTCACTTAACAACATATTTAAAAAACCAAAGCAAATACCAAGAGGCATAATGTGCACACACACACACTGGATTTAAATATAAAGTTCAAGTCACATAATGAGTCAGCTACAAGCAGGAAAATATTAAATCTGACAGTTTTTTAGTAAATGTTCTCCTGTGCTTACATGTTATAAAGGTTATTTGTCAATAGATAATGCTGTATATGCTATGAGTTGAATGACCTAAGCCGAAGAGGTTTCTAAATGGATAAATGTTACAAACTGGAACAACACAGTCTGATCCCCTTAGCCAAGCCCATGAGAGGACTCCTCTTCAGCCACGCTGTTCGGTTCTGCTTTGCTCTGTCTGCAGAACTGCTCACAGACCCATGTGCCTGCTAAACAAGGGCAGTGCCTGCATCGTCTTGCTCTTTTAACTGAATATAGGCTAAAAAGCAGTGGCTCTAAATGTTGTCTCTCTCTGCTTTTGAGTCCAGCTTCTAACTCTGAATTGAGAACCTCTCCTACGGCCTCTGAGTGCGGTCGTGTATCCCTTGCTACCAGAAATKACTGTGCTCTGTGACTAGTTTCACCTCTTGTTAGACCATTAATGAACCTTGCTCCAAACATCAAGCTTAACAGCAAAATTGCAGGTTTTTAGTAGGCAGTGAAATAATCTTGACATTGCTCCAGGCTTGTATTTGTGGGATTTTTATGCAATGTACTTCTGGAATGGAGCAGAATATTGTATTCTACCTACTCATTCTTCTGTTCTTCATGTAAATATATACTCAAGTGTTTGCTGGAGGCAGTGATTTTTTAAATCAAACGGGTTATATTTATTTAAGCGTGGATCTTCTATCCACTCCACCAGAGCAGGTGACAGTTCCTCAGGCTGATTATTCAGGATGAACACCTCTCCCTTATTCATGAATATGTTTTCTGTATGTGCAGGAAAGCACTTGTCCCTTTCTGAAGTGGTCACCACTTCTGCACACAGATGCTGTCCCTGCTCTGGCCTTGCATGTGAATCCTTCAGGGACTGCTCGTGCCTCCAGTTACCCTTGGAATCAGTTGCCATAGTGTTGGATTTGTCTTGTTCTGAAGTTTCTGTGGCACATCAGAAAGCTGCTGTGTAAAATGAAGGCAGTGCCTGTCCGTAGTCTGCCTCAGATGGACTGATCCACTGCGATTCCACTGCATGGTGGACTTGTCATACAGGAGCAGCTGAGATGTCCCTGTGAACCTTGATTCACTGGGACACACTACTGAGAATGCCACCCATATCCTGCCCGCAGGGTGCGTTTGTTTCAGGAATGCAAAGCTGTGGCTTTATATTTGAAATCTGGAGGAATAAATCGCTGAAGTAATAGTTAGCAAATTGTGTTTCCATTCAGTTTTGAAATGAATATATGGTTTTTTTCAGGAGCATGTTACCAATGCCAAGTGGGAAGACTCCTTAGGCAAAAGATCTGACTGGTTAGAAATTAAAATGGTACAGAATAGATATAATATCTAGAAGATGATACTTTCACCCTTTGGGCATGTGTCTGTGTAGGCTGAAGAAATTAGTGGAGCTGGTATCTCACCTCAGTTTCCTTAATGCCCTGTATGTATTTTATACAACATTTTGGTTTTATAAGCAATCATTCACATATGGTTTCTGATTGTTCTGTTTCGGACTCTGGAAAGTTCTGCCTTGTATGGGGAGTGGAGTTGGTGAGATACTAAAGATTTAAATTGTGAAATATGTTAAATAAATCACGTATTTCTTTAGAGTAATCCTCGAAACAAAAGACTCAAGATGTTCTGTGTTTTGAATGCCTCTTGAAGACACACTTTCCAAATCACTGTCTTCTCAATCTCCTGGAAGGAGAATGTCATCTCTTGTACCTTGAACTCTGTCCTTGTGCTAGGTACAGTCCTTTGAGATGCAGAGGCCATTGGTAATCAATCCTGCATTCATTTTTCAACAAAAGAATTAATCTGACTGATATTCAGTAGAATTTTGCGTTGARGGGGAACTGCAGAAATAATGTGAACCATGTACTTTGACTTTCACATTTTTAGCCTGTTTGCCCTTGTGCATCAGTCTAATCTGTAAAGATGTCTAAGAGTAGAGCTTTCTGTGAAAAAAAAGGTTATAAAAGCAATCACTGACCCTATATATTCCCCCTTCCCTCTGCAGTGCATTAAGCAAGCGTGCAACATAGCTAATTTTTTTCTTGATGCGTTTTCCATTTTTTCTCATTGAGAAAATCCCTACAGAATTGTGAGCTATTGTGACAGCTACATTGTGACATGAGCCTTTTGTTTCATTCTAGTAATACTAAATTTTGAGATCACAATCATATTCCATGTGTGAGATCTCAGAAGAGGTGGAATTCTGACACCCTTTGTCACCTGCATCTGTTGTATCGCAGGTCTTGACTTYGGAATCTTGGCCCAGGGAACACTGAGGGATTGCAGGTGCTGTGGCCATGAAGGGGCAGTTGCGGGAGAGGGTGGAACCTTCTCACTACTTGATTTGGAAGATAATTTGATTTTGGCTCTTGGTGTACTGGGTCATTGGGAATGTGTTCTTCTTTCCCTTAGTTATAAACTCTGTAGCTTCCTTGTCTGTCTCCATGTACAGCATGATAGGGTGTTTGATCCAGAAAATAAGAAAGATGTTGTGTGCTTTGGCTGTGACTTCAAGTGATGGAAGAAGCCTTTAACAGTGGAAGGAGACTTTATAGTTACAGAAGCCATGTGGATATTGAGTAAAGAATCCAGAAGATGCTTCAGACTGCAACAGGCTACTGATTACTTGCCTTTGACTGAAAGCAATTTTCACAATGTAGCAAATTCTTTAGAATATTTTCCTTTTCAAGGATTCACTTTTTCTTTTCCCAAAACTGAGTATCAAGATAGCCCAGTGAAAGTTTCATCCTCTGTGTTTGAAATGATGGATGCATAAAGTAGACGATGGGTTGTGTTTCATAGGAGGCATCAAACTGGTGTTCGCTGGTATTTATCTTCTCTTGTTGTACAGGAGAGAGTTGAATCTTATCAAACTACACCAGGGAGATGTTTTCAAAGCAGAAGACTTAGCTGTCTGTTCTGGTCCTATATGAATGTCTGAGAGGAGTGTTTTAAGTCAGGGTAGCTGCAAGCTGAGCACTCCACTTTAAGTCTCATGTTTGAGTCATCAACACTTCACAGTCAGTTGTAACAAATTCCACTGCCTGGTCTAGTCTACAGGATTTTTTTTTTTTTTTTTTTGCCGTTTATGCATCTACATCCAAGTCTGGTGTTATGCAGACACACATTTTAAAGGGGAGTTCATTTTCAGACGCTTGCAAATCCTATTAGTCAGTCTGGGGCCACCAGATAGAAAGCAGCTTGGAGTCCTGGTGGACAACAAGGTGACAATGAGACAGCAGTGTGCCCTTGCAGGAAAGGCAGCCAACAGCATCCTGGGCTGCGTTAGGAAGAGAGAGACACTGGGGCTTATTTCATGTGAGGAGAGGCCAAGAGAGCTGAGACTGTTCAGCCTTCAGGAGCTGAAGGAGAGAAGGCTCGGGGAAGGTCTTACTGATGTGTAAAAATAACCTGAATGGAGAGGACAAAGAAGACAGAGCAAGGCTTGCAGTGGTGCCCAGTGGCAGCACAGGAGGTAACAGGCACAAACTGAAACATCTGAACATCAAGGAAACAGTTTTTCGCTGTAAGGGTGACCGGGCACTGGTTGTCCAGAGAGGTGGTGGAGTCTCCCTCGAAGGAGATACTCAAAACCTGACTGGACACTGTCCTTGGCAGCCTGCTCTAGGTGTCCCAGGTTGAGCTGAGGCTTTGGACTAGATGATCAGAAGGTCCCTTCCAGCCTCGACAGTTCTGTTATTCTGTGTTARCACCACATATCAACACACGTCAGAGGAAGCCTCCCTATCAGACTTGTCCATCAGTCCTGTCAAGGACACGGGAAGTGTGTGGGACACACTCCGTTATACAGGCGTTATACAGTTACGGAATGGCTGAATGTGATGTGCTGCTCGTGTCCAAAGTACATGGACTTATGGCAAGTTGGGTGCAAGGCTGTGGTGTGTTCATAACATAAAAAAGCAGATGATGATCTGAGACCTGCTGTTTGAAATTCTAAGTGTATACAAGATTTGTATACACACATATGGATGTTTTTGCTCATGTCCAAGAGCCTGAATGATTCCAGCCTAAAAATATGGCCTAAGAAATACGTATCTCTGGCCACATGCAACTACCCTTCCTCCTCTTTCATATCTCTTCCAGCTTTAGTCCAGAGTGAATGGAGCACTTGGTCAGAGTGAAACAATTTAGCAACCCTTCCAATACAGAGTTCAAGATCTATAGTGCAATGTAAATGAAGGGAATGACAGAAAATTAAAAAACACCAAACTGTAAGGACATTAGACATGGCAGTGCAAATGTGGTTTGCCAATACTGTTACCATCCTTGTTATTGCTGTTGTGATTGACGTAGTTGTTTTCAACATAGCCTGGCTACCATCCTCAGCTGAAATTAGGAAGTTTGCTGTGCTGGTGTCTTGATGAACACACAACATGACCGTATGCTGCCTTGGCTCAAGTAGGACCAAACTGCTAAGGCTCACCTCATATTCTTCAGTGTCCTTGTGTTGCTGCTTCCGTGAGAGGAACAGATGGCATAGCAGGAGTGTTCCCGGCTTGGTTAAAACAAGATGCAGAAGGTCAAATGAACTGGCTTTTCTTGGAATATGCTGGCTGTTACAGATAGGTGTTGTCTAACAATCGGTCCTAGGTGTAATTCTCCGTTGCACAGATTATATCAAACATCTCTCAAACATGGCAAGCACATACCACACATAAATGAAGATTTTAAGAAGTTGCCACTTTTTAAGTTGAGAACTGACTGATTTCATAGACGTACATGCATTTTGAGGCATTTCTTCCCATATCTGATTGTGAATGGGTGGATACATTTTTGTTGTATAACAATAAAATCCCTGCTCTGTTGGCAGCTTCTCATAGTTGGTTACATAAAAGCCATGATGGCCTTGAAACCTTGAATCTGGACAGAGGGATAAAGAATACTGTATTTTAAGCTCRTAATTCAGTGACCTTTGTTCAACAGTGACAAGAGATTCCTGCCATCTAAAAAGATAATGAAGTGACCTCACACATGTAAAATGGATTTTCTGGTTGCTCGGATGTCTGCATCACACATGGTCTCCTCATGACCTTTCACAGTCTAATCAGAGCTGCCAGTTTTGGATGAGATTGTGGAAGTTGAACTGTGCTTGGTTGTAGAATTTAACTTCTTGGGACCAGAGAGTACTGCTGAGGCAATAGGAGAGATATGCAATCACCCTCTACTGTGTGTACTGTTATTTTACTTCATAGCACTTTACATCCGTGCCAGAAGGAAAAGAATTTTTATGCTTTTTAGACTATATTCAGTGATGTTTGGCCTTGTGTGTGCTATTAGAGGTAGGCTAATTTATGGTGGCATGTGATTGCTTGTTGTACTTGTTCCTGAAACTGAAGGAAAAATGCTAGCAACAGATCTGCAGAGTGATTTTACCTCATTTTCTCCTTGATTGCTTTAGCATTAGATTGATCTACGTTCTTTGTTCTGGCTTGCATTTCTTGGTCTCTTACTTTCCAGCATAAAATGTAAATAGTTACTCACTGATCCACACGTATATGAAAAGGTGAAAGAGGTCAGTGAAGAGACTCATGATGAGAGGGAGAGGAAAAGTGCTTTCAAAAATACATTTCTAGTTTGATTAGATTTTGCCCCGGTTCCAAATATAAAATCTTTGCAAACTTATAACTCCTGTAATGAGGTTACGTTATATTCCCAATCAATTCAATCTTCTGGCCAGCACATCATTAAGCAGGCGTTTTCTAGCTCATAACTGTGGTAGAGACAATACAGCAGACTTTGTGAGGAAGGCCTTGTGTGACTGCAAGATTGTCTGTTTTTTATAATTATCTTAATTGGTCTAGTAAAATATATTTCTTTTCCCTACAAATGTTGCCTTGGTGTATCCTGAAGGTAGTCACAGCTACAACRCTATTAATGCTGCTCTGAAAGTCACAGCTGAATATGTCAGTGGGAGTCAAAGTAAAAGGTGCAATAGAAATGTTATGAATTATTATTAAGATACATGAGAAAGCTCTGCAGGGAAGAACTGGAACATCTTGGGAAATGGTCTGCAGTCAGCCAGCTGGGAAGGCTGAAGACAGAATGTTAATAGAAATGTTGTTTTTAAAAATCACCATGACATCAACATTTATATCAAGTGCCTTGTGCTGGAACTGGTTATATAACTGTGATTATATTAGGTGTGATGAGCAGATATGTAGTCGAGAGGGGTTGTGCTGTGTTGGGGAAGGTGGAATTGGCAGCGAGGCTTGCAGCTAAAGCTGCTTCAGTAGGAATCCTTGTTTTCAGTGCCCTGTAACTTTGCACTGAAGCATTTAACTGAATTTTTCCATTCTTGTTTTATCTCTGGCTTCATAGCTTTGGATTTCAGGAAACGTCAGAACAAGATTTTAAAAATACCTAATTGTGCCCAGTGTGTTACTACTTGGGTTGCCTGTGCAGAGTTACCTCAGATATGTGAAAGAAAGATAACTTCAACTGATCAGTGTCACTCTTGTGGGTTCCAGTAGCATATTTGTGTCAGTTATGGGAAAGAAAAACCCAGAACTGACTCCCCTAGCACGCAAGAAAAGCATCTTGAGCGAGTATGGTAGGTACAATATATCATCTAGCAACCAGTATGGTATTTCCCTGGCAGTATTTTCCTTCATTAGTAGGAAGAGAAAGGGAAGCATCACAATTCCAGACTAAATAAACTAAAACATAAGTTTTTGTAATTGTGAAGGAAAGCCCCTCTGGCAAAATTTCTTGGTTAGAAGGATGATAGTTAAGAAATACCAACATAAAAAGTCTTTATATGGTGAGTATCTTCTAAAAAATGACATAAGCAATTCAGAAGTAGTTCAGGGACTAGAACAAGTGATGAATATTTCACTAAATGTACTGTTGGAGATACTACTTGCAAACATACTATATCCTTTTTTTATCCTCTAAGCAATATATGCTTTAAGGCAGATTTCTTCTGAAGAGCCGTGGCAGGAATAGGACGTAAAGCGCAGATGCTACTCTGCGGAAGAGTTCTTTTAGTATTTCTTTTTTTTATGACATTTTGAAGGTCAGCTGTCTAGGGAACATGATAGGGTTATGCAAGATGTTGAGAGGTCTGAGAAAGCTCTGCTGTCTTTTCTGGAGAACTCTGGTTTCATCCCCCTTCTTGCTTAGGCAGCCGTGACATGTATAAACCCCGTGTCCTCACAGACTTCACACCCAGGAAAGAAGCTGCGTGTTTTCTTTTGCAAAAGCCATTGAAAGGTTTATGTCTAGATAGTGAAAATTTGCTGTTATTCTACTACCCTTCTGTATTTTTATACTAATATCTGTTTGCTAAAGGCTGGCTCTGTTGAGTAGCCTGAATTGCTTGATCTACTCACTGGGGCCGAAGAGTTGTTGCATTTTTAGATAAGCAACTGTTAATTAAAGTTGTTCTCATCCCGGTCAGATTTTTGTCCTTTTTTCCTCTGAACACTTTCCATATTGAAAGGAGGCAGTTACGCCATGAATTACATCTTTTCACAAAACCTTAAACTGAAATGGGATTTGGTCTTAAGGCAAAGTCACTGCGTCTTGGAATTCAATTTCTCAACTATAATTATTTTCATTAATTTCTCAGTCACTGTCAATAGCTTTTTCTTCTCTAGAAAGATCTCAGAGGCTCCCTCTYGTGGCTGCGTTAATTTCATTTGGATTTTGGGTTTTTTTTAAACGAAGCTGAAAAAAGCAGAGCACGCCCCAAGATTGAAAGCCCAACCAAAAGAAACACTAATAATAATAATAATAATAGCACAGCTGTAGTACAGAAGCAGCAATGTAGATTCATAGTGAAGAGGGAAAAGGGAATTTCTTGCAGGCAAAACTGAAGGATTTGCAGCACAATATGAGCATTAATTTAACACATTCTTACACCATTGCTAATGAACAGGGTGCTCAGATAGGAACAAAATTCAGGATTTCTACTGAGTGAAAATTAGACCTGTTATCTCACTTAGCATGAGAAAATTCTTTGATTTTTGACTTTTTTTTTAATGGAATTGTAGCGCACAGAGGTTTTTTGAGATAATGATGGAGTCTGTTGCGCTCAAAAATGCATCACTCAATTCCCAGTAGTTACTTATTTTGTGTTTATTTTCCTCCCAGGCTTTCCAAGCATATGTAAAATAATTCAGCAGTTCGGTTCTGCAGTTTGTGAGGAATCCATCTGGCAAATAGTGTGGATGCAGGAAGTTGAAGCTAATGCATTTCATCTCACGGGCGAAGAGTGTGCACAGTCTGTGGCTCAGCTCAGCTGCCACACRCTACCTGTGTAAGGGGGATGGGACAGACACCAAGGCTCCAGGCAGCCTCTGCCGGCCCTAGAGGGGGCACTGACTCCCCCAGTTGCCAAAGCAAGGACTGGTTTTAGGTAGTGTGGTTCCCATTTGTACACTGGGAGCTTGTGCTGTCCGGTTCGTTCATTTTCTGTAGGTCATGAACAAATACTCGTGAGGCTTCACATTGAAAACTGCGCTCCTGCCTCGTCACGTTCTGCCTCTCCCCTTCCACTCTGAGAGGTGCCCACAAACATAGCAGCCGTAATTTACAGCAAAAGCCCTTTAAGTGGCCCAATGGGTTATAAAACTGGCAAATTTTCCGTGGAAGTTTGAAGCAGCAGAGCATCTACAACAAAAAAAACCAACCAAAGAGCAGAGAAGCTTGTGGGCTCTTGCTGGGTTTTTATACAGTCATGATTCTCCTGAGGATTTCACAGTTTCTCTGGAGTCTGTATCGGTAGATGAGATAGATTAAAACACTTCAGAAGCTTTCTCCCAAAAGAGAAAATGTATCACACAATGTCATTACCAAAAAGAATATAACTCTTCATTGCTGTTATAAATCACACTAAAGCAATTTCCTCCCTCATTTAGGTATGCTGGATTTCAAAAGTAAGTGTAACAACGTGGGTTTTTGGCATCAGATTAAGTTTACCTGGTTACTGATTAAATGAATTGTAAAAAAATGCTGAATTCATCCCAATTTGTTGTATCTGTTCTTGTATTTTCTCCATACCGTGTAGAACAGCTGATAAAGCTGAGAGAGCATTCCTTGCCTCCTGAGAGAAAGCTGAGGTGTTTCAGCCAGAATTGCACACAGAGACTTTGAGAAGTAGCAGTTTCCTCGTTTTTTTTTCTGTGGGGTACAGCTATTTTACCTCAGTCTTCACTCAGTTTCCAATTAGGCTTGTGTATGTGGTGTGCTGTGTGCATAATTGTATCTATGACCTAGGAAATATGCTGAGTTTTAAGAAAGACATATGTCTATATAGGCTTTTTGTTAAGATAGTGGAAAATAAAAATAATACAGGGTTACGATTCCCATATCCCTAGTTTCAACATGTTGCTGATTGGGCACAAGATGCTGCGTTTTTTGAGAGCAGTAGGTTTAAATGCTTGGAGGACAGGCCTTCTTTGTGAGTGGGAAAGATCTTTAGGTCAAACCATGTGCTCCACACCATGCAGCGATATCTCGGTGAGGGAACTCGTAAGTACCTGTGCAGGTCACTCCTGCATGATGTGTGATGATTGATAAGTCTTTGGTGAGCAGCATGTGGGCTACCAAGTGGCTTGAGTTGGAAATCAGGAGCAGAGATGCTTCTTTTCATACCAGGAACAAGCATTTCTTAACAATAAGCCAGGTCAGATCAATGGCTGTCCCTCTGTTTTCATGTACGGTGACATATTCACAGAAAATTAATCACATGTGAAGAAAGGTGGCTTTTTTTCCAGGAACAAATAGTTAAAAGATTAACATTTTCAGTCCAAGGTTAGGGCAGACTGTGTCAGAGACCACCGAGTGTGGCAAGATGCTTTCTTGTCTTTGGATTTTATAGCCTAAACTCAAAGACCTCATGGAGAACAATCCTCAAAGGGGAAAGCAGCTTGGCCTGGCAAAGGATAGATGAATTGAGGTTTTGAGATGGGGTTTAAAAGACAAATGGATGTGAATGGGGAAAAATGGGGGGATAGGGAGGTCTCATAAAAACGTAAATTCAAAGAGAAAAACCAAAGCAGCCAAAACTATATCCTGGGAGAATGTGGAAGAAAATTAGGGCATGGAAAAAATGGAGAATAGGGACATATGGTGAGGAAGAACAGGCTGAGGGGCTTGAACTTCACAAAGAGAAGAAAGGAAAGCAGTGAGGAGAACTGGGKCTGTGCTCTCACTGACCAGGGCACAGTCCCATAGGGCTCAGCAGAGCTGGAGGCTGGTGATGGGGTCCATCAGCAGCCCCAGAAACAGCCAGGGGATGAGCCCAGTCAGAGAAACAGGAGGTGCTTGTGGGTCCAACGTGGGTCCAAGGTCCACCCAGCAGATAGGACTGGAGACAGGCACACCTCCAGCATAGCCCAGGCGAGGTCTGGGAGCCCAGGGCTGAGCTACCTGGATCTTCTGGCCATGGGAAGAGGGTGTGAGTGGGGGTTCYGTGTGGGGCCAGTCAGTGCCCTGAGGGTCCTGGCAGAGATTGACACGATGGCAGGGGCATTGCTGGGAATAACAGCGACATGGGATTCAAGGCAGTTCTAGAAAGGCAGTTTTGGCACCAGACACTAGATTGTCAAATCACGGTGGGTGCCTCCCATCAGTCAGAATGGGAAGGAAGAAAGGAAAATATTTAAAGAGAGATGTTTGGAAAGTGACAGCCAGCAGATCCACAGCAGAAAGCTGGGTAAGGACAGAGGAGATATGGAAACAAAGGGGCATTATTGTTCTCAGGAGGACAGTAAGACTGGTAACAATGACGAAAAAAGGGGTGACATTATGTGGTGGTCGGGGTGCAGGGACCATATCAATATTCTTCCACCATCATTATCAACAACCGAGTTCAGAGTTTTATTGCAAAACTGGTTTTGAGTTATTTGGAGCAAAAAATACTTATGTACTTCATGTGCAGCAAAGAAAGACAAGTAGTCTTGCCTAATCCAGAAAGGCTTGCCAGAATTTTGCAAGAATTGGATGGTGAGGCACTGGCACAAGTTGCCCAGTTGTGGATGTCCCATCCCTGGAAGTGTTCAAGTACGAGTTGGATGGGGCTTTGAGCAGCCTGGGTTAATGGAAGGTGTCCCTGCCCATGGTACGGGGACTGGAACTAGATTATCTTTAAAATTCCTTCCAACCCAAACCATTTTATGATTCTATAATTTCTGATCTTCCTAAAGCAGTTCATTTCTGGTCTCAAACAAGGTTCAAGAGGGTGTCAGATCAWGAAAAAATAATCTTACTAAGGTGGTCAGAAACTGAAAGTGGGAGTATATTTAGGCATGTTCAGCTCACTTGTAGTAATTATGTCGTGTAACACATTGGACTAGGCACTCACTGACTGGGGTTTGGCTGTCTACTCACCACTATCCCATTAGCCCATGCTACTTATGACCTCTGTCTCAGTGCCTCTCATGTAAACTGGTAATATATATGCCTGTCTTCATTATAAGGTAATCTGTAGTCCGGTTATAGGAGTTAAAAATCAAATGTAATCATTAGATTAGGACTGGCATGCTGTAGTCACAATAGCTGCTGAAAGGCCATGCCTACTTAATAAGCTGCTCAACTAACACAGTTATTTGGGATACATTTGTAGAAAGAGGTTGTAAATGTAAAGTGTAGATGTAATAATTAGGAAGAACAAGATTGTCTAAATAACCCAACTGCTCTTGCAAGTCAGGAAGCTTGATGTGCTGCTCATATCAGGGAGACTGCAATTCACTGAACGCTGGAAGGCGGGCTCGAAAAGCTGTGCACAGAAAGAAATGGCTCAGCCAAATATTTTGTAAAAACAAAGTAAGATTTGAAGAGAGACCCTGAATTAAATCAGGCAACCTATTATGTGCGTGGCTGGAGTCTGGTGTAAGGAAGAAGCCAGACTCCTGCATTTATTTAAGTCTGCATACTATATAATTCAGGGTAGTGAGGTGAACTAAGGATGAAGCATTAGCTTCAGCATAGAATTTTTATTCTGATCACTGGAGCCTAAAGTTATTAAAAGAACAAACACAATTACGACATCCTAGGGGACTGGCACATGTATAAATCTGGATATGCTGCCTGTTTCTCGCAAAGCATATGTATGGATCTGTGTGCTGCCTGCTTTTTATTTTAACTACGTTTGCTGCAGCTGTTGCTGTGAAAAGAACCATCTAACACTCTGGGGAAAGAGAAGCCGCAGAAATCCTCAGATGAATACCTATTAAGAAAAATAAGTTTTAAATAAATTGCTTGTGTGTATGGTTAAAACTCCTGTCCATTGAATAAGAACAAAGAACTATCACTTTGCTAGCGCTAGACCTTTCCTAGTTCCCAGTTAATCAACTTACAGTGCCATAAAAATTTAAGAACAGCTTATTCTTCATCTGTTTCTTGCAAATGATAGAACCTATTTTCATGAAAGGTAGGGATGTGAATGCTTTCTGAAGAACAAAAGCCCATAATCTTTAAATTTAACTAGCATATGTGATTTTCAGATTGGCTTTTATGAAAATATTTTGAGCACCAGGTAGCTCAGCAATACCTATTATCTGTGCACAAGAATACCRTAACTCTCAATCTTTCAGCTGACTAATAGTGATCTGTATATGTTATGTAAAGTGTATTAGACTTAATCTGACAGTCTTGACTTTAGTGTTGTCAATGCCGTGTACATTACGGAGTCTATAGTAGAGGTGTCATCAGAAAAAAAAAATAGGTTTTTCTGATTCAAAAGAGTAGGCCATTAACCCTTTAGAAGGCTCTCACAGTGTCTTATCAGCCTCCAAAGTTGTATTGTCAGGCATCTTCCTGGCGTTGATCCCTCTTCTTGTTGCGGGCGCTGCACATCCTCTTAGCGACTCCTCAGTTGCCTGTAGCTGAGGGTTTCTCCCTCTCTTCCCTCTTGTCCCTCTGCAGTTCCACATTTTAGCCTCCTAGGAATCCTATTGGGCTTCTTCTTGTTTTTCTATCTCCTCTCTTATCTGCTAGTAGTATCACCATGCAAACAGCTCTCAGTCAGCTTCCAGGCTAACATATTTTTTATGTCRTTACATCCCATTCCTCTACCTTTGCCAAGTCTCTCTTGCTGTTCCTGCTCCAGTTCCTTCAGTTTCTCTTCTGTCCTCAGCTTCCTCCTCTTCTGWATAAGTTCACTGCCATATAACTGAAATGGGGCAACTTCCAGTAATACCCACAGATTAAAGGGGAAAAATAAAAGAAAACCCCAGGATCTGGCAATCAGGGCCTTGGTTCTCTCACTTCAATAATTTGAGATTTTAGACTTGTTTTAGGGTAGTGAGGTTAAAAATCTTGGAGRTATGATATAAAATAAAACATAGCTGTATTAAAAGAAAGATTGTGTCAGACTAATCTTAATCTTCTGAGACAGCAGCTGATTTCTCAGGGATGGGAAATGCAGAAGATATCGTCCACCTTGACTTTTGTAAACTGCCACCAGGGAAAGTATTTGTGAAGATTTGGATTCATAGAAAAATTGGAGAATTGATAGGAAACTGGCTAGAGGGGAAACAGATTGCATTGAAAGGGGAAATACTGGGCCAGAGGGGACTTTACACACTGTGGATTTTTCGGTAATGCCACAAAAATTGAGTGTGCCGGTGGAATTTGTGTTCAACATTTTTCTGGATTTTTTTTTTTTAGGGGGTTAAACATGATGGCTGTGTAGTTGCACAATGTTTTAATTATAAATGTTTCCATCTTGCTTTCTGTTCTRTGACTTTGCTCTGAGTTGCTTGTTCCAGTGCTGCAAGCCTCCCGTTGCTTTCTATCCACTGGGAGTTCCTTGGAAGGACTGTATGAGGAAAATGAGCACACGAGGATTAAGTTCAAYACAATTATGAATCAAAAAGAAAGGGCAAAAAATATGCTTCTGCATCATCTTAACTCTAATCCCACTGATTTTTCCAGTCTTTTCAGTATGGACAGAATAACTCACACACTCACTTTAAATGGCTAATTTAAGGTAAAAGTGTTTTGATATTATGACAATACTTCATTAATAGTGCCCAGCTGGATTCCTGCTGCCTTTCTGTACAATTATTGGGTTTATCACATACTTGGAAAATAGCAAGATGACTGTGTTTCATTTTTCTTCAGAAAATGCATTCACATGAAGGGAAACAACAGRCTAAAACCCGTGCTTAATGCTAACAGTACTAGCAGAGCACAGAAACATACAGGCACTTTTCAATATAGAAGGAAATCAGTTCTCCTTGGGTCCAGATTAGGACCAAAACCAATAAGGACATTATTTTTCTTCCAGTGGATATTATCTGCTTGCTTTCTAAAAGCTTTACTTGAGTAGAAACACTTTGCAGGTTCATCTGAAGCAAATGTGAAAGRTGCAATGCCAGTCCTCATGTGGGTGAACCTGCAAGGCCACCTTGTCTTCCTTTACATCTTGTAGACCTGTAGGTAAATAACATCCCAACTTTGCAAGGCTAACCAAAGAAGTACCAGCAAGCAAAATAAACACAGAGGAGAAGGTGRGTAAAAACTGGCTGGCTGCGATGAAGTCCCCATTTAAGAGGAAAGGCCATGGATTCATGGGTAGGTGCATATAGAGCAAAATTACTGTAGGGCATAAGAGCTGTCAGAGTACCCAGAAGCATCAGAGAATTTGTGATAAGGAATCAGTGCAAAAGCTGGAAACAGTATCTGTCTRCTCTCCTGTTTTAATATGTACCAGCTTTTTAAATCCCTTGTCTCTCAGTCTTCTCTAGTGTGCACTTSTTTTAAAAGTTTAATATTACAATATTCACACATTAATCCTGATTGTCCCTATATCCAGTTCCGCCTGGTCTTGGGAAAGTATAAAATCAATTTATACAGCACAGCTGAAAAGCAAAAAATTGTAGGATTACCATAYTGTGGTGCACAATAAAAATATAGTATTATCCAGGGAAGTTTGTACTTGATGAGAGCATAAATATCAAGCCCCCAACTCATGCCCCTGAGTATTTGATTCCTGCATCTTATAGAAACAAGGATCTCTGCTGAACAGTGTGACATTTCATTGCTTTGGATTTGCTGTGTTGAATAATATTATATGCTATTGGCCTAGGAGAAGTATTACTATAGTAACTAGCTCATGATTCATTTTTTATGGGTTTTTTTGCTATATTTCCTAAGGGTTGCCTGTCTAGACTAAGATTGTTTAAACTAACTCATGGTAATTAATTTTTTCCAGAGTGCTAAAAATATGGGACAGATAAACAACAATACTTAGATACTGCTTTGGAAAAACACAGTAGGCCCATAACATTCTTGAAATTATGGGAATGTTGTTTTATTTTATTTGTCACATTTTTATTAGTAGCTTTCTATGTYGTTATTAATCCGGTTTAGTGACCTAAGGCTGGATTCCCACGTTGACAGTACTGCAACTCTAATGAAATCCTTAGACACCTAATATATAAAATGTTACATCTGAGAATGAAAACMTAAATGGGGTTGGTTGGTTTAAATCCAAGTAATGAGCTCACGTATTCATTTAAATCAGTAAAAAGAAAATCTTGGCATAAGTGATATATTAATATTTTATATTCTGAATTTGTACGYATTTAATTCCTTATGATGATGCTTGTGGGTCACCAGTCAACAAACACACATTGGCAAATATTATCTTTATTACAATGCCTTATCAGCAAAATGAATAGGAGGATGTGTTAGGTATGTGCCCATTTATTGAAGCATATAGAGAGCTTAGTGTKCATTTACTGCATTCTTGTTTTTATTTATTGTAAAAGGTGTTTGATCATTTTTTAAAATTGGATTGCTTTGAAAATTACTCATCTATGTCAAACCATGTTTAGAATTCATAGATAGAAATTAGAATAAGTAAAATAAATAGAAACTAGAATAAATAAAGTAGATAGAAATTAGAATTCAYGGATATTCAGGGTCCAGATACGAAGTGTGGAACTACCATTTCCAAGAAGAACCATTTTAAAGTTGTTTGAATTACCTTAAGTATAATAAATATGCATACAGATGAGCTTATTTAAGCACAGTTTGCATTTTAAATTCACTTAGAAACATGAAATATTGGAAAGTGAAGAAGTCATTCATTCTCATATGCTTCTTTTTCACATAATACAAAAAAACTTCTCTGGTTTTACACTTCTTTAATTTCTRGTGGTTTGCAGCTTGAATAAAACTAGTCATTAAACTGAACTAGCTGAATAAACAGAGATTAAGAAAATATTCACCTTATATTTGCAGAAAGATGACCAAACTGTCTTCAGGTTTTTAATTATTTCTGCCAAATACTTGATTTGAACTCATCAGCCCCAGTTAAGGGCTCAGAGTACAAGTTTTATCATTTTCAATGGCTTTGTTAGAAAACTAAATATCCAGTTTAAAAGTTTAGGAACTGGGAGGAGGTTGTGGGATTTATTGTGTGATAAATTGGATTTTATTCACCCTGAATCATATTCCAGGATAGCCATGGTAACTTCCTGTAACAAAAACACAGAAGTGAGCTCTGTCAGCAGAACCACCAGCAAGTTTACTTTCTGCCTTTTGTTTTTCATTTAAGTGATGGGAGGTTCAGAGGATCACAGAGCAGCATATGACATTTCATAAGGGTTCATAAATTATGCAGTCAGACTTGTTGGATTACAAAAGCCTGGAAGTAACAAGTGCTTCTTGCATTATAAATGAAATGGCTTATTTACAAAGATGACATAGCTATATTAATTGTGAGAAGTTATGATTAAAGGGATAGGCCTGTGCTGTTTAAGATGTTAATTAGAAGAAACTCCTTTTCCAGAAGAAACAAATGCATCTTTTTTTGTTTGCTGTGGGTTTCCTGAAAYGCTTTGCTGATTGTATTCCGAACCATCTTCCTTTTCCAGCAATTTTAAGTGGTTTTTCCTCATGCATTAGCCTAATGCCAAGGCAATAAAAGAATCCTGTATCAAGGTTCACATTCAAGATTAAAAACGGTGATGGTCTCCATGGGTAGGAAATTCAGCTTGTTCTCTGCTGTGTGACGCTGGTCAGGCACCAGCTGGGGTGTGCTGTCATCCGTGAGTGTTGAGCGGTAATTGGAGTAACTAATTGGAGGCGTGACCCCTGGAAGAAAGATGCTGTTATTACATCTGCAGTCATCTGTGCAGGGCCCATGAACCTGCCCTGCTGACACTGCAGCTTGTGCCTCTTTCTCACTGGTGATATTCCCAGGGAGAAGCGGTTCCTGAGTGGTTCCTAGAAGACCCATTTTGTCCTCTGTGAACACTTTGTCCTGCTTAGTGCTCCTCACATTCCTTCCCCTGTGCCCACTCTTGAGGCAGCCACAATTCTTGGGCTTTCTAGGGAGATGTCAGTTTGGTTTAGCAAAAAAATGCCCAGCGACTTGTCACACCTGAGTAGGGATTTTAAGGTTGAGCTGATTGTCGCTCTGAGGAGCATCTCTGAGCGACTGCCCCTTTCCAAATGCTCACTGAGAAGAGGAGAAAGGGAGGTGGTGAGCATGGTGGTGGGCAAGATTTGGGAGCATGCAGGTCTTATAGGAGTGTGCAAGGGCAGGTGGTGAGTTGGCTTAGGGTGGGCTGTGGGGAGGGAGGATAGAGAACACAGGTGGGAGGCCAGGGTTGTGGGAGAAGAGAGGATGAAAGGTAAGAAAAACGAGGAACTGCAAGTGAGGCAAACTTTCAGCCTTTTGAATGACCAGTTGCCTCTCTTGAAGCCTTGTCCTTCATGCAGGGCTTGCGTGATCATTTTTTATTTGTATGTATTTTATAGGTGGGTCTGTTTGGTGCTCATGAGCTGCATTACACACTAATTTCTTTTTTTCTGCTATGATGCTCTGATGTTGTATGAAGGATAAAGCTTAATGGTGTTCTTGATTTGATAGATCAGCTTGTGACTTAAGCAAAGTACCCAGCCCTGGAGGTCTTTTTTGCTATTCTGTTTCTCCTACAAAGTAATTTGAACTTCTCCCTTTCTTCCAGTGGCTTGTTAGGCTGCCCTGGGTAAGGCTTAGCCAAGTGAGGAGGGATATCCAACCGCACTGGGAGTTGGGAGCATGTTCTGCAAGGACAGCAAGGGAGGTTGTGATTCACATCTTAAACAGGGCAGGGTTTTACAAAGCTGCTGAAGTCTCAGGGAAGCTTAAGCGTTAGTGACCCTTAAGGAATTAAGGAGAGTTTAGATTTTAGCAGGCGTTTCACTAATGAAATCATAGGTTTATAATTTCATTTCGGTTCCAAGTCTAGATGCTAATCGAAGCACATCCTTCCTTTTCTTGTTACTGGGGTACATGGATAGTTCAATTAACATCATCAGCGGCGAGGAAGCATAAACAGCCAGAGGCACACAGCGCTGTGCCTGCGTGGCTTTCACGGAAACTCCTAAAGGGATGAAAACGACTTTTCCTTTGTATAAGACAAGCAAGCCCTTGGCATGTTTGCACTTGTGGCCCTTCTGTTTTAGTCCCAGAATGGCTTTTTACTGAGAACTGGCCTAAGATAACCTGCTCCTGCAGTGTTTACAGACTCCTTTTAAAATGTGCATGCAAGCAGTCTGGTCCTGCCACAGTTTGGGAAGCCTCTGCCTCCCTCTACTTCTGACTGAGATGGATTTAGTGAACCCAAATGCAGGTGTTGATGTACAAGAAGCCCATTCTCCATCCTACTGAAGACAAATGCTGAAAATACTCTATATCTTGAACATTATTACACATTATATGTCACTTCTCATTCACTGTGCGTTTGTAGCGAACTGAAATGAGAGTGATGCCTCTCTTCCAGATTGAGTGCAGCCAGTTCTGAGCTCCTATGCATCATCAGTGTGTCAGTGAGATGTTTTATAGCAGCTTTAGAGGCAAAGAACTCCATCAARTCTAGATTAGAAATCACCTTGCCAGCACCATGAATTTACAAGGAGCTGTAAGACATGGAGGTGAGGGAAGAGGGAAACAAGGAAAACAAAACTGGAAACAGAAAAAGAAACAGAGAAATACAGATTTATGAAACAAACTGAGGGATTCTTCCTCCTGCCTTTTTAAGGCATTTCTGAAGCTCATTTGTGACTGTCATGATTTCTTGGCATCACACATGTAATTTCCCCCTGGTTTCCAACATTTAAGCTTTTCATTGGGGATGAGATGAATCATTATATGTTTGAGAATGTACAACACAGAATTCTAGAAACAATCTGATCAAGTTATTTGCAGTGGTTCATTTTACACCCCAAGAAGGGCATTGCTTACTTTTCAACCTGCTGATTAATTTGACATTATTTTATCTGRGTGACAATACCAAGTAATTTAGGTAAAATAGGCACCCATATAATTTGCTTGTGTTTTATCCAAGTTAAGAGCATTGCTATTTTCTGATGATCTCTGATTGGTCGAACAGTAGAAATATGGTAAATCAGTGAATACCAAACCCAAAGTATATTCTGTATCAACTGCATGCTTTGGTGGTGATGATGACCTTATGTGCTCATTAACCTTACCAGAAGGCATTACTGTCCATTACATTTTACACAATATCCCTTAAAGGTGCTGTGATGCAGAAAGTCTGCATCTTGGACTAAATACTAARCTATTTTGTTTACTGAAATAGTCAGTTCCAGCAGTAATTGCGTAGTCTTTACTTTAGGGATTTAAAGCTGTGCAATAGCATCCCATAAAGTTGCTGCCAATGATGTAGTGTTGATTATGATGGCTGCTGACCTTAGGAAATTTTTGCTATATAGGTAACATGAAAATTTACTGCTTTATTTGACAAGTGTGTTGTATAGGTTTTATGAGTAGGTGATGATGATTTCCCCTTCCCTCTTTGTAACCATGAGAAAAAGTCCTGTAATCTTTTCCCCAAAGACTCATTGAAGGGTTTATAAAGAAACAGAATCTGTTGTAGTTCTAAGTTACTTTTTACCGTATGTGATATACTTTTTCCTGAAAGATAGCACCTTTCTATTATAGCCAAAGGAYTGGCTTTCCCTTCCAAAGACTTGTATTGTAGCTCTGGCTGAAAAGTTTTTTGACTGTTTTCATCAGGTTCTGAAGGGATCAAAGCATAAGATTTCTATAGCGTTTTGTCTATAATGCAGGATTGMGCCTACCATTAGAAAATTACTGTATCACAGCTTCGAGTGGCTGCTCTTAAATTCATGGCTTTGAAAAAGAAAAGAAACCAAAGATTGTGAGGGAAAAAAATGTTACCAAGCTGTATCTCATTGAAGACATATATTTATAAATTTTTGAGAGGGTGGAGCTTAACTTGATGAGATGATATGTAAAGGATTATTATGTAAACGGTCAAAGTCTGCTCTCATTAAGAAGAACTGGAAGATGGCAATTCTCAGGGATGTTTTAGCACTATTGTTTTTGAGTATTGTACCAGAAATTTGATACTTAATTTGGAAAAGACTGATGGACTTAGCTGTCAGCTAAATAAGCTGTTGAAACTTTCAGCATACCTCTTGTGCAAGAGGGGAGCAACCCTGGTGAAAATCAGAGCATTCTTGGCTTCTCTGGATGGTAGCAACTGCCCCTTTGGAACACCACAGTGCCCTCTGTGCACTGGAAGATTCTCAGCACAGTGGGCAGCCTTTCTACACCTCCCTCACACATATCCTTCCTCCTTCTCAGCCAAAGCACACAGGCCGAGGTGGCACAGCCCTGGCTTAGTTGCCTTGTGCCTGGGTCATCTACACCTTCATAAAGAAGCTTGACATGCAAGTGCCTTCCACTGATTTCAGCAGGAGGGAGATTTGGGTSGAATCTGCTGTTGGTATCTACGGAGCAAAGATGGGATTGGGGTTTTGTTTGCTTTGCCTTCATGGCCTTACCATGAGGCATTACCATACTGCATGTGCCATCTGCCTAACTGCCTGTTCCCTGAGGCTTTTTCCTTCTTTCCTTCCTTCAGGAACAAGCAAGGAAGTGGTGATCCTGTGCCGATTCCATGTGTCTTCTCTTATGCAGTAGCTGAATAACAGCTGGCTACTGGCTTTGTAGAAACTAGAGGGTGCATAATTCAATTTTCCCATTCGTGTTCCAGTTTCTACTTGGGAATTCCCCTTAGGGATAGATTTGTCTGCTCACTAACTGCACTCAAGAGAAAGAACCTGAGAGACCAACACACTGCAAAAGGATCCCTAGGAGGAATAAAAATCTTCACTTGTGAAAGGTCACCAGAAAAGTGGCAGTAGGGTCACAGAATTAGCCTGCACCAGGGAAGAAAACATTCTTGCCTTCCGTGTCGCGTTTTGTGCTGACAGACACAAAATCTCTAACTTTGCATATTTGACTTAATGAAAACTGAGAAATGAGCTTGGCTCATTTTTTTTWATGAGGCAAATTGTATGTGACCTCAGCACCTTTCTTTTTTCYTGTTGTTGCAGAGGCAAAGTAGTAGGCAGTAGTGTACTTTTCCCTGATGCAGCTAGTGAGAAAGGACACATATCTCAAGGTGGGTTACAATATTCCTTGCCTGACTGCAACTTCTGAGATTACTGAGGTAACAAAATTGATCTAAATGTCAAGTTATCCCTTGGTTTAATGGAAAATAATTAAGATCATCGCTGACATTATTAAAGGACATGAGTTTGCTGTCTGAAGCATAAGAAGCTTCTTTTTAATCTCCAGTAAAAATGGACAGCCCTGCTCTGTTAATAAGTATTGCCTACAGCGTGTAATCCCATGATCATAATGACTGTACTTCTCCTTGTTCATCCATTAGCAAATGACGGAGAGTCGGGGGCAATTTGCACTGGAGGCCTTGAGCCGTGTGGCACGTGAGCAGGCGTGGAGTTCAGGGATGTGTTTGACTTGGTCACTGCACTGACCCATCACTTCCCAGGATAAACTGCACTGGATGGAGGAGTAAAGCTGCATAGGAGCAGCTGCTCTGCTGCTCTTGTGCTGTTTCAGCCAAGAGAGGGGATGCTGGTGAAGGTGGAGAGGGAGGTCCGCGGGTGTCGGAGCAGAGGGCCAGAGGCTGGCTGTCGGTCATGGCTCTCCCCAGCACACGTGGCACGTAGGGATTTTGGCTGGGTTTTGTCCCTCAGGTCACCTCCTGGAAATTGTAGCCTGGTTGGGGAGTTTAGCGTAGAACCTGGAAATCAAGAAGGTGCAATCCACCCTGGTGACCCCACAGGGTGCCCTGCCTCTGCTCGCAGGAGCATGTAATTGGACATAAAACACAATGGCTAGGTGTGGGCCTCCTGTACCCTCCACTAGCAGCTGTCAGCCAGGGGACTGAGCGGGGGCATTCAGTGTTCCAATGCAAGAGCCCTTTATCACCTTCAGTGCTCTCCATTTGGCTGCCACGGCGTCACAACGAGCCCATGGCGGAGGGAATGATTTAACCTCGGGAAACAGAGATTTATTTCGAAAAGTGCTTAACTGTAATATCTTCCTTCTCTCTGACTGTACCACAGAGGCATCTCATTCTTATCATGCAGGAAGTAGCTGAGGCTCTGTGATACTATTCTTTTAAAATCAAAATATTAAAACTACAGTGCAATGATTTTCACATTTTTCAGGCATCCCTCCTGCCGGCATTAATTGCCCCCCTGCTGTTCCTGTTCCAAAGCTATTTGCTCTTTCTGTATGCAGCTCTTGTTCAGTGCTGCACTGAACCTTTGCTGCTTTGCAGTAAAAAAAACTTCCGTTTATGCAAATGGCATTGAAATGAGTTAGATAAAGTGATAAACAGTCACATTCAATGATTACAACTGTCAGGGTTTAGTTTGTTATTTTACAGTTAATTTTGTGGAAGTAAAGGGCTTTACCAGCTCCCTTCTGGTGTCAATGCAGTAATGCAGCACTCCCATAACAGGGTTTGGAAAATGTGGTAGGGCCACCAAGCTGATGTGACAGGGGGTCACGTTCATGCAACATCACAGTGTCCCTTCATGCAACATCACAGTGTCCCTTCTCCCTGTGGTAGATCTCCCTCCCATCTTGAAGTCTCCCTGTACTTAGCAGTTCTCCTATTTCAGTTACTGTGTCTTTGGATGGCAGTTAGGTTTCATGCCCCTTTATTTCCTCTTCCTCTCTGCTTCTGACACATTATTATTCTTTCCAGTGACTGTACAAGATCTCCAAAATCCCATAGTCCCCAAAAGTAATTACAGATACATTACTGAGCAATCCCCACTGGTAGGTTGGGTCAAGTGCTTTATTTTTATCCAGGTCAGCTACCGAGGAGTGTGGTTGATTTTTGCTTCCCCAGCAGCTGCACGAAAAGACAGGAGTATTTCTGTCACCTGAGCATTTCAGTTCTAGCTGGGGGTTGGTTTTCCGACAGATCTGGAGTGCTTGGTACCTAAGGGCTGCTGGTGATCCATAGTGGAAGATACAAGGTCCCCATGAAGATAGTGGCTAAAGGTAGAAAAAGCTCAACTACAGCTGCATGACCATAAATGAACATAGTTTGATTGTATCTTTTTCTGACATAGGGTTTGATGACCTGCAAGCTTGTGCTGATCCTGGAGCTCCTGAACATGGATACAAGACACCCAGTGCAGGTGTTTTCTTTGAGAGCGTGGTAGTCCGGTTCCATTGCCAAGAAGGATACAGGCTTAATGGTACTTCCAAAAAACTCTGTGTGAGACACTTTAATGGCTCCCTAAGCTGGAAACCCAGTGATAAACCTGTGTGCCTACAAGAAGGTAAATCTGTTTTCTTCAAGCACTTCACCAGTGCTGGTTCTTGTCACTTGTGCATGTACCATGTCTGTGTGTCTCAGGACAAAACACAAAAGGCTGGAGTCCATTTCACTGTGTCTTATTGGATACATAATTTAGTTTTCCATCCATAATGCTCATTTGTCATTTGTTCCGTGAGAGGCTGTATGTGTTGAAAGGGAATGTGAAAACMAAAGATAATGTCTCCCTTGAACAAGTTACAAATTGATGCAGAGAGAAAAAATAGCCTCCACTATAAGTAAACTGTAACTATTTATTTAAGCTGCCCACTTAATATTCCTTTCTGCAATATTTTACTGGGAAAATACTATCAATTTCCAATGCTACTGCTCCTGCTAATCAGGAATTTTAAACAATTGTATTTTATGACGTGTGCATGAGTCAAGTAGGAAAATCAAATACACATAGACTGCAGAAGTTCAAAGCCAGGGTAGAAGTTCACTCTGAGATAATTCAGACTATTATGGCATAAACCAATTTATTTTTATGGTATCTTTGAAATTGTATTTGGTTTTAAATAATTAGGATGTTACATTGCTTTCTTCTTCTGGGTCTTAGAGGTAGGATTAATTTGAATTTCATAACTGTAAATTTTGGCCAAAGCACACCCAAGCAGCACAAATTATTTATTTCACCAAGTATATTAAAGATGTAGCTTGTCCTTGTTGTTGATTTATTTTTGGTCAACAGAGCTATTAAAATCAACATACATGAAAAGTGTTAGCTAAATAAAGTGTGTACATTTTACTGGTACGATTTCTCCACYGAAGTCATTAGCCATTGCCTCACTGTCTTCATGGTGGAGCAAGATAAATTCTATTTCAGTTTGCCTTTCACCATTTAAAATCAGATAAATACATAGACTTCATTCAAAAGTAGTTGCAGACTTATGTGGCTCGTAAATACACTTACTGCATAGGATCATGTATCACTCAGTGTGTATGAAAACTGCAGGTCCTTCTTTATGCTCCTGGAGGGGGTGGTTATGAGAATCCTGTGCCAGGACAGGGATGTGCCACAACAGAAACAAGCAGGGCCTGGGAGGACCACGCTCAGGAGGTGCATGTGAAGGGAACATCCCTAAACAGTGAGTGGCTTGTGTGAAAGTGGTGCATGAGATACTGGGGAGAGTAGCCAGAGGCAGCTGGTAAGGAGTCCATGGGCTTTCAGGTAGCTGGCCTGGAGAGGCAGGAGAGGTTTTGGTAGCATACGGTCTCCTGGACATGTGTGAGGCCACAGGCTACAGAGCCGTGAGGGGCACAGTTGTGAGCTGTCCCATGAGGTGACAGCTGATGTCTAGAAATAAAGGTAAAGGGGGGCCAATAGCACCTCATCATATGGACCCATGGATCAGTTTCAAAGAAAAAACCCAATGCCTTTAAAAATAATGTATGTGTGAAAATCGTGCACTCTCCTGTTACAGCCACTTTYCATAAATGACCTTGTCTCTCATCTCATAGGTATTTAAGAAAAGATACATGTAGAGTGACAGCAGCATATGTCTAAACTGGCTATTGGAACTACCAGAAAAAGCCTTAATGCTTGGAAATTCTGTTTCCTTAAGCACAGCAGGTAGCTGCTAGGAATTTTGATGTGCGTCTTTGAAATGTTGCCTGTATCATCCACTGCAGTTGTTAAAATAAGCATTAACGTGTTTTATTGAATATTCAGACCTCTTCTCAGGCCCTCCAGCCTRGTGGAAATTAGTGGAGGAAGATCCTGATCACAATGCCATCAACAACAAAACTGCCACCAATGTCAGTGTGATCAACACTTGAGCCAGGTGTTTTGAAAAAAAGAAAGAAATCGGAAGATGAAAATGTAATGGATGATGTGACAACAGTTGCTTTAGAGATAATAATTACTTTCCAGCACAGAACGCTTAAAAAGGATTGCTAGTCAATGCTCTGATCAAGCAAAGCACTTAAGCTGGAGCATAACGGTAATTATGTGATTAGTCTTGTTAAAGTTCTGTGCTCAAAATTAGGTAGACGCAAAAATGCTTCTTATTATTTGGACCAAAGAGTAGGACCCTGATTTAGGATTTAGTGTAGCAAGTGCTTAAGTACTTTCCTGATTAACATTATAATAATACCTCAGGTATTAGATTACAGAATTAATTCTTCTTTCCAATGCACAATAGCACCACTGATTCAGAAGAAATACCAAGCAAAGCCTTAGTGGCAGCCCATGAGGCCTAAGCATTGGCTTAAGTGATTTTTAGACTGCTCCTTTTGCACATTGGGAGCAGAATCATGAAATAGAGACATGGTAGGGAGATGGACAGTGTAGGAACATGGCACATATGGAGACCAGTTAAGAAAGAATTACAGCAGGGTTTGTAATTCTCAGCTGCCTAATGGCATACATAAAAGTCTTCATTGCAGAAATTCTGTAATGATATCTAGAAGGAAATTTGAAATTTCTAGCAAGTACTGGAGAAGGGAGAAGTTAATGTTTTACCATTCATCATTACCTGTCACAAGGTGAAATAAACTTTATGCTGCATTTACCGTTTACGGCAGAGGCTGGCTGCAGTGTGTGCTGTGGTATGCTCTACACGCCTCTCATCCCTGCATATATAAATGTCAGACAGTGCCAGCTGAGCTTGAACGGTAAAAACACTCGGTGCTTTGGAGTTCATTTATTCTCAGGAGTTTGGATTCAGCGAAGGATAGTTTTATGTCTATATGTTATGTATGTTTAATTGTCATTATGTGTTTACTAGAACAATCTCTAATCACAAATGGATGCTATTTACCAAAGGAAGCAAAGCAACCTGTTTCTGAATGTAATTGATTTTAGAACTAATACGTTTGCCTGGAGCTCTTCACCCAATCAATTTGATTTTATAGGTCTGTCATTTCTCGTTAAGAGGCAGGAGATTTTAAGTGTCAGGACGAGAAAGAAGTTGCGTGACTAGGTGCCCAATAAATGCCCTGTCAAAAATCTGTGTGCTTAGAGTTATGTTCTTATGTTGATCTACAGCATGTTGTGACTGTACCTTTCATCAGCTCTAATACGGTTATGCACATAAATACCAAACCTCTGAGGCAGGAATTTTGTATTTACTGTTTAAGAGCAGTATGTCATGTTGTTCACACTTTAATCTAATCTTCTCCCACTGTGATAATGTGGCTGCTGAGGCTGTTGCCCTRCTTGGAACAAATGCTGGCTCTTTCCTATGAGATTGAATCTAAATTTACAGTCTACGTGGAGATGGCGACGAAGTGAAGAGCTGTGCCCTTCTCTCCCTGTGCTTCTGCAGGCAGACACCTTGGAGATGTTCTCAGTGCCTCATTCTCCCACTGACGGGGATAATGAACCTGCAGTGAAAGTAGGGGACTAGTACATGGTTTGGCTACAGCTCTCCTGTAGGACACTTAGTCCTCCATTTTCTTTGCCTTTGTCTGAGTCTGTGAGATGACTGAAATATTTATATTTCCCGGTCTCTTATCTGTCTTGCCCAGTGTTTGCTGATCCTTAAGCCTGGTTACAGGCACTCTACGATGTTTGCAACCAGGCCACAGCACAATGGCTGTGGATCTTAAGCAAAGTCTCTCTGCACTGATGTAATACAAGCAAAGACAATAAAGAGAAAGTGTAATTTAATATGCACTAAAATACTGCTTTTGCCATCCACAGAACTCTCCTAATAACACAGTATTATAGATTTAACACTAGTAAAATAACCAAGAGACAATATTGCTCTTAAATGTTTACTTTCAAGAGAACAGGGTCTAGATGAGCTGTCCCTGCATTAACCCCATTCTTCATGATATTCCTTTCATCCTTCCTCCCTGTTTCTCTCTGTTCCAGCCTGTCAGTGGTGTGACTAGATGTAGTCAAGGTTAATTCAGAGACCTCTCCACAGTGAGATACACAGGAGCACCAGACCTCTGCATTTGAATTTATCTACAGACTAGTAAACAGAACAGTGCCAGAGCATGGACTAAGGCACTGTTCTTCAGTTGTACACACAGTCACAGTGCTAGAAAGGTCCCTGACATACTTTTGGCCAACATCCAGTAGTGCTCTCCAAGTAAATCCTACAAGAACCTTCTGAATTAGCATGGACCAGGGACAATTTTTGGATGATAAGGGTTCACCTGCAGTAGATACAAGCCATCCCAAGCCAGCTGGTACCCATGGATGGTGTGGCTATCTCCATGGTGTCTGGGTCATGTCTTCCTTCTGAGTTGCTGTTGTGGTCCAAGTGCTCTTTGGAGGAAGTAGGGTGGTCCTCCTTCCTCATGGACTGGAAGAAGCACTTCTGAGAGATGCTGCAAGGTTTGCACATGAATGAAACACTAAAACTATACTTTTTAACAGATTTTATTCTTCAGACCAAACTTCCTGTGATGGGGTACACACTTGGTTTGCTAAAGACAAGAGCTCCTAATGTACAAAGCTGCATCTTCATGAAAGTTAGGTCAAGGTGAGCCCTTGTACCTGGCAGGCTGTTGAGCCTGCTGGCTGTACCCCAGCTCTTCCTGCCCCTGCAGGATAAGAAATGTGTCCTTTTGGCTGGCCCATTTTAATACTCACACAGTAGATATAAAGAGATCATGTAAAACTGACAGAAAGGAGTGTAAGTCATAGCCTTTGCTGTTGGATGCTGGTTAAAGACCATGTATTCCCTTAAATGGTTTAGCAGCTTCCACGGATTTGCTGAGAAGTACTTAGAATAAAGTAGTTTATTTTCTAGGACAGGACATTTTAAAGTTCAGTCACTTACTTCCAGCTTTTCCAAGCAGAATTGGTGCCAGCTAATCCAGTTGTTTGTGGAGAGGCGGCCACTGCAGTTTATGCCTGACTGAGTGCTAAACAATATAAATTCAGCCAGTGGGAGAGCATTTGCTTGCAAGGCATCAGGAAAAAGAGCTGTAATGCTGTGGTCCATTGGTCTGGCGTTTAGCTGGGGTTTGTAATAAGCCTGTTATCAAAGTCAGCCAGGATGTGGCAGGCGGAGGACGGTGTGGTGAGCAACTTATCGCTGTTCTCTGCCAACATCTACCGATTAAAATGATCCCATCTACGGCTGTGCCTAGGAATAATGGGGATGGAGTTGCCTGTGATAGATCATTGTTACAGAATCAATTTCCCCCACTTTGGAAGTGAAATCTCGTGTTTTAGTGCGCTGTATGTATACACACCTCCTTTATTTGTGTAGCAACAGAAAGCTGTTCTGTCAAGAGAGTGAGCTGTTCATTGATGTTATCTTCTGGCATCCATCTCCAACCTCCTCCTGCGTGCCTGCCAAGCAGGTTCTCCATCTATCTTATCCTATTTTCATGGGGTGCCCAGGACAGCCTCTTCATGACTGCATTTAAGGCTTAGTGTAAGGCATTTCTTATGGGGCATCCTCTGCTGTCTTCTCTGCTGATTAACTTGCTAGAGAGAGAGAGAAAACTGTTCGRTCTTTGAAAGTGATGTCTGCACCCTCGCCGGTGTATTTTACAACCTCCTGTTAGGGTAGGGAGCCTCCCAGACTTGCGCATTTATAAATGAATAAATTCTAAGAAAACCTCTTGCTGCAGTTTCTCAGCCCGCCTGGCAGGCTGCCAGCYCTTCCCGCTACCAAGAGGCACCCGCAGCAGCTGCCAAGAAGCTAAAAAGTAACAAGAGAAATGGAAGAATTTMTAACTATTAATATGCTCAGGCCCCATACAAAAAAATTAGCTAAGTATAATGTTTTCTAAAAAACATCCCTGTGATGGGAAGGTACAAAGAAAAGTATGTTTTAATGGGGGAAGAAACACTCTCCGTTTCACATTAGTAAAATTTAGTGATGGAGTCTCAGAGTAATGGATTACCCTTAGTTTGCCTAACTTAATAAAAACATTATGAAATACATTTGCTCTTAGTAGTTTGTGAGTGCTGTGCTAAGTGACAGTTTATCTTGCTTCTACTTGTGCTTCTAAACAAACAAGCTGTCACTATCACTTTACTCAGTGCATGCTAACAATTACCCATGAAAACAGCAGAAACTTTCTTTCAGAAAAGTCTCAAGAGACTTCTGAAACTTCTTTTTTTTTTATTTTCTTAATAAATACTGCATTCCTAAATGAAGATAATTGTCTCTCAGTGTAGAAGTGTTGAAGGAATAAAACAGTGTAACCAGGCTAATAATATTTTTTCTGTCTTGTGTTTGAAATACGTCTTGGGTTTTAATGCCTGGAAACTTTTATCACCATCTCTGTCACGGATTGACTGCTGGCAGACAAACAAAATTTTTCTCCCAATATTTAATCTTTTCTTCTCCTCTGYTTAATCTCACTTTGCCTTTATGATGAGGATGAACTTTGAGTCACCTGGACTATTCCCTCATACCCTCTTGGCTTGTTTCTCAATTATTCGGTGTTAGCAGAGGGATTTTGCCCCTGCTTCACTCTTCCACTTCCCACATCTTTCAGTGTTCTGAGTTTTATTCTGTATTTTGGTGTCTTTAGCACTGGTGTATAGAATGACCTATTTGACTGTCTGATACATATATCACAGACAGGTAATAGAGCCCATACCTGTATATCACGATAGGTTTGGAGTCCCTTGTTGAGAGTCTTCTACAAAGCAGCACCTGAGATGCTGCTCAGGACCTTAAAAATCATGTCGTCTAAAGGTATATGAATGCAGGCACATTAACTATCTAGCTTAAAATATAATCAATGAGATTAAAGTGAAGACGTTCTCCTAACAAATTCTGTGGAATGGAGCTGGATAAACCCTTGTAAATGTACCTGATTTTCATCTGTCTCTCTGCTAAAAGTGCAGTTTTTCTGTGTTTGTCATGCCGTATCTGTATTTTATCTTTTCTTTCGTCCTGTCCTGAGTGCTGTCAGAGTCTGGCTTCGCATGGAACCTTGGGATAGTCAGACTGTCTGGTGTAATTTGCACACATGATGAACGGAAGACCAAAATTAACAGCAGTCTTCCTAAAGGCTCTTAATTTTRTTGGTTTAAAAAAGGCTGGGCAAACAATCCGTTATTGTAGCACCTCAGCTTCTGCTGCGGTGCTGTAGACTTTGTAAATGGTGGTTAACTAGGGAAAGGGCATTTTTACTGAAATGCATGTATTTTCCAAACAGTTTAAGCAGAGCACTTGCACTAAATGCTAACTTTTGTTTAAGAGCTTGATTACTGAATAGCTAGCCATGTTTTTTTAATTAAGTTACTATTTCTTTTTTTCATGAAGTCACAGATTGCCTTGTTCCACATGTTGAAGATGCAGAGGTTCATAACAAGACATACAGGACTGGCGATAAGTTAATAATCAGCTGTCATGAAGGATTCCAGATCCGTTACCCTGACTTAGACAACATGGTTTCCATATGTCAAGACGATGGAACATGGGATAATCTACCCATATGTCAAGGTTTAGTACTCCAGCACGTCCTGTTTTATAGCTCATGCATCTTGTGATAGTTTGCCAATATTTTTTCCTACCGTTGTAAGAATGTCAGTGATCTGATAAGCTCCACAGTGCAGTATTTGAATAGTGCTGCTGCTAAGATTTTTTTTGATTTCTCGTCTCCCTTGCTCACTGCAGCAAAGATGTCGCTTTCTGAACATACCAATGCTTATAATACTCCTTTAAATACTGCTTTTTTGTTTGCAAGTCTAAAATCTAACACAGATACATTGCATTAAAAAGTAAAAAACAGCCAGGGTAACCAGCCAGAAGTTCAGCAAAAGATGTGACGGGCAACTTGCATTTTTTCACCAATTAATTTGTGGAAAGATTTAAGCTTCTAATTGCAATTTGTCTTTGCCTTGTGCAGAAGGCAGGGATAGAGGAGAGAAGCTGGAACTTGTTCTTCTGTCCCAAGTTTTCAGCAGAATTGTTGATTAGATTCACAGTCCATTAAACCCATATGTATAGACTGAAAATTCAGGGTGTGCACAGAAATTATTTTGGCCTCAAAAGCCATTAGCTTTAGAACTAGAAGTATCAGCAGCATGGTGCCCCAGCTCAGTTTAGACTGTGAGAAATGGCTGGGGGCAAGCCAGCTTTAGAGAATGGAAATTCAATAACCCTGGGCTCCTTTTACCTTCACATTTCTAACACGCACGTGTGAGTTCCACTTGGTTTTAACCAAGTCACGTCTTGGTAAGAAGCTTGGCCCGCTGAACAGCAGTGAGAGATTTTAACTGAGAAGCAGACTGGGTTAGTCCCAACTTTCCTCAAACCCATCTGTCACCTCCTAGAGCTAACAGTTCTCTAGAGGCCGTTAATTACACTGTCACATCAGTTTGCAGAGYCAGGGCAGGCAGGCAGGGGAGCTGGGACACTTCTTGGGAGCAGTGGCACATCGGACTGTCCCCCAAGATCTTGCCTTAGACTATGGCAGAAACTTCAACGTATTACCAGGCTAGTTCAGCATTTTAGATGCACACATTGTATCTGAATAGGACTAGCAGCAAAGGGGAGTTCTTGCAAAACCATAGACAAGTAGATCCTGGTTCTGGGGTATCAGCAATGGCATCACGTGTACAGCCCCTTTTTAAGAGTGAGTGCATCTCACATCTAGTTAAGGTAGATTAAGGCTCTTGCAGTTGGGGGAGATGAATACTCAAAAGATTGATTTGCAGGTACTGTATTTGCCAAAGATCCATGTGAAAAGTTTGGGACAGACAATATTTACAGGATAAGCAGAAGTACCTCAAGTACCCCTTGGCTTGTTACTTCTGACACTGTATTTATACTGTGAAACACAATCAATTACTCCTACTCAATATTCAATATTAACTGCTTTTCAAAATAAAAGCAGTGCTAGTAGAAGTTAGGAAATCAATTGCACAAGATCCAAGTGGTATGATTACCAGACAGGCAGAGAATAGGCAATTCAGATTCAAGCTTCTGCCATATTTTGCCAAATTCTACAAAGTTACTGCAAAATTGTCTCCAGAATTTTCTTTTTGCTATTTCAAGCACTAATAAGATCAAAGGCACTTGTCTGCTTGCACTAGGTAGGCTGTCAGTTATGTATCTATGGCCCTTTCATTACAACAGGCAGGGGAGTCTTATGACGCTAAGATGCCTTTTTTTCCTGCCAGAGCAGAGGGAAAGGATTGGAGAGTGTATAAGATTCTAATCTCTATTTTTGCCATGAGATAATAATATTAATTACTGATCTGGAATGATGTGAGTTACTTAACAAAAAAATGTCAAAATGAAGTTTTTCGAGCAGCTTGAGTTGTTTGGAGACCTAGGAATTTTCTCAAACGCTTGGCTGTCATACAAATTCAAATAAATCTCTGTCCTGCATTACGGGGAGCATAATGAGCATTAAAATTCTGAGCCAGCAGGACAAAATTTTCCCTGATACAGTTCAGAGAAGAGTAAGCTTGGTCTTGCTTGGGCAGTCTGTGCTCTTTCTGTCCCACTGGGGGCTGCTTATGTCGTCGTGCTTGGTGAGCTGCTCAGTTTGCAGGAATTAGTGTGTTATGTGTGGGGCATTCTTGATCAAGGCATGAGCAGCAGCCAATAGATAGAATGCTTGAAGCTTTATTTGAGCAGGGACATAACCAGCTGCTGAAACAGCTATCAAAACCATTGCTCTGGTAGTATAGCATGCTGCAAAAAGCTTTCAGGCTTTTTGTGTTGTTTTCTTTTGGTTTTGTTCCTCTCCCTCAAAAGACCATTGCAAGGAAATGATCGCTTGAAATGCTGCTGAGACTTTTTGTTTTAAATGCCAGTAACGTACAGAAAGTTCTCTGATTTTTGTTTCCTTCTCAGGCTTAAAATTCTGGGCGTCCTATAAATGCTAATCCTTCACAAATTCCTACCAGTGGCAAGAGAGCTATTTATGGACTGCCATAATGCAGCTTCCATTAGTCACGTAACTCCAAAACACTATTTTTCATTCCCTGATTACTTGTCGTCTTTTCTCCACATTATTGCAAATTAAAAAATCAACAGTATCAAGTATTACCCAGAGGGTCGTTTCTAGGGCCATGAGGAATGACATGTTATAAAGACATGCCATCTGTTAAATTCTCTGCTCTTTCTTGCCCCAGATTTGGTTGGTGACCATTTAACTGTCACTGCTCAGTACCATCCATGGTACAAATCCCTCAGGAGTAATTCCAGAAGTAGAACTAGAACATAGTCTCTGATTCTGACTACATTTACAATTTTCTGGTGATAACAGGTACATTAACTTTTTGATAACCTAGTCTGAGACCTCATTCAGTGTTTATCGTGGGACTGCTCCTAGGAAGTCATGTCCCTTTAGACTTTCTCAAACTGGAATTTCAAAATCGTTAATTCTGCCTGGAAATCTTTTACAGTTGTGTGCACTTTGTCACAGGAGTGGTTTTAATATTTAAGATGGTTTACATGCTTGTCATTTTTAAGAGGAGGAATAAAACTCACGGTTTATATAAATGACAATCTTTATTTATTAAAGATTCTACCTCAAAAAGAAATTGCCATCTGCTGAACCGGTGAATGTTTTTTAGGCAAAATACTCTCAGTTTCAGTAAACCTTTCCTGGATTTGTTGGAAGTGAATCCCACGCTGGCAAAGTGTGTGGGCTAAACAATAAAAGGGTTTGAAACAGGATAACGAGACATATATATCTCAGGGAGATCATGCAGACATGCCTTTCATAGTGGAGGGGATGAAAAGTATCACACTCCTCAATTTAGAAACTGTAACTGAGATGTGTGAAGATGACTGAGATAAGCACTTGATAATAAAAGAAACCTCCCTCTTCTTAATTTGCAGGTTGCCTGAGGCCATTGGTTCTTCCTCATAGTTACATTAACATTTCTGAGTTCGAGGCCTCCTTCCCCGTAGGAACAGTGGTGTATTATCAGTGCTTTCCTGGATATAAACTAGAAGGGGCAGAGATCCTTGAGTGCATGTATAACCTTATCTGGTCAGATAGCCCACCTAGGTGCCTTGATGTGGAAGGTAAATGTCTTACTGTTTGTTTATCTTTCAATTTTGCAAAATCTGCATGCTCTCTGTGATTTTAACTCAGGGCTGTAGCCACGGTTCCACTCTGTGCGATGTTTCCAGCAGCTGTGCAGAGCCTGTCTGGGTTCTGCTGTGTGCAGCCTGCTGTGCTTCACTGCACCATCAGCTCTTGGTGTTCCCTGACTGAGGTTTGCTCTCGCAATGTCCCAAGAGCAAGAGGGAAATCTCCTAATGATTGCTTTGCCCTTCAAATGTAAACTCTCTGCTGCCTTTCTAATCAAAATACTGAAGAAGTTACGTAATTCACCTTCCTGTGCAGATGGCCAGAGTTCCTGCACATATGGATAGATTTCCATGATAAACTGAAAAATGCTCCACAGAAACCCTAGGTTTGGGCTGTGCCAGCTGCAGACATTATTCAGCACCACACGGTGCTGCACACTTGGGTATTTGTTGTCTCTCATAGCAGTTAACCTTAAAGAAGGATTGGCAGCTGAAGTGACTGAGCTAATTTATTGATTAGCAACATAAAAACCGGTCAGTGTGAAACAGAGGTAAATTGTACCAAGCCAAAAGGAATAATCTGTGACTAGAGCTGCAGTGCTGGAATGGAGGGTATTGTAGTGCATTTATATTTGCATCCCATACATGTAAAATAAAGATACCAAATGGATTGCTCCATATATTGCCAAAACTGCATGAACTACCCTCCTCCATCTTTGTTCCACATCTTGAATGAAACATCCTAGGAAGTCATCGGAATCCAAATGCATCCTCTGCATTTCATTCTCCTAAAAGGACTACATTTTTGTTCTATTCCAAGCCTGTAAGGAAGCTATCTGTATGTAGAATTTAGCTAAAAGCAATTATAGGAATTCATATGTGGTGCTTATGTCACTGAACTAAATGCCAAGCATTCTGAAAGTGCAAAAATTTGCCAAAAGCATCAACAAAGTGATATACTGCACAAAAATAATTAAATGRTCCTTATTTTTAGCTGATGATTCAAGTTCCAAAATTCAAAAATGCGTTTGCAATTTTGGAATGACAAAACAAGATGATTTTATTTGTTTATTTAGCTCTCCATGAAAGATTAATTCTCAATCAGCTCTATGTAAGCCATTTTGGGAAGGCTTGTTTGTTGTTGTTTATAGCATGGAAAATATATTAAAAAATCAGAAGGGCCCTGTTAGGCTTAATCCAAACAATATAACTGATTTGATAAAAATGACAGTTCTTCAGTTARGAAGATAAGAGAATGAAACTCAAGTGTATGAAGCAGAAAGAGTTGTGTCTTACTGTCACTTAACATAGGTGAGCATTCCAGCTGCTATCAAAATACCCAAGAAAACTCATGTGCTCATTGTTTATTGCTTGTATTATAAAGTCATAGAGAGGCTCTTTTTCTTGGTAATTTAAAACATGAGGCAAGAACTGCTGCCCTGACATTTTTACATTTTAAATAACATGTCAGAAATTATCATCCCCACTGAGCTGTGATGATCTGTGATGGGGGGATCAGTGTGTGCCAGACACCGGCCATCGTGTAGGCCTCCTGAGTTCTGGTTTTAATTCAGCCTYCCTTTTAATAATTTTCTTACTGCTTTCTTTAAATGTCAAAACTTTCCGTGACGATTTCATGTTCACCGTGTAGTCCCATTGGTGCATGCGTTGAGTGAACCACAGGAGAGCAAAGTCTGGAGCATAACACTTGCAAGAGGTGGTTCTGCTCAGCTTTGGGCCAGAAGAGAGAGCAGCAGCAGCACTGAAAGGTCACTCCTGACAGCTCCCCTTGTGAACTCTGCTGTAGGGCTGCTTCAGCAGGTGTGCAGTGATCTTCAAACTTAATCCAGATAGGGTAAATCAACTCGAGATGCCCTTGTTTGAAAGTGTTTGTTCAAGTGATTTATGCAAGGAGTGCCAGTCTCCAGAAATCTTGTTACAATCCACTACTCTTAATTAGTGGACAAAACTTCTTCTCTGCATATTTTTTATTCTGCACCTTGCATTCCAATGTCAAGCTGATTTTTCAGCAATCCTTTTATGTGTGCAGTGTAATCTCGCCAAGCAGTATTTTTCACAGAGGAAATCTGCAAATAAATTAATTTCATTTATTTCTTTCCATGTTCAAGTAAAAATATATTGTAATGTCATTTCCTGCTCAGTATTTTAATATGGTAATGATTAAAAGCAAATGACTGGTAGGAAGCTATAGCAAACCATTTTAGAGCTTTTATYCTGCTCTCAAATAATGCTGCTTACAGCTTTCTCATTTAGATATATGCTCTTGTTGAAGCCTCCACAGAAGGGATCTCTTAAATTTGTGTGTAGTCACAAGAATACTGTATGTCAATCTCGTGAATTTTTCCCTCTTTGTTAGGGCAAATAAATTCTGAATGAAGGGTTTGTAGCTCCATTTAAACAGAAGGTTACACCAGGGACCACTCAGCTGCTATTGTACATCAGGCTTTCTCATGCTTTCCAGCCTTACTCTCAATATCGCCGGGCACAGAGCTCCCACCGGCTCTGGTGAGAGACTCATTTTTGCTGTTAGGGAAGATTTTTTTTCTGTTAAGTAAAATCGGTGTTGCTTTAGTCACAGCAGTGCATAGAAACTGTGTCACCTGGTGCTGAAGTGCAGCCAGCAGGGCAGAGTGAGCAGCGCCGGCTCAGAAACAGCTGTTTGCATCTGGCCAGGGCCGGGGTTATGGCTCAGGCAATAAAAGGCCTCTAGAGGCAAAAAAGATGCCTCTAGCTCAGGTTGCCAACTGTTTGCTGGTATGAGATCCTCTTCTTAAATGCTTGYATCTTTGCCAAATTCTAAACATTTGGATTGATCTTTGAGTGTCTGCCTMAAGCTGGATCATCTGGGAGGCTTCAGTTGAAATGGTTGAGCAATATCAGAGAACGAYGGTAAAGGAAACGGTGTTGTTTTACAGGGCTAGAAAATTTTACAGTCATTTGGAGGATAAGATGAAGCATCTTAACACTGAATTTTCTTCTTCTTTAACTTTCGTAATTCCCGATTTTGCTAGTGGAGTTTCATAATTACGCAGAAACTTTTTAAACTTTCTTTTGTGCTGAAACTCAATAGACACTTTCAAGAAAATGGAAGGAAAATGGGCTTTGAGGGTTTTTTATATGATTTTTAAACTRCCAATTTGGGGTTAATTATCCATCTGTAGAATTGATGTAAGTTAGTGATTGCCTTCTGTAAAATCTGATATGCAAAACATGGGTGCAGAATTAATGAGATTGAAGAATACCACAGGGGGTTTAAATATTAATTGTAAAATAAATCAAATGGCTTCCAAAAACATTGGAGGAGAGCAAACACTTGAAAACATACCCACATGGAACTCTGTGAAATGAAACATTTAAAACTAGGATATGTTTATAATATGGTACTTTAAGGTGAATAAAGATATTACACAGGGTTTGGAGAAATTAAAAAAAAAACCAAACCCCAAAAAACCTCAAAGCAAAACAAAAAAAAACCCTCTTGGCCATGAATACTTTGGGACCATGATCTGCATATGATTACACTCCTYGCCATCTGGACTCTGTATTTTAATTTTTCATGCCCTTTGGAAGTCTTCCAAGATGAAGTAAGAAACAGTTCTTATACAGAACTGGGTGAAGGGCAGTGAGGGAAACAGGTGAAGAGAGGAAAGGCTGGAAGAATTTGATTATAATGCTAGAAAATAAAGAAGTTGTATAGATAGTGTCATTGGGAATTCCTGGCTTTGTATTTAAGAGTAAAAGGGAAAGCAGGTTGATTCAATTTGCAAACAGCAGACATGATCCTATTATCTAGAATGTCTTGTTTCAGCATCATCCCAGCTGAACAGAAAAGCTGGTCTTGCAAGAAATCAAATATATTGCAATATCAAAACTTCATTCTCCTTCCTGGGACCAACAGATTCTCTAGCTGAGGTTAAACTTGAAAGAATGCAAAATAGAAAATATTTCCATTTTTTGTAGGTAGATTCAAAATTAAAATGAAACAAACATGAGGAATAGACTTCAAAGGGGAGATTCAATAAATAGAAGAGAGTAAAAACATGGAAGAAAACTGAAGGTATTTCAGAACTCTGGAATATAAACCCACCTCACTGTAAGGGTAGATGAAAAGACAAAATGCCAAGCAACCATAAAGGTACAGAAAGGATTCTGAAAATTATAGAAACTATGGAAGAAAGGAAGAAGAAGGAAGGAATTAAGAAAACTGCACAACAAAACCAGAAGTGATGTACTTTTCAAACATATAAGGCAACAGAAGTGCAAGGAAACTCCCCCCCCCCCCAACCTGGGCACCAGAAGATTTCTGGAGAATAAAAAAGGGTTAGACGAAAATCAAAACCAACAAACTATGCTGCAGATAAAAAAATACTCTGGAAAGACAGATAAGAATACAGAACAGAGCTTTAAAATTTTTCTTCTCATAAACCTGGGGACAAACACTCATAGAGAGGGGCTGATAATTCTGGCTTAGAACCTAGAAAGTAAAGAGCATGGAAGAGAAGTCTGATRTTACACACTGATATTATAAGGGCTGTAGCCCCTTAATAGTTCAAAACAAAGTAGCTGAAAACTTTGTAACCATTTACATGGAGGACACTTTGAAGGAAAGCTTCACAAATCTACATTCTTCTGTAACAATTGCTGATGCCATAAACAGTGATTGACACTGAGCTGTCTATTTGATAAACTAGGCACTTAAAATCTATAAAATTCTGGATGGAACATAAAGCAACACTGAGAAAAAAGGATAGAAGTCAGCCTGTAATCGGTTACGTTCAGGAGACGGGATGAAGTAAGCAATCCTAAGCCTGAGATGCTGTACATCGGTACAAGCGGATTTCTCTCTGTGTTTCTTTGCTGACGTTGAGAAGGCTTTAGATAAATTCCAACATGACAGACTGATGTGTATCCTCGGGGAAGATAATGTTGATGCAGCACATCTCCAACAGATAGAAGTCCTGTGGAGGGAGCAGAGGGCAGCAATACAAGCAAGTTGTGAAACACTGTGGTATTAAGAAATTAAGTGAGGTACATACCAGGATTCTGTTCTATGTTTGCACCTACTCAGCTTGCAGGCAGGAGGGAGAATAAATTAAATATTGCTCAACTGCCAAAGAGGTCATCCAAGTTAACYGAGTTAATGTTAACATAGGACACGTTGATAGCCTTGTTTTTAATAGCTCTGACTACAGTGGTATTTCACTGCCTACAGCAATACTTGTTGTGACTCAGGAACTACAACCAGCAGTAAATGCTCAAATAGCAGCAGACAACAGTATTTCTAAGCACRTTTACTAGGGCAACACATTTATGTCAGTGACACCTTTAGCCTGATACCCAAAGGATGAAATAGGCTGACAGTGTTTCACCCTGGGGGTGCTTGTCATAGAAAACAAGTGTGGTGAAGAAGTTTAAGAGGACAGTTTTTAGAAAAAGTCATTCAATAATTTGACATGTTTCTGCACTGTAGACAGTTAATTCATTCATCACCCAAGAGTGCAGAAATTATKTGCATCCAGCCACCCTGTATGAGTGTCGAAGGTGAACACTTTAACTTGGAGTATCTGGATTTTTGTGCTGTTGGAAAACGCTGAAGTTGATCTGTACACCTTTGCCCACAGCTGAAGAGGCATGGAAAAGAACTGAATTTAAAAGGAGCACAGATGTGAAATGCTAGACAGAGAAGTCATGTTCTTCTGTGGACATGCTGCTAAATAATCATCCAATCTCTTAACTCCAGCAGGCGTATTGCAAAGTGAAACACAAAGAAAACCAGACCACAATTCAAGACAGAATGGATACACAACAAAGTGGGCTTTTAGCTGCTCTTGTTATGAGGGATGGAAGGTTTAGAGAACAGGCTCCAAGTTAAAGACATTGTTTGAAGTAGATAAATAGCATTATATTTCTAAGTGACTGCTCCTTTTTTGCATTGCAGAAATCTTCTTTGATCTTGGCTGGGATTGAAATAGATGCCTTCTCCTCTGTTCATACTTTTTCAAGAAAGCAACAGAATAACATTTTGTAATCTGTTTCTTTTATGTCTTCTGTTTCTGCTCGTTGCACAGGACTGCCACAGTAAATCATTGTTTTACACTTGCTCTATTGCCTCTGTACCTTTCAGAAACTCCTTGGCATTTCCAGAATCAGCCAGACATCCCAACTTTTTTATGGAGCCATAATTTCTGCCCCAAAGTTCCACATTAGCTGCCAGATGCATGTAGTGTTTTATCCATAGTGCTTTAAATATGCCATGGATTAGGTGGGGGAAAGCAGACAAAATTTCTTCCTGAGGGCTATTTTATAATAATAATCTTTAACTGTATCTGGCAAGGCTGCTTGGAAAGGAAAATAACTCCWTGCCTACCTTGAAATCAAACATCTCTATGCTTTATGGACATGTTCATTGAATTTGGCCATGGTGCAATCACAGAACATCTTCCACAGATGGAGGGAACTGTACTSCATGCATTAGGAAGTCTACTCAGTTGTCCATTTCTAGAGATAAAAACCAGTATTTAAAGGGTGGCACTTTCACCAATCAGTGTAGGCAGGCACCTGGGAACTAAAATAACAGAAACCAACATTCCTCCATGCCTTCCTAGTCTTGTAAGATGGTTTGTGAAATTACAGTGCTAAGATCACCTGCTGGTTTTCCTCCCTCCTTTTCTTATTTCCTAGTAGCACTCCATTGGGAATGGGACCTTGTGCTTTCTCTTACCTCATGTGGTATAGCTTGATTTCCTCAGCCTTCAGCTAAGCCCTGGAATACAGCGTGTCTATTCCAGCATTCCTTCTCTCCGTCAATCCCTGATGACTGGTGTAGGTGGCCCCACACAAGCTCAAGGGATTCTTGCTTATAAACAAAGAAGAAAAAGCTATTCAAAAAAGAGGGATTAAAGTAACATAAAACATCACTGATACATCCAGCTCACAGTGAGCACTGGCTTCTTCAGACAGCCCTGACAGGTGCCTTTGGCTGTCTGGTTTTCTTAGCCAGCTTCCTGACTGCTCTCTCTCCCCACCTCCTCCATGCTATTTCTAAGCACTTTGACCTTTTCCAGTCCTGAGGTTATCCTGGGATGCCTGTCAAATACYGAAACCTTGGCTTATTTTGGAGTTTTCTAATCCTTCCTGCAAAGTCTCTGTAGTTCCCACCATCTGCTTCTCAAAGTCCTAAAATCACCATTACTGATCATAAAGTCAATGTCTCATGAGGAAAAGAAGAAACAAAACTCGAAGCAAGTGATGAAGAAAGCCGAAATGATCTGCTGTAAATGAGACCACAGTGCTCCAAGCACTCACATGTGATTAATGAGTATAAATATTTCMTTGAATATAATTATGGGCTTCCTGCTAAAAGAAGTCCTAGATCCCTAGCTGCAAACTTGTCATCAATTGTTTGTAGTTTAAATGAAACTTGCACTGTTTAACTTATAATTTACAGGGAAAAGATCATTTGGGGTGTGCTTCATCCCATATCTGTTTTGATATGCATTTGAAACTAAAGACTTCAGCATTGGTATCAGTGTTTCACAGGATAATATGCTGGGAAGGGCAGAGTTGTTGAGGATGACTGTGAATTTGGCATGATACTCCTGTAGGAGCTCAGCTGACTGGAACTGCAAAACCTGCTCCCATAATTTGCAACTCCAGTAACAAGGAAGATCTRGGTAGAATAAGTGATTGTAAATCACCTTCTGTTTCCATTTTGGAATCGACTATTGTTAAATTATTACTAAAATATGTTTGAAACTAGTTTTACACTGTTTCATTCAGGCTCATACAGCTGGTTTCAGTGATTGCAATTCTCAGCAAGATGGTGTTTGTCAAAGCTAGACCAGAGAAGCAGCTTTTCTTTAAAAACTTAATTATTCAATTCATTTCACACTTTGTAGAAGGTGAGAAGTTCTTCTCACTGTGTGCACGTTGAAAGGCTTACCTCACTGTCATARCTGGTACAGAATTACCCAGGGATGATTGTCTGGGGGTACAGCCAGCAGCCTAAAGCCAGGAGACTTGGAATGTGTTCCTGGCTGCTTGAACATTGACTTGCTGAATAGTTGAGAAGAAGTTGCTTACCTGTTAGGGGTCTTTTCAGAAGAAAATATCTAAGTGGCATTGTGAAGGTTAAGTAAGCAAGAAAGKTTAAGATTGAAAAGAATTTGGATACTGTTGGCTAAGAATACARTATTTTTAATAATTCTTGCTGTAGGCTTTCAAGAGGCAACTTCACAGTTCAAAAGAAGCATCTTGTATCTTCTTTACAGTCAGGCTTAATAGATGTTACTTTATATATGAGTGCTCAGTTRTTTCCACTGAACTTTTTATTCTGTTATTACTGTTGGTGCTGTTGTTTGGCTGTGGGGGTGAATAATCAGAAAAGTTCCTCAAAGCATGTCTTCGCTTTCAGAACACTGATTCAATGGCCTCCAAGTTTGTTCCAGTMCAGCTGTAATATGCACCAAGTCTCCCTTCACAGTGCCGGCAGCATTTGTTATAGGAATGTTTCATCAGGATATTGTTAAACTGATGTTGACAATAAATGAAAAGTTAGCCTAGTAATGCGTCCTGTTGTGCTTAAATTCCCGGAGAGTGTCATTAGAAATAAGGTCTCATTAAGCAGCTCTTCTAGAATGAGATGTTTTGATGGGGCTTATTTTAAAGCAACTGGATTTGCTACTTCCTTCCTTTTACAAACCTCTAAATTTCTTCTTCTAGCTTTCAATGGGATATGAGCAGTTGAATCCAGTAGTTTTTATTCCATCCTACTTACAGTAGTTGATATTTTAATGGGAATTTTTGTTTTGCAGTTTTAGAATTAAAATACTTTTGGGTTTGTACATTTCTGTAAATTGAAGTCTAAGTATAGAATAGAAAAATCCTTTTTTTAGTATTCAAAGTGCAGAAGTAATTTCCTCAGGCTCTGTGCTGTGCAGTGCAGGTGTGATTCATTTGCTGGTAATACCTATGGAAATGGACAGGTCTGTCAGGTGAACTGGACAGGAATGCTTATGAATATGAAAGAAAGGCTTTTCTGTTGATGATTTATTTTATTCTGAAGGTATGAAGGGTGATGAAACTGAGAGAACCATGAAACCAAGTTTTATTAGCACAGTGTTCATAAAGAAGCAGGAAGAGGAACAAACATAGTCATCATCTTCTATGTTCCTGTAAAAAAAATAATTTTCAGATCCTACATCCCGAAGCATGTGTTTGTACGAAGGCAGTATATGGAAAAGGATCCTTCCGTAGGCCYCAGAAGCCAGCCAGTAAAGCTTCAGGTGGGGACCTGGCCACCCTAGGTGGGAAGGGTCAGACCTGCTGAGATGTACAAAGCTGTGGTCTCCTGGAGTAAGTGACAGCTGAATTAAACACTGGTTGGAATGCAGTAGCCAGATGCCAGGTGTCCAAATTTCTGGTGATAATTAGTGTCCTGATATGTACAAGAATGACAAGTGAGGGTCAGGAGAAGCTCTTGTTCTCTTCCAGTTTGTGAGCAAACCAGACAGTGTCTCCCGCTCTGAGATTACTCTCTGAGTAAGACACACCAGCGTTTTCCTGCACATTGGAACTGGCAGGTTTTTATCTGTGTCTTTCTGATCTGGAAGTTTCATCTTAATCTATTCTCACTCTTTGCATAATGAGCAGGTATTCACGATGTGTTTGGAAGAAGTGTTACTTTTTATTAGGTGCAAATGTCTCTAATCCTGTCCATCCCTGTGTCAAACAGAAATGGCTGGCCTCACACAGGGGTTTTCTGCTAAGCCAGCTAACCAAGCAGTTAATGTCCTACRTGAAAGGTGAACTAGTAGCTTGAGAAAAAAATAATCAAAGGTGGAAAATAAGCTTGCTTATTCCTACCTCTTACTTTTTTAATAAGTAAGTGTGCTATATTTCAAGACATTTTTGCTTTTATTTTTTGGCTTACAAAAAAAAAAGCTGGGCAAAACCTGAATAATTTACCACCTGTCTACTTTGACCAAAGACTAAACCCACTAGCCTTTGAACATAGACAAAAAAAAAAGGTTTAGAGCACTGTAAATATCTGTAACTCCACCACTATCTCTCTACCAGTGGCTTTTAAAAAGTCATGCAATGTCTTTATTCTGTGCCATTGATGTTAATTGTGAATATGCTAATGGTAAGAAATCTTCCCTCCCTCCTACAGTTCCAGTGTCAACATTGCAGAATTACTGCATCCTCCTCCGGGCAGAGTTTAAAAAGCTTCTTGACCATAATGGGTAGGAAAAATTACTGGTTGAACCCAATTAATTCCTCCAGTGTCCGGGCAGTTAAGTGTCTGTGCCACCCTCTCCTGGCCCTGCTCCAAGGGATGCGGCTCCTGCACTGCGAGGGCTGTGGTGGAGAGGTCACTCCGTGGGGCAGACCAGCCCTTGCCTCTGCTCCAGGCCACAGTGTCACACTGGTGGTAACACAAGGCTCGGCTCCCCGGGTTTTAAGCTCTTCTTGATAGCACTAATCCTTCATTAAAATCAGTCAGAGCAGAAAGACCATAGCTGATCTCAGAGGAGAGCCCTCAGCTCCAGCAGCTCCTAAGAGCAGGCAGGGAAGTCCACCAAATCCAATCAGGAATTCTTCCCTTCAACTTCCTTGAGTAACAGGACTCTTGGGCATCCAGCAAGGGATTTGTTTGCCATATAAACACAATTGCTCTTTCTCTTTGATGAATGATTCAGCTTTTCAGCTGAGAATGCTGAGCTATAAAGTTCTTGTAAATCCYCTTACGGTCTGTGGCCAACTGCTGTACAAAGACAGATCCAGAGACCCAAGATCACCTGCTGCAGAACCAACAGCAGACACTGCCTGAATTATGTCCATCTCTCTGCCAAGCTCCCAAGTTAAGGACACAGGCATATGGTCTTTTAATGCTGGTCGTCAGAAAATACTACTGGWTTATCCATGCTGGATGTTGTAATTAGAGCATTAAAGTCTCAAAAGCCTTATAAAGTGAAGATGCTGAAAGCTATTGGTAGTAAAGATTTAGTGTCATATTTAAGAACAGCACTTGGGGCTWTTTTTTTTTTTTGAGCTGTGAGGACTTTCTGAAGTAGAATTCTCCTGTTTCTATGATTRTTGTGCATGCTGCTATTGGCTTTGGCAGTGAAAATGTACTTGTCAGATACACTTTTATTTTAATCAATTTGTGGCTGTTTTTGTTCTGTGAGTTTGATGCGTTTGCCTGAAGTCCATGGCCTGTAATTTCCAAACACAATTAGGGTTCATCACTGGGAATGCTAGAATTTTAATTTTCCTAAAAAACTTCAGCGGCCTTATAGTTGCCACCTGAGTTTCCCTCCATATTCGATCTGGCACATTCCTTTAATCTGTGTAACCAGTATCATACACTGGCATCTTGCATAAATAAGAGCCTGGACCCTGTAAGGTGACCAGCTCTGCACTAAAAATTTTCTGTCACTGGGAGTCGAGAGTATTCAGCAGCCGTCCAGACTTTCATAATCTTTCTTTTCTGTGATCAAAACTAAGGCCACTTGCTGGCTGTCCTTCCATTGACTATAAAGGATCTTGGATCAGGATGACCATGGGAATGAAGTGAGTTGAGAAAGGGACTGAGTGTATGACTGACTGCCCAGAGCTCAAAGCAAGTTCATTTGGGGTTGTTTGTGATGTACCTCATTTGACTTGATTTGGAAAAAGAGGCTTTGAACCTGAGTGCTGCCAATCGTACACCAGGGCCAGTTTGCCCATGGAATTGTTGAGGGATCCTGAAACTGGTTGAAYGTAAAGTTCACAGGAGGTGGTGAGTGATACCCCAAGCGAGTTAGAATCCCTGACTCTGGCAGTCCAGTTGACATAAGAATGAAGCACTGTTTCAGCTGAGCTAAAAGCCCTCGTTTTCAAACCTGTTCCATTGCATCTGCTGGTTGCAAGTGTTTAATGCAGGAGCTGTTGGCAGGTGTGACTGCTTAAACCTCGACTCCAATTCATGACTAATGCTTGGCAGGGCAATAAAAAATGGTTTGCAGGAGTTTCCAGGCAGCACCAATACACAAGCATTTCCCTTGAAATATGGATGTGTCCATGGAAGGGGTAGCACTCTTTTTATTAGTGGGGACGTATCCAACACAAAGAATGGTACTCTTGTTTTTGGGTGTTATAAAATACACCTCCATTTGTAAACAGACTGACAGCTCCATATCTGGGCTGTCCCCACAGTGTATTGCTTTAAATCTGCCTGAAAATGTGTCATTCCTGAGCTGACCCACATTGCTGGGACACCAACTTTGAGGGATTTTTTTATTCAGCAGGCTGCTTTGGCTCTCAATGACATTAAGAGGTTAGGGATGATGTAGCAGTTACATTGCTRGAGGGGAAAATTAGTTTCTCTGAGTGTTTCTCTGTGATAAAGTATGCTCTACTTGCTCGTTGCTAGAAAGGTTGTGGGCATCTACACATCTCTTGCACACTGCCAGAGCTTGGCAAAATTCAGTTGCTGAGGAGCTTAAATTGTTCTCTTCCTTTGTTCTCATTCTCTAAGCATAGGTAATAAAAATATACCAGGTTTCCTTATGGTAGGCCAGGATCGTGGCTTTCACTGATGATTTTCTTTTTAATACAAGAATGATTAATAGGTGCTTTCCTACTATTTCAGTCTGACACCCTCGCCCTAGTCTTAAGAAACTTGCTTTCAATCTTGAGTTGACTTCTCAGTAAAGTATTCCTCTTTCTTGTGGGCCCAGAGACTTTGGAACGTGTGCAGAGCATTGAGGATGTGAATTTTTATGTGAATTACTTACTCTGATTTCAAGTTATTATTAAGCCTTGCCACTGGAAATGCAAACAAAACCATGTCTCCAGAGGATGGGGAATAGACATTGCTGCACATTGTAATCAGCCTCTCTTGAAGATTCATTTAATATCTTGTGTATTTTTTTATGAAATGCATTATTCATGTAACAAGATTCACAGGGAGAAGCAGCTGAATTGTAATTTCTGGGAAGATTCTTCTTCTAAGAGATGTCATTTTCATTATTTAAATCAATGCAGTAGGTCTTGCCTGCATGAGGGAGGCATGAAATGAAGGGAAGAGGCTGTAGATGGGGCACTGAGCCAGCCAGGAACTGCCTCTGAAGGGAAATAAAACGAGCTATCCAGTAACTGAAGCCCCTTTTGGGTCAGTATGTAGCCATTTGAAACATCATTACACTTTGTAGGGTTTTTTTGCTCTGTGTTAGAAGCGCTTAAGAAAACGGTAATCAGCTAACACACAGTGGAAAAGTTTTCCTCTCTTACAAAAATACTGCTTGCGAGCTGCTTTCCCCACTGCTGTTTTCCAGAGAGTGCTCCCTCAGTTCTCCGTGGAGTTCATCCGTCTGGGCTGTCATTCCAGGGCCCACAAGAAGTGTCCCACATATTTATATTGCAATTCTCTCTTATTGACCTAACCCTAAGTAAACCACTGCACTTAATTAAAACAGGCTCAGCCTCTGGTCTGTTTGAGACCTCACTCCACCAGCGGTCCCACAGAGATCAGTCAGGCTGTTCAGAAATAACAACATAAAAATACCACCAGTAGAGTTTAAGCTCAGCTTAATAGCATTACATTGATACAGACTGCACGTGCTTAAGCAACACTAGGTGCTTTGCATCTCTGGCAGCACTGCTGATGGCAAACTTATTTTTAAAAGTCAATATTTAGTAATTTAATTAATGCATATACCCATTTAATCATGTTAATGAAGCAAAAAATAGGATGCTACGGTTGAATTAGAGATGCTTCGTGAGGAGTGTGATTCTCCTTATTTTGACTGCCCCACTCCATCCCCTTCCAACCACCTGATGGGCGTGTCCCCCCTTTTGTCTTCCTCTCACCCTCCTCTTCCCACAGAGGGCTGGAAGCTTCCCAGATCCCACCTCAGTGACTCCCTGGCATGTGCATCTCTTCACGGCGCGATGGGCACCTGGCCTCCCTGGGCAGTGGCCTGATACCACTGAGACAAACCCAGAACTGCAGGAGGCCTGAGGGGGAGCCTGAAATGTGCCCCGCTGCATTTTGACACTTGGAAGCTGCCCAGGGGTGGGTTGCTGGCATTAATGTCTTTCTCCTTTTCCCTTTGTTTGTTTGCCCAAGTTTGTCCACTACCTCCAATGGTGAGTCATGGAGACTACATCTGCCACCCGCGGCCTTGCGAGCGCTACAACCACGGGACGGTGGTGGAGTTCTACTGTGATCCTGGTTACACCCTCACCAAYGACTACAAGTACATCACCTGCCAATACGGAGAGTGGTTCCCCTCCTACCAAGTATACTGTGTCAAAACAGGTAAGGGATAGTCCTATCCTAGTAGTCCTGTCTTCTTACAGTTCCTCTTTCTGGAGGAAATTTGTAGGCTGGTAGTGGCTGGTGAACTTCATCTATTTCATGGTGAAGTGATGMACATTGATTTTAAGATGCTCCTAAATAGAATACATTTCCAAGATCTTGAATGATCCTAAATCATCACCTAGATCATCACCTCTTCAAATGTATTTTTTAACATTTGGATATTTTTACATGTATGTAAGCTGAGGTCATGATTGCATGTATAAGAAACCAGTCAAGGGGGAAAAAGGAAGACCCAGCCCCTGTGACAGCTTAATGGTAAGACTGCTTTTGGTATATGGCATTGGGTTTATGTGTGTTTTCACAACATGCATATAAAAAATATCTTGTCCGAACTGGCACTTCTTAGTGGTGTCAAAGTATTCCTACAAAATAAGAACGGGAATATACAACTCTTGTATTGTCTCTCTGTTGCAGAACAAACCTGGCCAAATACACAGGAGACCCTCCTGACTACGTGGAAGATAGTGGCGTTCACTGCTACCAGYGTTTTATTAGTACTGCTGCTGGTTATTTTAGCCAGAATGTTCCAGACCAAGTTTAAGACACATTTCCTTCCACGGTTTGTACTGTTTTCTTTTTTGTTTTGAAGATTGAGGGCCTTGATTCAGTTTTCACATTCAGCACTCCTTCCTGGAGAGATGGAGCATCTCACGAGGCTTGCAGATACTTTGTTCTGCTCTGAGCAGAAGTCTCTGAACCAGTGGTGTGGAGGGGCAGCCCCAAAAACCCACAGTCCTTTCTGCAGCTAGGATAAAAGGCAAAGTTTGCCAGATTCACTCTGGGAGTAATTACAGCTCTTCTACTGAGAATTGCTGCTTCTGCCTGTAAAAATAGCTGACAATATTTTTAAATACTCATTTTCAGGTGCTGGGGGAATTAATTTTTTAACTACTGTAGACTTAGTAATGTAAGTTTTAAGAAAGAATTTCTTTTTTCTCTATGGACAAATTTATATTAAAGGTTTGCTTTGCCTTCATTAGTGTTATTTTCATCACAATTCATAAACATCTCCTGCATCTTCCTTTATTTTTATAAAATACCATGCGGCTATGAGCATTTGTCATTGATTTACATTGTACTCCTCATGAGATCGGGAGGTAGGTGGATGGGTATYATTATTCCCTTACATCTGGGAAAACAAAGGCAGACATGCTGAGTTTTAGGCAAAGCTAGTACTGTATTGGGGTTTAGACTTGTTTCTTATTTTCAGTCTGCTCAGTTTGCTGTGGACATCAACTGTATGACTTCTCTCCTGCACTTGCTTTTTCTCATGTCTTTATTCTACTATGAGCAGAAAGGAGAGGTGAAAAAGCCAGTAAATGTCAGTAAATATGTCCCCATGCCAACGCAGCAGAAAGGACTTTGTGATCTTAATGTTAAATATATGTGTATATAAAAGTAGACAGATTGTATAAGCAGCGTGTAAATTTCTATACRTATATATGTTCATATATGCAGTATATGGGGAGTAATATACAAATACATATACATATACCTGTATCACCAGGAAGATCTTTGGGATAATGGCCTGCACTACAGATAGGCTTATAGCCTGTACTTGATTAGCTTATAGAAATGGCTTTCTGTCCTCTCCTTTTCAGATGTTTTCATGTCTTAAAGGTACCTGAGACCAGTTACCTCCTGGGGACTCCTCCTGGGACAGGACTATCGATTTAATAGGCTGTGAAACAGATACTTTAGGGTTTAAGAGACCTTCCCAATTAATAGAAATGTTTTGCTTAAGAAAGAAACCAGCTTAATACTGGTTAAGGAAGCCTCCATCCTTTGAAAGCAAGACCTGAAGGAGGCCACAAATCTGGCCACCAAAGCCCTGTCATCCAGCAATAGTAATCTCAGTGCCTGTTTACTTGGGCTGTAAACACTTTTGTGCTCTGGTGTCGCTGTTGTATCAAGGCAGGCAGAGAAGAACACACAATCCAAGGAGTACGCGAAAAAGGTGGCAAAAAGTGGTATTATTTATTAATATACTGACCTCTTTATACCTTAGTATACCTGAATGCCATAAGGTTATTGGTCCCTTGACCATCCACCTCTCAGGATGATTGGTTAGATCTAACTACGCCTTATTGAAAATATTTTTCCAGACATGCAAYAACAATAYTACATAACAACTCACAGGTGCAGGATAAGATGTTTTTCTAAAAGAAAGTAACTCGCTGTTTTCCATAGCTTTCTATGGGAAAGAACAGCTTCTCACAGAATACAAGAAGTTGGAAAATTCCTCTGCTAAAAGCTTTTCAGTATCCACACTCTGGCACACGTTTCCAGGGGTTCAGGCACTTYTGGCTGGTGGATTTACATCTGTGATCTTACATCCATGATGTCTACTGTGCACAGCATAGCAAATAGTGCTCCTTAACTCTTCCACATACCTGTTGACCTTCCCTTCTTGGAATTGTTCTTCACRTTACTAGTTTCATTTTTCCGATGGTAACAGATTCCACCTGTCAACCCGTACAGAGTTTAGCAAACATTTCTGGGAATGTTAATGACCCTGTAGCTTCATTTTGCATGACTAGAAAGTGCTGTGTTTACTTAAATTCAGCAGTTGCTCCGAGGTGCTGCTGACATGCTCCTGCTCTCTGTGATAACTCGTCTGTGTTTGACGTAGAGGCAACCAGGAGGGCTCCATGGGCGACCCCGACTTCGTGGTGGTGGATGGTGTTCCTGTCATGCTGCCTTCCTACGACGAAGCTGTCAGCAGCGGCTTGAATGCTCTGGCACCCGGATACTCAGCTGCCGCAGACCAGGGGCAAATTTTGCAGACAGAAGATCAGAATCCTCCTGCTTACCCTGGTCCCAGGATTACAGACACGCTGCCTAGCGAATTTGAGACCTGTGACAGTAGGTCAGGTTCCTCTGAACTGCTCCAAAGTTTGTACCCATCCCTGTCCTGCCAAGCGGCAGCGCTTCCCGGCTCAGATCGAACTGACGTATCCAGTAGCACTGAGGGGGACGCTGCATCCTCGAGTCCACGGATCGATATCACAGATGGTGAGTCTTGCACAGGTGCAGTAGGTGAGTCCATGAACAGGAGACATCATTTTTTTGTACTGGCASAGCAGGAATATACCTAGCTGACTTGCTCGGACTTTCTCCATGTTTTTGTCCACACCTTAATTTGGACATTTTTTTAAGTCATACAACTCCATGGTCATAGAGCTTCATGTCTGCAATATGTCCTTGCTAGCTGTGGTGTATATGAGTTGAATGCCAGGCCAGAAGGCTCCTGTCCAGACCCCAGTCCCATCAACAGGGATGTCAGCAAGCACCTGTGTACAGCAGCAAAGCCAACCATCATCTTGCCTGTGCTGGTCTGTTCATCTGCTCCTCAACTCCTACGCTCACAACTCCCTCACATGCTGGGGCTTTCACAGCCAATAACAGGATTTTCTCCTTGAAAGAGAAAATAAATCATGTTTTCATACTGGGCCAAAATTAGCAGCCTTTATTAACAAACTCATCATGTCTGTGCACACAGCAAAGTGTTCCTTCTGTCTGAGGTATGTGTGCCTTAAGCCATGGACATGGAAGTCACAGCGTACGGAGAAGGTACCCATGGATCCATGTACTAGGAGGGAGCTTGCCGTGTATTATTGCCTGCCTTTAAATCGAACGTGAGCATGCACTGATACCATTTCATGGAGTTGTGATTGGTGCTGCTCAGTGTGTTAAGGAAACTAGATAGCTTTCCCTGGAGACATTTAGGAGAGGCTCATATCCCACTCTCCACTGAGCTGAAGCCCAGTGTCCTAAATTCAGTGTGGGTAAAGGTCTGGGTGGAGGAAGTCTTCCTGCTTCAGAGGGGCTTGGATAGTTTTGATGGTATCTCAAGGGGAACAGGACAGGTAGGAGGAGAGGAAGAAATTATGGTAATGCCAGTAGAAGTTCCTGCCTACTCTGACTGCTGTTTCAGTGATCAAATGCAAGGATGTTTGCATTTAGGTTTTTGTGGTCCTGACTTGTTTGAGACAATCTGGGTAGTTTTAGTAAGCTAATTTTCATAGAGATGTTAGACCATGAAGAGGTCTAGAATTGGCAATACCCCACGTCTTGTTAGGATATTTGCAGTGTCCATTTCTGTTTTTGTAGAATTGCTCACAGTAATACTCTGCAAAAGTGTAAAGGGAAATTGCAATCAGCAGTCAATGCTATTTCTTTGTTTCCCCTAGAGATTCCTTTGATGGAAGAAGACCCTTAGCCTGCACTGAGTCGTGTCTTCGTCGCATTGCACTGTTGGGTGACATGAATCATGAGGATTCAGAGATAGAAAAGACTATCTGTGGATTTGGGGAGGGAGTTTTCCTACTTATCAATCTTCCACGCGATGATGTCACCAGGTTGGGTGTATGTCTTAATCCACAGAGGGGATAACAGCATCAGCATTTGGAACAGCAGCAGTTTTATGAATGAATCCTGGGGATTTGATGAGAGCAGATGTAGAAAAAGAACTGTGGCTTTTTAGAAATGAAATGTATATCTGCATCGCAGAAAGTCATATGGCTCTGTAAGAAATGCTATTGGATTTTGATACTAACTGCCTCACAAAAGCATGTCAATATATGTAAATTTGCTTATAAAGACTGCTTTAAATGATCTATGGACCTCTAGTTTATGAAGAATCCTTTCAAGTTTAAAAAAATACCAGTACTGAAACACAAAAGAAAGAGGGAAGATCCTCTTTGGCTTTCCTATGGTAACCAGGAGGTTTTTGATTTAGTTGTTGGTGATCTTGCTTCAGACCATGTCTGCAGAAAATACAAAAGAAATGATGGGATTCATATATACTTTGATGTATGATAGCAAATATATATAAATATATATATATATTTAAAAACTCTTAAAGAGAAAGAAAAGGAAAGACTTCCAGGTCACATAATGATCTGGAGACTTTTTTTTAAAGGTAAGGCAGAATTTATATCATAGACAATATTCAAAGTAAAGTATCAATATTTGTATTTATGCAAGACTTCTGTGACTACATTGCATTTGATAAATCCTGCTATAATATGAGAGATCTAGAAGATGTTAAAATTATGAACTACATGCTTAAGAAATGTTGACCTGCTGTGCTTCAACGTTTCTTAAGCTCTTAAATATATATATATATGAGAGAGTAATCTACAGTCATAGCCCAGAGCACTGCCTTGTCCCTRTACTTTGTGGTAGTATTCTGAGCCATTATTGTAGAATACTTTTAAAAAAAAAAATAATAAAGTTCAGTTTCAGTTCTTTTGACTTATCTGACTGTTGTGTAGTTGGCCTTTTTTTCCCTTCCTCACTTCTTTCACCAAGTCCTACCCGAAGGCTGAGAAGGCAGCAGAACACCTGCTCTGTGGCATTTTCAGCTTTATATCCATTATCCATCTGGAAATGAAGAGTGTGGTTTTGGGTAAACAGAGCACATGAAACGGGTGCAGCAGGGGCGCAGCTTCTGCAAATGCTACATGGGTTTTGTAGAGGGTTTTCTCTGCTCTGGCTGTGCCAGAGCATTGTGCTAAAGCCTGTATGAAGGACTCACCTCTGTGATGTTACAGGCTGTTTGTTCTTTGTCAGGAAAATTCCTGGCTGTTTCATATACTTACTGAAATCCAAGCAGATTTTCTTGTCTTATTTTTGGTATTGCGCAAATGAAACATATGTTAAACTGGCAGCGTTTGAAGGAATAACTCACAGTGTGTTAATGACAGAGATTGCCATCATGTGGGCTAATCCAAACCAAAGGGAAAAATAACACTGAGTTCTGATTTTATGTACAAAGTAAGTTAATAATATCTCTATTGCCCTAAACAGAGGATCACTACAAGCTGCTCTGTTATTTTTTCATGATTGTTTAATGATTTATTTGTATTGTGGTAACATTTAGTGGTCCCACTCATGAGTCAGGCTAGTAGAATAATACATGCGCTGCAATCATTCAAGAAAACTGTTCATTAGCATTCTGTCAGCAACTGTATATAACAGCAAGAAGCAGACACAGTCAAAAAACTGTGTACAGCAGAAGCAATTATGTCAATTATTCTGCAGTAAGATTGATGAGAACATAGCAATTGATATTGAAAGATAAGACATATTCCACATTATCCTCCATTCTTGCTTACACACGATTTGCCTTTTTTTYCTGCTGAATTGTCTCAATTGCAGCTGCATCTTCAGGTTTATCCCAGAGATGTATCTGTCAGGTGTTAGTACTTTCTGGGCTACCCCTTCCTTTTTAGGTCCCATGTTTTTTCCAGAGGTGTATGCACAACCAACTGATGTTCAGAATTGTCACTCCAGGAAACAAGACAGGAGTGCTGTAAAACCAAGCCTGAACTGAAGAACATCCCAAGCCTACAGTCAGTTATATGATTTCTGTTTCATAGTCTCATTGAAAAGTATTGAATTTACTTTAAATGCCTTATAAAATATGATGAAATCCATCTTTGCTGGTCTTTTAGAGGCTTGTGAAGTTTCATTCCTTATTAAATTTTTTTGCTTCCATTTATTAATTTCTGTTATGAAAGTTTCTGATTAATATTTGGAGCTCTGAGGTTTTATGGATTTACACTGCTGTATGCATTGTATTGCAGTCATTTCATTAAGGGAGCCAGACAGGGTAACTTAAGAAATGTAAATTTATGACTTATTAGACCATTTTTATTTTAAAAAGTGCAGAACTGCAAATACACTAGAAATCATGGATATATTAATTTTTCTTGATAGCCCTTTGATACAAGGGCTAAATACAGCTTGTAAAGGTAAAAAAGTTTTACCATTTTTTGCTTATGATATATAAGACTTTCTGAAAGGCTGTTTTTGGGGGGATTACTTGTGTGGTTGATTTGGGGGTTTTGCATGCTTGAGTATTTGGGGGGAAAGAGGATTTTTTCCCATGCTATTTTTTTTTTTTTTTTTCACACAGGGCTTGAATTCTCCTGCGAGGACTGCCTACCCCTGGATCCACACCTGTGTCCTAACCCACAACCCGATGCCCTGGGCTGGAGGCTGCCCCCAGCTTGCCCAGAATCCTGGACACCCTGCTAGCCTGGAGAACTCCACAGCTCCCTGTCCTAAGACCTCAGGATGTTTTTAGGGCCTCAAGAGACGAGAGCTGCTGTGATCATGACAGGATGTTCACTGTGTGAATGAGACCAGATGGGAGGATGAGCACATCTTATGCAGATCATAAGCTGTTTTCTCTTGAGCTAACTGGATGTGAATTAAAACAGATCCAGGAAAACCCTTGTTGGTGAGGGAAGAAGCAGCRTGTTAGTGAAGACGGACAACCCACGTGCTTTCAGCAGAGAGAAAAAGGGTGTGTACTGAGAACTCCTGGAAAGAAAAACAAGTACTGGCTTCACCCTGCCAATATTTCTAAAAATGAAAAAAAAGAGGAGCAGAAGTGAGCAATGTGTCAGCCTTCAACACTGATTTATGAATGGGGGCTTGACCTGCAGAGTGGTGGGTGAAAGGTGGGGATCCAGGGTCTCACAGGAGCTCTACAGGGAGTCAGTCACAACCTGAGCATGAGTCAACAGAACCTGGCTGTTGTGAAAATGTTAAATGTCAACATAGGRGTGTTTACACAGAACTGTAACTTATAAAATGCATGAAGCAATCCTTCAGCTGCACCCAGCACTAGTAAGGCCTCAGCTAGAACAGTGTGTCAAATGTTGAGCAATTTTTTTCCTCTTCAAGGGGAATGTGGTGTAGCTGGAGGGCAGCCAAGCAGAGAGAATCAAGCAGAGAGAATTCGAAGAGCCTGTCCTGTCCTCACAGGTCACAGATCGTGTAGTGTTCATTGTGAACAACAGAAGACCAAAGAGAATACAGAAATTCAGTTTTCTGTAAGGAGCATATTTTGCAATGAAGAAGGCGTTTATCCATGTAAGTAGGACAAGAATAATAGGCTTAATTGAAGCTTGAGAGAATTAGGTTAGATATTAGGAAAAACATTCTAGTCACAGGAATGGTTACAACGAGAGGGATGGTCTGAGGAAGCTGTAAAAACCTCTGAGAGATTTTTTAAGACTGTTTTAAATAAATAGACGCCAGGAAAACACTGGGGGAAGATGCACATTGTGAGCTTTGGGGCCCCTTCTCATTCTGTTTCTGYATGATTCCCAGCTTGTGAGAACTCAACTTGGCTGATGTACAATTTTGCCCACAGACTAATTCCAAACTGATGGTACTGGGCACACTGGTCAGTGCTTATCAAAATCACAGCCAGAAATACTCTCTATTCCACCAACAGAAGCTTTCATGTAGCGGGGGCTGAACTCCAATAAAATCCTGTGAATTAAACCCTGTTGCATTAAAGTGACATTGATTTCAGAATTTTGTTCTGTGACAAATCCAAACTTGGGATTTTCTGGTCTTCGTGTCTATCTTAGGCAGCTAAATGAATGCAGCCCTTCTAATACTCCCTGTGCATTAGGTGAAGTAAATCCTCTCTTGGCAATTATCTGAAGACACCTATTGAGCTCAATGAGAAACAGCAGCTCAGGCAACTGGAGCGCAGAGCCCATTGTCATGTTTATGCAAAACTTGCTTCCCATGCCCAAAAGCTGTTTGTTCCTCCCTGCTCTGTGCTGTGGATGGTAGCACAGCTTAGCACATCAGCTGTCAGAGGGGGAATAGCACGGATGAGAGAAGCACATCTCAAGCTCCTGTGATGATGCACAGGCAGGACTCGGGGGCAGAAAGAATTAGAAAGCAAGTAAACATCTGCCCCAAACCCAGGGGTGTCTCCCATAGTCAAAGGGCACGTCCCGTCCCTTCAGCACGGTTCCCAAAGAATTGCACTACACTGGAGAGGAAACCTTGCAGCAGAGGAGAGACAGGCCCTGCTTTGCCTATCACTCTCCCAGGACAGGGTGTGCAGCCAGAATAGACAGACAGACCCTTCTCTCCCCGAATAATGTACGTAACTTACTTCATGCATTATAGATTTCTCTCCTCACTACTATTATATAGTAGCATGCAGCCCGTTCTTCCAGCCCTACATTTTCCAGGATAGGAAGACAGGTTATTCAACAATAACAGAAAGGGCATTAGCCTGAGATTGAATTATTTTCTGTCCAGGTGCCAGAGCATACTTTTAATAATTCACAGAGACCCCATAAAGAAATTGGGTGGATGAGGCTGACTGGGATCCTTCAGGCACCTTTCCTCAGCAAGGCAAAGGGGCTGTCCTGTGGGGCAGGGGCAGCTGCTATGKGAGGACATTTTATAACCCAGGAAAATTGCATTCACCTGCTGAAATATATTAAGCAGAAACTTGGAGAAGGAAGAAAAGACATTTAAATTTTAATAAAGTCCAGGGGACATGGATGAGTTCCTCATGTTCTCCAGTAAGAACAGAGGGAGCTGTTTGTTTAATACAACTGGTTCAAAAGAAAGCCAAGAAGCAAGGACAAGCTTCCTGGTTTGGGTGTCCAGCAGTTCTTTCCCCTCAGCTCTGCATTTCTGTMATCATACTGGTTCTGCTTACAATAAGGGTTTTGATTTGGGTCCACTCTTTCCATTTTACTGTGTTTTCTTTCGTTTCTCCTCTGCTTATCCTTCTACTCTCTCTCAGTGTTTTTTGGTAACTAATACTGTTGTTCCAGTTTCATTCTGCCACCTCAGTCATGCTGGGAAGCAAAACAAGTTGCTTAATTGCAGTGCAGTACCCAGCAGGACACTTTGCCTCCCTCGTAAGAGGTTGCTCTTATTTGCCTTGCTCATTTAAGTTCTCAGCAGAGAGGACAAGAAGGGACATGGAGCTCCGCACTCTACTGGCAAATGGTCCATGAAAATGGTTAGAGAGGGGCACTGATGGGAGCCCACATTGCTCCATGTGTGCTGTGCCTGTGCCTCAGTCCCAGGACTGTCAGCTCACCAGCTCTCATCGGCCCAGTATTCCCAGGTGCACGTGAATGCTCCTATAAAAACACGGTAGCCAAGGGACCTRATAATACTTCAGGGTGTTTCAAGGCAAGACCCTTTTAAAGACCCCCTCCTTTCTGAAACTGGTGAGCTCACAGCTTCAGAAAATTGGCACTGATACGGTCCAGTTAGGGAGCACAGGGGGCACAGCAGGTCACTTCATCTGTCTGCTTCCTGGTGCTCCAGTATGAATTTCTTGCCCCTTGGATAACTGCTTGAACTAAAGAGTTGCCAGTTGCTGAGCTGTCAGGTTCACTTTTTTTTTTTTTTAACCTAATGAGGCTGGATTTATTTTTAACATTCCTTATTACCATCCGCTTCTGACTTCCATCCATCTACTGCTGCGCACATGCTGCTCTTGCCAAAGCGAGTGTCTTTGAGCAGCTCTCTGAGCCCCTGGAACTGTACTGCCCTGCAGGGGATCACATTTGCCACCATTGTCCCTTCTATTAATTCCATGGCAGCACATGCTGCTCGCCTGCCTTGTTCAGTGCTCTCGTGTTAATAACTGTGCAACCAGTTGTTATTTCTTTCATAGCCATTACCATAGCTGCCTGTTGTTAATAACTCAGGGTTAATCACTTACTTAAAAGTTTAGCAGAACAATTTAGCTTCGCTTAGCCTGTTCATTGATGAAGACTATAAATGTCTACAGTCTATCACTGATAGAGCCATTACTGGAGTCTGCTGTAATTGGCTTTTACTGAAGTGCTGCAGCAAAAATGAGGGTTAGTCCAACTGGCAAAGTGGGCTGTCTGCTTGTACACCTCCTGCTTGGTTTTCCATTGGATTTTGGGCAACCACTTGGGAAGAGAAGTGCCACAGTAACTTAGCAGGTTTACTTACATATCCATTCACATTGCAGCAATGTGYAATGTAGACAGAGCCTACAGAAGTGCTGAAGCGTGGCGTTAAAAAAGACATCATGACAGCTGGAAAGAGTCCAGCATTTCAGTTAGGCTTAGGGTGCTGGGCCGATCTATCACAAATACCTCTTACTGGAGATAGACATACCTACAATAAGGCTTAGATGATAGTGTTCTCTCTGGTTCATGGAAAAAGTGTGGGGGGGGAAATTGCTAAGAAAAAGGATCATTAAAGGGAAGGATGCCTCTTCAGTCAGTTTTCTCTGTCTGACACGCTCCTTGTTCTCTGATATTTTGAATCTAGGAGCTGTTACTGAAAGAAGGCTCTGGATATATGCACTGCCCTCAGTTTCCAGTGAAATGGATGGGAACTGGAACTCCTTTCAGCAACGAGCTCTTTCTGACTGCACAGTCAGGAGTCCCCATGTGATTCCCACAAGCAGAAGAAAGGCCATATACTGGCTTCCAAGGGAAGGTGGGGTTTAGCATTACACTTCTTTCGAGCAAAACTGGACTCTGGAGACCCTACCCAGATTACTGATTTTACATGCATGACAGTATTTGCAGTGAGTCGAGGATGACTGCGTACATTTTGTTACTCTGCATTCTTTTGAGCCTTCACAACACAGGGCTGTGCAACAGGTCATTGATACCCTTTGGCTGCTCTAGGCACTGACAAGCAAGTGAAACTAAGACAGTTCCTCTCTTAGATACTTTTAAATCCAGCATGGCACTGTCTTCATCTTTGGATGCCTAAGTATCCTAAATATGCCTACATATCTTCATGCTAAATTATGAGGAAGAATGTGATTAATTGTCCCCTGACCTTCAGTTTCTTCATTGAGGCTGTGTCACCAAACCATATTTTATGTCACTAGGAGACAGCAGATGTAAATCAAATATCTGCCTGCTCTAGAATAGCTAACAAAGGAGGAAATGAAATGAGAAATCAAGGAATAAAGTGAAATGAAAAGCCAGGAAAGAAAATATGATGAAATGAAATTAAATTGAAAAAAGAGAAAATTTTGAAGTGAGTGAAAACAATTAAATGGAATGGAATGAAATGAAATGGAGTAAAATGAACTGAAACTTAATGAAATTATATTCCATGAAATCTCAAGATTTCATTTCCTTTCATGAAATGAAGAATTTTAATTTCATGAAATGAAAAATCAAGGAATGAAGTGAAATGAAAAGACAGGAAAGGAAATATAATGAAATCAAATTAAATTTAAAAAATAAAATTCTTAGGAGAAGTTAAATTATAGAATTGGAGTGGAATGAACTGAAGTGCAGTGGTTTGATCTGAAACTTAATGAAATGATATTCATTGAAATCGCGAGATTTCATTTCCTTTCATAAAATGAAGAACTTTCATCCCAGCAGGGAACCACGATTGCTCACTCTACACTTTTTGAATCCGGGCCAGCCCTGCTGATGGGAATCTCAGCAGCAGTGACAAGCGCTGCCATTAGGGTTAGGGTTCCAAGAGCTCCAGAGCCTACAGCTCCAGGGACACTGTGTCAGAGACTGGAAGAGTCTGTTTCAAGGCATCTTTAGGAGCTTGCAGTGTGTGGAAGGGGGTGGATTGGGCCCTGCTTTGGTAGGGCAGTGCCCCACCCCCCTAGCCCCCAGCCCTGTCAATCAAGGGACACTGGAGGCAGCGCCTAAGTGTCACCATACCCACCCCTGTTTGGCTGACACACCAGAGATCCCACCTGGGAGGAAGGCCTGGGGAGGGGCCAAGGCTTTAAGAAGCCTTACCATGAGGCTAGCACTCTCTTTCCCCCACCTCCGGCTTGGAGAATGATGTTGCTGGAACCTTCCAGTTGGTAGCTATGTCTGTTTTTCTGTATCTTTCCCATCATTCCGTTTTCCTCCCTTCTTCCTTTTCTGACCTTCTTCTCACAGAACATAATGTCGAATGGGTTATAAGGTTTTTTATGTTTAATGGGCTAAGTCTGTGCTGGCATAAGTGATACTGTGTACCATTTACTCTTCTGCCAATGTTCCTTAATTTTCTATAGCCTGCCACTAAACTTTTGTGTGTTTTTTACCTCTTGAGAATATTTGGTTGAATATTCTACTTTGCACCTAACCAGAGCAAAGGAATCTTGGTTTATCCCTAGGTTTAAGTGACTGGGGTGTAAACCTTTCCTTCTTTTCTCTCTTTCCATGTCCTCCTCCTCCTCCTYTCCAACAGCATGTTCTGCTTTTGCTTGTTTCTACTTAACCAGCGTCATTGAGGTACTTCTTTTGAGACAYTGAAGCTGTTAGCAAAAGTCATTTAGAGGAGGAACCCAAAAATGTGGTTTGGGTTTTTTTTTTTTAAACAAATTAAATCACTTCCCATAGCACAGAGGGAGGCCGAAAGCAAAACATCCATAACTCTGACACTGCACAACCTCTAACAGACACAGGTGCATGTCCCACACAGGCAGCTCTTATTCCCCTATGAAACTTCCAAGAAGCAGGTACAACACTGAAATATTTAGCAAGAGAGACAACAAACACCGCTCAACCCCAAGTCCTGGTGTAGTGCTAAGTCCCTTTGGAAGCAGGAGCATAACAAGAGGCAACAACGTGAACCACCCTACCCCACCTTGCAGCAGGGTGCATTTAGTAACAATGCGCTTACGCCATCCTCAAAGGCGAGTCACAGGTTGCTCCTGCTGCCTTTGATGCAAGGACTTTTGTGGAACTGGTCTGGCACCCGCTGTCCGTCTGTGGTATTGCTCCTGATCACAGTCTATCTGCTTCTGTAACTGGGAAGGCCACCGCATGAAACACAGCGAACAAAAATCCCAGAGGCCCTGCAGCGGTGCCTGGACAGACATTAAACATGCATGAGACAAGATACTAACTGGGCAAATGAAACCAAAAGTTATACCTTAGAGTTTCCATGCCACTGATTTCTTGCCTGCTTAACTGTAGAGAGAAAAGTTTGAGGCATTCACTGCTATAATGCACAATAATATATTTGTCTATAAATGGAGCTGTTGCAACTAAATACTATCCTCTTTGTAAAGTGAATAAATGTACATCACTTTTACCAAATACTTGTCTTGGGATGTTTGTTGAGAGAGACCTTTGGTAGCTTCAGGTGGTGGTTGAAGATTAAATGCTGCTTGTAAAAAGCAGATTTCTAGTGGAGGAGGAAGCCAGTCTAAAAGGTTACGATGTTCTGCAAAGCATCTGTTGTTACAGTTTGCTTGTCCCCCCTTTAGTCCTATCCATTGATTTGTCCACAGCTTGGGTTGCATTGAGGGTTGTCTGGAAGTGCAGGACATTGTGTCATGGACAAAGCTGGAAGAGATGTTCTTGGGWTTGGACAGCTGGAGGTAGAAGGGCAGCAGGTGGAGGCTTTTAAGTGACAGTAAATTAGAGTCTTAATACTGTATAAAGCTGGGCTTTGTTTTCAGTTCTGAGATGCTGTGAAAGTAAGTGCCAACACTTGTGCATTGTCTGTACTTGAGCCACCAAATGAGGCTGAACTGATGTGCCGGTTTTTAACCAACCTTGCTGTCACTGTGTGCAGGCAGGCTTTGGGTAGGGCAAAAGAGGGGTGTGAATGAAGGGGTGTTCTCCTTCGGGGAAGTGCTGGTCTGCTGGGCTTTGGAGGTGTGGAGTAACACAAGCAGCCAGTTGTGTATTGGTCCTGCAAGATCCTACCTGTGTCTGCATCCCACACTTTCCAGAAGTTGAAGCAGAAGCCCTGGGTTAGGGTGAAAKAGTAGGCAAAAAAGTATCAAATACAAAATATATACAAAGGAGTATCTCTTTTGCACTGTTTTGGTGTGGGGAATGGTGGCATCAGAAACTTGCCACCACTGCCCCTTGTACCTGTAAGGTTGGCATAGCATGTGTCCATCATTCTTGTGGCTGTGGCAGCTGTGAGCAACTGGGCTCCTTGGTCAAAAATTGCCCTCACCTGGGAGCTGATAACTTGACAATGCTGTGCACTTTCTAATCCTTCCAACTTTATCTGCAAAGCCAAGGTCTCAGCCAGTTGAGGACTAAGCTGTGTGTCCTTGTCTTCTCCTTTGTCTGCAGAAAGAGGCTGAGAATGGGGTAGGTCCTCCCTTCCAGTACTAATCCTGGTAGTTTGAGAGCGAGGAAGAGAGTTGAGGAGGACAGACCAGCTGCTCATTTGGAGCAGTGGGGGTTGGATGAGAATTTGGGAGCAGTCCAGTGCATGACCATTGCAAAACTCTGCAGTTAAGCAGCCAGGAAATCAGTGGGGTGGAAACTCTAAGGTGTAACTTTTGGTTTTATTTGCCCAACTAGTATCGTGTCTCATGTATAGGTGCGTGTTCAATGTCTACCRAAGCACCRCTGCAGGGCCTCTGGGATTTTTGTTCGCTGTGTTTCATGCGGTGGCCTTCCCAGTTACAGAAGCAGATAAACTGACTGTGATCAGGAGCAATACCACAGACGGACAGCGGGTGCCAGACCAGTTCCACAAAAGTCCTTGCATCAAAGGCAGCAGGAGCAACCTGTGACTCGCCTTTGAGGATGGCGTAAGCGCATTGTTACTAAATGCACCCTGCTGCAAGGTGGGGTAGGGTGGTTCACGTTGTTGCCTCTTGTTATGCTCCTGCTTCCAAAGGGACTTAGCACTACACCAGGACTTGGGGTTGAGCGGTGTTTGTTGTCTCTCTTGCTAAATATTTCAGTGTTGTACCTGCTTCTTGGAAGTTTCATAGGGGAATAAGAGCTGCCTGTGTGGGACGTGCACCTGTGTCTGTTAGAGGTTGTGCAGTGTCAGAGTTATGGATGTTTTGCTTTTGGCCTCCCTCTGTGCTATGGGAAGTGATTTAATTTGTTTAAAAAATAAAACCCCAAACACATTTTTGGGTTCCTCCTCTAAATGACTTTTGCTAACAGCTTCAATGTCCCAAAAGAAGTACCTCAATGAYGCTGGTTAAGTAGAAACAAGCAAAAGCAGAACATGCTGTTGGAGAGGAGGAGGTGGACATGGAAAGGGAGAAAAGAAGGAAAGGTTTAGGATGCACAACTAATTCTTAGAGAATTCCTGATTCCTGGCAACATCAGCATGTAGACATTTGGGAAATGCACTTGAAAACTATGGAGATGGCACACAGCTTGATAGCCAAGTTCTAGTTCAGGCTGTCTTGCAATGCAACATCGGCTTGATACTGTATTCACCCTTCTTTGCATGGAAGAGAACTGCTTGGTGATAAGGAAGACTCATTTTCTGTGCARTCTTGCCCTTTGCCCCTTTAGCCTCTGCGTAAACCAAGATTAAGTCTCCTAGAAACTGATCCATGGCCTTTGGGGTGTTGGTTCTCTGCTCCCTGGAAGGAGGRGACTAGAGAGAGAGGCTTATGCCAGACAGTGTTTCCATGCTGGAAAACTGACATCAACAAAAGTATTGAAAATCTTCCCGCTCAGAACTGGATGAGACCATTTGTGACCCGCCCCAAAAAGCTGGTGTAGAGCTAAGTCAAACTGCAATGATCTCCCACAGACTGTCTGGTACAGGAACTGATGACCCTTTCAGCTGCCTCCAGCTGGAAGTTCCTGTCATCAGATCAAGGAAACATTTCCTGGCCTTAGTGAATCTGGATTTCTGGGAAGGGGGGCTGACAGTGAAAGGTTGGTAGAATCTGCTTTTGCTGGAGCTGCAGTGTGATTTCTGTAATGCAAAAAATCCCACGGTGTGAACTCTGTTACTGCAGGAACATGGGTAGCTGTAGCGGCTGTTTCATCTGAGTGGCTGCCAGAACTTGTAAGTCTGAAGGAGCTTGGGTCCTCTCCAAACCTGTGGTTCTCTGAAGCTCATGGTGTGTTCAGGCTCCTCAAAGCAGGGAGTATGGCTGCAGTGGAGTTTGTAGACACCATTAAAGATTTGGGAAGGGGGTACATTTAATGAAGGAAACTAACAGGATGACGGGAAGGCTGTTCCGGAAAATATGAACTCTGGTGGATGCTTCAAGCTAAATTACCTTTAAATAAAGGGGAGATTCAGAGTGAGAATTCTTTTTCTACAGTTTCCAGTGAAATRTGGGAAAGGTTTTCCCTCCCTCTGTAAATAAACTACTCTCTAAGGTAATTCCACAGAAGATTCCCTTTGTAAGGCACTGAAACCTGTGCGTCCTTGCTGCTTCATGATGGGGTCTGATAACAGTTTTGGTGCTTCCAAGGGCTGTCACACCCCCTTTCCCAGTTTCATAAATTCTACCTTGGTTTGCCAATCTTTGCTCATTCGAGAGGGTTTTTTAATGTGTGGTAGCRCTGTGCCTCTGCTCAGCACCCAGCGTGCTTGTGAGTGTGCAGGGAGATTTGGCCACACGTCCCTGGATCTTCCAAAGGTGCCTGCTGGAGTGATGATAAGCCAGCCTGAGGCATGGTATGCTGAACCTGTAAAAGAGGGGGAAAATTAGCATTTGCATTTCTATACAATTAATGACTGAATCAAACAGCACTAGGTGGCACCCAGGTCCTTCTTRGTGCTTCCAAAATGTTGCCAGTAGGAAACGCCACTGCACATGCTGGTGGGATAATGAATGTCCTCCTCCTGTGTCCCGGGCAAGGCCAGCCTTGTCTCCWCACCATGGCTCAGACCTGCAGTCCTCACTGCTCTTTGTGGGTGATCTCCTTTTAGTCCCAYTGTCTTTAGAAGTGTATCTTGGTGTTGATGTAAGATGGCTCGTAGCTCAGAAGTGGAGTATTTTGCTTTCCTGGAAGCTTGAAGTTTAAATGAGATTTCAATTCAGCTTGGAAATGGTACATTTGTGGAAGAACAAAATGCATTTTGAGCAGGCTAATAGTTTGATGCACAGAAAAGGGAGAGGTGAAATGAATGATAAGGGAGGGGAAAATGGAAGAAACGTTGAAGTTTTTTGGCTGKTTTTATTGGGGAGAGGCTGAAGCATTTTAACAGAACTGCTGACCTTTTCTTTAGAATTGTTTGATTTTAAAGCACCTTTAATACTTTAATTTTATCTCTTTTAGGTACGCACAAAACAATCCCCAATTATGTCAGTTTTGCCTCTTGGTGTTTTTGTTGCCATAGTTTTTATTTTTAAATTCAAATCCATTGAATTCATCCATCTTAAATTCAGACTTCAACCTGAAAATTTTGTTTCCCTCTCGGTCCTGGCATGGAGAGCTGCTGAGGTGTGGTAGAGTGGACAGCAGTGCAAGTGAAATCCTGCTCCAGAGCCACTCAGCAGATGTTCATAACTTCTCTGGGAAGCAGTGGTGTTCCTGGGACTAGTCATAGTCCAGTATTTAAAGAGGGATGCATTGATTGCAGTGCTGCAATCCAAACTATTTTGAAAAGGTGACCAAATTCCAGATTGCTTCTCTTGTTCGTCCAGGCAATAAAATACCTAAAATACCCCTCAAAGGGGGAATATAAATTTTGGGAATTGGAAGAAASAAAATGACCATCAAGGCAGGTTTTTCTTCGTCTCTCAGTCCGCAGCTCCAAGTTATTGATTGCTTTGCAAAATGGTGGAGGAAATGCAGAGGACACAAAACTGTTGTAGTATTCCTGCTCCATCCGTGCTGCCTGGGACCTGTTCCCAGGCCTTTGTGGCCCATCACACGGACAAGCCTSAGCGTGTGCTCCTTTGAACCTGACCTTTGGCCCTTTGTCTCACTCTGCATGGGTCTGTGTTCTCTGTGGGAAAGGATGCTGCAAAGTTCTGAAAATGTTGGAATGGCAGGTTAAAATGACAGACCTTCGTGATCACTTTTTAAGTAAGGCAGAGATAGCATTTCTGGAAATACATGGAGTTTAAGTGCATTCAAGGACCATAAAGGATGCCRTCCAGTGCTTGTGAGAAGATATCTGTGGAAATGGGAGTTAAAGAAGCGTGACCTGTGTTTCCCAACTAGTTTGCACAGTGTGTTTCTCTGGCGCATGAAGCTTTGCTGGTGTGAACAGAATCTCAGCTTTCATCGATTCCTTTCTTAAGTGTACTTTTAGTTTCTGTGCCTTCAAAAAGCACTTCCCAGGAGAATCCCACTCTTATTCTTCTCAGCATCACTTGATTTGACAGGCCTTCTGTTGGTTATCACCTCTCACTTGCCAGGGCCAAATAAACAGAGCTGTTTGAAAAAACCAGTATTTAATGCTGTTTTGTATGCTAGTGCTCTATTATCTTGGCGAGAGGGAAGGTTTGGAGGGTTTCACCTGCTCCAGCTGTCTGAACTGTGTGGCATTCTGCATTTCTGTACTCGCAAAGGTTTTAAAGTATGATTTCACAGTGGCCAATTCTAGCTCAGACTGTGAAGAGTGGAAAAGCCGACAGAGTGGAAGGGAGGTGTGTGTGTGTGTTTGCAAGAAATCCTTGTTCAGCAGAGATGGTGGGGAAACAAAAATGAGCCACCGTGCAAGTTCAACTCTGAYGTGTGCCTCGAGGGAAGAACTCAAATACAGCCCTTACTTTCCTTTTAGAAATACCAATACAGCTGCAAGCCATGAGAAGCCTTAGAAGAGCTGCAGCTCTCTTCTCTTGTATTCCAGACCCTGCCAAAGGCGGCCTCCAGGAGTTGTCAGAGTGTTTTATGCTGGTGCCTCTTGCCTTTGTATCTGAGCTATCTTCTAGCAATCAGAGTGGGCTGTGTGAAGTCTGGTCCCCTCATGTTTCTCTTGCAGCTTACAKGGAGATGCTCCATTGTTCATCTCCTCTTGTCACTCCAGTGGAGCAATGTCACCTAGGGTGGTTGACCTACAGGCTGCCCACCCAGCTGCTCTCTTGCTTTTGCTCCTCCTCCTCCTCAATGGGACAGCAGGGGAGAAAGATGGAAAAAAGCTCATGGCCTGAGTTAAAGACAGGGAGATCACATCGCAATTCCTGTTGGAACTGTGGCAGGACTGGCCCTGACCAGCACAGACGTCTCCTTACAGAGGCCCCGCTGTGCCACCCATCTCTGCCTGTGGAGGGTGGACCTGGCTGTGGAGCTGTGACTTCCAGCTGCCATCACTGTGCATGAAGCCTGAGCAGGTATTTATAAATCAGCTCCTGGGCACATGGCTGCAGAGAGCTGTGCAGTCAGCTAGTTGAAAGGTAGGCAGAGGTTTGCAAGAGCAATGAAGCTGCAGATAATTTGTAACTGGTTTGTGGCACAAACGTGAGAGATAAGGCATGCTTAATCAGAGATATGGGAATTGACAGGTGGRATGGGGCTCAGGCCACCTCTCCTGTTCCCAGTCCTGTCTCTGGCAGTCCTGGGCCCAGGCAGGAGAGCCCTGCTAGGGGCAGATAATGGTATTTCATCCTAATGGAGGGCATAAACCCAGCCCTGATCTCTGCTTCAGAGTGCTTGATGTTAGCTCTAGGGAAGTGGGTGAATTAAACAAGAACTGATGATCCCCAAGGGATCTGATTTCCTGTCAGGCCTCTGTTCAGGTTCCTAGGAGAACTCCTGGAAACTGAGCTATTTGAGGAAACAAAGCAAAYGAACCCAGCCCTGACGTGTCCAGGCGCTGTTATCTCGCTCTCAGTGGAGTCATCCAGAGTGCAGGCTCTCCTTAAATGAATATTATATAAGCTCTTAATTACACAGCTTGTAGAAAAAATAATAAAGTGATGGCCAGCTGTGAAATGGGGTGAGACACTGACTCCTGCTTGGGAAGATGAAGCAGGAGGGGGTTTTGCACTGAAATATATTTAACTGTTTAAGTGCCATGTAGGACTCTGGAGGTTTTTCAGCTGTCATTCAGGAGACTGCTTGGTATGTTCAATATGTTGGAAAGATTGGTGATGAGCAGGCAAATCCCTGCAGCCTGGTTCCTCTTCTTCCTCACAGAACTGATCATTCTCCAGGAGAGGCAAGTGCAGTGCTTCACTGGGGGAAACAAGCACAGGGCTGCCAATGGCCAGCAGTAAAGCCTAACACTGTACTCCAGCTCCACTGCTGAGCTGTGCAGCCATTCGGGGTTTGTGTGCCCAAGAGTTTCGCTGTGAACATAGCTGGGGGTGGGCTGGATGCCAGGGGAAACTCACAGGAGCTTGCGGCTGTGGAACTGTGTGACCTGGTGTCCTTCCAGACAGCTGAAGAGCCCCTAAATACCTGTCTAGTAGGACGCACACAGAAAAACTTAGATTTTGATGCAGGTATACCTTCTTTCTGCAGTAAATGACTGCTTTGTCCAAAACTTCAGCCTCATTTAAGAGTTTTATGATGAAAAAGTAATAGACTGAACAGCTGTAAGAAAGGTTGGTTTAGCACTTTTATGAATAAAATGCAGGATCACACTGTAATATCTTCTAGAAAAGCTGTGTTGTGGTTGCCATTGCAGGAGGTTTTTTGCCTGGCTACTTGTTTGTTCTGCAAAATGTTCAGAAATTGCAAAGATTCGAGAATTTTAGTACCTCTAATTGCTTGCTCAAAATTCAAACTGAAAAGCAGCTGTAATTCAGGGTTCATTTTATTTCTGCTTTTTTCCTGGCTTCAGCTACTTAGGAAGMGGGAACAATGCCCTATGGCCTGGGTGCCCAACCGCGTGGGTACCGTGAGCACAGGGGCAGCAGCATAGCCAATTGTTCCAAGAATAATTATTCAGCTGAATGTTGCTTCTGTGATCTGTTTGGAAAATATTTGCTAATTATCAGTTCCTGCACAAAAGTCAGTATTGGTTTGTAGGTAGCCAAATGAGCTGTATTTGTCAGCTAATTTATTCACAAACATTTAAACCAAAGCTTGTTTTTCTGAACAAAGGATATAGCTGTGTCAATAGATACTGTTTTGCTTTAAAACTCCACAGCTCCTATCAGCCATTACCTGAACCAGCAGCTAAGTTAAAATTTTCGAAAAGCATTTTGTGTCTTGAAATATTCAGCGGTAGAATTAAATAGGTGTGGAGAGAAACAAAAGGGTTTTTTAAACAAAATGAGGAAATTATCAGTAGGGCTTCTGAGGTCTRGTTGCCTCACTTCCTTTGCTGGCAATCGAGGTAGACTTTTTCTGGAGAAGTGTCACATGAGGACTTTCCATCTGTAAGGGCAAAGCCTAGATGAGAAATGGGAATCACTCTAGTACAGCGCGATGGTTCCAGTGTCCGGCTGTGCAGACTTGGAGAAGGAAGGAATAAGCACCGAGCTGTGGGTGTGTTCTTCTGTTCTTGGGAGGTTCTCCCAGAACCACGAGGCTGGCACTTGGGTTTATTGTAGAAAAATAATCAAGAGCATTAGTTCCACTAAATGAAAGTACCTTGGAGAGGAGATGAAGCACCTCTCTGGGCCTGCCTGTTCTTCCTTTTCATCCAGAAGCCAGCTGTGGGCAAGGCAGAGCCCCAGTCTGACCCAGCACCGGCCTCTCTTGTGCCATGCAGGCACCTGCTGTGTTACCCTCGGCCACGTTGGTGCCTTACAGTCACCTTGCAGGGAAGAATGGCAGTGCATGTGGCGAGTGCCTGGGGGAAAGTTGAGTTGAGCAGAATACAAATAGCTACATCCTATTTGACCAGATCACATGGATAATACTCCCAGACATAACTAACGTGTACTTCCTGCATAGACCATACTGGTGTGGATTTTAGTGTTTTTTTCCCCACCAGAGAAGACACATCCCTTGCTGTTCGCTTGTGCACAGTGCAGAGCCTTGGGGACGATTCCGGCACAGCGCTCTGAGCAGGCAGTGAGGGACTGGGAACATGTTGTGTGTGTGGCCCTGCCTCAGGGTCTGGGTTCTGCTGAGGTCCCTTGGGTGCTTGTGGCTGCAGCACCCAGGGAGCTGCCTGCCAGCCCTGCAGGCACAAGATATTCCTTGCATCTCAGGCTGAAGATTTCTTCAGAGAAGAAATTTATTCGGAGAGAATCTTGTCTTTTCCTGGTATGTGACACTGTTCACCTATAGAGATCATACACCTGGAAGGGGGAACCTGCTGCCCTCCTGGAGAAGGGGTCTGGCTTGACAAATGGCTATCCCCCCTTCCAAGTTTGGAAACGCAGGGTCTGGAGAAGAAGAAATCCTTGCTTCCTTGTGGGAGGCAACCCACAGTGGAGCTTCCCAGCTCTTGGGGTTATTACAAGCTTATCAACGCGGAGCTAGATTTCCAAAGGGAAGGATGTGTTTGGGAAGGAGGTTGGTGGACAGCCCTGTCTTGTGTGGTGTTGCTTTCTCAGCAAGGTGGTGCTTGCGGGTGGGGCCGGCAAGAGCCAGGCATAGGGATTGCCTTTGCTGTGCTCTGGTGGAGGTTTCTTGATGCAAGCATCTCTCCCAGAAGGCAATAAAATTGGATTGAAAGATTGGATGATTTTTCCTTTTATCTTTCTCTTTTCAAAAAGTTCTTTGGCAAAGTCTTGAAGGCTACAGAAGGGAAGCTGGGTGACTCCAGCTGCGTGCCTGGGAGTTTAGGTGTCATTAAAAGAGACACAGTCCTCAGAGGTGTGGAATAAGATCAATGCTTGGACTGGTGGATGGAAGGAGGGGCGAGGAGAACAGAAGGGAGCTGCAGAGCAGGCAGGGTGGTTTATTGACAGGGAAGCTTCTTTTCATAAGAAGAGCAACAGCCTGGCTTCTGCCACATCATGAGAGGCGGAGGAAGAGCTCCTACCTCTGCTCAGGTGCTGCCCTTGGGCTCCCAAAGCCCCCTTGGTTGCTGCGTAAGGGCAAATGGGCAAGCCTCAGCTCGCCTCCTGTTCAAAGTCCTCTGGCTCTGACTGGGGCCAGAAAGCAAAAGCTCCACCTTTGTCCTTCCTGGGCTCACACTGTTATTTTCCATGTTGAATCAATGAAGTCTGAACTGAAATCAACTTTCTGTATTGGCCCTTASTGAGATTCAGGTCAGTGTTATCTTGCTCCTGGGATGATCCCTACAGGATGGTGAAGTCTGCTCTTGACAGTGGTTTAAACTACTGTGTTTTGCTAAGCTTAACATTGGCATCTCACTCCAAAGGATGTAGGGGACAAGTGGAACTATTTTACTCTAATCAAAGAGAGAAGTAAACTTTAGTGAGCTTACAGGCTCTCTGATATGTAAATGCCTGGTCTCAAAGTGCTATCATTCTGATGAAGAAACTTGCCCACAGGTTATCCTCTGTTTTCAAAAGGTTTACTACAAACAGTATGAMTCTCTGAAAATTTGATCTGTGAAAGATGTAGTAGGCTGAGAAGATCCACACTGTAACAGGACCTTTCACCCCTGATACAGCAAAAGCTTATCTACTTCCCCCCATGACTCAGTCAAGTCAGAATAGCTTGCCTTGCAGTGAATTATATTGGCTCAAAARCCATCCTTAGCTAGCAATAAACATCCTGGCCTGGGAACAGATGTGAAAGGATAAGCTAAAATTTGTGACTGGCAGACACAGCCCTTTTACAATCTATAAAAGACCACTATAATTTTCATAAAGCAGAAATCTCTTACACACTCTCTGAGCGTGTGGAGAGTTCTCCTCGAAGTCAAGACATTGGCCTCGAGTTACTCTTCTAGAAGTTGAGTGAAAGGAGACTTCTGTACACCACTATCCTTTGTTGGTAAATTAGACTGGGTCCTAATCGATACTATTTCTTCGCTAGCTCAAATATAGGTACCTTTTTCATGCACTGAATTGTAAACCTACTAGTAATTCTTTTGTTTATCCTGTGTAGTAAGAAGTCTGTTTAAAGTCTTATGTTTATTTTTCTTGTGTCTATTCAATAAATAATTCATGTTGTAATAGACCTGATCGGTCATGATTAAGAACTTGCAAGCGAGAGTGATTTTGGGGTGCAGGTCACCTCAACAGAGCTGCCGCCTACCACCAGAAATCTGAGCAAAGGCAGAGGCCGTCTAAACTTTCACTCCCATTTGTAACACGCACTCTAAGGCATCTTGTGTTTCTTTTGTGTTATGGAGATGCCAGCCCGCCATAACAGCAGAGGGAGGACAAACCAAACTCTCTGAAGGACTGAGACACATGGACTCTGTATCTTAGGGACTGCTGATTATCAGAGTTGTTTGCTGGTTCCTTTCTCCCTGTGTTTCTATCTCTCTCTCTGGAGAGAATGTTTCTGCTTTACTTATTTTTCTTCCCCTTTCTTCCTGGTAATACCCACACTCCCTGACCTCTATCAATTTAAGCAAGCTGGGGTTCTGCTGCAGAAACTGCTGCTGTAATGACCATAGTAGCCACTCCTATTTCTGTGTTACTTATCACTCCAGGGCCTTTGAGAGCTTTGTAAAGCCTCCAATCATCTTTTGTATTTTCAGGTGGAGAGAGTGCCCTCTTAAAAACTAAAGTTCACTTACACAAAATCTGTGGCCTGCAGAGGTCTTAAACATTTTTCTGGCCTTAAGATTTATATTTCTCTGCAGGCCAGGCAATGAATTGGCAGCAGAGCTAGCCCAGCTTCTGCAGACTTCCACTTTTCATGCCCTTCTTTGGCTTTGTTTGCTTTTGGACAGTCGCACTGATGGCAGTTGGGAAACATGGTGTTTTCTGTCAGGTCAGTGAGCCAAACCATCACAGGGTTTCATCAGCCAGCTCCAATGTGTTGCATGTTCACATCTGGAGGCTCTTTTTTTGTCTTCCTCCCTGTAAGCACTACAGTTTGCTGCAAAGACAGACTAGTACTCCTTTACGTCTTTGTGGCAGATGCTGCCAGCTGGTTAGTAGTGACTGGAAAACAGGCGTTTGTCCTGCACTGGGTCCTCTGGGCACAATGGTGTGGGGCTCTGAGCATCAGGCCAGATGCAAGACTGCTCTGCAGGCATCAGCCCATGAACACTTAGGCTCTCTAGGGATTTCAGTGCCTGTGGAATTAGGTGATACCTTGTAGGTTAGGTGAATGGAGGCTTTAAATATGTCAGGGATGCCTGAAATGTCGACATAGGCCCTGAAAAAGACAGAGGTGCTTAACTACTGTAAGGACCAGGGAATAAATTCTGAGGTGTGGAAACTGTTGTATTTTAAGGTTCCTACAGCACTCAGAACAGTACTGGGACTTCAGTGGAATAAACAGAAGAGTAATAAAATGGACAATTACACTGGTGACTGTGGAGGATATGCTCCTGCTTTTGCATGTCAGCATAGCACCTCATGTTCCAAAGGCTTCTTACTCATCATGAAACATTTCAACACAAAACTCAGATCCCGTGTTACATCTGAATGAAACTGCTTCAGATCGTTGTGAATTCTGCTGTCAGGACCAGGACAAAACGTTTGGATGCTCACTTGCAGTTGTCCTGGATTTCTGCAGCCCTTTCAGAAAACCTCCTGTAGGTAGAGTGTTTGGAGTTGGTTTGGGCCCTTTTGAAAGATGTGTGGAACAATGTGCAGGGCTCTCCTAGGAGAAAACTGCTGGCCAGTGATCATATTTTAGTTGTCCTCTGGGATGGCTTCACACAGTATCAGCCCCAAGGCTGCCGAGAGGAAGGCACGGAGGAAGACAACCCCAATATTTCTGAGGGAAATTCTTTGACAACCAACTAACCTGAGCTGTCAAACAGCTGCCCTCATGTTTCAAGATGTGGCCCAAAGGGGAAAATCTTTCAGTGCTTTTGGTCAAGGCTGGGTCATGCTCAAGGCAAAGGTGTGTCAGTGCACTTGGCTGCTTCTCTCCTCATTGTGTCCGGCAGGCACAGCAACCCACAGCTCCTGCAGAAACCATCCCAGCCCTCAGCGGGAGCAATCTTGTGTCCAACTCTCAAACAGAACTGTGGTGTCCAACACTACACCTCATCAGAATGAGAAATTGTTCCAGCGCTCTTGGAAGGAGCTAAGGAGGTTTGGCCTTCAGACCAGCCCATTCCTGGCTCTTGATTTGCTGCCCTGGGTGAGCTGCTGCTTGTGGCAACACTTGTTTCACAGCTGACAGCCCTGCTCCGCTGAGGAGCAGCCATTGCAGCAGCTTTTGCTGGGGGCGCTGAACCTTTCAGATCTTTCTTAGGAAAGCTCAGGGCAGAACTTGTCAAAAGAGCATTGCCTGGGCGATGCTTTTAACATTAAATCTTTTCTCTGTGCTCCTTGCCATGCACAGGAAATATTTGAGGAAGCAAGTTTGCTGCTTCAGAAATTCTTCCAAACAGTCCAGGAGGAAGTCTTCCTCCAGGAAGACAACACAGATTTGGGATGTGTAATCTCATTTGTATTCTTTGTGCAGAACAATACAGGAGCWCTCCTTGTGAGGTGTGTGTCTAAGYTAAGTGACTTTGCCACCAAGAACTTAGAAAAGTGGGGAGAGATGGAATCASTAGCACAAGGATCTGCAYTGTGATTCTCCCGCAGGCCTGAGGAAACTGCCCGGTTCCACTGGGCCGTGGCTGTTTAGTCTACATCAAAACTTCATGCTTCAGATTGTGGTGGTGTTCAATCCCCCCCACCCTCGTCAGGCCGCACTGTGGTCTGAGAAATGCTTGTTAGGCCTCGGCCTGGATGAGCAGCCCTGGGCTCAGCTTCCTCTGGAGCTCCTCAGAAACACTGTCTGCTCCCGGGAACTTGTGCTGTCTAACGAGCTCCTGGTATTTTTCTGAACAGCCTTGGAAACGACTTTTCTTGCCTGTGTTAGAAATATCTCACCTTTTGATGCAATTAAGTGGGGACAGTCTTCAAAGCAAAAGACAACTGTTTATTTTTAGTGAGTCAGCTGAATCGGGCGTGTGTCTCTTCTCTGGACAGGCAAACACCCCCTTCACCAAAATGCCAACTTTTTATACCCTTTCGCAGCCGGAGGCGGTCCCTGTGCCCTTTCTCATTGGATGAGTAGTCAGGAACTTACACCCTCTCTCTCGACTGCCTGCTCTTCTGTCCTCTCCCTTCTCATCCTTCTTCCTCTGTTGGTCATGTCTTCAACCCTGCCCTTCCCCCTGTTCTCAACAACACCCAACAAACCAAATAAAACACATGCAAACCACAGATAACAACAAATAGCAAACATAACACACAACTTTCATTCTTTTACTCAATAATCTGTTTGGGCTGCAGCAAAATGTTATTTCATCTCTCACACCTGCATGGCATAACATCATTGTTCTCACACTTTCACAGACAGGGTGCCGGCCCAAAGTGCGGCCAGGAGGAAGCATGGTTGTGACTGCAACCCACTCTCTTGTGGCCCATTAACAGTGGCTGGGAAGGATGCCCTGGGAGCTGTCCTGGGCCGCAGCGGCTGTGACCAGGAACCTCCCTCTGAGTGGGGCCTCTCAGAGCCAGCAAGCTCTCGAGTTTGCTGTGCTCGCAGGATCGCCAAACAACAAGGGACCCTGGGCCGATACACCCAGTCCTCAAGGCCCACGCTTAAGTACCACTGAGTGCTGTTAAGCCTTTAGGCTGTGTTCTTTTTTATCCTTGTCCTTTTGTCYTTTTGCTTGATTCCTCTGTCAAAGTGTTTTTGTCCTCCAGCCCAGACCTGAGAATAGTGTCTTTTTTATCTTATCTTCAATTAACTTACTGTCCAGGCCCTCAGCCCAGGGGSCCCTGTTCAGGGTGCAGTGGTCTTTGGTGCAGCTTTGTTGGTGCAGCTTCATTATACAGTTTAAATGGATAAAAATCCTTCATAAAAATCTTTAAGCCATAAACTACAACATTTTGGTCTCTGACAGACGTCGCAACTCCCAAGCACCTCCCTCCCCTGCCTGGCTGCAAGGCTGGTGTGCGGAACCCCGGCTTTGGCAATGGAGAGGTGCAATGGAGAGCAGGAGCATGGGAAAAATGGCACAGGCTCTGATGATAGCAGTGGAAATAACAAGGAGCTGATGTCAGAGGGAAAAGGATGGAATGTAAGGAGAAGTCCTGTGCTAAGCTAAGTCCTGTGTGGTAGATTTTCAGTTTATGTTCTGTAGGCAGAGCTCGGAGACCTTTTCCTGTGCTGTGAGGCCAGGGAAGCAGCTGAGCCAAGGAGAAGCTCAGATGGACATTGCACTTTGGGCTGTCTTCGTAACGTGTGTGTAGTGCAGATTTCACATCCTCAGCGTGTATCAAGAGCAGAAGAGGTCTTTCAATGGTTTCTGTGCTCTGTAGTGGCTCCTCCTGTGTCTTGTGGCTGAGAGAACACCGACAAGCAGTCAGAGCAGCTCAATGTGTCTTATCTGGTCAAGCATATCCTTTTTCATTTAGTAAAATACGTGTATTGTTCCTCCAACTCCTCCAAGCCGAGCCAAGCCGTTGCAGGCCAGGGTGGAGGATTTGGGTTTATCCACTTAATACTCGGGATTCAAGGGGGTTTCCCTATGGTGGGGAGCGGTGGGGCTGGGTGCGGAGAAGCGGGACCAGGAGCACAGAGTGGGGACCAATGGGAGAGGTGCGGGCCAAGCCGGGACTGTGGAAAAGGCAAAGGTAAAAGGGTAATGGCACAGTTTTTAGAACCCACAAAGGGAAAAGTGCAGGGACCCCCAAGAGCAAAGGAAAGGGGCCAGGCAGCAGGATTTCACAGGAATATGCCTTCCCCAGTGTGAGGGGGTCAGCCAAGACAGCGATTGGGAAGGAATCAATGTGCCATTTTTTAGAAAGGCCATTGGAAGAGGGAATGTCCACAGAGACAGGTTACCCCTTCTGAGGAGGCAGTCCACCAGTTAATGGAAATGGCTTGTTAGGGGTGTCAGGGGCTCCCATTATACCATCTAACAGTAGGAAGGAAGGGCAGCAGCAGAAAAAGTAAGAGGCTTGAGAAAAGTATGTTTTGACATCCTGCAGAATGACTTTGTGGGGACTTGGCTAGAGATCCACAATGGCAGGTAGGCGCTCTAGGGACAGTGAGAGAATAGCATTCTCATACCATCCAAAAAGCCAATGGAAGCAATGACCCCCCAGAACACCTTGATGCCAAAGCTGTGGATGCCAGCTGGGAATGCAGGCACACTGCCAGAGAAGTGAGTAAGGGGAGAGAGTTGGCAAATGATGGACATGGTCTCTCCCTCACCATTTCCTTTTCCATGTCCCATTCTAAGCCAAGCTGCTCCATCGGTTTGACTTTTCTTTTCCTGCCAAGTCCTAGCTAAGAGCATGCCTAAACTTGTGGAGGCATCAAAGGGGGAGGGCTGGATGCTTGAGCTGAGCACTATGTTCTACTCTTTCCAGCCTTCCTTGCTGTATTCCAGTGGTGGGGATATGACGAAGGGGTCCTTGGGACTGCCYTTGCTTCCCCCTATACGCAAGGCAGTAAGTCCACCTGCTGGCAGTGCTTCAGTGTCTCTCCCAAGCTCTCAGCACCTGGATTTGCAAGAGGCCCAGGAGGTGAGATAAGCCAAGGTGTCTGCTGATCCAATGTGCTGTTCACCTCACACTTCTTGTCTCATGAGGTTCTTTACCACAGTCAGCTCTCCCATATCTTTATGCCAACTTCTGTGTATCCACCATTTTGCCTATGTATGATGATCCAGCACCATGTCAAACCCAACACCATATACCCTAAGAGCAGAGGTGGTGGTGGGGAAGAGGAGGCAGGGCTTAAGAGCACCTTAAAACAGGTCCTCTGCTGGACTTGCCTATTGATGGCCTCTGTAGTGTTTGTGGGGTCATTTGGGAACTGTATTGCATGGCTCTGCATACTGCAGATCTTTGAATACTGTGATCCTTGACTGTCAACTTCTGTACCCGTGAGAATATGTGAGGGCAAATCTTGGCTCTTGAAGAGCTGTCTGCAAATTCAGGTGCCGCTTCTGTAAATGTCAGTCATAACTTCTCTGTGCCCGGGCCTCCACTGTGAAATGAGAGCCCRGATAGATTTTGGGTTATAGATGTATAATCCAACAGATGTTCAATATTTACATCTGGGTTTAAGAGCAAAGAGGGCATGGTGCTAGAGAACAGTTATAGGACTGTGAGTGAYRGAAAGATAKTGGCTTGACYATGTGTGAGAAARTGTTGCTGTCAACCTTATGCTAGTGATAACAATAAATAAGGAGTCACAGAAGTATCATTCCAATTGAAAAGCTTCAGTAGGGCTTTTAAAGTGCAATCTGAATATCCTTACCRTCCAGCTCAGTTGGAAAAMCCCTTTTTCTTCTTGAMAGAGCAAGGAGGTGTAATATCAATTCTCAGGAGACAGCAGTGCTATGACCACGTGTAGCACGCTACTGTCACCAGTGTAAGGCACGATCAGGCAAAGTTAAGCTGTGGCAGCAGCACAAAAATAGCTGTCCTCCGTACAGCCTCATGTCTCAGCTTAACAGCTCTTGCTGCTTCAGAGAGGCTGTATGAGCCACTTGGCTCCAAAAGGAGAGACAGCAGAACTGGGGAGTTAGGATGCAAATTGAAGAATGACTCCTGTGTTTCAGCTGGAACTCGATGAGCTCTGTCTGACTGCAGCAACTGAAAGGTTAAGGACAGTGAATCAGCTTTGCATCTTGTTGGGTTTATGTGTTGCATTTCCTCCTTCATCAGAATGACCATGCTAAGAAGGTTTGCGTCCTTTCATACTAGACTCAGTCTCCGCCCGTCTCTTTCTACCTTCTTATACTTTCTTTTCTCCTTCATTTTCTCAAGGCCAAGGTCCACCAGCAGAAGTGAAAAGAAGAACTCTGAACATGCGGATAGGTAYAGGGCATGTCTGTCCTTAAAATGGCCATTGGAATCGTGACCCAGGGGTGGCACTGTGAAAGTTTYGTTGAAAACCATCCTATTTTCAATTTCTTCAAATTCTTTTCAATTCCTCGAGGGACTCAGTTGACTCTCCCAGAGCCCAGTCACTGGAAATGTGCTCTGTTGATGCAGTGAAAATTACCCCAGTGTGAAGTCATGAATGGCAGGAGCTGCAGTGGTACCTTGGGGCCCTGGAAACGCACAGCAGGAAAAGAAAACATTGCTCTCCATCACGCACATACCTTTTCTCTCCCTGCACTCTTTGTAATGCCACAATTAGTAGAGAAAAAGAAGGCATTTAGCACGAAATGAGAAATGTTCCCACTCCTTCCTCCTACCCTTGAAGGACAAAACCTTCCCTTGGGGCAGTTTCTGAGCCAAACCCTTGGAGATCTGAAGTAGATTCATGGACATTGCCTGGTTTTGCACAGGGAGAAATAGTGACACATCCTGTGATAGAAAGTCCTTGTGAATTTTCCATTTAAGGAGAAAGAGACTTCCAAAAGGATCCAGCCTAGGCAAGATCTGAGTTTGTCATCCTCTTAAAGCACAAGCCTAAGAGACTAGACTTGGTGAGGTTTGCTTGGCAGTTACCAAAGAGGTTAGAACATTGTGCTGAATTTTCCCCCATACTTCATACGTGGTGTGGAGAGTAGATATGAGCTTGTTCATCTCCATATATGTTCAGGGACTGCCTTCATTACTGTTTTCAGACCTTACTTTTCTAATGGCTGTCACCTAGCTACAGGATCTGTGTGTGCATGGGGCTGTATTTACTGGTAGGTGGGGCATCTGACAGTCTTCTCTTTGAGYTAGGTGCCCCATCATAATGCAAGAGACAAATGCAGAAACTGAGATGCTAATTAGGTTATTTGCCACAGTCCAAATCTCTGCCTAGGCTGTAATTAAACACTTCAAATTGGTCTGTGGAATTGAGCCTGTGTTTTCTGATTCCAGGCTGAGTGCTTCAACTGCTGGTGTTGCTTTTTTGACCAGGAGCAAGTGACTGTTTTATCTTCTCTTTATGACTTGTGCCTTTATGGTTTGAAAGCAGCCCTTGCTTTAATTGGTTTGTTTTTCTAATAAAAAGGGCCTAAAATCAAAGCAGTGCACATTATATAAGAGTTAAGTAGCACACTTGATTCTGGGTCAAACAGTCTTTTTTAGGCCTGCATTGAGCAGGCCTGAGGCCAGAGCAGAAGTTGGTACCAGAGTAAGTGCCTTTCGGTGCTTGTGGTCTTCTGCTTCTACTGTGCTTTTATGTTGCCCTGCACACGGCGAGAAGTGCTGTCATTTCCTGGGGTTTTGTCTAAGGCAACTGGTTTTCTTTACAACATGATGCTTATGTTTCCCCTCATGACTTCCCCAGGTGACCAACCTCCGCTCGAAGGCATCTCACTCTGCGATTGTCACTCTTGGAGAGCTCTTCATGACCTTAAAGAAAGACATAGACTCTGAGGTGGATGAGGTTGCTCGGGTGTTGCTCCAGAGGGTGTGGAACTGCCCAGAGTTCATTCAGAAAGCAGCCAGTCAGACCCTGGGAGTCCTGGTGGAGAACATGACTGCTGCACGAGCATTGACTGCTCTCCTGGACAGTGGAGTCCAGTAGGTTCTTCTTCTCTTAATGATATTCTTCAGCTTCTATTGTGTGGGTGGGGGAAGGGATGAGAGGGAAAATGGGAATGGTGGGAGGGAAGGTCCTTTATCCTGCTCCAAGGGTACATCATCCTTTTTATGAGAAATCTCTCAATTGCCTCTCTAAGGTGCTTTTCAAAATCTTCAGCAGAGGGTTTAGACAACTTCTAAATGGAAATAAAYAGTAATTTGAAAATTTGGGCACTGGTCATACAGAAACAGATAATGAAATGATTTAGTAAATGTACAAAGTCTGCCACAGAGAGAAGGCTCTGATTTAGAGAAAGTAGCTCTGAGGGGTTGGTTGTTCTGTTCAGGGGATGATCAGCTGCTTTGCCCVTTTCTGGACCATTGGGCTCTGTGTGCTTTTTCACTGATCTTAGCCAGAGAGGCTCCCAAGAACCAAAACTAGAGGTAGGTCCTTGTTTGCCTTAAGGATGGTGGTTAAGAAGCTTGTGTCTCTCTCCCGGCAGCACTTGTGGCACGGGTTTATCCCTGGAGCCCCAAACTTGCACAGCGCTCCTCCCTGCCCGTGCTCAGGTCCTTCCTGGGAGACGAGGTGCCGCCTGTCCGAAGCGCCAATGTCCGTGCTGTGGTCGCCAAGATTGCCAAGGCTGTCTCTGAAGCAATGGGCTCCAAGCTGGAGCAGCATGCTGCCAGCCAGCCTTGGAATGTGGGGAAAAACCTCTCCAACATTTTGGGCTGGACTGCCAGGTGAAGGCTCCAGTTGTGCTCCAGGAAGCTGAGGAGGTGCCGAGTCGGACAGGTGGAAGCAAAGGGGGACATGTTGCTGGCAGCACTGGTTTTATTCGGCGTGTTTGAAGAACGGGATTTATCCCTTAGACTTTATAGCTACAGATGTACATATGTCTTGATATCTTGATGGAGTTTTGAATAAATGTCTTTTGATTGTGTCTTTTAAATATTGATGATATGGTTTTTTAAATCTAAAGTAAAATAAATTTAAAAATACCAAGCAGAGAATGGGAGACCAGCACCTGCTAGCCTAGAGGAGATGTGGTGAGGCTATTGGAGTGCAGCTCACTTGACCTGCCAGTGTCTCACCATATCCTTTCCTCACTGGCCCTCTCCTCTTCCTCTTTTGCCATGTTTGCCATGTGTCATTTGTGCTGCTTGCTGTTATTTGGCATTACAACGGGGCCACCTCTTGACAGGTTTGTGGGACAGTGGACGCAAAAGATCTTGTCTAGCCTGAAGTTTTCTACCTGGATGTATTCAGAGCTCACAAAAGACCTGAGCAAAGAAACAAAGAGAAGTTGGCCCAAATCCCAAAGCTTTGCTCCTTTGCCATCTGAGACATATGTGGCTCAGAGCTGTCTTCAACCACAATGTCATATGTAAGAAGAGGATGAGTATTTCACTGGGAAAAGATGCACTGCTTGGGAAAAGACATCTCTATGCATATTCACCCAGGACAGCAGCCCAACAGGGTTGTTTGCAACATGTTAGTAGAAGGATGAGTTGACTGTGAGGCCAAGAACAGGTGAGAAGGGTTCCTCCAATCTATTTATACTGCAGCCTGGGTGCCATTCAGCCCAGAGCTATCGGATAATACCACAGTGCATCTCATGCACATTCTGCCTCGAAGAAAACTTGGCTTGGCTTATTAGAGTGGAATAAATAGCGGAGTAATAAACTGGACAATTAAACTGGTCACTCTGCAGTTGTCACTCTTGAAGAGCTCTTCATGACCTTGAAGAAGGACACAGAGTCTGAGGTGGACGAGATTGCTTGGGTATTGCTCCAGAGGGTGTGGAACTGCCCAGAGTTCATTCAGAAAGCAGCCAGTAAGACCCTGTGGCTGCTGGTGGAGAACATGACTGCTGCATGAGCATTGACTGCTCTCCTGGACAGTGGAGTCCAGTAGGTTCTTCTTCTTCTCTTAATGATATTCTTCAGCTTCTATTGTGTGGGTGGGGGAAGGGATGAGAGAGAGAATGGGAATGGTGGGAGGGAAGGTCCTTTGCTTGGCTTTGCTTGTTTCCTGGGATCCTTCGATCCCACACAAGCACACCCACAGTTTCAGAGTGAAATGGTATTTTTCTGCTGCCCCATGTTTACCCCTTGCCTCTTGTGTTCAGCTGACAGCACTGTGCAGTGACAAGTGGAGGTAAATCTCTCTCTTTGCTGAGTAGGTAATGCCTTCTCATGCAAGTATTGCACCTGAGGAGTTTAGAGTATCAGCTTCTTCTCTTAACACCTTCCCTTTGTTTGTTCACAAGGGAGAAAAGATAGTATGAGTCCATCCTTCCTTCCTTCCTTCCTTCCTTCCTTCCTTCCTTCCTTCCTTCCTTCCTTCCTTCCGCCCTCCCTCCCTTGCTCCCTCCCTCGTTAGGCAGTATGGATGGGAGATGGTGCAAATGTTGATGACTCACCACAAATTTAAATGGCTTCCGGAGCAATCTGTTTCCACACGTGACCTGGAAGATATTCTGGCAAGAATTAAGCACAAAGGAAGTGCTTGGCAGGAGAAATGTCTCCTTTATGCGAGTATTACCACTGCTAACATGAGATCAACCATTCCTAATCTGTCCTTATCTCATTCCTCTTCTGCTCAATCATTTTGCTCCTGGGAATGAACTGTTGATCCGCAGCCTGTTCATCTGCAGACCACAAAGGAACTGATATTATTAGGAAAAAAGTGGGGGATTGAATATTTGAATATTGGCCCCAAACAGGACAGGGAAATAGGAGAAAATGGCTTTACATTTAACCATAAACAACATCCCCCACTCTCCCTACTCTGCCACCAGTAAAGCAATTAAGTGAGAATAGTGCTTCTAAAGATAAGAGAGTCTTTGCAAAAGTCAAAGGAAGTAGYAGTACCAAGAAAATTTCCAAGTATTCAAAAGATCTCCAAGGCAATCCTAATTACTACAATTATTGTCTGTCTTCTGGGAATACTGCCGGGCTGTCATGCCCTGTGGAGCTGGAAGTAGCTTGGTGAATTCAGCAGCATCCAGTGGAAAATCATCTGTTTGTTTGGGTTTTCTTTTTTTATTCCTTTCCATCTTCATTCTAGAAACGAATGTGCCTTTGTGCAGGAATAGGGAGAGTGAGTGTTGAACCAAATCAACTTCCAGCACAAAGGGCCAATCTCCAAAGAGTCCAAATTCTTCATCTTTTACAGTTCTGAGTGCTGGTTTCAACAACTCTTCTTCAAACAAAGACATTTTTACCCAGCTTTCATGTCATTTGTTTTCTTCACAGATTTTTGACTATTTTGTCCTGAAAATTCGTGATAATCACAAGAAAGGTCTGTAGCTGGTGCTGGACATGCAGGCTTCAATAATAACCATGCTCAGGGATGGCTTAAACCCAATGCTGATCCATTTGGTCAAAGCAGTGACCAGCCACCTCAACTCAAAGTACTCGGGGATTTATGCCGCCKCTGTGAAAGCGCTGGAAGCATCTGTCGCTCACTTAGGTAAGGCTGACCCCTGACATGGACTCTTCCCAACTGTGTCTCTGCCTCTCAGAGTCAAGAGAACGCTGAGTGCCTTGACAGCTGTTGTTGTCTTGGAAAGCTCCAGCTGACATCCACCAGAAGCTGTGGTGGTGCAGCTTCCAGTCACCCAACGCACCAGTCACCCAACAGGCTGGAATGTGCATCAGCATTTCCCAAAAGTCCCAGGAGCCTTTGGCTCTGTGCTGCTTGTCTGCTTTGGTAGAAAAGGAGCTGAAGAGTAAGTCCTGGACTCCAGCTTTGCTAGATTTCAGGGACAAAACCATTTTTGCAGTTTGCTTGGGCTCCATTTGACTTCCCAAATGAATAGCTTTGCTCTTGGCGTGAAGGGACACTGGCCCAGCAGAGCTTCTGCAGAGCGGCCTCCTRGAAGCCTCTACATTACAGGCATTAGCTTAATGAGCATAGCAGGATCAGTTCTTTACTGCATGCTTGCAAGAAGATCAGTAGGGACCTCCTTTTTGTATCTCATGCAGGAAAGGAAGTCTTAATAATACAGTGCTACTTAAAACTACATTGGGATGTAGCTCTATAGTGCTTCACAAAGAAGTACATTGCCTGCTTGACCACTGCCAGCCCTGGTGACACTGCAMGGGATGCCAGTGCCTCCCACACACATTCTGCCTCCAGGAAAAGCTTGGCTTGCCTTATTAGAGTGGAATAAATAGAAGAGTAATAAAATGGACAGTTGAACTCGTCACTCTAGAGGATATGGTCTGGCTTTCACATGTCAGTCCTGTATGACATGTTCCCAAGTCTTTTTACTCATCATGAAACATTTCAATACAAAACTTAGTTCCCATATTACATCTGAATGAAACTGCTTCAGATCGTTGTGAATTCTGCTGTCAGGACCAGAACAAAACCTACTGGATGCTCACTTGCAGTTGTCCTGGATTTCTGCAGCTTTTTCRGAAAACCTCCTGTAGGTAGAGTGTTTGGAGTTGGTTTGGGCCCTTTTGAAAGATGTGTGGAACAGTGTGCAGGGCAGT